>OX645060.1:159429157-164229157 GCA_951905685.1 Eumerus sabulonum | reverse complement strand
ATCAAGAATGCTTAGGAGTCGAGTAGGACTACATAAGTTTGACGTCGGAAAGCTACAATCGCAAGAGACTGCCAGAATCTTTGCCGATCGTGTCTCCTCTAAGCTCTCTCAAAATCCGCCCCCAGCAGCACAAGCAGTAGAGCAGGAATAGGCGCATTGCCAGAGCGCCGTCAGAGACGCAGCCTCAGAGGTGCTGGGTTTCAAACCGCCACCACTTAGAAACCCCTGGTCCGATGAGCAATGCGAACAAGTCCATGCTGCAACGACGGACGAGAGCTGCTCGCGAAATCTATGAGCGGAAGAGAAGAGAGGAACACACGCTTTTCAGAAGAAAGAAGAGAGAGCATGGAAAGCGTGAGATCGAGGAGATGGAGAGATGCTTCCGCAGGAATGACGCCCGTAAGTTTTACAATAAAGTAAAACAAACATGCCATGGCTACAAAGCCAGAGCGGCGGCCTGCAGGGATGAAAATGGAGAACTGGTAGTGGAGTCGCAGTTGATGCTGAGCATTTGGAAAGACCACTTCTGCAGACTGTATAACGGCGATGATAGACAAGATACCGCTGTCAAGCAGAACGAGCCATTCGTAATGGACGGCGAAGTAACAGAATTCAGTCCACCCGACCTAGCTTACTTACTTACTTATCAGGCCTGCGATCCATGGAGGATCTGAGCCTGAGCTATAGCTGCCTTCCATCCTTGACGGTCCCGGGCACGCTGCTTCCAGTTGTCAAGACCAAGATGTCTTACATCCGCGATTACTTGGTCTTTATACCGGAGGTTCGGTCTTCCTCTTCTTCTCGAACCAGGAGGCTCGGAGTCGAAGACCCTCTTAGCTGGAGCGTTGATGACCATGCGCTCGATGTGGCCGAGCCAGTATAGTCGACGGGTCCTTGCTTTCCGGACTACATCCACATCTTGGTACAGCTCGTAGAGTTCGCGGTTGTGTCTTCTTCTCCATTCACCTTCCTCACAGACAGGACCAAATATCCGGCGCAGAATTTTTCTTTCGAAAGATCCCAAAATCAGCTCCGCTGTCCTGCTTATCGTCCAGCTTTCGGCTCCGTACAGCAAGACTGGCAGAATGAGCGTTTTGTAAAGCATGACTTTGGTCTTTCGAGTGAGGAGTTTTGACCCCAGTTGTTTGGACAAGCCGAAGTAGCAGCGGTTGCCAAGGGCGATTCTACGCCGGATCTCCACTGTGGTGTCATTTGTGGAATTTACGTTTGCCCCGAGGTAGACAAACTCCTTAACTACCTCGAAATTGTAGCTGTCAATTGTTATGTTTTGTCCCAGGTGGTGAGCGACGGATTGGTTTTTGCTTGACAGCATGTATTTCGTTTTGTCCTCATTGATCTTAAGGCCAATTCGTTTCGCCTGTTCTTCAATCGCCGTGAATGCTTCCACAATGCCACGGCGAGAACACGCGATGATGTCGATATCATCCGCGTATCCTAGCAGCTGGATGGACTTGTAAAAGATAGTGCCTTCCCTGTTGACGCCTGCCCGTCGCACTATCTGCTCCAGCACCAGGTTGAAGAAGTCACATGACAGCGCATCTCCTTGCCGAAATCCGGTGCATGTTTCGAATGGTTCCGAGGTCCTAGAACCGAGTTGCACGGTGCATCGCGTGTTTTTTAGCGTGGCGCGACACAACTGGATCAGTTTTACCGGGATCCCGAATTCGGCCATCGCCCCAAACAGTCCTTCACGATGAATGCTGTCGTATGCGGCTTTGAAATCGATTAAAAGATGGTGTGTATCAATTCGAAACTCGTTGGTCTTTTCCAGGATTTGTCGAAGTGTGAAAATTTGGTCTATAGTCGATTTGCCGGGCCGGAAGCCGCACTGGTAGCTGCCGATTAGTGCGGTGCAAAATGGTTTTAGACGTTCACACAATACGCTGGACAGGATCTTGTATGCGACATTGAGCAGGGATATACCTCTATAGTTCTTACAAGAGGTAGGATCGCCTTTTTTGTGGATGGGGCATATAGAGCTGGTATTCCAGTCGTCGAGCATGCTCTCATCTTCCCAAATTCTGCAGATGATCTGGTGCATGCTCCCTACCAGAACATCGCCGCCAGCCTTGAAGAGCTCTGATGGCAAGCCATCTGAGCCTGCGGCCTTGTTGTTCTTCAGCTTCTGAATAGCTGTGCCGACTTCTTCGATGCTGGATGGGAGGACTACTTCAGCGGCTGGAGTTGGGATTTCCTCGGCCCTTACCACTCTCTCTTGGTCATGTTCGTTAAGCAGCTGTTGGAAATGCTGCTTAAATAGATCCACTATTCCCTGCGGGTCGGTGACAAGATTACCCTCGCAGTTTCGAAGAGCCAGGGTGCCCTTTTTGAAGCCTCCTGCAAGGCCTTTGGCTTTCTTGTAAAAGGCTCGTATTTTATGTCTATCCCTAGACTCCTCGATATCCTTGAGCTGGGAGGCTGCGAAGATTCTTTTCTTCTGTCGCAGTAGTTTCTTCTCCTCCCTTCTTCTGGCTCGGTACTCTTCTCGCGCTGCCCTGGTTTTCCTCTGCAGCGCCTTTTGGTACGCCTCGTCGGTTGCTGCCTTTTTCTGCTCACACTCGCCATCATACCACGGGTTTCTTGTCGGGGGTGGTAGGTATCCTAAGGTGGTTTCGGCTACTTCCTGAATGGCTGAGCGGCAATGCAGCCACATATTATTGGCATTTGTGTTCGACGTAGGCATACCGTAGAGTCTTTCGCTCAGCTGCTCCCTGTAGACTCTGGCAACCTCCGGTGTGCTCAGGCGCCCAATGTCGAACCTCCTCCTGATGGGCTGGTGCAGCTTTCTGACATTGGACAGTCGAGCTCTGAATCTTGCTGCTACGAGGAAGTGGTCAGAGTCGACATTTGCCCCTCTGAATGTTCGCACATCCAGGATGTTTGACGCGAGTAACATATGTTAACGCAACTCATCAACAGGCGGTCAATCCCCTAGAAGAAAGTGCAACGCTACAACATACGGCCGTTCCCCCTAAACCACCAAGAATTGGGTCATCGATGGCGACATCAGCAAACTACAGTAAAATCAATCCAGCTGATTCAACGACACCGGCGGATGACACCAAAAGCAATACGAATGACGCAACAACATCAATGTATAAAAGCGAATCCAAAAATCGCAAGTGCAGACCAGTTTTCTTGTTGTGAAAATCGATAACAGAAATAAATAAGGTCTCCGTTGACCATCAAAGTAAACATTGTGTTTTTTTTTGGTTCGGTCGAACGCAGTTCCATTATTGGCGCAGTCGGTGTTCCTCTATTCGATGAAAAAGAGGAAAGTGAAATAAATTGTTGTTGATCTTAAGTTTAGAACCGAGTAAAAGTTCAATAAAAACTTAAAGACACCAACCAAGTGCGAAAGTGAAATAAATTATTGTTGATCTTTAGTTTAGGACTTAGTTCAGTAAAAACTCAAAGAAACAATAATCCAACCATAGTGTGAAAATAAGTAAAATTATTAAGGCAGTGAAACAAAGTGCTTTGAAGAACAATTTAACAAGTGCACGTAGAAACACGCCACAAACAAAAAAAATAAAAATTTTTATTAAGTGACATAAATTAAAAATGGCTCAACAACAAGCATCGCTCGAACAATGTCTATTAACATTGACAGAAATTCTTGCGAGGCAAAATCCTCCACAAAGCTGGAGATCGGTCATTGAAAAAGAAATCAAATACATTCAGCCGTTTAGTGGTGAAGCAAAGACTTTACCATCGTTTATCGAGACAATCGAACAAGTGTTAACAGACTCTGGTGATCAAGCTCCACAAGTGTTTCGAGTAATATACAATGAAAAGATAATTGGTGCCGCAAAAAATTATCTGTCCAGTGATGTGCCGACAACATGGGATGAGTGCAAGGCGAAGCTGAAGATACATTATAAACCATCGAAGGATCAAACAGCTATTATCAAGGACATTCACAATATTAAGGTATTTACAATTAGTCAATTATTAGATGTTATTCAAGACA
Organism: Eumerus sabulonum; assembly: GCA_951905685.1. Lineage (NCBI taxonomy): Eukaryota > Metazoa > Arthropoda > Insecta > Diptera > Syrphidae > Eumerus > Eumerus sabulonum. The sequence continues at coordinate 164,225,163 of OX645060.1, read as the reverse complement.
TTGTAAATAATATAACAGAATGTGCCGCATTTAGTGATCAGGGTTTAGAAATAGCGACGTGCCTAAATAGCACACTAATCCTAAAAATTAAAGAAGTCACAGCAGGCGCTTTAGCCGCTGAAATTCATAATAAATATTCACTATCAAGTATTAGAGAAATATTACATAAGTTTGTTGGTCAAGACAAATATAACTTAAATATAGAAAAGGTACACAAACAGCATAACTCTCAACACAAAACACAAAACTTCAAATCACAAAATCACCTAATACAAAATAACCAAAAACACTTTTACAATAGCAAGCCCCAACAATTCCGACAAAATGAATCAGGGCAAATAAAACAGAATCCTAATTATCATACCCAATCAAATCAGTTTAGATTCCAAAATACTAATTATAGGAACTCTGGGCAATACAGATCAGGACAACGTAGGGTAGAACCAATGGACGTAGATGCCCTTAGTAAAAACGAAGAGGTTAATCAGATAGAAAATGAGTTTTTTATCAACTAGCCTCGGAGAACAAAAAAATATTTATTCAAATAACCATAGAAAGTAATAAGTTTGTAGCCTTGATTGATACAGGGTCTACAATCAGCCTTCTTAACTCAAATAGAGTACCGCATATATTATACACAAAGATCGCGGGAAATTCTTTAAAAATCAATACCATTCAGGGAGTAGTAAATGAAAGCACAGAGCAGGTTAAAACAAAATGTCCAGAACAATTCAAAATGCCTGATAATGCTAGAATGAGATGGACTAAAATAGGATTAAACAAGCCATACGATTTTCTAATAGGAATGGATTGGATTCAACAAAATGCCAAATCAATAGATCTCCAAAAACAAGAAATTATATTAATAAACGAAGAGCGTCTTCCGTTTTTAGCTAAAATGCTAGACGAAGTAAATGTACTAGAAGTAAGTGAGGTTAGCCATATTCAGACGAATCACTTAAATGAAGCAGAAAAACAAGGTATCAACAAGCTGCTGAACAAATATAAAAAACTTATATTTAAAGAAGGTGATCAACTAACAAATACGAAAACTGTGGTTCACGAAATAAAAACCACAACGGACCAACAAATTAATTCAAAATTATATAGATATCCACCAAAACACGAAGCAGAAGTACGCAAACAACTAGACGAAATGGAGAAACAAGGAATCATTAGAAAGAGCAATAGTCGATATAGCTCACCCATTATAGTTGTTCCCAAAAAGAGAGATAACTCAGGAGAACAAAAATATAGAATTGTGGTCGATTATAGAAAATTAAATCAGGTCACAATAGATGACAAATATCCACTTCCAAATATCGACAGTATTTTGGATAAACTAGGTAAGGCCCAATATTTCAGCACCTTAGATTTAGCTAAGGGTTATCATCAAATCCTAGTAGCAGAGCAAGATATTCACAAAACTGCTTTCGTGACACCATCAGGCCTATATGAATATGTCAGGATGCCGTTCGGACTTAAGAACGCCCCTGCCACATTTCAAAGGTTGATGAATAATATTTTGCGTGACTATATAAACAAAATTTGTGTTGTCTATCTAGATGACATATTAATTTTCTCAACAAGTCTAGAAGAACATATAGGGTCACTAGACAAAATATTTATGAAACTGCAGGAACATAATTTGAAAATTCAAGCAGACAAATGTAGCTTCATGAAACACGATACCGAGTTCTTAGGACACGTACTAACAAAGGACGGGATAAAACCAAACCCAAACAAAATAAAAGATATTGAAAATTTAAACTTACCGAAGACAGAAAGACAGCTTAAGGGATTTCTGGGTATGACAGGTTATTACCGTAAGTTTATAAAAGACTACGCTAAGGTAGCATACCCAATGATAAAATATTTAAAAAAAGATGAAAAAATAAACGTTAACGATCCACAATATATTTCATCATTTGAAAACCTAAAAGCTTTAATTACAGCACACCCTATCTTAAAATTTCCTGAATATGACAAACAATTTGTCCTGACAACTGACGCAAGCAATCATGCCATTGGTGCTGTCTTATCACAAAGCGGTCACCCGGTTTGTTTTGTGTCAAGGACACTCAACAACCATGAAAAAAATTATAGCGTTACAGACAAAGAATTTTTGTCAATCGTATATGCAGTAAATTATTTCCGTCCATATCTCCATGGAAATAAATTTAAAATTATAACTGATCACGCACCTATTAAGTATTTGCATAGTAAATACAAAGGTAAAGAGTTCTCACAGCGGAACCAAAGATGGTTGTTAAAGCTACAAGAATATAATTTCGAAATAGAATATCTGAAAGGAAAGGAGAATAAAGTAGCAGATTTCCTTAGTAGATTAGAAAATACACCAAAAATTAAAGAAACCAATGATAATGAATCAAATATGGAATTAACAGAAACAATGCACTCAGTAGAAGAACAACAGTTAGATCACATAGGTATCAAAGAAGAAATCGTTAACAAATACAAAACACAACTGATATTAACATACAGTGTTATAAAGGAAATAGAGATATTGCATAAAAGAAGAATCATATACCTGAACCCAATGGAAGGAACAAATAAAATCAAAGATGTACTATTGAGATTTATAAAGAAAGGAGTGACCGGAATATATTCAGAAGTTGAAGATCATCATTACAATATAGTCCAACAACTTATCATAGAATTATTCTCACATGATAGAAGTGTCAGATTCATTAGGTGTTCACAGAGGGCTGCCGAAATCCAAACCGAGGAGGAGGCACACAAGCAAATTTCCCTCTACCATACAAAAGAATCAATGCACAGTGGTATTAATGAAACATACTACACACTTAAAGACAAAATATATTTTCCCAAGCTTCACGAACAAATACAATTAATTATAAATAATTGTAAAAAGTGTCAGGAGATAAAATACGACAGGAAACCAATAAAACCAAAGTTCCATATCACCGAAACCCCAACTCACAAAAATGAAATCATACACTTAGATATCTTTCACATACAAAAGAAAACCTTTGTTACAATTATTGACAAACTAACCAAATTTGCAGTAGCTTATACAATAACCGATAGAAATTGGAGAAGTAAAAAAGAAATATTAATTGAACACTTTGCTAAGTTTGGAAAACCCAAGAAAATTATTACAGATAACGAGTTCAAATCAGAGCATATCATTCAGTTCTTAGAACAAAACAATGTTGAAATTCATTGGACTAAACCAAACAGTCATACAGGCAACTCAGATGTAGAAAGGCTCCACTCAACAATTTTAGAAAAAATAACAGGTATAGAAGAAAGAGATATTTCAGTTGAGACGAAAATACAATTAGTATTAGATAACTATAATAATAGATTTCATTCTACAATTAGGACTACACCTAAAAAAGCGAAGGAAGAAGTAGACGAACAGATATTGCATAACATAGTTCAGGAAACTAAAATCAGAAAAATAAATAAACTTAACGAAAAACGAGAAGATTACCATGAACAAAGACAGGAAGGACCCATTAAAAATTATAAGCATGTTAGACATAAGAATGAGACTAGATATCGAATTAAAAATTTAAATAATGTACACTTAACAAACATTAAAAGACAACATAAATTTACAGGTTATTCTCCTAACAACACTACTCTTATTACCAACAGTACACGGAACGTTACAGATCACACCAATTAATGAACAGTCACGATATTTGAAGATTAAGGTTGAAACTATTCAAATCACTAACCAAACAAATATCATTCTACATCTTATTAACCCAGAAGAAATACTAGACACAATCACCCTTCTTAGAACTAACATAAAGCATTTACAAATAGAAAACAAAGAAGTAATAAATCAGCGGATAGAAACACTGATAGCTAAAATTAATTCAATAATGCCTAGAAAAGTAGACAGAAAGAAACGAGGACTATTGAACGTAGTAGGAAATGCAGAAAAATGGCTTTTCGGAACTATGGATGATAATGACAGAATATTAATATTCAATCATTTAGAAGTTTTAAATGAAAACACACACAAAACAATTAACACCATAAATGATCAGATAAAAATTAACCAACATTTTAATGAAACAATACATTCTCTACAAACCGTGATAATCAATGACAGACGAAAAATTCTAGACAGTTTTAACAGAGTAGATAGTGTCATAAACACCATTTTAAAACAACAACTATTTCTAGATCAAATCACTAAACTAGGTTTTATAGAAAATAAGATAAATCAGATACAGGACAATATTGTATCAGCTAGACATAATATTGTTCACCCAAGTATCCTTACAATGGAAGAAATAAATGAATACGCAATTGATTTCTATAAACTAAAATTGTTAAAAGTAGGCGTTACTGAATATCAAAACAAAACCATTGTAATTGCAATTAAAATTCCAAAAAATTATGTAACAGTCGAAAAAAGATTAATAACCCCGTTACCAAATAAATAACATTTTGAAATAGATAGTAAAAATGAATATATTGTAGAGGTAGAAAATAAGACATATACATATGAACCCGATGTAACTATTAAACAATTAAAATTGAGTAAACACTGTTCTATAACCAGAAGTTGTAAACTAAAATATAATAATGAAACCCAAATACTTCCTTTAGATGATATTACGATTTTAATAAAAAATGCTAATAAAATCTTTATAAAACAAAATTGTGATGAACGAAACATTGTACTAAATAAAAACTACCTAATAAATTTTTATAATTGCCAAATCACGTTATTAAATGAAACATTTGAAAATGACCAAAAAACTTTCCAAGACAAATACTATTATCCCGATAGTAGCATTAATTCCACCTTTGACAAAGCAATTACATTTGAAAATATAGTCTTTAGTAACTTTGAAAATATTAAAAAAATAAACGAGTTAAGATTACATAAAAATATATCATACGGTTTAAGCTGTAGCATTGTAATAAGTCTAATTGTAGTAATATATATATTTTCGCGTTATGGTATTAAATCATATAAAGTAAAAATTGTTGAAAACGAAATTCAGGAGAATTCCTACTCAAACCGAGGAGGAGTAACATATGTTAACGCAACTCATCAACAGGCGGTCAATCCCCTAGAAGAAAGTGCAACGCTACAACATACGGCCGTTCCCCCTAAACCACCAAGAATTGGGTCATCGATGGCGACATCAGCAAACTACAGTAAAATCAATCCAGCTGATTCAACGACACCGGCGGATGACACCAAAAGCAATACGAATGACGCAACAACATCAATGTATAAAAGCGAATCCAAAAATCGCAAGTGCAGACCAGTTTTCTTGTTGTGAAAATCGATAACAGAAATAAATAAGGTCTCCGTTGACCATCAAAGTAAACATTGTGTTTTTTTTTGGTTCGGTCGAACGCAGTTCCATTATTCGCGTGCCTTGCGTCAATGAGCACATGGTCGATTTGGTTGGCGGTTCGACCGTCCGGAGATCGCCAGGTTGCTGTGTGGATTCGCTTGCGAGGGAATCTTGTGCTACTTATCACCGCATTACGAGCTGTCGCAAAGTCAGCGAGTCGGAAGCCGTTATCTGTTGTTGTATCGTGGAGGCTGTGCTTTCCGATCACTCCGCCAAGGGTGTTTTCCTTTCCGATTTTGGCGTTGAAGTCCCCGAGCACGATTTTTACATCGTACTCCGGACAAGCTCCGTAGGCGTTGTCCAGGAGGTCATAGAAGTCCTCCTTGATAGGGTCTTCAGCCTCGTCGGTAGGGGCGTGTGCACATATAAGGCTGATGTTATAAAATCTGCCTCTGATGCGGATCACAGCCAGGCGATCACTTATAGGTTTAAAGTCGATGACCTTCGACCTTAACCGCTTTCCCACGACGAATCCGCATCCCAGTAAGTGCAACCTTTTGTGACAGCTGTAATAAATGTCGCAATTTTTCTTCCTAATCATACCGTTTCCTATCCAGCGTATTTCCTGGACCGCAGTAATATCCGCCTTGTACTGCGTGAGGATTCCTTCTAGTTTATGAGCAGCTCCGGGAGTGTACAGGGTTCTGACATTCCAGGAGCATACTCGCAAATCGTGTTCCTTTTTCGTGCGTTGTCGTCGTCGAGTATCCGTCCGTATATCCGAGGCATCTTGCTCATTCATAACTTTGGGTTTTTTTACGTGGGCGGATTGTTAGCCCGCCGCACAACCGCCATTCTGGTCGGGGTTTTCTTCGCTGCATACGTTTGTTCACCTCCCAACGGTTGTTGAAGAGGCTATCCAGAGGGCGCCGCGAGGAGGCCGTATGTCAACTTGACCCGGGCATTTGAACAGGGATCGTTGCTGGCATCTCGCCAGGTTGAGAGCAATCAACAACTTTACCCTGTATGTCCGAGCCCATGCCCTCTGCCCACCCGACCTAGACGAAGTCAAAATAGCGATATCAAGACTTAAGTCTAATAAAGCCGCGGGTGCTTTAAGGCGGCTGGAGATGAGCTAGTAAGGTGCATGCACCATCTCATTTGCAAGGTATAGTCGGAGGAAAGCATGCCCGACGAATGGAATCTCAGCATCGTTTGCCCGGTCCATAAGAAAGGAGACCCCTATAACTGCGCCAACTATAGGGGAATAAGTCTCCTTAACATCGCATATAAGATCTTCTCTTCCGTATTGTGTGAACGCCTGACACCGTTTGTGGATAACCTGATCGGCTCTTACCAGTGTGGTTTCAGGCCAGGTAAATCCACAATAGACCAAATATTTACGCTACGGCAGATCTTGGAGAAGAACCAGGAATACCAAATCGACAGTCACCACCTCTTCGTCGATTTCAAGGCTGCATATGATAGCGTGTATAGAGATGAGCTATACAAAGCCATGTCTAGTTTTAACATCCCTGCCAAACTCGTCCGACTGTGCAGGATGACAATGGAGAATTCTCGCTGCTCCATTAAGGTCGGTAATGAGCAAACCGAGACCTCTGACGTTAAAAAGGGATTTAGGCAAGGTGATGCGCTGTCGTGCAACTTTTTCAACATCACAAACAACAAAATGTCCAGAACAATTCAAAATGCCTGATAATGCTAGAATGAGATGGACTAAAATAGGATTAAACAAGCCATACGATTTTCTAATAGGAATGGATTGGATTCAACAAAATGCCAAATCAATAGATCTCCAAAAACAAGAAATTATATTAATAAACGAAGAGCGTCTTCCGTTTTTAGCTAAAATGCTAGACGAAGTAAATGTACTAGAAGTAAGTGAGGTTAGCCATATTCAGACGAATCACTTAAATGAAGCAGAAAAACAAGGTATCAACAAGCTGCTGAACAAATATAAAAAACTTATATTTAAAGAAGGTGATCAACTAACAAATACGAAAACTGTGGTTCACGAAATAAAAACCACAACGGACCAACAAATTAATTCAAAATTATATAGATATCCACCAAAACACGAAGCAGAAGTACGCAAACAACTAGACGAAATGGAGAAACAAGGAATCATTAGAAAGAGCAATAGTCGATATAGCTCACCCATTATAGTTGTTCCCAAAAAGAGAGATAACTCAGGAGAACAAAAATATAGAATTGTGGTCGATTATAGAAAATTAAATCAGGTCACAATAGATGACAAATATCCACTTCCAAATATCGACAGTATTTTGGATAAACTAGGTAAGGCCCAATATTTCAGCACCTTAGATTTAGCTAAGGGTTATCATCAAATCCTAGTAGCAGAGCAAGATATTCACAAAACTGCTTTCGTGACACCATCAGGCCTATATGAATATGTCAGGATGCCGTTCGGACTTAAGAACGCCCCTGCCACATTTCAAAGGTTGATGAATAATATTTTGCGTGACTATATAAACAAAATTTGTGTTGTCTATCTAGATGACATATTAATTTTCTCAACAAGTCTAGAAGAACATATAGGGTCACTAGACAAAATATTTATGAAACTGCAGGAACATAATTTGAAAATTCAAGCAGACAAATGTAGCTTCATGAAACACGATACCGAGTTCTTAGGACACGTACTAACAAAGGACGGGATAAAACCAAACCCAAACAAAATAAAAGATATTGAAAATTTAAACTTACCGAAGACAGAAAGACAGCTTAAGGGATTTCTGGGTATGACAGGTTATTACCGTAAGTTTATAAAAGACTACGCTAAGGTAGCATACCCAATGATAAAATATTTAAAAAAAGATGAAAAAATAAACGTTAACGATCCACAATATATTTCATCATTTGAAAACCTAAAAGCTTTAATTACAGCACACCCTATCTTAAAATTTCCTGAATATGACAAACAATTTGTCCTGACAACTGACGCAAGCAATCATGCCATTGGTGCTGTCTTATCACAAAGCGGTCACCCGGTTTGTTTTGTGTCAAGGACACTCAACAACCATGAAAAAAATTATAGCGTTACAGACAAAGAATTTTTGTCAATCGTATATGCAGTAAATTATTTCCGTCCATATCTCCATGGAAATAAATTTAAAATTATAACTGATCACGCACCTATTAAGTATTTGCATAGTAAATACAAAGGTAAAGAGTTCTCACAGCGGAACCAAAGATGGTTGTTAAAGCTACAAGAATATAATTTCGAAATAGAATATCTGAAAGGAAAGGAGAATAAAGTAGCAGATTTCCTTAGTAGATTAGAAAATACACCAAAAATTAAAGAAACCAATGATAATGAATCAAATATGGAATTAACAGAAACAATGCACTCAGTAGAAGAACAACAGTTAGATCACATAGGTATCAAAGAAGAAATCGTTAACAAATACAAAACACAACTGATATTAACATACAGTGTTATAAAGGAAATAGAGATATTGCATAAAAGAAGAATCATATACCTGAACCCAATGGAAGGAACAAATAAAATCAAAGATGTACTATTGAGATTTATAAAGAAAGGAGTGACCGGAATATATTCAGAAGTTGAAGATCATCATTACAATATAGTCCAACAACTTATCATAGAATTATTCTCACATGATAGAAGTGTCAGATTCATTAGGTGTTCACAGAGGGCTGCCGAAATCCAAACCGAGGAGGAGGCACACAAGCAAATTTCCCTCTACCATACAAAAGAATCAATGCACAGTGGTATTAATGAAACATACTACACACTTAAAGACAAAATATATTTTCCCAAGCTTCACGAACAAATACAATTAATTATAAATAATTGTAAAAAGTGTCAGGAGATAAAATACGACAGGAAACCAATAAAACCAAAGTTCCATATCACCGAAACCCCAACTCACAAAAATGAAATCATACACTTAGATATCTTTCACATACAAAAGAAAACCTTTGTTACAATTATTGACAAACTAACCAAATTTGCAGTAGCTTATACAATAACCGATAGAAATTGGAGAAGTAAAAAAGAAATATTAATTGAACACTTTGCTAAGTTTGGAAAACCCAAGAAAATTATTACAGATAACGAGTTCAAATCAGAGCATATCATTCAGTTCTTAGAACAAAACAATGTTGAAATTCATTGGACTAAACCAAACAGTCATACAGGCAACTCAGATGTAGAAAGGCTCCACTCAACAATTTTAGAAAAAATAACAGGTATAGAAGAAAGAGATATTTCAGTTGAGACGAAAATACAATTAGTATTAGATAACTATAATAATAGATTTCATTCTACAATTAGGACTACACCTAAAAAAGCGAAGGAAGAAGTAGACGAACAGATATTGCATAACATAGTTCAGGAAACTAAAATCAGAAAAATAAATAAACTTAACGAAAAACGAGAAGATTACCATGAACAAAGACAGGAAGGACCCATTAAAAATTATAAGCATGTTAGACATAAGAATGAGACTAGATATCGAATTAAAAATTTAAATAATGTACACTTAACAAACATTAAAAGACAACATAAATTTACAGGTTATTCTCCTAACAACACTACTCTTATTACCAACAGTACACGGAACGTTACAGATCACACCAATTAATGAACAGTCACGATATTTGAAGATTAAGGTTGAAACTATTCAAATCACTAACCAAACAAATATCATTCTACATCTTATTAACCCAGAAGAAATACTAGACACAATCACCCTTCTTAGAACTAACATAAAGCATTTACAAATAGAAAACAAAGAAGTAATAAATCAGCGGATAGAAACACTGATAGCTAAAATTAATTCAATAATGCCTAGAAAAGTAGACAGAAAGAAACGAGGACTATTGAACGTAGTAGGAAATGCAGAAAAATGGCTTTTCGGAACTATGGATGATAATGACAGAATATTAATATTCAATCATTTAGAAGTTTTAAATGAAAACACACACAAAACAATTAACACCATAAATGATCAGATAAAAATTAACCAACATTTTAATGAAACAATACATTCTCTACAAACCGTGATAATCAATGACAGACGAAAAATTCTAGACAGTTTTAACAGAGTAGATAGTGTCATAAACACCATTTTAAAACAACAACTATTTCTAGATCAAATCACTAAACTAGGTTTTATAGAAAATAAGATAAATCAGATACAGGACAATATTGTATCAGCTAGACATAATATTGTTCACCCAAGTATCCTTACAATGGAAGAAATAAATGAATACGCAATTGATTTCTATAAACTAAAATTGTTAAAAGTAGGCGTTACTGAATATCAAAACAAAACCATTGTAATTGCAATTAAAATTCCAAAAAATTATGTAACAGTCGAAAAAAGATTAATAACCCCGTTACCAAATAAATAACATTTTGAAATAGATAGTAAAAATGAATATATTGTAGAGGTAGAAAATAAGACATATACATATGAACCCGATGTAACTATTAAACAATTAAAATTGAGTAAACACTGTTCTATAACCAGAAGTTGTAAACTAAAATATAATAATGAAACCCAAATACTTCCTTTAGATGATATTACGATTTTAATAAAAAATGCTAATAAAATCTTTATAAAACAAAATTGTGATGAACGAAACATTGTACTAAATAAAAACTACCTAATAAATTTTTATAATTGCCAAATCACGTTATTAAATGAAACATTTGAAAATGACCAAAAAACTTTCCAAGACAAATACTATTATCCCGATAGTAGCATTAATTCCACCTTTGACAAAGCAATTACATTTGAAAATATAGTCTTTAGTAACTTTGAAAATATTAAAAAAATAAACGAGTTAAGATTACATAAAAATATATCATACGGTTTAAGCTGTAGCATTGTAATAAGTCTAATTGTAGTAATATATATATTTTCGCGTTATGGTATTAAATCATATAAAGTAAAAATTGTTGAAAACGAAATTCAGGAGAATTCCTACTCAAACCGAGGAGGAGTAACATATGTTAACGCAACTCATCAACAGGCGGTCAATCCCCTAGAAGAAAGTGCAACGCTACAACATACGGCCGTTCCCCCTAAACCACCAAGAATTGGGTCATCGATGGCGACATCAGCAAACTACAGTAAAATCAATCCAGCTGATTCAACGACACCGGCGGATGACACCAAAAGCAATACGAATGACGCAACAACATCAATGTATAAAAGCGAATCCAAAAATCGCAAGTGCAGACCAGTTTTCTTGTTGTGAAAATCGATAACAGAAATAAATAAGGTCTCCGTTGACCATCAAAGTAAACATTGTGTTTTTTTTTGGTTCGGTCGAACGCAGTTCCATTATTCGCGTGCCTTGCGTCAATGAGCACATGGTCGATTTGGTTGGCGGTTCGACCGTCCGGAGATCGCCAGGTTGCTGTGTGGATTCGCTTGCGAGGGAATCTTGTGCTACTTATCACCGCATTACGAGCTGTCGCAAAGTCAGCGAGTCGGAAGCCGTTATCTGTTGTTGTATCGTGGAGGCTGTGCTTTCCGATCACTCCGCCAAGGGTGTTTTCCTTTCCGATTTTGGCGTTGAAGTCCCCGAGCACGATTTTTACATCGTACTCCGGACAAGCTCCGTAGGCGTTGTCCAGGAGGTCATAGAAGTCCTCCTTGATAGGGTCTTCAGCCTCGTCGGTAGGGGCGTGTGCACATATAAGGCTGATGTTATAAAATCTGCCTCTGATGCGGATCACAGCCAGGCGATCACTTATAGGTTTAAAGTCGATGACCTTCGACCTTAACCGCTTTCCCACGACGAATCCGCATCCCAGTAAGTGCAACCTTTTGTGACAGCTGTAATAAATGTCGCAATTTTTCTTCCTAATCATACCGTTTCCTATCCAGCGTATTTCCTGGACCGCAGTAATATCCGCCTTGTACTGCGTGAGGATTCCTTCTAGTTTATGAGCAGCTCCGGGAGTGTACAGGGTTCTGACATTCCAGGAGCATACTCGCAAATCGTGTTCCTTTTTCGTGCGTTGTCGTCGTCGAGTATCCGTCCGTATATCCGAGGCATCTTGCTCATTCATAACTTTGGGTTTTTTTACGTGGGCGGATTGTTAGCCCGCCGCACAACCGCCATTCTGGTCGGGGTTTTCTTCGCTGCATACGTTTGTTCACCTCCCAACGGTTGTTGAAGAGGCTATCCAGAGGGCGCCGCGAGGAGGCCGTATGTCAACTTGACCCGGGCATTTGAACAGGGATCGTTGCTGGCATCTCGCCAGGTTGAGAGCAATCAACAACTTTACCCTGTATGTCCGAGCCCATGCCCTCTGCCCACCCGACCTAGACGAAGTCAAAATAGCGATATCAAGACTTAAGTCTAATAAAGCCGCGGGTGCTTTAAGGCGGCTGGAGATGAGCTAGTAAGGTGCATGCACCATCTCATTTGCAAGGTATAGTCGGAGGAAAGCATGCCCGACGAATGGAATCTCAGCATCGTTTGCCCGGTCCATAAGAAAGGAGACCCCTATAACTGCGCCAACTATAGGGGAATAAGTCTCCTTAACATCGCATATAAGATCTTCTCTTCCGTATTGTGTGAACGCCTGACACCGTTTGTGGATAACCTGATCGGCTCTTACCAGTGTGGTTTCAGGCCAGGTAAATCCACAATAGACCAAATATTTACGCTACGGCAGATCTTGGAGAAGAACCAGGAATACCAAATCGACAGTCACCACCTCTTCGTCGATTTCAAGGCTGCATATGATAGCGTGTATAGAGATGAGCTATACAAAGCCATGTCTAGTTTTAACATCCCTGCCAAACTCGTCCGACTGTGCAGGATGACAATGGAGAATTCTCGCTGCTCCATTAAGGTCGGTAATGAGCAAACCGAGACCTCTGACGTTAAAAAGGGATTTAGGCAAGGTGATGCGCTGTCGTGCAACTTTTTCAACATCGAGCTTGGAAAGATCGTGCAAGAGTCACTGGCCAACACAAGAGGTACGATTTATTTCAAGTCTACGTAATTGCTTGCGTACGCCGACGACATTGACGTGATTGGACGGACACAGCGAGACGTCAATGAGGCCTTTGTAAGCATTGAGGTAGAAGCGGCTAAGAAGGGTCTCAAGGTTAATGAGGGTAAAACCAAATATCTGCTTTCATCTAAAAGAGACGGACAACACCGACGTATTGGCCAGAACGTCACCATGGGCGGATATAACTTTGAAGTGGTCAAGGAATTCGTCTACCTTGGCTCACTGATGACCAGCGACAACAACACCAGCGCTGAGATAAAACGCAGAATCACTCTTGCCAACCGCTGTTTCTTTGGGCTCAAGAGGCAATTGAGAAGTAGAGCCCTCTCTCGGAAAACCAAGGTGACACTATATAAGACTTTAATCATCCCAGTCCTCCTTTACGGCGCAGAGGATTGGACCTTAACAAAAGCGGCTGAAGATGCCCTTGGTCGTTTCGAGAGGAAAATTCTGCGCACTGTCTACGGTCCCGTTTGGTCAAGCGGTGTATGGAGGAGAAGATATATATAACGAAAAACTGTACGGGTTGTACAGCGACATCTTTGGATACAGCGTCTAAGGTGGCTAGGCCATGTAGAGCGCATGGAAAATACAGCTCCGACCCGAAGAGTCTTCGAATCCACTCCGGAAGGAAGGCGCGGCAGAGGACAGCCGCATCATCGGAGGCGCACGCAGGTGGAAGGGGACCTTAACCAACTGGGCGTGTGGCGCTGGAAACAGCTGGCCAAAGACCGTGCCAGCTGGAGACGCTTGTTGGTTGAGGCCCAGGTTCACCACGGACTGTAGCGCCACCTAAGTAAGTAAGTAAGTAATCTAAAGAGGACAGCTGATGTACTCATTTGATTGTTTGAAATAAAATAAAGTACAGAGTGCACTTAGTTCTGAGGCGGCCAATTGACAATGTCAAGGCGGCTGATAACACGATGAACGAACTTGTCTCCCAATAGATTGATCGTTTGGTGAGCTCTGTGGCATAATGCGCTATTAGAGACAATTATCGTCCAAGCCCATATCAAGCCATGAAAGAAAAAAGATGTTTCAGCCAATTCGAGTTGCTCCTGCTTATCTTCCCTGAGTTTTTGCGCGAAACTGTCAACAGTCTGACGAATTTATTGCACAAATGTACATACAACAGGCGCGGTTAGTGATCCATGTCGAGACAGACCTGGCAGTATTCACGTAATATATGAAGCAACGCTTGTCTCATGACTTCCCGTTTGAAGCACCTAAGTAACTGCCGTACAACATCCAGTTGATGAGAATATGGACCTAGATTTTGCTTATTATATACTGAACATCAAAATTAAATAAAATTTGGCTAAACACCATAGAATTATTTTTATCCGCCTTCTAAATATTCTATGTAACCAGATACGGTTAAGTTGCTCATCTAAGGCAATAACACTGAAAGTACAGTCATCAAACTACTATAAAACCTTTGATTCTGAAACCGTGGATACACAAGCGGCATCATACCTAAGACAAATTAAGCTTATTTGCATATCTTTGCAGTAAAAGGTTACACATTATAAGAGCTTCTTACCTTCCATGGTACTCTTACGTGTACTGTAATCATTCAGTACATCAAAGCGAACGAAGGAACATGATTATAGTTAATCAAACAATCTCATTCGTAGTTCCACTATCAGCAAATATTTGCATACCCTTACCTCTGCAAAAGGATCTAAGCAAAACTATCCACACTCACGTGCACTCTGCCTTAGACACCATTCTCTACATGAAGACAAATAATCTAATATTGACAGCAACCACCCAATTATTACACGAAACCCAATAGTTTCTTAAGGAAACCCTACCTATGTCATCATCATCTCCATGTAACCAGGACTAATCTAATAGTTCATAATTGGAATATTCCTGCAGAACTATAAAAATGCTTGCTTGCACGACTCGAAGTAGTTATGTCACTAGCTGTTCCATTAATTGGTGTAAATCTCTAGGGTAACACATCCTTTTTGATCGAATCCTTTCACATATCCACAAAGGAGTATTTACGACCATGTTACTCAGCGTATCCAAAGGACATACAAACAGTATTTGATCAACAATAAGGGTGGGGCACTAATTAAAAACAAGTTCTTATGTGTGTATAGTTGCGGTGTCGAAGATGGATTGAGTTGCGGCGTACGTGATTGTTGTGCGTGCCACAAGTGGCTTGTAGAGACGGTTTTTCTGATTCGTTCTATTTGCTTTTATGAATAACCTTTTTATGGAAATGATGAGAAGACGCCCTTTATTAAATGCTGCCAATGTATACTATGCAACAGCTTGTGGGTAAAATACTATAATGAAGCAATAAAATTGAAATATTTACATAAATGAGCATCGCACTAAAGGTTCCGGGGAAAGTAATTAAAATTTGAACGGAGGTACTGGAAGCCAGTGCCTAAATATGAATACATATACGTTTGTCATAAACTGTCGTGTTTAACGAGAAAAATTTAATGTTGGCAAATTTGGTTCTTCTTTGGGCTCATGTGATAAGGAATCTAATGAGTGAACTAGAATACAAGAACGGCAAATAGTAGGTACATACATACATACGTTGGTGTGCACATCATCTGCAAGTTTTTTCAAATACAATAATATCCTTAACTAATTGCTCTAAACGGCGATGATAGACAAGATACCGCTGTCAGGCAGAATGAACCATTCGTAATCGACGACGATGTAGGAGAATTCCATCCACCCGACCTAGACGAAGTCAAAATAGCGATATCAAGACTTAAGTCTAATAAAGCCGCGGGTGCAGACGGCCTGTCTGCTGAGCTTATTAAGGCGGCTGGAGATGAGCTAGTAAGGTGCATGCACCAACTCATTTGCTAGGTATAGTCGGAGGAAAGCATGCCCGACGTTTGCCCGGTCCATAAGAAAGGAGACCCCTATAACTGCGCCAACTATAGGGGAAGTAGGCAAGGTGACGCGCTGTCATGCAACTTTTTCAACATCGAGCTTGAAAAGATCGTGCAAGAGTCACTGGCCAACACAAGAGGTACGATTTATTTCAAGTCTACGCAATTCCTTGCGTACGCCGACGATATTGACGTGATTGGACGGACACAACGAGACGTCAATGAGGCCTTTGTAAGCATTGAGGTAGAAGCGGCTAAGATGGGTCTCAAGGTTAATGAGCGTAAAACCAAATATGTGCTTTCATAAAAAAAAGACGGTCAACACCAACGTATTGGCCAGAACGTCACCATGGGCGGATATAACTTTGGAGTGGTCAAGGAATTCGTGTACCTTGTCCCACTGATGACCGGCTACAACAACACCAGCGCTGAGATAAAACGCAGAATCACTCTTGCCAACCGCTGTTTCTTTGGGCCCAAGAGGCAATTGAGAAGTAGAGCCCTCTCTCGGAAAACCAAGGTGACACTATATAAGACCTTGATCATCATAGTCCTCTTTTACGGCGCAGAGGCTTGGACCTTAACAAAAGCGGATGAAGATGCCCTTGGTCGTTTTGAGAGCAAAATTCTGCGCAATATCTACCGGCCCGTTTGTTCAAACGGTGTAAAGAGGAGAAGATATAATGAAGAACTGTACGGGTTGTACAGCGACATCGGTCTGGTACGACGTCTACATGCGCCATGTAGAGCGCATGGAAAATACAGCTCGGACCCGAAGAGTCTTCGGATCCAGCCCGAAGGAAGGCGCGGCAAAGGCTCGTGCATCAACGGTGGCACACGCAGGTGGAAGGGGACCTTAGCCAACTACGCGTGCGGCACTGGAAACAGCTGGCAAAAGACCGTGCCAGCTGGAGACGCCTGCTGGTTGAGGCCCAGGTTCGCCACGGACTGTAGCGCCACCTAAGTAAGTAATATTCGGTCCAAAAACGTTTACTCCAATAACTTCCGCACACATTTTCAGCATGGAAGCAATAAGGGAGTTTGTTAACTCACAGGAAGGGAATGCAATCCAGCACCCAAAATATAATCTTGCAAATCCGCAAGAGAGACCATCAGTCCCGCGGATCTGCAAGATTTGCAGGATTATACAATATTTTAAGTCAGTAAATGAAAAAATAGAATTTACTTAGAAGAAGAATAATTAAATTTTGATCAGAAATAATGGCAAAAATCTAAATTATGTTGTCTGAATTAAAGTGTGAAAAAAAGACTTTAATGGGATTCGGGCACCTGCTTCTGAAATTGTTTTCGGAGTATACATAAGGTGTTAAAAGTTTCATATTTTACATTTGATCGGATTTTGCTGCACGTGTAGCCAGCAGCTGAAACTGTGCGCCCAGATTCAACGCCAGTAGGTGGAACGGACTTAACAAAGTCGTAAGTTCCAGATACTTCCCTCTGTTTCCTCCTCATTCAACAAGGGTAATTTCTCTTTTTATTGTAAGATTAAGTAATACCGCCGGCTGTTTCTACTCTGTACGAATTATGTGCTCTAATTCCTCTTCAAATGGTAGTTTGCACAAGGTTGCATTGATGTGGAACGAGATAAAGGTATACCGTCATCTTCATCTACGTCATTAACTTGCTGGATTTGTGATTGTGAGCGAGAACTTGAAGCATAAGTCTCATGGCTGATGTTTCGGAACTATCTATTAGAAATCTTTCTAGTAAGCTCACAATTTCCTTTTTCAACTGCGCTTTGCTTGGTAAAGAGAACGTAACTTCATCTCCAGCCGACAAGAATTACTTTCCAGATATGTACTTTATCGGGTTTTCCAAATAAAGCAGCACTCCGGGTAATGTTGTGTTCGTCGATGTAATGACGATGTCAATGTAAAGGGTCTTGTTGGTGTATTTTGTCCACCTTGAAATTTAATGTAGTTTTTGCTGACAGCCATTTAGTATCTTCACGACACAAAACATTTACCTCCAGTTTCGATGGCTCTCAAACATGTTCAATAGCAGTCAGAATGATTGATCCTTGTTCATTTGAAAATTAAGCAGGCACCGATCTCAAGTTTAGATCAATAAAAGCTTTAGAGAGACAAAGCTGTACATGGTTAAATCTAGCTATCATAGATGCCAAACTACTCCACCTTGTCTCGCAATGGAGAATTAGCTGCAGTTCCTTACCGAATTCTGCTTTAATATAAGTTTGCAAAGTCATTTTTCTTTGGATATGATTCAAAACAATTAACAACCTTGCGGACTTTTTGAACTACTGCCCTGAAATTGTAATAAAGGTATAGATACGTACTTCGATTTGGGGATACCCCTATTATCATGATGTTATGCGAATTCAGGCTGGAAAAATAAAATCTTGCAAATCTTGCGGATACCACAGGTGTTATCCCGCATTTTTTGTAATCTCGCTAATTTCATGTAGGATCCCGCATTTGCGGGATTGCGGATCCGCGGGATTGCATTCCCTACTCACATGGATTTGTTCCCACTCCTCCTTTAAAGCCTTATAAAGAGCCTTTTGCGAAGTAAGCATTGCCCCTTTATCCGCTGTTTTAGGACTTCCCTAAGTTTTCAATTGGATTTGAAGCGGGGGACTGTGAAGGCCATTCTAAGACATTAACTCCCCAAGCCCCTAAAAATTCTTTAACGACCTTTGAGGTGTGCTTCGGGTCGTTATCATGTTGAAACCTCCACAGCAACGGACTCTCTTCCACAACGTATGGAATCACCAAGCGACCCATTACCCATTACCATTACCGACCCGTTATTTGGTGTAAATGACCATATGCTTGAACCGAAAAGCATCCCCAAACCATACCGGAACCGCCCCTCATGCTACAGACACTTCAGAGTAGCTCGGATGTTTCCCGATTTAACCATGTACCTGGCTCTCGACGAACGTAATAGTAGGGGAGCCCGGGATGCTAAATTTGCAGTTACTAGAGCGTCATGGGAACCTATTGGATTGTGAGGATTAGGTTCTCAAAAGAAACATTTTATGTTAAGTTTTCCATTTAGTGGGGAAAAAAGGTTTGCAGCTAGGATTAATATATCAATGACACAATAGGGATCAAAGCTTGGAAGTGTGTTATGGGAATAAGGTTTGAAGTGTTTTATTGGTTGTGGGATATGATCGAAAGTTAATTTTACAACAATTGAATTAGTTGCAACATTTGATATCTTAACCTGTCAGGATGGAAAAGGAGGGGAATAGCAATTGTACGAAAGGGTTTGCAGCAAGGATTAACTTAACACAATATGGATCATCAAAGCTAAACGGGTATTTATTATTGGTTGTACGTAATTATAGAAAAAAGGATTGCAGCTAGGATTAATACATCAAAGACACAAAAGGGGTCAAAGCTGGGAAGTTTGCTACTGGTTGTGGGATATTGTCGACTAACCTTAGGTCACTATGTGACCAAGGGGATTTTTTGAATGAAAAACATGTCTGTTGTATGGGAGCTTCCGCTCAAATATTCACTTAATTCTGTAACAGAAATACATCATCTATGAACATTTCAACTGTCTAACTGTCACGGTTCTTGAGATACAGCCTGGTGACAGACGGACGGATGGACAGCGAAGTCTTAGTAATAGGGTCCCGTTTAACCTTTGGGTATGGAACCCTAAAAACACGCGCATGTGGCCTATCAGTGTACACTTTGCATTTCAAAATGCCACATGAAAAGTAAAGCCAAGTTAAGTTAAATCACATGATCCTGCATTCCAATTTCCACTTCCCTGATATAAAAATTAAGCGATTTTCGAATAACTTTTGCAATTTTTCAATCATATCGTCTTGTTAAAAATATTTGTCATCCTCCTACCTCGCTAGCACGATCTTAAAAATTCGGACATAATAGATTGATTGCTTGATATATATGTACCTACACAGGCATTTATGATAACTTTACAGGATGTGCGAACATTCAGAGGGGCAAATTTCGACTCTGACCACTTCCTCGTAGCAGCTAGAATCAGAGCTCGACTGTCCAATGTCAGAAAGCTGCACCAGGCCATTAGGAGGAGGTTCGACATTGGGTGCCTGAGCACACCGGAGGTTGCCAGAGTCTACAGGGAGCAGCTGAGCGGAAGACTCTACGGTATGCCTACGTCGAACACAAATGCCAATAATATGTGGCTGCATTGCCGCTCAGCCACTCAGGAAGTAGCCGAAACCACCTTAGGGTACCTACCACCCCCGACAAGAAACCCGTGGTATGATGGCGAGTGTGAGCATAAAAAGTCAGCAACCGACGAGGCGTACCAAAAGGCGCTGCAGAAGAAAACCAGGGCAGCGCAAGAAGAGTACCGAGCCAGAGGAAGGGGGAAGAAAAAAACTAACTACTGCGACAAAAGAAGAGAATCTTCGCAGCCTCAAGGACATCGAGGAGTCTAGGGGTAAGCATAAAACACGAGCCTTTTACAAAAAAGCCAAAGACCTTGCAGGAGGCTTCAAAAAGGGCACCCAGGCTCTTCGAAACTGCGAGGGTAATCTTGTCACCGACCGACAGGGAATAGTGGATGTATTTAAGCAGCATTTCCAGCAGCTGCTTAACGAGCATGACCAAGAGAGAGTGGTAGGGACCGAGGAAATCCCAACTCCAGCCACTGAAGTAGTCCTCCCACCTAGCATCGAAGAAGTCGGCACAGCTATTCAGAAGCTGAAGAATAATAAGGCCGCAGGTTCAGATGGCTTGCCATCAGAGCTCTTCAAGGCTGGGGGCGATGTTCTGGTAGGGAGCATGCATCAGATCATCTGCAGAATTTGGGAGGATGAAAGCATGCCCGACGACTGGAATACCAGCTCTGTTTGCCCCATCCACAAAAAAGGCGATCCTACCTCTTGCAAGAACTATAGAGGTATATCCCTGCTCAATGTCGCATACAAGATCCTGTCCAGTGTATTGTGTAAACGTCTAAAGCCATTTTGCACCACACTAATCGGCAGCTACCAGCGCGGCTTCCAGCCCGTCAAATCGACTATAGACCAAATTTTCACACTTCGACAAATCCTGGAAAAGACCAATGAATTTCAAATCGATACACACCATCTTTTCATCGATTTCAAAGCCGGATACGACAGCATTCATCGTGAAGAACTGTTTGGTGCGATGGCCGAATTCTGGATCCCGGAAAAACTGATCCAGTTGTGTCGCACCACGCTAAAAAATACGCGATGCACCGTGCAACTCGGTTTTAGGACTTTGGAACCGTTTGAAACTTGCACCGGATTTTGGCAAATAGATGCGTTGTCATGCGACTTCTTCAACCTGGTGCTGGAGCAGATAGTGCGATGGGCAGGCGTCAACAGGGAAGGCACTATCCTCTACAAGTCCGTAAAGCTACTTGGATACGCGGATGATATCGACATCATCGCGTGTTCTCACCGTGGCATTGTGGAAGCATTCACGGCGATTGAAGACTAGGCGAAACGAGTTGGTCCTAAGGTCAATGAGGACAAAACAAAGTACATGCTGTCAAGCAAAGGCCAATCCGTCGCTCACCACCTGGGACAAAATATAACAATTGACAGCTACAATTTCGAGGTAGTTAAGGAGTTTCTCTACCTCGGGGCAAACGTAAATTCCACAAATGACACCACAGTGGAGATCCGGCATAGAATCGCCCTTGGCAACCGCTGCTACTTAGGCTTGTCCAAACAACTGGGGTCAAAACTCCTCACTCGAAAGACCAAATTTATGCTTTACAAAACGCTCATACTGCTAGTCTTGCTTTACGGAGCCAAAAGCTGGACGATAAGCAGGACAGCGGTGCTGATTTTGGGTTCTTTCGAAAGAAAAATTCTGAGCCGGATATATGGTCCTGTCTGTGAGGAAGGTGAATGGAGAAGAAGACACAACCGCGAACTCTACGAGCTGTACAAAGATGTGGATGTAGTCCGTAAGGCAAAGATCCGTCGACTACACTGGCTCGGCCACATCGAGCGCATGGACATCAACGCTCCAGCTAAGAGGGTCTTCGACTCCGAGCCTCCTGGTTCGATTAGAGGAGGAAGACCGAACCTCCGGTATAAAGACCAAGTAATCGCGGATGTAAGACATCTTGGTCTTGATAACTGGACGCAGCGTGCCGTCATGGATGGAAGGCAGCTATAGCTCAGACTCAAATCCTCCATGGATCGCTGGCCTAATAAGTAAGTAAGTAGCTAGTCAAGGCGGTATTTCTTCATATTTTTTACAAAGAGTGACAAATCCGATACTTTTCCCAATCATAGCATTAGCTCCATCTGTTGTAATCGATACAAGCTTCTGGATTGGAAACTTTGTATAATTAATAATAGCTTCGAATATTTCGTAAATATTCTGACCTCTTTTTTGGAAAAACAGTCAACAATACTGCTTTGGCAGACATACCAAGGAAAACCATTCGAGTAAAAACACATACATACGTTTGTAGCTGTACAGTATCTGTACAATGTGCCGATTCGAAATTGAAGTGACAGGAATAAAATGAAATGTATTCTATGTTTTAACTAATTTCCTCTGTTGGGCGCAAACATCGGGGGTGGTTGTCCTAGATAGAAGAAGAATAACTCGACTGAATTTTCACGTTGGTTGTAGTTCCCAGCAAATGTTCCATGTCATTATAGTGTTATATTAGAACTGCACACACAGAGTATGAATTTGAAGTTACTGTGAGTATTATGCACACAACAGCTGTGTTGCATAATTTTTCCGTATAGGAAAAATGCTTTGGCTATGGACATACTTTGAACTACAGACGTTCCGCTTGACAGTCGGCGATGTTTACCATTGCACCACAGCCAGCCCGTATGGCGTATTTGTTATTATGTATTAATTTGTGGCACATGGGTCGACTGTAAATGCCTTCGCGATCGACCAGTAGACCGCGGTCTACTGTTTGGCCAAAATGTGTTAAATGTCCAGCGGGTCTTAAGCTTACGTTCTATTTATTTTGTAACCTGTCAAATCTGTTCGAAACTCTGGTACAGGCTTATTGGGCTATAATAAATGCTTTCTACAGAAGATGCATGAAAGGAAGATAAAGCGCAATTTGATTTCTTCCCCTATCACACTATTTCAACAAAAGTTTTAAGGTTGCCTTTCTTCACTCTCTTAACAGGCTGGGATCGGGTTCGGTCGTTCATAAAGTAAAATGCTTTTAGTTTGGCTATTTATTAAATTATCCTACTAAAAAGGACACGTACTTATAGTATTCCACTGCCGAATATCGCAACGACATAACTCATAAATTCAATCATTTTACAGAGGGTTACGAAGAACATTCCCAAATCGTTCATAACACCGCTAATGTCCATTCACCAACTCATATACATATGAATGTATGTATGTATGCATAAGCTAGTATGTCTATAGAAACGAAAGGAATGTGCATCGGGCACGCTGAGAAAGGGACTCGAAGGACACTCATAATTCGAACGTGTAATAAACGTGGTCCTTCATGGGCTGTAACGCCACCAAAGAAGAAGAATAAAAGAACACACTAAGTGAAAAAAGCAAAAAACCAAACGCAAGAAAGAAAGGATTCACATCGGTGGAAGGGTGTGATAACCTCCCCTCGAAAATGCTTGTGTACGTACGTGTACAGTAAGCGTTTGTTTAACAATTTAACTGTTTTAGATTTATGAGATATGACCCTCGATGCCACTGTATGCCACTCTGCCTTTGCATAAAGGATTATAAGGCAACCGAACAAAAGGATAACAAGCGACACAACATCGCATTATATCCCAATAAACATAACTTTTAATATGTGCAATCACATGTGAGAAATTTATATTTTGTCTACACCGTTTAGATGCGCGAGAATAATTTTTGATTTCGCTTGATAGGATGGGCCTTGGGGTCGGTATGAGAGGGAATGGAAGGGCAAGTATGTACATATATGTATCTAGGAATCTTATTTAAGCGCGTGTTTTTTCAAGCATCGGGTTAAGATTGTTAGGGATGTACTGGTGGAAATTGTGACTTATCCGATTTACTATACAAAGAACTTTTTCATAACTTCGAATTACAGTTGGAACTGATGTAATTTTTGTGATTTCACAAAATTTGTAATCAGTTTTTTGAGCTTGTATGTATGTATATTGGCGTTACAGTCCATGAAGGACCTGAGCCGAGCTTCTCTCAATCACCCATGTTGTGTGTGACTTCATTTTCCCATAGATGAAAGGGACCTACAGTTTATTGCCGGTTCCGAACAGCGAATTTCGAGAAGCTTTTCATGACAATTTTACTACAGGGGGTTTTGTCAGAACCCCGTTGAGGAGAAACACCGTGAAAAACACGTTCGATGACATGGCTGTGTCGGGATTCGATCATCAGCGTCAGAGGCCAACACACTACCCACTGCGCCACGGTGCTCTCAATTAAGCCGAGGAATTTTCGGATCGGACCCTACGGGCTGACGCACGTAAGCCTATAAGGTAAGGTAAGTGAGAGGGGTATCGTACGACGCACGTGTTTCGCGGATTCGCCATTCGCAATAAGTTGCTAGTCGCGATTGAATGATATTTAAACTGGTTCCCTGACAATCCTAGGAAACACAAGTAATAAAGTATTTGTATTATCCTAAGACCCATCATATTTTGTGCATTCCATACTCTAAACATTCTTAGACATGAATGATTGCCGAGTTTTTGGCATCTCAGCCGCAACTGTTTTCTATGCTCAACAACGGAATACAACTTAAACAATACAGACTTAAAATTGTCCACTGGACAGGCTTTAGAGCGGGATCTCAGCCAACGAGCAACATTGGAGACAACCACCCCAAGATTGGACTAGCTGGACCTGCATGTTAATTGAGTCATTGGTTCACTACAGCCTGTAACGCCATCTAAGAAGAAGATGACCAAACATATCTTTTGCTGAACCTCGAAACTCTGTCCTGAAAAAGCGACGTCTTGATTGACCCGATATCGAGCAGGCTCAGCTTCTGTAATTTAGACAGCCGACGATTCCGAAGAGAACTTATCGAATCCCGTTGCTGTATACGTCCACTTCTCTCGGAACAAGCCGGCTGTTTTGGTACTTAGCGAAATTGAACACTCAATTCGCATCGCATAAAACCGATCATTGAAGAAAAGTGTCTCTTACTAGATCATCAGTTTGGTTTCAGAAGCAAAATAAAATAATTTCGGCATTCCTCAGAGTACTTGGCCCACTTCTGTATCTAGTTTACACTCGCGATATACCGCAAACGCAACATTCTATACCAGCCGACGATACAGCTATTCTTGCAACGGATGAATCAGTTGAGGAATCAACTATGAAACTGTAACGTGCCATTGACCGTGTAAATGAGTGTACAAAAACTTGGCGAATAGCACCTAACGACACTAAATCTGTCCATGTTTGTTTTACATACAGGAAAGCGGATATGCTTCCGGTTTTTGTTAACAAATCGAAAATTCCGTTCGCGAATGAGGCTAAATATCTCGGGATTACTGTCGAAGCGAAATTAAAATGCGTTAAGAAAAACAGTGACGAGCTTGAACGTAAATGCAAGGGAAAGGTACTGATTACTAGGAAAGTATTCGAAACTCAGTATTGAAAACAAGCTGCTTCTATACAAGCAAGTGCTGAAACCACTTTGGACATATGGTGTACAACTCTAGGGTTGTAATTCTAACGTCATACAGACGTTTCAAAATATGTAAGGTACTAGAGCTGTCGCAAATGCATTGTGGTATATTAAAAAAGAGGATATCCACCGAGATCTGAGTATCGGAATTGTGGAAAATAAAACGAAAAATTTCCCAGGGAGACTTAAACATCGACTTGAAGATCACGTAAATAGCACTCCTTTCCAATTACTCTACCAACAAAATGTATTACGCCGTCTTCAAAGAATAAAACCTTTGACGATAAACTGCGCGATAAACTGAAATGGCACGCACATAGCGGAAATTGCAGGAACCTTCGTTCGAATGACGCCTGCCAAATGGGAACACATTGAGAAAGGAATATTGCTGGATAGGTTTAATGAGGGCGCCGCCGTGGCGCAGTGGTTAGTGTGTTGGACTCGGATCCCGATAACACCAACGCCATCGAATATTTACTCCTTGGCGGAGTGCTGGCAAAACCCGCCATAGTATACTTGAAAGCAAATCAGCATGGGTGATTGAGATAAGCTTGGCTCTGGCCCTTGACGGGCTGTAACGCCACCAAAGCAAGTAGAATGACTCAGTCGTAAAATAAATTCGTTTCGAAAGGAGGTGTTTTTAGTGAGTATACACTACTATGGGCACGGACTTACGATCCTCATATTGTCCTTAGAAGATTTTCAGCAGCCATCGTAAAAAGAAAACATAATTCTTTCCCCGGTGACAGTACTCGTAGTCTTTCTTTAGCCCTGTTCTTCGGCAGTTAGACCCTTCTCTTTTTTGGTGGCGTTACAGCCCATGAAGGGCCTGAGCCAAGTTCCCTCAATCACCCAAGTTGTGTGGGATTTATTTTTCACATAGGTGATAGAGACCTTTTTATTACCAATTCCGAACGGTGTGCGCTGAAAAGCTTTTTTATGGCGAGTATACTACGGGGGCGGGCATGGGCTCGGACATACAGGATAAAGTTGCTGATTGCTCTCAATCTGGTGAAGTGCCAGCAACGATCCATGTTTCAATGTCCGGGTCAAGCTGACATACAGTCTCCTCGTGGCGCCATCTGGATAGCCTCTACAACAACTGTTTAGAGGTGAACGAATGTATGCAGTAGAGCTATCGATTTCAAGCGTGTATTTAACGACACGTGTACTCGTGTCACGTGTACACGTGTACGCTCTTAATACACTTGTAAATAAAAATGTACGTGTAAATAGAGAAAGAAATGCTCGTCTTTCATAATTCAACTGACTGCCTCATGTGCATTTATCACAAGTCCCAAGTGAGCCTAAATACTGTTGTTTTTCTCTGTGTTGATGAAAGTTACATGGCCTGTTGAGCGGTTGATGTTGACATAGTAATTTCTGCCATACCGTGTCAATCAGTACTGATCTGCAGTATATTAAAATTAGACCAAAGAGTTGCACATCTGAAAGAATGGAAGCATTCCATCAGGCGCTGACCAAAATGATCGGGTTAAACCAAATGCCTCTTGAATTTATGGCTGTGGACTACACGTATTTTACTAAATACACGTGTAAAACTAAATATACGTGTAAAACTAAATACACATGTTCCTACACGGACAATTCAATTACACGTGTAACACGTGTAATTAGAGCTCTAGTATGCAGCTATCGCTCTAGGCAAGAGGGCGCTATAATACCCCGACCAGATTGGTGATTGTGCGGTGGGCCAGCAACCCGTCCATGTAAATAAAACCAAGTTATGAATGAGCAATGTGAGGCTGAATGAGTAGAGGCTGAAGACCAAATCAAAGAGGGTTTATATGATCTCTTGGACAACGCCTACGGAGCTTGACCGGAGTACGATGTTAAAATCGTTCTCGGGGACTTCAGTGCTAAAAACAATAGGGAGAACACTTTTGGCGGAGTGATAAGGGTTTCTGACTCACGGACTTTGCTTATAATGCGGTGATAAGTAGCACAAGATTTCCCCGTAAGCGAATCCATACAGGAACCTGGCGATCTCTAGGTGGTCTAACCGCCAACCAAATGGACTATGTGCGCATTGACGCAAGACACTCGTCAAACATCCTGGATGTGCAAACCTTCAGGGGGGCAAACGTCGACTCTGACCATTTCCTCCTAGCAGCAAGATTCAGAGCACGACTGTCCAATGCCAGAAAGCTGCACCAGCCTGCCATGTGGAGGTACGACATTGGGCGCCTGAGCACACCGGAGGTTACCAGAGTCTACAGGGAGCTCTCCGGTATGCCTACATCGAGCACAAATGTCAACAATATGTGCCATTCAGAAAATAGCCGAGAACACCTTAGGCTACCTATCACCCCCGACAAGAAACCCGTGGTATGATGGCGAGTATGAGTAGAAAAAGGTAGCAACCGACGAAGCCTACCTTCAGCGAAAAAGCAGGACAGCGCGAGAGGAATACGGAACCGGAAGAAGGAAAGAGAAAAAACTGCTCCGACTAAAGAAAATAATCTTTGCGGCCTCCCAGCTCAAGGACATCGAGGAGTCTAGGGGCAAGCATAACATACAGGTCGTTTATAAGAAAGCAAAAAGCAATGCAGCAGGCTTCAAGAAGGCATTTAGGCTCACCTTCCTCACAGAGAAGACCGAATATCCGGCGCAGAATTTTTCTTTCGAAAGAACCAAAAATCAGCTTCGCCGTTCAGCTTATCATCCAGCTTTCGGCTCCGTACAGCAAGACTGGCAGTATGAGCGTTTTGTAAAGCATGACTTTGGTCTTTCGAGTGAAGAGTTTTGACTCCAGTCGTTTGGACAAACCGAAGTAGCAGCGGTTGCCAAGGACGATTCTATGCCCGATCTCCACTGTGATGTGGCTTGTGGAGTTAACGTTTGCTCCGAGGTAGACAAACTCCTTCACCAACTCGAAATTATAGTTGCCAATCGTTATATTTTGTCCCAGGTGGTGAGCGACCGATTGGTTTTTGCTTGACAGCAAATACTTCGTCTTGTCCTCATAGACCTTAAGACCAACTCATTTCGCCTGTTCTTCAATCGCCGTTAATGCTTCCACAATGCCACGGCAAGAACACGCGATGATATCGATATCATCCGCGTATCCTAGCAGCTGGATGGACTTGTAGAAGATAGTGCCTTCCCTGTTGATGCCGCCCGTCGCACTATCTGCTCCAGCACCAGGTTGAAGAAGTCACATGACAGCGCATCTCCCTGCCGAAATCCGGTGCATGCTTTAAACGGTTCCGAAGTCCTAGAACCGAGTTGCACGGTGCATCGCGTATTTTTTAGCGTGGCGCGATACAACTGGATCAGTTTTCCCGGGATCCCGAATTCGGCCATCGCACCAAACAGTCCTTCACGATGAATGCTGTCGTATGCGGCTTTGAAATCGATGAAAAGATGGCGTGTATCAATTCGAAACTCGTTGGTCTTTTCCAGGATTTGTCGAAGTGTGAAAATTTGGTCTATAGTCGATTTGCCGGGCTGGAAGCCGCACTGGTAGCTACCAATTAGTGCGGTGCAAAATTGCTTTAGACGTTCATAAAAAACGCTGAACAGGATCTTGTATGCGACATTTTGCAGGGATATACCTCTATAGTTCTTGCAAGAGGTAGGATCGCCTTTTTTTGTGGATGGGGCAAATAGAGCTGGTATTCCAGTCGTCGGGCATGCTTTCTTCTTCCTAAATTCCGCAGATGATCTGGTGCATGCTCCCTACCAGAACATCGCCGCCAGCCTTGAAGAGCTCTGATGGCAAGCCATCTGAGCCTGCGACCTTGTTAATCTTCAGCTTCTGAATAGCTGTGCCGACTTCTTCGATGCTGGGTGGGGGGACTACTTCAGCGGCTTGAGTTGGGATTTCCTCGGTCCCTACCAATCTCTCTTGGTCATGCTCGTTAAGCAGCTGCTGGAAATGCTGCTTAAATACATCCACTATTCCCTGCGGGTCGGTGACAAGATCACCCTCGCAGGCCTTTGGTTTTCTTGGAAAAGGCTCGGGTTTTATGCTTATCCCTTGACTCCTCGATATCCTTGAGCTGGGAGGCTGCGAAGATTCTTTTGTTTTGTCGGAGTAGTTTTTTCTGATGGGCTGGTGCAGCTTTCTGACATTGGACAGTCGAGCTCTGAATCTTGCTGCTACGAGGAAGTGGTCAGAGTCGACATTTGCCCCTCTGAATGTTCGCACATTCAGGATGTTTGACTAATGCCTTGCGTCAATGAGCACATGGTCGATTTGGTTGGCGGTGCGACCGTCCGGAGATCCCCAGGTTGCTGTGTAGATTCGCTTACGAGGGAATATTGTGCTATTTATCACCGCATTAGGAGCTGTCGCAAAGTCCGTGAGTCGGAAGCCGTTATCTGTTTTTGTATCGTGGAGGCTGTGGTTTCCGATCACTCCGCCAAGGGTGTTTTCCTTACCGATTTTGGCGTTGAAGTCCCCGAGCACGATTTTAACATCGTACTCCGGACAAGCTCCGTACGCGTTGTCCAGGAGGTCATAAAAGTCCTCCTTGATAGGGTCTTCAGCCTCGTCGGTAGGGGCGTGTGCACATATGAATAAGGCTGATGTTCTACCCATTGTTAGCTCAATATCTATTGCAAAGACACTTACTGCTACATGACGAAGCGGACATTACATACTGAGAAAATCCAGAGAAGTGCAATACTTGAGAACACTACTTACCACTACATGCTTCATAAGTAATCTATAAAGCAATTCAACTAACCAATCTGTACATTCCTTTCATTCTAATCTCACTTCATACCATTCGCCATTCCTCCACTAATAAAACAACGACAACGCAACTGTAATAGGACGAAAAATTCTTCCCAACTCCCATAAATCTTGACTGTCTCCAGTCCGCGCTAAATTGACATATCAATAAACCGAGCTCGTTCGCCCCTTCTTCTATACCAAATTCCCCGAGAATTGATGTGAAAATTTATTCGAAATAACATATTCCGCCACATTTCAAGCAGATCCTGTTTACATCCTTCAGAGGCTCAAGCCGGAAAGCGCCATAGAATACCTTTGTTAATATCCTGTAAATAGATTCCAACTTCTTCCTTTTTTTTGCAAAAAATTCAATAAAAGCAGAAAAACGAAATGAAAAAATAACGCTTCATACTACAGCCAACGAAGGGTTGACAATAATCCCGGTTGAAGGGATAATAATAGAATAGCGGAATTAAATTTGCCAGTTTCATCAGGGTGCGGATACATACATAGTATAAGCGAGTGGAACATACTCGTATGCGCAGATTGCACTCACAGGATAACAAGGTTACCCGTAAACTTGTTTTGCCCGGTTTAGATCTCACTCCGAAAGTTGTTTGGCTTTGGCTAAGTGCGTCCTTCGTAACGATATGAAAGCTAATAAACCGCGAATGTTCGTTTTTTTTTTTTTTTTTGTCATATGAACTACTCTATGATGCAACATCAAAGTCCTTGTTTTCTGCTTTTCTTGGCTATCCAGATCGGTCTTTTAAGGACACAGGTATGCGTTGTGTAGTATATTTCGTATGCTGGAAGAATCACTAAGTGGCTGATGTTATTCGTGCGTTACGCGGGATGGGGATATTGAAAATGGAAATGGAAAACGCAAATTTTGTTTTGTGAAATCAAAACCTGTTCAAAGTCTACCCTTACTCCGTAGGTGAATTGAACTCACGTCCTATTTTCTATTATTCAATTGTAATTTTTTCAAGTTTCTGCTGTTCCAAAATCAAGCGGAACTACGTAGCATGGTGAATGGAAATGGAATTGCTTGAGTAATATTTTGAAAATTTATATTTCGGAAATATGATTTTGATTGAGGAAACGGTGAACCCACCAAATGGGGTTGTCAATTGCTTATTCATTGGATTTTTTAAAGGGTTGTGTTTGGGTATTCTTAACAAAAAGACTTAAGTCCTTTTCTTAGTTATACGAAACGATGAATCCATAAAATGGAGAATCTCCGGGCCTCCTCCTGGACTAGCATTTTCATGCAGCTGCAGCGCAAGTGAATTCTGTTCTCATCCACAAGCACCCCTACCGGTTTCGTCACTCAAAAATAGTAAGCGATGGTACTATGGCACTTAACTCTATATCGTGTTTCAGAATCGCTAAACACTATGTCTAAGTTATTTTAAAAGATTGCCCACTGTAGGTGATGTAGGTGAGGGGTTACAGTCCATTAAGGACCTAAGCCGAGCTTCCCTCAATCACCCATGTTGTGTGTGATTTCATTTTCCCATAGATGAAAGGGATCTACAGTTTATTGCCGGTTCCGAACGGCGAATTTCGAGAGCTTTTCATGACAATTTTACTACAGGAGGTTTTGTCAGAACCCCGCTGAGGAGAAACACCTTGAAAAACACGTTCGATGACATGGCTGTGTCGGGATTCGATCCCGCGTCATCGGCGTCGGAGGCCAACACACTACCCACTGTGCCACGGTGCTCTCGAGGTGAGGGGATATTCCTTAAAAAAAAAAGAGTGTAGGCCTCATTTTTAGCAGGAAATCATCTTTGTGGGCCATCTAGGGCTTTTTTGTTTTAATCATAGGTTATTTTGACACTGACAGATGTTTCCCGCTCGAAATCTTGACAGAAAGTCAGTGTCACACCTCCGCGAAACGAACAAAAATTTTGGGAAATATTGAAAACTCATTTCCAAAATGACTGCTGTGTAGCCCATAGTGGGTTTTTTGAAAAGAAGTTTTGACCGAAATGAAGCACCCACGGCGACTGCTGTACGCAAGCTTGTGCAAAAAGTTCGTGAGACTGGTATGCTAGTGGACAACACTCATGGTCCCCGTCGGCGTACGGTGCGCACAAATACGAATGTTGCTGCTTTGGCCGAGAGTGTGAGACTCAATTCACGAACATCAACTCGACATCGATCTGAACAGCTCAATATTTCCCGCACTAGCCTGAGGAGAATTCCGCACAAAGATCCCGAATTATTCGCTTACAAGACCCAATTGGATCAGGAACTGGAATAGGAATATATATGTACATACACACAACCTGGACGGAGTGCAGTGGTCTGGATCGTTGATGTTCGTTAACTCTCAGTGGTGGTTGTCCTCGACAGGACGAGAGCCGACCAAATTCCGCGTTGGTTATAGTCCGTAGTAATTCGTTCAAGCAATTTAATATTGCATACGCAGAGGATAATTTTCAGTTAACCATATACCGTGAGTGTTGCCTGCAGCAGTACGTCTGGTCACTTTCCATTGACAACTGCGTTGCATACTTTTTGCCCGTATAGGAATTACTTTTTCTTGGCTATGAAACGAATTTGAACTATAGACTTTCCGCTCGGCGGTCGATGATGTTAACCACTGCACAACGGCCGTTATTGTTTCGCAGTTTGGGCCTTAGAGCAGCTTGAATTGGACAACGATTTTGGGCGAAAATCGACGAGGCGCATTTTCATCTCGGCGGCTACGTTAACAAACAAAATTGCCACATTGTCGTTGTTGTTGCCGTTATTGTCGAGAAGCCAATGCATCCACAGAGAATGACAGTTCGATGCGGATTGTGGAGAGGCTGGGAACAACGACGTCGGTCAATGGCGGGCGTTACAGAGCCATGTTATCCGACATTTTTTTTTTTTTACTGAAATTGAAGACATGGATTTGAGCGACCTCTGATGGCGCGCCATGCCACACAGCCCATGCCACAATCGATGTTCCGCGCACCAAATTCCCAAATCGTCGTCTAGGTGATGTCAATTGGCCGTCTCGGAGCTGCAATTCGACACCTTTGAACTTTTTTTTTGTGGGAAACCGTGAAGGACCGATGTTATGCAAACAATCCGGAAACGATTCAAGTACTCAAGGCCAATATCATCAAAGTAATCCGTGAGCTACAGCCCGAAACCATCAACAAGGTCTTGGAAAATTGGGGTGACAGAATGCGCTACTGCGCAGCCAGCCGAGGCAGCCACTTGAACGAGGTAGTATTTCATAATTAATGGGAATGTTCGTTCTTACTAATAAAGGCGTAATACATGGCAAGAATTTTAGTTTGTTCATTGTATTGCATTATTAAAAAGAAACTTGTATTTGACCAACCCTGTATTCGAACCTGATCATTTTGTAACTTGGTTCCGTAAAAGGTGTTTTTTTTTTTTTGTTTTTTTTTTTTGTATGTAAAAATCTCGAAAGACACTCCGCGGCTGGTGTTGCGGAGTAGTGTGGGACTCTAACACCACTAAAAACACCTCCATCGCATGTATTGCGATCTAGTCTCCTGGACCAATTAGCAATTTTATTCTAACCTAACCTTCTACGTTCTCTTTTATAAAAGTTCTGCCTATCGGCGTCCCTAAATAGAAAATAGTGTGTGTAAATCTAGTCAGGACCCTTTGGGGATAGATTTGCTCGCACGCCCCGACGCTCGTTGTTGGCATTCCATTACACCCCTATATACATTCTCTAGCGTGTAGTAATCTACCTATTAGATATAATCTATAATCTATCGAGTAGTAATTTAACTCCTAATATCTAAACCAGTTCGTGTGGTTTTGTTCTTTTAAGTCTTCGTACAGTATTCATATTGTCTAAAAGTTTTCTTGCCTCAGCATTTACATACGTGCTGTTGAAGCCTTAACTCATGCCTGCCTGCATTTTTCTCTATTTCCTGGGCTACGCTTTCCACCCCTAAATCTTTGTGGAGATCTGAATCTCTAACGTACCACGGTGCGTTGACGATGTTTCTTAACACCTTGTTCTCGAATCTTTGAATAATGTTAGCATTCATTTTTTTGGTATAGCCCCTTAACTGATTACCATATGTCCATATTGGCATTAACGATTGCTTATACAGCAGAATCGTGTTATTAATTGATAGTTGGGAGTTTCTTCCTATCAGCCAATACATTTGTCTATATTTCAATTCCATTTCTGCTTTTTCCATTTTAATTTGGCGTCCAGGGTCATTCCAAGATATTTTGCTGTATTTGCGTAAGGTATTGCATTCTGATTTATTATGACTGGAATAGTATTACATATATCTTTTGTTAGTGAATATTATGTGTGCTGATTTCTTCTTCTTCTTCTTTGGTGGCGTTACAGCCCATGAAGGACCAGAGCCAAGCTTCCCTTCAATCACCCATGTTGTGTGTGATTCTATTTTTCACACAGGTGAAAGGGACCTACAGTTTAATGCCGATTCAGAACGGCGTGAGTCGAGAAGCTTTCTCTAGGCAAGTTACACCCCGGAGGGTTTTGCCAGTACCCCGCCGAGGAGGGACGTCGCGAAATAAACATTCGATGGCGTTGGTGTTATCGGGATCCGAACTCGCTCATCGTGCGTCAGAGTCCAACACACAAACTACTGCGCCACGGCGCCCTGTGTGCTGATCTGGTTTCATTCAATCTCATTCGCCATTTAACTGCCCAATTAAGAATTTTGTTAACGTCTGTTTGAAGCTTCTGCGATGAAATCTTATTGTTTTCCCCTACCGCTAATAATGCAGTAGCATGTGCAAATGTTGCCAACATGCTATTTTCTAGTTTAGGGAGATCACTCGTAAATAAGAGATAGAAAATAGGACCTAAGACGCTGCCTTGTGGAACACCGGCCTTGATTTCCGTTAGCTCTGAGTAAGAGTCTTCTAGTTTTATTCTAAAGAATCTTTCCTCTAGAATAGCAGCAAATTGTTTTGGTAAAAGAAGTCTTAATTTATAATTCAGTCCTTCATGCCAAACTTTGTCAAAGGCCTGTGCAATATCAAGAAATACCGCAAAGGAAACCCTTTTTTCCTCTAATGCCTTTTCGATAATATTAGTTATTCTGTGAACTTGGTCTATAGTTGAATGAAGCCTCCTGAACCCAAATTGGTGGTTTGGAATGAGGTTTCTTCGATTAATAATATCATTTAGTCTTTTAGCGAGTAGTATTTCGAATAGTTTAGATATTATTGGCAGCAATGAAATTGGCCTGTCAGATAAAGCCTCATTTGGTGACTTTCTGGGCTTTGGAATCATTATTACTTCCGCCAATTTTCACAAACTCGGAACGTATTTCATTTTGAAACAAGCGTTGAACAGGTTCGTGAGTTTAATAGCTTTTTTTGGTGGTTGCTTCAGAATTTCTCCGGTAATGAGGTCAAAACCAGGGGCCTTTTTTGAGTTTAAGCTATTTTTAGGGTTCCGTACCCAAAGATAAAACGGAACCCTATTACTAAGACTTCGCCGTCCGTCCGGCCGTCCGTCTGTCACCAGGCTGTATCTCATGAACCGTGATAGTTGGGGAGTTGAAATTTTCACAGATGATGTATTTCTGTTGCCGCTACCACGGCAAATACTAAAACCAGAACAAAATGAATAAAACCAGAACAAATGAATATTTTCATCCAAAAAATCCCCATGGTCACATACTGAACTAAGGTTAGTCGACAATATCCCACAACCAGTAGCAAACTTCCAAGTTTTGATCTCTTTTTTGTCTTTGATGAATTAATCCTAGCTGCAAACCTTTTTCCCATATTTCACATTATTGTTATTCACCTTTTCACATCGTTGCTGTCAAGTAAGATAATTGATTTGAATTCAATGGACACTTTGATGATCAACTATATCTCATCATGAAGATAGTACACACATAGTCTCTTTCATATTTATATATACAGATGGTACGGAACCCTTCATTTTTCATATTAATTTTCATTTATTTCTAATGGTATGACAATTTCTTGCTCTTTGTTTGGTTGGAACACATTTTTCAAATATTCTGCGAATGTTCTAACCTTGTCTTCACCACTTCTAGCCCATTTTCCATCAGTACAGCTGGTCTTTTGATATTTTTAGTGATTTTCCATAGGGAATAATTTGTTGATTTGTCATTGGTCAATCCTTTGAGGAAATCTTTGATCGAAGCATCCTTAAACATCTTAATTTTCCGTTTCAACTGTTGGGAGAGTTTGTTCAGCTTTGTTTTGTTTTGGGGAGCTCTGATCTGCTGCCATACTTTTCTTGCTTGTCTTCTTTCCGAAATGAATTGTATAATATCCCTGGGATAAGTGTTTCCTTTAGTTTTCTTTCTTATTTCTGGTGTATTTTCCCACGCTGATTGCTGTATATCCACAACAAATTTTTCGACTTCCTTTTCCAGTTGCTCGATATTGTATAGAGCTGCGTCTAGGACAATTCGGTAAAAGGTGTCTATCGACTTTTTTAAAACTTAGCCAAAGGACAAACTCCTTGCATCTAGATGGGGCACTCGAATTTACCTAAGGTTCCATCTCCATCCGCAGTGAGAATACATCTTGGTGAAACTGTCCTACCTCCCAATTTCATAAGGCCCTTAAGGCCAATTTCGCTATGCGGTTCGAAATATTATGAACTATGTTAAAGCAAGAGGAGTTTGCAATATTAAACTTATTGAATACCGATTTTTAAAACTATTTCAGTAATTCGTCATGCTTGGCTTGAATACATTAGGATTCCAGCTATAGAGAACTTCGAAGTGAGGAAAATCGTTTTAATGAGGTAACTTATAAAGCTTCGCACTAACAACTCTACCAATCACTCTCAGGTGGAGAGTTTCACCTTTCAATAATAGTACAGTAAATCTATCCGAAGTTAAGCTTGAGGCGGACAAGATGTCCTGTCCTAAACAAAGCGTTAATCAACGCTACTATAGGCATTAAAGTAAAACGGGAGCTTTGTAGACGAAGGAAAGGAAAACTTAGTCTATCCCCACCTATGTACATATGTATGTATGTACGTTAAACTTAACATTGAATCTTTGTCTTGTGCTTTCTAGGGTTAACGTTCCTACTTTACAACGTTTCTTTTCAACAATTGATTCATTCTTGTTTAACCACTTAATACATATTTCTCTAACAAAGTGAGCAACCAGACTGATAAAAGAACAAACAACTTGAGTAAACAAATGGATAAGCTATTCATCGCATAGAAAAAAAATCACATTGCATAATACATATTTCAAAACATACCACTTTCACCTCACTTTTAACTGAGATCTGTCGCTTTATCAAAAAATGGGAAGACAGGAATAGAGATTTACTTCTATCGACGATATAAAAACTAATGGGATGACTTCCGGCACTGAGAATGTTAGGAAATTATATGTTTGTGTCTCTTGACACGACGACTATGAGACATATCCTTATAAAGTGCACAAACAACTGTCATTTCCTTTACGTCGCTGTTATGCCACACGACAAGCGAAAACCATCAGGATACAAAAAAAAAAAAACAGAAACAGAAAGGAGAAAAACCTCGAACAAAACTTCCATTAGCTTGACAGTACGATAATGCAAACTTCAAAAGCACCATCCACTTCCCATGTAACAAAAAGTTGTTTGTACTTTATATAGATACCACGTCGTATATAAGACCCGAAAAGGATACGACTTACGAGCAATGTGCGTCTTTCTCATCTTCATCCG
Organism: Eumerus sabulonum; assembly: GCA_951905685.1. Classification (NCBI taxonomy): domain Eukaryota; kingdom Metazoa; phylum Arthropoda; class Insecta; order Diptera; family Syrphidae; genus Eumerus; species Eumerus sabulonum. The sequence continues at coordinate 164,186,898 of OX645060.1, read as the reverse complement.
TGTTTTCTATCTTTGAATAGTTTCCTTTATGTCCTTTTACTTGCACAAAAAATATAAAATAAAATGCATAACATGGATAAGGAAGATTTCAAGGATCTTACGCTGCATACCATCATACATACCTTAAATTTAAACTCCTTTTCCACCTTTTCCATTGAAACTAAAACACTTAGACAAAAGCGAAAATCGGAGATTCCGAAAACAAACAACACAACTATCGCTGCCGCATCAGCAGGGCATCTTCTCACGTTTACTCTAATTAATCCCGTTTGAGATATTGTCCTATCCATTGTTCTCTTTAGCCCGGCTGGGCAGGAGATAAAGTCAAACTTGGAATTATTAATTGGAAAATAATTCCTTCCCCTTATGGACCTTTTGTTGTTTCTCACTTTTTGTTTTTTCGCTTTTTAGTTTTCAACATTTTGTTAGCCGTCGTTGTGTAAACACATTGTGCGAGTCATCTAGTTCGGATGGGGGAGTGAACTTTGAAAAGGAGCAGTTCGATGAAGTATTTGTTTGTCTTAAGAAAGTAGTTGTTGCTGGCTGAGGCGTTATTGAAAATCCACTTTGACAGTTAATTAAGAGTTTAAATGTCATTTGGGGTTATCTGATCCTAATGATATGAGAACTGAAGATTCAAGCTAAATCGATTACCTTCAAGTACTAAGTCAATTGACTCATCCAGCAGTTTTTTGTTCTCCTTGTTCCCTTTTTGAAGCCTCCTGCAAGGCCTTTGGCTTTATTGTAAAAGGCTCGTGTTTTATGCTTATTCCTAGACTCCTCGATATCCTTGAGCTGGGATGCTGCGAAGATTCTTTTCTTTTGTCGCAGTAGTTTTTTCTCCTCCCTTCTTCTGGCTCGGTACTCTTCTTGCGCTGCCCTGGTTTTCCTCTGTAGCGCCTCTGGTACTCCTCGACGGTCGCTGCCTTGTTCTGCTCACACTCGCCATCATACCAGAGGTTTCTTGTCGGGGGTGGTAGGTATCCTAAGGTGGTTTCGGCTACTTCCTGAATGGTTGAGGGGCAATGCAGCCACATATTATTGGCATTTGTGTTCGACGTAAGCATACGGTAGAGTCTTTCGCTCAGCTCAGGCGTGTGCTCTGTGCCCAGTGTGGAACCTCCTCCTGGTGGGCTTGTGCAGCTTTCTGACATTGGACAGTCGAGCTCTGAATCTTGCTGCTACGAGCAAGTGGTCAGAGCCGACATTTGCCCCTCTGAATGTTCGCACATCCAGGATGTTTGACGAATGCCTAGCGTCAATGAGCACATGGTCGATTTGGTTGGCGGTCCGGAGACCGCCAGGTTGCTGTGTGGATTCGCTTACGAGGGAATCTTGTGCTACTTATCACCGCATTACGAGCTGTCGCAAAGTCCGTGAGTAGGAAGCCGTTATCTGTTGTTGTATCGTGGGGCTGTGCTTTCCGATCACTCCGCGGGTGTTCTCCTTACCGATTTTGGCGTTGAAGTCCCCGAGCCATGGCATGTTCGTTTTATCTTATTCCGTCCACCTCCTCTTTTTTTTTCTTTTGAGAAGCGTGTGTTCCTCTCTTCTCTTCTGCTCATAGATTCTGCGAGCAGCTCTCGTTCGTCGTTGCAGCGTGGCTTTATATGCCTCTTATTTTGCTCGCATTTTTCATCGAACCACCCAGCACCTCAGAGGCATTGTCTCTGATGGCGTTCTGGCAAGTGGCAATGCGCCCATTCCTGCTCTATTTTTTGTGCCGCTGTGGGCGGATTTTGAGAGAGCGTGAAGGAGATTCTGTTAGCCTCTTGCGATTGTAGCTTCCCGACGTTAAGCTTATTTTGACCTACACGACTCCTGAGCATTCTTGATATTCCTGATATCCTCATTCATTGTTGGCTCCTCGGAAGGTTAATATGTCGAGAATACTGGGGGAGTGTCTGGCGCCGATCGCAATGTGATCAATCTGGTTGGTGGTCGATAGAGCAGGAGACCGCCAGGTACCCTTGTGGATGTTGAGAAGGGGGAATCGTGTGCTTGCTTCAAGGAGGTTACGCCCCGTTAGGAAACCGATTAGCCTAAATCCGTTAACGGATGTGGTGTTATGGAGGCTATGCTTTCCTAAGATTGATCTAAATATATCTTCTTTGCCTAGTTTTGCCTTGAAAACTCCTAGTACGATTTTGGTGTCATAACTGGAACATAGGGCGTATGTTCGGTCTAGGAGATCATAAAAGTCATTATAGATATAACAGTTCTTCATCCTTTTTTTGCCTTGTGCACCCCATCGCACTTCTTGGAGCGCGGTAATGTCTCCCTTGTAACAGTCCAGGGTCTTTTCCGATTGATTGCCCACACCTAGCCTGTTGAGCGACCTCAAATTTAAGGTGCAGGTATCCGAGGCGTGTTGTCGTTTCGTAACAAGATGATTTCCCCGTAATAGGGATGTTATCCCCAAGCACAACCCCCAACCTGGAGGGACAGGTTCCTTTTACCCCAAGAACAACGGGCTGGTCGCTACACACATTAGTTCACTGTCCGGCTGTGTGTCCCTTACCTTTATTTAATTATAATATCATATACCGAACTTGGCTATATTGCATCGACTCTCCCTCCTCGATAGAGGTGTGCATCATATGAACATACTTTTAGAAAGTTTTTTTTTTAAATTCTTCTTACTTTTTGCTATATGAGGAGAACAAAATGCGCATATCACCTCCTTTCGATTGTTTTTATTCTACAGGGGATGTAAACTACAAAGCATTTTTATACAGAATCAAACTTTCTACAGTTGACTTAAGGAGGCGTAATATTTTCGCATTTCCCACTGTCAACCGCTTCAAGCTCATCTCTAGCCGTGCTAACCATCTCAAAATTTGCCCGTTTCAAACGTGTTTCTAGGTTCCTCACTTGTATAAGCCTCTAGTGGCAAAACTACCATATAATTGAATAAGCCCGCTATCGTCGGCAGGGTTCGTTGTCATTGGTACATAGTTTCACGCCTCGACAGGTGTCAATTTTTGAATTTGAGTGATCCGATTGGCTACGTATTGCTTGTGTTCTCCAGGATTTGAACTTATGCAACTTAGCGCTGCCGTAGAATCAGACCAATAGTAGATTTGTACGGATGGAAACTGCTATTTTTGCACTAATTTTTGCAGCTGGCTCCATTAGGCTCTAAACGGGGCACAGTAATCTTCTCCAACGGTGCCATTAAAACTGATACCTATATTTCAAGACGTTTTATTGTTAAAAATGCTTCCATGACTCTTCATTCCTGTCTATACCTTTCAAAGTATTCAAAGTACTTTCTGACCTGCCATCAATAATCTCGATGTTTAATATATTTATGATTGAATCAGTATCTGAAACATTAATTGCCATGCTCGAACCCACAATGAAGCAACACATCTTGCCTAAAATCCAAAAAGTATTCGCAGCGCATACACCGCCCACCACCCACTCCCTACCGTTGCTGTCCACAACGAAACAATTGAAAAATAGCGTCCAGCACGACAGTGATAAGGCACTTATCAGACCACGTAGAGCAACGTCCGTGACATTTCGTCAAGTATGATTTACATTCAAGACTTTAATCCCTACCCCATGGTCTTGGAGTTGAAATGCTAAATCCCCACAGATATCAGCGGTACAACAATGAAAAGAGAAGACCATCGAACCAACATTCCTATCTCTGTGGGGCGTACTCTGATATACTCGTACGTGCGAGTCAATTATTGTGGTTACGTGAGAGTCGACATCGACAATGTGCTTCTGGTTAGACATTGGGGACCATCCAAAGTCAGGGACTTTTTGAGATTTTGTAAATATTGAAATCGATATTCGACGTCAGTTGTTAGCATGAAACAACTTCAAACTTTTAATTGTCACACACATACACACAATGGATGAAGTGTAGCATAAGGAAGAGACCGAAAGCCAACCGCATTGTCTAGACGGATAAGAGCACGACTGTGGCACTTGTATTTATCACTGACAGTTGCGCTAAGAGTGTTCGGATGATACGTGCTTATCAGGTTTCCTAGCGAATTAATTGCTCGATGGAAGGTAATTTCACTGAATTATGGAATCATCGAGTCAATATAATGTAAGTAGTTTGTAATCTACGACTTGATTCGAACGATGAACGTGCCTCTTCTGACAACGACGTTGATCGACATGGTTCGGGTGGAGACTTCTAATCAATTGCTGTTGATGGCTGGGCGAGTTCATGGGAATTGAGGGTTACGTAAAATGACCGCAGGACTTGTTTTCTAGGGAAACATTGACCCTAGAATGTGGGCAGATCATGGATAAAGCTTTTGATTGTGTGTTTGTTCTTAGTTCTTAGATGGGATAAACTTCAAATGATTATTTTATGACAACTGATGGCTCTACATATGTTCTCTAAAACCTCGATAAAGAACCACATAATGCTAATTGTGTTGGTTAAACGAACAAAAAGTGAAAGTTATGATCAGCAAAAATCGTCAGAATACAATACTATACTATTGTTGAAAGATAATTTTATGTAAGATGGAGAATCACTTTTATAAGGTCCTATGTGGAAACCTAAAACTTGCATCCGCCAAAATACAATATGGGTTCATGGGAATTGAGGGTTACGTAAAATGACCGCAGGACTTGTTTTCTAGGGAAACATTGACCCTAGAATGTGGGCAGATCATGGATAAAGCTTTTGATTGTGTGTTTGTTCTTAGTTCTTAGATGGGATAAACTTCAAATGATTATTTTATGACAACTGATGGCTCTACATATGTTCTCTAAAACCTCGATAAAGAACCACATAATGCTAATTGTGTTGGTTAAACGAACAAAAAGTGAAAGTTATGATCAGCAAAAATCGTCAGAATACAATACTATACTATTGTTGAAAGATAATTTTATGTAAGATGGAGAATCACTTTTATAAGGTCCTATGTGGAAACCTAAAACTTGCATCCGCCAAAATACAATATGGGTGCTACAAACGTGTCCTCGAAAAGACTTACGAGATTTGACCATTTACGACATTAAAGCTATTTAAGCAGTCTGGGAGAGGTAGCTGCGAGTCTTTTGACATCATCCCTCCTAAAGTTTAGTATATTTATGCAACCGGAGTTCAACGGACTAATGGTCCTTTTAGTCACACATATTGTGCAATTTTCCATGTGCTTACAAATACATTGTTTCTATGGATTCCAAAGAAGGTCTCGGGGACTATATACCTTTCTGATGGACCCATCTTCGTTAGTTACTTATCATTGTTATTGTTCCTTATGGCGACATTGCCTAATACCCACTAGAGGATCACGTTGTTCATTTCAGAAAGCATATGTAAGGAGTCCAGACACTCTAAGATTGAACTTGATTTAATGCTTGGCGTTTTGAGCACAGCTTGGCTCTACTATAGACGTTCAATCAAGACCTATGATGGCATATGTATGTATACATAAATGGTGTATAGGTCAGCTTGAAAGACACTAGGACTTGCTCCTAGTGCTTTTGACACTTTGCAATTAATTTCAGTCAAAGCTGTACGTTAGTGGTAGGATGTCGAATACCGAAATTAAGTATCCCATTGGACTGCATAGCAAATTGTTCTTATATGATCTAACTACGCCGTGCAACGATGTGCGCCGCAAGGACTGCTGTAGGACATGCTACATGACATCTGTAAGGCTTAAACATGGCTGAACAGTACCTCCACTGTAGCTTAATGAATGTGGTTTTGTGTAGATGCGACGAAACCTCTTACTTTTGTCGTGTATATCCCGGAGATTACTATTGATTTTAACCTCCTGGAACCATAAGATCAACGATAGGTCTAGAGTACCTTGACTGCCCTTTGGCTTCAAGGGCTGTCTTCCTTCCCGGGGAAGAAAGCACAAGATCTCTCTTACTTCCTTCCACAGCAACAGTAGACAGGTCAAATTGCCTAAAATCTGAAATGGAGAGAAAATTTAAATTACAACTAATTTTACGAGTACATGCAACTCTAGGACTTGGTTCCCCTAGAGCGTAAAACAATTTACAAGACCTGTTCCTTAGACCGATGATCTTTCTTCTTAGCCCGAGGTTCTTAAATCAGGCCTATGAATATCTTGTGACGATGAAACGATAAAGTGCGACGCAGGTTGCGCTGCCCCAATCTTTTTCTTGCTTAGTACCTTTATAGAATAGTAGAGTAGTGGAAGAGTGAAAAGTCACTCGGACACCTTCGAAGGCTCTCGAATCAATAATAAGAATTCCGAAAACCTCATTCAAATAAAGATGTGAATCTAGCATATGAATTGTAGCCGATCGTCTACAACCAACCAGTTGGCTGTTTATGAGTATAACGTTCGACTCGAAAAAGACCCATTCAACTCTATAAATTGTGGACTTCTAGATTTCCCTATTTGGTCAGTGGTAGCCCCAAATAAACGATGCAGAATCAAACAGAAACCTTTTTAAATTCAATATTTGACACCAAAATTGACGTGCAAGGCTACTGAATGAGCTCTACAGGGGTTAGTATTTGGGCCTATATTATGGTACATTGCATACGATAGCGCTATAAGACTAGTTATCCTAAAACACAACATGGTAACTATAGATACTACCTTCAGTTGCAAGGGACATCTCGGAGCATCTTGCGAACTTCAAACATCTTAGAAGTCTGCTAGAGTACTGCACTTCGCTTTAATGAACAAGGCAGAAACGCAACATGCGCTGTTTTTATGCCCACATTTTCGAATGAAAAGTAGATGCCGCTGGATCTTCGCAAAAAGCGTTTGCAACAAACATAATCTCTCTTCAGCTGTTTCCGCTGCTCCACCCGAAGTTGGTTATAGTCTCATTACATTTATGTGCACCATTTACTTTGACTCGCAGTTGTGAACCCTTTTAAAACCAGAGCTGTAGTGTTAATTTGTTCTATATGACTTTTGATATATTAACCGCATAGTTGCCGATTCAATTTCTAGGCTCTTTTAAGTGTTTCGCAACCGCTCTTGATAAAGCTCAAACCTCTACGCCATAAAGGGGGGCCAAGATAAATCAAGGACAGTTGCATCATCAGTCTCAGCGTTTGATTTTCACACTACATACGAGTTTCTATATGTATGTATGTATATTGGCGTTACAGTCCATGAAGGACCTGAGCCGAGCTTCTCTCAATCACCCATGTTGTGTGTGATTTCATTTTCCCATAGGTGAAAGGGACCTACAGTTTATTGCCGGTTCCGAACGGCGAATTTCGAGAAGCTTTTCATGACAATTTTACTACAGGGGGTTTTGTCAGAACCCCACTGAGGAGAAACACCGTGAAAAACACGTTCGATGACATGGCTGTGTCGGGATTCGATCCTGTGTCATCGGCGTCAGAGGCCAACACACTACCCACTGCGCCACGGTGCTCTCACGAAGGTAAACTGACGGTTTACACGAGTTTCTATATGAACAATAAAATTTACAACGTCTTGCATTAAGTTCATCAGTTTTATGACGTTAGTAAGCTTAAAATCGGGTTCAAGGAAAATCTAATTCACCTCAACCTACTTTCTGCTGATTAACGATCTAAGGAAGATGGTCGTTATTTATTTGTATCGTTGGGCTTGAACCTATCTTCTAGTAAGTTACATATACAGCTTGGCCTAGAAGGTTGTCAGACAAGACGATTGTTCTCCAAGAATTATGAGGAACCGACTGTCAACAGCTGAATAAGTGCTGGTTGCGAGAACCCTAACTAACTAATTGACCAAGTAGGGAAAAATCTCCGGAGCCGTTTCTGAACTCAAGGTGTGACCAATATGAATGACGCAGTACCGTTATGTCCCGTACGCTGTACTCTTAAGAAAGCTATGACTAATATTTCTGAATACAATAAATGGTATACTGTGCCGTAGCTAGTCATTTTCTTATGCGAATGATTTTCTAACCACCGTTACAAAATTATGATTCTAACTTAAACTAACTTTACCATCAATTAATCAACTGTTGGAATACCAGATTGATTTTGGTCGAACAAACCACGTAGTCCAGATTGACCACACCATACTCCTTAACACAATCCTCGCTCGCACTGAAACCGAATCCCATCAAGGACAAGCAATTTTTCATCACCCTACGAAATATGACACGAAGCAATAAATAACTTCAACAATTCTCGAAATCAAGTCAACATTCCACCAGTAACAGCCCCAACATGTTCCGTCTAATTACTCAAACTCATTAAGTTAAGTGAAACATCTGATTGCCAGGATATGCGGACACTAAGAAGAAGTGCCGTCTTGACCAGAGATCCATTTACAAAGAAAAGGATAATGCAAACCAATCAGGATTCCTCCCACTCAGTCACATCCGTCGGAGCAATTATTTTCCATGTTAGGCAGAGAACGAGTGTGTGAGACCAGTCAGTATCCCGCCATTCAGTCCCGCCCCAAAGTACACAAAAGGATACGATGGTGGTCGTAAATTAAAAATAAAACTCGAAAGAAACGCAATAAATCAGCAAAAAGTCAGCATTCGATATGGGCAGGACGCTGATTGTTGCTCCATCCTGTTTTACGTAGCTGTTGTCTCTTTGCTTAGTGGCTTATGTTGTACACAAACTATGTCTTGGGGTTTTTCAATTCAAATAAAAGGGGTGAAAAGGCAAATCCTTGAAAATCTTTGCGAGAATTTATATCCTTATCGTGTTACTTAGGCCTGGAGGGTTTGATTTTGGTTTGTTTGCTAGTAAATATCCTTAAGATTCATGCGAATATGCCGGATGACTTGGGTGTTTCAAAGTTGTCCTTTTTCTTTAGAAATGTTTGGTGGCGGATGGGAGAGCAGTAGTGTCAGGATGTCAATTCGAATCTTGACTTTTTTTTTAGGTAGGCAAATGAGATTGGTTTTCTTACATCATACATCGGTAGCCATAGAGGATATTTGCGTTTTCTGGCATATTAATCGATCGTAAATTTAAAAAGTAATGATTTTTATGACAATCCCAGAAAAGCGTTGTGCAATACGTCATTGAATAGCCATTATATCCATATCTATGTATATCTAGCTGAACTTCAATAGTATATCTTTAGACATTCAACAGCATTTGAGGAATATGTCACGGTAGTATGCGTCCAATGGGATTGCACTGATATGATGACGAAATAAAAAACACGAAAAGAATATAAAATATCATCGTAAGGATAATAACAATGCCCGCCTCATCGAGATTTGAGCGATCGTCGAAGTAGGCTGAGTTTTTTGTGACGAACAAAAAATAAAAAAATAAAAAAAATAATTTTTATCTCCAAGAAAAAAAAAAAACAATCTGAATAAAAAAGCAAAACCATCCAGAAAACATCAAATACAACACCTGCAGCCCGCACTCCGCACTATGGAAGTGTCGGGCTACGATTCCGAAAGTGCGTCAATAAGCGCACCAAGCAAAACCCCACCATCAACCAGAAGGGGGCTAAAGCCGACACCAAACCTCCTCAAGCGACCGTCCCATAACACCTCGACGGCGGAGACAACAGAGGAAACTCCAACAACATCAGCATTGGCAGCAGCAAAACGCCAATGCAATGACCACCCTACGCAAGACCAGGCACCATACGTGTCGGAAAAAAACTCCTTCGGCGTTCTGGCGAGCTCTGAATCGGACGACGAGGACGAAGACGTGCAAGTCCTAAATAGACGCATTCGTCTCATCGAGGAGAAGGTGCGTGCTATTAGGGAGAAACAAAGGGCAAGAAGGCAAAGGGAACAAGAAGCTACTATCCAACAAAACATAAGGAAGAAGCTACAGCAACAACAACAGCCAAAACAAGAACAATGCCAACTACAGCAAAAACAACACCAGCAACAACAACAACAGCAGCAGCAACAACATCAGCAGCAACAACAACAACAGCAACAACAACAGCAGCAGCAAAAACAGAAAACGCAACCCCAACCAAACAAAAAAACAGAAAAGAAGCAGCATGTTTCACAGCCAGGTCAGAAACAAAAACATCCGCAGAATCAACAACAGCCAGACAAAAGGCAACAGCAACAATCAAAAGAAAGGGTGCCACCAATCAACACCTATAAACTGGACCTGGATGACACCGTTATAATGTGTGAGTCAGCAATTGGCCTTAATTTTAATATTACTAGGTTAAGTGACGATAGGCATGCTATCTACTGCAACACAGTAGATCAGCACAAAAAAATTAAGGAATTGCTAAAGGGTTCCGAGACGGAGTACTTTTCATACACGCCAAAATCCGAAAGACTCCAAACCATGCTCTTAAAGGGCATGGATCCCCATACAGACCCAGAGCGGCTCCTGCAGTGCCTTAAGAGGTTCGATTGCGAGAGCTTCTCGTTCGTCAAAGTTAGGCACTTTGCCACGACTAGGTCCAGATGGCAGAAGCGATTATTGCCATTTTTCCTGGTCCAATTGACTCCCGAAAGCAGGGTGGAAAGCCTAAAGACGATCAAAGTCGTAGGCTGCCAGACCGTGCGTTGGGAGAGAGTAAGAAGGGACGGTAACATTTTGCAATGTAACCGATGCCAGAGGTTTGGGCACGTCGCGTCGAACTGCGAGATGCAGTATCGATGCGTAAGGTGCGCAAAAGACCATAAGCCCGGTGAGTGTGAACTGGGTCCGGATAAAGTTGAAAAGATGGAGTTGCTTGAGTGTGCGCTCTGCAACAATAAGGGTCACCCCGCAAGTTATCGGGGTTGCCCTAGATATCACCAGTTTAAGCAAAATAGGCTGGCCCGGCAGAGGGGAGTCGATGAGAGACGCCCTCCAATTCACTGGCAAACACCAGCTGTTACACCCCAAATGACCTACGCCCAAATGGCGTCAGGTTGGGGAAAGACAGCACAGCAACCGAAAACTGCTTCCAAAGCTCCAGTTGTTGTCCCTAAAGCACCAGAAGCAGAGTTGGACTTGCGTTCGATATTGTCCTCTATTCAGAGGCAAATCGGCCAACTTCAACAGCAGCTACAGGAACAGGCGACCCGGGTAGACCGACTCTACTCGCTTCTGCCGGGCCCAGCCCATTTCCAATCGTAATGGGCACGTTAAACGAGAGGCCTCTTAAGATCCTGGCAGTGAACGTCAACTCACTAATTAGGATCGAACGAAGAGCCGCGCTCTTCAACTTGATGAAGGACGAAAGCCCTGATGTGCTTCTGGCTAGCGAAACTAAGCTAAACCAGAGGCACAAAATTCGACACAAGTCCTACAACATAATAAGAAGAGATCGACCCAACGCCACTCAAGGTGGAGGAGTTGCGATCTTTATTAAAAAAGATATTCATCATAAGGTCATTTATAGCCGTGAAGTGCGGAGGTTCCAGGTGCTAGAGGCTTGTATTGTGTGTATTCCCTTTCGAAATGGAAAGAGGATATACATAGTATCGGCCTATGCACCTGAAACCCCTCAACCCACAGTCTTTATCGCAGAGCTCGAATCGCTTTTTCGTTCTCTACGCTTAAGCTCGGATGAGAACTTTTATCTTTTAACAGGAGATTTAAATGCCAAACACGCCGACTGGGGTAACACATCATCCAACACTAAAGGCAACCTCTTAAGTCATTGGTGCAACCAACACAGTATTGAGTATAAGCTCAAACTACTGGCAACAGAAAGTCCGTCATTCCCAAGGAGTGGCTCCTATCTGGATCTCATGCTGCTCGACTCACGTCTGAGCCTGACAGATACAAACGAACGGTCTACTAACTGTCTACGGACCTTGGCATACGACAGTGACCATTGCGGCTTTGGAGCCGTAATCAAAATACCAGACGAATTCACGGAATTGGGGGAGTATGCGCAAACGCATCTTTACGATTATAGTAGAGTGCGTTGGCCACGCTTCACCAGATCCCTGACAAGCGCACTCACTTCGAGTGCCTCCCTTCCACCATTCAACAGAAACCTATCAAATCATGAAATTGATGGGTATCTTGACAATATGGACGTGACAATCAAACAAACGATGGACAGAACGATACCACGCCAACGGCATTACGATACCACGGACGTGTACCGAAACGCGACCATAGACGCACTTCACAGACAAAAAAGTAGACTCCTGTCAAGACTCAAACTCTTGTACAGACGGTTTACTGATAGACATGATCCAGAGATCAGGACACTGAAATCTTTGATTAAAAACCTCCAGCAATTGATTACAGAGAATTACAGAATTTCTGTAAGTTCGTACTGGAACAACAAAATTCGGGATGTGAAGTCCAACAACCCGAATATGTTCCCGCAAATAAATCAAATTTTTCGGAGAAATAATCAAAACGACTTACAAAATTTGAAGCTTCTGAGGACGCCAGACAATGAACGAATTTTACGAACCGTGAGCATAGATCCAGAAGATGCTATTCTGGATGACGACTTCTTTGTGATCGAAGATCCACAGGAGAAAGTGGCAACAGTGGGGGCTGTCTTTCAGGAAGTGTATAAGGTGAATGAGAACATTCGCCCGAACCATGACCTGGAGAACAGGGCTCTGCTCCACCACTTCGATCTCCGAAATGACATCGAACATTGGCGAGCCGAGAACAATGGTTTCACCAGGTTCAGGGACGATTTCACGGCAAACAATGTCGTCGCCAACGATGGGTTTAACCCCCCTTTTGTATCGACGGTAGAGCTTCAAACGATCTTCGAATCTCTGAGAAAGAAGAAATCCGCAGGCATCGACGGAATCTCTAATACTGTACTTAGACACCTTCCACCGATGGCTATAGAGGCATACACTATCCTGTTTAACAACGCGCTCAATAATGCATATTATCCGGTGCGTTGGAAAACAGCGGTGGTGCAGCCCATCCCCAAGAAAGGAAAAGATTCGTCCAACCCGGCAAATCTCCGGTCGATAAGTCTCCTTCCGAGCATCAGCAAGGTATTCGAGAAGATGATTCACAGAGCCCTTTCAAAATGGGTTGAGGACAAAGACATCATTCCGGATAACCAATTCGGTTTCAGGGCGGGGCATGGTACTATTCATGCAGCGTCGAAACTCGTGTCGGATATCCAATGGAACAGATGCAAGAACCAATGCACAGGTGCCTGCCTGGTTGACTTGGAAAAAGCCTTCGACACCGTATGGTTAGAGGGACTTTACTACAGGCTTAACCAGCTAGGCATAAGTAAACCACTGCTGTATATGATCTATGATATGTTAATGGGAAGAAAGTTCGTTGTAAAAATTGCCAACGTGACTTCTTCTCAAACATTTGATATCAAAAATGGTCTACAACAAGGCACGGTAAACTCGCCGATCCTTTTCAATATTTACGTCAGTGGTCTGATAGCTTCGCTTCGTCACTCGATAGCATACGCAGACGACCTTGTCGCGTATAGAACAGGTCCAACGATTGACGTCATAGTTACTCTCTTGCAACGTGACTTCGAAAAAATTCAAACGTTTTGTAATGACTGGAAACTGAAAATCAACTTCCAAAAATCGGAAACTATTTTGTTTAGAACGCCATTGTCTGGGGCCTCTAGGGATACCAGGAAAAACTGGCGAAAATTCTCCATAACTGGTCCGGATGGGCGTCCACTGGCGAACCAAAATGTAGTCAGATACGTCGGTATCTGGTTGGATCAATATCTGTATTTTAATAAACATATAGATGTTGCTTTGGCCAGGGCTCGGGGAGCTTTCACTCTGTTAAGATGGCTGTTTCATAGCAGCCAACTTGATAAGAAAGTCAAAATAATCTGTTACATGGCTTTAATCAGGCCCATGATCGCCTATGGATGTCCCGTTTGGTTCAATGTGAGTGCAAGCCTGATGGAAAGGATTCGAGTGTTTGAGAGACAATGTCTAAGGACCTGTCTCTCATTGCACAGAACACCAGAATCCGAGTACATAAAATACTATCCCAACGAGGTCCTATACAATAGAGCCAAAATTATTAGGATTGACAACTTTTTGATCAAATTGATTCGAAGTCACGTTGCAAGGGCGATGACTTCGACCAATAACTTGATATCTGGGGCTTATTACCCAAATGAGTTATATCACGAGAGAGCTCGTCTTAGCGGCTTTGTTCCCCCAGAAGCGTTCTTACATTACGACAACCGCGAACTGATACAGGACAAATCGGCGATTCCGTTAATCTTCCACGTGGCCCGAAGGTCTGTGGAAAAGAGCTTATCTTACGAACGGGATGTAGCACTCCGTGAGCCGGGGCGACTCCGTTTCAGTATGGCAATGTCAGATCGGGATCGAGCAGACGTTGCTCGACAAACGCAACGTTTCTGGTGGCTTGTACAGTCTCCGTCGCTGAATCCTTTGGGCCTAGCGTCATAAAAAATCATTAAATAAAAGGCCAATTGCTGAATATAGGTTAGGTAGTAGTAAGTTAATTAGGTTAGTTAGGTTAGCTGTAAGTTATGTATATATGTGTATGTATATATATATATATATTTATATATACATGTCTATGCATGTACATATATATACCTATATATATATGTATATACATACAGATAAAATAGGATAGGCTAGATTAGGATTACTAGTTTTAGTTAGTTTTAAGGTTATACTCACTAATAATATGCTAAGTTTTTTTAACTAATTTTTCTTAGCCTTAATACTAATAAACTAATAAACGAATTCCACAACAAATAGAATAGACGTCGAAAGACAAAATTAAAAATATACTGTATAGCTTAGAGTGCCCGTTCAGGTCCAGTATGCTACGTTAAATAGATAAGATATTTAAGATAGGTTTAAGCGTTTTACCTAGAATAAGTTATTTGGAAAAATATTAATAAAATGCTTTTAAAATGTAAAAAAAATGTAAAAAAAAACAATGCCCGCCTAAAGTGAAATTGGTTTTATTGCTTAATAAAAAAGATGGAGATAATCTGCATGTGCACGCACATACTGAGGGGGAAGTAAAAAAGGAGCAACAAGAAGAAAAACTATTGTGCAACTTAGTACAGGCGGCGGGAGGGTTGATACCAAGGATAATGTTACGAATGGGAAATAAAATGTTCACAAACGAAAATGTTTTTGAGGGACATTTGGTGAAATTTTTGAAAACGGTTTTCATGTTTTTAAAATAGACGCAACGGACTGGACAACGAACGAAAAACACAGAAATAAACATAATATTGGTAACAGTTGAATTACCATAGGGTGTGGTATTCTAATAGTTAGTAGTCAACTGTTAACTTGTTTCTTTTAATCCTTTTAATACGTATTTTCCTTTTTAGGTAGAAAATATACAGTACACTCCGATTATCCATCAGCCACCGGATCAACACCCTGACGGATAGTCAAAACGACGGTTCATCGTAATTGGGAACTTGGCACCCCATGCAATTCAAATCGGGTCTCATTATTTAGAAGGCGACACTGATTCCGAGTCTCGCACCACTGTTTACATTTCAAATCGATTTTCATAAACATTCTCTCTCCCGTGTTTCGTGTGGGCAAACAATTAATACGATTGTGGACAGAAGAAAAAAATAATTTCGAATTGTGTATATGACGGATAATCGGAAGTGTACTGTATTCTGATGTTTGTTGGTTCCTTATGGCCAAAAAAATTTACCTTATTGCACATTCCAAGAACGGAGACCTGCTAAGGGGTAAAATGTCCTGGGACAGGGATGTCCCATCAGTAACTTTTACTGGGATACATGTGTCCCATTACTTACTTACTTTGATGGCGCTACAGTTCGGGGTGAACCAGGGCCCCAACAAACAAGCCTCTCCAGCCGGCTCGATCTTTGGCCAGCCGCTTCCAGTGCCGCACGCCCAGTTGGTTGAGGTTCCTCTCCACCTGTGCGCGCCACCTTAAATGCGGTCGTCCTCTGCTGCGTCGTCCCTCGAGGTTGGAGTCGAAGACTCTTCGGGCCGGAGCGTTGATGTCCATTCGCTCTACATGGCCTAGCCATCTTAGACGTTGGATCCGAAGACGTCTAACTAGGCCGATGTCGCTGTACAGCCCGTGCAGTTCTTGGTTGAATCTCCTCCTCCACTCTCCGTTTACACAAACGAGACCAAAGATTGCACGCAGAATTTTCCTCTCGAAACGTCCAAGGGCCTCTTCATCCGCTTTTGATAACGTCCAAGCCTCAGCGCTCGAGGGCATGGGCTCGGACATACAGGGTAAAGTTGTTGATCGCTCTCAACCTGGCGAGATGCCAGCAACGATCCCTGTTTAAATGCCCGGGTCAAGTTGACATACGGCCTCCTCGCGGCGCTCTCTGGATAGCCTCTTCAACAATCGTTGGGAGGTGAACAAACGTATGCAGCGACAAAACCCCGACCAGAATGGCGGTTGTGCGGCGGGCTAACAATCCGCCCATGTAAAAAAAAGAAAAGTTATGAATGAGCAAGATGCACGGACGGACGGATACTCGACGACGACAACGCAAGAAAAAGGAAAACGATTTGCGAGTATGCTCCTGGAATGTCAGAACCCTGTACACTCCCGGAGGTGCTCATAAACTAGAAGGAATCCTCACGCAGTACAAGGCGGATATTACTGCGGTCCACGAAATACGCTGGATAGGAAACGGTATGATTAGGAAGAAAAATTGCGACATTTATTACAGCTGTCACAAAAGGTTGCACTTACTGGGATGCGGATTTGTCGTGGGTAAGCGGTTAAGGTAGAAGGTCATCGACTTTAAACCTATAAGTGATCGCCTGGCTGTGATCCGCATCAGAGGCAGATTTTATAAAATCAGCCTTATACATATGTGCACATGCCCCTACCGGCGAGGCTGAAGATCCTATCAACGAGGACTTTGATGACCTCCTGGACAACGCGTACGGAGCTTGTCCGGAGTACGATGTTAAAATCGTGCTCGGGGACTTCAACGCCAAAATCGGTAAGGAGAACACACTTGGCGGAGTGATCGGAAAGCACATCCTCCACGATTCAAAAACAGATAACGGCTTTCGACGCTCGGACTTTGCGACAGCTCCAAATGCGGTGATAAGTAGCACAAGATTCCCTCGTAAGCGAATCCACACAGCAACCTGGCGATCTCCGGACGGTCGAACTGCCAACAAAATCGACCATGTGCTCATTGATGCAAGGCACTCGTGAAACATCCGGGATTGCGAACATTCAGAGGGGCAAATGTCGACTCTGACCACTTCCTCATAGCAGCAAGATTCAGAGCTCGACTGTCCAATGTCAGAAAGCTGCACCAGCCCATCAGGAGGAGGTTCGACATTGGGCGCCTGAGCACACAGGAGGTTACCAGAGTCTACAGGGAGCAGATGAGCGAAAGACTCTACGGTATGCCTACGTCGAACACAAATGCCAGTAATATGTGGCTGCATTGCAGCTCAGCCATTCAGGAAGTAGCCGAAACCACCTTAGGGTACCTACCACCCCCGAGAAGAAACCCGTGGTATGATGGCGAGTGTGAGCAGAAAAAGGCAGCAACCGACGAGGCGTACCAAAAGGCGCTGCAGAGGAAAACCAGGGCAGCGCAAGAAGAGTACCGAGCCAGAAGAAGGGACTGAAATGAATCTTCGCAGCCTCCCAGCTCAAGGATATCGAGGAGTCTAGGGATAAACATAAAATACGAGCCTTTTACAAGAAAGCCAAAGGCCTTGCAGGAGGCTTCAAAAAGGGCACCCAGGCTCTTCGGAACTGCGAGGGTAATCTTGTCACCGACCCGCAGGGAATAGTGGATGTATTTAAGCAGCACTTCCAGCAGCTGCTTAACGAGCATGACCAAGAGAGAGTGGTAGGGACCGAGAAAATCCCAACTCCAGCCGCTGAAGTAGTCCTCCCACCCAGCATCGAAGAAGTCGGCACAGCTATTCAGAAGCTGAAGAACAACAAGGCCGCAGGCTCAGATGGCTTGCCATCAGAGCTCTTCAAGGCTGGGGGCGATGTTGTGGTAGGGAGCATGCACCAGATCATCTGCAGAATTTGGGAAGATGAAAGCATGCCCGACGACTGGAATACCAGCTCTATATGCCCCATCCAGAAAAGAGGCGATCCTACCTCTTGCAAGAACTATAGAGGTATATCCCTGCTCAATGGCGCATACAAGATCCTGTCCAGCGTATTGTGTGAACGACTAAAACCATTTTGCACCGCACTGATCGGCAGCTACCAGTGCGGCTTCCGGCCCGGCAAATCAACTATAGACCAAATTTTCACACTTCGGGAAATCCTGGAAAAGACTACCGAGTACACCATCTTTTCATCGATTTCAAAAGGAAGGACTATTTGGTGCGATGTCCGAATTCGGGATCCCGGGAAAACTGATCCAGTTGTATCGCGTCACGCTAAATAATACGCGAAGCACCGTGCAACTCGGTTCTGGGACTTCGGAACCGTTTGAAACATGCACCGGATTTCGGCAAGGAGATGCGCTGTCATGTGACTTCTTCAACCTGGTGCTGGAGCAGATAGTGCGACGGGCAGGCGTCAACAGGGAAGGCACTAACTTCTACAAGTCCGTCCAGCTGCTAAGATACGTGGATGATATCGACATCATCGCGTGTTCTTGCCGTGGCATTGTGGAAACATTCACGGCGATTGAAGAACAGGCGAAACGAGTTGGTCTTAAGATCAATGAGGACAAAACGAAATACATGATGTCAAGCAAAAACTAATCCGTCGCTCACCACCTGGGACAAAATATAACAATTGACAGCTACAATTTCGAGGTAGTTAAGGAGTTTGTCTACTTCGAAGCAAACGCAAATTCCACAAATGACACCACAGTGGAGATCCGGCATAGAATCGCCCTTGGCAACCGCTGCTACTTCGGCTTGTCCAAACAACTGGGGTCAAAACTCCTCACTCGAAGGACCAAAGTCATGCTTTACAAAACGCTCATACTGGCAGTCTTGCTGTACGGGGGCGAAAGCTGGACGATAAGCAGGACAGCGGAGCTGATTTTGGGTTCTTTCGAGAGAAAAATTCTGCACCGGATATTTGGTCTTGTCTGTGAGGAAGGTGAATGGAGAAGAAGACACAACCGCGAACTCTACGAGCTGTACCAAGATGTGGATATAGTCCGGAAGGCAAGGACCCGTCGACTACACTGGCTCGGCCACATCGAGCGCATGGACATCAACGCTCCAGCTAAGAGGGTCTTCGACTCCGAGCCTCCTGGTTCGAGAAGAAGAGGAAGACCGAACCTCCGGTATAAAGACCAAGTAATCGCGGATGTAAGTCATCTTGGTCTTGACAACTGGAAGCAGCGTGCACGGGACCGTCAATGACGGAAGGCAGTTATAGCTCAGGCTCAGATCCTCCTTGGGTCGCTGGCCTGATAAGTAAGTAAGTAAGCCTCAGCGCCGTAGAGGAGGATCGGGGTGATTATGGTTTTGTCGAGGGATACCTTAGTTTTTCGAGAGAGGGATCTACTACTCAATTGCCTTTTGGGCCCGAAGAAGCAGCGGTTGATAAGAGTTATTCTGCGTTTTATCTCAGCGCTGGTGTCGTTGCTGCTTATCAATATCGAGCCAGGTAGACGAAGTCCTTGACTACTTCAAAAATATAGCTGCCGAAGGTGACGCTCTGAGCAAGACGACGGTGTTGCGCGTCTTTCTTGGATGACAACATATATTTGGTCTTGTCAGCATTTACCCTTAGATCCACTTAGCCGCTTCTGCTTCAATGCTTGCGAACGCCTCATTGCCGTCTCGCTTTGTCCGTCCAACAACGTCAATGTCATCTGCGTAGGCAATCAATTGTGTGGACTTGAAGTAGATCGTACCTCTTGTATTGACCGCAGAGTCTCGCACGATCTTTTCAAGAATAATGTTAAAGAAATCACATGACAGTGCGTCACCCTGTCTTAAAAATATTTTAACATCAAAGGGGCCGTTTAGATCACTTCCGACATTAATGGAGCAGCGGGAGTTCTCCATGGTCATCCTACACAGTCTGACGAGTTTAGCAGGAGTGTTAAAACATGACATGGCTCTCTATAGCTCGTCTCTATAAACACTGTCATACGCGGCTTTAAAGTCGACAAAATGGTACGTGTCGACCTGGGATTCATGGGTCCTCTCCAAGATCTGCCGTAGTGTATATGTTTGGTCTATCGTGGATTTTCTTGGCCTGAAACCACACTGGTAGGAACCTATCAGATTGTCCACGAATGGTTTCAGGCACTTACACAGTACGGCAGAGAGGATCTTGTACGCGATGTTCAGGAGGCTTATCCCTCTGTAATTGGCGCAGTCATAGGGGTCTCCTTTCTTATGGACCGGGCAAACGATACTGAGATTCCATTCATCGGGCATGCGTTCTACCGACTGTATCTTGCATATGAGTTGGCGCATGTTGCTGACCAGCTCATCGCCAGCTGCTTTAAATAGTTCCGCGGGGAGTCCGTCTGCTCCCGCAGCTTTATAAGACTTAGGCTTCGATATCACTATCTTAACATCGTCTAGGTCGGGTGGACGGGATTCTCCTTCGTCTTCGTCCATTGTGAATGATTCGCTCTGCCTTACGGCGTCATTTTGACTATCATCGCCGTTATACAGTCTGCAGAAGCGGTCCTTCCACAATCTCAGCATAGACTGTGACTCATTTTCATTTTCATCCCTGCAGACTTCTGCTCTGGCTTTATAGCCTTGGCATGTTCGTTTTACTTTCCGGTAAATTTTTCCAACGTCGTTTCTGCAGTAACATCTCTCCATCTCCTCGATCTCGCGCTTCTCGTGCTCCTTCTTTTTCCCTCTCAGAAGCGCATGCTCCTCCCTCCTTTTCTGTTCATAAAGCTCGCGGGCAGCTCTCGTCCGTCGATTCAATGTGGCCATGTATGTAAAAAGGTTTATGTTAATCAATCCCTAGATATATTTTATTAATTCATTGAGTTAATTCATTAGGTTAAAAATTAAGTATTATAAGTAAGTAACAAACAATAAGATTAAGAAATACTGTATATGTAGGTAGAATAATTAAGAATAAAGTAGAATAAGATTTCACTGTGGTTCAACGTAGAAACAAGCACAATGGCGGGCTTGGCTTGACTTTTGCTTTTTTCTCCGATACGACTGACTACTACTCACAACTGACTACTGACAAAGGATCGCTATTCACCACTACCGCATGACTCTTATGCCCATGTTACATTGTTGCATGAATGCATTCTGTTTCTCTACATGAGCCTGTCTGCACTCATCATCAAACCAGGGGTTTCTCGACGGTGGTGGTTCGAAACCGAGAACATCTGAGGCGGCCTCTCTAATGGCGTTCTGACGACTCCATTGCTGTCCTATGGCTTCTGCAGATTGCATCGGGACTTGAGAGAGCTTGAGGGAGACTTGATCGGCGAAAGTCCTGGCGATCCGAATCGATGTTGGTTCCTCGAAAGGTTCGGACATCTTGGATGCTGGAGGAGTGTCTGCCGTCGATCGCAATATGATAAATTTGGTTGGTTGTCGATTGATCGAAAGGCCGCCAGGTCCCCTTATGGATGTTGAGGTGTGGGAATCGTGTACTTGCTACTACCACATTATGTCCCGCCATAAGGTCCACTAGCCTTAGTCCGTTTTTTGACGTGGTGTTGTGTAGGCTGTGCTTTCCAATGACCCGTTCAAGGATGGCATGCTTCGCATTGAAATCTCCTGAAACGATTTTGGTGTCATAGCTGGGACATTGCGCATAGGTTCTGCCTAGGAGATCATAGAAGTCGTCTTTATCTCGGTATTCTTTCTCCTCTGTGGGGGCGTGGACACATAATAAGCTTATATTGCCGAGATTGGTCTTGATGCGGATAGTTATGAGACGTTCGCTTACATACAAGGTAGACTTGTTTCTGAAACTGCCTCGAACAACAAATCCGCATCCGAATAAGCGTTGTTTTTTTTCTCTGTAGCAGTTTCCGTAGTAGATATCACAGTTTTTCATCCGCTTTTTGCCTGGCCCATCCCATCGCACTTCTTGGAACGCGGTAATGGCAGCCTTATAGCAGTCCAAAGAGTTGACCAGTTGTCCGGCTGCACCTGGTCTGTTGGGGAACCCAACGTTCCAGGTGCAGATCCGGAATTCGTTTCCTTTTAGGCGTTTGCGAGGTCGTCAACATGTGATCCGTCCGTATCCGAGGCTGTTAGTTGTCTCTGAACAAGCTTTTGTCTTATGCGATAGGGATGTTAACCCTAAGCGCAACCCCCAACCTGGAGGGCCAGGTTCCTCTTTCCCCAGGAACATGGGTACGGGGCGCTGCACACATTGGTTCACTACCTGGAGAAAATAGGTGTTCTTTATTATGCCAAATGATCTTAAATGCATCATTGGGCATAATAAAACAGTGAATCACTCAAACGTTTGAGTTGTATGTGGTTCTGGCAAAGTATTTTACGTTTTCCTGTTCCATTTTCTTCCAGCATTAAAATAATTTTTGACATTGAATGATGGAGTTGCCATGCCAACGATAATATTTCTTCATATAAACTTTAAATGTGTTCTTTTTTATACTGATGTGTATTTTTTCTATCGATACACACTAAATAACGATAATTTACACACAATTCTGCCAAGACTTTTAGAACATTTTATTTTTTTAAACATTACGTATTGATCTGAGTAAAATATTACCCATAGTATACATTTAATACTATTTAACTAAATTCCATTAAGTGAGCAATACTTTTTATGCTTACGTGGCAATGACGTAAGTTGACATTTTTTTGTACACATACCAAATTCACCCACTCAATTAAAAACTCAGTTGTGAATGAGTGAACTCCCTTTTCGGATCAAGAAATTGATCCAGATAAAAAGCTGGATCACGTACTGTTGTTGTAATGCATGTAATCAATGATCAGAAGTGGATTAAGTGGGCATAATAAAGAACACCTATTGTTATGACCGAACCTCCGCTATAAAGACCAAGTAATCGCGGATGTAAGACATCTTGGTCTTGACAACTGGAAGCCGCGTGCCCGGGACCGTCAAGGATGGAAGGCAGCTATAGCTCAGGCTCAAATCCTCCATAGATCGCTGGCCTGATAAGTAAGTAAGTAGTATTGTAATGAATAAAAATGCAGTGAATTTTATGAAATTTCTCAGTTTCTCTCAGTTCTCTATGTAATGCGTCTGCTAATTGCGTCGTTGAGTTTTCTTATATACTGCCTTTTCGTGTAAATAAGGCCAGCCCGAGTCAGTTCAGTTTAGACCTGCATGTCGAGTGAACCACTCATCTTAACTGTGCATCCAAGTGTTTATGTTGTAAGAATAGATGCCCTAACATGCCGCGAAATTGCGAAAATCATCCAAACAATTTCTATTATGTGTGTGGTAAGCTAATTTTGAGATCTCGAAGAAGGAATTTTACGCCCTTAATAAAAAAACCTATAAACTTTAATTCGGGTGTAAAATAGGTAATCACGAAAAATCTTGGGCCTCTCGTGTTTCTGTCTTGTATACGATTACTTGGTGGTTGGCTTAATAGAAAGTCGCGACATACACATGCCATTTGCAGTTCCACTGATACAGAGGGAACCGAAGGACCACTTCACGGACTGTTACTTCTCTATAACAAAAATTGCTGGTATAACAAGCCAGACCAAGAGAACCATTAAACTTTCCAACCTCCATCAGCCATCAGGACTGCTCGTCACAGCGATGAGCTTCCAATACCAGTGCCACCTGAAAATTGGAGTTAGGTTAGGTTAGGTACATGGGTGGGTGCCCTATTGACGAAAAGTCAAGGCTCACGTAGACTACGTAGAGTCCATTGTGCCCAATTGATTTATTTAACCTGTTGATACCTAGACATTTACCGTTGAGCTGAACCAACCAGACGAGGATAAAAAACCCAGTATTCTGTTTAGCTCAATATTACCTACCTCTTCTAGTCCCGAAAGGAAGTATCTTCCTAGGAATATATTCCTTTTTTGAGCTAGCGCTGAGCATTCACACAGCAGGTGACGAATGGATTCAGTTTCCTCTTAGTCACTGCAGAAGTCATTGTGGGGCTGGCTCATTCTCAATAGGAATTTGTCCAGTTTAGACATCCCTTGAATGACAACTCAACATTTGGGTTTTTCATCCCTAAAAAAGAAAAAATAAAAAGAGTATTTGCCCTCTTTATTACGTTAAATCTGAAGTTAACCATCACTTATTGCAACATAGTTCACAAAACTATCCCCGAAGGTTTATTTATTATTCTTGCGAGCATACTTAGAGAGCAGCAACATATATAATATTTACGACAAAGGATGCAACTATAACAGCGTGTACACTAGGAGTGTCATAAAAACTTGAAGCTAACGCCGCAAATTGAAGAACAATAGTATCCGTCCGGATTCCTTGCATCATCCCGTCATAGATCTACTTCTGGTTATTAATTTTAATAACCTCGGAATGACAGAAAAATGTCAAAATAATTTATACGTAGTTTTTACAACTGCCACCAAAAGCTCGTAAAGCCTGAACTGTCGTAAATCGTTAAGCAGGACTACCAAGATGCTCCTTCGGTCGATATCGTAAAGATCAAACATTATTCGTATGTACGTCGCTACCACTGCTTTTCTTTTCTTTTTATGGCTGGCACAGTATTAATTTCTAATTGCATAAATTCTACGCCCGCGTTCAGGGGATGATTGAATATAGCGGTTGAACCGCATCTATATGGATGTAGCTACTACCTACGCAACGATGGCGTGTATTGATGGCAATACAGCCGTGATGGGGGCGAGTTTACAATAACTCGCAACAATGAGTGATGTGACGGGGTTGTAAAAAGTACGGCTTGATGGGCAGCACGCGGTTTCTACAGGAGTTGTAAAAACATCAAACAAGCTTAAATGTTTTATTTTTTGTCATTTCGAAGATCATCACGGCAAGCGAAATTGTTTGTTTATTTTCCTTTTCGTACTGTTTGATGGATACGGGAACTGTATCCACATAGATAACATTGATATTGAAATCTAAAGAAAGTTATATCTGAAGTCGACGGCATGCGGGCGTATGCCAAAATCCCTAAAGATACTTACTCACCGTCGAATTGGAAACAATAACATTTGGCTAAGGACGAAAGGTAGCTGAATGGTACATGCTAGCTGATGGATTTTATTGCAGAGGCTGGTGGTTATGTACAAATATACACACATCGCTGAGATGGGTTTTCTTTTTTTTTAATTTTGCCGAGCATAAAGGGGCCATGGTAAATTTAACAACGGTAATACAATAAAAGACATTGTCGTCAGTCGACTTTGAATGTTTTTCTTGTTCTTTTTTTTTATTGAGGCGATAAGTTTAAGCGTTACTCCCGCGGAGCTATCGAATGGTAGAGCTACGATAAACATTTAAATAACATTTTTACTAACAAGAACTCACCCCGCCAATGACTCATAAATGTAATCTTTAAGCATGAGGTTAGGAATGTACTGTATGAAGAATTCAAGAACCGGGTGAGGATAAGAAAGATAACTTAGAGGTGGTCGTATTGACCTCGCAACAGAAAAATTACGGCTGAGATATCGACGAAAACACTAAATAATTTTTTTAAATTTAGCCGAACTCTCGTGATTTGCTAACAATCCAAAGCATTGCACTAAGGTCGCTAAATCTTGATTAGAGTCCAACAACATAAACTCACTTCAGGGGCCGGGCCACAGAAAATGTACGATGCATTATCGAAGCGAACCGAAGATGAGCTTCCTTTGTGCTGACTCGGACTCAAAATGTTGTTCGCGTTTTTGGACCCCCTCCTGACATTTTAGAGAAATTAAATTTTTGTACACTATCAGTTGACCATATAGATAGGTCATGACAAAGCCGGAATTTCGAATTTCGATTTAGTTTAATTTTAAAAAATTTAAAACCAAATTAAGTCTAGAAAAAAAATTAAAATATTCGAAAAAAATTTGCGCGCGCAGTTATTTAAATTTGAACAAAAATTTCATTTTTGATTTTCGATCGACCAGAGACGCAGTCAGAATGAGGAACGTTCGCCAAAACATTATCGACGACCCTCTTCGAAACTCAAACATAGAAACAACGTATTTTGAAGACACTCAATTTATCAGAACATTCACCCAGAATCTCGACAAGCACTTGTTCAGACTCTGCGACAACTGCTCACGGCTACAACTTAGCCACCATGAAGTCATCTGCCATTACTGCACTTAAAACCTTGTCAAGTACACTGTTCAAAACAATATGGATCCAGGAGATGTTCCAGAGGTTATGAAGACATTGTCAGTCGTCGAGCAGATGTTGAAATCTCAGCATCTATCAGCTCCGCAGTCAAGGTGTCAATGGTCAATTACGTTACAAAGGAAACGTGCTGAACGTCGAGCAAGATCTCCAACCGATTGCAAACGAGTTGCCTTGGGTTCCTAATACAGTCAACATATTGCTGCTTAGGAAGCAGGGAGCCCAAGGTTACAAAGACTTTTCAGGGTCAGACGACAGGTGGTACACGATGTTCTGGTGTTTCTAAAGCAACAGAATCGCTTCTTTGTATGTATGTATGTTGGCGTTACAGCCCATGAAGGAGCAGAGCCGAGCTTCTCTCAATCACCCATGTTGTGTGTGATTTAATTTTCCCATAGGTGAAAGGGACCTACAGTTTTATTGCCGGTTCCGAACGGCGAATTTCGAGAAGCTTTTCATGACAATTTTACTACAGGGGGTTTTGTCAGAACCCCGCTGAGGAGAAAGACCGTGAAAACACATTCGATGACATGGCTGTGTCGGGATTCGATCCCGTGTCATCGGCGTCAGAGGTCAACACACTACCCACTGCGCCACGGTGCTCTCGCTTCTATGCTGACTTGTAAATCAATACGTCCACCTTGGCGGCACTACCAGAAGACGGAAGCGTTCAAGATCAACTTAGACATGTCGACGGAAGTGTTGCCAACGACTCCATGCCCGATGTTGCTCAAGACAGTGACGATGTGGTTATTAATGCGCTTCCCGTATCAGGTGGTATGAGACAAACCGAGATTGTTCGTGATGTAATCGCTTGGCCCGCAGTTTCAGTAAATCCGGTCAACGAATTCACGACTGTTGGATACATCGTCAAAGCTTTTCCTCATCTGTTCCCTTCTGGTGCTGCTGACTTCAATCATAATACACGTTCTAGAGAAAATCAGCCCACATTTCAGGAATGGGCTCGGTATTTGATGAGTTACCATGACAAGAGATTTGCGTAAGACCCGAGGTTTCCATTCTTCTGCCTCAACATGATGCAACGCCACTACGGAATTAGCAAACATGACAAATTTCAATGGGTCCCCGGAGTATCTACAACAACAAGCCAGAGAAAATCCGGCGCTGATGAACCGTTTTCTCTGATTTGCTTCAAATATCAGAGGCACAATGTCTTACTGGTATCAGAAGCGTTTAGAACTTGAAAGTATGGTCAGCCAACTTGGTGTTCCAACTTTTTTCTTGACGTTAAGCGCGGCAGATCTCTGGTGGCCATGCCTAACGAAACACTTTGGATACGATCCAACTGGGAAGTCTGAAGCTCAGGTTGCAAGGGACATGCAATTATTGCTCTCAAAAAACCCGTCAGTTGCAGACAGTTACTTTGGCGAGAGAATGGAACTGTTTGTGGAAGTATTGGAGAAGAAGTATCCGATCATAGGCCATTGGTACCGTTTCGAGTATCAACATAGAGGAAGCCCACATGTTCATGGCGCATTTTGGTTGTCTGGAGCTCCTGACGTTAGAAACTTTGGGTCAATAAATATTGAAGAGCTGACAAATGCCAAACATTATTACGACAACCTGGTGTTAGCGATCAACCCCAATCATTCGGCAAGACCGGACCTGCACCCCAGTAAAATGCGAGCAACATACCTCGAACTCACTAACAAAAACGTAGCCAAAGGTGTGAACAGATTTTAAAGACACACGGTTTGCTCGAAGTCGTACTGTCTGCGAACAATCAATGGACATGAGCATTGCCGGTTTGGATTTCCAAAACCACTACTCATTGAATCGAAGCTTGCGAAAGACGAACGAAGAGTTTTCTGTTATACACCTGCTCGAAACGATGGACTACTCAACCCATTCAACAAGTTTGTTTGCATTCGCGTGGCGAGCGAACACAGACATCTCCATTATCGCTTCTGAATACGCAGTGACATCTTACATCACTAAGTACGCCTCAAAAGGTGAACCAACGTCAGACGCTGAGAGTCCTTCTAGAGAGTAGTATCGGTACTGAGTCAAGACAAAGAACTGTGACGAAGTTCCTCATGAAGGTTATGGGCAGCAGAGACACATATCTGGGTGTGTCCAGGCTTCTACTTGCAGAACCTTTGATAAAAGCCGCTCGTCAGTTTGTGAAGCTGTACATCTCCATGCAGGAAAGTTATTTGATAAAGAGACGAGGCGTGAAAGATGGTGAAAACGGCAGTTCTGATGCTCCGCGAATAATTCAAGCATATGCGTACAGAGCAGCAAATTTGAACGACTTGACATTCATGAACTTTGCCCGAAAATACACTCTTGCTGCTGGAAAACCAAGTTTTCAATCGGTGAACCTTCCTTCTACGTCGGGAGCCGCTGCACGCCCAGTGATGACAGTTCCCGTTTACAAGATGCATCTTGCTAGAAAAGAAAGAGTTGTTCAAGTCATTCCTAAAGTCGTGAAAGGTAAACCCGTGAAACCGACGAAATCTACTACAAACAACAACTGGTACTTCAGACTCCATGAAGAGTCGATATGACAACTTTGCTGACGCACACAACATGGGAAGAGTCATACAAGGCACATGGCGTCGCTGGTTGGGCGTTAAACATAGATATGGCGGACGTTGTCGAAGAGAATGACGAGTCAGAAACTCCCATATATGAGCCACACGATTGGATGGCTGCTGCCGCAGCGCTTTCGAATCAAACACCTGCAGACGTCGAACTTGGATTCCGAGATGTCGATCGGCAGCATGACTGGTATTTGTCTTTCAGCAAATATCCAGGAGTAAAAAAACGAGCCCAAGTTCATTTATGCGGCAATGGCTTCCTACGAAATATCAGAAGTTGAGGCGGCAGCAAGCTGCTTTACATTGAACATCGGGCAACAAGCGGTGATAGACTTCATCACAAGAACGACAAACGGAGGAACGACGGAACGTCATCAATGAAGTTGTTAAAAGTTTCGGTTTGGAGCACGTCCAGCTCATAGCTCCAACCGACGTGGTTGCAAACAATATCGGTGGCCAAACTCTACATTAAGGAATGCACATTGCCACATCAGCCAAAGTTATGCCCCTAACTGGAAAGACCCAAGGAGAGTTTCAGGAGCATTTCAGTAATATCAAGGTGAGCATGATTGGGTTGCGTATGCTGGGCAAGATAGCTAGTTTTGGACAAGCCTCTGTATGGCGTACCTAAAAAGTCGGATGAGTTTTCCCTGCGAGGCAAAGCAGGCGTTTATTCTTAAGCAGATCAAGCGACAGACTGGCGATGAACAGAAACAATTCCGAGAAGCACTTCATGCTCTAGCCCTGGGCGAGAACAACCTCGCACTATGAATTCTGGTCACAACGCTTTGTCGACAATAATCCAGGATCGACCCGAGATTTCAAGGCCGCGACACGATTGATGGCAACCAACAAAATCATCAAAGCCTATAACAAGAACGCTTTACGACTGCGGAGACTAGGTAGACGAAGTCCGTGACTACCTCGAATTGATATCTGCCAACATGTGCGCCCTGGCCAAGACGCCGGTGGTTCGTGTCCTTTTTCGACGACAGCATATATTTCGTTTTGCCCTCATTTACTGCCAGTCCCATTTTAGCCGCTTCCGTCTCAGTGATAGTAAAGGCCTCAATGACATCTCGCTGACTTCGTCCAATTATGTCATCGGCATTTGCGAGCAGTTGTACGAACTTGAAAAAGATGGTGCCCCTCGTATTGACCAGTGAGTTTTGCACTATCCTTTTAAGGACGATGTTGAAAAAGTCACACGATAACGTGTCGCCCTGTCTAAAATGTTTTTTGACATAAAAGGTACCGGTTAGGTCGCTTCCGACCCTGATGGAGCAGCGAGAGTTCTCCAATGTCTTCCTGCACAATCTGACGAATTTGACAAGGATGTCAAAACTAGACATGACGTTGTATAGCTCGTCTCTATTCATACTATCGTATGCCGCCCTAAAGTCGACAAACAGGTGGTGGATGTCGATCTGGAACTTGTTTGTACTTTCCAGGATCTGCCGCAGTGTGAATAATTGATATGGACCAATCAGTGTATTAACGAACGATTTCAAGCGTTTAGACAGAACAGCAGAGAAGATTTTATAAGCGATGTTCAGAAGACTTATTCCTCTGTAGTTGGCGCAGACAAAGGGGTCTCCTTTCTTGTGGATCGGGCAAACCATACTAAAATTCCTTTCATCGGGCATGCATTCCTCTGGCCATATCTTACGGATGAGCTGGTGCATACTCCCAACCAGGTCATCTCCAGCTGCCTTAAAGAGCTCGGCAGGTAGTCCGTCTACTCCAGCAGCTTTGTTGGACTTAAGCTTAGAAAAAGCATTCCTAACTTCGTCCAGGTCAGGGGGACGGAATTCTCTGCTATCATCTTCCGTTGTGAAAGGATTATTCTGCCTGACAGCGGGATATGTTTCGTCATCGCCGTTATACAGTCTGCAGAAGTAGTCTTTCCAGATTCTTAGTACCGACTGTGAATCCACTACTAGGTTTCCATTTTCGTCCCTGCAGGTTTCCGTTCCGGCTTTATATACCTGGCATGTCTGTTTTATTCGTTGATGGCGAACGTTATTGCGATAGCATCTCTCCATCTCTACGATCGCGAGCTTCTCATGCTCCCTTTTTTTTGTTTT
This sequence comes from Eumerus sabulonum, assembly GCA_951905685.1. Classification (NCBI taxonomy): domain Eukaryota; kingdom Metazoa; phylum Arthropoda; class Insecta; order Diptera; family Syrphidae; genus Eumerus; species Eumerus sabulonum. Next base: position 164,156,170 of record OX645060.1, on the reverse strand, counting down.
GAGAAGCTTATGCTCCTCCCTCCTCTTCTGCTCATAATGCTCACGAGCAGCTCTCGTCTTTGTATGCAGCGCCTCTTGATAAGCTTGTTGCTTGGCTGCATTTGCCCTCCTACATTCTTCGTCAAACCATAGTTTTTTTTGTTGGTGGCGGTTTGAAACCCAGTACCTCAGAAGCAGCACTTTTTAAGGCTTGTTGACAACGGGTCCATTGGTGTTGTACGGTCTAAGCGGGTGTTTCCAATTTTTCGAATAACAAATCCGCATCCGAACAACCGCTGTCTTCTCTCCTTGTAGCAGTCGCCGTAGTAGATATCACAGTTTCTCATCCTCTTTTTGCCCGGTCTATCCCATCACACTTCCTGGATTATGATAATATCTGCCTTATAACAGTCTAGGGCCTCCGCAAGTTGTTCGGCTGCACGTGGTCTGTTGAGGAACCTTACATTCCACGTACAAAGCCGAATATCATTTTTCCTTTTCCTTTGGTTCTTTCCTGGATCGTCATCGGTTAATCCGTCCGTTTTTTTTTTTTTGTATCCGAGGCTTTTTTCGGGTTTTTTTGGCTTGGTGGTTTTTTTCCAGGTATGGCTTGCCGGGCCATAGCCTAACCGGCACTTATCCTGTTTTGTGACGCAGGAAACTCGCCATTCGCCCTTTTCCGTTCGCGATTTCAAATAGAAATGCCCAGGTGGCACCACGAGGAGGTGGAAATAGGGCTTCCTAACAGAGCTGTTAGATATCCGGCTGCAGTGGCTTCTGCTCGCTATTTTACGGGCCAGTGCATGTCGGATACGCTACCCCTACGAGGCCTTGGTTAGTCGTTACTACCCAAAAGGCACTGGCGCAAGTGTATTATATCCGAAGGAGTTTACTTTGATGCCAACAAAATAGATATTGACGAATAAATAGATATTTTTTAAAGGAAATAAAAAGTCACTTTTTTTAATAGATCACGTATGCGAATGGAATCGATGCCGCAGCAGTTTACGAACAGTATCGATTTTTTTCTGGCACAACAACTTATTTAGGACAACCTACACGAAATTTGCCTTGTAGCGAAGTGCGACCACAATTGAATTCGGACAAGTAATGAAGCACGGTGGCTAGAGATGGTGCTTCGTTACCAAAAGTCCAAGGGAGTTGAGCGCCATGAGTATCCTTGGTGATATTATAGCCTTAATAAAAAAGCCTTACATTTTTATAGACCAATGGATTTGTAATTATACTACCTCGATCTGAACAGTTTTGTCTCAACTAGGACTGGACAATTAGTATGGATCGGGTGCTAATATGTCGGCATTGCCCGCACCATGTGCTTTGGAACAATATTCTCCCTTCCGACAACCTCGCAAAAACGAAGAAGCTTTCGCATTTTTCTTTTTTTCTTTGCAAAAACTTGATTTTAAAATTTGTCCAGCCATCTGCTGACGAAACCCAAACCTAATTTCAGTTTGAAATTTAATATAACCTTTTCAGCTCTATATGTAGCACAAATAGCATAACAGCCCTGCGGCATACCAATTTAAATTGAAACATGTTAAAGTGTCCACAACATTTGCCCATTCCCAATGGATTAGATAAAGGACCACCCCGCCAGCAACAAAAAGACATCATTCCTGTGGTGATTTGCACTCAAAAAAAAAAAAAAAAAACAAAAAAATAGTGAAAACAGAGATAAAAAAGAATGGATGGAAAATCCAATATCCCACGGCTCTTTTCTACGCTGGTCACACGTTTCATTTTTCAATTTAAGGACAACTGGCACCCCGTTGTAAGGACGATAAACAATTTTCCAATACACGCATTATTACTGTCATACCCAATAAAGTACCTTTTTCCAATTTTTCTTTTCGTTTTCCAGTTTCCTCCACTTTTCGATAATCAGTGCAAAAAGGACTTGCCTTTGTAATCTTTTCAAAATTTACAAACACCCTAAGGACTTAATATTCTTCAACTGATTTATCCTGGCACATATAGTCGCACAATGCCTTCTCGAAACACATAACGTGTGCCGCTATGTATCCTTGTGTATCGTCCTCCCCGGCTTTTAGAAGTTTGAAAGAGAATTATGTCATCCGGCAATCAACATGTCAGTGGTTTTAGAAAGATGTGACAGAAGGACACATCCTCTGACCAGTAAATCGAGAAGGGTGAGGCAATGACAATGTCTTCTGTTTGATCCTTGACTCAACATGTAGCACATTATATTAAGAGTTGTTGCGGTGGTAGTGAATTGCTTTGTACACACACGCCGGATCAAATTTGATTTCCGGTCACTTTTCATTCGGGGGGAGTACATAGTTGTCCGCAGAAAACTGCTAGGACATTTCGGTGGTGTCCTTTTTGTATATTAATTATAATGATTGCGTCCGCGGAAGTGTTTGGTTTGAATCCAATTTATTTTCAGTTTCCACAACAGATCAAAGAAACTTCAATAGCTTCCACTTGAACAATACGAGATTGAATATAGTCAACTCCCTTGACAACATTTTCAAGCACCACTTGCTGCACCTAATCAGATAACACCGCCGTCATCTAAAGTACAAAGCTGATTAGCGTCGAATCCTTTTAATGGCTTTACTAGCAATTAAAACACAGCAGAAAGGTGTTCACAGTGGATGCCGGCATCCAAAATCTTGCCTTGAATACGCAAATCTGGACACCCCCACGCCGAGCACGGGATAACTTTCACTAAACTCCACATAAAAAAAAAAAAACTACAAGACAAGAAGCACCATTTCTTAATCCACTTGTTAATTTATACCTTCGCAGGGATTAAACCCTCCTCCCCATGGTGCGTTTAGAAGGCCAACAAACCAACAGAAAGGAACTCCGTTCAACGATGTTTTTTCAAACGGAATACAGAACGGTCCAAGCGTACCAAGTAAAAATTTAATTACAAATTCTCGTCGTTAACAAGATTTAAAATCAGCAATTGAAGAGAGATGCGAGCCCGCCATCTACTCGTAGATACTTAATTAATGCAAGTGTGGAGGGGCGCGGATTGTTGGGAACCGTAAGACTGTAGTTTACGGTTAGAATATGCAAAATGGCGATATCAAGTAATTTGAATTTTCCATAAATTGTTTTGAGTGTGTAAATGAGAATTGTGTTGGTGATTAGGCGATTGGGTAAAGGCCAGTGCCGATGTGGATGGATGGGGTAGAATATTTATCGGCGTTTTTTGTTGTATCGATAGAGGTGGGATACATTCAAACAACCACCCGGGACTGGCTGAATGATTTGGAGATGCAAGGGTAAGGCTACGCGCACAGTGATGCGAGAATGCGAAGCGATGCGAGAAGCCGTTGCTTCCGATAAAACTGTCCACATGTGTTCTTATGTACGTGCGCACAGTGAAGCGATTTTCGATGCGATTCTCGCAAGCTTATCGCAAATCTCTCGCAACCTTCTCGCACACAAACTCTTCTGATCACTTTCTCAAGCGACTCTGTGCGAGTAGTATCCATTGTTGTTGTTGTTCTGATGCAATTTCATTTGTTTAAAAGAAAAATTGGTCCAGTTTCCTAATGTAAAAGGTTAAATTTTTCCAAAATGTGGTCAAATATTTTGAACAACATTCTTGTGCATTTCAAGAATTTTCTTTCATCGTTCCTTAACTGTGGATATGTAAAGGGTTTTCCAATAGGGAATTGACAACTTTGAATTCCATTTGTGAACGCACCCTTTCACTAATCATCGAATTGTCATTGTTAGTTTATTCAGTAAAGTCAACATTTTCATCATGGTAAAGTACACGAACAAGCAACGTCTGCAAACTATAAACATTTTCTACCGAAATTTGGAGTCGGTGACCGCAACTTTAAGAGCGTTAACTCCAATTTTCAGTTGTAATTCTCGCCCTAGTAGACAGGCAATAACAAGTCTAGTGCAAAAATTAGAGTCTACGTATTCGTTCTGTGATGTTGCCGTGTCAGTGAGACAACGAGTTGGTCGAAGTGTCGAAAATATCGGTGCCGTTCGGGCGTCCGTATCAAACGATCCAAATCAGTCAATTCCACGGCGTTCTCAAGAACTGGGCGTCGCTCAGACCACATTAACGCGTATTTTGCGTAAGGATCTTGGTTTACACCCATACAGGATCAAGCTTACTCAAGAATTGAAGCCGATGAACCATTTGAAGCGACGTACGTTCTCCGATTGGGCTCTGGAGAAGATGCGCCAAGATGATGAATTTCATCGCAAAATCATCTTCAGTGACGAAGCTCATTTCTGGTTCAATGGGCTCGTCAATAAGCAAAATATGCGTTATTGGTCGGGTGAAAATCCACATGTGCTTCATGAATCACCACTTCATTTACAAAAAATTACTGTTTGGCGCGGTTTGCATGCCGGCGGCGTAATTGGGCCATATTTTTTCGTCGACGATAACGATCGTCACTTACTGTGAATGGCCAGCGTTATCGCGCCATAATTGCCGATTATTTTTGGCCCAAATTGGAAGGAATGGATTTGGACAACATGTGGTTACAACAGGATGGTGCAACAAGCCACACAGCACACGTTACAATCGATTTATTGAAGAGTAAGATTGTGAGCGTGTTATCTCAAGAAATGGGTCAGTCGAATGGCCGCCTCGTTCGTGCGATTTAACGCCTCTAGACTGTTTTCTTTGGGGCTACGTTGTCATTAGTTTATGCCAACAAGCCGACGACGTTGGAAGAGCTCAGAGCCATTGTGTGGCTCAGTCATAGAAAATTGGGTCCAACGAATCGACCGCTGCAAACGTGCCCGCGGTGGCCATATGAGCGAAGTCGAGTTCCATTCATAAACGTTTTGATTGAACTTCAAGCCTATAGTAAAGTTTTTAAAATATCTCAAATGGTTTGAGTTTTATTTAAAAAAAAATTGTCAAGTCCTTATTGGAAAACCCGATAAATAGATAAATACATATAAACTTTCATTTAAAAATTCTTCGCATGATGATGAATACATTGCAACAGAACAGTACAGAGCATCTTTCACTGTGCGCACCATATCGCATCTCGCATCGCTTCTCGTATCGCTTCCCGAATCGCATCTCGCATCGCATCGCATCTCGCATCACTGTGCGCGCAGCCTAAGAGTTGTTATCGCTCGTATTCCATGTCTACTTAGGACGACGTACAATATTTGATTTACTATGCTCGTTAGATGCGTTACGTAGCCTAAAAGCAACTAGGGCGGTAGACGGACTGGTTATCCGCTCCTACACCAAAATATTGAGGCGAAGCGTAAAAGAAACATCTCTAACTACTCGATATTTCTTTAAATCGTTTATGAAACCCTCTCATTGCTCTATCGTTACGGTTACCACGGGCATGGGACGGCGTTAAAGAATCTTAAAATATAGGGGGCGTGCAAAAAGTAAACATTTTTGACTTACTTACCTACTTATCAGGCCTGCGATCCATGGAGGATCTGAGCCTGAGCTATAGCTGCCTTCCATCCTTGACGGTCCTGGGCACGCTGCTTCCAGTTGTCAAGACCAAGATGTCTTACATCCGCGATTACTTGGTCTTTATACCGGAGGTTCGGTCTTCCTCTTCTTCTCGAACCAGGAGGCTCGGAGTCGAAGACCCTCTTAGCTGGAGCGTTGATGTCCATGCGCTCGATGTGGCCGAGCCAGTGTAGTCGACGGGTCCTTGCCTTCCGGACTACATCCACATCTTGATACAGCTCGTAGAGTTCGCGGTTGTGTCTTCTTCTCGATTCACCTTCCTCACAGACAGGACCAAATATCCGGAGCAGAATTTTTCCTTCGAAAGAACCCAAAATCAGCTCCGCTGTCCTGCTTATCGTCCAGCTTTCGGCTCCGTACAGCAAGACTCGCAGAATGAGCGTTTTGTAAAGCATGACTTTGGTCTTTCGAGTGAGGAGTTTTGACCCCAGTTGTTTGGACAAGCCGAAGTAGCAGCGGTTGCCAAGGGCGATTCTACGCCGGATCTCCACTGTGGTGTCATTTGTGGAATTTACGTTTGCCCCGAGGTAGACAAACTCCTTAACTACCTCGAAATTGTAGCTGTCAATTGTTATATTTTGTCCCAGGTGGCGAGCGACGGATTGGTTTTTGCTTGACAGCATGTATTTCGTTTTATCCTCATTGATCTTAAGACCAACTCGTTTCGCCTGTTCTTCAATCGCCGTGAATGCTTCCACAATGCCACGGCGAGAACACGCGATGATGTCGATATCATCCGCATATCCTAGCAGCTGGATGGACTTGTAAAAGATAGTGCCTTCCCTGTTGACGCCTGCCCGTCGCACTATCTGCTCCAGCACCAGGTTGAAGAAGTCACATGACAGCGCATCTCCTTGCCGAAATCCGGTGCATGTTTCGAATGGTTCCGAGGTCCTAGAACCGAGTTGCACGGGGCATCGCGTGTTTTTTAGCGTGGCGCGACACAACTGGATCAGTTTTACCGGGATCCCGAATTCGGCCATCACCCCAAACAGTGCTTCACGATGAATGCTGTCGTATGCGGCTTTGAAATCGATGAAAAGATGGTGTGTATCGATTTGAAACTCGTTGGTCTTTTCCAGGATTTGTCGAAGTGTGAAAATTTGGTCTATAGTTGATTTGCCGGGCCGGAAGCCGCACTGGTAGCTGCCGATTAGTGCGGTGCAAAATGGTTTTAGACGTTCACACAATACGCTGGACAGGATCTTGTATGCGACATTGAGCAGGGATATACCTCTATAGTTCTTGCAAGAGGTAGGATCGCCTTTTTTGTGGATGGGGCATATAGAGCTGGTATTCCAGTCGTCGGGCATGCTCTCATCTTCCCAAATTCTGCAGATGATCTGGTGCATGCTCCCTACCAGAACATCGCCGCCAGCCTTGAAGAGCCTGCGGCCTAGTTGTTCTTCAGCTTCTGAATAGCTGTGCCGACTTCTTCTATGCTGGGTGGGAGGACTACTTTGGCGGCTGGAGTTGGGATTTCCTCGGTCCCTACCACTCTCTCTTGGTCATGCTCGTTAAGCAGCTGCTGGAAGTGCTGCTTAAATACATCCACTATTCCCTGCGGGTCGGTGACAAGATTACCCTCGCAGTTTCGAAGAGCCAGGGTGCCCTTTTTGAAGCCTCTTGCAAGGCCTTTGGCTTTCTTGTAAAAGGCTCGTATTTTATGTTTATCCCTAGACTCCTCGATATCCTTGAGCTGGGAGGCTGCGAAGATTCTTTTCTTTTGTCACAGTAGTTTCTTCTCCTCCCTTCTTCTGGCTCGGTACTCTTCTCGCGCTGCCCTGGTTTTCCTCTGCAGCGCCTTTTGGTACGCCTCGTCGGTTGCTGCCTTTTTCTGCTCACACTCGCCATCATACCACGGGTTTCTTGTCGGGGGTGGTAGGTATCCTAAGGTGGTTTCGGCTACTTCCTGAATGGCTGAGCGGCAATGCACCCACATATTATTGGCATTTGTGTTCGACGTAGGCATACCGTAGAGTCTTTCGCTCAGCTGCTCCCTGTAGACTCTGGCAACCTCCGGTGTGCTCAGGCGCCCAATGTCGAACCTCCTCCTGATGGGCTGGTGCAGCTTTCTGATATTGGACAGTCGAGCTCTGAATCTTGCTGCTACGAGGAAGTGGTCAGAGTCGACATTTGCCCCTCTGAATGTTCGCACATCCAGGATGTTTGACGAGTGCCTTGCGTCAATGAGCACATGGTCGATTTGGTTGGCGGTTCGACCGTCCGGAGATCGCCAGGTTGCTGTGTGGATTCGCTTGCGAGGGAATCTTGTGCTACTTATCACCGCATTACGAGCTGTCGCAAAGTCAGCGAGTCGGAAGCCGTTATCTGTTGTTGTATCGTGGAGGCTGTGCTTTCCGATCACTCCGCCAAGGGTGTTTTCCTTTCCGATGTTGGCGTTGAAGTCCCCGAGCACGATTTTTACATCGTACTCCGGACAAGCTCCGTAGGCGTTGTCCAGGAGGTCATAGAAGTCCTCCTTGATAGGGTCTTCAGCCTCTTCGGTAGGAGCGTGTGCACATATAAGGCTGATGTTATAAAATCTGCCTCTGATGCGGATCACAGCCAGGCGATCACTTATAGGTTTAAAGTCGATAACCTTCGACCTTAATCGCTTTCCCACGACAAATCCGCATCCCAGTAAGTGCAACCTTTTGTGACAGCTGTAATAAATGTCGCAATTTTTCTTCCTAATCATACCGCTTCCTATCCAGCGTATTTCCTGGACCGCAGTAATATCCGCCTTGTACTGCGTGAGGATTCCTTCTAGTTTATGAGCAGCTCCGGGAGTGTACAGGGTTCTGACATTCCAGGAGCATACTCGCAAATCGTGTTCCTTTTTCGTGCGTTGTCGTCGTCGAGTATCCGTCCGTGTATCCGAGGCATCTTGCTCATTCATAACTTTGGGTTTTTTTACGTGGGCGGAATGTTAGCCCGCCGCACAACCGCCATTCTGGTCGGAGTTTTTTTTCGCTGCATACGTTTGTTCACCTCCCAACGGTTGTTGAAGAGGCTATCCAGAGGGCGCCGCGAGGAGGCCGTATGTCAACTTGACCCGGGCATTTAAACAGGGATCGTTGCTGGCATCTCGCCAGGTTGAGAGCAATCAACAACTTTACCCTGTATGTCCGAGCCCATGCCCTCCAACATTTTTGAACTCAAGGAAAAATAGGCGCGCACTCGAAAGTTTGGACATTTGTGACCATGGCACATAACCGACGCACAATTTGGCCTTATCCACGATCAATGTACCTGCGCAATGCTAAGATATGTCAGTGTGAAAAATTTCATTACAATCGGACATCACGTTTTCGAAGAGTTCGCGGACGAACGCTTTTTCCTTGGAGTCGAGTAGAGAGAGGCCTTGCTTACGCTTCGCCTCGAATATTTTTAAAAATTACAGCTTACCGCGTCAAAGAAGTATGTACCCTGAATATCTTACTCCAAGGTTTGAATGATCATGGACCTATTGGCATAAAACCTACTCTTAAAACTAACAATTTAATATTTTGAATACATATCGTGTATTACGTATTACAGTCGAAACTTTCTGCAACTTCCTCTGTACAATAGATCACTTCGTAACCACCGAAACTTCAAAAGCAATTAGAAATTATACAAAATCATTTGCACATCTGTCCAGCTCCAATGTCCATCCCTTCGAAATTATACTGGTCAACTGTCGACTATTCACTTGTTGTCAAAAAAGGGGTTAATGAAATTCAAATAAGGGTTCGCACCCCTAACCTCAGGGCATCTCACACCCCGAAAAAAAGTTGAAATTCATGTCCAAGTGTTCCATTAATTAAAAAATACTTCGACGATGATCTCACGCACTTCTAATTTCAAGTGACCTCTAGCTTTTTATCGTCTCGGGGCTACTGGACCTTTGTTACCAAACATGATGAACACTTCAATGAGCACACGACCGAAGCGTTAAATTACAGTTGGGCTACTTTTATTAATCACGTAGTCATGGAACTGTTAAAATTCATCTCCAAATTCTATTGAATAGCTTGAAGGTTCCTTTCATGCTTTTTTTTTTGTTTGCCCTAGTCGGTTGTGGGGAGTGGAGTTATTGCCCTTGCTACGTGAGAGTATGCTCACTTTTTGCTTGTTAATAAACTCATTAGGAAGGAATTTTTAATTGGGCGAAAAAGTATTTTATATGAAATTCCTTGTAATCCCGGGATATCTAGACTTTGTTCGAAAAAAGTGTTTATATCTATATTGAACGTTTTAATTATAGACAAAGAAGAAAAAAGTGTGGACAGCTCTCTTACAACATTTGTGTCAATGTCAAAGCACTTACTCACTTTAGTTGGATAGCACTACAATTCGGAGTGGACCTGGGCCCCAGCCAACGTGTCTCGCCTGCCGGCACGATTTTTAGCCAGTTGGTCAATGTTCCTTTCCATCTGTTAGCGCCACCTTAGATTCGGCAGTCCTCTACATTCCACGCAATGTAGCTAAACGGATTCATTCACGCATAACAAAACCAACGGCGCTGTGTGGTTCATACATTTCATGGTTAAATCTATGCCTTGACTCTCAGCCTACATAAACGGGACTCGAATCGTTAACCACTCCAAAGTTATCGCTACCAATACTCATGTCCCAGCCAAGTCATCAGTATGTCTTTCTCTGATGATAGGCATATGTACATATATATTTGGTTCTGCTCTCATTTGCCTCCCAATCCCCAATCTACAAAAGCTTCACTGATGTCCGTTGCGCTCTCCCTATCACGTCGTGTCATCCCGTATACGAGCAATTGTGCAGACTTGCAATAGGTTGCCTGTCAAAAATCTCGGTTAACGCGATACCGACATGATGGATACCGACATTGTCATCCTGCACATCCTAACGAGTTTGACAAAAAAATGTCAAAACATGACAAGGCTGTATACAGCTCGTCCCTATGTGTGTGTCGACTTCAATTTTTTGTTTATAGAACTCATGATCAGCTGCGTAGTTTAATCGGATTCTGGAAGAACTTGAAGCAAACATGATAGACGAAGATCCTCTCGATATTTTACTACTGTAGCTTTTCGACTTTAAATGTCAGTGTCAACGATATTCGCGTCCTTAACATGGCTGCCATAAGCTAGTGATCTGAATCATTATCATTGTTGGCTCTTCGGAATGCCCGGACATCCAAGATGCTGGAGAACTCCTCATCGTCGATCGACTCCCATGACTCATTTTAAAATGTCTGTCGCATTTGATTCTCCTAGTTAAATGTTGCTATCCTAGCTGGAACACTGAGCATATATTTTATTAGGAGGTTGTAAAACTTATTTCTTAGCCTGCCGTCTTTTTCTTCTATTCAGGTACAGTCGCATTAAGCTTATGTTCTAGCTTTGATATGACATATTATGAGGTGTTGGAACCTAGTCACCAAGACGAAGTCAAAATAGCGATATCAAGACTTAAGTCTAATAAAGCCGCGGGCGCTGACGGCCTGTCTGCTGAACTTTTTAATGCGGCTGGAGATGAGCTGGTAAGGTGCATGCACCATCTCATTTGCAAAGTATGGTCGGAGGAAAGCATGCCCGACGAATGGAATCTCAGCATCGTTTGCCCGGTCCATAAGAAAGGAGACCCCTATAACTACGCCAATTATAGGGGAATAAGTCTACTTAACATCGCATATAAGATCTTCTCCGCCGTATTGTGATCGGCTCTTATCAGTGTGGTTTCAGACCAGGTAAATCCACAATAGACCAAATATTTACGCTACGGGAGATCTTGGAGAAGACCCAGGAATACCAAATCGACACTCACCACCTCTTCGTCGATTTCAAGGCTGCATATGACAGCGTGTATAGAGATGAGCTTTACAAAGCCATGTCTAGTTTTAACATCCCTGCCCAATTCGTCCGACTGTGCAGGATGAGAATAGAGAATTCTCGCTGCTCCATTAAGGTCGGTAATGAGCAAACCGAGACCTTTGATGTTAAAAAAGGATTTAGGCAAGGTGACGCGCTGTCATGCAACTTTTCCAACATCGTGCTTGTAAAGATCGTGCAAAAGTCACTGGCCAACACAAGAGGTACGATTTCTTTCAAATCTATGCAATTGTTTGCGTACGCCGACGACATTGAAGGTTAAGGAGGGTAAAACCAAACATCTGCTTTCATCTAAAAGAGACGGACAACACCGACGTATTGGCCAGAACGTCACCATGGGCGGATATAACTTTGAAGTAGTCGAGGAATTCGTCTACCTTGGCTCACTGATGACCAGCGACAACAACACCAGCGTTGAGATAAAACGCAGAATCACTCTTGCCAACCGCTGTTTCTTTGGGCTCAAGAGGCAATTGAGAAGTAGAGCCCTCTCTCGGAAAACCAAGGTGACACTATATAGGACCTTAATCATCCCAGTCCTCCTTTACGGTTCAGAGGCTTGGACATTAACAAAAACGGATGAAGATGCCCTTAGTCGTTTCGAGAGGAAAATTCTGCGCACTATCTACGGTCCCGTTTGTTCACACAGTGTATGGAGGAGAAGATTTAACGAAGAACTGTACGGGTTGTACAGCGACATCGGCCTGGTACGACGTCTACGGATACAGCGTCTAAAGTGGCTAGGCCATGTAGAGCGCATGGAAAATACAATTCCGACCCGAAGAGTCTTCGAATCCACCCCGGAAGGAAGGCGCGGCAGAGGACGGCCGCATCAACGGTGGCGCACGCAGGTGGAAGGAGACCTTAACCAACTGGGCGTGCGGCGCTGGAAACAGCTGGCCAAAGACCGTGCCAGCTGGAGACGCTTGTTGGTTGAGGCCTGGGTTCACCACGGACTGTAACGCCACCTAAGTAAGTAAGTAAGCAGAACCTATCCACTCCTGTGCAGGACCGAAATTCGTGTCCTTCCAAACGATTGCAAAGATCGTCAACATGTAGCTCGTTCATTGCATCCGAGATTTGTGGCCGATTCGAAGTTAATGGTTCTTTGAGGGTCACGGCTTACTAAAAATTCTCCCATGGTTCTTCATGCACTTCATATGGATTCTCCATTCTCTGAATCCCAAATTTAGTTTATTCAAATAATACTAAGTAAAAATGTAACAAACGAAACAGAAACATGTGATGCAACCTCCATCTGCTAATGCGAAATTGTGTGTACGTTGTGTCGTCGATGTTCATCAACTGTCTGTGTCCTACTTGCCCACAAGAGGGATATTCTCGACCGAATGACTAATGAGCAACACAGGTCCGGCCATGTCTTACGTTATCTCTTCTGGATCCAGTTTTAAAAAGACCATCAGTGAAACGGTTAGGTAATTATCCGCGCACATAGTGGAGGACAACGAGGAAAAGGATTAAATCCTCGCGGAGTTAAGAAAGGCAGGCAGTTGGTCGAATAAGTAGTAACAATGATTGCGTTTTTCAGGTGTATATCGCTCCGCTATCTATTGACAATGAATTCCCTATCTGCCTACAACACGAGTATTAAGCTCAGTAACGTCTGACGCTGTTTACAAAAATCATGGAATATTCACATTACTAGGTGTGGGAATTAAGTTCCGGGAATTTGTAAACAAAAAAAAAGCAAATTAAGTTTGTCACCAAATTTCACTATTTACCTTGACAAAAGTCTCCCTTTAACTCTACACAGTGATTCCAACGTTACTGCCACGACTCGAAGCACCCTTGATAATCCTTCGAAGTAAACGTGTTCAGAGCCATGATTACAGCCTCTCTGATCTTTTCTAAAAAACAAAAGTCGCAAAGTCGCGTTGGAATTAAATTTTTCGCCGAATACTCTTGCACAAACAAACGAAATATATTTCGTGCTGCTGACTTCAGCCTTGGATGAAAAATGAAAAAAGGGGCCTCCCTTTCTACAGAAATGTTGACGGACGACGTAGTGTTCCTAGTTCCCGAGCTATGACTAAATTCTCGGAACTAAGTTGCGACACCTCGTAAGAATGAACCCAAACGAGATCGAACAGAACAGCGATAGGGAGAAAATATACCTCCCTTGGGAGAAGGGAGCGAGCAAACAGAGCAAAGAAGTTGATCGCGTTAAACCTGGCAAACGGCAGCTTCGATCTCTGTCCCTGCTCAATCCAAGTTGACACACAGCCTCCGTCTGGCCTCCCCTGGATAGCTATACTGGCACCCGCCAGGTAGTGAACCAATGTGTGCAGCGACCTGACCCTTGCTCCTGGGGAAAGAGAAACCTGGCCCTCCAGGTTGGGGGTTACTGTTAGGGTTAACATCCCTATCGCGTAACACAAATCTTGTTCAGAAACAACCAATAGCCTCGGACACGGACGAATTACATGTTGACGACCCCTGCAAACGTCAAGAAGGAAACGAATTTCGGATCTGCACCTGGAACGTTAAGTCCCTTAACAGACCAGGTGCAGCCGAACAACTGGTCAACTCTTTGGACTGCTATAAGGCAGACATTACCGCGCTCCTAGAAGTGAGATGGGATGGGCCAGGAAAAAGCGGATGAAAAACTGTGATATATACTACGGAAACTGCTACAGAGACAATAAACAACGCTTATTCGGATGCGGATTTATTGCTCGAGGCAGACTCAGGAAAAAAGTCTTAAGCTTCCAGTATGTAAGCGGACGCCTCGTAACTATCCACATCAAGACCAATCTCGGCAATGTAAGTTTTTTATGTGTCCACGCCCCCACAGAGGAGAAAAATGACCGACATAAAGACGACTTCTATGATCTCATAGGCAGAACGTATGCGCAATGCCCCAGCTATGACACCAAAATCGTTCTAGGAGACTTAAATGCGAAGCTGGGTAAGGAAGCTATCTTTGAAAGGGCCATTGGAAAGCACAGCCTACAGAACACCACGTCGGAAAATGGACAAAGTCTAGTGGACTTTATGGCGAGACATAATCTGGTAGTAGCAAGTACACGATTCCCACACCTCAACACCCACAAGGGGACCTGGCGGTCTTCGATCAATCGACAACCAACCAAATTGATCATATTGCGATCGACGACAGACACTCCTCCAGCATCCTAGATGTCCGAACCTTTCGAGGAGCCAACATCGACTCGGATCATTACCTTGTTGCAGTCAAGTCGAGTAAGAACACCAACATTTAACCTCGGAAAGCTGAAATCGCAGGAGACCGCCAGGAACTTCGCCGACCAAGTCTCCCTCAAGCTCTCTCAAGTCCCGATGCAATCTGCAGAAACCATAGAACAGCAATGGAGTCGTTGTCAAAACGCCATTAGAAAGGCCGCATCAGATGTACTCGGTTTCGAGCGTTTCACCGTCGAGAAACCCCTTGTTTGATGATAAGTGCAGACAGGCCCATGAAGAGAAACAGAATGCATACACGGCAACACTGCATCGACGGACGAGGGCTGCCCGCGAGCTCTATGAACAAAAAAGGGGGGAAGAGCATGCGCTTCTGAAAAGGAAAAAGAAAGAGCACGAGAAGCGCGAGATCGAGGAGATGGAGAGATGTTACTGCAGAAACGACGTTCGAAAATGTTACCAGAAATTAAAACGAACATGCCAAGGCTATAAAGCCAGAGCAGAAGCCTGCAGGGATGAGCACGGACAACTAGTAGAGGAGTCACAGTCTATGCTGAGATTGTGGAAGGACCACTTCTGCAGACTGTATAACGGCGATGATAGTCAAAATGCCGCCGTCTGGCAGAGCGAACCATTCACAATGGATGAAGACGAAGGAGAATCCCGTCCACCCGACCTAGACGATGTTAAGATAGTGATATCGAAGCCTAAGTCTTATAAAGCTGCGGGAGCAGACGGACTCCCCGCGGAACTATTTAAAGCAGCTGGCGATGAGCTGGTCAGCAACATGCGCCAACTCATATGCAAGATACAGTCGGTAGAACGCATGCCCGATGAATGGAATCTCAGTATCGTTTGCCCGGTCCATAAGAAAGGAGACCCCTATGACTGCGCCAATTACAGAGGGATAAGCCTCCTGAACATCGCGTACAAGATCCTCTCTGCCGTACTGTGTAAGTGCCTGAAACCGTTCGTGGACAATCTAAAAGATTCCTACCAGTGTGGTTTCAGGCCAGGAAAATCCACGATAGGCCAAATATTTACACTACGGCAGGTCTTGGAGAAGACCCATGAATTCCAGGTCGACACGCACCATCTTTTCGTCGACTTTAAAGCCGCGTATGACAGTGTTTATAGAGACGAGCTATACAGAGCCATGTCAAATTTTAACATTCCTGCCAAACTCGTCAGACTGTGCAGGATAACCATGGAGAACTCTCGCTGCTCAATTAAGGTCGGAAGTGAACTAACCGACCCCTTTGATGTTAGAAAAGGTTTTAGACAGGGTGACGCACTGTCATGTGATTGCTTGCCTACGCAGATGTCATTGACATTATTGAACGGACAAGGCGAGACGTCAATGAGGCGTTCGCAAGCACTGAAGCAGAAGCGGCTAAAGTGGGTCTAAGGGTAAATGGGGACAAGACCAAATATATGCTGTCATCTAAGAAAGACGCGCAACACCGACGTCTTGGTCAGAACGTCACCTTCGGCAGGTATATTTTTGATGTAGTCGTGGACTTCGTCTACCTTGGCTCGGTAGTGACAAGCAGCAACGACACCAGCGCTGAGATAAAACGCAGAATAACTCTTGCCAACCGCTGCTTCTTCGGGCTCAAGAGGCAATTAAGTAGTAGAGCCCTCTCTTGAAAAACTAAGGTAGCCCTCTACAAAACCTTGAGGGAACCGTATGAAGAGGCTCTTGGACGTTTCGAGAGAAAAATTCTGCGTGCAATCTTTGGTCCCGTTTGTGTAAACGGAGAGTGGAGGAGGAGATTCAACCAAGAACTGTACGGGCTGTACAGCGACATCGGCCTGGTTAGACGTCTTCGGATCCAACGCCGACTCCAACCCTGAGGGACGACGCAGCAGAGGACGACCGCATTTGAGGTGGCGCGCACAGGTGGAAAGGGACCTCAACCAACTGGGCGTGCGGCACTGGAAGCGGCTGGCCAAAGATCGGGCCGGCTGGAGAGGCTTGTTGGTTGAGGCCCTGGTTCACACCGAACTGTAGCGTCACCAAAGTAAGTAAGTAAGAATAGTTTGACGAATGGTTGGTTGTAAGACGTTGGTGTTTCGAGTTTCTGCAAAATTTAACATTCAGTAATTATCGGATTCAGTTCCATTAATTTCTTTACTACCGGTCCAATTTACTTCAGCAATCGTGGATACCAACGAACTTAGCCCTTATTAAGCTGTACAATTTGTACTCGTATCAACAAAAGGTTATTTTCCTCCACCTAGTAGGATAAGTAGGGTAGTGATAGTAAAGCTTACCTTGCCACACTATACATTGTGAACATCTTAGAATTGTTGTGTTCTCTTAATCCTTCAAAGGTAGCATCCCTTTTTATAATATAAAAACAGAAATAATAAAAAATACATGTTAATCCACCGCCACACCCCTCAAACCTAATTGCATACATTTTGTCGTTCATAAATCACCCACAGGCGAACAATAATTCATCACCTTTCACATCCAACTACGGCACTCGTGCTCTAAAACGAATTGGAGGCGAAACGCATTATAACACCGAAATTGAAAAGAAATTTAAAATTCTCACAAAATTACAATAAATTCAAAAACAGAAAAACTAATCGCACCGGAAACACCCAAAACAAAGAAGGGAAAAATGAAAAAACACAAAACCATCTCGCGAATGGTGTACTAAATTATGACATTTCGAGGGAAATACCAAAGCAATACAATTCACCAGAGAATTGGATATCATTCCAAAGAGAAAAATAAAATCAAAATGTGTCCGGGTCGAGGCACATACATACATTAGGGGATGGTATGTTAATTGCACACCCTCCGTGTCCAATCATCAGCCATACGGTCCGCAAAGTAATATCCTTTCAGCAACAGACCTTCTTAAGGACCTTCTTTTTTACTCCGTGTTTCCGCTAATAGACGTGACGTACATACATTAGAAGAAAAGCAAAAATGACGCCAGCAGGATATGCGACGGACCATTCACCCACATCAATCTGTCCAACCAGCCAGGAGTAACATTCTCAAAGTGTGTTCAACCTCTGAACCCGATACGACAATGTCTTATGTCCTTTTTGTTCCTTCTTAGCTTGTTTTTTGTTTTTTTTTTTCTTTTTTTTGGTTTTGTTTTCGAAAATTCCATACCGCGGCAATGAATCCAATCAGAGACTGCGGTATGCAAGTGAAACTTTTGCTTGAAAGGACCCTCGATAATTGAATATTAAAATTTAGCGTCGCAATGCCATGGCTACGGCCATCACACTGCTAGCAGACCACTCTACTTTCAAGCCCCCCCGTCTGTATGAGTACTGTTCCATGGTGGATATGAAGATTTTTGAAAATTCATAAAATATTTATAAGCTGCGGGCGGCAATATGAAGACTCTCGTAGAGACTACTAATGGCAGAAGCTAAGGATGCGGTAATGGGGCGTATTGAGAAGATGTGTAGTGGTGGTAGCGCGTTAGAAATTATTATTTATGGCGTCTGGTTTGGATAGGTTCCTTCACACCGGCGATATGAAGAGCTATATTTCGGCTTAACATTTTTCGTTTCGAAACGGAAAACGTTTTGTGGCATTTGAATTGGTCGATGGGTGGAAGATGAGTGCTAGTATACGAATTTGCAATTCGTATACTAATTTATTCTAATTTAATGGATGAGTAGGTCTCATGAGAACACCGGATATGGTTGGTAGGCATTTGTCTAAGCAACTGAAAATGAGAGATGAATAGATGAATAATAAATGTTTCCAAATGTACAATTTACACGTCTTGAGATAGATTTGCAGGAAGTTCTTCAAATTAATCCTTGAATACGACGCGTGTCAAGAGACTAAGAACCTTTTTGACACCGACATGTAAACCGAATTAACCATAAGTGTCAACTCGATGACTAACATTTACTTGTTGGAAAGCTGACTTTTCCCTTGAGAATCAGACGAATGATACTGATTTGTTCACCCTTTTAAGCGTGAAAGGCGCCTTGATCCAAGCGTGATTTAAAAGGAACGGAACTGTCTGCAGGCAGTGGTTTAAGATGACGGCAGCGACAAATAAAGTTTTAGTGCGCGTAGTTGCGCAGGTGACAACCAATTTGCTGAAGATACGTAAAGGTGAAAAATAATTTTCATGCCCATCACTGTTACGAGTAAAGTCCAAAGCTATCCAATTTTTGCGCAGATAGGCCGATCTTTAAACGCCCTTATAGAGAACTACCTTTATTTATACAGCGCTTAAGTACGGTGACTCCATGTGAATAAGGCATATGTATGTTGTGCGTATCCCACTTTGGAACGAAATCCCGATATACTCGTACATAGTATTAGCCTAAGCACTTGATGCCAAGCACGGTGATTGGGGAATAATGTACTTAATTCTAAGAGGAGCGTTCTAAGTTGCTGGTGGGCCTTTTGGTAATCCAAATTTATCTTGGGAGAATTTGAAAGGCATGAGCATTAAAATTTATTATTTACACTCCCATTTCGATCGATTTCCTGAAAATCTTGGCGACTATAGCGAAGAGCAGGTGAAAGATTTCACCAATAATGGAAGAACGATATCAGGGATGGTAGATTACTGCTGGAATCTTTGTCGAGATCTAAAAGAAACTGTGCATTCAAGGAAATCTTATAAAAAAAAAAATTTCTATGGAATCACTTCTTTTGCTGGCGTTACAGCCCATGAAGGACCAGAGCCAAGCTTCTCTCAATCACCCATGTTGTGTGTGATTTATTTTTTACATAGGTGGAAGGGACCTATAGTTTAATGCCGATTCCGAACAGCATAAGTCGAGAAGTTTTTCAAGGCAAGTATACTACGGGGAGTTTTGCAAGCGCGAAATAAACATTCGACGATCGACATTCCATGGTGACGTCCTGGTCAATACGTCGGTGTTGACCGATGCTGGTGCATCCATAATTTTTACTCAGAATAATATATAGCGCTAGAAGGCTGCTACCGCTCTTTTAAGTTGTAGAATTGCATGCAGTAGTACAAATCAAATTCGAGGGCACCATGACGCAGAGGTTAGTGTGTTGGACTCCGACGCACGATGAGCGAGTTCGGATCCCGATAACGAATGTTTATTTCGTAGCGTCTCTCCTCGGCGGAGTACAGGCAAAACCCCCTGTAGTATACTTGACTTGAAAAAGCTTCTCGATCTCACGCCGATCGGAATCGGCATTAAACTGTGTGAAAAATAAATCACACACAACATGGGTGATTAAGAGAAGCTTGGCTCTGGCCCTTCATGGGCTGTAACGCCACCAAAAGAAGCAAAAAGAAGAGGTACAAGTCATCACTTTGTATCCATTCAAGGACCTCCACTACCAAAGGCAGTCTCTGAACTCGTAGAGTACTGCGAAGCCAGAAAATTGGTCCGTCTTGTGTTGCGATGCTAATGCCCAAGACACTACTTGAGGCACCAGCAAATGCAATACAGGATGAGTCCGTCTTTTAGACTTCGCTCTTTCATCTGGGCTTACCATCAACAATGTTGGCTCTCAACTAAAGTTTGTTACGGCGAGACGACGGGAGGTGATTGACCTACCCTATTTCACAGATATGTAAAGACATCACTTACTGGAGAGTCTTGCCTGATGGTACGTTATCGGACCGTAGATATAACGAATCCCGATTGAATTGTGGGATCTCTTGCTTGCAACCCAGATAGAATCCGAGAAAGACGGACTGGGTATGGTTTAGAGAGGAGCTTGAGAAATCCACTCAGAACGAAACAAATGGTATAGAACGTCGTTAATAATCTGAATAGCGTCATGTCCTGTCAGCAAAACCTCCCTGCAGGAAATTGGTTCCCTTGTGGAGTGCCGAGCTCCAAAGTCCTCGCAGAGAAGCCAGAAGTCACGTGAATAGATCGCTCAAATCGAATTCGGAAGATGACTGGAACAAGTATCGATCGAAGCAGAACGAATATAAGGAACTTATTCGTAAATCGAAAAATTATTCTTATAAGACTTTCTGCGAAGAGACCAAGTCTCTGAGTGCGACTAGCAAGTTGGTTAAAGTCCTCAAACGGGGAAAATCGACAAAGCTGGATGTACTCAGAAAATCTGATGATACCTTTTCTGATTCTAAAGCGGAAATCCTTAGCTTACTGCTACAGACTCATTTCCCGGGAAATCAGATCGTGATCGGCTCGTTACACACTTCTTCAAGGGAAACTGCAACTGAAACGATGCAAACAACTCGGCGCTGCTGGTATATTACGTTGCGCGTTGTAACGACTGAAGCCATTGAATTCGCTGTGGCATCCTTCGATGGCTTTAAATCGGCAGGCAACGATGGGATATATCCTGTTATGCTGCAACAAGGATAAAGGCAGCTGCTTCCTACCTTAAACAAATTTATCATTGCTAGCCTGGCACTTGCCTACATACCTATCCCATGGCCTTTAGTCTTTATTCCCAAGATAGGGAAAGAGGATTATTCACTTGCCAAGAGTTTTAGACCCATTACTCTAACATCCTTCCTGCTGAAAAGCATATAGAGACTGGTAGAGATGCACGTGCGCAAAGTTGCCCTTCGAGTGCACCCTCTTTCTGCTATGGTGGTGCATGGTGGCCAACTCTCTGCTTGATGCTTTCAATGCCTCTGGAATCTATGCTCAGGCCTATGCGGATGATGTCGTCGTTCTTTCTGTCGGCTCATGCTTAGCGACTGTCCGTTTCAAAGCACAGGCGGCGCTAAATGTGATCAATGATTGGTGAAAAGAAATGGGCTGTCGGTTAATCTTCTTAAGACCGATGTCATTCTCTTCACAAAAAGGCACTCCCATTCCGGTGTCCAAGGAAGTTAAGTACCTGGGAGTCATCTTAGATAGCAGCTGCTTTGATCAAAACATGTTAAGTCAAAATCAACCAAAGAGTTGTCGGTTTTCTGACAATGCAAAGGCATAGGTACATGGCAATGATGAGACCTATAATCCCATATGCATCGGTTGTCTGGTGGAACAGGAACATTGATTTCTGTGCGACTTTAGCACATGTTTTTTGGTTTTGCCTTACCTTTAGCACAATATTCACTCGGTCGATTGTTTCCTGGTCGTAAGCACAGATCCAAGCCTTATTTCTCGTAATATTGCGTTTCATCTTGTACTGATACTAAGAAAGCATTGTTTCACAAACAAAACGCGACGATGGTTTTCCAAAAAAATTCAGTGTTTTCGGCACGAAATAAGACTTGACGCGCCTAAGGCGCAAAACATACTTTAAAATGGTACTGACTTATCCTTTCGAAATGTCAACATCATCAACAAAATCTCTAATTGTTGATTGTTGTAAATTGTTGGTTTTTAGACGTGAGATTCGTTGGTTGAGGTTGATAATCGATCGGGACGCTTTCGTATTTGACACGTTCTCAAGCTTCTTGGAACTGCTTATACCACTTGCAAACATTTTTTTTCTAAAGCATCATCACCAAAGGTTTTCGAATCATTCTCAGTGAATCAGTAGCAGAAAATTCATTCCGGAAACAAGACATAATCCAAAGTTTCAAAGATTTCTAAAGTCACTCCGCGCTTGTAATAGCTTTGTACACAATGGGGTTGTTGTAAAAACTCTTGCCAGCCCATGTTGGCGCAAGCACCAGCTGTCTGTACTTGCTTTGCGGCCACAAGCTAAGAAGGAAAAATTGAGCTCCTTAACTTCTAAACTCGGCCAAGAAAGGATCCACAAACTTTGACTTATTAGAAGGTTTGCTTGGAACACATTTTCAACAAGCGAATCCCATGGCCTATTATCAATTTTTTCATGCAGTTGATAGTTACTTAGATAACCTCACTGGAAATCGACAAAGTGGAGAAACCCAAAAGGTAAACATAAACGAACGCCAAAGTAAAAACGAATTTGATGAATTAAAATATGCACTTACCGAAAAGGCTATAGGTATTCTATGCACATCTCTATCGATGCATAGCTGACATAGTCTAAAGTACTACTGAACGAAAACAAATTTACGGATATCTCAGAACTATATAAGCAAAAATCTTCTCTATCCTTTATTTATTTACAAGGCATAAGCCTTAATTTCCAATTTTCCAATAAATAATTCCATTAACCGAATAGATCGTTTTCGGCTCTCAAGTCGAAACTCAAAAAGTTCGAATGGGATTTCGTAGACGAACAAAAGCCATGCCAGTCAAGGGATTCACCTCCCATACCGGCTAGCTCAAAATCAATTGATTTAACATATCCTATTATCTTACGTTACATACTACATAGTATATGCGTGTATGTGTGTAAACATTTTCCATTTTTAGTTGCCTCTTGTCTGCATCCAACTGTCTAGTCTGCATGTTTCCTTTCAGAAAGAAAAATCAATGCCAATCCCAATAGCTCAAACCAGTATGTGCCTACCCGTTCAACTCCGCTCTGTTTGACCAGTAGCCACATTCTATCCTTCGTCTATCTAATGCAACATAACTGTGAAAGTCAGCGCTCAATTGATCCCCACCTAGTGCGGCAAAAGCCATTTGAATGCAGTTTTGAATATCGACGGGAGCGTGTGCAACAGTACTAGAGACGACAAAGTCCGATTTTCCCGGATGGAAGCCACGTACACATGTACGTAGGTTTATGTGTTTGGGAATATTTGACCATCAAAGGCCAATTAATTGAAGTTGCAGTTCCCGCCAGGAGGGACATGCAAAAACGGTAAGGAAAGCTCGGAGCATGATGCTCGGGTAAACAGGATGTTCAATTAAAATAAATCAAACAGAGCTGCTGCGACCAGCCCTTGGATTAGCTTCGTTCCACACAGATGCATATGCACAAGCTTATACATACATTTGGTCGTAAATGCAACGACTTCCACCCATATATAGGAGACAGCTATAACGTAGTTACTTAAATGCTTTTTTAAGTGCAAATTGGTTCGTCAAGTGTGAATAGAAGTGCAAACACGACCCGCCAATCGTCTCGAAACTAACAATAGAATTTAATTCAATTCGATAACCACAGCAACGCTTTCGAGGACTTTACTAATCGTCGACAGCAGTCATTAGAAGCCATTAGAATCATGTGCATCGGTTATCCTTTGAACAGAGCGTCTCAATCGGGCACCCCAGCCTGTTGTTAAGAGGAAAGTGTAAAATTGTCTTCACACTTTCCCGAATCCACTTACAATCCGACCAATGACCCGTCCCTCTTTGCCCGGCCCTATCAGATGTTAATTCTCTCGAAACGAATTGGACGTGGCTCACTATCCTCTCGAATACAATGTTCATTGTCGGCAATCCTCTTTACGACAACGATAGTCGCTGGAACAGTATTTTAATCCGCATGGATACGAAATTTAATGGTTTCGCATCGTTACCGAACATCTTTTGCCGACTACCACGTTGCGGTGGCACGGAAGAAACAGAGAAAAGAATCTTATTATCCTTAAATTGTCTGGCAACGTAGTATGGATGCAGCCATGTGCTAAAGTGCGGTTAACTCTTTTTGGTATCGCATAAAGCGAAGGCGTTTCATGCATATCCAATGAGTTGGGCTCCTTGATCCCATTAGACAATGTTGCACTGCATATTGCATTCTTTCGCTCTACCTCTCTTCCGTCAACAGGCGGCAGGACGAATTCCTCTACAGTCGTATGGCAGAGAAAAAGCAGTTTTCCATTCTTTTGCGATGAATTTTCAGTCCGCATGCAGGCAAAGTATCTCGATTATAATAATTCCTCGCTTTGTTACTTTATTGTTTGAAAAGTCTCCGAAGAAGGGCTAGTGTGCGAGTTGGATTGCCATTTTAATCTGGAAATGAATTTATGTATGTGTTGTGGCAGTGGTCCTTCTTGCAGGTGATTCCTGCCTGAAAGCATACTTCAGGTGGTAGCTTTGTGGTTGCAAGTGAAGGCAAATAACATTCATTAGACTAAAGAAACTTGTAAGTCGACATTTGATAACTTTTCTCATAAGCTAGACTTCAGTGAAAAAAACAAAAACCGTCTTATCGGAAATGAAAAAGGTAATATATGCCCCTGTCATAGAAGCGTCTTTAAATCCATAGAACAGGCGAGCGAAAAATTGAAGTTGAGAGCAACGCGCTTGGAAGCATCTGAATACAGCTCGATACCAAAGGAAGGTGATGTATGGGATACCATACGAGTTAACGCAAAAAAATCGCGAATCGCTGCTGAATCTCAACAAAATGGAAGCATTTCTGAAACGATTAGTGACGGGAAAATCCTCATACGAAAACGTTCGGGGTCGAATCGGCGGAAACGGCCAGAAAGGTCTTGTTGTGTGTTTGGTAGAATTTGCAAGGGATCATCTATAATGAACTGTCCTCCCCTCCATCCTTCGATCGCCATGTCGTGGCAAGGGGCACTGACCTCGAACTAAGTCCAAATAAATGCGAAACCAAGAGGATTTGAGTACTCCAGGTGGCACCCGCAATAGCAAAAAAACACCCGCGATTAATTTCTAACTTCCGGTAGCATGGAACGACAGCGACTGCAGTGGCTCATTGTCCGATCACCTGGATGGACTGAGCATGACTGGTACACCCAAGAGAGGTGACACCGACGATGGCGTTGAAAAACCGCTAAGATTTAACACGCCCCGACATTAGGACGTACAGTTGAGTGTACTGCTAAGTGCTAAAAAATAAGGAGAAAGAGGCGTGCTCGAAAATTGTGCAAATGGGCTGATGCAGCCGAGGCTATAATGTGGAATGCTTTTTTCGCCAAAAAACTCCTCCGCAATAAACAAGTAATGGGCCGGCGTAATGTTGTGGTGCAAGATCCAGCCTTTTTTGACGAGTTCGGGTCTCACACGGAAAACACGTGTTCGCAGCCTCTTCAGGATGCCAGCATAGAACTGTCCAGTCATTCTTTAGTCGGTAGGAACACATTCATGATGAACGATGATGCGGTACGAGAGGCGACGGGAGCTCCTTCACGTCGATGATTAACGGCCCCTCTTGAGCCGCACGTATTTTCTATATGCACTAGTCTCCAGATACCAACTGCAATTTTTGAAAGATTTCGAAAGGTTTTTCACCAGATTTCCTTAAAAATTTAATCACATCACGTTATTTGTAACGTGAGGCACTCATTTTTACGACGTCACTAAAAATATTTTCTTTTTTCGAAAATACGCACAACACCCAAGTAGAATGTGCTGTCGGCTTCAGCCTTGGACAATACCTGAACAGATGTTGAAGAAAACTGCGCCGTTTTACTAGTCCCCGAGCTATGACTAAATTGGCTTTGGTGAAAAAATGTTGCACCAATTTCACGCTATTGCACACTAAGCCTGCCTATCCGCACGAGTCAAGTATATTTCTAGAAAAAAATTACTGCTATATACGCCAGTTTTAACGAAGACTACGAAGCAATTGGGATTGTGTTACTCGACTACGTGAAAGATTTTACGCAAGAATCTTAGTCTAGAACCTTACAAAATAAAACTCGTTCAAGAACTAAAGACGAACTATCTGCCCCAGCGTCGAATTTTCGGTGAGTGAACCTTACAAAAGCTTTTTCAACAATAAGACAATACGTGAAATACAGCCTTTTAAGTCAATGATTTAAGCAATACTGAAAACTCCATGGGAAGAACGACCAGCTACATGAGCAACAACCCTGTTTTACAGGTGACGAATATCATCCAATGGATTTTCTAGTACTCAATTGTCCAGTACAGTTCTTCTTCAATATATTTCCCAAGTGGAAATGATCAGCCTAACATTCCATTTAGGGTCACAGAGACCGATATCTTTCAAGAGTGGCGAAATGTTAGAGTGGTAGTTTAGAAACCCCTCTAGTGAAAGACAACGTCTTCTTCACCGTTCTATTGAGCCGGAGGCGCTCGGGCTCACAGAGCACGACATCAGGTTCGTAAAGGAGCCGCCGTTCTACAGAATTACGGGCCACATGGAAGTTTAGCGGTACCGCCAATCTATTCTGGACCAGCCCACATTGATCCAAATAAACGAATGCTTCTGGGGGAACAAAGCCATTCAGCCGCATTTTCCGAAATACATATTGTTGGGGTAGTAAGCCCCATAGATCAAGTCACTGACCGAAGTCATTGCCCTTACAACGTGACCTCGAATTAATTTTATCAGAAAATTATCTATCCGTAAAATCCTAGCCCTATTGTATAGGAGAGCACCGTGGCGCAGTAGGTAGTGTGTTGGCCACTGACGCCGATGACACGGGATCGAATCCCGACACAGCCATGCCATCGAACGTGTTTTTCACGGTGTTTCTCCTAGGCGGGGTTCTGACAAAACCCCCTGTAGTAAAATTGTCATGAAAAGCTTCTCGAAATTCGCCGTTCGGAACCGGCAATAAACTGTAGGTCCCTTTCACCTATGGGAAAAATGAAATCACACACAAAAGAAGTTCGGCTCAGGTTCTTCATGGACTGTAACGCCAACATACAGACTCGAAGATCAACTGAAGATCCTCAGTCGATGGCGTTGCTTGTCGTAAAATCGTCATTGAACCTGGTGAAACCATTGTTCTCGGATCGCCGATGTTCGATATCATTTCGAAGATAGAAAGCCGAATGCTTTCATTCACCTAGTACACTTCCTGGAAGACAGTTCCCAATAGAGCTCTCTATTGCACGTGTAATCGTGTAAACGTGTTACACGTGTAATTGAATATTCCGGGTAGGAACACGTTTATTTAGTTCTACAAGTGTATTTAGTTTTACATGTGTATTTAGTTTTACACGTGTATTTAGTAAAATACGTGTAGTTCCACCTTAGCCATAAATTCAAGAAAACCTTTGCTAAAACTGAATGAAAGAATAATTTGGTTTAACGCGATCATTTTGACCAGTGCCTGATGGATTTCTTCCATTCTTTCAAATGTTCAACTCTTTGGTCTCCTTTTAATGTACTGCAGATCAGTACTGATTGACACGGTATGGCAGAAATTACTATGTCAACATCAACAGTACTCGGGCTCACTTGGGACTAGGGGTAAATGCACATAAGGCAGTCAGTTGAATTATGAAAGAGGAGCATTTCTTTCTCTATTTACACATGTATTAAGAGCGTACTTGTGTACATGTTTAAATATTTTTTTAATACACGTGTGAACGTGACACGTGCACACGTGTAATTGAATACACTCTTGAAATCGAGAGATCTAGTTACCAATGTCTCCACTTTCTTCTGAGGATCCTCGATCACAAGGAAGTCGTCGTCTAGGACGGCGCTCTCTGTATCGATTCCGACTGTGCTTTAGATCCTGAATGTCACTCTGATTTCTTTTCCGAACGTTTTTTTTTTTTTTATCTCTAGGGTGAAAGAAGAGAGAGCACGGAAAGCGTGAGATCGAGGAGATGGAGAGATGCTTCCGCTGGTAAGGTGCATGCACCATCTCATTTGCAAGGTATGGTCGGAGGAAAGCATGCCCGACGAATGGAATCTCAGCATCTGCGCCAACTATAGGGGAATAAGTCTCCTTAACATCTTCTCTGCCGTATTGTGTGAACGCGGGAAACCGTTTGTGGATAACCTGGTCGGCTCTTATCAGTGTGGTTTCAGACCAGGTAAATCCACAATAGACCAAATATTTACGCTACGGCAGATTCTGGAGAAGACCTCTTCGTCGATTACAAGGCTACATATGACAGCACCGTGGCGCAGTGGGTAGTGTGTTGGCCTCTGACGCCGATGACACGGGATCGAATCCCGACACAGCCATGTCATCGAACGAGTTTTTCACGGTGTTTCTCCTCAGCGGGGTTCTGACAAAACCCCCTTTAGTAAAATTGTCATGAAAAGCTTTTCGAAATTCGCCGTTCGGAACCGGCAATAAGCTGTAGGTCCCTTTCACCTATGGGAAAATGAAATCACACACAACATGGGCGATTGAGAGAAGCTCGGCTCAGGTTATTCATGGACTGTAACGCCACCATACATACATATGGCAGCGTGTATAGAGATGAGCTATACAAAGCCATGTCTAGTTTTAACATCCCTGCCAAACTCGTCCGACTGTGCAGGATGACAATGGAGAATTCTCGCTGCTCCATTAAGGTCGGTAATGAGCAAACGAAGACCTTTGATGTTAAAAAAGTATTTAGGCAAGGTGACGCGCTGTCATGCAAATTTTTCAACATCGTGCTTGAAAAGATCGTGCAAGAGTCACTGGCCAACACAAGAGGTACGATTTATTTCAAGTCTACGCAATTGCTTATGACGACATTGACGTTATTGGACGGACACAATGAGGCCTTTGTAAGCATTGAGATTGAAGCGGCTAAGATGGGTCTCAAGGTTAATGAGGCTAAAACCAAATATATGCTTTCATCTAAGAGAGATGGACAACACCGACGTATTGGTCAGAACGTCACCATGGGCGGCTATAACTTTGAAGTGGTCAAGGAATTCGTCTACCTTGGCTCACTGATGAGCAGCGACAATAACACCAGCGCTGAGATAGAACGCAGAATCACTCTTTCCAACCGCTGTTTCTTTGGGCTCAAGAGGCAATTGAGAAGTAGAGCCCTCTCTCGGAAAACCAAGGTGACACTATATAGGACCTTAATCATCCCAGTCCTCCTTTACGGTTCAGAGGCTTGGACATTAACAAAAACGGATGAAGATGCCCTTGGTCGTTTCGAGAGGAAAATTCTGCGCACTATCTACGGTCCAGTTTGTTCAAACGGTGTATGGAGGAGAAGATATAACGAAGAACTGTACAGGTTGTATAGCGACATCGGGCTGGTACGACGTCTACGGATTCAGCGTCTAAGGTGGCTAGGCCATGTAGAGCGCACGGAAAATACAGCTCCGACCCGAAGAGTCTTCGAATCCACCCCGGCAGGAAGGCGCGGCACAGGACGGCCGTATCAACGTTGGCGCACGCAGATGGAAGGGGACCTTAACCAACTGGGCGTGCGGTCCTGGAAACAGCTGGCCAAGGACCGTGCCATCTGAAGACGCTTGTTGGTTGAGGCACAGGTAGCGCCACCTAAGTAAGTAAGTAAGTAGGAACATATTTGCGCTGTTGGATCTTACAGCGCAAATTTTGTTGCTCCAGTGCAGACATACGGATATTTTATAATTTTATTTGATTAATTATTGGAGATTTTTAATCAGTGATTAGTATTTGGATTACGGCTCCAAGTCCACAATGGTCACTATCATACTCAACGGTAAGTAAACAGTTCATAGACCATTCGTTCATGTCGGCCAGTCGTAAAACCAGATAGGCGTTCCTTCTCGGCAACGACGGACTATCCGTTGCGACCAACTTGAGCTTAGTAGGCTTCCTCTAGTATTGGGTACATTATTGCCCCAATCGCATTCAGGTCTCCGGCCAAAACGTAAAAGTTTTCTTCGGTGTCTAAGCGCAGAAATCGAAAGGGTATTTCGAATTCTGCAATACAAATATTGGACTGAGGGGCTTCAGGTGCATAGGCCGATACTATGTATGATCTCCTTCCGTTCCGAAGGGAGATACACACGACACATGTCTCTATCATCTGAAAACTCCGCACTTCACCGCTATATATGATTTTATGTTTAATATTTTTTTATGAAGATTGCGACACCTCCGCTTTGAGTGTCATTGTGTGGGTCTCTTCATATTATATTATAAAATTGTGCCGAATTTTGTGTCTGTGGTTTATCTTAGTTTCGCTAGCCAGAAACACATCAGGGCTTCCTTACTGCAACAGGTTAAAAAGAATGGCGCCTCGCTCGATCTTAATCAGTGAATTCACATTCATAGCCAGGATCTTTAAAAAACGCTCTACCAGCGTACCCATTATGACTGTAGAGGCGCTAAGTTCGGCGCTTGGACCGTTTTTCCCTGACCTGCCGCAATTTTGGCATAGGGCAATTGCGATGTGACGGCTAAAGTTTGCATACCCCTCGAGGAAGGTATCTTCTCGACTTTCTGTCGAGCTTCTCTTGTTCGTTTTATATGCTGGAATTTAGGACAGTCCCGATAGTTTGCGGGTGCCTCGAGTTCCCAGAATGCGCATAAAAGTTGTTCCCTTTTAACAACCCCGGTCGCAATTGTCGTGTTTGTAGTTCTGTGCACACTTGACGCATCGAGGTTTCATTTCGCAGTTCGATGCGAAATGAATTTGTAATTGGCGCAGTCATAGGGGTCTCCTTTCTTATGGACCGGGCAAACGATACTGAGATTCCATTCATTGGGCATGGGTTCTTCCGACCATATCTTGCAGATGAGTTGGTGCATGTTCCTGACCAAGTCATCGCCAGCTGCTTTAAACAGTTCCGTTAGGAGTCCGTCTGCTCCAGCAGCTTTATAAGACTTAAGTTTCGATATCGCTTTCTTAACATCCCTTCTACTAATAGATTATTTCGTTCGACGCAACCGAATATAGATTGTAAACTGCCCCCGAAAAAAATAATTTCCACAAGAATCGTGACTATTCAGTCGAGTATGTTGCCTACGTTAAAAGACCAGATACATCTACAGAGGCCCGGAAAGACAGCAAAATAGTCACATTTGCCTCTAGTATCCAGATATGCGAAGTACAACAGATATCTGACCAATGATAGATCAAAAAATACAACCGCCATATTGGCCGTGTCGACCTTATTGATAGCATAATGGCTAGATATGAAATAAAACTACAAAAGCAAGAACGTGCAGATTCGATTGTAATAATATTCTGCATCTGCTTACTTTACAAATATCAAAACAGTCAATAGCCACGATTTTCGTTTTCCAGTAATGTGATACATTTTGGTCCTACTTGCGCCTTATAACAGACGTTCCTCTTCACAAGATTGACAGCAATAACTTCAAGCAAGCTCTTGTGACGGTTCACATTTTATTTCATATTTTGATAAACGAACTGAACGTATTGTCCTGGGACCTAGTAACCATTTAATACCCATACAATGTGTAATGAAAAAATTAGAGAAACATAAAATTTCATAATAAGTGGTATTGCTTCAACCGCCTTCGTCGTCTCGCTTCGTTTACCATTACGACTTCACAATTCAGCAAACAGCAATATTATGATCTGCAACAAACCGCACAACTGCAACCGACGCACAATCCACAATCATTCTCACTCATTCTAGCATTTAATTATTCTTACCTTCATTAAAATCCTTCCATCGTTTCTCCCGATAACGTTCAACAACATGCTCCTGCCATATCCTGGCAATTTTAATACGCAATCCAAGACATCCGCCAAACGGCCGTTGGCTACCTTCCGTCATTAACTTTTATGTTTATTTTCCCTTCCGACGCACTTTACTGGATCCTGTGTCGATGACAATTATATCCCAAAAAGGGTCCATCACATTCGTTACACAGAAATTAATTACCGTACGAAAACGGACATAAAATCCAGAGCCAAAGGAATCACATTTATTTCCATCATACTACAGCGAACCCCCAACAAAGCATAGTTTCCTTGAACGGTCGTGTTCGATAACACGGAACCCGGAGGAGTTTTAAATTCTATTCAAAGCTCATTCACCAGCATCAGAGACGTACATATGTCCATATGCCAACGGGCAATGGAAATGGGTCGATGGTTCTAGTGCAAGAACCGAATTTTCCAAAAATAATAATCATAACAATAATTTACCGCGTAATCCGCTTTCGAAAAGAGTGACAGACCATACGTATTTAGTAGGTACATGGCTGAAGCACGACTGTCGTTGTCATAATTGGAAGCTGTTACCTTGGATGAAATTAAGACGCGATATATGGCGACACCACATTTGCATACACGATGCCGACCCAAACCCAAGCCTGTGAATGGTTAATGGAGTAGTCCGTGGTCGAAACTGTCTTTGCCACGTTTGAAGTTACAGCGTTCGGGGTAGTTTCCTGTCAGTAGTTTCACTATTGCCTTGAGCATACGTTAAGGTCACATGTGGTGTTACAGAGGCGGGAACAGCGGGTTACGTAATTGCTTGGTTGGCTGTTATGTTTCATTGAGTACTCCTTGGGCTACATACATACTATATCGTAGATTTTGAGATAGTTTAGTTGCCATTCGAAGGCTTTAAATGGGATTGGAGTGAGCTCTGAGAAAATTGGCTATTTGAAAATAGTTTGTGGATGTCCTTAATGGCAGGAGTAATTTTGAATTACATTAACGATTTGCCTTTGATGTTCTTAATTGCCGAGTTATAGCATACATATATATCTTAACTACAATACACCTGTGCTTAAGGGATAAAATGTATTTTACCAAGCGGATGTTATTAATTGAGGAAAAGTGTTTAGTGTATTCGTTTTTCAATGGTACGAAGTCTTTCAGGAAGGATTATTCACGTTTGAAGTTTCTCAGATTAAGGCCCAATACACACGGAGCAACCGGAAAGAAACTAAACCGGTTAGCAACTCGGGTTACAAGGCACTCAGCGGAGACTTGACTCCACACACGAGGAAACTCATCACCGATCTAAATCTCAGCTGCCTTTAGCGAAGTATAGTCCCCAATTTGGTCGGTGGTAGGTGGAGGCATCTCAGCAGAAAACGAATAGCTACTCGAGGACGCGTGGATTTGGCTCACAGTATGTCATCCACAACATCTAAGGTCTTCCTCTTGAATTGTCGCACTTCACGATCATCCATTTGCATGAGATCCGGAAGCATGCTAAGAAGGAACATTTTCAAGGCCACCTGCCTACCACTGGCCAATGAAGTCGCCTTTTTACATTCCAAATATTCTACGATCGCCTTATCCACATCATCATTCTTCGCAGCACGCTTCTTTTTTGGTATTGGCTGTTGAATTGGCTCGAACCTTGGAGGTGGTTGTGGGGATGGTGATGGAGTTTCAGATGGTGGGTCGTAATCACCCCCATCATCCGCTACGGAAAGTCCTTGTTCTTCCTCTTGCTGTGGCTGCGACAGATTTCCGGAAGGCTTTTCCAGTGCCTTGATATAAGGAACAGCAACTAGAAACTGAAATCAATACGCAACCCGACATGCAAATCAATTGGCAACTGTTTACAAACAGTTTTTTTTGAATCGCAAACGAGCTTACAACCAGTAGCCTCTTGTGTATCGTCCCATTTGATTACACAGGGTACGACTCAAAACAAACTAGTTGCCAATTCGCATCGCTTTCCGGTTGCTCCGTGTTTATTGAGCCTTAGTCTTCAAGCTTCTTATGTTTTCAGAATACCACTGGCCCATATAAGTTGGTAGCAAGCTAATCAAGACTTTGAATATTATAGAAGATTTCAATTCAAGTGCAACCAATTTGAGATAGTTGTAGTTGTTGTAGTTTTGGGGAATTAAATCCAAATTCCAAACGCTCTTCACCGTTTATGAATATCATGTCAAACGTAAGTTATTCAGTGATTGCACTATGTGGCATCTAAGCGTGAATCGTATATTCCTTGGAATCATAAAAGGATATCAAGATACCGACACACTAAGAAGTAAAGTGGTGGATATTGAAGGACTGCAACATCAATCGAGGACGTGAAGAAAGTAAGAAGCAAATGAAGTCCACGTGGCAATTACAAAAAAAGTAGGTGGGTCTGCCGCAAGCATACATAGCATTTAACGAAATAAGCTGATGGTCAAGCCTTTCAAAACAGAAAACGTTCAAGACCTTGCAGTTGCTCAAATCAATGCGGCTCCTAAGATTTAAGACGTTGAAGTAGCGGTTTGTTCGCGGCCACTCTAACTTTTTTTTTCCTAATGAGAAAGTGTCTACTTATCGGCAATTCGTAAATAAACAAAATGATCGAGTTTGGATGTCTGAACACTCCGCTAAAAAATTGGACCAATTACGAGCATCTCGTAGTCGAAAACATCGTCCGCAACTGTCTGGGGCGTAGTAACCGAGACTGGACGCACTTCCCTCGTTGGAAGTGACAGTGAGTGTCAGAGCTTATCAAGAAATCGTGTTAGAAGGTTGCGTCGCTGGATTGTGAAGCCAGGATAACTCAGGCTTGGTTTTTGACCCCATTTCTAAGATAGATTAGCCCAATGGTTGTGAGGTATTTTGGAGAGCAAGGATAGCGACAAAAAATACATACAAAAGCGTTAAAATCTTAAAACAGCAGTCGTCTGCGAATGGAACAAGTTTACGAGGGTGTCATTCGAGACACATGCATTGCATTCGCAATGTGATTCTATTCAAATGTAACAATATCTAAGATTGAATTTAATAAGTCCTGAAAGGAATTTTTCGCTAACATTTAAAAAGAATTAAGGGAAAATATTCAGTACATTTAAGGTTAAAACGTTTTTCTACATATGTACACTTCAACTGAAATACTCTTAACTTTTTGGAAGCAACATAGCAGCTTACTAGTGTTAATCATCAAGGATACTAGCGCAGGCTGAGATCAGATACTAAGTAACTAAGTCACTCTTACTTCTTCTTTCTTCTTTTGGTGGTGTTACAGCCCATGGAGGACCAGAGCCAAGCTTCTCTTCAATCACCCATGCTGTATGTATTTTATTTTTCACACGCCGGTTCCGAACGGCGTGTGTCGAGAAGCTCTTTCAAGGCCAGTTATACTACAGGGGGTTACGCCAGTACCCCGCCGAGGAGGGACGCCGCGAAATAAATATTCGATGGCGTTGGTGTCATCGGGATCCGAACTCGCTCATCGTGCGTCAGAGTCCAACACACTAATTTTTGCATTTTTAATTCATTTTATTTCAAGAAAAACTTAGCTATAAGTCTTACGCGGTAGACAAAATGATTAAAACTAGCTTACATCGAAAGTAACATTAGTGTCTTACTGACCCTAAGCGGGCACTCTAAAACAAACACTATCTATATACCTAACTTATGTCTTGCGACTTAAGTTATAAAAACTTAGCCTAATGTCGGGTTTTTATGGGTAGTCCAACAAACTAACTTCTGCGCCACGTCCCCCTCACTCAAAAGGCAACAAAAAATAAGAAAATCTTTATCATTTCAGTCTGTGTAAGCAAAAGTTTGCGAATAAAGAAGTTCTTATCGGTTTTAGGTGAAGGAGAATATTAAGCATCAATCATTGTCAACAATTCGTTATATTGTGTCCGCGATTTGTTATCAATAAATGATGTTGTTGTTCATATGTATATTACTTACTTACTTACTTATCAGGCCAGCGATCCATGACGATCCCGGGCACGCTGCTTCCAGTTATCAAAACCAAGATGTCTTATATCCACGATTACTTGGTCTTCATACCGGAGGTTTGGTCTTCCTCTTCTTCTCGAAATCTTCTCAAAAACCGTTCTAGGAGATTTCAATGCGAAGCTGGGTAAGGAAGCCATCTTTGAACGGGTCATTGGAAAGCACAGCCTACACAACACTACGTCAGAAAACGGACTAAGGCTAGTGGACTTAATGGCGGAACATAATCTGGTAGCAGCAAGTACACGATTTCCACACCTCAACATCCATAAGGGGACCTGGAGGTCTTTCGATCAATCGACAACCAATCAAATTGATCATATTGCGAACGACGGCAGACACTCCTCCAGCATGCTGAATGTCCGAACCTTTCGAGGAGCCAACATCGACTCGGATCATTACCTTGTTGCAGCCAAGGTACGGATGCGAATTTCTCGGAATCAACGGAGTCGAGTGAGAACACCAGAATTTAACGTAGGAAAGCTGCAATCGCAGGAGACCGCCAGGACCTTCGTTGATCAAGTTTCCCTCAAGATCTCTCAAGTCCCGATGCAATCTGCAGAAACCATAGAACAGCAATAGAGTCGTTGTCAGAACACCATTTGAGAGGCCGTCTCAGATGTACTCGGCTTCGAGCCACCACCGTCGAGAAACTCCTGGTTTGATGATGAGTGCAGACAGGCCCATGTAGAGAAACAGAATGCATACAAGGCCACATTGCATCGACGGACGAGGGCTGTCCGCGAGCTCTATGAACAGAAAAGGAGGGAGGAGCAAGCGCTTCTGAGAAGGAAAAAGAAGGAGCACGAGAAGCGGGAGATCGAGGAGATGGAGAGATGTTACTGCAGAAACGACGGTCTAAAATTTTACCAGAAATGAAAACGAACATGCCAAGGCTATAAAGCAAGAGCAGAAGCCTGCATGGATGAGCACGGACAACCAGTAGTCGAGTCACAGTCGATGCGGAGATTGTGGAAGGACCACTTCTGCAGACTGTATAACGGCAATGATAGTCAAAATGCCGCCGTCAGGCAGAGCGAACCATTCACAAATGGACGAAGACGAAGGAGAATCCCGTCCACCCGACCTAGACAATGTTAACATAGCGATATCGAAACTTAAGTCTTATAAAGCTGCTGGAGCAGACGGACTCCCCGCGGAACTGTTTAAAGCAGCTGGCGATGAGCTAGTCAGGAACATGCACCAACTCATATGCAAGATATGGTCGGAAGAACGCATGCCTGATGAATGGAATCTCATTATCATTCGCCCGGTTCATAAGAAAGGAGACCCCTATGACTGCGCCAATTACAGAGGGATAAGCCCCCTGAACATCGCGTACAAGATCCTCTCTGCCATACTGTATAAGCGCCTGAAACCGTTCGTGGACAATCTGATAGGTTCCTACCATTGTGGTTTCAGGCCAGGAAAATCCACGGTAGACCAAATATTTACACAACGGCAGATCTTGGAGAAGACCAATGAATTCCAGGTCGACACGCCGTCGACTTTAAAGCCGCGTATGACAGTGTTTATAGAGATGAGCTATACAGAGCCATGTCATGTTTTCACATTCCTGCCAAACTCGTCAGACTATGCAGGATGACTATGGAGACCTCTCGCTGCTCCATTAAGGTCAGAGGTGAACCAACCAACCCCTTTGCTGTTAAAAAGGACAGGGTGATGCACTGTCTGCGGCCAAGACAAGAGGTACGATCTACTTCAAGTCAAGCAAGCAATTGTGTGGCTTGCCTACGCAGACGACATTGACGTTATTGGACGGACAAAGCGGGACGTCAATAAGGCGTTCGCAAACATTAAAGCAGGAGCGGCTAAAGTGGGTCTAAGGGTAAATGGGGACAAGACCAAATATATGCTGTCATCAAAGAAAGACGCGCAAGACCGAACGTCTTGGTCAGATCGTCAACTTCGGTAGCTATATTTTTGAGGTAGTCAAGGACTTCGTCTACCTTGGCTCGGTAGTGACAAGCAGCAACGACATCAGCGCTGAGATAAAATGCAGAATAACTCTTGCCAACCGCTGCTTCTTCGGGCTCAAGAGGCAATTGAATAGTAAAGCCCTCTCTCGAAAAACTAAGGTATCCCTTCACAAAACCTTAATCATCCCGGTCCTCCTCTACGGCGCTGAGACTTGGACGTTATCAAAAGCGGATGAAGAGGCTCTTGAGCCTTTAGAGAGGAAAAGTCTACGTGCAATCTTTGGTCCCGTTTGTGTAAACGGAGAGTGGAGGAGAGAGGAGATTCAACCAAGAACTGTACGGGCTGTACAGCGACATCGGCCTAGTTAGACGTCTTCGGATCCAATATCTAAGATGGCTAGGCCATGTTGAGCGACTGGACACCAACGCTCCGGCCCGATGAGTCTTCGACTCCAACCCCGAAGGACGACGCAGCAGAGGACGTACGCATTTAAAGTGGTTCGCACAGGTGGAATGGGACCTCAACGAACTGGGAGTGCGGCACTGGAAGCGGCTGGCCAAAGATCGGGCCGGCTGGAGAGGCTTGTTGGTTGAGGCCCTGGTTCACCCCGAATTGTAGCGCCATCAAAGTAAGTAAGTAAGTAAGTAAGTAAAACACGGAACTATTGTTACTGCTTATTTAACTAGTTGTCGGTTGAGATTTTAATACCGTCGTTTCAGTCGTTTTTCTCGCCATCCTAATAAGCATTTGGATGAGATTTGCTGAAACTGGGTCCACTAGAAATGACGCAAGAAGTTACATTTTTCTCGTTTGGCCCAGAATATCACCGCTGTAAGAGCCTAGAAAAGTCGACGAGAACACGAAACACATAATTTGATATCAGAAGACGGTCATTGTATCGAATTTCGATTATGGTTATGTGAATAACAAACAGCCTAATTTTGCGACTTCTACGATCCCTTAGATGGAACATATGCCCAATGTGTCAAGTCAATTACGATGTTAAAATCTTACTGGATGGTTTTAACGCGAAACTGGGTAAGGAAGTCGCTTTTGATAGGGTCATTGGCAAGCACAGCCTACACAACACCACCTCCGAAAATGTATTTAGGCTGATAGACTTCGCAACGGGGCGAACTCTTCTAGTTGCTAGCACGCCTTTACCACATCTCAACATCTCCAGATTAATCAACTGTCAAACTGATTGACGGCATCCGATATTCTGGATGTACGAACTTTCCGAGGAGCCAACATCGACTCGAACCCCATTAGGGGTGGCCGTGGTACAGTGGTAAATATCACCAACTGTCGAGCGGAAGGTCCGTAGTTCAAAGTCTGTCCATTCCTATACAAAAAAATTATGCAACACAGCAGTTGTGAATGGTAAGTCACCAAAATACTGATGAAGGTATAACACTCACAGTAGATGGTCACTTCAAATTAATACTCTGTGTGTCCAGTTCTAATATAACACCATAATGGCATGGAACATTTGCTGAGAACTACAACCCACGTGAAAATTCAGCCGAGTTCCTCTCGAATCCTAGCTAGGACAACCACCCCTGGAGAATAATATGACGAACAAGTATTCCCCAAACCATCTGCACTCTGTGTGACAAACATAAAAAAAGTATGACTCTTGAACTTGAGGGAATTATATATATAAAAAAAAAACTGTCTTGTGGCAGCCAGACTACAAATATGCCCAGAAAAATCGAGTAGCGCCAATGGCATACAACGTCGCGATGCTACAATCGCAAGAGACCGCCAGAGCCTATGCCAAATGCGTCTTCCTCAAGCTCTCCGAAAACTCTCCAACACCTGCTGGACCCATTGTCATCAAGCCTTAGGGAGTGCTGCTTCTGAGGTATGTATGAATGTATGTATGTTGGCGTTACAGTCCATAAAGGACCAAAGTCGAGCTTCTCTCAATTACCCATGTTGTGTGTGATTTTATTTTCCCCTATGTGAAAGGGACCTACAGTGTATTGCCAGTTCTGAACGGCGAATTTCGAGAAGCCTTTCTTGACAATTGTACTACAGGGGGTTTTGTCAGTACCCCGTTGAGGAGAAGCACAGTGAAAATGGCTATTGTTGGGATTCGATCCCGTGTCCTGGGCGCCCGAGGCCAACACACTACCTACTGCACCACGGCGCTATCCTCCATCTGAGGTACTGGGTTTCAAAACGCCACCAACAAGAAACCCATAGTTTGAGGACGAGTGTAGGAAGGTACGCCCAGCCAAGTAGCAAGCCTATCAAGCGGCGCTGCACAAGGACGAGAACTGCTCGTGAGCATTATGAGCAGAAGAGGAGGGAGGAACATGAACTTCTCAACACAAAAAAAAGAGAGCATAAGAAGCTCGTGGTCGAAAATTGGAGAGATGCTATCACAATGACGTTCGGAGGTTTTATCAACGAATAAAACAAACGTGCCAGGTATATAAAGCCGGAACGGAAACCTGCAGCGACGAAAATTGGAACCTAGTAGTAGATTCACAGTCGGTACTAAAAATCTATAAAGCCTACTTCTGCAGACTTCTGGCGATGATGAAAGAGCTTCCGCTCTCAGACAGAATGACCCATTCACAACAGAAGATGATAGCGGAGAATTGCGTCCCCCTTACCTAGACGGAGTTAGGAATGCTCTTTCTAAGCTTAAGTCCAACAAAGCTGATGGAGCAGACGGAGGACCTTCCGAGCTCTTTAAGGCAGCTGGGCATCTGTAAGACATAGTCAGAGGAATGCATGCCCGATGAATGGAATCTGAGTATCGTTTGCCCGACCTACAAGAAAGGAGACCCCTTTGTCTGCGCCAATTACAGTCAAAGTAGTATTGAACATCGCTCATAAGATGTTCTCTGCTGAGCTGTGTGAACGCCTGAAACCGTTCGTTAATAAACTGATTGGTCCATATCTGTGTGGTTTCAGTCCTGGGAAATCCACTATCGATCAAGTATTCACACTGCGGCATATCTTGGAAAAAACCAACGAGTTCCAGATCGACACCCACCATCTGTTTGTCAACTTTAGGACCGTATACGATAGCGTACATAGAGACGAGCATTGCGCTATCATGTCTAGTTTCAACACCCCTGCCAAACTCGTCAGATTGTTTAGGATGATATTGGAGAATTCTCGCTGCCCCATCAGGATCGAAAATGACTTAGCCGGGACCTTTATTGTCAAAAAAGATTTCGTCCCTGAAAGGATCGTGCAAAACTCACTGGTCAATACGAGGGGAGCGATTTTTCTCAAGTCCGTAGGAGGACGGGCTCAGCGAGATGTCATTGAAGCCTTTACGAGCATTGAGGCAAAAGCTGCTAAAATGGGACTGGCGGTAAATGAGGGCAAAACGAAATATATGCCGTCGTGGGAAAAGGACACGAACCACCACGATCTTAGCCAGGGCGTATTTATTGGCAGGTATAATTTCGAGGTAGTCAGAGAGTCCAACTACTTAGGCTTCGCCGTGACATGCAGCAATGACATCAGTGCCGATATCAAACGCAGAATAAGTCTTGCCAACCGCTGTTTCTTTGGGCTCGGGAGGTAACTGAGAAGCAGAGCTCTCTCTCGGAAAACTAAGGTGACCATATACAAGACCCTTATCCTCCCGGTTCTGCTTTATGGTGCAGAGACATGGACCTTATTGAAGCGGATGAGGAGGCCCTTGGTTGTTTTGAGAGAAAAATTCCGCGTGAGATTTTCGACCCGATCTACATAAATGGGGAGTGGAGGAGTTGACTTAATAATGAACTGTACGCGCTGTACAGCGACATAATCGTAGCACGGCGTCTGCAGATCCATGCCTAATATGCCCAGGTCATGTAGAGCGTATGGAAACCACAGCTCCGACCCGGAAGGTCTTTGAATCCAACCCTGAGGTCCGACCCGGTCAAGGACGGCCAAATTTAAGATGGCGCACGCAAATGGAAGAGGACCTCAACCAATTAGGCGTATGGCACTGGAGACTGATGGCGAAATACCGTGCCAGAGGTTTTTTAAAGGAGGCTAAAATTGGCCATGAACTATAGCGCCTAAGAAAATCAAGAAGGAGAATATCCAAATATACATTTCGGTAGTACGAAGAATCCACATGAAATGCATGAAGAGCCATTGCATCCCTTCTAAGTGACTAATTGATGTCATATTTCTGGTGAATAAGGGTGGTGAATAAGGGTTTAGATCCATTTCTAATCGACGGAGACCGCAGAGAATCCTGTCCCCCTGACCTCGACGAAGTTAAGATTGCCATATCGAAGCTCAAGTCGAATAAAGCTGCTGGCGCAGACGGACTGTCTGCTGAGCTCTTTAAGGCAGCTGGGGATGACCTGGTTAGGAGCATGCACTAGCTCATCTGTAAGATATGGTCAGAGGAAAGCATGCCCGAGGAATGGAGTCTCAGCATCGTATGCCCGATCCACAAGAAAGGAGACCCCTCTGATTGCGCCAACTATAGAGGAATAAGTCTCCTTAACATCGCCTACAAAATCTTTTCTGCCGTTTTGTGTGAACGCCCGAAACCTTTTGTAAATAAGCTGATAGGTCCTTATCAGTACGGATTCAGGCCAGGGAAGTCCACCATCGTCCAAATCTTCACACTACGGCAGATCCTGGAAAAAACCAATGAATTTTAAACCGACACTCACCACCTATTTGTCGACTTCAAAGCCGCATACGACAGCTAAATTAGAGACGAGCTATACAACGCTATATCCACCTTTGACATACGTGCTAAACTCGTCAGACTATGCAGGATGACTTTGCAGAATGCTCGCTGCTCCATCCGAATCGGTGAACACCTTACCGACAGTTTTGATGTCAAAAAAGGATTTAGGCAGGGCAATGCGCTGTCCTGTGATTTCTTCAACATCATATTGGAAACGATTGTGCAAAAATCACTGGCCAATACAAGAGGCACAATCTATTTCAAATCGTCGCAACTCCTTGCATACGCCGACGATATTGACATAATAGGTAGATCACAGCGAGATGTCAATGAGGCGTTTGCGAGTATTGAGATGAAGACGGCGAAAATTGGTTTGGCGGTATACGAGGGCACAACTAAATATATGCTGTCATCAAAAAAGGACGCTCACCACCGACGCACGTCTTGGCCAGAACGTTTGTATTGGCAGATATAAGTTCGAGGTAGTTAAGGACTTCGTCTACCTTGGCTCCGCAGTGACCTGGAACAACGACATCAGTTCCGAAATCAAACGCAGAATCACTCTTGCCAATCGCTGTTTCTTTGGGCTCAGGACGCAACTGAGTAATAGAGCGCTCCCCCGAACGACAAAGTTGACTCTATATAAGACCCTTATTATCCCGGTCCTGTTGTACGGCGCAGAAGCATGGACACTATCAAAAGCGGAGAGGAGGCCCTTGGTCGGTTCGAGAGAAAAATTTTGCGCGTGATTTTCGGGCCTATAAACGCAGATGGGGGATGAAGGAGAAGATTCAGTCACGAACTTTACGGGCTGTACAGCGACATGAGCCTAGTCAGGCGTCTACGGATTCAACGCCTAAGATGGCTGGGCCATGTAGAGCGAATGGACACCACAGCTCCAGTCCGGAGAGTCTTTGAATCCAACCCCGTGGGACGAAGAAGCAGAGGACGGCCGTACTTAAGATGGCGCCAACTGGGTGTGCGGCAATGGAAATGGCTAGCAAAAGATCGTGCTAGTTGGAGTTGCATGTTGGTTTGAGGCCCAGGTTCACCCCGAACTGTAGCGCCCATTAAGAAGAAGAAGAAGGGCTTAGTCCTTATATGTTGAGGACGGCATCTGCTAAAGCTAGATATTTTGCGACCGGTCATTTATCGGTCATTCGACCAATATCGTTTTTTTCTCCCAATTTAACACGATCAAATGTACACCATCAGGTAACCTGCTTGTGGAAATAGGGCCCCATTTAGTTTTCAACTCTAACAAAACAGAAGCCAATTACCATTATAATATTTCGTTTGCCCTACTTTGCTTAAACACATGTTAAGTGAAAAACACTAGCCAAGAGTAGGCTAGTAAATTAGTACCACAACTAAACGGATCGGATCAAATGTCATTAGTGGAAAAAGCAGGAGCAAAAGTCCACAATGGGCTGAACACCGCAAGTCGATACTAGACTAGTTCTGTAAAATCTAGAACGTTCTTAGTTACTTCAGTTCTTCGAGAACACCATCCATTTAGTCACTTAAATACATATTTACGTCATAAGAGTTGTTCACAGTAAAAATAGAAAATAGTCACGAAGACATAGTCTTAAAGCATTTAACGATAAATGTTCTGTTCCCAATCTCTCTCTACTTGAGGGACTAGCAAACACTTATAGAAACACAAGCACGTACAGTCATTGAATCTATGACAAAAGGCAAAATAAGTACAGAATCACCACAAAAAGTCAGAATGAAAAGAGAGCTAGAATGTGAGGTGTCGTCGATCCCATGAACATTTTGTTACGTCACTACAATGCGATTACCTCGCATTGTAGTCGTTAT
Organism: Eumerus sabulonum; assembly: GCA_951905685.1. Lineage (NCBI taxonomy): Eukaryota > Metazoa > Arthropoda > Insecta > Diptera > Syrphidae > Eumerus > Eumerus sabulonum. Next base: position 164,112,159 of record OX645060.1, on the reverse strand, counting down.
TACCAATCGGTCCAACTGTCATAGAAGCACTTAACGTAACATAAAGAATAACGAATGAATAATGGCGACAACCGAATCCATCTTTGTTGCCATTTTTTCATCGCACATGACGGATTCAAACTCGATCGAACGACAAATCTATTGAAAACACGAGTAGATACATAATAAGATCGAAATTTATTTTGTAATTGTTATAGATAAGGCTGATTCAGTGCGGAAGCCTGAACTGTGTGCAAAATATCATGGCGATAATGACGTAAACACTATCTGTCATGGTAGACTAGTGAACAAGTGTATGGGGCAAGTGATCACACGTAGACGAATGTACATAGTGCACTCGCAGTTCATTGTTTTCCGTGATGAGTAAGTTGGGGATTCTTTATTGCGCATTTGGGAAGCAAGTTTCCCGACCGATTACGTAAATTGATTGGGAAAGCGAATTATGGCAAACTTAATGTCATACTTGTACATATGCATGTAAGTAAGCTTACTTACTTACTTATCAGGCCAGCGATCCATGGAGGATCTGAGCCTGAGCTATAGCTGCCTTCCATCCTTGGCGTGCCCGGCTGCTTCCAGTTATGAAGACCAACATGTCTTACATCCGCGATTACTTGGTCTTTATACCGGAGGCTCGGTCTTCCTCTACTTCTCGAACCAGGAGGCTCGGAGTCGAAGACCCTCTTAGCTGGAGCGTTGATGTCCATACGCTCGATGTGGCCGAGCCAGTGTAGTCGACGGATCTTTGCCTTCCGGACTACATCCACATCTTTGTACAGCTCGTAGAGTTCGCGATTGTATCTTCTTCTTCATTCACCTTCCTCACAGACAGGACCAAATGTCCGGCGCAGAATTTTTCTTTCGAAAGAACCCAAAATCAGCTCCGCTGTCCTGCTTATCGTCCAGCTTTCGGCTCCGTACAGCAAGACTGGCAGTATGAGTGTTTTGTAAAGCATGACTTTGGTCCTTCGAGTGAGGAGTTTTGACCCCAGTTGTTTGGACAAGCTGAAGTAGCAGCGGTTGCCAAGGGCGATTCTATGCCGGATCTCCACTGTGGTGTCATTTGTGGAATTTAACTTTGCCCTGAGGTAGACAAACTCCCTAACTACCTCGAAATTGTAAGTGTCAATTGTTACATTTTGTCCCAGGTGGTGAGCGACGGATTGGTTTTTGCTTGACAGCATGTACTTCGTTTCATCCTCATTGACCTTAAGACCAACTCATTTCGCCTGTTCTTCAACCGCCGTGAAAGCTTCCACAATGTCACGGCGAGACCACGCGAGCCTCCTGGTTCGAGAAGTAGAGGAGAAGTAGAGCCTCCTGGTTCGAGAAGTAGAGGTAGACCAAGTAATCGCGGATGTAAGGCATCTTGGTCTTGATAACTGGAAGCACTGGACAGGATCTTGTATGCGACATTGAGGAGGGATATACCTCTACAGTTCTTGCAAGAGGTAGGATCGCCTTTCTTGTGGATGGGGCAAATAGAGCTGTTTTCATCTTCCCAAATTCTGCAGATGATCTGTTGCATGCTCCCAACCAGAACATCGCCGCCAGCCTTGAAGAGCTCTGATGGCAAGCCATCTGAGCCTGCGGCCTTGTTATTCTGTACCTTCTGAATAGCTGTGCCGACTTCTTCGATGTTGGGTGGGAGGACTACTTCAGCGGCTGGAGTTGGGATTTCCTCGGTTCCTACCATTCTCTCTTGGTCATGCTGCTGGAAATGCTGCTTAAACACATCCACTATTCCCTGCGGGTCGGTGACAAGATTACCCTCGCAGTTTCAAGGAGCCTGGGTGTCCTTTTTGAAGCCTCTTGCAAGGCCTTTGGCTTTCTTGTAAGAGGCTCGTGTCTTATATTTATTCCTAGACTCCTCGGTATCCTTGAGCTGGGAGGATGCGAAGATCCTTTTCTTTTGTCGCAGTGGTTTTTTTCTCCTCCCTTCTCCTGGCTCGGAGCTCTTCTTGCGCTGCCCTGGTTTTCCTCTGCAGCGCCTTTTGGTACGCCTCGTCGGTTGCTGCCTTTTTCTGCTCTCACTCGCCATCATACCACGGGTTTCTTGTAGGGGGTGGTGGATACCCGATCACTCCGCCAAGTGTGTTCTCCTTACCGATTTTGGCGTTGAAATCCCCGAGCACGATTTTTACGTCGTATTCCGGACAAGCTCCGTAGGCGTTTTCCAGAAGGTCATAGAAGTCCTCCTTGATAGGGTCTTCAGCCTCGTCGCTAGGGGCGTGTGCACATATAAGGCTGATGTTATAAAATCTGCCTCTGATGCGGATCACAGCTAGGCAATCACTTATAGGTTTAAAGTCGATGACCTTCCACCTCAACCGCTTTCCCACGACAAATCCGCATCCCAGTAAGTACAATCTTTTGTGACAGCTGTCATAAATGTCGCAATTTTTCTTCCTCATCATACCGTTTCCTATCCAGTGTATTTCCTGGACCGCAGTAATATCCGCCTTATACTGCGTGAGGATTTCTTCTAGTTTATGAGCAGCTCCGGGAGTGTACAGGGTTCTGACATTCCAGGAGCATACTCGCAAATCGTGTTCCTTTTTGTGCGTTTTCGTCGTCGAGTATCTGTCCGTGTATCCGAGGCATCTTGCTCATTCATAACTTTTATGTTTTTTACGTGGGCGGATTGTTAGCCCGCCGCACAACCGCCATTTTGGTCGGGGTCTTGTCGCTGCATACGTTTGTTCACCTCCCAACGGTTGTTGAAGAGGCTATCCAGAGGGCGCCGCGAGGAGGCGGTATGTCAACTTGACCCGGGCATTTAAACAGGGATCGTTGCTGGCATCTCGCCAGGTTGAGAGCGATCAACAACTTTGCTAAGTAAGTAAGCGATGATGTCCATTCAGTCTACATGGCCTAGCCATCTTAGACGTTGGATCCGAAGACATCTAACTAGGCCGATGTCGTTGTACAGCCCGTACAGTTCTTGGTTGAATCTCCTCCTCCACTCTCCGTTTACACAAATGGGACCAAAGATTGCACGCAGAATTTTTCTCTAGAAACTACCGAGCCAAGGCAGACGAAGTCCTTGACTATTTCAAAAATATAGCTGCCGAAGGTGACGTTACCAAGACGTCGGTGTTGCGCGTCTTTCTTTGATGACAGCATATATTTGGTCTTGTCCCCATCTACCCTTAGACCCACTTTAGCCGCTTCTGCTTCAATGCTTGCGAACGCCTCATTGACGTCTCGCTTTGTCCATCTAATAACGTCAATGTCATTTGCGTAGGCAAGCAATTGTGTGGACTTGAAGTAGATCGTTCCTCTTGTATTGGCCGCAGAGTCCCGCACGACCTTTTCAAGAATAATGTTAAAGAAATCACATGACCGTGCGTCACCCTGTCTAAAACCTTTTTTAACATCAAGGGGGTCGGTTAGTTCACCTTCGACCTTCATGGAGCAACGAGAGTTCTCCATAGTCATCCTGCACAGTCTGACGAGTTTGGCAGGAATGTTAAAACATGACATGGCTCTGTATAGCTCGTCTCTATAAACACTGTCATACGCGGCTTTAAAGTCGACAAAAAGATGGTACGTATCGACCTGGAATTCATCTGGTACGTGTCGACCTGGAATTCTTCTCCAAGATCTGCCGTAGTGTAAATATTTGGTCTATTGTGGATTTTCCTGGCCTGAAACCACACTGGTTGGAACCTATCAGATTGTCCACGAACGGTTTCAGGCGCTTACACAGTACGGCAGAGAGGATCTTGTATGCGATGTTCAGGAGGCTTATCCCTCTGTAATTGGTGCAGTCATAGGGTCTCCTTTCTTATGGACCGGGCAAACGATACTGGGATTCCATTCATCGGGCATGCATTCTTCCGATCATATCCTGCAGATGAGTTGGTGCATGTTCCTGACCAGCTCATCGCCAGCTGCTTTAAACAGTTCCGCGAGGAGTCCGTCTGCTCCAGCAGCTTTATAAGACTTAAGTTACGATATCGCTATCTTAACATCGTCTAGGTCGGGTAGACGGGATTCTCCTTCGTCTTCGTCCATTGTGAATGGTTCGCTCTGCCTAACGGCGGCATTTTGACTATCATAGCCGTTATACAGTCTGCAAAAGTGGTCCTTCCACAATCTCAGCATCGATTGTGACTCCACTACTAGTTGTCCGTGCTCATCCCTGCAGGCTTCTGCTCTGGCTTTATAGCCTTGCATGCTCGTTTTACTTTCTGGTAAAATGTTCGAACGTCGTTCTTGCAGTAACATCTCTCCATCTCCTCGAACTCGCGCCTTAGTCCGTTTTCTGACGTAGTGTTGTGTAGGCTGTGCTTTCCTATGACTCGTTCAAAGATAGCTTCCTTCCGTGAATGAAACAATTGACTTAAACGGAAAAAATGCTTCTAGGATGCAGAGAATTACTTTCTTGAAATGCCCCTTGGTATTCCTCAGGAACACTTTATACCAGCACTTTAAAGTCCAACTAAAATAAAATTCAAGAAAGCGTTCTCATACAACAAAGTTCAAAACGAGAAATCCCAATCAATACAGAAGAGAGTAAAAAGACTGAGAAAAAGTCCTTAAAAACTTGTCAAATGTCTCGTTAGTTCCGTTCAATCTTTACAAAGATTGAGGATTAAAGTAAGAAATAAAGAAAATGTTTTCCAAAGTCGTCGGTAAAGGAACCAAACAAAAAAGGACCAGATAAAGTAAATTCAACGAATTGAAAGAATAGCCATGACTTGGTCCAAGGCACAAAAAAAAAAAGGAACAACCGAAACAGAAAGAAGAAAAGAAAACTTTAATGAAAATCGCCGTCAACGTCGCATAAGGATACTGTACCAAAAAGCCAAGTCAGACTTCCAGACTGGAAGAGAGCAATGAATTATTGCAGTTTAATCAACTCAAACAGATACGGATTTAAGTTTATCCTTAGACATAACGAGCACATTAACTATGAGCAAAGAGAAAAGGAAATAATTGCTTGCCACAGCAGATGTTTTCATAATTTCTCCCATAGAGCCATTTGCATTTTTAAGGATCACACAAATTGCAATAAAACTGCTTTGCAAAAATGTAAAATGTGCACGAGATTAAAAACAAAAGTGTCCATTCAAAAAGGACACTACTCCCTTAGCATCGACTGACGTGGTCCACCCTTAATATGTACGTTTAAAAGGTAGCCGGTGTGAGTCTATTAGGAGCGGTTATTATACAGAGAAATGAGAGGGAATCTGCGAATTTTCAACCCTTCATCGACCTATTGTTGTGTTTCTGCATCACATGCCATTATTTATGGCATGCGGCCACGAACAGGACAATTGTCCTTCTCCTATGTAAACACAATGCAATCAGTTCAACGTATATGTAGTAAGCTATAGGCAGGATTCCTCTTACGTTCGTAGTCAGCTGGGCAGGTCGAGATAAAGAACGAACACAGAGTTGCAAATTCGTTTCCCGGCGATACATATAAGTACGGTAGCGAGTGGTTTAACCTGCCTGTATCTGCACTTAAGCCCATTCACACAAGCATTCATTCATTGGACAGGGTTCGTTGTATGCAAATATTGCAAATGACTTGTTTGCCTCCGTGCGCAGAATTTTCAAGTCCTGCGACGGGTGTGGCCTTCATCCATCGCACGCAGTTTGGACTTTAAAGTCCATTTAGAATTTGAAATTTTCTCGTATTTATATTACAAGGGTTCCCTTGATAATTCAGGACTCATCACGAGTGCCTGAGGGCGAAATCTACCCACTGACCTTGAAAACAGGATTAAAAGTAAAATGAATTTTCGCAAAACAGGAGGTAAGGGTCGCGTTAGGCAATCGTGCAAAAATGGCATCATCCCTCAGGAATTAGTCGACCAAACTGAGGGGAATTGCAATTGCGGTGGTAGGTTTGTATAAGCGATTCAATCACGCGAATCGAGGACACGCCGGAAATCCTAAATTGCAAAAACCTAGAAGCGCTCGGATGAGTTCGTTTGATTGCGGATTTTAAATTTGATTCCGTGTATCTGTGCGGAAAGGGATTGTTTGTGCTTTGTTTCGAGTGGTTGTAGGGATTTGATGCTTTTCTAATTTTTCATTTGAGATCGAGTGGTTTATTGAGCTTATGAGCACTGTCGGTGGTTCAGGAGAATTTTAATCCATAATTCGGATAAAAAATATCCCTCGAAAAAGAAATCAAAATATAAGATAAGTGCTTTCTAGTTGGCATGCTCTGGAAATTTGTCCCTGTCTTTGGAGACAGCAAAATACTAGGGCTTAAGAGGCGGGTGATTTGACTCGACTTGAAAAAATAGTAATCCTGTTGATTACTTCTGTTATTGGCCAGCATAGCCTACACAATGCCACATCCGAAAATGGATTTAGGCTGATAGACTTCGCAACGGGGCGAAATCTTCTAGTTGCTAGCACGCGTTTCCCACATCTCAACATCCACAAAGGGACCTGGCGATCTCCGGATCAATCAACCGTCAACCAGAGTGACCACATTGCGATTGATGGCAGACACGCATCCGACATTCTGGATGTGCGAGCTTTTAGAGGAGCCAACATCGACTCGGACCACTACATTGTGGCAACCACGTTGCGACTTCGAATATGCCTGGCCCAGAAAAATCGACTAAGGCCATCGGCACACAACGTCGCAATGCTACAACCGCAAGAGACCGCGAGAGCCTATGCCAATCGCGTCTCGCTTAAGCTCTCGGAAAACCCACCAACACCTGCTCAGACCGTACAACACCAATGGACCCGTTGTCAACAAGTCTCAGAAAGTGCTGCTTCTGAGGTACTGGGTTTCAAACCGCCACCAACAAGAAAATCATGGTTTGACGACGAGAGTAGGAGGGCACATGCAGTAAAGCAGCGAGCCTATCAAGAGGCGCTGCATAGAAGGACGAGAGCTGCTCGTGAGCATTATGAGCAGAAGAGGAGGGAGGAGCATAAGCTTCTCAAAACAAAAAAAAGGGAGCATGAGAAGCTCGCGATCGTGGAGATGGAGAGATGCTATCGCAGGAATGACGTTCGGAGGTTATATCAACGAATAAAACAAACATGCCAGGGATATAAGACCAAAACGGAAGCCTGCATGGACGAAAATGAAAACATAGTAGTGGACAGTCGGTACTAAGAATCTGGAAAGACTACTTCTGCAGACTTTATAACGGCGATGACGAAACAGATCCCGCTGTCAGGTAGAACAATCCTTTCACAACGGACGATGATCGCAGAGAATTCCGTCCCCCTGACCTGGACGAAGTTAGGAATGCTTTTTCTAAGCTTAAGTCCAACAAAGCTGCTGGAGTAGACGGACTACCTGCCGAACTCTTTAAGGCAGCTGGAGATGACCTGGTTGGGAGTATGCACCAGCTCATCTGTAAGATATGGTCAGAAGAATGCATGCCTGATAGTAGCTTTCCGACGTCATAACCGTGTACTATTAATCTACTCCGCTGCGTTCGTGATATCCGTAAGCGCATCTTGGATAGTGACCCAAGTAGATGTTAGCCCTCGGAAAGTTCGACCATCAAGAATAGTGGAGGAGTGTCGGACGTCCATCGCGATGTAATAAATCTGGTTGGTAGTCGATTGATCAAAAGATCGCCAGGTGCCTTTGTGTATATCGAGGTGCGGGAAGCGCGTACTGGCTAGAAGGAGATTTCGCCCCGTAGCAAGATCAGTCAGCCTGTGTCCGTTATCGGAAGTGGTGTCGTGTAGGCTATGTTTGCCGATGACTCGTTCAAAGATGCTTTCCCTACCCAGCTTAGCATTGAAGTCTCCTAGTACAATTTTGATATCATAGCTGGGACATTGGGCATACGTTCTGCCTAGGAGATCGTATAACTCATCTTTGGCGGAGTCATCCTTGTCTTCCGTGGGGGCGTGGACGCAGATCAGGCTGATATTTAAAAATTTAGCCTTGATACGTGTTGTTATGAGGCGATCGCTCACATGCCGGAAGCTTAGGCCTTTTTGCCTTAGTCCACCTCGAACAACAAATCCGCATCCAAACAATCGTTGTCCTCTCTCCCTATAGCAGTCGCCGTAGTAAATATCGCAGTTTTCATCCGCTTTATGCCCGGTCCATTCCATCGCATTTCCTGGATGGCGGTTATGTCCGCTTTATAGCGGTCTAGGGCGTCCGCAAGTTGTTCGGCTGCACGTGGCCTGTTTAGGGACCTAACATTCCACGTACAAAGCCGAAGATCGTTGTCCTTTTTTCGTTTCTTGCAAGGGTCGTCAACATTAATCCGGTCCGTTATATCCGAGGCTTGTGGTTGTTTCGGAGTTTGTGGTTTTTTTACGGTTACGGCTTACTAGGCCGTAGCCCAACCGACTAATCCTGTTTTTTGGCGCAGTAGGTTAGCCATTCGCCCTTCCCCGTCTGCAATTTCCATAGGAAATCTCCGGATGGCACCGCGAGGAGGTGGGGATAGGGCTTACTAACAGTGCCGCAAGATATTTGACTGCGGTGGCTCTTCTCACTTTTTAACAGGCCAGCATCCGTCCGTCCTTTGCCATCCTGAATAAGCGCTTGGTGTGTTCAAATCCTGTATTTTGGAGCTACATCAATTGGAGTAGAAAATGTGCTTCAAACGCATGCAAAATTGTGTTGATATTCATGGGGAATATTTAAAAAAATAATGAAGTCATTTTCAATGACAGATTTTTATTTTATCAGACTGAAAATAAAGGAGGGGTTGAACCAGAATCTGTACGAGCTGTACAACAACATCATTTTCATCACTTTACTCTAATATTCTAATATCTAACATTTAGACCACGCTCGTGGTGAAGAGGTATTGAATCTAGTCCCGAAGAAAAAGGCACAGTTGGCACTGAAGGTAACTGGCTTTAAATTGTAGTACGAAATGCTCGATACAGGCTCACGCCATACTGTAGGGTTACATAAGTACACTGTGTAAATTATGCCCGACAGCTGATAGCTTATTGCTCTGATGTTTCAAGTAGCAATTCGCCATTTTCAATTTCTATTTACCATTGAGCATTAAACCTGCAACATTCAATATAAAGCCAAAATTGTTAAAATGTATAAGATTGACACAACAACTATTATTTGGTCATTGGCCTCGGAAACTGTTGGAAACAGACCCCGATTTTGGACGACATGGACTTACACAATATGTGGTTTCAACCATATGCCGCCAACCATATATTAAGAAGAGTTGTTGCAATGAAAGTTACTAAGACGTGTTCCTACACATAAGACATGGGCTTTGAATCCACCATGATATATGTACATACATATATGCAACCTGTCAAACCAAAACAAACTGGGATAAATCCGTGTTGGAAAAAAATCTATAAAATGTAGTCGAATTCTTATAGCACCCACTTCCCATTTTGTTGACTGGAACTTTCTTTCGGCACTATTCAATTCGACTACACTTTCAATACCTGAGACTTATTCAGCCCTCAGGTCAATTAATATTGTCGGGCCCTTGCCAGATATCCAACAGTTTGTAAATGTGTTATCTTCCGATTTTTTTTTTTCTTTCCTTTCTTTTGACTTCAATAGCAATACCATTAAATATATCTTGTACCTTCAATTCTACTACGCATTTGCAAGCTATTCATTTGTATCTATAAGTAGTATAATTCGTTACACAAATCATTTGATGCCCAATTTGAACACGCATCACCGCCATAATTAGATAAAGGCCACAATTGGACACACCACAGCAAAGACCCAAATTACCAATCATCACACATCCTGCGACCCATCATTACACTAACAACCTCAGCACACGACCTGTACACCCAACCACAACTGCTTTAACTAAAATGACCGCGATGTCCACTGTCAGGAAAATAAAATAAACTTGGCATTCCAACGAGGACAAAAATTATACTTTCTCCCCGCAGAACAATAGAATACCGCTTAAAGGTAATAATGCTCTCCTTTGCTAACAAATAATTAGGCAGGCCCATAACGCATGAATCCTACCCATTCCCGTTGTCACCCATAAAGGAATATAGAGTACTAGATGAGAAGGGGAAAAAATGACCACATGTACCCCGTTGGCAATTATAAGTTGATTGCCTGCCTTAGGGTGGATCACTGAGACCCATATGTGAGTTGCGCTCGCATGCAAAATGTCAGTCAATTGCGACGTGTCCAATCGCTCTTCCTGGCAGTAATGTAATGGTCATAATCGTATCGTGTCATTAGGCAATTAGACGTTTAATTCATTCATTTAAGCGCCAAAGCATCTTCCGGGAATATCCAATTTCTCCAAAAGGGATCTGAGTTGCCCATAAAATTATAATCTTCGGTTATTAATTACAGTGATTTTCTTCTCTTTTTTGGACATTCCCCAGAAAATTGGACAACAAACAGTTGGTGTTCATACGTAATAAGAAAGCTCTTCCATTTCGGATCCGGCTCTTTGGGGTGTGTATCAATAAATTGACCTTAGCAAGGGTTCATCTATGTTCAGTGAAAGAAATGAGGTTAGGTTTAATATATTACATATTATATAATGAGCAGGGAATTATGAAAGAGTTGGTCTGTGTGAATGGTGAATGTCATTTATTTTTCGGTAGAAAGGAATCTTTGTTTAGTGGGCATTTCTACTAGAGGTGATGGAGTTTTTGGCGAGATGGAAGGAGAGCAATATAAGTTGGTGATTCTGTTGCTGAAACCACAAATTTCGACAAATTGTAACTGCAAATCGTGGAACTAAAATGTTCAACAAAGACGACACCGCAGAAACATCGAACTGATCGGCTTTTGGTTCCAGGTATGAGAAATCAGAGACTGATAACTGCCGCCTTTGTGCACCAAAGGCAACAAGCTAATTCACCATTTCAAAATGAGTGTCTTGCGGCATTCAGTCGCGAAATGGCACGCACATATGGGGTTATGGCTACCCCTATCCCTTATATGCCTTAGGGTTAAAACATAGGGCGGAAGTGTCACAGGTGCACAAAGTACTTGCTTGTATCTTATTAAAGCATATAACTTGCGCAGTCTTACCGCAAGAAGACCGGACAAGTGTGAGTCCCTGCTCAATCCAAGTTGACACACAGCCTCTACGTGGCGCCCCCTGGATAGCTACCCTGGCACCCGCCAGGTAGTGAACCAATGTGTGCAGCGACCCAACCCCTTGTTCCTGGCCCTCCAGTTTGGGGGTTGTCCTTAGGGGTAACATCCCTGTCACGTAAAAACCTACTTGTTTCGAAACGACAACAAGCCTCGGATACAGACGGATACAAAGCTGACGACCACTGCAAACGACTAACGGATTTGAGAGTCTGCGCCTGGAATGTGAGGTCCCTTAACAGACCGGGTGCAGGCGATCAATTGGAGCAAACCCTCAACTGCCATAAAGCAGACATAACCGCACTCCAAGAAGTGCGATGGGATGGACCAGGCAAAAGGCGGATGGAAAACTGCGACATCTACTACGGGAACTGCTACAAAGAGACAAAAACAGCGCCTATTCGGGTGCGGATTCGTTGTCCGAGGAAGGCTCCGACAAAATGTCTTAAGCTTCCGAGATATAAGCAAACGCCTCATAACAATCCGCATCAAAGCTAAATTTGGAAACATTAGCTTAATATGCGCTCACGCCCCAACGGAAGAAAAGGACGATCAACTCATATAAGAATTCTATGATCTCCTATACAGAACATATGCCCAATGCTCCAGCTACAACACAAAAATTGTTCTTGGAGATTTTAATGCAAAACTGGGCAAAGAGGACATATTTGAGTCGATCATAGGAAAGCATAGCCTCCATGATAGCACTTCCGACAACGGACTTAGGCTAATCGATTTCCTAGCGGGGCGTAACCTCCTTGTAGCAAGCACGCGATTCCCCCATCTCAACATCCACAAGGGTACCTGGTGGTCTTTTGATCAATCGACCACCAACCAGATTGATCCCATTGCGATTGACGCCAGACACTCCTCCTGTATTCTCGACGTACGAACCTTCCGAGGGGCCACCATCGACTCGGACCATTAACTTGTTGCAGCCAAGGTACGAATGAGGATATCAAGAACGCTTAGAAATCGAGTAGGACTACGTAAGTTTGACGTCGGAAAGCTATAATCGCAAGAGGCTGCCAGAATCTTTGCCGATCGTGTCTTCTAAGCTCTCTCAAAATCCGCCCACAGCAGCACAAACAATAGAGCAGAAATGGGCGCATTGTCAGAGCGCCGTCAGAGACGCTGCCTCAGAGGTGCTGAGTTTCAAAACGACACCACCTAGAAACCTCTGGTTTAATGAACAATACGAACAAGCCCATGCAGCAAAACAAGAGGCATATAAAGCCATGCTGCAACGACGTACGAGAGCTGCTCGCGAAATCTATGAGCAGAAGAGAAGAGACGAGCACACGCTTTTCAGAAGAATGAAGAGAGAGCACGGAAAGCGTGAGATCGAGAAGATGGAGAGATGCTTCCGCAGGGATGACGCCCATAAGTTTTACCATAAGGTAAAACGAACATGCCATGGCTACAAAGCTAGAGCGGCGGCCTGGAGGTATGAAAATGGAGATCTGGTAGTAGAGTCGCAGTCGATGCTGAGGATTTGGAAAGACCACTTCTGCAGAGTGTATTACGGCGATGATAGACAAGATACCGCTGTCAGGCAGAACGAGCCATTCGTAATGGACGACGATGGAACAGGATTCAGTCCACCTGACCTAGACGAAGTCAAAATAGCGATATCAAGACTTAAGTCTAATAAAGCCGCGGGCGCTTACGGTCTATCTGCTGAGCTTCTTAAGGCGGCTGGAGATGAGCTGGTAAAGTGCATGCACCATCTCATTTGCAAGGTATGGTCGGAGGAAAGCATGCCCGACGAATGGAATCTCAGCATCATATGCCCGGTCCATAAGAAAGGAGACTCCTATAACTGCGCCAACCAAAGGGGAATCAGTCTCCTCAACATCGCATATAAGATCTACTCTGCCGTATTGTGTGAACGCCTGAAACCGTTTGTGGATAACCTGATTGGCCCTTATCCTCTTTCAGGCCAGGTAAATCCACAATAGACCAAATATTTACGCTACGGCAGAGAAGACGTGTTCAGGGCCGCGTATGACGGCGTGTATAGAGACGAGCTATACAACGCCATGTCTAGTTTTAACATCCCTGCCAAACTCGTCCGACTGTGCAGGATGGCAATGGAGAATTCTCGCTGCTCCATTAAGGTCGGTAATGAGCAAACCGAGACCTTTGATGTTAAAAAAGGATTTAGGCAAGGTAACGCACTGTCATGCAACTTTTTCAACATCGTGCTTGAAAAGATCGTGCAAGAGTCACTGGCCAGCACAAGAGGTACGATTTATTTCAAGTCTACGCAATTGCTTGCGTACGCCGACGACATTGACGTGATTGGACGGACACAGCGAGACGTCAATGAGGCCTTTGTAAGCATTGAGGAAGAAGCGGCTATGGTGGCTCTCAAGCTTAATGAGGGTAAAACCAAATATCTGCTTTCATCTAAAAGAGACGGACAACACCGACGTATTGGCCAGAACGTCACCATGGACGGACATAACTTTGAAGTGGTCAAGGAATTCGTCTACCTTGGCTCACTGATGACCAGCGACAACAAAACCAGCGCTGAGATATAATGCAGAATCACTCTTGCCAACCGGTGTTTCTTTGGGCTCAAGAGACAATTGAAAAGTAGAGCCCTCTCTCGGAAAACCAAGGTGACACTATATAATCCTTGATCATCCCAGTCCTTCTTTACGGCGCAGAGGCTTGGACCTTAACAAAAGCGGATGAAGATGCCCTTGGTTGTTTCGAGAGGAAAATTCTGCGCACTATCTACGGTCCCGTTTGCTCAAACGGTGTATGGAGGAGAACATATAACGAAGAACTGTACAGGTTGTATAGCGACATCGGCCTGATACGACGTCTACGGATACAGCGTCTAAGGTGGCTAGGCCATGTAGAGCGCATGGAAAATACAGCTCCGACCCGAAGAGTCTTCGAAGGAAGGAAAGCACGGCAGAGGACGGCCGCATCAACGGTGGCGCACACAGGTGGAAGGGGACCTTAACGAACTGGGCGTGCGGCGCTGGAAACAGCTGGCCAAAGACCGTGCCAGCTGGAGACGCTTGTTGGTTGAGGCCCAGGTTCACCACGGACTGTAGCGCTACCTAAGTAAGTTCGAGTGCTTGTTCTATTACATCAGTTATTCCATGTACTCGGCCAATAGTTGAATGCTCGCTTCTGAAACCAAACTGATAACCTGGTAAAAGACGCTTTTTCGTTAGAAAAAAATTCAAATTATCGGCAACAGTGGCATCGGACGATACGATCTATTGTCCGTTAGTGCTTTATCCGGCTTTGGTAGGGTTACGACTTCTGCGACTTTGAACTGCTCCACACATATTCTCGTCTAAAAAGAAACAGGAGTTTTAGTAAAGTCCTTCGTGGTAGAGCCTTGAGAATTTCTTCTGAAATTAAATCATAGATCAATTGTTTGTTTTGAGCGAATCAATTATAGCCTTTAATTCAGCGAACGTGGATCGTCATTGTAAATAAGATGAAAGACTGAAAATGCTAATTACTCTAATTTTTGGTCACACGCGATCTTAACTCGTCAAAGTCCGAAAACTTACTTTTCACAAGCCGTACCACCCATTGTCCTTCAGACATACCAAGAAGAATGGTATTTGTGGTCATATCAACAGTGGCATCCACTTCCTTATCGAGGAAACATAACGACTCGTTATCACTCATAGAGAAGTTTTTAAGACCATCCCAGTTGGCCTTTTCATATTGCCAAGCCGTCCTTTTGGTGCAAGAAATTTGCAGATATGACACATTGGTAGGACGAGTCTAGAGGTGATAGCATATCAATAGTGTATTTACAAGTCGAGAGTCTTGGCGGAGTATCTGTCAATGTCAGGTGTTCGTGTCGGCTCTTTTATTAGCTGAACATACTTTTCTTCAGGTGTTATCCAGGATGTCGAAGCCAGTTAGAATTACGTACATTGAAATGGCCCTTAGTAACGATTTCAATATGTGGATATAGAGATACAATTCGTAAGATGAAGTCGAACAGTGCATCAAAGAGTTTTCATTCTTCAGTTTTGTTTAATTTATCTTAGATCTATCTTATGCTAGACAAAAATGCTTAAAACTAACTTATGTTAATAAACTAAGAAATGTCTTACTGGTTCCATGCAGGCACTATAAGATAAGAAATAGTTAGTAAGGTATCCACGGGGCCGGCTGGATCATGTTAAAGATGCTAAGCTGAGTCATGTTAGGCTAGGCGACGCACACAGATAGAATCGGATGTTAGCCAGCTTTGCTTATGTCACTGAAGACGTGTAGATCAGGCTAGCTGATGCTTTGGTTCATCTCGAACTGTAGCGCCAAGAATCTGTGAGTAAAATTTTTCGATGTAAATGCTCGGCGTTCGAAATTCTTTTACATTTTAAAAGCATTTTATTAATTTTTTTCCAAACAAAATACATATATCTTCTTCTTCTTAGTGGACGCTACAGTTCGGGGTGAACCTGGGCCTCAACCAACATGCCCCTCCATCTAGCACGATGTGTCGCTAGCCTTTTCCATTGCCACACACCCAGTTGGCTGAGGTCCCCTTCCACCTGTGAGCGCCATCTTAAGGGCGGCCGTCCTCTGCTTCTTCGTCCCTCGGAGTTGGATTCAAAGACTCTCCGGGCTGGAGCTGTGGTGTCCATTCGCTCTACATGGCCCAGCCATCTTAGGCGTTGAATCCGTAGACGCCTGACTAGGCTCATGTCGCTTTACAGCCCGTAATGTTCGTGGTTGAATCTTCTCCTCCATCCCCCGTCTGCATTTATAGGCCCAAAAATCACGCGCAAAATCTTTCTCTCGAACCGACCAAGGGCCTCCTCATCCGCTTTTGATAGTGTCCATGCTTCTGCGCCATACAACAGGACCGGGATGATAAGGGTCTTATATAGAGTCAACTTTTTCGTTCGGGAGAGGGCTCTGTTACTCAGTTGCCTCCTGAGCCCAAAGAAACAGCGATTTGCAAGAGTGATTCTGCGTTTGATTTCGGAACTGATGTCGCTATTCCAGGTCACTGCGGAGCCAAGGTAGACGAAGTCCTTAACTACCTCGAACTTATAACTGCAAATACAAACGTCCTGGCCAAGACGTCGGTGTTGGGCGTCCTTTTGTGATGACAGCATATATTTCGTTTTGCCCTCGTTTACCGCCAAACCAATTTTCGCCGCCTCCATCTCAATACTCGCAAACGCGAGTATTGACATTTGACATTGACATCTCGCTGTGATCTACCTATTATGTCAATATCGTCGGCGTATGCAAGGAGTTGCGAGGATTTGAAATAGATTGTGCCTCTTGTATTGGCCAGTGATTTTTGCACAATCATTTCCAATATGATGTTGAAGAAATCACACGACAGCGCATCGCCCTGCCTAAATCCCTTTTTGACATCAAAACTATCGGTAAGGTGTTCGCCGATTCGGATGGAGCAGCGAGTATTCTCCAAAGTCATCCTGCATAGTCTGACGAGTTTAGCAGGTATGTCAAAGGTAGACATAGCGTTGTATAGCTCGTCTCTAATTACGCTGTCGTATGCGGCTTTGAAGTCGACAAATAGGTGGTGAGTGGTGGCCAGTATCTGCCGTAGTGTGAAGATTTGGTCGATGGTGGACTTCCCTGGCCTGAATCCGCACTGATAAGGACCTATCAGCTTATTTACAAAAGGCTTCAGGCGTTCACACAAAACGGCAGAGAAGATTTTGTAGGCGATGTTAAGGAGACTTATTCCTCTATAGTTGGCGCAATCAGACTGGTCTCCTTTCTTGTGGATCGGGCATACGATGCTGAGACTCCATTCCTCGGGCATGCTTTCCTCTAACCATATCTTACGGATGAGCTGGTGCATGCTCCCAACCAGGTCATCCCCAGCTGCCTTGAAGAGCTCAGCAGACAGTCCGTCTGCGCCAGCAGCTTTATTCGACTTGAGCTTCGATATGGCAATCTTAACTTCGTCGAGGTCAGGGGGACAGAATTCTCTGCGGTCTCCGTCGATTAGAAATGGATCATTCTGCCTGACAGCGGTATATTAACATCGCCGTTATACAGTCTGCAGAAGTGGTTTTTCCATATTCTCAGCATCGACTGCGGTTCTACTACTAGGTGTCCGTTCTCATCCCTGCAGGCTTCCGTTCTGGCTTTATAACCTTGGCATGTTCACTTTATCTGTTGATAAAACTTTCGAACGTCACGCCTGCAGTAACACCTTTCCAAATCCTCAATCGCGCGCTTCTCGTGCTCTTTCTTCTTTCTTCTAAGAAGCTTATGCTCCTCCCTTCTTTTTAACTCGTAGAGCTCACAAGCTGCTCTTGATCTTTTATGCAGCGAGGCCTTATATGCATCCTACTTCGCTGTATGAATCATCCTGCACTCGTCATCGAACCAGGTGTTTCTTCGTGGTGGAGCCTTGAAACCCAAAACATCGGATGCAGAGCTTTTCAGGGCTTGTTTGCAAAGGCTCCACTGCTGTTCTATTGATAGCGTGGAGGATTGAGGTGTATTGGAGAGCTTAAGGGAGACGCGATTGGTAAAAGCACGAGCGGTTTCTGGCGATAGTAACTTTCCGACGTCATAACTTTGTATTCTTACTCTACTCCGTTGCGTTCATGATATCCGTAAGCGCATCTTGGTTACAACAAGATAGTGGTCCGAGTCGATGTTAGCCGCTCGGAAAGTTCGAACATCAAGAATAGTGGAGGAGTGTCTGACGTCGATCGCGATGTGATCAATCTGGTCGGTAGTCGATTGATCAAAAGACCGCAAGGTGTCTTTGTGTATATCGAGGAACGGGAAGCGTGTACTGGCTAGAAGGAGATTTCGCCCCGTAGCAAGATCAATCAGCCTGGGTCCGTTATCGGAGGTGGTGTCGTGTAGGCTATGTTTGCCGATGACTCGTTCAAAGATGCTTTCCCTACCCAGCTTAGCATTGAAGTCTCCTAGTACAATTTTGATATCATAGCTGGGACATTAGGCATACGTTCTGCCTAGGAGATCGTATAACTCATCTTTGGCGGAGTCATCCTTGTCTTCCGTGGGGGCGTGGACGCAGATCAGGCTGATACTTAAAAATTTAGCCTTGAAACGGATTGTTATGAGGCGTTCGCTCACATGGCGGAAGCTTAGGCCTTTTTGCCTTAGTCCACCTCGAACAACAAATCCGCATCCAAACAATCGTTGTCCTCTCTCCCTATAGCAGTCGCCGTAGTAAATATCGCAGTTTTTTATCCGCTTTATGCCCGGTCCATTCCATCACATTTCCTGGATGGCGGTTATGTCCGCTTTATAGCGGTCTAGGGCGTCCGCAAGTTGTTCGGCTGCGCGTGGCCTGTTTAGGGACCTAACATTCCACGTACAAAGCCGAAGATCATTGTCCTTTTTTCGTTTTTTGCAAGGGTCGTCAACATAAATCCGGTCCGTTATATCCGAGGCTTGTGGTTGTTTCGGAGGTTGTGTTTTTTCTACGGTTACGGCTTACTAGGCCGTAGCCCAACCGACTAATCCTGTTTTTTTTTTTTGGCGCAGGAGGCTCGCCATTCACCCTTCCCCGTCTGCAATTTCCATAGGAAATCTCCAGATGGCACCACGAGGAGGTGGGGATAGGACTTACTAACAGTGCCGCAAGATGTTCGTCTGCGGTGGCTCTTCTCGCTTTTTAGCAGGCCAGCATCCGTCGGATAGATGCTACATCTACGAGGCCTTTGTTAGTCCTTTGCCATCCAAAATACATATATACATATACATAACTTACAACTAACTATCTAACCTAATGAACTTACTACTACCTAAATTGGCCTTTTATATATATAGTGTTTTTATGGCGCTAGGCCCAAGGGATTCAGCGATGGAGACTTTTCGAGCCACCAGAAACGCTGCGTTTGTCGAGTAGCGTCTACGCGATCCTGATCTGACGTTGCCATACTGAAACGGAGACGCCCCGCTCACGGAGTGCAACATCCCGTTCGTAAGATAAGCTCTTTTCCACAGACCTTGGGGCCGATTAACGGAATTACCGATTTGTCCTGTATTAGTTCGCGGTTGTCGTAATGTAAGAATGCTTTTGGGGGAATAAAGCCATAAGGAAGTCACGTTGCAAGAGAGTAACTATGACGTCAATCGTTGGGCCTGTCCTGTACGCGACTAGGTCATCTGCGAATGCTATCGAGTGACGAAGCGAAGCTATCAGACCACTGACGTAAATGTTGAAAAGGATCGGCGAGTTCACCGTGCCTTGTTGCACCCATTTTTGATATCAAATGTTTGAGAGGAAGTCACGTTCGCAATTTTTACAACGAACTTTCTTCCCATTAACATATCATAGATCATATACAGCAGTGGTTTACTTATGCCTAGCTGGTTAAGCCTGTAGTAAAGTCCCTCTAACCATACGTGTCGAAGCCCTTTTCCAGGTCAACCAGACAGGCACCCGAGCATTGGTTCTTGCATCTGTTCCATTGGATATCCGACACGAGTTTCGACGCTGCATGAATAGTACCATGCCCCGCCTTGAAACCGAATTGGTTATCCGGAATGATGTGTTTGTTCCCAACCCATTTTGAAAGGGCTCTGTGAATTATCTTCTCGAATACCTTGCTGATGCTCGGAAGGAGACTTATCGACCGGAGATTTGCTGGGTTGGACGAATCTTTTCCTTTCTTGCGGATCGGCTGCACCACCGCTGTTTTCCAACTCACCGGATAATATGCATTATTCAGTGCGTTGTTAAACAGGATAGTGAATGCCTCTATAGTCATCGGTGGAAGGTATCTAAGTACAATATTAGATATTCCGTCGATGCCCGCGGATTTCTTCTTTCTCAGGGATTCGAAGATCGTTTGAAGCTCTACCGTCGATACAAAAGGGGTATTAAGCCCATCGTTGGCTACGACATTTTTTGCCGTGAAATCGTCACTGAACCTGGTGAAACCATTGTTCTCGACTCGCCAATGTTCGATATCATTTCGGAGGTGGAAGTGGTGGAGCAGAACCCTGTTCTCCAGGTCGTGGTGCGGGCGAATATTTTCATTCACCTTATACACTTCCTGAAAGACAGCACCCACTGTCGGCACTTTCTCTTGTGTATCTTCGATCACAAAGAAGTCGTCATCCAGAACAGCGTCTTCTGGATTTATGCTCACGGTTCGTAAAAATCGTTTATTGTCTGGTGTCCTCAGAAGCTTAAGATTCTGTATGTCATTTAGATTATTTCTCCGAAAAATTTTATTGGTTTGCGGGAGCATATTCGGGTTGTTGGACTTTACATCCCGAATTTTGTTGTTCCAGTACGAACTTACAGATACATATTCTGTAATTCTCTTTTATCAATTGCTGGAGGTTTTTAATCAAAGATCATGTCTCTGGATCATGTCTATCAGAAAACCGTCTGTACAAGAGTTTGAGTCTTGACAGGAGTCTACTTTCCTGTCTGTGGAGTGCGTCTATGGTCGCGTTTCGGTACACGTCCGTCAGGGATCTGGTGAAGCGTGGCCATTGCGCATACTCCCCCAATTCCGCGAACTCGTCTGGTATTTTGATTACGACTTCAAGGCCGCAATGATCACTGTCGTATACCAAGGTCCGTAGACAGTTAGTAGACCGTTCGTTTGTATCTGTCAGGCTCAGTCGTGAGTCGAGTAGCATGCGATCCAGATAGGAGCCACTCCTTGGGAATGACGAACTATCTGTTGCCAGTAGTTTAAGCTCATACTCAATACTGTGTTGGTTGCACCAATGAATTAAGAGGTTGCCTTTAGTGTTGGATGTTGTGTTACCCCAGTCGGCGTGTTTGGCGTTTAAGTCTCCTGCTAAAAGATAAAAGTTCTCTTTCGAGCTTAAGTGCAGAGAACGGAAAAGCGATTTCAGCTCTGCGATAAAGATTGTAGGTTGAGGGGTTTCAGGTGCATAAGCCGATACTATATACATCCTCCTTCCATTTCGAAAGGGAATACATACAATACAAGCCTCTAGCACCTGGAACCTCCGCACTTCACGGCTATAAATGACCTTATGGTGAATATCTTTTTTGATAAAGATCGCAACTTCTCTACCTTGAGTGGGGTTGGGTCGATCTCTTCTTATTATGTTGTAGTGCCGAATTTTGTGCCTCTGGTTTAGCTTAGTTTCGATAGCCAGAAGCACATCAGGGCTTTCGTCCTTCAACAAGCTGAAAAGCACGGCTCTTCGATCGATCCTAATCAGTGAATTGACATTTACTGCCAGGATCTTGAGAGGCCTCTCGATTAGTATGCCCATTACGATTGGAAGTGGGTTGGGCCCGGCAGAAGCGAGTAGAGTCGGTCTACCCGAGTCGCCTGTTCCTGTAGCTGCTGTTGAAGTTGGCCGGCGTTCGAGTTTTGTCTTACGTTTCTTGCGTTACTTGCTTCTGTAAGCAAGTGTCCTCTGTTTGCACTGGTTCATATGATGCATGATAAGCTGTCATTGCTTTTAACCCCTTTCTGGCTGTCATTAACTGTGGTGTTCGTACAGTGTGCAGACAGCTTGCGTTTGTACGGTCGGCTATTTCGCCAATATCCTAAAATGATTTCACATGATTACAAGTAGCTAAAGTCAAAAACCTGCAACGAGGGAACAGAGCACACATGTTTTCAGATCACGGTACTAGACAGACCATAGATGTTTTTTTTTTTTTTTTAGACACCACAGCCCTGTTAGTCTGTCACTAGATGTTAACATGGTAAAGGAATAGCAAAGGCCTCGTAGGGGTAGCATCTGCCGACGGATGCTTGCCCGACAAAAAGGGAATAAGAGCCTCTGCAGCCGAAAATCTTGCAGCTCTGCTAGTCAGGTCCTACTTCCACCTTCTCGTGGTGCCATCTGGAAATCTCCTTACAAGGGAAATTACTGACGGAGGAGGCCGAATGGCGAGTATCCTGCGCCACCAAACAGGATTAGTGTCGGTTGGGCTATGGTCTAGCAAACCAGAACCGTAAAACCACTGATTGCTCAGAAACAAAAAACAGCCTCGGATAATCAAACGGAACGGATCTATGTTGACGACCCTATACGAAAGTAAAAAACAAACAAGAACCTTCGGTTCTGTAGGTGGAATGTTAGGTCCCTAAACAGACCACGTGCGGCCAAACAACTTGCGGACGCCCTAGACTGCTATAAAGTGGACATAACTACCATCCAGGAAATGCGATGGAATGGACCGTGTAAAAAGCGGATGAAAAACTGCGACATTTACTACGGTGACTACTATAGGGAGAGAGGACAGAGACTTTTTGGATGCGGATTTGTTGTTAGAGGTGGACTTAGACATAAAGTCCTAAGTTTCCAGTATGTGAGTGAACGTCTCATAACGATCCGCATCAAGGCAAATTTCTGTAACATCAGCCTCATTTGCGTCCATGCCCCCACGGAAGACAAGGATGACTCCATCAAAGATGATTTCTTTGATCTCCTAGACAGAACATATACCAAATGCCCCAGCTATGATACCAAAATCATACTAGGAGATTTTAACGCTAAGCTGGGTAAAGAAAGCATCTTTGAACGGGTCATCGGCAAACACAGCCTACATGACACCACATCCGATAACGGACACAGGCTGATCGACCTTGCCACGGGGCGAAATCTTATTCTAGCCAGCACACGATTTCCCCACCTCGATATACACAAAGGCACCTGGCGGTCGCCAGATCAATCAGCCACCAACCCGATTGATCACATCGCAACTGACGTCAGACACTCCTCCACTATTCTTGATGTTCGCACTTTCCGAGGAGCGAACATCGACTCAGACCACTATCTTGTAGTAGCCAAGATACGTCAACGCATAACACGAACACCGCGGAGTAGAGTTAGAACACTAAGCTATGACGTCGGAAAGCTACTATCGCCGGAGATCGCCAGTGCCTTTGCCAACCGCGTCTCCCTTACGCTCTCCGATACACCTCAATCCTCCACTCAGTCAGTAGAGCAACAATGGAGCCTGTGCAAACAAGCCCTGAAGAGCACAGCAACGGAAGTGCTGGGCATTAAAGCTCCACCTCGACGAAACACCTGGTTCGATGACGAGTGTAGAAGGAATCATGCGGAAAAGCAGGAGGTATACAAAGCCTCACTGCACAAAAAAACAAGAGCGGCTCGTGAGCTCTACGAGCTTAAAAGAAGGG
This sequence comes from Eumerus sabulonum, assembly GCA_951905685.1. Lineage (NCBI taxonomy): Eukaryota > Metazoa > Arthropoda > Insecta > Diptera > Syrphidae > Eumerus > Eumerus sabulonum. The sequence continues at coordinate 164,088,999 of OX645060.1, read as the reverse complement.
AGGAACATAAGCTTCTCAAGAAAAAAAAAGAAAGAGCACGAGAAGCGGGCGATTGAAAACTTGGAGAGGTGCTATTGCAGGCACGACGTTCGAAGATTCTATCAACGGATAAAACGAATGTCTTAAGGCTATAAAGCCCGAACCGAGGCCTGTAAGGATGAGAACGGACACCTAGTAGTAGAATCGCAGTCGATGCTGAGAATATGGAAAAACCACTTCTGCAGACTGTATAACGGCGATGACAGTCAACATAACGCCGTAAGGTAGAATGATCCATTTCTTAACGACGAAGATCGCAGAGAATTCTGTCTCCCTGACCTCGACGAATTTGAGATTGCCATGTCGAAACTCAAGTCGAATAAAGTTGCTGGCGCAGATGGACTGTCTGCTGAGCTCTTCAAAGCGGCTGGGGGTGAGCTGGTTAGGAGCATGTACCGGCTGATCTGTAAGAAATGAGCAGAGGAAAGCATGCCCGAGGAATGGAGTCTCAGCATTGTTTGCCCGATCCACAAAAGGAGACCCCTTGGACTGCGCCAACTATAGAGGAATAAGTCTCCTTAATGTCACACAGAAGATCTTCGCTGCCGTTTTGTGTGAACGCCTGAAGCCATTCGTAAACAAGCTGATAGGTCCTTATCAGTGTGGCTTCAGGGCAGGGAAGTCCACCATCGACCAAATTTCGGCAGATCTTAAAAAAAACCAATGAAGTTCAGGTCGACACTCACCACCTATTTGTCGACTTCAGAGCCGCATACGAGACCGTAATTAAAGACGAGTCATACAATGCAAGCGGCACAATTTATTTCAAATCCTCGAAACTCCTCGCATACGTGGATGACCTTCACATAATTGGAAGAACGCAGCGAGACACCACAGCTCCAGCCCGTAGAGTCTTTGAATCGAACCCCGAGGGACGGAGAAAAAGAGGACGGCCGCACCTAAGGTGGCGCGCACAGGTGGATAGGGACCTCAACCAACTGGGCGTGCGGCATTGGAAAAGACTAGCGAAAGATCGTGCTAGGAGGAGAGGCATGTTGGTTAAGGCCCAGGTTCACCCCCAACTGTAGCGCCCGTTAAGTAAGTAGATGTTAACCGGAACTCTTTCATACAGGATCGTTTTAAGACCAAAAACGAGTAAATCGAATCGACAGAAATTAAAATCCGTTTTTCCTTCACAGAATTTCTTATAATCTCTCCTCAAATGCACTAATTATTTTCACAATTTATCCATATTATCTATACAGTTTTGGTATATATATATTCATTAATAAAATCATTATGGTCTTGCCTACGATGTCTTAGTCGCACGGATTTTTATCACAAGAACCTGGCATCTATAAGCCATAAGTTGAGCCGCACAAACCTAGTTAAAGCCGCTATTTGACTTAAAAAATCTAATCACAGATGATGACTAATCCAAACTTCATCCATCATTCTTAAAAGACTACTCCCATCTTATATGCATATACAAAAATACGAAACGACGATTCGTGAAATTACAATCTCTTCAGTTAAACCCTAAAGGTATCTTTAAAGCTATATGATTACTTTCTTCGACGTTTTTTTGTTTTGCATTCTATAGAAACGTCGACTCGAATACTACTTGGATCAGAAAACTCCCAACAAATAGTCGACAAGCAATTAGCTAATTGAACAATAACGCCTCCAAGTGACTTGGTGGTTTACAAGTATCCATCTCGACTTGTTTGCATTCCCCATACAATCATTTCTCGAAAACCGGTTTATCGAAGGCTAGGATCAATAAAAAGCTTCCACCTAACCAGTTGCGACTTCAGTTTGATTTATCCGTGATTGAAATTAGACACATGTGAAGTTTTTCTCAAAAGATGTTTTCAAAAACGGTTATAGTAATCCTTAGTGTAGTTTTTGTTCTATGTATCGTTGGAAGTAACTCATACCCAACAACCAAAGACCAATATAAACATATGGGAAAAAAGGAACCATCAACACAGGCACCCACACTTGCAACGTCTACAAGCACGGTTGCAGATACAGAAGCGATAGACAACAATTCGACGGCTACTGAAAAGCCCTGTGAAGAACCCTGTATCCAGATTACTCCTTTCTTGAACGTTTTCACTTTAAAAACGTTTGCGGGATAGAGTTCCAAGATTATACCTGATGAAGAGGTGAATAAAATGAGTGAATCCGTTTTTGTGTTGTGCTTTTTTTTCGTTTTATTCTGATCTTAGATCCTGACCGGGGTAGTGAGGTCACTCACTGTATATATTTTCTTACATTTTTCTGCGATCAGTTGTTTTGAATGAACACTTTATTTACTTTAGAACCTGTTCGTCTAAGTAAAGTGTGAACCACTTGCTTACGGGAAACAATTTGAGATATTTTTTTTTCTTCTTTTCCAATTGCTTAATAAAGGTCATAACATCATGTATCCGTATAATACTCACATAATTGCTGAAATACAAAGCGTAGATTTTCATTTGATGCTCATCGACCTTGATCTCTTTGATATTCGTTTTAAGTCGACCTTTTAGGATTTGCGATATTCTACTTCTTTTTTTTATCGAGCGCTGCAGTTCGGGGTAAACCTGGACCTCAACCAATATGGCCCTCCAGCTATCCTGATCTTTTGCTAGCCTTTTCCATTGGCGCCCACCCAGTTGGCTGAGGTCCCCTTCCACCAGTGTGCGCCATCTTAGGTGCGACCGTCATCTGTTTCTTCGTCCCTCGGTGTTGGATTTAAAGACATGGCCTAGCCAACTTAGGCATTGAATCCGTAGACGTCCGACTAGACCCATGTCGCTGTACAGTCCGGAAAGTTCGTTCGAACCAGGAGGCTCGAAGTCGAAGACCCTGATGACCCTGATATTGATGTCCATGCGCTCGATGTGGCCAAGCCAGTGTAGTCGACGGATCTTTGCCTTCCGGACTACATCCACATCTTTGTACAGCTCGTAGAGTTCGCGGTTGTGTCTTCTTCTCCATTCACTTTCCTCACAGACAGGACCAAATATCCGGCGCAGAATTTTTTTTTTTGGAAGATCCCAAAATCATCTCCGCTGTCCTGCTTATCGTCCAGCTTTTGGCTCCGTACAGCAAGACTGGCAGTATGAGCACTTTGTAAAGCATGTCTTTGGTCCTTCGAGTGAGGAGTTTCGCCCCAGTTTTCTCGACAAGTCGAAGTAGCAGCGGTTGCCAAGGGCGATTCTATGCCGGATCTCCACTGTGGTGTCATTTGTGGAATTTACATTTGGCCCGAGGTAGACAAACTGATTAACTACCTCGAAATTGTAGCTCTCAATTGCTATGTTTTGTCCCAGGGGGTGAGCGACGGATTGGTTTTTGCTTAACAGCATGTATTCGTCTTGTCCTCATTGACCTTAAGACCAACTCGTTTCGCCTGTTCTTCAATCGCCGTGAATGCATCCACAATGCCACGGCGAGAACACGCGATGATGTCGATATCATCCGCGTATCCTAGCACCTGGACGGACTTGTAGAAGACAGTGCCCTCCCTGTTGACGCCTGCCCGTCGCACTATCTGCTCCAGCACCAGGTTGAAGAAGTCACATGACAGCGCATCTCCTTGCCGAAATCCGGTGCATGTTTCAAACGGTTCCGAAATCCTAGAACCGAGTTGCACGGTGCATCGCGTATTTTTTAGCGTGGCGCGATACAACTGGATCAGTTTTCCCGGGATCCCGAATTCGGCCATCGCACCAAACAGTTCTTCACGATGAATGCAGCTTTGGAATCGATGAAAAGATAGTGTGTATCGATTCGAAACTCGTTGGTCTTTTCCAGGATTTGTCGAAGTGTGAAAATTTGGTCTATAGTCGATTTGCCGGGCCGGAAGCCGCACTAGTAGCTGCCGATTAGTGCGGTGCAAAATGGCTTTAGACGTTCACACAAAACGCTGGACAGGGCCTTGTATGCGACCTTGAGCAGGGATATACCTTTATAGTTCTTGCACGAGGTAGGATCGCCTTTTTTTGTGGATGGGGCAAATAGAGCTGGTATTCCAGTCGTCGGGCATGTTTTCATCTTCCCACATTCTGCAGATGATCTGGTGCATGCTCCCTACTAGAAAATTGTCGCCAGCCTTGAAGAGCTCTGATGGCAAGCCATCTCAGCCTGCGGCTTCGTTGTTCTTCAGCTTCCGAATAGCGGTGCTGACTTCTTCAATGCTGGATTGGAGGACTACTTAGCGGCTGGAGTCGGGATTTCTTTGGTCCCTACCACTCTCTCTGCTTGAATACATCCACTATTCCCTGCGGGTCGGTGACAAGATTACCCTCGCAGTTTCGATGAGCCTGGGTGCCCTTTTTGAAGCCTCCTGCAAGGCCTTTGGCTTTCTTGTAAAAGGCTCGTGTTTTATGCTTATCCCTAGACTCCTCGATGTCCTTGAGCTGGGAGGCAGCGAAGATTCTTGTCTTTTGTCCCAGTCGTTTTTTCTCCTTCCTTCTTCTGGCTCGGTACTCTTCTTGCGCTGTCCTGGTTTTCCTCTGCAGCGCCTTTTGGTACGCCTCGTCGGTTGTTGCCTTTTTCTGCTTACACTCGCCATCATACCACGGATTTCTTGTCGGAGGTGGTAGATACCCTAAGGCGGTTTCGGCTACTTCCTGAATGGCTGAGCGGCAATGCAGCCACATATTAATGGCATTTGTGTTCGACGTAGACATACCGTAGAGTCTTTCGCTCAGCTGCTCCCTGTAGACTCTGGCAACCTCCGGTGTGCTCAGGCGCCCAAAGTCGAACCTCCTCCTGATGGGCTGGTGCAGCTTTCTGACATTGGACAGTCGAGCTCTGAATCTTGCTGCTACGAGGAAGTGGTCAGAGTCGACATTTGCCCCCCTGAATGTTCGCACATCCCGGATGTTTGACGAGTGCCTTGTGTCAATGAGCACATGGTCGATTTGGTTAGCGGTTCGACCGTCCGGAGATAGCCAGGTTGCTGTGTGGATTCGCTTACAAGGCAATCTTGTACTACTTATCACCGCATTACGAGCTGTCGCAAAGTCCGTGAGTCGGAAGCCGTTATCTGTTGTTGTATCGTGGTGGCTGTGCTTTCCGATCACTTCGTCAAGGGTGTTCTCCTTACCGATTTTGGCGTTGATGTCCGCGAGCACGATTTTAACATCGTTCTCCGGACAAGCTCCGTGGGCATTGTCCAGGAGGTCATAGAAGTCCTCCTTGATAGGGTCTTCAGCCTCGTCGCTAGAGGCGTGTGCACATATAAGGCCGATGTTTAAAATCTGCCTCTGAGACGGATCACAGCCAGGCGATCACTTATAGGCTTAAAGTCGATGACCTTCGACCCTAATCGCTTTCCCACGACAAGTCCGCACCCAGTCAAGTGCAATCTTTTGTGACAGCTGTAAGAAATGTCGCTATTTTTCTTCCTCATCATACCGTTTCCTATCCAGCGTATTTCCTGGACCACAGTAATATCCGCCTTGTACTGCGTGAGGATTCCTTCTAGTTTATGATCAGCTCCGGGAGTGTACAGGGTTCTGACATTCCAGGAGCGTATTCGCAAATCGTGTTCCTTTTTCGTGCGTTTTCGTCGTCGAGTATCTGTCCATGTATCCGAGGCATCTTGCTCATTCATAACTTTTATGTCTTCTACGTGGGCGGATTGCTAGCCGCCGCACAACCGCCATTTTGGTCGGGGCTTTGTCGCTGCATACGTTTGTTCACCTCCCAACGGTTGTTGAAGAGGCTATCCAGACGGCGCCGCGAGGAGACCGTATGTCAACTTGACCCGGGCATTTAAACAGGGATCGTTGCTGGCATCTCGCCAGGTGTCTTTCTTCTTTCTCCTGAGAAGCGTATGCTCCTCCCTTCTTTTTAAATTGTGGAGCTCACGAGCTGCTTTTGTTCCTCTATGCAGCGAGGTTCATATGCCTCTTGCTTCGCTGAATGAATCCTCCTGCACTCGTCTTCGAACCAGGTCTTTCTTCGTGATGGAGCCTTGAAGCCCAAAACTTGTTTGCAATGTTTCCACTGTTGTTCAATTGACTTTAGAGTTGAGGTATATGACGGTCCTTGAAGGAGACGCGACGACGAACGGTTTCGAGCGATAGTAGCTTTCCGTCGTCATAACTTTGTGTTCTTGCTCTACTGTGCTGCGTTCGTAATGTCCGTAGGCGCATCTTTGCTATTACAAGATAGTGGTCCGAGCCGATGTTAGCTCTCGGAAAGTTCGAACATCAAGAATAGTGGAGGAGTGTCTGACGTCGATCGCGATGTGATCAATCTGGCAAGTGATTGATCGATCTGGTGACCGCCGGGTGCCTTTGTGTATATTAAGATTCGGGAAGCGAGTACTGACTAGAAGGAGATTTCGTCCCGTAGTATCCGCCTGTATCCGTTATAGAATAAGGTGTTGGTTCACTACGGCGCATTTCCTGGATGGCGGTAAAGTCCACTTTATAGCGGTCTAAGGCGTCCGCAAGTTGTTCGGCTGCACGTGGTGTGCTTAGGGACCTAACGTTCCATATCCGAGACTTGTCGTGGTCCCTAAGCATTGTGGGGTTTTCCAGTTACGGTTTGCTAGACCATAGCCCAACCGACATTAATCCTGTTTTCTGGCGCAGGATGCTCGTCATTCGTTATCTTCTGTTAATAGTTTTCATAGTCAGGAAATGTCCAGATGTTACCATGAGAAGGTGGAAGAAGGACCTGGCTAACAGAGCTGCCAAGTGTTCGGCTGCAAAGGCTCTTACTCGCCCTTTTTAGCGGACCACCAGGTACGATGTTGCTCCTATGAGGTTATAATTACATTAGAAAGTTTAGGGTCGAGATTCTCGTAGCTTACCTAATGTCACGACAGGTGACATAACACTGAAAAGTAATTCCGAACTATACTAGACGCACCTGATTTTTTAATATAAATTCAACCTGTTGTCAACGGCGAAAATATAAATTCCAGTTGGAGAAAAGCCTCCTCTTTCGATATGTCAGCTTCCACAAGTCAAACTTCATTATAAGCAAGGCCATAATAATTGTTGTCAATCAGCAGTTAGATATGGCCTTACTGGCTAAAAAGCGAGATACGAGCACGATAACGCTTTCCATAGTCAAGCAACAAGTGCGTAAACCTCTATCACCTCGATAAACACATGTGATTTAGTCTTTTAGTCACCTGGAAATATTTTTAAGCAATATGTGTAAATAATAAATGTAAAAGTTCTTATCTCGCCCCAATTAGTCCTAAAATACACAAATCTAGACAAGAGTGGGTTTTATCGAGCTATGTACTTAAGAGATTGACGGCTTCTGACTTGAACGCGTTATCAAAGATTGTACAACAAAAATTTACGATTTTCAAGATCGCTAAAGCTTCGTATGAGTATACGAGTATCAGGTCTCGTTAAAAGAAATCAATTACTTTTGCCTGAAATGAAAGGTCTTATTTATCGTAGTTAGTATGACCCAATTTAGGTAAAATATGCGCCGTTTCGGTAAATAATTTTTGGAAGCAATTCCACTATTCCTCTCTCGTGGAAGCCCTCGTCACTATTGTCAAGAAACAAACACCCCTTGAGGGGAATTTTTTACCAAAAACGGGCTATTTCTGCAGAGCATTTTCTGTACAAGCATCAATAAAACAAGGAAAGGCAAGGGACAGACCTGCGATGGATGTTCCAGCAAGTTTATTGATTTGATTATGTTGGGGTCTCCCATCTCGTTATCGGGCGGCTCTGAATCCTGTCAGGTCCAGGTGCCGAACCAGACATAAGCGTTAAACTCTAAATAAGGGCGAATGAACGCCTTATAGATTGCGGCCAGGTCCAAGGGTGAGAAAAATTTCTTGAACCTGTATAAGAAGCCTAGGCGTTTCGCAGATTACTTGGTGACACCGGGGCACACATTCCCAGGATAGAACATTTTTTGGTTTCTCAGATGCAAGTGCCACTCATGGCACTGTGGATTTCGGAATCTAATGAGCTTAACATACGCTGCCGCTCACTATTTACAGGCGAAGATCAGGGAGGAATATGAAAAGCCGACAGTACAGTTGTCGTTAAAGGAACGGATCAAATTAAAAGTGACAGACATGATTTACAAAAATGAGAAAGGGTGTCGATGTCAGACTTAAATCCGTCCAAAACAACTTGAATTTAACGATTCGAAAGGCTGTTTCCAATCCACACAAGAAAAGACTGGTCGATCCCAAAAACACGCATATACGTCAGAAGACCTCGTACCAAACCCCGTCAAATACTTTTCAAATATTCAATGCAATAATTGTGCTTTCACCTGCTTGGTGAAGCGAGTGATTCCACTTTTCGATAAGATATGCCATCAAATCATCAAGAGACCTGTTGCGACAGACACCATACTGTCTGTCATTGAGGAGTTTCCTCGATTTAAGCCCTAGTTCGGTAGTTGGAGCGAGACGAAGATTCCATCTACTCGGAAAGATCCCAAATCAGTAGAAATGGTGAAAAAGCTTACGCAGTGATTTTGTCAGCGTAAAAAAAATAGAAGGAATCCTCACGCAGTACAAGGCGGATATTACTGCGGTCCAGGAAATACGCTGGATAGGAAACGGTATGATGAGGAAGAAAAATTGCGACATTTATTACAGCTGTCACAAAAGATTGCACTTGACTGGGTGCGGATTTGTCGTGGGAAAGCGATTAAGGTCGAAGGTCATCGACTTTAAACCTATAAATGATCGCCTGGCTGTGATCCGCCTCAGAGGCAGATTTTAAACATCGGCCTTATATGTGCACACGCCCCTAGCGACGAGGCTGAAGACCCTATCAAGGAGGACTTCTATGACCTCCTGGACAACGCCCAAGGAGCTTGTTCGGAGAACGATGTTAAAATCGTGCTCGCGGACTTCAACGCCAAAATCGGTAAGGAGAACACCCTTGACGGAGTGGTCGGAAAGCACAGCCTCCACGATACAACAACAGATAACGGCTTCCGACTCACGGACTTTGCGACAGCTCGTAATGCGGTGTAAAGCAGCACAAGATTCCCTCGTAAGCGAATCCACACAGCAACCTGGCGATCTCCGGACAGTCGAATCGCCAACCAAATCGACCATGTGCTCATTGACGCAAGGCACACGTCAAACATCCTGGATGTGCGAACATTCAGACGGGCAAATGTGTCCATTCTGACCACTTTTTCGTAGCAGCAAGATTCAGAGCTCGACTGTCCAATGTCAGAAAGCTGCACCAGCCCATCAGGAGGAGGTTCGACTTTGGGCGCCTGAGCACACCGGAGGTTGCCAGAGTCTACAGGGAGCAGCTGAGCGAAAGACTCTACGGTATGCCTACGTCGAACACAAATGCCATTGTCATTCAATGCCGCTCAGTCATTCAAGAAATAGCCGAAACCACCTTAGGGTACCTACCACCCCCGACAAGCAACCGACGAGGCGTACCCAAAGGCGCTGCAGAGGAAAACCAGGGCAGCGCTAGAAGAGTACCGAGCCAGAAGAAGGAAGGAGAAAAAACTACTGCGACAAGGGAAATGAATCTTCGCGGCCTCCCAGCTCAAGGATATCGAGGAGTCTAGGGATAAGCATAAAACACGAGCCTTTTACATGAAAGCCAAAGGCCTTGCAGGAGGCTTCAAAAAGGGCACCCAGGCTCATCGAAACTGATAGGGTAATCTTGTCACCGACCCGCAGGTAATAGTGGATGTATTCAAGCAATTCAAGCAGAGAGAGTGGTAGGGACCGAGGAAACCCCGACTCCAGCCGCTGAAGTAGTCCTCCAATCCAGCATCGAAGAAGTCGGTACCGCTATTCAGAAGGTGAAGAACAACAAGGCCGCAGGCTGAGATGTCTTGCCATTAGAGCTCTTCAAGACTGGCGGCAATGTTCTAGTAGGGAGCATGCACCAGATCATCTGCAGAATGTGGGAAGATGAAAACATGCCTGACGACTGGAATACCAGCTCTATTTGCCCCATCTACCAAAAAAGGCGATCCTACCTCTTGCAAGAACTATAGAGGTATATCCCTGCTCAATGTCGCACACAAGGCCCTTTCCAGCGTTTTGTGTGAACGTCTAAAGCCATTTTGCACCGCACTAATCGGCAGCTACCAGTGCGGCTTCCAGCCCGGCAAATCGACTATAGACCAAATTTTCAAACTTCGACAAATCCTGGAAAAGACCAACGAGTTTCGAATCGATACACACCATCTTTTCATCGATTCCAAAGCTGCATACGACAGCATTCATCGTGAAGAACTGTTTGGTGCGATGGCCGAATTCGGGATCCCGGGAAAACTGATCCAGTTGTATCGCGCCACGCTAAAAAATACGCGATGCACCGTGCAACTCGGTTCTAGGATTTCGGAACCGTTTGAAACATGCACCGGATTTCGGCAAGGAGATGCGCTGTCATGTGACTTCTTCAACCTGGTGCTGGAGCAGATAGTGCGACGGGCAGGCGTCAACAGGGAGGGCACTGTCTTCTACAAGTCCGTCCAGGTGCTAGGATACGCGGATGATATCGACATCATCGCGTGTTCTCGCCGTGTCATTGTGGATGCATTCACGGCGATTGAAGAACAGGCGAAACGAGTTGGTCTTAAGGTCAATGAGGACAAGACGAATACATGCTGTTAAGAAAAAACCAATCCGTCGTTCACCACCTGGGACAAAACATAACAATTGAGAGCTACAATTTCGAGGTAGTTAATCAGTTTGTTTACCTCGGGCCAAATGTAAATTCCACAAATGACACCACAGTGGAGATCCGGCATAGAATCGCCCTTGGCAACCGCTGCTACTTTGGCTTGTCCAAACAACTGGGGTCAAAACTCCTCACTCGAAAGACCCAAGTCATGCTTTACAAAACGCTCATTCTGCCAGTCTTGCTGTACGGAACCGAAAGCTGGACGATAAGCAGGACAGCGGAGCTGATTTTGGGTTCTTTCGAAAGAAAAATTCTGCGCCGGATATTTGGTCCTGTCTGTGAGGAGGGTGAATGGAGAAGAAGACACAACCGCGAACTGTACGAGCTGTACCAAGATGTGGATATAGTCCGGAAGGCAAGGATCCGTCGACTACACTGGCTCGGCCACATCGAGCGCATGGACATCAACGCTCCAGCTAAGAGGGTCTTCGACTCCGAGCCTCCTGGTTCGAGAAGAAGAGGGAGACCGAACCTCCGGTATAAAGACCAGGTAATCGCCGATGTAAGACATCTTGGTCTTGACAACTGGAAGCAGCGTGCCCGGGACCGTCATAGATGGAAGGCAGCTATAGCTCAGGCTCAGATCCTCCATGGATCGCTGGCCTGATAAGTAAGTAAGTAACAAACATACCGCAAGTGGTTCAAGGCTGATTAGCCTTCGTGATTACCAAGAACGGGAAGAATTTACTTCTTTCACTCAAGAGAAGTAGATGTGAATTTCTTAGCACCGGAAAACCTACACACTGGTTCTCTGACTTACAGAAAATACCTGTCTTGCTTGACTTCTGCTTAACCAAAAATATAGGACTTGCACACATTAATTCAGACGTCTATCCTATAACGGTTGAATACAGCATTAAGCAGCATTTGCAACTGGCAGAAAAGTTCCTAATCTACAGCGTACAACATCGTATAACATTAGTTTTAAACCTGAAAGATTTGCATAGTTACCGATGCAGCCGACAAGCTAAAACTGAATGCAAGGAGCGTTCTACTCTACAAGGCCCTTATCGGGCCTTCCAATATGGACTTCCGAACTTTGACAGTTGTAAGCGGTCATATTGTTGAAGCTACATCTGCCAAATTGGCTGTCATTTATTCAGTCTGTTTTAACCATAGATAAATACATAGAGATGGCAATGCCCCTACAAACGCGTTGCGGTTTGACGGCGTCTTGACTATGTCATTCTGCCTTGTTCCGATCTGGTTCCGACGTCTCGACTCTACACATCGACGTCTTGAGACTTTCATTGTGTTAGTCAAGAGCGTCGTTTTTAAACGGAGAATAACACGTATAGTATCGGTGTGTATTACAGAAGCAACAACCAACCCCTGCGGGGATCACAGGGCAGACGTACGAAGGTTTTCCATCTTGTGAATTTATCTATGGTTTTAACAATTCACCACGAGCGTTCAACAACACGTGCAAATGCTAAAATTGCTTAATCAAAATGCGAGTTCTGTTCGAGCAACGTTCCACGCGCTTCGCTCATTTTATGGTCGCCCTAATCGTCCTACTAAGAGGACTATTCACAGTATGGTGGATAAACGATAAACCAACACCCGTACGTCGACGAAACGCAAGATCTGCCGAAAACATCGCCGCTGTCCATGAGAGTGTGTAGGAGATACCGAGGGGCAGTAATTTCACGTCGCTCATAAGAACTCGTAGACCACAACTTGGCGAATGTTGCGTCGTGACTTGGGCCTGCACTCGTACAAAATTTAACTGATCAATAAGCTGTTGATAAACGACCATAGATAACGTCGTGTGCTCGCTTAATGGGCTCTGCAGCAGTTGGACCCTGTCCCTATATTTCATCGAAAAATCAACTTCAGCGATGAGGCCCATTTCTGGATGAATAGGTACGTCAACAAGCAAAAATGTCGAATTTGGAACGCAACCAATCCACATGAGATCCAAGAGCGTTCAATGCATTCTCACTACTCGTATTTCTTGTGCGGTTTTCTAAGGTCGCAGGTCTTATGGCTGATGCAGAATTTCCAATGTGGCGTGAGCTGTGTGGCATGTAAAGCCGTCCTGTCGAAACCACATATGTTTCGTGTCCATTTCATCCAATTTAGGCAAAATGTCGTTATCAAAGGACTATGGACCGAAGATACCGACAGCCCAAAATCCACAACAAACAGTGATGCGTTGGACGCTCTTGGATCTCCTTTGGATTGGCACAGTCCCAAATTCGACAATTTTGTTTGTTCATCCAGATATGGGTCTAATCACTGAAGACGATTTTTTGAGTACAATTAGGGCCAGTTTTCCACGGCTACAAAGCCCATTCAGTGAATATACGTCGTTGTCTATGGTCGTTTACCTTCAGCTCGAATTTTGTAGGGGTGCAGGTTCAAGCCATGACCTTAAATTAGCCAAGTTGTGGTCTGTGAAAGGTCGAGTTTTTGTGAGTGACGCGTCGGATGCAGGGATACTCTTACGGACAGTGGCGATGCTTCCAGCAGATCTTGCGTTTCTTTGCGACTGACGGGTGTTGGTTTATCGTTTACTGAACCAGAGGACTCAACTTTATTCACTATACTGTGCAAACAGCCCCCTTGGTAATACGATGATGGCGACTGTCACATGGGCGAGGCGCGTGGAATGCTACTCGAACAGAACATCCATTTTGATAAAACAATTTTATCATTTGCACGTGTTGTTGAACGCTTTGTCCGTCCATGGTGATGTGGCAAATGAGACCAAATAAATCACAGCTAATTTGACAGATGTAGCTTCAACAAAGTGACCGCGATCAACTGTCAAAGTTCGGAAGACCCCATTGGAAGACCTATTACATAATTAAATACATACCTCATGAATCCCATTTTTACCCATTAAGTATTATAATTTTTGGTTTCTATTTCTTTTTTTTGAATTTTTAAACAGTCAAGAACGAATTTCCTTGCCGCTTATGTCTATACACTTCCCGGCTTTTTTGGCAGTTTGTGTAACACCGGTCCTATCCTTCGGACTTTTATTTTTCTATGTATACATAGCTGTGTCATTATTCATATCCCATCGCGATGTCCCCGTTGACATTCGTTGTGACATTGCTTACCAACCTCTCCTTCAATATAGGCAATCGTCGTCAGGCATATGCCTGAAACTCTTATTCCACAAACAGACCATTCACTACTATTTTCTATACAGAAGCACCAATTTAGATAAGAACGCAACGTTTGATGCGTTCAACTGTTTGTTTCCATCCAAAGAACTGTTTCTATCTTTCCTCTCACTATAATCGTTTTAGCGGGATATTTCATTGTACACAATTCTCCGTATGTTCAACACTCTGGACACTCTTTGAGTTTTGAATAACTCATGTTGCTAGTCACACCGCCAACACACTGGACTCGATCCAGTGCCGCCTCAACTACTTCACCTACTTCTTTCGGAACTTTGACTGATGGTAGTGATATTATCGCAAATGTTATTCGAATTCGCGAATTGGCAAAATTTATTCCTTGTAGGATTAAAAGCACCAGGCTAAAGGACAATAAGTGGTTTATCGTAAGCTGTAAACAAGCTATTAGGTTAAGGGAAGAACGTTTTCGGGCTAAAAAGGTAAATAATCCTGAGAAAACCGGAAAAAGTATATCCAAGCCAGAAATCACTGCAATACCCACACTCAACGTTCCATAGGCAGCAAAAGTTTCTGGTAAATTTTCCAACATTTTTTGTTGTCACTCCCTTGATCTTATTGCTACCCACTTTACAGGTAGCTTGCCTGTCTCCGCCTATACTAGAGCACGTCAATTTCAATCTACTTTCGTATTCGAACAGTGGGCTCTCAAAGACAACGACATACAAAAATTATTTTTTTAATTTTTTTTACTTACTTACTTATAAGGCCGGCGATCCAAGGGGGTTTCTGAGCCTGAGCTATAGCTGCCTTCCATCCTTGACGGTCCCGGGCACGCTGCTTCCAGTTATCAAGACCAAGGTGTCTTACATCCGCTATTACTTTGTCTTTATACCGGAGGTTCGGTCTTCCTCTTCCTCTTAAACCAGGAGGCTCGGAGTCGACGACCCTCTTAGCTGGAGCGTTGATATCCATGCGCTCGATGTGGCCGAACCAGTGTAGTCGACGGATCTTTACCTCCCGGACTACGTCCACATCTTTGTACAGCTCGTAGAGCTCGCGGTTGTGTCTTCTTCTCCATTCACCTTCCTCACAGACAAGACCAAATATCCGGTGCAGAATTTTTCTCTCGAAAGAACCCAAAATCAGCTCCGCTGTCCTGCTTATCGGAGCTTTCGCCTCCGTACAGCAAGACTGGCAGTATGAGCGTTTTGTAAAGCATGACTTTGGTCCTTCGAGTGAGGAGTTTTGACCCCAGTTGTTTGGATCTCCACTGTGGTGTCATTTGTGGAACTTGCGTTTGCTTCGAAGTAGACAAACTCCTTAACTACCTCGAAATTGTAGCTGTCAATTGTTATATTTTGTCCCAGGTGGTGAGCGACGGATTGGTTTTTGCTTGACATCATGTATTTCGTTTTATCCTCATTGATCTTAAGATCAACTCGTTTCGCCTGTTCTTCCATCGCCGTGAATGCTTCCACAATGCCACGGCGAGAACACCCGACGATGTTGATATCATCCGCGTATCCTAGCAGCTGGATGGACTTGTAAAAGATAGTGCCTTCCCTGTTGACGCCTGCCCGTCGCACTATCTGCTCCAGCACCAGGTTGAAGAAGTCACATGACAGCGCATCTCCTTGCCGAAATCCGGTGCATGTTTCGAATGGTTCCGAGGTACTAGAACCGAGTTGCACGGTGCATCGCGTGTTTTTTAGCATGGCGCGACACAACTGGATCAGTTTTACCGGGATCCCGAATTCAGCCATCGCACCAAACAGTTCTTCACGATGAATGCTGTCGTATGCGGCTTTGAAATCGATGAAAAGATGGTGTTTTGATTCGAAACTCGTTGGTCTTTTCCAGGATTTGTCGAAGTGTGAAAATTTGGTCTATAGTTGATTTGCCGGGCCGGAAGCCGCACTGGTAACTGCCGATTAGTGCGGTGCAAAATGGCTTTAGACGTTCACACAATACGGTGGACAGGATCTTTTATGCGACATTGAGCAGGGATATACCTCTATAGTTCTCGCAAGAGGTAGGATCGCCTTTTTTGTGGATGGGGCAAATAGAGCTGGTATTCCAGTCCTCGGGCATGCTTTCATCTTCCCAAATTCTGCAGATGATCTGGTGCATGCTCCCTACCAGAACATCGCCGCCAGCCTTGAAGAGCTCTGATGGCAAGCCATCTGAGCCTGCGGCCTTGTTGTTCTTCAGCTTCTGAATAGCTGTGCCGACTTCTTCGATGCCGGGTGGGAGGACTACTTCAGCGGCTGGAGTTGGGATTTCCTCGGTCCCTACCACTCTCTCTTGGTCATGCTCGTTAAGCAGCTGCTGGAAGTGCTGCTTAAATACATCCACTATTCCCTGCGGGTCGGTGACAAGATTACCCTCGCAGTTTCAAGGAGCCTGGGTGTCCTTTTTGAAGCCTCTTGCAAGGCCTTTGGATGCGAAGATCCTTTTCTTTTGTCGCAGTGGTTTTTTTCTCCTCCCTTCTCCTGGCTCGGAGCTCTTCTTGCGCTGCCCTGGTTTTCCTCTGCAGCGCCTTTTGGTACGCCTCGTCGGCTGCTGCCTTTTTCTGCTCTCACTCGCCATCATACCACGGGTTTCTTGTAGGGGGTGGTGGATACCCGATCACTCCGCCAAGTGTGTTCTCCTTACCGATTTTGGCGTTGAAGTCCCCGAGCACGATTTTAACATCGTACTCCGGACAAGCTCCGTAGGCGTTGTCCAGGAGGTCATAGAAGTCCTCCTTGATAGGGTCTTCAGCCGAATGATTAGTGGCAGACAATATTTTAGTCAAGCCTGGCGCATCGTCATTCGGGCAGTTTCCTGGCTTATCTCTATACTACGACTTCCACAAACCAAACTGGAAGGAACCGTTTCTAAACAGTTAGAGTTTTCATCGTGCCTCCCGCCAAGGTACATTTAGGTATAGATTGTGAATTTGTTTATAAGTGTCCTCTGAAGCCGCTGCGCTTTGCTAAAAGACTGCCTCACGCAACTACATGTACTACATATGTACCTACATATGTATGTATGTCATACAAAAAAAAAAAACGAAACTTCTTAGACAAGGCCCTCCAGATTGGGGGTTGTGTTTGGGGGTTACTACTTGTTCCGAAACGACAACAAGCCTCGGATACGGACGGATACAAAGCTGACGACCCCTGCAAACGACTAACGGACCGGGTGCATACGATCAATTGGAGCAAACCCTCAACTGCTGTAAAGCAGATATATTAGCGCACACCAAGAAGTGCGATGGGATGGACCAGGCAAAAGGCGGATGGAAAACTGCGACATCTACTACGGGAACTGCTACAAGAAGAACAAACAGCGCCTATTCGGGTGCGGATTCGTGATTCGAGGAAGACTCCGACAAAAGTCTTAAGCTTCCGAGATATAAGAGATATAAGCGAACGCCTCATAACAATCCGCATCAAAGCTAAATTTGGAAACATTAGCTTAATATGCGCTCACGCCCCAACGGGAGAAAAGGACGATCGACTCAAAGAAGAATTCTACGATCTCCTAGACAGAACATATGCCCAATGCCCCAGCTACGACACAAAAATAGTTCTAGGAGATTTTAATGCAAAACTGGGCAAAAAGGACATATTTGAGTCGATCATAGGAAAGCATAGCCTCCATAACACCACATCCGACAACGGACTTAGGCTAATCGATTTCCTAGCGGGGCGTAACCTCCTTGTAGCAAGCACGCGATGCCCCTATCACAACATCCACAAGGGTACCTGGCGGTCTTTTGATCAATGGATCCTGTATTCTCGACGTACGAACCTTCCGAGGGGCCAAAATCGACTCGGACCACTACCTTGTTGTAGCCAAGGTACGAGGATATCAAGAATGCTTAGGAGTCGAGTAGGACTACGTAAGTTTGACGTCGGAAAGCTGCAATCGCAAGAGACTGCCAGAATCTTTGCCGATCGTGTCTCCTCCAAGCTCTCTCAGAATAGAGCAGGAATGGACGCATTGCCAGAGTGCCGTCAGAGACGCTGACTCAGAGGTGCTGGGTTTCAAACCGCCACCTAATAGAAACCGCTGGTTCGATGAACAATGCGAGCAAGCCCATGCAGCAAAACAAGAGGCGTATAAAGCCATGCTGCAACGACGGACAAGTGCCACTCGCGAAATCTATGAGCAGAAGAGAAGAGAGGAACACACGCTTTTTAGAAGATCGAGGAGATGGAGAAATGCCTCCGCAGTAATAACGCCCGGAAGTTTTACAATAAGGTAAAACTAACATGTCATGGCTACAAAGCCAGAGCGGGGGACTGCAGGGATGAAAATGGAGAACTGGTAGTAGAGTTGCAGTCGATGCTGAAGATTTGAAAAGACCACTTCTGCAGACTGTATAACGGCGATGATAGACAGGATACCGCTGTCAGGCAGAACGAGCCATTCGTAACGGACGGCGATGTATGTAAGAGAATTCCGTCCACCCTAACTAGACGAAGTCAAAATAGCGATATCGAGACTTAAGTCTAATAAAGCCGGGGCGCAGACGGTCTGTCTGCTGAACTTCTTAAAGCGGCTGGAGATGAGCGGGTAAGGTGCATGCACCATCTCATTTGCAAGGTATAGTCGGAGGAAAGCATGTCCGACGAATGGAATCTCAGCATCCTTTGCCCGGTCCATAAGAAAGGAGACCCCTATAACTGCGCCAACTATAGGGGAATAAGTCTCCCTATTCGCATATAAGATCTTCTCTGCCGTATTGTGTGAACGCCTCAAACCGTTTGTGGATAACCTGATCGGCTCTTCTCAGCGTGGTTTCAGGCCAGGTAAATCCACAATAGACCAAATATTTACACTACGGCAGATCTCGGAGAAGACCCAGGAATACCATATCGACAATCACCACCTCTTCGTCGATTTCAAAGCTGCATATGAGGGCGCCGTGGCGCAGTAGTTAGTGTGTTGGACTCTGGCGCACGATGAGCAAGTTCGGTTCGGATCCCGATAACACCAACGCCATCGAATGTTTATTTCGCGGCGTTCCTCCTCGGCGAGGTAGAAGCGGCTAAGATGGGTCTCAAGGTTAATGAAGGTAAAACCAAATATCTGCTTTCATCTAAAAGAGACGGTCAACACCGACGTATTGGCCAGAACGTCACCATGGGCGGATATAACTTTGAAGTGGTCAAGGAATTCGTCTACCTTGGCTCACTGAGGACCGGTGACAACAACACCAGCGATGAGATAAAACGCAGAATCACTCTTGCCAACCGCTGTTTCTTTGGGCTCAAGATGCAATTGAGAAGTAGAAACCAAGGTGACACAATATAAGACCTTAATCATCCCAGTCCTCCATTACGGCGCAGAGGCTTGTACCTTAACAAAAGCGGATGAAGATGGCCTTGGCCGTTTCGAAGGGAAAATTCTGCGCACTATCTACGATCCCGTTTGTTCAAACGGTGTATGGAGGAGAAGATATAACGAAGAACTGTACGGGTTGTACAGTGACATCGACCTGGTACGACGTCTACGGATACAGCGTCTAAGGTGGCTAGGCCATGTAGAGCGAATGGAAAATACAGCTCCGACCCGAAGAGTCTTGGAATCCACTCCGGAAAGAAGGCGCGGCAGAGGACGGCCGCATCAACGGTGGCGCAGCCAGGTGGAAGGGGACCTTAACCAACTGGGCGTGCGACGCTGGAAACAGCTGGCCAAAGACCGTGCCAGCTGAAGACGCTTGTTGGTTGAGGCCCAGGTTCACCACGGACTGTAGCGCCACCTAAGTAAGTAAGTTAGTTAGACAAAGGTTCGCATTGTTGTTGAAAATCGATCACAGAAATGTGTAAATCCAAATACATACATATGTACATGTGTACATCAATTGTATGTACATATGTATCTATGCATGCATGTGGGTCGTTTGCTTGTTGACATTGGACAAAGCTATAAATAAAACGCATTCAAATAACGTCGACCACAGCTGAGCGCTACGACTTGACTTTTCGGTGAATAAACAACATTCTGCCTATTGCGCAAATAACTTCTAGAATGTGAAACCACAATACTGTGCCTTCCCACCAATAGTATCTTATCAGAGAATGAATAAATTCCCCGTAAAATGCATTTTTAGATGACTTTTGACTTTAGCCGTGATTTTTGCACAACATTCATCCGCTCGAATCCCACGGATAGATTTTCTTATTCAAGAAAAACCCAATGTTTTCGTCATTTCTGTAGTCGCTATCAGCACACCCGTTTGTTTGATTAACAAACGACATACATACATGTGTGATAACGTGCTTTCCCTCTCGCCGTCCGAAAAACATTCATTGTAATCAACAAACAGGTCAGAAACAAAGAGAACCATGAAATCGAAGAGCAATACGAAACAAAGAAATGGGAGAAAAAACACAATTCATTGTCGTCTGTTCTCTCCCTCAAGGGAGTCAACTCAATTTTTATTCACTTTCCCTCCGTAACGAGGAAGTACATATGTACATAGATAAGATGGTAATAACAGAAAAACAAAATAAAAAACGGAAACGATAATTTTGATTTACAAGTTGGAACATGTCAATCATGTACGATTTTCGTTTTATTTCAAAAAAATACTAATTAACAGCTCGCAACCGATACCCCCTCAAGTATCGATCCGCTTTTTTGTAAAGTCATCTCAAGAGAATTAAGTGGCGAAAAATTAAAAAGAAAAATAATAATAAAGAAATACGCTAACTTCTAATAAATTTTTGTGTTATCGAATTAACAGTCGAAAAGTTAGGGTTTATCAGTACTCCTTGGGCTTACTGCTTCTCTAGATACTGATCGAACAAGTAGACTCCCAATCCATTGTTGGCATCCTTGTCGTGCATGATCTGTGAGAGATCACTAACGTAACCGGCCAATTCGCGTACAACTCCGGTCTGTTTCTCGAGGAATTCCTCCTGGACGAATTGCAAGATCTCGGCATCGTGGCCGTGAGCGGAATGAGCTATAGACAGAGCCGAGCTGGTTAGTGATTTTTCGATATCTAGAGCCTTGGCGAGTGCCTTGAGTTCGGTAAGATCAGCCGATGGTGGATTTTGTTGGGTGGGTGCAGAACTCTGTCCAATGTAGAACAAATCAGGAATACCGCCACGCTTGCTAATATGCTTAATCAGTTTGATGCTATTCTCGAATGCATCGTCCGATAGTTTACGGAATAGTTTAGCGAAACCGGGACGATCACGTTGATATGAGTTGTAGAAGGTCGATAGCATTAAATGGTCGAAGGAACGATGAAACTGCTCCCTGGTATAGGCTTGCAAGTTGGGTTGAAGCCTGATGACACCTCCATAGGTGGCTGTGCATGACTCTCCAATCACTGATGACGATAAAACATGATTTGTATTTAGTAAGTCAATGTGCTGTAGATATGTACATACCCTTTGGATCGCCATTGAACGAGCATCCGCTCTCAACAGCTGAATGGCACTCGTACTCTGATCCAGCGACAAGGCTGACCAGCAACATGGACACTACTCCGATGAACAATTTCATTTTGATTTCAGTAGTTTCAGTATCCTTAAATTACAAAGAGGAAACGTTCTATTTAGCACAAAACAAATTCTATTTCGCCAATGGTGGGACACAAACAAAACATTAAATGGGGAAATCAAGAACTACGTCGCAAGGAATTTTTTTCTTTGAAAGTCTCTTTGTCAACGGAAGAGAGCACACAGAAAATCGAAAATTTCTTTGGCAATACACGACTGGTTTTGCACAGCCAAAGGAAATGCGATTTAAAGGAATTTTGAGACGGAAAACACAGAACCGCGTGTTTCGTTATTTTATTTTCTTTACACTTACGGACTGATAAAGATGATGATTTCAATTTGCAGCTAGAACTGACTAATTTGTTAATTAAATAAACGATTTTATATAGACTCGACGGTGATGCACGTAAACGGTTGAATGTTTCTCCCACCCGAACCGATGTAGTGAATCTGAATGTCGTCGCTAGTCGCAGAGCGCCGATATATGTAGGCAAACGAATTTCTCTTCGGTTTGGTTGTATATGTTCGTTGAGAGCATGGGTAAGAGGGAGCGAGAAATCAATATGGATGACGGCTGCCATTTGTGTGTGAAAATTGTTGTTGTCGAGCAAAGATTATGTCGAATGATTTGGTTTAGCTGGGGTTGCCATGGGACGGTTGGTTATAGGTTAGCGGATGGAAACCAATATTTTGCACACCGATCGCCCATTGCCACAATGGACGTAGTGATCTTGATAATGGATAAGTGCCAGAGACTTTTATGATGGTGAAATCGCCCAACCTTTTTTTAAATAGATTAATAGGACAATGCGTTTTCAATTTTTTATATAAGATGTATTACATAGCAGTGTAGGAAGCCGTTGACCAGGCTTTCTGTCTTACTTAGCCAATAAGGTTCTTTTGTACTTAGAAAGGCCAATAAAACAATGTTCCTAAAATTGCTAAGACGATAAGCCTGTCGACAGTACTCACGAGGTAGGTAGGTAGGTGGGTAGGACTGTAGAATTCCCAGAAATGAGAAGAACACACATAGGCCAGGGAGGCCCTATTCCCTAATGGAGTTTAGCCCCCTATTCGTGGAACCATTTTGCGCTTCTTAAGAAATTAAGAAAATCAGATATCCCTACTTGCTGAACTTCGGTCAGATCGTTAAGGAAGTAAGATCCCAGGTATCGTTTCCTGATTGTGCAGAATGCCGGGTAGGCGCAGAGAAGGTGATGAATAGATTCAACCTCCTCCTCGTCTAGACAGCCTCTGCAAAAATCATTCGGAATTATACCTGGTTTTTGCGCGTGAATGCCAATAAGGCAGTGTCCAGTGATGACACTGACGATTTTGTAGATGTCAGTTCTTTTTAGGGAGATAATACTCCTAGTACGTTGACTGTCGAGCGGGGGCCAGATTTGCCTGGTGATGAGGCAGGTATGTCCCTCAGTTCATCTCCGGTTCGTCTCGGCCCTGGCGAGATTTGTAAGATTAAGTTTAATGGTTGCAAAGGGTATTCCCTCACAAGCCACGATTGATTGAAGCGTCGTTCCTCGTGTCGGCTCTTTCATTTCCTGGAATGTCGCTGTGTCCCGGTACCCAATAAGTTGTATGTTGAACTGTTGGGCCATCTCGTTAAGAGATAGGCGACAGTCGAGACTGGTTTTTGATGTGTACACAAAGGACTCCAACGACTTTAAGGCTGCTTGACTATCCGTGAGAATGCGGATATCCGTGGTGGATATCACGTTCCACTTCAGCCAAGACAAGGCCACTTTTATTGCCAACAGTTCCGCCTAGAAAACGCTGCAGTGATTTGGTAACTTTAGAGCTTTGTTGATCTTAAGTTATTTGCAGAATGCTCCACTACCTACCCCGTCTTTGGTTTTAGACCCGTCAGTGTAAAAATCTACGCAGTTTCTGTGGGGTTGAGTCTGGCGAGTCTAGTTTTGTCTGTCCGGGTAGATCATTGTAAATTTTTTTCCAAGAATGTGGTGAGTTCTGTGAGGTCTTAGTTTTCTGCCATAGTTGACCTGTTATTCAGGATGGAGGAGTGGCCAGTGACATAGCTTATCCAGTTCGAGTTGGCTTTGAGTCCAATGGCCGTTTGTGTGGCAATTTGGTTGCCGAAAATATCGAGTGGTGTATGGTCGAGTATCATGTTAAGCGCAGCCGTTGGAGTGGATCTGAGGGCCTTTGTACCTTCTCGAATTGCTTGAGGTATGTTGTCTTGTCCAGTGCTGTCCACCAGACTGTCACTGCATACATTAGTATGGGTCTGACAACCGTGATGTAGAGCCATAGGGTGATCTTGGGGTTGAATCCCCATTCTTTTCCCTAGGGCTTTCTTGCATGTGTAACAGTACCCACAAAGGAAGTAACAAATTAAGATTGAATCGAAAAGAGCTTCGGAGGCTATTTAACAATCAAAAGTTCAAGCATTTGTAAGTCAGGATACCCCTTAATCCTTAGTCAGTCTTTTTTTATATCACAATAAAACCACAGAAAGATATAGGAATAAATGTCCGGTCAGACCATACCTAGAAACCTTTTCGTCAGTTGTAGTATGAAAACAGTTCCCAACATGGACTAACAAATGCCTCGTAGTAAGTCCCATCTCCATCTCGTGGTGTCATCTGGAGATTTTCTATGGAAATTACAGACAAGGAAGGGCGAATGGCGAGCCACCTACAGGATTAGTGCGTTACACTACGGCTTAGTAAGCCGTTACCGTAAAAAAAAACTACAAACTCCGAAAGAACCAGAACTTACTTACTTAGGTAGCGCTACAGTCCGTGGTGAACCTGGGCCTCAACCAGGAAGCGTCTCCAGCTGGCACGGTCTTTATCCAGCTGTTTTCAACGCCGCACGCCCAGTTGGTTAAGGTCCCCTTTCACCTGCGTGGGCCACCGTTGATGCGGCCGTCCTCTGCCGCGCCTTCCCTCCGGGGTGGATTCGAAGACTCTTCGGGTCGGAGCTGTATTTTCCATGCGCTCTACATGGCCTAGCCACCTTAGACGCTGTATCCGTAGACGTCGTATCAGGCCGATGTCGCTGTACAACCCGTACAGTTCTTCGTTATATCTTCTCCTCCATACACCGTTTGAACAAACGGGACCGTAGATAGTGCGTAGAATTTTCCTCTCGAAACGACCAAGGGCCTTTTCATCCGCTTTTGTTAAGGTCCAAGCCTCTGCGCCGTAATGGAGGACTAGGATTATTAAGGTCTTATACAGTGCCACCTTGGTTTTTTTCTACTTTGCTCAATTGCCTCTTGAGCCCAAAGAAACAGCGGTTGGCAAGAGTGACTCTGCGTTTTATCTCAGCGCTGGTGTTGTTGTCGCCGGTCATCTGTGAGCCAAGGTAGACAAATTCCTTGACCACTTCAAATGCTTACAAAGGCCTCATTGATGTCTCGCTGTGTCCGTCCAATCACGTCAATGTCGTCGGCGTACGCAAGCATTTGCGTAGACTTGAAATAAATGGAACCTCCTGTGTTGGCCAGTCACTCTTGCACGATCTTTTCAAACACGAAGTTGAAAAAGTTGCATGACAGCGCGTTACCTTGCCTTAATCCTTTTTTAACATCAAAGGCCTCGGTTTGCCTATTACCGACCTTAATGGAGTCGCGAGAATTCTCCATTGTCATCCTGCAAAGTCGAACGAGTTTGAAGGGAATGTTAAAACTAGGCATGGCTTTGTATGGTTCATCTCTATACACGCTGTCATATGCAGCCTTGAAATCGACGAAGAGGTGGTGAGTGTCGATTTGGTATTCCTGAGTCTTCTCCAAGATCTGCCGTAGCGTAAATATTTGGTCTATTGTGGATTTACCTGGCCTGAAACCACAGTATGAGATTCCATTCGTCGGGCGTGCTTTCCTCCGACCATACCTTGCAAATGAGATGGTGCATGCACCTTACCAGCTCATCTCCAGCCGCCTTAAGAAGATCAGCAGACAGGTCGTCTGCGCCCGCGACTTTATTAGACTTATGTCTTGATACCGCTATTTTGACTTCGTCTAGGTCAGGTGGACTGAATTCTGTTACATGAAACAACCTCGGAAACAAGCCTCGGATATAACGGACCGGATTAATGTTAACGACCCTTGCAAAAAACCAAAAAAGACAATGATCTTCCGCTCTCATTAATATGTCATAGACCATATACAGCAGTGGTTTACTTATGTCTAGCTGGTTAAGCCTGTAGTAAAGTCCCTCTAACCATACGGTGTCGAAGGTCTTTTCCAGATCAACCTGACAGGCACTCGTGCATTGGTTCTTGCATCTGTTCCATTGGATATCCGACACGAGTTTCGACGCTGCATGAATAGTACCATGCCCCGTCTTGAAACCGAATGGATTATCCGGAATGATGTCTTTGTCCTCAACCCATTTTGAAAGGGCTCTGTGAATCATCTTCTCGAATACCTTGCTGTTGCTCGGAAGGAGACTTATCGACCGGAGATTTGTCGGGTTGGACGAATCTTTTCCGTTTTTGGGGATCGGCTGCACCAACTCACCGGATAATATGCATTATTCAGTGCTTTGTAAGCAACGTTCTAAGCGCTGCTTGGCTATTAGAGAGTATGTTGATTGCTACTCCTCTTATGCCAGTCTCCAGATTTAGATTGGCGCATGTTAGGATGGCATGTATTTCTTCTTGAAAGATGCTAGGGCTCATTCCCAGAGCCTTCGAGGTCTTTGGTCCAAAGATGCCGGCGCCAACGCCAAAAGCCATCTTGGAACTATCAGTATACCACCTAAGGCCTTTGACATCAAGCAAGCGATCATTGGTTTTCCATGCTTAAGGATCTGGGATCAATATCTAAAATCTCTTCAAATCTGTTGTCAAAAGTGAAGGTGCGTGGCAATGCGTCCGAGACCGTCGTATTCATATACAGCTTGGGAAGGTGTTGTTAGATGGACATGTGACCCTCGGGTCTATATGGCAGGTTTGTTCCCGAGCGAAGGATTCTGATTACTCCTGCTAACCGTTACATCAATCTTCTTCTTCTTTGGTGGCGTTACAGCCCATGAAGGACCAGAGCCAAGCTTCTCTCAGTCATTCATGTTGTGTGCGATTTATTTTTGACACAGGTGAAAGGGACCTACTGTTTAAATGCCGATTCCGAACGGCATGAGTCGACAAGCTTTTTCATGGCAAGTTTACTACGGGGGGTTTTGCCAGTACCCCGCCGAGGAGGAACGTCGCGAAATAAACATTCGATGGCGTTGGTGTTATCGGGATCCGAAATCACTCATTGGGCGCCAGAGTCCAACACACTAACCACTGCGCCCTCGCATTAATCACGGGTCGTTAATGAAGGATCTTGAATAACGATAGTTCAACTCAATATTAAAAAGCTTGAACGAATTAGTACGGACTATAACCAACTCGGAATTTGGTCGGCTCTCGTCCTATCTAGGACAACCACCCCTGAGAGTAGTGAACGAACATCAACGACCCAAATCACTGCACTCCGCTGAGGTTGTGTGTCTATAGGCACATCATAAGAGAATATATAAATAAAAACTCTTGAACCTGCGCGAGTTTCTAAAAAAAAATTTAACGTCAGTCAGGAATATAAAATCTAAGACCATCGATCTTTGGCGAAAGTTTGAAAACATCCTCGAACAATTGTTTCGTTCCTTTTTAACTGTTTCTTGTGAAATAGTTTATATTTAAATAGCTGACTCATAAGTACACTTGGCAACCCTGCACGACACTTTGCCCTTGCTTGCACTTCACACTACCAAATCGCATTCTCGAAAAACGGTAAACAACAGCTGAGTCATAATCCTCTCATGGCGAAGTAGCCGCCATTATCCACCATTACAGCCATATTGGATTCGTTATCTACCGCACAGCTCTCAATCTCCAAAGCGCTCAGCTGATTTAATTCAACTGTAAATCATTGTTCTCTCAAGACCTCACACACTTAAATTCATGCCGAATCGAATCTACGTCGCTATTTTTCACTCATGCCCTCTCACTTGCTCTACCATTGTTCGCGCCATCTTGACAACTGATTATCCGAATGGTTGCCTGATGTTTATCGGACCACTACATTCAACTTATTTGTTGTTTTTGTTTTTCCTAGCCTTTTCCCACTTCGATAAGAGTTTCTCTCGTCAAAAGCGTAAAGGCCGTGTGTATCGAGTGATCGAAGTTGGAAGAAAATCTTTTTAAAAGTTAAAGCGATTCAAAATCAATCGTCAGTTCTGAAATAGCAGCGATTTACTAATCAACCAGTTGACATTCTCATACGACAGTCGACTTCTATACCAGTGCGTATAAAGATTCCGACTTCATTTGAGAAGCTGTAAGAAAACATTCACCAGAACGAAATCACAATCAGTTTATAAATTCCAAGTTGTGTGTGCAGATCCAAACATCAACGGACTCTACTATATATAAATTAAATTTGTCTGTAATCGGTATTCAGAAACGTTAGTGAATTTGTCGCAACAGGGTGCATACATTAGCTTTTTCCTTTTTTTTTTTGTGAAAATTCGTGCAAATATAAAACAGGAAAACATGAAGGCCATCTTGGGATTAAGTATTCTTCTTAGTGTCCTCGCACTAAACAGTGCCCAGGAGAATTGTAAGTGTGCTATATGGTTTTCAATATTTTTTTCTTTTCTTTGTTTCTATTGAACAATGTCGTAGAAAGTGATAGTGAATTTTGGTTTTCATTTTTGTTGTCCACAAAGTGTAATTAATTCCGTCGCAAGAATTACTTTGTGTGCTGCTTTGTCGGCGAAATTGAAGAGAAACACGTGATATGTTTTGTGCTCTTTGGGTTCTCTTAAATAGCCTTGCGGACAGCTGTGCGCAGAGCGAGTGTTAAACGTTGCGTTTTATATTTTCTTTATTTGGTGTGTTTTTTTTTTTTTTTATGTAGTTTTCTTGTTATGCCGGGAATTAAAAATAAATTGACCTGTAGTTTAAATCACCCACAGGGAATGAATAATTATTTGTTCGATATTTCTGAGAACATTCTAGGTAGAAGAGCTAATCTTCCTCAGGCATGTGAACGTCCTCCATTGTCCCTGTAAACATGTTTATTTCTATTTCACGCGGTGTACTATATCACCCCATATGTACATACATATTCGCCGACTAATCAGTGGATACAATTTTAACCGACGAAGGCGGGAATCTCGCTTTCATGATGTCTGAATTGTTGCGAAATAAGATCGACTCCGATAACACCCGAATATCGAACATTTTTCTATCCTACCTACATATGTAGTATGTATGTATGTATATATGTACCCAATAATATGGAAAGTATTTTATACCCGTTTCAATATATGCACATACTACATGCGTACATATTTTTTAGATAACACGTTCCGATACTTCTATTATAAGATATCGAACTTTTGACGTGATAGATTAGGTTAGGTACATACATACATACAGTATTGTGCAAAACATGCAATTTTTTTTTCCTCTGACATATTGCTTGCTCTACTGTACAAAAACCCAATTTTCATAATTTTTTTAAGTAAAAATCTGTTAGTGACAATACATTTATCGATCGAAGTAAGAAATTCAGGAAAGGCACCGTTAAGCGGCCTACACACACGTTACGGATCGAATGGATCGGTTGCGATTCAAACAGATCGTCGTGTGTGTGGGGTAGTTTGCTACAGATCCCAAATTTTCAAATGAGTTTGATATTCTTGCGATCGGTAGCGTGTGTGTGGCGCGGTTGACGATGCCTAGGAAACGTCCACCCGAAGTTGTTAGAGTGCATCTATGCAGTCTGTTGATATGTTTATGATTGTATTTATGATTCGTATGTGCACATACGAATGTGAGGGCGCAGTGGTTAGTGTGTTGGACTCTGGCGCACGATGAGCGAGTTCGGATCCCGATAACACCAACGTCATCGAATGTTTATTTCGCGACGTTCCTCCTCGGCGGGGTACTGGCAAAACCCCCCGTAGTAAACTTGCCATGAAAAAGCTTCTCGACTCACGCCGTTCGGAATCGGCATTAAACTGTAGGTCCCTTTCACCTGTGTGGAAAATAAATCACACACAACATGGGTGATTGAGAGAAGCTCGGCTCTGGTCCTCCATGGGCTGTAACGCCACCAAAGAAGAAAGAATGTGCACAAATGTTTGTTATAAAACTGTGAACATCGAATCATAAAATGAAAAAAGCAATGAGGGTGTATACACGAGAAGATATCATCCGAAAAAACCGGTTTTGTGGGAGAGGGAGCTGAAGGTTGCGGTACGAAACGGAATACCATTTTCTTCCGCAAATTTACGGGGTGAACAGAAGTGGAAAACTAATACATATACAACTCTTCAGTTTTCGAGTCCGCACTTTTTTGCCTTTTTTCGGAAAAAAACAAAGGGACATTTTAGTGCGTGGTTGCACTTAATATCTCTTTCAAATGAAATGTCAAAAAGACAGAAACACTAACACAATTGAACTAGGTTCACATATACAATTTTTTCTTCTAGAAAAATGAGTCCCGTGTATGCTTCAGTGTAGAGCATCAAACCGGTCTTTCTGCTGCTAGCGATGATCTCGTGTATACAGGCCCAATAAACACTCGCAGGCAATAGGCAATAGAATTATGAGACCCTCATTCACATATTTGTGAATGCATGTATCTATATATGAATAAGTTATAAGGATCAGAAACCACTCCTGCATCCACAGTGAACGTTTCTTTTTCATTATCCCTTAATATTCGAGTATTTTCCTTTTTTGGGCTAGCGCCGGACATTCGCACAGCAGGTGACGAATGGACTCTTCGTCCCTGCAGCTTCTGCAGAAGTCATTGTAGGGCTGGCCTAGTCGAGCTGCATGGTAGGATAGCATGCAGTGCCCGGTGAGAGCACCGACTTACCCCGTTTACATGCGTAGTTGAATCCGGATTCAACCAGGATCGAAATTCATATAAACGCGGATCGAGTTGGAATAGAGTTGACTCGACTCGATCCACCTAGCAGAGCTGGATCGAGTTGAAAAAATGCATCTAAACCTGGGTCGAGGAATCGAACTGACATTTTGTCTCTGTATGTGTGAGATATCTTTTTTGCTTTTCTTTCTCTTCGCTTGCTGGTAGGCACAACTTTGCTGACTAACACAATCAAAGTGAACGGTCCGTATATACCGTAGATAAATGAACAAGATGGAAAATCTTCGTACCGCTGCCCTGTGATCCCCGCAGGGGTTGGTTGGTGCTTTTGTAATACACACCGATACTATACTTGTTGATCTCCGTCGTTTAAAACCCGACGCTTTTGACTAACACAATAATATCCTCAAGATGTCAATGTGTAGAGTCAAGACGTCGGAACAAGGCAGAATGAAATATTCAAGACGCCGTCAAACCGGAATGCGTTTGTAGGGGCTAACTGTCAAAGTGTCTGTCAAAGCTATCTCTATGTCTTTATCTATGGTATACACATACATACTATCTGTCACTTCAACTGCGTTTGAACTCTTCGATCTTTCGACTACATTGCGGAGAAACCTGGATCGAAATTTCAACTCAGTTTCGACTCGATCTTTCGACTACGGGGTAAGTGTGTACATGTGAATGATGGTTTGGCGATCAAAAGTGACGAGTTGCAAAAATGTTTGTGGTTGCATGACGATCAGCGGCCATGTTGGTTTTGATCGACAGTGTGTACATGAATTGTGTCATTCAAGCCACAGATAAATATTATTGAGATACCAAACTTTCGTACGTCTGCCCGGTGATCCCCGGAAGGGTTGGTTTTTGCTTTTGTAATACAAAAAAAAAAAAAAAAAAGACGGGGTGGGACCTCACAGCTGCTCAAGGAGTGAACAGCCAATACATATGATTCCCATACTCGAGGAATTCATAGATATTTACCGAGTCTCACCCATAGATAAATGAACAAGATGGTAATCTGATAGCTTTTGACAGGCACTTTGGCAGCTAGCCCCTACAAACGCGTTTCAGTTTGACGGCGTCTTGACTATGTCATTCTGCCTTGTTCCGACCTGGTACCGACGTCTTGACTCTACACATCGACGTGTTGATACTATCATTGTGTTAGTCAAAAGCGTCGTTTTTAAACGGAGAATAACACGCATAGTATCGGTGTAATAAAAACAAAAAAACAACCAACCCTTGCGGGATTCACAGGGCAGACGTACGAAAGTTTTCCATCTTGTTCATTTATCTATGGTCTCACCGTTGTCTCTGGGACGTAATGTGTTTAGAATATATACGTCGGGACAAAAAAGACGAAGGTTACCAGGAATTAGTGAATTTAATGAAAAAATACAAATTCGCTGTCCATGGTAACTGCGCGAAATTATGTACTTGAATGATGTTTTGCGTGTCAAACAAAATCTACAGTCTGTACATGAGACACTTTACTCAAAACTGACGTGACTTTTGATCGCAGGTGTGTACCGCACTTAAGATCGACTCCGATAACACCCGAATATCGAACATTTTTCTATTCTACCTACATATATACCCAATAATATGGAAAGCATTTTATACCAGTTTCAATATATGCACATACTACATGCGTACATATTTTTTAGATATCACGTTTCGATACTTCTATTATAAGATATCGAAATTTTTTTACAAATTCTAAAAAAAATTTGGTCCTCAATTTGCATCCTTAAATTACTACTAGAAACATTTCCTTCGAGGTTTTTTGTTTTCATGAAATTGAAAATCGATATTTTGAGTTCTATCGATAACTCTTCTATAAAAGTACATTAAACAATTCTTCATTATTTCTTAGTTTAAATGTGATTTGTAGCTAATATTTCTGTAATGAACTTGGGTTAAGACATACATACATAGTATGTAACTGTCCTACCTGTGGTATCGGCTTCGATAACTCGTTTGATTCCTGAATAATGTATACTTTTTCGGCTAAATTACATATGTACTATCATTCATAGCTTCTCAAGCTCTCTGCTAATTCAATTTGTTATATCAATAAAAAAACCTCGCGAGATACTAATGAGAGTTCAGTGTGCCTAAAGCCTTTGATAACCACTCGATTAAGTAATATGTCCTTTATGTAACTTACTCGTATTAGACTGTACTTGGTATTCCTTCCGGTGTTCGTCAGAGACTTGCAAGTTAACTAATTCTTTGTGAGTCAATAGCTTCGATAACTATATTTTCTTTTAAAGGCCGCCAATATTGCGTGCGTTACAGCTAATAATACAGTAGGATAGCATCGGTGTGGTCAAACGATGTTTTCGAACCTTGTCATCGGCGGTTTTCAATTTGATATCATTTTAAGTCGGATCAATCAAAATCAGAAAAAAATCAGGTTGAAAAGGTTCGATAACAATTCGATAAAGACTCATAAAAGCAGAAGTTGCCTTTTCGATTGTATTTTTGACTTTCAGCAATTATCTTTTATTCAACTTATAATGTCCGATAGAAATCGTAAGGGAGATAAAACGCAAAACATAAAGAGATAACACGAACATGCCTTACGAAAAAAGAAAAATGTTTGCTATTACTGTTGAACAATCTCTTACTTGTGACATCGAGTTAATATACATTGTGTACTCAAATAGCTGACCATATGCCCCTGCTGGTTATCGAAAGCCTTAAGCGAATATTTTTCCATATTTAAATGCCTTTAAGACCTCGCACTTGCAATTTGCACGACGAAATAGACCTTCAATTGATTTTCTCTTTATCAACTATCAATTTACATACGACCAAACGGAAACAATACAAGCTGGAAAAAAACCACAGAACCTAATTGATTAGGAGTAAATGCAACATTTTGCACACTGCCCCAGCAGATCACATTATCTCTTCCGCACATGTCGCGGCAGCGCAAACAAGACAAAACAACCGATGCAAGGCAATAATAGGCAAGAACAAAGTATATCAAGACGGGAAATTCGACGCGTCACGACTGAGCAAATCGTTTTGACATTTAGAGCAACATAACCTTGCACCGTGGCGCAGTGGGTAGTGTGTTGGCCTCTGAAGCCGATGACACGGGATCGAATCCCGACACAGCCATGTCATCGAACGTGTTTTTCACGGTGTTTCTCCTCAGCGGGGCTCTGATAGAACCGCCTGTAGTAAAATTGTCATGAAAAGCTTCTCGAAATTCGCCAATCACAACATGGGTGATTGAGAGAAGCTCGGCTCAGGTCCTTCATGGACTGTAACGCCAACATACATACATACATACAACCTTTTACAACTAAGCTTCGTAGGATCCATTTAATTTTTCCTCTGCTTAAAAAACACTTCTACACGTATTCGTAATCAATTGCAGGCAACGTTGCAGTAGAACCAATCTCGGATCAATGGATTACGATGAAAGATGATCCATGTGTCGATTCAACGATCGGTCAAATCAAGAAAGAATTCAAGGCTTCCATGGCGTACCTCGAATTAGCTGCTTATTTCTCCCGTGACAGTGTTAATCGTCCAGGTTTTGCTGAGTTCTTCTTCAAAGCAGCCCGCGAAGAACGTGAACATGGTATCAATCTGATTGAATACCTGTCCATGCGTGGTAAGCTGACCCAAAATATCGAGCAACTGCTTCCAACATACGTAAGTCTGACTTGATGACTTCCTAATTAGCGATATCTTATTAAAAATATATATTTTTTTTTGTCTAGGAATCACTGAATATCGCCAACGTAAGTCTTTGCATTTGATTTGGTTTTGAATTTAACTGATTTTGGTAAATTTCTTCTTTTTTACTTGAATCTATAGGGAACAAATGGTGTGTGGGGTCTTGAGAAGGCGCTTGATTTGGAGATCAGCGTAACGAAGAACATCGTCGAGCTCATTAAGTCATGCGAGACTGGAAAGCGTAATGACAAGCACAATGACTACCACGTAAGATCCTATTCACCTTACCACTAATTCCTTTGTTTAACTGATTTTTGTTTCCATTTTCTTCTTCCAACCATTACAGTTTGTCGACTATCTAACCGGAGTCTATCTAGAGGAGCAACACAAGGGACAGCGCGAAATTGCTGGCAAATTGGCCACGCTGAAGAAGATGATGAAGAGCCAAGGCAAATTGGCCGAATTCCTGTTCGACAAAGAATTGTAAAGCTGCGAATTCCCCCCCCCCCCTCATCCTGCTTTACAAACAATTGTCATTCATTTCCATCATCGTTTGAACTGTAAAACCTATGTTCGCAATGAACTAACATCTAACCAAGCAAAGTCAGCGATCAATATCCTCTAGAGAATTATTTACGAAAACAATTTGTTAACAGAAAAAACATAAATTAATAAACACGGAAAACACCATAGACTGCAGTCGAAAAGAAAAGCAAACTAATTGTTCTTTTACTTATTACTTGTGATTGCATCTTCATTCAAAGTCCATCCCTAAGCTCGTTGGACGCATTCGGAAGGACTAAGTTCTAAGTTTTGTTTTTTTTTTTTTCTTTCGTTTCATCATCTCGTTATTTTTAGTTGTAAGTTGTCATTAAACTTCTATGTAAACTTGAAGAGATTTCATTTCCTTTTGTAGAATGTACAATTGAGATACATTAAACGAATAGATGACTCCTTACAGGTTGCGTCTTTTTTTTTTCGGATCTGCCTTGGGTAGTGGTTTATTTGTTGGATGCGGTATTGTAGGGGAATATAACTTCAAATTGGAAGTTATATAGAAATTGCTTGCTTTGTACTGAACGAGGAAGCCTCCTCCCAGAAATCCGGCTATTCGATGTAGATATCAAGCTCAAGCCTACTTACGTAGAAGGGAGCACACGTCTTATTGAAAAAAAATATGTATGTATGCATGGCAAAGGACTAACAAAGGCCTCGTAGGGGTAGCATCTATCCGACGGATGCTGGCCCGCTAAAAAGCGAGAAGAGCCACCGCAGTCAAATATCTTGCCGCACTGTTAGTAAGTCCTATCCCTACCTCCTCGTGGTGCCATCTGGGAGATTTCCCATGGAAATTGCAGACGGGGAAGGGCGAATGGCGAGCCTCCTGCGCCAAAAAACAGGATTAGTCGGTTGGGCTACGGCCTAGTAAGCCGTAACCGTAAAAAAACTACAAACTCCGAAACAACCACAAGCCTCGGATATAACGGACTGGATTTATGTTGACGACCCTTGCAAAAAACGAAAAAAGGACAATGATCTTCGGCTTTGTACGTGAAATGTTAGTTCCCTAAACAGGCCACGTGCAGCCGAACAACTCGCGGACGCCCTAGACCGCTATAAAGCGGACATGACCGCCATTCAGGAAATGCGATGGAATGGACCGGGTATAAAGCGGATGAAAAACTGCGATATTTACCACGGCGACTGCTATAGGGACAGAGGACAACGATTGTTCGGATGCGGATTTGTTCGAGGTGGACTAAGGCAAAAAGTCCTAAGCTTTCGGCATGTGAGCGAACGCCTCATAACAATCCGTATCAAGGCTACATTTTTTAACATCAGCCTGACCTGCGTCCACGCCCCCACGGATCTCGTAGACAGAACGTATGCCCAATGTGCCACCTATGACATCAAAATTGTGTTAGGAGACTTCAGTGCTGGGAAAGGAAAGCATCTTTGAACGAGTCATCGGCAAACATAGCTTACACAACACCACCTCCGATAACGGACACAGGCTGATTGATCTTGCTAAGGGGCGAAATCTCCTTCTAGCCAGTACGCTCTTCCCGCACC
This sequence comes from Eumerus sabulonum, assembly GCA_951905685.1. Lineage (NCBI taxonomy): Eukaryota > Metazoa > Arthropoda > Insecta > Diptera > Syrphidae > Eumerus > Eumerus sabulonum. Next base: position 164,053,088 of record OX645060.1, on the reverse strand, counting down.
TCGATATACACAAAGGCACTTGGCGGCCTTTTGATCAATCAACTACCAACCAGATTGATCACATCGCGTTCGACGTCAGGCACTCCTCCACTATTCTTGATGACCGAACCTTCCGAGGGGCTAACATCGACTCGGACCACTATATTGTAGTAGCCAAGATGCGCCTACGGATATCACGAACGCAGCGGAGTAGATCAAGAATACAAAGTTATGACGTCGGAAAGCTACTATCGCCAGAAACCGCTCGTGCTATTACCGATCGCGTCTCCCTTAAGCTCTCCAATACACCTCAATCCTCCACGCTATCAATAGAACAGCAGTGGAGCCTTTGCAAACAAGCCCTGAAAAGCTCTGCATCCGAATTTTTGGGTTTCAATGTTCCACCACGAAGAAACACCTGGATCGATGACGAGTGCAGGAGGATTCACACAGCGAAGCAGGATGCATATAAGGCCTCGCTGCATAAAAAACAAGAGCAGCTTGTGAGCTCTACGAGTTAAAACGAAGGGAGGAGCATAAGCTTCTCAGAAGAAAGAAGAAAGAGCACGAGAAGCGCGCGATTGAGGATTTGGAGAGGTGTTACTGCAGGCGTGACGTTCGAAAGTTTTATCAACAGATAAAGCGAACATGCCAAGGTTATAAAGCCAGAACGGAAGCAGGGGTGAGAACGGACACCTAGTAGTAGAATAGCAGTCGATGCTGAGAATATGGAAAAACCACTTCTACAGACTGTATAACGGCGATGTTAGTCAATATACCGCTGTCAGGCGGAATGAACCATTTCTAATCGACGAAGACCACAGAGAATTCTGTCCCCCTGACCTCGACGAAGTTAAGATTGCCATATCGAAGCTCAAGTCGAATAAAGCTGCTGGCGCAGACGGACTGTCTGCTGAGCTCTTCAAGGCAGCTGGGGATGACCTGGTTAGGAGCATGTACCAGCTCATCTGTAAGATAGGGTCAGAGGAAAGCATACCCGAGGAATGGAGTCTCAACATCGTATGCCCGATCCACAAGCAAGGAGACCCCTCTGATTGCGCCTACAAAATCTTCTCTGCCGTTTTGTGTGAACGCCTGAAGCCTTTTGTAAATAAGCTGATAGGTCCTTATTAGTGCCGATCCAGACCAGGGAAGTCCACCAACGACCAAATCTTCACACTTCGGCAGATCCTGGAAAAAAACAATGAATTTCAAGTTGACACTCACCACCTATTTTCCGACTTCAAAGCCGCATACGACAGCGTAAATAGAGACGAGCTATACAACGCTATGTCTATCTTTGACATACCTGTTAAACTCGTCAGACTATGCAGGATGACTTTGGAGAATGCTCGCTGCTCCCGAGCATCGGTGAACACCTCACCGATAGTTTTGATGTCAAAAAAGGATTTAGGCAGGGCAATGCGCTGTCGTGTGATTTCTTCAACATCATATTGGAAATGATTGTGCAAAAATCACTGGCCAATACGAAAGGCACAACTCCTTGCATACGCCGACGATATTGACATAATAGGTAGATCACAGCGAGATGTCAATGAGGCGTTTGCGAGTATTGAGATGGAGGAGACGAAAATTGGTTTGGCGATAAACGAGGGCAAAACTAAATAAATGCTGTCATCAAAAAAGGACGCTCACCACGACGTCTTGGCCAGAACGTTCGTATTGGCAGTTATAAGTTCGAGGTAGTTTAGGACTTCGTCTACGACATCAGTTCCGAAACCAAACGCAAATCACTCTTGCTAATCGCTGTTTCTTTGGGCTCAGGGGGCAATTGAGTAATAGAGCCCTCTCCCGAACGACAAAGTTCACTCTATATAAGACCCTTATCATCCCGGTCCTGTTGTACGGCGCAGAAGCATGGACACTATGAAAAGCGGATGAGGAGGCCCTTGGTCGGTTCGAGAGAAAGATTTTGTGCGTGATTTTCAGGCCTATAAACGCAGACGGGGGATGGAGGAAAAGATTCAAACACGATCTTTACGGGGTGTACAGCGACATGAGCCTAGTTAGGCGTCTACGGATTCAACGCCTAAGATGGCTGAGCCATGTAGAGCGAATGGACGCCACAGCTCCAGTCCGGAGAGTCTTTGAATCCAACCCCGAGGAACGAAGAAGCAGAGGACAGCCGCACTTAAGATGGCGCACACAGGTGTAAGGGGACCTCAGCCAACTGGGTGTGTGGCGATGGAAAAGGCTAGCAAAATATCGTGCTAATTGGAGGGGCATGTTGGTTGAGGCCCAGGTTCACCCCGAACTGTAGCGCCCATTAAGAAGAAGAAGATGTATGTATGCACAAAAGTAAGTATCGTTCTCGTCGTAAACTACAAGTTTGTATTGAACTGCGAGAAGTGCACCGACAACAACTACGGGCACGAATGATGTAATCTAGGACAAAGGAAATCCTGGACGTCTTCCAGCGCCTTCAATCATTAGAGCCGATACTTTCTGGGAAGTTGCACGATTTATGCGTCATATCTTGGACTTCGATGATAATCGGCTACACCGCTCCCTTTGCATGGTGGTCGGTTGACTAAATTTTGTAGCATCCGATGCATAGTGGGTTGGTATTTTGTTGGTCGAACAAATTAACTTACCGTATGTGTCTACGGCAAGCTATTTTGAAAGAGCTTATTGAACCTACAGCTTGCAGCTCTGCTTAATAGAGTGTTGTAACGATTGGGCAATTTAGAGTTGATTTTAGCAATATTTTTGGGCTTAAGTCAAACTCCATCGACTTTAAACCTATAAGTGATCGCTGGGCTGTGATCCGCATCAGAGTAAGATTTTATAACGTCAGCCTTATACGTGCACACGCCCCTACCGACGAGGCTGAAGACCCTACCAAGGAGAACTTCTATGACCTCTTGGGCAACGCCTACGGAGCTTGTCCGGAGTACGATGTTAAAATCGTGCTCGGGGCTTCAACGCCAAAATCGGTAAGGAGAACACCCTTGGCGAAGTGATCGGCAAGCACAGCCTCCACGATACAACAACAGATAACGGCTTCCGACTCAGGGACTTTGCGACAGCTCGTAATGCGGTGATAAGTAGCACAAGATTACCTCGTAAGCGAATCCACACAGCAACCTGGCGATCTCCGGACGGTCGAACCGCCAACCAAATCGACCATGTGCTCATTGACGCAAGGCACTCGTCAAACATCCTGGAAGTGCGAACATTCAGAGGGGCAAATTTCGACTCTGACCACTTTCTCGTAGCAGCAAGATTCAGAGCTCGACTGTCCAATGTCAGAAAGCTGCACCGACCCATTAGGAGGAGGTTCGACATTGGACACCTGAGTACACCGGAGGTTGCCAGAGTCTACAGGGAGCAGCTGAGCGAAAGACCCTTCGGTATGCCTACGTCGAACACAAATGCCAATAATATGTGGCTGCATTGCCGCTTAGCCATTCAGGAAGTAGCCGAAACCACCATAGGATACCTACCACCCCCGACGAGAAACCCATGGTATGATGGCGAGTGTGAGAAGAAAAAGGCAGCAACCGACGAGGCGTACCAAAAGGCGCTACAGAGGAAAACCAGGGCAGTCTAGGGATTAGCATAAAACACGAGCTTTTTACAAGAAAGCCAAAGACTTTGCAGGAGGCTTTAAAAAAGGGCACCCGGGCTCTTCGAAACTGCGAGGGTAATCTTGTCACCGACCCACAGGGAATAGTTGATGTGTTTAAGCAGCATTTCCAGCAGCTGCTTAGCGAGCATGACCAAGAGAGAGTGGTTGGGACCGAGGAAATCCCAACTCCAGCCGCTGAAATAGTCCTCCCACCCAGCATCGAAGAAGTCGGCACAGATATTCAGAAGCTGAAGAATAACAAGGCCGCAGGCTCAGATGGCTTGTCATCAGAGCTCTTCAAGGCTGGCGGCGATGTTCTGATAGGGAGCACGCACCAGATCATCTGCAGAATTTCGGAAGATGAAAGCATGCCCGACGACAGTAATACTAGCTCTATTTGCCCCATCAACAAAAAGGACGATCCTACCTCTTGCAAGAACTATAGAGGTATATCCCTGCTCAATGTCGTATACAAGATCCTGTCTAGCGTATTGTGTGAACGTCTAAAGCAATTTTGCACCGCACTTATCGACAGCTACCAGTGCGGCTTCCAGCCCGGCAAATTGACTATAGACCAAATTTTCACACTTCGACAAATCCTGGAAAAGACCAACGAGTTTCGAATCGATACACATTATCTTTTCATCGATTTCAAAGCCGCATACGACAGCATTCATCTTGAAGAACTGTTTGGTGCGATGGCCGAATTCAGGATCCCGGGAAAACTGATCCAGTTGTGTCGCGCCACGCTAAAAAATACGCGATGCACCTTGAAACTCGGTTCCAGGATTTCGGAACCGTTTGAAACATGCACCGGATTTCGGCAAGGAGATGCGCTGTCATGTGACTTCTTCAACCTGGTGCTGGAGCAGATAGTGCGACGGGCATGCGTCAACAGGGAGGGCACTAATTTCTACAAGTCCGTCCAGCTGCGATACGCGGATGATATCGACATCATCGCGTGTCTCGTCGTGGCATTATGGAAGCATTCACGGCGATTGAAGAACAGGCGAAACGAGTTGGTCTTAAGGTAAATGCGGATAAAATGAAGTACATGCTGTCAAGCAAAAACCAATCCGTCGCTCATCACCTGGGACAAAATATAACAATTGACAGCTACAATTTCGAGGTAGTTAAGGAGTTTGTCTACCTCGGGGCAAACGTAAGTTTCACAAATGATACCACAGTGAAGATCGGGCATAGAATCGCCCTTGGCAACCGCTGCTACTTCCGCTTGTCCAAACAACTGGGGTCAAAACTCCCCACTCGAAACCAAAGTCATGCTTTACAAAACGCTCATACTGCCAGTCTTGCTGTACGGAGCCGATAGCTGGACGATAAGCAGGACGGCGGAGCTGATTTTGGGTTCTTTCGAAAGAAAAATTCTGCGCCGGATATACGGTCCTATCTGTGAGGAAGGTGAATGGAGAAGAAGACAAAACCGCGAACTACGAACTGTACAAAGATGTGGATGTAGTCCGGAAGGTAAAGATCCGTCGACTACACTGGCTCGGCTACATCGAGCGCATGGACGTCAACGCTCCAGGTAAGACCTCCGGTATAAAGACCAAGTAATCGCGGATGTAAGGCATCTTGGTCTTGATAACTGGAAGCAGCGTGCCCGGGACCATCAAGGATGGAAAGCAGCTATAGCTCAGGCTCAGATCCTCCATGGATCGCTGGCCTGATAAGTAAGGAAGTAAAGTCAAACCTCTCTGTATGCGTCTACCTCTTTCTAAATAAAAATGCAGTTCTGAATTCATGCTACCTGGGTACCATTTAATGCCTATTATATACTATTTTTCTTCCACTGCGGTCTCGCCATATACATATGTACGTTCGTAGTGATGTAGGCTACCAAATTCCAGCACAAGGTGGCTATTATGCCCATTTGCAATTCAACTGTAAGTCATTTAAATACGCCCCTCCTCAAACAGCGATTCAACTTGCAAAGAGACACTCTGTCTGGGTCTAATTCAAAAATTGTAAAACCCTTATGTAGACAATTCCAGCTGGCTTCGACATTCTGTACAGACAACACCCGGTGGAAGGTATGTTGAGATCTTCGCAAACGCAAACAATCAGCTAATACACGAGCCGAAACTTCCCTAATACTCTGGACTTGTTTCTTACTTCCCACCCTGATAAAACACTATTAATGTGCTATCGTTATAGCTAAAGAAAAAACTCATAAAAGCACCGTTTGGCAATATGAAAAAGCCAACTGGAATGGACGAAGCAACTTCTTTAGAAAAGCTAACTGGTCGTTATGTTTCCCTGATAACGACGTGGTTTCCACTGTTGATATGATCACAAATACCATTTTTCTTGCCTTGAGAAACGACCTGTAGTACGACTTGAGCTGTGAATATGCAACTAGGGGGTGGTAGGTAATTTCCTGGACTTCGACGAGTTAACTTCGTCCCAATGGTAGTAAACATTTAAGATTTAAACATTTAAGATTTAACCTCGTCATCGATTTCCAGACTCATTTAAAATGATATTCCAACCGTCAGTCGTTTACATAAGGCAAATCTGCTAGTTGCACATTTTGCTATAGCCAGCCAGGCTACTATAGCCGGTCATACGACTATACCGTATGCTACTGTAGCCAGCCAGGCTACTATAACTGGTCATACGGCTATAGCCACCCAGGCTACTATAGCCGGTCATACGGCTATAGCCAGCCAGGCTACTATAGCCGGTCATACGGCTATAGCCAGCCAGGCTACTAAAGCCGGTCATACGGCTATAGCCAGCCAGGCTACTAAAGCCGGTCATACGGCTATAGCCAGCCAGGCTACTAAAGCCGGTCATACGGCTATAGCCAGCCAGGCTACTAAAGCCGGTCATACGGCTATAGCCAGCCAGGCTACTAAAGCCGGTCATACGGCTAGAGCCAGCCAGGCTACTAAAGCCGGTCATACGGCTATAGCCAGCCAGGCTACTAAAGCCGGTCATACGGCTATAGCCAGCCAGGCTACTAAAGCCGGTCATACGGCTATAGCCAGCCAGGCTACTATAGCCGGTCATACGGCTATAGCCAGCCAGGCTACTATAGCCGGTCATACGGCTATAGCCAGCCAGGCTACTATAGCCGGTCATACGGCTATAGCCAGCCAGGCTACTATAGCCGGTCATACGGCTGTAGCCAGCCAGGCTACTATAGCCGGTCATACGGCTATAGCCAGCCAGGCTACTATAGCCGGTCATACGGCTATAGCCAGCCAGGCTACTATAGCCGGTCATACGGCTATAGCCAGCCAGGCTACTATAGCCGGTCATACGGCTATAGCCAGCCAGGCTACTATAGCCGGTCAAACGGCTATAGCCAGCCAGGCTACTATAGCCGGTCATACGGCTTTAGTCAGTCAGGCTACTATAGCCGATCATACGGCTATAGCCAGCCAGGCTACTATAGCCGATCATACGGCTATAGCCAGCCAGGCTACTATAGCCGATCATACGGCTATAGCCAGCCAGGCTACTATAGCCGATCATACGGCTATAGCCAGCCAAGCTACTATAGCCGATCATACGGCTATAGCCAGCCAGGCTACTATAGCCGATCATACGGCTATAGCCAGCCAGGCTACTATAGCCGATCATACGGCTATAGCCAGCCAGGCTACTATAGCCGATCATACGGCTATAGCCAGCCAGGCTACTATAGCCGATCATACGGCTATAGCCAGCCAGGCTACTATAGCCGATCATACGGCTATAGCCAGCCAGGCTACTATAGCCGATCATACGGCTATAGCCAGCCAGGCTACTATAGCCGATCATACGGCTATAGCCAGCCAGGCTACTATAGCCGATCATACGGCTATAGCCAGCCAGGCTACTATAGCCGGTCATACGGCTATAGCCAGCCAGGCTACTATAGCCGGTCATACGGCTGTAGCCAGCCAGGCTACTATAGCCGGTCATACGGCTATAGCCAGCCAGGCTACTATAGCCGGTCATACGGCTATAGCCAGCCAGGCTACTATAGCCGGTCATACGGCTATAGCCAGCCAGGCTACTATAGCCGGTCAAACGGCTATAGCCAGCCAGGCTACTATAGCCGGTCATACGGCTTTAGCCAGTCAGGCTACTATAGCCGATCATACGGCTATAGCCAGCCAGGCTATTATAGCCGATCATACGGCTATAGCCAGCCAGGCTACTACAGCCGATCATACGGCTATAGCCAGCCAGGCTACTATAGCCGATCATACGGCTATAGCCAGCCAAGCTACTATAGCCGATCATACGGCTATAGCCAGCCAGGCTACTATAGCCGGTCATACGGCTATAGCCAGCCAGGCTACTATAGCCGGTCATACGGCTATAGCCAGCCAGGCTACTATAGCCGGTCAAACGGCTATAGCCAGCCAGGCTACTATAGCCGGTCATACGGCTTTAGCCAGTCAGGCTACTATAGCCGATCATACGGCTATAGCCAGCCAGGCTATTATAGCCGATCATACGGCTATAGCCAGCCAGGCTACTACAGCCGATCATACGGCTATAGCCAGCCAGGCTACTATAGCCGATCATACGGCTATAGCCAGCCAGGCTACTATAGCCGATCATACGGCTATAGCCAGCCAGGCTACTATAGCCGATCATACGGCTATAGCCAGCCAGGCTACTATAGCCGATCATACGGCTATAGCCAGCCAGGCTACTATAGCCGATCATACGGCTATAGCCAGCCAGGCTACTATAGCCGATCATACGGCTATAGCCAGCCAGGCTACTATAGCCGATCATACGGCTATAGCCAGCCAGGCTACTATAGCCGATCATACGGCTATAGCCAGCCAGGCTACTATAGCCGATCATACGGCTATAGCCAGCCAGGCTACTATAGCTGATCATACGGCTATAGCCAGCCAGGCTACTATAGCCGATCATACGGCTATAGCCAGCCAGGCTACTATAGCCGATCATACGGCTATAGCCAGCCAGGCTACTATAGCCGATCATACGGCTATAGCCAGCCAGGCTACTATAGCCGATCATACGGCTATAGCCAGCCAGGCTACTATAGCCGATCATACGGCTATAGCCAGCCAGGCTACTATAGCCGATCATACGGCTATAGCCAGCCAGGCTACTATAGCCGATCATACGGCTATAGCCAGCCAGGCTACTATAGCCGATCATACGGCTATAGCCAGCCAGGCTACTATAGCCGATCATACGGCTATAGCCAGCCAGGCTACTATAGCCGATCATACGGCTATAGCCAGCCAGGCTACTATAGCCGATCATACGGCTATAGCCAGCCAGGCTACTATAGCCGATCATACGGCTATAGCCAGCCAGGCTACTATAGCCGATCATACGGCTATAGCCAGCCAGGCTACTATAGCCGATCATACGGCTATAGCCAGCCAGGCTACTATAGCCGATCATACGGCTATAGCCAGCCAGGCTACTATAGCCGATCATACGGGTATAGCCAGCCAGGCTACTATAGCCGATCATACGGCTATAGCCAGCCAGGCTACTATAGCCGATCATACGGCTATAGCCAGCCAGGCTACTATAGCCGATCATACGGCTATAGCCAGCCAGGCTACTATAGCCGATCATACGGCTATAGCCAGCCAGGCTACTATAGCCGATCATACGGCTATAGCCAGCCAGGCTACTATAGCCGATCATACGGCTATAGCCAGCCAGGCTACTATAGCCGATCATACGGCTATAGCCAGCCAGGCTACTATAGCCGATCATACGGCTATAGCCAGCCAGGCTACTATAGCCGATCATACGGCTATAGCCAGCCAGGCTACTATAGCCGATCATACGGCTATAGCCAGCCAGGCTACTATAGCCGATCATACGGCTATAGCCAGCCAGGCTACTATAGCCGATCATACGGCTATAGCCAGCCAGGCTACTATAGCCGATCATACGGCTATAGCCAGCCAGGCTACTATAGCCGATCATACGGCTATAGCCAGCCAGGCTACTATAGCCGATCATACGGCTATAGCCAGCCAGGCTACTATAGCCGATCATACGGCTATAGCCAGCCAGGCTACTATAGCCGATCATACGGCTATAGCCAGCCAGGCTACTATAGCCGATCATACGGCTATAGCCAGCCAGGCTACTATAGCCGATCATACGGCTATAGCCAGCCAGGCTACTATAGCCGATCATACGGCTATAGCCAGCCAGGCTACTATAGCCGATCATACGGCTATAGCCAGCCAGGCTACTATAGCCGATCATACGGCTATAGCCAGCCAGGCTACTATAGCCGATCATACGGCTATAGCCAGCCAGGCTACTATAGCCGATCATACGGCTATAGCCAGCCAGGCTACTATAGCCGATCATACGGCTATAGCCAGCCAGGCTACTATAGCCGATCATACGGCTATAGCCAGCCAGGCTACTATAGCCGATCATACGGCTATAGCCAGCCAGGCTACTATAGCCGATCATACGGCTATAGCCAGCCAGGCTACTATAGCCGATCATACGGCTATAGCCAGCCAGGCTACTATAGCCGATCATACGGCTATAGCCAGCCAGGCTACTATAGCCGATCATACGGCTATAGCCAGCCAGGCTACTATAGCCGATCATACGGCTATAGCCAGCCAGGCTACTATAGCCGATCATACGGCTATAGCCAGCCAGGCTACTATAGCCGATCATACGGCTATAGCCAGCCAGGCTACTATAGCCGATCATACGGCTATAGCCAGCCAGGCTACTATAGCCGATCATACGGCTATAGCCAGCCAGGCTACTATAGCCGATCATACGGCTATAGCCAGCCAGGCTACTATAGCCGATCATACGGCTATAGCCAGCCAGGCTACTATAGCCGATCATACGGCTATAGCCAGCCAGGCTACTATAGCCGATCATACGGCTATAGCCAGCCAGGCTACTATAGCCGATCATACGGCTATAGCCAGCCAGGCTACTATAGCCGATCATACGGCTATAGCCAGCCAGGCTACTATAGCCGATCATACGGCTATAGCCAGCCAGGCTACTATAGCCGATCATACGGCTATAGCCAGCCAGGCTACTATAGCCGATCATACGGCTATAGCCAGCCAGGCTACTATAGCCGATCATACGGCTATAGCCAGCCAGGCTACTATAGCCGATCATACGGCTATAGCCAGCCAGGCTACTATAGCCGATCATACGGCTATAGCCAGCCAGGCTACTATAGCCGATCATACGGCTATAGCCAGCCAGGCTACTATAGCCGATCATACGGCTATAGCCAGCCAGGCTACTATAGCCGATCATACGGCTATAGCCAGCCAGGCTACTATAGCCGATCATACGGCTATAGCCAGCCAGGCTACTATAGCCGATCATACGGCTATAGCCAGCCAGGCTACTATAGCCGATCATACGGCTATAGCCAGCCAGGCTACTATAGCCGATCATACGGCTATAGCCAGCCAGGCTACTATAGCCGATCATACGGCTATAGCCAGCCAGGCTACTATAGCCGATCATACGGCTATAGCCAGCCAGGCTACTATAGCCGATCATACGGCTATAGCCAGCCAGGCTACTATAGCCGATCATACGGCTATAGCCAGCCAGGCTACTATAGCCGATCATACGGCTATAGCCAGCCAGGCTACTATAGCCGATCATACGGCTATAGCCAGCCAGGCTACTATAGCCGATCATACGGCTATAGCCAGCCAGGCTACTATAGCCGATCATACGGCTATAGCCAGCCAGGCTACTATAGCCGATCATACGGCTATAGCCAGCCAGGCTACTATAGCCGATCATACGGCTATAGCCAGCCAGGCTACTATAGCCGATCATACGGCTATAGCCAGCCAGGCTACTATAGCCGATCATACGGCTATAGCCAGCCAGGCTACTATAGCCGATCATACGGCTATAGCCAGCCAGGCTACTATAGCCGATCATACGGCTATAGCCAGCCAGGCTACTATAGCCGATCATACGGCTATAGCCAGCCAGGCTACTATAGCCGATCATACGGCTATAGCCAGCCAGGCTACTATAGCCGATCATACGGCTATAGCCAGCCAGGCTACTATAGCCGATCATACGGCTATAGCCAGCCAGGCTACTATAGCCGATCATACGGCTATAGCCAGCCAGGCTACTATAGCCGATCATACGGCTATAGCCAGCCAGGCTACTATAGCCGATCATACGGCTATAGCCAGCCAGGCTACTATAGCCGATCATACGGCTATAGCCAGCCAGGCTACTATAGCCGATCATACGGCTATAGCCAGCCAGGCTACTATAGCCGATCATACGGCTATAGCCAGCCAGGCTACTATGGCCGATCATACGGCTATAGCCAGCCAGGCTACTATAGCCGATCATACGGCTATAGCCAGCCAGGCTACTATAGCCGATCATACGGCTATAGCCAGCCAGGCTACTATAGCCGATCATACGGCTATAGCCAGCCAGGCTACTATAGCCGATCATACGGCTATAGCCAGCCAGGCTACTATAGCCGATCATACGGCTATAGCCAGCCAGGCTACTATAGCCGATCATACGGCTATAGCCAGCCAGGCTACTATAGCCGATCATACGGCTATAGCCAGCCAGGCTACTATAGCCGATCATACGGCTATAGCCAGCCAGGCTACTATAGCCGATCATACGGCTATAGCCAGCCAGGCTACTATAGCCGATCATACGGCTATAGCCAGCCAGGCTACTATAGCCGATCATACGGCTATAGCCAGCCAGGCTACTATAGCCGATCATACGGCTATAGCCAGCCAGGCTACTATAGCCGATCATACGGCTATAGCCAGCCAGGCTACTATAGCCGGCCATACGGCTATCACAACGGCGAACATCACAACCAAGATTAGAGATAACAGTAAGCAATCAATAAGCCGTAGGCGAGAACAGACTGAAAAAAGGATATCTTATCGGCACCATTAGAGCTGAGTCCATGTGTTCATTCTAATTCGATATCCTGGTATTTGACTGAGTACAACTGAATCTATTTAGAATTTAATAGGGCAAAGGCGTCTACTCTCTACAAAACCAATCATTTGTCAGACAGAACGATTCAGTATGGATTAAAAATTGATAAGTACCAGTCATCGCCATGCTCATCACGTCCGCTACATGGATTATTGGGACAAGGATTGGGTATTGACCAAAACAAAAGCAGCAACCTTCGACGCTACGTTAACATTCTCACCAGCATTTCCTGCTGATTAGCATTGTGCGAACAAACGTCCCACTCAAAATGACTTAACCCTTATCAAAGCTACTCGTATTCCACCATAGACAAGTCGTCAAAACAATGTGTCGGTGGAGCGAGAGAAGAAAAAGGATTGGATCAGCAAGTTGACGTGAAGCAGTGTTGGCATTAATCGATTAATTTTTTAATCAACTACTTAATTTGATTAATTTTAATCAGATTAAATTAATCATGATTGAAATAATCGTGATTAAAAAAGTAGTCTTAATCATGATTATTGAAGTTAATCATTAATCAATATTCATTAATTGATTAACTTGATTATGATTATTTCTTGAAACATATGTACTTACTTACTTATCAGACTTGCGATCCATGGAGGATCTGAGCCTGAGCTATAGCTGCCTTCCATCCTTGACGGTCCCGGGCACGCTGCTTCCAGTTGTCAAGACTAAAATGTCTTACATCCGCGATTACTTGGTCTTTATACCGGAGGCCCAGTCTTCCTCTTCTTCTCGAACCAGGAGGCTCGGAGTCGAAGACCTTCTTAGCTGGAGCGTTGATGTCCATGCGCTCGATGTGGCCGAGCCAGTGTAGTCGACGGATCCTTGCCTTCCGGACTACATCCACATCCTGGTACAGCTCGTAGAGTTCACGGTTGTGTCTTCTTCTCCATTCACCTTCCACACAGACAGGACCAAATATCCGGCGCAGAATTTTTCTTTCGAAAGAACCCAAAATCAGCTCCGCTGTTCTGCTTATCGTCCAGCTTTCGGCTCCGTACAGCAAGACTGGCAGAATGAGCGTTTTGTAAAGCATGACTTTGGTCTTTCGAGTGAGGAGTTTTGGTCCCAGTTGTTTGGACAAGCCGAAGTAGCAGCGGTTGCCAAGGGCGATTCTATGCCGGATCTCCACTGTGGTGTCATTTGAATTTACGTTTGCCCCGAGGTAGACAAACTCCTTAACTACCTCGAAATTGTAGCTGTCAATTGTTGTATTTCGTCCCAGGTGGTGAGCGACGGATTGGTTTTTGCTTGACAGCATGTATTTCGTTTTGTCCTCATTGATCTTAAGACCAACTCGTTTCGCCTGTTCTTCAATCGCCGTGAATGCTTCCACAATGCCACGGCGAGAACACGCGATGATGTCGATATCATCCGCGTATCCTAGCAGCTAGATGGACTTGTAAAAGATAGTGCCTTCCCTGTTGACGCCTGCCCGTTGCTCTATCTGCTCCAGCACCAGGTTGAAGAAGTCACATGACAGCGCATCTCCTTGCCGAAGTCTGGTGCATGTTTCGAATGGTTCCGAGGTCCTAGAACCGAGTTGCACGGTGCATCGCGTGTTTTTTAGCGTGGCGCGACACAACTAGATCAGTTTTCCCGGGATCCCGAATACGGCCATCGCCCCAAACAGTTCTTCACGATGAATCGATCAGCCTTTTAAATCAATCAAATTTAAACTTACATTTAATTTGGACATAGTTAATCTAATAATCAAATTAACGATTAATGATTATGATTAATAATCATAATCATTTTAAAATTGATTTTGATTAATTAATCTTAATCAACATTTTTGATTACGATTTTAATCATTAATTTTTAATCGTTAATCAGATTAACTTTGGGCCAACACTGACGTGAAGTGCGGTACCTTTGATGCTGGTATTCCTCCAAATCTTATAAAACTACCAACAAACTCCTTTTCGTTTTTCGGGCGATGCGTGCTGTTTTGTTCAAGAGGTTTGAATGCAATCACGTGGATAGATGAAGAGTGAAAGTGGTAGGAGGAATTCCAACACGACGACATTTAATGCACCTCTGTGCTGGTTGTGCTTGGAATACGGAAACGATACGATATGTGCAGTCAGCAAGGATGCAAGGGATTTTGAAAGATTTTTCTGGATATCCACTTAACTCATTTACTCCTTGCCGTTTAGCCGGTCGCCACTTTGCTGTCAGAATCTAAGGAAAGCTGGACTCCTTATTTGACCAATGGGAACGTGTCTACATCATCTAAGCGTGGGTGGAGATCAAACGAATTTCTTGAGATTTTTTTTTAATATTCAAAGCACGAAACGAAAACTGGTGAAGAAAGTAGAAGACCTGACCAACGTGATGATTCTGCAGAATTGGAGAAGTTTGACGCAGTTTTTTTGGTTTATTGTTTGCACAAGGCATGTTTAGATGTACATATGTACGTATGTATGTGGATGGAATTTAAGAAGTATTTTCTACTGACATTGAAGGATTTCTTACAATTTTCTCTGATTGAGGAAATATTCGGCAAATGCTTATAAGACCAATCCAACACCTATTAAGGACACGGACGCTTTAAGTTGTTTTGTCATTAATGGATTAGCAGCTTTCCACTGTGGTCTCATCGTCTTTGCCATCGGGAGACTTGATTTTTTTATGAATATACATAACGTCCTTAAGACTTTTTGTGTTCATCTAGTTACTCTAGTATTCATAATGCGAACAGAGGACGAAAAAAAAATTAGAACATTAAGATTGGCTGCAAAAGCTCTACAAGAGTTTTTTGCCGCCAATTAACGCCATGTTCGTACATGCTCGTAATGAACGTGCATGAGCTTCCAAAACCAGGACTGAAGTCTTCTCCATTCTAGAAGACGGACAGTTAGTGGCAAAGGTATGGAAAAATGACTCCTTAAATCTGTGTATATATCTGTGTTGGCAATGATGAGTATGGTCTTCAAACAGCAGAGTTCTTTAGTAGGTGGTCCGCAAAGCCTTGTCTAAATGGGATTATGACATGAACTTTGACATGTTGACGGGTAAAGAGTTCGTTGTGAAAATTGCCAATATGACTTCTATTCAAACGTTTGACATTGATAAAGTGGACTGCAATAGAACACAGTAAACTCGACGATCTTCATCAGTGTTTGATGGTTTCTCTCCGCTAATCGATTGCGCACCTAGTCCAATGAGCGCGATGCCATTGTTGCCTTACTGCAGCGTGACTTCCAACAGATTTACAAGTACTGACACTAGAAAACACTGGCGAAGATTCTTAATCTTTGGACCGGACGGGCATCCTCTGGTAGCCATGGAATCTGGTTGGATCGGGATCTATATTTTGAGCAAGCGAGCCTGATTAAAGCAATTTAGAGGACACTTTCATCTTTTCGATCATCTCATCGATCAGTTCGTCCATTTGCATAAGGCTCGTGTCAATCTTGTCGTTTGAAAGGTTCCTGTTGATCTATGGGAAGGACGCGCTTGAAGTATGTGCTCTCGGCAGAACGTGGTCAATTTGCTCTACTAATCGTAGGGGTGACTTTGGTGACGTAAAAGTATTCCGTAAACACTAAGTAGACTATTCGTTCATATTTGCTAGTCTCGGTCACGGCATAAGATTCAGGTAAAAGCCGCTTCTAGGAAACAGCGAACACCTTAGTAGGCTCCCCCAATTACCATGTGTGGCATTTAAGTCTCCGACCAAAACATAAAAGCGCAGAAATCGAAAGAGTGTTTTAAGCTTTGCGATGAAAATATTGGGTTTCGGTACTTCAGGTATATAGGCTTAGGTATATCTATCCGTTTCGAAGGAGGATACACACGAAACAAATTCCTACTTTAATCTACTTTAGATTAAAACAAAAAACAGCTCCTCGCTCGTTCCTGGTCTTTTCTTTTCTTCTTTTTGTGCCGTTACAGCCCATTAAGGACCAAAGCCAAGCTTTTCTCAATCATCCATGTTGTGATTTATTTTTCCCACAGATGAAAGGGATGTTGTTGTGTTGTTGTTAGGTGGTGCTACAGTACGTGGTGAACCTGGGCCTCAACCAATAAGCATCTCCAGCTGGCACGGTCTTTGGCCGGCTGTATATGCGGCCGTCCTCTGCCGCGCCCTCCTTCCGGGATGGATTCGAAGACTCTTCGGGTCGGAACTGTATTTTCCATGCGCTGCATCCATAGATGTCGTATCAGGCCGATGTCGCTTTACAACTCGTACAGTTATTCGTTATATCTTCTCCTCCATACACCGTTTGAACAAACGGGACCGTAGATAGTGCGCAGAATTTTCCTCTCGCAACGACCAAGGGCATCTTCATCCGCCTTTGTTAAGGTCCAAGCCTCTGCGCCGTAAAGGAGAACTGGGATGATCAAGGTCTTTTAAAGTGTCACCTTGGTTTTCCGAGAGAGGGCTCTACTTCTCAATTGCCTCTTGAACCCTAAGAAACAGCGGTTGACAGGAGTAATTATGCGTTTTATCTCAGCGCTGCTGTTGTTGTCGCCGGTCATCAGTGGGCCAAGGTAGACGAATTCCTTGACCACTTCAAAGTTATATCCGCCCATGGGGACGTTCTGGCAATACGTCGGTGTTGACCGTCTCTTTTAGATGAAAGCAGATATTTGACTTTACTCTCATTAGCCTTGAGACCCATCTTAGCCGCTTCTACCTCATAGCTTACAAAGGCCAGTGTCCGTCCAATCACGTCAATGTCTAGGTCGGGTGGACGGAATTCTCCTACATCGTCGTCCATTACGAATGGCTCGTTCTGCCTGACAGCGGCATCTTGTCTATTATCGCCGTTATACAGTCTGCAGAAGTGGTCTTTCCAAATCCTCAGCATCGACTGCGACTCTACTACCAGTTCTCCATTTTCATCCCTGCAAGCCGCCGCTCTGGCGTTGTAGCCATGGCATGTTTGTTTTACCTTATTGTAAAACTTACGGGCGTCATTCCCGCGGAAGCATCTCTCCATCTCCTCGATCTCACGCTTTCCGTGCTCTCTCTTCCTTCTTCTGAAAAGCGTGTGTTCCTCTCTTCTCTTCTGCTCATAGATTTCGCGAGCAGCTCTCGTCCGTCGTTGCAGGTGAAAGGGACCTACGGTTTAATGCCGATTCCGAACGGCATTAAAGGGCCCACAGACCTCACACTTGTGTGCACACATGTGTATCGACACCGGTGTGTGATTCCGCCACACACGTCACACCGATAGAAAAACCGACACTAAAAATCAAAGACTTTTGATTTTTACTCGCTCACCGACACATGTGTGCACACAAGTGTGAGGTCTGTGCGCCCTTTTAGAGTTCAACACACTAACTACTGCGTCACGGCACCACGGCACCCTCGCTCGATCCTGGTCAGTGAATTCCTATTCACAGACGGGAGCCTTAAGGGACTCTCTACCTGCGTACCCGTTACGACGAACACCCATCCAATTGGCCTGATCTTTGATCTGTTGTTGGAGCTGTCCAGTCTATCCTAAAACAATGTGCAGAATCGAGCGCAGGTCCATTTTAGCCTACAGTGCTTTAGGGGCATGCACTGAGAATTGAAGCAGTTTTGGGGAATTGTTCAACCTTTCCCTGACCTGACATCATTTGAGCGTGGGTCATTTGGGGAATTATGGTTGGTGTTTGGACAAGTCTCGAGGTAGAACTTTTTGCTGCCAAGCCAGATTTGCCTGTCTCAGTTGTTGGGACCTAAGAAATCCCCATTAGTTTGCAGGGTGTCCCAAGTATCCACCGAGTATGCATTTGAGCTGCTCCTTGTCGACGACCTCGTCTTGGCCCATGTTTTGGTCCTTCGCATGCTTTTTGCTGTAAAATATCACCCCGGCTTCTTAATTTTTTTCATCTTAATCGTAGGCAATCTAGGGAGATATTGGCCCTAAGAATGTCCAGCTCGCTGTTGGGAGTGAGCTGTAACAGACAAAGGGTAATGTCCGCTTCTCCCTCTTGGCCCTAAAGGTAGCGAATGACTTGACTCCTACAAAGCTGAGGTCATCGCTATCGAACTTTTTGACCTCTTATAGCAATCTGTCGGGTTCAGGGATCAATTCTACACCTTTGAGCAGCGTTGTCTGCAATCTCTCGGCCTTCGGCGTAAAGGATCAGAACTCCATCTTGTCTTGTAGATAATACATTTTTGACTCTCTGATTCCGCTTTTCTGTTTTGTAGTGAACAGCATAGCGGCTCTCACCTACACATACAATTTCAAAGTTTTCTACACAATAGAATATTTACAAAGGTCAAATGTCTCTCGTAGGTCCTTAGTGTGTGTGAAAATAGGCGACGACTGTTCTTTGGAAGGGCACTGTTGTTTCTGGGGCTTACTATCCACGAAGGGCTTTGCCCTAGTGGTGCTGATAAGTAATCTTCCACATTGCACACACAGTGACTGAGGCTCAGTCGAGCGGTATTATGCCGTAATTGTAAAAACATCGTCCGACTACGTCAACGTTTTTGGTGGTTGGGGTGGGATTCGACAATGACACCTGCGAGTATTCGCACAACATGTTCTAGCAAAGCAGGTCCAACACCGATGAACTTGTGCACTTATACTTATACATAGGTGCAATAAGTTACCTTTATATAGCTGAAACAAAATTAAAGTTAAAGCAGTGGACTGTAAAAAGAGAGAGTCGGCTTCAAGAAAAGCAAATAAACCGTTCTTCTCGGCAAGGAAAACGGTTGCGACTGTTTTCAAGAGTCAATACCGATTCTTATCTTAACTAGCTGCGACCAAAATTTGCGGAAGAGAGCCCATGTTTCACTACGACTACGCATTGTCTTGAATCGAAATCCACGACTTACAGTTTAAACCCGCCTGACGACTCTCTTTTCTCACCCGATCCAGCTACAAACGGTTTCTTTTTGTTCTCTAGTTTAACAATTACGCTCGGATGATACGAAATTTTCGTCAAAAAGGCGTCGAGTACTACTTGGACAGGAAGAAATATGTAAATTAGAAGGCTATGTACAATAGAACAATATAAATTAATTTAAATAAGAAATATCATAAATCAATGTTAAATCAGAAACTTTTCAGGCCACTCTCGTTCTCTTGACCTACTCGAAGTTAGGATAACAATATTTCCTTAAGCAGAGCTATTAACGAAAACAGACTGTCTACTAAACTCTTCAAAACAGTGAAAAATAAACTGGTTTGAATGTATCCATGAGTTATATTGTAAGATATAAACTGTAAAATGTCAGTATCCCCAATTTCAAGCTTCAGACCTAGGAAGTCAACTATCGACCAAGCGCCTGTGAAAAAAACGCGCCCGTTGAATGCGAAAGTTTATTGGTTCTATTCACCTTAAAATTCGGAGCGAACATCTCAACAAATTGGGATTGGCAAAATAAAACACAAAAAAAAAAAAAACACCTTCTTCACAAGTACAAAATCTAGTAACACACCTTGAATCTTTAGTTAATGTTCCCGATATTCCCAACTGAAATTTGGATTTATGACTTTGAGACAAGGGACTATGTTTTGCCGGGTTTTAAATTTCTTGCGAGAACTAACGAAAATTACGCTTCAGGTGGCGTTGGATGTTTTATAAAAGAGTACTACAGGGTTGTTGATTCCGTGTTTGTTGATTTTGCCAGTGCTGACGTCTTAAAGGTTTCTGTCGTTATTAGTAATGAGATATTTGTGTTCATTTGTATATATAGACTTCATATGTTAAACATTGCTTCATTTGTCTGTGAATTCTCTGATTTTTTATCAAAAATTAAATTAAAAAAATTAATCATTTTAGGTGACTTTAATTTAAATATTTTAGATAAAAATGAAACCGTTGCTGATTACTTATCCTTATTAGCGTCACATGGTCTTGAATGCTTTATAAATATGCCGACAAGAAATTCCTCTGCTACCTGTCTAGATCATATTTATGGCCGTTTTAGTAATATAGTGTCCAATCAATGTGAAGCAAGTGTTTGTGACTTAAAGATTACTGACCATTCTATGCTAGGACTCTTAATTAAAATTGCAAGGAATAAAACTAACAGCATTAAGATCTCCCCACTATACCAAGACTGAGAAGCTAAAAGTGGTTTACGAATTGTGGGAAGATGTTTATGCTTGTAGTGATCCTTCGGATGCATTTGACTTATTCATCGCTTCCATTAAAAGGCATTTCCAGGACTGTACTTCTTCTTTGTCCCCCCCTAAAACGGTCACTAGGCTTAAACCTTGGATCTCTAGATATCTTTTGAACAAAGTGATTAAGAAAAATAATGGGGGTGGCCGTGGTGCAGTGGTTAACATCATCGACCGCCGAGCGGAAGGTTTATGGTTCAAATTCGCTTCATAGCCAAGAAAAAGTAATTCCTATACGGACAAAAAGTATGCAACGCAGTTGTGAATGTAAAGTGACCAGACGTACTACTGCAGGCATAACACTCACAGTATATGGTCAACCGAAACTCATCCTCTGCGTATGCAATACCAAAGTGCTCGAACGAATTATTACGGACTATAACCAAAGCGGAATTTGGTCGGCTCTCGTCCTATCTAGGTATAGGACAACCACCCCTGAGAGTAGTGAACGAACATCAACGACCCCAACCACTGCACTCCGTTCAGGTTGTGTGTGTCAATACATCATAAGAGAATATAAAAACTCTTGAACCTGCGCGAGTCTCTAAAAAAAAAAAAAAAAAAAAAAAGCACCGGATTAAGTGCAATAAGTTTCTCAACAATTTGGACCTAAAAAGGAGGTATAAAAACCTGTGTGTACAAATAAAAAAGGAGATTCCGATTTGTCGTGACTCATACTACCGTGCTAGACTAATTTTGGCTAATGGGAATTTAAAAAAAACCGGCCAAGTGCGAGTCGGACTCGCGCACGAAGGGTTCCGTACTATTATGTATAAAAACGGCAAAAAAAGCATGTTTGTTGTATGGGAGCCCCATTTATACATATATTTATTATATTCTGTCTAAGTACCTATTTGTTGTTAAAGCAGCAACAGAAATACATAATCAGTGACATTTTATTCTCACTTTTCGGATAGTTAAAATCTAGAATGTTGTAATTTTTAGAAAATACTCATTTTTTGAGTGATTGCCAATTTGGGTTTAGACGTGGCAAATCGACTGAAACTGCTTTATTGAAATTAACTGGTGAAATATATAATAGTTTAAACACTTCTCAAATACCATCAACATTACTTGTTGATATCAGTAAGGTCTTTGATATGGTTAATCATACTTTGCTACTCGATAAACTTTACAAAGCGGGTTTCAGAGGCTCCATTTATAAATGGTTTTCTTCTTATTTATCCAACCGTTATCAAGTTGTAAAAATTAGGAATGTTTACAGTTCTATAGACTTCTTAAATATGGGTGTTCCCCAAGGAGCAGTATTGGGCCCAATCCTTTTTCTAATTTATGTTAATTCGTTTTTCTTACAACCTTTTAAAGGCAAAATAACTGCCTTTGCTGATGAAACATCTCTTTTCCACTCAAACACTAACTTAATTGATAGTTTTGCAGATGTTAACTGTGACCTAGATATGTTAAGGAGATGGTTTAATTATCATAAACTAATAATTAGCAACAAAACGAAGTACATGATATTTAATATCAATGGTAGAGTTTTCAGAGACCTTCCCTTATATTATCATGCACCATTGTGTAATCGATTTGTTCTTGAAGATATAGTATTCAACAATCAAGAATGTTTGAAAATTGCTTCTTGATTGAACACGTGGACAGTTTTAAATATTTAGGTGTTACATTGGACCAACAACTTTGTTGGAAAGACCATTCAATATATTTGAAACATTATCTAGGTAAATGGGGTTATAAGATAATTATTCCATCTCAGGATGCACTTTAATCTCTACCCGTTTTAAAATACTAAATGTATACTCGCACCGATATGGAACTAGCAAAAACATGTCCATGTCCGGAACTAAATGTATTATCGCACCGATATGGAACTTGCAAACCATGTCCATGTCCGGACCTGAATGCATACATACACATGTATGACATTCGTTCACGAAATGCGGTGCGGGCATTATATTCTTTCATTTCTTTTCTTCATTTCAGTTCAAGTGTGCTGTACAGTGTACACCAACTGTTCGAGCTTTATCGCCACATCTCCATACTTTTGGGTTTCTTAAAAACCACAGGGTATAAGTCATACCGTATGAGAAGCATGTTCGTTGCATTTATGATTTTTTTTTTCGGTTTGTACATATGTGCTTGATGAATAAGGGTTGAATGGAACTATGGAACTCTTTTCGTTCAATTTGCGGAGCGAGAGGACATGTGTCCGAGAGAGGACATAGTTCCGTGAACTATACATGTCCGGAATTACCCAACTCTACTTCGTAATGTACATATGTATGTATGTATGTATGTATACTTATACATAGCGTAGAGATGTGTGAGTGTATGCACGTATGTGATGCGTATGCACGTATGTACGTATCGGTTCGTCTGTGTGCAAGATCGCTTGCTCCTCTTGCTCACTTGCTCCTCTCCACCTGCCGCGACGTCGTGCGAAAGGGATGCTAGGCCAGCTGCGAGGACTGGTCGTGAGCAATGGCGCCACGCGATTGCCCTCACGCCGACTTACCCGCAGCAAGAATCGCGAATTTGCTACGAGACTCGCGAAATATCCCACGCAAAAGAAAAAAAAAACACCGTCATCGTTTCCAATTCAATATGTCACAAATTTAATTTCCTTAACCTAACTTTATCTAGGTTTACAATTAATCCTTAAAACTACCCTACACCGTATGTCAATAAAAAAAGTCGAAATAAATAAAAAAAATATATGTAAAAAAAAAAAAAAAGAAATTCACTGTTCAAAAAAGTAAACAAACCGCAGCTTGAGTATTCGAACAGTCGTACCGAAACTCCTCTGACCAACGACTTAGCCCGCATCACCAATCGCGACACGCAAATTTGTGATTTCAATACCTTATACAACGAACGTGATATCCGCGACCAACGTAGGCAATAGGACACACGGTACGGCCGCGTACCGGGAACTGCTTAAAACCGTACCGGAGTTCTTCCCCGAAGATCACTCTCCGAGTACTTCGCCGAAGATTTCTCCCCGAGTTCTTCGCCCACTCTCCCTCATGTGCTACTAGGAACAAAAAAAAAAAAAAACAAAAATGCTGACCTTCTGCGGGTTGAACTCCACTCGTTCGCGTGTCAAGCGCTGATCGTACCCTCGGGCTATCCTCTTTCTTTGAGTTCGGTTTGCCAAAATGGATGACTACGAGCCGCTCACAAATGGGAACTGACCGAAAGATGACAACGAAAACATTTCGAAACAATTTATTATTGGTTGTTTGTAATTATGTATATGTATAATTAATTTTGTTCTGTTTTTAGTATTTGTCGTGGTAGCGGCAACAGAATTACATAATTCTGTGAAAATTTCAACTGTCTAACTATCACGGTTCATGAGATACAGCCTGGTGACAGACGGACGGACGGACGGACGGACGGACGGACGGACGGACGGACGGACAGCGAAGTCTTAGTAATAGGGTTCCGTTTTACCTTTGGGTACGGAACCCTAAAAACGAATGGCATATTGTAAACAGCATATTGAATAAATCTCCAGCATGCAAAATTCCTGCTGTTTTACATGTTGATAAGAGAGAACTTAATGATAAGTTTGAGATCGCCAATGCCTTTAATCGTTATTTCATTAATGTCGGTGACAGTTTTACCATGTCCTCATTATTCAACTTGATCTCATTGCCCGTCTATTATTAGTACTGAACCATTATATTGCTCCACATTTGTGTATTACAATATAACCCCTTTGGAAGTATTTAAAACTATTGGTAGCTTACCTCACATGAAGTCTTCTGGTGCTGACGGTATCTCTACTTTTTCTCTTAAAAAAATTGCATGTTTCGTAGTGGATGTCTTGGCAAGTATTTTTAATAGATGCGTGCTTGCAGGGATCTTTCCTAATGTCCTTAAATGCGCAGATGTTATTCCCCTTCAGGGCTTAGAAACTGTTATTAGCAATTACCGACCTATCTCACTCCTTTCAGTTTTTAACAACATTTTTGAAAAACTCATAAAAATTAGAATGCTCAGCTTCTTGGAAAAAATACATTTTTTTTTAATCCAGTACAATTTGGTTTTAGAAAAGGAAAGTCAACTGAGGACGCTCTTTTGCAATTTTGTACTCAAGTAATGTGCAACCTCGATGACAATAAATGCACTGCTGGATTATTCGTAGACATTACTAAAGCATTCGACATGGTCAACCACAACATCCTGCTCAGGAAACTGGAAAAAACTGGATTCCGTGGTTTTATGCTCAATTGTTTTAGTTCATATCTTCAAAATAGGTTTCAAAGAGTTAAAATTAATAAATTAATAATGATGAGGTGTTGCTCAAGGTTCTGTTTTGGGTCCAATTCTGTTTTTGGTGTATATAAATTCCTTGTTAAGTCTTGATTTTAGAGGTTCTCCTACAGCTTTTGCCGACGATATCGGATTTTCCTATGTTTCAAATAGCGCTTTGAATTTAACTGCTTGTTTAAATCACGACCTACATTTATTAAGACTCTGGTTTGCTGAACACAATTTAGTTACAAG
Organism: Eumerus sabulonum; assembly: GCA_951905685.1. NCBI lineage: Eukaryota > Metazoa > Arthropoda > Insecta > Diptera > Syrphidae > Eumerus > Eumerus sabulonum. Next base: position 164,027,948 of record OX645060.1, on the reverse strand, counting down.
CTCTAAAACAAAAGTTATGTCTTTCAGTTTCCGTCCTGCAAATAAATTAAACGCAAATGTATACTTTCATGCACCTGAATGTAGTAAATATAAATTATCTAATTGTTATTGCGAGTCTAGTCGCCCTCCCCAATGTTTTTCTAGTGATCAAATCTGTAGTGATAATTGTTTTCTTATTGAAAGTGTTAATGAATTTAAATATTTGGGACTAATAATTGATTATAAAATAAGTTTTGCAATTCACTCGGATGCTTTGAAAAAATATTTCCGTTGCACACTACGAAATTTCTATTATTTACGTAGAATTTGTTCACCTAAGCTATTAAGAGCAATTTATTTTGGTATTTTTCAATCAAAACTACAATATGGTATAGCCTGCTGGGGTGGCTATTTACTAATGCTAAGACTTTTAAGTAAGTACGTAGGACTGCTGAAATCTCCTTAAATGTGAACTTACCAACAAAAATGCAGACTATATAAAAATATATATGAAGGGTGGGGTGAAATGTCCTATAGATGGTATTGCTACAACCGAATCAACGCGGGCGCTACATAGTTTGGTCCCTTATTAGCTCACCGTGCTAATTAACTCGTTCGTTAAAGTTGTACTCGTTTCTTTAAATATGGAAACAAAAGAAATCCGTGCGGTGATCAAATACTTCCATTTGAAGGGCTTAAAAGCGAATGAAATAAAAGCTGAGCTTGATTCGACGTTAGGCGAGTCTGCTGCATCTAAAGCAACGATAAAAGGTTGGATCGCCGAATTTAAAATGGATCAAACCAGCACCGAAGATGAAGCTCGAAGCGGACGCCCTTCGGAAGTAACCACGCCGGAAATGGTAGAAAAAATTCGTAAGATGGCCACGGAAGATCGCCGAATAAAAGTTTCCCAGTTAGCTGACGATGGTAAAGGACTAGCAAAGGCCTCGGATGCTGGCCCGGCAAAAAGCGAGTCAGCCTCTGCAGCCGAACACCTTGGAGCTCTGCTAGTCAGGTCCTACTTCCACCTCCTCGTGGCACCATCTGGAAATTTCCTAACAAGGGAAGTTACTGGCGGAAGAGGCGGAATGGCGAACATCCTGCGCCACCAAACAGGATTAGTGTCGGTTGGGCTACGGCCTAGCAAACCATAACCGTAAAACCACGTATTGCTCAGAAACTAAAAACAGCCTCGGATAATCAAATGGGTCGGATCTGTGTAGACGACCCTTTAAGAAAACAAAAAACAAACAAGGACCTTCGGTTCTGTACGTGGAATGTTAGGTTCCTAAACAGACCACGTGCGGCCGAACAACTTGCGGACTCCCTGGACCGCTATAAAGCGGACATAACCGCCATCCAGGAAATGCGATGGAATGGGCCGGGCAAAAAGCGGATGAAAAACTGCGACATCTAATACGGTGACTGCTATAGGGAGAGAGGACAGAGACTATTTGGATGCGGATTTGTTGTTAAGGGCGGACTAAGGCATAAAATCCTTAGCTTCCAGTATGTGAGTGAACGCCTTATAACGATCCGCATCAAGGCAAATTCTTGTAACATCAGCCTCATATGTGTCTATGCCCCCACGGGAGACAAGGATGACTCCATCAAAGATGATTTCTATGATCTCCTAGACAGATCATACTCCAAATGCCCCAGCTATGATACCAAAATCATACTAGGAGATTTTAACACTAAGCTAGGTAAAGAAAGCATCTTTGAACGAGTCATCGGCAAGCACAGCCTATATGACACCACATCCGATAACGGACACAGGCTGATCGACTTCGCCACGGGGAGAAATCTTCTTTTAGCTAGCACACACTGCACACCTGGCGGTCTTTTGATCAATCGACCACCAACCAGATTGATCACATTGCGATCGACGTTAGACACTCCTCCACTATTCTTAATGTTCGTACTTTTCGAGGAGCGAACATCGACTCAGACCACTATCTTGTAGTAGCCAAGATACGTCAACGGATAACACGACAAAAATGGATTATGCAGTTAAAGAGAGCAGTGTAGAAAAATTCCAATGCGATGGCAATAGGCGTGTTTTCGCTCATGAAGAGGTTAAAGTCTATGTCGTTAACTGAATTGATAAGTGAGGCAAAGTCGGCAAAGTGGACGAAATCTGGTTTATTTTACAGGAAAACTTAAGGGAGGATCAGTGCGGAGGATCATCCATAAGGGATAAATCGTTGTTAGGGGTTGTGGCTTGAGGAGGTGGGTCCAATTTGCAGGCAAAGGAATCAAATTCCTCGATGATTCGGTCAATGGATATCGACTTTAATATCAATCTCAGATCAGCGATGAGTTTATGCTCTTGGTAGCGTCCAGTTGGAAGCGGACAAGATCGTTCATGGCTTTGACGGAGCTAGTGAGACCAGTGAGAAAGCTGGTGATGGAAGACAGGTCAGGCGCGGAACAAGGTGCAGGCGGTAGAGGGGAAAAACGAGCTTTGACAATTTTATCTGAGCTCGCCAGGATTGTGTCAATGGCGTTGTTGATGGTGTTGGTGGCCAGTTAAAGTTGCTCGAGATAGTAACTGGCCTTGGAGGAGTGCTCAGCATTTGATTTGAGGGTTCTCCTTGTGTCCTGGGCGAGGCCGTCGGTGGCCATTGTTATCGAGTCGCAGATGTTAGAGAGTCACTCGGCCTGACGTTTAGTGCCATGTCGGAACTCAGACTTAAATTCAGTCAATGAGTCAGAAATGGTGGCGAGCAGAAGATTCTTGGCTTTTACTGATGAAAGTAAGAGGGCTGAGGAGCTTGGTTTACAATCTTCGCATGTAAACTGGAAAATGTTGAGGATTTCTTGGTTTGGTGCTTCTACTCATCCCAATGTAAATAGGATGGAAGGCTTTGCCACATATACCGCTACACCGGATAACGGTACCGCTGGCGGAGGTGGCGCAAGCAGATGAAGCACAAAGCACAATAATGTCACAACAGCAAAATTAGCACACGCGGAAAGGCAGGTGGTCTTGTTTGTTTATGCGCTTATGAAATAGCGGTATAAAGTGTGATGGTCAGCAGAATAGTATCACGCGGAAAGCAGGAGGTTTAGATTATTTATACGTTTACGACGAGATGTGGGAAAAGAACGTAAGGGTAAGCCCAGAACGAAAGCGGTACACGTCCGAAAGGTTTAGCAGTCAGAACTGAACTCAACCCATATCGTTGGATTGGATTTAATTACATATGATGTTAAAGTCTGTATATTTAACAGTAGTAGATATACGAACGATTCGGATACCGCTCAAATGTAGGAGTCTATTAATCTCTAAACTCCTTACATGTTAAGGTTGGTGCAGTAACTAACTGACTCTTGGCATTCTTATCCCATTAATTAATCAACAGCTTGTTAACAGTGCAGAATCCGTTATAAATCAATTACGCTTACAGCAATGAATCACAATTGTTCTTTCGTTACGTAACACCAATCGCCACCAAGCGATGTCAGCCAATCTGCCACTCGCTGAAATTACTTACCGCTGATCCATGCTGGCCACGTGCTACTCGACTCCAGCATGATTTGTGTACGAACACGCTCCAAAACTGCTCTTTGTTTTCTGTGAAATATTCTCAGGGGATAACCAGTATCACGGTGTCACCCCTTTCTCACTCCTGTCCATTTGACTTATGTATATCTATGTATTGTTCCCGGGGTTGTTTTACATATTGAATCCTTAAAGCCAAATATGATAGTTTCATATCTATATCTGGACACAAACGATGATACCTCTGTGTATCATCCACCCTTGACCAAAGGTTTCATGGTAAGCAAGTCACCGGTTCAAGGATACCCATTTGCGGTTCTTGTCAATTAAAGGGTTCACATTTGAGTTATGACCAACTTATTGGAATTTATCTCTCCCTGTGAAAGTCATCTCTAGGATTTGCATACTTCCCAAACTTCCCTTGTGTCGCAGCAGGACTCTATACTATCGTCGCACTCACAAAGGACACATAAATCATTAAACAATTTAAGATATCGTCTCTCGACTGGCATGAGGTGGGGTGACAATAGCCAACTCAGGCTGGTGGCATTCCGAAGACTGTCATTGAAGGCAAAGTTTTGCGTTCGCCAGTCGATTCTCACGCATGAGATACGAGTGTGTGCCGTGTAATTTGTTTGATTTATAAGCTCAACCTTAGTTCTCATTTTTATGGGGATGACCATGTCCGTTTGGTCATGGACAAAGTTTTGTAATTACTGCACATCGAGTAGATGTGGACGTGGGCGGAGAAAATTGTAGAAATTTATGAAATGTTTGGCTTCGATTAGAGATTACTAGTACGAGTAAGAGGAATGATATGTCTTGGAAGAGTTTGAGAAACTGCCTTTGGTGTGAGATGGGCTGTGGGTTAAGAAACCGGAATGCTTTGAACTCGGATTGGTTGTGCTCTAATGGGTTGAGATTATTTATTAAGGCTGAAGTAGTGATTTAAGAAATTTGTTAGCTCTTCGATGTTGTTTAGATTGGTCAAGGAATGGAGTGGGCTGTTTATTTTCTAAGGAAGTACATATTGGAGATGATTTATGGAATCCTGGTCAGGCAGGGACAAAAAGGTTTTAAGGTTGTACAGATAGTCCTGGAATCGGTACCGAATATTTTAAAAGGTCACTTCAAGTTGCTCGTGTGTGATTGGGAGTACGATATAGATATACGTGTTGCGGCCGTTTTAATTACGTATGAAAATTTGCTAGTTCATAATGTACGTTTTGTCTACTTATGGATTCAACAAACGATACCCTTTCAATATGCTGTTGGTTAGATTCGAATAGAGAAAGCAGTGGCACAGTGGGTAGTGTGTTGGCTTCTGACGTTGATGACACGCGACATCTCCTCAGCGGTTTTTAGAACATGTTTGAAACAGTTCTAAGCTACATAATTATGCGTCGAATGAACCGGGTCCCATGTCAATGTTATCTTTGGTTCTCGAGATAATCGAGGCGAACGCTCATGCGCGCATACACACACACACTTTTGTACATGCATATCTCTACAAAAACGTTGGATTTGGATTCTGGTGACCTTGAAACGTGGAGATATATCAACATTTGGAATTCGCAAAATCGGCCCCACTGGGAAGTTAGGTTAGGTTAGGTTAGGTTAAAGTGGTTGGCATAAGCCACACGTGGCCGAAGTCGGCCCATTGTGATACCACATGGATCATATTACCCTGATCCGCTACCTGAGAACCAACCGGTGCTTCTGATGAAGCGATGCAGTTGAGCTATTTTTAGGTCTGCTAGCTCACTTAGATTTTCATAGAAGGGCGCGCCGAGGTAGATCCTCCTGCGATTCGCAAAAGAGGGGCATGAGCAGAGAAGGTGATTGATTCCTCTTACTCCTCGTCCACGGCAGAAGTCATTGGAGGGTAGCCCTAGTCTGGCGGCGTGTTTTTAAATGATGCAGTGATCTTTAATGACACCCACTAGAGTGCTTAAGGTCGCCTTTAATAAGGTCGTCTTTAATGACACCCACTAGAGTGCTTAAGGTCGCCTCTTTGGTTTCCACTAGGTCCCTGGTTCGTCCTATGTTTAACTTAGGCCAGATTTGTTTAGTGACAAAGCCGATGTTACTTTCATTCCATTCGAGATTGGTCGCCTCTATGGTTCGAAGTTTTATCATGTGCTTTACCGTAGTTATTGGTGTTTCTAGGTACCCGAGGGTAGGAAGACTGAGTGTGCTTGACCCTAACTTTGCAAGTTCGTTAAAGTTGCGAGGAAGTTAAAAATAAGTAAAAATTAAAGGGTATTATAGAAATGAAATATAGAAATTGCGTACTCTTAAAAGAGAAAGACATCTTGAGCGGATCGAACGAGTTTTTAGGCAATAAGTCTCCAACAGGACACAATCGATATTGTAAATGTGGGAAGGTGCAAGAGAAGAACTAGTGTTTTTATCTTGACAAAAGCACTGTCGACCAGATCCCAGAACAGCACTACGAGAAGTATTGCGAATGCGACCAGTAACTACTCTTATTTTTTTGCAAATATTTAGAAGACAGCGTCTATCCATTTTATGCTGGGCACTTGAATCGCTTGAGAACTTTGGAGTATTGGTCAGACATGTTAAAACGCAATTCGAAAGAGTTCTTACGGCGCTACTTAACTGTTGGCGCTGTGTGTCTTGAAAATATTAGAATATCGCTGGACCAAATATATGATGTGATAGAGAACTATAGAGAAATATGTAAGAAAATGTAGGAAAGCCGTGTGCTTCCTTGCTTAACACAGGGACTTTTCATACTTTCCGGTTATCAATGCAGTTGAACCAATCAACCAACGCCCGTATTTGAAAACCTTTGTTGGTCGTTCTTACCACCGTGTGCAGCTTTTTTCTTTTTTTCTTATAATTTATACGCGCACAAGGGGTTATGGCTACCTTTATATGTCTCAACCCAAAGACAGCCTAAGACAACCCTAAACACAGCGCGGACAGGATGGATTTCGAAAGGGCAAAAGAGGAGAACCCGATGAAGATTGGTTTTGAACTTCTGCAGGTTGTAATGATTGGGAAAAACAGAATTTTGTAGAGCATTCTACATTTGTGTTGTGCGGCTAGTGAAAGACTCTCTATACTTTGCAGTACGTCCGAAGAATCGTTGTGCAGAGTGGTACTATTGTGAAGGTCGATAATAAAATTTTGCGACAAGCTTAATTGGCTTCTTTTTTTTATGTGCATTTCGAACTTGGCGGGAATTGCGGATGAAGACCTGAAAATGTGACATGTAACTGACTGATTCGCTAGAACGTTTTTTCTGGAAAATATGATAAAACAGAGATGGACAGGAAACGTTCCTGCGATGCTCAACTGATAAGTGATCCTACGGAAGAAGGATTTTTAGCATTTTTAGCGGCGTTGAATATATGGTTGTTCTAACGAAGGCTGGCATTGATGCACACACCCAGGAGGGACAGTTTTTCGATTTCGGCGGTCATAGAGTTTCACTTGAAAGACAGCATTGTGTTTTAGAAGCATAAAATTCCACACGGTTAAGATTTTCCCCTCTGACTATGCTGTCGAGGTCGGAATTTAATGAGCTTAACATACGCAATAGATGGCAAAGGACTAACAAAGGCCTCGTGGGGGTAGCATCTATCCGACGCATGCTGGCCTGCTAAAAAGCGAGAAGAGCCAGTGCAGTCAAACATCTTGCCGCACTGTTAGTAAGTCCTGTCCCCACCTCCTCGTGGTGCCATCTGGGGATATCCTATGGAAATTGCAGACGGGGAGGGGCGAATGGCGAGCCTCCTGCGCCAAAAAACAGGATTAGTCGGTTGGGCTACGGCCTAGTAAGCCGTAACCGTAGAAAAAAACAAAAACTCCGAAACAACCACAAGCCTCAGATATAACGGACCGGATTAATGTTGACGACCCTTGCAAAAAACGAAAAAAGGACAATGATCTTCGGCTCGTTACGTGGAATGTTAGGTCCCTAAACAGGCCACGTGCAGCCGAACAACTCGCGGACGCCCTAGACCGCTATAAAGCGGACATAACCGCCATCCAGGAAATGCGATGGAATGGACCGGGTGTAAATCGGATGAAAAACTGCGATATTCACTACGGCGACTGCTATAGGGAGAGAGGGCAACGATTGTTTGGATGCGGATTTGTTGTTCGAGGTGGACTAAGGCAAAAAGTCCTAAGCTTTCGGCATGTGAGCGAACGCCTCCTAACAGTCCGTATCAAGGCCAGATTTTTTAACGTCAGCCTGATCTGCGTCCACCCCCCCCACAGAAGACAAGGATGACACCGCCAAAGACGAGTTCTACGATCTCCTACACAGAACGTATGCCCATTGTCCCAGCTTTGACATCAAAATTGTACTAGGAGACATCAATGCTAAGCTGGGTAAGGAAAGCATCTTTGAACGAGTCATCGGCAAACTTAGCCTACACGACACCACCACCGATAAAGGACACAGGCTAATTGATCTTGCTACGGGGCGAAATCTCCTTCTAGCCAGTACGCGCTTCTTTGGCGGCCTTTTGATCAATTGACTACCAACCAGATTGATCACATCGCGATCGACGTCAGACACTCCTCCACTATTCTTGATGTCCGAACTTTCCGAGGGGCTAACATCGACTTGGACCACTATTTTGTAGCAGCCAAGATGCGCTTACGGATATCACGAACACAGCGGATAAGAGTAAGAATACAAAGTTATGACGTCGGAAAGCTACTATCGCCAAAAACCGCTCGTGCCTTTACCGATCGCGTCTCCCTTCAGCTCTCCAATACACCTCAATCCTCCACGCTATCATTAGAACAGCAGTGGAGCCTTCGCAAACAAGCCCTGAAAATCTCTGCATCCGAAGTTTTGGGTTTCAAGGCCTCACCACTAAGAAACACCTGGTTCGATGACGAGTGCAGGAGGACTCACACAGTGAAGCAGGAAGCACATAAGGCCTCGCTGCATAAAAGAACAATAGCAGCTCGTGAGCTCTACGAGTTAAAAAGAAGGGAGGAGCACAAGCTTCTCAGAAGAAAGAAGAAAGAGCACGAGAAGCGCGCCATTGAGGATTTGGAGAGGTGTTACTGCAGGCGTGACGTTCGAAAGTTTTATCAACAGATAAAGCGAACATGCCAAGGTTATAAAGCCAGAACGGAAGCCTGCAGGGATGAGAACGGACACCTAGTAGTAGAATCGCAGTCGATGCTGAGATTATGGAAAACCACTTCTGCAGACTGTATAACGGCGATGTTAGTCAATATACCGCTGTCAGGCAGAATGATCCATTTCTAATCAACGAAGACCGCAGAGAATTCCGTCCCCCTGCCCTCAAAGAAGTTAAGATTGCCATATCGAAACTCAAGTCGAATGAAGCTGCTGGCGCCGACGGACTGTCTGCTGCGCTCTTCAAAGCAGCTGGGGATGACCTGGTTAGGGGCATGCACCAGCTCATCTGTAAGATATGATCAGAGGAAAGTATGCCCGAGGAATGGAGTCTCAACGTCGTATGCCCGATCCACAAGCAAGGAGACCCCTCTGATTGCGCTTACAAAATCTTCTCTGCCGTTTCGTGTGAACGCTTGAAGCCTTTTGTAAATAAGCTGATAGGTCCTTAGTAGTGCGGATTCAGGCCAGGGAAGTCCACCAACGACCAAATCTTCACACTTCGGCAGATCCTGGAAAAAAACAATGAATTTCAAGTCGACCCTCACCACCTATTTTCCGACTTCAAAGCCGTATACGACAGCGTAAATAGAGACGAACTATACAACGCTATGTCTATCTTTGACATACCTGCTAAACTTGTCAGACTATGCAGGATGACTTTGGAGAGTGCTCACTGCTCCATCCGAATCGGTGAGTTTTGATGTCAAAAAAGGATTTAGGCAGGGCGATGCGCTGTCGTGTGATTTCGTCAACATCATATTGGAAATGATTGTGCAAAAATCACTGGCCAATACAAGAGGCACAATCTATTTCAAATTCTCGCAACTCATTGCTCAGGGGGCAATTGAGTAATAGAGCCCTCTCCCGAACGACAAAGTTGACTCTATATAAATCCCTTATCATCCCGGTCCTTTTGTACGGCGCAGAAGCATGGACACTATCAAAAGCGGATGAGGAGGCCCTTGGTCGGTTCGAGAGAAAGATTTTGCTCGTGATTTTTGGGCCTATAAACGCAGACGGAGGATGGAGGAAAAGTTTCAACCACGAACTTTACGGGCTGTAGAGCGACATGAGTCTAGTCAAGCGCTTACGGATTCAACGCCTAAGATGGCTGGGCCATGTAGAGCGAATGGCCACCACAGCTCCAGCCCGGAGAGTCTTTGAATCCAACCCCAAGGGACGAAGAAGCAGAGGACGGCCGCACTTAAGATGGCGCACACAGGTGGAAGGGGATCTCAACCAACTGGGTGTGCGGCAATGGAAAAACCTGGGCATGTTGGTTGAGGCCCAGGTTCACCCCGAACTGTAGCGCCCGTTAAGAAGAAGAAGTAACATACGCAATTGCTTTAGTTCCACGGCGAGATTGATTAAGCTTTTCAGTGAGACATGTCATCAATCACTACGAAAACCTTACCTAAACTTGCGAGATATTTCAGGAGCTGACAATTTGTCAGCGTTCCCATGGCTTTGAAAAGAAGGAACGTAAGCGCTATGGATCGGTTGGAGGCGGGGGACGAAGGTTCAACTTTTTTAGAAACGGGCTGGACAAATGCCGTTTTCCATCTACTCGGAAAAAGTCCGGAAGAGTAGGATAGATAAAAAATCTTACGCAGTGGTTTTGGCAGCGTTGAAGAATATGTACAACAAAACAAACAACAGTCATTTGTTCGGCGCTATATTTTATGCAACGTCACCCATTTTATTACATTTGCTCATAGATAAAAAGAGCAGTATCATCCAGCGATTCGCTTTTTAGTTTTACACAAAATGCTTGCAACCTTTCTCTGTCAATCAATGACCAGAATTGGTTGATGAACGTGATCGTTCATCTGTCTTTGATAAGCAGTACCGGTTGGCCCACCAGCTATAGTAAACGTTAACATTATTGAACCTTTCCACGATGTCATAGTTACAGATCTCGCCGAACCAAATTGCACGACGCATGTATGTAGATGTGGACGAACGTGTAGCACACGGAATGGCAGTAAGCATCCTGAATGAGAAAACATAGATAAAAACGTGATCGATGTGATGCGTGCGAAATTTGTCAAAAATTAGCGGATGCGGCTAATGATTTTTAAATATTTTTTTTATATATGGGGCTAGTGCTACCATTAGCTACGGCACTGCGACCTTTGCAGATCTATTGTGCCTGCTAGCCGATTAGCCGAGGAGTCTCTCCACTTCTATAATAAAGTTGAGAATGCTTCTCGTAGGAGCCAAGGTGATCCCCTCAGGAATCAGGACTTCACTGAGAAGGATACGCTTTCTATGATGGCAGAGAGCAGCACACTCACATAGTATGTGTTCCGCCGTCTCTTCTCGAGACAGAGCCGACACTCAGTTTCGGACGAGAGGCTAATTTTTTTTAGATGATATCTCAGACCGCAGTGTTCTGTTGTCCTGTTAGGTAGTTGACTAGTCTTCTGATACCCACCCTATTGAGTTTGAGTATGTCACTAGAGTGTTTGTTCAGGGGTCGTATTAGTCATTTAGATTGACGGAGTCCCCGAACGCTATTCCAAAAGGACAGGTGTTGCAATTTTTGCCACTTGTCTAAGAATGCCGCAGAATGGTTTCGGACCTATATATTTATCGCTGGAACATTTCCTGGCAAGTTGGTTGGCAATTTCATCGCCCTTGATACCTTTATGTCCTGGCACCCAACAAAGTTTAACATTGTTTCTTTTGGCGAGGTCTTGTAGGGCGTCATGGCATTCCTTGACGGCTTTTGAGTTCGTACTGTACGAACCCAGCGCTTCAAGCGCTGCTTGGCTATCAGAGAGTATGTTGATGGTTACTCCTTTAATGCCAGTCTCGAGATTTAGATTGACGCATGTTAGGATGGCATGCAGCTCTGCTTGGAAGATTTCGGAAGTCATCTTGGAGCCATCCGTGCACCACCTAAGGCCTTTGACATTTAGCAGGGGATCAGTGTTTTCCCATGCTGAGCGGCTTGGGATCAGTATCTCAAATCTCTTGTTAAAGGTGAAGGTGTGTGGCAATGCGTCCCACAGGTGCGTCGGCAGGCTCACATGGCCTTAGTCGCTTTCATGAGTTGATTTTTCATATTGGAGTTCGAGTTGAGTCTGCGGTCTAGGTTAATACCTAGATACGTTACCTCCTCTGAAAATCCTTTGTGTGTGCCATTTAGAAATATTGAGAAGGGTTGTACCTTTCTCCTCTTTGTAAATGGGACTAAGATTGTCTTATTTGGGTTAATAGATAAACCCTCTCAGTCACACCAGTCAGAGATAAGTTGGAGCGCAAGCTGCATGCGCTCACAGGGGTGATCTCGCACTTGCCCGTAACAATGACTACTAGGTCATCAGCATATCCGATGACCTCGTAGCCCCAAGTGGTTAGCTTGCGTAGTAGATTATCGATGACTATCGACCAAAGCAGTGGTGGGAGGACTCCCCCTTGTGGGCATCCCCAAGCCGCCGATACGGTCACTGACACCTCTCCGCATGTGGCTGATATGATATGGCTATTTAGCATTGTCCTAATCAGGTGATTAGTGGGATGGTCCACACCCCTGCAGGATAGTGCAGTGGTGATCGAATTACAGCCAGTATTATCGAAGGCTCCCTCTATATCGAGGAAGGCGCAGATTGCGATCTCCTTTTGGGTGAAACTATTTTCAATGCGCGTCACCAAGTGGTGGAGTGCATTCTCGGTAGATCGCTCTTTGCGACATGCATACTGGTTGGGATCCAGAGGTGTCTGATTTTCCAAGATACCTCTAATATGGAGCTCTATCAGTTTCTTCATTGTTTTTAGAAAGAACGAAGTGAGACCGATAGGGCGATAGGATTTAGGTTGCTCACTTGGCTTCCCAATCTTGGGGATGAAGACAAGATTGACCTCTCTTCAAATTTGGGGTATGTATCCCAGGTTGAAGCGAGACCTAAAAAGAACTATCAGTGCTGATAAAATAGTATTCAAGCCTTACTGTAAGATCGCAGGAAACACACCGTCCATGCCTGGGGCTTTGTAGGGTTTCAATGAACCAATTGCCCATTTGACCCTGTCCGGGCTGAAAAATCTACCAGAGAGGCTATTTGTTCTACTGTCGATGTTATCTATGACGTTAATTTGAACGTCAGAGGACATAGAGTAAGGAGTAGAACGAGGGAAGTGCACCTCGAGCAAAGTCTCCAGGGTTTTCCTGCGATTGACGGTAAAGGTGCCGTCTGATTTGCGAAGCAGCCCGAGCCCATTTTTGTGCTCTCGAGATAGCGCTTTGTGGAGTCGGCCCGCAGTTGAAAGCGAGTCTATGTTCTCGCAATGTTTCCTCCAAGACGTTCTCTTGGATTTCCTCAATTCGAGGTTGTATTTAGTTAGAGCAGATCTATAATCCATGTCAGAACGCCATTAGAGAGGCCGCCTCAGATGTACTCGGTTTCGAGCCACCACCGTCGAGAAACCCTTGGTTTGATGATGAGTGCAGACAGGCCCATGTAGAGAAATAGAATGCATACATGGTCACATTGCATCGACGGACGAGAGCTGCCTGCCACCTCTATGAACAGAAAAGGAGGGAGAAGCATGCGCTTCTGAGAAGAAAAAAAAAAAGGAGTACGAGAAGCGCGAGATCGAGGAGATGGAGAGATGTTACTGCAGGAACGCCGTTCGAAAATTTTACCAGAAAATAAAACGAAAATGCCAACGCAATGAAGCCAGAGCAGAAGCCTGCAGGGATGAGCACGAATAACTAATAGTGGAGTCACAGTCGATGCTGAGATTGTGGAAGGACCACTTCTGCAGAATGTATAACGGCGATGATAGTCAAAATGCCGCCGTCAGGCAGAGCGAACCATTCACAATGGACGAAGACGAAGGAGAATCCCACCCACCCGACCTAGACGATGTTAAGATAGCGATATCGAAACCTAAGTCTTATAAAGCTGCTGGAGCAGACGGACTCCCCGCGGAACTGTTTAAAGCAGCTGGCGATGAGCTGGTCAGGAACATGCACCAACTCATCTGCAAGATATGGTCGGAAGAACGCATGCCCGATGAATGGAATCTCAGTATCGTTTGCCCGGTCCATAAGAAAGGAGACCCATATGATTGCACCAATTACAGAGGGATAAGCCTCCTGAACATCGCGTAAAAGATCCTCTCTGCCGTACTATGTAATTGCCTGAAGCCGTTCGTGGACAATCTGATAGGTTCCTACAAGTGTGGTTTCAGGCCAGGAAAATCCACGATAGACCAAATATTTACAATACGGCAGATCTTGGAGAAGACCCATGAATTCCACGTCGAAACGCACCATCTTCTCGTCGACTTTAAAGCCGCGTATGACAGTGTTTATAGAGACGAGCTATACAGAGCCATATCATGTTTTAACATGCCTGCCAAACTTGCCAGACTGTGTAGAATGGCTATGGAGAACTGTCGCTGCTCCATTAAGGTCGGAGGTGAACTAACCGACCCCTTTGATGTTAAAAAAGGTTTTAGACAGGGTGACGCACTGTCATGTGATTTCTTCAACATTATTCTTGAAAAGATCATGCGGGACTCTGCGGCCAATACAAGAGGTACGATCTACTTCAAGTCCACACAATTGCATGCCTACGCAGATGACATTGACGTTATTGGACGGACAAAGCGAGACGTCAGAAGCGGCTAAAGTGGGTCTAAGGGTAAATGGGGACAGGACCAAATATATGCTGTCATCCAAGAAAGACGCGCAACACCGACGTCTTGGTCAGAACGTCACCTTCGGCAGCTATATTTTTGAGTTAGTCAAGGACTTCGTCTACCTTGGCTCGATAGTGACAAGCAGCAACGACACCAGCGCTGAGATAAAACGCGAGATAAACGCTGAGAGAATAACTCTTGCCAACCGCTGCTTCTTCGGGCTCAAGAGGCAATTGAGTAGTAGAGCCCTCTCTCGAAAAACTGAGGTATCCGTCTACAAAACCTTAATCATTCCGGTCCTCCTCTACGGCGCTGAGGCTTGGACGTTATCAAAAGCGGATGAAGAGGCCCTTGGACGTTTCGAGAGGAAAATTCTGCGTGCAATCTTTGGTCCCGTTTGTGTAAACGGAGAGTGGAGGAGGAGATTTAACCAAGAACTGTGCGGGCTGTACAGCGACATCGGCCTAATTAGACGTCTTCGGATCCAACGTCTAAGATGGCTAGGCCATGTAGAGCGAATGGACATCAAAGCTCCGGCCCGAAGAGTCTTCGACTCCAACCCCGAGGGACGACGCAACAGAGGACGACCGCATTTAAGGTGACGCGCACAGGTGGAAAGGGACCTCAACCAACTAGGCGTGCGGCACTGGAAGTGGCTGGCCAATGATCGGGCCGGCTGGGGAGGCTTGTTGGTTGAGGCCCTGGTTCACCCCGAACTGTAGCGAGATCAAAGTAAGTAAGTAAGTAAGATCTATAAATCAGTCCAACTATTATACCTTTTAGCTCTGTTAAACAGCGATCTCACCTGTTTCCTTAGGGACTCAAGCTGAGTATTCCACCAGGGCACAGACCGTTTGTGTGTAATTGACCTGGGTGTACAGCTGTCTCTAAAGGATGAGATGAGTGCTGCATTGAGCTGGTAAGCCGCTTCGTTGATATCGTCTGTCGATTCAATCGACTTGAGAAGCATATCCTCTTTGGCGGCGAGTTGAGCTTGAAACCGAAACCAATTCGTTCGTTTGGGCTGATATCCGGGCTCAGCCTCTTTAACCTCACCGGAGATGTTGAATTTGATGTGCTGGTGATCAGACAGTGAGGCTTCATTGGAGACATGCTATTCCCCTCATCGCATTTGAGATAAATGAGCTATTTTTAAATATAATTTAAATCTGGTTATTAAATTCATTTACGGAATCTGACTTCACTATCACATAAGAAAGTTCGAAGACATCAAAATGTTGGGTGTTGCCGTCGTTCGGATTTCAACATGTCAACA
This sequence comes from Eumerus sabulonum, assembly GCA_951905685.1. Classification (NCBI taxonomy): domain Eukaryota; kingdom Metazoa; phylum Arthropoda; class Insecta; order Diptera; family Syrphidae; genus Eumerus; species Eumerus sabulonum. The sequence continues at coordinate 164,012,393 of OX645060.1, read as the reverse complement.
GTAAAATCTTCTCGGACATCTGAAAATGTAGACAATGGACAATGCCATATATAGATACTATTGGATCGATACGAATAAAATAGAAGCTCGTCTAAGCTAATCTTGGTGTATAAGTCGTATGCTGTTTCTAAGAGCTTGTATCCCCAAGCTTCTAAGAATACCAGTGCTGATAACCATGCTTGGTTGAGGAATGAATCATTTACAACAATTGGATAGCTTCTTATTACACGACAGATCTGTGAACACGGCATACATATACACATATTTGTTTTCTGCCGAACGACCATATCTTCCTTCTAAACAGAGTTGTGAGGCCAGTGAATCAACCTTGTCCGCAAACAACCACAAAATGTTAGGTCGTCGACGTGATATTGTCAAAGTTTGGCAATCTGTCATGAGAACAAGCATAGTTTATCCCATCCCCATGAATATATATAAAGGGTTATCCTACAAATGCTAAGAAGAATAGTCCATCAACCCGCAGCTACCCATGGAGAGTTTCGGTCACAACACTATCCATTCATATGCGTATGAGTATATTGTAGGTATGTATGTAGAAGAGTACGTTTTGCGACAATTTGCAAAATTTTAAAATCCGTTACGCATATGTGACTGAAATATTCAAGCAGGCCAGTATGGTCCTCCTTAACATATACCAAAGACAGACGGAAGCAACTCTAATCGAGCCACATCAACAGAGTCAAATAAGAGGGTTGAACTATACAAGTAAGAGTTGGAGGAGCAACATTTTAAATTGACATATTGACATTTGAACAATTTATCATGATTTGTTGTGGGCAGAGTTTGAATTTTATTGTTGGCCAATTGTGTGTGATGTCAGGATGTGTCGAAACGCAGGCCAGCAGGGGATAAAGGATGCTTTGATGGCTGGTCGGCTGGAAACATGTAACGAATTTATTGAGTGATGAACGTGAATGAAATTCAAATGGAAAAATGTCCTTTTTGAATATTATGATTTCGTAAATTTAATGTTGGCACTTGACGGTTAATTGACTAGGCAATGGAGTAGGTGAATATGGAATAATTGGTTGTTATTTTGAAACAATGGAATGTTTCAAAATAACAACCAATTGAGGAGTGGAGTCTCAGCATGGTATGTCCGATCCACAAGAAAGGTGACCATTCTGACTGTGCCAACTACAGAGGAATAAGTCTTCTTAACATCGCCTACAAAATCTTCTCTGCCGTTTTGTGTGAACGCCTGAAGCCTTTTGTAAATAAGCTGATAGGTCCTTATCAGTGCGGATTCAGGCCATGGAAGTCCACCATCGACCAAATATCCACACTACGGCAGATCCTGGAAAAAAAACAATGAATTTCAAGTTGACACTCACCACCTATTTGTCGACTTCAAAGCCGCATACGACAGCGTAATTAGAGACGAGCTATACAACGCTATGTCTACCTTTGACATACCTGCTAAACTCGTCAGACTATGCAGGATGACTTTGGAGAATGCTCGCTTCTCCATCCAAATTGGTGAACATCTTACCGATAGTTTTTATGTCAAAAAAGGATTTAGGAACGCGATGCTCTGTCGTGTGATTTCTCCAACATCATATTAGAAATGATTGTGCAAAAATCACCTGCCAATTCACAAGAGATACAATTTATTTCAATTCGTCACAACTCACTCATACGCGGATGAAATTAACAAAATCGGAAGATCAGAGCGAGACGCCAGCGAGGCGCTTACGAGTATTGAGGCGGAGGCGGCGAAAATTGGTTTGGCAGTAAACGAAAGAGGGAGCGAGCAAACATAGCAAAGAAGTTGTTCGCGTTTAACATGGCAAACACCAGCTTGGATCTCTGTCCCTGCTCAATCCAAGTTGATACACAGCCTCCGCGTGGCCTGGCACCCGCCAGGTAGTGGACCAATGTGTGCAGCGACCCAACCCCTTGTTACTGGGGAAAGAGGAACCTGGCCCTCCAGGTTGGGGGTTGTGCTTAGGGGTAACATCCCTATCACGTAAAAACCTACTTGTTCCGAAACAACAACAAGCCTCGGATACGGACGGATACAAAGCTGACGACCCCTGCAAACGACTAACGTACTTGAGAGTCTGCACCTGGAATGTTAGGTCCCTTAACAGATCGGGTGCAGGCGATCAATTGGAGCAAACCCTCAACTGCTATAAAGCAGATATAACCGCACTCCAAGAAGTGCGATGGGATCGGCCAGGCAAAAAACGGATGAAAAATTGCAACATCTACTACGGGAACTGCTACAAGGAAAACAAACAGCGCCTATTCGGGTGCGGATTCGTTATTCGAAGAAGACTCCAACGAAAAGTCTTAAGCTTCCGAGATATAAGCGAACGCCTCATAACAATCCGCATCAAAGCTAAATTTGGAAACATTAGCTTAATATGCGCTCACGCACCAGCGAAAGAAAAGGACGATCTACTCAAAGAAGAATTCTACGATCTCCTTGACAGAACATATGCCCAATGCTCCAGCTACGACACAAAAATAGTCCTAGGAGATTTTAGTGCAAAAATGGGCAAAGAGGACATATTTGAGTCGATCATAGGAAAGCATAGCCTCCATAACACCACATCCGACAACGGACTAGGGCTAATCGATTTCCTAGCGGGGCGTAACCTCCTTGTAGCAAGCACGCAATTCCCCCATCTCAGCATCCACAAGGGTACCTGGCGGTCTTTTGATCAATCGACCACCAACCAGATTGATCATATTGCGATCGACGCCAGACACTCCTCCTGTATTCTCGACGTACGAACCTTCCGAGGGGCAAACATCGACTCGGACCACTACCTTGTTGTAGCCAAGGTACGAATGAGGATATCAAGAATGGTTAGGAGTCGAGTAGGACAACGTAAGTTTGACGTCGGAAAGCTACAATCGCAAGAGACTGCCAGAATCTTTGCCGATCGTGTCTCCTCCAAGCTCTCTCAAAATCCGCCCACAGCAGCACGGAAAGCGTGAGATCGAGAAGATGGAGAGATGCTCCCGCAGGAATGACGCCCGTAAGTTTTACAATAACGTAAAACGAACATGCCATGGCTACAAAGCTAGAGCGGCGGCCTACAGGGATGAAAATTGAGAACTGGTAGTAGAGTCGCAATCGATGCTGAGGATTTGGAAAGACCACTACTGCAGACTGTATAACGGCGATGATAGACAAGATACCGCTGTCAGGCAGAACGAGCCATTCGTAATGGACGACAAAGAAAACAGAATTCAGTCCACCCGACCTAGACGAAGTAAAAATAGCGATATCAAGACTTAAGTCTAATAAAGCCGCGGGCGCAGACGGCCTGTCTGCTGAGCTTCTTAAGGCGGCTGGAGATGAGCCGGTAAGGTGCATGCATCATCTCATTTGCAAGGTATGGTCGGAGGAAAGACGAGAGCACCGTGGCGCAGTGGGTAGTGTGTTGGTTTCTGACGCCGATGACACGGGATCGAATCCCGACACTGCCATGTCATCGAACGTGTTTTTTCACCGTGTTTCTCCTCAGCGGGGCTCTGACAAAACCCCCTGTAGTAAAATTGTCATGAAAAGCTTCTCGAAATTCGCCGTTCGGAACCGGCAATAAAACTGTAGGTCCCTTTCACCTATGTGAAAATGAAATCACACACAACATGGGTGATTGAGAGAAAGCTCGGCTCAGGTTCTTCACGGACTGTAACGCCAACATACATACATACATACATACATACGTATAGAGATGAGCTATACAAAGCCATGTCTAGTTTTAACATCCCTGCCAAACTCGTCCGACTGTGCAGGATGACAATGGAGAATTCTCGCTGCTCCATTAAGGTTGGTAATCAGCAAACCGAGACCTTTGATGTTAAAAAAGAATTTAGGCAAGGTGACGCGCTGTCATGCAAATTTTTCAACATAGTGCTTGAAAAGATCGTGCAAGAATCACTGGCCAACACAAGAGGTGCGATTTACTTCAAGTTTACTCAATTGCTTGCGTATGCCGACGACATCCACGTGATTGGACGGACACAGCGAGACGGCCTTTGTAAGCATTGAGGTAGAAGCGGCTAAGATTGGTCTCAAGGTTAATGAGGGTAAAACCAAATATCTGTTTCATCTAAAAGAGACGGACAACACCGACGTATTGGCCAGAACGTTACCATGGGCGGATATAACTTTGAAGTAGTCAAGGAATTCGCCTACCTTGGCTCACTGATGACCAGCGACAACAACACTAGCGCTGAGATAAAACGCAGAATCACTCTTGCCAACCGCTGTTTCTTTGGGCTCAAGAGGCAATTGAGGAATAGAGCCCTCTCTCGGAAAACCAAGGTGACACTATATAAGACCTTAATCATCCCAGTCCTCCTTTACGGCGCAGAGGCTTGGACCTTAACAAAAGCGGATGAAGATGCCCTTGGTCGTTTCGAGAGGAAAATTCTGCGCACTCTCTACGTTTGTTCAAACGGTATATGGAGGAGAAGATATAACGAAGAACTGTACGGGTTGTACAGCGACATCGGCCTGGTACGACGTCTACGGATACAGGGTCTAAGTTGGCTAGGCCATGTAGACCGCATGGAAAATACAAAAATACAATACAAAAATCCGACCCGAAGAGTCTTCGAATCCACTCCGGAAGGAAGGCGCGGCAGAGGACGGCCGTATCATCTGTGGCGCACGCAGGTAGAAGGGGACCTTAACCAGCTGGGTGTGCGGCACTGGAAACAGCTGGCCAAAGACCGTGCCAGCTGGAAACGCTTGTTGGTTGAGGCCCAGGTTCACCACGGACTGTAGCGCCACCTAAGTAAGTAAATAAGTAAACGAGGGAAAAACTACTTATATGCTATCATCAAAAAGCCGCTCACTACCGAGGGCTTGGCCAGAACGTTTGTATTGGCAGAGATAAGTTTGAGGTAGTTAAAGACTTCGTATACCTTGGCTTCACAGTGGCCTGGAACAACGACATCAGTTCCGAAATCAAACGCAAAATCACTCTTGCCAATCGTTGTTTCTTTGGGCTGAGGAGGCAATTGAGTATGAGAGCCCTCTCCTGAACGACGATAATTATATATAAGACCCTTATCATTCTGGTCTGTCAAAAGCGGATAATGAGGCCCTTTGTCGGTTCGAGAGAAAGATTTTTTTCGCGTGATTTTCGGGCCTATACACGCAGACGGGGGATGGAAGAAAAGATTGAACCACGAACTTTACGGGCTGTACAGCGACATGACTCTAGTCAGGCCTAAGATGGCTAGGCCATGTAGAGCGAATAGACACCACAGCTCTAGGCCGGAGAGTCTTTGAATCCAACCTCGAGGAACGAAGAAACAGTAGAAACAGCCAACTAGGTGTGCGGCAATGAAAGAGGCTAGGGTTCACCCCGAACTGTAGCGCCCGTTAAGAAAAAAAGATTTTTAAACAATCTAAATGCTGTAGTACAAGGAACAACCAACGTGATCCTTGAATAAAGTGAGGAATTATCAATAGAAACCACATCGTAATTAGCTACAGAACATTATTGCTTGTTTTCTGATTAGTTTCCTTAATCATTGGATGATAAGGCTGTTGTTGTTGTAAGGCTTTAAAGATGGGATGTCCACCTAAAACACGCATCCGCAAGAACTTGAACGATAAGTTATCGGCCATTTGTCGGATATTCCCTTTGAGAGCTTTCAAGGTATGTGGCTTATTCTGATAAACCTACGGTTAAGAAAGAAAAAACCTAAGAAAAGAGGTCGCCGTAATTTCGGGCGATCTTGCCGAGTTTTCAAATCGTGAAATCAACAAATAGTTGTGAAAACGCATTCTTCAAACTGTTTACTACCGCGTATTTTGGTGAGATCACAGGTCCTCTCAGTTCTCAACTTATCCATTTGCCACAGTAAAAAATTGTTGATCACGGTTCTATGTCGTTCACCAATCACAGTAACCATATTGCACTGAGGTGGGAAGACCGAATCTGGCTAGGAATCACAGATCGGTGTGGTTCGGTTAAAGAAAGTCTAGAAATGTTCCTCAGGGTATATTGCTGCGGGAAAATTATTGAAGAGATGGAATATAACTAGCAATTTTTTCAAAGCTTTTTCTGTGAAAGTATCGATAAAACAGGTAAGAGATATTTCTGGGATGCCCTAGCGATGCTGGTGGTGCTAGCAGATGCAACGAGGTCTTAGATGCACCGGAACAGACATGAGCGTTAAACTCTAATCTAGGGTGAATGAACGCCTTATAGGTTATAGCCAAATATAAGGATGAGAAAAATGTCTTACATCTGTATAAGAAGCCTAGCCATTTCGCAGCATTTTTGGCGACACACATACGTAGTCGTTCCAACTAAGATTGCTAGTGACACACGTACCCAATATGGAAAGCTTTTCACTTTCATGCAAGTGCCATTCATGGATAATAGCCGCGAGTCAGTGGTACGTTTGGACGACAGGAGACAGCATTGCGTTTTTGAAGAATTCAATTTCGCTCTATTCTGTTTTTCCTATGAAGTGATGCTGTCGGTGTCGGATTTTTTTGAGGTTAACATACGCTGAAATGATCCTGTGAAGTATAGGGCGCCGTGGCACAGTGGTTAGTGAGTTGGTGTCTGACGCACGAAGAGCGAGTTCGAATCCCGGTAACACCAACGCCATCGAATGTTTATTTCGCGGCGTCCCTTCTCGGCGGGGTACTGGCAAAACTCCTCATGGCATACTTGCCATGACAAAGCTTCTCGAGTCATGCCGTTCGGAATCGGCATTAAACTGTAGGTCCCTTTTACCTGTGTGAAAAATAAATCACTCATAACATGGGTGATTGAGAGAAACTTGCACTGGTCCTTCATGGGCTGGAACGCCACCAAAGATGAAAAGAAGAACGTTCGCTGCCGTTAGGTAGTACGAATATGTGAAGCCGAGGATGCTGTAGTCAGCGAAGGAGTGGACTGGATTAGAAGTGACAGACAAGAGGTAATTTATAAAAATGAGAAAGAATGTCGGGGATAAAACGGAAATCTGAGGAACACCAGCATTAAAAAATGAGAAAAGTCAGACTTGAATCTGTCCAAAACAACCTGAATTAAACCATTCGAAAGGAAGTGCCTAATCCATTGAAGAAGAGGCTCATCGATCCTCGCGCATTTTCGACAAACGACAATTATTTTGCTTTCAACTGTTTCGTGAAGCGAGCGATTCCACTTTTCGTAAAATATGCAATTAAGTCACCAGTGAATATGTTGCAACGGGAATCATACTGTCGGTCAGTAACTGATGGCTTATCAGCTTTGTACCCGTCCCTATCCGCGGCTTGCGGTTGCTTCGTAATAATTTGTTTTTTTCTTTTTTGTGATAGCGATGTTACCCCTAAGCAAAACCCTCAACCTGGTGGGCTAGGTTTCTCTTTCCCCAGGAACGGGTCGGGTCGCTGGATACATTGGTTCACTATCCGGCGGACGCCAGGTCAGCTATCCAGGTGAGGCCACGCGGAAATTGTTTCAACTTGAATTGAGCAAGGATCGTAGTTGGCGTTTGCCATACTAACACGGTCAACTTCTTGCTTTGTTTGCGTGCTCCCTTTAACCTTTTCCGATCGAGCACCATCAGAGACGCTGCCTCTGGTGTGCTGGGTTTCAAACCGCCAGCAGCTGGAAACCCCTGGTTATATGAGCAATACGAACAAGCACATGTTGCCAAGCAAACCGGCTACAAAGCCATGATGCATAGACGGACGTGAGCCGTTCGTGAATACTACGAGCAGGAAAGGCAAGACCAATACACGCTTTTAAGGGGAAAAACAAAAAACACGAAAGCGTGAGATCGAGGAACTAGAGAGATGTTACCACAGGAATGATGCTCGCAAGTTTTACGAAAAAGTAAAACGAATACGCCAGGGCTATAAAGCGAGAGCAGAGGCCTGTATGGACGAAGACGGATACTTAGTAGTAGAGTCGCAGCCGATGCTGAGAATATGGAAAGAACGCTTCTGTAGACTGTTTAATGGTGATGATAGATCTCTGATGCCGCTTTGATGGAGAAAGCGGCATCCATTCCCAACGGACGAAAAATCAAGAAAATCCCGCCCACCCGACCTACATGAAATTGAGCTGGTAATTTCGAATCTTAAAACTAGTAAGCTGGTAAGGCGCATACACCAACTCATCTGTAAAATATGATTGGAGGAAAGCATGCCCGACGAATTGTGGTTTGCCCGGTCCACAAGAAAAAGACCCCTATAACTGCACCAACACAAGAGGTAGGATTGAAGAAGAAGCGGCTAAAGGCTAAAATGAGTATTTCGGTAAATTGATTGATTGATTGATTGATTTTGTCACAATTGGCGGCTACAAACTCGAAGCGGTCGAGGACTTCGTCTACCTTAGGACAAAGGTTGCACTGTACAAAACCTTAATCATCCCGGTCCTCCTCTGTGGAGTGGAGTTAGAAGATACAACGTCTAAGATGGGTAGGCCATATAGAGCGAATGGACAACACAGCTCCGGCCCGTAGTCTTCGAGTCGAACCTCCTACTGACGACGTAGCAGAGGACGACTAATTCTAAGGTGGCGCACACAGGTGGAAGGGGGAATTAACCAACTGGTGGTGAGCCACTACAGCTGGCAAAAGATTGTGCCAGCTGGAGAAGCTTGTTGGTTGAGGCCCAAGTTCAAACCAGACTGTAACGCAACCGAAGTAAGTAAGTAGACGGTTAATCAGCGTTTACATGACATTGGAGAGAAGTGACGTTTTTGCAATGCGTCGGTAGTTGGAGGGGGAAAATTCGCCTTTTTTGCGGATGAGCTTGTCAAATGCTGTTTGTTACATGGTGGTATTGACGCGTTTTAGTATAGGCGGAGAGAAAGTGCTAGCAGGGAGCTGCGAGCTGGCTGCAAAGTGGATAGCAAGGCGGTTATGTTTGTCTATGGGTGTGAGAGCTAGAATATTGTTGTGGATTAGTGTTGGTCATTGGAACATTTTACGCCTCAGTTTTTTGTTCGGATTTGAATTGTCAGATGTGGGTATTAAGTGATTTCTGGCACGCCGATTCGGATAATATTTACACGATAACATCAGCAGTGGCGTTCGCGTTTTTGTCGAGGAAACGCAACGACCACTTAATGCTTCGAAAGAAAGAGAAGAGCAGAAAAATGCGTTTAGATTATTTACGATACGGTTCAGACGGAAATGAGCATCGTCATGCATAATGCGTTTCGACTTAAAATCATGTAGGTATTTCGTCGAATTAAAAACAAAGCAGCTATCTAGAGATTCGTATATGATCGATTTCTGCATAAGTGGGAGTGATCTACTGACTCCTTTTTATAAATTTCTACTAAAAATCTGTGTATTTTGAAGACGTTGCAGTTTTGCCGCACTTTTTCGTTTCATGTTTCCTGGAGGAACTCAGTTGTCTCTATGCCATGAGCAAATAAAACTGTCGCCGCTCAAGCCATTCACTTTAAACGAGTCCTTGTGGTTTGTTGGCCATTTTCAAACACATTTTTTTTCATAGACCGACACAAAGCAATCGATTGACGTGCTAGTCGCACATCCTGGCAGCGCGCATACTACACGCACAAGCGTTTGACATTTAATGCTTTCACTTAAAATCCCTTTATCCTTTGGTCGAATTGTCTCTATTCTGGTCAACCGGCAGGCCAACAAGAGCCTGTATGAATAAATAAAATCCACCAGAATCAACATCTTTACAACCCTTTCATCGAGTGCCGCAAATTTCGCACATTCAAACGACTAGACTCGACGTGGCACCATCTACGAAATCATCCGTTCAGTCAGTCATCTGCAGTGCAACAAAGCGTCGATACCCAGTATCCGGCCAATAATTCTAATGGAATAAAACTTGTCATCTGCCAGATTCACTCAATCCTTTCTGCGTTTTTTCGTGTTTGTCCTAGAAATTATAGTGAAACGCCGCATGACGTTTATTTATTTATGACTTTTCCAAATCGACAGGCGTTTCCTGTGACTTTTTTCCAATCACTATTTTTTACCCCCGCAGGTTCTATGAATCGCTATGCAACCCTTTTCTGGGATTTATTGGGCGGACTATGCCGTGCAGGAAGATGAACGTTGACAAAGTGGTGTTTTAACTAGAAGCAACTTCAAAAGGACCCTTGAAGCGATGTGAATATAATGTAAGGGGGCAATATCAGCAAAGAGGAAAGTGGGCGCAGAGCTTGTCTTTGGCAACAGTTACTACCTATGTAGCTCTGAAGTTTTTTTTTTCCTTTGCATCTTCCTGCCACGAGGAATTCAATATTCAAAATTCAGTATATACATATATTTTTTATTTATTGTGCGTTACGGACAACAACGACGACAGTGTGGCATATAAACCAGCTGCCGGACACGTCCCGCCTTCAGGGATAACAGGAAGAAGGGTTTTGGATAATTTTATTAAAGAGACGAAGTAAGCAATGTGCCACAGGACGTGAGTGGACACGATTGAAATTTAGAGTGCGTTGAAAACTCACCAGGATGTGTGTTACGAGTCTATTGCTTACAGGCATGAAGGATATAGGGCGACGTTCTTATTTATTCCGTTGTATCTGCTTTACTACAGTTCAAAAGGAAAAAAACGTTCAAGAAGTTCCTTTTATGTGCAGAGCCACATACCCGTAAAGTCACGCGAGGCATTGGAGCTTATCGCCTTTTATTTCTCCAGCATTTGGAGGGATCCTGAATAGATAATACGAAGCATCCCTCCCAAGAGATTGTTTTTACTTTACGAGACAATATCAGTCTTTTTGTTCGGTGAATGTTCCAAAGAATTTGACGTGATCAATTAACGTAGGGATTGATCCACGTGCTAAGATTAGTAGCCTACTTCTCCTATTAGAGCTCACAGCTTTATTCAAAATGATGGACTATATGTTATTTTCTCATCAAAGCGAACCGAAGGTGAGCTTTCTTTGTGCTGAGTCGGTCTCAAAACGTTGTTCGCGTTTTTGAACCACTTCCTGACATTTTAGAGAGATGAAATTTTTTATACTCTCAGTTGACCATATAAATCGGGACTTCGCCCCCAAGTCACGTCATTTTTCTTAAATAAATTTGCATGACCGAATACGGCCAACCTCTCGTCGAAGTAGGCTGGATATTTTGTGACGAAAAAAAAAATAAAAACAAAAATGTTATTTTCAAAAAAAAAAAAAAAAAAAATATAATAAAAATTCTAATTAAAAAAAAACACAAAGCCAAAAGTGTGTGAAAAAAAAAACAACACCGGCATTCCGCACTCCGCATTATGGATGGGTCGGGCTACAATTCCGAAAGCGCGTCAATAAGCACACCGAACAAAACCCCATCACAAACCAGAAGCAGACTGAAGCCGACACCAAACCTCTTCAAGCGACCGTCCCATCACACCCCGACGGCGGTGATGCGTCCTAATAGACACATTCGGCTCATCGAGGAGAAGGTGCGTGCCATCAAGGAAAAACGAAGGGCAAGAAGACAGAGGGAGCAAGAAGCTATTGTCCAACAAAATATCAGGAAAATGCAACAGCAACAAGAACAACCACAACAGGAACAATGTCAACTACAGCAACAACAACAAGAGCAGCAGCAAAACCAGAAAACGCAACCCCAACCAAAAAAAAAAAAAAAAACAGAAAAGAAGCAGTATGATTCACAGTCGGGACAGAAACAGAAACAGTCGCAAAAACAACAACAGCCAGACAAAAGGTAGCAGCAACAATCCAAAGAAAAGGTGCCACCAATCAACACCTATAAACTGGACCTGGACGACACCGCTATAATGTGTAAGTCAGCTATTGGCCCCAATTTTACAATTACTAGATTAAGTGACGATAGACATGCTATCTACTGCAATACAGTAGATCAGCACAAAAAAATTAAGGAATTGCTAAAAGATTCCGAGACGGAGTACTTTTCGTATACGCCGAAACCAGAAAGGCTCCAAACCATGCTCTTAAAAGGCATGGATCCCCATACCGAGCCAGAGGGGCTCCTGCAGTGCCTCAAGAAGCTCGATTGCGAGAGCTTCTCGTTCGTCAAGGTCAAGCAATTTGCCACGTTTAGTCCAGACTGAACAAGCGGTTATTGCCATTTTTCCTGGTCCAATTGACTCCCGAAAGCAGGGTGGACACCCTGAAGATGATTAATGTCATAGGCTACCAGACCGTGCGTTGGGAGAGAGTAAGAAGGAGCGGTGATATTTTACAATGTAACCGCTGCCAGAGGATGGCAACGGACTAACAAAGGCCTCGTAGGGATAGCATCTATCCGACGGATGCCGGCCTGCTAAGAAGCGAGAAGAGCCACCGCAGTCGAACATCTTGCGGCACTGTTAGTAAGTCCTATCCTCACCTCCTCGTGGTGCCATCTGGAGATTTCCTATGGAAATTGCAGACGGGGAAGGGCGAATGGCGAGCCTCCTGCGCCAAAAAACGTAGTCGGTTGGGCTACGGCCTAATAAGCCGTAACCGTAAAAAAACCACAAACTCCGAGACAACCACAAGCCTCGGATATAACGGACTGGATTTATGTTGACGACCCTTGCAAAAAACGAAAAAGGACAATGATCTTCGGCTTTGTACGTGGAATGTTAGGTCCCTAAACAGGCCACGTGCAGCCGAACAACTTGCGGACGCCCTAGACCGTTATAAAACGGACATAACCGCCATCTAGGAAATGGAATGGACTGGGTATAAAGCAGATGAAAAATTGCGATATTTATTACGGCGACTTCTATAGGGAGAGAGGGCAACGATTGTTTGGATGCGGATTTGTTGTTCGAGGTGGACTAAGGCCGTGGTGCAGTGGTTAGCATCATCGACCGCCGAGCGGAAGGTCTATGGTTCAAATTCGCTTCATAGCCAAGAAAAAGTAGTTCCTATACGGACAAAAAGTATGCAACGCTGTTGAGAATGGAAAGTGACCAGACGTACTGCTGCAGGCATAACACTCACAGTATATGGTCAACCGAAATTCATCCTCTGCGTATGCAATACTAAAGTGCTTGAACGAATTACTATGGACTATAACCAAAGCGGAATTTGGTCAGCTCTCGTCCTATCTAGGTCTAGGACAACCACCCCTGAGAGTAGTGAACGAACATCAACGACCCCAACCACTGTACTCCGTTCAGGTTGTGTGTGTCAACCCATCATAAGAGAATATAAAAACTCTTGAACCTGCGCGAGTCTCTAAAAAAAAAAAAAAAAAAAACCCAAGGCCTTCTAACAATCCGTATCAAGGCCACATTTTTTGACGTCAGCCTGATCTGCGTCCACGCCCCCACGGAAGACAAGGATGACTCCGCCAAAGATGAGCTATACGATCTCCTAGACAGAACGTATGCCCAATGTCCCAGCTATGACATCAAAATTGTACTAGGAGACTTCAATGCTAACCTGAGTAAGGAAAGCATCTTTGAACGAGTCATCGGCAAACATAGCCTACACGACACCACATCCGATAACGGACACAAGCTGACTGATCTTGCTACGGGGCTAAATCTCCTTATAGCCAGTGCGCTCTTCCCGCACCTCAATATACACAAGGGCACCTGGCGGTCTTTTGATCAATCGACTACCAACCAGATTGATCACATCGCGATCGACGTCACACACTCCTCCATTATTCTTGATGTTCGAACTTTCCGAGGGGCTAACATCGACTCGGACCACTATCTTGTAGTAGCCAAGATGCGCCTACGGATATCACGAACGCAGCGGACTATAGTAAGAATACAAAGTTATGACGTCGGAAAGCTACTATCGCCAAAAACCGCTCGTGCCTTTACCGATCGCGTCTCCCTTCAGCTCTCCAATACACCTCAATCCTCCACGCTATCAATAGAACAGCAGTGGAGCCTTTGCTAACAAGCCCTGAAAAGCTCTGCATCCGAAGTTTTGGGTTTCAAGGTTCCACCACGAAGAAACACCTGGTTCGATGACGAGTGCAGGAGGATTCACACAGCGAAGCAGGATGCATATAAGAGCACGAGAAGCGCGCGATTGAGAATTTGGAGAGATGTTACTGCAGGCGTGACGTTCGAAAGTTTTATCAACAGATAAAGCGAACATGCCAAGGATATAAAGCCAGAACGGAGGCGTGCAGGGATAAGAACGGATACCTAGTAGTAGAATTGCAGCCGATGCTGAGATTATGAAAAAACCACTTCTGCAGACTGTATAACGGCGATGTTAGTCAATATACCGCTGTCAGGCAGAATGATCCATTTTTCTAACCGACGAAGACCGCAGATAATTCCGTCCCCCTCACCTCGACGAAATTTAGGTTGCCGTATCGAAGCTCAAGTCGAATAAAGCTGCTGGCGCAGACGGACTGTCTGCTGAGCTCTTCAAAGCGGCTTCAAAGCTCTGTAAGATATGGTCAGAGGAAAGCATGCTCGAGGAATGGAGTCTCAACATCGTATGCCCCATCCACAAGAAAGGAGACCCCTCTGATTGCGCCAACTACAGAGGTATAAGTCTCCTTAACATCACCTACAAAATCTTCTCTGCCGTTTTGTGTCAACGCGTGAAGCCATTCGTAAATAAGCTGATAGGTCCTTATCAGTGCGGATTCAGGCCAGGGAAGTCCACCATCGACCAAATCTTCACACTACGGCAGATCCTGGAAAAAACCAATGAATTCCAAGTCGACACTCACCACCTATTTATCGACTTCAAACCCGCATACGACAGCGTAATTAGTGACGAGCTATACAACGCTATGTCTACCTTTGGCATTCCTGCTAAACTCTCCAGACTATGCAGGATGACTTTGGAGAATACCCGCTACTCCATCCGAATCGGTGAACATCTTACCGATAGTTTTTATGTCAAAAAAGGATTCAGGCAGGGCGATGCGCTGTCGTGTGGTTTCTTCAACATCGTATTAGAAATGATTGTGCAAAAATCACCTGCCAATTCAAGAGGTACAATTTATTTCAAATCCTCACAATTCAACCACGAGCTTTACAGGCTGTACAGCGACATGAATCTAGTCAGGCGTCTACGGATTCAACGCCTAAGATGGCTGGGCCATGTAGAGCGAATGGACACCACAGCTCCAGCCCGGAGAGTCTTTGAATCCAACGGCCGCACTTAAGATGCCGCACACAGGTGGAAGGGGACCTCAGCCAACTGGGCAATGGAAAAGGCTAGCAAAAGATCGCGCTAGTTGGAGGGGCATGTTCGTTGAGGCCCAGGTTCACCCTGAACTGTAGCACCCATTGAGAAGAAGAAGAAAACGGCCATATTCATCATCAAAACTGAATATACGTGAAGCAAAACTCCTGATAAAAACAGAAAATAACAAGTTCATCGATGCGGCAATGGCTTCCTACGAAATACGAGAAGTTGGGGCGGCAGCAAGCTGCTGTACATTGAATATCGAGCAACAAGCCGTGATAGACTTCATCACAAGAGCAGCAAACGGAGAAACGACGGACAAAATGGAAATAGTCATGAGAACTACTGGAACCGGCAAGTCGTTAGTCATCAACGAAGTTGTTAAAAGTTTCAGCTTGGAGCACGCCCAGCTAATGGCTCCAACCCCCGTGGCTGCAAACAACATCGGTGGGCAAACTCTGCATTCCGGACTGCACATTGCCACATCAGCCAGGGTTACGCCCCTAACTGGAAAGTCCCAAAGAGAGTTTCAGGAGCATTTCAGTAATATCAAGGTGATATTGATAGACGAATTCAGCATGATTGGGTTGCGTATGCAGGGCAAGATAGATGGATATTGTGGAGGATTTGTTGTTGTATTCTTTGGCGACTGCAATCAGCTACAGCCAGTTTTGGACAAGCCTCTGTATGGTGTACCTAAAGAGTCGGATGAGTTTTCCCTGCGAGGCAAAGCAGCTTATTTGCAGATACGGAAGACTTTTATTCTCAAGCAGATCATGCGACAGACTGGCGATGAACAGAAACAATTTCGAGAAGCACTTCATGCTCTAGCCCTAGGCGAGAACAACCTCTCGCACTATGAATTCTGGTCACAACGCTTTGTCGACAATAATCCAGGATCGACCCGAGATTTCAAGGACGCGACACGATTGATGGCGGCCAACAAAAACATCAAAGCTTATAACAAGAGCGCCTTACGATCGCTTGGATGCCCAGTGACTCGAATAAATGCCTCAAACAATAATGCAACAGCCGCGCAAGCGTCAGATGACGAAGCTCCAGGACAGCGCAGAACTGTTACTCTGCGTTGGCGCTAAAGTGATGTTACGCCAGAACCTGTGGACCTCTTGCGGACTGTGCAATGGCTCGATTATTTACGGTCCGACCGAAAACAGAGTCGAGAACTCCATAACAAGCGAAGCTCCTATACGCTATTGGAGTATGCGCTGTTTTATTTGATAATTTGTTATCATTTTGACCTTAATTCCATTACGTCGTTTCTCAAACGCCTCTGGCCTTGTTCTGATGGAACACAATTCCTTTAATATAGGTAAGGGCTTAACGCTTTTAAGTGATTCCTCCTTTTAGATTGTCCAATTATTGACAGCATAGGTTCTAATTAAGGATTTGGTCCTAGGGGAGAAGCTCATAATAGATTATTGTGCGCCAATTTCACCCAACATAGAACAAAACCTTTCTGGCCGTCAATTCCGGCTTGATCACCATTGGCTCCGGCTCACCGCGATACGTCAATGACCGTTTTTGCATGAGGTTGCCGTAAGTGATTCATTGGGTCGATTTTTTTACGATCCAGCTGCGAATTGCAGACAGGAATTTGGTCTGCAGGGTTGTTTTGCGGTAAGCGGGGTGGCCGTGGTGCAGTAAGTAATGCCTATACGGACATAAAGTATGCAACGCAGTTGTGAACGGAAAGTGATCAGACGTACTGCTGCAGGCATAACACTCACAGTATATGGTCAACTGTAATTCTTCCTCTGCGTATGCGTATGCAATATTAAAGTTCTCGAACGAAATATTACGAACTATAACCAACGCGGAATTTGGTCGACTCACGTCCTATATAGCACAACCACCCCTCCTGAGAGTAATGAACGAACATCAACGACCCAAACCACTGCAAGTTGTTCAGGTTGTGTGTGTAACAACACATCACAAGAGCATATAAAAACTCTTGAACCTGCGCGTCCCCCAAAAAACAAAAACAAAAAAAAAACAACAAAGAAAAAAGCAACAAATTACTGCAAACGGTTTTTTTGTGTGCAGTGTTTAGCTTCTGGGCAATGGGTTAGACTTGACCACGAAATTACCGAAATAGACGAAGCCAAAGTGCCCGTGATTGGCTGTTGAAGTAGCAGGATCATAAACATTAGTCACATCTTTAGTCACCTGACTTGCGTGTTCATCTTTATCTTTGACAAGGATGTCAAAACTGAGTCATCCAATCACAAAACTGTCAAAGAAGTTTTCTTAAGTCACTTATTACACGGCGCGCTTTTAGAAATATTGAAATAAGTGCGAAAGAGATGGTCAGTGAAACAGAAATACACTGGCACAGTAACGCGTGGGTAAACTACTTCGTGCGTCTTTTTGACATTTCCTTATCTCATTTTCTTTGTTTTGCGATGTCGCTTCACTCCTGGTTCTGATTCGAAAGTGTACGTTTGGATACCATTCTTACTTTTCAAATTTCACCACAGACAATAAAATGTAAAACGAAATGTCAAAAAAACGCACAATGCTGCGAAATGTAATAACCCTTGCTGTTCGAAATGTCAGTCCAAAAGGAAATGACCGAGACCTGCACGTCAAAAAGACGCGCCGTGTAATAACCGTCAAAGTACTCAACTTTCTAGTGGCACTTGGCGTAGTAGGCATACAAGGGAGATGTAATGTAAGGTATGTCGGCGTTACAGTCCATGAAGGCCCTAAGCCGAACTTCCACCGCGGTCTTCCTGGATATAGCTTAGTGCTATTATTCGTTTCTCACCGCGGTCTCGCCATCTATGTCCGTAGTGATATCGCTTACCAGCTGCTTCCGCAGCATAGCCAGGCGTCTACGGATTCAACGCCTAAGATGGCTGGGCCATGTAGAGCGAATGGACACCACAGCTCCAGCCCGGAGAGTCTTTGAATCCAACCCCGAGGGACGAAGAAGCAGAGGACGGCCGCACTTAAGATGGCGCACACAGGTGGAAGGGGACCTCAGCCAACTGGGTGTGCGGCAATGGAAAAGGCTAGCAAAAGATCGTGCTAGATGGAGGGGCATGTTGGTTGAGTCCCAGGTTCACCCCGAACTGTAGCGCCCACTAAGAAGAAGAAGAAGAAGAAGACAGAAGAAAAACAGGGTGGTAATTAAATTTTCAAACGGTTTTTTGGCCGCACTTTATTAAATAATTCCATTTGTTTGTTTCAATTTATAATTTTTTTTTATATTTCCACTTGTTATGGCTTTATGTTTTATTTTGAAAAGTCTGCGATTTAATTCTGTTTTTGTTTCCTTCTTTGTTTTATAAATAATTATAATATCCTGTATACGATTTAATTAGATACAATAGTTATGATAATAAGTAATAATTTTTTTTTTGTTTTTGACATAAAAGTACATAATACTTTTTCTTTAATAATTTTTCCAAACATTTTTATATTAGGTTTTATTTAAATTATTTCCCATTAACTTTAGTTTGTATAAAAGTAGAAAAAGCCTTAATCCGAATGTAGGTATATATATAATTTAATATATATATACATGTATAACTGTATATATGTACGTCTAATTTATCTTTTGCTTTGCAATACGTAATTTTATTTGTTTTCTGAAGACATACTTTCCTTCCATTTATTTTTCTTTTGTTATAAGCATTTTTGAGTGTAAAAAGTCTAAGTTTGTGTGTGTACGGTTTTTTGGAAATGGCATGATTAATGTTTTTCTTTCACGTATCTACTTACTGAAAATTTGTGTTTTTAATATTTAATAATATTTCTTCTATTTTACCATTAAGATCAAGTTTGCTATTATTTTAAACCTTGGGGCTTTTGTTTATCCTTTCATAATTTATTGTTTTATTCTTAAATACATATATGTATATATATATTTAACGGTTTTGTTCATTTGTGTAGGTAGAAATGTTCTGAAATTGTACAAAAGTTGTTTTTTTTTTCGTGTATTCTATTTATTATTCTTATTTTCATTATGTTATAATGGTGCAAAATAAAATTCTAACAAATGGCAAAAAAGTAGGGATTTCACATCGTTTCTTTTCACTGCCCTTACAATATAATATCGTGCCGAAATAATTAACTAAACAAAAGATAAATGACTTCGCCACACAATCTACTTCACATCTTCTTTTTGCTTTTCCATTTCAATCTTTTAGTCAATCAATATAGAAAACCTTTTTCTGCAATTTTAATAAATTTATTTTTCGCATTTTATCCTTTTTCTTCTATAAAAAAAATTCTTCCTCTTGCTCTTCGTTTTAGTGTTTTTTTTTTGCTTTAATGTTTAAATATAATTATATTTATTAAAAATTCTTAATAGAAAACAATTTGTACTTTCGAAAAGGGGGAGGAGGTGTATGGTTTTATTTTTTTTTTTTGTGTTTTTTTCTTTTTCTTTTCATAAACTTTGTTTCTTTTGTATAAGTTGTATGTTTTTATGTAAATATTTGTTTAATTTTCACTTTAGATGTTTTGTTTTTATTTGCGTATGTTAGGGGATTTTAATTTCATTTTGTCTATATTATCGCGGAATTGAATCTTCTATTTTAATTGAAAAATGAAAAACAAAAAAGAAAGATATAATCAAGCGTTAAGACAAAGAAAAATTCAAATAATATTTTTTATTTGTTCTTGTATTGTTTTTCTGAAAATGTTTGGATCATGTTTTATTTTATTGTAATTTTCTAGTAATTATAAACATTGTGATTTTAGTGTATAAATTCCTATTGATACGAAACTAGTAAGTGTTTAGATTTTCTTTAATAAGTTTATAGCTGCGATTGTTTAAGTTTATATATAAATATGATTTATTATATATACCATAGTATTTAATGTTTTGCAATAGTAATTAATATTGTAATAGAGACAAACAGAAAGAAAAAGTGTTTTCATTAACTAAATAAAATTTAAATAAGTTAAATTAAAAACGAGATTTGACTAAAGTTGTTTTGTAACATAACATTGATATATAGGAAATAGATTACACATTTTATTAGCATTTAATTTTTGTTGCTTTTTAATTTGGTTTTGTATCGTAGGTAGTAATTAAAAAACCACTAATAGCACTAAAAAAAATTATTAATATTCATATATTTGTCATAATATAATAATTAGTAGTATATTTATTCGTTAGATGTATTTATTTATTTAGTTGTAAAAGAAAAATATGTAAAACACATTTTATAGGGATAATATAGTATAATTAAAGATTTCTTATTTTTGTATGTTATTTGAGAGATGTGTGAGTAAAGGTAGTTGAAAAATGTCTATAACCCACAATCTCTTTTGTAATTTAAATTAAATCTGTCATTATATTTTTTTATGTTTTCCATTTAACAAACAGTGCTTTTATTTAAATAAATCTTCAAGCAAATATTCTGCTTTGTTTTTCTTTCAATCTTCCTTGATATTTGTCAATATATTAATGTGTTTGTTTTCCTTCGCTTTTCAATTTACTATTAGAAATCTGATTATTTCATATAGATGTGTTTTGTTTCATTCGATTTTTGTTTTCTTTTTTGTTTTTTCATTGAAAATTTATCTAAAGTTTCTATGTGAGGTATATTTCTTTTTGTTGTGTTTTTTATGTGTGTATTTTCGTCATTTACTTTTCTTATTATTACTCATATTTTTGTATTGCTCAAAAGAAATAACTATTTTAATCAAGGGTTATATTCACATACACAGAAAACATTTATTCCTTTAATTGAGTATTGTATATATTGGGGTGATGGTGAAGTAAATTGCCTATTGTTTTGTTTTGTTTTTGTTTTTTTTACAAGTATATAAAGTCAAGCAATCGCACGTAGTATACTTTATTAATTTTCTCTTATTTTGAGGAAATTCACTTCTAAATATTCATTTTTCGACGGAGGTTAATTTTTTGTTTTATCAAAATAAAAGACCTTTTTTCTTGTGCGTTTTTTGAGCGCAACTCTCTTTAAACTTACAACGCTAGTACATACTTCTTTACCGACTCTTCGAAGTCATTTTGCCAAGAAACGAAAAAAAAAAAAACGAAAATATGTTCAAATCTCACAGATACGAGTTAAATCTTATAGCCAATTGTTTGTTTAAATTGCCTTTTTACATATAAAAAATAATTGGGATTTTTTTTTAAATTTCGCAGACATTTTCCATATTTCTTAAAGTAGGCGTTTTATACCTTCTGTTTTAGCCGAATTATTTTAAAAAAAATATGTATGTATATATGTACAAAATACGACAATTACAATAGTTTTTTGTTTTTTTTTTTTTTTGAAATTTATTTTCTGGTTTAAAAAGAATTACCAATCCTATCGCTAACGCACAAAATGCCTTACATATACAAAATGTTCACAGTTGCGAGTCTTTATCATTAAAATGCAAGTCGAATGGAAAATGCTTTTAATATTTTTTTTTTAACGAAAAACTAAATTTACATTATCGTTGGAACTTCACAAAAAAATAAAAAAAAATAAAAAAGTAAAGGACATTTATTTTCAAGTAAATTTGATGTACATAGTTCACAGTGACCCAATATAAATAATAAGAACGAAGTTATTATATTATATATTATTATTATATATTATTTGTATGTATTAAAATGATAACATTTTCTTAAAATGCTAAGGACGTCATAAATTGTAGATTTTAAGTCAATACAATTTCCATAGCATTCATTGTGCGTTTACCTTTGTTCGCGCACAATTAGCGACCAAATTCTTGTATAATAATGTTAAGCAATTCACATAGTCGTAATCTGAATATAATAACATGGAATGCCAGAGGCATACTAAATAAACATGTAGAATTTATAAACTTTTTAACCAATAAAAAATAGATATAGCATTAGTGACTGAAACATGAAAATCGGATCTCTTCACTAGGTTATAAATGCTACAGAGTTGATAGACAAAATAGAAGAGGTGATGGAGTCGCAATCTTGGTTAGGAGATCAATTCAACCTGAGCTTTTACCTTGCTTGCAAACCCAATATGTACATAGAAAACATGTAACCTTGCGCAATCAAAGAAAAATTAAGATTTACTGTGTTTATTTTCCTGGAAAAATTGCCGGAGAATCACCCATTGAAGAAAAAAGGATTGCCCTTCAAAATGATTTTAGGAGATTATTTAGCATGAACTGTGCGTTTCTGATGGGAGGTGATCGTAATTGTAGGCACAAAGATTGGGGCTGCATGCGTGCAAATTCTTGGGGAAATATTCTCTCCAAATTTAGTGCTATGCTACCAGTGTCTATTATGTTTCCGCCTAATCCTACTTATGTTCCGTCTGATTCTCGTAGAAGTCCTTCAGTCTTAGATGTATTTGTTACTAATGTCCCCGGTCTTATGATTGAACCTATTTCATTGAATGAGCTTAGTTCTCACCATAAACCTGTGTTGTCTAAAATCCGTTGGTCGGGTTTAGAGAAAGTGCAGACCTTACATTTAAAAAAAACGCAAATTAGGCAAATTTCCGAAAGGAAATTAAAGGAACACTTCAAGATACTTCAATGAATATTGAGGACATTTCAAGCAAGCGAGATGTCGACTCAATTGTTCAGCAATTATCTGACGACATTATCAGTTCGGCAAATAACAGAATTCCTAAAGTTGCAAGTAAAATTGTCTGCACCAAAATTCCACGCTATATCCTTGAACTTATAAGAATAAGAAACTTCCACAGACGAAGTTAGCAAAGATATCGCAATGGTACTGGGAGAATCTTAGTTGATCAACTAAATAGAAAAATAAAGATGAGTATTCAAGATCATCGAAATGAAGAGTGGAATAAAAAACTACAATCGCTACAAAGGCTCCAAGCCTTTCTGGAACATAGCGAAAATAATTAAAAATAAAACGAAACATATACCCTCTTTCAAAAATGGTGGTAACACCCATTTTACGGACGCGGAAAAGGCTAATGCTTTAGCCGCCAGCTTTTCTCAAAATCACGCTATAACCAAGAATCTAGGAAGTGCAAATATGTACAAATGACCACGTAGAACGCGCTTTACAGGCATTTAACATTATTAACTGTCAAACTCCAGTAAACGAGTTTATAAGCGAAGTAGACACAAAATACTTCTTAAGTAACTCACTCACTAGGAAGACTAGGCATCGACCAAATAAAAAATATTTATCTCAAAAATTTGCCCAGAGAAGGTATTCTATTTCTCACCCATATAATTCATGCCTGTCTGAAAGTGCAATACATGCAGATACATGGAAATTTGCAAAAGTAATTCCAATACCAAAAACAGGCAAGCCTCCAGACAGAACAGATAGCTATAGGCCGATTAGTCTATTAAGTGCTATAGGTAAAATATTTGAAAATGTTTTGAAAAAAAAAAAAAATATGAAAATAATTGAACAACGGTAATTATATCCTAACGAACAGTTCGGTTTCAGGCGGAACCATGGGACCCCGCTGTGATCCGCATCAGAGGCCGATTTTATAACATCAGCCTTATATGTGCACACGCCCCTACCGACGAGGCTGAAGACCCTATCGAGGAGGACTTCTATGACCTCCTGGACAACGCCAACGCTCGGGGTCTTCGACGCCAAAATCGGTAAGGAGAACACCCTTGACGGAGTGATCGGAAAGCACAACCTCCACGATACAACAGCAGATAACGGCTTCCGACTCACAGACTTTGCGACAGCTCGTAATGCGGTGATAAGTAGCACAGCAACCTGGCGATCTCTGGACGGTCGAACCGCCAACCAAATCGACCATGTGCTCATTGACGCAAGGCACTCGTCAAACATCCTGGTTGTGCGAACATTCAGAGGGGCAAATGTCGACTCTGACCACTTCCTCGTAGCAGCAAGATTCAGAGCTCCAATGTCAGAAAGCTGCACCAGCCCATCAGGAGGAGGCTCGACATTGGGCGCCTGAGCACAACGAAGGTTACCAGAGTCTACAGGGAGCAGCTGAGCGAAAGACTCTACGGTATGCCTACGTCGAACACAAATGCCAATAATATGTCGCTGCATTACCGCTCAGCCATTCAGGAAGTAGCCGAAACCACCTTAGGGTACCTACCACCCCCGACAAGAAACCCGTTGTATGATGGCGAGTGTGAGCAGAAAAAGGCAGCAACCGACGAGGCGTACCAAAAGGCGCTGCAGAGGAAAACCAGGGCAGCACAAGAAGAGTACCGAGCCAGAAGAAGGGAGGAGAGAAAACGATTGCGACAAAAGAAAAGGATCCTCGCAGCCTCCCAGCTCAAGGATATCGAGGAGTCTAGGGATAAACATAAAAGACGAACCTTTTACAAGAAAGCCAAAGGCCTTGCAGGAGCTTTCGAAAAGGGCACCCAGGCTCTTCGAAACTGCGAGGGTAATCTTGTTACCGACCCACAGGGAATGAAGGATGTATTTAAGCAGCATTTCCAGCAGCTGCTTAACGAGCATGACCAAGAGAGAGTGGTAGGGACCGAGGAAATCCCAATTCCAGCCGCTGAAGTAGTCATCCCACCCAGCATCGAAGAAATCGGCACAGCTATTCAGAAGCTGAGGAATAACAAGGCCACAGGCTCAGATGGCTTGCCATCAGAGCTCTTCAAGGCTGGCGGCGATGTCCTGATGATGTAGGGAGCATGCACCAGATCATCTGCAGAATTTGGAAAGATGAAAGCATGCCCGACGACTGGAATACTAGCTCTATTTGCCCCATCCACAAGAAAGGCGATCCTACCTCTTGCAAGAACTATAGAAGTATATCCCTGCTCAATGTCGCATACAAGATCCTGTCCAGCGTATTGTGTGAACGTCTAAAGCCATTTCGCACCGCACTAATCGGCAGCTACCAGTGCGGCTTCCGGCCCGGCAAATCGACTATAGACCAAATTTTCACACTTCGACAAATCCTGGAAAAGACCAACGAGTTTCGAATCGATACACACCATCTTTTCATCGATTTCAAAGCCGCATACGACAGCACTCATCGTGAAGATGGCGATGGCCGAATTCGAGATCCAGCGAAAACTGATCCAGTTGTGTCGCGCCACGCTAAAAAATACGCGATGCACCGTGCAAGTCGATTCTAGGACTTCGGAACCGTTTGAAACATGCACCGGACTTCGGCAAGGAGATGTGCTGTCATGTGACTTTTTCAACCTAGTGCTGGAGCAGATAGTGCGACGGGCAGGCGTCAACAGGGAAGGCACTATCTTTTACAAGTCCATCCAGCTGCTAGGATACGCGGATGATATCGACATCATCGCGTATTCTCGCCGTGGCATTGTGGAAGCATTCACGGCGATTGAAGAACAGGCGAAACGAGTTGGTCTTAAGATCAATGAGGACAAAACGAAATACATGCTGTCAAGCAATCAATAACAAGCAACTTTTTCCAACCAACATTTTAAATTATGTGGGTGTTAACCAATTCATTATCTATCGTTATAGCTCGTTTTTTATTATCTAAACGACACATTTAAAACCCATTACATAATAAAAAATATTAAAATTTAAATATTGTTTGATTTGATTCGATTATCCGGGTTTTCGATTATACGGAATACCCTTAGTTTTATTTGATCCGGATGATCGGAATTCTGTAGCAAAATTGTCATGAAAAGCATCTCGAAATTCGCCGTTCGGATCCGGCAATAAACTGTAGGTATGGGGAAATGAAATCACACACAACATGGGTGATTGAGTGAAGCACGGCTCAGTTCTTTAATAGACTGTAACGCCAACATACATACGTACATACAATCGGGATTCTATTGTAGCCCAAAATAAAATACTTAAAATGATGCTTAACCTCCATTGGCATCATTCTACAAAAGACATCCATCAGACAACTCATATTGAGTTAATCTCCAATAGAATCCAAAAACTTAATGGAAAGTTTAGATCAAGTTTAGATCCAATAATCCTCTAATTAGTCAATTATATATAAATCATAATGGGGGATGTTCATATTTCAGCTAAGGTCTTCAGTGAGCATTTATTAATTTATCTTACCATTTGTTAAAGTTGTGTAGTTAATTATTAAATATTGCTTTATTTATTCAATTACAATTATTTATTTACTTATAATTCATTAATTTACCTTTATATTCATGTATATATTTACTTATTTTTGTTTATGTCTTTAGTTATTCATCATTTATTTTTTATTACTCTAGTAGTATAATTATTATAATTTTATGTTTTTGTTTTTTTCTCCTTTTAAAAACAAAATATAAAATTGATACTCGATTATAAATATGATTCAGTTGAAAGATATAATATTTTGTATCACATCTCTGTACTAAAGGGTCCGCCATCAAACGTTTTTGTTTTTCAAGTAGTGCTTAATTCGTGAATGGTAACACTTAGCTCATGTCTGATTTGACAGATAATTAGTTTTATCCTTCCGCTGAATGAATATGGTTGTGTATACGCTTGAACAACGCTGGGAAATATTGCGACATTACTTTGAAAATCATGGTAATGTTGCAGAATGTGTGCGAAAATTGCGTACGGATTTTGGAAGAAGAGAAACACGGTCAGCTCCGTATGTTCGTTATCTTGTGGAAAAAGTGAAAGAAACTGGCATCCTCATCGATAAACCAAAGCGTGAAAAGCCAAAAACAGTGCGTACACCCGAGAATATTGCTGCTGCGGCAGAAAGTGTGCGTGAAGCGCCATCAACATCAATTCACCGTCGTTCTCAACAATTGAACATTTCGGAGACATCATTGAGACGAATTTTGCATAAAGACCTTGGTATGACGCCATACAGAGTCCAATTGGTTCAGGAGTTGAAGCCAACTGACCATCCAATGCGTTTTCGCTTCGCTAAGTGGGCCTGCGATCGACTTACAGAAGATGCCGATTTTGCCAAAAAATCATCTTTTCAGATGAAGCTCATTTTGATCTTGGCGGGTATGTAAACAAGCAAAATTGTCGCATTTGGGGCACAGAAAACCCGCACGCATACATTGAAAAGCCGGTGCACCCAAAACGAGCCATTGTTTGGTGCGGATTTTGGTTCAGAGGCATAATTGGGCCATTTTTCTCCGAAAATGAGCAAGGAGTGGCCTTACAGTCAATGGCGATCGTTATCGGGCCATGTTGAACGAATTTTTGTTCACAAAAATTGAAGAGGAGGATATTGGCAACATTTGGTTTGCACAGGGCGGCGCTATGTGCCACATAGACGAAGCTACACTCGATGTTTTGCGCCCTGATTTTGAAGATCGCATTATCAGCCGCAGAGCTGATGTCGTTTGGCCACCTCGGAGCTGCTGCGATTTGACACCGTTGGACTATTATTTGTGGGGTGCCGTCAAAGATAAGTGTTACGCCGACAAGCCAGAGATAATTGACGCTTTAAAGGACAATATTCGTGAAGCCATTGGTGAAATACAGCTGCACACAATCGATAATGTGCTTAAAAAATGGACCGATCGTGTAGGCTACTGCATGGCCAGCCGAGGCAGCCATTTGAATGAAATTATTTTCCATTATTAACCGGAAGGATTGTACTTTCAAATAAGAAAAGAAATTTGAGAAAATATTCAGTAGTTTTCTTTATAGCATTTTCAAAAAAAAAAGTTATTTGGTGGACCCTTTACTACTGTTGTAAATTCTGCGATAATAAACAATAATAAACCTTTGTTCTATACCGATTGCATCAAAATGATAATTTTGCATCAATCTTCATTTTTGTTTCACTTGAAAGACATAGGCAAAAATGTACCAAAAATTGGCTGAATCCCTTATGTGGTCAGAAATAAGGTCTCCGGAAAGACTTTCTCCTAGGAAGGACACTGCAACACTCAAGAAAATAAATTTAAATTGGTACTGAGTCACTGTGCATCGAATTTACTTCAGCTAGATCAAAACAGATTTGCTTAACTTATAAGATAATGTTTTTTTTTCTTTTGTAGATCACAAGTGCTTTCGGTTATTTCCAACAAGTAAATGTAAGGTAACTAAAAAAAAAAAAAACAAACGCGCCGCGATAAATTTTCAAAATTAAATCGAAGCGAAACAAAAACAATTTGATTTCGAGAAAAAAAAGTTGAAAAAAAAAAAGGATAAATTTAAAAAGCATTATTGATTTTTTTATTTACCTCGTCAATTTTGTTATCACATATCTGGAGCTCTCTGTTGTATTCAAATTTCGTATAAAAAATATTTGAATATATTATTTCCTTATATAAAAATGTTATTTTTGTTTTTTCATCCTGTTTTCAAAATATTACAGATTCAAATCCAATTTATTTTCAACTAAGAAATGATTGCTTTTAAGAATTACATTGAGAAGTTTTTTCCCTTTTTTTTTTAAACAGACAGAAGGGAATGCTTGTAAATGGCAACTTTATATAAAATATGTACACATGTTGGTTTTGTTTTTTAAAGTGGCTTAATTATAGGATGAGACAACTTTCAATTGGGGACAAAATATTTTCTACGACATTTACACAACACAAAGAAATTAACGAGAACCATGTTTTTTCTCTTAAATGTTAGTGATTAAAGGTTATGAGCTTCAATTCATTTTCATACATTTTTATACGACTCTAATAGGACAGCTAATGTATAACCTAAAGGATTCAATTTTTTCGTTTGCCTTTTTTTTATATTAGGAATATAACTCGTGCTTCAATTAATCAAACTTTTGTTTTTAAATTTTGAATAAAGTTCATGGAAGAAAAGTGTTCAATGGGCTATGAAATGGAATAGTATTCATGATATAGGATTGGGAAAGGATGACCACTTGAATTTGAAATATTTTATATACAAATTTTTAATTTAATATTAAGAGTTAATATAATTAATAAGTTTTGGTGTTTTGTTCTTATAGTTGTGAGTTTATTATACAATTTAAATATATATATATTCGGTTTTGGTTAATGATAAGATTTTAGGATTAATTTATACTTTTATTTATGCATGTAAAGAAATATTTATAGAAAATGGAATGATGATGATTTTGTGGAAAAATGCTTCGAGAAAATGAGTTAAGAGTTGGCGATGTGATTTTTAATATTGTGAGAAGAAAGATGGAAACAGTCCCCATAATTTTTTAAACCAAATTAGTAGACAAATTTTAAATTTGGATTACAAAATTCGGATTAAAAACAAAATTAGAGATCAAAGGGATTTTAAGGTACTATATTTCAGAAGAGAATATTTATCGAGATTACATCGAAAAATAGAACTCGCCTTCTCACAACCAATTGTATACGACTGATTAGGATATGATGCGAATGATGTTTTTAGTGTATTATATAATGAATGTGATGATGATGGTATGTTGATGGAACCGTGTAAAGTGTTTTTTTAATGCATGGCCACATTTTTTCTTATTTTTTAAAATATGTTTTTAGGCAATAACTTGTAGACAACACTTAAGACGTACTCGAAAGAATTATCTTATATATGTATACATACGTTAATAAAATTCTTCTACTGCCTTTTGTTTATTTTTAGAGATACTAGGAAAAAACACAAATTTCTCATCCAAAGAATTGCAAGTCCTAAAAAATCACTCTACACACAAATATTTTTTTTTTCCTATGAATACTTCCTTTTTGTGTACTTCCCTTTTTTTTAATGTTTGGTTTTGTAGAAAAATTGTCTAAAAATTTTGTTAAAAAACTCTAGTAAAAAGCATTTTCATTAGTTCATTTCATAAATATTTTCGAAATGTTTTTTTTTTTTCGATCTATTATTTAATTTCGGTTTGAATTGTCGAAAAATGGTTCTTTTGTGTCTTGAGTGTGTAGATGTTTGCTTTTTTAGGCCTGAGATATAAGTGAGGTAGGATATTATAGGTTTTTGTTTTTTCCTTTTTTACTTAGTTTTTGTGCAAATATTGTGAAAACTAATAACATTCTTTGGCAGTGTATGAGCACAAAATGGAAGTCTTTCTATTGCTTGTTTAGGTAGAATTGTCTTTTATGCAACCTAATTTTAAAAACACATACAAAATCATCACATTACTTTAATTTTAATAGTAAAAAATCATGTATAGGGATTACTATATATTTTATTACAGATATTCTAGACTTTTTTATTTATTTTTTTTTTTGAAAAATGTATTTGCGTTCGCATATCCAGTCTTTAAATCATTTTAAGTCGAATATTCCCACAAAATACGCTCCTCCTTCCGATTTTTATGAAAACATTTTGTTATGCTAGCATATACGTATATGTATATAAATATGTATTTTTTTTTATAATTATTTAAATGTATCACTAAGAGGAAAGTGTTTATTTTTTAAGTATACGTTTTAGTGTTGATTTTTTGTTCGATTGTTCGACAATTCCAATATTTTAACTTTATTCGTTTGTTAATTTATAAAGTATAACTAAACACATTAAAATAGGAAAATAAAGAATTACTAAAAAAGAAATAAATACCAACATTATCTTAATGACTAAATACACGTACATGTTCGACAATAAGAAACACTGATTATTTAATTTACTGTTATAATGTGTACTTACGTATTTTATATTACTATCAATACCAACGTAAGAGATAAATTGAAATAATTTATGTGAAATATTGCTTAATTAACACCGATCTTTGCATGCAATTATTGTATTTTCTCGCTGATGCAAAAACAAATACAACATCTATACAAACTTATAAATAAACATTTAATTAATTATACAAATCCAATTTGATATAGTATATACCAATGTTTTTCTTTGTTTTTATTATGATTTTTTTTTTCACCGATTTGGTCCACATCACCAGCCTTGCGCAATGCCATCTATCCCACTGAGGTATCTTTTTAAGGATATTCTTTAACTCCTTTATATTTTTATTTTACTTAGTATCTTTTTTGTTCTTTGCTTTATTGTTTATATAGTATTTTCTATTTGTTAATAATGACATTTTTCCACGCATCCTTTAATTTGTTTTTGTGTTACTTTTTGTTTGTTTTGTGACCACATCGGTTTTTTTTTTTTTAATTAATTTTATTTACCTTTTCCTCTTAAATATGTTTAACGAGTATGATTTTTTGCAAATAATTTTGCTTTTTGTTTCTTTTCTTAATTCGTTTCCTTTAAAACCTGGAGACCAATGTATTAAAACTAAATAGTATGTAATTTATTTAAATAACTAAATCGTTCCAATTTCTTTCTGCAATTGTTTTTGGTTTTTTTTTTTCTTTTTATTATCATTTATATAAAATAAAAGTGAGGTTGGTTTAATACTTATTCCTCTAATGAAATCTACGTATAATTGAATTACGAATTAGCTTCGATAAAGAAAGCTTACTTAAACTACGCAATACAGTATGCAAAGAAAAAGTATTTTATCTGTAGCCCAATTATTCATTTTTTTTTCTATCGATATATGCATATGTAAAATACATGAACATATTTTTAAATTGTTTGAATTTCAACTAAATATTAACTCACTCGATTAAAACGTTTATATCTAACTCTTGTTAATTTATACTCGTAAATAGAGAAAAAGAAAACATTGAGACAACATTTAATCTAACGCAGGTAATAATAGTACGAAAAAACAGAAATTATTGTTAATAATATATTTTAGTAATAAGTGCATAAATCATCGAGCTGTTGAATAGAAATTGTTTATTTTATTCCTGCTCGATAAATGTATGCATACATATGTGTACATTATGTATGTAGTAATAAATCTGAGGGTCCTTGTAACCAACTAATTATTTTTGTTTTACCGTCATTCCAGCGTCTTCCTTATTCACACAAAACTTACATATCTAACTATTTAAAAATGTGATATTACTGTGATTTTTAAATAGAATTACTTTTTTATAGGAGCACTAAACAAAACATATTTTAGATGAGGATCTATGTAATTAACAGCATAACAAGCATATGGGCTTGTTTTTATATCTTAGCAATTTATTCCCACCTTTTCACATACTTTACGTTGTTTTTGTGTTTTTTTTTAACTAACATATTGAACTAAAAAATTAACTAAATAAAGAATGCATAAAAAAAAAAAAGGAACGGAATCAAGGCAAACCATCTAAATAAAAATTAAAAATATAGGAAGTAGAGAAGAAAAGGAAAAATTGTTTTATATTTGTACTTTAAATTGTATTTTTTATTTCCCATTTAACTCCTACGTAATTAAAAGATTATGTAAACTACAAATTTTAAGAAATAAGCTCTAACGTCTATTTTATTTGTTTTCGACGAAAAGCAACACACACCCATATTTCATTTATTAATTAATAATTTGCAAAATCGTTATAGGCATCGCTTTTCGATAAAGAGAATAATTATATAGGCAAAATTAATTTAAATATATTTTTTTAGGGACAGGTAACGCTGTAAGAAAAAAAGAACTAAGGATTTTTTTTTTATCAAATCTTTTTATTAGATTTAGATTTTATTTTACGTTCGACATGTATTAACCGACTTTTGTTGTTTTATTTTTTTGTCTTTCTTACAAAGATTTTTGTTTCTTAATTTTATTGTTAAGTAAGTGATTATTGCACGCAAGAGATTTGTGTTAAGAAGGCGTGGTTAATATTTCGCAGTGAAACGAAAAAGGGTGAAAGGATGTGGTCAATTATTTATTTTTAACTAACCTGTAGAATTTAATTCTTTTAACTGTTTTCTCGTTAATCTATAATTACTTACGATGAAGAAAAAGCTTCACAACCTTCCTGGCTATGTACATTGATTTCTAGACATTTCTCGCAAAAATAGGGAAAATACTGTTCGATCGCTTTTCTAGATTTGTAGGGTAATCGCTATAGGCTAGATGAATCGATGTTAGTTAGATTAGACGGATTAGAGACGGAGGGTTTTTATGTCACGGCCTACGCCGATGACATTGCCATTTTAGTCTCTGGTTGCACTGATGTCAGTGGATAACTGGATCAAGGGGCGAGTCCTGGGAGTAAATCCCACGAAAACAAAGGTAGTACTCTTTACAAGGAAAAGATCTGTATCAAGATACACCTATCCCCGTATGTATGAATGGTATAGATCTGATGCCTGGAAAATCTGCCAAATATCTTGGCATAATCTTGGACTCCAAGCTTAGTTGGAGAGAAAATATTTAGGAAAGAATCAAAAAGGCCTACGTGGCACAAAATTCGTGCAAGGTAGCCTTTGAAAAAAAAAAATGGGCCTCAAACCAAGGTTAGTACATTGGTTGTACATTGCGGTAGTAAGACCTATTCTAGTCTATGGCTCGGTTGTCTGGTGGAAAGCGCTCGAGAAAAAATCGAATCTTCAGAGTGTGTCAAAGGTTCAAAGCGCAGGCTGTCTAACGGTGAAAGAATCTATGAAGTCCACACCAACGGCGGCTCTTTAAGTCATGCTGAACCACCCATGACATATACTGCGAGAGCGTCGGAACCAGAACTGCAGGAATCCGGTCCCTGGAAAAAGAGACATGCATCAGTCTTGGATCGATGGGCCGTCTCGTGATTCAGAACTGTAACGGACTATGTCACCCGACTTCTTCCCTGGGAGAGGAGATTCTCTATTAGAATTCCCTCCAGGGAGGAATGGACCGGTGATTTGGTACGCACGGAAAGTGAACTGTTATTCTACACCGACGGATCCAAAATGGGATGTTGGCACAGGTGCCGGAGTCTACTTTGAGTCTCGGGATATGCATCGCTCCTATAGGCTCGATGATGGATGCAGTGTCTTCCAAGCTGAGGTCTTTGCTATCAAGCAGGCGGCGGACCTGATCGGCAAAGAGAATATCTCAGGAAAAAGGATCAGCATCTATGTTGACAGCCAGACGCCATTAACGCTCTGCAGGCAGCATGGAAAAGATCCAAACACGTCAAACTCTGCAAGGAGTTAGAAGAGATATCCAATGTAAATGAGGTGACCCAGAATATCTCTGGAAACGAGAAGGCGGACGAGCTGGCTAGTGTTGGATCAAGTGCTAACATTGCGCAGATCTCAGTTGAGGCCAAAGCACCACTCAGTGCGCTCTACAGGGAGATAGAGACGGAGCTATTAGTGAAAGCCAATAAGCGATGGTGTCGCTTGGATACATGCGCAACAGCGAGATCGACTTGGCCCGTCTATTATAAGGAAAGAACGGAAAATCTGTTAAAATTCAAGCGTGGGAATATTTGACTGGAAGTCGGTGGCCTCACCAGGCACTGCATGCTATCCTACCATGCAGCTCGACTAGGCCAGCCTTACAATGACTTCTGCAGAAGCTGCAGGGACGAAGAGGAAATTGAATCCATTCGTCACCTGCTGTGCGAATGTCCGGCGCTAGCCCAAAAAAGGAATATATTCCTAGGAAGATACTTCCTTTCGGGACTAGACGAGATAGGTAATATTGGGCTGAACAGAATACTGGGATTTTTATCCTCGTCTGGTTGGTTCAGCTCTACGGTAAATGTCTAGGTATCAACGGGTTAAATAAAACAATTGGGCACAATGGACTCCTCTCGTAGTCTAAGTGAGCATTGACTTCATGTCAATAGAGCACCCAACTAACCTAGATAATAAAAAAAAAAAAAAAAAAACAAGAAGGGACGAAAATTAATTCGCGAATTTGGTTTTATTGTTTCACTCGAACATCAACAACGCTTCAACCCGACCTCGTTTTTTTTTCTAGTCTCAGATAGGTAGGCATGTGCAAAAGAAATATACAGTGAAAGCTCCTATTACGGACACCTCTCTTAGGCGGACAATCCCCCTGAGTGGACAATTTCTCACGACCGTGGATCTTAAATTGAAGTTCCGTACATTTTATATTCCCTTTAGCGGACACTCCCTAACCCGGACGCGGACAGGGATATTAGCCGCAATTTGGTAAATTTAATTCTCTTATGCGGATACATTTTTTTCCACGAAAACTTTTCAGTATCTTTCTTTGCATGGTATGCGAACAACAAAAGAACTGACTTTACAAGGAAAACAACAAAATAGCAACAGCACATTGTGTGTGGCGCACATGGCATCAAATCAGAGCCTCTATTCAAATGGATCACGGATTTTATTTCTACTTCTGTGCTATGTCCTTGTATTTCATTTCTTCTGGCTTCATGTTCATTTTACATAGTTTGTTTCCGAATTTCATAGACTGCAAATGAGATCATTTTTCCAGGATGCCACCAAAACGTAAAGCGTTGAGTTTAAAAGAAAAAATTGATTTAATAAATTCGGTTGACCAATATAAGAAATCTGTGCGTGAAATTGCAAACCAATTTGAAATAGCAAAATCTCAAGCTGCGGACATTTTTGTCTTGAAGATTTTCAGGCTTCAGAATTTTCGTAAGCGTCATGCTATAGCTTACAAAAGTATTTCTGGTGAAGCGTGAGATGTTAACCCCGACAATGTGAAATCATTTTTGGAAAAGTGACCTCCGATTACGAAAAATTACAGTACTGATTGCATTTTCAATGCCGATGAGACAGGGCTTTTTTTCAGGGCTCTACCTGTCAAGACGATGTGTTTTAAAGGTCAAACATGCACAGTTGAAAAATGTTCGAAAGAACGTCTCACTATCTTACAGTGTGCAAATATGGCAGGTGAAATCGAAAAGCCCTTAGTCATAGGTAAATCGTTTCATCCACGAGCGTTTGGAAACTTAAAGCATGACCAGCTTCCAGTTGAATGGGGAAACAACAAAAAAATCTTGGACGACTCAAGAGATTATGACCGATTGGCTGATATCTTTTGAGAGAAGAATGGGACTTAAAAAGAAAATGGATAATGCCCAAAAATTTAAAGCTTAGAAATATAAAAATTTTGTTTCTTCTGCCCAACACCACATCAGTTTGCCAGCCTCTTGACCAAAGTTAATAAGCAATTTTAAGTTTCATTATCGTTCACTTATGTTGAAGCATATTGTCAACAACATTGATGACGCTGAGAATGTAAGCGCTCTAGCAAAAGCTGTGAATATTCTGGATGCCGTCTATTTTTGGAGCGAACGTAGTTTACGGAGTGAGCGAAGCTCCCATAAGGCCACTCGATACAAATTATGTGACGCCCTAACTTGGTCATTTCTTGACCGATTCTCGAAATCTTTGATGCTAATCATATTGCAGCAAAATTATCCGTGTCGTGACGAAGCCAGAATTTTTATTTTTGATGAAATTAAGAAACTGTGGCCAAAAAACATGTTGTCTATGGGAAAATACATGGAAATCAAAATCGCGCGCTTTTGCATGCAGCAAGAAATTGAATAATAAAAATTTCAGTTTGTCAATGTTTGACTTATTGCAAAATAAGTTCCAGAGAGACGATTTTGAGTATTTAGGACTTAAAAAAATTTCAGACTTCTAAGTTTCTTTTGAATTTATGCCGAGGTATGTCACATAACTCCATCATAGTGAAAACTAAGTCTGAAATCAAGCATAACAATAGCAAAACATGTAATAAATTGGGTCACGCGCAGATTTAAACAATTTTTCTGGATTATAAAAACAAATCAATTAATTCTTCTTTCAATTTTTATACTTAAACCATTAAAAGCAATTAATACAAGTCAAACTATCATAGTAAAAAATATTTAGAACAATAAGAAAGGTATGTTTTCGGTAATTGTAGAGAAGAATGATCTCCAGATGCACGAATGTCACGTCAGTCGTTGCGATGTTAGTGACTTTTTTGTTTTTACTTTGATTTTAATGGAACTTTTCGTATATTTTATATTGATTAGCTTTGAAACAATAAAATAATGCCACCCATTCGTCGATCACGATTTGGCAGAAGCACTGCTGCCAGTACACGCATGCAGAATTTGAGGGCAAGGTAAGCAGCATTCACCGATCACAAGGATTAACTTTAGATCAAGCTATTGTAGATATTGGTGACATTGAATTTGCATTAGGGTTGTCATATGTTGCTTTTTCGAGAGTTAGAAGTATCCATGGTTTATTCATCTCTCCGTCTTTTCCCTTTGAGAGACTTTTGAAAATCAACAACAAAAAAGGCTTAACAGAAAACGCGTTGAATTAGAAAGATTATTATCATTGAATCAATTATAAATTTCTATCAGTAAACAAATAAAATATTTTCAATTTAATGATCTAAGACTAAAGCTTCGCTCCAATTAGGTATGCTGCGAACATAGGTTCCACCTTTGAGACTGCGGCGACCTAGTATTAACACTGCATGTGAGCAAGCGACAACAATTGTAAACTGTTTTAACAAATCTGGTTTTGGAGCACCATTCACGACAGAACTTCATCAATTTGATCCAGAAGATGATCTACCATTGGCACATCTGAGAACAATTTCAAGACTACTACATGAATGCCAATCTGATCTTGATTCAGGAAGTTTCTTACACATTGATGGACATGTGCATATAGACGATGATATAATGGCAGAAGCACAAGTTCAATACATCGTCGACATCGGCAGTAGCTCTGAAGATGACGAAGAAGGTACAGAGGTATTAGAAGAAATGGCATTTAGCTCATATAAGAAAGCGCAAATTGGAGTTGAAAAACTGCATTTTTTTTTTACTAACAAACATGATGGAAAAAGCACTTCAGATGCTTATCATGTCACGAACTCATATGGATACTGTTGGGGATGAATCACGAAAAAAAAAACAAACCATTGCTAACTGATTTTTTTAAATTTAAATTATAAATAGTATACATTGCAATAAATTCTTGTTTTTTGTAAAATGTTAAATGCAGTTGAAGTAATTTAATTTTTGTTATGTTTTTTTAATAAAACATATGGACACCACAGCTCCAGCCCGGAGAGTCTTTGAATCCAACCTCGAGGGACGAAGAAGCAGAGGACGGCCGCACACAGGTGGAAGGGGACCTCAGCCAACTGGGTGTGCGGCAATGGAAAAGGCTAGCGAAAGATCGTGCTAGATGGAGGGGAATGGTGGTTGAGGCCCAGGTTCCTCCCGAACTGTAGCGCCCACTAAGAAGAAGAATATTTCTTTATTAAGCCATTAAAAAGTTGTCTTTTTAATTTTTTCCCATATACGGACAACTACCTTAACCGGACAAAAATGCTGTGACCGTCGCTGTCCGCCTATGGGAGCTTTCACTGTATAAGGAACGTGGTGGAAAGAGTAACTGAATTTTAAGACGAAATGAGTGTAATTAATAAAAATGGATAACTTAACACATAACTACACCTAAGATACTATGCGTTAATATACAGAAGAGATACAACTAGACACCTATGTCAATAAGTCTATACTATAGAGCAAAACAAAAACAAACCAAAAAAAAGAAAATGGTATGTACACGTTAGCATATATATTTCCTATTATAATTGTATGGTTTTCCCTCGACAAAGAAAAACTAATAATTCTCAGACATATAGGTATATCTATGGGTATATTGTTTGTTTTATTTAAATATTGTATTTAATCAGAGTTGTAGTGAGTGAGAAAGGAAAGTTGAATTCTACAAAATGCGATTGATTGTTCCTACGTTGAATTGTTCAATTATGTTCTGTTGATTTGTTTTTTTTTTTTTTATCTATTTCTTATAAGTATACATGCTATGTAACGTATCTATGAAAAAATGAAGTTCCTCTAAATAATTATTATTTGTTGCCGTATTTTTAAAATAATCTAATGTCTAGAGTTTTGCTTGCAATATTTCATCGTTTTCCCTTTTAATTTGAGGTATTCTGCGGCTTAAAAAAAAAAAAAAACAAGGAGAACAAGTAACGAATAAAAATTAAGATAAGATTGAGCAAAAATAAAATTATAATTGCACGTTTCTCTGCATTTTTTCCCCCTTCTAAGCCAATCGTGATATGATTTTAATTTTCAGTACGAATATGTAATTTTGCGGATTTTTATAGACGAATTTTCAATATAATAGTAAAAGTCTGATTCAGTCGAGATATAGTCCAAAATGTATGGTTTTGATACAAAACTTAAGAACAAAAATAAGAAACAATGGGCGATAGCACCTTGGTTTTTAAATTAAAAATTCTTAGAGTTACAGTACACATTCACGGATGTTTAATTTAATAGCTTAATATCCGTTATATGGGCGGAAAATCGTTATTTTTCTGAGTCATTAAAAAGTTACAATTAACACCATTTAAACGAACAGGGCTTCACAGGCGTATGTATATACAGTGGTGGCCACGTAATTAAGGACAACATTATTTAATTTCTGCCCCATCCACAAAAAAAGGCGATCCTACCTCTAGCAAGAACTATAGAGGTATATCCCTGCTCAATGTGGCATACAAGATCCTGTCCAGCGTATTGTGTGAACGTCTAAAGCAATTTTGTACCGCACTAATCGGCAGCTACCAGTGCGGCTTCCGGCCCGGCAAATCCTGGAAAAGACAAACGAGTTTCGAATCGATACACACCATCTTCTCATCGATTTCAAAGCCGCATACGACAGCATTCATCGTGAAGGATTGTTTGGTGCGATGGCCGAATTCGGGATGCCGGGAAAACTGATACAGTTGTGTCGCGCCACGCTAAAAAATACGCGATGCACCGTGCAACTCGGTTCTCGGAACCGTTTGAAACATGCACCGGATTTCGGCAAGGAGATGAGTTGTCATGTGACTTCTTTAACCTTGCTCAACAGGGAATACACTATCTTCTACAAGTCCGTCCAGCTGCTAGGATACGCGGATGATATCGACATCATCGCGTGTTCT
The DNA here is from genome assembly GCA_951905685.1 of Eumerus sabulonum. Classification (NCBI taxonomy): domain Eukaryota; kingdom Metazoa; phylum Arthropoda; class Insecta; order Diptera; family Syrphidae; genus Eumerus; species Eumerus sabulonum. The sequence goes on along the minus strand of OX645060.1, from coordinate 163,972,729 downwards.
CGCCGTGGCATTGTGGAAGCATTCACGGCGATTGAAGAACAGGCGAAACGAGTTGGTCTTCGGGTCAATGAGGACAAAACGAAGTACATGCTGTCAAGCAAAAACCAATCCGTCGCTCACCACCTGTACAGGTGGTTCAATTTCGAGGTAGTTAAGGAGTTTGTCTACCTCGGGGCAAACGTAAATTTCACAAATGACACCACAGTGGAGATCCGGCATAGAATCGCCCTTGGCAACCGCTGCTACTTCGGCTTGTCCAAACAACTGGGTTCAAAACTCCTCACTCGAAAGACCAAAGTTATGCTTTACAAAACGCTCTTACTGCCAGTCTAGCCGTACGGAGCTAAAATCTGGATAAGCAGGACAGCGGAGCTGATTTTGGGTTCTTTCGAGAGAAAAATTCTGCGCCGGATATTTGATCCTGTCTGTGAGAAAGGTGAATGGAGAAGAAGATACAACCGCGAACTCTACGAGCTGTACATAGATGTGGATGTAGCCCGGAAGGCAAAGATGCGTCGACTACATTGGCTCGGCCACATCGAGCGCGTGGACATCAACGCTCCAGCTAAGAGGTTCGTCGACTCCAAACCTCCTGGTTCGAGAAGAAGAGGAAGACCGAACCTCCGGTATAAAGACCAAGTAATCGCGGATGTAAGACATCTTGGTCTTGATAACTGAAAGCAGCGTGCCCGGGACCGTCAAGGATGGAAGCCAGCTATAGCTCAGGCTCAGATCCTCCTGGCCTGATAAGTAAGTAAGTTATTTGATCGGAGAAGAACATTTTTTTTTTTTCGGTTTTTATCCATGTCATTTTGTTTACTGTAAGCTGTAATGGTAAACTGCAACCGTAGTTGCAGTATCCTTAGCGATAGCTAAGGATCTTTTGTTCTCAAATCTATGGTGCACAATGCGATTAAGCATTATATAGAGCATGGAAACATAGAGAACAAGGAAAGAAAGCCAAGACCTAGAAAGACCACTAAGATAGAAGATCGCATTATCTGCAAAGCGAGCAGAGCCAACCCTTTTTTGAAATATACACAGATTAACATCGAAGTCGCGGCACATTTAAAGGAAGAAGTATTACCAAGAACCATAAGACGCCGATTACTTGAAAATGGATTGCGTGGATGCATTGCAAGAAAAAAGCTGCTCGTTTCCAAAAGGAACTTAAAACGTAGAATACAATTCTCAAGAGAACACGCCGAAAAACCCCTTGATTTTTGGAAACAAGTGCTTTGGAGCGATGAGTCAAAGTTCAATATGTTGACCGTAAAGCATGGTGGAGGAAATGTTATGGGGTATGGACTGCCTTTTCCTCGTTTGGTATTGGCCCGATTCGTCGTGTAAACGGACGAATGGATCAGCACTTGTATAGAGACATATAGCACAACACAATGAAGGCATATGCAGTGCAGCACATGCCTGACTCATTTATTTTTATGCAGGACAACGATCCAAAGCACACTGCCCGGAGCGTTAAGCAGTGGTTCTCCTCAGAAAATATTAATGTTTTGTAAAAATGCTGAAGGAACTCTTCCAAAACATAAAGGAAATATGACAGAGTATTCCAATCGAACGATGTGAGCTTTTAGTGGCCAGCCTTCCGAAAAGCGCATTTGTTTAACGAGGAAAACATGTAAAATACCACAATTATACGAAGTTTGAAAGTGAAAGTTGACTGTCCTCAATTACGTGGCCACCACTGTATGTAAGAATTTATAAGCCCGAAAACTGTATGGGGGAGATAGAATAGTAAAGGAAAAAGGTAATTAAGCCATCCGTATCCCTGTTATTACAAAAACAAAGCAAGAAAAAAGAATTTAATTAAATAGTTCGTTTTAATAATAAAAAATGTAAATCATATTAGCCAAAATCACCAGCTATTTTGTGTTCTAAGGGTAGTAGACCAGTTTCAGGCTAGCAGAATTTGGCATATTATATCGACCATATAAGACTTTTTAACTATTCTCACAATACAAACCCATAAGATTGTCAGCTCATGATTCTCCGAGTCTTCAAAGGACATATCAATGTATTTATCGCACGTGTTTTAAAATTTATCGGGTATTAAAGTACAGTGAAGTCTCACTTATATGAACCCTCAGTTAAATGAATTATTCCAAAATATGAACCGCCGAATTTTTGTACTGGAATTCGTAAATGTTTAAATATGGAGCAAAAAGAGGAGATAATAATGGTATTAGAAAAGGGGCAGTCTGCTAAATGTCTTGCCAATAAATTCGACATTACAAAGTCCACCATTGTTGGAATTAAAAAAAAAAGTGCAAATATTAAGTCACTAACAGCTAAGACGGTTTCTGGAATTGCAAAGCAAAAAAAGTTTCACCAAGGACATTTCCCAGAGATAGAAAAACATTTGTACAAATGATTTCTTAGGCAGAGAGAAGCCAATGTGCCCATTTCCAGCGAAATCTTACGAAATCAAGCTTTAATTTCATTTAAACTCAATTACGGAGAAGAAAAAACATTTTCGGCGAGTAATGGCTGGATGGCAAAATTCAAAAAGACATTTGGCATCCGATTGGTGGCTGTATGCGGAGAAAAGCTATCGACTCAGCCGGAACTTATTCCTGAATTGAAGCTTGAATTTGACCGAAAAATTAATGCATCTTCAACTAGTAAAGTAGCAGGTCTATAATACAGATGAGTCTGATCTCTACTTCAAAAGGCTTCCAGGTAAAACATTTGTGTCTGCCAGTGAAAAAACTGCCCCCGGGTGGAAGATAGCAAAAGAGCGCATAACATTCTTAGCATGTACTAATGCTACCGGCACCTACAAAATAAAGCCTTTAGTTATTGGAAAGGCAATTTTGAAATTCCAGTTGATTAAGATCATTCAAAATCAGCTTGGATGAATGATTCGATTTTTAGAAAATGGTTTCACAATGTCTTTGTACAAAAGGTAAATTTAAATTTTTATAAATCGAATTCTTAAAAGTTAATCAATTCTCCAATTTTGCTTAGGTCCAAAAACATCTTGTGGAAAATGGATATCCTCCAAAAGCATTGCTTCTTTTGGACAATGCTTTCAGTCATCCTCCTGCCGATGAACTTATTAGTGCCGATGGTCAAGTTAGAGTTATGTTTCTACCACCGAACGTCACCTCACTTATACAGCCCATGGATCAGAACATAATAAAGCTTGCAAAGCTGTGTTACCGCAATTTTGTGCTGCATAACATTATAGCACGACAGGAGAAGAGTATATACGACCTTCTAAAAGCTTTAACTATGAAAGATGCTGTTTCATATTTAGCAAGTGCGTGGAAGAAAATCGGGGCAGATACTATTTCAAAATGCTGGCATGAGATATTTTACCATTTTGATGATCAGAATTTCACAGAAGATGATGTGCCTTTGTCTCAGTACTTTCAAGTAATTTATCCCGAGCTAGCTGATGCTGCTGATATGAACTTAACGATGATGAGAGAAGCTCCCCCCGATGAAAATGTCGGCAATCACTTTTGGCAAGAATTAGCAGAGGACCCCATGCCTATCATAGAAGATCAACCACCGAAAAGAGTTCAGCAGTCTGAGGCAATGACAGCTCTAAATATGTATGCTGATAGATTTTCAGAAAATGAACTTCCTTATGAAGAACTGCTGATGCTGAGAAAAATGCGCAAAAGGGTTATCGAACTTGGAATTTCCAAAACTGTCCAAACAAAAATATCTAACTTTTTCAACCAAGTTTAACTCAAACAATTTCTAATAAGTATGTTAAGTTTTGTATATTAACTGGTGTAAATAATTATGTTCTTTAAGTTGATTTTTTAAACCTAAAAAAAATATGCATTTCATACTATAGATGGTTCCAATATATGAACTTTTCGATTATATGAATTGGCCCAACAACTATTAGTTCATATAAGTGAGACTTCACTGTAAATGTATCTGGAAATCATTTCAAATTATTCATAACTATATATGATATATACAAATAGATAATATACGTGAAAGTCGTGCTTTTTCTTCTTTTATATTCGCGTTGGGAATTGAGTATAAAAAAAAAAAAACAAAACACAACCACGAAGAAAAAAGTTCGATGGGCGTTTACCGTGTCATTCCTGGTAGATACAATACACATCCATTTCCGTAAATGAATATCCGTTTCACTTCTCATATCCAACCCTTAATTTATCGCCAGCTGAACTGAATATTCCAGTTATTTGTACAAAATCATTATTGCAACTATCAACTATTTATATTTAAACAAGTTCATAGTATATAAAAATGAAAATATAAAAGAAGAGAAAATGATTAACAACCTACTCGTGTGGTCGAAACGAAAATAGAAGACAGAAGAGAGAAAGAACAGAAAAAACAAAAATAAAACCAAGTCGAAAGCAACGCAAGGGAAACTAAAACAAAATAAAAGAATTTTAAATCATAATATAAATGTATGTATTTATTAAATATTTGAATAATCAACAAAATTAATTATTTATTATTTTGAATGCTTCATGCTGTCTATTTATTTATTTATTTATTTTTTTGTTTTATATTCGCCATTCACATTTGATTTTAATATATTATTTCATATATATTTAATACAATAATCAACTAAAATATTTATCTAAATTACATTTAATTAATATAAAAAAAAGAAAAATTATTTCTGTTTGTTTTTAGATTCCGTAATATATATATATATATATATTTTTTTTTTAAGCAACTAAAGGTGCAGGATAGAAACTAATAAAAAATAACTCAAAACTAAAATACAACGTTTGATAAAAAAAGAAAAAAATAATAATCATGAACCAAAAACGGAACTAAACAACAACTGGAAAATCAACGAGAAGAAAAAAAAAAAACAAAAGCTGAATAGTAAAAACATAGGAATTAAAAATAAAAAATAAAAATTAAACTAATCTTTCTCCTTTATTTTTTCTTTGTTTAATTTCTTGTTTTGTTTTCTCTGGTTTAATATTATCTATTAAAATTGTTTTGTGGGATGATAATTTCCAGTTTAGGTAAAAAATATAAATTCCTTTTGTTTCATTTATTTTTTCAACTGAGTGTTATTTTTAAAGTTTTATAATAATATAATGTATGTTTTTTTACCTTATATTTTCTATTAACATTTTACTCTTCTCTTATATGGGTATTTTTACTATAAGTTTGTTTACTTTATATTTTGTAGGGAGTAAGGTTTTTTTTTATGTTTTCTATTTGTTATATTTTATTAGTGCAGAAATATATTTATCATAAATATATTTTTTTGCTATTTTTTGAAGACTGGAAAACTGGTAAACCAAAAGACAAGAAATGGTAAATGAATCAAATGAATATCGCATTCGGAAAATAAGCAGGTCGTTATGGGTATACCAATTTCCAATCATTCGTTTCCCTAAAAAAAAATAATACAGAAAATAAAAAATAAAAAAAGACAGGAAAATAGGATGTGACATAGATAAATCATTCAATGCAGTATTGACCATAAAAATGCTTTAGTTCTATCATTTTACATTAGATAGTACGTACGTTGTTACGATTTCCATGCGCAAGCAAACAACAAATTGCTACATTCCTATTTGTACATTTTTTCATCAGATGATCTGAGAGAGTCCGTTCCAAAGTTGATTAAATTGATCATTTGTTTTATTTTGTTGCTTTCTTTAATATTATATTCCATTTTCTTAATTTGTCTAAACAAATTCAGTGTAAGATTTTTTCCTTCATATTTCTTATGTTTTGCATCATTGATTTTTTTTAATTTTTTTTAATCATTTCTGTTATGTTGGAACCGGCGACTTTCAAAAGAAAAATTTATTTAATTTTTAGGAATAGGCAATTTGTGTCGTGTTTACTTGCTCCCTTCCATTTTCATACGTTTTCAAACAAAAGTTCTTCATAGCTTTTCATTTCTTTTGGTTTTTGTTTTTTTTTCTTTTCCGTTTTCAATTGAAAACGTAACACTCTTGCATGTAAATCCTTTTCTCATTACGTTTTTCTGTTTTGTCTAATGAATAATAATAAAAAGATAAACAATAAAGTAACTAATATAATATATTCATATATATATATTGTAGATGTATATATTTGAATTTGTTTTCTCCATATAAATTTATTCATTTCGTTTATATATGTATAATGTATTTTTATGTTAATATGTAATATATTTAATTTTTATTTTCACTAAGGAGGTATTAGTTAAAATGCTTGTTTTATTTCTCTCTCTCACTTTTTTTATTTTTTAGTGTGCTGAAAATGTTGTTCAGTTTTAATTACTATTTATGCTGCCTCGAGACAATTATCTGATTTTATAAAATGATTGACATAAAAAAAATAACGAAAACCGCCGTTTAAAAAAAAACAAAATGAATTGCTAATTTAACTTCCAATCAAAGCTTTTCTTAAAAATCTAATTGTTTTTTTATTACGTTTTATTTTATTTTGCTTTCGTTTATAAAGATACAACGCAATTTTAAGAATTTGTATACCAATATAATATATTAAAATATTTCTTATTTTTAAATTTTAATCAACCCAATTCGAATGTCATGTATAATACATTTTTTGTGTTTAACAAAAACTGGTTTTAATAAATTTATTATCAAAAAGGTTATATCACTTCATGTTCTTTTTTAGCTTTTTGGATATTTTCAAAAGTTTTATAAACACAAAACAAAAAAAAAAAAAAACAAAACAAAACAAAATAAATAATTTCCAACAGCAAAAAAAAAAAAAAAAAATAAAATCAAAATAATCTAAAGAAGGGCGACTTGTTATCGAGCATGGAGGGTTTTGTTCTAGCAACTGTTTGAAACATAAATAAATTAATTTTTGTTTTTATTGTTCTTTTGGAACATAAAGGAAAATATGGAAATAAAAATAGACAAACACTTTTTTCTCTGTTCTAACGAAAACGAAAAGTATGAAAACACCTTACAACTATCTTATCAATTTAGAGATCACATATTATGTTCATCCTACAACTACATATAGTATTTTTCAACATTATGTTGTTTTGTGTCACAGATTTTTTTTTTTTTTTTTTTGTTTTAAGGAAAATAGGTTTCCAAAACAGTTGCTAGGTGTTGGTATTTAAAAGATATATTTGGAATTGCAGAAATACAAAAAAAAGTCTACATGGTACAGTAGAATCTCGATAGTGTGAACCCCGATAATGTGAACTGGAAAAATTGTGCACTACCTGCTCTAAAATGTGAACTTGTGACCATTTTTTGCTAATTACATATGTATTCGGAAGTGTGAACTTTTTTTTTTTCATCCCAATTTGTTTCTTTTCTTGTTTGCCTGCAAAATTTAACGGTTTTAAAAGGGAAGAGGCAATAGCAAAACCTGAATATTGTGCCATGCCAAAGCAGACTCATTGTAAGTTACTCGCGCACGTGTTCATTTCTGTTAGTTTTTTTCTGGTGTTGAGGTTGTATTAAAGCTATGACTCCTTTCTTGTGTTGCAAAAGCAACACAAATTCCTTACAATCAAGGAAAAATCAGAGATTTTGAGAAAATTGGAAACTGGCTACTCAGGATTAGGTCCATCGCAGAAGTATGGGGTTACAAAATCCACAATAACAGCCATAAAAAAAAAAAACAAAATATTTGAGTTCATCAAAAACACAGAGTCTGGAATCGGAAAAAGGAAAACCTTAAGAACTTCAGAGATGCCTCAAATGGAAACTGCCCTCTTTAAATGGCTTAAGATAAGAAGCAGCGAGAAAAAAATGTGCCACTTTCGACTAACTTACTCAGAAACCAAGCAAATCATTTTAACATTCAGTTTAAGGAATCTCCTAATTTTAATGCTAGTGACGGGTGGCTACAAAAATATCGTGAACGTCATATGGAGTGCGAACAACGAAGCTGTAAAGCCCTTTCTGGCAGTATTTAATGCATACGTCAGGGAAAATTCTCTTGCTCCAGAACAGATTTATAATGCCGATGAGACTGCTCTATATTGGAAACTTCTTCCGAGGGACATCTCTTGTGTTGTTCAAAGAGGCAACTGCACCAGGCAGAAAAACTAGCAAGGAACGTGTGACTTTTTTGGGATCAACGAATGCGACTGGAACACACAAATTAAAGCCTCTCATAATCGGAAAGTCAATCCCAGGGCGTTTTCCGTACAAGTCAAACAAAAATGCCTGGATGACAACAAACATTTTCTTACGACTGGTTTTATAATAATTTCGTAGAGGTAACAGCAGCTTTCTTCGCTGTCAATAACGAAATCATAATTACAATTTTTCTGCGGGACGATAACTTACCAAAAAAAGCATTGCTTCTGTTGGATAATGCATCTTGTCTTGATGGAAACATAACAGTTATGTTTTTTCCACCACACGTTACTGCCTTGATCCAACCTATGGATCAAAATGAAATTAATCTTTTGGAACTTGAATACAAGAGAAGAATGCTGTCTGAAATTGTTGCCACACAATAAAGGACAATGATTTAAGCTTAGTTTTAAAAAAAGTTTAATTTACGAAATGCTGTAGGCATTTTGTTGGAGTCTTGGAATATTATATCAGTTGCATCCATAGCAAAATGTTTTAACGAAATCCTACCAAGGCAGTCGAATCGGGAACCAGAAGATCTAATTCCGTTAAGTCGTTTCCATGAGCAAGATGGAAACTACATATTTTGAAAGTCAATTCCAGCACATGAGTAATCTTTTAAGATATGTTGATGGTTCTGTGGATATTTCAATCGATGATGTACGATTTTGGGTCGTCGACGCTGATGGTGAGCTAAACAAAGGGACAGTTGAAGATTTTGAGACTTCTTCTCTTGAAGAAGTACATAATCCAGCAAAAACTTCTCATTGTCATGCAATTGGATTGGGCTCATGAAAACGAAATGGGTGCGGATGTGATAACTGCTATAAATAATATTAAAAGTATGGCAATTGAAAAATCTACGTCTTGCGTTCTTCAAACGAAGATCACAAATTTTTTTTACTAACAAAGTATCAACTTTATTCCCTCCTTTCTGTTGTTGAAATAGTTTCGTGTCTTTTAATTGTTTAAGGGGTTAGGTGGGTTTGAAAATTTCAAAAAATCGTTTAAAATATTCTCCTAAAGTTACAAATCGATCCGAGTAAAATTCTAACAGATAGACCCTTCGGAAGTTCCGCCCATCAGGCCACGTCATTGCAGCGCTTCGCAAGTATAGGGAAGCAGCTGCATGGCTACTGTGACAAACAATTAATTTAGAGAAATAGCCATGTATTATTTTAAGAATAATAATATAAAAATTGTAATGCAGGTCAAACCCAAAAACAGAAAAAGCCCTTTGCATGTGGTTTCTAAATCAGCGTAAAAGAAATGTGCCATTAAAACGAAACATTATAAGAGAAAAGGCTAAGCAATCGTATGTCAAATATGAGGGCCGACAAGGGGGCTCCTTTAACGCTAGCTCTGGGTGGTTTCAAAAATGGAAAAGAGATTTGGTCTAGAAAAACTGGCTGCAGAGCCAGGGCCTATCGAGCCATTTAAGAAAAGGCTTCAAGAAAAAATTGACTCGCTTCAACTTAAAACGCAACAAATTTATTATGCCGATGAAACTGCATTGTTTTGGAAGATGTTGCCCAAGAAAACTTACGTATCTTTCATCAAGGGTAACCTTACTGGTAGGATCTAATGCTACAGGTACACACAAACTCGTTCCCCTAATAATTGGAAAGTCAAAAAATCCACGTTGCCTAAAAAATTTCGAAATGCCACTGGAATACAAAAGTTCTGCCAATGCCTGGATGACAAAATATATCTTCAAGGGGTGGTTTTTTAACAGTTTTGTCCCCCAAGTAAAAAAACATTGCGAAACAGAAAATCTCCCACCAAAGGCACTTCTGCTAATCGACAATGCTCCAAGTCATCCCGCAGAAGAAGATTTGAAGGCTATAGACGGAGAAATATGCACAGTGTTCTTACCACCAAATGTTACTGCTTTGATACTACCCATGGATCAAAATGCAATAAGAATTACAAAGCTGCATTATAAATCAAGCTCGATTTCATCTATCATTGCCAGGAAAAATGAGGACATAATTTCTGCCCTCAAAGATTTCAATTTGCGCAATGCCATCATTTTGATTTCAAAGTCTTGGGATAAAGTAACTGCTCAGATTCTCGAAAAATGCTGGAACTCAATTTTGAGTGATATTGACGATGGGTTTTTAAATGAAGACGATTCTGTACCATTGTCCATTCTCAGGGAACGCTGGAGGGAAAACCTTAACAGTGGCGAAGAAGAATCATTAAAATGTCTGCTTGCGAGGGTAGATAATCAGGTAACCTTCCTTAACCTTAGGTTTTAAATAATAACAGCAATTTTATTTTTAAACAGCACTACACAGAAGACGAAATAAATGAATGGGTACAAGATGAAAATGTTCTAGAAACAGTTGAAGACATTGAGCCTGAAAGTGAATCTGAGATTCTGGCGATGTCGTTAGCGTACAAAATATTGTGACTGAAAAGGAAGCAGCTGAACTGTTTGATAAAGCCATTGAATGGGCCAGCAAAAACGAAAGAACATTCTCGGAATTAACAGTTCTCCAGAGTCTTTGAGAATTGGCTTTACAAAAGGTATCGCGCAAGGCCAAGCAATGTAAAAAAACGATTTTTTTTTTTTAAATTTGTCTTAAAAATTGTGTGCTTTTCTTATTTAAAAAAAGAAAAAAAAAAAAAAAAAAAAAAAAAAAACATATGTTTAAGAAAAAGACTACTTTTTTTTGTCCAGTAACTTAAATAATCCATTACCTTTAACGGTCCTGGTTTTGTACGTGTTCAAGTCAATGAGGGTTCACTGTATGTATGAACTTTTCGGTTATATGAATTGGCCCAACAATCATTAGTTCATATAAGTGAGACTTCACTGTATCGAGATTTTACTGTATATAGTAAATACTGATTTAGAAAAACAAAAAAAAAAAAAAACTAATTAAAGACCCTACACAATACTTAACGGTCGCCAAGAGTTTTCAATTTATTATCCGAAGAGTTAAACTCCATATTCTACCCTAACAAAACAAAAAAAAAAAAAAAAAAAAAAAAAAAATACAAAATTCGCTCTTCAAAATTATTAGAATAGAATAAATGGTATACATTTCCGATATAATTATTCGTTAAATTCTTTTTTAATAATCCTAAAATGATTTCGGTTCTTAAATTAAAACAAAAAAAAAAAAACACCAAACAATCTGATATACCTACAGTACGAACTCGATTAACGCTACCATCCTACCATCGATTCGCGCTACTCCTCGATTTTCGCAAGACTAAAATCATCACACTTCTTGACTCTATAAGTGCAACTTTAAGGAAAGGCTACCGCGAAAAGTGCAACTTCTTTTGTTCATTTATCTGCCTTTTATTTGCATGTTCTCTTTTTGGTTCGTCATTCCTGTCGTTATTTGACAGTTGGTTTTCTTGAATCCGGACAAATTTGCAACACACATATACACATATGCTTACGTATCCTTCTCCAGTAGTGCCTTTATTGGTTCAGAAATTTCAATTAAAATTATCAATTAAAAAGAAGTTGTCCGAAGTTGATAAGGGTGTGTCAGTAAACGTACTTTGTGGAAAACATAATGTTCACAAGTCAACGATAAGCAGGATAAAAGCGAAAGAGAAGTGCTCTTAAACAATTTGTGGCTACAGCCGAATCTGGGCCAGGAAAACGCGTTACACTGAAGGCTCCTGGATACCCCACTAATGGAAAAGGTTTTATATGAATGGTTTCGAAAGCAAAAAGCTAAGCATATTCCGCTTTTTACTGACGTTGAAAAGTCAAAGGCAATCCAATTGCACAATAAAATAAGGGAAAAACCAACATCTAACGTTAGCAACGGATGGATAGCGAAATTTAAAAAGCGGCATGGTATTCGCATGTTAAAGATTTGTGGAGAGAAGTTATCCAGCAAATTTGAATGTGTCGAACCATTCGTAATAAAATTTCGACAAAAAATTAAAGACCTTAATTTGACTGTAGACTGTAAATCAAATTTATAATGCGGATGGAATCTGGATTGCTCTACAGAGAATGTTGCCAAATGGGACACTTGTTACTTTGACTGAATTGTCTGCGCCAGGGCGAAGCAAGGATAGAGTTAACATTCCTTGCATGCACAAATGCATCTGGGATGCACAAAGTGAAGCTGTTAGTTATTGGTAAAGCAGCTAATCTAAGAGCATTCCGTGTCATCCTAAAGAAAACAATTGCGAAGCGATGATGGGCTAATAATTGTTATGATGTTTCCGGCAAATTGCACTGCAATACTTCAGCCTCAAAACGTCATTAACATAACAGAGCTCCGCTATAAAAAACAAAAAAAAAAAAAAAAAACCTTATTGGCGCACTTAATTGGCAATGAGAACATGAATTTAGAAACAAAGATAAAATCGTTCAATTTAAGGGATGGAATTTGCTTACTAGCAAATGCATCGGAACATGTAGACCCTTAGGCCATTAGGAAGTTTTGAAACATTTTAATGTCTGATTTGCGGGGTTCACACCACCATACGATTTGTCTGTACGATTTGCTTGATGACCTTGCTTGATGGGCCAAATCGTGAGTGTGAACGGTCGTACGACATGTCGTCAAATTTGTCGTTTGGAAGTTCAAATATTTTCACTTTTTGACTTGCTTGATCGACTTGTCGTAAGGTGTGAACAGTTGTCGTACAACTTCAGAGCATTTTTTCACTTCTGCTTGTGCGTTCAGAGAATCAACACCAACTTTGGGCGGAATGAACGATATGACTTCAAACAAAGAAACATTATTTTGGTTTGATTTTTTCATCTGCGGAATTCTTTTTCTCAGTAACTCGTCATACGTTACTATCAATTCGCAAATAATTACGAAAATCCTCTGGAAAATTTTCGTGAAATTCTCTTAACAGTTACCGTTGAAATTTCTATCGCAAGTGAAGTCTGTCAAGCAAAGTTGTATGGTGTGAACGTTAGGCATTATTTGGTCGTCCAGCAAATCGTACAGACAAATCGTATAGTGTGAACCCCACTATTGGGATGAAGAAGACGAGTTACTATTATCCACACTACAAACAATTATCTTGAGGGAAAAAGAATTGATGTCCTCCATTTCCGATTTGCTTAATGAAGTTGTTCCCGTCATTAGCATCTCGATTGAAGAAGTCAATGACCAATCAACCAAGCCAACTTCACGAAAACTTTGAGGCCTCTGCAAATTGTGACGACGCGGCAGAGAAACTTTCCCTCCTTCATCGAAGTTTAAAAGGGAAATTGCAGTTCGATCCTTCAACATTTGTTTGCAATGGGCCGAGAAAATAACATTTTAACTCTGAAAAAAATAAAAGAGTTGACCATTTTAAAAAATGTGGAATCCAAGGAAAACCCAGACCAAAATATTAAATTTATAACGAAATTCTCCTTATAAGGAACCAATTTCTTGGCCCGGAAGCAAAGTTGTTTCTTTATAACGAAATGTCATACCACGAATTTCAAATTTGAAAACAGGGCTTTCTACGATTTTTGCTCCTAATCTTAAAAGGGAATTCCCCGTTCCGGCGAGAATTTTGTTCGTGTATGGGCGTATGGGTGTATGCAAAAGTGTAAATGCATGTGAATTGAACATTTAAGCTTATTTCAATAGGTAAATCGTTTGAGGCTATTTCAAAGAAAAAGGATGTTGTAGAAAAACTTGGTGTTTCGTTTAGTAACTACATTGTCGACAATTTTAAAGAATGAGGTAAACATTTTAAAGTTTGCCGAAGCAAGTTCAAAAGAGAAGCAAAAAAAAAAAAAAAAAAAAAAAAACACTAAGAAAAACAAATTACGGTGATGTGGATAAAGCAATGTTAAAATGGGTGCAGATAAACAGGGGAAAAAAATTTACCACTTTCGGGCTCCATTATCAAGCAAAAGGCTAAATGTTTTTCTGAATCTTTGGGTCACCATAATTTTAAAGGCCGTACTGGATGGCTAGATAAGTTTAAAACAAGGTAAGCTAGTAAACCAGAAAACCTTTTGTTTTTGATTTTGAAAATTAATTTACTGTAAAGGTATGACATCAAACAAAAAATCTAATGTGGTGAAGGAGCTCAAGAGACGATAATGTGTGTCAAAATTGGAAAATTGAAAAATACGCTTCGAAATTTACTGGACGGATACAGCCCTGAAAATGTTATTAACGTGCATGAAACGGGTATTTTTTTTAAATGTCTTCCCCAAAAAACACTGGCTTTTAAAAACGAAAAGTGTCACGGAGGGAACAAAAGCAAGGAGAGAGTCACCTTAATGGCTGCGTCAAATATGGCAGGTGGTGAAAAATTTAAACTTTTAGTGATTGGGAAAAGCGCGCAAAGCCTCGTTGTTTTAAATGAATCAAGTCCATTGCCATTTGATTATTTTAATGATAAAAACTCTTCGATGACCGATAAAATTTTCCGAAAATGGATAGTCAAAGATCAAAAATTTATTCGTCAAGGAAGAAAAGTTTCATTTTTTCTTGATAACTGTCAGGCGCACCCACCCATGGTCCAGATTTATCTGAAGGCAATAAAATAAGGCTGACATTTTTTCCACCTTATACAACGTCAGTACTCCAACCAATGGACCAAGGCGTTATTCAAAATTTAAAAGTGTATCGTCATCGTATCTTAGGGAGAGTTCTTGAAGCCATGGATCAGGGACGAGAATACAAATCCAGTCTGTTGGATGCCATTAGAGATTTCTATAGGGTCTTGGTGCGTTGATGTTAAAGCAAGTACAATTCGTAATTGTTTTAACAAAGCTGGGTTTGGTACATTTGATAATTGGTCCGACGAAGACTCAGTTCCATTGTCAATGATAAAATCATCAATAATCGAGAACAACAGCAATTTTAACAGAGTTTTAGCAGGTGATGATTGTCCTGTTACATTTGACGATTATGTTGCAGTGGATGTAAATGTCGCTACCATGGAAATTCCATCAGACGTAGCAATTTTGAATGCCACTTCATCCGAGGAATCAGATTCATCAGATGACAATGCTGAAATCGAATTTATTCGACAAAAAAAAAAAAAAACCAATGAGAATGATATGAGAACTGCATTTGACAATTTACGAAGTTTTATTGAAGCAAGAGATGAAGCCTCAGATGATGCATATTTTCACCTTTCTAAATTGGAAGATCTTTATAATAAATCAAAAAACAAAACTGTTCCAGTGCAATCCAAAATTGATTTGTTTTTAATTAAAAAATAAAAAGATTTATATTTTATTACCATACGCCTTTGTTTTGCTAATTCTGTTTGAAAATATAAAGGTACACTTGCAGTATTAAAAACAAAATAAAATTTTCTATATAACGAATTTTGTACGAAACTTCTTTATAACGAAGCAACTTTGTTGTCCCTTCAAGGTTCGTTATAAAGAAGTTTGACTGTAGTTGCGTAAATCGAGTTTGTACTGCATATTGACGAAAAAAAAATATATAAAACAAAAACACTGAAATTTAATTAATGAAAAACACTGTTTTTCGTACCACACATTTTTTCCGTGCGTGAAAAATGCTTGCGTCGTGCAAACATATTAAAAACAAAAACTACCGACATTTCATTCACCTTTTGTTTTAAGCATCTTAACAATTATTGAAAAACACAGCATTTCTTTTTATGTTTACTTATAAATGTACATGTTTTCTTAAAATTGTTGTGATGTTTTTCTTTTTCATTTTTATGTTTTAGCTAAATAAACAAATTTGATTTAGAAAAAAATTGGAAAAAAAAGAACAAAGATTGATCGAAGGGAGGAAAGGAAAATGAGCTAAAAATAAAAAGAAAATTTAAGAATAAAATTTAAATTAGAAAAAAAAAACCATTTACGATTTGGTAAAACTAATTAACAAACAAAAAAAAAAACCTAATTAACGCGGTAAGAAAATAAAAATTCAGAAAATAATAATATTTAAAAAAAAACTTCCAACTCATGTTGTGGTTTGATTGAAATGTTGTTTTTACCATACACTACATAGTACATATGTAAACGCATATATTGTAAAAATAAAAAATAAAAATTTGCTAATTCTTATTTCAATTAATCATAGTAAGATAGTTAAGAAACTCCTCAGAGAAAAGTTGCATACACGAGGAGCTACCAGAGACTGATGCCGTGGATGTCGCTACTCCTGTTGTTGTTGAAAGAGCGGCGGCAGCTGCGGCAGCGGCTGCTGCTGAGGAGGAGGTGGATGTTGTTGTTACTGTTGCTACATCATTGGAATTGGTAAAGAAACTGGCATTGGCACCGATCACTGGCCGTTGTGGTGGCGTTGGCGTTTGTTGTTTTAAAGTTGTTAATGTGGCCTTGTTACGATTTATACCGATCGAGGGTGTTGTGCCGGTTGTCGTTACAGTTGTACGCCAAATCGAGCCGATGGTATCATTTTGAAGTTTATTATCGTTGCCAACAACAACACCAACTGAGGCGGCAAACGGATGCGATTGATTATTAGTGTTGTTATGATGATGATGTTGTTGATTGTGCTGTTGTTGTTGATGGTGGTTGTGGTGATGGTGATGGTCTGAGGAATTTAATGTTGTAGAACAACAGTCGTTGTTGCTCCAGAGATCATTGAATAGTATATCGCGTGATTGACCCAGAAATGCTGTATTTATACACGAATTTGATGATGATGAATTGCCGTTTGAGATGCGCTGCTGTTGATTTTGCTTAGAATTACAACAAATATTAGCAACATTCGCAGCAGGATTCGGTATCTCCCAAATATTACTAATTTTATTCAATTGATTAGCATATGATGTTGCTGCATCTATGGACAATTTTGTAGAACCTAATAGTGGATTTTCCCATAAACTTGAACTTTGTGACAAAATAGATGATCCACTAGTGTTGTTACCATTTCCACTTCCACCCGGTCCGCCAATGGAAGAACAAGACGATCCAGCCGACGATGTGGTCGATGATGTTGGCGATGAATTACTTTTAATCGAATAAAAACTATCCCTGAGATTGCTATTTGGCGAGGACTGACTTGAGGTCCAGAGGGATTCTTTGCTATTACTGCGATGGCTGCTGGCACTGTGATACTGTGACGAGCGCACAGACGATGAGGAACTGGGACTTAGGGAGGGATGGGAATTTACATGATGATGATTGTTATTTACATTAGTATTGTTGTTATTACTATTACTGTTGTTGTTGTTATTATTAGATATGATCGACGACGATGAGGATGACGCAGAACATCCCCAAAGATTGGAAATACTTGTAGCTGCTGTCTGATTATACAACAGTGAATTGGTATTGCTTGCGTTCGTATTTACGTTACCGTTAATATTTAAATTTAAATTAACATTATTATGATTATTGGCAGATGACAATTGGCCCCATAAATTACCACTTGTGTGCGGTTTATTGCATGTATTGTTACTTAAAATGCTAATACTGTTGTTGGAATCTCCTACTCCTACACCTACACCTATGCCACTGAACAGTAAACCGTTGTCGACATTCGAATTCGAAGACGAGGACGCCACCGAACGACAGTTTATGTTCAGTGCCGCATTAGCGGGATGACCATGACCCCCTATACCTGTTGCTGCACCTGCTGCACTACTATTACTAATTAACTTAATTGCATTCAATTCATGTACTACCGAATTCATAAAATTATTACTACAATCGTTTAAATTCACTGAATTGTTAGTGTTAGTAGCGCTGTTGCTGTTGTTACTGCTGCTGCTGCTGTTCTGGATATGACTGGCGGTGTTCTGTAGGTGAAGGTGACTGCCACCATTTAGGTGATTATTGGTAGCAGTCAGAACTGATGATGGCGCTATTGGCGGCTGAGCTGTAGCTTGTGATGCTGTTGTTGTTGTTGTTGTTTGGGATATATTAACACCTGTTGATCGATGATGTCTTACCTGGGACAACAGCTGTTGCTGTTGTTGCAACGTCAACGGATTATTAGTGATGTTGCTACCCTGGTCGTTTGATGGTGTTTGTTGTAGTAACGGTGCTGAGTAATCGATCAATGGTGAGTAGAGAGAAATTGCTTTCTTCAACGAAGCCCCGCCGGTAGTCGCTGATACCATGGATGTTGTATTTGGTAGTTGTGCGCCATCTGGAGACTCCAACGGGGCCTCATGTTATGCGAGGAGCATTGGCATTTTAGCGACATTCTTGGTGTAGCAATAGCCGAGTGGCTTAACGAAATGGGTGTCTTGTGTGGCACAGTATGGGCATGTGACACAGTGCGAGTAGTCACTGAAGAAATTTAATCGCTGCTGTGGATGAAGAAGCAGCTTCAAACAAGTATTGCACTGTAAGGAAATACAGAATAGTTCATATACGTATGGTTAGTACGTGTGATCGGATAAAATGGGAAATATGAAAACGTAAGGGAATTATGGAAAGTAACAAACCTTTAGACGTTCAGCACAACACGGCATTGCAGCGAATATGTCGTATGCATACATGGTTCCGAGGACTAGACTGGATCCGTCCCATATTTCGCCACAGAATCTGAAAAGAAATTAAGTTACCAGTCAGTTGTTGGATGACCTTAAGTTATGAGCTATTGGTTTTTTGTTAAAGAAGAAGAAAAAAAAAAAAAAAAAAAAACAAAAATTAAAAAACGGTTCCTACCTGCAACTGATAACGCGTCCAGATGAAGTACCATCCAAGCAACTCATGCAAACGCAAGTCAAATAAAGAGCGCGTCCCTCATATTTAACCTGAAAGGGGGAGGCAAATGGGGGCTTTATAGAAGAAAATTCATAAACCGATAGACCAAAATAAATTGAAAACGTGAGAGGTATTTTAACAGAACGGATAGGAGCATCCACCACCTCTTATCCGTCCCATTCATATCACAATGACTGAAATCACTCACCTCAATACATCCGGGCGAGTGTTGTTTCGGGCTAAGGAAAAAGGAACCATCAACCAGTGGGTAACGATCGAATACCAGCATTGGTTCCTCGCAAAGAATGCATGCCACACGACTCATTTGGCTCTGAGCGAGTGATGACAAAATGAAAAGACGCGTTTCATCGTTGCCGTGATTTCCTTCGTCTTCGATCTGCAAAAAGAAAAAGAAAAACAAAAAATGAAAATAATTTTATTGTTCGACAGGACATGTATCGATTGCACCTGAGGGAGGCAGGTAGCTTTTGTAAAATTGAACAGAACAATCGACTCTCACACAAGGAAGCGTTCAGAACGTGAATTGCCATCAAGTTACAGCACTTAGTACAGTGGCCATAGTCCGAATAATTCAAAATGGATAAATGTCGTCGATTTGTTCAAGCATACAGAGACACCCACATTCCCATGAAAGTCAGTTAAACGTTGTCGGGCATCGGCATTTGCTTTTACAGACACACGTAATGCTATTCAGCAGGTGGTGGCGTGGTAACACGTATGCAGCAAAGTACCGCATTAAGGTGAAATTGGCAACCGAAAGGATGAAAAAGTTGTATGGCAAGGTAAGCTTTAGCTGGTGAGTTGAAACCATGTGTGTAGTGGAATGAAAACTGTCGGACGAGGGAATCATGTCCTTTCGGTTTATTGAAAAAATGAAGGACGATAAGAAGAAATTTATTCCCGGACTAGGAGGGAACAAGTAATTTGGATCTGATGTCCTGACCAACCACCTGCTAGAGAGAAAAGGGAAAAATAAAACACAAGCAGACAAAAACGATTGCATTTGGAAAACAAGTCCCGGTCATGTTTCATTTTATTGATTATCGATTTGGGAATTCCATTTCGTTATCCCCGCGACATGGTGCGGCAGGAAACGAATGGAACAATGACTAAACTAGTGGTCCAGTTGAAGGCATCCCACTTGAGTGGCATGCACTCTTAGTGGGCGCTGGATCGAATCGAAACGAAAGAAAGACAGTTTATAGCTCATTTAGCATTCCGGCATTGAACGAAGTATTCGGACAGGATATGGTGTTTATAACTCCCCAGTTACCTTGACTAAATTATGGGCAGTCTTATTGATATTTAAGGTAGCAGAGAGAGTAGAAGGGTTCATTGATTGGACGTTTAACAGGGTAGCACGTATGATCCAACTTCATCATTTGTAGGTGTCATAAATAACTTTAGTGGGTCCTTCTGCATCTGCAGTGTCCAAACGTAAACTGAAGAAAAGAAGTATGCTGTATAATAGGAAGTACTTCATTAAACGTGAGCCAGTTGTCTCGATCGAATAAAGGTTATTGACTCCCCGAAAAACTATTTAATGTTACTGAACAGCACTTGACCTCGTATTGTCAGTTGCGCTTCGTACAGTCTAGAATGGAAAAAGGCGATGGCTAATTATGCCAATTAATTAGTACCCTTACATGGTGAATGTTCATTTATTCTCCAAGAAACCCCTTCGCTTCTTTTATAAGTTCGGCGCAGGTTCAAGAGTACATACTCTTCTAATGCTTATCACACAACCTGAACGGAGTGCAGTGGTTTGGGTCGTAGATTTTCGTTCACTACTCTCCAGTGGTGGTTGTCCTAGATAGGATTAGAGAGGAACCGACTGAATTTGTACGTTGGTTGTAATTCTCAGCAACTGTTCCATGCACTTTTGGTGTTATACTAGAATTGCACACACAGAGTATGAATTCTAAGTGACCATACCATGCTTCATTTCCGGAAATGTTTGTAACACCGTATCAACGTAAAAGAAGTGCATTCACTCTCTGATTCTGACAACACACTCGGCGGGGTTTCTGGGAGCATGCTCTCAGATGAACTCCCGAGTGTAACAAAAACGAAACCATCAGGCATGTAGAGGAAAGGCCTCTTGTGGCTTCGTTAAATTCAAATCGTCAGAGCAGCGACGTTTTAAGGCAGCTTTAAGGCAGGACAGCTACTCCTGTCACCAAAGGTGCGGAACTGAAACGGGATCGTTCCGCTGACAACACTCCACCAAACCCGGCTGCTAAGCGCATTAAAAACGGAAACTCCCAAGTCGATAAATAGAGCTACAGTAATGTAGCTGGGCGGATCCGACTCGGCATCGTCCCCAAGGGCTTGGGAGCGAACCCTCTCACCACAGCGCAGATGGCAGCCGTTCAGGAGGCTGTAATTGACATCTCCATCGAGCTGCTGGGTAAGGCACCCAAACCTCGCTTCAGAGGTTCGACTTACAAGTCAGGGTGGTTACACTTTGTATGTGACAACCCCGCCACGGCCATTGGATGAAAACCAATTTTACGGACATCAAGAACAAGATTGGAGTTGATATCATGCTTGTAGAAGAAGAACCTTTCCCGAAACCACACATCGTTCGGGGCTACTTCCCACAAAGCATCGGCTTACCCATCACAAAGGTGTTGACGACGCTCGATTCACAAAATGACGGCCTATATGCACAGAACTGGAGAGTCACGCAAAGCACGTCAAATAAGGGAAAAGACCTCCTGCACTTGGTTCTGACAGTCAGCGAAAAGTCTCTGGCTCGACTTAAAGAACTCAAGTGCAAATCGGCCTATCGATTTGACATCATTAAGATGATCGTCAAGAGCCAAAGGAAAACATCAGTAGATGTAGAACCAATCGCTGTAGAAAAACCTACAGCCAGCAGTATGGTGATTGCACCTACAGCCGTAGTAGAAAAACATACAGCCACCAGCATGGTGGTTGCACTTACTGCTGTAGTAGAGACGTCAAAATGTGATGAACGGAAACCTGCTGCCACATCGGAGTCGACGACCACTAAATGGACACCACACTTGTGTGTACACATGTGTATCGACACCGGTGTGTGATTCCGCCACACACGTCACACCTATAGAGACACCGACACCAAAAATCAAAAACTTTTGATTTTTACTCGCACCGTGTCTGACATCGAAAACGGTGTGTGCACCAGCCCACAGACAGCACACAGGTTCGCACACCGACACATGTGTGCACACAAGTGTGGTGTCTGTGGGCCCTTTAAGGGTCGCCCAAACAAAAATATAAAACGTCCCCCAACCAAACAAGGGGAATCCTCGATGGGAAGTAGATCAGAGGATCACTTCCATCGAGCCGGTAACTTCAGGCATGGCACCAACAAGCCATACCGAATGAAGGACCCGGCCTACCGTCGCAAGTAATGGGTGGGCTGCGTGTGCTGCAGGGCAACCTGCACTATGCCAAAGGTGCCTCGGACACCTTTAGCCTGCAACTATATTGCGACAGGATTAGCATTGGACTAATCCAGGAGCCATGGGTCCATAAAGGTAAGATAATGTCATCCGATCATTCAACTTTCGAAGAAGGGAAACTTAAAACTTAACTTAAGAGCTATCTCGGCCAACGTCACTTCTGTGTAAAATAGAATAACGAATACTGAAATTTACAAAGTTCAAGCTGGCGTCTCCCAGGATAGTGTACTGAGGCCACCACTCTACCTCATATATACAACAGACGTCAACAGAGTAATACCCCACGCTTGCAACGTTTGCGGAGGACACTATCATCGTACAATCTAGTAAAGACTTAAAAGACAGAAACTATAAACTACGAGTGCAGCATATGAACACAATGTAATAGTTTACGAAATGGAGTATTCAAATAAATGAAAAGAAGGCAAGGGCCTCCTTTTAAAACTTCTCCAACTTCTTCCAGAGCGCCGTGGCGCAGTGGGTAGTGTATTGGCATCTGACGCCGATGACACGGGATCAAATCCCCGACAACAGTCATGACATCGAACGTATTTTTCATGGCGCTTCTCCTCAGCGGGGTACTGACAAAATCCCCTGTAGTACACTTGTCAAGAAAAACTTCTCGAATTTCGCTATTCGGAATCGGCAATAAACGGTAGGTCCCTTTCACCTCTGGCAAAATAAATTCACACACAACGTGGCTGATTGAAAGAAGCTCGGCTTTGGTCCTATATGGACTGTAACGCCAATATACATATGTACATACAACTAGCACGGTATTTTGCCAGCACTCTTCAGTTCCGCATACCTACATATGTAGTTGTTTGTGGTCCAACTACTTAAATTTGTTGGCCGTCCATAAGTTCTACATAACTTAGCCGTCTTAGGCGTTAGATCCGTAGACGCCGTGCTACGTTTATGTCATTGCACAGCTCGTACAATTCATTGTCAAGTGGATCGATCCGAGAATCGTACTTAAAACGATCAAAGGCCTCCGCGACATCCGCGAGATGTCAATGAGGCGTTTGCGAGTATTGAGATGGAGGCGGCGAAAATTGGTTTGGCGGTAAACGAGGGCAAAACTAAATATATGCTGTCATCAATAAAGGACGCTCACCACCGACGTCTTGGCCAGAACGTTTGTATTGGCAAGTTCGTCGTAGTTAAGGACTTCGTCTACCTTGGCTCCGCAGTGACCTGGAACAACGACATCAGTTCCGAAATCAAACGCAGAATCACTCTTGCCAATCGCTGTTTCTTTGGGCTCAGGAGGCAACTGAGTATTAGAGCCTTCTCCCGAACGACAAAGTTGACTCTATATAAAACCCTAATGATCCCGGTCCTGTTGTACGGCGCAGAAGCATGGACACTATCAAAAGCGGATGAGGAGGCCCTTGGCCGTTCGAGAAAAAGATTTTGCGCGTGATTTTCGGGCCTATAAACGCAGACGGGGGATGGAGGAGAAGATTCAACCACGAACTTAACGGGCCGTACAGCGACATGAGTCTAGTCAGGCGTCTACGGATTCAACGCCTAAGATGACTAGGCTATGTAAAACGAATGGACACCACAGCTCCGACCCGAAAAGGCTTTGAATCCAACCCCGAGGGACGAGGAAACAGAGGATGGGCGCATTAAAGATGGCGCACACAGGTGGAAAGGGACCTCAGCCAACTGGGTGTGCGGCAATGGAAAAAGCTAACAAAAGATCGTGCTAGTTGGAGGGGCATGTTGGTTGAGGCCCAGGTCCACCCCGAATTGTAGCGCCCATTAAGAAGAAGAAG
This sequence comes from Eumerus sabulonum, assembly GCA_951905685.1. Lineage (NCBI taxonomy): Eukaryota > Metazoa > Arthropoda > Insecta > Diptera > Syrphidae > Eumerus > Eumerus sabulonum. The sequence continues at coordinate 163,948,803 of OX645060.1, read as the reverse complement.
AAGAAGTTCAGTTTATTAATGACACCTTTGTTCATAGTCAAAATCAGAAAATTAACGTTTTTTCAAGGACTGAAACGTCAGCAACAACCGCCTAGTTAGTCAGTCTGTCCTTGAATGATTTCGCAAACATCTTTGTCTAACAACAGTCCATATAAGCCGTACATTGTTCCAGCAGCATCTCAATGTCGTTAATCTTCCCTTAAAAGCACGAAATAGAAATCCCCCACTCAACCGACAGCTATTTATTTTAGAAAACCTCCATATCGTAGAACAAAAACTCTAAAGAACTCTCACGCACCCAAACGGGCAAAGAAAGGAACCGAAACTAAGAATATTTATTGCTTCGTTTTAATGTGTATCTAGCTCGGCGGCGAATGGAAACAATAATCCACTAGGAGAACGTACTGAACGTAGTCATATTAAAAAGCAATAAAGTTGATTCCTCCACATAAGACAACAACCCATTTTTGGGGTATTCGTATTCTCCGTCTATCTGTTTCGGTATGTAACCAGTGATAGAAAGCATTAAGATGCATTACTGAATAAAAATGAAAAGCCAATGCGACGACAACGATGGCAACGATACGACGAGAGTACTACTTGTTAAGACAGTAAAACGAAAATTGAACGAGTCGACGGGGAGGAGGAATGAATGAACGAATGAAAGGGAAGTGAAAACAAATCAAAAAGTATCTGTTGTATTATTCCGTATCTATTCGATATCAAAATCCACTCAAGTGTAATGAATTCAGTTGCTTTATCCGCTTATTGTCTATTGAATCCTGATTCCAGTATAGCCCATCCCTTAATGGCGCGAGACAAAGGCAAAGTAAGGGGGATTCCCTGTGTTGTTGACTGTCTTTAACGGTTTTAAGGGCCACATAAATATGAAATGAAATTAGTAAAGTGTGTAAATAACAATTAATCGAATGCACGACTCACTTGTCAACAATCACCGCCATCGTTTACTCAACTTCATGTCCATATTTTTCGAACGAGAACTGACAAGGTGGCAGAGGAAGAGCCATGATGAGTATAAACGGTGGTGGTGGTGGTGACGATGATGCTGATACTGATTGTTTTGCTCTAATTGAGAAAAGTTAGTTTACTTTTCGTCTACATATAAACATATAGCGTCATCCTGAACCTGAACCTGACAGTCACACGCACTATTTACGAGCGAATAGATACTTCCGAAAAGTTCTTACAAAGTGAATTGCTGATTAAATAGACATTTCGCATTCGTAATCGAGTTAGGTTAAAGATAGAATTTATGATGACCTAAGCGCTATCGTTGACGAAAGTTTTCGGCAAATATTTCGAATTATTTCAGCAAACAATGAGATGGATTCTAAAATAATATTGTAATGGGGTAATGAGAGCGCCGTGGCGCAGTGGTTAGTGTGTTGGACTCTGGCGCACGACGAGCGAGTTCGGATCCCGATAACACCAACCGCCATCGAATGGTTATTTCGCGACGTTCCGCCTCGGCGGGGTACTGGCACGACCCCCCGTAGTAAACTTCTTCTCGACTTCTCGACTCACGCCACTCGGAATCGGCATAAAACTGTAGATCCCTTTCACCTGTGTGAAAAATAAATCACACACAACATGGGTGATTGAGAGAAGCTTGGCTCTGGTCCCTCATGGGCTGTAACGCCACCAAAGAAGAAGAATGGGTATCCAGTGTGTAACTAAGTTTGTGTCTTTAATCCTCGGATCCTTGGATTGGGATCTCTACAAAGAGGCACTTAAATCTTTCAAAGCAGCGACCCGAAGGGCCAAAAGACAGGAGCGACTGCGACAAAATGAATGCGGTCTCCGAAGCCTCGAGAATAAGGAAGATTCTGCCCTCGGCCCCATATAATCCAAGCCACCTGATGCGAAATGATGGTTCCTGGACGACCTCCAGAACGGAAGCCTTGAAACTTCTTCTAAACGCACACTTTCCGGGCACTAGTGACTCGGCTGTGACACCTCCTCAAGTCATCAAGCCGACGACATCCTCCTTCGAGCGTGCACCCAACCTGGTCAACAACAACAATGTCCTATGGGCCATAAAAAGCTTTGAACCCTACAAGTCCCCAGGACCGGATGGTACCATTCCAGCTGAGCTCCAGCAGGTAGCAGATATCATCCTCACCTGGCTTGTAGTCATACATATATGTATAAGAGTTGCCTCTCCCTATCATACATCTCTAGCAAGTGGAAGGTAACCAAAAACATTTTCATACCCAAGGCAGGCAAAAGTCCCCACACGTATGCAAATGACGTGAGGCCCATTAGTCGTACTTTTTTTCTATTAAAACTCTAGAGAAGATTCTAGACGCACACATTCGTTACAGCTGATTCTCAAGAAGGCTGTCGGATAATCAACATGCCTACAACAAAGGCAAATCAGTGGAAACAGCACTCCACTCACTGGTCAGTAAGATAGAAAGGTCACTAGAACGCAAGGAATTTACTCTAGTCGCCTTTCGCGACATTGAGGGCGCCTTTAACAATGTTGAACCATGGGCTGTCATCAAAGCGCTGTCTGATCTGGGCGTTATGGGATCAGTGATAGAACTGGTACGACAACTTCTAACACAAAAAGTTGTCGAAGGCAACTTCGCTGCTGCCGTCTCAACTAAAATGGTTAGCAGAGGTACACCACAGGGTGGAGTACTCTCCCCTCTCCTGTGGAACGTGGTGGTCAACGACCTACTGCTGTTGCTTGAACAGGAAGGGTACGCTGTGACCGCCTATGCAGATGACATTGCTATTGCCGCCACAGGAAAATTTCGCAGCACTCTATGCTACCTTATACAGTGTGCTACATACAGTAGTAACATGGACGCAATATTGTGGACTTGGGGTAAACCCTAAGAAGACCGACCTAGTACTGTTTACTAACAAATATAAAATTCCGCCTATCAACCCACCAAGGCTGGGTGGAACCCAACTAATAATCAAAGAGCAGACCAAATATCTAGGTCTAGTCCTTGACAAGAGGCTAAGTTGGAAACCCAACATTCCTGACCGCGTCAAGAAAGCAACTGATGACCTCTACAGCACCAAAAAAGTGAGGGGCAGGAAGTGGGGTCTCCGACCAAGCATTATGCACCGGCTCTACACTGGCTCCTACATATATGGCGTCGTAGTCTGGTGGACTGTTCTGGACAAGGCAGTCAACCGAAACTTTCTGGGGAAAGTACAAAGATCGGCCAGCTTATACATAAGCGGAGCGATCAGATCAACCCCAACGGAGGCCCTGAACACTCTGTTACACCTTCCACCATTGAACCTTTTCAGCAAACAAATTGCTGCCTGCGCGGCCCTGAGGATGAGGATTATAATAAAACGGCCCACATCACAAAACGGCCACACAACCATTCTAAAACACTTCAAAGTACCCATGGACACAGACTATATCATCCCGCAGAACGTGTTCACTAGGAACTTCGAAGTTGTCTTTCCATCCAGGGAGGAATGGGCTGAAGGGAAAGTCATACCAAAGGACTCGATCCCCCTCTATACCGATGGCTCTAAGATGGAGTCGGGTGTAGGCAGTGGAATCTTCTCCAAGGAGCTTACTCTCAGCCTATCCTTTAGACTCCCAAATTACTGCAGTGTGTATCAGGCAGAAATAACAGCAATAACGGAGGCCCTTGCATGGCTCAGGATCAATGTAATATCCGCCAAGGATATTATCATTTGCACGGACAGCCAATCTGCGATAAAGTCCCTGGCAGCGGTAACCCACAAATCAATGACACCTCTTAACTGTCGCCTATCTCTAGATGAGATGGCTGAGCAGTTCAACATTAAAGTATTGTGGGTTCCCGGACATAGGGATATTCCAGGAAACTGCGCGGCCGACGAACTCGCAAAGTTAGGGTCTAGCACACTCAGCTTACCTACCTTCGGGTACCTAGAAACACCAATAAGCACGGTAAAGCACATGATAAAACTCCAAACCATTGAGGCGACCAACCTCCAATGGAATGAGAGTAATATCGGCTTTATCACCAAACAACTCTGGCCTACATTAAACCTATGACGAAGCAGGGACCTAGTGGCAACCAAAAGGCAACCTTAAGTACTCTGGTGGGTGTCATTACAGGTCCCTGCATCATTGGGAAACACGCCGCCAGGACTAGGACTACCCTTCAATGACTTCTGTCGCGGCTGCATGGACGAGGAGGAAGAGGAATCAATACATCACCTCCTCTGTTCATACCCCTCTTTTGCGAATCGCAGAAGGATCTACCTCGGCGCGCCCTTCTATGATCATCTAAGTGAGCCAGCAGACGTAAAAACAGCTCAACTCCATCGTTTCATCAGAAGCACCGGTTGGTTCTCTGGTAGCGGATCTGGGTAACACGATCCATGTGGTATCACAATGGGCCGACTTCGGCCTACGTGTGGCTTATGCCAACCACATTAACCCAACCTAACCTTAATCCTGGGACGACTTTATTCTCTGTTCTAACTGGGAAACAATTGTTATGCAGATACACTCCTTCTCACTTTCCTTAATGACCCCAGCTGCCACGTACAACGGAATAGCTAAACATCATCCCCGGTATGAATACTAGGTACCTACTACTAGACTATAAAGTAATTACACGAAATATGCAAATGCCACATTGCACATTGCAGCAATATACACAGATCGTTGACACAAACATCAAATCCATCGTTAAACGATCTTCTTCTATTCATCCTTTGAAACAAACTCTACAACACGATAGTACTCTGGTGACAACAAATCCCCATCTGGCAGTGGCAATGAACAATAATGAAATGAAATCGCGAATATTCAGCGCAAAAAGGACTACCACTTTGTCTGCTCCTTCGCAGAGCACATTATGAACACCATTGTGTAATATGTATATGTCGGATGAATATGGTAGCACTATCTTTGCTTCCTTTTACATCTGAATAACGTCATAATGTGTATTTATTTACTTGTTGTACATCAAAAAAAACGAAGACCTTGGAAAAAGGAAAGAGCGACGGAACGAATCTCGTGTAATTTGCTCTCAATTTAAATTCGAGACACAATCGCCGAGACTGCAAAAACAAGGATCAAAGCAGCGAATTTGATTTGTCCATATAAACTGGATGCACGTTCAATTTTTTTCTATCTCTCTTTTTCCCTCGCGACCCCTTATATCAAAAACACACAGAAGGACATAGGAAAGAAAAATGCAAAAGCATTGCAAGGACACGATGCTTTATCTTTGCTAAATTATTGTTTATTCTGATGGCAGAAAGGACGATGTCGCGTCGCTTTGAAATGTATTTCCTCTCGGGCGTTTTTTGTTGCTTTAAGACCTTACACCCAAACAGGTATGTTTGTATTTTCCTAAAAGCAAACAAAAATAGGACGAAGATGACAAATACAAGCCGAGAAGAGGAACCAATAAAAAGTTCGGTTTCGGTTCAGTGAACCTGTTTTTAAGAACGACCTCCAAAAAGTCAGTTCATATAACTCGTACGTTTTATAAGAAAACAGAATGAAATTTTGTTGTAAACCTGTAAGCTTATGTGATTGAATGGGATATGTTAACAAGGATTTGAAGGATATAAACCGCATACATACCTCAACGTGCTTTAGAGGAGGTTCTTAAATTAAGTCATAAACTGAGATGAGTACCTTTGCAAATTTTGCAGCCCAACATTCAACATTTCAGTTTTATTTTAATTTTTTTTTTGTTTTTGCGGACTTAGTTGAATCTGCAGAAACCATAGAACAGCAACGGAGTCATTGTCAAAACGCCATTAGAGAGGCCGCCTCAGATGTAGGTACTCGGTTTCGAGCCACCACCGTCGAGAAACCCCTGGTTTGATGGTGAGTGCAGACAGGCCCATGTAGAGAAACAGAATGCATACACTCCACATTGCATCAACGGACGAGGGCTGCCCGCGAGGTCTATGAACAGAAAACGGGGGAAAAGCATGCGCTTCTGAGAAGGAAAAAGAAGGAGATGGAGAGATGTTACGGCAGGAACGACGTTCGAAAATTTTACCAGAAAGTAAAACGAACATGCCACGGCTATAAAGCCAGAGCAGAAGCCTGCAGGGATGAGCACGGACAACTAGTAGTGGAGTCACAGTCGATGCCGAGATTGTGGAAGGACTACTTCTGCAGAATGTACAACGGCGATGACAGTCAAAATGCCGCCGTCAGGCAGAGCGAACCATTCACAATGGACGAAGACGAAGGAGAATCCCGTCCACCCGACCTAGACGATGTTAAGACAGCGATATCGAAACTTAAGTCTTATAAAGCTGCTGGAGCAGACGGACTCCCCGCGGAACTGTTTAAAGCAGCTGGCGATGAGCTGGTCAGGAACATGCACCAACGAATCTGCAAGATATGGTCGGAAGAACGCATGCCCGATGAATGAAATCTCAGTATCGTTTGCCCGGTCCATAAGAAAGGAGACCCCTATGACTGCGCTAAGTACAGAGGGATAAGCCTCCTGAACATCGCGTACAAGATACTCTCTGCCGTACTGTGTAAGTGCCTGAAGCCGTTCGTGGACAATCTGATGGTTCCTACCAGTGTGGTTTCAGGCCAGGAAACGACAGACCAAATATTTACACTACGGCAGATCTTGGAGAAGACCCATGAATTCCAGGTCGACACGCACCCTCTTTGTGTCGACTTTAAAGCCGCGTATGACAGTGTTTATAGAGACGACCTATACAGAGCCATGTCATGTTTTAACATTCCTGCCAAACTCGTCAGACTGTGCAGGATGACTATGGAGAACTCTCGCTGATCCATTAAGGTCGGAGGTAAACTAACCGACCCCTTTGATGTTAAAAAAAGTCATGTGATTTCTTAGACATCATACTTAAAAAGATCGTGCGGGAATCTGCGGCCAAATTGCTTGCCTACGCAGATGACATTGACGTTATTGGACGGCCAAAGCGAGACGTCAATGAGGTCTAAGTGTAAATGGGGACAAGACCAAATATATGCTGTCATCCAAGAAAGACGCGCAACACAGACGTCTTGGTCAGAACGTCACCTTCGCCAGCTATATTTTTGAAGTAGACAAGGACTTCATCTACCTCGGCTCGATAGTGACAAGCAGCAACGACACCAGCGCTGAAATAAAACGCAGAATAACTCTTGCCAACCGCTGCTTCTTCGGGCTCAAGAGGCAATTGGGTAGTAGAGTCCTCTCTCGAAAAACTAAGGTATCCCTTTACAAAACCTTAATCATCTCGGTCCTCCTCTACGGCGGCGCTGAGGCTAAGACGGTATCAAAAGCGGATGAAGAGGCTCTTGGGCGTTTCGAGAGAAAAATTCTGCGTGCAATCTTTGATCCCGTTCGTGTAAACGGGTGGCCAGTCGGTGGCCAGTCAAAACGGTGATTTTGACTGGCCACCGAGATCGCCCGATTTGACACCACCGGACTTTTTCTTGTAGGTTTTTTTTTAAGGTCCATCTCAACAAGCCACGGAAGAGCTCAAGGTCAATATTCGACGCTCAATAGCCGCTATAGAGCCCGCAACGCGATGGGAAATGCTCAAAAACGAGCTCATTATACCACCCGCTGTAAAGGCGACCATTTACATGATGCCATCTTCAAGAATTGTGCCCAAATTGGTCAAGGTACAAAATAAAAGGCTAATCACTTAACAGCAAATAGATATGTTTTTTTTTTTTTTTTTTTTGAGTTACTTATAAAACGAATGCTAACGTTTTAATTGGGCCACCCTGTACATACATATCCTCCCAAGGTGGCGACCGGTACGAATTATGACATTCGAAAAAATGCTCATTTGTTTGTTTTCAGCAAAATAGCAGATAAATTCACTATGACACTACTTTAACCCCACCTTTTAGAAATACAGCTTATCCCAATGAGTAAAGATTAAGGATAAGTCATGTTTGCACTGTAAAAATCCCTACTTACTGGGATTTTGTTTAGTTGGCCTCCATCTTAGTTGGAGTCGCCTCCGTCTAATAAATTTAGTTCTGCCTGAATAGGAAAGGAAACAACTCGCCTTGCCCTTTTATTTGGGAACGTCCAACCGTCCATCATAAATTCATAGTTGGACATTTTAGTCCTTCGAGCAAAAATAAATTAAAAAAAAAAAGCTGAGGCATGTCGTTCGGTCAGCTCCAGAAAAATTTGCTTCATCGAATCAAGAAGGACCACGAAAATTTTAAGAAAGCAGACAGGACTCGGTTGAGCTTGTTGGAGGAGACGTTTGCTTTGTCCAACAAATACAATGAAGAACTCATCGGTGGTGGCAAGGTTGAACCAGAATTAGTAAAGGAAGATTTCGCCGATATGCACCTGAAAATACTCCAGATTTACGTCGAATATCGAGCGGACATTCTGGATGCCATCGAAAAGCTCCCGAAACCCATCACAGCGGGCAGCTCTAAGACATCGAGCAGCAGTGGCGAGCACGGAGAGGAACACTGCCACAGTGAACTGAGGCTGCCAAAGATTAACCTTCCCAACTTTGCTGGCGGCTATGAAACTTGGATGTCGTTCCATGATCTATTTGTCTCCCCTTTACACAACAATGCTTCGCTAACGGACGTCCAGAAACTGGATTAATTTAAGTCCTACGTGAGTGGTGAGGCGGAAAGATTGCTGCAACACTTGGCGATCGATAAGCGGAACTATGACAAGGCGTGGGAAATATTAAACGAGCGCTATGACCGCAAAAGGGTGCTCGTCAACACACAGCAGAAGTTGCTTTTTGGTCAAACGTTGACGAGCGGGGAGTCTGCGGGTAGCATTAAGAAGATTCTCGACACGTCCAGAGAGGTAATCCATGCGTTGGAAAATCTCGGTGTGCCGGTGACCCACTGGGATACCATACTGATCCATATATATATGTAATTAGTCAAAAATTGCCCAACACAACACAACGAGTATGGGAGGAGAAAAAAGGGGACTGTAAGGAACTGGCAAGTTTAAGGATTTTTTTTGAATTTCTTCAAAGCCAGTTCAAGGCGTTAGAGGCGATTGGTCAACAGGACGGGGAAGAACATTGCAAGGCCAAGGTAAAGGCGAATGTTTTTTATGTGCGGGAAGAAAATCTAACCAACAGGCAGAATCTGTGCAAAGTATGCAAAAGGGCGCAGCATTCTTTGAGGGACTGCAAAACATTTTTACAAATGGATGTGGCCCAACGAAAACAAGTAGTATTCAACGTACGGGTATGTGAGAACTGTTTGGCGTACAGTCACTTCAAGCGGAGGTGTCCCAGCCAGAAGAGTTGCTACTACTGCAAACAACGTCACAATACACTACTTCACGGGGTCTCACATAACCAGCATCAGACACAGTTAACATCATCAGATCATCATAGTACGGGCTCAGCCAAAACGTCAAGTACGCCAATCTCTAACAACAACCATCACAACACACAGAGTCGTACGAACACATATCAGGTGTCAGTGAATCCCAACGCGCAAGAATTCCAACCAGGAGGAAGCCAGGTGAATACGTTCCATGTCAACACGAACACACAGGTGCTGTTGGCGACAGCTCTAGTTGAAGTCGAGGCAGCAGATAGATCAAATCTTAAGTTAAGAGCATTGGTTGATCCAGGATCAGAGGCATCATTCGTCACGGAGGCAGCAGTGCAACGGTTACAACTCAAAACAAAGCGGACGTTAATTGAGGTTAAAGGGTTGGGGAAGGTTGGCGCTGCAAACAAGATCGCCGATCTGAAAGTACAGTCTATTACTTCGAACTTCATAAGTAGCTTAAAAGCGCTTGTCCTAAAGTCGCTGACTGGGTTTCTTCCGGCTCAACAACTTAATATTAGCGAATGGTCTCACCTGGACGTTCCTGCTAAGGTAGAGTTACTTTTGGGAGGTGATGTATATGGCGAACTACTCTTGGGCAATGTAGTTAAACATCATGATGGCCTAGACCCTGTAGCCCAGAAGACGCGATTGGGATGGTTGCTCTTTGGACGAGTGCCCGCCGAGGTTAGAACTTCTGTGCAAAGTTTCGTAAGTTAGCTGGACCTGAATACATCTCTCCGAAGATTCTGGGAGATTGAGGAAGAGCCGTTTGAAAGACAATAACTCGCCTTTCATTTTACATCCATCCCAAAGATTCATAGTCGAACAGTCATGGTCTAAGTTAAACCAAGAGCGCTTTATCCAGTTTATCACCAGTTATACAGACCCCCAATTGCAGACAATTACAAAAGAGCTCTCAATAATTCCGTGTTAACTGCGCCATCTGCTTGTCGTTCTCAATTTCCACTAAGATCTCAAGCCATTGTACCTAATCCGCCTCTTCCGACCATCTAATTAGTACAGCAATCTCTGAAATCATTCCACTTAATTCCCTAACACCATAAAAACGATTTTCTCCTCATCGTTCTCCTACTTTAGTGAATCGAATAAGCAAGATATTTTATTGAACCACCTAATTGTAATCTCAGTATCTTCTTGTCTGTTGTAAGACACAGTCGTGTGCACATAACAAAACACATAGTCGCTTGGAAAGCATTCAGGCATACAGACCAATTACTAATTACAATACCAATTTTCGGAATTAGCCAAGTAACACTTTCTCATTTGGAATAATCCGCTAGAGAGGTAGGAGATACCACTTCTCCAGATGCAAGCAGCTATTTGTTACTATACCCCCCGTAAACAAAATCCTTTATCTGTTCTCTGGTTGTCTTATAAATTATGTTCAATTAATGCAAGTTTCGGTTGCTGATTAGCATTTCATTTTATTGCAATGACCGTCTCGCTCGGTTGGTCGTTCATTCATTTATCCGTTCAATGATTTCATTCGGATGTCTCTTAGATTTGGAAATCAGGACAAATATGTTGAAAGAAAACAAATTGTGAAGGAAAGATGCAAAGTGGCATTGCAATTGCACTACTAAATACACAATATATCTCGTAGATTCCATTGCCAATTCCACTATTCGTTTATGGTGAAACATTGAATTTTATGGGATGCCATAGTTGGAAACAAGATATCCGAGTAGATACGACAAGACGAATGGCAAGATGCCCGTTTCAGCAAGTTGCTTGATACAAAATACTAATAAATGCTAGATTGGTGGATGGTAAACGGTGAAGGTTAGTCGATAGCGATGATGGTACAAAGGTGTGTCGACAATGGAAAGGAAAAGTCTTAATTAAATGTATCTGCAACTGCAACAGCAAAAACAATATAAGCGCTTGTGTCCTAAGGATGTTACCGGTAAGTGGAAGGCAAAGGAGTAACAACGTTATCTCTTGCGATCCAAACAGAACAGACAGGTAAGCTTATTTGGGAGAGATTAGACTATGTTTTCTCCGCGGGGCAATATTGTTCATTTCGGATCATTTGTTTAGCATAGTATAGCTCCTCTAACGAGGTTATCTGTTGTACTGCAGCTTCTGAACGTGCGTCTATGTAATATCACAATGCAACGTCTAAGTAGGATAGGGTACGAGGATTGTGGACAAGATGGTTTTGCTCATAAAACTCTCTGTGGATGGATGGTCATTGGGTACGAGGACAATCTTCATGTTTATGAGATGTCGGACGTTTGTGCTTTTTGCATGGCAAACAACAACCAACATACCGTGATAGAAGATGGATTGCCTTCAAGTCGAATTGCTGATTAGCAGGAGAAAGACTTGCGTTGTTACCTGGCAGTCGCTCGGTCGAACGATTCGGTCACATAGAGCACATGATAAAAAACATAAATTGTGTGATTGTTTTTCTTTTCTGTTTGGTAAGCATTTGTTCATGTTTCTATCGTCTGTCATTTGAAATGAGAATTGATCATTGAAACCTTTGTAGGTCGAGAGGGTAATTGCATTTGGTATTGTTGCAGTATTCATCTGTCGTACTTTCTCTTTAATCAACATTCCCACGGTAGAAGAAAATATCCATCATCTCCAACCATATGGAAGTGCCAAATGGTCCTTATATTCACCTCCTTGTCATCGTCTTACTAAGCTTCTGTTACAAGGAAAATCCCATATAATTTAACGACACTCCATGACACATCATCATAATCCTGTAAAAGTCACATCATTCGAATTTAACCAACCGCAACGTTTCACACATCCTTTTCAACGCCCTTCCCATCATGTGCGCTTGTTATGTGTGTCGTTTACCAACAGTGTTGGCGTAAGCGTCAATGAGAAAATCCTTTTGAAAGAGAATCTGTTAAAGTTGGTTGCGAGCGAATGACTGAAGATTGTCACTGTCACTCTTGACTGCGTCCAATTTACACCTAACAAATTGAAACTCGAAATGTGTCCCTTTCCTCCTAAACATCGCCTCCTTTGGAATGGCTTTTATGAGTGTATTTACTATTCGAACAGATATGAAATGAATATACACAGCCCGTTCGCGCTAGTTATTCCGTACAATCGAAATCAATTTGTTATTCCCAGATCCTTCCAAGTGATTGGCTTAAGTACGCTATCTAAATGCAGTCGAACGGAAATGGAATTATCATAGAAAAATATTAAACAGTTTATAAAACTCGATTTTATTATTATTTGGTCAATATTCAAGACCGCATTGAGGACGGCAGCGCTCTGAGACGAATAGACAACCGACTATGCATGGTTATTGCTGTTTTTAGTTCAAGGATCTGTACTTGAGTCGGCGAAGTGCGGATGTTTTCATTTTTAATGGCGTGCTGACGGCGGCGGCACACGATTACATTCTTAGAATGTAAATAAATGTAATTCGAATGGTGCATGCTCCATGGTTATTTGTAACGAGAACATGCATTTGAACTCACATTCCCGCTGATGTTAAGCATAGTTAGCTGAGTTGTATGCGTGTGCAGATTGACAATTTAAAAATAGTTAGAGATAAACAAGTAATTCGATTGATGCAATCTCGTAAATCCCTGCATTCCAACAACAAGTGCTTTAACTGCACAGATACAAGTATTCCTCGTCGCGAACGGAATTCATGCCAAATCCTAGCGATAATGAACGAAAGACGCTACTTAGTTATAACCACAAGCCACCACCATCCTTTCTTCTTCGTCATCGTCGTAAGTGCAGCTTAAGGTCTTATGCCAGTACTTCAAAGCAAATCCCTGCATCTTTCAAAACAGTGCATTTCCTTCAACCACAAGAAGAAACTAGCGAACAAGCGTAGAAAGAGCAACCACAAATGTTTCTACTAGTAATCATATGTCTGGGTTAAGCTCCAAGGATTTACGTAAGTGGAAGAAATTACCCCCATGAAGAAAGCGAGAAGTAGGGATGTACTACAATTACTTTTGTTGTTTTTCCCTTTTGCTGGATTAAGTTCAAATCAAAAGAATGACTTTCTTTCTATCACAAGCTCCTTCCCTTCATATCTCTCGTTGGCTCCTCTCCCACACAATTGTGTTTTTGGTTTAGCTTGAAAAACTGTGCATTTACGAGTATATTCAATTGGAAATGTTCCAAATGAGAATATTCACTTCCCAAATGTGGTTTTCGAACGGATGCATGCCCATACAACAAACATGCGACTGTGTGTGCTTGTCTAGCCTGGTCCCAGATGGAAAGCCTTAAGTATGTATGTATTTGCATGTATCCTTTCATTCAAGCGAGTAGAATACATATCTATTACTGTAATTGAGGGATTGAAAAGCAATTTCCAGAAACAAAATCATTCTCAGTACTTCATGAATCGAGGCAACTGCTTTCCCAGCAACAGATAATGGTTCTGATTCCATTCGCGCTTAACCCTATAGTGGCAGAAAAAAAAAAAAACACAAAAACAAGCAATTAGCTTGGCGGCTGATTGAATCGTGAATCTCCACTTGCGAAGTCAACAACCCTTCACGGAAAATTAAAAAAGTCGTAGGTACTTCCACAATCATTTTTGGTTGCACGTATACAGAGGACGACGATGGTATCCTTTTCACGTTAAAATATCTAGATAATTAAAGAATCGTCTGAATGTTAATTAGATAGAAAATAATTTGCTCTTTTGCGTTCTTCTGTTTTACCCCATCAGAAAACAAGGTATTAAATGAAAGCCAGGAACAGACAGAATAGGAGAAAATTGAGTTAAAAAATAAAAGTTATTTTCGCGGTAAAATTTCTTTGTTGTCCTCGTTTTTGTCCCCAATTCATTTGATTGTGATTTTTATTTCGATGTAATATCTGGACAAAAGGGGCTAAGGATTTTTATAGTTCTATTGAGGGCGCCGTGACGCAGTGATTAGAGTGTTGGACTCTGTCGCACGATGAGCGAGTTTGAATCTCGATAACACCAACGCCATCGTATGTTTATTTCGCAGCGTTCCTCTTCGGCGGGGTACTAGCAAAACCCCCCGTAGTATACTTGCCGTGAAAAAGTTTCTAGATACACGCCGCCGTTCGGAATCGACAATAAAATGTAGGTCCCTTTCACCTATGTGAAAAATAAATCGCACATAACATGAGTGATTGAGAGAAGCCTGGCACTGATCCTTAATGGGCTGTAACGCCATCAAAAGGAAGAAGTTACACGCTTAAGGGGGGAAGAACCTGTAAAGGCCGAAAAAAAAATGACTTTTTCGCGATTTATTTTCAGGAATATGAAAGCGGCGCAAATAAAAATTATATTATATGTACATATATATTTAGAGTAATGTATAAAGATGAAAAAAAAAAACATGTTTTACATTATGAAAAAGAAAAACTCCATTCACTTATGGTGGCTCCTGTATGTCGTGTCGCCGCAGACATCGAAATCTGCGTAAATTCTTCCGACTACAATTTTCATCTAAAATCGTAAAACTAAATGTTATTTCACTCAAGAGGGTTTTTTATCCTAGATGAACTAGGATCTTTGGGAAATTCGAACATTAACCATAAAAATGAGGGTCTCAAAAAAAATGTTGGTTTTTTTTTGCGAAAATTATCGATTATTTTTGCGTTAAAAATGGTCTAAAAATAATTTTTCCTCCATGTCCGTAGTTCATCTAGAGTAGTTTTTTATGCCCCTTAAGAAAATAGCTAGATTATCAAAATCGGTTTACAACTTTTTTCGTAATCGTTTACGCAAATTTGAAAAACAAGGTTTCGAGAAAACGCAGTCTGAAAAACTAACGAAAAATATGCAAGTTGGAAGAAGAGAAGGGGAACAGGGGTATTCTGAGAAATATCGATCTTTGGACTAAAAATCGTAACTCGCACACATTTTGAGAAAGTTGCATTATTTACACTAAGTTCTTGGAATCCGGACCGCGCAGCAGCGATACTTGACGCGAGGCGCCGGCTCGGCGCGAACCACTTTCAAGTGGCATAACTTCCACAATTTTCAAGATAGCTTTTTGAAATTTCGCAATGATTTTCTTAGAATATATATTTATCGATTAAGACAATAATAAAAAAAAAATCGATTTTTCAAAACGTCTTGAGGTACTTCCTCCCTTAAGGCAGCGAAATTAAAATATCCATATGTACAGTTTTGTTCGATAACTTGTTACCGTGTTGAAGTTAATTCCATTATGCCTCACTGATAAAAGCGTTCGTCCGTAAAGAGCGCACAATTCCATTATGGATAGATGTGAAGACGTTCAGAACAGAGACAGTGTGGACGAATTTGTTGACGATAATCTGCTCATAATGCGCGAGTCATACTTATTACGTAACCATGATCCATATTGTAAAATGGCACCACTGAAAGTTTTGGATGGCACTCTAGGGTTGAAACACGTTATATGCATACATATATGTACATCCATTGACTATTTCAAATTACAATTCAAATAACGTTATGAACATAATCAAAATATGAAAACGATTGGTCACGCAGAATTATTTTTAATAATGTAGGTAATCAATTTTATACCAGTTTGACTAAAATTATCGAAAAACCACTGCAAATGTACTCCTTGATAAAAATGATAGCTTCTCTCAATTACTCATGTTGTGTGTGAATTTGTTTACCCATAGGTGAAAGGGACCTACTGTTTATTGAAGATCCCGAACGGCAGATTCCGATAAGCTTTTCTTGACAATTATACTACAGCGAGTTTTGTTAGAATCCCGCTGAGGAAAAGCACCGTGAAAAACAATTTCGATGACATGGCTGTTGTCGGGATTCAATCCCGTCTCATCAGCGTCAGAGGACAACACAATACCCACTGCGCCACGAGCTCATTTGTAGAAATAACCATTTGTAGCATGTAATACAATGGTCTTTGTTTTAAATGATGTTTCAAGACATCTTTCTTTACTATACCGTAAGATAAGCTTCAAAAGAGACTCTGATGACGTACAAATTTAAAAATTCAACACAAAATTGTTTATGCCTTCCGTAAAGTGTACTCTAGGCTAATTAAAAAGAATGATCACAACTTGTTCATTACCTACTGAAGACAGAAATCTTAAAGCTCATGTATTCCAATAGGGACTTCCGAAATTTGACAGTTGATAGCGGCCATATTGTTGAAGCTACATCTGTCAAATTGGCTGCCATTTATTCAGTCTGTTTCAACATGGACGTTCAAGAACACGGGAAAATGATAAAATTGCTTTATCGTGGGTGTTCTCTTCGTGTAAAGTTCCGCGCGCTTTGCCCATTTTACGGT
This sequence comes from Eumerus sabulonum, assembly GCA_951905685.1. Taxonomy (NCBI): domain Eukaryota; kingdom Metazoa; phylum Arthropoda; class Insecta; order Diptera; family Syrphidae; genus Eumerus; species Eumerus sabulonum. Next base: position 163,932,261 of record OX645060.1, on the reverse strand, counting down.
CGCTGTATAGTGCGGTACACACCTTCAATCAAAAGTGACGTCAGCTTTGAGTGAAGTGCCTCACGTACACACTGTAGATCTTGTTTGACACGCAAAACATCTTTCAAGTACATAATTTCGCGCAGTCACCATGGACAGCGAATTTGTATGTTTTCATTAAATTCACTAATTCCTGGTAACCTTCGTCTTTTTTCTCCCGACGTACACACTGTCGATCAAAATCAACATGGCCGCTGATCGTCATCCAACCACGAACATTTCTGCAACTCGTCACTTTTGATCGTCAAACCATCATACACATGTACACATCATCAGTTTTGAGTGACACTCAACTAAAACGTCACTTTTGATCGAAGGTGTGTACATCGCTTATGACAGATAAATTGCAGTCCACTCGTTCAGTAAATGATAAACCAACACCCGTACGTCGACGAAACGCAAGATCTGCCGAAAACATCGCCGCTGTCCGAGGTACCTTACACGATCAATCGAATGACATCAATTATTTACGTGGGTTTGTGAAAATGCGTCTGTGTGCGTCACACACATTCGCTGGTGACCGAATGAGAAAAATCAAAACATATTTGATATTGCATGGCCATTATCATACTGATTGACGTGTGTAAGGTTTGGATTGACCAAATAAGCTTATTGTGTGTTGTGCAGGTGTGGTGTCGCGAGCGTGGAATGTGATGTCTGTCGGGAGCGGAAAATTTAAATTGAAAGATTTTCATGAGTGAACTGACTCCTTTTTTTTAACCAATGTTTCATCCAAATTCTCTTATTTTTTGCCATTCTATTCTTCTTTACACAAAGTGCCAGAACAACGTACGCAACACAGTTGTCCGAATCACTCATCGCACGTCTGTAGACGACCGAAATTCACTAAATTTCACTAGAAATTTGCTTTAATCGATTGAGCTGTATAAGGGATAGAGTCAATCCACACAGACACGATGCATGATGTCATCTGATTGATCGTGTAAGGGCCACTTAAGAGTGGCAGGAGAATCAGAGGCAGTGGATTTCGCGAAAATTTGACATTTCGAAAGCGCGCCTCACAGTGAAGCCGCGGTCGACATTTGAACGCTGTTACATACATATGTATGTATGTATATTCCATATACAATGACACGTGTTATGCCCACGTCTTAACCCACAAACTTCTCCAGCCGGTAATATCATTCTGCCGGCTGCACGGCTAGTTGGTTGAGGTTCTTTTCTGTTCCTTAGACCGTGGCCAATGATTGTCCGTAGGGACTTTTCTTCCGAAAAGTTCAAGGACCTACATACATATTTGCTTTTGCTAATTAGACTAATTTCGGGAAATTCAAGGTTGCCATACTTTTTCCAATTAATTTGGACTGCATTCAACTTTAACACCACAAGGCCATCTTTACTCTCAGAGAGAAGCAATCACAGCACATTACTGCAGCGAAAAATCACTTCTGTTACGAACTCATTATCCTTTATTCGACTTGCCAGTGGATCTTAATCAAAGTTCAATCACACGTACATAAGTAACCGCACAAAAGAGGGAAGAAGAACAAAACAAAGGAACTACATATGTATAACCCAAGGCAAGCTACCTTCTTATTAGCACCTTTAATTACCTTTCATGGAATCACTTTCACATGTCATTACCTCTGCAATATCGCATCCGATACACACGCACAAAACCGAATGTCGTCATTTCTTTAACAACTCAACTTCCCACCTCTAGCAAGCATTGTGTGTGTGTCTGTGTGTGTGTGCTTATAGCCGCAGGATATAATCTTTTTTGGTTACATACATATGTATGGATACCTTCGTGGTTGCACTGAATCAGTTCAGACTTTATTAGATATACTCGACATACTAATTAGCACACCACCATGGCAAGCACGCGTCATATATGTATACACATATGTGCATACATACAGATATATGTATGTATGTTGATGAAATTGAAAACTTTGACGCGGTTTCTTTCAAGACACCATCGTGTCTGGCTTGCATCTTCCCTGCCTTAACGTTGTTTTCCTTTTTTTTTCCTGAACACCTTTGTTTTAATTTACCAGCACTATGCGAGACATTAGCACTGCCATGACATTAGCGGTAAGGTAATGTCTTAACCTCATTATGAGAACCAAAGTATCTGTTATTGCTGTAATCGCGGTGGATGATCCAGGAATGTGTCATCGCGTGATGGAAACGAGTTTCGCGTGTAGCGTGTTTGACTAGAAAACACTAAACGCCATGTCAGGTTAAATGGAAGACAATGAAGCAAAAAAAAGTAAGAAACGAAAACGAATTTATTAAGAATTATTATTAGGTGCAGTAGCGAAATTAATTATTATACCTTACCCCCATCCAAATATTTAGTTCAGCTAACGGCACGCGATTAATTCAAACACTTAATCGGACATGACAGGATGTGTGCTGAAGTGGAGTAGTGTTGAGTGGTGATGGCACAAAGCTCGTCGCGTCGAGTGGAAGCAAGTTTCTTTGAAGCGAAAAATCGTTAATCACGACCCTAACGACTGCACCATCTCCGAGACGAACATTGAACCAACATCACCCTATGGACAGGACACGGCAAAGGAGTGACCCCTTGAAAGTGAATGTGGAATGTTGGGCGGAATTTATGTGGTTTCGAAATTAAAAGGAACCTCTTAAATGGATTTAAAGATACAAAAACACCATAATAGCCGTAAGCATGTGCGAAAGGACAGACATATCCTTTCCCATGTGTTAATGGTCGTCGTTTCCATGCTGATATCATTGCACCGGCACGCTTGTCCATTGAATTAAACATCTCTTCGAAGGAGCTTTCGGATTAAATCACTGTTTCGTATTTGTGGTGGGATTTTCATTTAAGATTCTATCACATTTACGAGCTATCATGTTCACACACCATAGTCACCACGGCTATCCCCCGACGACGACGAGCTTAGTCATCTCGTTCGTGTATCTATTCTGCATCTTAAGTTGTTTCTTGCTTCGTGTAAAATGGATTTAATCCCATTTGTATAATTGTGATTTTGTTGTTGTGAACAACAACATTGTCTTGTTCGGACGACAGATGCACAAGAAATTTATGAAACAAAGTTGTGAGGTATGCCGTGGGAGGCGAAAAGTTTTTGCCAAAGATACTTTCCATTTTCATATTCCACCCTGAAGTGTGATTTGAATTTGGTTCTTTCTGTTACCATCCCGTTTCTCTACCCACCAGACCGGTTTTCTTGCTCTTCATTTTGGCCTAGCAAGGTTTCGGTTTCGTGTTATCTAAATGCAGTTTCGAGCGCGTACAATGGAAGTTTTAATCAAATTCCATTTGTCGTGGGTGAAGTAAGTGGTGTTCGTTAAGAATTCGGGCGTTCCTCGGGCGGTGGTAGACAATTTAAGAGTTTCTTAATTTTAATTAGGAATCTGCTTCATTGTTGTGTGTCAGTGAACTTGAGGTTTTTTCTGTACGAAAAAAGCAGGCCCGGCTTAGAAGGGGCAATGTCTTAATAAGAGAATTGTGTTGGGAAATCGTGCCCTTTTTAATATCTATGCCGTCGTCATCAACAGCTGTGCTTGAAAATCTACTATTATGAAAGTGACAGACGCAAAGGTTAGGTTAGTAGGCATAAGCCACACGTAGGCCGCAGTCGGCCCATTGTGACACTACCTGGATCAAGTTAGCCTGATCCGCTACCTGAGAACCAACCGGTGCTTCTAATGAAGCGATAGAGTTGAGCTTATCTTTTGGTCTGCTAGCTCACTTAGGTTGTCAAAGAAGGGCGCGCCGATGTAGATCCTCCTGCGATTCGCAAAAGAGGGACATGAGCAGAGGAGGTGGTGTATTGATTCCTCCTCCTCCTCGTCCATGCAGCCGCGACAGAAGTTATTGGAGGGTAGCCCTAATCTGGCGGCGAGTTTTCCGATGATGCAGTGATCTGTAATGACACCCACTAGAGTACTTAAGGTTGCCCTTTTGGTTGCCACTAGGTCCCTGGTTCGTCCTAGGCTTAACTTAGGCCACAATTGTTTTGTGATAAGGCCAATATTGCTCTCATTCCATTGGAGGTTGGTCTCCTCTATGGTTTGAAGTTTTATCATGTGATTTACCGTACTTATTGGTGTATCTATGTACCCGAGGGTAGATAGGCTGAGTGTGCTTGATCCTAACTTTGCGAGTTCGTCGGCCGCGCAGTTTTCTGGAATATCCCTATGCCCGGGAACCCACAGTATTTTAATATTCAACTGTTCAGCCATCTCATAAGAGACGTCTTTGATTTGTGGGGTACCGCTGCCAGGGACTTTATCGCAGCTTGGCTGTCCTTGCAAATGATAATACCCGTAGCGGATATATTATATTGATCCTGAGCCATGCAAGGGCCTCTGTTATCGTTGTTATTTCTGCCTGATACACACTGCAGTGATTTGGGAGTCTGAAAGATAAGTTGAGGTTAAGTTCCTTGGAGAAGACCCCACTACCTACACTCATCTCGACTCCATCTTAGAGCCATTGGTATAGAGGGAGATCGAGTCCTTTGGTATTACTTTCCCTTCAGCCCATTCCTCCCAGGATGGAGACAACTTCGAAGTTCCTAGTGAGCACATTCTGCGGGATGATGTATTCCGTGTCCAGGGCTACTTTGAAGTGGTTTAGAATGGTAATCTGGCCTTTTTGAGATGTGGGCCATTTTCGTAAGCTCCTCATCCTTAGGGCCGCGCAGGCAGCAACTTGTTTGCTGAAAAGTTTCAAAGGTGGAAGATGAAATAGAATGTAGAGCTAGTGCAGTGGAGACCCCACTTCCTGCCCACCACTTTCTTAAAGCTGTATAGGGTAGTAGCTGCTTTCTTGACGCAATCAAGAATATTGGGTTTCCAGTTCAGCCTCCTGTCAAGGGCTAAGCCCAGATATTTAGCCTGCCCTTTGGTTGTTAGTTGGGTACCACGTAGCCCCGGTGGGTTGAGGGGCGGAATTTTGTATTTGTTAGTAAACAGTACTAGATCGGTCTTCTTAGGGTTCACCCCCAGTCCACAGTACTGCGTCCAGGTTTTTACTGTATGTAATGCACTCTGCATAAGGTCGCATAGAGTGTTGGAAAATTTACCTGTGACGGCAATAGCAATGTCGTTTGCATAGGCGGTCACAGCGTACCCTTCCTGTTTAAGCAACCGCAGTAGTTCGTTGACCACTACGTTCCAGAGGAGGGGGGAGAGTACTCTACCCTGTGGTGCTGACCATACTGGTTGAGACGGCACCAGCGAAGTTGGCTTTGACGACTCTTTGTGTTAACAGTTGTCGTACCAGTTCTATCACTGATCCCGTAACACCCAGATCAGACAGCGCTTTGATGACGGCCCATAGTTCAACATTGTTAAAGGCGCCCTCAATGTTGAGAAAGGCGACTAGAGTATATTCTTTGCGTTCTAGTGACCTTTCTATCTTACTGACCAGTGAGTGGAGTGCTGTTTCCACCGATTTGCCCTTGTTGTAGGCATGTTGGTTATCCGACAGTCTTCCTGAGATGCAGCTGTACTAAATGTGTACGTCTAAAATCTTCTCTAGACTTTTTAATAGAAAAGAAGTAAGACTGATAGGCCTCAAGTCATTTGCATACGTGTAGGAGCTTTTGCCTGCCTTGGGTATGAAAATGACTTTGGTTACCTTCCACTTGCTGGGGATGTAGGATAGGGAGAGGCAGCTATTGTATATGACTACAAGCCAGGGGAGGATGATATCTGCTACCTGCTGGAGCTCAGCTGGTATGATACCATTAGGTCCTGGGGATTTGTATGGTTCGAAGCCTTTTATTGCCCAAAGGACACTGTTGTAGTTGGCCAGGTTGTGAACACGCTCGAAGGAGGATGTCGTCGGCTGGATGACCTGAAGAGGTGTCACAGCCGAGTCACTACCGCCTGGGAAGTGTGCGCTTCGAAGATGTTCCAGGGCTTCCTCTCTGGAGGTCGTCCAGGAACCATCATTACGCATCAGATGGCTTGAATTATACGGGACCGAAGTCAGGATCTTCCTTATTCTTGAGGCTTCGGAGACCGCCTTGATATTGTCGCAATAGTTCCTCCAAGATTGTCTTTTGGCCTTTCTGGTCGCTGCTTTAAAAGATTTAAGTGCCTCCTTGTAGAGGTCCCAATCCTCTTGCAAGCGGGTACATTAAGCTTTGTTAAAGACCTTTCTGCTCTCTTTCCTAAGGGAGACAATCTCTTTAGTCCGCCAGGGGGGTTTGGGTTCGCCTCTGGGGGTGCTTTCCGCACAAGATTTAGACAGTGCTCTGTTAAGGGTTTCTGTCGGCTCATTTACTAAGCTGTCTAGCTGCGGAGTTGAGCGGATAGGTAGGGTGTCTTGTCCCTAGGTGGGGTTCAACATAGGTTCTATATTTTTGACAGTCAGTTCTCCTATAGTTCCTGAAGGGAGCTGGGGCACTGACGTAGCTGAATTGAGCTTAGTGGTACTTTCCTAGCTGTCCGAGTTATTGTTTTCCGCGGACAAACATTTTCTTTAATAGATATGTATTTACAAAATATGCTCCAATCTTCTTGGAATAGTTATTGTAAGGTGTCACAATGTGATGGACTGCCTATTATATATATACATATACAAATACTATCTATACAATATCGATACGTTGTCCCCTTCTACCGATAGGCAGTCAGAAAGTGATAGGCATTCGTTGGCTTTTTGCCCTAAAACGCCCACATGCTATAATAAAGCTCGTACCAATGTGATATAGTCATCGTTAAAGTCATGGCTTTCAGACGAGATATCGACTTCAAAAAGAACGTGAATTCTCCTAGTCTGCCACTATTCTGACTTTTTCCAAAATTCAAGGACCTGAGGTATCATTTCATCCTTGCGCCAACCAACATCCCAGCCATAGTGTTATGATTTATAGCATCACCACGTAAGAGGTGTGGACGGAACTCGTGCGCTGGTGAATGAACCTTCTGTTTGTCTACATAGTAGCCTTATAAATCTTTCAAAATCCATTTTCCAAAGTAAAATACACAGAAAAAAATCCCTAATCCCCAGATAGAAATTATTAAAATGGCACCGTCAGTAAAAAAAAAAAAACATGTCTCCCTACCCTGGTGAATCCCATGCAATGTTCATGCACGCACACCAGGTGTGTTCGCTGTCCATAAAGCGTACATTGTTCTCCATAAATAGTTGCTCGCGTCAGACTAAGTGAAATCTCCCGACGAGCATCATCCTTTGACAGTAATTTTTCAATCAAATTACTAAACAGAAAATAGAGGGACAGGACAGATAATTGGTTTGAAGTTCTTGTCCATTCAAAACCACATCCTACGCCAACACGTCTGGTGCTGTGTACTAGTAAGTACCACACCCGTCTGCCCTGTCATAGGCTTTGGCTTCGGTCCTTCTCTTCCTTACTTATTCTTTGGCTTACCGTTGTGTGTTTGCTTAAGGCACGCTCTTCATTCTCACATCTCAGCGAAAAAGCACATAGAGAGATAGAATTAAAGTGTTCCATCAATGTCACTAGAAGGCACCTTACCCTTGGTATGTTTTCAATGCCGACCCTGTGACGTGCACTCTAGGGCGGGGAGGGTTTTTCCCTTTAGTGTACCGGGTCGTGAAACATGAAATCTTTTTCCCTTGTATTATGAGTAGGTTGTGTGAACAAGTGTGGTAGACAGCAGAGAGGCCGAACTAAGATGGTATGGGCGGATTTTCCCATGTGTTTGCCTGTTGGCTGGGAATTTCCGACAATAGGCATGAGGATTACATGTACATATGATGACGATGATAATGTGGATCAAAGGAAATCAAATCGATAATATTAAAGAGGAAGTGTGCTACCTGAAGACGGTTGAATTTTAATTCCATCGAATGAGTCAGCGAAGTGAGACTTGCCGAAGGATACAAATTTTCCTCGTCCACACATCGCACTATACACACAAAATCTTACAATTACTACTCGAAAGTTCAATCCCTACCAATCTATCTATTAATCATTGACGCAAACAGTCTACGTTGACGATAAAACCAGATCTAATTAAATTCCTATGTCAGGCACGTCCTGAGCCAAATTCAACCCACCTACAACGACAATGCTATGTTCAAATAACTCACGACATGTTCCCTAACCACTTAACCTACGTACTTACATATGTGCATATACAGTCGGCAGTTGTCCTAGGTGCCACATGAGGTCTAAGCACTTACGAACAGTTGCATACAAGCACATAAGAAATCACTTGAATAATTAAGAAGACAAATCAACCAAGTGAGGAAAGAGGAGAGACAGCGAACACCCGTTGAAATGGCTCTGCCCTAAGTGAACCCGTTGCGGGCAAAGTCGACAATATACACAAATACACACCTTTCCCTTGCCTACTCTAGGGCGGTTACTTACAGCCAATTTTTGTACGCACGTAACATCATCGCAGACATCCAATATTAGGCTAAAGGCTTGTAGCCACGGTGGTTAAGTAAATCCTTAAAGCTGCTCAATGACATATACATACATACTGTACCTATCTAGATTTGTAGCAGGCACGCAAAAAAAAAAAAAAAAAAAAATGCCATTGACACATCGAAGTTCATTATCTCCGGCCTTACACAGGATTCCGCAAGGAAGCAACGAAAAAGATGCAATAACCTCGAGATGATAAGAGGATAAAGAAACGTTCGATCATCGACCTAAACCTAATCGATTATTCCCCATATACGAATAATAGGTACGAGGTACTGTGTATCCCCTGTCGGCCCGATCGAATAAATCTCATCAAACTTTGAAGAAGAAAAGGACGAGAAAGGAAAAGCAAAAAAAAAAAAAAAAAACTCTTGCATCCGATGTGTAAGCTGCATGTCAGAAAAAAACAAACTCTTCAAACGGTATGATGATAAAACCAAAACCCTAGTAAGGTGGATGGATGATGCATAGAACGTGAAGAGTTCATCGAACGACCTATCAGCATCATTAAAACCGAAAATAAAATACACAAAGTGGAAAAACAGAACGATGCAAAAAAGAAAACATTTTGGTGCACGCACCGCTGGATGTTGGAATGCTTCTACACAGTTTTGCCCTGTCATTCACATGGTTGTGATAGTCGAGGATGGCAATGGTATCCAGGACAAACGCGCGAGGTGAAAGAGGGTGCGCTTTTGAGTACCTTATCGGAGTAAGCAAATTTCAAATTCAATTGATTTGGAATGATATTGGCGTTGTCTGATTAAATGTAGACATAGTTAGCGTCGTCGGCGGTTAGTAATCGTTAACGATTGGTTAATTAATGACGTACGGCTCGATACACCGCTATTTACTTTCAGTAGATGCTTGGACTGTAGAGACGCCTCAAACTCTTTGGAATAAAATTTGTACGAGAAGACAAGCTGGCTCAGCATCCTTAGGTCGCGGATATAGGAAGTAGAATTCGTTATCCCGGTACACCTGCGTAATCTATGCACCCACAGATAGACTATCTCAACAAAAAAATTAAGAAATTCACAACCTATGCCATGTAGAAAAATAGGATTCGAGAAATACCAGTATGATCTCAAAGTATTGTTCGTCGCACTTTAGAGCAACTCCACGGACGATTGTTGGAAGCGTAACCCATGTGCGCTTCCTCTTCGATTAAAGGAATAGAAGGATGATTTTTCGGACGCTTAAAAAGATATCAACGCCAGCCATCTTAGCAAGAACAAGCAGACAGCAATATTTTTTCTGAAGTTCCGGGTTTAAGAATGATGTACACACGAGGCACAATGAACATAGGCCAATGCAATTTGTGCAAATCCTGAATCAAAACAATACAGGCCCAAAAAAAAATGTTACCATCAAATTTTTTGATATTATTCGATGACAAAGGGCTAACAAAAGGCCTCATAGGGGTAGTATCTATCCGACTGATGCCGGCCTGCTAAAACGCGAGAAGAGCCATCTATCGAACACCTTGCGGCAATGTTAGGAAGTCCCATCCCAACCTCCTCGTGGTGCCATCTGGAAATTTCCTATGGAAATTATAGACGGGGAAGGACGAATGACGAGCCTCTTGCGACAAAAAAACAGGATCAGTCGGTTGGGCTACGGCCTGGTAAGCTGTAACCGTAAAAAAAACCACAAACTCCCAAACAACCACAAGCCTCGGATAAAACGGACTGGATTAATGTTGACGATCCTTGCAAAAAACGGAAAAAGGACTGTACTTGGAATGTTAAGTCCCTAACAGACCACGTGCAGCCCAAAAACTTGCGGACGCCCTAGACCGCTATAAAGCGGACTTAACAGCCATCCAGGAAATGCGATGGAATGGACGAGGTATAAAGCGGATGGAAAACTGCGACATCAACTACGGCGACTACTATAGGGAGAGAGGACAATGATTCATCGGATGTGGATTTGTTGTTCGAGGTGGACTGAAGCAAAAAGGCCTAAGCTTTTGGTATGTGAGCGAACGCCTCATAACAATCCGTAACAAGGCTAAATTTTTTAACATCAGCCTGATCTGCGTCCACGCCCCCAAGGAAGACCAGGATGACTCCACCAAAGATGAGTTATACGATCTCCTACACAGAACGTATGCCCAATGTCCCAGCTATGACATCAATTTTGGTAAGCTGGATAAGGAAAGCATCTTTGAACGAGTCATCGGCCAACACAACCCGCACGACACCACATTCGATAATGGACACAGGCTGATTGATCTTGCTACGGGGCGAAATCTCCTTCTAGCCAGTACGCGCTTCCCTTACCTCGATCTACACAAAGGCACCTGGCGGTCACCAGGTCGTGATCACATCACGATCGACGTCAGATAGTCCTCCACTATTCTTGATGTTCGAACTTTCCGAGGAGCTAACATCGACTCGGATCACTATCTTGTAGTAGCCAAGGTGCGCCTACGGATATCACGAACGCAGAAGAGTTGAGTAAGAATTCAAAGTAATGACGTCGGAAAGCCACTATCGCCAGAAACCGTTCGTGCTTTTACCGATCGCTTCTCCCTTAAGCTCTCCACTTCACCTCAACCCTCCACGCTGTCAATAGAACAACAGTGAAACCTTTGCAAACAAGCCCTGAAATACACTAAATCTGAAGATATGGGCTTCGAGGCTGACCAGTGCAGGAGAATTCACACAGCGAAGCAGGAGGCATATAAAGCCTCGCTGCATAGATTAAGCGCAGCTCGTGAACTCTACGAGTCAAAAAGAAGGGAGGAGCATACGCTTCTTAGAAGATAGAAGAAAGAGCACGAGAAGCGCGCGATTGAGGATCTGGAGACGTTCGAATGTTTTACCAATGGATAAAGCGAACATGCCAAGGTCATAAAGCCAGAACAGAAGCCTGCAGGGATGAGAACGTACACCTAGTAGTAGAAACAGTCGATGCTGAGAATATGGGAAAACCACTTCTGCAGACTGTATAACGGCGATGTTAGTCAATATGCCGCTGTCAGACAGAATAATCCATTTGTCAACGACAAAGATCGCAGAGAATACCGTCCCCTGACCTCGACGAAGTTAAGATATATCGATAGATATATCGAAACTCAAGTTGAATAAAGCTGCTAGCACAGAATGACTGTCTGCTGAGCTCATCAAGGCAGCTGGGGATGACCTGCCTAGGAGCATGCACCAGCTCATCTGTAAGATATGGTCAGAGGAAAGCATGCCCGAGGACTGAAGTCTCAGCATCGTCTACCCTTGCAGACTATGCAGGATGACTTTAGAGAATGCTCGCTGCTCGCTGATGTCAAAAAAGGATTTATGCAGGGCGATGCACTGCCGTGTGATTTCTTCACCATCGTATTAGAAATGATTGTGCGAAAATCACTGGCCAACACAATAGGCACAAGTTATTTCAAATCCTCGCAACTCCTTGCATACGCCGACGATATTGACATAAAATATAGATCTCAGCGAGATGTCAATGAGGCGTTTGCGAGTATTGGGTTGGAGGCGGCGAAGATTGGTTTGGCAGTAAACGAGGGCAAAACTAAACGTTTGTATTGGCAGATATTAGTTCGAGGTAGTTAAGGACTTCGTCTACCTTGGTTCCGCTGTGACCTGGAACAACGACATCAGTTCCGAAATCAGACGCAGCATCACTCTTGCCAACCGCTGTTTCTTTGGGCTCAGGAGGCAATTAGGCAATAGAACCCTCTCCCGGTCGAAGAAGTTGACTTTATACAAGACCCTTATCATCCCGGTCCTGTTGTACGGCGCAGAAGCATGGACACTATCAAAAGCGGATGAGGAGGTCCTTAGTAGGTTTGAGAGAAAGATTTTACGCGTGATTTTCGGGCCCATAAACGCAGACGGGGGATGGAGGAAAAGATTCAACCACGAACTTTACGAGCTGTCAGCGACATAAATCTAGTCAGGCGTCTACGGATTCGCCTAAGATGTAGAGCGAATGGACACCACAGCACCAGCCCGGAGATATTTTGAATTCAACCCCGAGGGACGAAGAAGCAGAGGACGGCCGCACTTAAGATGGCGCACACAGGTGGAATGGGACCTCAGCCAACTGGGTGTGCGGCAATGAAAAAGGCTAGCAAAAGATCGTGCGAGTTGGAGGGGCATGTCGGGCCCATGTTCAGCCCGAACTGTAGCGCCCGTTAAGAAGAATAAAAAGCTTCGAAACCCTTCTGACATTTTTTTTTTCTTAAGCTGTGTACCGTCGACACAAATACTTTCTTCCTTTCCCAGTTATCATTGCAATTTCGATAAATACCCACCAAAATCCACACACGCTCTGGGATAATCTGCATGTTTTGAGAGACAAAACCGAATCCAAGAAGCAACCCAAAATGTGTGTCTCTTACAGAGATAAGGATAACGCATAGCAAAAGTACGTAATCGAACTGCTCTGTCGTTTTATCTCTTTCTTCTTCAAAAACTTTTCAGTGCTTTATGAAAATTTAATGGGATTTGTTAGGGCGAATTCCAACCCACCCATATAGCCTTCTGACAGTCAGGACTGACTAGCAAACGTTTCGCCTCTGTCTGATTGTTTTGTATTGAAACGATTTTTTGTTTTCGTTTTCTACGTCGACCTTTTTCTCGCCCCTTATCGTGCGTCACTCACCTGAGAATTGGGGGTGGGTAGAACGTGAACGGCAAGGTAAAAAGACACTCAAGTGATGATAACGAGAAGGGAAATTACCATAAAAAAAAAAAAAAGCGAAAATGGAAAAAGGCCGAATAAGTTATGGTAACAAGTGGCGGTTGGGTCAAGGTGGCGGTAATGGTTGTGACAGGTCAGAAAACTTTACCGTATGGTCAGGTCATTGTCCTTTAGGTAAGAAAAAAGAAAAAAATAATACGGTGGTGTATCCTCTAAATCTCTCTGGTGAAGTTTGTTTTTTTGGCTGGATAAGACGGAGAGGTTGATGGGCAAATGTTGGACGCGAAACGGATAAGGCCACAGGATGGCTCTAACGAGCAGGTGTTTGAGTGGAATTTATTCGCATGGTTAGCAATTATTCAAGTTGACCACACATGTCCTTCTGTTACCTCGTTTTCGGTAGACAATTTTTTCTTTATTTCTTATAGTCAATGGAGCGTTTTCCATTTTCCCTGTCTGAAGCTTATACGAGCGAAAAATCAACCCGTACGTGAGTAGCGTAAGATAAATGAAAGTGTACAATATGACTTTGTTACGTTTGAAAATCATAAAATTGTTCATCGTGAACGTTGCACCGTTTTGTACTCTGATGATAGACTGAATCACTGATATATGTATGTACAATGTACATACATAGGTTAGGTTAGGTTAATGTAGTAGGCATAAACCACACGTAGGCCGAAGTCGGCCCATTGTGATACCACCTGAATCAAGTTACCCTGATCCGCTACCTGATAACCAACCGGTACTTCTAATGAAGCGATAGAGTTGAGCTTATCTTTTGGTTTGCTAGCTCACTTAGATTGTCAAAGAAGGGCGCGCAGAGGTAGATCCTCCTGCGATTCGCAAAAGAGGGACATGAGTAGAGGAGGTGGTGTATTAATTCCTCCTCCTCCTCGTCCATACAGCCGCGACAGAAGTCATTGGAGGGTAGCCCTAATCTTGCGGCGTGTTCTCCGATGATGCAGTGATCCGTAATGACACCCACTAGAGTACTTAAAGTTGCCCTTTTGGTTGTCACTAGGTCCCTGGTTCGACCTGGGCTTAACTTATACCACAATTGTTTGGTGATAAAGCCAATATTGCTCTCATTCCATTGGAGGTTGGTCTCCTCTATGGTTTGAAGTTTTATCATGTGCTTTACCGTACTTATTGGTGTATCTATGTACCAGAGGGTAGGTAGGCTGAGTGTGCTTGTCGAAATAGTCGGATAGCAAATAGACGTAGACTTCTTAATTCACGTTATTTATTAATATGTAAAAGTATAATAGAAGGATGAGAAGAGCGGGTAACACGGTTGCTGGCTAACAAGAGAGTGAGGAAGAAAGGTTACAGCGACATGAACGACTGGACCTGAAGTGCTGCCAGCTCCTCAAAATATTTTAACAGTGCTTGACCCTAACTTTGCGAGTTCGTCGGCCGTGCAGTTTCCTGGAATATCCCTATGACCGGGAAACCACAGTATTTTAATATTGAACTGTTCAGCCACCTCATCTAGAGATAGGCAACAGTTAAGAGATGTCTTTGATTTGTGGGTTACCGCTGCCAGGGACTTTATCGCAGCTTGGCTGTCCGTGCAAATGATAATGTCCTTAGCGGATATTACATTGATCCTGAGCCATGCAAGGGCCTCTGTTATCGCTGTAAAATCTGCCTGATACACACTGCAGTGATTTGGGAGTCTGAAAGACAGGTTGAGGTTGAGTTCCTTAGAGAAGACCCCACTACCTACACCCGAGCCATCGGTATAGAGGGAGATCGAGTCCATTGGTATTACTTTCCCTCAGCCCATTCCTCCCTGGATGGAAAGACAACTTCGAAGTTCCTAGTGAACACATTCGCCTTTTTGAGATGTGGGCCATTTTCTTAAGCTCCTCATCCTTGGGGCCGCCCAGACAGGCAGCAACTTGCTTGCTGAAAAGGTTCAAAGGTGGAAGATGTAATAGTGTTTAGGGCCTCCGTGGGGGTTGATCTGATCGCTCCGCTTATGTATAAGCTGGCCGATCTTTGTACCTTCCCCAGAAGGCTTCGATTGACTGCCTTGTCCAGAGCCGTCCACCAGACTACAACGCCATACAGGAGGATGGGTCTTATGACTGCTGTGTAGAGCCAGTACAGTGGAGATCCCACTTCCTGTCCACCACTTTCTTACAGCTGTATAGGGAAATAGTTGCTTTCTTGACGCGATCAAGAATATTGGGTTTCCTGTAAAGGACTAGGCCTAGATATTTAGCCTGCTCTTTGATTGTTAGTTGGGTTCCACCCAGCCTCGGTGGGTTTTGGGGCGAAATTTTGTATTTATTAGTAAACAGTACTAGATCGATCTTCTTAGGGTTCACCCCAAGTCCACAGTACTGCGTCCAGGTTTCTACTGTATGTAGCGCACTGTATAAGGTCACATAGAGTGCTGCGAAGTTTTCCTGTGGCGGCAATAGCAATGTCATCCGCATAGAAGATCACAGCGTACCCTTCCTGCTCCAGCATCAGCAGTAGTTCGTTGACCACCAAGTTCCAGAGGAGAGGGGAGAGTACTCCACCCTGTGGTGTACCTTTGCTGACCATTCTGGTTGAGACGGCACCAGCGAAGTTGGCTTTGACAACTCTTTGTATTAGCAGCTGTCGTACCAGTTCACCCAGATCAGACAGCGCCTTGATGACGGCCCATGGTTCACCATTGTTAAAGGCGCCCTCAATGTCGAGAAAGGCGACTAGAGTGTATTGTTTATTTTCTAGAGACCTTTCTATTTTACTGGCCAATGAGTGGAGTGCTGTTTCCACCGATTTGCCTTTGTTGTAGGCATGTTGGTTATCCGACAGCCTTCCTGAGATGCAGCTGTACCGAATGTGTGCCTCTAAAATCTTCTCTAGACTTTTTAATAGAAGAGAAGTAAGACTGATAGTCCTCAAGTCATTTGTATACGTGTGGGAGCTTTTGCCTGCCTTGGGTATAAAAATGACTTTGGTTACCTTCCACTTGCTGGGGATATAGGATAGGGAGAGACAGCTATTATATATGACCAAAAGCCAGGGGAGGATGATATCTGCTACCTGTTGGAGCTGGTTATGGTTCAAAGCTTTTTATTGCACAAATGACATACATAGACATTGTCGACATTGTTTTTATGTCAGACACTTTTATTACCCACAAACCTATTGAGAACATACATACATACATGCGTTCCACCCGGTAATTAAGCCGCCTAACAATGTACTGCGCAATCACCTCATTGTTATTCCCAGCCAACTGAATACGCTGTGCTTTCCGCGATCGTTCCTAATTTTTCTGCCAATAATTTCCATTTGAATGATATCCCATCAGTCAGTGCAAATTAAGTTTAAACAAGAAAAAAAAAAAAAAAAACAAAAAAAAAAATAAAATTGTTCTCCATCGAACGCAGGGGGTATACCCCCCCATTAACACAACCCCGGCGCATATGGAAACGAAAAATAAGAAAAACGTGTAAATATAAAACAAATTTGCATTCATGGGATGCATAGGTTAGCGACCGCAAAACTATCTGACATTAGATTGTTGGCTTCGTTGACTGCCTATCTGGCTGTTGCACATTGTGCCTATTGCATTGTAGAACTACAGCTAGGCATGGTCGCATATACTATGCCTCGTCGGTTCGTGAGAGCGTCAAGCCCCGACTGGGTTGGGTGTATGGGGAGGGGTGCAGTATAGTGAAAATGAAAACTGGCTTATGACACATGGTGTCAAATAATGCGACAGTGAGTGCGCCTGCTAACTCACTAAGTGCATGATTCAATAGAGTTTGACAAAATAAAGCAAAACCTGAAACAGTCCGAGTACTCGTAAGGCCAACATCTCGAGACTTCTGAATACCGTATGTGGTCACACAGCCGTTCATATTGGCGGCACACACTCCATTGCTCTGTGTATATGTATGTGTTTTGTGGCAGCTTTGAATAGTGCTGCAATAGTTGCCGAGGTGGTTTATCTATTTTTGAACAGCAATTTTCTTTATTTTTGGTCTTTAGTTTTGATCTTTTTGTTTTAGTTTGAATTGCAGTGCCAATGGCTTTCAATTCGAATCGTCAGCTGTGGGTTTCCTCTGGGCTGTCTGCGTTGGTGGAGATATATTTCCTATGATTTATAGATAAGATTCTGGAATTTGGCGAGGAAAGTATTGAGGGTGTTATGTAAGCGATTAATCGGACATGTTGTGCGCCAGCTTCGGGTGTAAATCGGTCTTTGGGCAACATTTTGTTATGTGAGAAACGTTTTGCAATAAATTAGCGTTTAAACTGGTCTTTTGTCTTTAGTTATCTGAGAGAACGGTATGGATCTTACGGTGAGAGATCGTATCGGGTGAGTTTATTCAGACTACTGCTGTGGGACTTCATTGAATGTGTCAAAGGGACTGGCAATTTGGGAATTCGTTTCAACTGTTTTAGCGACAGTTTAAGATAGTGATAAGTAGAGTTATGAAATCAGTTACCTACTTACTTAGATGGCGCTACAGTCCGTGGTGAACCTGGGCCTCAACCAACAAGCGTATCCAGCTGGCACGGTCTTTGGCCAGCTATTTCCAGCGCCGCACGCCCACTTGGTTAAGCTCCGCTTCCACCTACGGGCGCCACCGTTGATGCGGCCGTCCTCTGCCGCGCCTTCCTTCCGGGGTGAATTCGAAGACTCTTCGGGTCGGAGTTTCCTTGCGCTCTACATAGCCTAGCCACCTTAGACACTGTATCCGTAGACGTCGTACCAGACCGATGTCGCTATACAACCCGTACAGTTCTTCGTTATATCTTCTCCTCCATACACCGTTTGAACAAACGGGACCGTAGATGGTGCGCAGAATTATCCTCTCGAAACGACCAAGGGCATCTTCATCCTCTGCGCCGTAAAGGAGGACTGGGATGATAAAGGTCTTACAAAGTGTCACCTTAGTTAGATGAAAGCAGATATTTGGTTTTACCCTCATTAACCTTGAGACCCATCTTAGCCCCTTCTACCTCATTGCTTATAAAGGTCTCCTTGACGTCTCGCTGTGTCCGTCCAATCACGTCAATGTCGTCGGCGTACGCAAGCAATTGCGTAGACTTGAAATCAATCGTACCTCTTGTGTTGGCCAGTGACTCTTGCACGATCTTTTCAAGCACGATGTTGAAAAAGTTGCATGACAGCGCATCACCTTGCCTAAATCCCTTTTTAAAATTAAAGGTATCGGTTTGCTCATTACCGACCTTAATGGACCAGCGAGAATTCTCCATTATCATACTGCACAGTCGGACGAGTTAAACTCGCGCAGGTTCAAGAGTTTATATTCTCTTATGATGTGCCTATAGACATACAACCATACAACCTGAACGGAGTGCAGTGGTTGGGTCGTTGATGTTCGTTCACTACTCTCAGGGGTGGTTGTCCTAGATAGGACGAGAGCCGACCAAATTCCGGGTTGGTTATAGTCCATACTAATTCGATCGAGCACTTTTAATATTGCATACGCAATATTTCAGAGGATGAATTTCAGTTGACCGTATACTGTGAGTGTTATGCCTGCAGGCAGTACGTCTGATCACTTTCCATTCACAACTGCGTTGCATACTTTTTGTCCGTATAGGAATTACTTTTTCTTGGCTACGAAGCGAATTTGAACTATAGACCTTCCGCTCGGCGGTCGATGATGTTAACCACTGCACCACGGCCACCCTTAACTAGACATGGCTTTGTAAAGCTCATCTCTATACACGCAGTCATATGCAGCCTTGAAATCGACGAAGAGGTGGTGAGTGTCGATTTGGTATTCGTGGGTCTTCTCCAAGATCTGCCCTATCCACAAACGGTTTCAGGCGTTCACACAATACGGAAGAGAAGATCTTATATGCGATGTTAAGGAGACTTATTCCCCTATAGTTGGCGCAGTTATAGGGGTCTATTTTCTTACGGACCGGGCAAACGATGCTGAGATTCCATTCGTCGGGCATGCTTTCCTCCGACCATACCTTGCAAATAAGATGGTGCATGCACCTTACCAGCTCATCTCCAGCCGCCTTAAAAAGCTCAGCAGACAGGCTGTCTGCGCCCGCGGCTTTATTAGACTTAAGTCTTGATATCGCTATTTTGACTTCGTCTAGGTCGGGTGGACTGAATCCTGTAACTTCGCCGTCCATTACGAATGGCTCGTTCTGCCTGACAGCGGTATCTTGTCTATCATCGCCGTTATACAGTCTGCAAAAGTGATCTTTCCAAATCCTCAGCATCGACTGCGACTCCACTACCAGTTCTCCATTTTCATCCTTGCAGGCCGCCGCTCTGGCTTTGTAGCCATGGCGTGTTTGTTTTACTTTATTGTAAAACTTACGGGCGTCATTCCTGCGGAAGCATCTCTCCATCTCCTCGATCTCACGCTTTCCGTGCTTTCTCTTCTTTCTTCTGAAAAGCGTGTGTTCCTCTCTTCTCTTCTGCTCATAGAATTCGCGAGCAGCTCTCGTCCGTCGTTGCAGCATGACTTTATATGCCTCTTGTTTTGCTGCAAGGGCTTGTTCGCTTTGTTCATCGAACCAGGGGTTTCTAGGTGGTGGCGGTTTGAAACCCAGCACCTATGAGGCAGCGTCTCTGACGACGCTCTAGCAATGCGCCCATTCCTGCTCTATTGTTTGTGCTGCTGTGGGCGGATTTTGAGAGAGCTTGGAGGATATGAAATCAATTATAAGATAAATATAGCGTCGATCAAGAATATATGTATACAATATTTTCTGGTCCTTCTACTTTTCAAAACCTTTATACCTTGATACCAAGTAAACTACAGATGGACGTATTGGTCAACATTTTGCAATATATGAGCATATGTATGTACATTCGTATCTCGAAAATATCTGTAAAACCCATGGCATGGGATCGAATACTGGGACAGTAATATCACTCGATATTTACTTTTTCCACAAATCGATCGAACGATTATGAACTTATCTTTTGTGCCACCTCAAGTCGACCTCTAGATACAGGCAAAGTTTTTGATTGGCTTTATTACCGAAGAGTTCTTCAATTTCTGTAAAAGTATAGTCGCCCAGACGTAATATCGTATCAAATCACATCTAACCTAAACTATGTACTGGTCGGCATGGGTTACTCGACACTGACTACAATGAAGTTGAGGTCAAAACTTACCCAACTAAAACAGTATTTGTCACCCTTAGACCAATGTCAATCTAGTTTAATACTTTAATAAACTGCCTATAGAAAGCCTCTAATACTCTACTGCCTGCTGGAATGTGACGTAATGAGGCGGCCTTAAAAATTCAACTGCAACCACAGCGGATTATCGTGTCGAACAACTCCACACCTTTGGGAATTTCGCCTGATTGGACTGTCCCATGTGTTTAATTATAAAATTCATCGGCTTTCAGCTCGACCAAGTTCAGTCATAATCAATTAGCTAGACGACTAGCTACATACATATGTACTTAAAAAAAAAAAAACCAAACCGCAACTAAAAAGCTAAATACGGGTTCGTATACTAGTACGCACCTTGGCCGTGTGTCAATTCATAAACTCTCACAAAAGATAAATTCGCAAGCGGACTCTTTCGTCATCGCCAGACCAACATTCCCACTCATCAACGTCGTCGTCGTCGTTGCTGCTGGCACATGCGAAATGTTCAAATATCTCTCTTTCTACTCTTCTATCTGCCCAGCTCGTATCCACTCGTCATTTATCTATTGCATTGCATACAAACGGGTTGAATGAACTCGTCGCGGACTATTATGTCACATAGTATGCACATGTCCATAGATACTAGTGTGTATCTATGTACATATAGAGGCGGCGCGAATACCATGCAGCGAAGGGTCGTACTGTTTTGCTATTTATTTGCGATGGAATATGCAATAATTGCCTATCGCACAAGTTGTTCTTTTTTACTTTGCCACACAGAAAAGAAGAAAAAAGGATAATTAAGGTTTACATCCATGCACTCGTGAAAAGTGGAAAATGAACCACTGGCTGGTATGCATACATATAATGCCGATGTACTCGTATCTGTCCCTTTAATTGGCGTCCGTAATAGCCCATATGAGTGGGTGAAAGAAAGAAAGTGGAAAAAAAAAAAAAAATGATGGACACTAGACCTAGTATCTCTTAACTCTAGTGATAGTTTGGTTGAGAAGTGAATGTCGATTGCAGCGGTCTGGTTCTTTGCAGGTGAACATTTGTAGACGACTACAGGGGGATAGTGGGAGTGGAGATGTATGTATGTACATTTGTCTATCTGAAGGTATCTGAAGGCGAGTTATTGCATTGGACATATGTAGGTACAAATTTATTCGACGTTCCTCGGTGTGGATACTTACATACATCCATCCATCGTAAGTACATACATATGTACATATATGCGCGGTTTCATTGAACCGCATTCTCTAATAAGCTCTAAAGATCTATGCCAAAAGTCAATGAACGACAAGCCAACGTTGGATAGTACGTGTAGACAAACGCATGAACATTTGAAAATTTCATGTTGATGTTTGACGATGAAATAGTATGACAGAATCGCATCGTAGAAAGGAGAACGACGTGAGTCGCTGTTGCTTTTTTTTGTTTTTTTTTTTTTTTTTAATTAAGTCTGTCATTGTGGTGTGGTAAGAGATGTTAGTTTTGGGTTACATACGACCTTATCGCTTTTCGTGGTCTGGGACACTTTTGAGGTTAAAGATGATGATGGGATGAGTTGGTTATTGTCAATTGTCTTTCTTTTGGTTTTTGGACCGTTATGCGCTGCTGCGGTGGTCGATTAGCCTAGATATGAGCTTGCTGCTGGTAGGGCACACTAAACTTTATAACCATAAGGTTTATAGAGTGGGATTATTCAAAAGGTATGCCCGATTTTCGACAGGTTATTGCTCCGAGGTGTCAATTGGTTCTGAGAGTCACTATTTTACCACGAAATGTTACACCATTCAACAATGTATCGAATTATTGACCACTGTCACAGAAAATGTTTTGTTTGCCAAATGTTCGCGAGTTACGAAATATTTATACATGACATGACGAAGAATCGAGCAATTCCCGCAGGACGACAAATTGCATAGTCCAGCCACAATACTGTATAACCTGGACCTTCGGCATCGAAATTCTACGTCGTGAACAAGGACTTGGCCTGCGACCTAAACTTGTTCAGTTGGCGTCTATATTTCACATTACACAGCTTTGTAATTCGCCATTTGTATAAAAAGTTTTTATTTTTATTGAAAACGCTGCAAAAACATGCTGAAAAATATGTGAAGTATACAGAAATTATTTGCTCCGGAAATTTCGTTGTAAAAATTGTACTTCGATCTTATGTTGCCACACAAACGGTCATTAGACTCAAAGCCAACTCGAACTGGACGAGCTAGGTATGTCACTGGCCACTCCTCCATCCTGAATGATAGGTCAACTATGACAGAAAACTTAGACCTCACAGAACCCACCACAGTTTTGGAAAAAAACATTACAACGATCTACCCGGACAGACAAAACTAGACTCAACCCCGCAGAAACTGCGTAGATTTTTTACACTGACGGATCTAAAACCAAAGACGGTGTGGGCAGTGGAGTATTATGCAAACAACTTAGGCTGAATAAAGCTCTAAAATTAATAAATCACTGCAGCGTTTTCCAGGCGGAACTGTTGGCAATAAAAGAGGCCTTGTCTTGGCTGAAGTGGAACGTGATATCCATCACTACGGATAACCGCATTCTCACGTAGTAAAGCAGCCTTAAAGTCGTTGGAGTCCTTTGTGTACACATCAAAAACTAGTCTCGACTTACGCCTATCTCTTAACGAGATGGCCTAACAGTCCAACATACAACTTATCTGGGTACCGGGACACAGCGACGTTCCAGGAAATGAAAGAGCCGACACGATCCCCAGACAAGGAACGACGCTACAATCAATCGTGGCTTGTGAGGGAATACCCTTTGCAACCATTAAACTTAATCTTACAAATCTCGCCAGGTCCGAGACGAACCGGAGATGGACTCAGGGACATATGTATGTGCCTGCCTCATCACCAGGCAAATCTGGCCCCGGCTCGACAGTCAACGGACTAGGAGTATTATCTCCCTAAAAAGAACTGACATCTACAAAGTCATCTGTGTTATCACTGGACACTGCCTTATTGGCTGTCACGCGCAAAAATTAGGTATAATTCCGAATGATTTTTGCAGAAGCTGTCTAGAGGAGGAGGAGGTCGAATCCATTCATCACCTTCTCTGCGCCTGCCCGGCATTCTGCACAATCAGGAAACGATACTTGGGATCTTACTTCATTAACGATCTAACCAAAGTTCAGCAAGTAGGGATATCTGATCTTCTTAATTTCTTAAGAAGCACAAAATGGTTCCACGAATAGGGGGCCAAACTCCCTCGTAGCTGCACAACGGGCCTCCCTGGCCTATGTGTGTTCTTCTCATTTCTACCTATCTACTCTTATGATGTTTGTCCCACAACCTGAACGCAGTGCAGTGATTTGGGTCGTAGATGTTCGTTCACTTCTCTCCAGGTGTGGTTGTCCTAGATAGGATTCGAGAGGAAACGACCTAATTTTTACGTTAGTTGTAGTTCTCAGCGACTTTTCCATGAACTTATGGTGTTATATTAGAATTGCACACACAGAGTATGAGTTTAAAGTGACCATATACTGTGAGTGTTATGCCTTCATCAGTATGTTTGATAACCTCTCATTCACAACAGCTGTGTTGCATAATTTTTTCCCGTACGGGAATTGTTTTTTCTTATGTTCCATCATGTCAATACTAGGCGAGTCACATCTTCAAAGTCTCAGAACGCATTGCTCGAACTTTGAAATCTTGTGCATCCATCGTACAGCCCGGACCTTGCTCCTTGTATCACTACAATTTGTTTCGATCCGTGCAAACTTCTCTTGACGGTAAAGGATTGGCCTGTCGAAAGGCAACTGAAAATCAAGTTTTTCTCTCAATAAACCACAAATATTGTACAATTCTTCTTTTTTGACTTTGCGAATACTTACTCTATTCAGTTATCCACTACTGTCACGAAATTTTCCAATTTTGTCACATAGCCCAAATACATGTTACTAAAGAATGCAAATGGCACTGTGAAAAACTTTTTATTCATAATTAGCCATGACTTTACCTGGCTAGAAAACGCATGTCAAAGAAAAGATGTCATTTTGAGACAAAACCATAAAACACGTTTATAAAATCATAATCGGACCATACATAGATCCGTGACTTCGATGTAGGACCTCAAAAATGTCATGTGCCCACTGAGCATTGAGGACCACAAACATGTTTGACAGTTGACATAATTGCTACAACAGCCATAAAGGAATGCATGCATATTACTTACGACAATCGGCACGAAATCGTACTTAAATCAATTACACGCAACACATACCTGAAAGAGAAGAAAATACTTAATGATTAAAATCTCATTTCAATAACTATAAGCAAAAAGATACATATACATATGTATATACATGAAACAACTTCATTAGCAAAATAAATTACAAACATTTAAAACAAGAACACTATGCTATTAGCCTAGCCTATGAATAAATCATATTCATATTCATAGTCGTTGGAAGTTGGAAATCGACAGCGTAAACGCATGAACTCGAAGACTCGACAATGGTCATGAACTCGAAGTGTTTATTGTTTTTCACTTTTTAGCTTCGCTGTGTCGCTCTCTGTACGTGTCTGTCATATCACATAAATACTTGTTCCCAAAAGAATGAGTAGGTACAGTGGTGTTCTCATAAATAGCACACCCTTATTCAAATGTGTATTTGTTTGCAATACACACTGTACTTAGTAGCTGCACAGGAATAAAGCCATAATATCCTAAGGTAGTACCGTTATGAATATGAAAACATACGACAAAGAAGATCCCGTTAGGTTTTCCTGGTTTTGCAGTGTTAGAGTTAGTGCTCATTGCAAATTGGGTGTTTATACAGGGTGCCCCACGAGCAGTCTGCCAAAGGGCGTGTAGGTCTGGTCAAGACAACAATAAAAATCGTATAGGGGGGGGGTCTATTCCCCACCGTTTAGGCGGGTGGGGCAATTTTCTAAAAAAAAAATTGGCTTAATTTGAAAAAAAATATTAAAAATCAACGTTACATTCGATAAACTTTTTTGTAAATCCAGAAACCTCTTCTTTCATTTTGTTGCTAGACGGAGCTGTTTTAAGGAAACGTTTTTGAGAAATAAATTTTCAAAATCAAAATTTTGAAAAAAAAAAAAAAAAAAAAAAAAAAAATGGAAAAAAGATTCGGTCTCATTTTTTTCAAAATTTAATGTATTTAAGTACTATTTTTTTTTCAAGAATTAAATTTTCTTGTTAGTTTATAGTTAAAAACAGAAAACCGGACGCAAAAATGTCTTGTAGTTTTTGAGAAATAAAAAAAAAACTCAAACCACTTTTTTCTAATGAAAACCTTTTTTTTTTGGTTTTAACGCGGCCGGACTTGTAGGCAAATTAATGAACGAAACATTGAATTGGTGTAAAATAGTACGGGTGTAACTTTTCGGTATGAAGCACTTTCCATACTCTAGATTTGGGCACTTGTGCTAAAGGAGGGTTTACGTCGGACCAAAGTCAAAATTCTTTCATCTAAGATTGCTGATCCATCTGTAATTGATCTTTCGCTTCTTCGATGCTCTAGCACTCCGTGCTCTCGCAGATGTAGGTGGATTCTTGAACCCCCTCCCATACGATTTTTTCTTGTCTTAGCCAGACCTACACGCTCTAGCTTTTTGGCACACTGCTCGTCGGGCACTCTGTATACATATGTATGTACATAAATAGCACATATGTATCATGGTGTGTTCAGTGATTTAAGTGAGGTTAGTGTGAATCTTTTTAAGAATAGCCATAATTACACAAATTTTTTTATACAAATAGGAGTATTAAAAAAAATGGACAGAGGAGAGCATTGCACTGAAGAAAGGAGGCAAACAGTCGGTACCATGATGGAAATGATGGATGGAAAGACTATTTCAGTGGTGGCAAGGACATTAAGGTGCTCTAGGAAGCTTGTTCAAAATGCAATGAAGGTCATACGGTACAGCCAATCTACCGCGAATCCCAACGTCAGAAGTGACTGACAGAAGTATCCACCAAATCAGTGGCAGCGACCTTTTCATAACTTCCCGGGAGATAAAGCAACAACTATCTGACCAACACAATGTCCAAATATCAGCGGTAACTGCAACTGCCTGAACGCAGTGAGGTCGCTGTCTCCGTCGCAGTCTCGGTAGCGATCGGCATTGCTGTCGCTAGGATTGGCAAAATCTGGCCCACTATGAGGTCGTTTTGTCATGTCAAATTTTAACAGCTGTTTTCACCTTTGTCCATATACAATGCATCTCAAAAGAAAGTTTACATTTGTTTAGCTTATTGCGTGATCGTAAAGAATCTGTGGGGCGCGGGGAGTATGTCAATCGGTAGCCTAGCTCTTGGGAATTCAGTCGCTATGGGGCGTTTCTCGGGTGCAGACTGCGCGTTGTGCGTGCGAGAGTTTTACAAAAACGGTGATTCGGCGACTGTGGCGCGTAGAAAATTCTGCAATATTCGAAATTTACGCCATTTAAATGATGCGCCAAGCATTCCTCTCATTCGAAAATGGGTAAAAAAATTAGAAGAGGCTGGTTCAACACTAGAAAAACCAAAATCTGGATGGTCAAGGTCATCGATAACGTAAGAAAACATAAAGAACTATAATCAGCCTGTTCGCAGTGATCCCGACCTTTCGATTCGGAAGCTGTTCGATTAAATGGTTGTCGCGAACGCGAGGGCTTGCATTTAGATGACATTATTTTTAAGAAATGAATTCCCAAGTTGTGAACTTTAATGATAAATAAAATTGTTTTCGATAGAATGTTTGCTTAGTTTTTAATCGATCCACTAAACACAAACCTTCTTTTGAGACACCTTGTACTTACAACGAACCGTCAACCGCCGATTTGAAGATTTCCTGGTGTTTTTTTTTTTTTTTTTTCTACACAGCTGTCACAATGTCGTACGACCGAGTTAAAAGTTAGCCAATTCGCGTGACGCACCCTACGACCGAGACAGCGATCGCGACATCATTGTGTTTACGTTATGGGATTTACATACATTTAACTTTTGACAGGCGACCAAGACAGCGACCGCGACCTCATTGTGTTCAGGCAGTAAGTCGGCGCTTAAAGGGATTCCAGCTTCATGGAAGAATCGCCAGAAAAAACCGTAAGAGAGAACTTATTTTCGCAAATGCTCACACAAGAACAAACCCTTGTACTTTTGGAAAAATATCTTGTGGAGCGACGAAAGTAAGTTCAGCAGGTTGGGATCAGATGGAAAAAAGTATGTGCGAAGGCCAACGAACGAAGAGTACCATCCCAGATACACCATTAAGACTGTCAAGCATGGCGGAGGGATCATAATGGTGTGGGCGGCGATGCCATGGCATGGCGTTGGACCAATTGGGAAAATAAATGGCAGTATGGACCCACATCAGTATAAGCTTATCCTGGAGAGCTAATTGGAGCCATGTACCGACGACTCTATGCCTGTATGATGGATTTTTATGCATGACAATTATCCAAAGCATACTTCGCGGATAGTGAAGAATTGGCTTTAGGAGCGACAAATTTCCGTGCTTGATTGGCCGGCCCAAAGTCCCGATCTAAATCCTGTCGAGAACCTTTGGAATGATGCTGATTCCCTTGTTGAAGACTCCAGTTCAAAAAATTTAGAAGAATTTTGGCAAACCACAAACGCTGCTTGGGAAGCTAAACCTGCCCGGAAATGTAAGCGCTTAGTACAGAGTTTGCCAAAACGTTGTCAAGAGTGATAAGGAACAAGGGATATCCTACAAAATATTAATAAAATATTTCCTTATACATTCGTTTTTTTGGAGTATTTGTTAATTTTTTGAGGCGAAGCGTAAGCGAAGACGCTCTCTACTCGACTCCAAGGAAAAAGCGTTCGTTCGCGAACTGTTCGAAAACGTGATGTCCGATTGTAATGAAATTTTGCACACTGACATATCTTAGCATTGTGCAGGTACATTGATTGTGGATAAGGCCAAATTTTGCGTCGATTTTTCATTGAGTTCAAACATTTTTACTTTTGGCACGCCCCCTATATTTTGAGATTCTTTAATGCCGTCCCACGTCCATGGTAACCAAAACGATAGAGCACAATACTGAGCACCTAAATGGGTATGAATTAAACGATTTAAAAAAATGTTGAGTAGTTAGAGAGGTTTCTTGTACGCTTCGCCTCCATATTTTGGTGTAGGAGCGGATAACCAGCTCCGTCCACCGCCCTAGTTTAAGTATTCCGCTGATTGTGCTATTTAAATGAACAATTTGTTTTCCCATTTCAAATTATTATTTTTAAGTTAATTTAAAGGAATTACGTGTTTTTTTAATAAAGCACATATGTATAAACGCGCATCAGTTATAAATCAAAAAAAAAAAAAAAAAAAAAAAAAAAAAAAAAAAAAAAAAAAAAAAAAAAAAAACTTTTGGCACAACATACTGATGAGCACTTACGGGTGTGCTATTTATCTGAACACCACTGTATATTGAATCCAATACAACAAAATAAAAAAAAAAAAATGTGCGAACATGGACGGCCATCGGGTTTATGCCTCGTTGTAGAATACTCTACTTAAGCCCCGTCAAATCAATAAATATCTCGGCGAATGAGCAATTGAAGTGTGCGTATAGACTTCGAAGCGAAGAGCACACGCAATACATATCATGTATGGATATCCCAAGTGTACCTTATCGATTGTGGGTGCCTTCATTATTTATACTGCAAGCAACGCGTTTGACCTTAACAAGACTATTCAACTACTTGGAAATATGTATCTCAAATGACTAGTAAAAAACAAATAATTGTGCATCATGTGTGGAGAAAAAAATATTGTATAAACAAAACCAAGAAAGGAAACTCAACCCAACAGATGTATATACAGCATGCCAAAGGCCTTCGTTGCTATGGCTAATAGAGCTAGCTTATAATTTTAATCATAGTGTTAGCCTAGCAAATAAATAAAATAAATAACAAAAAAGTATCTCGACATCTGCGGTGGCGATGATGATAAGTAATGGCGAGAGAGAGAGATCGACTGGGGGGAGAAAACAAAGCGTTAAAGCTTTATAAACAGATATTCTGGGTCAATGCCACGCTCCTCTATGGTATCGTGCAACTCATATAATATATGTACGTATGCACTGTACTCATATCTCGTTAAGCCATCACTACCCTTTTTTCTCAGTTGGATGCATTTTTTTCCGCGCTGATTAATGTAAACAATACGAATTTACGAATGTACCATTTCACTCATACTCAGACTACAAAGATGGTATTTTTACTGAGAGAATGGTGGAAAAACCCAAAATATCTGGATAATTGATGAAATGATTGCTTTCTATCTATGCAGATTGGCAATTAAACTGGCGCCATTAGAATGTCAATGAATGGTGTCATATTCTCATGATCAGGCAATTTATCAAGATACGAGGAGTCCGATCACGTATTAAGGTACGTACTTAGGTCATTTATGTTTATTTTCTATAAATACAACAAAGTTTTGTTGAATTTCAAGGTTATCTAGAAACTATTTCTAGTCGCGAATGACATAATTGTACAAAATAGTTCAACAACTGTTGACTAATTATAGTTTTTTATAGTCTTTACAGCTCATAAAAGGTAAGGAATTGTTTGGAAATTGCTTATGTTTCTGTCATAAAAAAAATATGAAGCTTTCTGATAAGCTTAGCTCATTGAGATAAAACGATTTATAGGATAAACAATAGTTAACATGATAAATATAGAAGAGTCCGGTTGTTTTCAAGATTTACGATAAGTGGCACGTGTGGCACTGTGCTTCACACAGCGAAGCAGGATGCATATAAGGCCTCGCTGCATAAAAGAACAAGAGCATCTTGTGAGCTCTACGAGTTAAAAAGAACGGAGGAGCATAAGCTTCTCAGAAGAAAGGAGAAAGAGCACGAGAACCGCGCGATTGAGGATTTGGAGAGGTGTTACTACAGGCGTGACGTTCGAAAGTTTTATCAACAGATAAAGCGATCATGCCAAGGTTATAAAGCCAGAACTGAAGCCTGCAGGGATGAGAACGGACACCTAGTAGTAGAATCGCAGTCGATGCTGAGAATATGGAAAAACTACTTCTGCAAAATGTATAACGACGATATTAGTCAATAATAATAAGACCGCAGAGAATTCTGTCTCCCTGACCTCGACGAAGTTAAGATTGCCATATCGAAACTCAAGTCGAATAAAGCTCCTGGCGCAGACGGACTGTCTGCTGAACTCTTCAAGGCAGCTCGGGATGACCTGGTTAGGAGCATGCACCAGCTCATCTGTAAGATATAGTCAGAGGAAAGCGTGCCCGAGGAATGGAGTCTCAGCATCGTATGCCCGATCCACAAGAAAGGAGACCCCCCTGATTGCGCAAACTATAGAGGAATAAGTCTCCTTAACATCGCCTACAAAATCTTCTCTGCTGTTTTGTGTGACCGCCTGAAGCCTTTTGAAAATAAGCTGATAGGTCCTTATCAGTGCGGATTAAGGGCACCATCGACCAAATCTTCACACTACGGCAGATCCAGAAAAAAACAATGAATTTCAAGTCGACACTCACCATCTATTTTCCGACTTCAAAGCCGCATACGACTGCGTAATTAGAGACGAGCTATACAACGCTATGTCTATCTTTGACATACCTGCTAAACTCGTCAGACTATGCAGGACGACTTTGGAGAATGCTCGCTGCTCCATCCGAATCGGTGAACACCTTACCGATAGTTTTGATGTCAAAAAAGGATTTAGGCAGGGCGATGCGCTGTCGTGTGATTTCTTCAACATCATATTGGAAATGATTGTGCAAAAATCACTGGCCAATACAAGAGGCACAATCTATTTCAAATCCTCGCAACTCCTTGCGTACGCCGACGATATTGACATAATAGGTAGATCACAGCGAGATGTCAATGAGGCGTTTGCGAGTATTGAGATGGAGGCGGCGAAGATTGGTTTAGCGGTAAACGAGGGCGAAACTAAATATATGCTGTCATCAAAAAAGGACGTTCACCACCGACGTCTTGGCCAGAACGCTTGTATTGGCAGCTCGAGGTAGTTAAGGACTTCGTCTACCTTGGCTGCGCAGTGACCTGGAACAACAACATCAGCTCCGAAATCAAACGCAGAATCACTCTTGCCGATCGCTGTTTCCTTGAGCTCAGGAGGCAACTGAGTAATAGCCCTCTCCCGAACGACAAAGTTGACTCTATATAAGACCCTTATCATCCCGGTCCTGTTGTACGGCGCAGAAGCATGGACACTATCAAAAGCGGATAAGGAGGCCCTTGGTCGGTTCGAGAGAAAGATTTTGCGCGTGATTTTCGGGCCTATAAACGCAGACGGGGGATGGAGGAAAAGATTCAACCACAAACTTTACGGGCTATACAGCGACATGAGTCTATACAGGGGTCTACGGATTCAACGCCTAAGATGGCTGGGCCATGTAGAGAGAATGGATCCCACAGCTCCAGCCCGGAGAGTATATGAATCCAACCCCGAGGGACGAAGAAGCAGAGGACGGCCGCACTTAAGATGGCGCACACAGGTGGAAGGGGACCTCAGCCAACTGGGTGTGCGGCAATGGAAAGGGCTAGCAAAAGATCGTTCTAGTTGGAGGGGCATGTTGGTTGAGGCCCAGGTTCACCCCGAACTGTAGCGCCCATTAAGAAGAAGAAGATAGGCGTACATAAATGCAATTTTTTTTTATAAAAACCAGAGCCACAGTTTCAATGCAGGTCACTGTGTCTCAATAATGCAATCGAGTGAAGTAAATTAGCTCTTTAAGTTAAAAGCCATAAATCATTATCAAAACGTAGAAGACCCAGATGAGGACTTATATCATCGGCCAAAAAGAACAGATGTACCATGATTTCAAGACAATTTAGGTGATTTATCAATTAAATGAATCCCACGATTAATTGTCTACTCAATGAAGCATGTACATTGACAATACCAGTACTAAAGACAGTCGTCGTGGTATTAGCAATACCACCTTTAAGGTTTTCCTGATGCCACCTAATCAAATTTACGGAAATAACTTCAATTAGAATTCTTCAACTGTCATGGTTGCCATCCTTTTTATTGTTACAACTCCACCTCTCAATCGATTGCTTGCATGAACTTGTGTAATAACCATGAAACTCAACACCTGGCATTAGGCCAATAAACTTCACTTTGTCATGGTTGTTCTTCATTTCCATATGCATTACAATCCAGCACACACTAGCAGCGACTAAGCACCACTCATTAC
Source organism: Eumerus sabulonum (assembly GCA_951905685.1). Classification (NCBI taxonomy): domain Eukaryota; kingdom Metazoa; phylum Arthropoda; class Insecta; order Diptera; family Syrphidae; genus Eumerus; species Eumerus sabulonum. The sequence continues at coordinate 163,899,827 of OX645060.1, read as the reverse complement.
CATAACTTCACCTTTATAGATGGCTATAATAAAATAAGAAGAAAAAGAAGAAGAAAGTCCCTCCTAAAGGTATAGCGAACTGCAAGGCCAAGTGTTTCAGTGCTGTCCACTTAATTCCTTCGTTAATCGTCGGTTAGCGAAAGAGAAAACACAATACCACTACCACCCATCGGATACCCAACATCTGGCTGACTTACACGCCAGGCACAAAGACCCTCTGCCACTTAAATTGTACATACTCCAACGAAGATATCATTCAACGCCTCTTTCAAGTAGCTCCTGAGTAGTATCTATTGTATGATGAATGCATGCAAATGAATGTTGGCTTTGTGCTATTTTTTTTATTCTTCTTTTCGCCGTAATTATGTATACGACGCACTGAGCGAAATTAAGAAAAGTAAAAGAAAATAAAAGAAAGAAAAAAAAACGAAGAAACAATAGCGAGGACGAGCTAAAACTCATCTAGGGATCTGAAACGCGCTTCGAAGAAATTATGCGTTTTTACGAGCAAATACTTTGCTTTCATCTTATTCTTCTTCTCCGACACTGCAGTAACACCAGCATACGACGACGAATAATCGAATGAGCTGCGTTATCTCGTGTAAAATTAGTTGCATCGAAGGAAAATTTAGAGAAAAAGAAAAAAATGTTTGAAATGTTAGCGAACTCTCATTGCCTTGTACGCGGTCATTACACTCAGTACAAACAGACGTGCTGCCAGTTAGCCAGGCCAACCAACCAACCAGTCAGCATGCCTACAAGGCCTGCAGCAAACTTTGCAACACGAACACTGACGCGGACGCGTGGAGGTGGAGGCGCATTAGTTGGTGTTGGCAATGGTGGTGGTGGCGACAAATTCTATTGACCGTCGTCATTGCTGCTGCAAGCTGTCGTGTCGCACTGTCGACTATCGTCTTGGCTCGACATCATCTTACGAGAGACTATATGTACGTGGGACGGCTGTGTCGACAGCGTTCAAACCAATACTCGCGACTCAGCTCTATCAATGCGACAGGCAAGTATTTGACGGTCGACTAATATGCATGATTACAGATGTATCTGAATATTTATAGACATTATTACACCTAGACTCATATGACTATAGGCAATAAACCAATGGGTCGATGCGTCATCTTGTTTAGTAAATAGAAGGCACATTTCACTGCACAGACACTGACCTATTCCTGCCGTATCGTATGGCGTGCAACAACTTAAAAAATTGCCACGTAAGATTAGATACTTGAGATACGACATACCGCCCGCTTCCCTATTCCTTAACTGTTCCGTTCAAGTCTTAAAATTGCCGCTCGACCAAGAAATGAAGGAGGCACTCGAAATGTGCTCTGCACTTAAATATTAACTCAATTGGTGGGTAGACAGTAGATTAAGTGTATCGAATGCAGTAGTAATCACACACACACACGACCGTGCACGCAGTAAATACAGATAGATTCGGATCAATGATCTCTTAATATGATCATGGTGGTCGTTTGTTTGGCTCACTCACTTCGGATTTGTTGTAATCCGAACGATATTTGTAGTTCAAGCCATAAGAGGCTATATCATTTCTAATGATCGTATTAATAACGCTCAAGTGGAGTAGTGTGTTCAGATCGTTATGAAGTACCAGATCTTGATCACTTTCTAGACAGCAAGATATATTGATTTTTTGATATGAGTCTGTCTAGCCGAAGTCATTTTCGATTTACACAAAGTGTGTAGTTGCAGTCAAGTTTGCAAACTTGGTGCGAAAACGGGGGCGTGCTTCAATAGGCTGACGACCATTTACGATCAAGACGTTAGATACCCGTACATGCTCCGAAGTTGAATTGTTCCGACAACTGTGTCGTGATCGCGCGCGTTCACAAACTCGATCACCCACCGATGCGACAGTAACATGATCATTTTGGCAAACCGGCTTCATGCCTTGCTTTCCCGTGAAACTTATTTTCAGTTTGATGCGGGTTTTAAGAAAGGAAAATATCACCTACAATAGGCCAATAAATCAGCGGATCCTAATTAAAGATTAAACGCACTAGGCCCGATATCTTTTTTTCCTGATTCCGGAGGCAAGTCATTCTAGCTTCTCTCAATGGCTGTGATCCGAAAAATAGGATGTAAAATTGTGTGAATCTAGTTGCAGTTATATTTTGAAGTACATATGAATTCCAGGGAAGAAAGGGAGCGAGCAAACAGAGTAAAGAAGTTGATCGCATTTAACTTGGCACACGCCAGCTTCGATCTCTGTCCCTGCTCAATCCAAGTTGACACACAGCCTCCGCGTGGCCTCCCCTGGATAGCTACACTGGCACCCGCCAGGCAGTGAACCAATGTGTGCAGCGACCCGACCCCTTGTTCCTGGGAAACCAGACCAGGTGCAGCCGGACAACTGGTCAACTCTTTGGACTGCTATAAGGCAGACATTACCGTGCTCCAAGAAGTGCGATGGGATGGGCCAGGCAAAAAGCGGATGAAAAATTGTGATATCTACTACGGGAACTGTTACAGAGAAAATAAACAACGCTTATTCAGATGCGGATTTGTTGTTCGAGGCAGTTTCAGGAAAAAAGTCTTAAGCTTCCAGTATGTAAGCGAACGTCTCATAACTACCCGCATCAAGAACAATCTCGGCAATATAAGCTTATTATGTGCCCACGTCCCCACAGAGGAGAAAGATGACCGACATAAAGACGACTTCTATGATCTCCTAGGCAGAACGTATGCGCAATGTCCCAGCTATGACACCAACATCGTTCTAGAAGATTTCAATGCGAAGCTGGGTAAGGAAGCTAACTTTGAACGGGTCATTGGAAAGCACAGCCTACATAACACCACGTCAGAAAAGGGACTAGGGCTAATGGACTTTATGGCAGGACATAATCTGGTAGTAGCAAGTACACGATAAGGGGACCGGCGGTCTTTCGATCAATCGATAACTAACCAAATTGATCATATTGCGATCGACGGCAGACACTCCTCGACCATCCTAGACGTCCAAACTTTTAAAGGAGCAAACATCGGTTCGGATCATTACCTTGTTGCAGCTAAGGTACGGATGCGAATTTCTCGGAATCAACGGCGTCGAATAAGAACACCAACATTTACCGTCGGAAAGCTGCAATTGCAGGAGACCGCCAGGACCTTCGCCGATCAGGTCTCCCTCAAGCTCTCCCAAGTCCCGATGCAATCTGCAGAAACCTTACAAGAGATGTTACTGCAGGAACGACGTTTGAAAATTTTACCAGTAAGTAAAACGAGCATGTCAAGGCTATAAAGCCAGAGCAGAAGCCTGCAGGGATGAGCACGGACAACTAGTAGTGGAGTCACAGTCGATGCTGAGATTGTGGAAGGACCACTTCTGCAGACTGTATAATGGCGATGATAGTCAAAATGCCGCCGTCAGGCAGAGCGAACCATTCACAATGGACGAAGACGAAGGAGAATCCCGTCCACCCGACCTGAACGACGACGTTATAAGACAGCGATATCGAAACCTAAGTTTTATAAAGCTGCTGGAGCAGACGGACTCTCCGCGGAACTGTTTAAAGCAGCTGGCGATGAGCTGGTCAGGAACATGCACCAACTCATTTGCAAGATATGGTCGGAAGAACGCATGCCCGATCTCAGTATCGTTTGCCCGGTCCATAAGAAAGGAGACCCCTATGACTGCGCCAATTACAGAGGGATAAGCCTCCTGAACATCGCGTACAATATCCTCTCTGCCCTACTAGTAAGTGCCTGAAACCGTTCGTGGACAATCTGATAGGTTCCTACCAGTGTGCTTTCAGGCAGGAAAATCCACGATAGACCAAATATTTACACTACGACAGATGTTGGAGAAGACCCATGAATTCCAGGTCGACACGCACCATCGTTTTGTCGACTTTAAGGCCGCGTATGAGAGTGTTTATAGAAACCAGCTATACAGAGCCATGTCATTTTTAACATTCCTGCTAGACTCGTCAGACTGTGCAGGATGACTATCGAGAACTTTCGCTGCTCCATTAAGGTCGGAGGTGAACTGACCGACCCCTTTGATGTTAAAAAAGGTTTTAGACAGGGTGACGCACTGTCATGTGATTTCTTTAACATCATACTTGAAAAGATCGTGCGGGACTCTGCGGCCAATACAAAAGGTACGATCTACTTCAAGTCCACACAATTGCTTGCCTACGCAGATGACATTGACGTTATTGGCGAGACCTATATGAGGCGTTCGCAAGCATTGAAGCGAAAGTGGCTAAAGTGGGTCTAAGGGTAAATGGGGACAAGACCAAATATGTATATGCTGTCATCCAAGAAAGACGCGCAACACCGACGTCTTGGTCAGAACGTCACCTTCGGCAGCTATATTTTTGAAATAGTCAAGGACTTCGTCTACCATAGCTCGATAGTGACAAGCAGCAACGACACCAGCGCTGAGATAAAACGCAGAATAACTCTTGCCAACCGCTGCTTCTTCGGGCTCAAGAGGCAATTGAGTAGTAGAGCCCTCTCTCGAAAAACTAAGTTATCCCTCTACAAAACCTTAATCATCCCGGTCCTACTCTACGGCGCTGAGGCTTGGATGTTATCAAAAGCGGATGAAGAGGCTCTTGGGCGTTTCGAGAGGAAAATTCTGCGTGCAATCTTTGATCCTGTTTGTGTAAACGGAGAGTGGAGGAGGAGAGTCAACAAAGAACTGTACGGGCTGTACAGCGACATCGGCATTGTTAGACGTCTTCGGATCCAACGTCTAAGATGGCTAGGCCATGTAGAGCGAATGGACATCAACACTCCGGCCCGAAAAGTCTTCGACTCCAACAACGAGGGACGACGCAGCAGAGGACGACCGCATTTAAGATGGCGCGCACAGGTGGAAATGGACCTCAACCAACTGGGCGTGCGGCACTGGAAGCGGCTGGCTAAAGAACGGGCCAGCTGTAGAGGCTTGTTGGTTGAGGCCCTGGTTCACCCCAAACTGTAGCGCCATCATAAGTAAATACAGTGGAGAGCCGATTAACCGGGATGGCCGGGACCGAGCTCATCACGGAAAATCGAAAAACCCGGATAAGCGAATTTCTTTCTATGAAATAAAAAATTAATTAAAGTTAACAAAAACTTATTTATTATCTAGGTAGCTATGTCAATAAAGTAAAAATGAGACAGAAATAGATAAAGATGCATGGAGAAAAATACTAAAATATGTAAATAAAATTCATTAGCAACAATTCATAAAATCTACATGTAAAAGGTATACAACTAAATGCGAGAAGTCTTAAAAAATTCGCCGATTGTTGTCTGCTTCTCACATTTAATTCGAATTTTTTCTTTAATCAGGCTTTTCCTGATGCGATCAACTTGCATTTTATCTTGTTGTGATACTGTAGGCGAGTCAAAGCCTTCTAAAAAGTCCAAAACGGTATTGCTTAATCAATAGCTTCATCTAAATATATTTTTGAAACCAGTATATCGTCTTCATCAAATTCATCAGAATTTGTTTTTTGTTTGACTTGATTTTAGCTCGTATCCCGGATAATAGAGTCTTTTCCGGTTAATCGAATTTTAATGGGAAAGAAATTTTTTTTTAAATATCCCGGTTGATTGGGTCTCCCGGTTAATTGGACCCCGGTTAATCGGCTCTCCACTGTAACATATGAATTCCTGCTTAACAGCTAAAGGACTAACTTCCTTACCCGGTATTTCGACTACAACATGGTTTTTTTTCTTACTATCTTTATTGTCCTTTGGAGAATTTATTAATTGAAAATTCTGCCGACAAGCCCATGCTACACGTGTTTACTACATTTCCATTTCCATTTAGAAGCTCGACACTTTTCTGTTGATTCGTTAAGACAACCTAGCTTGTTTACTTCAACCCTTCACCTTTACTCGAAGGCCAAATCTCCAGACATATAATGGCCACACCCTCGCCAGAACTATCTGCCTCATTCTCGCTACTCTCTATGTTATCCTAGAACTACACTTCTCCACTTATCGTCATCGTTCGTTTTTATTCCACTCGTTTTTTTTTTTCCCCTTCTGACTCTCAGATTAACGTACAATGAGGATTAAACAAATTTATGTGAATGTGTGTAGTTAGGGCTGACTGCTAAGTTCTACAGTCGTATCCTTACATAGTTCCTTTTGCCTATCGGGCTCGGTGTACAGTTCCAATCTGTCGTAAATTATTCGCACCATGCATTTATCATTTTTTATCGTCGTTTAATGTTCATTTTATTTTCATTCACATAGTGATTTACAATTGTATGCAACTAAACTTGAATACATATGTATATACATACATATGTATGCACATACACATATCATGGACTGTGTGGTCTCATGTTCGGATTGAAGTAGATTTTAATCGTCCTAATGTCGTCCGCCACCACTCTCTGTTTGTTTCTCAGTTGCTAATGCTGGCTGGCTCACTTTCACCCAACGAAGGAGGGAGGATGTAGATATTTCACTAATTTTTCTTCTTTTTCACTTTAATGATCCTTAAGATAAGAGACGACTTGCACTTATGAGAGACCATGTGCTGGCATGGGAAGGAGTTAATGACTAAAATGTAATTATTGTCAATCTATCCTCATCAGCGATAGAGTAACACTAAGAGGGAAGCAGCATATGAGCATAATAATGAGAGTGATAATATGTTCATTTGCCATTTGACCATAAACATCAATCACTTTGCTAATTCCTCGATCGGATAACGATGGAAAGGAATAACAAATAATTCTTTCATTATAACTTTCTCAACTAGTCGCCATCAATATCGAGAAATCATGGAACCATGGCCAAGACGACGGCGAAAGAACAAAGGCATCCCTTGACGAGTGTACACAAACTTATTATCGACCGATTCGATTCCATCCGTCGTGCCATCTTTCCACAACGATTAGGTATTCGCGTTCATTTTGATATAAATGTATTTAAACAGATAAACGTAATTACGTGCGAGCTTAAGTGTTTGCATTTCAATAGTTCAATGTATCGATTCAATGCTGCGCTGAAAATAAATTCTGACGCACGATCATGAGGTACTGCGCCGCCGTAGCGTGTAACGAGTTCTATCTCACTCATTGTCGAACAACAAATTGCAGTTTATCTTTAATTATAAAAAATAAGAAATAAAAAGCAAAAAATCGTTTTCACGCAGTGCCTCACACGATTATTCATTGAGGTAGGTGTACGACGAATCGAGCGTCTGTATACAACATCCCGATATATTCGATCGGTGTACATATGTAGGTACAAGCGTAGCGCGAATTGTTGTGTTGAGGAGTTGGGTTCACTCCCTTCCACATCCTATTCCTTATCACTCTGTTTGCGTTGCGGCAGAACCAACTCAATTAAATCGTGTTTGCGCTAGACTTTTAGCACGTTCATTCATCGCTTTGTAAACAAATGCAGGAGTTATCGAAAACATTGTTGTAATAATGAGTAGCAAGCTATCGTATTCGTTCCGAGACTTATCGGTCGTGGATGCGTTCTAGGGGATCGTGTTTGCAACAATGTTGTTAAGTTGGATTAGTACTATAGTGAATAGTGGAGCTCAAAAGCCATTAAGGCGATTTTTGTGTAAAATACTTACTTACTTATCAGGCCAGCGATCCATGGAGGATCTGAGCCTGAACTATAGCCGGCTTCAATCCTTGACGGTCCCGGGCACGCTGCTTCCAGTTATCAAGACCAAGATGTCTCACATCTGCGATTACTTGGTCTTTATACCGGAGGTTCGGTCTTCCTCTTCCTCTCGATCCAGGAGGCTCGGAGTCGAAGACCCTCTTAGCTGGAGCGTTGGTGACCATGCGCTCGATGTGGCCGAGCCAGTGCAGTCGACGGAACTTTACCTTCCAGACTACATCCACATCTTTGTACAGCTCGTAGAGTTCGCGGTTGTGTCTTCTTCTCCATTCCCCTTCCTCACAGACAGGACCAAATATCCGGCGCAGAATTTTTCTTTCGAAAGATCCCAAAATCAGCTCCGCCGTCTTGCTTATCGTCCAGCTTTCGGCTCCGTACAGCAAGACTGGCAGTATGGGCGTTTTGTAAAGCATGACTTGAATCTTTCGAGCGAGTAGTTTTGACCCCAGTGGTTTGGACAAGCCGAAGTAGCAGCGGTTGCCAAAGGCTATTCTATTTCGTTTACGTTTGCCCCGATTTGTCAGGGTTTGTCGAAGTGTAAAAATTTGGTCTATAGTCGATTTGCCAGGCCGGAAGCCGCACTGGTAGCTGCCGATTAGTGCGGTGCAAAATGGCTTTAGACGTTCACACAATACGCTGGACAGGATCTTGTATGTGACATTGAGCAGGGATATACCTCTAGAGTTCTTGCAAGAGGTAGGATCGCCTTTTTTGTGGATGGGGCAAATAGAGCTGGTATTCCAGTCGTCGGGCATGCTTTCATCTTCCCAAATTCTGCAGATGATCTGGTGCCAGCTCCCTACCATAACATCGCCGCCATCCTTGAAGAGCTCTTATGGCAAGCCATCTGAGCCAGTGGCCTTGTTATTCTTCAGCGTTTTCTTGTTTTCTTCTGCAGCACCCCCAGAGGAACCCCACGGGTTTCCTGTCGGGGGTGGTAGGTATCCTAAGGTGGTTTCGGCTATTTCCTGAATGGCTGAGCGGCATACCGTAGAGTCTTGCGCTCAGCTGCTCCCTGTAGACTCTGGTAATCTCCGGTGTGCTCAGGCGCAGTATTTATGTAAAATACTAGACTTTAATTGAGAGGCGCGTGGTTCTAAGGCGTGAAGATATGGTACGTACAACATAACATCTATTGCTACTTCTGGTGTAGTGAAAATATTGGGAAATAGGAGCAGTAAGGTTGAGGAGGTGCAAGAAGGAGAGTTTGAAAACCGAGTATTCTCTGGTCCCCTTTAGAGATAGTAGATGCTGGACGTCCAGTGGGGTTGCCACCATGTTTACCTCTTCAATAGTGGCCGAAACATACTTGTTTTTTTTTTTTTAAAACCAAAACACTATGTACTCGTACTCGATTTATAAAATAATTTAAATCTGGTATTCAATTTCAAATCTTTCTTTAAGTTTTATTCTCTTAAAGCTCACTCGCCCATTTTACATCCGTTCTAATCAGCAGAACACAAGTGCCTCTAGTCAGCACAATTGATATACATAAATGCAAACGAATCTTCGGCTTCCTAAACGAAATTCAAACAAGACTAAAATCGCAAAATGGAAGAAGACTTGAACCATTGAGACAACTTTTTTTCATTTTTCATCCGAAGCTATCGTCTGCATTTCAACAGCATCCGCCAACTCGACAAGCTGACAGAGATAGAAGACTTTTAGATCGTGGAGAGGGGGAAAAAAAAAACTCAAAGGCAGAAGGTAGACAAGGATGCGATTCTTAAATAAAATATGAATAAAACCATCAACTAAATTACTTCACGTCAGTTGTCCATTCATTTGCCAACAGATACGAAGGATGCAATACACTCGAATATCCTCCTTCGATATCTGAAAGCTGAAATCATGAACCGCAAAGTGTAATTCCCGAAATTTGTTTCGGTATTTGGTGAAGAGAGACCTGCTATGAGGTGGTCGAGATTGATTTGCTTATTTGCATCTTTATGCAATTATGGTGACAAAAAAGGACTCAAATGTCGTGCTGATGAATTGCAATGCGTCTCTTGTTGCAACTGAGGATTGTAATTTGCATTCGGCGGAGGAGTACGTACGTATGTATGTACATACATATATACATATCTGTATAGCGGAGGAAGTTTGCAGGTGTGGTATGTAGGGAGATAACAACTCTGATAGAGTAGGTGATGTATTGCAACATTGTCAACTTATTGACTAAGCATCAACTAACTTTGGCCAATGTCACTTTAAAGATAATCCTTAAAGCTAATTCAGCACTCGGTTTCGTGAAGCGATGGTCTAAAGAATTCTCCTACGTTACCCGATCTCTCTACACAACCTTTGTCCGGTCCCATCTTGAATACGCCTCTCTCTCAAGTGTGGTCTCCTTACCAACAAACCCACATTTCTTGAATCGAGAGCATCCAACGTCGATTCCTACGTTTTGCACTTCGAGGTCTCCCCTGGAATAATCCTTTGCTCCTGCCACCCTATCAAGACCGCCTTAAATTAATCAACATGAACACGTTGGAGGAAAGGAGAACTGTATCTGACATTCTCTTCATCCATCGACTCCTCTCAGGTACCATTAATTGCGCTACCCTCTATGACTCTGTCTTTATCAACACTAACTCTCGCAATGTACGTAATCCCTGCCTCTTCTATCTACCCACCCCCGCACCTCCTATGGCTCCAATGAATCCATTACTCGTATGTGGGGAAGTGTTAACTCAAATCCTTACTTCGACTTTAACCTCCATGCTCCATGCTTAAAAACCCGTCTGTTTAATCACGACCCCCTCGCCCACCATCCTTAGCTTCTAAGTTAGATTAAGTCAGATTAAGTTGGCTTAAATTAAGCCCAATAAATAGGCCTCCTAGAAACCGAGGTAAACAAACTGGAGCTCAAAATAAACACAGCTCAAACAAAAGCCTTGGTGCAGTGATTAGTGAGTTGGACTCTGACGCATCATGAGCTAGTTCGGATCCCTGCGCCCTCCTCGGCTAGGTACTTGTGAGAAAAAAGCTTCTCGACTCCCGTCGTTCGAAACTGGCATTAGACTGTAGGTCCCTTTCACCTATGCGAAAGATAAATCACACACAACATGGGTGATTGAGAGAAGTTTGGCTCTGATCCTTCATGGGCTGTAATGCCACCAAAAAGAGGAAGAAGAAAACAAAAGCCATGAGTACCACTAACACTAGAGTTCAACCCAGCATTACCGGACAGGAAATCGAAAGAAAGTTGATAACTTTCTATATCTAGGAAATATGGTCTCGATTAATCGTGGTGGCACCAAACTGGATATACGCAACAGAATCGGGGATGCTAAAGCTACGTTTGGTATACTATCCACAGTCTGGAAGAAGAATGTTACCAGCTTAAGAACCAAGTTCCGATTATTCCGCTCCAACGTAGAATCGGTACGGCTTTATACGAGTACATAGGTGCAGTACCTAGAGGGTGGACACCATTAACACACGCAAGGTCTTCTGGTCTTCGGCCAGGAGCCGATAAACATTACTATAGGAAGGAGAAAGTGGCGGCGAAATGGACAGATCCTACGGCGTGAAGACAACTCCATTGCGAAATACAGAATAACGGGTCGCCCTAGGCAAAGTGGCGGAGAACAGTGGAAGAGGAATCGAGATCTTTAGAAATGAGTTGGGATGCGTGGTTGACGCCCTATGCCCCAGAGGGATTTAAGGACCTAGGAAGAGTTTGATTCTCTGGGATTCAAAAAACCGGCCAAGTGCGAGTCGGACTCGCGCACAAAGGGTTCCGTGCCATCTGTATAAATAAATATGAAAGAGACGTTGTATGTTACCTCATCAGTCATCACATTATATCACATTTTTTGTATGATGACAGGTCTTGGTTGCAGGCAGGTTATAGGCATATTACTTTGATAATCAAAAATCTCCATGATAAGATAGTTGATCATCAAAGTGTCCATTGAATTAAAATCAATTATCTTACTTGACAGCAACGATGTGAAAAGGTGAATAAAAATAATGGGAAATATGGGAAAAAGGTTTGCAGCTAGGAGTAATATATGTATCAAGGACACATATTGGTTGTGGGATATGATCGAAAGTTAATTTCGCAACAATTGAATTTGTTGCAACATTTGATATCTAACCTATCAGGATGGAAAAGGAGGGGAATAGCAATTGTACGAAAGGGTTTGCAGCAAGGATTAACTCAGTGACACAATAGGGATCATCAAAGCCTAAAGAGTATTTATTATTGGTTGTTCGTAACTATCACGGTTCATGAGATAGAGCCTGGTGACAGACGGGCGGACGGACAGCGAAGTCTTAGTAATAGGATTCCGTTTTACCTTTGGGTACGGAACCCTAAAAACCGGTCAAGTGCGAGTCGTACTCGCGCACGAAGGGTTCCGTACCATCTGTATATATAAATATGAAAGAGACTATGTATGTTACCTCATCAAATGACAGATCTTCTTTGCAGGCAGGATTTTTTGGATGAAAATCATGTCTGTTGTACGGGAGTCCCCCTTATAAATACATTTTATTTTATGTTTTTAGTATTTGTCGTTATAGCGGCAACAGAAATACATCATCTGTGAAAATTTCAACTGTCTAACTATCACGGTTTATGAGATACAGCCTGGTGACAGACGGACGGACGGACAGCGAAGTCTTAGTAATAGGGTTCCGTTTTACCTTTGGGTACGGAACCCTAAAAATGAGCATAACGGCTGAGTATATTACTCAAACTACCAACAAAAAAGTAATTTCATTAATCTAGTGAAATAACTTAAACAAAATGTACTTGAAACCACTTTTTCCGAAACATTTTTTTCTCATAAATCCTATTTATACAAATTTGTTATCCTCCACTGGACAATGAGCCCCAAATTAAGCCCAAGATTCATAGAATATAATCCGCGGCATAACCCAACTACAACTCAACCCTTTATTGCCCATTTCTGTTATTTCCAACCCTCTTAAATACCACTTGAAGGAATTAAAAATTATTAAGGAATCGACTTAAATTCGAATCGCTGTCTCACAACGACTGTTTAAAAAAAGAAGATCTCAGCTTTAAAAAAAAGCTGCGTACTGGAATAGGGATTTAAAATAAATTGATGTCCAATATTCTCCACTCCACTACTCCGTCAAACTTTTTAATGGACAACTACATTCGAAGGGGAGGAGGAATCTTAAATGGAGTCATAAGAGGGATAATTGAAAGCTGCGTTGCTATAATTATTTTTCCAGACTTCCTTAAAAGGGTTGCAAGAGCGATATAATACTTGAAATGATATATGAATGAAGACAATAAAATAAATCTACGTTAAATCTAATTTAAAGGATTATTATAATATTTAATGGTGAAACGGCTTATTGGTTTTTAATTATAGCTACATTCAGTAGAATACCATCTAAAGGCAACTACTATTAGGGATAATAAATTTTGTTGACTAAGGGGGAAAATGCTATATTCAGTTGGAGGAGTTGAGGTTGAAGAAACTCAAGTTTTATAAATGACGTGTAGACATGTTTTTGCGAATATTTCTCAGATACGGTTTGGGGAATTTTGTTCGCTTTTGGCACTCGCCACTCCCAACAAGACATCGTCGTCGGTCTGGATGCAATAGATCCGTCCTGAGAACAAAGACAAACAAAGTCTACAAAGAACTATTGCTCTGCGAGGGTGGCAATGTTACAAGAATGGGGGAAGCAAAGAGTACAGACTATGTATGTATGTATGATGGCGTTACAGTCCATGAAGGACCTGAGCCGAGCTTTTCTCAATCACCCATATTGTGTGTGATTTAATTTAATTTAAGTACAGACTACATCAAGGAATAATGGAAGTACTTGTAGCCATGATTGAATGAAGGCTTCGAAGACTTACTTTTTTTTAAGAAATAGAACTTGAAGATTAACCAACAATCATTACTTTTTAGTCAAGTACAAAACCACTCAACGTCGCGCAGACTGTATTTCTATCAATCAGTACTGTTTCCAGGATTCAATCTGCTATACACCCAGCTGAAGATGTAAGCAATCGGAACCATCAAATTCCGTAAATTGTTGATAATTTTGTCGAAAATATCTGGAAAATCTAGGTTAGGTTAGGTTAATGTGGTAGGCATCAGCCACACGTAGGCCGAAGTCGGCCCATTGTGATACCACCTGGATCAAGTTACCCTGATCCGCTACCTGAGAACCAACCGGTGCTTCTAATGAAGCGATAGAGTTGAGCTTATCCTTTGATTTGCTAGCTCACTTAGATTGTCAAAGAAGGGCGCGCCGAGGTAGATCCTCCTGCGATTCGCAAAAGAGGGACATGAGCAGAGGAGGTGGCGTATTGATTCCTCCTCCTCCTCGTCCATGCAGCCTTGACAGAAGTCATTGGAGAGAAGCCCTAATCTGGCGGCGTGTTTTCCGATGATGCAGTGATCTGTAACGGTTTGGTTACCACTCTAAGTCCTTGGTTCGTCATAGGCTTAACTTAGGCCACAATTGTTTGGTGATAAAGCCAATATTGCTCTCATTCCATTGGAGGTTGGCCTCCTCTATGGTTTGAAGTTCTATCATGTGCTTTACCGTACTTATTGATGTATCTTTGTACACGAGGGTAGGTAGGCTGAGTGTGCTTGACCCTAACTTTGCGAGTTCGTCGGCCGCGCGGTTTCCTGGAAATAGTGATATTCCGGGAACCCACAGTATTTCAATATTGAACTGTTCAGCCATCTCATCTACGACAGTTAAGAGATGTCTTTGATTTATGGGTTACCACTGCCAGGGACTTTATCGCAGCTTGGCTGTCTGTGCAAATAATAATATCCTTAGCGGATATTACATTGATCCTAAGCCATGCAAGGGGCTCTGTTATCGCTGTTAAATCTGCCTGATACACACTGCAGTGATTTGGGAGTCTGAAAGATAAGTTGAGGTTAAGTTCCCAGGCTTCCGTTCTGGCTTTATATCCTTGGCATGTTCGCTTTATCTGTTGATAAACGAACGTCAAACGTCACGTCTGCAGTAACAGCTCTCCAAATCCTCAATCGCGCGCTTCTCGTGCTCTTTCTTCTTTCTTCTGAGAAGCTTATGCTCCTCCCTTTTTTTTTAACTCGCAGAGCTCACGAGCTGCTCTTGCTCTTTTATGCAGCGAGGCCTTATATGCATCCAGCTTCGCTGTGTGAATCCTCCTGCACTCGTCATCGAATCAGGTGTTTCTTCGTGGTGGAGCATTGAACCCCCAAAACTTCGGATGCAGAGCTTTTTAGGGCTTGTTTGCATAGGCTCCACTGCTGTTCTATTGATAGGATTGCGGATTGAGGTGTATTGGAGCTTAAGGGAGACGCGATCGGTAAAAGCACGAGCGGTTTCTGGCGATAGTAGCTTTCCGACGTCATAACTTTGTAGTCTTACTCTACTCCGCTGCGTTCGTGATATCCATAGGCGCATCTGGGCTAATACAAGATAGTGGTCCGAGTCGATGTTAGCCCCTCGGAAAGTTCGGACATCAATAATAATGGAGGAGTGTGTGACGTCGATCGCGATGTGATCAATCTGGTTGGTAGTCGATTGATCAAACGACCGCCAGGTGTCTTTGTGTATATCGAGGTGCGGGAAGTGCATACTAGCTAGAAGGCTAGTGCATACTAGTGTAGGCTATGTTTGCCGATGACTCGTTCAAAGATGCTTTCTTTACCCAGCTTAGCATTGAAGTCTCCTAGTACAATTTTGATGTCATAGCTGGGACATTGGGCATACGTTCTGCCTAGGAGATCGTAGAACTCATTTTTGGCGGAGTCATCCTTGTCTTCCGTGGGGGAGTGGACGCAGATCAGGCTGATGTTAATAAAATTAGCCTTGATATGGATTGTTGTGAGGCGTTCGCTCACATGCCGAAAGCTTAGGACTTTTTGCCTTAGTCCACCTCGAACAACAAATCCACATCCGAACAATCGTTGTCCTCTCTCCCTATAGCAGTCGCCATAGTAAATATCGCAGTTTTTCATCCGCTTTATACCCGGTCCATTCCATCGCATTTCTTGGATGGCGGTTATGTCCGCTTTATAGCGGTCTAGGGCGTCCGCGAGTTGTTCGGCTGCACGTGACCTGTTTAGGGATGGCACTACGAGGAGGTGGGGATGGGACTTACTAACAGTACCGCAAGATGTTCGACTGCGGTGGCTCTTCTCGCTTTTTAGCAGGCCAGCATCCGTCATGTAGATGCTACCCCTACGAGGCTTTTGTTAGTCCTTTGGCATCTCATCGATCATTTGGTCACAAAAATAATACTATCCATGCAATTTCACAATAAAATATGTGTTTCATGTAACTAGATTTCAAAGACATTCTAATATCTAAGAATGCTACAAAAAGTATTTTAGTTTATTGTCCCAGATTTCAGTCCTTCTTAGGAAAAGTCAATGTTCCCACGTTAAAATGGTCACCAAAGAACCAGTTTCAGGAATTTCTAGGAATTTTTAAAACGTCCGACCTACATAGCCTAGTCCCCAGCCTGTAGACCTCACTATAAATCGGAACGAAATTAAAAATAAAACCAAACAGTCGTAACTCCAATGCCGCCCTGATCCCATATGCAGATGAGATTGTACCTTTATCTTGTTTGCTTAGAAAAGGCAAATGTCGCACGTGTTCCGCGTAGATACCAGCCCGAGGAAAAAGATAAAAAGCAACGCAACAACCAAAAACTAAATACCCATGATCCAAACCGAATATTATTTATTTCGAAATTAATTATGTCATTATGTAATCTGATAACATATCCAGATACATATGTACATACTATGAGCTACGCACGGTTTTCATGTAGCTTCCCGTGGATCACGCTTTGGTTGGATCTTTTTCTAGTTCGTTTTATACCGGTGATACTTCTTCAGTTGGCTAACAAAAGAACGGGTGGCTCTACCTGGACATTTTTGGAGCTTTGTTCCACTTTTTTCCACCTTGGTTCGTATTGAATGTTCCCGCGTATCTGATTTCATTCGAGTACGTGTCGATTTTTTGTTTTCCTTGTAATTTAGTAAGCAAAACAGGTAATTCCCGACATCATATCAGTGATGGCATTTAACCATATCACGTCGTCTCAGCCGACTGAGGAACAATGAGCTTCGGTAGCTCTGCTGAACAAGAGTACCTTGGTTTCAAAGGAAAACCTTGAGCTATGGTTGTGTGAGACCCTTTTTTTGATGAGCGGCACCAGATGGTGTGCTGCTTTGATCATTCTCGTATTTATTTGGGCATTGTTGCCGCTGTGACTGCTGTATTGAAACCAGTGCGCAATCATAAATCCGATTTTGGGTTATACGTATCGGGATGGGTTTACTGGAACAGTAAATCCTCGCAATGTCAGCGGTGGTCCATTGAACAAAAAACTAACATCCTCATCTCCCTCCACCTGACTGTGATTGTTCGACAAACTCATGCTAGGTATTCAACTCGTATGTTAATATTGCGATTATGCAACAGTTCATACTCCCTCTTACCGCCTCACAGAGCAGGGCGACGACTAGCGAAGGCTGGCTATTGAAGATCGACAATGGAAGATTGCGATGTCTGGCTAAGAATTTGCCTTTCCGTGCCGACCATAAATCACTTAACATCCCAATAAGAGTCGAGAATTCACCATCCTGGTCGTCGTGTAATAATTTTCCTTATCGGACAGTGCCGCCCTAAAGCAATCGAACAGGCGGCATATTCGGCCAGTTGGAGGAAACTTTTTTGTCGTTACTGGAGCAGAAAAAATTGCAAGGCTCTCACACCGATAGCCTGCCGAATCAATTGTGCAGGATAAGTGCCGTAAAATTGCTTGCAAAGATAGAAAATGCAAAAAAACACAACGGGCGACACGCACTGTCCGGTGTGGCGGTTGGTCTCTGTTGTGCGGCGTATGTTTGGCTCTGTGAAGACAGAGATGAAAGGGAGCACAACTTTGGGACGGAGGAACAATATGATTTTGTTTGGTAGCCCATGACGAATGAAGAAAAAACAAATGCCCAGGAAATTGGTAGCGTCTTTCTCCGTACTGCGCTAGTGAGACACATTTTTTTATTTGGCAAATATGAAGATTGTGTAGCAGAACGAGATTGTTTCAGGCTAGGAGGTGGACATTTTCGCGTTGCACCCTCGATTTGAATTAGTTATAGCTGGGAGTGTAGAGGCTTGGAAGAAAGGGAGATATATTATACATATGTAAATCTATTTACAAATTTCGTCATACGAGATAGAGAACATTATCAATCTCATCATTTAAACTTAAAAATTATTTCGTGTCCATATATGCAGATAGGGGAAAAATGAGCGAGTAAACCGAGCAAAGAAGTTGATCGCGTTTGATGGCGTTAAACGCCAGCTTCGATCTCTGTCTCTGCCTGGGACCTTAGGTGTGGCCGTGGTGCAGTGGTTATCATCATCGACCGCCGAGCGGAAGGTTTATGGTTCAAATTCGCTTCATAGCCAAGAAAAAGTAATTCCTATACGGACAAAATGTATGCTACGCAGTTGTGAATGGAAGGCGATCAGACCTACTGCTGCAGGCATAACACTCACAGTATATGGTCAACCGAAATTCATCCTCTGCGTATGCAATACTAAAGTGCTTGAACGAATTACTACGGACTATAACCTACGCGGAATTTGGTCGGCTCTCGTCCTATCTAGGTCTAGGACAACCACCCCTGAGAGTAGTGAACGAACATAAACGACCCCAACTACTGCACTCCGTTCAGGTTGTGTGTGTCAACACACATATCATAAGAGAATATAAAAACTCTTGAACCTGCACAAAATTCCAATTTGACACATAGCATCCGCGTGGCCTCCCCTGGATAGCTATATTGGCACCCACCAGGTAGTTAACCAATGTGTGCAGCGACCCGTCCCCTTGTTCCTGGGGAAAGAGGAACGTGGCCCTCCAGGTTGGGGGTTGCGCTTAGGGTTAACATCCCTATCGCATAAAACTAAAGCTTGTTCAGAGAAAACTAACAGCCTCGGATACGGACGGATTACATGTTGACGACCCCCGAAAACGTCTAAAAGGAAACGAATTCCGGATCTGCACCTGGAACGTTAGGTCCCTCAACAGACCAGGTGCAGCCGGACAACTGGTCAACTCTTTGGACTGCTATAAGGCAGACATTACTGCGCTCCAAGAAGTGCGATGGGATGGCCCAGGCAAAAAGCGGATGAAAAACTGTGATATCTACTACGGAAACTGCTACAGAGAAAATAAACAACGCTTATTCGGATGTGGATTTGTTGTTCGAGGCAGACTCAGGAAAAAAAGTCTTAAGCTTCCAGTTGTAAGAGAACGCCTCATAACCATCCGCATCAAGACCAATCTCGGCAATGTAAGTTTATTATGTGTCCACGGCCCCACAGACGAACAAGATGACGGACATAAAGACGACTTCTATGATCTCCTAGGCAGAATGTATGCGCAATGTCCCAACTATGACACCAAAATCGTCCTAGGAGATTTCAATGCGAAGCTGGGTAAGGAAGCTATCTTTGAGCGGGTCATTGGAAAGCACAGCATACACAACACCACATCAGAAAACGGACTAAGGCTAGTTGACTTTATGGCGGGACATAATCTGGTAGTAGCAAGTACACGATTCCCACACCTCAACATCCATAAGGGGACCTGGTGGTCTATCGATCAATCGACAACCAACCAAATTGATCATATTGCGATCGACGGCAGATACTCCTCAAACATCCTAGATGTCCGAACCTTTCAAGGAGCCAACATCGATTTGGATCATTACCTTGTTGCAGCCAAGGTACAGATACGAACTTCTCGGAATCAACGGAGTCGAGTAGGAAGACCAAAATTTAACGTCGGAAAGCCGATCAAGTCTCCCTCAAGCTCTCCCAAGTCCCGATACAATCTGCAAAAACCATACAACAGCAATGGAGTCGTTGTCAGAACGCCATTAGAGAGGCCGCCTCAGGTGTACTCGGTTTCAAGCCACCGCTGTCGAGAAACCCCTGGTTGATGATGAGTACAGACACGCCCTTGTAGAGAAACAGAATGCAAACATGGCCACATTGCATCGACGGACGAGAGCTGTTCGCGAGCTCTATGAACAGGAAAGGAGGGAGGAGTATGCGCTTCTGAAAAGGAAAAAGAAGGAGCACGAGAAGCGCGAGTTCGAGGAGATGGAGAGATGTCACTGCAGGAACGACGTTTGAAAATTTTACCAGAAAGTAAAACGAACATGCCAAGGCCAGAGCAAAAGCCTGCAGGGATTAGCACGGACAACTAGTAGTGGGGTCACAGTCGATGCTGAGATTGTAGAAGAACCACATCTGCAGACTGTATAACGGCCATGATAGTCAAAATGCCGCCGTCAGGCAGAGCGAACCATTCACAATGGACGAAGACGAAGGAGAATCCCGTCCACCCGACCTGAACGACGACGTTATAAGACAGCGATATCGAAACTTAAGTTTTATAAAGCTGCTGGAGCAGACGGACTCTCCGCGGAACTGTTTAAGGCAGCTGGCGATGAGCTGGTCAGGAACATGCACCAACTCATCTGCAAGATATGGTCGGAAGAACGCATGCCCGATGAATGGAATCTCAGTATCGTTTGCCCGGTCCATAAGAAAGGAGACCCCTATGACTGCGCCAATTACAGAGGGATAAGCCTCCTGAACATCGCGTACAATATCCTCTCTGCCGTACTGTGTAAGTGCCTGAAGCGGTTCGTGGACAATCTGATAGGTTCCTACCAGTGTGGGTTCAGGCAAGGAAAATCAACGATAGACCAAAGATTTACACTACGACAGATCTTGGAGAAGACCCATGAATTCCAGGTCGACACGCACCATCTTTTTGTCGACTTTAAAGCCGCGTATAACAGTGTTTATAGAGACGAGCTATACAGAGCCATGTCACCTTTTAACATTCCTGCCAAACTCGTCAGACTGCGGGATGACTATGGAGAACTCTCGCTGCTCCATTAAGGTCGGAGGTAAACTAACCGACCCCTTTGATGTTAAAAAAGGTTTTAGACAGGGTGACGCACTGTCATGTGATTTCTTTAACATCATACTTGAAAAGATCGTGCGGGAGTCTGCGGCCAATATAAGAGGTACGATCTACTTCAAGTCCACACAATTGCTTGCCTCCGGAGATGACATTGACGTTATTGGACGGACAAAGCGAGACGTCAATGAGGCGTTTGCAAGCATTGAAGCAGAAGCGGCTAAAGTGGGTCTAAGGGTAAATGGGGACAAGACCAAATGTATGCTGTTAACTAAGAAAGACGCGCAACACCGACGTCTTGGTCAGAACGTCACCTGCGGTAGCTATATTTTTGAAGTAGTCAAGGACTACGTCTACCTTGGCTCGATAGTGACAAGCAGCAACGACACCAGCGCTGAGATAAAACGCAAAATAACTGTTGCCAACCGCTCCTTCTTCGGGCTCAAGAGGCAATTGAGGAGAAGAGCCCTCTCCCGAAAAACTAAGGTATCCCCCTACAAAACCTTAATCATTCCGGTCCTCTTCTACGGCGCTGAGGCTTGGACGTTTTCAAAAGCAGATGAAGAGGCTCCTGGGCGTTTCGAGAGGAAAATTCTGCGTGCAATCTTTGGTCCCGTTTGAGTAAACGGAGAATGGAGGAAGACATTTAACCAAGAACTGTACGGGCTGTACAGTGACAACGGCCTAGTTAGACGTCTTCGGATCCAACGTCTAAGACGGCTAGGCCATGTAGAGCCAATGGACATCAACGCTCCGGCCCGAAGAGTCTTTGACTCCAACCCCGAGGGACGACGGAGCAGAGGACGACCGCATTTAAGGTGGCGCGCACAGGTGCAAAGGGACCTCAACCAACTGGGCGCGCGGCACTGGAAGCGGCTGGCCAAAGATCGGGGGCCGGCTGGAGCGGCTTGTTGGTTGAGGCCCTGGTTCACCCCGAACTGTAGCGCCATCAAAATAAGTAAGTAAGTGAGGATGCCAAATCTCTGAGACTTGTCAACCGCAACGCACTCTCAGATGCGGTAGTTTTAGAAAATATTTAGCCCTCCCAGCCAAGACTTGGCGAAATGCACGTGGCAAGGGCCATCAATGGCAAATCAGGTGCTGAAGTAAAAGACCGGAACTCGGATGTCTTAATACTGAGAGTACTATACGCGAGCTCGAATGTAAACATGAATTGTTAATGAATCGATGTCTCGAGCATCCACCTTGGTCCCAATCGCTTGCAATCGAGTTAACATTTGTTTTCAAGAATACATTTTTTAGTCTAAAATGTTTCAGCGACAATGTGTCAATGTATATTTTCATCATTGGATACGATAATAAAATTTACATAATTTTCACAGATGCTGACATCTGTTTTCATTCGTTTTTTTAAGAGCTTTGTATGAGTGTCTATCGTCTGCTTGCGAATCATTTATGCAAATTCGTTTGACAGACAAACATTGTTTGCATGATGCACATGAATCTGTCGGTCCCGCGCGTTCGGATTAGTATCTTCTGTCAATTATGACATTTCGCACATATTTCATCGTCGAGCTTTTATGTGAACTTTGACGGATTTTTACACCCCTTTACGACTTGCTATAAAGTGCAGTTCAAGCTCACTGTTGACATACATATGTATCTCCTTCTGTTTGGTAGAACATGTGCGTATAGCAGAGAAGTTAGGTGTATGTGTCATAATCCTGAAGGAGTTTTATGTCCTCGCTCTGCTAGAGCTAATAAAAAGCTACTTAAAGCAAACGTAGTGTTTCAAGGTGCCCGAGGTACCTGTCTGTCTGAGACGCGTAGGTGTGTAGATACATTTACTTTACCTTAGTTGTTTGTTTTTCTTTTACTAATCTGTATCTAGATGTCCAGATCAAGGGGTGTTGTCCATAACTTTCTTCGTTTGACGATGTCATGTTGTCATTCGTCAAAAAATTTGTATCTTTTCTAGGTTTTGTGAAGACACGTACTACATGCATTTTACTCTGACGCAGTGGGATGCATGAGGCAATGCTGAGAGCTATTGGTAGTTCGGTTTTATTACATAGTTCATGTTGAAAGGTAGCAAATGATTTTCTAAATAAAATGAAGTTTTCTCTTTCTTTTTTGCGTTTATAGCTTTTGTTTTCTAGCGAATTTTATTGCGTGCTCAAGCAAATAGACAGACAGTGTCTGCATTGTGTGGGAAAGTTGGCAATAAATCTATCAAATTAAAGAGTATGGTTGAGTAAGTTGAATGAATCGAGGACGCGTGATATCGTCTGGCGATCAAGCGATTTATCTGATAGCCGGGAAAAAAAGATGAACGCACAGTTGATTATGACAAAATGTGCATATGCAATGCAACTGACATATTTATCAGCTCAAAACTAGAATCTAGGTATAGTCATTGTGATGTGATGCATTCTTTATTATTTTTTTTTTTTTTTTTTTTTTTGTGTACTTCTGTGCCCTTCTGTGTTACTGACCACTATGCAGATATAATTTGCATAGTAATGAGTGGTTTGACGGCACATACAAAGGTGGTATATACAGTGCTGTTGGTTTACGAGTTATAGTCAGAATTTTGCGGTTTTACGGTCCGCCAATTCGGTTAAACCGGTTCCACGAATGGGGGGCTATTTATGAATGTTGATTATTCATATGCAGTGACTTTTATACGACGGAAAGGCTTCCAGCTATGACTTCTGATAAGATGACGTGGATTCGCCGATATCGATTAGCTTTTGCAAGTTCTGTAATATAAGGGGCCTCAAAAGAAAGTTTATATTTACTTAGCATACTGCGAGAACGCAATGAGTCCGTAAACCAGGTTATTGACAGTTTTTCAGCGTATACCGACAAAGTTAAAGTTACTACCAGAAAATTCCAAACAAACTTCGCTGAGACTCTCTGGATTCGAATAGTTATTAAATTAAGAAAGTGGTACTTGTAGTAAATATTTTCAGACATTGTCAACAAATAATCTGAGACTAAAATGTTCAAGTTGGGGAAGTCTTTTCGTTTATTTTTTGTTCCAGTTATGGGATGAAAACTTAGCTTAACAGATTTTCATTTTAGCGGATGTAATAAAGATGAAATAAAAATAACAATAATTGAATTTGATGGACTGTTTTACATTTCACTTCATTTTATTAGTGGAGTATAATAAAGAAGATTAATACTTCGTATGACCACTGCGAGCATTGATAACGGCTTGAGCTCTGCGAGGCATAGAAGTTACTATTTTTTGGCAGTATTCTACTGTGATGCCAGTTTCCAAAACTTCCTGGATTGCTGTTTTAGATTCTTCTTTAATCTTTGGCCTTCTCGCAGCTATTTTGGCCTTTAAAAGAGTCCAACAATTCTCAATGGGATTAAAATTGGGGTTGTTGTCAATCCAGTGTTTTTAACCCCATACTTGAGACAAACTTCTTTACTTATCAAACACACTATTCCAAATTATGGCTTTATCATACCATTTTGTTTGTAAGATTTAAGAGACTTGCAGCTTACTTTTTTGCCCGATGGCACGGAGCAGGGTCATCCTGAAAGATGGGGTCAATAATGACCGGAAATAGGGTTTCTATTGAAGTCATTAAATGGTCCCTTATGATCTCTATGTAACTGTCTCCATTCATTGAACCGGTGCAGAACACTAATTCCCCTTGACTAAAAAAATTAAATGCGGCCCCAAAGCATAAAACTAAGGGAAAATCTGTTTCCGGTTAAAACACATTCCGTGTTTAAATCTTCTCCGGATCTCCGTCGGATGTACCGGATACCATCTGATGAATTAAGGTTGCATTTGATTTCGTCGGTGAAGATTACAGCCTTCCAACCATTTTGAGTCTAATTATGATGAGATTTGGCAACGTTCAACCTTGCAATTCTCATTCTTGGAGTCAAAGACAGTTTTTTTTTTTTCTTGGTCTTCTGACTAATAATCCGAAAGAATTTAGCCTTCTGCTAACTGTTCTGTTGCTAATTTTTTTTAGATGTTTGTTCCAAAAAGTCTAAATTTACTTGTCTTGCTGTCTTTTCGCGATTGCTACATCGAATTCTTTTTAAAATTCGATCCTCCCTGCAGACTGTCTTCTTGTTTCCTTTACCAGTACCAGTTTTGCGTTTTGTGGTACCAAACAACTTAATTTTTTTAACAGTTTCATTACTGTCACATGGCTGTATCCAATTTTTTTTACCAATAGCAAACTTGCTGACAAACCTTCCTTACGTAAAAACTTTACAGCCGTCTTTAACTCCCTGGTAAGCTGTTTACCCATTTTAGGTACTCTGAAGCAGAAACGAAACTGAGCTTCACCTCATGCAAAAGACAACCAAAATGTATCGAAAATAACAGTATTTTACCGTTCCAAATTAAATTATAAAAAAAAAAAAAAAAGCAATCGTAGTTCACTTCATGAATAAATCAGAACTGCAATTTTTTGTGGAATGGTGTGGTGGTAACTTTTCCACAGGATGCAAAAAACCACATTTTGAAGTCAATAATGAGACTAACTTTTTCAATCACAAAACACCAGTGCTACAATTTAAGCTTTTATCAAAAGAGGGTGAATTAGTTTCACAGTTACAAACAGGCAATTTAATTGTAATTAATTAAAGCAATTTGGTGCATGGATATCTACATATGTACATCCATATTATACGAAGAAAGACTACAACATTACTTTGGAACTTAACACTGAATTATGTTGTGCGAACATCTTAGATGATCTAGATCCCAATTAAGGTCAGCAATTAAGTCTAGGGGACTCATACAACTGTAGAAAAAGCCAACATCATCTGAAATAGCGGTAGGTTTCCTTTTTAAATCAAATGAGAACAATGAATTAACTCTTATGTTAATTTATAAGATTTAAATAAATGAACAATTAGTGACATATCGGTGGAGGTGTCCATTCAAGCCAGGAAAGTATGGAATAAAAGTGTGGGCTCTGTGCGACAGTAAAATGAGCTTTGCCTGGTATTTTGAAGTTTACACCGGTAAGGGTAGATATAGTCCTCCCGAACGAAATCTAGACCTCATAAAATACTTGAAAGGTAGAAACATTACATGCGATCATTTCTTTTCATCTCATAAATAAGGGATAGAATTACTAAGAAGAAAACTTACCTTAGTTGGAACAGTACGAAAAAATAAAACATCTTTGCCATGCAACTCGCGTTGCATACGTGCCTAAAAAAAAAAAACATCTAGTCATCCTAATGAGCGCTTTGCACCATGACAAAGAGGTAACTGACGATGCAAAAAAGCCAGAAATATTAAAATACATACTGTTACGAAATTTACTACGAGTTCAGAATAGGGTCGTATCACTGGATTGCGATAAACAAACTGTCTACTTTTTATTCGAATTCAATACACACACACTTTTATTATTCCACCACAGATCAATTATCTGCGCGCTTTACATTATTATTCAATCCCACACCGAATAGGGTTCGCACCACTGGATTGCGATACAATTGTCCTTTTTATCCGAATGAAACACACGCTTTTCTTGTCTCACCACAGATCAATTATCTGTGCAGCTTCACCACTTTTCTTTATTATCCAATACTATCCACTTTAAACTTTATTACACAAACAAACCTTTATTGAGAGCTTTTATTTTCCCACTGTTTTATTGATTGATCACACCGACTTGTCACACGCTGTTCAGTTCCACAAACTGAATGTCTGCCGAGGGCGAGTGTTCGTGCTTATATAGCTCTCGGTCCACCTTCTCGAATGTTCGCCGTCGGAAGTTCCCCTTCGGAAATCTCTAGAATGCTCTGACAATTAGCATTACGCCGTTGACAGTTGACATCATTCCAATCCCCCCTTCAAGAGAGCCTTCGAACTTCGACAGCGAAATTCGAACTTCAAGAATAAAACCGGTCCAAGTACAGAGCCCTATGGGACACCAATGTTACAAAACTTAACTACACTCCAAACCTTATTTATTTTTACTTGCTGTGACATGTTTACTAAATATGACTTAAACCATTGAAGCATGAAGCCTCGAAAATCTGTCTTTTCCAATTTCTTTAACAGTACCTATGTATATTATCTTTCTTCTTCTTTGGTGGCGTTGCAGCCCATGAAGGACCAGAGCCAAGCTTCCCTTCAATCACCCATGTTGTGTGTGATTCTATTTTTCACACAGGTGCCGATTCCGAACGGCGTGAGTCGAGAAGCTTTTTCTAGGCAAGTTATACTACGGAGGGTTAACCCTGCCGAGGAGGGACGTCGCGAAATAAACATTCGATGGCGTTGGTGTTATCGGGATCCGAACTCGCTCATCGTGCGTCAGAGTCCAACACACTAACTACTGCGCCCTCATGTATATTATGGTTGACCATAACGAAGGCTTTGGTGATATTCACGAATAGACCAGCAGTATATTTTTTCTTATCAAGGTTAGCCATTATATGTGAGCAAAATTGCAATAACTCATCTTCAGTTGATTTTCCTTTACGAAATCCAAATTGAGCTGGACTAAAGAAGTTTGTCGAGGTAAGAAAACTCACTATTCCGACCGATCTTTACAAGTTTCTCAAAAATGTTGCTTATAACTGGTAGAAGAGAGATAGATAAGCATATAGTTTGAAACCTTTATGTAAAGGCACAATATCCGCGCATTTAATTGCACCAGGAAATATTCCCTCTAAGATGCTACGATTAAAGATATCTGACAATACTTTCAGGATAAAGCAGGCGTTTGTTTTTAAAATATTACTTAAAATGCCATCAAAGCCACAAGAATTCGACTTCTTTAAAGAGCCAATAACCTTAAAGAATTCAAGCAGAGTTATCGGTCGTAAACGCTGTCACAATCCATAAATCCAAGCACGTCCCGATGATGGAATTCTACGGTAGACTAATTTACACGGCTCGGGTTTATATTCGTCTCCAACTTGTAACTATAAATACATAGGATCATACCTACATATGTACATATGTATAAGGAGGAATCGAATCTTTAGCTAGACGAGCCACATCTGGCATGGTAGTACTCAAATAATAAAGGGACTTGTATGCGACTAAGAACTGAGTTCGTAGTTAAAATGCAAGTCTTCAACAGATAGTGGGTTCCTACAACATGTTTAAGCAACCTACAGTCAAAATCGAGTTTTGAAGTCGAATGAAATAAACAAGATTGTTGACATAGCAGATCTTCTCAATACGAAGGAATAAGGTACTGTCTATAGACAGTAGAATGAGTGTACATACTATGTATGAAAGTAGTCGCCATTTTATGGCCCACAAGGCTCTCAAACTTACTTACTACAATACCTTTATTCGTAAAACATTTCCAAAATTTCACCATTGTTTTGGACATACATACCTGAAAAGAAAACAGAAAAAAAGTTAAAAATGCTTACTTAAGGCAATAAACTTGTTTGAAAAGCATTGAAGTTTGAAAATAAAGTAAAACATGCAGAGTCAACAAAATATCCCGCCCTAGGTACAGTCATATACAAAACTCCATAAATTGTCCGAGCCAGACGCACAAATTATGATGTCCGCCAAAATGACGGTGGCACCGCCTGACAACGGCCAAACGAAACACCCAACCCGAAGAGCTGGTATACAAGAAGACGAACAAAAAATAAGTACAAAAACCCAGTCCGGAAGAGACGGTAATAAATTGCACACCGAGACCAGATGCAAGTGAACAGTAGTCAAACGCTGTACTGTAGACATTTCAAAATGTGAAAAAAAGGACACACAGGAAGAAGGAACTCATACAACTGCATGGTTAACAATTGAACTTACAATCGTTGCTATAAATGAATACTTGGTTCCCCATACTCATCAAGTATAGCGTAGATGGAAGAGTGGAATCGTTTGAACTTTTCTCATTTCCTCTTTATGAGGTGCAAATAAAAATACCGGCCATAATGCATTCGAAAGAGGAAATGATAAAAGAAGTGCAAAGAACAAGGATCGAGCGGAAGGCAGGCAAAGCGTAAAAAGTCGAAAAAAAAAAGAGACCCAGTCTATGTACCTGTCTCAAGTCTCAAGAGCATGCATCCAGAAGCAATTGACGACATAAATAACTACGAAAAAAAAAGGATGAGAGGAAAACCCATCAAAGGACAACTTAAAAGAAAGATCGAGTGAGTGAGTCTTGGAAATTACTTTTCTTCTTTGCTTTTTATGCATACCATGCACAAAAGTTCGACGAAAGTTTCTTCGACGCCCGCGCTCGAATTGCTTGTGGTTTTGTCAGCCAAACAACAGCTTAACGGTAATACAGGCGTTTCATGGTTTTAATGTGCTTCACGCAGCTTTTGTCAAGTTGTATGTTTGGGGTCATATGAGAGAAAACAACTACCAAGTGAAAGCACGGGTATGTGTTTTCATCGAAGGATAACACTGGAAAATTGCTCGGGCGAGAATAAGAGAAGCAAGTTGTCCCTTTCTCTCAGCTGCCCCCCACTTAAAATCATTATTCTTTGTCTGCATAGATGGAGGAAGCTTCCACTTATGGTGTTGAGTTAAAACTCTGTGCTTAATCAGGATCCACGAGTATGCCGTTCACAAAAACCGATACAAGAAGTTTGGAGACAAGTTCGTTAACTGTGTACATGTTGACGTATCTTTTCCATGGAAAATTATATTTAGCTAACGATTTGTTACCTAACAACCTAGACGATGTTAAGATAGCGATATCGAAACTTAAGTCTTATAAGGCTGCTGGAGCAGACGGACTCCCCGCGGAACTGTTTAAAGCAGCTGGCGATGAGCTGGACAGGAACATGCACCAACTCATCTGCAAGATATAGTCGGAATGGAATCTCAGTATCGTTTGTCCGGTCCATAAGAAAGGAGACCCCTATGACTGCGCCAATTACATACATAGGTACAAGATTCTCTCTGTCGTACTGTGTAAGTGCCTGAAACAGGAACAGGCCAGGAAAATCCACGATAGACCAAATATTTACACTACGGCAGATCTTGGAGAAGACCCATGAATTCCAGGTCGACACGCACCATCTTTTCGTCGACTTTAAAGCCGCGTATGACAGTGTTTATAGAGCCGAGCTATACAGAGCCATGTCATGTTTTAACATTCCTTCCAAACTCGTCAGACTGTGCAGGATGACTATGGCTCTCGCTGCTCCATTAAGGTCGGAGGTGAACTAACCGACCCCTTTGATGTTAAAAAAGGTTTTACACAGGGTGACGCACTGTCATGTGATTTCTTTAACATCATACTTGAAAAGATCGTGCGGGACTCTGCGGCCAATACAAGAGGTACGATCTACTTCAAGTCCACACAATTGCTTGCCTACGCAGATGAAATTGACGTTATTGGACGGACAGACCGAGACGTCAATGAGGCGTTCGCAAGCATTGAAGCAGAAACGGCTAAAGTCGGTCTAAGGGTAAATGGGGACAATACCAAATATATGCTGTCATCCAAGAAAGACGCGCAAAACCGACGTCTTGGTCAGAACGTCACCTTCGGCAGCTATATTTTTGAAGTAGTCAAGGACTTCGTCTACCTTGGCTCGATAGTGACAAGCAGCAACACCAGCGCTGAGATAAAACGCAGAATAACTCTTGCCAATCGCTGCTTCTTCGGGCTCAAGAGGCAATTTACTAGTATAACCCTCTCTCGGAAAACTAAGGTATCCCTCTACAAAATCTTAATCATGCCGGTCCTCCTCTACGGCGCTGAGGCTTGGACGTTATCAAAAGCGGATGAAGAGGCTCTTAGGCGTTTCGAGAGGAAAATTCTGCGTGTAATCTTTGGTCCCGTTTGTGTAAACGGAGAGTGGAGGAGGAGATTCAACCAAGAACTGTACGGGCTGTACAGCGACATCGGCCTGGTTAGACGTCTTCGGATCCAACGTCTAAGATGGCTAGGCGGATGCATCCCAAATTAATTCCTTAACTGTGCTTGGGTTATAGAATAATAAATCAAAATAGATTATCCCCTCAGCAATCCACCTCACGCTGAGTATTACCTTGAGTGGCTGAAGTCCATCTCTGGCATGTTGTGCTTGTCGGTCTTCTGGACTAACATTTTGGTGGCGATGTTTAATATTACCGTAAGGAACCCAGTAATGATACAGTGCAAATAGGTCCATATAAGCACTCGTCAGCAAAGCAAACCTGTCACTGCCTTTGGACGTATGCTTGTTTGTACTCCGCTTACAATATACAAGAGCTAATCGAAAAATAAATACTAACTCAATACCCTATCGGCGGCATCATCGGTCATAATACCACAAGTAAACACGGCTAATTCCATTTCCACTAGTCTGCGATGGTGACTTCGCCTACGCTGTTGACTCTCGTAATTAAACAGGTTTCGTTGGTTTCTCCTCCTTTTGTTATTATCTGCCCAGCTAAAGACAACTAGATACAAAGATACATATGAAAAATTAAATGTTTTCAACACTTTTCTGATTTAATTTCGATTAAAGGAACGTACTTCAGCACAATGCAACGGGAGTGTGTAGACCCCTACCACATCGTGGAAGAATCCTTTTGGATGATATTGGTCGTGTTCTTTTTTCATTTTTTTTTTTGTTTTTTTTTTTTTTTTTTTTTGACAAAAGAAGCAAGAAATAAAGGATATAATCATTGTTGTATTCCACAGAAAGACAACTGAGGGGAAAAACTTTGTCGTAGTAGATAGAAAAGGAGTCTATCCCGCAATGGGTCCTCACATGTGCAAGTGACAGTTCAAGAGGAAATAGAGGAAGAGGGGGCAGAAAGGATGAAAATGATATTTAAGAAGCAAACTTTTTAAAGACACAGAAAAGTAGGAAGCAAAACCGTAGACGACTCAAATCATTTACACCAGGTACCTGTTGACCTGCCTCCTATACTCCTATACTGGCTGTCGGAGATTTAACAGATATAAAAATGTCAATTTATTAAACTGATTGCTATGTGTCTTTAGACAGAAGCACACCAAAATATACTCAATTTCCTTGCCTCATATGTTTCCAATCATTTCACCCTAAACTATCCATTATCAGCACCGAAAGTGACGTTTCATTATATCAAATCTCCATTTGGCTCCATCACTATCCCCATAATCATCATTGTCATTCATTCCATCTATCTACTCATCTCATCCATGTGCCCATCGTCGTCTGTTTACCATATGTTCCTAATCCTAGCTCAATGTGTGTTGTGTTCATCATCCCCATCATCATCAGTATTCTGACTGACTGACAAAAGATTTCGCAAATATGATAACGAGTTCCGACTCAAACTCCATACACACATCTGTGTGCGCCTTCGTATACTATTCAAGTGCAAAACGATGATAAACATAAAATAAATTATTATGATGGTTCTTAACAAGTTCATTCGATACGTGCGAATCCAAAGCCGGACGGACGCCGACCGAAACTCCATCTAACCACTTCACTTGGATAGAGTTAGTGAGCCATGTCTGGTTACACCTATCCGGAGGATGTCAAAGTTCAGAAGGGAATTTTTATTTTATTTTTTTACAGTTCACAAAGATAGACCGATAGGACTGGCCCATAGCAAAGCGGAAGACATTCGCCCGACTAGCCAACAATCGATGAGATCAATGATGGTATGTTGGTGTAGTTCGGTGCTAAAGGGCAAAACCAGATAAGTACTTTGCAGAAATGTTGCCTGATGTGTCGGTTCGTTTGTTCTTTTTTCCGACCGGTGTTAAAAGAAGCAGGGAAGAAAAGGAGCAAAAATGCACTACATATACAAAACTAACGACAGAGACATTCTGACAAAGGACAACTCCACCGACTGATGGTGTGGCACTGATAAGGCAGGCACAATAGTTGAGTACATTGTCTCGTTACGATCTCTTTCCACAATTCCCCTGGATGAATACATGTATGTAATACCACTGTTCGGAAAATAAAGAAGAATGAACTCACAATGAGGAGGATAAGCGGAAGACGAGTGGGTGGTGTTGTATTTGAGTACATGACCTTGTATGAGAGCACTGAGGGGTGTCCCTACTGGAAAATGTTTGTTTTAAATACTCGTGCATCGAAAAGTAATATCTCTCCAAGAATACGTTCGCTCTCAAGATCCCCGGGGCAACATCGAAAGCATAACAATCACCATCAACATAAACATCATCATTATTTTCATCTTCGTCGTCATCAGGTTTTCCTTTTTTTCATCTGTGTCGTATCGTATTTGCAAATTGTTATTCAAAGCTGTATCTTTCGTATAGTTTTCGCTCCATCGCCCTCTGTTCAGCTAGTTTGTTTGATGGAGCCGTGATGAAATGATGGGTTTTTTTTTTTCTTACTTTTCCTTTTCTTTTACTATTTTACGATAGAGTAAAACGAGACATGTGAGTCCAACAATGTCTAACCCACTTGAACGGAAAGAGCAGCATAGAAAAAGATACAATAACGGAAGCCATGCATTGATGCAACTTAAATCACCACTTTATTCCTGATTATGATCTTATTCACACTATGGGTGAGAGACTCTATATACCTAGTTAATTTACAAAATTTCCATAGAGCATTTCATAGTCAAGTATGAAATAGCCATAAGGCCAAGCCACGTAGAAAATGACCACTTCTGTCGACACATTTAAAACTTAGCACTATTGGCATTATGTACATATATGTATATGTATGCACCTCTTGTAAGACAAAAAATCTCAATAACCAGTTTTACAACAAAGGACCATCTGTTATAAAAGCATCAAAATAGCGATTTAAGACTTCAGTCAACTCGAATCAGTTAAGTGCTTAAATAGCTAGTTAAACTAACAACTCTTCGTTATGGACCTTAAGCAGTTCTTCTCAGTGCTTTTAACAATTTGTTTGCTGATTACCTTTGGTCACTGTAACCCAGTTCAATACAGCGACCAGTTGAATCAAGTATTCCAAACAAAATATGTTTATCTACCACCAGAAGTTTCATGGACAATCGAAGACACGACCACAGAAAAAAGTACAACACCAGCCTATGCAGCGGGTGTTCCACTAAGCGCTGAAACCCTTAAAATTGTAACTGGGTAGAAGTGTGTATTACCACCGTATAAACATTTAAATAAAATTATTAACACAAACTTGCTATGACTTTCGTTTTATATCTCGACGTTTAAATTCCAATGCATTCCGAAAAAAGACTACCACCAACAATATACTTAACATTTTGATTCCCATGGACTAGCTGACGAATACTTCCATACGAGACAAGAACACTAGAATAAATGTTAAATGTAAGAGTGTGATAATGTCACCTTCTCAATGAGCGAAAAAAAAAAAAATCCAATGAACGTTCAAAAATGGGAGGTACCGGCAAAAAATCCAGTTTTTCTGACGAGAAATTCTTAATTAGAATACCAATCCTAAGATCTCTAATTGTCGCGTCATGGTTAGCAATTATTTTTTATATTTATATTCTTGCTTGAAACTTTGTATTTACTATTGTTGTATAAATTTCGAATTCAGAACACAAAAATTTGGGCTCAGGCCAGAAAATCAGAAGACGGTTCTCCTATGTGTTTCTGTCCGAAATGAGACATGAACTTTCTTTGCTTTCAACATTACTTCAGCTTCCGATTATACATAAACTAACTAAATATCTAACCATAAATGTACGTACATACATATGTATATAGATAAGCAATCCTAAAGTGTGCCCAGTTGCTTGTCAGTCTTCCGACATTGCATATCGAGGCCATAAAGTACAATATTTAGCAAGTGTTAGCGCGATCTTCATCACAGTTTAGTTAAAATAGCAAACGCTACTCACAATAAATAGAACTGAATTCAACTGAAATTCATCCTCTGCGTATGCAATACTAAAAGTGCTCGAACGAATTACTACGGACTACAACCAACCCGGAATTGGTCGGCTCTCGTCCTATCTAGGACAACCACCCCTGAGAGAAGAGAAATTATACTCTCATACTCTCAGTTGCTACAGGGTGGGCCAAAATGCAAGTTTCTTTTTAAAAATGCAATAAAATGAGCAAATGGCCTTATTAATAAGAACAAGCATTCAAATTAATTATGAAATACAACGTCGTTCAAGTGGCTGCCTAGGCTGACTTCGCAGTTGCGCATTCTGTCATCTCAATTTTTAAAGACCTGGTTGATGGTTTCCGGCTGTAGCTCTCGGATTGCTTCGATGGTATTGGCATCATGTGCTTGAATCGTTTCTGGATTGTTGGCATAACATCGGCCCTTCAGAACGACTCATTTCGTTCAGCGGAAGTATGAAACAGCTGTCAGTGTTAAAATAGCCCATGATTTAAAAAGAAACCACTAGAAAGCATACCCCTTAATTGAGAAAAAGGATAAAGACAATTCATTCACTATGTTTACAAAGAAAGAAACAATTTATAAGAAGTGTTATGCGAAGTGAATAAGTCATGAGTCGTGTAAGCAACAAAAATGTTTGTTTAATGAAAAAGTTGATGTAGATAATTGGTACATCATTTGTATGTATTGTATACAATATTAGACTGAACAAAGGCATTCCCCTATTGAGCAAGATATTATAAAGAAGTTTTAAAAGGAACAATTATTACTGACTTTCAAAGATTCTTCTTCTTCTCAATGGGCGCTACAGTTCGGGGTGAACCTGGGCCAACAACCAACATGCCCCTCCAACTAGCACGATCTTTTGCTAGCCTTTTCCATTGCCGCACACCCAGTTGGCTGAGGTCCCCTTCCTCATGTGTGCGCCATCTTAAGTGCGGCCGCCCTCTGCTTCTTCCTCCCTCGGGGTTGGATTCAAAGACTCTCCGAGCTGGAGCTGTGGTGTCCATTCGCTCTACATGACCCAGCCATCTTAGGCGTTGAATCCGGTTTTCTGTTTTGTAGCTTTTTGGCACACTGCTCGTGGGGCACTCTGTATAATCAAAGGTCAAGAAGGAGCTAGTCTCCATAAAAGGATTCAATGTTCAGATTGTTTTTAGTCGAACTTGGTACGGTGCGGACTGTGTAAACATAAATGAAGGACAAAAGAAAAAACGTAATGAATCGTTGTCCATGATAATAAGATACCGTCACATAAAAACGCTTTTCGAATATTAAAGACACCGAGCAGTGTCAGTTTTTTTAAATATTCATTTCACCCACAATAATTAATTATTTTCACTGGTAACTGCTTGATGAAGATTAATCATTCATTCATACATAATAAACATACCCGGATAAAAAATTAAAGAAATTACCCAATTTTTTATTTTAAATTAAGTGCAAACATATTTTATAAATACTTTCAATAACCGACATGGACTCACGACATTCTTGGTGATCAACTCCCAACCTTCGATTATTTCAAACAAATGAATAAACATAAATTCACTTATAACCATTTGCCATCCGCCATTCACAAACAAAATTAATTTAAAACCATAAAATCAGAGCCATATGTTCCCCTTAAAGGACATCAACCAAACTCGAAAGGTTGAAAAAAGGATTACAATTTATAATGCTTCCAACCACCTACGTTACATGAAAAGGGCAATCGAATTGCTCCAGACGTACTTTGTTAAGTGTATGCTTGGCTCGAAGGAGTACAGAACATGGATTGTGTTCTGTGCTTACACGAGACAAAAGTAAAAATTCTTAGTCCACAAGCGAGGAAAAGAAAAATAAACTGCCGTGGCAAACAATTCCCAATAATGGCGACTGAAATTGCAGAAACTAAAGAGAAAAAAAAGATCCGTGAAACGCTATTGAAATTGTCAATGGCAAACATATTACCCGAAAAAGAAAAACGACTAAGAGAAGGAAACATAATTAATAGCCACACGATTGTGCCATTCATAGCAGTTTTGTAAGTTCGCTCCTTTCTGATTTGGAGGATTACATGAAGGATAATGGATATGCTGGAATTTCTATTACATTTTTCAAAACTTGCAGATTTGTCAAAGTCTCTGACTACTTCTCCTCCATTTCAATGAATGGTCACAATCGAATGTAGAATGGAATGGAAGAAAACTTTTACTTTTTTTTCTCTTCATCTTCTGAATCCGCATGAATCCATGACTTGAATCCAGATGTGTTACAGATGCACATGCTTCATCTCCCCTACAATTGAAAATCGGTATGATGAAGCATGTTTCTTAATGAAATACACCATAATTTTAATTTTATTGAATGGAGAAGACAAACACGGATGGATGGGAAATGGCGAACTGGTTTTGGACACTATGAATCAGATCCAACACCACAGACCGAAAAAAGAAGATCTAAACTTAGCCATAACAGCTTGCTTGTAAGATACTTGTGTACAATGTTTATGCGGTACTTGTATCATTTCAGATGTCGAATAATGGCATGTAACGAAGAAATAACGAGAGTGAGAACAGAGTACCGAATAAAAAGTATCTGAAGACAGCAGACACAAGAAGACGCGACGAAGATGATAAAGCCAGAGAATCATTCACACAGCAGCCAGGCGGAGTAAGCAGAGGCAGTCATGCAATAATAAGAAAAAAAACATGTCGGGGAAACAAGTTGAGTAATTGCAGTACTTACTACTTCATTCCACATCGAAATGTAGGCGATTATGGCTGCAGGAAAACGCTCCTTAAGGGAATTCCTTTGTGCGACATGGCCACAGAGAAACGTATAAATCGTTTACACAATGCAAACGTCGGACGCTTCAACGCAAAACACTGTGGATTGTGTTCTTCGCAACGAATGCATGTTCAAAAATGTTATTTTAGATAACTGTGTGGAACATTTTTCACTTAGTATTGTTGAGAATTGTAGTTGAGGTGAGGTGATTCGTCGACGTTTTGAAAGTACGTATCAAAAAAAATTAATTTTGTAGATCGAATGTGGACCATAACATCCATAGTTGAAAAGAAAATAAAACAGGTCCAATCGGATTTATTGTAGAATAATTAGGTTCAACAACTCCTCCAACGGGCACTAAACCTTGTTGCAAACTGGTGCATAAAGGTTACACTAAAGGTCAACCCTAGGAAAAGCACTATAGTCGCCTTCACCAAAAGGAGGATAAAGGTACAAACTTACCAAACCTACCCTCTTTGGTGAAGCGATAGAGTTCTCAAAAGAAGTCAAATATCTAGGGATAACTCTAGACGAAAAGCTCACTTGGAACTCTCACATTACTATGACCATTGAGAAAGCCAGGATCTCTTTATGGACCAGCAAGTCTCACTGGCAAAAACTGAGGCACAAACCCCAAAATGACCCGCTGGCTATATACAGTAATCACCAGACCAATTCTCACATATGCTGCGCCCGTCTGGTGGCACAAAACAAAACAAGTATCAGTGCAAGCCAAGCTCAACAAATTGAAAAACTAGCTTGCATCTGTATCACCGGGGCCATGAGAACAACCCCCACAGCAGCACTAGAAGTCATCACAGACCTGCCACCTCTTCATCTCCAACTGAAGAAAGAACCAATGGTTTTCGCCCATAGACTGATCGTGGAGGATGACTCTAACCGTAGGCTCTTTCACCCTGATATCCTTACCGAAATGAACAGGCATGAAATCCTAGAGATATCTCTCACAGACAACTGTCTCCCCAGATACAACTTCAGCCAAAACTACAAGGTCACATTTCCGACTCGACACACCTGGAAACAGGATAGACCCTCCTTCAAACGCGAATGTGGTACACAGACGGCTCCAAAACAAACGAAGGCGTTGAGGCTGGAGTATACGGAGCTAATACCGGAACACACATCTATTACAGCATGGACAGATATAACGCCGTTTTTCAAGCAGAGATATTTGCAATAGAACTCTGTCTCAGAGAAAATATGAACAGAAATATATTTAATGAAAACTTTTATATTCTCTCTGACAGTAAGGCTGTACTTCTGGCCCTAAAGAGCTATGAAATCCCCACCAAACTGGAATAGGACTGCCTACAACTAGTACACCAGCTGGTCAGCACAAACAGTGTTCACCTCATTTGGATACCTGGGCACAGCCGCGATATAGGCAACGAAAAAGCAGACCTACTACCAAGAAAAAGCTCCGTATTACCATTCCTAATGCCACGGCCTTCCTGCGGCATACCCATCACCACCAAATGCTGCATAAACGATTGGCTAAGGAACACAACTGATCACTACTGGTTACAAACGGAAGGTAGCAGACAAGCCAAGTTGTTCATCCCAACTATGTACATCTCTCAGAAGAACGAAACAACTCCTCATTCGAGGAGTCAGATTCGCATAATCACAGGTTTCCTTACTGGACACTGCCCAGTCAACAAACATCTAAAAAAAATGGGCATTGTACAAGATGTGTAATGAGGACGAAGAAACAGCAGAGCACATACTGTGCCACTGCAACTGCCTTATCAGTACACGTCATCGTCACCTAGGCAAGTATTATCTAGAAGCAGAAGAAAGCATACTAAGTTTTATTACGAACTCAGGATTTTTGAGTGAACTGTAAGTGGGGGACATCACAATAGGCCCACTCGTGGCCGCAGTGATCAGGTGACTTTGTCCCACTCCCGTACCCTCTGTGACTTCTAACTCTAGGTTCAACAATACTCCGAGCAAATACCCTTTCCAAAATCTAAAGTTCAATATCACCAAAACAGCATTC
This sequence comes from Eumerus sabulonum, assembly GCA_951905685.1. Classification (NCBI taxonomy): domain Eukaryota; kingdom Metazoa; phylum Arthropoda; class Insecta; order Diptera; family Syrphidae; genus Eumerus; species Eumerus sabulonum. The sequence goes on along the minus strand of OX645060.1, from coordinate 163,860,696 downwards.
AAGCGTAACGCATTTAAATGGCAATTTCAAACGAAATCATAATTTGCAGACCTTAAAATCGTTTACTCGTGGAAGTACGATCTTTTCGGTATTTTCAAAACACTATAGAAGCCATTTGTTACGTTTTTCCGTGTGCTTACCTTTAGAAAACGAACAGTCGTTTCATTAGACGATAAAAACAAAATTCTATTCAAACTACGCGATAAAGAAGACGAACTTGAAAAGGACATGACCCAGTCAAGAGCACTGACCCATTACAAAAAGAAAGCACCGACCTCACGACGATACCGTTTCTTGCCATTGACTGGTGAATAAGCTTTACGCTCACACGAGTAATACCAAATTACACCTGCCAAGTAAGTAATTTTCTAAAAACATCACTTCCCACCCACGAAATAGAGACTTTTCTGTCAAATGAGAAGGAAAACCTAAACACGTTTTCAGCAATAAACTAACATATTTCTCACCCGTCGACCGAAAGTACTTGAAAACCCCAGAAAGTTCGGGGAGAAACAAGAATAAAAGAGAAAATGAAAGGCAAATTGTCTTGAAAACGATTCAACAACCCATTGAAGAAGGATATTAAAATCATCTAAAGCTGTGCTGTCAGGTACAGGCAATATAAAGTTCAGTACTTCGCCTCCAATGAAACCTCGAAGAAAAAAAAAATGTGTATGTATGTATGTAAGTTATAAGCACCGTCTAACACCCAAAACCAGAAAAAAAAAATACAGAAAACCACACAATGACGCTGAATATAGCCCACAAAAGTTTACCAAATATTCTCACTGTTTCTCCTTATGTTCGTTCGTTCTCCCAATTCTTCACACAGTACCATGTGCCGGGTTCAAAAACCTTATTAGAATGTCTATCAGGAGTGGGGAAACAAAAACGACGGCAGGCCTTAGACCCAGAGAGCAATATAGTACACAAGGGCAAGGTCATGAAGTTCTTCCAATTTCAATCCGACGCATGGAATTTACCCTGCCAAGTCACTCACTGTTTGTCCTGGGCCTACGGCAATGGCATCGTTTGTATTCTCGTTGTCCTTTTTTGGTTATAGACGCCCGGGATAAGTTCATTGAGAAAAATTCTTTGCACCATATCACATGATCTGAACTGCGCCCAAGTTATTAGAGAGAAAGAAAATGAGGGAGGACGAGCAATATTGAGCTTTTAGGCCTATGAACTCGACGATGACGTCCTTGAGAGAGGAGAAACTGAAAAGCTTGTTTTTTTTTTTTTTTTTTTTTTTTTTTTTTTTTTTTTTTTTTTTTTTTTTTTTTTTTTTTTTTTTTTTTTTTTTTTATATAGAGAAGAGAGTGTCTGGCCAGAGCCTTATTCTAATCAGGCTTTGTTTACCTTTATTCTTTGTGTTTAAAATGATTGGTGTTTTCAAGGACATTTCAATACGGTGTACATATTCATTATTAAGCATTATAAATTAGAAAATTAATCAACTTTCACAATTGCAACTCCTTAAACCGCTCATAGTGAACTCCACTACTCGTAATCCCATGACCAATCTCATAAAGCATCAAAGGATTTCCCTGCCTGCGTAAAAATTTTGAAAGGAAATTGAAAAAGGAAAGTAGTTTTCTATCCCTCTACCAATTGAAATAAATACATATCCGAAAAGGAAAACTCTCAAAGTATCTAGTGGAGCATTCTATATTACAGGTTATAAAAAAAAACACACAAATGCACAGGATACGAGAAGAGCACATTGAATGCATTATACCATAGCACGATAGTTACCGTGGCAACCAATAAAAGTCAAAGGATTTTGCTCTTTCTTCGTCTAAACGTCCATATTTACGTTTTATCGATATTAAGTGGCAAATAAATTGTCTATAAGGTTAACTCTTACTGCCAAAAAACACCATCAAGACCAAGAGAACAGCTTGATTCGTCCCTAAACTTTAAGGATACTACATTGGGCGAACTCGACTTGGTCCTCGGTTAAGTGTAATACGAAATGGGCAACATAATCGATATATTGACAGCAATTTGTATGATAAAAGCAAGAAATAAATTGAACTTTTGACCAATTCCACTAAGGAGACATTTTCAAAGTTTTCAAGATAACTTTTTCTCTTTCTTTTTAAATCTAACCATCCTTTTGACTATGGCCATTAACGGGTCGAAGGAGGGGACAATGAAGTCAATAAGCAAGTCTTTTACCAACAAAGAAGATAAGAATTGATGCAAATTGTGAGATTGATATTTGCTTGCCATTATTTTTCGATTAACTCTCGAATGAAGAGCGTAATACGATGGACTGTCGAGTAGAATGGAACCTTTTTCAATTGCAAGGACAACTCAGGCGGCAGATTTGCTTTTAATGAAAACATACGTATATATGTATCTAGCTTGTCATGGGCATACAACACTGCCCATTAAGCTTTAATTAGATGTGCAAGAGTCCTAACAGACGCCGTGCAACATTCAATCCTTCATCCTTCCAGTAACCACTGAAAGGACAAGAGCAGAAATATGTATATATATGTATATTCGCAATTACAGTGGAACGTGACAATATTTTATCATTTTCAATTTATTTCCCCATGCCCAATTGGATCCGGACTGAAGACGAAGAAGAAAAGCGGCAACACGACTGAGCGCAAGGAGCACCGTCAACATACTCCATACTCCTGTTGAAGCGGAGTACATCATGCACTTGTGGTCTTAATGGCAATTTCCAGTTCGGGCGCATAACTTATCAGCGCTTCATAAGAAGGGACATGAGAGTAGACATTGCACTCACTCTACACTTTCTATGGACCACTGTTTGTGGCATTGGCCCACTCTCCGATATAACAATGCACCGACCGTGTAAGAAATATTGAAACCGAAAATGGCAAAACGTGTGTGTGGAGCTTATGGTCGTTATATTTCTCTTCCTTTTCCACATTTTTCTTTTCGTTTTTTTTTTTCGCTTTTATTCCGCTTTGAAAAATATTCCTTGCGAAAGGAAAGTCATTTATTAAATTTTCACACAGCTGTAGGGCCACTCTGCAAGTCCATCCCAGGAAGGACGAAGAAAAAAAAAAGGACGAATGGAGTTGGAAAAATTTGTTTTTTCTTTCTTTTTCTGCTATTGCAGACGCTTTAATTACCCGCAATCATTTATCACATTGTCATAATCCCTCGCTGCTGTGGTTTGGCGGCTATGTTGCAACGATGGATGTAAGGCAATGTGACATTAAAAAAAAAAAACATGAATAATGGAAAATAAATTTTTAAAAAATTGATAAAAACAACAATGACGAGATACGACGAAGGAATAAAGAAATTACAATTTAATCGCGAGGAATTAACTTTTTATCAGAATTGATGGGCGAAAAGGACATAAAGGACAAAAGGCGAAGGATGACATATACATATAAGCCCGGGAGCAGCTAGTCAAAAAGTGATAAGACGTCAATAGACTAAGAGGCAGATTTTCTGAATGATTAATTAGCTTGCTCATCCGCGCTGGCAACGGTAGCCACTGGATGAACATTCGAACATTCGTCTGCCATAGAGAGTTGTTTCTAATAAACTACAATTCAGTTTTTTTTTTTTTTTTTTTTTTTTAATTTTTTTAATTTATTTAACAACATAAACGAAAGAAAACAAAAAAGGAGATAAGTGCAGTGTAGGACCAATGTCCTTTACAGCTGGTTCTTTGACGAAGTTGTGGCACAGGTAGGATTTAGTCTACCCGAAGCGTTGGAGGTTTTATTCACTCCGAGCGCCTCTTGTCACTCGTTGTTGTCGCCAGAGAGGATCTCTTGCCGCTCGTTGTTGTCCCCTTAGAGATTTTGGGCCTGCTCCAGTTTTCATGTAAACCTACGAACTAGGTCCGTTGGTTGAAATCGTTTTAGTCCTCGTTTTTGCAGTCGTTCGTAAATAGGGATCGTACGTATTTCGTGATTTGTATGCAGTAAGATTTTTAGTTCATGCTTGGCGCTGAGTAGTTTTATTTCCTCTATCACAGTTTTTAGGTGTAAATCATTGTGGAATTCATCATTGGGCACATATCAGTCTGCGTTTGTAATGGTCCGTAATATTTTGTTCTGTGTGCGTTGTAATTTGTGTATGTTGGAGTTTTTGGCTGTTCCCCATAGTTGAAGTCCTTAAGTCCAAATGGGTTTTATAATTGTCTTGTATATAAGTAGCTTATTGCCAATTGATAGTCTGGAGTTCTTTCCAAGCATCCAGTAACATTTTCGGAATTTGTCTTTTATTTGGTTACGCTTTTCTTGTATATGTTGTTTCCATGTCATTTCCTGTCGATATACATTCCGAGGTACTTGGCGCAGTCACTAGTTTTAATGTGTCTTCCATTTATTGTTAAAGGGGCTGTATTGTCAATTCTTTCTAGTGTATAACTCACATGTACTGTCTTTACTTCGTTAATTTTAATGCCCCATTTTGTGAGCCACTGAATTGTGTTGTCGAGATGCTCTTGTAGTTTTTGGACATGTTTGGTTTTTATTAGCTTGTAGTATGATTGTATCGTCAGCAGAAGTAGCTAACATCGAATGTTGTGCTGTTGGGGTTGGTATATCCGCTGTGTAGATCAAGTAGAGCACCGGGCCTAGGATACTTCCCTGAAGGACCCCGGCTGAGACTCTGAATTGCTTGGAGCAATCGTCGTTATACTTCACGTAGAGGAGTCTTTGTTCGATATAGCTTTTCACAAAAAAATAAAAGTTTTGTGGTAATATTTTGCTTAGTTTCTAAAGTAGTCCCGTGTGCCATACCTTGTCAAAAGCTTTGGATATGTCAAGAAATACTGCGGAACAATATTTATTATTCTCTAAGTCCCTTGAGATCTTATTTGTGACTCGATGTATCTGTTGGATTGTTGAGGAGTGCTGTTGATTGGGTACAATTTTGTTTTGGTCAAGTAGTGGTTGAAATCTAGCGTGTATAATATTTTCCAATAATTTTGAGATAGTAAGCAAATGGGTCGATGGTTATTAGCTTTTGTTGGATCTTTACTTGGCTTGGGGATAGCTTTTACTTCTGCTATTTTCCAGGTTTTAGGAAAGTAATGCTGTCGTAATATGGCATTAAAAATATTTCTTATAAACACTAAGCCATGGTCTGGTAATTCTTTTAAAATTTGTCCACTTATTAGGTCATAGCCAGTACTCTTCTTGGCTTTGGTTTTATATTTAATGAGATACCTTAGTTCATTTGTAGTGGTCGGTTTAAGCAAAATGTTTTCATTACTGTTTTCAAAGTTGTGGGTTTTTTTTTTTTTTTTTTTTTTTTTTTTTTTTTGTCTTTTTTGTTTAGAAAGGTTTTGGCAAGGAACGTCGCTAGTGTTGTAGCCTTTTCTAAGTTAGATCTAGACCACGTTTTGTTTTGAGTTAGGATGGGTGGTTGATGTGAAACCGTCACTTTTAGTTTTTCTGTTGCCTTCCAAAATGAATAATTTGTTTGTGAAGTAGGAGTCAGAATTGAAAGGTATTCATTTAGGCATTTATTCTTAAAGTTTTGTAAGGATTCCTTGACTTCTTTCGTGGCTTGGTTAAGTTTCATTTTTAATTCCGGTGATCTATTGCTTTGCCATTGTTTTCTTAGTTTTCGTTTTTGTTTGATTTTCGTTAGAATGTGTGGCGATGTATACAATTCAGTACTAACCCCATTCGATTCCAAATGTATCAGTTAACAGTAAAAATAAAAAAAATAAAAAAATCAAATAACATTCGAAAGCGAATCCATAACTTTACTGACCTACAACAACGTTTATTCTCAAGCACAACGTCAATGAAAAGCCAACAACCGAACAATTAACGACTGTGGGCGTTCGTCACAGTAACAGCCTGAAAGCCTCCGCGAAATTTTCACGACTCAGCTACAAAACGTCAAGGTTTAGTTCCTCATAAATGCATCGCATTCCGCATAACTTTAATTTCCACCTTCACAACATAACAACAATCAACCAGCAACCGATAACCGAAAACCTCATTCAAATGAACAGCACTTCGCTTCATTTTACGGCTGCGTGCGTTACCTTATAATAATTATAAATGAATATATGTATGTATGTACCTACATATATGCTGCATATACATATACATAAATAAATGAACTACAACTAGGTTACAACTGCAACGCGAAATAGATTTACGAGTAATTTTAACAACCCGCCCGACGAACCCAATTCATCTCGTTCGTACAAACAACAGAGCACCATCATCATTTATATGTAATACATAGGTACGTGCGTGCGGTTGTAGGAGAAAACAAAAGCATAGAAATTAAAAATTTATTTAAATATCAGTTCCACGGAAGGCAACAACTAAACTAACAAAACAGTAGCCGGCCGCATGAGTATTAACCTAAAAAGCAAACTATTATATATCGAAAACCATTGTGCCATGAAGCACTTAGTACATGTAAACAATGTATGACTCAGGAAAATACGAGATTTGCTACATCAACTCATAGGAGTCCTAAATCCGCGATTAAAAAAAAAAAATGTATCTGTATCTATCAATCCGTATTGTTGACAAAACAACTTAATTCCCGGCGCCGTCGTTTCTCATATTGTTTTCGGATTCATTCGCAGCAATCTAGGTATGTCAAGACCAAAAGATGAAAATCTGATTAATGTCTCTTATGTCGAGATATACAGTGCGCCCTCAACTCATGAATTGCATGCTATAGATCACTAAAATTTTTCACTCTTTTTTTTTTTTCAGTTTTAATTCTGATAGCTCCGCCAAGAGTGGGTGGTCTCGTGGGGCTAGTGCAAGCTTATAAGCATCAATATGTATACAATTCACATATCGTACTCATGATCTTATAGTACATGCCTGTATGCGAGCTCGTCAGTTCGTCGCTAAGACAATTATTTCAATATTAATCAGATTTATTGGACTCATAAGTCTTGTTCTGGCTTGGCTCGGAGCGCCGAGGATGATGTGTATACGATACGATGTGGCGAACAACGAAAAATCATTGTCTGAATGGGACATTAATAATTATTTTTTGTTCGTTGGCTCAGACAGGACCAATCGACCATGACTTTTTCTTTCTTTTTGTTCCAATGTTGTAGAAAACGAAAATGAATAATAAGAGAAATTAACTCGAAACACAAGGAGACCTTTACTAGCGTTAGTTTAATGTTGTGTACACTGAAACTTCGAATAAGAATAAATTCTGTGTTGAATCTGAAATTTTAGCAGCACATGTTACGCATCGAAAATACTGCCTGCAGATGTTCCAAAGTTCAAACACTTTTAAAGCACTTCTATCACTTGATATTCGGAATTTTATAAGTAGGTAAGAGGGAATTAGCAATAACTCTGTCAACTTCCCCTGAATACCTACATATGTACATACAAATCGATCGTTGAAGTTTTTGACAAAGTGACTACGAATAGCCCTCAACCGGCTTCATCAAAAACACAAAATTACGTATTATCGTAAAACTACAAAACTTAATTCTAACAAAAAGATGCACAATTTTAAAACTAGTTTTTAACGGGCAGACAACAAAAATTTCTTGTACTGGTTTCTAATTCGCAAGATGCGGACTCCTAGGAGGATATATGTACATACATATGTATGATGACATCACCGCATTATTAGGCATAGGGTTAGTTTGCATTTTTCAAACCGTGAATAAGACTTGACACTCATAAGGTGTCCCCCCTATTATCACGTGCCAAGCCCTTTTCGGGATACGAGGGTGCTCTGAAAATCTTTCGACGTGAACGAGAAGATAGCAGCACTTGTCAACAAAAGCTGGGTTTTGTTCACATCCTTTCAAACGTTCTTACTTACTTAGGTGTCGCTACAGTTCGGGGTGAACCTTGGCCTCAACCAACAACAAGCCAACATCTTAGACGTTGGATCGATGTCGCTGTGAAACCTTTACGGTTCGTGATTGAATCATCTTGGGACCGAAGATTATTCGCAGAATTTTCCTCTCGAAACGACCAAGGGCCTCTTTATCCATTTTTGATAAGCTCCATCTGCGCCGTATAGGAGGACCGGGATGATTAAGGTTTTATAGAGGATCACCTAGTCTTCCGAGAGAGGGCTCTACTACTCAATTGCCTCTAAAGCCCAAAGAAACAGCGCTGGTGACGTTGCCTCTTGTTTACCAGTGAGCAAGATAGGCGAAATCCTTGACTACATCAAGGTTATAGCTGCCGATAGTGACGTTCTGGGCAAGACGTCGGTGTTGTGCGTCTTTCTTTGAGGACAGGATATATTTAGTTTTGGCCTCGTTTACCTTCAGACCCACTTTAGCCGCTTCTACTTCAATGCTCACCAAAGCTTCATTGCCGTCTCGCTGTGTTCTCCCAATCACGTTAATGTCAGCAGCGTATGCGAGCAATTGTGCAGACTTGAAGTAAATCTTGCCCCTTGTATTGGCCAATGAATCCCTCACGATATCTTCAAGGATGATGTTAAAAAAAATCACATGACATCGCCCTGTCTGAGTCCTTTTTTGACATCGAAGGTCTCGGTTAACTCCTCACCGACCTTACTGGAGTAGCGAGAATTCTCCATTGTCATCCTGCACAGTCAGACGAGTTCGTATAGCTCCTCTCTATACACGCTGTCATATGCAGCCTTGAAATCGACGAAGTCGATCTTCTCCAAGATCTTCTTCTTCTTCTTTGGTGGCGTTACAGCCCATGAAGGACCAGAGCCAGGCTTCTCTCAATCACCCATGTTGTGTGTGATTTATTTTTCGCACAGGTGAAAGGGACCTACAGTTTTTATTAATGCCGATTCCGAACGGCGTGAGTCGAGAAGCTTTTTCATGGCAAGTTTACTACGGGGGGATTTGCTAGTACCCCACCGAGGAGGAACGTCGCGAAATAAACAGTCGATGGAGTTGGTGTTATCGGGATTCGAACTCGCTCATCGTGCGCCAGTGTCCAACACACTAACCACTGCGCCACGGCGTCCTCAAGATCTACCGCAGCGTAAATATTTGGTCTATTGTGGATTTAATTGGCCTGAAACCACACTGACAAGAGCCGATCAGGTTATCCACAAACTGTTTCAGGTGTTCACACAATACGGCAGAGACGATCTTATATGCGATGTTGAGGAGACTTATTCTCTCATAGTTGGCGCAGTTATAGGGGGTCTCCTTTTTTTATGGGTCGGGCAAACGATGCTGAGATTCCATTCGTCGGGCATGCTCTCCTCCGACCATACCTTGCAATTAAGATGGTGCATGCACCTTACCAGCTCATCTCCAGCCGCCTTAAGAAGCTCAGCAGACAGGCCGTGTGCGCCCGCGGCTTTATTAGACTTAAGTCTTGATATCGCTATTTTAACTTCGTCTAGGTCGAGTGGACTGAATTCTGTTACACTGTCGTCCATTACGAATGGCTCGTTCTGCCTGACAGCGGTATCTTGTCTATCATCGCCGTTATACATTCTGCAGAAGTGGTCTTTCCAAATCCTCAGCATCGACTGCGACTCTACTACCAGTTCTCCATTTTCATCTCTGCATGCCGCCACTCTGGCTTTGTAGCCATGGCGTGTTCGCTTTACCTTACTGTAAAACTTACGGGCGTCATTCCTGCGGAAGCATCTCGGGTGTTCCTCTCTTCTCTTCTGCTCATAGATTTCGCGAACAGCTCTCGTCCGTCGTTGCAGCATGGATTTATATGCCTCATGTTTTGCTGCGTGGGCTTGTTCGCATTGTTCATCGAACCAGGGGTTTCTAGGTGGTGGCGGTTTGAAAACCAACATCTCTGAGGCAGAGTCTCTGACGGCGCTCTGGCAATGCGCCCATTCCTGCTCTATTGATTGTGTTGCTGTGGGCGAATTTTGAGAGAGCTCGGAGGAGACACGATCGGCAAAGATTCTAGCAGTCTCTTGCGATTGTAGCTTTCCGACGTCAAGCTTACGTAGTCCTCCTCGACTCCTAAGCATTCTTGATATCCTTATTCGTACCTTGACTACAACAGGGTAGTGGTCCGAGTCGTTGTTGGCCCCTCGGAAAGTTTGTACGTCGAGAATACAGGAGTGTCTGGCGTCGATCGCAATGTGATCAATCTGGTTGGTGGTCGATTGGTCAAAAGACCGCCAGGTACCCTTGTGGATGTTGAGATGGGGGAATGGCGTGCTTACTACAAGGAGGCTACGCTCCGCTAGGAAATCGATTAGCCGGTGTCGGATGTGGTGTCATGGAGGCTATACTTTCCTATGATCGACTCAAAGATGTCCTCTTTGCCCAGTTTTGCATTAAAATCTCCTAGGACTATTTTTGTGTCCAGCTACGACATAGAGCATTGGGCATAGGTTCTGTCTAGAAGATCGTAGAATTCTTCTTTGAGTCGATCGTCCTTTTCTTCCATTGAGGAGTGAGCGCATATTAAGCTAATGTTTCCAAATTTAGCTTTGATGCGGAGGTTGTGTGTCCACTTCGATTGAGCAGGGACAGAGATCGAAGCTGGCGTTTGCCATGTTAAACGCGATCAACTTCTTTGCTTTGTTTGCTCGCTCGCAACACATTTACAGGCGAATATTACTCCAATCTTCTTGACCATATCGATGCTAAAATATGCGAGAAGAGGACTGGCATTACTAATCATTACAAGCCGCTTAATTTACATTGTTACTGTCTCCGAATCAAAACATTTAAACATAGACGTAAAATTTCATTAGCCAGCTTGCCTTTCTTGCAAAATATCATCACTCAACTGAAGACACAATGCAACTTGCATTTAATTAACTGCAGATTTTCTTGTATTCCATAATAAACAAACTAAAACGAAAAAACCAAGGAAGAGAACACAATTCCGCGCTGTTCATTAACGTAAATGCAAATTGAATTCTTCGCGAGACACCCTGCCATCCGTAATCGAGACAAATGGATCTTATAGTCTTTCATTGCCGAATCACGTGTTTATATCCCTTTTTATGGTCGATGAGCACGCGAAAAAGCTTTTATTTCATCTGTCAAAGTCTTATTCCGGCTGCCTTCCAGGTTATTTGCCTAAACTAATGGCCAGAGAAAGATCAATACTTCGAGCGCTATTTGTTTGGCTTGGAACTCACTCAATTTCAATCCAATTAGGATCATACCGGGCTCGTGTTCGTTTTCTTTTTGTGTGGAAATTCTTAGAAAACAGAAATACGAAAATGTTAAGGAGATTTCATTTCAATGTGGATAAATTCAAGTACAAAGCTACTGGAATGTGAAAAACATTCTCTATTCTTCCATCTATTAAGCCCCCCTAGATATCCTTAGTTCGAGGATATCAGATGTATACGACTTGGATCCGTACCAAAGCCCTGTCGGATGGCATGGTTCTGTGAAAGTTGTTTTAAAATAGTTTTGAGTACTCTCTAACAGATAAATAGAGATATGCAGCACACCATAACATTACATCTCCGAGTAGACACAATAACCGAAAAAGAAACGGGAAGAGAAATACCTACATATATCCTTTATAGATCCTGTAGCTCATATGGTTGCTCGGTTGTGTTCAATGGTTGTGGCAATGGAATTTAAAGTAAAACCGAAAAAATCGTCAACCTTACCCGACAAATTCCCATCTGTTTACGGAGGTACTATGTACCTCTCGCAGACAATTGTGATTTCCATTCAGATGCAGCTCAGTGGGGAGATTGCTGGCAATAAGTGCATTCAAGAGGATTACCATGGAAATAAGGAAGACACAAAATATTTGTAAAAACTCGGGATTATTACTTGTTCTCTTTTTGTTTTAGAATCTGAGTCGGAGTCGTATGAGTTCAATGGCATTTGCAAGATAAAGGGGATAAATGATAAAGTAGGGTGTCCTTGTATCGTTTATAAAGTTCATTATCCTTGCGTAGGTGGCAAGTATCAACGATGAACTCATTATGGGACTGAAGAAGTGCTTCCCGAAAATGAAAATGTACTATAATCTCATTATTTAACAGTTCAGGATAGTGTATAGCAAAGACATGAGATGACTAGATAATAGTAGTCATCAATCATCGTATGAAGTATGACAATTTGCATACGATTCTTAAAATAAGAAACATCCATAATGTCTCCTTATAATAGAAGTGACAATCTAACAGATTCACGGATTCTCAGACTGTCCATTCTATTTCTACAAACGTACCATCTTCAACTACTATACAAAGCTGACAATTGGCACTTTGACAGCAAACAACGTCAACGACAGCTAAAGCATCTTCTTCACATAAAAACACGCATTCTGCGAATAGAGAAGACATTTGTGCAAATTTTGCTCTTTCCTTGGTTTCTTTCGAAATTTGAGTGGAAAATCGTCTCAAGAGTCCTTTTGATTGATTGCCTCGAGTATGTGTGAAGTGAAACGATGCGATGCTCCTTTCTTCTATTTTATCCTGTATAGGTAGACATGTTACACACGCAGATATATATATATATATATATATATATATATATAGAGATAGATATAGATATCTGATGACTGTCGTAGGAGCAACGGATACATTTAAATTTATTATTATTTCAATTTAAAAATGCATTGAAAGTGAATCTTCTTCACAGAAAAAAAACAAAAACGAAAAAAGTGTAAGGAAGAACAAGGCAGACAAAATGAAATATTGAATTTATCATAGCCAAGCTCTGCGTGTGGCGGGAACGAGGACATTAACCGATGACAGGAACAGCTACAGTACTAACCGCCAGCTGCAGTGTACTCTCCTCCCTCCAGTCACCAGAATGCAAAACTTTCCTGGCTCCGACTCCGACATGACATTTATTGTTAGTGCCATCATTTTTGCTGTCATTGTCATTACCGCCATCTCTTGCGCGTCATTGTCATCCGCATAGCACACCACGGCAACGGCGACAACATCTTTTTCGTTCTTTTACTATTCCTGGTTCCCCAGCTCCGACAATTGTCGTGCACTTTGTCAGAGGCAGGAATTATGAATCGAGCAAGTCCTTGAAGACAGAGAAAAACACTTTCATTGCACAAGAGTAGTGTTTGTGTTGTTAGAAGCACTTCAAAACATTCTCATCGTCATCATTGCCGATGTTCATCATACCAACCCGGGGGACGCAGGTTGGGTGTTGATCCTTTTGTAAACCAGTACACCATCTACCTTCGTCTTGTTGCAATGTCACATTGAATTTTGGAGATTATAAATTGCTTCTTCATCACACTACACACTCCTCATCAAGAGACTCTCGGCTCTCGGCTAGCATGAGTCGAAAGAAGCCCTCGTCTGCCATTTGACTTAATTGATTTTTACCGTTCGGGCTATTAAACCATGAGAAGAAGAAAAGTTCACTCACACAGTGGCTTGTAAAACAGCTCAGATGACGAGCTTAAGTATCTCGTCGTCGGGAGCTCGTTGCTCATTCCCGCCATATAAGCTTTCAAAGTCTTGAAAAGATTGTGTCTGGAAGGAAATCTAATTTGGATGCGATAGATAATGCAACCGAGATGTTGTTTCACGACGAAACGAACCACCTCTCCTGCGACCCAAAATTTGCTTTGTCTATGCTACTGAGAGAGGAAATTGCGTTATTGTGGCATGAACAGGATTCGTATTTAATAAATGCGATTAAGAAATTCGAGATCTTTGATGTGTTTTTTAGGGATAGACAGTATAGTTTGTTGCAAGTTGAAAGTTGTAGCGACCATTTGGCTTATTTAGGCAAATTGGGTCGGTACTTTACATTCGCCCTAACTATGTTGAAGCGAAGAATTTGAGATACGATAGGATGGAAAACAGGTATGTCAACAACATTTTATTCATGATTTTGCTATACAATTGTCGCTATGTCGCCCAGAATGACAGTATTAACCTAAACACCTGGACTATGGTCTGTTTCCCAGGTCACGAAGTCAATTACCCGGCAAAATTTACATCAAGTAATCTATTTTCAATTTAAATTCGTACATATCTCAAATAATACAGGCAATCCATCAAACCATTTCATCCTAATTGTCTGCCACTCATTCATTTAACCACAGAAGCAAAATACTCGCTAACCATTACAACAAACTCCGCGCCCAAATACACCCGTTCATCTCGTTAGTGCACTGTGCCGCTTATAAATATCGTGTAACCGACGATGTAGCAAGTGCTATCTCTCCGCCACGGCCACCACCTCCGCATTCCACACAGCATCCAGTATGCGATACATAGTGCAATGATTCGAAAACAATCACTAAATTTCGTTTCGTATCTCTAATGCTGTTTCAACACCCAACAGATTGTCTTAGGTCAGTCAGGCAGTGCACAAAAGTTGGCGCTTGCTTTGGTCTACAACCAGTATCGAGACGTTTTAATGTTTATTTTCTGTTGATAAGTTCTCACATAATTACATTCTCGTACACACCTCGTTTTTACCATTAAACCCACTAAGGAGGAGGCAGTCAGGCGACCACATATTACCAAAGCAAAACTATTCTTAGAATCCTCCACCTATATCATATGTATGTACGAGTATCTGAGCAATTACAACTTTGGGTAGTCTTTACGGATCTGTTTCCATCTGGACGAATGTCGATCGTGAGAGAAAATACTCATATACAAATAGGTACATACAACATATGTATTTCAGCAGTTCCAAGAAACACCCAAAGATTGATAGTATGTGAAGGAGATTTCATGTCGAAATCGTCTAACCAATACGCCCACAGCTATAATGCTGCATCTCAATACTCAACTATGAACGGGGTCAACACCGAATAGTTTAGATATTAATTTGCCCACATACGAGTACTGGATATGTGTAAGCGCACGTATGTATGGCACACAAAGCAATAATGTGCGGTAATAAAATTCACGACCAAAATTGGCGCGATTGAATGTCGTTTCTCTTTCTGTCTTGCGTATCATTTAATTGAATTTCGATTAATGGTGAAAAATTATACTTCAATGTGATATAGTAACTTTTTGGTAACAGGAATAGTAGACATGAGTGTCTATTAAATTCCAGTTGTAAGACAGCCGCGGCAATGAACGACATTGAAGGTGTCGTATTCATAACTCATTCGTGCAACATTAAGTGCACCGACGTCGAGTCATCGATGCATAACACCATTTACACACTAAGCTCCTATGAGCTTGAAATCTTTAAAAGTATCTATAATGTTGGATGAATGTACATACTATATTTTGTTGCGGTGGGAATGTTGTGTTTGAAGGTAAGTCATGTGCAATGACTCTTCAGCGCGGTTAATTCTCAGCAGCGTATGGTTCGGGTGGTATTACATTTGAGCCTTATCGGATTTGTGGCTTTTGTGGGAGGATCCGTGAAGCACAGGTAATTCGAATTGAGAGCTATGTATCGAAAGCCTTTCGATGTTATCTTTTTAGTTTTTTGTGTACTTTTTGATGATCAACCTGTTGTAAGCTAGTTTCCTTGAACAGCAATTGAAATAATCCAGCGTGGTTTTCAACCGTGTCAATCTAATTTCCTATCGGTTTTACATAAATCGAGACCCGCACCATGTGAAATGTAAGTACTTAGGAGGTATATTACTATGATTCGAAACAGTCAGATAACAAAATCTCTCACTCTAATGCCAGGACGAATGGGCTTTTTCTGAAGTACTAAGCCTTTCCTAGGTTTTAGTTTTAGCCTACCTTAGGAATTGAAAAAAAATCGGCTTCGAAGAAGTCGATGATGATGTTACCCGCAAGCATCCAAAAACATTTGATTTGTCGAACTCTGCGAAAGAGAAGGTATGGCAATTAAGGTCCGGGAATTTGTAAACTAGGACGGTAATCCGCTTCGCAATCTACCCAAATTAAGCGTAGCAAGCTCTTTTATAGCAAGCAAACGCCGCGATCGCATCCGAGATAAGCAACATCTCGTCCCGGACCTTCGAAGGATGTAAATCTGTGCAACAGACATGTTGATTTCTGGTGCCGTTTTTGACATCAGACTTTTCTGTATAAGCTGTAAAGGAAATGTAAGGCCTCGCATCTGCATCAATTGCAGCCATGAAATCAGACATAAAACACACATAAAATGGAAAAACGATACATATCACATAAAATCAGAAAAGGACAACAGCAATTATATTTAAAGTTCAAACGTTTTCGCTTTATTTAGCATTAGGCTTATAGGTAGAATTTACGAAGTTCTATCATTTTGTAATGATAGCTCTTGGAGCCTTTCTGATTCGGGGCACATAACGATCCATCCAGCATGGTTGTTGATTGAAAGTAACATTGACTTAGAAAAGGCTGGTTCTATGAGTACTCCGAACAACTTGCGAACACGCGAAAGACAAACGTATGATAGACCAAGTCCAAATTCAGCATCTCCTATGTCAACGACGGCACGATCAACTGTGATGCATTGAGATTTATGTATCGTAATAGACGTCCAGCGGAAATTGTTTTCGTGTACAGTTACCAGTACCTTTTTTGAATCCTACAGTCTGAGGCAGAATAGGGATTAGTCCATTATATACAGAAGGCCCTTCATAGACATCAAATCGAACCAAGACGCATATCGGGAACTCATTCGTTATACCTTCAGCATCGGAAGGCGCATAAACTACATCAACAACAGTGCCAAGGGTCCCGTTGCAAAATCCTTTTGCCATCCAAATATTTTGCGTGAGCATCACACGACGACCACTTGCTAGCTTGAGGATGCGCTGTAATCCTTGGGCGTCATCAGCTGAAGCACGACTTGTAATATTGTTGTTATGGATAGTCTTTATCAATGCAACCGGCTTACGCAGATTTCGTAACATCTGTTCATTGTAGATAGCAATTTCAGTTTTCCGAGCTTTAAGTCGTATGTATGTATATTGGCGTTACAGTCCATGAAGGACCTGAGCCGAGCTTCTCTCAATCACCCATGTTGTGCGTGATTTCATTTTCCCTTAGGTGAAAGGGACCTACAGTTTTTATTACCGGTTCCGAACGGCGAATTTCGAGAAGCTTTTCATGACAATTTTACTACAGGGGGTTTTGTCAGAACCTCACTGAGGAGAAACACCGTGAAAAACACGTTCGATGACATGGCTGTGTTGGGATTCGATCCCGTGTCATCGGCGTCAGAAGCCAACAAACTACCCACTGCGCCACGGTGCAGCTCGTAGTCTTCGTTTGTAATTTTGTCAGAGGATATATTTTCGAGTGTTTTCTTGAATAGTTCTTGCTCGATTCCGGTTTGCCTCATTACTTGTTGCAATACAAATACTCGGGTGAACTTCTGATATAGAATCATCCCACGGATTGCAGCCATGTTACTTGGTTTTGGAATTCTTAACATTGACGTATCTCCAACAGGTGGCAGCTGACAAAAACCACCGAAGAAATACACAATGGCACAACTCAATAGACTAATTTTCTAGGAAAGCTTGCCTGAGACGCTGATCAATTTATTGATAACAAACGCAGTCCGACCATGGACATTTCGTCGCAGATAATAACTTTCTTGTTTGACATTTTGTCATTGACACTGTGCTCGTTCGTGTTGTCCAGACAGATCAGATAGTGCTCCATGCCTCGTAACCATTAAGTTTAAAGCAGAGTGTACTGTTTCCCCACCAATATTATTAGCAGCCACACCTGTAGGAGCAATCAACAACACCGATTCAGGACCATATTTTGCTTTAATTAGCCCAATCATTTTGCGAATGATACACGACTTTCCAGTACCAGCTTTTCCTTGCACGATAGTTAGTTTCTCGACTGTTGTTGAATCTAATTGTCTTGTCAAGTGGTTGATAACTTGCAATTGTTCTGGAGTTAATGCAATATGCACTGGTCGTGAAAAAACACGCGTCTCGACAAAATTTTCTTTGGCGTTTTTCAAAAAACCTAAATTGATTTCGATGCCAGGATATCTTGTTAAATTATCATTCCACGTATATTCCAAATCAATGTTTCTGTAGCCGCTCGAACAATCCGTGAAATCTTTTTTTCCTATGACTTTCATTTTCGTCGATAGGAAAAATTGGATTCCGCGCATGATGAATTTTTCCTATTGGTTTCAATGGAAAAATGGTGATTATTCCTGAATGGTAAGGCCGATCGGGACATTCGACCCCTAGCGACACTCAGCGATGTCCACATTATCACCATGTTTTGGCCAGTTTGATCAAGATCGCCCGAGTGGTCTTGGAGGAGTACGATTTGTTGCGAAATACATGTTTGAGAGATAAGACAAAGAGCTAGCTCTACACAACGGTTCCAACGTTGCTTTGACCTTCTCTACACCGTCATGATGAGTTGCCTTGATGTATGACTTCATCTTGGTCGCACACGGAAAGCACGTGCTCGCAGCCTCTTCAGGACGCCAATAGAGAACTATCGAGTCACTGTCGGTAAGAACATACTACGAACGATGCTGCAGTACGAGAGGTACGAGAGTTCATTCACGTTGTTTTTTTTTTTTTTTTTTTTTTTTTTTTTTTTTTTTTTTTAATTAGTTCGCGCAGGTTCAGGAGTATACTTTTATGATGTTGGTCACACAACCTGAACGGATTGCAGTGGTTTGGGTCGTTAACTTTTCTCCAGGGCTGGCTGTCCTAGTTATGTAGGATTCGAGAGGAACCGACCGAATTTTCACGTTGATTGTAGTTCTCAGCAACTTTTCCATGCACTTAAGTGACCATATACTGTGTGTTATACCTTCGTCAGTAAGTTTGATCACTTGTCATTCATAACAGCTGAGTTGCATATTTCTTTTTCCGCACAGGAACTGTTTTTTCTTGGCTATGGAACAGCTTGGAACTACAGACCTTCCGCTCGACGATCGGAGATGTTTATCACTGCTTTACCCATTCAAACACACGTGTTTTCAACAGGAACTCGCCTCCACACCACCACCTGCAATTTCCGGAGGATTTTCGAGGGTTTTTCACCAGATTTTAGTAAACACACAAACTGGATGAAAACTGAACGAATGGGCCCTTCTAGACAGATGTTGCAATGCTGCCAGTTCTTCCGATTTATGACTAAATTCCCGGACCTTACCACACCTCGTAGGTGTCTGTTATGGTGATGGCTTTTGAGCTAAATCGAGAGAAGAGGGTAGGTGAGGCAACAATTTGTGGCATAATTTGAGCAGCCTGGCTGAGACGACCGCGATTGAGTTAACTAGTGTGTTATCATAGTGAAAGAGCACCAAATGGAGCCGGTTTTTCATCAATTCAATGTCGAATCGGTCAAAGAGTACGCCTGCTGTACCTATTATTGTTCAAGTGTAAAACACCGAGACAATTCTTAAAGATCCATATTCCCAAATACTCGGTATGGGATTAAAATATTCAAAGTTCCTCGAATACTTAAAATAAATATTGTCCAACTAAACCTAAGCTAAAGGTTATGAAAAAAAAAAATCGTAAAATCAAAAAGCACTACACAAGTAAACTCAGGCTAAATCGGCATCTCTCTCAAGTATGGAAATTAATTCCCCTAAGCAGTTTATCCGTTCCAAAATCGATTTTCTATGAATTCCTAAACAAGCAAGTTTGTTCCTTGTACCAAGGTCTGTGCAAGGACCTATGAGTGGGCAGGCAGAATAATTTATAATGCGCATTCAAGGATCGCAAATGTGATATTTCATCGAAAGTTGCATATTCCATTATATCTATATACATACATATATATGTTCGTACACTTCTTGTTCGTAAAACTGAAATTGCATTGAATACGAAATTCAGTGAAACAACGGTGTGGATCGAAGGAATAGAATTGAGATGGGGAAACAAGAAAGGAAACTTTCTCGGCTCCTGAGTAGATTTTTCTAGTTTGGTACACACCTACGTATGTACAAGTATGTATGTATGGATTTATCTCCGGTAAGGACATCGTCCACAATGCAAGGCTGTTAGAAATGAGGCAAGGAGGAAGAAAAGAAGGTGAATTGCACAAAATTGGATTGAATGCATAAATATTTAATTCACTTCGAGGAAAAAACAAAAACTAAAACGACAAGAATTTGAATCTGAAATAGAAAGATGTACAATATAAAGTTGTTTTTCAAAGACAGTCATCGTATGTATGATATTCTCTCAATATCTCCTTTGTTATTCTGCGAAGTACATAGCTACCGTTGACAATATCGCATCCCGTCCTGGCCCTACTTATACCGCGCAGAATAACAAAGCGAAGACACTCGCAATTGTCTCTGCATGTTTAAGTGCCACTAGTTTATCCTTTTTCACTTCTCTTTTTGTTTTTGTTTAAAGGATAGCTCTTGCATTGACCATCTGGCTAGGATTAAATTAAGCCAAGTAGCTATTATCCTAGTATTCATTCTGTTTTAATTAAAACGCACATTCATTTAAGGATCGACATCATAGAGTAGTTCGGAATTCATGCCATTCTGTTGACTCGCTTTTGTTAATCCTTTCGTCGCGAATACATAAACACAACTATGATGGATTGGGGAGGGGTAAACAAGAAGCATAAAGTCTCAACGAACCGTACGTTGTTGACAAAAAACATTGACGCAGTGAATGTTAACAAATAATTAACTAAGCGTTAAAAATTGCTACGACCATTTTGTTCTAGCAGAATACACACGCAACAATAATAAGGAGGGATGATAGTTACGCTGCGTCGAAATGGATATGTGCATTTTGATACTCGGCTAATTATGAGAATGTAAAGAGAAGGACTTAAAGCAAACAGTGGTAATGAAGATGGAAAAGGGTTGAACAGATGATATGCAAATAGAGTGACTGATTAAAAGCATGGAGAAGAGAAGAGAAACGAAAAAAGATATGCATCCAAGGATATGCTTCATCATAGTCGTGATTGATTATCGTCAATGCTGTCTCGTCGACCGGGCGTGTATGGAGATGGCAGTGTTGCCTTTCATGGAATGATGCAATTCAATAAATATGTTTTCTGTGCGGTTCCTGAAATGTACGAATGGATGTCATTAATAATGGCGATGCAGGACGCACCTCGAGTGTGATACAGGGTGAGTTATTCAGATTTGATGACTCAGTGACATTTGATAATAGTCGAGAGGTTATTTGTGGAATTCGTTTTCGTCTAACTACTTAATCATTTCCGTCTCCAAATGAATACAATTTAAGAATACCGATCCTGATACTGTCCTGTAACAACACATACTCAGCCAGATAGTCAACAACACTTGGAAACGTTCACTGCATTCAAATAAAAAACACTTAAGTGAAATGTACCGTGAAATTAAATAATTCATCCACCCAACAGCCAGAGACGCGAAACTTGTCTGGATTATCCAGACGTTTCCGGCGCAAGGTTAATATAATTAAATAAGTGAACTGAATTCTTGCACTCACCTTAACTTGATAGGAATTCAAACGTGTCTTTGGCAATAGGTTGAATGATGAGAAATCCAAACGACGAGAGAAAATACCATTACATCCAGATGTTGAACTAGAAATAATAAAAATAAGAAATAAAAGTTATTTGGTGTTGATCAAAGATACATATAAGTTGTAGAATATAATCTCACTACAGAATATGTACATATGTTATGGTATGTGTCCGCGGTTAAAAAAAAAAACTATCTAAGAGCATTTGACACAGGATTTAAATACATAACCGTCAATGATTGATACGAATTCGCCTCTTATGATAAGGTAAAAGACTACAAGAGTACTTTACAATCTTCTTCGAAAGTAGAAAAAACACGGACACTTACTTACTTCGGCGGCGCTACAGTACGTGGTGAACCTGGGCTTCAACCAACAAGCGTCTCCAGCTGGCACGGTCTTTGGCCAGCTATTTCCAGCGCCGCACGCCCAGTTGGTTAAGCTCCCCTTCCACCTACGGGCGCCACCTTTGATGCCGCGCCTTCCTTCCGGGATGAATTCGAAGACTCTTCGGGTCGGAGCTGTATTTTCCTTGCGCTCTACATGGCCTAGCCACCTTAGACGCTGTATAAGTATACGTCGTACCAGGCCGATGTCGCTGTACAACCCGTACAGTTCTTCGTTATATCATCTCCTCCATACACCGTTTAAACAAACGGGACCGTGTTAAGGAGACTTATTCCCCTTTAGTTGGCACAGTTATAGGGGTCTCCTTTCTTATGGATCGGACAAACGATGCAGAGATTCCATTCGTCGGGCATGCTTTCCTCCGACCATACCTTGCAAATGAGATGGTGCATGCACCTTACCAACTCATCTCCAGCCGCCTGCGCCCGCGGCTTTATTAGACTTAAGTCTTGATATCGCTATTTTGACTTCGTCTAGGTCGGGTGGACTGAATTCTGTTACATCGTCGTCCATTACGAATGGCTCGTTCTGCCTGACAGCGGTATCTTGTCTATCATCGCCGTTATACAGTCTGCAGAAGTGGTCTTTCCAAATCCTCAGCATCGACTGCGACTCTACTACCAGTTCTCCATTTTCATCCATGCAGGCCGCCGCTCTGGCTTTGTAGCCATGGCATGTTCGATTTACCTTATTGTAAAACTTACGGGCGTCATTCCTGCGGAAGCATCTCTCCATCTCCTCGATCTCACGCTTTCCGTGCTCTCTCTTCTTTCTTCTGAAAGGCGTGTGTTCCTCTCTTCTCTTCTGCTCATAAATTTCGCGAGCAGCTCTCGTCTGTCGTTTCAGCATGGCTTTATATGCCTCTTGTTTTGCTGCATGGGCTTGTTCGCATTGTTCATCGAACCAGGGGTTTCTAGGTGGTGGCGATTTGAAACCCAACACCTCTGAGGCAGCGACTCTGACGGCGCTCTGGCAATGCGCCCATTCCTGCTCTATTGTTTGTGCTGCTGTGGGCGGATATTGAGAGAGCTCGGAGGAGACACGATCGGCAAAGATTCTGGCAGTCTCTTGCGATTGTAGCTTTCCGACGTCAAACTTACGTAGTCCTACTCGACTCCTAGGCATTCTTGATATCCTCATTCGAAAATATAGGTGTCTGGCGTCGATCGCAATGTGATCAATCTGGATGGTGGTTGATTGATCAAATGACCGCCAGGTACCCTTGTGGATTTTGAGATGGGGGAATCGCGTGCTTGCTGCAAGGAAGTTCCGCCCCGCTAGGATATCGATTAGCCTAAGTACGTTGTCGGATGTGGTGTTATGGAGGCTTTGCTTTCCTATGATCGACTCAAATATGTCCTCTTTGCCCAGTTTTGCATTAAAATCTCATTGGCATTGGGCATAGGTTCTGTCTAGGAGATCATAGAATTCTTCTTTGAGTCCTTTTCTTTCGTTGGGGTGTGAGCGCATATTAAGCTAAAGTTTCCAAATTTAGCCTTGATGCGGATTGTTATGAGGCGTTCGCTTATATCTCGGAAGCTTAAGACTTTTTGTCGGAGTATTCCTCGAATAACGAACACCCGAATAGGCGCTGTTTATTCTCCTTGTAGCAGTTTCCGTAGTAGATGTCGCAGTTTTTTATCCGTCTTTTGCCTGCTCTATCCCATCGCACTTCTTGGAGTGCGGTTATATCTGCTTTATAGCAGTTGAGGGTTTACTCCAATATATCGCATGCACCCGGTCTGTTAAGGGACCTCACATTCCAGGTGCAGACTCTAAAGTCCGTTAGTCGTTTGCGGGGTCGTCAGCTTTGTATCCGTCCGTATCCGAGGCTTGTCGACGTTTCGGAACAAGTAGGTTTTTACGTGATAGGGATGATACCGCTAACCACAACCCCCAACCTGGAGGGCCAGGTTCCTCTTTCCCCAGGAACAAGGGGTTGAATCGCTGCACACATTGGTTCACTACCTGGCGGGTGCCAGGGTAGCTATCCAGGGACACGAACACGCGGATAATAATTTCCCTTCCTATCTTGGGTCGTACTCATGTACACGTGTACATAGATACCGAGCCATACTAAGAACGAAACGGAAATGCCTCCTACCACAAAGCTCGAAATCACATCCCCATGGCTAGTTGAACTGCTTTTTGTTAATGTTAGTCATGTCCTGCTTTCCTCACGATAGCAGATGTACATAGTACATATCTTTCAAACACTGGAAAATGACATTTCTCTTAATTCTTATCGCTCTTCTCCAATTCTTGTGGACACTGTGACCCAATTGTTTCTTTACAAAGCAGAGTGCATATCGCCACTTCCATCTGTCATCCTGTTTATCGTACAGATTGCTGCATAGTATTCAATGAATTCTTTTACATCTTTTTTTTTTTTCAACCTCATATCGAATAAACAATAAATAGCCGCGATGGCTATCTTAACTCAGCATGGTATCACCAGGAAGCAGCAGGAAAACGTAAAAAACAGAAAAGCAATAAGAGAACTGATTTCCTCAGCTATAACTGTTGACAGATACAAATGCAATTTCTTCATCTTACATTGTACCCCACATTCGGCATTTACAATCGAGGAGATGATGGGACAGAGAGGAAACAATCTGAATAAAGAAAACATTTATAGTTTGGCAAAACCGCCATTACGGTGCTTCATCACGTTTCCCGACTTGTCCCCGACAACAATGTTGTCTTGTTCCACGTAAAAAGTTCATCCCTTTTAGATGATGTATAACCCCGCAATACAGTAGAGGGCTAGCCAACCTCATGATATTTCCATGTGGGTGCTTGCCTGCCCTACGATTGTACGTGACTTTACATCAATGGATGCACAAATAAGCACCTACCGATGGTGCCGGATACAAGAGGTAGAAGCAACTAAGTGCTTCTGAAGTGGAGGGAATAGTTTGAATGCAATTAAGTTTTGATTTTAACTGAGTTTGTGCAGTGCCAGGATGTGATGATAAAAGGCTTTTTTGCTCTCTGTTGTTCGAGATACTCTTTCATTCAATTTAAGTTTCTTCTTTTTTTTCTTTTTTGTTTTTCTGTTCCATCGGAATTGCAGGTGGGATATCACGGACTTGGGACGGAGCGAAGGTTTCATGTCAAGTGCGTGATCCAATTTTCAGTACAAACAGAGAGGATACCTCTTCATATTTTATGTTTTCAAACTTCAATGGGGACCGATTTAATTGCACAACAAATATAAAAGACTTTCATAATCCATCCCCTATTGCTCAAAATATGTAATTACCTTCCACCACTTCCGCGCACGCGTTCTTCAGAGTCTTTTGTATGACATGTCAGTCGAGTGATTTCATTTTCGTTATTTTATATCGCAGACAATTAAATAGGCCCATCCGGTTCTCGCCGACACTATCCAGGTGTACCATCCCGACATCAATCATACTGATTACTTCTCACGTCTCATTTGGCTGACTTTGCAACCGAAACCGAGAGAGAAAAGGGGGAGTGTGTAGAATGAAAATCATTATTCACTCTTTGCCTTGTTTGCATTTTAATTCGCGGTATTTGCTCGTCGCACAGCTTTACTAACTGAATGACTGACTGACTGATTTGCCTGGACTGATCTTCATGCGACCTTGACAGGACGGCCCAGGCGCGAATAAATAAAATAAAATAAAAACAAACATGTAAATAGGTACTTGTTTATACACATATACATATTTCCTTTTGTATGGTTAGTTCCTCCGCACTTGAGAAGACTCGCCAAGATGACAAGGAGAGGAAAACATGCGAATGTTTGCTGAAAAAATAAATTTCAACTTTTTGAGAATGCCATTCACGTTTATCTTGGCGTTCTTTGGAGATTCTTTGTTTACAATTCACTTTTTTTTTTTTTTGTACACCCGCCCTCTCGTTCTGACGCGTGGATTAATTTGTTTGAGTTGTGTCTTACGCTGATTGGTTTTTAACGACGTTCCATTCGAGTATTACTTACTTAGTTCCATTTCTGGAGAATACTATATGATCAATATGAACAAACAAATCGTCTTTGCATATGCATTGAGTTTTTGAACATCGGGACTAAAGAAATCACTGAAAAGCTTTGGGACAATTTTCAAATTAGATACCCCATATGCTGTGGAACAGATTATCAAAATTGTTTATGGCAATTTTTCCTTTAATCGACTCATTTTCGCTGATACAGAGCTCAGTGTTCGCCTTCAAAGCGTAAGTTAATCCTAGGTTAGCTCGCATAAACTTTAGACTTCAAAACAATGCAAAGAAAAATGCGATGGCAGACAATCACATGTTTATAGGCGATATATTCCATTCAAACAACTTAGAATTTGCACCACCAGGAAATTACTCATCCATTAATTGGATTTGTTTCTTGATATCGTCTTGTTGAAACCACATATTGTGTATGTACTATGTATAATTAAAAGGCAAAAACGCTTGCAAAAACACGTTGAAAATTTTGTGAAGTGTACAGTGAAGATGAAAGCGCCGTGGCGCAGTGGGTAGTGTGTTGTTCTCTGACGCCGATGACACGGGATCGAGTCCCGACAACAACCATGTCATCAAACGTGTTATTTATTATAGTAGTACATATAACTATCAAGAAAAGTTTCTCGAAATTCGCCGTCCCTTTCACCTACGTAAAAAAAAAAAATAAAATTGCACACAACATGGTTGATTTAGAACCTCGGTTTTGGTTCTTCTATGTATACGGTAAGAATGCTGTGAGTGGAAGCTGGACCCAGGCTGTGGTCGGCCAATAACTGAAAAAATTAAAGAAATTTTGCAGCTGGTGGAGCAAGAACAGCAGACAAGCTGTCAGGAAATGGACTAGACATCAACCACATGACAGTTTGGAAATATCTAAAAATAGCAGATTTCTTAAAGAAGCTTAACGCAAGAAAATTTAATTGGCCGAATTCCAGTTAGTGAAAGATCTAGTATCGAGTTTTCATTAAATACTTGTTTTTAGAGTCGAGTTAAACGCTGTGTACGAGGATTAAAAACTCTCCAGTTGGCACGGTCTTTGGCCAGCTGTTTTCAGCGCCGCACACCCAGTTGGTTAAGGTCCCCTTCCACCTGCGTGCGCCACCGTTGGTGCGGCCGTCCTCTGCCGCGCCTTCCTTCCGGGGTGGATTCGAAGACTCCTCAGGTCGGAGCTGTATTTTCCATGCGCTCTACATGGCCTAGCCACCTTAGACGCTGTATCCGTAG
This sequence comes from Eumerus sabulonum, assembly GCA_951905685.1. Taxonomy (NCBI): domain Eukaryota; kingdom Metazoa; phylum Arthropoda; class Insecta; order Diptera; family Syrphidae; genus Eumerus; species Eumerus sabulonum. Next base: position 163,833,811 of record OX645060.1, on the reverse strand, counting down.
ACGTCGTACCAGGACGATGTCGCTGTACAACCCGTACAGTTCTTCGTTATAACTTTTCCTCCACACACCGTTTGAACAAACGGGACCGTAGATAGCGCGCAGAAGGGCATATTCATCCGCTTTTGTTAAGGTCCAAGCCTCTGCGCCGTAAAGGAGGACTGGGATGATTAAGGTCTTATATGTAGGAGAATAAATATTTTGCGGGAAATTTCCTGCGCACCATACTGTGATATTATGTATTAAACAGTACGGTTTGATAGCTGCATTTACATATGATCTTGACAAGTGCCGATCATCTGATCAGGTGAAGGACCTGAAGTCTACACTCCTTTATGTAATGATCGTGTATAAAAACGCTGATCGACAGAGGCAGCGAGGAGAACAAAAGAGTGTTAAATAGTAGAATAAACTCTGAATTGTCAGTTACGCAGATCCTGTTTGTTTTTCTACTGGCTCTTTTTCTTCCACCCCCCTACATATACAATGTCACTTTGGTTTTCCGAGAGGGCTCTACTTCTCAATTGCCTCTTGAGCCCAAAGAAAGAGCGGTTGGCAAGAGTGATTCTGCGTTTTATCTCAGCGCTGTTGTTGTTGTCGCTGGTCATCAGTGAGCCAAGGTAGACAAATTCCTTGACCACTTCAAAATTATATCCGCCCACGGTGACGTTCTGGCCCAATACGTCGGTGTTGTCCGTCTCTTTTAGATGAAAGCAGATATTTGATTTAACCCTCTTTAACCTTGAGACCCATCTTAGCCGCTTCTACCTCAATGCTTATAAAGGCCTCATTGACGTCTCGCTGTGTCCGTCCAATCACGTCAATGTCGTCGGCGTACGCAAACAATTGCGTAGACTTGAAATAAATCGTACCTCTTGTGTTGGCCAGTGACCCTTGCACGATCTTTTCAAGCACGAAGTTGAAAAAGTTGCATGACAGCGCGTCACCTTACCTAAATTCCTTTTTAACATCAAAGGTCTCGGTTTGCTCATTACCGACCTTAATGGAGGAGCGAGAATTCTCCATTGTCATCCTGCACATCCGGTTGGGATAGGGCTATCTGAGCTATTTTCTTCAAACAGAAAAACCATTACAAGAGATTGCCATTACTAAAACAATCGTAGAAAAAGGGAAGTCGTCGTTTTAAACGATCCACGGTGAAGCTTCTCGACTCACGCCGTTCGGAATCGGCAATACAGCCCATGAAGGGCCAGAGCCAAGCTTCTCTCAATCACCCATGTTTTGTGTGATTTATTTTTCACACAGGTGAAAGGGACCTATAGTTTAATGCCGATTCCGAAAGGCGTGAGTCGAGAAGCTTTTTCATGGCGAGTATGAATACTACGGGAGATTTTGCCAGTATCCTGCCGAAGAGGGACGTCGCGATATAAACATTCAGTGGCGTTGGTGTTATCGGGATTCGAACTCGCCCATTGTGTATCATCCATCGCCCTCAGACTACACATACTTATTCTTGAAACAAGTTGCAAGTTGCACCATATTGTTAAAAACAATCGTCGATTTCATCAAGCTAAAGCAAAAGGTAGTAGGTGATGTAGTAAGTCCTCAATTTCAAAATAATAAGGTCCAATGATGCCTTTTGACCACAAGCAGATAAAACAATCACTTCGTATAATGCACCTTATCATCGGAGGTGGTTTTAATGAGCCGCTCATTGGAAAAAACGCTACGAATGATGGTCAGGTGGCTCAATTCTTATGTTAATTGTATCTTGTTTGTGTGTAAATGCATGCCCATGTGCATAGTTCGCAAGAAAGTGGTCCTTTCAGTACCTACCCAAATTCAAGTGATTGACGCGTTGTTGTTTCGGATGATCTTTGATCTATCAGACATTGGCGGGGCCCCCACAGAGACCGTAACCTCGAATTTACGTACCAAACGATATAACTATTCAAGAGCTATCTTGTCAAGTATCGAAAGTCTAGTAGTTAGTGGCAAACTCTATCCCATATAATATTCACTTATTCCCGTCTATTTAGTCAACAAGTCATGAAAAACGGCTATATTAAAAGGATTGCATCACCAAACCATGCATTACTTAATCTATGACAAAAATTTTACTCAGAACCACCCTTTTGCGGCACAAATGGCTTTCTATCGCAAGTGTGTATGCACTTCCCCCAGTGCATTTGCATTTATCAGAAAGCAAACAGCATTGAATCATCAACCAAACCTAAACACAGTCGTTTGTCTGGAACTCGCAATTGTAATGCGAATCTCAATAATCATTATAACACACTCGCGCCTACGATATGTCGCCGTCGTGCTCACTCAGCGTCCACCAAACAAGTTGGGACCATATTTCTATTTAAATGTGAAAACAATTCACAAATTACATCACATATGCTCTCGAATACATTGTATGTATATTCGTAGATACTATGTTGACTATAGTCAATAATTCACTCTAAATGAGTTGAAGCCATTTGGAGATCGGACGCCGCCAAAGTGGTTACCCGTTTCTTTCCAAATTTTATTTGGTTCTCGAAAAAAAAACCAAATCACGATTAAAATATCATATTTCATGTCAGTGTTGCGCGTTAAATGACCCGTCAAGTGCGACGGGGCGCAAGAGGTGTCCACTACATCAATATGCCCATCGCAACGGAACCGATCCTTTGGCTCTACTTCTACTTCTCCTGATAACTGAGGAAAAAGGAAAACGAAAACAACATCAAAACTATGGCAACACAGTTCAAAATCAAATTAGTATCTTTTCGCATACACAGATGAATATAACGAGCTCGTCGAGACCGATAAATCAAATCAGTTTTGTCGGTAGTGTGGCCTGAAACGTTCAAGCTTTCCACCCACCCAGTGCTACTGCCTCTACACCTCTTACCATCCGTCGTCGACGAACAGCAACTGGTGCAAGAGAATTTCTCACCAACTTTGCCATTTTAATGTTTGTCCGTCTAACTATCGGTCTGAGTGTACAGGGATCGGTAGATAATGCGAGTAAACGTGTGTTGTCGGAACAACGATGTTACGATACTCCATACCAACTCTTCCAGTCTACATTTGGTTCTGGTTTCCTTTTCCCTACCCAGGCTACTTGCTCTATTCCTCCTAGCAATTATTGGCGGTGGACGGTCTCGGATGCGAATTGCGGTATGTTAAAGGTAATGTAATAGCGGAATGATGTATCTGCTGCAACCGGGGTGTGTTTTACTACAAACAAGCAATGAAATTACAAAATTCGAAATGGCAGTTGGTAATGGTGGTGTTTCTTTTTTTTTTTTTTTTTTTTTTTTTTTTTTTTTTTTTTTTTTTTTTTTTTTTTTTTTTTTTTTTTTCTGACTTTCAAGTACTTGACGTCGAGTTGCAATCGTACAGGTATTGCTGCAAGCGGCATGCGATACGCTCCTTTTTGGGTCGGGCCACAAAACTAATTCGATTTGGGAATGATTATCGCTATACCCGAGCACTTTACAGATGCTATACCATAGTGGCCATCAGCATAAAGAACAAACCGCGCAAGAAAGGTGTAACTAAGGTGGATTGTCACGAACTTTAGCGACCGCTGCTGTATCGCTTACCAATTTGAGTAAATATAATTTAATATTTCCAACACACTGCCGCCGAAATGGGATATTCGTATCCGATCGATAAATTGCCATCGATCGATGTAAAAGGTTCGCAGCCGCAAATTTGTCCGTACCGGCGAAACCGGTGTGAGTGACTTTATCATCTTCTTCTTCATCTTCTCTTCATCTGAAGGAGGGAGATAAGATGTATTGTGGAGCTGGTGGTGATGATGCAATTTCATTTAGTGATTGCCGTAAAGTGAATGGAATTGATTCACTTCGGGTATAAAGAGAAAGGGGAAGTAGTAACAATAACAACTGCAGTTAGGATACAAATTGAAACATTTCGCCATTTAATTTTCGACGTGATAGGGCAGGCCAGGTAAGAAGAAGTCGATGCGGTAACTGCAAATAGAGTGATTTACAATTGGATAGATAGTGGTATCCTGCTTTGGTTTTTCTTGTTGCCAGCAGTGCAATAAAAAATACTGAATATTCAGATGAAAGTGAGATGGAGCAGCAAACTGCTTAAAGGGCTCCGAGATTGATTTTGATTTGTTACGAAACTACTTGGTGCGAGGCTAGTTTGGTCATTACATAAATAAGCTGAAGACGATTGAAAGGTCATTTTCATGATGATGTCATGCTATTCTGTCGAACTAAATTCCTTTTTGATTTGTAATTGACAATGAGACCTTATTTACATAATTATCAGCATCGCTCGTTTTTAGGGTTCCGTACCCAAAGGTAAAACGGAACCCTATTACTAAGACTTCGCTGTTCGTCCGTCCGTCCGTCTGTCACCAGGCTGTATCTCATAAACCGTGATAGTAAGACAGTTGAAATGTTCACAGATGATGTATTTCTGTTGCCGCTACCACGACAAATACTAAAAACAGAACAAATGAATATTTAAGGGGGCCTCCCATTCAACAGAGATGATTTTCATCCAAAAAATCCCCTTGGTCACATACTGAACTAAGGTTAATCGACAATATCCCACAACCAGTAGCAAACTTCCCAGTTTTGATCTCTTTTGTGTCTTTGATGAATTAATCCTAGCTGCAAACCTTTTTCCCATATTTCCCATTATTGTTATTCACCTTTGCACATCGTTGCTGTCAACTAAGATAATTGATTTGAATTCAATGGACACATATGATCAACTATATTTCATCATGAAGATTTTTGATTATCAAAGTAATATGTCGATAACCTGTCTGCAACCAAGATCTGTCATCATACAGAAAATGTGATTTAATGTGATGACTGATGACGTAACATACATAGTCTCTTTCATATTTATATATACAGATGGCACGGAACCCTTTGTGGGCGAGTCCGACTCGCACTTGGCCGGTTTTTTTTTTCTTTTGTTTTTTTAACATGTGGTTTTTTTTCTTGCGTTTAAACAAAAATAAATAAAATCATTATTTGGAGTCCTATGTATACTTTTGTGACAGGGTGTACATACACTCCCGCTCATCTGAATAGGTTCAACTTTTTTTTCACATTACTGTTAGCTTCTCTTATATATAGGTATATTGCAATGACACATATTTGTTATATATGTAATGAAAGAGCGTCATTATACGCTCAGTGTGAGGAAAAAAAATTGCCTTAAAGCTAACCGTTATTCTCACACGCTAGTTTGACCAAATTCATTCATAAAAACAAACACATTTTTTGGCCCATCTGAATAGGTTCAACCGCAAAAACTTTAGTTTACGCGTAGTTGAGTCGGTCAATTTTACTCAATTTTTTTTCTACTAATAAACCTTATTGTATTTACCTGTTAACGACTAAAATATGAGTCGCGAAATTTTTTTTAAGCGAGGAAGAAAAGGGCAAAATAAAAGCTTTTCGAGAACTAGGCCTAAGCCAACTATGCACCGCGAAAAAAATGAACAGGGCGGTTATTTGCGAAATGTCGAACAGTATGGAAAAAATATGAAAGGTGGAAGCTATAGGGCCACACCAAGAGCCGATAGACGTGCAATCATCAGAGTAGCTTCCAATTCTGATGATTCCGCGTCAAAAATAAAGATAAAAACAGGTATGAATTGTTGTTTGGCGACAGTAAAACGGGTTATTAAAAGTGCTGGACATTTGGAAAGAAAAAAAAAATTCAATAAAAAAACACCACTTATCTAACGAATCTACAAAAGAGATTCGTCTCCAATTTTGTAAAAAAAAAAAAATAACAGAAGTCGTAGAAGTCGCAGTGGCAAAAAGTGATTTTTTAGATGAAAAAAAGTTTCGTTTAGAGGGCCCTGACGGCTATAATTATTATTTCCATGACCTTCGAAAAAAGGAACATTATTTAAGTCGTATGCATAGCTGTGAAGGCAGTGTCATGGTGTGGGGAGCTATTTCCTTTTACGGAACCTTCGAACTCCAATTTCTTACATCGAGAATGAATGCTAATTCTTATAACCCGCTTGGACTAATATCGTGGATATTCCAACATGATAGTGCCCCTATCCACCCACGGAGGACGGTTAAACAGTGGATTGAGAGCCAAAATGTTCAGATGTTGGAATGGCCTCCATTACTCCCCTGACCTAAATATCATAGAGAATTTCTGGCAACTTCTTTCACGGAAAGGATGCAAGTCAAGGAGACAATTTGAAGACAAAAAATCATTAATCGGAGCAATTAAAAAAAGCATGGACCAAAATTTCGCTTCAATACCTAAAAAAATTGTATGGTTCTATACCAAGTCGAATTTACGAGACTCTATTTAAAAATTGTGGTAATACTCATTATTAATTATTGGTATTACAATATTACCTATACAAAAGTGCAAAATCATTAATTAAATTACTATCACTATTCGTGTTTTATTCCATTCCAATCGTTGAACCTATTCAGATGAGCCAAAAAATGTGTTTGTTTTTCTGAATGCATTTGGTCTAAGCTTTAAGGCAAATTTTTTTCCCTCACACTGAGCGTATAATGACGCTCTTTCATTACATATGTATATAACAAATATGTTTCATTGCAATATATATGAAGATAGGCTAACAGTAATTTGAAAAAAAAAGTTGAACCTATTCAGATGAGCGGCAGTGTATATACAAACTTTGTATACATAAGGTGTTACCGCTAAATGTTAAATCCTATGTCCAAGTACTCGTGATAAGGAGTACGCGTACAAGTCTAAGAATGCCTATTTTATTTTTTTCGATGTTTATGGTACCAAACAGCTTTTCACATTTGACTCAGAAAAATAAAACAAAAAATAACCAACAACCGAAACGACGTCTGTAAAGCTTTTTTCGGTCACGTAGAACTGCTCCACACGCGTGTGTATCCCCCTTCTTTCGGTGTTCTTTTTTCTTTCTTTTCCCTTTCGCTCTTTTTTTGCTCAAAATAAAGAAGTAAAAATATTTTGGTAAATAAAAACAACCGGCAAATACTTTTTTTTTTGTTTCCTTCAGTTATGCTACACTCTCAGCAGAAAAAAACGAACCAGTCGGGGTTTTCAGAGCAGCTCTTTGCATATAGCGCCAGCTCTTTTCTCAAAGTATTTAAAAACATATTCAATGTAGTATCTACTATGGTGGAAAAAAGTATGTTGACAAAGCTTCGTGGATCCTAATCTCGCTTAACATTATTAACTGAGAGAAGTAACGGTTTTGTGTTGATTTTTAAAAGAAAGAAGCTATTTTCAACTTTGAGAGCGCAAAAGGTAACGTCGGTTACTTCACGCGTTTCTTTTCTGTGCAATTTAGCATGCGAATTATGCTTACTTAGCTGGACAAGAGTATTTTGACATTGATTTCATTTTCATTTTCTGTGTTTCGCGTACGGTGGTACAAACAACGTTTTGCAATTCAAAGAGTTATTTTTGCTTATAATTTATACTTTTATTTGAATTTTGAGTCCAGGTTTCTCAAAATAATGGCTAAAACACGTGAATTAAGCCAAGATCTACGAAGTGAAATGGTTATGAAGTATAATGCAGGTATCTCGGTAGCATACCTCAGCAAATTATACAAAGTGCCTCGTCAACCTATTTATTACCAAATGAATAAACATAAAAAAATTAAATTAACAAACAATTTGGCTAGATCAGGAAGGTCACGCAAAACATCTCCCAGGGAAGACCGAATTATTTTGGACAAAGTTAAGAAAGACGTGTTGATTACCGCTAAGCTAAAACTGTCTCAATTTCGACGAATGAGGAATATAAAATATTTGTCAGCAGAAAAACCGTTGGAAGACGTCTGAAAGAGGCGAATTTTGCAACCTATGTAGCCCTGCAAGTACTCCTTATATCAACAAAAAATAAGCTTAAGTGTTTGGCATTCGCCCAACAATTTGTAAGCAAGCCTCAATCGTTTTGGGAAAAAAATATTATGGACTGATGAAAGTTCATTTGAATATCATGGATCAAAAAAGAAAATTTTCTGTAGAATACCAAAGAACGCGTGAACGCTTATCCCATGGTGGAGGATTAGTTATGTTTTGGGGATGCATGTGCTTCAATGGCTTAGGCGATTTGGTACCAATCGATGGGACCATAATTCAGGCAAATATTTAACCGTCCTGAATGACCACGCATTTACTTCGGGTGATAGACTAATAGGGCCGTCTTTTATATTGCAACAGGACAATGCCCCATGCCATAAAGCCCGAATAATCACCGATTTCTCAAGAGACATAGAGGTGCATAGTTTAGATTGGCCATCCCAGAGCCCTGATTTGAATGTAATCGGAAATCTGTGGGCTTTTATAAAAAGCAAAAGAAGCACGTGTTTGACTAGAACACGCGCCGAGACTATTGCTGAGGTCGAAGGCCTGTGGAAGAATTTTTCACTAGATACTATTCAAAATTTGGTAAGATCGATTCCTGGAACCTTGCAAAAGGTCATCAACGTTAAAAGAGGATACATTGTTCGTTAATTGTTGTTATTTTGCGTTGTATATCACACTTATAAAATAGTAGTAATAAAAATATCTTTTGTCAAAATACTTTTGTCCAAACAAGTAGCATAATTCGCATGCTAAATTGCACAGAAAAGAAACGCGTGAAGTAATCGACGTTACCTTTTGCGCTCTCAAAGTTGAAAATAGCTTCTTTCTTTTAAAAATCAATACAAAACCGTTACTTCTCTCAGTTAATAATGATAAGCGAGATTAGGAAGCGAAGCTTTGTCAAAATACTTTTGTCCACCATACTAGTATCTCTAAGAAACGATTTAAGAAATGTCTATTAATTCAAAACGAATTTCTTTCTAGGTCTGACAGATTATTTTATAACAAACTTTTTACCTAAGTCAGCTCACTTTTTCTTTGTCCGTGATTTTTCCATTTTCTTTTTTTAAGACGACTTGGTCATTTGAATTTTTCCTTTCAAATGGATAGTACTTTTCGAGCTAGACTGTAGGTACAAGAGCCGAGTTAGGTGTACATGTCCTCAAACACACACGACTGCCAAAAAAACCCAAAAGAAAAGAAGCAGCAAAAAAATCGCAATAATAATGACGATTAGATAATATTGTATAATTTTTTTGGCAAAACAAAGTCAGAGCGAGACCACTGCACTGAGCACGACAGAGCAGAATAGAAGTTGATATATGCAAACGGGCAGTTACCAGTAATGTTTGCGCAATTGTACGCGTTGTATGGATTGTAGATTTTTCGTGGTTTTAATGACCAAAACAAGTTTTTAATGAAATCACAAATTCCACTTGAATTGTTCTCTGCGCCTGCTTTATAAAGCCTTTAGCTTAAATGCCCCCCGCACAGTAACCGATTAGGAACGGGTAGGGTGGAAAGCAGCAGATTTTGTACGTATACATATGTATGTATATATGTATATATGGAAGTGGGGGTATAGGACAGAACAATCAGCTTCTCGTCGTTTTGTTAACTATGTATGTATGTACATAGATACATACATGTCTCATTACTTCCCATGACAGCTGTTGATTGTAAGTGGGCATAAAGCGAATATCTATCTTATGAGCACGAAAGCCAGTTGTTTTTTTTTTTTTTTTTCTTGTTTAGAATTGGAGAAAGAGCGAATCGAGGAAGAAATAACCAATGAAATGCGGAGCATACATATACATATCTAGATAGAGGGAATACCGTTTGATATTATGTAAGAGAATTATCGCATTTTGTGCAGTTTAGTTTGTTTATATTCAAAATTTCTGAAAGATTTGCTTAGATGACCGACAGATGTTAATTCCGTATAAAAGGCGTCATAGTAAGATAATTGCCTGCACGTTTAGAATAAACAATCGTCAGCAATTTTTTTTTTTTTATCCAACAATAGAGTAAAAATAAGCCTCCTGAACATCGCGTACGAGATCCTCTCTGCCGTACTGTGTAAGTACCTGAAACCGTTCGTCGACAATCTGAAAGGTTCCTACCAGTGTGGTTTCAGGCCAGGAAAATCCACGATAGACCAAATATTTACACTACGGCAGATCTTGGAGAAGACCCATGAATTCCAGGTCGACAGGCACCATCTTTTCGTCGACTTTAAAGCCGCGTACGACAGTGTTTATAGAGACGGGCTATACAGAGCCATGTCATGTTTTAACATCCCTGCCAAACTCGCCCGACTGTGCAGGATGACAATGGAGAATTCTCGCTGCTCCATTATCGGTAATGAACAAACCGAGACCTTTGATGTTAAAAAAGGATTTAAACAAGGCGACGCGCTGTCATGCAACTTTTTCACCATAGTACTTGAAAAGATCGTGCAAGAGACGCTGGCCAATACAAGAGGTAGGATTTATTACAAGTCTACGCAATTGCTTGCGTATGCCGACGACATTGACGTGATCGGAGGGACACAGCGAGATGTTAATGAGGCTTTTGTAAGCGTTGAGGTAGAAGCGGCTACGATGGGTCTCCAGGTTAATGAGGGTAAAACCATATACATAACTGCTTTCAGCAAAAAAAGAGTGTCAACACCGACGTATTGGCCGGAACGTCACCATGGGCAGATATAACTTTGAAGGGGTCAAGGAATTCGTCTTCCTTGGCTCACTGATGACTGGCGACAACAACACCAGCGCTGTGATAAAACGCAGAATCACTCTTGCCAACCGCTGTTTCTTTGGGCTCAAGAAGCAATTGAGAAATAGAGCCCTCTCTCGGAAAACCAAGGCTTATCACTATAAGCGGATGAAGATGCCCTTGGTCGTTTCGAGAGGAAAATCCTGCGCATTATCTACGGTCCTGATTGTTCAAAATGTGCATGGAGGAGAAGACTTAACGAAGAACTGTACGGGTTGTACAGCGACATCGGCCTGTTACGACGTCCACGGATACAGTGTCAAAGATGGCTAGGCCCTGAAGAGCGCATTGAAAATACAGCTCCGAACCGAAGAGTCTTCGAATCTACCCCGGTGGAGCACGCAGGTGGAAGGGGACCTTGGGCGTGCGGCGCTGGAAACAGCTGCCCAAAGACCGTGCCAGCTGGGGACGCTTGTTGATTGGGACCCATGTTCACCACGGACTGCAGAGCCACCTAAGTAAGAAAGTAGTAAGTAAATGATATACACATATTTTTCCAATTTATCATGTATTCCAGCGAAACAAATATGGGAACGTTATGTATAGAGCAACTGCGAAACCACGATCACCTAATGAAGAAGACTTTATACCAAAATAGATTGGCAGGTTTCAATTAATTCATCAAGGACTGCAATTTACTTTAATCGAGTTGCTATGGTTTTTTTTTTTTTTTTTTTCATATAGCTGCTATGTACATATGTATCTGCCATGACTAAGTTTATAGGGAAAGCTACAAGATACAAGTCGACCTATGTACATATCTCTCAATAACTCAAACAGAACGAATAAAAATTAAAAGTAAAAACCAAAACTGAAAGTGGAAAAAAAAAATTACGAGCAGATAGACGCACACAAAGATAATAATAAATTCGTTTGACCTTGACATTGGATGATGTTATTTAATTTTGTGAATAGCGCGCTTATTTTGGTTTTTCTTTTTGGAATCGGGTTTGTTTTGTGCGATTTCTTTTTTCTACTTTGTTGCTCTTTTCGTTTTCCTTTACAATTTTATTTTTTTTGTTAATGGCAAACAGTATTAAGATAACTCGCACCCGGAGAGGCACACAGCTTATAGTCAAGTATAGTCCATATGTATAGGTACAGATGTCATTATTATTGTTATTTCACTGCCGAAAACACGTATATGTAGATATGTATATGTACGTAGTTACAAATATACATATTTGTGCGAATTTTCAAGTATGCCGGTGTTGGTTTTTGGTTTTTTGTTTTTCTTAACAATGTTGTTGTTGACTTTTTTTTTTTAATAATGTTATTTTGAACCTGACTCACTTTCTGCGAACACACGGCCGCTTATAAGCTGATCTTACTCTTGTTCTTACAGAGATCTTCTCCATCTTCGGGATATTTGAATTGGGAATATACATACGTATGTATGTATGTACATTAAGCAAGTGAATGTTCTGGATAAGGTAGTAAATCTTGGCTCTTTCATAGTCAGATGTGGATAGGTAAGGAAAAGATTTATTGGCGCCTCGTTAATTTCAGACACACAAGCACGTGCTTTCATTTGTTCGCCTAATTACTTGATGTTTCGTGATGCATACATACATACATACATGCATACATATGTATGTATGTACAGTACGCCCTCGGTAAAAGCAACCCTCGAAAGACGCAATACCGCGGTTAAAGCAACACCCATTTTTTTACCATTAGTGACTCAGTAAACGTAACTTTCTATCCATGACCTTTTATTTCGTTTTATCTTTGTATCTATTTTTTGGTGTTTGGTTTTACTGCAACTGGCAGTTATTTTACACTTACTTCTCTCAGAATTGTTTACATTCGTACATATGTATGTAGATCGTAGGTGCATTGCATTTGCATTTCAGTTTGCCAATGTTCCAACTAATCTTCTCGCGGTCGTTTCATAATTGCGTAGTTTTATTGTAGAAATCATGCTATTGTAAAAAAAAGTTCCCAAGGGGTCTATAAAGCAGTAGACTGAGATTTTAAATAAATTGAGTAACGGTGCATCAGTTAAATCGCTTTGTGAAACATACAAGTGCAACAAGTCAAGCATTAGTAGAATAAAAAAAAAAGAGAAAATGTGCTTAAGAAATTCGTTAGTAATTCTGAATCCGGACCGGGAAAGCGCGTAACTCTAAAACCTGTGAGTATCCAAGAATGGAAAAAGCCTTGTACAATTGGTTCCAGAGGGAAACGCAGGCAAAACGTACCCATTTCTACGGAAATCCTTAAGTCAAAAGCATGTATGCTTCACAATAAAATCAAAGGAGCTTCTTTTGATGCCAGTAATGGCTGGTTTGAGAGCACCGTGGCGCAGTGGGTAGTGTGTTGGCCTCTGACGCCGATGACACGGGAGCAAATCCCGACACAGCCATGTCATCGAACGTGTTTTTCACGGTGTTTCTCCTCAGCGGGGTTCTGACAAAACCCCCTGTAGTAAAATTGTCATGAAAAGCTTCTCGAAATTCGCCGTTCGGAACCGGCAATAAAACTGTAGGTCCCTTTCACCTATGGGAAAATGAAATCACACACAACATGGTTGATTGAGAGAAGCTCGGCTCAGGTCCTTCATGGACTGTAACGCCAACATACATACATACATACATACAATGGCTGGTTTGTTAATTTTAAAAAACGGAATGGAATCAACACGGCGCGGGGAGCTCAATGTTGAGCAGTTGCTTCTCCGAACGGAAAGGGCTACGCCATCATCACGACTTCCGAAGCGTGCCTTGAATGCAATACCATCAGGAAGGCGACCGCTTGGCAGACCCAGGACGAGGTGGTTGGACCAAGTCCAAAAACTCGCCTGGGTGCGCTTGGGCATAGCGCCTGATGAGTTAGAGTCGATGGCGGATGATCGAGTGGCCTGGAGATCTCGCGTGAGCGCATTACCCCCCCCCCCGACTGTTTAGTGGACTCGATTAATTGTCTACAGCGCTCCACTGGAATAGCTTTCCACGCAGCTTCGATATGATGGTACAAAGAGTTGAGATTCGTGGAATCTTTCAGCGCAACTGCCTTTTTTAGATCGCCCCATAGGTGCTCAATCGGGTTGAGGTCTGCATTCGATGCCGCCCACTCAAGAACACTGATGGAATTTTCTTGAAAAAATTTTTTGGTTACCTTAGCCGTATGTTTGGGGTCGTTATCTTGTTTTAATTCCCAAATAACTGGCATATTAGAAAGTAGTAAAAAGCCGAAAATTAAATTCTTTTTTCTAACTTCATGTCCCCTTTTTCATGGAATTACCCCTTCGTGATTCAATAACTATAGGCTTCATAGATGTCTTGTTGAAATGAGTACCGATTGGTGGGAAAAGAAACAACCCATTTTGATTTTTCCACATCAGGAGTGCAATAAACCAGTGGCGATCAGGTTTTAGTTGACGAAGAAAATCTAGCATTTTTAAAGAGTCATCAAATTTACAATTCTGTCACGCTCTAGCATCTCACAAATCATAAATGCATACACGAGAATACCAAGGAGCAAAGAAAAACTGAACACTGTTACAAATCTGCTAAGCAGTGAACCAGCCAAAGACCAAAGCAAAAACACCATCGGAAGCCTTGAAAACGAATGAAACGTGCTCAGAATGTTGTTTTCAACATTGAAAATTATTCACATCCCCAACACTCAACACAAATAAAAGTGACCGAGGCGAAAACAAAAACTGAGAAGGAAAAAAAACGCCACAAGACAAATAGAACACTCCCCGAAAGCACAACACCGAGAACGACGCGTCAGTAATCAAAATATCTTCAATGTCAGCGGAAGAGAGTGAACTAATGCCACACCGTCGACTAGATGTTTCATAAAACAAATCCGAAAAAAACATAAGATTGAATATCTATTGTGCTAGCACAACCCTGAGGAAAACGCAAATTCTGCTCGAGATGAACCTGACAGCAATTATGCTTCATCAGGATTCCAATTGAAAATAAAACAACAAGACCAAGAGCAAAAAATATTTTTTTTCCCCTTTCTTGTTAGGAATTCCTGTGGCCCGAGTTAAAATTGATTTTACTTCATCGGCTACAGATGACTTTGATCGATAGCATTGAAAATCGATGATTGTTTTGTGGTCAACTCATATATTTCATCGAATCGTGACTGAGATAAGAATTTCGAGCGTACAGGAAAAGAAGGAGAGAAGCAAAACAAATGCACGGCTTTCAGAAATCAAGTTCAATTGGCAATCCCATCCACGTCGTTCCTTAAAAAAAAAAAAAAAAAAACTGCGTTTTCCCCACGTGTCCTTGATAAATATGTGGAACATAAAGGAAAGATCCTCCTAGCGTTATCTAGGTGACGTCAAGCTGCAACAAGATCACGATCAAGACCTAACGAGTAGCATCACAACTTCTACAAATGTGCGGTAGAATGGTTATCTCGTAAAGATACACGCTATCAGCTTGAGATGTCGTTTTTCCTTTGCTCATGTTTCTTCTCGCGGCGATCTTCTCACTTTTCACATCTTGTATTTTTCCTTCTCTTCTACTCTTTAATGAGAAGCAGGAGGAAAGAATATGCTGGCAGCGCACAACAGCTTCATTTTTCAATGAGTTTGTCCTTGGCAAAGTGCATTGCCGGCTTGCCATCCGACTCTACATACATATGTACATACATATGTATGTATAATTGCATTCATTGCCCGACAGTACTGTAGAACGAACAACAGACAAAGTATCCGCGTACATAGTTGCAATCGTTGTCCAAGTCAAGCACGCAGAAATAGCTGGCACACAGCTTTCAATGGAGTTCACGAATAACAAAGTTAGTGAGATACGCAAAGTCGTGATTATACGCGATGAGGAATTCATTTGCTTGTCTGTAGCCTCTTTCGCACTCTTCGTCGTCGACGATCATCGACTGATGTGCGTTGATGGAAACTATTATTAGCCCGGACTGTACTCATATGCTTGACTTGTTACGAGGTCAAGTCACTTGTAACGCTTCGGATAGGGGTCAACAGTTGCAAGTTACATAAATCGTGCAGAGCCATGACAAATTTCACATTGCAATTGTGGTCTTTCAAATTCGTTTCATGATGTTGTCGTTCGTTCGTGTCACCCTTTAATAGAGACTAGCGCCAGTGACAACAATTCATTCCGTCGACAAGAACGCCACCCACACTCCTATCATGTATACTATGTTGTTTGAACTAGAGAACGTGCCTTCAGTCAAGAGTTGTTCGGTTCAATTAACTTTTACTGCCTATAGACATCTACTGTTTCTAGTTTACGATCGGACTCATGCACTACGACCTTTTGTCAATTATCGCCATGCGCCTGAGCCACAAACTAATATGAAAACTTGTCACAAAGCCTGACGTCAATAGATGAAACCTAGTTTCCTGTCCAGCGATTTATGTTGCATTGTTTTGAATTCACTAAGCTGATGCTAAGCGTTAAAAAAAATCTGAAATTTCAATCTCTTGCATAATCTTATCAAAACGCGAGAGACACTCATACGGTACGAGTATAAGTTCTCCAATTTGTAATTTCGTCATCACACTGACGTGAAATCGAATCAGTATCTTCCCACACTCATATGGTTTTTGGTTTTGTTGCAACTTTTTTGTTATCATTTGTCATCCATTTTACTTAAGCTCGAATAGATACTTGAATATGAGATACATTGCTTTTGTATGAGTTGCAACTAATCTGCTGACTTTTGTCCGAACGCGAAGCATAAAAACAAATAAAAAGAAATTCTATCTCATGACAGTATTTTTTACAATTAGATGTGTCCATAGGTTCCAATCAGTGGGGAAGAAGGGAAGGTAAAAAACTGAAAAGTCGAAGAACTTCCAGTTAAAAATTAAATTGTAAAAGTTTCACACGAATGGGAACGGATAGCTGCTAAAAACAAATTACAATCGGCACTTCGAGTCAATCTAAATAAGTCTTAACCATCATGTGCAATGTGAGATACATATGTATGTACATATATGTATCTCAATTGGAGATTGCGGCGCAATGATGCTCAAAGATCAATGGAATAAAATGAAATACACCCAAAAAGGTGTTACTCACTCTTTCACGGGGATACCGTAAATGATTTCGTCTAATGCGTTTGATACCAATTTCAATTCAAAATTGTTTGTTCAATAAATTGCAGAATACATTATTCAGTCCCGAATTTAAGAGAACATTCTCAGATAATTCTTTTTTTCTTTTTATCGATTGTGAAGAATCAAGACCTAAAAATAAACAAGTACGCACGCCAACGAATCCAATAATTGGAGAAGAAAAAAACAAACACTTGGAATGACCCAATCGGGAACAATTTGAGGTTAATTGTTCCAACAAATTAAAACTGGAGAAAAATGATGCTAACCTGCAAAATGTATTTATTCGCTTTCATACGATATGTAATCTTCTTCTTCTTAAGGGGCGCTACAGTTCGGGGTGAACCTGGGCCTCAACCAACATGCCCCTCCAACTAGCACGATCTTTTGCTAGCCTTTTCCATTGCCGCACACCCAGTTGGCTGAGGTCCCCTTCCACCTGTGTGCGCCATCTTAAGTGCGGCCGTCCCTCGGGGTTGGATTCAAAGACTTTCCGGGCTGGAGCTGTGGTGTCCATTCTCTCTACATAGTCCAGCCATCTTAGGCGTTGAATCCGTAGACGCCTGACTGGACTCATGTCGCTGTACAGCCCGCTAAGGTCGTTGTTGAATATTTTCCTCCATCCCCCTTCTGCGTTTATAGGCCCGAAAAACACGAGGAGCAAGGGCCTCCTCATCCGCTTTTGATAGTTTCCATGCTTCTGCGTCGTACAACAGGACCGGGATGATAAGAGTCTTGTATAGACTCAACTTTGCCGTTCGGGAGAGGGCTCTATTACTCAGTTGCCTCCTGAGCCCAAAGAAACAGCGATTAGCAAGAGTGATTCTGCGTTTTATTTCGGAACTGATGTCGTTGTTTCAGGTCACTGCGGAGCCAAGGTAGACGAAGTCCTTAACTACCTCGAACTTATATCTGCCAATACAAACGTTCTGGCCAAAACGTCAGTGGTGAGCGTCCTTTTTTGATGACAGCATATATTTAGTTTTGCCCTCGTTTACTGCCAAACCAATTTTCGCCGCATCCATCTCAATACTCCCAAACGCCTCATTGACATCTCGCTGTGATTTACCTATTATGTCCATATCGTCGGCGTATGCAAGGAGTTGCGAGGATTTGAAATAGAATGTGCCTCTTGTATTGGCCAGTGGTTTTTGCACAATCATTTCTAATACGATGTTGAAGAAATCACACGACAGCGCATCGCCCTGCCTAAATCCTTTGTTGACATCAAAACTATCGGTAAGGTGTTCACCGATTCGGATGGAGCAGCGAGCATTTTTCAAAGTCATCCTGCATAGTCTGACGAGATTAGCAGGTATGTCAAAGGTAGGTAGTATAGCTCCTCTCTAATTACGCTGTCGTATGCGGCTTTGAACCGACAAATACGTGGTGAGTGTCGACTTGAAATTCATTGATTTTTTCCAGGATTTGCCGTAGTGTGAAGATTTGGTCGATGATGGACTTCCCTGGCCTGAATCCGCACTGGTAAGGACCTATCAGCTTATTTACAAAAGGCTTTAGGCGTTCACACAAAACGGCAGAGAAGATTTTTAAGGCGATGTTAAGGAGACTTATTCCTCTGTAGTTGGCGTAATTAGAGGGGTCTCCTTTCTTGTGGTTCGGGCATGCGATGCTGAGACTCCATTCCTCGGGCATCTGACCATATCGTACAGATGAGCTAGTGCATGCTCCTAACCAGGTCATCCCCAGCTGCCTTGAAGAGCTCAGCAGATGGTCCGTCTGCGCCAGCAGCTTTATTCGACCTAAGTTTCGATATGGCGATCTTAATTTCGTCGAGGTCAGGGGGACGGAATTCTCTGCGATCTTCATCGTTAAGAAATGTATAATTCTGCCTGACAGCGATATATTGACTTGCATCGCCGTTATGCAGTCTGCAGAAGTGATTTTTCCATATTCTCAGCATCGACTGCGATTCTACTACTAGGTGTCCGTTCTCATTCCTGCAGGCTTCCGTTCTGGCTTTATAACCTTGGCATGTTCGCTTTATCTGTTGATAAAACTGTCGAACGTCACGCCTGCAGTAACACCTCTCCAAATCCTCAATGGCGCGCTTCTCGTGCTCTTTCCTTCCTTCTTCTAAGAAGCTTATGCTCCTCCCTTCTTCATAACTCGTAGAGCTCACGAGCTGCTCTTGTTCTTTTATGCAGAGAGGCCTTATATGCATCCTCCAGCACTCGTCATCGAACCAGGTGTTTCTTCGTGGTGGAGCCTTGAATCCCAAAACTTCGGATGCAGAGCTTTTCAGGGATTGTTTGCAAAGGCTCCACTGCTGTTCTATTGATAGCGTGGAGGATTGAGGTGTATTGGAGAGCTTAAGGGAGAGGCGATCGGTAAAGGCACGAGCGGTTTCTGGCGATAATAGCTTTCCGACGTCATAACTCTGTATTCTTACTCTACTCCGCTGCGTTCTTGATATCCGTAGACGCATCTGGGCTACTACTACACTGGAGATCGTAGAACTCATCCTTGTCTTCCGTGGGGGCGTGGACGCAGATCAGGCTGATGTTAAAAAATGTTGCCTTGATACGGATCGTTATAAGGCGTTCACTCACATACTGGAAGCTAATGACTTTATGCCTTAGTCCACTTCTAACAACAGATCCGCATCCAAATAGTCTCGGCCCTCTCTCCCTATAGCAGTCACCGTAGTAGATGTCGCAGTTTTTCAACCGGTTTTTGCCCGGCCCATTCTGGATGGCGGTTATGTCCGCTCTATAGCGGTCCAGGGCGTCCGCAAGTTGTTCGGCCGCACGTGGTCTGTTTAGGGACCTAACATTCCACGTACAGCACCGAAGATCCTTGTAAATTTTTGGTTTACTTAAAGGGTCGTCAACATAGATCCGTTCCATTTGATTATCTGAGGCTGTTTTTTTTTGTTTCTGAGCATGATGTGGTTTTACGGTTATGGTTTGCTAGACCGTAGCCCAACCGACACCAGTCCTATTTGGTGCCGCAGGATATTCGCCATTCGGCCTCTTCCGTCAGTAAGAGGCCGAATGGCGAATATCCTGCGAATATCAAGATGGTACCACGAGGAGGTGGAAGTAGGACCTGACTTGCAGAGCTGCAAGGTGTTCGGCTGCAGAGGCTCTTACTCGGTTTTTGCCGGACCAGCATCCGTCGGCAGATGTCATAATAGTTATGTATACATACATCTATCTTTAATAGAATTCAATGCGGTTTTGAAGCCTAATCTTTACTACTGTGCCCAAATTTTTATTTCAAACTGCGCGAGTTATGTTAAGTTTTGTGCCAGAAGGTGCCAGTGAATAAAATATACAAAGTTTTTCTAGTTGTAAGTTAGTTTTAAACCAGCTGTGAATGAATAAATGCAAACGCTGATAGGTGGACTGATTCGTTGTTCCATTCCGAGTTAACTCGCGTGCAAATGTATTTGGGAAAAAGCTTTTATTTTAGGTTGGTAGGACTGTCAAACATCCGTGCCAATTTTCACATAAAATGTTCATAAATATTTGTTGAGGAAAGAATTTGCATTAAATTTTGTTTGGGAAGTGAATTTTTTGCTGCGGATTCATTAAGGATGGTTCCGAAGCCTTTGGTGATGGGGCTTCGTGGAAACAAAAAAAAAAAGTCTACAAGTGGTATAGAGTACCTTCCAGAAAAGCTGAGAACGTCTCGGACCATCAACATCAAACGACGAAGCCGATGTCCAAAAAAGATTTGGTGCTTACAAACCATCGATTTACAATTAGAGACCTCGTTGACGATGTTGGCGTTTCAAAAAAGATCAATCAATACCAGGATGTTTTAATCCTCAGACGTGTCAAATTACCGGAAAGACAACATTTTTTGGGAAAACGTCGCCGCGTCGAAGTGTATGAAACAATACTTTCTGAATATCAGGACAAGAGAAAACGCATTGTTACGGGAGATTAAACTTTAATTTATGCTACGTGAATATCGTGCTAGAGATGAGGCAAGACCAAATAAAAAACCGCTCCAAACTTGCTCAAAAAACAAGGTCATGTTGACTGTTTTCTTCGATAGCTGTGGTGTTGTGGAGTTTTTAGTTCCTTTCGCCGGGTGAAACTGTCAACGAAAAATATTATTTGAGGTTTATGCGTCGTTTGCGTGAAGCCTAAAGAGACCGGAATTATAGCGAGACAATTCTTGGTTATTGCAAAACTATAATGCACCATCTTACACATCGTGGCCATTATATCCGTTCCACTGTATTCACCTGATTTGGCACCGTGCGGTTTCTGGCTATTCAACAAACTCAAAAGACCGCTTCAGGGCACCGTTTTGAGTCGATAGAGGAGATACAAACTGCATCAAAGAGAGATTTAAAGGCTAGCACGGAAGTCGACAGGATAATTTTGACAGAAAACTCCGACCGTGCAGGAATACCATTAACAGCCGTTAAGATAAAACTAACGAGATGGATCCAAAGACATATGTACCTGCCTAGCCACCAGGCAAATCTGGGTACTACAACGACTTGACCAACAGCGCACCAAGGGACCATTCTTCCTAGAACGAACCGACATCAACAAAATAACAAAATCGTTGGTGTCATCACCGGTCACTGTCTTATTGGCACATGCTCAACGAACAGGGCAGGTTTCGAACGACTTCTGCAGGCGCTGGCGCTGTGAAGACGAAGAGCAGGACGAATACATTCAGCACCTGCTGTGCACCTGTACGGCTCTCTGCCAAAGCAGGAAACGATACCTAGGATCCTATTTCAATGATTTGACTGATGTTCAGCAGATAAGGAGAAGCAATCCTCGTTACGACGTAAGAAGCACAAGGTGGCTCCGAAAATAGGGGAACGACCTCCCTATTGCAACACAAAGGGTCTCTGTGGCCTAAGTTTATGCTCCCTTCGTGGAGGCTACAGATAACCTAACCTAACTGTTTCGAAGACTGGAAAATCTGTTGGCATAAGTGCATTGTATCCGGGGGATTACTTCGAAAACGGTGAAATTGATTTGGAAGAATAAATATTTCTCAAAATAAACAGGTCACCTTACTTTTTGAACACAATAGTAATTGTCGATCTCTACTGTCACAACGATCGCTCAATGAAATTGTCGTTGTCAAAGCTCCAGATGCAAATGACACGTCTTAATTAACGTTTCACGCTTTAATTTGATTTAATTGTGCACAGCAAAGTTGACTTTTTCAAAGGCTTGTCTTTTCGCTGACCGCACCTGAAACTCATGTAAACGAACAAGACCCGAATTTTCAACCAAACCTATCCCTGTAAGGCGTCATTATATAATGTCCACACGCCACGATTTTATATTTCCACTGCACTACTCTTGCACATCGCCGCATTTCCAAAATCCACAGCATCTTGTTGCAAAACAAAAACCAAAAGACAACCTCCAATAAGGCGAATCAGGTAAGAAAGAAAATGAATGAAAAATGATGTCAAAATGTCACATGCTAATGGCGCGAGGATACACCAGCCGCTCGTATTACCTTTCAACACAGGTACAAGTGCATACATACAAAGGCATGTAGGTACATCGACAGAATTTTGTTGTTGCGACCATGTGTTGATGATAATGATTGCTTTGGGAGTCAATCCCCCAAAAGCACCACAGAGGATACACGGGCACACTTTAGTTTTATGCAAACACTCGGTACATGTGGTTAAGTGACAGGTAGACACTATCCGGTGTGGTTTTGTAGTGCCTGAATTTGCATAAAAGCGCATGCAAGCGATATAGTTTCGTGGATGGTTGGCGAAATTCACGAGAAGACCACCTACATTTTAATGATGCTTTCAAAAATTGTTCACGTTTCTGACCTTTTTTTTGTCTATCTCTCCTGATTGGCGTTGCAGGGGGGATGGCAGAATTGTCGGTGAATACAGATTATCTGGTGAGGTAATTTCATGGTAGAATGAACCATGTTTGACACCGGAAAAGCCTTCGCAATCGGAGACTCTTTAGGCCGATGGATATTTTAATGCTAAAACCCACATTTTGACAAACGATAGTGGTTACATTTAACTATGTACATTAAGTGGACATGGAGGTTCTCTTAGCCAGTAACATTGCGCTTTCAATTTTGTTTTACTATAGGTGAAAAGAATCTATATTTTTGAGCCGCCTCCAAACCACGAGTTTCGATTAAGCTTCCACTGACAGTGTCGTATAAGGGATTTCGTCAGTAGGCCGCTAGGAAACAGGGCAACTTCAGAGATTTGGCTGCCATTAGAAGGACGGACAGAAGCTGAAGAATAACAAGGCCGCAGGCTCAGATGGCTTGCAATCAGAGGTCTTCAAGGCTGGCGGCGATTTTCTGGTAGGGAGCATGCACCAGATCATCTGCAGAATTTGGGAAGATGAAAGCATGCCCGACGACTGGAATAACAGCTCTATTTGCCCCATCCACAAGAAAGGCGATCCTACCCTTGCAAGAACTATAGAGGTATATCCCTGCTCAATGTCGCATACAAGATCCTGTCCAGCGTATTGTGTGAACGTCTAAAGCCATTTTGCACCGCACTAATCGGCAGCTACCAGTGCGGCTTCCGGCCCGGCAAATCGACTATAGACCAAATTTTCACCTTCGACAAATCCTGGAAAAGACCAACGAGTTTCGAATCGATACCCACCATCTTTTCATCGATTTCAAAGCCGCATACGACAGCATTCATAGTAAAGGACTAATTGGTGCGATGGCGGAATTCGGGATCCCGGGAAAACTGATCCAGTTGTGTCGCGCCACGCTAAACAATACGCGATGCACCGTGCAACTCGGTTCTAGGACTTCGGGACCGTTTGAAACATGCACCGGATTTCGGCAACCTGGTGCAGATAGTGCGACGGGTAGGCGTCAACCAGGGAAGGCACTATCTTCTACAAGTCCGTCCAGCCGTGGCATTGTGGAAGAATTCACGGCGATTGAAGAACAGGCTAAACGAGTTGGTCTTAAGGTCAATGAGGACAAAACGAAGTACAAGCACCTGGGACAAAATGTAACAATTGACAGCTGCAATTTCGAGGTAGTTAAGGAGTTTATCTACATCGGGGCAAACGTAAATTCCACAAATGACATCACAGTGGAGATCCGACATAGAATAGCCCTTGGCAACCGCTGCTACTTCGGCTTGTCCAAACAACTGGGGTCAAAACTGCTTGCTCGAAAGATCAAAGTCATGCTTTACAAAACGCCCATACTGCCAGTCTTGCTGTACGGAGCCGAAAGCTGGACGATAAGCAAGACGGCGGAGCTGATTTTGGGATCTTTCGAAAGAAAAATTCTACGCCGAATATTTTGTCCTGTCTGTGAGGAAGGTGAATGGAGAAGAAGACACATACGCGAACTCTACGAGCTGTACAAAGATGTGGATGTCGTCCGGAAGGCAAAGATCCGTCGACTACACTGGCTCGGCCACATCGAGCGCATGGACACCAACGCTCCAGGTAAGAGGGTCTTCGACTCCGAGCCTCCTGGTTCGAGAAGAAGAGGAAGACCGAACCTCCGGTATAAAGACCAAGTAATCGCGGATGTAAGACACCTTGGTCTTGATAACTGGAAGCAGTGTGCCCGGGACCGTCAAGGATGGAAGGCAGCTATAGCTCAGGCTCAGATCCTCCATGGATCGCTGGCCTGGTAAGTAAGTAAGTGTAGTGAACTTTTCCATGCACTTATGGTTTATATTAGAATTGCACACATGGAGTATGGATTTGAAGGGCCCATATACTGTGAACGTTATCAGTATGTTTGATCACTGACCATTCACAATAGCTGTGTGGCAACTTTTTTTTTTCTCGTATAGGAATTGTTTTTTCTTGGCTATGGAACCGCTTTGAACTAGGTACAGACCTTCCGCTCGACGCACGGTCGGTGATGTTCACCACGAGCTAACTTCAAGGCTGTAAAATGTTGCGACAAACCTAATTTACAAATTCCTAGAACTTAATTGCCTCGTAAGTAGATGGGCCGCACACAGTCTTGTTATTCCATGAGGTAATTAGTGTCCATAGTTGAAGCACGTGCATGGGCCAGTCACAAATTAGGTAAAAACTGTGAAATGAGCCATAGAAAGTGTGCTTTCACAACCCCGGCTTTAATCAGAAACCTAAAAACGTGCTTGGAGCTAAACATGGTGCAACTTGTGACCCCGTTCTCAGCATGCCGTGACGACTTTTATTGTTTCTATTTTCCTCTAACTGAAAGCACTTTTGTGCACCAAAACCAACGCATCATCTCCCCGTCATTTGCCTAGCAATAGGCGTGTCAAACAAATTAAGCACACAAAACCAATTCAAAACAAACCAAAGCACCGAACATCTCCGACAGATATGTACATATTTCAAAACACCGGCAACGAACTTAAAGCAAAACACAAAAAAAATCCATTTTCCAAAATAAATACCATTTTCATTCTTAGGAAAATTACATAAACAAAATCGGGAGATCCAAGCCAACGCATCGAAAACGTGAACGCCAAATGTACTCGTATCCGTCGAGAATTCGCTCGCATGTGATGTCTAATGAGTTGCAATCCATCCAACAACACCGTTCAATTGCTGACGATACCGGACGAAATGGAAAGTGATTTTCATTTTCACTTAGAGCTCGTCGTCCATACACTTTTCTTCTCTCCCTCATCTTGACTTTGCTTTTGCTGTTTTTCGCCTTTTTGCGTTGTCTTGTTGCCGGACGCCGGTTTTTCTCGTGTTTCTATTTTCGGACACAAACTAACATTTGATTTGCAGTTCCACGGTAGCGACAGCGCAGCAAACAAACGAGTGCCGTTTGTAATAAGCGAGTATAGCATATGCAGTGCAACGTGTTTAGCGGTAGGAGCTGCTATAGCGAAGGCGGTAATAACTCGTAAGCACACTAGCTCCATGCAATAGGAACGAACATACAGAGTCAGCCGGAGTTCAGGCGACGTGCTGCGTTGTCTGGTGTGTTTACTACCTCTGGCTCTTGGCTGTTTACTTGGGTTAATTCGATTGCCTGTGGGGTAGGTTAGATGCTATTAGTTGCAGTTTTTGCTGTTGCTTTAACACGCCACAACGACACGTTGCCACTGAGATTATTATTGAATACATATGTATGTAACGAATAGCTAGAGGCTAGTACAGTAAAGTCGGCAATTAAATTTCTAAATTTGATTTCATTGCGGTTGTGGTAATTAGCAGTGTGGAATGTTTTCAGATATTTCGTAAAACAAAAGTGCTTTGGGATCTTGGTCAATTCGTCCGATGAAATCTCGAATAAAAACAAGAGGTTAGATGAGAAGAGGGGGCAGTGGTTAGTGGGTTGGACTCTGACGAACGATGAGCGAGTTCAGATCCCGATAACACCAACTCAATCGAATGTTTATTTCGCGATGTCCCTCCTATGCGGGATACTCGCTTTATTGCTTTAAACCCACATTTCAGGGGAAATCCGACTATCACCGGCTCGTTGCATACGCCTTTAACGGTAACTGCGACTGAAACGACGAAAAAACTCGGCGTAGCTGGTATATTGCGTCGCGCGTGGGAACAACTGAGGCCATTGAATTTACTGTGGCATCCTTTCACGGCTTTAAATCGAAAGGCACCGACGGGATATACCCTGTTATGCTGCAAACAGGTTTAAGGTAGCGGCTTCCTACCTTCAAAAGAATTTTCACTGCTAGCCTAGCACTTGCCTACATACCTATCCTATGGCGCACGGTGAAAGTAGTATTTATTCCCAAGATAAGGAACGAGGATTAATTAAATCACACACAACATGGGTGATTGAGAGAAGCTCGGCTCTGGTCCTTCATGAGCTGTAACGCCAACATACAATAACATGATCTACGTGAGATGCGAAGGTGAATTTCGAATCAATAACAATGCCAAAATCTTTGACTTTTTTAACGCTGTTAAGAACAGTACTATCTATTTTGTATTGAAACACAAGACGAGAAGAGCTTCGATAGAAAGATATTATGAAACATTTTCTAGTGTTCAATCGTAGGCAATTATTGACGCACCAACCAGATAGATTTCTTAGATCTGACGGCAAAAGTTCGCAATCCAGTGAGTTGATTTTAAGAAACAGCTTCAAGTCATCAGCGTACATCAGAACGTGGCTGTGTTTTAATGCAAGCGATAAGTCGTTGATGAAAATGATAAAGAGTAGCGGATCCAAATGACTGCCCTGGGGTACGCCGGAGCTGCACCCAAAAGATCTTGAAAGGCATTCCTCAATTTTGACCATTTGAATCCTACCAATCAAATAAGATGCAATCCACTCAAGGATTGCTGGGTGAAACCCAAAACTTTCAAGTTTTTTAAGTAAAATATGATGATTGACGGAATCAAAAGCCTTACTGAAGTCGGTATAGGCACAGTGAACCTGATGACCATCCTCAATAGCATTAATGGTATAATTCGAGAAGCAAGTTAGATTAGAGGTGGTAGACCTACCAGAGACGAATCCATGCTGTGAATCACAAATATATTCCTTTATAGAGAATTCAAGTTTGGATTTAACAATGCTTTCGAAAAGCTTAGGCAAAGTAGATAATTTACAAATACCTCCATAACTTTTTTATAAATAATTTGCGCGCAGGCAGAAGGTAGAAAGGAAGAGGGATAGAGAAGATGCCGATGGACATTGATCTTAAATGCTTGCATGTTGCATTGAGAGGGGAAAACCGAATCCGGCAGGGAGTTCCAGATTCGTGTGGTTCGGTTAATGAAAGATTCTTTATATTTGACGGTACGTCCGAAAGCGGGCTTCAGGGTATATTGGTGAGCATTCCTAGAGAGACGTGTGTTGCGGAAGAAATGTTGAAGGGGCGGAATGCAACTGGCTATTTCATCAGAGCATTTTTGGTGGTAGTCACGATTAAACAGGGAGAGGCAGGTAACATTCCTGCGGTGTTCCAGCGAGTGTAATGTTTTGGTAATGCTGGAGTCGCCTATCAGTTTTATTGCTCGTTTTTGTATTCTGTCTAGTAGGTGCAATGAGGTCTTGGAAGCACCGGACCAGACATTAGCGTTAAGCTCTAATTTGGGGCGAATGAACGCCTTATAGATTGTAGCCAGATCTAAGGGTCAGAAATATTTCTTGCATCTGTATAAGAAGCCTAGGCATTTCGCAGTATTCTTGGCGACACTGAATATATGGTCGCTGCAATTAAGATTGTGAGCAACACTCATACCCAGGATGGAATGCTTTTCAGTTTCTGAGATGCAAGTGCCATTCATGGATAATGGCTGCGGGTAAGTTATACGCTTTAATGACAAGAGACAGCATTGTGTTTGGGATGCATTAAATTCCACTATATTGTTTTTACCCCATTGGATGATGCTGTCGATATCGGAATTTAATGAGCTTAACAACATATCCTGCCGCTCATTATCTACAACCGAAGTGCAGGATCGTAAACTAGTGAACGAATATGAGAAGCTGAGGGTACTGTCGTCAGCGAAGGAGTGAATTGGATTAGAAGTAACAGACACGAGATCATTTATGAAAATAAGAAAGAGTGTCGGAGACAAAACGGAGCCCTGGGGAACACCAGCATTTACAAAGTGAGTGTCAGACTTGAATCCGTCCAAAACAACTTGAATTGAACGATTCGAAAGGTAGCTTCTAGTCCATTGAAAAAAGAGACTCATCGATCCCAAAATCACGCACTTTCGACAAAAGTGCTTCATGCCAAATCATGTCAAATGCTTTCGAAATATCCAGGGCAACAATTTTGCTTTCACCTGCTTGATGAAGCGAGTGATTCCACGTTTCAGCGAGATATGCCATCAAATTACCAGTGGATCTGGTCCTTCTTTGACCCAGACTTGAAAATTTGAATAAGAAAGGATGATTTCCATTCCTCAAGAAAGATACCGGAGGACAGCGACAGGTTGAAAATTTGCAGAAGAGGATTACAAATTGCTTGAGAACACATTTTAAGAATAATCGCGGGAATGCCATCGGGGCCGTGAAGGCGGGAAAGCCTTGAGTCCATTTAGAGCCAATGTTACTATGTCGTGAAGGCTTATTTGGATGAGGCCAATATCAATTCCACATTCAGTAGCTGATACGAAACTAGGGGCAAATGGCTCAGAGTATACAGATTCGAAAAATGTCGCAAAAAGCTCAAGAGTCAATTTAACATTATTAGATACAGTATTTTTATAAACCATGGCTTTAGGCAGACTGGTAGTTCAAGAATAAATATTACTTCTCTTAATCCGCGTTTAGATTTAGTCAACCTCCTATTGAGTATTATATTCTTAAATATAAGAATATGTATCTCTTAAGCTTATATAGACAGTAGAGGCACATGTGTCAGGCAACGATGGAACCTCATGCGGTTTCAACGCTAATTGAGGTAGATAAAAATTCAAACGTATCATTTCACTATTTCACGAATTTTATTATCTCACTAGAGTCATCAAAAGATGCGCAGAATAAAAATGGCCATTTAACCAAAAAAAAAAAAAAAAAAAAAAAAAAGTTCCGCATGTGCCTGTGTCTCATAAATAACCCCGATTCACTAAACGCCAACAGTCACCCAGTCGTTTGCATTGAATCGAGAACCTTCATAAATTATTTTGATTAAAAAAAAAAGTGCAAAAACTAAAACGAAAATTGGAGGCAGTAATGACAGCAATTCACCCCCAGTTTGGCGTCATCATTTCTAGTTAATTTGTATTTCCAACATCTGGTACGAATGATTGTCCCAAAAGACAGCAAGACAAAAATCAGAAGCAAAAGTCTAAAAAAACTGAAACAGAATTGCCATGAAAATAATTAACATTGACCTTAAGATTTTGAATACATATATGTATGTATAGTATCTTCCTGGGTGACGGAGATTCCCACGTTTTTTTGTGGCTCTATTGCTTCGTTCTTTCTCCGTGTTTTGCTTTTTTTCTGTTTACAATTTACTAGCTCTAAGCTTTTCTTATCTTCTTTTCATTTCAGGTTTTGGTTAGTTTTGTTTCTTTTCTGTTTTTGATTTTATTCTCATCTCCCTTGGGTCTCTTTTTGAAATTGTGTTTTCTTTTTTTCATTGGTGTTTCGCAATTTTTATGCTCCCGATGGTGTAGTTACTGCGCGACCGTTTTTATATGTGTGACCTTAATTCCCAATGTATCTCAGCCGATGATCTCTTGTTGTTTTTACGTTTTTCAATTGATTTTTTTTTTTTTCGGTATCTTTTGATCACACTGATGCAAGCACCCCACTTGAATCCGAAAAAGAATGCACACAACAATTAAAAATGATAAATTTGCTCGGCAGCACGGGCAACAACCACACCCAGGAATATGTCAAAGAGCGAATGTTTACGATGAATTTCAATTGACCAAAAATTTCAAAAGTAACCCATATTACCAGCATTAAACGTATTCTTAATAAATCGAACGTGCAGCGAATTATTGCTACTTTTTTCGGTAGTTACGACTCTGTGGTGATTTGGGGGGGAGAAGAGAAGATTAGGCGTAGCTGTGGGACAACAGATATGGTCATGTGTATCGGCGTGCTATACGCCATATGCGAGTTTGGAGAAACGTTATGAATTTTAATGATTTATTGTCGAACGAGTGATCGAGGACATTCGAAAATAGGAAGACATGGAAACAAAACGTGGCTTTGATGGTATCTCGTGTCGAATCAAGGTTGGCATTTAAGATTTTTTTTTTAATTAAAAAATTGCGGTACGATAAGCTGATAGCATTTTTCCACAGAATATAATAATGTCCCACCACTAATCGTAGTAGTTGAAAAAAAGTGGTCCGGAACCGTTTAGACCGATCGTGCCGCCTACCATTAGTAAAATAAGAACTTATAGAAAATAAAGTTATGGATTCAAGACGAAACTAAAGTTCATCATCATTTTCAGTGGACCGCATGTTCCACTAAAAGAGTCGCGGGCGTAATGCGCGCACGCGAGATCTCCAGACCACTCGATCCTCCGCTATCGACTCTAACTCATCAGGCGCTATGCCCAAGCGCATCCAGGCGAGTTTTTGGACTTGGTCCAACCACCTCGGTCTTCCTGATTACAGATCTTCCAAACTATTTCAAAATTTACCCAGCTTGGCCAATCCTGCAGGAAAGCTCAGTATTACTCCTCCCATTACTCGTGAAGAAGACCCCGAGATACTTAAACTTTTCCACCTGCTTCAATGGGACTTCACTAACATGTAGAGTGTATTGGACAGGTGTTCTGAAAATAACCATAACCTCGGATTTGTCCACGTTAACCCTCATTTCAGCATCAGCACATACGGCCACAAACCTATCTAGCGCGCGCTCGAGTTCCGTCTGGGAGGATGTGAGGACAACTAAGTCATCTGCAAAAAGAAGATGGATTACCCTTAACTCTCCCATTGTGAAACACTCCTCGCCTCGACTGCGCTGTAGCATCCAGTCCATATATGTATATAATGAAAAGTAGAGGTGACAAGATGCACTCTTGGGGAAGTCGAAAGCCCACGGTGAAAGGTGTTGATTTACTACCGTTTACCCAAACACAGTTGATACAGTTTGTGTATAGAGAGTGAATGTCCTTCCCATACAATAAATATACCTGATTTTCGTCTAAAAGAATCCCCTTGGTCACATACTGACCTAAGGTAAGTCGACAATATCCCACAACCAGTAGCAAACTTTCCAGCTTTGATCCCTTTTCTGTCTTTGATGTATTAATCCTAGCTGCAACCCCTTTTTCTATAGTTACGAACAACCAATAATAGATACCCTTTAGGCTTTGATGATCCCTATTGTGTCACTGCAAAGTTAATCCTTGCTGCAAACCCTTTCGTACAATTGCTATTCCCCTCCTTTTCCATCCTGATAGGTTAAGATATCAAATGTTGCAACAAATTCAATTGTTGTGAAATTGACTTTCGATCATATCCCACAACCAATAAAACACTTCCAAGCATTGATCCCTATTGTGTCATTGATATGTATATTAATCCTAGTTGCAAACCTTTTTCCCATAACACACTTCCAAGCTTTGATCCCTATTGTGTCCTTCGTGCGCGAGTCCGACTCGCACTTGGCCGGTTTTTTTTTTTTCTTATTCCATCTCCCCATCAAACTGAAGACTCTAGCTCCACGATACAAAAAGCAACAAAATGATCATATGAAAACAAAAGCAGTAAGCGAAAAAATACCATTTAAATTACATAACGATTCAGAGCAAGTCAGCAAGAAATATCTAAAAATATATTTTTTTATCCATAAGTCGAAGAGAACCCATGGGATATGATGAGAAAGCGCACATGTCTGACGAACAAACAAGACCACTAACTTGACTATCACAACACTATATCCTATATGAACACTATATTCACACAAGTATCTGTCAGTTACTTGGAATCAATGAAACCTCTTGTTCAACTAGCTGCAGATAGTTCATTTACATATTGTTGAATGTTTGCTCTCCCACTCTATCGGATCGTTTCCTTCAATTTACATCAGAAACAATATTTAGATACTGCCAATCAATAGTAATCCGATGGGTAAAAAAAGTTTAAGATAATATTCATACTCAGTCGAAAGTAAAATAAAAAGAATCCGACAGCTTACAAACTGAAACGACAATTTCATATGAAGATACCTACTCACATGTGTGGTAGTCGCTTGAAAGAGGGCTAGGTTCTTAGGACGCGCCGACATTCTCCTTATCTTAGGGAGAAGCAATGGAGAAGAAGTAATAAAGACATCCACACCTCGGTGCGCTTGTGGGGAAAATGAAAAGAGCAGATGGTTCGCGTTCGAGAAGGAAGAATTGGGTCAGAGTTAATTGAATCAGAATGTCACTAAGGAAGTTTAGGAGAAAATTGTGAATAGAGTTTTAAAACCTTTTAATTGATCGGTGAAGGAGGTGGTGGGGATTAAACTTTATACATAGGTGGATGGTTACAACACACATCGTGACGAGATTGGGTTAAGAGATGAAACCGTGATGTTGTGAATGGATTTTCTGAGAAATAGAGTTCCTAAACCACCGTACAGCGTTAAAAAATAAAGAAAGAAAAATTGGAACGAACAAGGACTTTGTCAGACTATTTCTCGTCCATGTGTATTGATATATGTAGTATCAAAGCTTGGCAACAACATTAAACCGCTGGCTATCACCAATGCATTAAGCAAGACAGAGGTTAATGGCAATCTAATACTTTGGATCACACAAATGCTCTCAAGCACGTTGATTCATTCGAAAATCGGCTGATAACACACAAAAAGGGCAGTAAAACGTTGAAACCACAGGCCAACGGGTGCAAGGTTATTGCGTATGCAGACGATATTGCACTAGCAATTAGCGGGGAACATCTCCCAACAATCCGAGATTTGGTGGAAACAGGCAAATTTGCCAAATTGACAAGGAACTGCGGGCTTGGAATAAATTCCTCACAAACGGTGCTAGTTTTATTCATAAGAAAACGACAAATACCTCAAATCTCTCTTCCAAAACTTAATGTGGCTTACCTTAAATTCACAGATCATACCAAATACCTTGGCGGGATACTCGACAGGAAACTTAACTGCCGAACGAATGCGGAAGATCATATCAAAAAAGCAACAACGGCGCTATATACCTTCAAGAAAGTTTTGGTCACCAGATGGGATATCAAACCCCATATTACGCACTGGCTGTATACCACGGTTGTTAGGCCTATACTAATGTCGGTAGACGCCTGCTTAGTCTGGTGGATGTGCAGATCTAACTTTGTCGAGCTACTAAGTAGAGTACAAAGGATAGCATGCATCGCTATAACCGTGACACTGCGTACAACCCCAACTGCAGCCCTCAAAACGATGCTCCACCAACTCCCCTTGGACATTTTTGGCGAGGAAACGGCAAAGCAATCGGTGTTGCTACTTAAGGAATCTGCTCATTGGAAGTTCTCCGAAATAGGGCACGCTGGTATTCTACGCCAAATCAATGATTTAAGTGAAGTCACTGACAACCCCGATTCTGGACTTCAAGATTCTATATATATAAAAAAAAAAAAAAAAAACAATTTCCAACCGACGACAGTGGGAGGGGAATTAATTCCCAAGTAAAGGCACTGCACTAGAAATCTACACGGAGGGGTCCAGGACAGGCAACGGTGTGGGTGTCGGGTGCACCGACCCTGAAAATCTACCAATCCTTTAGACCACCGAACCATTGTAGTGTAATTCCAAGCTGAATTAACAGCAGCTCGTGAGGCTGCCGCCGTGGCGCAGTGCTTAGTGTGTTGGACTCTGACGCACGATGCGCGAGTTGGGATCCCGATAACACCAACGCCATCGAACGTTTATTTCGCGGCGTCCCTCGTCGGCGGGTTACTCGCAAAACCCCCCGTAGTATAGTTGCCAGGAAAAAGCTTCTCAACTCACGCCGTTCGGAATCGGCATTAAACTGTAGGTCCCTTTCACCTATGTGGAAAATAAATCACACACAACAAGGGTGATTGAGAGAAACTTGGCTCTGGTCGGCTGTCTTTAAGATGGATGGACCACAGTGACATTGTCATCTATACAGACAGCCAAGCGGATATGTATAAAGCACTCGACTCGCTAATAATAAAATCAAATTGGTCAGGCACTGCCGCAAATCTCTAAATGATTTATCGAGCAGCTGCGTTGTCTTGGGTACCTGTGCATAGTGATATACCAGGTAATTGTGAAGCAGACGAACTATCCAAAATAGGCACCACACTGGAAATCTCGACTCTTAAGGGGGATGTGCATTGTGCATCCACCAATGGAAACACTAAAATATAAAATCTCGAAACAGGTACTACAACAGGCCATTGAGAGATGGCGTAAACTTGATACATGCAATTACGCGAGATAAATATGGCCCAGATACTGGCAACGTAGAACCACAAGCCTGCTAAAAATACGAAGGCAATGTATAAGCAGCCTAATTAGTGCCCTAACAGGACACTGCGCTTTAGGGAAACTTGCCGCTAGATTAGGACTGGCATATAATAAACGTTGTAGTAGGTGTCATGATTAGGAAGAGAAAGAATTTCCATCCCCTTCTCCTATAGAATTGAGAATTGAACTGCTCTCGACTCGAGTGGTAGCACAATCTACCTATCTAGATCTAAAGCCAGCATAAGTTTAGCAATACTACCAAAAAATGTGGACGAAAGAGGACCCTTTTTTATTTTCTATATACAAAATTGAAGTATGTAGGTACCACCTGAATATACCAAAAACAAAAACAAGTATTTAGAATGCCAAATTCCAATTCATTTTCCATCTCGATCGGCCAAAACGAACCACTCAAGTAAAACCAGAAGTGACCGCACAAAAACAACATAAAAACAAATTAAAAAAAAACGACTTCAAATTGCGTGATTTAACAACTTTGCACAACAAATTATTGTACCTACACCTCGTTATACTATATCTATAGTATCAACCTCTCGCATCCACTTTTGCGCCGATGACTTAACAAACGAAGTATCTCTTCGTTTTCATTCTTAAGCGCAATTCTTATTCTCCTGTCAGCGGTGGCCGTCTATCGCCCGCTTGAAAAGTTTAATTTCGTGACTGACTGGTATTAATTTCCCGTCAACTAAAATCCCAAATCGTAAAATAGGTATAAAATATCATACTTATGGTATACCCAGCGAATGAATGGATCGATTGACCGGTTACGAGGAGCGTGCATAGGTTAATGGTAAAGACGAAGGTACGAGTACTCGTATTCGTAAATCTTTTAATTTGCGCTCTAAATTCCAGTTTAGTGTCTATCCGTATTAGCGTTAATCATGCATCGAATATCTCAAAGTTGCAAAGAATCGACGACTGAATGGCTGGCATTCACGATCGTACTAGTTCGGAAGACAAGTGAACGAAGTAGCATTTAAATGTGGTTCTCTCTGTGGCATATTAGTGAAATCGCCCTTCCTAAAGAAATCGAATGGTGAGCAGAAGAAACATTTTAATTACAACGGAGATCGATCGTGTTCGATAGAATGATACCAAAGCCAATAGTCAAAGCAAAATCTTGTCACAAAATTTAGGATTAGGATAACAGTAAGAATAGTAGTTTGAAGTTCATAGGGAATAGAGTTCGGTTTTAGATATATTTTTCGGTTCCAAAGTTACAAGGCCGTTTTATTACAGTTTATACTTTGAAGGTCAGACCCAAGTGTGATTTGACCGAATTACCAAATATACCGTGAAGTTTCAGGCAGCGGGGGGGACGACCAAATCAAAATCGTATAGGTTCAGATTTACGTAAGCACATAGGGCTTGGCTTTAACAATCTTCGAGCGACTTGACAACAGCACAACCGTAAACCTTGACCAAATGAAATGTACACCACAATAATCCTCAAATATCCAAACACCGATACCACATACAACAGAACGTCGTCACATCGATAAGCATAATAGTATCCCGCCAGCAAGCACTCAAGGACCCAATTTATTTGTTTATACTATTTTTAAGTAAACTGCTGTTTTTTTTTTTGTTTTTTTTTTTTTTTATAAAAGCTTTATCAGAGGAACGGAGACAGAAGGAGTATGCAAAGTAAATGTTTACAAATCATGCCCGAAATTAAATGTAAATAAACGAATTGGATTTGGTAAAATGAAATCGATTGTTGCAAGCTTAACATATACTGCCGATAGTAGCGATCGTGTGTTGAAGAATTTTGTTTACGTCGAACATTTAACCTAGAAACCATAGGTTGGATGAAAAAAATGCTACGGAATAAAACTTCAATTGCTGAGTGGCGAACGTTAACAGGCTTTCGGGATTCTAGATTGCTTCCTGTCATTGACAAGTGGACGTAGAACGTGTCAGCATCAACCCTTTGCAAAGGGTCACCATCAAAATTCGCACGTGAACCACTTATGTGATCTGCGCAACAGCGAAATACATATATGTATAAGTACATTACTTTTGCTTTTGACACTTAGCTTTGACAGGGGTGGTTGTCCTAGATAGAAGGAGAGGAACCGACCGAATTTTCACGCTGGTTGTAGTTCTCAGCAACTTTTTCCATGCACACACAGAATATGAATTTAATTTTTTTTTTAAATAATTTGCGCGCACTCAAGGTCTAATAATCTTATTATGTCGGCGACACGGTGCGGGCAGAAGGTAGAAAGGAAGAGGGATAGAGGAGATGCCGATGGACATTGATCTTAAATGCTTGCATGTGAGCAACACTCATACCCAGGATGGAAAGCTTTTCGGTTTCTGAGATGCAAGTGCCATTAATGGATAATGGCTGCGGGTTGGTTATACATACATACGCTTTAACGAGAAGAGACAGCATGACAGCATTGTGTTTTGGATGCTTTAAATTCCACTCTATTGTTTTTACCCCATTGGATGATGCTATCGATATCGGAATTTAATGAGCTTAACATACGCACCGTGGCGCAGTGGGTAGTGTGTTGGCCTCTGACGCCGATGACTCGGGATCGAATCCCGATACAGCCATGTCATCGAATGTGTTTTTCACGGTGTTTCTCCTCAGCGGGGTTCTGACAAAACCCCCTGTAGTAAAATTGTCATGAAAAGCTTCTCGAAATTCGCCGTTCGGAACCGGCAATAAACTGTAGGTCCCTTTCACCTATGTGAAAATGAAATCACACACAACATGGGTGATTGAGAGAAGCTCGGCTCAGGTTCTTCATGGACTGTAACGCCAACATACATACATACATACATACAACATACGCTACCGCTCATTATCTACAACCGAAGTACAGGGTCGTAAACTTGTGAACGAATATGAGAAGCTGAGGGTACTGTCGTCAGCGAAGGAGTGAATTGGATTAGAAGTAACAGACAAGAGATCATTTAGGAAAATAAGAAAGAGTGTCGGAGACAAAACGGAGGCCTGGGGAACACCAGCATTTACAAGGTGAGTATCAGACTTGAATCCGTCCAAAACAACTTGAATTGAACGATTCGAAAGGTAGCTTCTAATCCATTGAAAAAGAGACTCATCGATCCCAAAAGCACGCATTTTCGACAAAAGGGCTTCATGCCAAACCCTGTCAATGCTTTCGAAATATCCAGTGCAACAATTTTGCTTTCACCTGCTTGGTGAAACGAGCGATTCCACTTTTCGGGGAGATATGCCATCAAATCACCAGTGGATCTGTTGCTACGGAAACTGTATTGACGGTCATTGAGGAGTTTCCGTGATTCAAGATATTTCATAAGCTGACGGTTAATCAGCGCTTTCATGACCTTGGAAAGAAGAGACGTTAGTGCAATGGGTCGGTAATTGGAGGGAGAAGATGATTCGCCTTTTTTGGGTATAGGCAGGACAAATGCTGTTTTCCACCTACTCGGGAAGAGCCCAGAGGTGTAGGAAAGGTGAAAAAGCTTACGCAGTGGTTTTGCCAGCGTAGGAGAACACCTCTTCAGAACTATTGGGGCAATACCATCTGGACCGGCGGATTTGTGTATGTCAAGGTCCTTAAGAACCCTTGCGACTGTACGAGTGCGGAAGTGGATTAGTCCCATGGTGGAATTGACGCACTCTAGTACAGGCGGAGACAAAGTATAAGCTGGCAGCTGAGAACTGGTTGCAAAATGGGCAGCAAGTAGGTTAGCTTTGTCTAAGGGTGTGACAGCTGGAATGTCATTGTGGATGAGCGTCGGTATAGACGACGTAGTTGAGTTTTTTACGTTTTTTACAAACGACCAGAAACTTTTGCTACCTATGGGACATCGAAGGATTTAACGCCTTAATTTTTGGTCGGACTGGAATTCAACCCGTCGAATGTGGGTGTTGCAGTCATTTCTGGCTCGTATGTACTTTTTTCGGTTTTCCTCAGAACTGTTTGCCTTGTAGGCCCGAAAATTCCCTGAGCTTGATAGCCTCTTTCCAGCTCAAGTCAAACCACGTATTATCCTTAGGCCTGGTGCTTTTAATCTTGCTGGGAATAAAATTCTACAATCATTACGATTTTGTCATGTTAAACAGAAACATGTCATAACTTACACAATGTGAATTTTGCAAACAAAAAAGTCTCGAGCATGCATCCGTACAATATCTAACTGACACCAGAACTCAAATCCCATCATTATTGGGTTTCAGGCGAATCCAAATTTCGGTGAAAATCTCGTCTCTGGCGATAAGGTACAGCTTCGTGAGCATGCAAAATGACCGCATTTGGTATTAATTTTGTATAACCGGCGTTAGACGTACGTATGTATGTACGTATCTTACGAAATGATAATGGCCGGACGGCAACAGTCAATGGCGAATGGTACCGGTTCGTGGTAACTGACTTTCTGGGGCTTCAGTTCGACGTACTATACATATACCAGGTGTTATAATGCTGAATTGATAGAAAAACGGCCACACTTGACGAAGGAAAAAGGTTTCTTTCGGCATGCCAACGCACCAGCTCACTCATCCACAATCGTCACAGCCAAACTGATTGAATTACGGTGCGAGTTGCACTTTGCTCATTCACCCTTCTGTTCCAGATTTGGCAAACAAAAAGTGGTTTGGCAAACGGTAGTTCACATTTACACCACATTGAGAACTAAATGAGAAAAAAAAAAATCGCGTTTTCTTGCCCAACACAGGTACTTATCAAGCATCCCTTGTATTTCCAGGTGAGCCAACGAACAACAATTGACCAATTGAAGAACGTCATCCAAACCCAGCCTCCCCTTATGAAAGACAATCATACAAAATTGAGCGTCTCAGATCGATCTAAGCGAAACAGCGTAGACTTCTTGAATAATACCATTTGGAAGTGAGAGCAAGAGCTCTGACCAAATTTGTCAGATTATGCGAGAGATGTGGCTGGACAAATAGGAAAAATTGTCAAAAACGAATAACCGAGCTACGGGGCGAAGGGGTGGGCCATCTAGTTTTTTTTTTTTTTTTTTTTTTTTCTAAATCATAGGTTATTTAGACACTGACAGCTGTTTCCGACTCAAAATCTTGACAGAAAGTCAGTATCATTCCTCAGCGGAAGGAAATAAGTCGCTTTACGCTTGAACAACGTTGGGAAATATTGAAAACTTATTTCCAAAGTGAGTGCTGTGTAGCCCAAACAGTGCGTTTTTTGAAAAGAAGTTTTGGCAAAAGTGAAGCACCCACCACGACTGCTGTACGCAAGTTTGTGCAAAAAGTTCGTGAGACTGGTATGCAAGTGGACAAAACTCATTTTCCCCCGTCGTCGTACGGTGCGCACAAATGAGAATGTGACTGCTGTGCCCGAGAGTGTGAGACTCAATTCACGAACATCTACTCGCCATCGATTTCAACAGTTCAACATTTCACGCACTAGCCTGAGGAGGATTCCGCACAAAGATCTCGGATAATTCGCTTATAAGGACCAATGGACTCAGCGCAACCATCCGCCTCGTTATCGATTCGTAGTTCCGGCCTTAGAGCACCCGCAGAATTGGACAACGATTTTGGGCGAAAAATCATCTTTTCTGACGAGGCGCATTTTCACGTCGGCGGCTACGTTAACAAATAAAATCGCGGCATCAGCGGCTTGGAAAACCCGTACGTTATTGTCGAGAAGCCAATGCATCAACAGAGAGTGGATAGCGGATTGTGGAGTGGTGGCATCATTGGACCATTTTTCTTCCAAAATGAGTGGGAATAACGTTTCGGTTAATGGTGGGCGTTAGAGAGCCATGTTAACCGACTTTTTTTTTTACTGAAATTGAAGACATGGATTTGGACGACCTCTGGTCAATGTAGGATGACGTTGTGCTACACAGTCCGTACAACAATCGATTTTTTGCGCACCAAATTCCCAATCCGTATTATCAGCCGTCTTGGCGATGTCAACTGGTCGCCTTGGAGCTGCATTTTAACCACTTTTGACATTTTTTGTTTTTGTGGGGAACCACGAGGGACTAACAATCCGGAAATGATTCAAGCACTTAAGGCCAATATCGTCCAAGCAATCCGTGAGGTACAGCCCGGAACCATCAACAAGGTCTTGAAAAATCGGGGTGACAGAATGCGCTACTGCGAACCCAGCTGAGGCAGCCACTTGAACGACGATGTAATTCATAATTAATGGGAATGTTTGTTCTTCCTAATAAAGCCATATAACCTGGACAAAAATTAATTTTGTTCATTTTATTGCATTTTTAAAAAGAAACTTGAATTTCGCCCACTCCGCACATGCCTGTATTAAAATAGGTTGTGAATATAGCCAACATATGTACATATTTGAGGAGAAACACTTATCTTCCAAAAAAGTTTTATTCTAACTTGCACGACGGTACTTAAAGATACATATGTACATACATTGTATGCATGTACATATATACATACTTCTTCAATCACCCATGTTGTGTGTTTTTATTTTCCCAGTGAAAGGGACCTACAGTTTAATGCCGGTTCCGAACGGCGAAATTCGAGAAGCTTTTCTTGAGAACTATACTACAGGGGGTTTTGTCAGTACCCCGCTGAGGAGAAGCACCGTGAAAAACACGTTCGATGACATGGCTATTGTCGGGATTCGATCCCGTGTCATCGGCGTCAGAGGCCAACACACTACAAACTGCTCTCTAATCATATACAGGGTGCCCCATGAGCGGTGTGCCAAAAAGCTAGAGCGTGTAGGTCTGGTCAAAACAAGAACTAAAACATGAACCCTCTCGTTTAGCCAGGAGGGGCAATTTTCTAAAAGATTGACTTAATTTGGAAAAAAAAATATTAAAAATCAAAATCAATTAACTTTTTTGTAAAGCCAGGAACTTCTCCTTTCATCTTGTTTCTAAGGAATAGTTTTTGAGAAATTAATTTTCAAACTCAGAATTTTGAAAAAAAAAAAAAATAAAAATCGAACTAATTTTTTTCAAAATTTCAATTCTCTTAAGTTTTTAGTTAAAAACAGGAAACGGATGCGTCTTGCAGTTTTTGAGAAATTAAAAAAAACCCAAACGACTTTTTTCTAAGAAAACCTTCTTTTTTTTTTTTTTTTTGTTTTAACGCGGCTGGACTTGTAGACAAATTAATGTATGAAACATTGACCGATTTTTTTCTTGTCTAGACCAGACCCACACGCTCTAGCTTTTTGGCACACTGCTCGTGGGGCACTCTGTATATATTCATACATACATATATGTACATGTCAGCGAGACACCTTATGTAAATGGTTAAAAAAAAAAAAACCAAAACAAACTCAATCGTATTCACACTCCCACGGGTCCTAAAACGATAAAATGAATTAAAAAAAATAAAAGTGCTAATTGCCACACGAGATGAATACAGAAAATGTAATGGGGGAATGTTGAATAAAACATATTTCCGGTTTCGCATAAAATTAACGAAACTGGTGGTCAAATTTGAATATTTTCATGATGCAATGACGCATGAAAGAAAATTAAGGACAAAGTGACTATTTCTTCAAGTAGGGAAAGAGACTGGTGACAAACTTCAATTAAACCCATAACCCCACGCAAAAAGATGCGCCATTGCTCACCGACTCATCAAACTTGCCGTCAAGTCAACCAAAATTTGGCGCCAAAAATTATAACAAAAATTCGGCGCATAATTTATTTAATCCTGATGCTTATCTTGGCAACTTACAGCCAACAATGATTCCGGTCATTGTAAACACTGAATTTATTGCCTATAATTATAGTCAAAGTTACTTAGCCCAACGTCGAACGGTTGACAGGAAGACATATTCCAATTTAAATTAACAAATTTGTTCGTACTCACGCCATGCCAAACTCGTGCGGATTTAATTATGAATGGTATAAATCCGGTCATAAGGCAGTGTGTTTTGAAAATAATAATAAAAAAAAATAAAAAGAAAAAAAAATCTGATTACATCTAATGAGTAAGCAATAACTACTTCCATTTCCATATATTACGGCCCTTTCAAGCGCACTAGTGTAATGTTTTCGGTATAAGTTGTTCTCTGTTGTCAGAGAGAAATGTAAAATGCGTCAAGCATGATAGAAGTGTATATTGTTATTCTCCTTGGAACAGGCGCCTAACGATCGCACCATTCATTGTAATGACTAGTCATTTGTAGACTGCTTAAAATTACAAAATCTGCTCGTGGGTGCTAAGTGATCTGGAGAACACTAGTCGGTTCCCACTTGATTTGTTACAGAACTGCCACTACTAAAGCACCATATTCAGAATGGGAGTTTGGAGTACAATGGACCAGTATTTGCGTGTGAGTGGCTCCAACAGATAGCAGAAGCCTCCAACGGTGGACGTTTAAGACTACATTGAAAAATACAACTACACATGCGATCCTAAGCTCTACGAAATCTCCTGTATCGTTTCTTGTTCGTTTATCTTCTGATATGTATTTCTTTTCTTTTGCACTAAACATTCAAGAGATAACTATACGCATACCAAATTTTTATTTTTATTACCTTATTACCAAAAACAAACAAACAAAAAAAAAAAAAAATATATATATATATATAGGGGCGATTAGTATGGTACTCGTATGTACCTTCGATTCTTTGTGATTTCAGAAGTTCTTTTTTTGTTAAACTTTAATTGGAACAAGTAATACAAACAAAAGGTAAAGAACAACGTCTTA
Source organism: Eumerus sabulonum (assembly GCA_951905685.1). NCBI lineage: Eukaryota > Metazoa > Arthropoda > Insecta > Diptera > Syrphidae > Eumerus > Eumerus sabulonum. The sequence continues at coordinate 163,790,663 of OX645060.1, read as the reverse complement.
CGTTAGCAAGGAACGTAGGTAGGTAGGTAGGACCGTAGCCTTCCCAGAAATGAGAAGAACACACATAGGCCAGGGAGGCCCGTTGTGCAGCTACGAGGGAGTTTATCCACCAATTCGTGGAACCATTTTAGATAGATTGTGCAAAATGCCGGGCAGGCGCAGAAGGTGTTGAATGGATTCGACCTCCTCCTCGTCTAGATAGCCTCTGCAAAAATCATGCGGAATTATACCTAGTTTTTGCGCGTGACTGCCAATAAGGCAGTGTCCAGTGATGACACCGATGAGATAATATTCCCAGCCCGTTGACTGTCGAGCCGGGGCCAGATTTGCCTGGTGATGAGGCAGGTTTGTCCCTGAGCCCGTCTCCGGTTCGTCTCGGCCCTGGCGAGATTTGTAAGATTAAGTTTAATGGTTGCAAAGGGTATTCCCTCACAAGCCACGATTGATTGTAGCGTCGTTCCTTGTTTGGCGAGTGTGTCGGCTCTTTCATTTCCTGGAATGTCGCTGTATCCCGGGTACCCAGATAAGTTGTATGTTGAACTGTTCGGCCATCTCGTTAAAAGATAGGTGACAGTCGAGACTAGTTTTTGTTGTGTACACAAAGGACTCCAACGACTTTAAGGCTGATTTACTATCCGTGAGAATGCGGATATCCGTGGTGGATATCACGATTCACTTCAGCCAAGACAATGCCTCTTTTATGGCCAACAGTTCCGCCTGGAAAACGCTGCCGTGATTTGGTCATTTTAGAGCTTTGTTCAGCTTATGTTGTTTGCAGAATACTCCACTACCCACCCCGTCTTTGGTTTTAAACCCGTCAGTGTAGAGTGGCTAGTGACATAGCTCGTCCAGTTCGAGTTGGCTTTGAGTCTCATGGCCGTTTGTGTGGCAATTTGCTTGCCGAAGATATCGAGTGGTGTAAGGTCGAGTATCATGTTAAGCGCAACCGTTGGGGTGGACCTGAGGGCCCCGGTAATGCACATACACGCCAACCTTTGTACCTTCTCGAATTGCTTGAGGTATATTGTCTTGTCCAGAGCTGTCCACCAGACTGTCGCTCCATACATTAGTATGGGTCTGACGACCGTGATGTAGAGCCATAGGGTGATCTTGGGGTTGAATCCCCATTTTTTCCCTAGGGCTTTCTTGCATGTGTAGAGAGCTATAGTTGCTTTTTTAGCTCTTTCGATTGTGTTGCTCTTCCAGGTTAATTTTCTATCTAGTATAATGCCAAGGTATTTGGCATTGGATGAATAGTTTAATCTGGTACCAAGCAAAGTAATAGGACAGCGTTCCGGGATTTTGTGCTTTTTGGTGAATAGCACAAGCTCCGTTTTCTGGGGATTCACCCTGAGCCCGTTGCTATGCGCCCACTTGCAAAGAATTGAGAATGCCGTTTGCATACGGTCATTCAGTGTGGATGGGTATTTACCTGAGATTGAAATGGCAACGTCATCGTCGTAGGCAGTAACGTCCAGGCCTTTTTTCTCCAGTTTAATTAGTAGTTCGTTAACAACTTCATTCCAGAGAAGAGGTGAGAGGAACCCTCCTTGCGGGGTTCCCATGGTAACCATTCTGGTGGTTACTTGGCTTCCCCATTTGGAGTAAATCCTGAGCGTTAATAATAACTCGCTGATCAACTCTATCAGAGTCGTCTCCACCTTTAGCTTTTCAAGCCCTTCTATTATTGCTTTCGGAGTGACATTGTTGAAAGCGCCCTCTATGTCAAGGAGGGCTGTTAGAGTATATTCTTTAAGATGGATTGATCTTTCGATTTTCCTCACTAGTGTATGCAAGGCTGTTTCGACAGATCTACCCTTACAGTAGACATGCTGTACCTTAGAAATTAGGGACGGATCCAAGTTGGAACGTAAACTAATACCAAATTTTTAGTTACAATAAAATTCGGGATGACAATGTAAAACATCTAATTTCGATATTGTAATTAGTATGATTAATGCAATTGAGAGCAGACTGATAAGGTTCAAACGTAAAATTGCAAACTACGACGATACCGGCTTTTTAATTCCCATCACATCGTTATTGGTCACTGTCTTCAAATTCCTGTCGACAAGACTCTTCAACTTTAAAACTCCTCCAGCCTAGTACCCTGAACAGAGAAGCGAGCGTATTTAAATAGAAAATTAGTCCCAGTTCCAAAATTTGACAACACAAAGATTCCACACCAGAAAAGACTTGGCAGGGAAAGATGCCATTCAAAGTTACTTCTTCGCGTCTATTGTTGTCAAAACTCACCACAACGAGTCATATTTTAGCTTCAACGTATGTACGTACCTACATAATTTCTCAGCTATCGACGTAGACAAAACTTCTTATCCCCCCAGAAAACCTTTGTCAAAGTCCCCCTCCCTCTCCGTAACCGACCGCAAAACACCTTTCCTTTCCACGGATCACCTTTAAAATCAGTCGATCTCTCAAGCCAACCGCCACCTACCAAATCCAGCTCAAATTATATGAAATTTTAAACAATCGACGAAAATGACAATCACGCTTAACTGTCCCTCGTCAAAAATCCATCACCAGGTGCACCCCCTATTTTAAGTCACCCAAATCCTCTCGCGTTCCGTGTTCTCCTACATCGATCATTTCATTATACTTTTGCAAAACCAAACATATTTCAAAGTCAAGTCACATTAGTAAGAGCGCGTTTCTTTGGAAACGAATTCAAACTAAAAGCAGAAAGAAATCAGCGTATGCGGTTTCTGTGGTCATATGAGCAAACCAACCCTCGTAATATAGTTCCTATTCAGTGACCATTTCCAAATGACTAAGTTTTTAGCAATGAATCATTGAAACTCAATTCGAAAATGTATTATCAACTTCAAGTAGTTTGTTTCATTACGGCGCTAGGCTGCTCTGGGATCGGAAATGGAAAACAACAATTCGCCAAAATCGAAAAAAAAAAAAAAAAAAAAAAAATGAGGGCACAATCGTAATGGTAATATGTGTCTTTAATTAATTCAAGGACATGAATTGTACCAATTGTTCTTTATATGCTGTTCGTCCCGTCTCTTGCTCCCCCTCTGACTCTTGTATTTATTTTTTTTTATGTTCAGACCTTCTTCTCACCTCGTTGGACAGAAGCCAACGTGCCTACACACATAAAACGTATGTCTGATGGAAAACACAAGTTACGATTTACTTAGCGTAAAATTATTCAGTTTTAACCGTCACACTCCAGGGCACATCGCGCAAAAGATATCAGCAGCGCCACTTACGGAGACCGTCATCAATTTTCGACAGGAAAAAAAAATAAAAATAAAAAAGAAATCATGTCAGCACTTCTGACCCACAGAGATGTCAGATTGCCTTCTAACGATACCGTGTCCCCTCCATCTACATAGCTTAAAAAAGAAATATAAACAAAAAAAACAAAGATTAAGGTGTGGCACAGGTGACTAATTACACGGCCACGATAGTACCCCCACGGGTGATGTCTTCCTGTGTGATTAACGCCCGTCAAATAACCCGCGCATTGACATTGACTTTCGCACCATCGACGCTTGAGAACGTCGAAATAGGAGTATGTTTATGCTAATCAAGCGAATGTTTCAATTGTCACTTTGCCGAAATGTTCGCATTTGTCAAAGTCCAAGTAGATCGACCGACCGACCGATATGCACCGTATTATCCACTTGTTTATATTTTTATCTTAACGTGTTTGGTTGGTTCAAAGGGTAGTACTTAAAGGTGGTGAATTGAATTGTTCACGCTTTACAGCAGCACACTAAACCAAGCCACTACACCGACCACGACTGAGCCATTAATCACTTTTACACGTTTGTAATTAGCATTGGATCAAGGTTTCTCTATCTTTTTTCTGCTTTTGTTTAGTTTTGCTGTTGTTCTCGGACTGTGATAAGCTCAAGTGCCTTTGTGTCGAGGGATCATCACACTTTAGACAAGATTGAAAGCACATTGCAGGTACCTTTATCCCCCACCCATAATCTAACAACATACTGAGAGGGATAGAAAGACGAGATTAATTGAATAAAAAATCAATTAGATGGCTTCCAAAAAGGATTTGCGGTTGCTTGAGAGTCGTGTTTACTTTTTTGTTTTTCTTTTGGAAGTGATGCATACGCAAGTAGGTAAGGATGACGGGTGCCGGGAAATTGGGAAAAAGTTTCAAGTGGATGCACGACACTGCTCGGATGTATATGTACATATGTATGTATATAAATGCCGTGGAAGGAAGTCGCATTAATTTAATTATGCAATTCAATGGCAGGTCGTTCAGAAGGAGCTCGTTGCATGTTTGAGGATTTGAGGTCTAGACAGGTGAATTGTTTACTCGTTATAATCGGGAGGACGAGTACGTTGCTGTCTGCGGAGCATCTGTAGTCTTCGTTTTAGCGGTTTACATTTTAATCGGGAAAACGAGTTCAGACGTGGGGTGATTTCTACGAAACGAATGAAGTTGACATGTTGCTAAGCTTATCCAGTCTGCGATCAAACTATTGTAGGTTTGTTTAAGCTTCTTGACAATTGGTAATGAACAAGAAACAAAGATTCACAAAACGCCTCCACTTTGCCATGTAAGACGTTCTTTCTTGCTGCGGCCATCGAATTTGATTGACAAACTTGCTTTCTTTCGTGTGGGTACTCTATGCGAGAGATAAGTAGTGGTAACGTTCTACATATCAGAGTGACTATTTCAGCATAAAAAGCTACACTGTTCAAATATGAGTCGAAATTGTTCGTGAATCGCGTGAATTGCGAGTCAAAAAACATTGAATTAACGGCTGAAAAGAAGCAGTTTAAATACCTATAAAATGGCCGTGAGAAAATACTACCGCTGCTGCTAAAACTGTGACTTATTCCTCCGTGTAAGGTCTACGTCATAGGTTAAGAGATTGAATATTAGTCATCTACATAAATTCATACGCCACATTTGTCAAGCGAGTTATCCGTAACATTCAAAGAAATGAACTGTTTGCTGTTGACATTATATCCATGCTGTTAAACGATCACCCAGAACGTACGACCAAACGCTGTTGGACTTTTGTTATCTAGGGCTGCATTAGGGCGCTGTTTTCTGACGAGCCAATAGGCTAGATTAAACTGGGTCTGAGAGCGACCCGTACGTCTCACTTAAGACTATACTAGGTCCACTGTTCTTCTTCTTCTTAACGGGCGCTACAGTTCGGGGTGAACCTGGGCCGCTCCAACTAGCACGATCTTTTGCTAGCCTTTTCCAGTGCCGCACACCCAGTTAGCTGAGATCCCCTTCCACTTGTATGCGCCATCTTAAGTGCGACCGTCCTCTGCTTCTTCGTCCCTCGGGGTTGGATTCAAAGACTCTCCGGGCTGGACCTGTGGTGTCCATTCGCTCTACATGGCCCAGCGATCTTAGGCGTTGAATCCGTAGACGCCTGACTAGGCTCATGTCGCTTTACAGCCCGTAAATTTCGTGGTTGAATCTTTTCCTCCATCCCCCGTCTGCGTTTATGGGCCCGAAAATCACGCGCAAAATCTTTCTCTCGAACCGACCAAGGGCCTCCTCATCCGCTTTTGATAGTGTCCATGCTTCTGCGCCGTACAACAGGACCGGGATGATAAGGGTCTTATATAGAATCAACTTTATCGTTCGGGAGAGGGCTCTATTACTCGATTGCCTCCTGAGCCCAAAGAAACAGCTATTGGTAAAAGTGATTCTGCGTTTAATTTCGGAACTGATGTCGTTGTTCAGGGTCACTGCGGAGCCAAGGTAGACGAAGTCCTTAACCACCTCGAACTTATATCTGCGAATACAAACGTTCTGGCCAAGACGTCGGTGGTGTGTCATTTTTTGATGACAGCATATATTTAGTTTTGCCCTCGTTTATCGCCAGACCAACTTTCGCCGCCTCCGCCTCAATACTGGTAAACGCCCCATTGACATCATCTGTGTTCTTCCGATTATGTCAATGTCATCGGCGGATGTCCACTCTTACGCCACCCATTAACTTAGAACCAAGAGGCAGAGCTTATGATGTCCCCGTTGACCAGTGGAAGCCGCTTTGTTCGATTAAGATTAAGCGAGAGCCTGATTCATCTGATCGTCTGGGAGTTGACACCCTCAGTTCCCAACTTACAGGTGGAGTTGATGGTATCAAGTTTTATGTCTTATCTGACCGACGATCTGATAGGATGACTGACAGTGATTAAGCCAAAACTTACAATTTCGTCAGCTTCGCAGTTTCCTGGAATGCCAACATCAAGGAAAGGTACAAGGGTGAATTCCTTATGTCCCAAAGATTTGTCGACGTCCTCGTTAAGAGAATGAAGAGCAGTCTCGATCGATTTTCCGCATAATCAGTACTGATAGCTGATAGCCCATCCGTATTGATGCTGTACTGGATGTACGAGATCAGGATTTTCTCCAAGATGGCTGCTTAGAGGTATCAAACCTTTAGCATTGATATAAAAACTTATGTCCGCCGTCGGAATACATCGCTTCAAACGAAACTGCGAATGCCATTTCAATTGTCACGGCAAACTCTTGCACCATACTATTCATTATTTTTTGAGACTTGACGTAGCTACACACACTATTGAAACCAAAAACACTGACACCCACACAACAATTAATCCTTATTAGGTTAAAATTCTCACAATGCCTATATATGTATGTAAGTATGCAAAATAGCCTCTAAATGCTCACTCGATTGGCATAAACCAGATGTTTGCCTTGTCACTCGCGGTAAGATGTAAAGTTTCTGACTACCTTTCAGAATCATTTCAAACCTACCTTACATAACCACAACACCATCTCTGCAATAAAATCTTCTCTCCATACATCAATTTGGAAAAAGGAGGGAAAACGCTGACAAGCTTCCGAATTAGGTAAAACCACACAACAAAAAACAAAAAACTCATTAATCGTACGTCCAACGTCGACTTGTTGAGCTCGTCATCTGATCGAGCAAAAAACGAACTTACAAAGTTGTTACAATGTATTCAAAAAAATAAAAAATTAAATTCTTCAAAAATGGAAACACAAATCGAAACCAGATACATATATGTTTGTAACTGTCATCTCCTTTTCCCCCTTGGTTCGACTAAATGCACTTTAAGTTCACTGTTCTCTCAGGTAAACGCACTTCTTGGCTAGCAATCGCCCAATTTGTCAAGTACCATACTACCACCACCAGCATCAGTGTCAATTTAAAATTCACCTGATTGGATGTAAAACAACATATTTATGTTCCTCACTTTGAAAGTATATCGATACACGTTGTTGGGAAACCAAGAGAAAATCTGAAACCAAGACAAGGTGGAAAGAATGCTGTGGCTGTCCTCGTGTAACGAAGCGAGATGACGTACGCGCACTTAAAGCGAATGTAATTGAATTTTTTGCTGATGTATAATACAAAATATGGAATACAGATGCCACTCAGTAAGATGATCGGAGGTGGTTGATTATGAGGGGAGAACTGATGAAATTGTATGACAACCCTTTGCAACATGTATTGTCTCGCATTCACGTATCGATTCAACCCTTGTAAACTAAAACCACCACTTTCTGTTCATTCCCTGTTTGTACTCCTTCATAATAACATGTACTGATATTGTTCCTCAGAAGAACTTTGAGTTTTCTTTAACAGGTTATGTGCCCAGGTATCTGCACTGTGTGTGTCTGTGTATCTCAGTTCGTTAGAAGTGTTTAAAAAGTATATACTTTAAATAAATAAAAACAAAATTAAAATGAGTACTCCGGTTTTGCAAATTGACAAATTAGACGAAACTAATTATGACAGTTGGTCAATCCAAATGAGGAGTGTGTTGGTGCATTCAGGTACATGGAAGATTGTGAACGGAACTGTGAAGGTGGAAGGAGATATCGCCGCAGTATCCAAGTGGGAATCAGATGACGAGAAGGCCCTAGCGTCCATCTTCTTAAGCGTGAAGCCAACACAGTTGGCATATATTCGCAACTGCACGAAGTCACACGAAGCCTGGAAGAAATTGGAGGAGATCTACAAGCCGAAGGGTCCACTGCAAAAGGTTTCCCTCTATAAGAAATTAATAAACCTGAAGATGTCAGAAAATGGAAATGTGGTACAACACCTAAACGATTTCTCTGAACTTTATGGAAAATTACAAGAGACTGGTATCGATGTTCAGGAGGAGCTTTTAGCGATAATGCTGATGTCAAGTTTACCCAGGCAATACGATAATTTTGTCATAGCAATGGAAACCCGCGACGAATTGCCAAAGTTGGAAACATTGCGTCAGAAGCTGCTAGAAGAGGGAAAACGCAGACAAGAGAAAGTTGAAGAAGATACGCCACAGCAAGCGCTGATTGCAAGAACTACCAACAAAGAAAGGAAAACTACAACAGGCTACTACAACTATGGGAAAAAGCGTTTCAAAGGGAAGTGCTTTGTGTGCGGTATAGCAGGTCACATCGCCAGCAAATGTGAAAAAAGAAACAAAAGCAGCAGAACACAGGCTATGTCGATGTTGGCGGCGACAGATTGTCCATCCCTCAGTCGTAAAAAATGGTACGTCGACAGCGGAGCAACGGCACATATGTGTAACGACCGCAGTATGTTTGTCAATTACCAACACCACAACGAGATCATCTCATTGGCCGGAGACAAACACATACATGCTATAGGCAAAGGTGATGTATTATTAAAAGATAAATGTTATGATATTATACTTGAAAATGTTTTGCATTCTCCCATATTGCAGGCGAACTTCATCTCTGTGAACAAGGCTGTTAATCGAGGTTTAACTGTAACGTTCGACAACGAGAGAGCATCAATCGCACGACCAGATGGCGACGTCGTTTTACACGCGCCGAGAAGGGCAAACATGTTTGAATTTCATAATGAGGTCAAACAGGGGTTGTTTTCAATGAGCAACAACAATAGCACTATTGGTTGGCACAACCGCTACGGGCATCTGAATTTTAAGAGTCTTCATGATTTGTCGAGTAAGCATATGGTAAATGGCATGAATATAAGTGGTGACTACGAACCAACGTGTAGAACATGTATGCTGTCTAAAATCCATCAAATACCATTTCCCCAAGAATCACAAACGCGATCAACCGGGTTGCTAGATCTTGTCCATAGTGATGTTTGCGGTCCGTTTCGAAATGCATCCGTTGGGGGTTCAAAGTACTTTTTGACTTTTATTGACGACAAATCGAGAAGAATTTTTGTTTACTTCCTGAAGGCAAAGAGCGAAGTGTTTGAAAAGTTCACATTGTTTAAGGCTCAGGTTGAACGTCAAACGAGTCGTAAAATAAAGGTGATTAGAACCGACAACGGAGGAGAGTTCGTTAACACAGAATTTAATGAATATTTGGACAAAGAAGGAATCACTCGACAACTGACTGTGCCACACACACCACAACAAAACGGGGTAGCAGAGCGCGCCAACAGAACTCTGGTCGAGATGGCAAGATCGATGATGCTGCATGCTAATGTCAAGCAAAGCTTATGGGCAGAGGCAATAAATACGGCAGTTTACATTAGGAATAGATGCCCTACAAGAAAACTACACAATATGACTCCATACGAGGTTTGGTGTGGCCGAAAGCCCAGCGTCCAACACCTAAGAACGTTTGGCTCTTGCGCAGTGGCGCTAAATAACACCAGAAGCAAATCGAAGTTCGATGCAAAAGGCAGCCAACTCATCATGGTGGGGTATTCGACGGCGGCTAAGGCATATCGTCTGTATGATCCGAAGAAGAATAAAGTACTTGAACATCGTAATGTGCTATTCGATGAAAATTCATTCGATCATCATGGTGACGTTATAGACAATAGGCAAGCATGTTCAGCCAACGACTACTTTGTTGTTAATATCGATACGCAGGATACTCAGGTAGCGGAAAATTATGTCGATAATGACAAAAGAGTATCTGACATTTATAATGATGATAAAAACGGAAATATTCAACACAATGAAACCCGTAATGAGGAAAACAGCAACAGCGAGGAACATGCTGATAGTCTAAAAACTACCAATGACGATAACAGCAAAGAAAATGCGGTGCAAGAACCGCGAAAAGTCGGACCGGGAAGACCTTCATTTGTTCGTACTGGAAAGCGTGGCCGGCCAAAGAAACAATGGAACGAGTTATGTAGTGCCATTGACGAAAACATACCACAGACAGTCGAAGAAGCAATTTCTAGTGATACTGGTGAAAAATGGATTAATGCTATGAATGACGAATACCATGCCCTAAGAAAAAATGAAACATGGTCGATGGTAGATCTCCCGAGTGGCCACAGAGCAATCCCGTGTAAATGGGTATACACAATTAAGAGAAATGTCAAAGGAGAGATCGAAAGACATAAGGCTCGTTTGGTGGCAAAGGGTTGCAACCAACGTTTCGGGGTTGATTTTCAAGAGACATTTTCACCGGTAGTACGATATTCGACGATACGAATTCTTTTGGCATTGGCCGTGAAACAGAAGATGCATTTACATCAGCTTGACGTCAGTACCGCATACTTGAACAGTAATCTTCAAGACGAAATATACATGCAACAGCCAGAATACTTTAAGGACCAAAGATTTCCAAATAAAGTCCTTCACCTCCATAAAGCCATATATGGATTGAAACAGAGTGGAAAGGAATGGAACGCAAAACTGGATTCCACTTTGAAAAGTATGAACTTCATTCCATGCGATAATGAACCTTGTTTGTATAAGGGAACTGAAAATGGTAAATTAGTGTTGATAGCTGTTTACGTAGATGACATAATTGTGGGTTGTAGCGACATACCAATTATTTCAAAAATAAAGGCCAAAATATCAGAATATTTCGAAGTAAGCGACAAAGGCAAGCTGCGACATTTCTTGGGGATGGAAGTTGAACGTGATGGTGAAACTGGTTCGATAAAACTAAGCCAAAGTCAATACATCCGTGATCTTTTGGATAAATACGGGATGACAACTTGTAAACCAGTAGCTGTACCACTGGAAGCAGGATACGAGGTTAGTTGCACGAATAATTGTGAAAGAACTAATAAACAAGAATACCAGTCATTGGTTGGAGCTTTGATGTATCTTGCTATTTCCACACGTCCCGACATTTTACATTCGATATCCAAAATGGCTCAGAAAAATGCCGATCCGCACCAGGAACACTTTACGAAATTAAAACATATCCTGCGCTATTTAGCCGGCACCGTCAATTTGAAATTGATATATGGGACAAATGGCAATCATTTGGAAGGATTCGTAGATGCTGATTGGGGCGGCGACACCATAGACAGAAAATCATACACAGGCTTCATATTTTTCTACTGTGGGTGTCCAATTACATGGCAATGCAGGAAACAGCCTTCTGTGGCGCTGAGCAGTACAGAGGCCGAATATATGGCTGCATCGGACTCTAGCAAAGAAGCAATTTATTTGAAGAAGCTCCTGATGGAAATTAATGCTTTGGAAGATAGTGCCATCCTCCTTCATATCGACAATCAAGGGGCTCAAAAACTCGCGGAAAACCCAATATACCATAAAAGAAGCAAGCATATCGACATTAAATTCCATCACATACGGGATTTGGTAAGAAATGGCGATATTAAATTGAAATACTGCCCTACAGCTGACATGATTGCTGACGTGATGACGAAGAATTTGCCGAAGGCGAAACATTATCATTTTATGAATCTAATGAATCTAAAGTAGATTTTAATTAATGTATTCGAGCTATACTCTTGTAATTGAATTAAGACAAGTTTTATTTAATCAATTTATTCGTATGTACCGGGATCATACATGTTGAGGAGGAGTGATGAAATTGTATGACAACCCTTTGCAACATGTATTGTCTCGCATTCACGTATCGATTCAACCCTTGTAAACTAAAACCACCACTTTCTGTTCATTCCCTGTTTGTACTCCTTCATAATAACATGTACTGATATTGTTCCTCAGAAGAACTTTGAGTTTTCTTTAACAAGAACAACATCATCTTTGTCGTCCTTAATCAAACTGGATGACAACATCGCCCGGGTCATATAGCATAGTACTATGCTGAAACACGCCTTTCAAACTGATAACAAAATCGATTATATTATACCTAGATAGGATGTGACCCTATTCGCTTGCAAAGGTTATTGCAGCTTACCACGGCATGGTCCTTAAAATAAAAACATGAACACAATAGCCACAAATTGGTTCACTCACCTGAAACGAGACCAAACAGAAAGAAAATTAATAAATTAGCATTACATGAGCATAAAAACGAAAACAAAAGGCAAAAAAAAGCAATATTGCTAAACAAACAACAGGGATTAACTCCAATGACCCATAACAGCGAAATAAAACAAATCCTCCGCGTCACTCTGACACCTACAGACTCCCCATGCTTCGCCACACTCGGCCGAGCAACAACATGTTGTCCGCCAAACCCGCTCGAAATCTTGGCGGCGTCCGCCACAAGAATAACAAAGAGTAAAAAAAAAAAACTCCCAACAAACAGCAAACAAGTAAAATTCATTGTAATTGAATTGGAAGTACCACATTTTGAGTGTGCTCAACTGGCACCTCCTCTGCTAAGGGTTGATGTACCACCCATGAACGTGGCAATAACAATCAAAAAATCCTCACAGCACTGTAGGAAAACCCGAGGAAAAAAGAGAACTAGAAAGAAAAATATGCTAAGAAAATTGTTATTATCCATCGAGACGACGAGGACAACATCGACAGTGGACTCCGCCAGGATGGGGATGACGATCATACCCGCAAAAACATCTCGTCGAACTAAACCAGCTCATAATCATAAAACCTAATGACGCCAAGCGTGGCGCATTCTTGTTCTTTTTTGTGTCTTTCATCTTGAAGGGTGGAAGGAACAGATGAGAACATCCTTGAAGCTTATCCTTAAATGTTTGGGAATTTTTTCATTTTGTTCATCACGCTCATCTATCTCCTCCCATCTATCGGCAGTTGGCACAGTTCGGTTTGAACGAACGATTAACATACAAGCGAGGATGCAAGATGACTTCGAGTCAGTCCACCGTGCGGTCATCGCATACATCCCGCAGCTAAAATTAGGAGAGCGTCCCTAATTGAGTGTGTTCAATTTGTCGGGCAATGGAAATTGGTTGTTGACATGCAAACGAGGTGGGAAGAAAATGGGGCAGCGCAGTGTCGTCTTTATTGTGGTCGCACACAGCAATTGCGGCGGATGTCAATCGACGGATAATTAATTTGAATGGCACTAACGTGATTAGACAAGGCGAACGAACTGGAGGAGTAAGGTGCAAATTAGAACGAAGTCCACGTACGAATGTGGTTAAATTGAAGATTTGATTATTACACTAAATGGCTGATAGTCACACAATTGTATGTACAGATGTATTTATGCATGTTTGCGTTACAGTCCATGAAGGCCCAAAGCCGAGCTTCTCTCAAGCCACACAATTACAGAATTTCATTTAGAAAACAAGATAGAAGGGACGCCAAAAGGTTAAAGTACGGAAAGGAATATATGTATGCATGTATGTATATATGTACATATATGTTAGGGTCGATACTTGAGCATGTGTCTACTTACAACCTCTCGCACTTCCACACGATGCCTTTTGCACGCTGGCAACTTTTATAGATATAGAAGGCGCTTTCAATAAAGTTTTCACTAGAACCATTGAAAAATCCCTAATGGCCGTTGAGCAGAAGGTTTCATCAGTGGATAATCTCCATGCTTGAAACCAAGCTTGTCCAACCGCAATTAGGCAAAAGTCTTACAAAATCCGTTAATAGAGGTATTCCCCTAGGTGGAATCATCTCACCGCTTCCATGGCTGTTAGTCATTAACGGTATCCTAGTCGAGCTGGACAACAAGGGAATAAAAGTACTAGCGTATGCGGACGATATGGTCATTTTAGTATCAGGGATGTTCCCTTCTGTAATTAGTGAAATCACAGAGCGGGATTTGACCACGCATGGGCTACAAGATGTGGCCTAAGCAAAAATCCAAAGAAAACTGACCTGCTGCTTTTTACCACCAAGGCTAAGCAGCTTGGCCCTATCTCTTTCCCTCAGCGCTAAGTATCTAGACGTTATGCTAGTTCCAAAGCTTTACTGAAAGTCCAATATAGAAAACCGGGTAAAGAAAGCTAGCGTAGCTTTCTACGCCTGCAGCTAAACTTTCCGCAAAAGGTGGGGACTCAGACCTATGCTGACTCTGTGGATGTACACAGCTGTTGTCCGTCCTATCCTCACCTATGGCTCCCTAGTTTGGTGGCCAGGCCTATGCAAAAAAATATAACACCGACAAACTTAACAAGATTCAAGGAACATCAGGAATCGAAATCACGGGAGCAATGAAATATGACCATCCGAAGCACTTAATACCCTACTGCATCTTCACCCCTTGGACTATCACATCAAATGCACGGCAGCGTGCAGCGCCATCAGACTTAAAGAAGTGGGCCACTGGACACCCAGACTGTATGGCCATAGCAGAACCGTGTCACTTCTGCCAACGCATTTGACCTCGTTTCCTACGGACTACATAACACCTTCCATCGACTTCAATAGTGTAGTGCACTCTCACTATCCCTTCCAGAGAAAAATGGAAATGGTGCAACCTAGTCGCAAAATTACAACTTCTGAGTATAGGATCGAGAATATTCTCAACACAGCGGAATATTTTCCGTCTCCCCGATCACTCAAACACATCTTTCAAGCAATCCGAGAACCGTGCAATATACTCAGTGCAGCCCGTGCCAATTACACAATTACACATCCACCGCTATTTATAGCCACAGCCAAGCCGCTATTAAAGCTATTTCGTCTGCTACCACCTTCTCTAAACTGGTGGATCAACGCAAGTCGTAGATTCGGCGCCTTTGTAGTTTTTTTTTTTTTTTAACTCCACAGCCGGGATTTTAATGAACATCCCCCTTTACATCCCTTAGGTTTCACGAGTTTAGTGGCATCAAAACTGCGCCTATGCGCTAATCGTACCCTGACGCGCAAGTCGGGCGGCCACCTCAACCTAAGGCAATTTGAAAACTATTACTGAACTACGAGTATACGAGATTGGAACAATCGTCTATTGTATGGCCATAATCCACCCTCGAGACATAAAATCCACCTCCGCATCGCTAAACAATAACCACAACTCGCGCACCATAATTAATTGCCATGAAATCAGTAACTACCCGTATGTACACCTCAGACGATCGTAAAACTAACTTGTTCTCTCCGCCATCTATAGTATTATTAAACTCCCAACAGTGGGGTCATAAACCAAATGTTTAACCTTTACCACAACCCTATCATGGTAAGGGCGAAAAAACGCTAAAATGCTCCCCATAGATCAGCGGAATAATTCATTCAACCATCTATTCATCTCCTGCAACAGCAAAGCGGCAAATCTGATGCCAGCTTAACAGGAAGAAGTATAAAAAGAACGCCCATAACATAATCATAACGAGGTGACTACTCTAAGAAGTTACCACCGTATGAACTGCAACGCGAGGGAAAACTTTCGCGTAAAGTATCTTTTCTTAGCTCCCAAAACAGCGCTTAGCCGGCATTTAAATTTGCCATAATTTATAGATATGCTATGCTGCTCTGCTTCTTGTCTGCAATAAACCGAACAGTAGCAAAGGAAGCAAATCAGTAAAGAATGCAGACGGAAGGTTGTGGCTTCTCCAAAGTTCTCGTAAACCGTGAAAAGACAAACAACAGAGAAAAAAAATTAAAAAACAAACCACAAGACAAAACGAAATATGAAGAAACCAGAAGCAAGAGAAGCCCTACACATACATAAGTCGAATAACGCAAATCCTGCTGGTGTGGAGGATCCTTTCGCACTGGCTGGTGGTAGGTAAGTATGCATTTCCATGATTATAATAACCTGTCCTGACAGCAACCACCGCATTAGTCTCGTTTTTCATTCCAAAACCCATTCTGTTTTTCGTTTTAGTAAACAGATGTAAAACTTTCAACCAATTTACAACCAAAACCCTTTAACCTGAGAATGATGGAAGACTAGTTAGCGCAAGAAGTGCTCATATTTGATGTCCTCGACGTCGTTAAGGGTCGACGGGAATAATATTTTTAAATCTAGTTAAATTGATCAATAAAACAAAGTTGAATTAAGAAAAAAACTTTGCCACTTAACAAGCAGACTGTTGTGTGTTCGCTTTCCTGGTATACGAATACGTGTAGATGTCAGTCCTTTAATGCACTAGGTTAGGTGCGCGCCGGTTCTTTTCCTATTTCCTTCCTTTTTTTTTTGCCTTTTTTGGTTCACAACCGACGACAATGTAGTCTCGTTTGAGGTTTTCCCGTACCTATGACGATCCTACTGCACATTACCAAAGCAAATTATGCACATAACTAAAGTTTCTTAATGAAAGTAAGAAAGTTTGCTCGAAACTTAACGCAATGAAAGGAAAACAAAAAAAAAAAAACTGCTCGATGGGTTTTGGAAAAGCTGTGTGGAAAAGAAAATTGTTTAATTTTGTAAATAAGATACGTATTGAAGTTGGCGTTAAAAGGATACAAAAGCTACCATAGATAGAATCTCTCTCCCAATGGTAGGTACAGGAAGGCATTCACAAGAAGACAAAAGGATTCGTTAGAAGAAGGGGATCTCATCACCATCACAAGAATGGTTTTGTGGAAAGTTTAAAGATGATGGTGGTTGGTTGCGTGTACTTCGAAGTGGTTACGTGTTTATTCTTCGATACTTGCATGGCTGAACTCGAGTGTAGAGGATTCTAGGAATGTTTCGAACATGGCAGCTTAAGTATCTACAGAAGATATACATACATATCTCTATGTGCATATGCACACCCATTAGGGCTTGTGTTTGTTAATTTGTAATTTTTACAACTCTAAGAGTGCTATATTGTACCTACAGATTACTGCGATCCAAGACCAGTTCCGAGAGGTCACTACAAGGCAAAACAACTGTTTTCAAAAGTAAAATTGTTATTCAATAATATTCTTCCTGGAACGAAATTAACTCCCAGGAAAACATTTGGCACCTAGACTACAGGGATTTATGAAACGGTGGTATCCATTCACTCTACATGCCCCAGTCATCTTAAACGTTGTATCCGTAGACGTCTGACCAGGCCGATATCGCTGTTCTAGGTTGAATCTTCTCCTCCACTCTTCGTTAAGCGTTGTGTCTTTCTTTGATGACAGCATATGCATATTTGGTTTTGTCCACAATCACCTTCAGACCCCACTTTAGCCGCTTCTGTTTCAAGCAAGCAATTGTGCAGACTTGAAATAGATCGTGCCTCTTGTATTGGCCAGTGAGCTCCGCACAATCTTTTCAAGAATGAAGAAATCATATGACAATGTCAGAACCATTTTGACATCAAATGTCTCGGTTAATTCGACGCCAATCCTGATGGAGAGGTGCGAATTCTTCATTGTCATCTGCACAACCTGTCGAATTTGGCAGAGATGTCAAAACGGGACATTGCTCTGTATAGCCCTTTTCTTTTAACACTTTGCGACTTTTAAGTCCACGAAGAGGTTGTAACTTATCAACTTGAACTTTAGGGGTATTCTATATGGGACTTGAAATTCATGGGTATTCTATGAATATCGGGTCTATCGTAGATTTTTCCGACCTGAAACCACATTGACAGGAACCTTTCAGATTGCTCACGAATGCACGGCGGGGAAGATCTTATTACCGACGCGACGTTAAGACGGCCTTTTCCCATATAATTAGCGGTATTATACGAATCTACTTTCTTATGGAACGGGCAAACGATTCTGAGGTGCCACACCTCGTGCATGGTTTCTTCCCACCATATTCTACAAATGAGATGGTGCATGCTGCTCCCTATCAACTCATCTCTTCTTCTTTTGTGGTGTTACAGCCCATGAAGGACCAGAGCCAAACTTCTCTCAATCACCCATGTTGTGTGTGATTTATTTTTCACATAGGTGAACTCAACTCATCTCTTGTTGCTTTAAATAGCTCAACAGACAGGACAGTCTATCTGCGGAAGCAGCTTTATTAGACTTATCGTTATCTCCAATTCGTCTACAGGTCGGCTGGTCGGAAACAGATTACTTGGCAACTGGTATTGCTTTTGAACAAGCAAATGACACATTTTACTCAGTCATACATTAGTTTATTTTGGTAAAGATTTGTTGTTGTTTCACAAAATCAGCCCCATGCTAATCAACATCTTTAGGACCACCCTTGCATGGAGATACATACCAACGAGCTGGACAGAGGTAACGGTAACATTCATTAGCAAAGCAGGCCGCAGACCCACAGATCTGCCTAAGTCCTACAGACCGATAAGCCTTACCTCTTTTTTCCTAAAAACAATGGAAAAAATTCTGGATAGGCATATCAGGGATGGTGCCCTGAAAAGATCACCACTTCACAAAAACCAATATGCCTACCAGCCTAAGAAATCGACCACGCTTGCTCTTCAGGAGCTAACAGCCCGGATCAGCAAATCCCTGAGTGACAAAGAAATTGCGATAGGTTGCTTTCTCGATATTAAGGGTGCCTTCGATGCATCCTCAGCACAGGGGTGGATAACACCACATGCAATTGGATCCAACACATGCTTAGTAATAGGAAAATAAACACTTCATGACTCTAACCGCAGGCTCTTACACCCTGACATCCTTACCGAACTAAGGTAACATGAAATCCTAAAGACATCTTATACAGACAATTTTCTCCTCAGATACACCTTCAGCCAAAACTACAAGTCTGGGAACAGGATAGACTCTCCTTCAATCGCGGATCCTACGTGTGGTACACAGAAGGCTCCAAAACGAACGAAGGCGTTGGGGCTGGAGTATACGGAACAAACACAGGCGCATGCATCTACTTCAGCATGGACAGATATAACTCGGTTTTTTTCAAGCAGAGATATTTGCTATAGAACTCTGCCTCAAAAAATATATCAACAGAAATATAATTAATAAAAACGTTTATATTCTCTGACAGTAAGTCTGCACTTCTGGCCCTAAAGAGCTATGAAATCACCTCCAAACCGGTATCGGACTGCCAACAACTACTTCACCAGCTGGCCAGCACAAACAGAGTTCACCTCATTTGGATACCTGGACACAGCGGCCATACATGCAACGAAAGGCGGACCTACCAGCAAGGAAAGGCTCCGCATCACTATTTATGACGCCACGGCCTTTCTGCGGCATGCCCATCAGCACTACCAAATGCTGCATAAACAATTGGCTAAGGAACACGACTGATCACTACTGGTTGGTTACAAACGGAAGGTAGCAGACAAGCCAAGTTGTTCCTCCCATCTGTTCTATGTACATCTCTCAGAAGAACGAAACAACTCCTCATGCTTTCGAGGAGTCAGAATTGCATACTCAAAGGTTTCCTTACTGGACACTGCCCAGTCAACAAACATCTCAAAATAATGAGCGTTGTACAAGATGACACTTGCAGAATGTGTAATGAGGACGAAGAAACAGTAGAGCACATAATGTGCCACTGTAACTGCCTTGTCAGCACACGTCATCGTCACTTAGGAAAGTATTATCTTGAAGCAGAAGAAATTGCTGCTAGCTCACTTAAAAGTATACTAAGTTTTGTTACGAACTCAGGATTTTTGAGTGATCTGTAAGTGGGGGACATCACAATAGACCCACTCGTGGCCGCAGTGATCAGGCGACTTTGTCACCCCCATTTACATTTAAAGTAACAGTACTTATAAGTTGTGGTTCCTCCTTTTGCCGCAATAACTTCTGCAAGGCGTCTAGGCATAGAATCTAATAATCCTTGAACCTGCTCAATGAAGTCCTTCCAAGCCTGTGATCAGCAGTTCTGCCAATGCTTGCGGGCATTTTCAATTTTACCACATGCCACAGATTTTCTATTACATTCAGATCAGGACTTTGCGGGAGCCGTTTTAAGACTTGTTGGTCTACTTCTGCCAAATACTTTTTAATATCACAGGCTGTATGTATGGGCGCATTGTCTTAAAGTATAAAATTCTTCTTCTTCTTCTTCTTTGGTGGCGTTACAGCCCATGAAGGACCAGAGTCAAGCTTCTCTCAATCACCCACGTTGTGTGTGATTTATTTTTCACACAGGTGAAAGGGACCTACAGTTTAATGCCGATTCCGAACGGCGTGAGTCGAGAAGCTTTTTCATGGCAAGTTTACTACGGGGGGTTTTGCCAGTACCCCGCCGAGGAGGAACGTCGTGAAATAGCCATTCGATCATCGAGCGCCAGAGTCCAACACACTAACCACTGCGCCACGGCGTCCTGCCGATAAGTTTTGAGCCTACGACCAGTGCAACATCATTTCAAATATTTAAATAATGTGACTGTGTCATATTTTTGGAGCATCTGACAAGGTGGCCCACACCACTATATGATAGGCAACCCCATTTGATCTTGCCTCCTTTGGAATGTCTCTTGGGTTGTGTGGTGGGTTGTTTTGCCTTAGTTTTAGCATCGGAGTAAAAATATTTATATCCATAGGTACCATTTAAGGAGCAAGCAGTTTCATCCGTCTAAAGAATGTTCCTCCAAAGCTCTGGTGGCTTGGCAATGTGTTCTCTAGCAAATTGTATTCTGAGCTGTTTGTTTTTTGG
The DNA here is from genome assembly GCA_951905685.1 of Eumerus sabulonum. Taxonomy (NCBI): domain Eukaryota; kingdom Metazoa; phylum Arthropoda; class Insecta; order Diptera; family Syrphidae; genus Eumerus; species Eumerus sabulonum. Next base: position 163,770,100 of record OX645060.1, on the reverse strand, counting down.
GGTTATATATATACGGCTATTATGCAACACAACTGTTGTGAATGAGAAGTGATCAACCGTACTGATGAAAGCATTACACTCACAGTATATAGCCACTTTAAATTCATACCCCGTGTGTGCGATCCAAATATGACACCATAAGTGCATAGAAAAAGTTCCTGAGAACTATAACCAACGTGAAAATTCGGTCGGTTCCTCACCTCTTATCTAGGACAATCACCCTGGAGATTAGTGAACGAACATGCACTCGGTCCAGGTTGTGTGATAAACATTATAAGAGTATAAAACACTTGAACCTGCGCGAACTTTATAAGAAAAAAAAAATTGCACTTGTGTAAATAATTCTTGGGTTTTTAACAGCTACTTATTGGAATTGGACAAGTATTTTTTAGTTCACTCACCAGACTATACAGGATGACCTTGGAGAATGCTCGCTGCTCCATCCGAATCGGTGAACATCTTACCGATAGTTTTGATGTCAAAAAAGGATTTGCGCTGTCGTATGATTTCTCATATTGGAAATGATTGTGCAAAAATCACTGGCCAATATAAGAGGCACAATCTATTTCAAATCCTCGCAACTCCTTGCATACGCCGACGATATTGACATAATAGGTAGATCACAGCGAGATGTCAATGAGGCGAGTATTGAGTTCGAGGCGGCGAAAGTTGGTCTGGCGGTAAACGAGGGCAAAACTAAATATATGCTGTCATCAAAAAAGGACGCTCACCACCGACGTTTTGGCCAGAACGTTTGTATTGGCAGATATAAGTTCGAGGTAGTTAAGGACTTCGTCTACCTTGGCTCGGCAGTGATCTGGAACAACGACATCAGTTCCGAAATAAAACGCAGAATCACTCTTGCCAATCGCTGTTTCTTTGGGCTCAGGAGGCAACTGAGTAATAGAGCCCTCTCCCGAACGACAAAGTTGACTCTGTATAAGACCCTTATCATCCCGGTCCTGTTGTACGGCGCAGAAGCATGGACACTATCAAAAGCGGATGAGGAGGACCTTGGTCGGTTCGAGAGAAAGATTTTGCGCGTGATTTTCGGGCCTATAAACGCAGATGGGGGATGGAGGAAAGGATTAACCCACGAACTTTACGGGCTGTACAGCGACATGAGTCTAGTCAGGTGTCTACGGATTCAAAGCCTAAGATGGCTGGGCCGTGGAGAGCGAATGGACACCACAGTTTCAGCCCGGAGAGTCTTTGAATCTAACCCCGAGAACCGAAGAAGCAGAGGACGACCGCACTTAAGATGGCGCACACAGGTGGAAGGGGACCTCAGCCAACTGTGTGTGCGGCAGTGGAAAAGGCTAGCAAAAGATCGTGCTAGTTGGAGGGGCATGTTGGTTGAGGCCCTGGTTCATCCCGAACTGTAGCGCCCGTTAAGATGAAGAATTGTTCTTCTCTATCCACCAAATTTAGATATTTAAATTATAATCAATAACATAACTATTGTCTACCGTACATAAAATTAAATGTCATTGCCACATAGATAATGACCGGCGTGTCACGATACATAAAAGCACCACCCTCGTATGCATGTGCTTGAATGATTATGCTCAGCTCATAGTGATGCTGTTGTTGATCCATATGAACGCTATAGAGCACTATGCACATATGAACGTGCTAGTATAAGAACAACAATAATATCGGTTGCCATTCATCAGTATATTCGCGCCGTTGTCGACGGTGGTAGTGATGGTATTAATAGACAAAAACCCAGACGATAGGGAGACAACATTGTGGTTTTTTTTTGTCTCCCTGTTTTCCATAACATTTGTGGGATACGTACCGTGTACTCGATGTCTCCTACACCCATCAGAAGGATTGTAACAGTAGAATTTCATACTCTACATAGGGGGATTGACGTCCTTATCGGATAGGATTCTGTCCTCCATCCCAGTCATACGGAAACTTGTTGTTAATGGTTTATTTTTGTCGTCTACCATTACGACACACTGGTATCCATTTTGACTACTCTCATTCTCTTCGACCAGGCCATCACCAAACAGCTTTTATTGTTTGTCGACGTTCCTGGTTTGATTTTCCTTATCTCTCTTCTTTTTTTTTTTTTTTTTCCTGTGCTTTAATCTACTTCTCTATGAACAAGTACATATGAGAATATGGATACAGTGTCTACTCGTATTGTGCAAATGCATATTGCTTATCGGGAGGATGCACTCCCACACCATTTCCTCTTACAATTTTCTCTCATGGTATGTATGTGGGATTGAGCCTAACAAACGGACGAGACACATGGAATTACATAACACTTACAGACATACGATCGAACGGAGACGAACAACGAGACACATAGAAAGACAAAGAAGACGCCACAGAACATACAACACAGACATAGACATGGTTACGAAGCAACGGGACGCCGCCAAACGGACGACAGATCACACGATGTACGAAACATTTAACAGAGGAACGAGATGGACAAAGAACGAGCAGAACGACGGACAATGACAAACAAGGAAGAGACATTCTCCGTCAGACCAGCAGCGAGTGCGGACGTGCCTACGTAGAATAGGAGACAATACGAGCGAATAAAGTGTAATTGAAACCAAAAACCGTGTGTGCTTCTTTAAATACTACAATTTTGGGGACTCGTCCGGGATGGTTGTTCAATCGTCAAATTAGCGCCATGCCCGTTGACCAAAAAACAAAAAAAAAGTAAAGTAAAAATTGTGAACTGATGTGATTTGATAGTGCGAAAAGTGAAAGTCGAAAAAAGGGCATCAACCCAAAGCGGTCGACACACCAAGTGCGCAAACAATTGTAAGCGGAAAAAAAAAAGAAACGAAACAAAAAAGGTGAAAAGTCGAGCCGTGGTTGTGTGCTCCAACGTGCGTGTATATGAGTGTGTGAGTAGCACACGGGGAAAAAAAAAAAAACTAAAACTAACAAAAAAAAAATAATAAAACCAAAAAACTAAGAGAAGTACCGCAAAGTGGTGTGCACGTAGTGGTGTCTGTGGCGGCATCAGCAAATCCGCGACAGAGCACAGAATAAAGGAAAAAGAGAGAAAAAAAAAACTGGGAAAGGGTCAGAACCGTTTGTGTGTGCACGGCGACAGCGGCGTCATCATACCCATTGCTGAGGAAACACCTGCACGTGTCCAGTGCATAGGAAGACGAAAGCGGCGGTAGCGGTGTCAAGAGCAAGACGGCGAGAATATCAGAGTGAGATTGTTTCGGATTATACAGTGTGCGAATTTTGGTGTGGCCACTGCGCAGTTTATAAATACTTTATTATTAATACTGTATAAAACTAAATACCTTTTTTTTACCCGTAGCTTATAATTATTAAAATACGTATAAAAAATATTGTTAAAGTATAATGGACGTCGAAACTATTCTGGGTTTGACGGTAGATGGACTCAGGGAACGACTGACGCAACTAAACTTGTCGACGCAGGGACTTAAGACGTCACTACAAAACAGGCTAATGGAACACTACGGTTTGTCCAGAGAAGGCGATGACGGATCTAATTCGGCGGAAGAAGAAAGGGTAGGCAGTGAGTCAGGGCTTGAGACGAGGTCGCATTTTACACTTCGTGACATCCAGGACTCCTTGACAGCATTCGATGGTAGCGGTCGACCGAGCATTGATTCATGGATTCAGGAGTTCGAGGATAACGCAGTAGCAGTCAATTGGAACGGCATCCAGAAGTTTATTTACGCGAAACAATTACTGCAGGGAGCTGCGAAGTCGTTTGTACGCAGTCAATCAGGCATCAAAGATTGGGCCACATTAAAGATCGCTCTTCAAAGCGAGTTTGGCGGCAGGGCGTCGGCAGCCGAAATTCATCGGGCGCTAGCCGAGAGGAAAAACCAACCAGGTGAATCGCTAATAGAATACCTGTACGCGCTAATGGAGATGGCAAAACCTATTAGTCTGGAAGAGGAAAGTGTCGTAGAGTATTTTGTCGAGGGTGTCCCTGATAGTAGAGCGAACAAGGCTGTACTGTACCAGGCTAGAAGCATACAAGAGTTAAAGACACAGTTGCGCATTTACGAAAAGGTACGGGGTCCCAACTCACAGCAACCAAGCTTGAGAAGGTATCACAGAACACCATGCTCTACATGGAAGCCTACAGGAAGAGAAGTGAAAGTGGAAACAACACAACGCAAATGCTATAGGTGTGGAGAGACGTCCCATCTCGCTAGGGAATGCACATCCAAGGCACTTAAATGCTTCAGGTGCGGACGACCAGGACACCGTGCGGTGAATTGCCGAAATGAACCAACGACGAGTTCGCGATTAAGGGCTGAGGGAAGCAACGTTCGACCTGCATCATCAGGCAACGGAAGCGAATCTTGGCCGGAAGCGAGGGTCTCTTTAGCAACCGGAACTAATCGCATCTTTAAAGATATTTCGGTGCGAGGTACTAATTTATCGGCTCTAATAGACACGGGGAGCGATTTGAACCTGATAAGGTACGATAGCCTGTCGAGAATGAAGTACGTTGACCTTGACTCAACCAAGAGGCGGGTGTTTGGCATAGGTAGTGGCGGATTAATTACGCTAGGTAGTTTTTGGGACGACGTAATAGTAGATGGAATGGTCACCAAACTCAGATTCCACGTCGTACGTGAGTCCGATATGCCCTATGCAGCGATTTTGGGCAACGACGTATTGGACAATGCTGATTTGACACTAACCACGGAAGGGGCAGAGTTTAAGCCAAAAGGGAGTAGATATGGGTCTCCTGGTTCGAAGAGTGATAAGAGAGTAGACCAAACCATGGGAGTCGGCAAAAGTGCTGAAAGGCTCGGTGGTAAGGCAGAAGGGGATAGAGACGAATCTCCTGGTTCGAAGAGTGAGATGAGAGTGGACCAAACCGTGGGAGTCGGCAAAAGTGCTGAAAGGCTCGGTGGTAAGGCAGAAGGGGATAGAGACGAATCTCCTGGTTCGAAAAGTGAGGTGAGAGTGGACCAAACCATGGGAGTCGGCAAAAGTGCTGAAAGGCTCGATGGTAAGGCAGAAGGGGATAGAGACGAATCTCCTAGGCCAAAAGTGAATCGGAGCATTGGAAAATTAGACCAGAGGGTCGAAAGCGTGGGCATAAGTGCCAGTCGAGAAGAAAGTGTAAGCGGCCCTGGTACCGGTGTAAGCGGGGCGCAAGAGAGCGAAGAGATAGAGAGTGTCACGGACGAACTAAAACCAATTAGTTTAGCCGCACAGGACGGGGTATTCCAAACAGAGGTGGACGTCGACTTAAGTCACCTAGATTATGTAACCCAGAGGATGGTCCAGACCATGATAAGCGATTACACGCCCATTAAGACGAAACAATCGCCCATCGAAATGAAGTTGATTTTGTCAGACGACATCCCGGTAGTTCATCGACCTAGACGCATACCATTCAGCGAGCGACAAACGGTAAAGGAACAACTCGAGAAGTGGCTAGCAGAAGGGATAATACAGCCAAGTACGTCCGAGTACGCGTCGCCGATCGTGTTGGTTCCGAAGAAGGATGGCTCGAAGAGACTTTGCTGCGACTACCGGAAGTTAAACCACAAAGTCATTAAGGTTCTAGAAAGCAACGAGTATGAAGACTTCTATATCAAGTCAGGTATATTGTTTAAGGATCCAGTCAAGGAACTGATGGTAATACCGACGGTTATGGAGAAGGAAATCATCGGTCTCGCGCACCAACAGGGTCACTTTTCCGTCAAGAAGACTCAAGATCTTGTTGAGAAAACCTTCTTCATACCTGGGTTAGCGGCGAAGGTGACAGATGTAGTAAGGGGCTGCGTTAAATGCCTCATTACCGAGGCCAAGGCAGGAAAAAAGGAGGGGTTCCTGAGACCCATCGACAAGGGGGATAGACCCTTAGAGACTTACCATGTGGATCACGTCGGGCCGATGGAACAGACACGGAAGAATTACAATTACATCCTGGTAATAGTAGATGCATTCTCTAAATTCGTCTGGCTTTATCCAACGAAGAGTACGGGAGCAGAGGAGGTGGTGAATCATCTGCGGAAGCAGTCTGTGATTTTTGGCAACCCGCGTAGGATCATATCAGATCGAGGTGCAGCTTTCACATCAACGGTTTTCAAGGATTACTGTAGAGAGGAAGGTATCCAACATTTGCTGATCGCGACAGGGGTACCTCGCGGAAATGGCCAGGTAGAAAGAATTCACCGAATCGTGGTGCCGATGTTGTCCAAAGCGTGTCAGGGGAGCTCGCAAAACTGGTACAAGTTTGTGGATCGCGTACAGCAGGTAATCAATAGTTCACCGCCGAGGAGCACAAAGTTCAGTCCTTTCAGAATACTGACTGGTTTGGAGATGCGATTGCCCGATTTTCCAAGTCTCCGTGAATGGGTGGAAGACACTGCCCTGCAAGAGTTCGATGCGGAACGAGAAATGACACGAGAACTAGCTCGAGAGAATATTGCTGAAATTCAGCAAGAGAACAAAAGGGGCTTCGACAAAATTCGTAGAACGGAGCAAATCTACGATGTGAACGAGTTGGTCGCCATCAAGCGCACTCAGTTCGGGACAGGGATGAGGCTGCGTCCCAAGTTCTTAGGACCCTATAAGGTCGTTAAGAGGTTGAGTCACGGAAGATATGAGGTCCAGAAAGTCGGTAGTCAAGAAGGACCGGCGAGGACAAGCACTGTGGTGGAGAACATGAAAAAATGGAATCCTTCATTCGGGCCGAATGATCCGTCAGGATAGCCGAATGTGGGATTGAGCCTAACAAACGGACGAGACACATGGAATTACATAACACTTACAGACATACGATCGAACGGAGACGAACAACGAGACACATAGAAAGACAAAGAAGACGCCACAGAACATACAACACAGACATAGACATGGTTACGAAGCAACGGGACGCCGCCAAACGGACGACAGATCACACGATGTACGAAACATTTAACAGAGGAACGAGATGGACAAAGAACGAGCAGAACGACGGACAATGACAAACAAGGAAGAGACATTCTCCGTCAGACCAGCAGCGAGTGCGGACGTGCCTACGTAGAATAGGAGACAATACGAGCGAATAAAGTGTAATTGAAACCAAAAACCGTGTGTGCTTCTTTAAATACTACATGTATATACTCGTTGTCGCCGTCGTGGGATTGAAACAATGGGCTTTTTCTTTCGTCTTTACTGTTGTTGTTATATCCTGGCCGTGAAAGGATTACATTTCTTGAAGTTTAGTTTCTCATTATATTATACGTATTCTGGGAAGAATATGCATTTGGAAAATGCATATTCACTTAACTTTGAAGGGAGATAATGGAGTGCATTTGGTAGGAAGGTTATTCGAGAGTTCTTGCAGAAAAATGAGTATAATGTGTATACCCGGGAGATGAGGCTTCTGGTGGCGATGGTTTAGCTTTATGTACTTACGTATGTACATATGTACATGCGCAAATAAAAACGAACCCATACGACTATTGGAATTGTACAAGAAGGAGCTAAACTGGTTTAAAGACAACCATTGTTAGAGTCTTAGTAACAAGAGATAGGCCTATGCTTTTTTCCACATATGGATGGGTACCAAAATCATGCACGCACTAACAGATTTGGATAACTGCTTTTATTTTCAGGTTGGTAGGACTGCCTTTGACATCCGTGCCAAGTTTCACATCAAAATATTCATTAATATTTGAGATACACTTTGTTTTGTGAGCTGCTAAAAGTGAATTGTTCGATGTTGATGTCTAAATTTATTGAGCGAAATTCATTCTCTGCTGCTGATTCGTTGAGGATGGTGCAGAAAGCATTTGGTGATAAGGCTTTGTCGAAAAAAAAATAAAATGTTTACAAGTGATATATGTAGAGTTCCAAGAAGGCAGAGAACGTATCGAAGACGAAGAGCGTCCCGGACGACCATTAACCTCACGTAATTTTTAAAGAATGGTTTGGTCTTAGACGGGTCAAATCTCCGTTGGTGACGAAAACACTGATGTTTTTTTAAAAAACATTGTCGCGTTTGCGTGTAAAACAATGCTTTCCGAGTATCAGGGCAACTTGGATTGGATTTATGCTTACGATCCGAAAACAACCGATCAATCAAGTGAACATCGTGCTAAAGGTGTGCGCCGTTTGTGGGAAGACATTCGTCTAAAGTGGGCGGAAATGTGGCGAAACAACTTTTGGTTTTTGCACCACGATAATGCACCGTCTCACACTGCATTGATATTCATGACCATTTCTCCAAAACCTCGACCAACAACCATCGTATTCACTTCATTTGTCACCATGCGACTATTGTGGCTATTCAACAAACTCAAAAAACCGCTTTCGCGTCGAGGGGCTCAAGCCGCATCGAAGACAAAGCTTAAGGCCGTCCCGAAACTCGACTTTAACAACTGTTTCGAAAATTGGAATAAGTGCAATTTGTCAAGGGGAGATTACTTTGAAGACGATGGAAATACGTCTCTGAAACACTTCCGGATCTCGAGCTTATCCCCGTTGCGTCAAGTTTCATTAATTTTGCATTCGTTATTGGCATTGGCGTCCTTGAAAAGCACTGATCCACCGACTTATTTAGGTGAAGGCTCGTAGTGAGATGTCTTTCTCAGAAACTAAAGTTACCCAATATGGTACTATGAGCTGGCAATTTTTGAGCCAAGCCTTTTCCCAAAATTTACCAAGTTGGGGCGCGGTTGTACACAGCGATGAATCGAGAATTTTGGATTCATAGCTAGCAGCGTTAAAAATATTGTCGCTTGAACGCGCGTTTTATCATTGTACAGAAAATACTCGGCAACCAAATCACTGCCTACGAATTTAATTCACTGAATTGTTCGCTCAGTTAAACGATAATTTTGGCGGATAATATATACATAAATCCTGTCTCAGGCCATAGAAAGCTTCGTACACTACAATGTTTGAGTTATACGTACTTACTTACTTATCAGGCCAGCGATCCATGAAGGATCTGAGCCTGAGCTATAGCTGCCTTCCATTCTTGACGGTCCCGGGCACGCTGCTTCCAGTTATCTAGACTAAGATGTCTTACATCCGCGATTACTTGGTCTTTATACCGGAGGTTCGGTCTTCCCCTGCTTCTCATACCAGGAGGCTCGGAGTCGAAGATCCTCTTAGCAGGAGCGTTGACGTACATGCGCTCGATGTGGCCGAGCCAGTGTAGTCGACGGATCTTTGCCTTCCGGACTACATCCACATCTTTGTACAGCTCGTAGAGTTCGCGTATGTGTCTTCTTCTCCATTCACCTTCCTCACAGACAGTACCAAATATCCGGGGCAGAATTTTTCTCTCGAAAGAAGCCAAAATCAGCTCCGCTGTCCTGCTTATCGTCCAGCAAGACTGACAGTATGAGCGTTTTGTAAAGCATGACTTTGGTTGCCAAGGGCGATTCTATGCCGGATCACCACTGTGGTGTCATTTGTGGAATTTACGTTTGCCCCGAGGTAGACAAACTCCTTAACTACCTCGAAATCGTAGCTGTTAATTGTTATATTTTGTCCCAGGTGGTGAGCGACGGATTGGTTTTTGCTTGACAGCATGTACTTCGTTTTGTCCTCATGGCTTAAGACCAAACTCGTTTCGCCCGTTCTTCAATCGCCGTGAATGCTTTCACAATACCACGGCGAGAACACGCGATGATGTCGATATCATCCGCGTATCCTAGCAGCTGGACGGACTTGTAGAAGATAGTACCTTCCCTGTTGACGCCTGCCCGTCGCACTATCTGCTCCAGCACCAGGTTGAAGAAGTCACATGACAGCGCATCTCCATGCTGAAATCCGGTGCATATTTCAAACGGTTCCGAAGTCCTGGAACCGAGTTGCACGGTGCATCGCGTATTATTTGGCGTGGCCCGAATTCGGCTGTCGCACCAAACAGTCCTTCACGATGAATGCTGTCGTATGCGGCTTTGACATCGATGAAAGGATGGTGTTTATCGATTCGAAACTCGTTGGTCTTTTCCAGGATTCGTCGAAATGTGAAAATTTGGTATATAGTCGATTTGCCGGGCCGGAAGCCGAACTGGTAGCTGCCGATTAGTGCGGTGCAAAATGGCTTTAGACATTGTATGCGACATTGAGCAGGGATATACCTCTATAGTTCTTGCAAGAGATAGGATCGCCTTTTTTGTGGATGGGGCAAATAGAACTGGTATTCTAGTCGTCGGGCATGCTTTCGTCTTCGCAAATTCTGCAGATGATCTGGTGCATGCTCCCTACCAGAACATCGCCGCCAGCCTTGAAGAGCTCCGATGGCAAGCCATCTGAGCCTGCGGCCTTGTTATTCTTCAGCTTCTGAATAGCCGACATCTTCGATACTGGGTGGGAGGACTACTTCAGCGGCTGGAGTTGGCTGGAGCGGCTCTCGGTCATGCTCGCTTAGCAGATGCTGGAAATGCTTCTTAAATACATCCACTATTCCCTGCGGGTCGGTGACAAGATTACCCTCGCAGTTTCGAAGAGCCTGTGTGCCCTTTTTAAAGCTTTCTGCAAGGCCTTTGGCTTTCTTGTAAAAGGCTCGTGTTTTATGCTTATCCCTAGACTCCTCGATATTCTTGAGCTGGGAGGCTGCGAAGATTCTTTTCTTTTGTTTACGTACATATGTTTAAATATTAAAAACCTACTAATCGCCTACTCTGCCTAAGCCTTTTAAACAACCAGCACAGTTCCAGTTAAATGAATTCGATTTCTTTAGTAAGCCCCACGCATCTCGTTTCATATCCAATTTAGTTTCCTTAACGTCAATTTACCCAGTTTTGTCGCGATGATTAAAGGAAATATTCACTTCCTTAAAGAAACCATTGTAAGCCTTAATAAAGGCTTAAGGCTTATAACAATCCCCAATAAGTTGAGCGTGTAGGCGTTGCATTTAGGTTTTAATAAATAACAATAATTCAAAAACACCCTCGAAAATGCAACAAACATCACAAAACCATATGCTCATTGCAAGACGTCGTGGAGCTATTAAACTCCCTCGTCGAATTACCAAAGAAGAAAAAGAGGTTATGAGGAAATGAATAGTTATCATTACTCGCAAACTCTTAAAATCAAAAGAAACATCAGGAAGTAGGAGAGGAAATGGGAAAAACAGAAATGAAACAGCAATCGAGCAGAATGGAGATCATCATCACGATCACGATCGGTTATGTTGGCGGCCCATCAGGTAGTGACAACACAAAGAAAAAATAAATGAGAAATAGCGGTCGAGAAAAATCCAAATACAAACAGTTCTGCCGCTCCCATTGCAATTTCATTACCGAAAACACCCACTCCTCTTCCTTTCTTTTGCTTTGGTGCCTTCGCATATGTATGTATGATGTATGTATGCATCTATGGATTGCGGTTATGCCTTGGCAGTACTTGAAACACAAAGCCCTACATGCGGGTTGAAGCAGCCCTAAGAGGGAAGCAGAGAAAGCAAAACGAAAACTCAGAGAAGAGGAAAGAAAAAAATTCAAAAACCAATTATGGTCCAAAACGAACGAATGCGTTCATACGATGTACTTTAGTAGGTGCATATACTAGTGTCTACTATGTATATGCAAGGCTCGAGTTCATATGTTGCGAGGAGATAATTGTATGGGAGGCATATAGAGTAACAATCTTATTTACTTTCTACCATCTGTCGGTATCTACAACGCTACACATGGGGATGCAATAATGAACTACCATGTGACGTTAAGAAATTGCATTTTCACCCATCGTGGGATGAATTTAAGTGCATTTGGGCATTCGCTATACTCTATGGTAGACCTCTTACATACATATGTATATATGTGAACTTATCGTTTGTCTGGTTTGTCTAACTAATATTTCATATCTCTGGTTTCCATCCTTGCCAAAATGTCTACATCCAATCGAGAGAAGAGCACAGGAGCTCTTGAGTTATGCAAAAAAAAAAAAAAAAAAAAAAAAAAAACTCACCGGCCGATTATTTAATCTATCGGTGGTAACATTTGCATACAGTCAAAGATACTCCTACAGCACCGCAACTGCATTCTGAAATGCATTTCTATGAGCGACGGAGGTAAAGAATCAAAGAGCATTTAAGGGCAGAGTTACTATTCCATATACATATGTATGTATATAGTGGCTATGTGCAGCCCGCACATGGTGGAAGCACAAATCTCACGATGTGCAGCAATAAAATATGCAATTTTCTGCAGTGACCGTATTCGAGGCCTTTTGTGTTATTGCTAGATGCTTACCACCACCACACAGCACATGCCGGGGGTGGCGGTAGCTACTCGGCATGCCGGGGGAAGGCGACAAACGAAGCAGCCCAGACACATAGGGCGCAGTAGCAGCAGAAAAAGATATGAGCAGGCATAGTATAAAACATGCGCAAGTACCTATACGTGCAGCAGCTTGGTTTAAATGTCTGCAATTTTCAATAGTCAAGTTCAGCAACAACGGGAAGTGTGTGTATAGGGAAAGAGTTTTGTTTTTTTAATGGATTCAGTGCAGAATGATGGAAAGAGGAGATGACAAAGTGAAGCCCAACATAGTGTAGAACAGAATTGAAGAGAATTCTCATAATGGATCCACCACGAATTCCTCTTTTTTCTGCCATTCCCAGTTTATTTTTTTTTTTTTTGCTCTTTACGTGACATTGATTACATAAAAGCCCAAGGGATGGGAGTAGCGAAAGATGGAAGGATGAACGAATGAATGCAGAAACACTAAGGAACACAAAGTGCAGTGGAGTGGATGTGAAGTGATGCAAAATGAAAGTCGAGAGTGGAAGTGGAAGTAGATGTATAAATGGAGTGCAACGGTAGGCAGCTTAGGTGTAGAAAAGAGGAATTGCAACAGCAAAATCCCTTGAATTATGGGATTCAATGTTATTGTGTTAATGTTTGCAGAACGTCTGACTACTATGTAGCCTAGTAGTTGTTTTAGAGTGAAAAAGGGGTAAGGGCCAGACTGGTTTTCCTCCTTTTCGTTGCCGTTTTTCAACAAGTACATATTTTATTTTTTTTCTCCCGCATACTTTTTGTTGGAGTTTTCTAGGCTAACGATAGGCTTTTAGGATGAATGGGAGAAGCAGAAGGCAACAAAGCAGCTGTTGGTTATTGGTCTGCTGGATGAGGATGATTAAAATGGATTATTCACAGATTCCAGTTGCGGTAAACATGAATGTACAAATACTTGCGTCAGTGATCTAATAGGACCCATACACGACACAGACACGTCGTTGCAAACCGTAAGTCTGTGCAAACCAGGGATAACCAAGGAGATGCCAAGGCTTCATACGTCTGCCCTGGGATCCCCCGGGATCCCCCGAGGGAGATTTTTGTAATATCAAAAAAAAAAAAAAAAAAAAAAAACGACGAACAGCTGTTCACGGATTGAGTAGCCAATGCATATAATGCCCATACTGCTTTCTTCTTTCCTCTAATGCAATGCATTGAAAATCCAATTCGTTAATGTTCGAAAGATAACCCAAGCTTGAATGGTGAAAAGAAACTGAAATTCGAGAAAAAGATAAAACAGATCCTTAATTTCGACAAAAAAAATTGTTTTGTTTTTTTCACTTTTTCTTTGGAAATGAACATATGTACTAGCAGGAAGAAAGCGTTAAATTCTGACTCCCAAAAATGAAACGCTAAGAAAATCAGAAAAACAGAAACAAAAAATAAAATTTTCGCCCGAAATAGTGAGCAAATACATGAATAAAGTATGATTCGGCTGTAATTACTTTAATTGTGCATAGTTTACTCATAAATTACTCATAATTATTAAAATATTTGCCTTTTTCCTGAGTTGATTATCTATACAACGTACGTTGTAACGGTCGTTAAATTCAAATTCAAAAAAACAAGTGAACATGTCCCTTCCCACAATAATTGGTGTTATTGTAATGTGTATTAAATTGTTCCACAGAGAGCGTGTAGGCAAATTAGTCAAAAATGAATGCAAACCATCAGAGCCTTGGCATCTCTATCACTATCCCTGGTGCAAACATCCCTTCGCCATACACGGTGCAGACAGCAAAGATAAATGAACAAGATGGAAAACCTTCGTACGTCTGCCCTGTGAGCCGCGCAGGGGTTGGTTGTTGCTTTTGTAATACACACCGATACTATACGTGTTATTCTCCGTTTAAAAACGAAGCTTTTGACAACCACAATGATAGCCTCAAGATGTCAATGTGTAGAGTCAAGACGTCGGAACCAGGCAGAATGACATGTCAAAACGACGTCAAACCGCAATGCGTTTGTAGGGGCTATTTGTCAAAGTGCCTGTCAAAGCCATCAGATTGCCATCTCTATGTATTTATCTATGGCAGACAGTCTGCGCAGACATTAGTTTATATCGTTTCGTCGTGGTCGTCGGATCGGAAAAATAGCGGATACAGCTTATGAACAGAAAACAAATCAAAAAAACGAAAAAAAGAATTTGGAGCAAGGAGTGGTTTAAAAGAATATATGACCTTGATCAGCACTTTTAAAATGCCACAAAACCGGCAAACTTTTATAAATTTCTAAAAGTTCCACCCAGAATTGTCTTTCATTATTTTTGTTCATGTTTAGGCCGTGAATTTTGTCGCTCGTCTGTGCAAAATTCACCATACACGACACAGACATGTCGTTGCAGACCAAGAAAAATTAAAAAAAAATTTGAATTCAGGCAGACAGTCGTTCCAAACAGTCGACATGACATGGACTCACACGACACAGACGGTCTGCGCAGCCATGTGCACAACAACAAAGTATATTGGTTTTCAACGACGTGTCTGTGTGTCGTATATCGGCCCTATAAAGCCGCCCTACCTTCGCCGCTTTCGCACTTGAGGCCTTACTCACGATCAATTAATCCCTTCACATTTTCGCGTTACCTAACATGCCATCCAAATGTCGACTCTGACCGCTTCCTCGTAGCAGCAAGGTTTAGAGCTCGACTGTCCAATGTCAGAAAGCTGCACCAGCCCACCAGGAGAAGGTTCGACATTGGGCGCCTGAGCACACCGGAGGTTAAGAGTCTACAGGGTGCAGCCGAGCGAAAAACTGCCTACGTCGAACACAAATGCCAATAATATGTGGCTGCATTGCCGCTCAGCCATTCAGGAAGTAGCCGAATCCACCTTAGGATACCTACCACCCCCGATAAGAAACCCGTGGTATGATGGTGAGTGTGAGCAGAAAAAGGGATACCAAAAGGCGCTGCAGAGGAAAACCAGGGCAACGCAAGAAAAGTACCGAGCCAGAAGAAGGGAGGAGAAAAAACTACTGCGACAAAAGAAAAGAATATTAGCAACCTCCCAGCTCAAGGATATCGAGGAGTCTAGGGATAATCATAAAACACGAGCCTTTTACAAGAAAGCCAAAGGCCTTGCAGAAAGCTTCAAAAAGGGCACCCAGGCTCTTCGAAACTGCGGTGCGACTTTGGAACCGTTTGAAACATGCACCGGATTTCGGCATGGAAATGCGCTGTCATGTGACTTCTTCAACCTGGTGCTGGAGCAGAAAGTGCGACGGGCAGGCGTCAACCGGGAAGGCACTATCCTCTATAAGTCCGTCCAGCTGCTAGGATACACGGATGATATCGACATCATCGCGTGTTCTCGCCGTGGCATTGTGGAAGCATTCACGGCGATTGAAGAACGGGCGAAACGAGTTTGACCTTAAGGTCAATGAGGACAAAACGAAGTACATGCTGTCAAGCAAAAACCAATCCGTCGCTCACCACCTGGGACAAAATATAACAATTGTCAGTTACAATTTCGAGGTAGTTAAGAAGTTTGTCTATCTCGGGGCAAACGTAAATTCCACAAATGACACCACAGTGGAGATCCGGCATAGAATCGCCCTTGGCAACCGCTGCTACTTCGGCTTGTCCAAACAACTGGGGTCAAAACTCCTCACTCGAAAGACCAAAGTCATGCTTTACAAAACGCTCATACTGCCAGTCTTGCTGTATGAAGCCGAAAGCTGGACGATAAGCAGGACAGCGGAGCTGATTTTGGGTTCTTTCGAAAGAAAAATTGTTCGCCGGATATTTGGCCCTGTCTGTGGAAAGGTGAATGGAGAAGACACAACCGCGAACTCTACGAGCTGTACAAAGATGTGGATGTAGTCCGGAAGGCAAAGATCCGTCGACTACACTGGCTCGGCCACATCGAGCGCTTGTACGTCAACGCTACTGCTAAGTGGGTGTTCGACTCCGAGCCTCCTGGTTCGAGAAGAAGAGGAAGACCGAACCTCCGGTATAAAGACCAAGTAATTGCGGATGTAAGACATCTTGGTCTTGATAACTCGAAGCAGCATGCCCGGGATCGTCAAGGATGGAAGGCAGCTATAGCTCAGGATCAGATCCTCAATGGATCGCTGGCCTGATAAGTAAGTAAGTAACATGCCATCACGTTGTCATAGTGCAGAATACAACTAGACGGTGCTGCTTTTCACCATACCAATTGCCAGACGAGGCGAATATCTATGTATGCACATATGTATGTACAGCATCCATATCACAAATTGTCGTCCAAGGAATATACTGACCCATTTTTTGTTGACTTTATCGAAAGATAAAAAAAACCAAAAAACAACGAAGAAGGAAATTAAAGGAAAACGAGAAAGAAGGAGAAGCTTAAGATGCCACTGATGACTATAGCCGACCACTATTACTTCTGGAGATCTAAAAATAGATATCTCTTCGTCGTTGTCGTCTATACAGTGAAACAAGAAAAACAACTTTAATTCCGTCAATGAAATTTATTGCTTTTAATTGAATTTAGCAACGAATCTCTCGAGTGCAAAGACGAGGTAGATAGTGCCTCTGCGAATCTGACCAACTATCGCAAGCATCTGCTGCAACGATAAGGACCATGTAAAAAACAAACTCTATGTGTGCGTATAACATACATACATATGTATGGCATGAATTATGAATTATATGTTAATATTTAAAGACATCTTAAAACATCTTCCAACTTTCGTAAATGAATGCGAAGTTAGTAATCACTATAACGAGATGGCAGTGTTATAAATTACATTTCGTACAAGTATCTCATAATGATGAGCGAGATTAAATATTTGTCATTCTGACTGACTGTGACTTAATGACGGACGTCGAGACGTAAACGAATGCGCTTGAAACATTCAACCGAACTGCACGTGCATATGTAGGTATAATACTCTTGAAAAGCTTATTTCTATTTTTTTTTTGTTTACTAAGCTCGCGTGACAATAATTTCAAGTGTTTTAACAGGATGTCGTGCAGAATGGAATGGATGGCTGGTCAAACAGTGGACTCTGCAAACCTAACCAACCGCAAATATGTACGTACCTATGTATGCACGTACAAGTTAGTTGTGCATCGGTTGGGAAATGAACAAAAGGTTTGCCACAAAAGGAATGACAAATGAAAAGGATGTGACAAAGGACCATTGGACTCGTCAAAGATTTTTAGTACACATGTATATATATATATACATATGTACATATATACTATGTCTGTCCAAAATCACAGTGAATGTCCTCGTTATAAAAACATTCAATTTTGAATGCTGAACGGAGTTATACGAACATGGCACTTTGGATGAGTGTCCTGCAGGAAGTAAAGTGATTGATTCCTGAATGTTGTATAGAATTCATTTGATAAAGAAATTGCACCCTCTCTGTGTTGCATCCACTTCCACGCTTGATTGCTGTCTACTTAGGCTTAGTTTTCGGTAAAGATACAGTGAGAGTCAAAAATTAGTATATAGGGACCGAAGTAACAGGGTTTTTTGTAACTTCAGAAGAGATTTGAGCCCATTCTTCGGTTAATGCCGTCCAAAGGCCTTGTTTTGACGTTATGACCCGTTTTCTAATGTCCAAAGCTTCCCACAGATGTTCAATAGGATTAAGGTCTGGAGATTGTGGAGGAGAGTTAAGCTGTTTGGGGGTATGTTACAGCAACCAGCCATTGACAATTTTTGCCGTATATTTCGGGTCATTGCCATGTTGGAAGACCAAGGCGACGTGAGGCCCACTTTGTCAACACTAGGGAGTAGATTGTCGTTTAAGATAGCTAGATAACCCTTGGTTATGAAGCCAGAACGGAAGCTTTCAGGGATGAGAACGGACACCTAGAAGAAGAATCGCAGTCGATGCTGAGAATATGGAAAAACCACTTCTGCAGACTGTATGACGGCGATATTAGTCAATATACCGCTGTCAGGCAGAATGATCCATGATCCATTTCTAATCGACGAAAACCGCAGAAAATTCTGTCCCCCTGACCTCGACGAAGTTAAGACTGCCATATCGAAGCTCAAGTCGAATAAAGCTGCTGGCGCAGACGGACTGTCTGCTGAGCTCTTCAAGGCAGCTGGAGATGACCTGGTTAGGAGCATGCACCAGGCTCATCTGTAAGATATGGTCAGAGGAAAGCATGCCCGAGGAATAGAGTCGCATCGTCTACCCTTGCAGACTATGCAGGATGACTTTAGAGAATGCTCGCTGCTCCATCCGAATCGGTGAACACCTTACCGAAAGTTTTGATGTCAAAAAAGGATTTATGCAGGGCGATGCACTGCCGTGTGATTTCTTCAACATCGTATTAGAAATGTTTGTGCCAAAATCACTGGCCAATACAAGAGGCACAATCTATTTCAAATCCTCGCATCTCCTTGCATACGCCGACGATATTGACATAATAGGTAGCTCACAGCGAGATGTCAATGAGGCATTTGCGAGTATTGAGTTCGAGGCGGAGAAAGTTGGTTTGGCGGTAAACGAGGGCAAAACTAGATATATGCTGTCATCAAAAAAGGACGCTCACCACCGACGTCTTGGCCAGAACGTTCGTATTGACAGATACATATAAGTTCGAGGTAGTTAAGGACTTCATCTACCTTGGCTCCGCAGTGACCTGGAACAACGACATCAGTTCCGAAATCAAACGCAGAATCACCCTTGCCAATCGCTTTTTCTTTGGGCTCAGGGGGCAATTGAGGAATAGAGCCCTCTCCCGAAAGACAAAGTTGACTCTATATAAGACCCTTATCATCCCGGTCCTGTTGTACGGCGCAGAAGCATGGACACTATCAAAAGCGTATGAGGAGCCCCTTGGTCGGTTCGAGAGAAAGATTTTGCGCTTGATTTTCGGGCCTATAAACGCAGATGGGGGATGGAGGAAAAGATTCAACCACGAACTTTACGGGCTGTACAGCGACATGAGTCTAGTCAGGCGTCTACGGATTCAACGCCTAAGATGGCTGGGCTATGTAGAGCGAATGGACACCACAGCTCCAGCCCGGAAAGTCTGAATCCAACCGCGAAGGACGAAGAAGCAGAGGACGGCCGACTGGGTGTGCGGTAATGGAAATGACTAGCAAAATATCGTGCTAGTTGGAAGGGCGTGTTGGTTGAGGCCCAGGTTCACCCCGAACTGTAGCGCCCGTTAAGAAGAAGAAGAAGATAACCCTTGCTATTCATTGTTGATTCAATAAAAATTTCCGAAGCCGAAATGTAACCTCAAACCATCACTGAACCTCCACCATGCTTCATGGTCGAAGTGAGGTTTTGTGGTACGGCGCGGAACCCACGTGTTAGACAATGCTCCATCGCATCCTCCAGTAAGTAAGTTAACCACCGATTATCACTCTATTATAGTGATGTTTATGCTTCCAAATGTGACGCCACTGATCCAACCCATGGATCAAAATTCGATTAGAATAACCAAGCTTTACTATAGAACTAGTCTGTTGGCTTCGGTTGTAGCGAAACAAGCGAATATTCCTGAATCACAGAAAAAGCTAACTAACAAAGTGCTGGAAAAATATTTTAAGTTTCGTAGGTGATGAAAATGATCCGGAGGATGATATTCCACTTAGTGATTTGAAAAGAAATCGTACCTAGAAATCAATTTTGAAGTGGAGAATGCAATGAAGCTTAATCGATGCTATAAATGCTGAGGTCTGATTTCTACTTTTTTAGGATTCCTGTCTTTTAATTAAATCATTTGGGTAGGTGAACTGCACAACTGAAGACATCCTTAAATGGAACGTAGACGAAGAAGACCATAATGCCGCTCAGAGTACCAACATCATAAGTGATGAGGAAAGTGATGATGACGGTGTGCTAGAATTGTCAAAGGAAAAAATGATGCCTTATGAAGCCATTTCCATTTTTAACAAGGCCTTGGAATGGCTGACGGTGAGCTGGTTAGCCAAAATGACATTAGTGTCTTAAGACGCCTTAGGGAAAAAGCAGTGAGAATCCTTTTGGAGATTTTTCCGTTGGATTTCATATCGGTAGGTATATTCTTTTATTAAAACTTGACCTTCGCAAACGTGAACTCCCTTGGTTTTTAATCGTTCACGTTATGGAGAGTCTACTGTAGTGAGTTTTAAGCTTTATTTTGTGTTTAAATAATTTTTGTAGTCACTTGCAACATAGCGTATCTTACGTTGCGTACTAGTGGGCGCTGGCTGTATACTAATTTTTGACTCTCAATGTATATCCTACTCGCTTTTAAAATGAACCGACAATGGTTAAAAATTGATATGAAACAAATTCAACCCCAAAAAAGACCTCATTCCAAACTCTAGACCGATGATGGCATATTTAATATGTATAGTACTTGCTTCCCCATAGGCAATAAAACAAATATCACTCAATTGGATTCGGGGTTCACCCACTTGACAGAGACCAATGTCCGCCTGATTTGTTTACTACCATTTCGAGGGAAAATTTCCAATTTCATTGCATCACACGCTGCATATTGTTTCCCGCCAGACTATGAGTCACACATCGACGAAATATTGATTTTTTTTCTCCAACTTCTACCATAACCCACTCTACACTATCTTGATTGTCGTTCGAGTTTGCTTCCGCGTCCTAGTCGTACTTCTCTCAATCTCTCACTTCCTTGCATGCACACCACCTCGCAAGGAAATGCTTCCTCCTCTCGTTCGAAATTTCCACATCCAATTCGTTTCGAATTGGGAAAGGAATATCCTCGTTTACTCTCTGTTTTTCTCTCCCTCTCTCTATGTCTGTACGCATAATATTCTTTTCTTTTTACTTTGGCCTTCAAAAAGTGTATGCGTGCGCAATTAGAATGAGATTATATCTTCTCAAACTAAAAACAGAAAACAGATAAATAAAATCCAAAAATATCTTCTACAATCGCTAAGTGGTTCACAACAAATCATACGCTTTCGGGAGAGCCCACCGGCATGCAGCAATAGGGTGGGGCTTTCGATAGCCTTGACACTGACACAGACCCAAAGTAAAAGATATAAAAAGAGTATGATACAAAGTGATAAGTTTGAACGTACTAAGCGTGTTAAAGCTTTCAAAACCAAACCCAGGCCAACAAGAACGAGTGAAATTCCAAAGGCTTGTTACTTTTTTCTCTTTTTTTGAAGCACCTGAATTGATGATATGGTCGGCTGTGGACAACTCTATAGTCTGGGGTTGTTTTATTACCAAATTCGGCACGTTGCGTGCTTGTTCTCACTTTTTTTTTTTTTTTCAAATGACAAGCCGCATACAAAAGGTAATTGCGTGAGAAAGCTTTTACCTCTCTCATCGCTTAGGCCTATGGACAATCTTTATCTTTTTGGCTCTCTGAGAGATACGTCACAACTAGTGGTGTACACAAATTTGACATTGAGGAACGGCAAAGGAACCGGATTTTTGTATGCTTTATTCGAAGAACGAAAACAGCCTTGAGTCACGTCGTTCATGGAAAACATGTTGGGGAAGTCATAAGTTCTGTCTCCTATGCCCCAAACGAACTGGCGTGATAATATACATGACTGTCAAGTTTTGTAACCTTGACCTTTTCCACTATGGAAAATGTCTGGACGTATTATTTTCCAGGAATAGAACCTTTCTCGTTTGATGTTATGTACATATGTAGGTTGTAGGTCGAGCTTTGAAACGAGCCGCAATTAAACAGAAGACACGTCTGGGCATTTTTACTCGATCGTCGAGACGTCCGAAGTAGATGGAATATTGCTTTTACGATTTATTTTTAATCCGCTCCTCCTCATCCTCTTGTTCTTGATAATACTAAATATTTTTCATTTATTTTCTTTTCAAATCTATTTTTGGAATTTAATTGGCAGGCGAAATACGTAATTCAGCGATAAACCATATCCCACGAGCAGATGGTTTGCATGGGTCTGTTATTCTGCATTTTCCTTTCTGTGACAATTCTTAGTATTTACAAACACGAGTTGAGAAAAGAATTTAGGCCAACATCTAGTATATGAAATCCAGCTGGGGGAAGGGGGACTTCGGTGCTGATTCGAAATGCTGACAGCCATCCAACTGGATTTGGAATTGCTGTCCTGTGTGGTGATGTTCCAGTTTAAGATTACTCATACTTTCCATGTTATACATATGTACGATATATACGATAAGGGTATTCTGATGAATAACATATGTACATAGGGACACATGTAGTTGCGATACTGGCAGACGGATGGTAAAGGACTAGCAACGGACTCGTAGGGGTAGCATCTGCCGACGGATGCTGGCCCGACAAAAAGCGAGTAGGAGCCTCTGCAGCCGAACACCTTGCAGCTCTGCTGGTCAAGTCCTGCTTCCACCTCCTCGTGATGCCATCTGGAAATTTCCTTAAAAGGGAAATTACTGACGGAAGAGGCCGTATGGCGAGTATCCTGCGCCACCAAACAGGATTATTGTCAGTTGGGCTATGGTCTAGCAAACCATAACCGTAAAACCACTGATTGCTTAGAAGCAAAAAACAGCCTCGGATAGAAAAACGGAACGGACCTATGTTGACGACCCTATAATAAAACAAAAAACAAACAAGGACCTTCGGTTCTGTACGTGGAATGTTAGGTCCCTAAACAGACCACATGCGACCGAACAACTTGCGGACGCCCTAGACCGCTATAAAGCGGACATAACCGCCATCCAGGAAATGCGATGGAATGGACCGGGTAAAAAGCGAATGAAAAACTGCGACATTTACTACGATGACTGCTAAAGGGAGCGAGGACAGAAACTATTTGGATGCGGATTTGTTGTTAGATGTGGACTAAGACATAAAGTCCTGAGTTTCCAGTATGTGAGTGAACGCCTCATAACGATCAAGGCAAATTTCTGTAACATCAGCCTTATATGCGTCCCTGCCCCCACGGAAGACAAGGATGACTCCATCAAAGATGATTTCTTTGATCTCCTAGACAGAACATATACCTAATGCACTAGCCTGCAAACTGCAAACTAAACTCTGATTTTATGTATAACATGCTTAAAATCCGTCATTCAAAAAGTAAAAAAGACCGGCCAAGTGCGAGTCAGACTCGCCCACTAAGGGTTCCGTATAATACTGTGTGTATGTTGGCGTTACAGTCCATGAAGGACCAGAGCCGAACTTCTCTCAATCGCCCATGTTGTGTGTGATTTAATTTTCCAATAGGTGAAAGGGACCTACATTCTACTGCCGGTTCCGAACGGCGAATTTCGAGAAGCTTTTCATGACAATGGGAAGGGAGCGAGCAAACAGAGCAAAGAAGTTGATCGCGTTTAACTTGGCAAACGCCAGCTTCGATCTCTGTCCATGTTCAATCCAAGTTGACACAGCCTCCGCGTGGCCTCCCCTGGATAGCTACACTGGCACCCGCCAGGTAGTGAACCAATGTGTGCAGCCACCCGACCCCTTGTTCCTGGGAAACCAGACCAGGTGCAGCCGGACAACTGGTCAACTCTTTGGACTGCTATAGGGCAGGCATTACCGCGCTCCAAGAAGTGCGATGGGATGGGCCAGGCAAAAAGCAGATGAAAAACTGTGATTTATACTACGGAAACTGCTACAGAGAAAATAAACAAAGCCTATTCAGATGAGGAGGCAGACTCAGGAAAAAAGTCTTAAGCTTCCAGTATGTAAGCGAACGCCTCATAACTATCCGCATCAAGGCCAATCTTGGCAATATAAGCTTATGAGGTGTCCACGACCCCACAGAGGAGAAAGATGACCGACATAAAGACGACTTCTATGATCTCATAGGCAGAACGTATGCGCAATGTCCCAGCTATGACACCAAAATCGTTCTAGGAGATTTCAATGCGAAGCTGGGTAAGGAAGCTATTTTTGAACGGGTCATTGGAAAGCACAACCCCATTTCAGAAAACGGACTAAGGGACATAATCTGATAGTAGCAAGTACACGATTCCCACACCTCGACTTCCATAAGGGGACCTGGCGGTCTTTCGATCAATTGACAACCAAACAAATTGATCATATTGCGATCGACGGCAGACACTCCTCCAACATCCTAGATGTCCGAACCTTTCGAGGAGCCAACATCGACTCGAAAAGCGAATTTCTCGGAATCAACGGAGTCGAGTAAGAACACCAACATTTAACGTCGGGAAGCTGCAATCGCAGAAGACCGCCAGGACTTTCGCCGATCAAGTCTCCCTCAAACTCTCTCAGGTCCGGATGCATTCTGCAGAAACCATAGAACAGCAATGGAGTCGTTGTCAGAAAGCCATTAGAGAGGCCGCCTCAGATATACTCGGTTTCGAGCCACCACCGTCGAGAAAACCCCTGGTTTGATGATGAGTGCAGACAGGCCCATGTAGAGAAACAGAATGCATACATGGCCACATTGGATCGACGGACTAGAGCAGCCCGCGAGCTCTATGAACAGAAAAGGAGGGAGGAGCATACGCTTCGCGTTGGTTATAATTCTGAGAAGGAAAAAGAAGGAGCACGGGAAGCGCGAGATCGTGCAGATGAAGAGATGTTACTGCAGGAACGACGTCCGAAAATTTTACCAGATGGTAAAACGAACATGCAAAGGCTGTAAAGCCAGAGCCAGAAGCCTGCAGGGATGAGCACGGACAACTAGTAATGGAGTCACAGTCGATGCTGAGATGAGTTGGTCAGGAACATGCACTAATTCATCTGCAAGATTTTTTTATTTTTTTTTTTATAGTTACACCCGCACTCAAGGCTAAGGCCTTATAACGTTTTGAATGTTGTGCGAGCGAAGCTAATACGGAGAGGGAGAGTTTCGCGCAGGTTGATGTTTTTTTTTTGACACACAACCTGAACGGAGTGCAGTGGTTTTTTTGGGTCGTAGATGTTCATTCACTACTTTCGGAGTGGTATATCCTAGATAGGACGAGAGCTGATGAATTTCGCGTTGGTTATAATTCAGAGTAATTCGTTCATGCACTTTTGGTGTTAATATTGCATACGCAGAGGATAAATTTCAATTGATCAAATACTGTGAGTGTTATGTCTGCAGCAGTACGTTTGGTCGCTTTCTATTCACAACTGTGTTGCATACTTTTTGTCCGTATAGGAATTGCTTTTTCTTGGCTATGAAACGAATTGAAACTATAGACCTTCCGCTCGACAATCGCCATTGCGCCACGGCCACCCCCAGATATGGTCGGAAGAACGCATGCCCGATGAATGGAATCTTAGTATCGTTTGCCCGGTCCATAAGAATGGAGACCCCTATGACTGCACCAATTACAGAGGGATAAACCTCCTGAACATCGCGTACAATACCCACAGAAGTTCACTTGCCTGAAACCGTTCGTGAACAATCTGATAGGTTCCTACCAGTGTGGTTTCAGGCCAGGAAAATCCACGATAGACCAAATATTTACACTACGGCAGATCTTGGAGAAGATCCATGAATTCCAGGTCGACACGCACCATCTTATTGTCGACTTTAAAGCCACGTATGACAGTGTTTATAGAGACGAGCTATACAGAGCAATGACATGTTTTAAAATTCCTGCCAAACTCGCCAGACTGTGCAGGATGACTATGGAGAACTCTCGCTGCTCCAATAAGGTCGGAGGTGAACTAACCGACCCCTTTGATGTTAAAAAACTTTTTATTTTTGAAAAGATCGTGCGGGACTCTGCGGCCAATACAAGAGGTACGATCTACTTCAAGTCCACAGAATTGCTTGCCTACGCAGATGACATTGACGTTATTGGACGGACAAAGCGAGACGTCAATGAGGCGTTTGCAAGCATTGAAGCAGAAGCGGCTAAAGTGGGTCTAACAGTAAATTGGGACAAGACCAAATATATATATTCTGTCATCCAAGAAAGACGCGCAACACCGACGTCTTGGTCAGAACGTCACCTTCGGCAGCTATATTTTTGAAGTAGTCAAGGACTTCGTCTACCCTGGCTCGATAGTGACAAGCAGCAACGACACCAGCGCTGAGATAAAACGCAGAATAACTCTTGCCAACCGCTGCTTCCGACCGCATTTAAGGTGACGCGCTCAGGTGGAAAGGGACCAACTGGGCGTGTGGCACTGGAAGCGGCTGGCCAAAAGATCGGGCCAGCTGGAGAGGCTTGTTTATAAATTATATTTATAAATTGCAGATACTGAACCAGAGCTTAAACAGAAATAAATTATAGAACTTAGCTCGAATTTTAGGAATACAAAATGAGAATTAAAAACGATGGGGAGAATTGATTTTAATAAATTCACAAAATAAATCCAAAAAGACGATTTTAATTAGATCGCTCGCTTTCTATGAATCGTAAATCGTTTCTTACGTTTTAAATTGAGTTAAATAAAATAATAAAAAATAAATTGCTATAACTACAAATTTTCTATGGTTTCCTGGTTTTAAACGAGCGACGGACATAATTTTAAATCAAGCCTTAAATAGCACAATCTTAAGGAATGTTTTGAACGGACTAAACGCACAAAACTAGTGTAATACTATTTTAATTACTTATTATTACATTTTGTATTCAGTAAATAATTTAAGGTAAATGCATTTTTTTTTAATTTAAATTTAATGAATTAAAAAAAATGTGCGTGGAATATAGACATGTATGTATAAAATATGGCCCTTTTTATTGCCGCACACGCGGTTGGCTGAGGTCCCCTTCCACCTGTGTGCGCCATTTTAAGTGCGGCCGTCCTCTGCTTCTTCGTCCCTCGGGGTTGGATTCAAAAACTCTCCGGGCTGGAGCTGTGGTGTCCATTCGCACTACATGGCCCAGCCATCTTAGGCGTTGAATCCGTAGACGCCTGACTAGACTCATGTCGCTGTACAGGACGTAAAGTTCGTGGTTGAATCTTTTCCTCCATCCCCCGTCTGCGTTTATAGGCCCGAAAATCACGCGCAAAATCTTTCTCTCGAACCCACCAAGTGCCTTCTCATCCGCTTTTGATAGTGTCCATGCTTCTGCGCCGTACAACAGACCCGGGATGATAAGGGTCTTATATAGAGTCAACTTTGTCGTTCGGGAGAGGGCTCTATTACTCAGTTGCCTCCTGAGCCCAAAGAAATAGCGATTGGCAGAAGTGATTCTGCGTTTGATTTCGGACCTGATGTCGTTGTTCCAGGTCATTGCGGAGCCAAGGTAGACGAAGTCCTTAACTACCTCGAACTTATATCTGCCAGGCATAACACTAACAGTATATGGTCAACTGAAATTCGTCCACTGCGTATGCAATATTAAAGTGCTCGAACGAATTACTACGGACTATAACCAACTTGAAATTTGGTGTGAAATTTAGTTTTGCCCTCGTTTAACGCTAAACCAATTTTCATATACTATATATGTACATATACAGGGTGTCCCACGAGCAGTGTGCCAAAAAGCTAGAGCGTCTAAGTCTAGTCAAGACAAGAAAAAAATCGTATGGGAGGGGGGGAGGGGGGGTATATTCCCAACCCGGTTTAGGCGGGTGGGGCAGTTTTCAAGAAAATTGACTTAATTTGGAAAAAAAAAATATTAAAAATCAACGGTTACATCCACAATGCCGTGATATACTTTTTTGTAAAGCTAGAAACCTCTTCTTTCATCATGTTTTTAAACCAAGCTGTTTTAAGGAATAGTTTTTGAGAAATTAATTTTCAAACTCAAAATTTTG
The DNA here is from genome assembly GCA_951905685.1 of Eumerus sabulonum. Taxonomy (NCBI): domain Eukaryota; kingdom Metazoa; phylum Arthropoda; class Insecta; order Diptera; family Syrphidae; genus Eumerus; species Eumerus sabulonum. The sequence continues at coordinate 163,742,272 of OX645060.1, read as the reverse complement.
AAAAAAACTGAAAAAAAAAAAATTCCGAACTAATTTTTTTCAAAATTTTATGTAATTAAGTACTCATTTTTTTCAAAAATTCATTTCTCTTATTAGTTTTTAGTTAAAGACAGAAAACCGGATGCAAAAATGTCTTGTAGTTTTTGAGAAATTAAAAAAAAAAACCCAAACGGCTTCTTTCTAAGAAAAACTTTTTTTTTTTTTTTTTTTTTTTTTTTTTTTTTGGTTTTAACGCGGCTGGACTTGTAGGCAAATTAATGTTTGAAACATTGACCTCTTTTTTATTATTTTTAAAAAATTCGGAGTTTTATGAGGATACAATAAAGTGACACAGTATTGGAGTAGCCCTGGATTAATCCCTTTTTTTTTTCCACTGATAACGTCTGAAAACTGACCTGCCAATTTCGTCTGGGTCCGCCCGCCGAGGATGCGTTCTACCCGCTAGGACTTTAAGACAATAAAACCGCAATTTTTGCTGTATTGAAAAACAAAATATTTGCAAAATATTTGTAAATAAAAAGCATCGCATTTTTAATAAAAAAAAACATTTCCAAATTGGATGTTAACTCATCAACACAGTACTCGAGAAGAATTAACGGACATGCACTTCTGCTACGATTTAGCTAAGGTCGAGATCGTGAAGCCGAAACGCTCTACGCTGAAAGATATCCCAATCGGAGATGTCCCAGTTGTAGCATGTTTTCAAGAATCCACCGACGTCTGCGAGAGCACGGAGTGCTAGAGCATCGAAGAAGCGAAAGATCAATTACAGATGGATCAGCAATCTTAGATGGAAGAAATTTGGATTTGGTCAGACGTAATCCCTCCCTTAGTACAAGGGGATAGCTATTATGCTTAGAGTGCCCAAATCTAGAGTATGGAGAGTGCTTCATACCGAAAACTTACACCCGTACCATTTTACGCCAGTTCAGGAACTCAAATCAAACGACAAGTTTTTGAGAGTAGAATTTTGTTGATCATTACTGCTTCGAGTTGAAACTGAACGAAACTATTTTGCTAGGATATTCTGGACGGATGAAGCACAGTATACCAGAGATGGGGTTACTAACTTCAACAATTTGCATCATTGGAGTAGCACCAATCCACACAACAAAAACAAAATAATTCACAACATCGCTTTAGCTATAATATTTGGCTTGGTATTGTTCGACAAACTGTAATCGGGCCCGGGTTTTTGAATGCCGTTATTAATGGAGAATCATACCTGCAGTTCCTACAAGACCTTTTGCCCGATTTAATGGACAACGTTCCCTTGGCCATATCAGATAATTTAATCTACCTGCAAGATGGAGCACCAGCACATTATAGCTTCTTCTTTCTTCTTTGGTGGCGTTACAGCCCATGAAGGACCAGAGCCAAGCTTCTCTCAATCACCCATGTTGTGTGTGATTTATTTTTCACACAGGTGAAAGGGAGCTACAGTTTAATGCCGATCCCGAACGGCATGAGTCGAGAAGAATTTTTCATGGCAAGTTTGCTACGGGAGGTTTTGCCAGTACCCCGCCGAGGAGGAACGTCGTGAAATAAACATTCGATGGCGTTGGTGTTATCGGGATCCGAACTCGCTCATCGTGGGCCAGAGTCCAACACACTAACCACTGCGCCCTCCACATTATAGCTTACAGGTTAGAAACTGGCTGGATGTTCATTTTAGTGACGTTACACTAACTAGATTTTTATGTGTGGGGATTCATGAAGAATTATGTTTACGAAGTGAAAATAGTATCTTTGGAACAACTGAAAGAACGGATTGAAGTCGCTGGAGTCAAATTGCAGGACAATTCATCAAGCATCCATAGACTTATGTGCAGCCATTAGAAGGAGATATAATCTTTGCCTACACTCCACAGTCCACTACAGTCAACTCAAACACACCTAAGGCCATTGTTAAATAGAAAATACCCTAATACACATCACAACTATCTAAAATAAAATAACTATTTTGCACAAACTCACCGAACACGTTCCGAATAAATCTCGACCTCCTTGTTTTTCTGCTGCTGCACGAGCTGCTGTTCCATCGGTGTCAACTGTTTTAATTTGCTTCCCGGTGCCAAGTTAGCACTTGTTATCAACATATTACCGTTAGCGTTAATACCACCACTGTTGTTATTGGCAATGCTGTTGAGGCTTTTCATGCTCAAATTGATGCTGCCGGCAGCGTTGTGATTATTATTGCTAATCAAATTGTTAGCGGTCATTGCAACGATTTGGCTGTTGTTGTTGTTGACAATATTCGCATTAATATTGGTGTTATTACTATGATGCACCGGGGAGATGCTCAATTCACTGGATGCCGAAACGGGCGGTGATGTGGTTCCACTGCTCGAGGACAAACTACCGGCGCGAGTACGCAAATCGATGGTTCCGCTAACGTTGTTATTCGCACCAGCGATGGCGGTGGTAGTTGTGACAGTTGTAGCACTACCGATGTTATTCGCATTAGTGGAATTACCATTAGAACCATTACCTCCGGCACCGTTGACAATTGGATTTCCAATTATACCTACACCCACATTAGTTGACGAATGATGATGGTTGATCTGTTGTGTTGCCTGCTGTTGGCTATTTGGATGATAGGTTCCGGGATTGATGGCGGTCAAAGCTAGTGTGGGCTTTTGATTATTGCGATTACGTTTCTTCTTCTTTTTTGTGGATTCTTCTTCGACACCACGACTATTGAGGTATATACCAGTGCCATTATGGGCTGGTTTGACGGGTGGCGGAGTCCAATCGAGATCCTTGCGGATATGTCCGCGTCCACACTTACATCCGCATGTTTTATAAACCAAATCGTAACCCTTTTTTGTCCAGAGATTTTGGGAACGTTGACGATCAGACCAGGATCGAGCACGTCCGATTGTCTTTAGGGTGATGAGCACCGTTTGTTCCCAAGATTCAAAGCACTCACGATGCATGTACTGTCCCATAGAACAATTCTCGTTGTTACAGATCACTCGAACGCAATCGCTTAGATTCTCCAGCGAGATCAGACCATAATCGGGACTCGAGGAGTTCATTTTAAAACAATCACCCGTTGGCACACAGCATCGTATATAGGTAGTGGTGGTGGTGGCGGTAGTGATTGTGGTTGTCTCTCGAGTCGGCGACATCATTAAAGACGACGGCGACGAGGACGACGAGGAGGATGATGATGATGTCGAAGATGTAGGTGACGTGGAGCCAGAAGATATTAGAGAGGACGGTGAGGAAATATTGCTTTTATTATTGTTATTCTCGATCAAGGGACTATTGTCGTCTTGATATTGTGGCTGCTGATCGCCACTGACTGAGTTTCCGACTACAGTTAAGCTGAGCAGATTATGCACGTCAACTGTGGTTGCAGCAGTTGGTGTAGGTGTCACCGTTGTGTGATGATTGCTTAGGTTGTTCCTTCGCGGCGCCATAAGGAGCAGCGGATGATATGCCGTTAAGGTAGCTATTTTCGTAGTTTCTTTCGCACCGTAAGAAGAAAAGGAAAAACTTTCGGTTCTTTTTCGGCCTGCCGTAATTTGACGTTTCGAAAAGCTGAATGACTCAAAAACGCACTTGGTACGTGTCTGACTTAGGCTTGGGTCCCGATCCCCGCACTCGTTTCCAAAACACGATGAATCTCACGCACTCGACTATTATTTTCTTTTACTTATTTTTATATTTGCTACTTTCCTATTGCTTTTTGCTTTTTCTTTCAAACAAAATTCATTGTCACTTGTCATCTGTCATGGCTAAGTGTCACTTATGTATATTTTCTTTTATTTATTTTTTGTTTATGGTATAAACTCGTTTATTTTGTTTTTTTTTTTTTGTATAAAATATTTCCTGAGATATTGTTGCTCACTTAAAAAAAAATTCATTTATTAAAACAAAAAAAAAAAAAAAAACAGTTTCACTACGCGATTAGGGTGTATGTACATTGGTTTTTTTGTTTTTGTTTTTTTTTTTTACTACAATCAATCTACTATCTGTTTTTCTTGTTTTTTTTTTTTTTTTCTTTTCTTTATTTCGATACTAAAACTTGGAAGGAGGTATGTACGTATAAAAAATTGTTTTCTGGTTTATCTTGTTATCATTTTATTTTTCGTTTTTGTGTTTTTGCTTTTTCGACTTGTTTTAGAATTTTACTCAAACATTTTCATCTTTTCGGTTGCTGATTAGCATGCTGCGAAGAGGAAATGATACCGTTACACTATGTGATAAAAGATCCGAGTGGAGAAAACGAACGACTGAGCGTTAGGCATTTTCTTCGGCTTACACGGTGCACCACTGTCACTCGCTGGAGGATGTGTGACGGCCGAGAAAGTAAGAAATAGCGGTGGAATGAATGAATTTCCAGGAAAAAAAATGAAAACAGACGAATAAACTTTGATTTCACAAGTTATTTTGAAGAGGCATGAAGAAGAAGGAAACGAATATAGTAAGGAGTTTGAATAATCACTAAAAACAAACAAAATTAACTGTTTCCTCTTTTCGCCGATGAAAAAGGTTTGTTTTTATTATTATTATTTTTTTTTTTAATAAACTGGTCGGAAATTTTTTTTCGTGTTTAGTGTGTTTCTGGAACGAACTGATCTATCGGAAAGCGAAAATGAAACTGAAATTTCACTCGGGCAACGATAATCAATGGAGGCGCACACAACAGCGCGAGCAACATACAAGAAGAATCTACGATACGACGAGCGATATACGACATGTCGTGTTGGTTGTGTAGCTGTTTGTCGGCAGATTGGTGGTGGATGGTGGCGGCAACAACAACAGCAGCAGCAAGCAACGTTGTCGACTGTCAGTCGTGCCGTTTGTGGGCCCGTTTGGCGGTATTTATTTTTTGTTTATTCTATAGTTTGCATGAGAGAAGGAAAGAGAAAGAGAATGTTCCTCATCATCCCTGTTGCTGGGACGAATGGAATATGTGTGTGCAGCACTTTATGGTGTGTTGGGTGTTCTTGAAAATTTCCCGTTGCAGAAGGAAAACCCTTGAACGGGTGATGTAGTGTAGTGGCATGCACCAACACAGTGATATGCGCTTTTTGGCAATGCCTGAAGAGAGAGAAGTTTTCTTTCGGGGTGGAAATATGCAGTCCTGGTGTGTTGGTGTATTTAAGGATAAACTTGAAATTGAAAATGAATTTTTAGGTTCTCTTTCTCTTGTTTTCATTACCTTGTTCGTACCATCTCTCTCGCTCTCTCTCACGGTCGCTCTCTGGCATCGGTTCTTTGTATGAGATGCAATGCTTACGCATAGTAGAGAAACGTGCTTTGGCACATGGGCTTGTAGTAGTGTGATATTGTTTTGTTTTTCTGCCTCTCTTGCACTTTCCTGCTTCGCATGATGTGTTTTGGCAATTCTGCAAAGAAGGGGAATTGACTGTTGATTTTTTTCTTTTTTTTGATTTCCTTTTCATCCGATTTGGACTCCCACAAGTTGTACCGGAATAAGGTAGTGTTTGGTTTTTCAGTTAAGTGGGATGTGAGGCTTTCTGTAAAAGTGCGTAACGGTGTTACCAGATGAAAGGAAAATATTATAATGTAGTAAACCGGAGAAATTAATGACGAATAACGTTTAGTTACTAGACGTACATATGTACATATGTATACGAATTTTTATGAATCTCGATCGAATAGTAACATATTCTCATTAAAAATATCGCAAAATAAGCTCAAGTTACTGTTCACCACAAGCCGCTATTTAAATTGAAAGGTGAGTACAAAACCTGGGATCGAAAAACCCCTTTAGAGATTTTAAAAGAGTTGATACTGTGTGCACATTTTGAGCAACGTTTTAGGCAAATGATCTGATGGCTCAATGTGTCCAAAAACCCATACGATAACGTCTTATAAATCGATTAACACCGGCTGCACGTACAAAAAAGTATGACTCATTGTCACGTTCCACCTGAGCTGAGCGTGCAAGCGAGAGCGCGAAAAAAGCGATAGAGAAGCATCTATTTTACCTATGGGATAGAATTTTGTTTGCATACTTGGGGGCATGAAAAAAAAGTGCGATGACGTATGCATACTTTTAGGAGTAATCAATAATCCAGGTGATACATATGTACATAAATGCATACACCCTAATTCTGTTTTTACACGAGAGATACAATTCTGAAGAATTGATGTGAAAAAGTCTGTAGTTTGTATGTTGGATATATGTACATATGTATGCCCATTTCCAAATCGAAAAAAATGCTCACAGCAAATTACTCATGAACACGTGCGTTTAATAATTGCTCGTTGGGTAGCGCACACACGAGCAGCTCATTGAGGTTTGCGTTTCCTTACCAAACCACAACACTGTCTGAGCAATCTCATATGTATCGACTGTCGTCCGATCACCATAATCAACCAGCGGTTAGTGCTGGTGCGGTTAGTATTTAGATCAGGGATAAAGAATGAGATACCAAACTTTCGTACGTCTGCCCGTTGATCCCCGCAGGGGTTGGTTGTTGCTTTTGTAATTAAAGCGGCCCCTAGACGCCTAATAATATTGTGCAATATTTGATATTGCACAATATTATTGTTTGTCTGTAGATAATATTGCAAGATTGTGCGATATATTGCGGAAAATCAAAACGCTTTTGACTTTTAATACAAATATGAGCGGTCAACTAAATTATTGGGAAAAATATCGAACCGTCTGGGGCAGCAAGCCAATAAAATTGTGCAATATTTTGCACAATAATATTAACGTCTAGAGGCCGCTTTAAAAACGACGCTTTTGACTTAAGAGTCAAGACGTCGGAACAAGGCAGAATGACATAGTCAAGACGCCGTCAAACCGCAACGCGTTTGTAGGGGCTAGTTGTCAAAATGCCTGTCAAAGCCAAAAGATTGGTATCTCATTCTTTATCCCTGATTTAGATGGTGGACCGCTTGAGAACACCGCGTGCTGTTCATTTTTAATCAATGTTTTTTAATGACGTTATCACGTAAAATAATTAATCGTCCGTAAACCAACTTTACAGACAACCAAAATATTCTTTTAGAAACTCGCGCAGGTTCAAGAGTTTTTTTTATATTCTCTTATGATGTGTTACATGTATACACACAACCTGAACGGAGTGCAGTGGTTTAGGTCGTTGATGTTCGTTAACTCTCAGGGGAGGTTGTCCTGGATAGGACGAGAGCCGACAAAATTCCGCGTTGGTTATAGTCCGTAGTAATTCGTTCAAGCACTTTAATATTGCATACGCAGAGGACGAATTGACGATGATTGTTATGCCTGCAGTAGTACGTCTGGTCACTTTCCATTCACAACTACGTTGCATACTTTTTGTAAGTATGGGAATTATTTTTTCTTGGCTATGAAGAAAATTTGAACTATAGACCTTCGGCTCGGCGGTCGATGATGTTAACCACTGCACCACGGCCACCCCATTGTGAAAGAATAATAGTTCTCCCTATTGGGCGCTGCAGTTCGGGTGAACCTGGGTCTCAGCCAACATGTCCCTCCAGCTCACACGATATCTTGCTAGACCTTTCAATTGCCGCACACCCAGTTGCCCGAGTTCCTCTTCCACTTGCGTGCGCCACCTTTGGTGTGGCCGCCTCTACTTCGTCCCTCGGGGTTGGACTCTCCATTCTGGAGCTGCGGTGTCCATTCGGTATACAGGGCCTAGCCTTCATAGGCGTTGAATCTGACAATAAGGTGTCTCCTGAGCCGCAATTTTTGTGTTTGATTTCGGGACTGACGTCATTATTCCAGGTCACAGCGGAGCCAAGGTAGACGAAGTCCTTAACTACCTCGAACTTACATATATCTGCCAATACAAACGTTCTGGCCAAGACGTCGGTGATGAGCGTCCTTTTTTGATGACAGCATATATTTAGTTTTGCCCTCGTTTACCGCCAGACTCGAACTCAATACTCACAAACGCCTCATTAACATCTCGCTGTGATCTATATACCTATTATATCAATATCACCGGCGTATGCAAGGAGTTGCGAGGATTTGAAACAGATTGTGCCTCCGACTTCTAATATGATGTTGAAGAAATCACACGACAGCGCATCGCCCTGCCTACATCCTTTTTTGATATCAAAACTATCGGTAATGTGTTCACCAATTCGTATGGAGCAGCAAGCATTCTCCAAAGTCATCCTGCATAGTCTGACGAGTTTGGCAAGGATGTCAAAGGTAGACATAGTGTTGTATATGTAGCTCGTCTCTAATTACGGTGCCGTATGCGGCTTTGAAGACGACAAATAGGTGGTGAATTCGACATGAAATTCTTTGGCTTTTTCCAAGATCTGCCGTAGTGTGAAAATTTGGTCGATGATGGACTTCCCTGGCCTGAATCGGCACTGATAAGGACCTATCAGCTTGCATATTTAGACAAGGCTTCAGGCGTTCACACAAAACGGCAGAGAAGATTTGGTAGGCGATGTCAAGAAGACTTATTCCTCTGTAGTTGGCGCAGTCAGAGTGGTCTCCTTTCTTGTGGATCGGGCTTACGATGCTGATACTCCATTCCTCGGACATGCTTCCCACCGACCATGTCTTACAGATGTGCTGGTGCATGCTCCTAACCAGGACATCCCCAGCTGCATTGAATAGCTTAGCACACAGCCCGTCTGCGCCAGCAGCTATATTCGACTTGAGTTTCGGTATGGCAATCTTAACTTCGTCGAGCTCAGGGGGACGGAATTCTCTGTCGATTAGAAATGTATCATTCTACCTGACAGCGGTATATTGACTAACATCGCCATTGTACAGTCTGCAGAAGTGGTTTTTCCATGTTCTCAGCATCAACTGGGTTTCTACTACTAGGTGCCCGTTCTCATCCTTGCAGGCTTCCGTTCTGGCTTTATAACCATTGCATGTTCGCTTTATCTGTTGATAAAACTTTGGAACGTCACGCCTGCAGTAACACCTCTCCAAATCCTCAATCGCGCGCTTCTCGTGCTCTTTCTTCTTTCCTCTGAGAAGTTTATGCCACTAGCTTCTTTTTAACTCGTAGAGCTCAGGAGCTGCTCTTGTTCTTTTATATAGCGATATGCATCCTGCTTCGCTGTGTCAATCCTCCTACACTCGTCATCGAACCAGGTGTTTCTTCGTGGTGGAGCCTTGAAGCCCAAAACTTCGGATACAGAGCTTTTCAGGTCTTGTTTGCAAAGGTTCCACTTCTGTTCTATTGATAGCGTGGAGGGTTGAGGTGTATTGGAGATTAAGGGAGACGCGATCGGTAAAAGCACGAGCGGTTTCTGGCGATAGTAGCTTTCCGACGTCATAACTTTGTATTCTTACTCTACTCCGCTGCGTTCGTGATATCCGTAGGCGCATCTTGGCTACTACAAGATAGTGGTCCGAGTCGTTGCTAGCTCCTCGGAAAGTTCGAACATCAAGAATAGTGGAGGAATGTCTGATGTCGATTGCGATGTGGTCAATCTGGTTGGTGGTCGGTTGATCAAAAGACCGCCAGGTGCTTTTGTATTTATCGAGGTGGGGGAGGCGCGTACTGTTTGAAAGGAGATTTCGCCCGTAGCGAGATCAATCAGTCTGTGTCCGTTATCGGATGTGGTGTTGTGTAGGCTAAGTTTGCCGATAACTCGTTCATAGGTGCTTTCCTTACCCAGCTTAGCATTGAAGTCTCTAGTACAATTTTGATGTCATAACTAGGACATTGTGCATACGTTCTGTCTAGGAGATCGTAGAACTCATCTTTGGCGGAGTCATCCTTGTCTTCCGTTTAGGCGTAGACGCAGATCAGGCTGATGTTAAAAAATGTAGCCTTGATACGGATTGTTATGAGGCGTTCGCTCACCTGCCGAAAGCTTAGATCTTTTTGCCTTAGTCCAGGTCGAACAACAAATCCGCATCCGAACAATCGTTGTCCTCTCTCTCTCTCTCTCTCTCTCTCTATAGCAGTCGCCGTAGTAAATGTCTCAGTTTTTTATCAGCTTCATACCGGATCCATTCCATCGAGTCCATTAAGTCCGCTTTAGTGCGGTCTAATGCGTCCGCAAGTTGTTCGGCTGCACGTGATCTGTTAAGGGACCTAACATTCCATGTATAGAGCCTAAGATCACTGTACTTTTTTCGTTTTTGCAAGGGTCGTCTACATTAATGCGGTCCGTGCTATCCGAGGCTTGTCCTTCTTTCTGAGCATGGCGGAGTTTCCCGGTTACGGTTTATTAGACCATAGTCTAACCGACATTAATCCTGCTTGGTGTGGCGCGGATACTCGCCATTCTTTCTCTTCCGTTAATAATTTCGATGGTCAGAAAATTTCCAGATGGCATCTCGAGGTAGTCGAAGTAGAACCTGGCTAACAGGGCTGCAAGGTGCTGCAGTCTCTTATACGCTTTTTTAGCGAACCAGCAGGTGTCGGCAGATGTTATTGATATGAGGTCTTTGTTAGTCTTTTACCATCCATATGCATATTTTTTAGACCCGGCCAGTTGCACCCCATCAAATAAGATGTCAGATTTTGTCAGTTTGAACTAGACTCCTACTAGAGTTGCTTAGGCAACTGGCTAACGATAATGGACATGGCCCACTTACAAATCAGCAGAACAAATTGAATTGTGCTTAAGGCTGTAAGTAACATAATTTCTTTCTGAATAGCGAAATACCTGACAGTTGGCTCTTAAAGTAAAAAAAGTCGACATACATATGTACATACCTACCTACCCGCTGAAGGCTTCTTAAAAAACCTAGCTCCTCGCATTGCGTTTTACTGAAAGACACACACCTAAACTTTCCCTTCTATACCAACTCAAATCCTATTCCGTAATTAGTACCCGTCAATTTTTATCTAAAAGACTTTTGGTGATAACTCAGGTTCTGTGCAGGAAATTTCTCTTGCACTTGCACTACCATATCAGTTTACTAATCTCGTCCCACCTCGACTAAACCAGCAATGGCATTTCTAGTTTTTTCTCTAGTAATCCAGACGGGGTAACACATGATATACACAGACACTATATGCATACATATGCACTCAAACATTCAATCGTGAAACACGTTATTTCTGGCTCGCCTTTCCGATGTCCATGTCCCTGAAATCGAATAGAAAACGAAAGCTGCTCCGGTCTCTGGCGTAGAATGAAAGCTGCAAAACAGGAGAGAATTACTACGTACCGTTTGTTACTTCGTTTTTCTTCATCCAACCAACCAACCACTAATATAGTCGTTCCGTGAGAGCACCAGAATGGGGTAATTTTATTCCATCCATACTAATATGCATGGTTTGAATTCGCCGCAAGACAAATCGCCTCTCTTTCTCTCAAACTCTCTGGTTCGCTTGGCTCACTTTGTTCTTATTTGTTTTTCGTTCTTTTCCTTGTTGCCGGCAAAATGACAACAAAAAGTGCCGGTTGCCGTTTGTTTTATGTTCTGTTCTTCTCATCCTCCTTTCTAGTTCTCCTCTGTTTCTTCTTCTCCTCTTGCCCCGACCGCTAGACAGACCATTTGTGCACCGGTTTCTGCAAAAGTGTTGTATACTCTCTCATGTACGATTTTCACTTTCGGTTTTGAGTTTGGCATTGACTTTGAGTGGGTACGAGAATTTTAATGTAGTAGGGGAAATGTGGAAGGCAGCGTTTTTATATCGTATATTACGATATTAGAAGAAATGGTGAATTTGTAGTGTTGCAAGGGATTGCAATGCCTGCTGGGCGATGGGACTGGTATTAAGAAAATCAAAACAATTCTAAGTGAAATTGTTACAAAGTTTGATTTGAAAATAAAGGCCACAATCGGGCCGTCGTTTTCTTCCGATCCGATTTGTTTATCTTTTCTACTTTTTCCAGCTTTGTCGAAAAAAAGACAATGAACATTAAGCCCACTAAGATGAAACCTGAAAAAGCACCGTGGCCTAAAACCCTTGCGTTAGGTCTATGTACATATGTACCTACATATGTACATATGTATGCGAGTATGTATGTAGGTATGTATACGAAGCTGTAAGTTTGAAAATAAGGCGGGCTTCGGTGAAGGCTTGTCTGAGAATAAACGCAGTAACCATTGAATTTCAAAATCTCCTTCTCGCCAATACGCGCTTCCATCAGCTAACATCAACTCGGACCACTATCTTGTAGTAGCCAAGATGCGCCTACAGATATAACCTTTGCAAACAAGCCTTAAAAAGCACTGCATCTGAAGTTTTGGGCTTCAAGGCCCCACCACGAAGAAACACCTGGTTCGATGACGAGTGCAGGAAGATTCACACAGCGAAGCAGGACGCATATAAAGCCTCGCTGCATAGAAGAACAAGAGCAGCTCGTGAGCTCTACGAGTTACTGCTACGAGTACTGCACGTGTGTCAGTCGAAAGTTTTATCAACAGATAAAGCAAAGATGACGAGGTTGTAAAACCAGAACGGAAGCCTGCAGGGATTAGAACGGACACCTAGTAGTAGAATCGCAGTCGATGTTGAGAATATCAAAAAACCACTTCTGCAGACTGTTTAACGGCGATGTTAGTCAATATGCCGCTGTCAGGCTGAATGGTCCATTTCTCAACGATGAAGACCGCAGAGAGCTCCGTCCCCGATCGATATATGCGATCTTAACGCCATATCGAAACTCAAGTCAAATAAAGCTGCTGGCGCAGACGAACTGTCTGCTGAGTTCTTCAACGCAGCTGGGGATGACCTGGTTAGGAGCATGCACCAGCTCATCTGTAAGATATGGTCAGAGGAAAGCATGCCCGAGGAATGTAGTCTCGAGTGCCCGATCCACAAGAAAGGAAACCTCTCTGATTGCGCCAACTACAGAGGAATAAGTCTCCTTAACATCGCTTACAAAATCTTCTCAGCCGTTTTGTGTGAACGTCTGAAGCCTTTTGTAAATAAGCTGATACGTCCTTATCAGTGCGGATTCAGGCCAGGGCAGTCCACCATCGACCAAATCTTCACATTACGGCAGATCCTGGAAAAAACCAATGAATTTCAAGTCGACACTCACCACCTATTTGTCGACTTCAAAGCCGCATACGACAGCGGTATTAGAGACGAGTTATACAATGCTATGTCTACCTTTACCATACCTGCTAAACTCGTCAGACTATGCAAGATGACTTTGGAGAATGCTCGCTGCTCCATCCTTACCGATAGTTTTGATGTCAAAAAAGGATTTAGGCATTGCGATGCACTGTCCTGTGATTTCTTCAACATCATATTAGAAATGATAGTGCAAAACTCACTGGCCAATACAAAAGGCACAATCTATTTCAAATCCTCGCAACTCCTTGCATACGTCAACGATATTGACATAATAGGTAGATCACAGCGAGATGTCAATGAGGCGTTTGCGAGTATTGAGATGGAGGCAACGAAAATTGGTTTGGCAGTAAACGAGGGCAAAACTGAATATAGGCTATCATTAAAAAAGGGCGTCTTGGCCAGGACGTTGGTATTGGCAGATATAAGTTTGAGGTAGTTAAGGACTTCGTCTACCTTGGCTCCGCAGTGACCTTGAACAACGACATCAGTTCCGAAATCAAATGCAGAATCACTCTTGCCAATCGCTGGTTCTTTGAGTAATAGATCCCTCTTCCGAACGACAAAGTTGACGCTATATAAGACCCGGTCCTGTTGTACGGCGCAGAAGCATGGACAAAGCAAAAGCGGATTTGGAGGCCCTTGGTCGGTTCGAGAGAAAGATTTTTTGCGCGATTTTCGGGCCTATAAACGCAGTCGGGGGATGGAGAAAAACATTTAACCACGAACTTTGCGGGCTGTACAGCGACATGAGTCTAGTCAGGCGTCTACGGATTCAACGCCTAAGATGGCTGGGCCATGTAGAGCGTATGGACACCACAGCTCCAGCCCTCAGAGTCTTTGATTCCAACCCCGAGGGACGAAGAAGCAGAGGACGTTCGCACTTAAGATGGCGCACACAGGTGGAAGGGGACCTCAGCCAACTGGGTGTGCGGCAATGGAAAAGGCTAGCAAAAGATCGCTCTAGTTGGAGGGGCATGTTGGTTGAGGCCCAGGTTCACCCCGAACTGTAGCGCCCGTTAAGAAGAAGAACCATTAAATTTAAACGTATCCTGTCACGAGCGTTTACGAAGTGCCACTTGAACCTAGCTTCCTTTTCTGCCAATTTCGGATTGGTTTTCAAGATACATATTATCTTTTCTGATCAGCTAACTAGCTAGTAAGCCAGAAGTGTGCAGACCCATAAACGAAACAAAAACAAGGAAAAAAGTTTGATAACCGCTATATGAAGGAAACACGTCAAGTACGGGTCCGGACACTGACGGGATATACCCTTTTATGCTGCAAAAGGTATAAGGCAGGTGCTTCCTACCTTGAAAAGAATTTTCAATGCTAGCCTGACACTTGCCTATATACCTATTCCATGGCGGTGAAAGTAGTCTTTATTTCCAAAATAGGGAAAGGGTCTAACATTCTTCTTGCTGAAAAGCATGGAGAGAGTGGCAGCGCGGAGAATTCTGCAAGACTACTTTTCAAAACCTAGTTGGGAGCACAGAATGCGCACTCGACATTGAATGAACGTTTGACAGTATGTGTAACGCTGCTAGACGACATGGCGTAGATGCAGCATTGGTTTTGTGAATCAAAGCAATGCTCGTGCACAGGACATTGATCGCTGATGCAGGTTTCGGACATTGTGTCAAATCTGGCGTAAACAGGGGCTGCCCACACGTTGGCGTCTTGGTTCTGCTGTTATGGTGCATGTACCCGGGCCTACATATACGGATGATGTCGCCGTTCTGTCTGTCAACTCATATTTAGCGACTGTCTATCCCAAAGCACAGGCGGCGCAAATGTGATCGATGAATGCTCTACGAGAAATATACTGTCAGTTAATCCTCTCAAGACTGATGTTCTCTTCACGAGAAGGAGGAGGCTGGCATCACTGAGCTGATGCTAAAGGCATTCCCATTCCGATATCCAAGGAAGCTAAGTATCTGGGAGTTATCTTAGCCAGCAAGTTTCTATGGTCAAAACAGGTTGAGTCAAAAACTACCAAAGCGCTGTCAATGTTCTGGCAATGCAAATGTTCTTTTTGCAAAACATGGGGTTTATTGCCGGCAAAGGTCCTCTGGATCTACACGGCAATGATCTTATATGCATCGGCTGTCTCGTAGAACAGGCTTACGCGCAAACACGTCGTAGCCTCTTTCATCAAAACCCAAAGAACGGCTGGTCTCAGCTGTACGAAAGCTCCCTCTAGCACGCCGGGCGCTGTTCTAGATGCTATGATGAACCTTACACTCCTTGATATAATTATCAGAGGGGGTACACTGAATTCCAAGTATCGACTCGAGAGAAATGGTTTTTGTACAAATCGCATTGGACTGACAGTGCGCTTGCGCGGGATATGCCCTCTGACGCAATGACACCTGTCACCCTATTGCGCTATAACGTAACAATGGATTTTCCATCGGGTCAGTATTGGCTCTGTCCACATACTGAACCTAGAAACTAATGTCTTCGCATTTTCACAGATGGCTCCAAGTCTGGCTAGGGTTTTCTTTGAATGCGAAAACCTCCACCTACACCTTTCGTTAGGAAAATATGCGTCTGTCTTTCAGTTTGAGATAAACGTAATCCTGTTGGCCATGCACTATGTTGTGAAGCCTAGGTGGAAAGGTAAAAACATATGCGTTCGCAGTGACAGCCAAGCGGCACTTCAAGCTGTGCCCAACCCCTAAACCTGCTCCAAGTTAGTGTATGAACTTAAGGGCATCCTGAACAAAATTGGTAGACTAAACTCACTAAGGCTAAGGGCCCCAGGTCATTCTGGGATCCCAAGAAACAAGATCTCTGAAGAACTCGCCAAACTCAGAGGAGAGTTTCTCAGGACCTGAACCCGCCTTGGGTCGATCTACTTCCACGGTCAATACCCCCATCAACGATTGGGTCTTTAATGCATACAATCGTAGATGAAAGGAATATCCAGGATGCAGGATGACTAAGCGCATACACCCTGATGTTTGCGAGAAATCCGCAGCATTCTTCTTATCCTTAAGGAGAGTTGACTGCAGAAGACTTACGGGCGTCATTACGGGCCATTACACTTTTGTCAAGCATCTCTGCATGTTCGGCATCAGTGAGTCGCCTACCTGTCCTCTGTACGAAGAGGACGACACATCAGAACACTTTTTCTCTGACTGTTCCGCCCTTGCTCGCGCACGGTAGCGCATCCTTGGGGCCGACGTGGTGTGTGCCGAATCTCTTAGCTCTACATCACTGAAGCTCCTTCCCATTTTTCACCGAAAAACGGAGAAAATACAGAAAAGATGTGTACAGTTTTACATTTTTTTTTTTATTTAAAAAATTTTTTTATTAACATTAATCTTATAACTACCTTACGCTAGATAAAATAACTTACTTACTATGATGGCGCTACAGTTCGGGGTGAACCAGGGCCTCAACCAACAAGCCTCTCCAGCCGGCCCGATCTTTGGCCAGCCGCTTCCAGTGCCGCACGCCCAGTTGGTCCCTTTCCACCTGAGCGCGCCACCTCAATTGCGGTCGTCCTCTGCTGCGTCCCTCGGGGTTGGAGTCGAAGACTCTTCGGGCCTGAGCGTTGATGTCCATTCGCTCTACATGGCCTAACCATCTTAGATGTTGGACCCCAAGACTTCTAACTAGGCCGATGTCGCTGTACAGCCCGTACAGTTCTTGGTTGAATCTCATCCTCCACTCTCCGTTCACACAAACGGGACCAAAGATTGCACGCAGAATTTTCCTTTCGAAACGCCCAAGAGCCTCTTCATCCGCTTTTGATAACGTCCAACGGCCGTAGAGGAGGACCGGGATGATTAAGGTTTCGTAGATTGATACCTTAGTTTTTCGGGAGAGGGCTCTACTACTCAATTGCCTCTTGAGCCCGAAGAAGCAGCGGTTGGCAAGAGTTATTCTGCGTTTTATCTCAGCACTGTTGTCGTTGCTGCTTGTCACTATCGAGCCAATGTAGACGAAGTCCTTGATTACTTAAAAAATATAGCTGTCGAAGGTGACGTTCTGACCAAGACGTCGGTGTTGCGCGTCTTTCTTGGATGACAGAATATATTTGGTCTTGTCGCAATTTACCCTTAGACCCACTTTAGCCGCTTCTGCTTCAATGCTTGCGAACGTCTCATTGACGTCTCGCTTTGTCCGTCCAATAACGTCAATGTCATCTGCGTAGGCAAGCAATTGTGTGGACTTGAAGTAGCTCGTACCTCTCGTATTGACCGCAGAATCCCGCACGATATTTTCAAGTATGATGTTAAAGAAATCACATGACAGTGCGTCCCCCTGTCTAAAACCCTTTAACATCAAAGGGGTCGGTTAGTTCATCTCCGACCTTAATGGAGCAGCGAAAGTTCTCCATAGTCATCCTGCACAGTCTGACGAGTTTGGCAGGAATGTTAAAACATGACATGGCTATGTATAGCTCGTTTCTATAAACACTGTCATACGCGGCTTTAAAGTTGACAAAAAGATGGTGCGTGTCGACCTGGAATTCATGGGTCTTCTCCAAGATCTGCCGTAGTGAGAATATTTGATCTATTGTGGATTTTCCTGGCTTGAAACCACACTGGTAGGAACCTATTAGATTGTCCTCGAACGGTTTCTGGCGCTTACACAGTACGGCAGAGACGATCTTGTACGCGATGTTCAAGAGGCTTATCCCTCTGTAATTGGCGCAGTCATAGGGGTCTACTTTCTTATGGACTCGGCAAACGATACTGAGATTCAATTTATCGGGCATGCATTCTTTCGACCATATCTTGCAGATGAGTTGGTGCATGTTCCTGCCCAGCTCATCGCCAGCTGCTTTAAACAGTTCCGCGGGGAGTCCGTCTGCTCCAGCAGCTTTCTTTATAAGACTTAAGTTTCGATATCGCTATCTTAACATTGTCTAGGTCGGGTGGACGGGATTCTCCTTCGTCTTCGTCCATTGTGAATGGTTCGCTCTGCCTGACGGCGGCATTTTGACTATCATCGCCGTTATACAGTCTGCAGAAGTGGTCCTTCCACAATCTCAGCATCGACTGTGACTCCATTACTAGTTATCCGTGCTCATCCCTGTAGGCTTATGCTCTGGCTTTATATTCTTGGCATGTTCGTTTTACTTTCTGGTAAAATTTTCGAACGTCGTTCCTGCAGTAACATCTCTCCATCTGCTCGATCTCGGGCTTCTCGTGCTCCTTCTTTTTCCTTCTCAGAAGCGCATACTCGCGCAAATCCCCCGTAGTATACTTGCCAAGAAAAAGCTTCTCGACTTAAGCCGTTCCTTCTCAGAAGCGCATACTTCTCACTTCTTTTCTGTTCATAGAGGTCGCGGGCAGCTCTCGTTCGTCGATGCAATGTGGCCATGTATGCATTTTGTTTCTCTACATGGGCCTGTCTGCACTCATCATCAAACCAGGGGTTTCTCGACGGTGGTGGCTCGAAACCGAGTACATCTGAGGCAGAGAGGCCGCCTCAATGGTGTTCTGACAACGACTCCATTGCTGTTCTATAGTTTCTGCAGATTGCATCGGGACTTGAGAGAGCTTGAGGGAGACTTTATCGGCGAAGGTCCTGGCGGTCTCCTGCGATTGCAGCTTTGCGACGTTAAATTTTGGTCGATTCCGAGAAATTCGCATCCGTACCTTGGCTGCAACGAGGTAATGATCCGAGTCGATGTTGGCTCCTCGAAAGGTTCGGACATCTAGTATGCTGGAGGAGTGTCTGCCGTCGATCGCAATATGATCAATTTGATTGGTTGTCGATTGATCGAAAGACCACCAGGTCCCCTTATGGATGTTGAGGTTTGGGAATCGTGTACTTGCTACTACCATGTTATGTCTCGCCATAAAGTCCACAAGTCCGTTTTCTAACGTGGTGTATAGGCTGTGCTTTCCAATGACCCGTTCAAAGATAGCTTCCTTACCCAGAACGATGTTGGTGTCATAGCTGGGACATTGCGCATACGTTCTGCCTAGGAGATCATAGAAGTCGTCTTTATGTCGGTCATCTATATTTATATAGCATAAAATATCCCGCTTATGTAACCAAATAAAATTGAAAACCTTTAACTTCAGAAAATAATAACTATAAACATTTCACGAGGACGTCGTGGCGCAGTGGTTAGTGTGTTGGTCTCTGGCGCACGATGAGCGAGTTCGGATCCCGATAACACCAACGCCATCGAATGTTTATCTCGCGGCGTTCCTCCTCCGCGGGGTACTGGCAAATCCCCCCTAGTATACTTGCCAAGAAAAAGCTTCTCGACTTAAGCCGTCCGGATTTGGCATTAGACTATAGGTCCCTTTCACGTACGTTTGTTGGCGTTACAGCACATGAAGGACCAGAGCCGAGCTTCTCTCAATCACCCATGTTGTGTGTGATTTAATTTTCCCATAGGTGAAAGGGACCTACAGTTTTATTGCCGGTTCCGAACGGCGAATTTCGAGAAGCTTTTCATGACAATTTTACTACAGGGGGTTTTGTCAGAACCCCGCTGAGGAGAAACACCGTGAAAACACATTCGATGACATGGCTGTGTCGGTTTGGCCTCATGACGTCTCGCTGTGATCTACCTATTATGTCAACATCGTTGGCGTATGCAAGGATTTGCGAGGACTTGAAATAGATTGTGCCTCTTGTATTGGCCAGTGATTTTTCACAATCATTTCCAAATATGATATTGAAGAAATCACACGACAGCGCATCGCCCTGCCTAAATCCTTTTTTGACATCAAAACTATCGGTGTTCACCGATTCGGATGGAGCAGCGTGCATTCTCCAAAGTCATCCTGCATAGTCTGGCGAGTTTAGCAAGGATGTCAAAAGTAGACATAGCGTTGTATAGCTCGTCTCCAATTACGCTGTCGTATGTGGCTTTAAAGTCGACACATAGGTGGTGAGTGTCGACTTGAAATTCATTGTTTTTTTTCCAGGATCTGCCGTAATGTGAAGAGTTGGTCGATGGTGGACTTCCCTGGCCTGAATCCGCACTGATAAGGACCCATCAGCTTACTTACAAAAGGCTTCAGGTGTTCACATAAAACAGCAGAGAAGATTTTGTAGGCGAAGTTAAGGAGACTTATTCCTCTGTAGTTGGCGCAATCAGAGGGGTCTCCTTTCTTGGGGATCGGGCATACGATGCTGAGACTCCATTCCTCGGGCATGCTTTCCTCTGACCATATCTTACAGATGAGCTGGTACATGCTTCCAACCAGGTCATCCTCAGCTGCCTTGAAGAGCTCAGCTCTGCTGCGCCAGCAGCTTTATTCGACTTGAGATCAGTAGTTACGTCTGAGTATCCCAGTTCAGTGCGTCAGGCCTCCCGGTCCGGAATTTAATTTTTCTTTCAAGTGCCGGTATCTTATTCTATCAGGCCCATCTTTACTCTGTCCATTCATCTACGGTGCGGTCTTCCTAACGGCCTTTTTCTTACAGGTTTTCCATCTTACAGGTCGTACGGATCACAAATAAAAGTTTAAATATCCTGGAGTTAATTTCGTTCTCAGAGTCTGGTTAGTAATATATAGGTCTATCAGACTCCTACCTGGTAATGTGACCTGACCAATAAATATAGTAAAATTAAAGAGAGTTAAGCGAGATCTCGATTTAGATGATGTTAAAGCTTTTAGTTAAGATCTAGTGTTTAGCATGAGTTTTGTTCCAATGATCTTCAGCAAAAAAAAGTGGATGATGGGGGCAATCTGCAGTTTGATCCAATCCAATGTACAAACATACGTATGTAGATACATATGTGCCTAGTATTTTTCCATTTTTGGCAACTTTAATTCAAAAGAAAGTGTGCCCGATTTAAAGGAAACAATATCTCATAAACAACATGCAAAACTGGCCCAAAAATGCAAAATTTTTTTTCAAATTGCTGCCAACTTCTGAGAGCGATAAATAAGAGCAATAAACTACTACAAGTTTGGTATTTTGGGTTGTTAAAAAAAAAGTTAATTCTTAAACAGGTTTTAAATATCAAACTGGTAACTAGATTGTTTACGGAAACAATGCCTGTATCTACAGGCACAATAACTCTTAGGCATTTATGAAACAAAATTAGTAAAGTCGTTGTACCATTTAGAAGACTCTAAAATAAAAACACGACTAGAACAATTGATGGTTTTAGATCTTTAAACTCTAGTTGTTATCCCTTAATATAGTGTTGTTTTACTGCCTTGTGCAAATTATTACGAGCATTATTTTGGAGCACATTCACTTCAAAATTGATATTAACCCAAAGGGAGGTAGTAAGTAATTTGTTTTCGCTCTAAAAGCATTCAGGTCTCTTGCAGAACCGAACCAATGCATTACAGTAGCAGTGATTCTGCGTTTGATTTGGGAACTGATGTCGTTGTTCCAGGTCACTGCGGAGCCAAGGTAGACGAAGTCCTTAACTACCTCGAACTTATATCTGCCAATACAAACGTTCTGGCCAAGACGTGCGTCGGTGGTGAGCGTCCTTTTTTGATGATAGCATATATTTAGTTTTGCCCTCGTTTACTGCCAAACCAATCTTCGCCGCATCCATCTCAATACTCGCAAAAGCCTCATTGACATCTCGCTGTGATCTACATACCTATGATGTCAATATCGTCGGCGTATGCAAGGAGTTGCGAGGATTTGAAACAGATTGTGCCTCTCATTTCTAATATGATGCTGAAGAAATTACACGATAGCGCATCGCCCTGACTAAATCCTTTTTTGACATCAAAACTATCGGTAAGGTGTTTACCGATTCGGATGGAGCAGCGAGCATTCTCCAAAGTCATCCTACATAGTCTGACGAGCTTAGCAAGGATGTCAAAGGTAGACATAGCGTTGTATAGCTCGTCTCTAATTACGCTGTTGTATGCGGCTTTGAAGTGGACAATTAGGTGATGAGTGTCGACTTGAAATCCATTGCTCTTTTCCAGGATCTGCCGTAGTGTGAAGATTTGGTCGATGGTGGACTTCCCTGGCCACTGATAAGGACATATCAGCTTGCATATTTAGAAAAGGCTTCAGGCGTTTACACAAAACGGCAGAGAGGATTTGGTAGGCGATTTCAAGAAGATGCGGGGGTGGCCGTGGTGCAGTGGTTAACATCATCGACCGCCGAGCGAAAGGTCTATGGTTCAAATTCGCTTCGTAGCCAAGAAAAAGTAATTCCTATACGGACAAAAAGTATGCAACGCAGTTGTGAATGTAAAGTGACCAGACGTACTGCTGCAGGCATAACACTCACAGTATATGGTCAACCGAAATTCATCCTCTGCGTATGCAATACCAAAGTGCTTGAACGAATTAGTACGGACTATAACCAACGCGGAATTTGGTCGGCTCTCGTCCTATCTAGGTCTAGGACAACCACCCCTGAGAGTAGTGAACGAACAACAACGACCCCAACCACTGCACTCCGTTCAGGTTGTGTGTGTCAACACATCATAAGAGAATATAAAAACTCTTGAACCTGCGCGAGTCTCTAAAAAAAAAAAAAAGAAGACTTATTCCTCTGTAGATGGCGCAGTGAGAGTGGTCTCCTTTCTTGGATCGGGCATACGATGCTGAGACTCCATTCCTCGGGCATGCTTTCCTCCGACCATATCTTACAGATGAGCTGGTGCATGCTCCTAACCAGGTCATCCCCAGCTACATAGAATAGCTTAGCACACAGCCCGTCTGCGCCAGCAGCTATATTCGACTTGAGTTTCGATATGGCAATCTTAACTTCGTCGAGGTCAGGGGGACAGAATTCTCTTCGGTCTTCGTCGATTAGAAATGTATCATTCTGCCTGACAGCGGTATATTGACTAACATCGCCGTTGTACAGTCTGCAGAAGTGGTTTTTCCATATTCTCAGCATCAACTGGGTTTCTACTACTAGGTGCCCGTTCTCATCCTTGCAGGCTTCCGTTCTGGCTTTATAACTTTGGCATGCTCGCTTTATCTGTTGATAAGACTTTGGAACGTCACACCTGCAGTAACACCTCTCCAAATCCTCAATAGCGCGCTTCTCGTGCTCTTTCTTCTTTCTTCTGAGAAGCTTATGCTGCTCCCTTCCTTGGTTTGTATTGGCAGATATATGTAAGTTCGAGGTAGTTAAGGACTTCGTCTGCCTTGGCTCCGCTGTGACCTGGAATAATGCCGTCAGTCCCGAAATCAAACGCAAAAATTGCGGCTCAGGAGACACCTTATCATCAGATTCAACGTCTATGAAGGCTAGGCGATGTACATATACCGAATGGACACCGCAGCTCCAGAATGGAGAGTCCAACCCCGAGGGACGAAGTAGAGGCGGCCGCACCAAAGGTAGCGCACACAAGTGGAAGGGGACCTCAGCCAACTGGATGTGCGGCAATGGAAAAGGCCAGCAAAAGATCGTGGTAGTGGAGGGGCATGTTGGTTGAAGCCCAGGTTTACCCCGAACTGTATGGTTTCACACTTTGTGTACCTAGTTGATTTTTAGCTTCCAATTTGATACCAACGCCCTGAGAATCATGTTATAAAAATATATGTGTGTATGTATGAATATTTACATATACCTAAGTACATATGTACATATGTATGTGTGTACATGAATTAAAAATGCAAAAAAATGTGTGTACATACCTACATACATACATAAGTATGTATGTAATTATGTAGGTCACCCGATCAAGCCTAAGCTGGAATTTCTACTTACCTCTTCCTCTATTGCGCAATAAAATTTCACACAAATTCCAAAGACCTATGTACAACCAAGAACGCATCGACCATTCCTAGCTGCACATTGCTTCGTCCTTACATAACAAATATTTTAAGACAGGCATACGGAAAAAAAGGAGAAAAACTATAATAATCTCCTGGAAATCCAAGAGGAGAAAAAAATCAAGAAAACAAAAGGCAGCAAGATAGAATAGAAAGATAGAATGATTCCGGAGAAAATTAAAAAAATTCTCAGAAGCCCCAGTTTCCGAACAAAGTTTTTAATTTCATGTTCTCTTTGTGCATTATTTTTTGCTTATTTTCTATCTGGACTGGTCTTGAATCTGTTTGCACGTTCTGTTGTTATTTTCAAACTCCACTTGTATGGGCAGGACGGAATGTCTTAGGAATAGCAATCCGAAAAACAAAAAACAAAAAAAAAAAATCGATAAACACGCGCTTCGAATCTATGTACATACATATGTATGTATGCATGCATGTCCCTGAATGCCAGACGAGTTACATAATGTCCTATGTGTGCTTTCCTCATATTGTATTTACGTGAATACATACATACATATGTACATATGTACTTAAATGTATGACCGTACCGCGCATAATTATAATACATAGGCCGACGAGAGGCTTAAACTTCCTTCAGCAATCGTAAGGGTTCCAAGCTCTCTGAATTTTTATTTTCGATTTTTGCTTGATTTAATTTTTTGTTTGTTGTTTTTGTTGCCTTTAACCCATCCTGAAATGTGGGGACTTAATAACACTAAGCACTTACCAAATATATATATACGTATGTACATAAATACATATGTATATAGGTACCTCACAAACATATCTAGCTAAATCTAGCTCACATGTTAATTTGTATGTGTAGGCTAAATAGCAAGCAGCATTCCGTATCGCATTCCTCGTTGAAGACCTAGAGTGCTGCTCTTACTCCTGCTTTGGACTATGTCTATAACTATAGCTATGTAGTATGTACTAAACCAACTATAATTCCGAACTCCCAGCTTTGTGTTACAAAACATAAAAAGAAATATGCAAAAACAAAAAAATAAAAAAATCAACTTGGCAATACAACCAAGGATTAAAAGAAAACACACAAATGGGCCTGGATCGAATGTATATATATATTTTGTGAAGGGCAAACGTGTTCTCGAAAAAGAAAAGACCTACATAAATACAGCCTGCGTCATTGCAACTTGTCATGGTGAATTTGAGAAATATCGGATTAAAATTTCGAACTTGGGACGACAAAACTTAAAAAGAGGTAACCAAACTAAGAAACGCATTTTTTTATCTAAACCTGAAACTGGTATTAAAAATTCAGGTGCCGCCTGGATTTAATATTATAAGTACATAATGGGTTCTCACTCGAATTATCTAATAAAGTAACGTGAACCTATTACATTTGGATTGATTAAATTTTTGAAACTACATTCTAGAGTTTGGCTATCAATTTAAAGAAAGCTTAAGGGAATCTCATTATCATCATCATCATTTTCAGTGTCCCGCAAGTTCCACTAAAAGAGTCGCGGGGGTAATGCGCGCACGCGGGATCTCCAGGCCACTCGATCCTCCGTCATCGACTCTAACTCATCAGGAGCTATGCCCAAGCGCACCCAGACGAGTTTTTTGACTTGGTCCAACCATGCATCCAATGCACGCTTCGGAAGTCGTGATGATGGCGACATCCGTCTCACGTGACCAAACCATCGAAGCATAGCCCTTTCCGTTCGGAGAAGCAGCTACTCAACATTAAGCTCCCCGCGCACTGCCGTGTTTCTTACCCTATCCCGGCGAGTAACTACCACAACAGCACGAATAAATCTCATTTCGGAAGCTTGTATTCGCGATCTTATTCTTTCGGTCAATACCCAAATTTCATGACCATAGGCGAGAGTTGGAACAAATACTGAGTTAAAAACCGCTAACTTGGCCTTGACACCAAGCTCGGTCTTCCTGATTACAGATCTTCCAAGCTGTTTCAAAATTGACCCAGCTTGGCCAATCCTGCAGGAAAGCTCAGTATTACTCCCCCCATCACTCGTGAAGAAGACCCCGAAGTTTAACTTCTCCAACTGCTTCAATGGGACTCCACTAACTTGTAGAGTGCATTGGACAGGTGTTCTGGAAATAACCATAACCTCGGATTTGTCCACGTTAACCCTCATTCCAGCATCAGCACATACGGCCACAAACCTATCTAGCGCGCGCTGAAGTTCCATCTGGGAGGATGTGAGGACAACTAAGTCATCTGCAAAAGATGACTTATCCTCAACTCTCCCAATGTAACTTAAGGGAATCTCTGCGATCGAAATGGAGAGGTGAAGCTCTAGTTCTCTAGAACAAAAATAAATTGCAGAGCCAAGGTCTTAAAAACAGTCAGAAATGGGTAGGTAGGTAGGATCGTAGCTTTCCCAGAAATGAGAAGAACACACATAGGCCAGGGAGGCCCGTTGTGCAGCTACGAGGGAGTTTAGCCCCCTATTCGTGGAACCATTTTGTGCTTCTCAAGAAATTAAGAAGATTAGGTATCCCTACTCGTTTCCTGATTGTGCAGAATGCCGGGCAGGCGCAGAGAAGGTGATGAATGGATTCGACCTCTTCCTCGTCTAGACAGCCTCTGCAAAAATCATTCGGAATTATACCTAGTTTTTGCGCGTGACTGCCAATAAGGCAGTGTCCAGTGATGACACCGATGACTTTGTAGATGTCAGTTCTTTTTAGAGAGATAATACTCCTAGTCGTGTGGGCGCCGCCGTGGCGCAGGGGATAGTGTGTTGGACTCTGACGCACGATGAGCTAGTTCGGATCCCGATAACACCAACGCTCGGCGGGGTACTGGAAAACCCCCCCTTGTATACTTGCCATGAAAAAACTTCTCAACTCACGCCGTTCGGAATCGGCATTAAACTGTAGGTCCCTTTCACCTGTGTGAAAAATAAATCACACACAACATGAGTGATTGAGAGAAGCTTGGCTCTGGTCCTTCATGGGCTGTAAAGCCACCAAAGAAGAAGAAGAATACTCCTAGTCGGTTGACTTTCGAGCCGGGGCCAGATTTGCCTGGTGATGAGGCAGGTATGTCCCTGAGTCCATCTCCGGTTCGTCTCGGCCCTGGCGAGATTTGTAAGATTAAGCTTAATTGTTGCAAAGGGCATTCCCTCACAAGCCACGATTGATTGTAGCGTCGTTCCTTGTTTGGTGAGTGTGTCGGCACATACACGCCAACCTTTGTACCTTCTCGAATTGCTAGAGGTAGGTTGTCTTGTCCAGTGCTGTCCACCAGACTGTCACTCCATACATTAGTATGGGTCTGACGACCGTGATGTAGAGCCATAGGGTGATCTTGGGGTTGAATCCCCATTTTTTCCCTAGGGCCTTCTTGCATGTGTAGAGAGCTATAGTTGCTTTTTTAGCTCCTTCGATTGTGTTGCTCTTCCAGGTTAATTTCCTATCTAGTATAATGCCAAGGTATTTGGCATTGGAGAAATAGTTTGATCTGGTACCAAGCAAAGTAATAGGGCGGTGTTCCGGGATTTTGTGCTTTTTGGTGAATAGCACGAACTCCGTTTTCTGGGGATTCATCCTGAGCCCGTTGCTATGCTCCCACTTGCAAAGAATTGAGAATGCCGTTTGCATACGGTTATTCAGTGTGGATAGGCATTTACCTGAGATTGAAATGGCAACGTCATCAGCGTAGGCAATAACGTCCAGGCCTTCTTTCTCCAGTTTAATTAGTAGTTCGTTTACAACTACATTCCAGCAGAAATGGGTAAAGCTACGTACTTAAAGGTGCTTTCGTCGCCCGTGATACGGTGATGAAGCAATTACTCGTAAGTCGACTTATGTGTTCTATCCACACCTTTTTCGAAGCACCTTTAGTAAGTTTATGTAATGTGCCTTGTCTAGTAAGGGAATTTTCTTCTTTACAAATAAAGTTCCATATTGTGGTGTCGCAAGGTCGGTGTTCATTTCAAATGTGGTTGCCTAGAAGCACTGGTTTTCATTGCAGCTTCCAGGTAGATTGAGCACAAATATTCACTTAAATTGTGGCCTTGAACATGCAGGATCATCTAGCCATCTTCGAAACACACTGGTAAAGGACACTGCGTCCAAACGAGGGAAATGACAATTGTACTATTTGCACAGATCGTTAGAGTACTCTACACAGCTTAGAACCGGATGCTTGCCCAATATTAGTGTGTAAATAATTGTGGATGACTTTAATTTGTTCGTCCTGACTGTAGACAAAAGTTATTTCAATGCAAACACATACTAAATAAATTTAAGTATTAAGCAAGTCCAACACATGTAGCTGCAGCTATGTATAGCTACATCCATCCACATGGCTTTTGTATACACTACGACAATGCGAATCCCAATATGGTTGTGGCATTGGAATATCGTGCTGGTCGCTGACGAGGTTGCGCGGAGCGGGTCGGACACCTCTTTTTTCATTGCCAGAACCCTACAACAGCGCAAATCGCACCCTTTTTTTCGAAAGAGCTTGCAAAAAGACTGGAAACAAGTAAGGATTCTCCATGAAGAGGAGTGGCGGGCAGGAGGGACCAAACAAAAAAAGAGGAAGATTAAATTCACAAGCAACATGAAACATAAAAGAAATGAAAATTAAAAGCATACACACGCACACTGACAGCCCGGAGCAGCCTGATCGACTTGATTGCGAAACATAATGGCCTGTGAGGGCGAAAGTGTGAAGTATTGTACGAGTACAGCGGCAGAAGTTGAAAATGCACACCATTGCGTGTATATGTATGTATGTTTATATGCTTTTCCCTGGGCCCTTGCTGTCCTCCGGATTCTGCCAATTGCACACGGACCACTGACAGTGACATAAATCAAAAGCTGCGCTGTGCAAAAATTACAAAGTCAAAAAAAAAAAAAAAAAAAAAAAACGAGAGAATCCACAACATCGGTCCAGGCTTCGCAGAACGATTTTGAAAGAGAAGGTGATGCGGGAGGACAAATCTGAGGGATTACGACCTGGTTTACGGCTTGCACATTAAAGATACATATTATATGTATGTACGTGTGATGGCAAGGGGGCTAGGTCGTAGACGGAGGATCTCTAATGATGGAATACGCTTTGGCCATGAATTTCTTCGGCCTACGCTCAGCCTTGTTTGTTTGTATTCATGTTGATGTATATACATTTGTACATATGTAAGTATGTGTCCCCCTGGTTTAATTTAATTTTTTTTGCATTTATTGTTCTCATTTTTCGATGGAAAAATTGTGGCTACTCCAAACAGGGTGACCAAAGTGTTTTTTTAATATTACTGAGCAACAAAATCTATGTACGTGTTTTAGGACTGAATTGACACTATACGTTGAGTGTTACGGTGTTGAGTTTATTCATAAAATTTCATGCCAATTTTTATGAATAAAATATGTACATACGTTACCTCCCTAGAACGGACAACCCTACATAACTGACATTAGACGCATAGATGTACATATGTATTTCACATTGATAAAACACCAAACAAGACATTTTTAGCTTACTGTAGTAGAATTCCATTGGATGTTCCTGGATGTTTCGAAGCAGTAGTAAAGATCGGCGAGAAAAGAGAAGAAGCCACGTTCTATGTTATTGAGGGCGGAACTAATAATTTGCTAGGAATGAACACAGCTATCAGTCTCAAAGCTCTTCAAATCCGTATTTAAGTTAATAGCATAAAAAACGTCGCATTTCCAAAATGTAAGGATACTGTTGTCGAAATACCGATTGACGAATCTATTAAGCCCGTATCCAAACCAGATAGCCACGTTCTATGCTATTGAGGGCGGAACTAATAATTTGCTAGGAATGAACACAGCTATCGGTCTCAAAGCTCTTCAAATCCGTATTTAAGTTAATAGCATTAAAAACGTCGCATTTCCAAAATGTAAGAATGCTGTTGTCGAAATACCGATTGACGAATCTATTAAGCCCGTATCCAAACCAGATAGAAGGTTCCCTGTTCTCTTGAAAGCTAAAGTAGAGGCAAAGATAAAATATCTGCAACATCATAGAGGAAGTGAGGAGACCGTCTAAGTGGGTTTCTCCAAACGTTTCAATTTTAAAAAAACATGGAGAAAATGTTGATTGCCTGTGAAAGGGTAGTTCATTTTATTGAAAATGTTTAAATAATTGGTAGGTCCAAAAATGATTTCCAATGGTATATGGTTCGTTATTAAACTCTTTGCCAAAAAGATAAATATTAAAATGTTCCATAGCCCTAACTAGACCTTTTGTGAGTTAATTTGAAGCAAAACTGCCCCTAGCCCAACTGGGCTAGCATCTTCAATAACCTGTGTTCGGTCTTCGACATTAGCATATCCTAATGATTGGATATTGGCCAACAGCGTCGTCCTGTTCACTACTATTCCAGTGTTCGTTCAGTTTACTGTTTTTCATTAGCTTTTTGCTCAAGAGATGTTTAAATGGTTCTGCCAGTGTGGCCAAATGGAAAGCACACTGTATTTTTGCAGTGTTTTTGAAGTTATTTTTAAGATGTTTCTCAAACTTCAGTCCTCCCCAATACGCGGTAGAAAGGGAGGAGATATATGTAATTATTAGAAATAATGAAATAAATGAGAAACTAAGAAGAAACATTGTTCACTTAAAGACGGAATTCTCCGCGGTCTTCGCCGATTAGAAATGGATCATTCTGCCTGACAGCGGTATATTGACTAACATCGCCGTTATACAGTCTGCAGAAGTGGTTTTTTCTATATTCTCAGCATCGACTGCGATTCTACTACTAGGTGTCCGTTTTCGTCCCTGCAGGCTTCCGTTCTGGCTTTATAACCTTGGTATGTTCGCTTTATCTGTCCCCAAATCCTCAATCGCGCGCTTCTCGTGCCCTTTCTTCTGTCTTCTGAGAAGCTTATGCTCCTGCCTTCTTTTTAACTCGTAGAGTTAAACTGAACGAACGAACTCCGCTGCGTTCGTGATATCCGTAGGCGCATCTTGGCTACTACAAGATAATGGTCCGAGTCGATGTTAGACCCTCGGGAAGTTCGAACATCAAACATAGAGAAGGAGTGTCTGACGTCGATCGCGATGTGATCAATCTGGTTGGTAGTCGATTGATCAAAAGACCGCCAGGTGCCTTTGTGTATATCGAGGTGCGGGAAGTGCGTACTGGCTAGCAGGAGATTCCGCCCCCTAGTAAGATCAATCAGCCTGTGTCCGTTATCGGAGGTGGTGTTGTGTAGGCTATGTTTGCCGATGACTCGTTCAAACGTGCATTCCTTACCCAGCTTAGCATTGAAGTCTCTTCGTACAATTTTGATGTCCTAGCTGGGACATTGGGCATACGTTCTGTCTAGTAGATCGTAGAACTCATATTTGGCGGAGTCATCCTTGTCTTCCGTGGGGGCGTGGACGCAGATCAGGCTGATGTTAAAAAATGTAGCCTTGATACGGATTGTTATGAGGCGTTCGCTCACATGCCGAAAGCTTAGGACTTTCTGCCTTAGTCCACCTCGAACAGTAAATCCGCATCCGAACAATCGTTATCCTCTCTCCCTATAGCAGTCGTCGTAGTTAATATCGCAGTTTTTCATCCGCTTTATACCCGGTCCATTCCATCGCATTTCCTGGATGGCGGTTATATCCGCTTTATAGCAGTCTAGGGCGTCCGCTAGTTGTTCGGCTGCACGTGGCCTATTTAGGGACCTAACATTGCACGTACAGAGCCGAAGATCGTTGTCCTTTTTTCGTTTTTTGCAAGGATCGTCAACATAAATCCGGTCCGTTATGTTCGAGGCTTGTGGTTGTTTCGGAGTTTGTGGTTTTTTTACGGTTACGGCTTACTAGGCCGTAGCCCAACCGACTTATCCTGTTTTTTGGCGCAGGAGGCTCGCCATTCGCCCTTCCCCGTCTGCAATTTCCATAGGAAATCTCCAGATGGCACCGCGAGCAAGTGGGGATTGGACTTACTAACAGTGCCACAAGATGTTCGACTGCGCTGGCTGTTCTCGCTTTTTAGCAAGCCAGCATCCGTCGGATAGATGCTACCCTTACGAGGCCTTTGTTAGTCCTTTACCATCCATATACATATGTACGTATATACATACATATGTATATTTTTATTGTGTAGAAGTCTTTAAGACCGTTTCTAGGTTCTATTTGGAATTAAAAGTTATAAATCGGAATTCGTTAGTTCGTACATATTTTGTCCTTGACTCCTTATCCTTACATCTTACATACTACGTTTGTAAGGTTGCTTTTGGCTTTTAAAGAATTTACTTTAGTGAATTTGTCCCATGCGCTCTCCAATCTTCTTGATTCAGTTTAGGAATATTATTCTTAATATGCAATTTTATATAAAATACGCTTTCACCGCGGCCATACTTGCAAAAAAAACAAATTTCAAATCTCTCTCCAAAAGATTTTCTACAGCGACTGCTGACGAAACATAGATCCATCACTGAAATGAAAGGACAGTCAAGACGATGACGATGGACTTCACTGGCGAACCTTCTCTAAAGAAGACGAAAACCTTATCATGGGCCGTTTTTTTTTAAAATAGCGGTACATCATCTATGTTGCTGTACTATGCTGATTAATTGGCTAGAATATACATATGTACATATGTACAACTGGAAGCAGCGTGCCCGGGACCGTCAAGGATGGAAGGCAGCTATAGCTCAGGCTCAGATCCTCCATGGATCGCAGGCCTGATAAGTAAGTAAGTAAGTAAGTACATATGTTTGTACTAGGTATGAGAAGCTTGGCCTTCATGGGCTGTAACGCCACCAAAAAAAAAAAAAAAAAACAAAAGGTGTGCAAATCTACTCTTTCACCATGACAACGCACTCGTCGCTTTCTGACATAATCTTTTTTCGAATATTGTTAGAAATTGGTGCATGAGGATTCAGAAACTCCCGCGATTTGTGATCGACACGACTCATCCCTGTGGAAGATTTCTTGTTTGATTGCTACTTACAGAAGTTTCTCCAGTAGAAGGTAGTAGTAAAATATAATCTTAATTTTGGTAACTTTTCAATTACTTCCTTTTGATATACAGTTTTTTTCCTATTTTCAAATCCACTAGGATATGATCGTTTCGACTTTTTATATTATGTATAATTCACAAGCAAACGACGATTTAATCAAAGAATACCTGAGCACAATCAATATTCACTACAAAACAAAATCAACTTCACAACATCACAGACAAATACTAGGCGGGAATAAATTCCCCAAAACAAAGCGAACCTCTGTTGCATACTATTCAGTCTTTCGAGTTCAGCCCGCTTTAGTAAGAACGCTGGTTTGGAGTTGACTCCTAACAACCTTTCGGATGGAAATCTTGGATCGAAGAGGATTCCATCAATTTTCTTGACCCTCGAATACGCAACGTAGGCCAACCCGGCACTAAATTCACTTATCCCTAAGTCCACAACTGCTTTGTCCAATGTAATTCCTTGCGACCTGTGAATACTAATGCCGTAAGGCAGCAATAACGAAAATTGCCTTCTCGTGCCATTGACTGCTCCTTTTTGAATGACTTTACGACCTGCGTTATAGGAATAGCGCCTGAAGCGAAAGTCGGTCCCGTGTAAGTTTCAAACTTGACCATGATGCAGATAGGAGCTTCGCTTGGTATGGAGTTCTCGACTCTGTTTTCGGTCGGACCGTAAATAATGTCAATGACTGTGCCCATCGAGCCATTGCACAGTCCGCAAGAGGTTCACAGGTTCTGGCGTAACATCATTTTAGCACCAACGCAGAGTAACAGTTCTGCGCGCAGTCCTTGAGCTTCGTCATCTGACGCTTGAGCGGCTCGATTACATCACGAACAACGTCGGTATGTCTCATACCACTTGACACGGGAAGCGCATTAATAACCACATCGTCGCTGTCTTCAGCAACATCGGACATTGAGTTCGTTTGGCAACACTTCCGTCGACATGTCTAAGTTGATCTTGAACGTTTCCGTCTTCTGGTAGTGCCGCCAAGCTGGACATATTGATTTGCAAGTCGCATAGAAGCGATTCTGTTGCTTTAGAAACACCAGAATATCGTGTACCACCTGTTGTCTGACCTGAAGTCTTTGTAACCTTGGGCTCCCTGCATCCTAACCAGCAAGATGTTGACCGTATTAGGAACTCTAGGCAACTCGTTTGCAATCGGTTGGAGATCTTGCTCGACGTTCAGCACGTTTCCTTTGTAAAGAAATCTAACATTGACACCTTGACTGCGGAGTTGACAGACGCTGAGAGCGGGTTGAATCCGTGCTACCAACATCTGCTCGACGACTAACAATGTCTTCATAACCTCTGGAACATCTCCTGGATCCATATTGTTTTGAGCAGTGTACTTGACAGGACTAACAAAGGCCTCGTAGGGGTAGCATCTATCCGACGGATGCTGACCTGCTAAAATGCGAGAAGAGTCACCGCAATCGAACATTTTGCGGCACTGTTAGTAAGCCCTATCCCCACCTCCTCGTGGTGCCATCTGGAGATTTCCTATGGAAATCGTAGACGGTGAAGGGCGAATGGCGAGCCTCCTGCGCCAAAAAACAGTATAAGTCGGTTGGGCTACGGCCTAGTAAGCCGTAACCGTAAAAAAACCACAAACTCCGAAACAACCACAAGCCTCGGAAATAACGGACCGGATTTATATTGACGACCCTTGCAAAAAACGAAAAAAGGACAATGATCTTCGGCTCTGTAAAAAATGCGATGGAATGGACCGGGTATAAAGCGGATGAAAAACTGCGATATTTACTACGGCGACTGCTATAGGGAGAGAGGACAACGATTGTTCGGATGCGGATTTGTTGTTCGAGGTGGACTAAGGCAAAAAGTCCTAAGTTTTCGGCATGTGAGCGAACGCCTTATAACAATCCGTATCAAGGCTAAATTTTTTAACATCAGCCTAATCTGCATCCACGCCCCCACGGAAGACAAGGATGACTCCGCCAAAGATGAGTTTTACGATCTCCTAGACAGAACGTATGCCCAATGTCCCATGCTAAGCTGGGTAAGGAAAGCACCTTTGTACGAGTCATCGGCAAATATAGCCTACACAACACCACATCCGATAACGGACACAGACTGATTGATCTTGTTACGGGGCGAAATCTCCTTCTAGCCAGTACGCGCTTCCCGCACCTCGATATACAAAAGGCACCTGGCGGTCTTTTGATCAATCGACTACCAACCAGATTGATCACATCGCGATCGACGTCAGACACTCCTCCACTATTCTCGATGTTCCAACTTTTCGAGGATGTTCTAATTCGACTCGGACCACTATCTTGTAGTAGCCAAGAAGCGCTTACCGATATCACGAACGCAGCGGAGTAGAATAAGAATAAAAAAGTTATGAGGTCGGAAAGCTACTATCGCTAGAAACCGCTCGTGCTTTTACCGATCGCGTTTCCCTTAAGCTCTCCAATACATCTCAATCCTCCACGCTATCAATAGAACATCAGTGAAGCCTCTGCAAACAAGCCCTGAAAAACTCTGCATCCGAAATCTTAGGTTTCAAGGCTCCAGCACGAAGAAACACCTGGTTCGATGACGAGTGCAGGATGATTCACACAGCGAAGCAGGATGCATATAAGGCCTCATTGCATAAAAGAACAAGAGCAGCTCATGAGCTCTACGAGTTAAAAAGAAGGGAAGAGCAAAAGCTTCTCAGGAGGAAAAAGAAAGAGCACGAGAGGCGCGCGATTGAGGATTTGGAGAGATGTTACTGCAGACGTGACGTTCGAAAGTTTTTCAACAGATAAAGCGAACATGCCAAGGTTATAAAGCCAGAACGGAAGCCTGCAGGGATGAGAACGGACACCTAGTAATAGAATCGCAGTCGATGCTGAGAATATGGAAAAACCACTTCTGCAGACTGTATAACGGCGATGTTAGTCAATATACCGCTGTCAGGCAGAATTATCCATTTCTAATCGACGAAGATCGCAGGGAACTCCGTCCCCCTGACCACGACGAAGTTAAAATTGCCATATCGAAACTCAAGTCGAATAAAGCTGCTGGCGCAAATGGACTGTCTGCTGAGCTCTTCAAGGCAGCTGGGGATGACCTGGTTAGGAGCATGTACCAGCTCATCTGTAAGATATGGTCAGAGGAAAGCATGCCCGAGGAATGGAGTCTCAGCATCGTATGCCCGATCCACAAGAAAGGAGACTCCTCTGATTGCGCCAACTACAGAGGAATAAGTCTCCTTAACATCGCCTACAAAATCTTCTCTGCCGTTTTGTGTGAACACCTGAAGCCTTTTGTAAATAAGCTGATAGGTCCTTATCAGTGCGTATTCAGGCCAGGGAAGTCCACCATCGACCAAATCTTCACACTACGGCAGGTCCTGGAAAAGACCAATGAATTTCAAGTCGACGCTCACTACCTAATTGTCAGCTTCAAAGCTGCATACGACAGCGTAGTTAGAGACGAGCCATACAACGCTATGTCTACCTTTGACATACCTGCTAAACTCGTCAGACTATGCAGGATGACTTTGGAGAATGCTCGCTGCTCCATTCGGATCGGTGAACACCTTACCGATAGTTTTGATGTCAAAAAAGGATTTAGGCAGGGCGATGCGCTGTCGTGTGATTTCTTCAACATCATATTGGAAATGATTGTGCAAAAATCACTGGCCAATACAAGAGGCACAATCTATTTCAAATCCTCGCAACTCCTTGCATACGCCGACGATATTGACATCATAGGTAGATCACAGCGAGATGTCAATGAGGCGTTTGCGAGTATTGAGATGGATGCGGCGAAAATTGGTTTGGCAGTAAACGAGGGCAAAACTAAATATATGCTGTCATCAAAAAAGGACGCTCAGCACCGACGTCTTGGCCAGAACGTTTGTATTGGCAGATATAAGTTCGAGGTAGTTAAGGACTTCATCTACCTTGACGCAGTGACCTGGAACAACGACATCAGTTCCGAAATCAAACGCAGAATCACTCTTGCCAATCGCTGTTTCTTTGGGCTCAGCAGGCAATTGAGTAATAGAGCCCTCTCCCGAACGACAAAGTTAACTGTATATAAGACCCTTATCATCCCGGTCCTGTTGTACGGCGCAGAAGCATGGACACTATCAAAAGCGGATGAAGAGGCCCTTGGTCGGTTCGAGAGAAGGATTTTGGGGGATGGAGGAAAACATTCAACCACGAACTTTACGGGCTGTACAGCGATATGAGCCTAGTCAGGCGTCTACGGATTCAACGCCTAAGGTGGCTGGGCCATGTAGAGCGAATGGACACCACAGCTCCAGCCCGGAGAGTCTTTGAATCCAACCCCGAGGGACGAAGAAGCAGAGGACGGCCGCACTTAAGATGGCGCACACAGGTGGAAGGGGACCTCAGCCAACTGGGTGTGCGGCAATGGAAAAGGCTAGTAGAAGATCGTGCTAGATGGAGGAACATGTTGGTTGAGGCCCAGGTTCACCCCGAACTGTAGCGCCCATTAAGAAGAAGAAGTAAATACATATATGTATGTGCGAGTATGTCGTAAATATCTATGTTTTTTTCGAAGGTTTTGATACGCCCAAAGCGTTTTTACGCTTCAGCGAATATCATTAAGGTGACACGTATTACCTGTTAATTACATCGTTCATTGTTTTCATTTTTTTTTTCTTTTGCAGACAGTAAGGCGATTTTCTCAGATTGGGTATTAATCTCCTCTTTTCGGGATATGAACGACAAATAATTTCATATTAAAAAAAAAAAAATGAGAAGCTGTCATGGGACTGCTGACAGAAGTGAAAACTTTCAAGAATTCAATATTTTTAAATTGTAAATTAAAATTATTAACATTAGTCTGGTGTTCGCATATGTATATCGGCACTCCGAGCACCAATAATTCAGCAGAAACCATGCTTACTTTGTCAATAACCAAGACTTTAATATATTTGAATAGATTTCTATATTGATTAGCTTTTTCAACATTACGAGTAAATGACAATAGCCTGAACCGTGATATGCTCAATGAACTATGAATTGTTGAACCATCTATAGCAGCTACCGCCTTTACAGTTGATGCACTTTCTATGTGTATGTATGTTGGCGTTACAGTCCACGAAGGACCACGTGGAAACCCGTGCGATGACATGACTGTTGTACGGATTCGATCCCGTGTCCTTGGCGTCAGAGGTCACACACTACCCACTGCGCTATGGCGTTTCTCAATTATAAGAAAAAAATGCGCAGTGCTGTACTGAGCTCAGGCTATGCATTGAAAATTCCAGCATCTGAAAATCTATTGTATATTAGGTAATGTATTGTATGAAACAGAATTTCTCGCTGCTCTTCATTGGCTCGGCGCATGAGACAATACATACAACGTACACTAAAGTTATGCTTCGTCGAATCGACGAAGTACATCTTAAAACCTACAGACCTACTCTTTACTTCGGTAGCCTTAATGCTGAAATTTTCAAATAAAATGCTTAGACATGTTTTTGGATAAATAATAAATAAGATCTATTATCAGCATCGACATGTTTTCTGTACTTAAAAATAAAATGAACGCTATCAGTAATTTTTGTTACACAAACAGCGATTGGCTTAAAAAAAAATGAAAATAGTAAAATAATATCAGAGAAAGAAATCATTACAAAAATTAAAAGTATTAATTCAAATCAACTGTAAAAATAAAAATAAATAAATAAAAAAAAGTATATACCTGAGGCACAAGCCTCAATTTTGTGTCCACCACAGAGGCTTTTTTGCACTTATAGCACGAAGATTTTGTCGTTCGCCTCTTTGAATATGGACAAAATGGGCAAATTTTTTTCTGATACCGATACTTTGATATTTTTCTTATGTATTCTTCGAATATCAGCCAAAACATTTTCAATTTTCCTCCTAGTTGTAGCGATTAGAGAAGGTGTCACCAGTCTTAGTGACACGTACTTGTTCACAAGGTCACAATGTAATCTTTTCATAAACTCTCGACGGTTTAAGGGTTCCTGTTTGCTGTCAAACATATTGTATGTGTAGATTATGTAAATGAGGGCGCCGTGGCGCAGTGGTTAGTGTGTTGGACTCTGACGCACGATGAGCGAGTTCGGATCCCGATAACATCAACGCCATCAAATGTTTAATTCGCGGCGTCCCTCTGGCAAAACCCCCCACAATAAAATTCGACGAAGGATAACCATCCAGGTTTTAACATTGCAAGTTGTAAATCATAATTTATCTTTGCATTCGAATCATAATATAATTCTTGAAATGGATTTCGATCGGGAAGTCTACCAATAACATCTCTTATTTTTTCATTATCATCTGGAACTTCTTCACGTCATAATTCTCGACAAAATTGTAATGTTCTCTCAACGTCTTGTTGGACTCAAACTCTTTCCTTTTCTGTAATATCAGATCTACAATTTAATGAATATGTATGTATGCGAGCATGTCGGTGACGCGAACCCATAAGATTATCCCCCACCAAAAAGTGCCCAACGCGGCTAAAGAAGTTTTCACTTCGAAAAAGTCTGGATCACCCTGTTGGACATATTTTGGCAGATTGCTTTGCAACTAAATTTGTGTATTGGCACTCCATATGGGACACCACCATCTATGTGAATACTATACTGTACTATATGTATAACCACAAAAATATGTGGGTATATGCCATTATAAATATGTTATCTATATACATATGTATATATGATCAAAGGCGCGTGTTGTATTCCAAACACAAGAAAAGAATAAAAGAACTTCACCATTTTCTCGTGTCCAATGCTAAGGAGGGAGATCTCATCATTAACGTAGGAAGATGCCAAGCCCTGAAGAGGGCAAACTGGACAGAACAAAAAGAAGATCGGCACGATGATAGAAAATAAACACAAATCACAATCGGGCCAAAATAGACAACAATACCCAAATAGAAAATACAAGAATCAGTGGAAAATAATCGCAGAATCATTTGTTCGCCATTTTGTATCTTCTCGAATGGATTTAGTGCTCTTCCGCAGCAGTTGTTTCTGTTTTTGATCATTTTATTCGCCCCTCACGTACATGTGGCATGTGTTCGTAGGTAGTATACTGTACTAATGCCTCAAGGCCAATTAAGTGAGGGTTTGGGCTGAAACTGGGATGCGTTTGTATTTCCTATGTATGTACATACATACATATATGTATGCTCTTCTGCCATTGTTCTTATCCCTTATCCCTGACTTCTCTACGCACCTACATATGTACATATGTAGATAGTATACTACCGCAAGGCGATTGTCATTCTGTTGCAACATCAATTTGGATTTCCCTCCATTGGGCTTGTTGGTGCCATGAAGATTGTTCTCAATTATGTCATTCGGACGAAGAGATACTGTGACTTTCCACTTCCTTGTAGCCACCATCTTCGTTTCACTCATTTTTCTCTTGACAATAGAATTTTATGTAATGCTCAAATGTACTTATGGATATCATATGTACATATGTAAATACTCATGCAGTATAAATACATATGTATGTGTGTGTTATATATATGTAAATATTTACTGAATTTACTGGCACATGTTTGATTTCATTTAAGGGTTCCTGTTGTTTGACAGGAGGATGTTTCACTCTTTTTCTTTTGGGTAGAGATTGGGAAATTACCACAATGATGCGGAAAGAGCTTTTGATAGATTAGGGATAGGAGGAGATTACTTCCGCTTTGGTGATAAATACCGCTATTTTGTATAATTTTTAATAATCAACTAACATATGCTTAACATCAAACATCGTATAATTGTCTGCGAAACTAATCTATTGAAATTGTTAAATCTTAGATCGCACATAGGTACTGATGCCATTTGGGATGAATCCAAATTTCATTTTTGTACAGTACTTTAACTTATATCACAGTTTTTCATCCGCTTTTTGCCTGGCCCATCCCATCGCACTTCTTGGAGCGCGGCAATGTCTGCCTTATAGCAGTCCAAAGAGTTGACCAGTTGTTCGGCTGCACCTGGTCTGTTGAGGGACCTAACGTTCCAGGTGCAGATCCGAAATTCGTTTCCTTTTTGACGCTTGTGGCGGTCGTCAACATGTAATCCGTCCGTATCCGAGGCTATTGGTTGTTTCTGAACAAGTTTTTGCTTTACGCGATAGGGATGTTAACCCTAAGCGCAACCCCCAACCTGGAGGGCCAGGTTCCTCTTTCCCCACGAACAGGTCGGGTCGCTGCACACATTAGCTCCCTACCTGTCGGATGCCAGTATAGCTATCACATATGTAGCTTTAGTAGTGGAATCACAGTCGATGCTGAGATTGTGGAAGGACCACTTCAGCAAACTGTATAACGGCAATGATAGTCAAAACGCCGCCGTCAGGCAGAGCGAACCATTCACAAAGGACGAAGACGAAGGAGAATCCCGTCCACCCGACCTAGACGATGTTAAGATAGCGACATCGAAACTTAAGTCTTATAAAGCTGCTGGAGCAGACGGACTACTCCCCGCGGAACTGTTTAAAGCAGCCGGCGATGAGCTGGTCAGGAACATGCACCAACTCATCTGCAAGATATGGTCGGAAGAACGCATGCCCGATGAATGGAATCTCAGTATCGTTTGCCCGGTCCATAAGAAAGGAGACCCCTATGACTGCGCCAATTACAGAGGGATAAGCCTCCTGAACATCGCGTACAAGATCCTCTCTGCCGTACTGTGTAAGTGCCTGAAGCCGTTCGTGGGCAATCTGATAGGTTCCTACCAGTGTGGTTTCAGGCCACGAAAATCCACGATAGACCAAATATTTACACTACGGCAGATCTTGGAGAAGACCCATGAATTCCAGGTCGGCAAGCACCATCTTTTCGTCGACTTTAAAGCCGCGTATGACAGTGTTTATAGAGACGAGCTATACAGAGCCATATCATGTTTTAACATTCCTGCCAAACTCGTCAGACTGTGCAGGATGACTATGG
This sequence comes from Eumerus sabulonum, assembly GCA_951905685.1. Lineage (NCBI taxonomy): Eukaryota > Metazoa > Arthropoda > Insecta > Diptera > Syrphidae > Eumerus > Eumerus sabulonum. Next base: position 163,700,747 of record OX645060.1, on the reverse strand, counting down.
AGAACTCTCGCTGCTCCATTAAGGTTAAAAAAGGTTTTAGACAGGGTGACGCAGTGTCATGTGATTTCTTTAACATCATACTTGAAAAGATCGTGCGGGACTCTTCGGCCAATACAAGAGGTACAATCTACTTCAAGTCCAGATGACATTGACGTTATTGGACTGTTATTATGCTGTCATCCGACGTCTTGGTCAGAACGTCACCTTTGGCAGCTTTATTTTTGAAACAGTCAAGGAATTCGTCTACCTTGGCTGGATAGTGACAAGCAGCAACGACACCAGCGCTGAGATAAAACGGAGAATAACTCTTGGCAACCGTTGCTATTTCGGCTTGTCCAAACAACTGGGGTCAAAACTCCTCACTCGAAAGACCAAAGTCATGCTTTACAAAACGCTCATACTGCCAGTCTTGCTGTATGGAGCCGAAAGCTGGACGACATGCAGGACAGAGGAGCTGATTTTGGGTTCTTCCTAGAGAAAATAACTGCGCCGGATATTTGGTCCTGTCTGTGAGGAAGGTGAATGGAGAAGAAGACACAACCGCGTACTCTACGAGCTGTACAAAGATGTGGATGTAGTCCGGAAGGCAAAGATCCGTCGACTACACTGGCTCGGCCACATCGAGCGCATGGACATCAACGCTCCGGCTAAAAGGGTCTTCGACTCCGAGCCTCCTGGTTCAACCAAGTAATCGCGGATGTAAGACATCTTGGTCTTGATAACTGGAAGCAGCGTGCCCACCGTCAAGGATGGAAGGCAGCCTTAGCACAGGCTCAGATCCTCCATGGATCGCTGGCCTGATAAGTAAGTAAGTAATATATTTGGTTTTTCCCTCGTTTAATTTCAGACCCACTCTAGCCGCTTCTGCTTCAATGCTCACAAAAGCTTCATTAACGTCTCGCTGCGTTCTCCCAATTACGTCAATGTCATCAGCGTATGCGAGTAATTGTGCGGACTTGAAATAGATCGTGCCTCTTGTATTGGCCAGTGAATCCCGCACGATCTTTTCTAGGATGATGTTGAAAAAATCACACGACAGTGCGTCGCCCTGTCTGAATCCTTTTTGGACATTGAAGGTCTCGGTTAACTCCTTACCGACCTTGATGGAGCAACGAGAATTCTCCATTATCATCCTGCACAGCCTAACGAGCTTGGCAGGGATGTCGAAACATAACATGTCTTTATATAGCTCGTCCCTATAGACACTGTCATATGCGGCCTTAAACCTGAAATTCTTGTGTCTTCTCCAAGATCTGCCGTAGCGTAAATATTTGGTCTATAGTGGATTTTCCTGACCTGAAGCCACATTAATAGTTCACGAATGGTTTCAGGCGTTCACACTGCACGGCAGAAAGGACCTTATATGCGATGTTAAGGAGACTTATTTCCCTACAGTTGGCGCAGTTATAGAGGTCTCCTTTTTTATGGACCGGGCAAACAATGCTGAGATTCCATTCATCGGGCATGCTTTCTTCCGACCATGTCTTACAGATGAGCTTATGCATGTTCCCAACCAACTCATTTCCAGCTGCTTTAAAAAGCTCAGCAGGCAGGCCGTCTGTGCAAGCAGCTTTGTTAGACTTCAGTTTTGATATCGCTATCTTAACCTCGTCTAAGTCGGGTAGACGGAATTCTCTCTCATTTTCGTCCAGTGTGGATGGTGCGTTCTGCCTGACAGCGGCATTTTAACCATCTTCGCCGTTAAACAGTTCGCAGAAATAGTCTTTCCACATTCTCAGTATCGACTGTGATTCAACTACGAAGTGTCCGTGTTCATCCCTGCAGGCTTCCGCTCTGGCTTTGTAACCATGGCATGTTCGTTTTACTCCTTGGTAAAACTTTCGAACGTCGTTCCTGTGATAGCATCACTCCATCTCCTCGATCGCGCACTTCTCGTCCTCTTTCTTTTTTCTTCTGAAAAGCGCATGCTCCTCCCTTCTTTTCCGCTCATAGAGCTCACGAGCAGTTCTCGTTCGTCGATGCAGCGTGGCCGTGTATTCATTCTGTTTTTCTGCATGTACCTGTCTGCACTCGTCATCAAACCAAGGGTTTCTCCTAGGTGGTGGCTGGAAACCTGATACATCAGAGGCAGCATCCCTGATGGCGCTTTGACAACTGATCATTGCTGTTCTACGGTTTGTGCAGTTTGCATCGGCTCTTGAGAGAGCTGAAGGGAGACAGGATCGGCGAAGTTCTTGGCGGTCTCTTGCAATTGCAGCTTCCCGACGTTAAAATTTGATAGTCCTACTCGACTCCGCAGTGTTCGCGATATCCGCATACGTACCTTGGCTGCAACAAGGTAATGATCCGAGTCCACATTGGCTCCTCGAAAAGTGCGGCTATCCGTAGTCGTAACCCTGGCGGCCATAAGATAGTGGTCCGAGTCGATGTTGGCTCCCCTAAAAGTACATCCAGAATGTCGGATGCGTGCCTGCCATCAATTGCAATGTGGTCCATCTGGTTGACGGTTGATTGATCCGGAGATCGCCAAATCCCTTTGTGGATGTTGAGATGTGGAAAACGCGTGCTAACAACTAGAAGATTTCGCCCCGTTGCGAAGCCTATCAGCCTAAATCCATTTTCGGATGTGGTGTTGTGTAGGCTGTGCATGCTAATGACTCTATCAAAAGCGACTTCCTTGCACAGTTTCGCGTTAAAGTCTCCCAGTATGATTTTAACATCGTAACCGGGACTTTGGGCATATCCAGGAGGTCGCAGAAATTGTCTTTTGTAGCCTCATCCTTGCCCCCGGTGAGCGTGAGCACAAATTAGGCTGATGTTTACGAATTTAGCCTTGATGCGGATTGTAATGAGGCATTCGCTTACATGCCGAAAACTCCAGACTTTTTGCCTAAGTCTACCTCTAATAACAAATCCGCATCCGATTAAGCGTTGCCCTCTCTCCTTGTATTAGTCGCCGTAGTAGATAGTTAGTAGATGGCGACAGTTTCTCATCTGCTTTTTACCCGGTTCATCCCATCGCACTTCCTGGTTTGCGGTAAAATCTGCCCTATAACAGTCTAGGGCCTCCGCAAGTTGTTTGTATTGAGGGACCTTACACTCCACGTACAAAGCCGAATATGTATAATTTTTTCTCTTCCTTTTGTTGTTTCCTGGGCCGTCATCGGTTAATCCGTCCGTTCTTTTAAATCCGAGGCTTTTTTTGGTTTTTTGGCGGTATATCTTGCCGGGCCACTTATCTTGTTTTGTGGTGCAGGAAACTCGCCATTCGCCCTTTTCCGTTCGCGATTTCAAATAGAAATCCCTAGGTGGCACCACGAGGAGGTGAAAATAGGACTTACTAACAGAGCTGCTAGGTGTTCGGCTGCAGTGGCTTCTACTCGCTATTTTACAGGCCAGCGCATGTTGGATACGCTACCCCTATGAGGCCTTTGCTAGACGTTTACCACCCTTGGGTATAGTTCTACTCATATTGATAATGCATGAACATTTGGTGGTCAAAAAGATTTATTCGCATTGGATGCCGCATAATTTGACCATCGCTTCAAAGAAGGATTGTGTCCTTTGGGACGTAAAAATGTTGAAAAATCTAAATCGCTGTGCCTCAAAATACGTTTATAAATTAGCGACAGGCGGCGAATCGTGAATCATCTATATAAGTCTTTTGAGACGAGCCCGAAGAAGCAGTCGATACTATCAAATCGTATGTTTTGGATGTATGTACCTGGAACGGAGTAGAAATTGGTTTAAACGCAGGCAAAGGTGTTTTAGTCTTCATGCAGACATTTTTGAAAAAACAATTGACTCTCGGTTTAGTGAACATGGGTTGAGTGAACAATTAAATAGAGTGAACACACAAAATTGTATACAGACTACTCTACACAGTGAACAAGGACACTTCTTTGGAGTGAACCTAGATTTTTTAACACCGTTAAACACGAGTAAGCCAGTTGCAAAGAATACACAATCTTTCGAACAAATTTACCGTTGGTTTTGCGTGCTTTGTATCTGTCATTGCTCTACGTTTTGCATTCTCTTCTTATGTGGCGCTACAGTTCGGAGTGGACCTGTATCTCAACCAACAAACCAGCCAACCTTTGCCATCAACGCAAACAGAGCCAACAATCGCACGCAGAACTTTTCTCTCGAAAAGAACAATACCTAGCTTCTTTATTCGCTTTCAATAGCGTCCATGCTTCCACGGCATAGAGCAGGACAGGGATGATTAAGGCGTTATATAAAGCCAACTTGGTTTCTCGAGAGAGGGCTCTATTACTCAATTGCTTCTTGAACTCTTGCCTCTTGCGATTGGCAAGAGTAAGTCTGCGTTTGATTCAGTACTCAGTTAGACGAAGTCCTTTACTATCTCAAAGTGTTTGCTGCCCATTGTGACGCTCTGTCCGAGACGTCGATGTTGGATGTCCTTCCTTGAAGACAGCATATACTTCATGTTTTGCCCTCGTTTACCGCCAGACCCAATTCTAACAAATCTCCGCTTCAATACCAACAAACGGTTCATTGACGGCTCGCTGGGTTCGTCCAATCACGTCATCGTCATCCGTATAAGCTATCAGTTGAACGGACTTTTGGAAGATCGTGCTTCTAATGTTAATCTGTGAGTTTCGCACGATCTTCTCAAATAAAAAATTGAAAAAGTCACATGACAGCGCGTCGCCTTTTGACATCAAAGGTATTGGTGAGCTCGTTACCGACCTTGATGGAGCAGCAAGAGTTCTTCATCGTCATCCCACACAATATGACGAGTCTGTCGAGAATGTCAAAACTAGTCGTGGCACTGTATACATAACTCGTAGCTATGCACGCTGTCATATTTTTCTTTCTTTTGGTGGCGTTACAGCCCATGAAGGACCAGAGCCAAGCTTCTTTTCAATCACCCATGCTGTGTGTGATTTATTTTTCACGAGAAGCTTCTCCGGGGTACCAGCAAAACCACCCGTAGTATAACTTGCATTGAAAAAGCACGTTGTCATATGCGGTGAGTATCGATTTGCATTTCTTGGGTCTTTTCGTAAATCTGACGAAGTGTGAAGATCTGGTCTATCGTTGACTTCCCTAACCTGAAACCACCCTGATGGACCTACCAGATTTTTGACGAACGGTTTCAGCCGTTTACACCAGACGGAAGAGAGGATTTTGTACGCGATGTTAAGACTGAATCCTGGGTAGTTGGCGCAGTCGAAGGTATCTCCTTTTAGCATTCTAGGTTGGGTAACTAAACATTCTCTTACAATTTCATTAGTTTGGTTTGGAAATTTTGTTGACAAAAATGTGTCTCTAGCATGTAACTTTAATAGGAAAAAATGTAAGTTTTAAAGAAGTTGTCGGCAAAAAAAAAAGTTCAATATTGAAATCGACTATAATCTTTGGAGATTATAGTCACATTTCACAGTATACACTTGGTGATTACTTGTACGATAGAATGCCCTAAAATTTGCACCCTCGGTAATGTGAACAATCTCGGTCGTATGAACAGGCTTGGTTTTCATTAGTTCACTCTACCGAGAGTGTACTGTATTCACTTGTTTTTCTTAAAACTTAATTGCAACCGTTGTTTCGTAGGCAAATTAAAAAAATCACGAACCTTAACTCACGTTAAAGCAGATGCTAAACAAGAGGGTGAACCTGGTCATATTGTCTCTTTTATAGTTTCATGAGGTTTCATCGTCGTATAGCCAATAGATTAATTTTGTGGTCAATGTCTAAAAACTCCTTCGGTGGTCTTACATTTTCAAATTGAATTTCAGTTGATATTCCGGAAAGTGGAGGGCATGGGCTGGGACATACAGGGTAAAGTTGTTGATCGCTCTCAACCTGGCGAGATGCCAGCAACGATCCCTGTTTAAATGCCCGGGTCAAGTTGACATACGGCCTCCTCGCGGCGCCCTCTGGATAGCCTCTTCAACAACCGTTGGGAGGTGAACAAACGTATGCAGCGACGAAACCCCGACCAGAATAGCGGTTGTGCGGCGGGCTAACAATCCGCCCACGTAAAAAAAAAAAACAAAGTTATGAATGAGCAAGATGCCTCGGATACACGGACGGATACTCGACGACGACAACGCACGAAAAAGGAACAGGATTTGCGAGTATGCTCCTGGAATGTCAGAACCCTGTACACTACCGGAGCTGCTCATAAACTAGAAGGAATCCTCACGCAGTACAAGGCGGATATTACTGCGGTCCAGGAAATACGCTGGATAGGAAACAGTATGATTAGGAAGAAAAATTGCGACATTTATTACAGCTGTCACAACAGGTTGCATTTATGCGGATTTGTCGTGGGAAAGCGGTTTAGTTCGAAGATCATCGACTTTGAACCTATGAGTGATCGCCTGGCAGTGATCCGCATCAGAGGCAGATTTCATAACATCAGCCTTATATGTGCACACCCCGCTACCGACGAGGCTGAAGACCCTATCAAGGAGGACTTCTATGACCTCCTGGACAACGCCTACGGAGCTTATCCCGAGTACGATGTAAAAATCGTGCTCGGGGACTTCAACGCCAAAATCGGTAAGGAATTTGGTGGATTGATCGGAAAGCACAGCCTCCACGATACAACAACAGATAACGGCTTCCGACTCGCTGACTTTGCGACAGCTCGTAATGCGGTGATAAGTAGCACAAGATTCCCTCGCAAGCGACTCTAATCACTTCCTCGTAGCAGCAAGATTCAGAGCTCGACTGTCCAATGTCAGAAAGCTGCACCAGCCCATCAGGAGGAGGTTCGACATTAGGCGCCTGAGCACACCGGAGGTTGCCAGAGTCTACAGGGAGCAGCTGAGCGAAAGACTCTACGGTATGCCTACGTCGAACACAAATGCCAATAATATGTGGGTGCATTGCCGCTCAGCCATTCAGGAAGTAGCCGAAACCACTTTAGGATACCTACCAACCCCGACAAGAAACCCGTGGTATGATGGCGAGTGTGAGCAGAAAAAGGCAGCAACCGACGAGGTGTACCAAAAGGCGCTGCAGAGGTAAACCAGGGCAGCGCAAGAAGAGTACCGAGCCAGAAGAAGGGAGGAGAAAATACTACTGCGACAAAAGAAAAGAATCTTCGCAGCCTCTCAGTTCAAGGATATCGAGGAGTCTAGGGATAAACATAAAACACGAGCCTTTTACAAGAAAGCCAAAGGCCTTGCAGGAGGCTTCAAAAAGGGCACCCAGGCTCTTCGAAACTGCGAGGGTAATCTTGTCACCGACCCGCAGGGAATAGTGGATGTATTTAAGCAGCATTTCCAGCAGCTGCTTAACGAGCATGACCAAGATAGAGTGGTAGGGACCGAGGAAATCCCAACTCCAGCCGCTGAAGTAGTCCTCCCACCCAGCATCGAAGAAGTCGGCACAGCAATTCAGAAGCTGAAGAACAACAAGGCCGCAGGCTCAGATGGCTTCCCATCTGGGAGCATGCACCAGATCATCTGCAGAATTTGGGGAGATGATGCCCGACGACTGGAACACGAGCTCTATATGCGATAAAAGGCGATCCTACCTCTTGCAAGAACTATAGAGGTATATCCCTGCTCAATGTCGCGTACAAGATCCTGTCCAGCGTATTGTGTGAACGTCTAAAACCATTTTGCACCTCACTAATCGGCAGCTACCAGTGCGGCTTCCGGCCCGGCAAATCAACTATAGACCAAATTTTCACACTTCGACAAATCCTGGAAAAGACCAACGAGATTCGAATCGATACACACCATCTTTTCATCGATTTCAAAGCCGCATACCACAGCATTCATCGTGAAGAACTGTGCGAACGGTGCGATGGCCGAATTCGGGATCCCGGTAAAACTGATCCAGTTGTGTCGCGTCACGCTAAAAAAAACACGCGATGCACCGTGCAATTCGGTTCTAGGACCTCGGAACCATTCGAAACATGCACCGGATTTCGGCAAGGAGATGCGCTGTCATGTGACGTCTTCAACCTGGTGCTGGAGCAGACAGTGCGACGGGCAAGCGTCAACAGGTAAGGCACTATCTTTTACAAGTCCATCCATCTGCTAGGATGATATCGACATCATCGCGTGTTCTCGCCGAAGCATTCACGGCGATTGAAGAACAGGCGAAACGAGTTGGTCTTAAGATCAATGAGGACAAAACGAAATACATGCTGTCAAGCAAAAACCAATCCGTCGCTCACCACCTGGGACAAAGCATAACAATTGACAGCTACAATTTCGAGGTAGTTAAGGAGTTTGTCTACCTCGGGGCAAACGTAAATTCCACAAATGACACCACAGTGGAGATCCGGCATAGAATCGCCCTTGGCAACCGCTGCTACTTCGGCTTGTCCAAACAACTGGGGTCAAAACTCCTCACTCGAAAGACCAAAGTCATGCTTTACAAAACGCTCATACTGCCAGTCTTGCTGTATGGAGCCAAAAGCTGGACGATAAGCAGGACGGCGGAGCTGATTTTGGGTTCTTCCGTAAGCAAAATTCTGCGCCGGATATTTAGTCCTGTCTGTGAGAAAGGTGAATGGAAAAGAAGACGCAACCGCGAACTCTACGAGCTGTACCAAGATGTGGATGTAGTCCGGAAGGCAGGGATCCGTCGACTACACTGGCGCGGCTACATCGAGCGCATGGACATCAACGCTCCAGCTAAGAGGGTATTCGACTCCGAGCCTCCTGGTTCGAGAAGAAGAGGAAGACCGAACCTCCGGTATAAAGACCAAGTAATCGCGGATGTAAGACATCTTGGTCTTGACAACTGGAAGCAGCGTGCCCGGGACCGTTAAGTAAGTAAGTAAGTATTCTGGAAAGTTCATCCTAAGTCCACCTTCTACGAGCACTGCGAAATATCAATCCCTTGCCCTTAAGTTGGTAATGAATTAAAGTTTCAATACTTCATACATATTTTTCCTTACGAGTCTATAAAATATTAAAACTGTAGAGCACCCAAGTCACGAAGAAATTTCTAACTCAATCAATTCGACTCCCCATCGCTTGATTGTACGTGCTAGATAGCTCCTTTCTCACTAATTACAAAACATTTCATTTGGCATCCATTACTCGCCCTTTTACCGAGAAGTCTCAAGAAGTACTCATGCCTTTTTAGAAAGCTTAAGATCCTAAGGTATCGACTTCAAATATACAAGAAAACCTCAAACCTAAAGTGTGCAAACAAACTGTACATTAATGACGATGAGTGTGATAAACCAAGAGGGAACAAAATAGAGGTAAATAAGAAGAAGAAGAAACAAACAACAAAGTAACCCCTAAGGAGCTTAACTATGGTTTCAAAGTCAAATTTCTGGTTTCTTCCAAGGCACCAGACAGCCAAGGCTTTAAGAAGACAATTCTATTAGTAACCCAAACCTCCGGCCAACCAAACTGCCAGAGATTTGCGCCAAAAAACCAAGTCAGTCGGGTGTTAACTCAAATAAGGATAACTCAATATTAGGCTGTGTGGCATACTACGCCCAAAACCCAGCTCTCTGTCATCGTTCTGCTTGTCGTTTTTCTGTTGTTCACTCTCCCTCAATGTGATACATTTTTGGATCACTAGGGGGATGCGAATTTATGTTCTATGTGGGTATATCGTTCAACAAGGACATTCCGGGTGTGAGACATTGTCTGAAACGCAAAAACCTGATTCGATCTGAATGGCAGTTTGAGTTGTGGGCGCGATATCACTATACACAAACGTATTTTCTTATAATTTCACCTACATAGATCCATACATTAATCCATATATGTATGTGTTTGTGTGATGTTCACTGTCGTCCTTTATCGCACAGCGGTCGGGATGGTTTTTTGGAACAACGTGGGCGAAATGATAGCTACACAAACACACTGCCAGCGTCATCGAATAGGCGAATCAAAATGGCCTACATTCATGTAAAATTCCAGCTGTAAAAGTGGAACATTTCATTGGCGGGCGACAAAGGACGAAAATGCTTTGTGTCCTCGTTGCCGCGGCCCAAGCAATATGTATTTAGCGCACGCACAAATTATTTCTTTTCGAGTGGCTACACAGTCATCGTTGTGTATGTTACACGAAGGAAGAAAATTCGCCTCAAGATACGGTGAAAAAGGACGAAAATTGTTGGTTGGCTTGTGTGTAATAAGGATAACGATATGATAGGGAAAAAATGCGCATTTTCTTTTCTTTCTTCCTTTTTGGAATTTTTCTTTTTCTGGGTTGAACTGTCCCCTTTTCTTCCCTTTGTGTATGAGCATGTGCGTATATCTCTCTCGCTTTCGAAGACTTGCTTGCGTATCCTGTTTGGTTTCTCTTTCGGATTTTCAAGGTTTTCTAATATCTACGCACAATTTTCATCTCTCACCCTCGAGTTTCCATACTGTGGCTCCGCCTACAGTGTATCCTACCAATGTACCTTGCCGATGAAACTTGCAACCCTCAAATTTTCAGGACTCAGGACTCTATTCATAGATTCATCTCTACTTGTAAGCATGTAGGTATGTATATGACAGTGGTTCCCCTCTCGTGTGTTATGTCCCTTTGGACTGTTGTGGGATAAAAGGGAAAATTATAGGTTACGTCATTCCTGGATTTACTTTCGTTTATACATACATACATACAATGTCCAAGCTGCTGCGACGTAAAGGGATGGCAGTGCGCACATGTACATACATATTTTTTGGTTATTAAGGGATATAAATCTAAGGAAGGACGTAACAAAAAATGTAGTGATAGTCACCATAGCAAAACAAATACAAGGACGTAGGAAGCAACTCGATTGAACGGGGACAGGTAACATAATCTATTCTAACCAAAAAAGGACATAGGACAGAAGGAGGAAAAAATATGTTGAACAAGTAGATTATGTACTTATATGTACATGTACATATGTATATAGCATCTAAAAACGTATAGATACTTTTATCCCTCCTGAATATTTGAACGAATTTCACTGATCTACATTATATGCTTCGATGGATGGGGTGTTTTTCACTAACGTAAATATGAATGTATGTACTTTTATTGGTCCCTTCGTAAGGACTCCTCTATTGACCATTGCGTGTATTATATAAATAGGATGAACAAATTTCTAAGTAAATAAGTACTTTATTACAGAGTGTTATATATACATACATATGTATGTTCATTGTTAGAGCTCACACAAACCCGTGTTGAAATGGTCCAGGACATTAGGACACTTGGTTACAGAAACCAAATATGTATAAGAAAAATACGGTCCATCCTAGTATGTCTATATAAGTGTGTATCTGCGAGTCGCCATAGCAACAATTTCGCTATTTGATATGCCTACATACCTATTATAGTTACCTATGTACATAGTTAGTAGAAAGAAGTAGAAAGGAATGGGAACAGATACATATTTTTGGCATCATTTTGGTGTATGATGTCATGCTAGTTGAGTCCTTGAATTTGCGCATATGGCGCAGTTGGACACGTGTGCAAGTTTTTTCTTTTGGGTTGAACTTTAAAATTAGAAAATGACGCACATCTCCGAGGTGGATTTGCATACATAATTGTATGACTAATGGTAGCTGATTCAGAATGGAATGGCGACTAATTTAATTTCGCATTTGTGCGTAATACTGGAATCGAGTGTGTAATTTATGGGTGAGTAGATGAGTCAGGTTTCAAACCGGGTGCAAGGATGCAGGGATGCATTGTTGAACCATGACTTGGTAAAAGTCAAACATCTCAAAGTTTTACTTACTTACTTAGGTGGCGCTACAGTCCATGGTGAACCTGGGGCTCAACCAACAAGCGTCTCCAGCTGGCACGGTCTTTGGCCAGCTGTTTCCAGGGCCCCACGCCCAGTTGGTTGAGGTCCCCTTCCACTTGCGTGCGCCACCGTTGATGCGGCCGTACTCTGTCGCGCCTTCTTTCCGGGGTGGATTCGAAGACTCTTCGGGTTGAGGCTGTATTCTCCATGGCCTCTACATGGCATAGCCACCTTTGACACTGTATCCGTAGACGTCGTACCAGACCGATGTCGCTGTACAACGCGTACAGATCTTCGTTATATCTTCTTCTCCATACACCGTTTGAACAAACGGGACCGTAGATAGTGCGCAGAATTTTCCTCTCGAAACGACCAAGGGCATCTTCATCCGCTTTTGTTATGGTCCAAGCCTCTGCGCCGTAAAGGAGGGATTGGGATGATTAAGGTATTATATAGTGTGACCTTGGTTTTCCGAGAGAGGGGTCTACTTCCCAATTGCCCAAGAAAAACAAAGAAACAGCAGTTGGCAAGAGTGATTCTGCGTTTTATCTCAGCGCTGGTGTTGTTGTCGCCGGTCATCAGTGAGCCAAGGTAGACGAATTCCTTCACCATTTCAAAGTTATATCCGCCCATGGTGACGTTCTGGTCAATACGTCGGTGTTGACCGTCTCTTTTAGATGAAAGCAGATATTTGGTTTTACCCTTATTATCCTTGAGACCCATCTTAGCCGCTTCTACCTCAATGCTTACAAAAGCCTCCTTGACGTCTCGCTTTGTCCGTCCAATCACGTCAATGTCGTTGGCGTACACAAGCAATTGCGTAGACTTGAAATAAATCGAACCTCTTTCAAGCACGATGTTGAAGAAGTTGCATAACAGCGCGTCACCTTGCCTAAATCCTTTTTTAACATCAAAGGTCTAGGCTTGCTCATTACCGACCTTAATGGAGCAGCGAGAATTCTCCATTGTCATCCTGCACAATCGAGTTGGGCAGGGATGTTAAAACTAGACTTGGCTTTGTATAGCTCATCTCTATACACGCTGTCATATGCAGCCTTGAAATCGACGAAGAGGTGGTGAGTGTCGATATGGTATTCCTGGGTCTTCTCCAAGATCTGCCGCAGCGTAAATATTTGGTCTATTGTTGACTTACCTGGCCTGAAACCACACTGATAAGAGCCGATCAGGTTATCCACAAACGGTTTCAGACGTTCACACAATACGGAAGAGAAGATCTTATATGCGATGTTAAGGAGACTTATTCCCCTATAGTTGGCGCAGTTATAGGGGCCTCCTTTCTTATGAACCGGGCTAACGATGCTGAGATTCCATCCCTCGGGCACGCTTTCCTCCGACCATATCTTGCAAATGAGATGGTGCATGCACCTTACCAGCTCATCTCCAGCCGCCTTAAGAAGCTCAGCAGACAGCCATGGCATGTTCGTATTACCCTATTGTAAAACTTACGGGCGTCATTCCTGCGGAAGCATATCTCCATCTCCTCGATCTCACGCTTTATGTGCTCTATCATCTTTTTTCTGCTCATAGATTTCGCGAGCAGCTCTCGTCGGCATCTCTGACGGCGCTCTGGCAATGAGCCCATTCCTGCTCTATTGTTTGTGCTGCTGTGGGCGGATTTTGAGAGAGCTTTGAGGAGACACGATCGGCAAAGATTCTGGCAGTCTCTTGCGATTGTAGCTTTCCAACGTCAAACTTACGTAGTCCTACTCGACTCCTAAGCATTCTTGATATCCTCATTCGTACCTTGGCTACAACAAGGTAGTGGTCCGAGTCGATGTTGGCCCCTCGGAAGGTTCGTACGTCGAGAATACAGGAGGAGTGTCTGGCGTCGATCGCAATATGATCAATCTGGTTGGTTGTCGATTGTTCCCAAGATCGCCAGGTACCCTTGTGGATGTTGAGATGGGGGAATCGCGTGCTTGCTACAAGGAGGTTGGGCCCCGCTAGGAAATCGATTAGCCTTAATCCGTTGTCGGATGTGGTGTTATGGAGGCTATGCTTTTCTATGATCGACTCAAATATGTCCTCCTTGCCCAGTTTTGCCTTAAAATCTCCTAGGACTATTTTTGTGTCGTAGCTGGGACATTGGGCATATGTTCTGTCTAGGAGATCGTAGAATTCTTCTTTGAGTCGATCGTCCTTTTCTTCCGTTGGGGCGTGAGCGCATATTAAGCTAATGTTTCCAAATTAAGCTTTGATGCGGATTGTTATGAGGCGTTCGCTTACATCTCGGAAGCTTAAGACTTTTTGTCGGAGTCTTCCTCTAATAACAAATCCGCACCCGAATAGGCGTTGTTTGTTCTCCTTGTAGCAGTTCCCGTAGTAGATGTCGCAGTTTTTCATCCGTTTTTTGCCTGGTCCATCCCATCGCACTTCTTGGAGTGCGGTTATATCTGCTTTATAGCAGTTGAGGGTTTGCTCCAATTGATCGACTGCACCCGGTCTGTTAAGGGACCTCACATTCCAGGTGCAGACTCTCAAGTCCGTTAGTCGTTTGCAGGGGTCGTCAGCTTTGTATCCGTCCGTATCCGAGGCTTGTTGTCGTTTCGGAACAAGTAGATTTTTACGTGATAGGGATGTTACCCCTAAGCACAACCCCCAACCTGGAGGGCCAGGTTCCTCTTTCCCCAGGAACAAGGGTTGGGTCGCTGCACACATTGGTTCACTACTTGGCGGGTGCCAGGGTAGCTGTTCAGGGGGGGCCACGCGGAGGCTGTGTGTCAACTTGGATTGAGCAGGGACAGAGATCGAAGCTGGCGTTTGCCATGTTAAACGCGATCAACTTCTTTGCTCTGTTTGCTCACTCCCTCCCTCCCGAGGGGAAGTCCCTTTCACCTATGGGAAAAATAAATCACACACAACATGGGTGATTGAGAGAAGCTCGGCTCAGGTCCTTCATGGACTGTAACGCCGACATACATACATACGTACATACATGTCGAACGTTTCCTTGAAATCGCCCTACTGAATCGAAGACGATCTGGCTGACGAATTACAAAATGAAGCTCGTAAGGTAGTCGTTTCTGCACAGATTTTCGGAAAACTGGGAGAACTGCGATTGCCATAATGACGAAATGCTTCTGGAGAACAGTGTCACTAACTTTTTTTGCCTCCAAATAATACTGGCGACAGCGCTTTTTCCAATCCTTTATGAGCACTTTCACGGTTTTTATCTCCTCATCCGTGGTAAACATATGTCTTCTCTTGAGTCTTTTCTTTGTATACAAAAAGTTGCGGGCCGCAGTTTTTTTTAGCATGAGGCACTGCGACCTTTAGAGATCTATTGTGCCTGCTAGCCGATTAGCCGAGGAGCTTCTCCAGTTTCTTAATGAAGTTGCGAATGCTTCTCGTACTAGCCGAGATGATCCACCAGGAGTCATAACTTCACTGAGAAGGATACGCTTCCTGAGATGGCAGAGAGCAGCACACTCACACAGTATGTGCTCTGCCGACGCTTCGTCCTCAAGACAGAGTCCTCACTCAGTTTCAGACGAGAGGTTAGTTTTGTTAAGATGCTATCTCGGACCGCAGTGTCCTGTGAGGTAGTTGACTAGTCTTCTGATGTCTACTCTATTAAGTTTGGGTATGTTAATAAAGTGCTTGTTCAGGGGCCGTATAAATCCTTTCGATTGGCGAAGTTCCCGAAAGCTGTTAAAAAAGGACAGGTGTTGCGATTTTTTCCATTTGTCTACGTAGAAGTTGATCTTAGACTTGGGAGTGCCGAAAAAAGGTCCAGGACGTATGTATTTTTCGCTGGAAACTTTCCCGGCGAGTTGATCGGCAATTTCATTGCCCTTGACACCTTTGTGCCCTGGCACCCACCAAAGTTTGACCTTGTCTCTTTTGGCGAGGTCTTGTAGGGCATCATGGCACCCTTTTACGATTTTTGAGTTCGTAATGTACGAACTCAGCGCTTTAAGTGTTGCTTGGCTATATATGTTGATGGTTACTCCTCTTATGCTAGTCTGTAGGTTTAGATTGAGGCATTTTAGGATGGCACGTAATTCTGCTTGGAAGATTGTAGGACTCGTTCCCAGGGCCTTCGAGATCTTACGATTTGGTCCAAAGATACCGGCGCCAATGCCAGAAACCATCTTGGAGCCATCAGTATACCACCTAAGACCTCTGATATTAAGCCAGAGATCACTGGTTTCCCATGCTGAGCGGTTTGGGATCAATATCTCAAATCTCTTGTCAAAAGTGAAGGTGTGTGGTAATGCGTCCGAGACCGCGGTAATCATATCCAGCTCGGGAAGATGTTGCCAGATGGGCATGTGACCCATGGCTCTAAATGGCAAGCTTGTTCTTGAGCGAATAATCCTGATTGCACTGCGTAATGCCACCTTTTAATAAAAAAGTGCAGTGGAGTAAGTCTAAACAGTAGTTTTAGGCTGCCGTGTGGCAGGTTGGCATGGCGCCTGTAATACCGGACACGCTTGTCTTTTAAGGCGTTGAAGCTTAACGTTTATCGTTTTTTACTCAACTTTTGTCCGCCATACAGTGGACCCATAGGTGATGATAGGTCTTACTATCGCGGTATATAACCAGTGGATTACAATAGTTTTAAGTTCCCAGGTTTTAAAATAAGTGCGTCGACAGGCCCACACGAGTCTGCGGTCGCAGTCGATACCTAGATACTTAACTTCTTCTAAAAATCCTATGTTTGTGCCATTTAGAAAGACGGAGCAGGGTTGTAGCCTTCTCCTCTTTGTAAATGAGACTAAGACTTTCTTATTTGGGCTAATCGATAAGCCCTCTCTGCCACGCCAGTCAGAGATAAACTTAAGCGCGAGCTGCATGCGCTCACAGGCAGCAGTTTCACAATTCCCCGTAACAATGACTACTAGGTCATCATCATATCCGATGACCTCGTAGCCACGAGTGGTTAGCTTGCGTAGTAGGTAGTCTATAACTATCGACGAGGAAAGGGGTAAAAGAACTCCACCTTTTATCCGCCCATACTATCATCGAAACCCCCCCCGGATGTGGCCGATATAATACGGCTATTTGATATCGCCCTGATCCAGTGATTAGTGGGATGGTCTACACCCATGCAGGATAAAGCAGTGGTGATCGAGTCATAGCCAGTGTTGTCAAAAGCCCCCTGAATGTCGAGGAGGGCACAATGGCGCCTGTTATCTTAGAGATTCGAGCTATGCATTCCACCAGGGTACACACCGCTTGTGTGTACTTATCCTGGGTATACAGCTATTTCTAAAGGATGAGATAAGTGCTACATTGAGCTGATAAGCCGCCTTTTCGATATCACCTATCGATGCAATCGGCTTAAGAAGCATATCTTTAGCGGCAAGTTGAGCTTGGAAAAGAGCCCAGTTTTTTAGTTTGGCCTGATATCCAGGCTCAGCCTCCTTAACGTCACTAGAGATGTTGAATCAGATAGTGAGGCCTCATTGGAGACGTGCTAATCACCAATTGTGTTTAAGATAAATGGGCTAGAGATAGTGAGGTCAAGCACCTCTTCTCTAACCGCATTTATGAAGGTGGGTTTGTTGCCACTATTGGCAACGGTGGGATTATTACTAATTAAAAACTCAAAAAGTAAGTCACCTCTTTTATTGGTATTACTGCTGCTCTATTCCATGTGGTGCGCATTGGCATCGCATCCGATGACTAGGTGGTGATTGCGCTGCTAACAGTTCCTTACCAGGTCTTGTGGAATCAGGTGGGATCTGATAGCCATCTCCAGGGAGGCGCACAAGTTATAAACTCTGTTCTTCTTCTTCTTCTTTAGTGGCGTTACAGCCCATGAAGGACCAGAGCCAAGCTTCTCTCAATCACCCATGTTGTGTGTGATTTATTTTTCACACAGGGGAAAGGGACCTACACTTTAATGCCGATTCCGAACGGCGTGAGGCGAGAAGCTTTTTACAAACTCTGTTATAAACTCTAAAATGGGGAGAAAATGTATGTAAGTACCGATCACACATGCGCCCCTGGGAGGGGATTCTCCGGTATCGTAAATTAGCTTAGACTGTCTTGGAGGCTCATAATCTTACCTTTATGGACCCACGGTTCTTGAATGAATCCAATGGAGATACTCTCGTTATAGAGTCGCAGGTGTCCGAGGCACCTTTGGCATGGTGCAGGTTGCCTGCAGCATACACAGCCCACTCTTTTTTTGCTGCGACGGTAGGCCGGGTCCTTCGTTCGGTATGGCTTGTTGTTGCCACGCTGGTAGTTACCGGCCTGATGGAAGTGATCCTCCGATCTGCTTCCTATCGAGGATTCCCTTTGTTTAGTGGGTGGACGTTTTTTTGTTTTATTTGGACGAAATTTAGTGGTCGTCGACCCAGATATGGCAGTGGGTTTTGGATTGTCATATCTTGGCGTCTCTGTTACAGCAGGAGGTGCAACCACCATACTGCTGGTTGTAGGCTGCTTGGTTTCTACAGCGATTGGTCGTCCATCAGCAGATGTTTTTGAGATGTGTTTCGTGGCTTTTGACGATGACCTTAACGACACCAAACCGATAAGCCACTGTGCACCTGAGTTCTAGAAGTCGGTCCAAAGACCTGTCACTAACTGCCAGAACCAGATGCAGGAGGTCTTTCTCGTTATCTGGCGTGCTCTGCATGACTCTCCAGTACTGTGCATACAGGTCATCGTTCTGCGAGTCCAGCGTCGCCAACACCTTCGTAATGGGTAAGCCGATGCTATGTGAGAAGTAGCCCCGAACGATGTATGGTTTCGGGAAGGCGTCTTCTTCCACAAGCATAACAATAAGTCAACTCTTGTCCTTGATGGCCGTAAAATTGGACTTCATCCAATGGGCCGTGATGACTTGTACCTTGATCCCCTGAATTGAGGTTTGGGCGCCTTACCCAGCAGTTCGATGGACGTGTCAATTACAGCCTCCTGAACGGCTGCCATCTTTTTTGTGTTTTTTTTTAGAGACTCGCGCAGGTTCAAGAGTTTTTATATTTTCTTATGATGTCTTTACACACACAACCTAAACGGAGTGCAGTGGTTTGGGTCGTTGATTTTCGTTCACTACTCTCAGGGATGGTTGTCCTAGATAGGACGAGAGCCGACCAAATTCCGCGTTGGTTATAGTCCGTAGTAATTCGTTCGAGCACTTTAGTATTGCACACGCAGAGGATGGATTTCAGTTGGCCATATACTGTGAGTGTTATGCCTGCAACAGTACGTTTGGCAGCCGGATTCGGCTGAGTGTTGTCAGCGAAAAGATCCCGTTTCAGTTCCGGATCTTCGGTGGCAGGGGTAGATTTTGCATAAGCTAGAGCTTCATCTCTAGTTTTGCCCTGCTTTGGTAGCAGTAAAACGTCGCTCCTCGGACGATTTTAGTTTAAAAAAGCCATCAAATGATAGAGACTTACATGTTTGGTGGTTTCGTTTCCTGTCACACCTGGAAGTTCATCTGAGAGTTCTTTTGCTATCCGTCCGGCTGCAATGTCGGCAAAGGATACCGACATCGCTCCTGTTTTTTGGGTCTCTGAGGACTCACAAGCCATAGCAGGCGTTGCCATTTGAGAGTATTCATTCTCTTCAAAATTATTTATATTTTCAATTATTCCCACGAGGACACGGGAAAATACGATACCTGCAGCGGAGCCCGAGACACTGCAGGAGAGCTTTATTGAAATCGCAGGTCGCCCGGTATCCGAAGTTCGCGTACTAGTAGCTAAGCACCCTCATAGCCATGCATCCGTCGGCGTATGCTGTTTAACCTTGGAATTGAAGTGAGGGAGTGATGGGTACAAAGGAATCGGAGAGTTGGGGTGAGTCAGCAATTGCTTCTTAGCTTCGGGTTCCTCGAGAGATGGTTTCTCGAGAGTCATTACCTGTACTGAGCCTCCGTACCATGGCAAGGTGAGCAATTTTCACGGTAGTGGGACGTAGTTTGCGAGTACCCACATTAGCTATACATTTTTACGTAGAGGTAGTTGAAGAATAGAGGTTCAGTACGGACATTTGTCTTCTCAATTGACGAATTCTTGGCCTTGACCTATTATTTTTTTATGAGTTACATTGGTATTATGTCTATCGACATTTAAAGACTCATTATACCTACCTGAAGGATCCTATTGCAGATACTGGACATTTTGAGAGTTTCAGCTTGTCGTCCAAAACTGTGAAAGAGTATTCTGTGATGGTGCCCATGTGTCTCTTTTTGTTGACAGTTAAATGGTCTTTGGCTTACTGTGTAGTGTCGTGTAGTGTAGGGTGGTAAGAAGCACATGCATACATATGTATCTGCTTGGACAAGATTCATAAGTATTGTCCTTTCCGATCATGTTTTGGCGTTAAAATCTACTAATACGATTTGAATACAAGGTGTAGTAATTAAATTCAGAGAATTTAGTCTTAACTCGGGAACTGGTAACACTTCGTCATTCGTCAACATCTGCTTACTACGGGTTGCCCTTTCTTTCATTTTCCATTCAAGGCTGAAGGCGATAGCACGTTTTGTTTGGGTTTTGTGCATTTTTCGAAAAAAAAAAAATCTTAAAAGTGATGAGTGATTCACATTCCAAGCAAAGTGTTGTGATTCAATTTTCAGTAAAATCTGGTGAAAAACCGTCGGAAATCTTCTGAAAACTGCAATTAAAGTATGAAGACGAGGGTATGTCGAAAACACTTGTGCTCGGATGAGTAAAGCAGTTTAAGACGGGCCGTAGAGACGACGATCCACGTGATAGAGCTCCCGTCACCTCTCGCACTGCGGCACCGACCAGACAGTGACTGGACAGTTTTATGTTAGTGTCCTGAAGAGGCTGCGAGCAGGGGTGGTTGTCCTAGACCTAGATTGGACGAGAGCCGACCAAATTCCGCGTTAGTTATAGTCCGTAGTAACTCGTTCGAGCACTTTAGTATTGCATACGCAGAGGATGAATTTGAGTTGACCATATACTGTGAGTATTATGCCTGCAGCAGTACGTCTGGTCACTTTCCATTCACAACTGCGTTGCATACTTTTTGTCCGTATAGGAATTACTTTTTCTTGGCTACGAAGCGAATTTGAACCATAGACCTTTCGCTTGGCGGTCGATGATGTTAACCACTGCACCACGGCCACCCCAATGTGTGAACCGAACTCGCCAATAAGGGCTGGATCTTGCACCACGACAATGTGTTGGCCTATTTCTCGGTGATTTTTGGCAAAAAAAAAAAACATTTCACCGCTGCCGCATTCACCCTATTACTACTTTTTTTATTCCCCGAGATTAAGTCACACCTCACAGAAACTCATAATGGCGGTGCAGAGAAGGTCGAAGGGGCTGTAACCATGTTTCTGATTGAGTCAACTTTGGAGGACTATTAAGGGTAATTCAAATAATGGAAGGGACGTTGGAATCATTTAATAGATTTAAAAGGGGGCTATTGTAGTGGCCGATAATAAAATGTTGTAACACACTTTAATTGCTTGTTTGTTTTTTTACTAATTCCCGGAACTTAATTGCTACACCTCGTTTACTACGAGTTGTATCATATATCTTACTTATGTTGTCTTTATTTCCGCCCCCATCAGTATCCTATTATGGTTAGAGAAGGGCAAATTTTGTAAGACCCAGAGTGTCGATGAGTACTGTTTTGAGCTCATTTTATCGAGCTCATCGACGATCTCATTTTCCGCAGTCACAAATTTAGAGGCGGGAAAAGATTCAACCACGGTTCTGAGCTCAACTGGATGTAACTGGATACACATACATATGTATGTATGCACATACTCGTACATATGTTTGGATAATCCTTCCCCTTGCATTAAAGCGAACATATTTCTAATGTGAGCGAATTGGGAGCCTTATGTATAAAAGTATAAAAACATTTTTCTTCCGGTCCTATATTTGGCCAAAGCTAGTATAGAAGCAATGTATTTCTAGATTACCCCAGAATGACTAGTGTCGTGGATCTCCGGAGAAGATGAAAGACTCTACTTTAGCCTAATAATTTCTGTTTTCTGTGTTAGGAGAGATAATAACTGTCGACTTCAATATGTAGGAAACTTTCATCGATCTAAAGTTGTGTGTATTGGTTCGAAATATACATATGTACATATACATACGTATGTATATATGGTTCGCGAAAAGCATACCGAATACAAGTTGTTACTTACTTACTTACTGCCTTCCATCCCTGACGGTCCGAGGCACGCTGCTTCCAGTTATCAAGACCAAGATGTCTTACATCCGCGATTACTTGGTCCTTATACCGGAGGTTCGGTCTTCCTCTTCTTCTCGAACCAGGAGGCTCGGAGTTGAAGATCCTCTTAGCTGGAGCGTTGATGTGCATGCGCTCGATGTGGTCGAGCCAGTGTAGTCGACTGATCTTTGCCTTCCGGACTACATCCGCATCTTTGTACAGCTCGTAGAGTTCGCGGTTGTGTCACAGAGAGGACCAAATATCCGGCGCAGAATTTTTCTTTCGAAAGAACCCAAAATCAGCTCCGCTGTCCTGCTTATCGTCCAGCTTTGGGCTCTGTACAGCAAGACTGGCATTATGAGCGTTTTGTAAAGCATGACTTTGGTCTTTAGAGTGAGGAGTTTTGACCCCAGTTGTTTCGACAAGCCGAAGTAGCAGCAGTTGGCAAGGGCGATTCTATGTCGGATCTCCACTGTGGTGTCGTTTGTGGAATTTACGTTTGCCCCGAAGTAGACAAACTCCTTAATTACCACGATATTGTAGCTGTCAATTGTTATATTTTGTCCCAGGTGGTGAGCGACGGATTGGTTTTCGGTTGACACCATGTACTTCGTTTTGTCCTCATTGACCTTAAGGCCAACTCGTTTCGCTTTGGCCACGGCGAGAACACGCGATGATATCGGTATCATCCGCGTATCCTAGCAGCTGGACGGATTGGTAGAAAATAGTGCCTTCCCTGTTGACGCCTGCCCGTCGCACTATCTGCCCCAGCACCAGGTTGAAGAAGTCAAATGACAGCGGTTCCGAAGTCCTGGAACCGAGTTGCACGGTGCATTGCGTTTTTTTTTAGCGTGGCGCGACACAACTGGATCAGTTTTCCCGGGATCCCGAATTCGGCCATCGCACCAAACAGTCCTTCACGATGAATGCGGCATTGAAATCGATGTAAAGATGGTTTGTATCGATTCGAAACTCGTTGCTCTTTTCCAGGATTTGTCGAAGTGTGAACATTTGGTCTATAGTCAATTTGCCGGGCCGGGAGCTGCACTGGTAGCTGCCGATTGTGTATGTATGTATGTTGGCGTTACAGTCCATGAAGGACCAGAGCCGAGCTTCTCTCAATCACCCATGTTGTGTGTGATTTAATTTGCCCATAGGTGAAAGGGAGCTACAATTTATTGCCGGTTCCGAACGGCAAATTTCGAGAAGCTTTTCATGACAATTTTACTACAGGGGGTTTTGTCAGAACCCCGCTGAGGAGAAACACCGTGAAAACACGTTCGATGATATGTGTCGGGACTTGATCCCGTGTCATCGGCGTCAGAGGCCAACACGCTACCCACTGCGCCACGGTGCTCTCTGCCGATTAGCGCGGTGCAAAATGGCTTTAGACGTTCACACAATACGCTGGACAGGATCTTGTATGCGACATTGAGCAGGGATATACCTCTATAGTTCTGGCAAGAGGTGGGATCGCCTTTTTTGTGGATGGGACAAATAGAGCTGGTATTCCAGTCGTCGGGCATGTTTTCATCTTCCCAAATTCAGCAGATGATCTGGTGCATGTTCCCTACCAGAACATCGACGCCAGCCTTGAAGAGCTCTGATGGCAAGCCATCTGAGCCTGCGGCCTTGTTATTCTTCAGCTTCTGAATAGCTGTGCCGACTTCTTCGATGCTGGGTGGGAGAATTACTTCAGCGGCTGGAGTTGGAATTTCCTCGGTCCCTACCACTCTCTCTTGGTCATGCTCGTTAAGCAGCTGCTATAAATGGTGCTTAAATACATCCACTATTCCCTGCGGGTCGGTGACAAGATTACCCTCGCAGTTTCGAAGAGCCTGGGTGCCCTGTTTGAATCCTCCTGCAAGGCCCTTGGCTTTCTTGTAGAAAGCTCGTGTTATATGCTTATCCCTAGACTCCTCGATATCCTTGCGCTGGGAGGCTGCGAAGATTCTTTTCTTTTGTCGCAGTAGTTTTTTTCTCTTCCCTTCTTCTGGCGCGGTATTCTTCTTGCGCTGCCCTGGTTTTCCTCTGCAGTGCCTTTGGTACGCCTCGTCGGTTGCTGCCTTTTTCTGCTCACACTCGCCATCATACCACGGGTTTCTTGTCGGGGGTGGTAGGTACCCTAAGGTGGTTTCGGCTACTTCCTGAATGGCTGAGCGGCAATGCAGCCAAATATTATTGGCATTTGTGTTCGACGTAGGCATACCGTAGAGTCTTTCGCTCCCTGTAGACTCTGGCAACCTCCGGTGTGCTAAGGCGCCCAATGTCGAACCCCTTCCTGATGGGCTGGTGCAGCTTTCTGACATTGGACAGTCGAGCTCTGAATCTTGCTGCTACGAGGAAGTGGTCAGAGTTGACATTTGCCCCTCTGAATGTTCGCACATCCATGATGTTTGACGAGTGCCTTGCGTCAATGAACACATGGTCGATTTGGTTAGCGGTTTGACCGTCCGGAGATCGCCAGGTTGCTGTGTGGATTCGCTTGCGAGGGAATCTTGTGCTACTTATCACCGCATTACGAGCTGTCGCAAAGTCCGTGAATCGGAAGCTGTTATCTGTTATTGTATTCTGGAGGCTGTGCCTTCCGATCACTCCGCCAAGGGTGTTCTCCTTACCGATTTTGGCGATTTTAACATCGTACTCCGGACAAGCTCCGTAAGCGTTGTCCAGGAGGTCATAGAAGTCCTCCTTGATAGGGTCTTCAGCTTCGTCGGTAGGGGCGGGTGCACATATGTATAAGGCTGATGTTGTAGAATCTGCCTCTGATGCGGATCACAGCCAGGCGATCACTTATCGGTTTAAAGTCGATGACCTTCGACCTTAACCGCTTTCCCACGACCAATTCGCATCCCAGTAAGTGCAATCTTTTGTGACAACTGTAATAATTGTCGCAATTTTGCTTCCTCATCATACCGTTTCCTATCCTTGTGCTGCGTGAGGATTCTTTCTAGTTCATGAGTAGCCCGGGGAGTGTACAGGGTTCTGACATTCCAGAAGCATACTCGCAAACCGTGTTCCTTTTTAGTGCCTTGTCGTCGTCGAGTATCCGTCCGTGTATCCGAGGCATCTTGCTCATTCATAACTTTATGTTTTTTTTGCGTGGGCGGATTGTTAGCCCGCCGCACAACCGCTATCCTGGTCAGGGTTTTGTCGGTGCATACGTTTGTTCACCTCCCAATGTTTGTTGAAGAGGCTATCTAGAGGGCGCCGCGAGGAAGCCGTATGTCAACCTGGCCCGGGCATTTAAACAGGGATCGTTGCTGGCATCTTTCCAGGTTGAGAGCGATCAACAACTTTACCCTGTATGTCCGAGCCCATGCCCTCCGAATACAAGGTGTATCTGGAATAATTCGTAATTTTAATGAGTTTCACTTAGCTGAACTGATCGCATTGGTCGTTCGTACGTAGCTATTTATTGAACCTGAAAAGACTTTGATGCATTATGATACTATCGAGTGATGATGTAATCACACCATTACCACACGAAGTATTTTTTACCCATCAAATGACAGCCCGAAACCCACTTCTTCATAATTCATTCACATCACATTAAATATAAATTATAGTACTCTACCAACTCGTACATCGAAACGCTGTCAAATTAATTAAACTCTGTACTGGGTTTGGGCGTGGCACTTTTCCGTGTGGCATCTGTGCCTCTTGGTACAAGTGCTCGTGCGTCCATTAACCAACCATCGGAAGAGAAAACAAGTATCAGATTAAATCTACCTACTGCTGGATGAAAATGGAAAGTTGTCCAAATGCAAAAAACCTACATAAGTGCATCAGGGAGATACGGCTGCCTCCTCCATCAACTCATGTCCTGTAAATACAAATAATGGAACAAAAAGAGAAGAAAAAAAAAACCTTAAACTGAAAGGATGTTCCATTCAAAATGTGTATCTATAACGATTTTCTGAAAGCAAAGCATTCTATTAAGGCCGCTTTATATATACATACATGTACATTTATATAAGCACATTGGCTTCTGAACCACCGCGATACCATCCAAGCTGAATACGTTCTCATCTTCCTATCATCTACCGCACAATACCTATCTCTGTACATATGTACATACATATGTATGTGCCCTTAGCTAGGCGTACGAGTATGTGCTATCATAATGCGCAACATAAAACTACCCTCCAAGCCATACTACGGAAGCTGCCCAAAACCATTGCCTTACCATTCCGGCTTCACCACACCATTATCACAGCGACCTTAAAACTTCTCAACTCCCCCTCTCTCCACCGCTCTGGTAAAAAGAAGGCTCATTCAATAGCCACACAAATTCATGGCCATATCATACTGTGCATTTATGTACGTAGGATTCCCGGCCGTCTAGGTACATTTATGCATAGAAGTATCTGATAGTACGCAGCTCTTAGCTTCTGGCCCCGGCAGCAAAACTCCCATTTTACATACATAGATACACAGCATATCGCAGCGCAACATAAAATGTTTTAATACCATTCTTTGGCCTCGTCACTAACTCCTCTCTTGCCGATCGTCGAGGAGCATGCTAGAAACACGCGCAGTATATGCTCGGTGCTCCGCGTACCCTCGCAAAAACACATCAACATCGAACCAAGGGCCAAGTGCAAGGGCAAAGTGGTGGCATGAAACTCCACTCAACTCTACTACTATAACCACTACAGTATATCCATAGACACTATAATGCTTCAGCTGCCATGTGCAGAAAATGTTCTTTCATAAGCATTTGGATGCGCGAGTCGAGGAGCCATCAAGGGGTTGTTAGCCCCGACCATTTCCACACGGGTGTGGGTGGTGAACTTCAGTTTTTCATTCACAGTGCTATAGCTGTGCCTATGGTCTGTTATAGCCCGTAAGTCATAAACTCCAGCCCAACTCCACATAATACTGTAGTACGGAGTGGTACGATGCTATGTCATTCATCCAGGTTCTGCGCACAAATTGTTTGTACTCTACGGATGCATCGGTGGCATGAGGAGCATAAACTTTGTCAGAGGCACTACTACATCGATGGAGAGATAAAATACAAATGTGTATGTAGTAAAATGGGGAGGAAACATGTTTTCCAGCTTCAGCTGGGCCTTCGCACCCACACTGCCCACCAGTGTATATGTATATATGTACATATGTACGTATGTACATACAACTTCCTGTAGGATTGTGACTATGTTCAAGGTTTCGCCTAGTAGCATACAAAAAAGGTATTCGTATGCCCTTCTCGGTGCGATCATGACCGTAGTGGGTTTAATGGTATACGAGTATGCTGTTCATGGCATTGGCATTGCAAGGTTCCGGGAGAGCAAATGTTAGTTGGATGAGTTAAGAGTCTTAGGGTGGCGGATGGCGTTGGTTCGCTTTTGGTTTCATTGGATTTAGGTGGTGCTTGCTTGGTTTGCAGATATTCAACGGTATTGTGAAGGGGTAGTGCTCGGATATCGTATGGTGTTTGTCACGTTGGAGAAGTTCTTGGGGATATAGAATGGAGTTGGGGTTTGCTTTTACGATTTGCTTTGTCGAGGACGAAATGGATATATGTACATATACATATGTATGTATGTATGTATGTTCATATTTTTTTTGTTTTTGCTTTTGGGTCGTGGTGACTATAGAGTTAATATGTATGTATGTACATATGTATGTCCATTTGCCAGTATTCGTAAATGGGTTGCGGGACTTTTACTTTTATTTCGAAATTTTGATAAACGGTGGTGGGAGTGTTCTTTCTTCTTCTTCTTCTTCTTCTTTTTCTAGCGTTAAGAGCGCGTTATAATACTTGGTTTTATTGTTTTTGTAATTTCCATATGAGCTATGTATGTATGAATTTGGGCTACGAGTACAGGTGTCACTACACCTATCATATCATATATGTATGTATAGGGCCAACTGAGCTTTTAGACTAAGTTTATGGTGTTTTACGCAACATCTTGAATATCACTTATATTATGGATAAACCGTTTAATGACGGTATTATTTTAATGGGGAGCCCAATTGTATTACTGTGATGTTTCTCTTTAGTTTAAAATCGCTTTACTTGTCCTAGAGGGCATGGGCTCGGACATACAGGGTAAAGTTGTTGATCGCTCTCAACCTGGAAAGATGCCAGCAACGATCCCTGTTTAAATGCCCGGGTCAAGTTGACATACGGCCTGCTCGTGGCGCCCTCTGGATGGCCTCTTCAACAACCGTTGGGAGGTGAACAAACGTATGCAGCGACAAAACCCCGACCAGTATGGCGGTTGTGCGCGGGTTAACAATCCGCCCACGTAAAAAAGACATAAAGTTATGAATGAGCAAGATGCCTCGGATACACGGACGGATACTCGACGACGACAACGCATGAAAAAGGAACACGATTTGCGAGTATGCTCCTGGAATGTCAGAACCCTGTACACTCCCGGAGCTGCTCATAAACTAGAAGGAATCCTCACGCAGTACAAGGCGGACATTACTGCGGTCCAGGAAATACGCTGGATAGGAAACGGTATGATTAGGAAGAAAAATTGCGACATTTATTACAGCTGTCAGAAAAGGTTGCACTTACTGGGATGCGGATTTGACGTGGGAAAGCGGTTAAGGTCGAAGGTCATCGACTTTAAACCTATAAGTAATCGCCTGGCTGTGATCCGCATCAGAGACAGATGTTATAACATCAGGGGCACACGCCCCTACGGACGAGTCTGAAGACCCTATCAAGGAGGACTTCTATGACCTCCTGGACAATGCCTACGGAGCTTGTTCGGAGTACGATGTTAAAATCGTGCTCGGTGACTTCAACGATCGGAGAGCACAGCCTCCACGATACAGCAACAGATAACGGCTTCCGACTCATGGACTTTGCGACGGCTCGTAATGCGGTGATAAGAAGCACAAGATGCTCTCGTAAGCGAATCCACACAGCAACCTGGCGATCTCCGGACGGTCGAACCGCTAACCAAACGAAAATGTGCTCATTGACGCAAGGCACTCGTCAAACATCCTGGATGTGCGAACATTCAGAGGGGAAAATGTCGACTCTAACCACTTCCTCGTAGCAGCAAGATTCAGAGCTCGACTGTCCAATGTCAGAAAGCTGCACCAGCCCACCAGGAGGAGGTTCGACATTGGGCGCCTGAGCACATCGGGGGTTACCAGAGTCTACAGGGAGCAGCTGAGCGAAAGACTCTACCGTATGCCTACTTTGAACACAAATGCCAATAATATGTGGCTGCATTGCCGCTCAGCCATTCAGGAAGTAGCCGAAACCACCTTAGGGTACCTACCACCCCCGACAAGAAACCCGTGGTATGATGGCGAGTGTGAGCAGAAAAAGGCAGCAACCGACGAGGTGTACCCAAAAGCGCTGCAGAGGAAAACCAGGGCAGCGCAAGAAGAGTACCGAACAAGAAGAAGGGAGGAGAAAAAACTACTGCGACAAAAAAAAAGAATCTTCGCAGCCTCCCAGCTCAAGGATATCAAGGATCCTAGGGATAAGCATAATACACAAGCCTTTTACAAGAAAGCCAAAGGCCTTGCAGGAGGCTTCAAAAAGGGCACTCAGGCTCTTCGAAACTGCGAGGGTAATCTCGTCACCGACCCGCAGGGAATAGTGGATGTATTTAAGCAGCATTTCCAGCAGCTGCTTAATGAGCATGACCAAGAGAAAGTGGTAGGGACCGAGGAAATCCCAACTCCAGCCCTCCCACCCAGCATCAAGAAGTCGGCACAGCTATTCAGAAGCTGAAGAATAACAAGGCCGCAGGCTCAGTTGGCTTGCCATCAGAGCTCTTCAAGGCTGGCGTCGATGTTCTGGTAGGGAGCATGCACCAGATCATCTGCTGAATTTGGGAAAATGAAAGCATGCCCGACGACTGGAATACCAGCTCTATATGCCCCATCCACAAAAAAGGCGTTCCTACCTCTTGCAAGAACTATAGAGGTATATCCCTGCTCAATGTCGCATACAAGATCCTATCCAGCGTATTGTGTGAACGTCTAAAGCCATTTTGCACCGCACTAATCGGCAGCTACCAGTGCGGCTTCTGGCCCGGCAAATCGACTTTAGCTGTGTATCCTTAAATTTGTTATTTTTGCTTCTCCTAATTGCCAATAATTTCGGATCCCTACGTCTATCTCTGTATTGCGCCTGTAGGTTCTGATGAGAGGGCGAACCTCTGAATCGCTGGGACAACCTTCTCGCTCTATGACACTTGCTGCGTAGTTCTGCTATCTACTGGTTCCACCAGTATACTGGTGGCCGGCGATTTGATGACGTTTTCCGGACCATGGATGCATCGCAAGCCCTCATTACTTGCTTAGTAATATCAGCTAAATAGCCGTATTATGTCGGACATATGCGGAGAGGTCCCAGTGACAGTATCGGCGGCTAAGGGGTGTCCACAAGGAGGAGCCCTTTCACCCCTGCTCTGGCCGATAGTTACCGATGACCTACTATGCAAGCTAACCACTCGTGGCTACGAGGTCATTGGATATGCTGATGACCTAGTAGTCATTGTTACGGGCAAGTGCTGCTTTTGAGCGCATGCAGCTCGCGCTTCAGTTTATCTCTGACTGGTGTGGCAGAGAGGGTTTATCGATTAACCCAAACAAGACAATCTTAGCCCCGTTTACAAAGAGCGGTAGGATACAGACCTAAATGGCACAAACATAGGAATTTCAGAAGAAGTTATATATATAGGTATATCGATCGCAGACTCAACTGGAACTTCAATATTAAAAACCAATTTACAAAAGCGACCATGTGGCCATGTGGGCCTGTCGACTCACTTACGCTAAAACCTGCGGCTTAAACCTAAGGTAGTCTTCTGGTTATATACCGCGATAGTAAAACCTATCATCACCTATGCCTCCACGGTATGGTAGACAAAAAGTGAGCAAAAAATGATAATCGTTAAGCTTCAAAGTCTTCAGAGACTAGCGTGTCTCGGCATTACAGGCGTTATGCCAACCTGCCCCACGGCAGCCCAAGAAGCACTCATTGGACTTACTCCACTGCACCTGTTTATTAAAAAAGGTTATTGACCCGTGGGTCAAGAGATTTAAGATATTGATCCGAAATCGCTCAGCATGGGAAACCAGTGATCCCTTGCTTATTGTCAAAGGCCTTATGTGTTATACTGATAGCTCCAAGAGGGTTTCTGGTGTTGGCGCCGGCATCTTTGGACCAAATCGTAAGATCTCGAAGGCCCTGGGAATGAGTCCTAGTATCTTTCAAGCAGAATTACATGCCATATTAACATGCGTCAATCTAAACCTAGAGACTGGCATAAGAGGAGTAACCATCAACAAACCCTCTGATAGCCAAGCAGCGCTTAAAACGCTGGGTTGGAACCGCACGAACTCAAAAACCGTCAGGGAATGCCTGCCCTACAAGACCTCGCCAAAAGAAACAGGGTCAAACTCGCCAGGAAGGGTTCCAGTGATAAATGAAAAATACATACATACATAGGTCCTGAACCTTTTTGCGACACTCCCAAGTCTAAGATCAACTTCTTCTTAGACAAGAGGGAAAAATCGTAACACCTGTCCTTTTGGAACAGCGTTCAGAGACTTCGCCAATCGAAACGATTTAAATCTCTTGTCAAAAGTGAGCGTGTGTGGTAATGCATCCGAAACCGTTTTAATCATATCCAGCTCAGGAAAATATTGCAAAATGGGCATGTGAACCAATGGTCTGCATGGTAAGTGCGCTTCCGAGCGTAGACATATGATTAATAGGTGCAGTAGAGTAAGTCTGCAAGAAAGAGCACGCGAAGCGCGAGATCGAGGAGATGGAGAGATGTTACGGCAGGAACGACGTTCGAAAATTTTACCAGAAAGTAAAACGAATATGCCACGGCTATAAAGCCAGAGCAGAAGCCTGCAGGGATCAGCACGGACAACTAGTAGTGGAGTCACAGTCGATGCTGAGATTGTGGAAGGACCACTTCTGCAGACTGTATAACGGCGATGATAGTCAAAATGCCGCCGTCAGGCAGAGCGAACCATTCACAATGGACGAAGATGAAGGAGAATCCCGTCCACTCGATCTAGACGATGTTAAGATAGCGATATCGAAACATGAGTCTTATAAAGCTGCTGGAGCAGACGGACTCCCCGTGTAACTGTTTGAAGCAGCTGGCGATGAGCTGGTCAAGAACATGCACCAACTCATCTGCAAGTTATGGTCGGAAGAACGCATGCCCGATGAATGGAATCTCAGTATCCTTTGCCCGGTCAATAAGAAAGGAGACCTCTATGATTGCGCCAATTACGGAGGGATAAGCCTCCTGAACATCGCGTACAATATCCTCTCTGCCGTACTGTGTAAGTGCCTGAAGCGGTTCGTGGACAATCTGATAGGTTCCTACCAGTGTGGTTTCAGGCCAGAAAAATCCACGATAGACAAATATTTACACTACGGCAGATCTTGGAGAAGACTCATGAATTCCAGGTCGACAAGCTCCATCTTTTCGTCGACTTTAAAGCCGCGTATGACAGTATTTATAGAGACGAGCTATACAGAGCCATACCATGTTTTAACATTCCTGCCAAACTCGTCTGACTGTGAAGGATGACTATGGAGAACTCTCGCTGCTCCATTAAGGTCGGAGGTGAACTAACCGACCCCTTTGATGTTAAAAAAGGATTTAGACAGGGTGAAGCACTGTCATGTGATTTCTTTAACATCATACTTGAAAAGATCGTGCGGGGCTCTGCGGCCAATACAAGAGGTACGATCTACTTCAAGTCCATACAGTTGCTTGCATGTGCAGATGACATTGACGTTATTGGACGGACAGAGACGTCAATGAGGCGTTCGCAAGCATTGAAGCAGAGGCGGCTAAAGTGGGTCTAGGGATAATGGGATGGGGACAAGACCAAATATGTACTGTCATCCAAGAAAGACGCGCAATACCGACGTCTTGGTCAGAACGTCACCTTCGGCAGCTATATTTTTGAAATAGTCAAGGACTTCGTCTACCTTAGCTCGATAGTGACAAGCAGCAACGACACCAGCGCTGAGATAAAACGCAGAATAACTCTTGCCAACCGCTGCTTCTTCGGGTTCAAGAGGCAATTGAGTAGTAGAGCCCTCTCTCGAAAAACTAAGGTATCCCTCTACAAAACCTTAATCATCCCGGTCCTACTCTACGGCGCTGAGGCTTGGATGTTATCAAAGGCGGATTAAGAGGCTCTGGGGCGTTTCGAGAGGAAAATTCGGCGTGCAATCTTTGGTCCCGTTTGTGTAAACGGAGAGTGGACGAAGAGATTCAACCAAGAACTGTACGGGCTGTACAGCGACATCGGCCTGGTTAGACACCTTCGGATCCAACGTCTAAGATGGCTAGGCCATGTAGAGCGAATGGACATCAACGCTCCCGAGCGAATGGGCATCAACGGCCCGAAGAGTTTCGACTCCAACCCCGAGGGACGACGAAACAGAGGACGAACGCATTTAAGGTGGCGTGCACAGTTGGAGAGGGACCTCAACCAACTTGCCATGCGGCACTGGAAGCGGCTGGACAAAGATCGGGTCGGCTGGAGAGACTTTTTGGTTGAGGCCCTGGTTCACCCCGAACAGGAGTGCCATCAAAGCAAGTAAGTAACCAAACTTTTTTATTTATTTCATTAGCTTAATACAAGCAATTAAGTTCAACAATAATATAGATTTCAAAAAATGGTTATAATAAGGAGGAAGGGGAATAAAGGGCGTTCTTAAGAGTGCTTTTGCTATACTGAAAGTCGAGGAGATGGCAGTCATTCGCCGCGCGTAACATACGAGACATAGGCTCATTACGTCCATAGTTCGTGCGATGAAACTTTAGGTGGAAGAGAGGCACTGGTCTCAAAGTGCGCGGGTTAGTGTTTAGTGATATTAGTTCAAGCAGCTCTGGACAGTCAATTTTACCTGTTAAGAGCTGATGCACAAAGATTATGTCGACGACATTTCTCCGTTTTTCAAGTGAGTACATATTCAGCAAGTTCAAGCGCTGCTCATAAGGGGGTAGGTTATATCTGTCGGCCCATGGAAGTCCCCGTAGAGCAAAACGGATAAACCTCCGCTGGACACTCTCAATACGATTCGAATGTGTATCTTGATAGGGAGACCAGACCTGGCTGGCATATTCTAATGTGGTTCTTACAAATGTTTGGTAAAGGGATTTAGTGACGTAGGGGCTTGAAAATTCCTTTGACCAACGTTTCACAAAACCTAGCGCAGAGTTTGCTCTGCGGAAATTGAGTTCAGTGCCACATAAGACAGCCAAGTCACACAGAAAGGTCGCAGCGGGAATGATCTCAGAGCAGATTTCATAAGTTCTATGAGCTGATGGGGGACGCTTGCGAGAATAAGTTATAGTTTGGCATTTGTTGATATTCAACTCAAGGACAGATCACTTTGAAGTGCAAGGGAGTCATCGAGTGTGGAGATGTGATTAAAGATTTTCATATCGTCCGCATAGATTGACAGACGGGAATTTATAATAATAGCATCAACGTCGTTAATTGATAAAACGAAAATCAAGGGGCCGAGATGACTACCATGGGGGACTCCAGAGGGGGCCTTAAATAGATCGGATATAACAGATCTAAATAGGACTTCGTATTGACGATCTTGAAGGTAGGATTCGATCCATGCAATAAACCCAGGTGGAAAGCCTAGGGCTTTAAGTTTTAAAAATATGATTCCGTGTGAAATTTTATAGAAGGCTTTGCTGATACATATATAATTATAACAGTTTTTAGGCAGCATACGAAATGTTAAGTGACGGTAGACCTGTACCACTTTACTTCATGACATAGTGCTGTTTGATGAAAAGAAGAATTATTAAAAAAGCGTCACTTAGGCTATTGCTAATCAATTTCCAAACCACGACTCGTGCTCTTTGGAGTTGCATTCTTTGTTTAGCTAACCCCTTGGCCCTCTGAATCGTACCTAATCATCAAGCACCGCATGGTGCCTTCTTCACATTCGTCAACCCTAATAGCGCTCGAAATTGGTTAATTGGTTCCAGAAAAATGTTAGTAACTTAGTTATTTCATGCTCTGTCGACCGTATCTGCTATAGTCCGAGAAAATTGAAATAATGTGAGGCTAATTATGACTATCGTCTGGGCGCTCTTTTGTTAACATAAAGGTATGTGTAACTGATAACAATTTTTTAATGCACCCGCAGCGCATTAACACTAAAATAACAACGTAAGTACATACATATTATGTATATGTACTATCAATTGCAGCATTTTATTATATTAAAACACACTTTTATGTATTGCCAACCGAAAGGACAAAACCCCAGCTAAAGGCTGTTCATAGGGGCCCCCGACCTCGGTACAGGTGACTACTGATTAAAAAACTAAAAAACAATGAACAAACCTACAACATAAAATCCAGTGGTTCAAAAGGGCATGCTGGCTAAACAATGACGCTCTGCTTTTGTTTTGAGAACAAACAAGGAACCGAACATTTCTTTGCTTTGAATGTTTCTGCGGTTTTATTTGAGTGTCGTATCTCATATCTCAAAAACAAAATAACAAGACAACTCATTAGCATTATCACTCAAGCAGTTCGTCGATGTTTGTATGGAAATGGAAATGAAAATGAAAAAGAAAGAACAAGAGCAGCGTTTCAGTCGATTTCTAGATTCTGAAGGACTTTCGTAGCCAAGTTTATCGCTATTTATCGAAACGAGGGCACGGGCATAAACATCATCGAACCGAAAACACCATGCGGTATCCAATAATTCATGCAACGTTGTTGTTCAGCTCTCGTGCTCCAAGTGGAAATTGAACTCGTTAATACGTCGAGATAATAATGGTGTGGAGTGTTAGATTACGTCAGAGAGTGGGGATTAAGTTTTAATAGACAACTGCTTTGTTTAAACAACCATCTGACTGACGAGGGATTTTGAGTTTAAATTGGATCTCTTTTTGTGGACTTTATACTGTTTGTACGATAGCTGTTGACTGTTTTTTTCATAATGCTCGAAAGTGGTCAACATTTGTCGTCCATAAACGAAACGAAACCATCGACTGACTTGTATCATTTTCATCGAAGATAATGTTTGTTTGTTTGTTTGTTTTATTCATTATCCTACTTAACGGGCGCTACAGTTCGGGGTGAACTTGGGCCTCAACCAACATGCCTCTCCACCTAGCACGATCTTTCGCTAGTCTTTTCCAATGCCGCACGCCCAGTTCGATTCAAAGACTCTATGGGCTGGAGCTGTGGTGTCAATTCGCTCTACATGGCCTAGCCATCTTAGGCGTTGGATCCGTAGACGCCTGACTAGACTCATGTCGTGACTCAGTTCGTGATTGAATCATCTCCTCCAACCCCCCTCTGTGTTTATGTGACCGAAAATCGCACGCAGAATCTTTCTCTCGAAACGACCAAGGATTTCCTCATCCGCTTTAGATAAAGTCCATGTTTCTGCGCCGTATAACAGGG
Organism: Eumerus sabulonum; assembly: GCA_951905685.1. NCBI lineage: Eukaryota > Metazoa > Arthropoda > Insecta > Diptera > Syrphidae > Eumerus > Eumerus sabulonum. Next base: position 163,664,527 of record OX645060.1, on the reverse strand, counting down.
CCGGGATAATTAATATATATAAGGTCAACTTCGTCGTACGAGAGAGGGCTCTACTTCTCAGTTGCCTCTTGAGCCCAAGGAAGCAGCGGTTAGCAAGGGTTGTATATATATATGACTAGTTAAGTATGGAGCACCGATAAGGTCATATACTTTTAAATTACACGTAAATAGTAGTTTAATTCAGTTTAGTTAAACATGTAAATATATTGCCTTAGTGGAATAAATAAACTCTTCAAAAAAAAAAAAAAAAAAAAAAAAAAAAAAAAAAAAAAAAAAAAAAAAAAAAAAAAGTTAGCAAGGGTAATTCTGCGCTTGATTTCGAAACTGGTGTCGTTGTTCCAAGTCACTGCGGAGCCGAAGTATATGAAGTCCTTAACTACCTCAAATTTATATCGGCCAATATGCACGTTCTGTCCAAGACGTCGGTGGTAGATGTCCTTTTTCAATGACAGCAGATATTTAGTCTTGCCCTCATTAACTGCCAAACCAATTTTTGCCGCCTCCATCCCGATACTCGCAAACGCCTCATTGACATCTCGCTGCGATCTACCTATTATGTCAATGTCGTCGGCGTATGCAAGGAGTTGCGAGGATATAAAACAGATTGTGCCTCTTGTATTGGCCTGTGATTTTTGCACAATCATTTCTAATATGATGTTAAAAAAATCACACGACAGCGCATCGCCCTGTCTAAATCCTTTTTTGACTTCGATGCTATCGGTCAGTTCTGCACCTATTCGGATGGAGCAGCGAGCATTTTCCAGGGTCATCCTGCATAGTCTGACGAGCTTAACAGGGATGTCAAAAGTAAACATGGCGTTATATAGCTCGTCTCTAATTACGCTGTCGTATGCGGCCTTGAAGTCGACAAATAGATGGTGCGTGTCGACTTGGAATTCATTGGTTTTCTCCAGGATCTGGCGTAGTGTGAAGATTTGATCAATGGTGGACTTCCCTGGCATGAAGCCACACTGATAAGGACCTATCAGCTTGTTTACGAATGGCTTCAGGCGTTCACACAAAATGGCAGCGAAGATCTTGTATGCGACATTAAGGAGACTTATTCCTCTATAGTTGGCGCAGTCCAAGGGGTCTCCTTTTTTGTGGATCGGGCAAACAATGCTGAGACTCCATTCCTCGGGTATGCTTTCCTCTAATCATATCTTACAGATGAGCCAGTGCATGCTCCTAACCAGCTCACCCCCAGCCGCTTTAAAAAGCTCAGCAGACAGTCCATCTGCGCCAACAATTTTATTCGACATGAGTTTCGACATGGCAATCATGGAAACAGAATTCTCTGCGATCTTCGTCGTTAAGAAATTGATCATTCTGCCTGACGGCGGTATGTTAGCTGTCATCGCCGTTATACAGTCTGCAGAAGTGGTTTTTCCAAATTCTCAGCATCGACTACGATTCTACTACTAGGTGTCCGTTCTCATTCTTACAGGCCTCCGTTCGGGCTTCATAGCCTTGAGACATTCGTTTTATCCGTTAATAGAATCTTTGAGCGTCGTGCCTGCAATAGCACCTCTCCAAGTTTTCAATCGCCCGCTTCTCGTGCTCTTTCTTTTTTCTCTTGAGAAGCTCATGTTCCTCCCTTCTTTTAAGCTCGTAGTGCTCACGAGCCGCTCTTGTTTTTTTTTATGTAGTGAGGCTTTGTATGCCTCCTGCTTTTCAGCATGAATCCTTCTACACTCGTCATCGAACCAGGTGTTTCGTCGTGGTGGAGCTTTAAGGCCCAGCACTTCCGTTGCTGTGCTCTTCAGGGCTTGTTTGCACAGGCTCCATTGTTGCTCTACTGACTGAGTGGAGGATTGAGGTGTATCGGAGAGCTTAAGGGAGACGCGGTTGGCAAAGGCACTGGCGATCTCCGGCGATAGTAGTATGTCTCACCGGCAAAATATTTGTAAGCTTGAATAGCTCTCTGGTATGACCTAACCGTGTAGAGTTGCAATTTTTTTCTTACGGCATATTTTTGTAGAACAAGTATTTGTTGCAGTTTATTGTAATAAGCATCTCCCCAACAGCAAACGCCGTACTCTAACTTGGAGTGAAATAAGACGTAGTACACCGTTTTCAGACTATTGTTTGAGAGGTACTTTCTAAGGCGGCAAAAACACCGATTTGCAGATAGTAAGCACAGTACACTGTCGGTAGAGTGAACTAATAGAAACCAGGCCTGTTCATACGAGCGAGATAGTTCACATCACCGAGCATTACTATTTTAAGGCATTTTTTGTCAAAACATTTGGCTATTTTTTTTGCCAATACTGTGCTCGAAACATTTTGAATTTTGGTTTTATTTTTTGAAAAATTCGAATGGATCCTGACAAGGATTTTATCTTATCTACAGATAAGATCGTGAAATGGATCCAAGAAATGCAAATCGACACGCATCACCTACTATTTGTCGATTTAAGACAGCGAGCATAGAGATGAGGTTTTGACATTTTTACCAAGCTCATCAGAGAACTCTTACTGCTCCATCAAGGTCGGTAACGAGCTCACCGACTCCTTTAATGTCAAAAATGGTTTGAGGCAAGGCGACACGCTCAACATTTTACTTGAGAAGATAGTGCGAAACACAGGTGAATACTAGAGGCACAATTTTCCAAAAGTCCGTTCAGCTGCTAGTTTACGCTGATGACATTGACGTGATTGGTTGAACATTGCGAGCAAGAAATTGAAGTGGAGGCGGCCAAAATGGGCCTGGCGGTAAACGGGGGCAAAATAAGGTATATGCTGTCATCAAGAAAGGACATTCAACATCAACGTATTGGACAGAGCGTCACAATGGACAGCAAAAACTTTGAGGTAGTACCTCGGCTCCGCAATCGTTATTTCTTTGCACTTAAGAGGCAACTGAGAGACCAAGTTGGCTTTATTCAACACTTTAATCATGCCTGTCCTGCTCTATAGCGCAGAAACATGGAGGAAGCTCTTGGTCTTTTCGAGAAAAAAATCCTGCGTGCGATTTTTCCTCCTGTTTGCATTGATGGCATATGGAGAAGAATATTCAACAACGAATTGTATGGGTTATAGAGCGGCATGTGCCTAGTCAACCATCTACGAATACAACATTTAATACAACACATCTTGCGGCACTGTTAGTAAGTCCTATCCCCACCTCCTCGTGGTGCCATCTGAAGATTTCCTGTGGAAATTGCAGACGGGGAAGGGCGAATGGCGAGCCTCCTGCGCCAAAAAAACAGGATTAGTCGGTTGGGCTACGGCTTGCTAGGCCTTAACCGTAAAAAAACCACAAACTCCAAAACAACCACAAGCCTCGGATATAACGGACCGGATTTATGTTGACGACCCTTGCAAAAAACGAAAAAAGGACAATGACCTTCGGCTCTGTACGTGGAATGTTAGGTCCCTAAACAGGCCACGTGCAGCCGAACAACTCGCGCACGCCCTAGACCGTTATAAAGCGGACATAACCGCCATCCAGGAAATGCGATGGAATGGACCGGGTTTAAGGCGGATGAAAAACTGCGATATTTACTACGGCGACTGCTATAGGGAGAGAGGACAACGATTGTTCGAGGTGGACTAAGGCAAAAAGTCCTAAGCTTTCGGCATGTGAGCGAACGCCTTATAACAATCCGTATCAAGGCTACATTTCTTAACATCAGCCTGATCTGCTTCCACGCCCCCACGGAAGACAAGGATGGCTCCGCCAAAGGTGAGTTCTACGATCTCCTAGATAGAACGTATGCCCAATGTCCCAGCTATGACATCAAAATTGTACTAGGAGACTGCAATGCTAAGCTGGGTAAGGAAAGCATCTTTGAACGAGTCATCGGCAAACATAGCCTACACGACAAGACCTCCGATAACGGACACAGGCTGATTGATCTTGCTACGGGGCGAAATCCCCTTCTAGCCAGTACGCGTTACTCGCACCTCGATATACACAAAGGCACCTGGCGGTCTTTTGATCAATCGACTACCAACCGGATTGATCACATCGCGATCGCAGTCAGACACTCCTCCACTATTCTTGATGTTCGAACTTTTCGAGGGGCTAACATCGACTCGGACCACTATCTTGTAGTAGCCAAGATGCGCTTACGGATATCACGAACGCAGCGGAGTAGATTAAGGATTCAAAGTTATGAAGTCGGAAAGCTACTATCGCCAGAAACCGCTCGTGCTTTTACCGATCGCGTCTCCCTTAAGCTCTCCAATACACCTCAATCCTCCACGCTATCAATGGAACAGCAGTGGAGCCTTTGCAAACAAGCCCTGAAAAGCTCTACATCCGAAGTTTTGGGTTTCAAGGCTCCATCACGAAGAAACACCTGGTTCGATGACGAGTGCAGGAGGATTCACACAGCGAAGCAGGATGCATATAAGGCCTCGCTGCATAAAAGAACAAGAGCAGCACATGAGCTCTACGATTTAAAAAGAAGGGAAGAGCATAAGCTTCTCAGGAGGAAAAAGAAAGAGCACGAGAAGCGCGCGATTGAGGATTTGGAGAGATGTTACTGCAGACGTGACGTTCGAAAGTTTTATCAACAGATAAAGCGAACATGCCAAGGTTATAAAGCCAGAACGGAAGCTTGCAGGGATGAGAACGGACACCTAGTAGCAGAATCGCAGTCGATGCTGAGAATATGGAAAAACTGCAGACTATATAACGGCGATGTTAGTCAATATACCGCTGTCAGGCAGAATGATCCATTTCTAATCGACGAAGACCGAAGAGAATTCTGTCCCCCTGACCTCGACGAAGTTAAGATTGCCATATCGAAACTCAAGTCGAATAAAGCTGCTCGCGCAGACGGACTGTTTGCTGAGCTCTTCAAGGCAGCTGGGTGTGACTTGGTTAGGAGCATGCACCAGCTCATCTGTAAGATATGGTCAGAGGAAAGCATGCTCGAGGAATGGAGTCTCAGCATCGTATGTTCGATCCACAAGAAAGGGGACCCCTCTGATTGTGCCAACTATAGAGGAATAAGTGTCCTTAGCATCGCCTACAAAATCTTCTCTGCCGTTTTGTGTGAACGCCTGAGGCCTTTTGTAAATAAGCTGATTCAGGCCAGTGAAGTCCATCATCGACCAAATCTTTACACTACGGCAGATTCTGGAAAAAACCAATGAATTCCAAGTCCACCCTCATCACCTATTTGTCGACTTCAAAGCCCCATACGGCAGCGTAATTTGAGATGAGCTGTGCAACGCTATGTCTACCTTTGACATCCCTGCTAAACTCGTCAGACTATGCAGGATGACTTTGGAGAATGCTCGCTGCTCCAGCCGAATCGGTGAACATCTTACCGATAGTTTTGATGTCAACAAAGGATTTAATCAGGGCGATGCGCTGTCGTGTGATTTCTTCAACATCATATTGGAAATGATTGGGAAAAATCACTGGCCAATACAAGAGGCACAATCTATTTCAAATCCTCGCAACTCCTTGCATACCCCGACGATATTGATATAATAGGTAGATCACAGCGAGATGTCAATGAGGCGTTTGCCAGTATTGAGATGGAGGCGCCGAAAACTGGTTTGGAGGTAAACGAGGGCAAAACTAAATATATGCTGTCATCAAAAAAGGACGCTCACAACCGACGTCTTGGCCAGAACGTTTGTATTGGCAGATATAAGTTGGAGGTAGTCAAGGACTTCGTCTACCTTGGCTCCGCAGTGACCTGGAACAACGACATCAGTTCCGGAATCAAACGCAGAATTACTCTTGCCAATCACTGTTTCTTTGGGCTCATGAGGCAACTGAATAATAGAGCCATCTCCCGAACGACAAAGTTGACTCTATATAAGACCCTTATCATTCCGGTCCTGATGGACGGCGCAAAAGCATGGACACTATCAAAAGCGGATGAGGAGGTCCTTGGTCGGTTCGAGAGATGGATTTTGCGCATGATTTTCGGGCCTATAAACTCAGACGGGGGATGGAGAAAAAGATTCATCCACGAACTTTACGGGCTGTACAGCGACATGAGTCTAGTCAGGCGTCTACGGATTCAACGCATAAGATGGCTGGGCCATGTAGAGCGAATGGACACCACAGCTCCAGCTCGGAGAGTCTTTGAATCTAATCCCGAGGGACGAAGGAACAGAGGACGGCCGCACTTAAGATGGCGCACACAGGTGGAAGGGGACCTCAGTCAACTGGGTGTGCGGCAATGGAAAAGGCTAGCAAAATATCGTGCTAGTTGGAGGGACATGTTGATTGAAGCCCAGGTTCACCCCGAACTATAGCGCCCATTAAGAAGAAGAAGAAGATTACACCCTTTCAAGTTCCCACATAAGAAAAGAAGCCAATTAAGTTTGCCTCGAAATTTTATTTAATACCTGCACAATAGTACCACTCTAACCCTACACAACGATTCCAACGTTGCTCCCTAGATTCGAAGCACCCTTGATAATTCTCCGAAGTTAACTCGTTCAGAAGCATTGTTACAGCTACTTTGACTTCCTCTACACCGCCAGCTCCCTTAAGGTGTGACTTCATCTTTGGGAATAAAAAATCGGAGCTATAGGGTAAATGCGGCAACGTTGGAATGCTCTCTTTCGCCAAACAACTCGTGCACAATCAACGAGGAATGGTCCGGGGCATTGTTGTGGTGCAAGATTGGCGAGTTCCGGTCGCATATGGAAAACACGTGCTCGCAGCCTCTTCAGAATGCCAGTCACTGCCTGATCGGTAGGAACATATTTACGAAGAACGATGCCGCAGATATCCTAGAAAACGATTAACATTGCCTTCAGTCGCGACTTTGACATCTGCAGCTCCGCACTTTTTTCCACCCACTGCTGACTTTTTCTACGAGACTCGGCAACTTTTGAGGGTTTTTCACTAGATTTTGCTAAAAATTGACTCACGGCACGTACATATGTATGTATGTAGCTTGTAATGTGAGTCACTCATTTCTAATTTTTTTTTTTGTAAATAATACGAACAACACAACACGACTTCAGCCTTGAAATGTGGAAGGGCCCCCTTTCTAGACAGATGTTGATGAACGACGCAGTGTTGCCAGTTTCCAAATTATGACTACCTACATATAAATTCCCAGAACTTAGTTGCCATACCTCGTATACAGGGATGTCGAAACATGTCGAACGAGCGTTTTAGGTCATATAAAGGCAGGGCGCAGGTGTGTACGACTCTGACACACGATGAGCGAGTTCGGATCCCGATAACACCAACGCCATCGAATGTTTACTTTGCTGCGTCCCTCCTCGGCGGGGTATTGGCAAAACCTCCCGTAATATACATGCGATAAAAACTGTAGGTTCCTTTCACCTATGTGAAAAATAAATCACACACAACATGGGTGATTGAGACAGGCTTGGCTCTAGTCCTTCATGGCAGAGATGTTCTTGAGAATGTTAGTGTAATGCTTTGAATGGTGTCCACATCGGTATAGCGCTTTGTCGATTTGTCAATTTGTGAAAAGCGCGAACGAAGCTTTTTTGGAAGCCCAATTGTTTAGTCAAAGTGAGATGAATTCTTGTTTTAGAAGTATCATATTCAATTCCATTCCCATTAGCTTCAATGAAGTTTTGAGCCGATCTTTGAAGAATTCGCGCACAGTTTTGATGGCATCTTTGGCTACCACAAAATCGATTGGCCAAAATGTTGATCATTGTTTATAACTTCATGACTATCACTGAAGCGTTCCGATGAACGTTCTATTAAGTTAAGAATAGAACTTAATATTGGCTCTTTATACTTTTAAATTCTTCTAATAGAACGTCAGTGAAGGATGTGCCTCCCAAGGTACGGGGAAACTCTCATCCTTTCTGGACGAAAACTGTGACAGTCGTTTTTCACAAGCCTGTCTTAAGATGACTGCGACCTTTGCAGATTTATTGTGCCTGCTAGCCAATTAGCCGAGGAGCCTCTCCACTTCTATAATGAAGTTGAGAATGCTTCTCGTAGGAGCCAAGGTGATCCCTTCAGGAGTCATAACTTCGCTGAGAAGGATACGCTTCCTAAGATGGCAGAGAGCAGCACACTCACACAGTATGTGTTCCGCCGTCTCTTCGTCTTCAAGACAGAGGCGACACTCAGTTTCAGACGAGAGGCTAATTTTGTTTAGATGACATCTCAGACCGCAGTGTCCTGTTAGGTAGCTGACTAGTCTTCTGATATCCACCCTATTGAGTTTGAGTATGTCGCTAGAGTGTTGGTTCAGGGGTCGTATGAGTCGTTTAAATTGACGGTGTCCCCGAACGCTGTTCCAAAAGGACAGCAATTTTTCCCACTTGTCTAAGAAGAAATTTATTATAAGTAAAACAAGTTGTTGCAAGTAAATAATTCGGTTGAGAACTAAATTTATTGAACGGAGGCGACTCCTTTTATACTAAAAATATACAGTAAAGGCCAACTAAATGAAATCCCAACAAGTAGGGATTTTGACAGTTTAGTTTTGATATCATTCTTTTCAACACCCCCACTATATCAAAATAACAAATAAACTTATACATTTTTTAAATGATAATCAATTTACTTTTGAACAATACCAAGTGTTTGCATGAACTTATAATGTTTTATTCCTGACAATCCTTTAGTTAACAGATCCGCAGGCATACTAGAATTTGGCAGGTACTTCGTCTCAATTTTATTGCTGTTAATTACATCTCTGATGAAATTATATCTAACTTCAATATGTTTGGAACGCTTATGAGTATAGTGGTTGCTTGCCATCTTCAATGCACTCTGATTATCATTATATAAAATAATTTTATTGCAACGACCTATCAATTCACATTCTAAATTCTGTAAATATAGACCTTCTCTGCATGCTTCTGACAAAGCCATGTACTCTGCTTCACAACTACTGAGAGCTACAGTTTTTTGCTTTTTGCTTTCCCAAGAAATAGCAGATCCAGATTTCATGAAACAAAATCCTGTATATGAACGTCTATCAATGGCATCACTAGCCCAATCTGCATCCACGAAACCAACTAGTTCTGCTCCTTCTTTGGAATAGCTTAGGCAATAATTTTTTGTTTTCAACAAATACTTTAAAATTCTCTTGGCATAATTCCAATGCAATTGTGAGTAACAATTATTAAATTGACTAAGATAACTGACTGCGTATGCAATATCTGGTCGTGTCAAGACCGCTAAATACGTCAAGCTACCTATTAGTCTCCGAAAAGGTAAGTTATTATCACACATATTAGATTTCTCTATGTTCAATTTACTTTCTATGGGTGTGTTTGCTAAGTTACAATCAGTCATATTAAACTTATTTGCTAACTGTTCAATATAATTCTCCTGATCTATTGTAATGACGTTTTTATTCATATTAATTCTCATGCCTAAATACTGTTTAACTTGACCCAAATTTCGGATTTTAAATTTTTGGCTCAATGCTTTTATTAGAGACTTGGCTTCCATTTCTTCATTCGAAAAAATGATAAAATCATCGACATAAATACCAACAATAGTTTTCTTGTTGTTATTTTGACCTTTTATAAAAACACAAGTTTCAAGTTTACATCTACTGTACCCTAAGTTATACATTGTCTCATCTACTCTTTGATACCAAGCTAAGGATGATTGTTTGAGACCGCAAACAGCCTTTTTTAATTTTAGAACTTTATTAGGATCTTTAAGAGGAAATCCTTCTGGCAAATGCATAAAGATGCTTTCTTTTAAATAACCATTAAGAAAGGCTGTTGTGACGTCTAAGTGAGTAATATCCATACCTAATTGTACGCTCAAAGCAAACAGTAACCGCAAGGTTGAGTGCCTAATCACAGGTGAAAAGGTTTCCTGATAGTCCACACCTGCCTTCTGCGTGAAGCCTTTTGCAACCAGTCTAGCACGATGTCTCACTTGGTTATCACAATCAATTTTCTTTTTAAAGACCCACTTGCACTGCACTACACTAGCACTATCTGGAGCATTGACAATCTCCCACGCTTGGTTGTCGTTGAATGACTGCAGCTCTTCTGCAATCGCCTGCAACCACTGTTGTTTCTCAGGACCGCTGATAGCTTCTGCATAAGTCAGTTCATCTTCTCCTATAGCTGTGGTACTCAAATTTGCAAATCCATATCTTTCTGGTTTTTTTCGTTGTCTTTTCTTTGGTTCTTCATAGTTTATCTGAGGAACATTACTTGTTTCATATTCTTGCTGTTTCTTGTCTCTCTCTTTTTCTACGTTAGGTGCTTCTTTTTTATTTAAAAAATCAACCAGGCTGTCCAAATACTCACATTCACTGGAACTCGACTGATCATGAGTAGGTTCTGTCATCACCGCAGATTCCTGCATCAATTCCCCCACTGAATCTGTGGTCTCAACTGGAACAGTTACAGTTTCTATACTTCTTGGCTTCTCCATAATGACAACATCTCTACTCGTAGTTACATTTCTTTTAACTGGATTATAAACTCTGTAACCTTTGATGTTTTCATTGAAACCAACCAGTATATGCATCTTTGATTTTTTATCCCACTTGGTTCGTTTTTCTTTAGGTATGTGCATCATTGCAGGGCTTCCAAATATACGTATATGCTGTAGATCTGCTTCGAAAAGTAAGCATCTCGCTTTCTCCACTATGGTTCGGTTTGACCTTTCACTCAGTCCGTTCTGTTCAGGTGTGTAAGGGTTTGTTTTTTGATGTATGATTCCTTCCTTTTTTAAGAAACCTTCAAAATCATTACTGCAGTACTCACAGCCATTATCTGTACGCAAGATTTTTATTTTCTTATTCTGAAAATTCTCTGCCATAGATTTGAATTCTTTAAAGTGATTTAATACTTCACTCTTAGTCTTCAAGAAGTAAATAAATGTCATTCTGGTGTAATCATCAATGAATGTTAAGAAATATCGTGCACCGCCTATTGACACAGTTTCCATGGGTCCGCAGACATCTGAATGAATTACCTGAAGAGTCTCTGTGGCACGTGATCCGTGATTGCTGAACGGAAATCTTGATTGCTTTCCTTCGCAGCATATTTGACAGCTGGATTTGCTTGTTATGAACCCATCAGCATAATCAAGTCCTTCTACCAATCCACACTCCTTCATTTTGTTCAAATCCGTGCTATTAATGTGACCAAGCCGTCTGTGCCATGTATCGCCACTGACTGTCAGCATACAATTCTGTGTTTGTACTCTTTACTTATATACTCCATCAACCAGGTCGGCTATTGCAACTAACTCATCCAATTTGTTTCTTATGGAGCACTTATTATGCTTAAATACGACGCTGTTCCCATTTTTAATTAATTCGCTCACTGACAAGAGGTTAGTCGTGAGACTTGGTACACACAACGCATTCTGCACAGTGATGTCGTAATTGTAGCTCGTCGTTATTTCTATGTCTCCTGAACACAAAACGGGAACTTTCGTCCTATTGGCGACAATGATTTCTGGTAAACTTGATGAGTACTTAGGATTTTTCAACCAACATTTGTTCGGCGTCATGTGCATGCTTGCACCCGAGTCGATGTAAAAGTCACTTTTACTGAATCCGCCACTGAGAAAAACAACGTTGAAAGCGTTATTTTGTTTCTTATTTTCCGTTTTCTCCTTCAAAAGTGGACACTGATTACGGTAGTGACCAATTTCCTTACAACGATAACAAGTTATTGTTTTTGTTAATGATGTTGGTTTTGACGTATTCGATGTCTGTCCGCCATGCTTACTAGTGCTGCCCTCTTTAGTTGATTTTCTATGCCATTTTGCTGCTAGTGCTGAGTTACGTTCCGATTCATTCGTATCTGCCACATCCATATCAAGTAATTTCGACTTAATCGAATCTGCGGTTATTTGAATCCCGGAATGCTCTATAGCCATTATCATTGGCATAAATCGCTCTGGTAATCCGGCAAGTAGCAATGAACCAATCCATTCATCATTTATAGCGAAGCCTGTTCCGCTTAAACGTTGAGACGTTTCAACAATTTGTGTCACATAATTCGTCATATGTTCACACTTTTCTAACCTTATAGAAATTAGATGACGAAGCAACGTAATCCTCCGAGAAAATCCTGAATCGTCGAACATTGAACGTAGTTTTGTCCACAATTCCTTCGCGGTGGTTGTGTTCTTTATGTGCACAAAGAGCGACGGATCAATCGTCAAAATCATTTTTGCGCGAGCCTTTGCATCTGCCGCTGCTGCATTTTCATCCGTTCCTTCTTGCTTTAGGTACTTGTCGGCGCCCTCCAAAACTAGCAAGTTCTCAACTGCGAACGCCCAATCGTCGAAGTTCTCGCGACCTTTCAATTTTGGCACGTTAGTAAGATAACCCGAACTCATTTTTTAATTTGCACAAACACACAAAAAAAAAAACACTTTTAACTGTTTTTCCTACTTAAATGGAGACTGGGCCCATAACCTATAAGTAAAACAAGTTGTTGCAAGTAAATAATTCGGTTGAGAACTAAATTTATTGAACGGAGGCGACTCCTGTTATACTAAAAATATACAGTAAAGGCCAACTAAATGAAATCCCAACAAGTAGGGATTTTGACAGTTTAGTTTTGATATCATTCTTTTCAACATTTATCTTAGACCTGGGGGTGCCACAGAACGGTTCCGGACCTACATATATATTTATCGCTGGAACCTTTCCTGGCAAGTTGGTCGGCGATTTCGTTGCCCTTGATACCTTTATGTCCTGGCACCCACTAAAGTTTAAAATTTTTTTTCTTTGGCGAGGTATTGTAGGGCATCATGGCATTCCTTGACGGTTTTTGAGTTCGTGCTGTTCGAACCCAACGATTTAAGCGCTGCTTGGCTATCAGAGTGTATATTGATTGTTACTCCTCCAATGCCAGTCTCAAGATTTAGATTGGCGCATGTTAGGGCGGCATACAGCTCTGCTTGGAAGATGCTGGGACTTATTCCCGGGCCTTCGAGATCTTGCGTTTTGGTCCAAAAAAGCCGACGCCAACCCGTAGGTGACCATAGGTCTTACTATCGCCGTGTACAACCAGTGGACTACCTTATGCTTAAGTCCCCAGGTTTTACCGTAGGTGAGACGACAGGCCCACTTGGCCTTAGTCGCTTTCATGATTTTAGTTTTCACATTGGAGTTCCAGTTGAGTCTGCGGTCTAGGACAATACCTAGATACTTTACCTCCTCTGAAAATCCTATGCGTGTGCCATTTAGAAGGATTGAGCAGGGTTGTACCTTTCTCCTCTTTGTAAATGGGATTAAGATTGTCTTATTTGGGTTGATCGATAAACCCTCTCTGCCACACCAGTCAGAGATAAGTTGGAGCGCAAGCTGCATGCGCTTATAGGCAGTGACTTCGCACTTGCCCGTAGCAATGACTACTAGGTCATCAGTATATCCGATGACCTCGTAGCCCCAAGTGGTTAGCTTGCGTAGCAGATCATCGATGACTATCGACGAAAGTAGGGCTGAGAGGACTCCCCCTTGTGGGCATCCTTTAGCCGCCGATACTGTCACTGAGACCTCTTCGCATATGGCTGATATGATACGGCTATTTAGCATCGCCCTAATCCAGTGGTTAGTGGGATGGTCCACACCCCTTCAGGATAGTGCAGTGGTCATAGCCAGTATTATCGAAGGCTCCCTCTATATCGAGGAAGGCGCAAATTGCGATCTCCTTTTGTGTGAAGCTATTTTCAATACGCGTCACCAAGTGGTGTAGCGCGTTCTCAGTAGATCGTTCTTTGCGATATGCATACTGGTTGGGATGCAGAGGTGTCCGATTCTCCAAGATACCTCTAATATGGAGTTCTATCAATTTCTCCATTGTTTTTAGAAAGAACGAAGTCAAACTGATTGGGCGACAGGATTTAAGACACTCACTTGGTTTCCGAATCTTGGGGATGAAGACAAGATTGACCTCTCTCCAAATTCGGGGTATGTATCCCAGGTTGAAGCAAGACCTAAAAAGAACTGTCAGTGGTGATACAAATGTATTCAAGCCTTTCTGTAAGATCGCAGGAAAGACACCGTCTTTGCCTGGTGCCTTGTAGGGTTTAAATTAGCCAATTGCCCATTTAACTCTATCAGGGCTGAAGAGTCTGCCAGAGAGGCTATTTGTTCTCCTGTCGACGTTTTCTCTGACGTTAATTTGATCGCCCGAGGACATCGAGTAAGGAGTAGAACCAGGGAACTCCACCTCGAGCAAAGTGTCCAAGGTTTCCCTGCAATTGACGGTAAAGGTGCCGTCTGATTTGCGAAGCAGCCCGAGCCCATTTGTGTGCTCTCGAGATAGCGCTTTATGGAGTCGGGCCGCAGTTGGAAGCGAATCTATGTTGTCCAAGACGTTCTCTTGGATTTCCTCATTTCGAGGTTGTGTTTAGTTAGAGCAGATCTGTAATCAGTCCAACTATTATACCGTTTAGCTCTGTTGAACAGCGATCTCACCTGTTTCCTTAGGGACTCAAGCTGAGTATTCCACCAGGGCAGCAACCACACTGCTGGCTGTGGTTTTTCTTTTACAGCAGTAGGTGCAACCACCATACTGCTGGACTGTAGGTTTTCCTACTACGGCAGTAGGTGCAATCACCATACTGCTGGTTGTAGGTTTTCCTAGAGCGATTGGTTCTACATCTACGGATGTTTTCATCTGGCTTTTGATGATCACCTTAATGATGTCAAATCTATAAGCCACTTGGCACTTGAGTTTTATTAGTCGAGCCAGAGACTTGTTGCTGACTGCCAGAACTAAGTTTAGGAGCTTTTCTCCTTATTTGACGTGCTCTGCATGACTCTCCAGATCTGTGCATGTAAGCCGTCATTTTGCGAATCCAGCGTCGCCAACACCATTGTGATGGGTAAGCCGGTGCTTTGTGGGAAGACGCCCCGAACGACTATAAGATAGGTGCGTATGGACCTCATAATAAACTCCTGGTGTTGTTATAATGGAACACAATTTTTCTGCTTTCAGCCATTACCGGGTGTTTTTGGATGATTTTGAAGTTCAGACGGTCCCAGAGTAAACGATTCCAAGTGACCAACCGATTTAGACATGGGTCGATTTTGTTGCGGTTCAGCAGCCCCGTAAAGTCCTTTGCGTTAACCTTTGTGACACCCACACACAAGGCATTTTTACATACATACATACATTTTCAGTGGCCCGCATGTTCCACTAGAAGAGTCGCGGGGGTAATGCGCGCTCGCGGGATCTCCAGGCCACTCGATGTTCCGACATCCACTCTAACTCATCACTTTTTCCAACCACCTCGACCTGGGCCTGCCAAGCTGTCGCCTGCCTGATGGTATTGCATCCAAGGCACGCTTCGGAAGTCGTGATGATGGCGACATTCGTCTCACGTGACCAAACCATCGAAGCATAGCTCTTTCCGTTCGGAGAAGCAGCTGCTCAACATTGAGCACCCCGCGCACTGCCGTGTTTCTCACCCTATCCCGGCGTGTAACTCCCAAAACAGCACGAAGAAATATCATTTCGGCAGCTTGTATTCGCGATCTTATTCTTTCGGTCAATACCCAAATTTCATGACCATAGGTAAGAGTTAGAACAAATACTGAGTTAAAAACCGTAAACTATGCTTTGACACCAAGCTCGGTCTTCCTGATTACAGATCTTCCAAGCTGTTTCAAAATTGACCCAGCTTGGCCAATCCTGCGGGAAAGCTCAGTATTACTCCTGCCATCACTCGCGAAGAAGACGCCGAGATACTTAAACTTCTCCACCTGCTTCAATGGGACTCCACTAACATGTAGAGTGCATGGGACAGGTGTTCTGGAAATAACCATAACCTCGGATTTGTCCACGTTAACGCTCATTCCAGCATCAGCACATACGGCCACAAACCTATCTAGCGCGCGTTGAAGTTCCATCTGGGAGGATGTGAGGACAACTAAGTCATCTGCAAAAAGAAGATGACTTATCCTCAACTCTTCCAATATAAAACACTCCTCGCCTCGACTGCGCTGCAACATCCAGTCCATATATATAATGAAAAGGAGAGGTGACAAGATGCACCCTTGGCGAAGTCCAACACCCACGGTGAAAGGTATTGATTTACTACCGTTAACCAGAACGCAGCTGCTACAGTTTGTGTATAGCGACTGGATGGCCCTCAATAGAGGACCATCAATCCCATACTCCTGCAGAACACTCCAGAGTTTACCTCGAGGAACTCGGTCATACGCCCTTTTCAAATCTGCAAAGCAGCTGTAGATTGGTTTGGTGTACTCCCAAGTCTTCTCGAGTACGATTCTTAGAAGGAAAAGCTGGTCGGTTGTACTTCTGCCGTGACGAAACTCGCCTCCAACACCTTAGCGTAGACTTTACCGGGGACATTTAAAAGAGATATGCCCCTATAGTTGGATCCCTCTTTCTATCCCCCTTTTTGAAAAGAGGAACAATCACTCCAGTTTGCCAATCGCTAGGTGTCTCACCGCATTCCCAGGCCACGACACGAGAGAGCCATAATACTCCCTCTTTACCCATTGCCTTAAGCATTTCTGGCCGAACTTCATCCACACCGGCGGATTTGCCAACTTTTAGTAATTCAATCGCTAAAATGACTTCCTTCACCGTTGGACTATAGGTCTGTCCCCCACAGTGCCCTGTTCGGGATTGAGCAGCTCCGAAAAGTGCTCGCTCTATCTGCGTAAGATATCCATCTCATTGGAAAGCAACACCATCTTTGGATTTGAGAGCTCCGTGGCGCAGTGGGTAGTATGTTGGCCTCTGACGCCGATGACTCGGGATCGAATCCCGACACAACCATTTCATCGAACGTGTTTTTCACGGTGTTTCTCCTCAGCGGGGTTCTGACAAAACCCCCTGTAGTAAAATTGTCATGAAAAGCTTCTCGAAATTCGCCGTTCGGAACCGGCAATAAAACTGTAGGTCCCTTTCACCTATGTGAAAATGAAATCACACACAACATGGGTGATTGAGAGAAGCTTGGCTCAGGTTCTTCATGGACTGTAACGCCAACATACATACATACATCTTTGGATTTAACTGCTTCGATGATGTTGAATTTCCTTCCTTTGAGCCGGCGCATGGTTTGTCAGAACATCTTTTTCGCAGATCTATGGTCGCCTTCCAACTTCTCGCCGAACTCCTTCCAGGACTGCTCTTTCGCTGCTCGCCCAGCAAATTTGCAAGTTCTTCGCACCACAGTGTATCGGTCACGAGAAGCAGAGTCCCTCAAGAGAATCCAGTCTCTGTAGGCCTTCTTCTTCTCTCTGATGGCTTCTTGAACACCGGGTGTTAAACCACGCAGTTATTTTCTCACCATCAGCCACAAACATCACGTGCAGAGGCAACGACAGCTGTTGAAAATAGTCGCCATTCTTCCTCTACATGCGATGGAACAGTTGGAACCTGCTTGAACCTTTCGAATATTTGTCGTGCAAAGTGTTGCCGCACCTCACTGCTCTGTAGTTTCTTCCACCGTATGCGTGTAACCACTCTCGGTTTCCGCCTTGGCAGACGAGGTACTCTATCCGTAAGATACAGCTTACACAATACCAGGTGATGATCAGTTGACAGTTCAGCCCTTCTCAACACACGAACGTCACAAACCATCCGTTTCACACACGATGGTACCACAAAGAAAACTATCAGCGATTTCTGTTGAAGACTCCGACGATACTACGTATATTAATGAATGGCTTTGTGCGGAAAGAAGGTGTTCATAATGGACATGCCATTTGCACAGCAAAAATCCAACAACCTCTCTCCGTTCGCGATCACACTCCCCCGTGTCGTTACATCCACACCCACGTGGGCGTTGAAGTCACCCATCAGGATATAGGAATCCATCTCAACCACCTATCAAGGGCCGCATCAATTTCATCCAGGAAAGTCACATACTCAGACTCTAGATTCGGTGCATACTCCTGCACCAAAGCCAAAGTTGATCTTTCAAACTTGAGTTTTAAGATCGCGATCCTCCCTCCTAATGGTATCCACTCTAATACCCTGTCTGCCAGCCTGGGACTCATGAGTATCCCCACTCCCGCCTGTGCAGACATTTGACGTGCAACTCCCGACAGGAAGAGTTTCCACCCGTCCGAAAGGTCCACAGTTTTATATCCTCTTTGCTTTGTCGAAGAGATACCTACGATATCTAACCAATACCTGGCAGCTTCTTCAACCAGCTCGTGGTACTTCCCTGTGAGCGATGAGACGTTCCACGTGCCCATCCTAAGTCGATGCCGTTGGCTGTTGCCCTTTCCTCCCCGCACGCACTGGTTATGCCACTGTCGGGTTGCTCGTGACTTCTTCGGGCTGCCCGACTGGCTGTCGAGTGGAACAGACCGGCCACCAGACGCTCGCATACTGCTACCATTTAGGCCTTGCTCCGAATGGGGCCCTGGCACACCAGAGTAGGTCATTTCCGAGGCTTCTCTTCTCTTTGCATCATGGGGGCTTGCGCTTCGTTAGCCAGGTTTGGTCCGTACGAAAATGAATTCGCACACCCCAAACCTGTTGCCCGCTCCCCACCACGAGGAGGTCAGCTGCCGGGGGGGCCGAGGCATATTTTGTATTTTGCTTTTTTTGTGCAACATTTAGTTCCTTGGCAATCGAAACAGTGCTTACATCACGATCAGACTCGATAAACTCGATAACTTCCAAAAAGAAGTCAAGAGTGTTGAATCGCATGATTAAGCAAGAATATTTTCGAGGAATTCTTGCAGTTCGTCGACCCTGCCAAGTTGCACCACCTTGTTGAAAATTGACATCATCCCATTCAAGCCATTGCATGGCATCGCGTATTTTAATGCTTTTTAACAGCAAAGCTCACCAAACAATCGCTTTTTGGGGATATGTCGGCTGTTCTTGATATTCACGCAGATTGTCCTTGGGGGAGCTTTGAATCTTCACAATCCTGTTCACCGCTGAAGGCGAAGACTTTCAACATTTATTTCCTAAACCTTAATTGGACATGAGTCTTAAGTTAATAATTCAAGTCTTTACAAGCCCATTTCATGGTTCATATAAGCCAGTTGATGTATTCAAAAGAGCACCTTTCTGGTAAACCCCATATACCAATGAGCAATACCTTCTCCTTAGCTATCAACAGAATCTTTTGTCTGTCATTATGTCCAATGAATGTCTCACTATCCAACCATATCCATTTCATCCATGCACCTCATCTCCATCGCCATCTCTATCTCATCGATGTCTAATTAACATGCCGCACGTATTAAAGGATGACAGCGACCAGGAGACAAGCAGAAAACCTCCCAACACCCGCTCCTGTTGTCATTTGGGCAATGATTCCGACGAAGAACTGTCTTTATCTTGTAATCCAATTTTAGAGCAAAGACGTCTTTGCTCCACCATCGGACTTTCAACTCAAATATCCGTCCGTCAGTTACAGCTTAATGCAATTAGCTTCCGGTCGTTCACAAAATGAAAGAAACTGCCTCTCGTCCTCACCAGCTTACCGAGCCACCGACACCCCATCCGAGGCCGTCGCATTTCGTTCACTATTCGTTCCGTTTTCACTTTCGTTGCGTCGATTTCCTTTGAACTTTTCCATCGTCTACCTAACGTAACGAGGCACGGTATCTAATGGTGGATATGTATATGTCAGTATGCGTGTTTAGGCACCTCTAAAAATATCCAGAGTCGTTGCCTCCTTCACTTGCGCTTCCTAACGAATTCATCATCATCTCCATCAACACCGCCGTCTTCGTCGTCACCATTCACCTCGTCATCATTTGCACGTCGTGGTCGTAGACCAAATCATAGTTGCCAGTTACTGATTCAGTGTGCAATTCTGCATTCCTTATGTCATGATAACCACGGCGACGATGAAGATGGAGGTACACCATCATCACCACCGACACGATATTTAGAACCAAGGTGCACCAGCCAAGTGCACTGTGACCATGAAGGAGTTTAAGAACCCCATACGAGCTCGAGCGAACACATTTTCTAGATGCTTCCAATGGCACCCGTGTACATCGAAAGTTGGCGCTGGACGTAAACTTAGAGCTATGATACAGTGTGTCCCTGCAAAGTGCGTATTGAAGGTAGTTGTAGCGGATGAGGGTGGTGGAGCACGGACAGAGAACATTCCTTGCTCTGCATGTTGAACATTTCAACTCGCATTTGCATACTAATTCATCATCACGTTTCGTATCCGTTTATCTGTCTCTCGTTCTTTGGTCGCAGCTCGTCAGACTTCGTTAGTTGTTAGGTGTTTGTCTGCTGGTTCATTCGTCGTCCAAGATCAGACTCAGCCTTCTAGAGTAGTACTCCAGCTATGTGACTTATAGTCGTGGGTCGTTGTCGTCGTTATCATCGCCGTCATCGTTGTGTTCGTTGTCTATCGTGATAGCAGTATATTTATCTCTGTACCATGCCTACTGCACCATGTTGTTTGTTGAATCAATGATGTTGCAACTGACCAAATAGGCATACAACCGCGCCATGATGGCCAAAAGTCAACAAGATACTTTCTGGGTGAATAGAAGCCCATTTTTATGGACAAACCAATCGCTAGGTGTGGATGCGCACGCCATGCGGGTAGAGGCTGAGTCCTGGCGATTGCGAAATGCGTACCCATGTGTGCGAGCTGATATTTGACTTTGCTGAACTGTTCTTCTTGATTTATGTTTCTGATACGGCTTTGTATGACACACTGATGAACGACAAATAGGGGCAAGTGTTGGGAATAATTTGTATCTGCGTCTATGTACCATCGTGTACTCGTGTGCTCTTTGACTGTTACAATGTTGAAGGCAAAGTAAATCGGGAAAAGGTAGAAAGCTATGGCTCCAAGTCAGCAGGGATTGAGTCAATAAGGGATAACGGAGGTTCAATGGAAAACTTTCACCACGAAATGCTACTTCCTCATTATCTGTCCGTTTTGTAGTAGAAGCAACCAACAGTTTCAGGGTGGGCAGATACATCTTGTAGATTTAATACAGACAATAAGATTTCGTGCTTCTTCGATAAGGCAAAGAGGATCCAGAACTGTGGATCTTTCGGACGGTGGACAGATCAAATGCTTGCGCAGGTGACGGGTGTTTTGACAAACGACCAATCGAATTAGCATAGGCTTTTCAATAAATGTATGGATAGAATATGACATAGGTTAAGAGGCCACTGCAGTTTTGCTAAACGGCATGCATCCAAAAAAGGAATTTTTTAATGATTTAGATACATAGGTGCATAAATAATAAATCATTTTGTAGTGACACGGGTTAAGTAGACTTTTAGCGCAACGGTTGTTTGTGACTTATTGACATATCTGTACATACTTCCGACTTAAGGAAGCTACACAAGGAAAACTCTAATGGAGTTAATATGCTCATTTTCAGTTGTTAGTTCGGATTGACTTTGCGTGAGATATCCATGTCCGCAAGCCGCTCGTGCAGATTGTCTACTGTGGCATTACTTGTGCGGCATAGAGTGCCGTCCTGATGGACCCACATGCCATTCAAATTCGTTTCATCTAACTTGGTAATACCAATAACATCGTTCTTCGTGCACAACGGTGATGTCGGCGGCTGACAATCCATATCAAACAGTTTTCTTTCAGCGGATACATTTCCACTTGGCGGACCTCGGCTTACTAGGCCGTAGCCCAACCGACTAATCCTGTTTTTTGGCGCAGGAAGCTCGCCATTCACCCTTCCCCGTCTGTAATTTCCATAGGAAATCTTCAGATGGCACCATGACGAGGTGGGAATGGGACTACTATGTAGGAGACTTCAATGCTAAGGCGGGTAAGGAGAGCATTTTTGAACGAGTCATCGACAAACATAGCATATACGACACCACATCGGATAACGGTAATGGACATGCTACGGGGCGAAATATCCTTCTAGCCAGTACACGCTTCCCGCACACCGATGTACACAAAGGCATCTGGCGGTCATCAGATCAATGAATCACTAACCAGACACTCCTCCACTATTCTTGATGTTCGAACTTTCCGAGGAGCTAACATCTACTCTGACCAGTATCTTGTAGTAGCCAAGATGAGCCTGCGGATATCACGACCGCAACGGAGTAGATTGAGAATACAAAGTTATGATCGCGTCTCCCTTAAGCTCTCCAATACACATTAACCCTCCACTATCAATAAAACAACCATGGAACAAGCCCTGAAAGGCACTGAATCTGAAGTTTTGGGCTTCAAGGCTCCACCACGAAAAAACACCTGGTTCGATTACGAGTGGAGGAGGATTCGCACAGCGAAGCAGGAGGCATATAAAGCGTCGCTGCATAGAAGAACAAAAGCAGCTCGTGAGCTCTACGAGTTAAAAAGAAGAGAGGAGCATAAGCTTCTCAGAAGAAAGAAAAAAGAGCGCGAGACGCGCGCGATTGGTAATCTGGAGAGGTGTCACTGCAGGCGTGACGTTCAAAAGTTTTATCAACAGATAAAGCGAACAAAGTTATAAAACCAGAACGTAAGCCTGCAGGGACGAGAAGGGACACGTAGTAGAAGAATCTCAGTGGATGCTGAGAATATGGAAGAACAACTTCTGCAGACTGTATAACGGCGATGTTAGTCAATATACCGCTCTCAGGCAGAATGATCCATTTCTTAACGACGAAGATCGCAGAAAATTCCGTCGCCCTAACCTCTACGAAGTTAAGATCGCCATGTCGAAACTCAAGTCGAATAAAGCTGCTGGCGCAGGCGGACTGTCCGCTTAGCTCTTCGAGGTAGCTGGAGATGACTTGATTAGGAGCATGCACCAGCTCATCTGTAAGGTATGGTCAGAGGAAAGCATGCCCGAGGAATGGAGTCTCAGCATCGAATGCCCGGTTCACAAGAAAGGAGACCCTTCTGACTGCGCCAACTACAGAAGAATAAGTCTCCTTAACATCGCCTACAAAATCTTCTTTGTCGTTTTGTGTGAACGCCTGACGCCTTTTGTAAATAAGCTGATAGGTCCTTATTAGTGTGGATTCAGGCCAGGGAAGTCCACCATCGACCAAACCTTCGCACTAGGGCAGATTCTGAAAAAAAACAATGAATTTCAAGTCACCACTCACCACCTATCTGGGGACTTCAAAGCCACATACGGCAGCGTAATTGGAGACGAGCTATACAACGCTATGTCTACCTTTGACATCCCTGCTAAACTCGTCAGACTATGCAGGATGACTTTGGAGAATGCTCGCTGCTTCATCCGAATCGATGTCAAAAAGGAATTTAGGCATACGCTGTCGTGTAATTTCTTCACCATCGTATTAGAAATGATTGTGCAAAAATCACTGGCCAACACAAGAGGCACAATTTATTTCAAATCCTCACAACTTCTCGCAAACGCGGATGACATTGGCATAATCGGAAGAACAGAGCGAGATGTCAATGAGGCGTTCACGGGACTGAGGCGGAGGCGGCAAAAATTTGGTTGGCAGTAATCGAGGGCAAATCTAAATATATGCTATCATCAAAAAGGGACGCTCACCACCGACGTCTTGGCCAGAACGTTTGTATTGGCAGATATAAGTTTTAGGTAGTTAACGACTTCGTCTACCTTGGCTCCGCAGTGACCTGGAACCACGAAATCAGTTCCGAGATCAAAAGCAGAATCACTCTTGCCATCGCTGTTTCGTTGGTCTTAGTGGGCAATTGAGTAATAGAGCCATCGGCCGAACGACCAAGTTGGCCTATACAAGACCCTTATCATTCTGGTCTGCTGTACGGCGCAGAAGCATGGTCGGTTCGAGAGAAAGATTGTGCGTGTGATTTTCGGTCCTATAAACGCAGACGGGGGATGGAGGAAAAGATTTTACCATTAGCTTAATGGGCTCTGCAGCGTCATGAGTCTAGTCAGGCGTCAGCGGATTCAATACCTAAGATGGCAAGGCCATGTAGAGCGAATGGACACCACGGCTCCAGCCCGTAGAGTCTTTGAATCTAATTCCGAGGGATTAGGACGGCCGCACTTAAGGGGACCTCAGCCAACAGGGTATGCGGTAATGGAAAAGGCTACCAAAAGTTCGTGCTAGTTGGAGGGGCATGCTGGCTGAGGCCCAGAAGAAGAAGGACCTCGTGTGGATTGGCATAGTCACAATTTCGAAAATGTTGCTTATTGACGTACCCATTCATCCAAAAATTGATCTTCGGTTCTTCAGTTCTTGGAATATTTTGATTTTATAAAGATGTAGGTCGAAGTCTAAGTACAAAACCTGCCAAGTTGATGCCTGCGAAAGGCTGAGTTCATGGGCGAGGCACGAAATCCACTGACTTGAGTTTAAAAAAAAAAACTGTAAACAGTAACTAAAGCACCATGCAGTGTGAAAATCGACCAGTTCTTATAGAAAACGCCTGTACAATATATGTAGGTATACTTCCGCAGCGACAGACGATTTTCCTCTGCACAAAGAGTCGAGTCATAGTATTTCCTGGGGTCGAACCGACCTCTTCCCAGGTTCAATTTTGAACAAAAACCGAAAAAGATGTTAATTAAATACCTTTTTCATCCCACCCGTGACTCTATCCCGAAATTTGACATTCCTCCATCCGTCCAATGCTGGCAAGTCATAAAAGTCTCACTTTACGAGTATGCTCTCCAGCAAGACCAAAAACACAACAATCAATTACAATTCGTAACTTTTATGACTTCACAAATGCATTGAGCTCCCAATGGAGACTCAAAGCAACTAACCACCAAACGGTCGGTTGAATGCCCTCTCAAGATCACTAAATTCATTGGCACATACCACATTTTCGTATATTTCGTGAATGGGCAAAAAGAATCATTTTTCAATCTGTTGGTGTCATGTTTAGTTGCAAAATTAAGAGACGGCGGAGAAAAGGCAAAAAACCAAAACCGAAAACCCAGGAGCCATTCGAGTAGATGCAACAGACTGTTGCATGTATTATGAGTTTTTCATTTCTTTTTTTTTTGATTTTGTTGGCATTATTGCAATGCTACATAATGACGAGATGTGTTTCGCGGGGACGCACAGTCATCCTCGTCGTCGTCATCATGGTCGTTGTTCCATTTGGATGAGGAAACAATAAAACCAAAAAAAAAAAAAGGAAAGAGTTACGCTCGGCAGAGCAGATTTTCGGCAGAACAGTGACGCTGACTATGGTTTCGTCGTTATCGTGAGGATTGGCAGCGATGGTTTCCCATCCAAAAACCACTTTGTGTTTTGTAATTAGACCGTGACAAGCAATCATTGCAATTATGGGAAAGTTTCAGTGTTCAATGTTTGTCACAAGTAGGATCTGCTTGTCATTTGCCTATAGTTCCATTGTTTAAATCTTACGCCAAACTGATATACCCCACAGTTTAAAAAACTTCAAAAACCATATGCTTATACGCGTTTTTCTTTAAATTTCCCATCTCCTATCTGCTGTTGAGTCCTTTCGGATGTGGTAGATATATACAAAAGATTTGAAACATCACAAAACCATTAATGTCAGGAATGTAGCACGTGATCCGGAACCTGAATGATGCCCAGAGAAAATTTAAAAAAATTGACTTGGGCGTGCAAGATCCTTAATCGAGTACAAATTTGCGATTACAGATTGCCTGTATGCGATTTTTTGTATGGCAGCATGGCACCCCCTTAGACAAAGCTAACCTACTTGCTGCCCATTTCGCAACCAGCTCTCAGCTGCCAGCCTGTACTTCGTCTCCGCCTGTACTAGAGTGCGTCAATTCCACCATGGGACTAATCCACTTCCGCACTCGTACAGTCGCAAGGGTTCTTAAGGACCTTGACATACACAAATCCGCTGGTCCAGGTGGAATTGTCCCAATAGTTCTGAAGAGGTGTTCTTCTACGCTGGCAAGACCACTGCGTAAGCTTTTTTACCTTTCCTACTCCTCTGGGCTCTTTCCGAGTAGGTGGAAAACAGCATTTGTCCAGCCTATACCCAAAAAAGGCGAATCATCATCTCCCTCCAACTACCGAACATCCCTTCTTTCCAAGGTCATGGACATGCGGAATCACGCGCGGACAATCACGGAAACTCCTCAATGACTATCAATACGGTTTCCGCAGCAACAGATCCACTGGTGATTTGATGGCATATCTCGCTGAAAAGTGGAATCACTCGCTTCACCAAGCAGGTGAAAGCAAAATTGTTGCACTGGATATTTCGAAACATTCGACAGGGTTTGGCATGAAGCCCTTTTGTTGAAAATGCGTGCTTTTGGGATCGATGGGTCTCTTTTCCAATGAATTAGAAGCTACATTTCGAATCCCCTAATCCCCACCAGGGATTGGAAAGTAGTCAAGCTAGAGGATGTTAAGGGACCTTCAAGATTGATTACCATCGTAATCAATCAGGATTCCCTGGCACCTCTAGCTCTGGTCAACAACATGATCTCTCTGGGCTTTGACTCTGCGAAGCTCAGAATATACAAAAAAGACGGGGAGGACTCAGGTAAGAGAGCCTCTTGTGCTGCATCAGCCTACTCCATGGTATCGACGAACCTAGAGCAACTCCCTACCATGGAGCCGATGATCACTGAGGAGACTCTCTTGACTGGGACCCCCTCCAATGTAGTGAATGAGATTACCGGGGAAGACAGTAGTCTACTGTCCGACCTGGACCTTCCTGAGGTAGACCTTGGCGAGACTATGTCAGATTTCGAGCTGGAGTCTGACGAAGAGTCTGCCAACGTCACAGCGGTGGAGGTTAAAGACTGCGGCCATCATGCTGCGGATTCTTCAAATTGATCTCCATCATTCTATCGCGGCCTCGGCCGCCCTAATGCTCCGCCTCACCAAAAGCGGAGAAGACGTCGTTCTGATCCAGGAACCATGGATAGTAAATAACATGGAACATCCGAATATAAGCTCACCTACGTGCGCGATGCAGGTAAGCTAAGAGCTTGTATCCTAACCAAATCACACATAAAAACCCTTCTACTCCCATCCTACAGCGACCAGGACATCACGGCTATTAGTGTCGAGGGCAGTTCCCTCAAGATCTGGATTGCCTCGGCCTATTTAGCCCATGACCACCCAAGTCCTCCCCCTCCGGCCAACTTGGTAAACTTGGTCAAGGATGCGGAGCAAACAAATGCCGGACTGATCATAGGATGTGATGCGAATGCACACCATACGATTTGGGGAAACAGCAACATAAACGAGCGAGGTGAGTCTTTGTATAACTATGTATTACATACTAACCTCACCGTTTGCAACAACGGCTGTGAACCAACTTTTATTACCAAAAACAGACAGGAGGTCCTGGATGTAATTTTTGCATTGCAGGACATTGTCGACAAAGACAGGGATTGAAAAGTCCTAAAATAACACTCCATCTCTGACCATCGTTACATTTAATTCAGCATAGATAACTACGTCAGTGCCCCAACTCCTTTCAGGAACTACAGTAAAACTGACTGGCAAACATAGGGAACCTATGTTGAACCCCACCTAGGAATAACGAACCCTACTTTTCCGCTAAACTCAGCGGAATTAGACAGCTTAGTAAATGAGCTGACAGAAACCCTCAATAGAGCACTGTCCCAATCTTGTGCAGTTAGCACCCCCAGAGGCAAACCCAAACCCCCCTGATAGAATAAAGAGATAGTCTCCTTAAGGAAAGAGAGCAGAAAGCTCTTCAGCAAAGCTAAATATACCCGCTTGCAAGAGGGTTGGGACCTCTACAAGGAGGCACTCAAGTCTTTCAAAGCAGCGACCAGGAAGGCAAAGAGACAATCCTGGAGGGACTACTGCGATAATATATGGGCGGTTTCCGAAGCCTCAAGAATAAGGAGGATTTTGGCCCCGGTTCCGTATAATCCAAGCCACCTGATGCGTAATGATGGCTCCTGGACAACCTCCAGAGAGGAAGCCCTGGAACTTCTCCGAAGCGCACACTTCTTAGGCAGTAGTGACTCGGATATGACACCTCCTCGGGTCAATCAGCCGAGGACACCTTCCTTCAAGCGTGCTCCTGACCTAGTCAACTACAACAACGTCCTTTGGGCCATAAAGAGCATCGAACCCTACAAGTCTCCGGGACCGGATGGGATCATACCAGCTGAGCTCCAGCAGGTAGCAGATATGTATCATCCTCCCCTGGCTTGTGGTTATATACAATAGTTGCCTCTCCCTTTCCTAATTGCCCAGCAAGTGGAACGTAGCCAAAGTCATTTTCATACCCAAGGCAGGCAAAAGCTCCCACACGTATGCAAATGACCTAAGGCCTATTAGACTCACTTCTTTTCTATTAAAAACTCTAGAGGAGATTTTAGACGCACACATCCGTGCTATTGCCGTCACAGCTGCATCTCAGGAAGGCTACCGGATAACCAACATGCCTACAACAAGGGCGAATCGGCGGAAACAGCACTCCACTCATTGGTCAGTAAAATAGAAAGGTCACTGGAAAGTAAACAATACACTCTAGTCGCCTTTCTCGACCTTGAGGGCGCCTTTAACAATGTTGAATCAAGGCGCTGTCTGATCTGGGTGTTACGGGATCAGTGATAGAACTGGTACGACAGCTGCTAATACAAAGAGTTGTCAAAGCCAACTTCGCGGGTGCCGTGTCAACCAGAATGGTCAGCAAAGGTACACCACAGGGTGGAGTACTCTCCCCTTTCCTCTGGAACGTGGTGGTCAACGAACTACTGCTGTTGCTGGAGCAGGAAGGGTACGCTGTGATCGCCTATGCGGATGACATTGCTATTGCCGTCACAGGAAAATTTCCCAGCACTCTATGCGACCTTATGCAGAGTGGTCGCATACAGTAGAAACCTGGACACGGTACTGTGGACTTGGGGTGAACCCAATGAAGACCGATCTAGTACTGTTCACTAACAAATATAAAATTCCGCCCCTCAATCCACCGAGGCTGGGTGGAACTCAACTAACAATCAAAGAACAGGCTAAATATCTAGGCCTTGTCCGTGACAGGAGGCTGAATTCTTGATCAGATTCTTGATCGGGTCAAGAAAGCAACTGTTGCCCTCTACAGCTGTAAGAAAGTAGTGGGCAGGAGGTGGGGTCTCCAACCAAGCATTATCTACTGGCTCTACACAGCAGTTATAAGGCCCATCCTCCTATAGGGCGTCGTAGTCTGGTGGACTGCTCTGGACAAAGCAGTCAATCGAAACCTTCTGGGGAAGGTACAAAGATCGGCCAGTTTATATATAAGCGGAGCGATCAGATCAACCCCCACGGAGGCCTTAAATGTTCCACTACATCTTCCACCATTAAACCTTTTCAGCAAGCAAATTGCTGCATGCGCGGCCCTAAGGATGAGGAGCATAAGAAAATGGCCCACATCTCAAAAAGGCCACACCTCTATTCTAAAACACTTCAAAGTACCCATGGGCACTGACTACATCAACCCGCAGAATGTGTTCACCAGGAACTTCGAAGTTGTCTTTCCATCCAGGGAAGAATGGGCTGAAGGGAAAGTCATACCAAAGGACTCGATCTCCCTCTATACCGATGGCTCTAAGATGGAGTCGGGTATAGGCAGTGGGGTCTACTCCAAGGAACTTAACCTCAACCTATCATTTAGACTCCCAAATTACTGTAGTGTGTTTCAGGCAGAAATAACTGCGATAACGGAGGCCCTGGCGTGGCTCAGGATCAATGTAATATCCACAAAGGATATTATCATTTGCACGGATAGCCAATCTGCGATAAAATCCCTGGCAGCGGTAACCCACAAATCAAAAACATCCATTAACTGTCGCCTATCTCTAGATGAGATGATTGAACAGTTCAACATTAAAATACTGTGGGTTTCCGGGCATAGGGAGTCAAGCACACTCAGCCTACCTACCCTCGGGTACCTAGAAACACTAATAAGTACGGTAAAGCACATGATAAAGCTTCAAACCATAGAGGAGACCAATCTCCAATGGAATGAGAGCAATGTCGGCTTTATCACCAAACAATTATGGCCTAAGTTAAACTTGGGACGAACCAGGGACCTGGTGGCAACCAAAAGGGCAACCTTAAGCACTCTAGTGGGTGTCATTACAGGTCACTGCACCATTAGAAAACACGCCGCCAGACTGGGGCTATTCTACAATGGCTTCTGTCGCGGCTGCATGGACGAGGTGGAGGAGGAATCAATACACCACCTCCTCTGCTCATGTCCCACTTTTGCGAATCGCAGGAGGATTTACCTCGGCGCGCCCTTCTTCGACAATCTGAGTGAGCTAGCAAATTAAAAAATAGCCCAACTCCACCGCTTTATTAGAAGCACCGGTTGGTTCCCAGGTAGCGGATCAGGGTGTGGCTTACGCCTACCACGTCAACCTAACCTAACCTACCTTTCGAATCGTTCAATTCAAGTTGTTTTGGACGGATTCAAGTCTGATGCTCACTTTGTAAATGCTGGTGTTCCCCAGGGCTCCGTTTTGTCTCCGAAACTCTTTCTTATTTTTATAAATGATCTCTTGTCTGTTGATTTTAATCCAATTCACTCCTTCGCTGACGACAGTACCCTCAGCTTCTCATATTCGTTCACTAGTTTACCACCCTTTACTTGGGCTGTAAATAGTAAGTGGCAGCGTATGTTAAGCTCATTCAATTCCAATAACGACAGCATCATCCAATGTGGTGAAAACAATAGAGTGGAATTTAATGCATCCAAAACACAATGCTGTCTTTTGTCGTTAAAGCGTATAACTAACCCGCTGCCAGTATCCATGAATGGCACTTGCATCTCAGAAACCGATAAACTTTCCATCCTGGGTATGTGAGCGACCACATATTCAGTGTCGCTAAGAATGCTGCGAAATGCCTGGGCTTTTTATACAGATGCAGGAAATATTTCTCACCCTTAGATCTGGCTACAATCAATAAGGCGTTCATTCGCCCCAAATTAGAGTTGAACGCTCATGTCTGGTCCGGTGCTTCCAAGACCTAATTGTACCTACTAGACAGAATACAAAAACGAGCCATAAAACTGATAGGTGACCCCAGCATTACCAAAACATTAGACTCTCTGGAACACCGCAGGAATGTTACCTGCCTCTCCTTGTTTTATCGTTACTAGCACCAAAAATGCCCTGATGAAATAGCCAGTTGCATTCCGCCCCTTAAACATTTCTCCCGCAATACACGTCTCTCTAGGAATCCTCACCAATATAAGCTGAAGCCCGCTTTCGGACGTACTGTCAAATAGAGAATAGAGAATAGGGAATCTTTCATTAACCGAACCACACGAATCTGGAACTTTCTGCCGATTTTCCCCCCTCAATGCAACATGCAAGCATTTAAGATCAGTGTCCATCAGCATCTCCTCTATCCCCCACTGTGTCGCCGGCCTAATAAGGTTATTAGCCCTTGAGTGCGCGAAAATTATTTAAAAAAAAGCATAAGCCCTTTGAATAAAATGCTCCGAAATATGGCTCCTAAGTAAAGTCCACTTGTCTGTGAATCTGAACGATATATTAAGATATCCTTGATAAGATGGAATACTCATCTCGGTGTCTCGCTCCGTGTGGCACATTGCCATATCGCCATCTTGTTGTATTCAAATGAGAAACGAAGAAGTCAGAAATCATGTTTCGATAGCGCTCTCCATTGACGGTAACATTCTGCCCGGCATCGTCCTTAAAGAAATATGAGCCGATAATTCCACCAGCCTATAAAGCACATCAAACGTCCCGACAAAGCCCGAATTCGGCAATTTTGCTTGTCTACATATCCATTTAACCAAAAATGGGCCTCATCGGAACAAATTTTTGCGTTGTAGATGAGGATCAAGCTGAATAATTGTTTCGGCTCATTCACGAAACTAAGACGCGTATAATGGTCACGCGGTTTCAACTCTTAGGCTGCGGCCACGCAGTGAGCGACTGAGCGATTGAGCGACGAGCGATGAGCGGCTGAGCGACAAAAAAAAATTAAAACATATGGAATTGTATGGGGGTGGCCACGTAGGCCCTGAGCGACGAGCGATTTTCCTGAGCGACTGAGCGACGTCGCTCTGAAATCAAAATTGTTTTAATTTTTGCGACTGTCGCTGAGCGACGAATTCCAAAAATGGAAAAAATCAACACGAAAATGTTGATTTCTGCTGTTCGAAGTCGTCCAGTCTTATGGCATAGTTGAAAAATGTTTATATTAAAATGATGAAATGTTTATGTGAACGATACACGTGTACATTACACCACGGTTGCTACGACGCCTCCACCAAAGCTTCGTAATACGCAGGCGCACAATGTAGACCCTGACATGGCACGTACCTCCACTTTGTCTTGGTAGACATTGGAGAGGGTGCGAAGTACAGTACAAAGAAGAGACCACAAATATAAGAAACACTGTATAATGTCTTCTATCTCATCTTCTCGCACGTTAATTCCTATTGATGTATATGTTTGTCTTTTTTTAATCGCTCAGCGATGTCGCTCAGTAAATGGCCACTCGTCGCTCAGAATCGTCGCTCAGTCGCTCGTCGCTCAATCGCTCAGTCTGCGGCCACGCAGTGAGCGACTGAGCGATTGAGCGACGAGCGATGAGCGGCTGAGCGACAAAAAAAAATTAAAACATATCGAATTGTATGGGGGTGGCCACGTAGGCCCTGAGCGACGAGCGATTTTCCTGAGCGACCGAGCGACGTCGCTCTGAAATCAAAATTGTTTTAATTTTTGCGACTGTCGCTGAGCGACGAATTCCAAAAATGGAAAAAATCAACACGAAAATGTTGATTTCTGCTGTTCGAAGTCGTCCAGTCTTATGGCATAGTTGAAAAATGTTTATATTAAAATGATGAAATGTTTATGTGAACGATACACGTGTACATTACACCACGGTTGCTACGACGCCTCCACCAAAGCTTCGTAATACGCAGGCGCACAATGTAGACCCTGACATGGCACGTACCTCCACTTTGTCTTGGTAGACATTGGAGAGGGTGCGAAGTACAGTACAAAGAAGAGACCACAAATATAAGAAACACTGTATAATGTCTTCTATCTCATCTTCTCGCACGTTAATTCCTATTGATGTATATGTTTGTCTTTTTTTAATCGCTCAGCGATGTCGCTCAGTAAATGGCCACTCGTCGCTCAGAATCGTCGCTCAGTCGCTCGTCGCTCAATCGCTCAGTCTGCGGCCACGCAGTGAGCGACTGAGCGATTGAGCGACGAGCGATGAGCGGCTGAGCGACAAAAAAAATTAAAACATATCGAATTGTATGGGGGTGGCCACGTAGGCCCTGAGCGACGAGCGATTTTCCTGAGCGACCGAGCGACGTCGCTCTGAAATCAAAATTGTTTTAATTTTTGCGACTGTCGCTGAGCGACGAATTCCAAAAATGGAAAAAATCAACACGAAAATGTTGATTTCTGCTGTTCGAAGTCGTCCAGTCTTATGGCATAGTTGAAAAATGTTTATATTAAAATGATGAAATGTTTATGTGAACGATACACGTGTACATTACACCACGGTTGTTACGACGCCTCCACCAAAGCTTCGTAATACGCAGGCGCACAATGTAGACCCTGACATGGCACGTAGCTCCACTATGTCTTGGTAGACATTGGAGAGGGTGCGAATTACAGTACAAAGAAGAGATCATAAATATAAGAAACACTGTATAATGTCTTCTATCTCATCCTCTCGCACGTTTATTCCTATCGATGTATATGTGTGTCTTTTTTTAATCGCTCAGCGATGTCGCTCAGTAAATGGCCACTCGTCGCTCAGAATCGTCGCTCAGTCGCTCATCGCTCGTCGCTCAATCGCTCAGTCGCTCACTGAGTGGCCGCAGCCTTAACACTAGCTGGATCTTATAAGCTTTTAAGCCAAGATCTTTCCGTAAAATCTTCCACAGAGTGGATGAGCATGGTTCCAATCGCTGTGCACGATGGCGAATCGACTCATTCCAACGGCAATAACTCTTCTGTTCGCACTGTTTGTCGTCTTTGTGGATGCATATTATCCACTAGAGTGTACGTGGTGTTAAAACGATTCATCGTGTTCCGAATCACTTGCTTAGCTGGACGATTATATCCACCATAAAATGGACATAGCGTACGAAAAGTTTAGCGAACCGAACCACAGTTTTCAAAATAAGTTTTCACAAATTGCACGCGTTGCACTGGCGTTAATATAAAATGACAGAACATACTAACTACAAATCAACTTTCAACTGCCAAATTGGTAGTCTATAGAAAGAGCGTTGCCAGTTTAAAAACCAAACTTCTAAAAAAATACCCTGGTTAAGGTCCCTTCCATCTGTGTGCGCCACCTTAGATTCGGTCGTCCTCCGCGGCCTCGTCCCTCGGGATTGGACTCGAAGACTCTTCGGGTCGGAGCTGTCGCTGTCCATTCGCTCTACATGGCCTAGCTATCTTAGACGTTGGATCCGTAGAAGCATACTAGGCCGATGTAGCTGTACAGCCCGTATAGGTCGTCGTATATTCTTCTCCACCCCCCGTTTATACAGAAACGAAACGAAACGACCAAGGGCCTCCTCATCCGCTTTCTTTAAAGTCCAGGCCTCTGCGCCATAAAGGAGGACCGGGACGATTAAGGTTTTGTTTAGCACAACTTTGGTTTTTCGAGAGAAAGCTCTACTTCTCAATTACCTCTTGAGTCCAAAGAAGCAGCGGTTGGCGAGAGTAATTGATTTGATCTCAGCGCTGGTGTTGTTGTTGCTGGTCACTGGTGAGCCAAGGTAGATGAAGTCCTTTGACCGAATTTGTTGCTGCCAATTGTGACGTTCTGGCCAAGACGTCGGTGTTGCGCGTCTTTTTTGATTGACAGCATATATTTCGTTTTACCCTCGGTAACCGAAGACCCGCTTTAGCCGCTTCTGCTTCAATGCCTTCGAACGCATCATTGACGTCCCGCTCTGTTCGTCTTATTACGTCAATGTCATCCACGTACACAAGCAGTTGTGCAGACTTGAAATAGATCGTACCTCTTGGATTGGCCAGTGAGTCTCATATGATAGTTTCAAGCACGACGTGAAAAAATTACATGGGATTGCGTCACCTTGTCTAAACCCTTTCTTAACACCGAAGGTCTCGGTTAATTCGCTACCGACCTTAATGGAGCAGCGGGAGTTTTCCATTGTCATCCTGCATAATCTGTGTATCCGAGGCATCTTGCTCATTCATAACTTTGGGATTTTTAACGTGGGCGGATTGTTAGCCCGCCGCACAACCGCCATTCTGGTCGGGGTTTTTTTCGCTGCATACGTTTGTTCACCTCCCAACGGTTGTTGAAGAGGCTATCCAGAGGGCGCCGCGAGGAGGCCGTATGTCAACTTGACCCGGGCATTTAAAGAAAGTCAGAAAGCTGCACCAGCCCATCAGGAGGAGGTTCGACATTGGGCGCCTGAGCACACCGGAGGTTGCCAGAGTCTACAGGGAGCAGCTGAGCGAAAGACTCTACGGTATGCCTACGTCGAACACAAATGCCAATAATATGTGGCTGCATTGCCGCTCAGCCATTCAGGAAGTAGCCGAAACCGCCTTAGGATACCTACCACCCCCGACAAGAAACCCGTGGTATGATGGCGAGTGTGAGCAGAAAAAGGCAGCAACCGACGAGGCGTACCAAAAGGCGCTGCAGAGTAAAACCAGGGCAGCGCGAGAAGAGTACCGAGCCAGAAGAAGGGAGGAGAAGAAACTACTGCGACAAAAGAAAAGAATCTCCGCAGCCTCCCAGCTCAAGGATATTGAGGAGTCTTGGGATAAACATAAAATACGAGCCTTTTACAAGAAAGCCAAAGGCCTTGCAGGAGGCTTCGAAAAGGGCACCCTGGCTCTTCGAAACTGGGAGGGTAATCTTGTCACCGACCCGCAGGGAATAGTGGATGTATTTAAGCAGCACTTCCAGCAGCTGCTTAACGAGCATGACCAAGAGAGAGTGATAGGGACCGAGGAAATCCCAACTCCAGCCGCTGAAGTAGTCCTCCCATTCAGCATAGAAGAAGTCGGCACAGCTATTCAGAAGCTGAAGAACAACAAGGCCGCAGGCTCAGATGGCTTGCCATCAGAGCTCTTCAGGGCTGGCGGCGATGTTCTGTTAGGGAGCATGCACCAGATCATCTGCAGAATTTGGGAAGATGAGAGCATGCCCGACGACTGGAATACCAGCTCTATATGCCCCATCCACAAAAAGGGCGATCCTACCTCTTGCAAGAACTATAGAGGTATATCCCTGCTCAATGTCGCATACAAGATCCTGTCCAGCGTATTGTGTGAACGTCTAAAACCATTTTGCACCGCACTAATCGGCAGCTACCAGTGCGGCTTCCGGCCCGGCAAATCAACTATAGACCAAATTTTCACACTTCGACAAATCCTGGAAAAGACCAACGAGTTTCAAATCGATACACACCATCTTTTCATCGATTTCAAAGCCGCATACGACAGCATTCATCGTGAAGCACTGTTTGGGGCGATGGCCGAATTCGGGATCCCGGTAAAACTGATCCAGTTGTGTCGCGCCACGCTAAAAAACACGCGATGCACCGTGCAACTCGGTTCTAGGACCTCGGAACCATTCGAAACATGCACCGGATTTCGGCAAGGAGATGCGCTGTCATGTGACTTCTTCAACTTGGTGCTGGAGCAGATAGTGCGACGGGCAAGCGTCAACAGGGAAGGCACTATCTTTTACAAGTCCATCCAGCTGCTAGGATACGCGGATGATATCGACATCATCGCGTGTTCTCGCCGTGGCATTGTGGAAGCATTCACGGCGATTGAAGAACAGGCGAAACGAATTGGCCTTAAGATCAATGAGGACAAAACGAAATACATGCTGTCAAGCAAAAACCAATCCGTCGCTCACCACCTGGGACAAAACATAACAATTGACAGCTACAATTTCGAGGTAGTTAAGGAGTTTGTCTACCTCGGGGCAAACGTAAATTCCACAAATGACACCACAGTGGAGATCCGGCGTAGAATCGCCCTTGGCAACCGCTGCTACTTCGGCTTGTCCAAACAACTGGGGTCAAAACTCCTCACTCGAAAGACCAAAGTCATCGTGCCAAACATACTTAACAATCTTCCTCAAAATCTTCGCAATATAAACAATGTAAATGCTAGAAAAAGAAAAATTAAAAAGTATTTCCTAGAATCAATAACTTAGAATACATAGATATGAACAATTAATAAGCTAAACTCTTTTTCAACTAGTTATATTTTTTTGTTTTTTCATACACTTAAGTTTTCCAAAATTTAAACCCAAACTAAACTTTTGTAGTCTTACTTCGATGATTGTTGAACAAACATGTAAATAGCTACCCAATCACCTGCAGATAAGCCATAAGGCTTCGCGGGTAAATATTGTAATGTTGTCAGAACTATGGATATGAAATAAATAAAAATAAATGCTTTACAAAACGCTCATTCTGCCAGTCTTGCTGTACGGAGCCGAAAGCTGGACGATAAGCAGGACAGCGGGGCTGATTTTTGGTTCTTTCGAAAGAAAAATTCTGCGCCGGATATTTGGTCCTGTCTGTGAGGAAGGTGAATGGAGAAGAAGACACAACCGCGAACTCTACGAGCTGTACCAAGATGTGGATGTAGTCCGGAAGGCAAGGATCCGTCGACTACACTGGCTCGGCCACATCGAGCGCATGGACATCAACGCTCCCGCTAAGAGGGTCTTCGACTCCGAGCCTCCTGGTTCGAGAAGAAGAGGAAGACCGAACCTCCGGTATAAAGACCAAGTAATCGCGGATGCAAGACATCTTGGTCTTGACAACTGGAAGCAGCGTGCCCGGGACCGTCAAGGATGGAAGGCAGCTATAGCTCAGGCTCAGATCCTCCATGGATCGCAGGCCTGATAAGTAAGTAAGTCCTGCATAATCTGACGAGTTCAGCAGGGATCATAAAACTAGACATGGCTCCGTATAGCTCGTCATATACATGCCATTTGCGGCTTTGAAATCGACGAAAAGGTGATGGGTGTTGATTTGGTATTCTTGGGTCTTCTCCTAGATCTACCGCCACCGTTTGAACATATGTATTATTGTGGATTTACCTGACCTGAAGCCACACTGATAAGAACCTATCAGATTATCCACAGACGGTTTCAGGCGTTCACACAATACGGCAGAGAAGATCTTATATGCGATGTTAAGGAGTCTTATTCCCCTATAGTTGGCGCAGTTATAGGGGTCTAATTCCTTATGGACCGGGCAAATGATGCTGAGACTCCAAATGCGGGTGGACGGAATTCTCTTACATCGTCGTCCATTACGAACGTATCGTTCTGCCTGACAGCGGTATCTTGTCTGTCGTCGCCGTTATACAGTCTGCTAAAGTGGTCTTTCCAGCATCGACTGTGATTCTACTACCAGTCCTCCATTTTCATCCCTGCAAGCCGCCGCTCTGATTTGTAGCCATGACATGTTCGTTTTACCTTATTGTAAAACTTACAGGCGTCATTCCTGCGAAAGCATTTCTGCAACTACTCGATCTCACGCTTTCCGTGCTCTCTCTTCTTTCTTCTAAAAAGCGTGTGTTCCTCTCTTCTCTTCTGCTCATAGATTTCGCGAGCAGCTCTCGTCCGTCGTTGCAGCATGGCTTTATATGCCTCTTGTTTTGCTGCATGGGCTTGTTCGCATTGTTCGTCGAACCAGGGGTTTCTAGGTGGTGGCGGTTTGTAACCCAACACCTCTGAGGCAGCGTCTCTGACGGCGCTCTGGCAATGCGCCCATTCCTGCTCTATTGTTTGTGCTGCTGTGGGCGGATTTTGAGAGAGCTTGGAGGAGACACGATCGGCAAAGATTCTGGCAGTCTCTTGCGATTGTTGCTTTCCGACGTCAAACTTACGTAGTCCTACTCGACTCCTAAGCATTCTTGATATCCCCATTCGTACCTTGGATACAACAAGGTAGTGGTCGCAAGCGGTGTTGGCCTCTCGGAAGGTTTGTACGTCGAGAATACTGGAGGAGTGTCTGGCTTCGATCGCAATGTGATCAATCTGGTTTGTAGTTGATTGATCAAAAGACCGCCAGGTACCCTTGTGGATGTTCAGATGGGGGAGTCGTGTACTTGCTACAAGGAGGTTACGCCCCGTTAGAAAATCGATTAGCCTAAGTCCGTTGTCGGAAGTGGTGTTATGGGGGCTATGCTTTCCTATGATCGATTCAAATATGTCCTCTTTGCCCAGTTTTGCATTAAATTCTCCTAGAACTAGTTTTGTGTCGTAGCTGAGACATTGGGCATAGGTTCTATCTAGGAGATCGTAGAATTCTTCTTTGAGTCGATCGTCCTTTTCTTCCGTTGGGTCGTAAGCGCATATTAAACTAATGTTTCCAAATTTAGCTTTGATGCGGATTGTTATGAGGCGTTCGCTTACATCCGGGAAGGTTAAGACTTTTTGCCGGAGTCTTCCTCGAATAACGAATCCGCACCCGAATAGGCGCTGTTTGTTCTCCTTGTAGCAGTTCCCGTAGTAGATGTCGCAGTTTTTCACCCGTCCTTTGCCTGGTCCATCCCATCGCACTTCTTGGAGTGCGGTTATATCTGCTTTATAGCAGTTGAGGGTTTGCTCCAATTGATCGTCTGCACCCGGTCTGTTAAGGGAACTCACATTCCAGGTGCAGACTCTCAAGTCCGTTAGTCGTTTGCAGGGGTCAGCTTTTTATCTGTCCGTATCCGAGGCTTGTGGTTGCTTCTGAAGAAGTGGGTTTTTACGTGAAAGGGATGTTACCCCTAAGCACAACCCCCAACCTGGGAGGCCAGGCTCCTCTTTCCCCAGAAACAAGGGGTTGGGTCGCTGCACACATTGGTTCACTACCTGTCGGGTGCCAGGGTAGCTATTCAGGGGAGGCCACGCGGAGGCTGTGTGTCAACTTGGATTGAGCAGGGACAGAGATCGAAGCTGGCGTTTGCCATGTTAAACGCAGTCAACTTCTTTGCTCTGTTGGCTCGCTCCCTCCCCCCGACCTTAATGAAGCAGCGGGAATTTTCCATTGTCATTCTGCACAGTCTGACAAGTTTGCATTTTCATCCTGCATATTCTGACGAGTTTAGCAGAGATGTTAAGACTAGACATGGCTCCGTATAGCTCGTCTCTATGCACACTATCATATGCGGCTTTGAAGTCGACGAAAAGGTGATGGGTGTCGATTTGGTATTCTCATAGATCTAAGGCCGTGTGAACATTTGGATTATTGTGGATTTACCTGGCCTGGAGCCAGACTGATAAGAACCTATCAGATTATCCACAAAGGGTTTCAGGCGTTCACACAGTACGGCAGAGAAGATCTTGTATGCAATGTTCAGGAGACTTGTTCCCCTGTAGTTGGCGCAGTTATAGGAGTCTCCTTTCTTGTAGACTGAGTAAACGACTGCTACGAAGGCGGATCAGTGAAAAACGCAAGGCTTAACTTAAAGAGATCAAACCCCTGGGCTTGCAACTATTTGCAGATAGGCTATTGATGTTAAAAGTGGCCGTACAGCAATGATCGATGAAATAAATGTGCGTGAAATAGTTGAGACCACTTTCATATCGCAGGGTACAGTACTATGCATAAGAAGTCTTAGAAAGGCCTGGGGCCAAAAGGTGAGTATGGCGTAGAATAAGTATTTACGACCTTTATATGCTTGCGCATCATAAGAATCTACGAGAAAGTTGTCTACAAGGTTCTGTCCAAAGGAGCTGAGAATGATGACATAAACTAGAATAATCAAATCAATGCTGAAGTTACCAGAAATAACTAGAGTACGTCTTCTGCAAATAAACGTTTTAATTATGACTATACAAGGTGTGGCGTTTAAGTTGCAGGAATTCGTTAACAAAAATCAAGCAAATTAGGTTTGTCGCAAAACTTTGTTATCGATCTTCACAATAGTCTTTAATCAAAAAAATTGATTTTATTATTGTTATCTTATAACTACCTTATGTTAGAAAAAATGACTAAATCTAGCTTAATTTAAACAATTTTATTTATTTTTGTTTATTTAGTTAATGTCTATATTTAGAAAAAAGGGTATCAGCAATTTGTTTATGAACGAGCCATTCGTAATGGACGACAATGAAACAGAATTCAGTCCACCCGACCTAGACGAAGTCAAACTAGCAATATCAAGACTTAAGTCTAATAAAGC
This sequence comes from Eumerus sabulonum, assembly GCA_951905685.1. Taxonomy (NCBI): domain Eukaryota; kingdom Metazoa; phylum Arthropoda; class Insecta; order Diptera; family Syrphidae; genus Eumerus; species Eumerus sabulonum. Next base: position 163,623,608 of record OX645060.1, on the reverse strand, counting down.
CGCGGGCGCAGACGGCCTGTCGGAAGAAAGCATGCCCGACGAATGGAATCTCAGCATCGTTTGCGCGGTCCATAAGAAAGGAGACCTCTATAACTGCGCTAACTATAGGGGAATAAGTCTCCTTAACATCGCATATAAGATCTTCTCTGCCGTATTGTGTGAACGCCTGAAACCGTTTGTGGATAACCTGATCGGCTCTTATCAGTGTGGTTTCAGGCCAGGTAAATCCACAATAGACCAAATATTTACGCTACGGCAGATCTTGGAGAAGACACTCGACACTCACCACCTCTTCGTCGATTTCAAGGCTGCATATGACCCTGCCCAACTCGTCCGACTGTGCAGGATGACAATGGAGAATTCTCGCTGCTCCATTAAGGTCGGTAATGAGCAAGCCGAGACCTTTGATGTTAAAAAAGGATTTAGGCAAGGTGACGCGCTGTTATGCAACTTCTTCAACATCGTGCTTGAAAGAGGTACGATTTATTTCAAGTCTACGCAATTGCTTGCGTACGCCAACGACATTGACGTGATTGGACGGACACAGCGAAACGTCAAGGAGGCTTTTGTAAGCATTGAGGTAGAAGCGGCTAAGATGGGTCTCAAGGTTAATAAGGGTAAAAGCAAATATCTGCTTTCATCTAAAAGAGGCGGTCAACACCGACGTATTGACCAGAACGTCACCATGGGCCGATATAACTTTGAAATGGTCAAGGAATTCGTCTACCTTGGCTCACTGGTGACCGGCGACAACAACACTAGCGCTGAGATCACTCTTGCCAACCGCTGTTTCTTTGGGCTCAAGATCTCTCGGAAAACCAAGGTCACACTATATAAGACCTTAATCATCCCAGTCCTCCTTTACGGCGCAGAGGCTTGGACCCTAACAAAAGCGGATGAAGCTGCCCTTGATCGTTTCGAGAGGAAAATTCTGCGCACTATCTACGGTCCCGTTTGTTCAAACGGTCTATGGAGGAGAAGATTTAACGAAGAACTGTACTGGTTGTACAGCGACATCGGCATGGTACGACGTCTACGGATACAGCGTCTAAGGTGGCTAGGCCATGTAGAGCGCATGGAAAATACAGCTCCGACCCGAAGAGTCTTCGAATCCACCCCGAAAGAAAGGCGCGGCAGAGTACGGCCGCATCAACGGTGGCGCACGCAGGTGGAAGGGGACCTTAACCAACTGGGCGTGCGGCGCTGGAAACAGCTGGCCAAAGACCGTGCCGGCTGGAGACGTTCTGCGGTTATTTGTCACTAGTTAGTGTTGACGCTCATGTATGACGTAGCTTTAATCCGATTCTATTAAGCGGATGCGTGTTTAAAAAACATTGCATACTACGTCCTTTGTGTTCGCATGTTACTTGCGTAAAAAGCTACATAAGTATATTGATTTTAAAATTATTGAAATATTTGAAGAAATACACTATGTGACACTTTTTTTTCTACATAAAAGGTAAAAACGCTGTAAAAACATGCCGGAAAATGTGTGAAGTGTATGTTGGAATGCTGTGTGTGAACGTTGGACCCAGGAATGGTTTGCTTTATTCCATCCGGGAAATTTAGGTGTCGAAGATGCATCTTGCCTTGGTCGGCCAATCACTGGAAAAGTCGATGCAATCTTGCAACTTGTTATACAGGAGCAGCATGCAAACTGCTAGAAGATAGCGGAGGTACTTAACAGTAACCACATGACAGTTTGGAATCATCTCAAAGGAGCCACTCAAAGAAGCTCGATGTTTGAGTGCCACTTAAATCTATGCAAGCAAAATGGATTCAGTATGAACGTGTTTTCAAAACTTGGATTGACGGCAAACAAGGTGATGCTGAGGGTTTGGTGGGATTGAAGGGTCATTATCCATTATCAGCTCCAGCAATCAAAAAAGGGCGACTGGAAATGCCCATTTGAAAAGGAGTAGTGTTCCATCATGACAATGCCAGGCCATATAGATATGAGTGTACATTTTTGATGTCTTAGAACAAATTGACGGAATTTGGTCGGGAAGTTATGATGTATCCACCGTATACCACCGACCTCACATCGCTAGACTTACGAAGCTACCCTAAAAATGGCCATAGGTATTTTTTAAATTGATTGATCAATAAAGGAAATTGTTTGCTAAAAACTATGATTAAACCAATATGAATTAAAACCTAGTCAGTCCGGAAAATTGGATTAATGTTGGTTGATGTGGCAAGCTAACTACAGGTTCTCTTTGCTACCCTCGGGTCTGAGGTCCAGACTCGCTGTTTTTGTAACTATATGGAAGTGTAGCTGAGGCGAATAGGCAAGCCATCTCGATTTCACTAGCTTGATGAGATTCTTTCTTCTTTTTTGGTGGCGATACAGCCCATGAAAGGCCAGAGCCAAGCTCTCAATCACCCATGTTGTATGTGATTTGTTTTGTACACAGGTGAAAGGGACCTACAGTTCAAAGCCGATTCTGAACGAACTACGAGGGGTTTTGCCAGTACCTGGCCGAGGAGGGACACCGCGAAACAAATATTCGTTTGGTATCACGGGATCCGAACTCGCCAATCGTGCGGCAGAGCTTAACACACTAACAATATTGCGACTCGGCTGGCAAGTCCACGCAGCTTCAGCTAAAGTTGTTAGCTAGCATCCCGAGTCCCTCGGTATACCTGTCAAATTTACAAATACTAGCTGTTTGTTAATCATTAGGCGGCATTTTGTCGGTCTTGAGAAAATGTTGGTCAGTTATACATATGTATGTATTTATGTACATACCATATTTCATAACTTAACCGGCGAGTCCTTTGTTAAAAGACGATTCCTGGTGTTTGACACCACCCACTAACTGGTAGAGACAACATTCTCGAAGGTCATAGGGTTGACAATAATTGAACAAAATTAAGCAAGGCGGCTGGCTGCGCTTGGGCACCCATATATGTATGTATCTATGTATGTTTACAACCAATATTTTTTTGTTTTTTTTTTTTTTTTTTTTATATGGGGCTAGCAATACGGCACTGCGACCTTTGCAGATCTATTGTGCCTGCTAGCCGATAAGCCGAGGAGCTTCTCGTAGGAGCCAAGGTGATCCCCTCAGGAGTCATAACTTCACTGAGAAGGATGCGCTTCCTAAGATGGCAGAGAGCAGCACACTCACACAGTATGGGTTCCGCCGTCTCTTCGTCCTCGAGACAGAGCCGACACTCGGTTTCAGACGGGAGGCTAGTTTTGTTTGGGTGATATCTCAGATCGCAGTGTCCTGATAGATATCTGACTAGTCTTCTGATATCCACCCCATTGAGTTTGAGTATGTTACTGGAGTGCTTGTTCAGGGGTCGTATAAGTCGTTTAGATTGACAGAGTCCCCGAACGCTGTTCCAAAAAGACAGGTGTTGCAATTTTTCCCGGGAAGAAGACATTTACCTTAGATCCGGGAATGCCGCAGAATGGTTCCGGACCTATATATTTATCGCTGGAACCTTTCCTGGCAAGTTGGTCGGCAATTTCATTGTCCTTGATGCCTTTATGTCCTAGCACCCACCAAAGTTTAACATTGTTTCTTTTGGTGAGGTCTTGTAGGGCGTCATGGCATTCCTTGACGGTTTTTGAGTTCGTGCTGTACGAACCCAGCGCTTTAAGCTCTGCTTGGCTATCAGAGAGTATGTTGATGGTTACTCCTCTAATGCCAATCTCGAGATTTAGATTGACGCATGTTAGGATGGCATGCAGCTCTGCTTGGAAGATGCCGGGACTTATTCCCAGGGCCTTCGAGATCTTGCGTTTTGGTCCAAAAATGCCGGCGCCAACCCGTAGGTGACGATAGGTCTTACTATCGCGGTGTATAACCAGTGGACTACCTTAGGTTTAAGTCCCTAGGTTCTACCGTGGGCGCGTCGACAGGCCCACATGGCCTTAGTCGTTTTCATGAGTTTATCTTTCATATTGGAGTTTCAGTTGAGTCTGCGGTCTAGGTCAATGCCCAGATATTTTACTTCCTCTGAAAATCCTATACGTGTGCCATTTCGAAAGATTGAGCAGGTTTGTACCTTTCTCCTATTTGTGAACGCGACTAAGATTGTCTTATTTGGGTTAATAGATAAAGCCTCTCTGCCACACCAGTTAGAGATAAGTTGGAGCGCAAGCTGCATGCGCTCACAGGCAGTGATCTCGCACTTGCCCATAGTGGTGATCTCGTAGCCCCAAGTGGTTACCTTGCGTAGTAGATCACCGATGACTATCGACCATAGCAGTGGTGAGGGGACTCCCCCTTGTGGGCATCCTCTAGCCGCCGATGCTGTCACTGAGACCTTTCCTCATGTGGCTGATATGATACGGCTATTTAGCATCGCCCTAATCCAGTGATTATGGGACGGTCCACACCCCTGCAGTATAGTGCAGTGGCGATCGAATCATAGCCAGTATTATCGAAGGCTCCCTCTATATCGAGGAAGGCGCAGTTTGCGATCTCCTTTTGTGTGAAACTATTCTCAATGCGCGTCACCAACTGGTGTAGTGCAATCTCGGTATATCGCTCTTTGGGATATGCATACTGGTTGGGATGCAGAGGTGTCGGATTTTCCTAGATACTTCTAATATGCAGCTCTATCAGTTTCTCCTTTGTTTTTAGAAAGAACGAAGTTAAACTGATAGGGCGATAGGATTTAGGTTGCTCACTTAGTTTCCCAATCTCGGGGATGAAGACAAGATTAACCTGTCTCCAAATTTGGGGTATATATCCCAGGTTGAAGCAAGACATAAAAAGAACTATTAGTGGTGACAGAATTGTATTCAAGCTTTTCTGTAAGATCGCAGGACAGACACCGTCTTTGCCTGGAGCCTTGTAAGGTTTAAATGAACCAATTGCCCATTTGACCCTGTCAGGGCTGAAGAGTCTACCAGAGAGGCTATTTGTTCTACTGTCGATGCTCTCTATGACGTTAATTTGATCGCCAGAGGACATCGAGTAAGGAGTAGAACCAGGGAAGTCCACCTCGAGCAAAGTGTCCAAGGTTTCCCTGCAATTGACGGTAAAGGTGCCGTCTGATTTGCGAAGCAGCCCGAGCCCATTTGTGTGCTGTCGAGATAGCGCTTTATGGAGTCGGGCCGCAGTTGGAAGCGAGTCTATGTTCTCGCAATGTTTCCTCCAAGACGTTCTTTTGGATTTCCTCAATTCGAGGTTGTATTTAGTTAGAGCAGATCTATAATCGGTCCAACTATATTATGCCGTTTAGCTTTGTTAAACAGCGATTTCACCTGCTTCCTTAGGGACTCAAGCTGAGTATTCCACCAGGGCTCACACCGTTTGTGTGTAATTGACCTGGGTGTAAAACTGTCCCTAAAGGATGAGAAAAGTGTTGCATTGATCTGGTAAGCCGCTTCGTCGATATCATCAGTCGATTCAATCGACTTGAGAAGCATATCCTCTTTGGCGGCGAGTTGAGCTTGGAACCGAGCCCTATTTGTTCGTTTGGGCTGATATCTGGGCTCAGCCTCTTTAACCTCACCGGAGATGTTGAATCTGATATGCTGGTGATCAGATAGTGAGGCTTCATTGGAGACATGCCAGTCCCCAACCGGATTTGAGATAAATGGGCCAGAGATGGAGAGGTTCAGCACCTCTTCTCTAACCGCATTTACGAATGTGGGTTTGTTGCCTCTATTGGCAACGGTGAGTTCGTTAATGATTAAAAATTCAAGGAGTGACTCACCTCGTTTGTTGGTATTGCTACTGCCCCATTCCATATGGTGAGCGTTGGCGTCGCATCCAATTACCAGGTGGTGTTTTTTCTGGTTGCAATACCTAACCAGATCCTGGACTTCAGTGGGAGGGATTTGGGAGTAAGTGGGAACTTCCACAATGACGGCTGCCAGGTCCCTTGTGATGAATTCTGGAATGGGGAAAAAGTTGAAATTAGTGCCGATCACACATGCGGCCCTAGGAGGAGAACCGACCTGTTTACAGGCCCATAATCTCACCTTTATGGACCCATGGTTGTTGGATTAGCCCAATGCTGATTCTGTCGCGGTACAGTCGGAGGCTAAAGGTGTCTGAGGCACCTTTGGCATGGTGCAGGTTGGCCTTCAGCACACGCTGACGGGCACGCTGCGACGGTAGGCCGGTTCCTTCCTTCCTGAAGTTTCCGGCCCGATGGGAGTGATCCTCTGATCTACTTCCCATCGAGGATTCCCCTTGTTTGGTTGGTCCAGCGTCGCCAATACCTTCGTGATGGGTAAGCCGGTGCTTTGTGGGAAGTAGCCCCGAACGATATGTGGCTTCGGGAAAGCTTCCTCTTCCACAATCATAATATCAAGTCCACCCTTGTCCTTGATGGCCGTAAAATTTGTTTTCATCCAGTCGGCCGTAGCTGGCTTGTCACACACAAAGTATAACCACCCTGACTTGTAGGTCGATCCCCTGAAGCGAGGTTTAGGTGCCTTACCCAGCAGCTCTATGAAGGTGTTAAATAACAGCATCTTGAACGGCTGCCATCTGCGTTGTTGTAAGGGGGTTCGTTCCCAAGTCCTTGGGGACGATGCCGAGTCGGGTCCTCCCAGGTACACTACTGTAGCTCTTTTTATCGACCTGATGGTTGCCGATTTTACTGCGTTTAGCACCCGAGTTTGGTGGAGTAGTGTCAGCGGAACGATCACGTTTCAGTTCCGGACCTTTGGTTGCAGGGGTAGATTTTACAGAAACTGGAGCCTCATCTCTGGTTTTGCCCTACATTATAGCAGCCTTAAAACGTCCCTGCTCCGACCATTTGAGTTTGACGAAGTCACCAGGTGGTATAGGCTTTTCCTCTACGTGCCTGATGGTTTCGTTCTTTGTTACACTTGGGAGTTCATCTGAGAGCATACTGTAGCGTGGATAGAGCCAGCTTGAGCTACATTTTTTTCAGCTACATAATTACATTGAGTAACTGAGAGCTAAATAAGTTATACATATGTATGTACATAATACGTATGTATATTGAAAAAAGAACTACATGTCGCCACTGACAGAATCTTATCTAATTTCCATAACCCCGGATGGGGTGCTCTCATCTGTAACCCACTCGTCGGGAATGTTTGCTTGTTTATCTAGGAACCGGACGACTATGGTTTCACATCTCTAAATCAAATTCCTCAGAGAATACCACAAAGATTTTGCCGATGTAGTCGCTTTGTCTTGCACAACAGCTTCCATCTAAAATTTGAATCTACAATACCATAATGGGCACAGATGGAATTCGATGCCATTGGTATGTTATCCACCACTATGCCCGCCCTCCATCCTCGCTCGCATTTACGGCGATGTTGTAATCCGAAATGGAGTGTAAATATTTTCTTTGGGCCGATGCTTAATTTATTGTGTCCAATTAAATCGGACTGAAGCCTGTGCGTCGCTGTATGCCTGGTGTGGACAGAGAATCTTGACATTCCCAGAACTGTTCGTAGAATTGGTTGTCGAGTCCGAAAACATTGTGTGTGCATTGTGTGGCGAATGAACAATGGAGGTGAGGCGCTGTCTATGAATAATAGAGTCAATTGAGAGCTCATCATAGCATTGATTGACAGGTCTGAGAAGCCAAAGACCAATCCGTCGTCCATGTGAGGGACGACTTCTAGGGAATTTGTTCGGTTTCTTCCTTGCTTGCGTTGCGCTTAGCTAATGTGAACATCGTGGACGAATCGGACATGTGTTGCTTGTTGTGGCTGGTGGTGGTTGGAGAAAACATGAAATTGTTTTGCCGTAAGAGGCGTACATACGCGTGGAGACCTCGAAAAGCAATTTAGCCTTGAACAGTCAGATTACTGATATGCATAAGTATGACTATTATTAGTGTGCTGCCAAAATGTCAAGCTTCCAGATTTCCTTGATCATTTCGGCATAGTTCCCATGCAAATGAATAGTATGGGTATTGGGGTATCGGCAATGGTCGTGCTTCTGTAGAAGCTTCGTTCTTTGTTCTTATTCTGTGGCAAGGGTCAGCGCTGAAAGGCGGTATTCTTTGTTCTTTTAGTGCCTAAGAAGAACTCGCGGGGGATTGATCTATCGGTGGCGTTTCGGTGTACACATCTCGTATGCCTAGAGCATACGGGCCGATCTACAATTTGTTAATTTGTGCGAATCCCCTTACAACATACATACATACTTACGTACGTTCGAATTTGGTGAGCGAATGATTAATATATTCAAATGAACGGACGGCATGGGGCCTGCTTCCTCTTCTTCTGTTTGTTGGTTTCTAGTTTTTTTTTGTCGAGTTTATTGAAAGATTTATGTCGCAATTAATTTATATCGTTCTTTGTAGTATTAATTGTATGAGGAAACATTTTCAGGGGGCATGCCTTACATATGAACATACATATGTGTGTGCATGTGAGCTTTGTCAATGGTAGCATGGTACCAATGTTGCAAGCCATTGGGTTCGGGCTTACTTTGTGATCTACACTGGGTTTGTTTCCCATCGTAAATCAAAAATGAGTCTTTTTGGAATCGTAGACCTTGTCCAATCGATTTGGAAACCGAGTTGTTCGATTTTTATTACAACTTCCATCTAAATAAGCTAAGCCAAATGACAGTGTTAGGAATCAGCCTGTCGGATCATCTTCCACTGATTTATGTTTTTGTAACAAAGCGAAGGCGGACGCTGAAGGGTCTAGGTATTCATTATTTAAATGTTGCAGAAGGCTAAAGGGCCTGAGGCCTTATTCATTCTATTCTCCATATGCTGATCTGCCTGACACGTGGACAGAGTTTACGTAATCATAACAGTCGGAATATTTTTGATTTCATTTCAATTGATTTCATCAACCGGGGAAGATCTCATCGGTCTTGAATGGTGATATGGGTTTATCATCTAGTGGAAATTTGAAGACCATCTAGGTAAGCAGATGTTTTAGTTATTTGGATAACAGAGGCGTAGTATGCGAAGATTGAGGATTAAATCCTTTCATATCTTATCATATTCAATAACTTAGGGAGCTCCTTTAATCACGTCATACAGAAGGCAATTATGTGAACGTCTGAAACCTTTTGGAAACGAGAATCGATATGTCATTATCAATATGGTTTCGGATCAGGGAAGTCCATCATCGATCACATTATTGCAAAATTTGAGGAAGGCCAGCAAATTTTAGATCGACACACTTATTGGTTGAATTTAATTATTAGAATTAGAAACGGACATCTCTGTCAACTTCGTCATATTGTACAGGACGGCGTTTGAAGAGCTCTCGGTGCTCCACCAAGATCGTTAACGACTTAATCGGGACCTCTGATGTCTAGTAAAGGACTTTATCTAACTTAGCTCTGCAGTAACATATAGTAATGACACCAGTGCGGAGATCAATCACAGAATAACTCTTGCCAACCGCTGATCCTTTTTACAAAATCCTGATCATCTCGATCTTTATTGCGCAGATGCTTGCACCTTATTAAAAACGAATCAGGAAACTCGTTTTGCGCTTTGAGAGAAAAATACTTTGTTCGATCTTCGGTTTTGGAGTATGAACTGTACAACGACGCCGGCCAATCCAATGCTGATTTAAGCACTAGATCATAGTCGTGAAAAGGGACCTCAACCAACAAGGTACCAGACCTTGTAGCATACTGCCTCCCATCAGACTTAACATTCATATTGAAGCAAAATAAAATAGACTAAGACACCTTCAAAGGATGGCAAAGGACTAACAAAGGCCTTGTAGGGTTAGCATCTATCCGACGGATGCTGGCCTGCTAAAAAGTGAGAAGAGCCAACGCAGACGAACACCTTGGGGCACTGTTAAGGAAGGGCGAATGGCGGGCCTCTTGCGCCAAAAAACAAGATTAGTCAGTAGGGCTACGGCCAAGAAAGCCGTAACAGTAAAAAAACCACATATTCCGAAACAACCACAATTCTCGGATAAAACGGACTGGATTAATGTTGACGACCCTTGCAAAAAATGAAAAAAAGGACAAAGATCTTCGGCTTTAAATGTACGTGGAATGTTAGGTCCCTAAACAGACCACGTGCAGCCGAACACCTTGCGGGCGCCCTCGACCGCTGTAAAGCGGACTTAATCGCCATCTAGAAAATGCGATGGAATGAACGGGTATACAACAGATGAAAAACTGCGACATCTACAACGGCGACTGCCATAGGGAGGGAGGACAACGATTGTTCGGATGCGGATTTGTTGTTCTAGGTGGACTAAAGCAAAAAGTTCTAAACTTTCGGCATGTAAGCGAACGCCTCATATCAATGCTAAATTTTCTAACATCAGCCTGATCTGCACACATGCCCCCGCGGAAGACAAGGATGACTCCACCAAAGATGAGTTCTACGATCTCCTAGACAGAATGTATGCCCAATGCCCCGCTATGACATCAAAATTAAGGGTAAGGAAGGTACCTTTGAACGAGTCATCGGTAAACATAGCCTACACGACACCAAATCCGATAACGGACACAGGTTGATCACGAACGCAGCGGAGTAGAGTAATAATAAGTGCTTTTACCGATCACGTATCCCTTAAGCTCTCCAATAAACCTCAATTCTCCACGCTGTTGTTCTATTGTCAATGGAACAACAGTGGGATCACTTCTGCAGACTGTATAACGGCGGTGTTAGTCAATATGCCGGTGTCAGGCAGAATGATCCATTTCTTAACGACGAAGAGCGCAGAGAATTCCGTCTCCCTGACCTCGACGAAGTTAAGATCGCCATATCGAAATTCAAGTCAAGCTGGCGCAGACGGACTGTCTACTGAGCTCTTCAAGGCAGCTGGAGATGACCTGGTTAGGAGTATACACCAGCTCATCTGTAAGTTATGGTCAAAGGAAAGCGTACCCGAGGGATGGAGTCTCAGCATCGTATGTCCGATCCCAAAAAAAGGAGACCCCTCAGACTGCGCCAACTACAGAGGAATAGGTCTTTCTGACATCCCTCCCAAAACCTTCTCTGCCGTTTTGTGTGAACATCTGAAACCTTTTGTAAATAAGTTGATAGGTTCTTATCAGTGCGGATTATCTGAAACGTACGTGGCAGCGAATACTTCTGTGGATTCGAAAAACCTAGACTCAACAGTTTCCAGACACCTAGAAAAAGCACATAGATGGCACAACAGGTCGGGGTGAACCAAGGCCTTAACCTAAGGCCTAAGCCTCTCCAGCCGGCATGATCTTTGGCCAGCTGCTTCCAGTGTCGCATTCCCAATTGGTTGAGGTCCCTTTCCATCTGTGCGCGCCACCTTAGATGCGGTCGTCCTCTGCTACGTCGTCCCTCGGGGTGGGAGTCGAAGACTCTTCAGGCTGGAACGGTGATGTCCATTCATTCTATATGGCCCAACCATCTCAGACGTTGGATCCGTAAATGTCGCTGTACAGCCCGTACAGCTGTACAGTTCTTGGTTGAATCTTCTTCTTTACTCTCCCTTTACACAAACGGGGCCAAAGATTGCCCGCAGAATTTTCCTCTCGAAACGCCCAAGAGCCTCTTCATCCGCTTTTGATAACGTCCAAGCCTCAGCCATAGAGATGGACCGGGATGATTAAGGTTTTGTAGAGGGAAACTTTTTCAGTTGCCTCTTGAGCAGCGGTTGGGAAGAGTTATACTGCGTTTTATCTCAGTGCTGGTGTCGTTGTTGCTTGTCACTATCGAGCCAAGGTAGACGAAGTCCTTGACTACTTGACGTTCTGACCAAGAGGTCGGTGTTGCGCGTCTTTCTTTGATGACAGCATATATTTGGTCTTGTCCCCATTTACCTTTAGACTTACTTTAGCCGCTTCTGCTTCAATGCTTGCGAAAGCCTCATTGATGTCTCGCTTTGTCCGTCCAATAACGTCACTGTCATCTGCGTAGGCAAGCAATTGTGTAGACTTCAAGTAGATCGTACCTCTTGTATTGGCCGCAGATTCCCTCACGACATTTTCAAGTATGATGTTAAAGAAATCACATGACAGTGCGTAACCCTGTCTAAAACCTTAATTAACATCGAAGGTATCGGTTGGTTCACCTCAGATCTTAATGGAGCAGCGAGAATTCTCCATAGTCATCCTGCACAGTCTGACGAGTTTGGCAGGAATGTTAAAACATGATATGGCTCTGTATAGCTCGTCTCTATAAACCCTGTCATATGCGGCTTTAAAGTCGACAAAAAGATGGTGCGTGTCGACCCGAAATTCATTGGTCTTCTCCAAGATCCAAATATTTGGTTTATTGTGGATTTTCCTGGCCTGAAACACACTGGAAGGAACCTACCAAATTGTTCACGAACGGTTTCAGGCGCATACACAGTACGACAGAGAGGATATTGTACGCAATATTTGGGAGACTTATCCCTCTGTAATTGGCGGATTCATCGGGGCCTCCTTTCTTATGGACCGAAGAAATACACGCTCATCAAAATAACCATATAACCTAAACTTTAAGAGAAATTATATCAAAAGACCACCACTTCTTGAGGCGCTGCAGTTTAAAATACCACCTACACAGACTAAGCATATCCTCCGTAATTGAGTGTAGACTTTGTCTAGAGGAAGTATGTCACTCCTACAGACTTGATGATGGCTCTAGCGTCTTCCAGGCTGAGATCTTTGCAATCAAAAAAGGTACGGATCTGATTCTTAGGAAGAATTTCTCAGGCAAGAGAATCAAAATCTATGTTGACAGTCAGGCAGCCATTGAGGCTCTGCAAGCAACATGGGTAAAATCCAAACTCGTAAAACTCTGTAAAGAGAGACTAGAAGAAATATCGAATGTCAATGAGGTACCCATCTGCTGGGTACCGGGGCATGTGAATATTTCCGGAAATGAGAAGGCGGACGAACTAGCCAGACTGGGATCAGGTGCAGATATGTACGACGCAGATCACAACTGAGGCTAGAACGCCACTCAGCACACTATTCAGAGAAATAGGGGTGGAACTACTAGGAAAGGCCAACAAGCGATGGTGTCAATTAGACACGTGCGCTACGGCAAGGCTAACATGGCCTGTCTATAACAAAAAAAGGACTGAAAGTCTGCTAAATCTTGATAGGGGGAATATACGATTGGTAGTCGGCGCCCTCACTGGACACTGCATATCATGCAGCTAGACTAGACCAGCCCTACAACTATTTCTGCAGAAGTTGTAGGACGAAGAGGAAATAGAATCCATTCATCAACTACCGCATTGGCCCGAAAAAGATGTACGTTCCTCGGGAACTACTTCATCTCGGGCTTAGAGGAGGTAAGAGACATTAAGCTGAACAAATGCTAAGATTCTTAATTGAATCTGGGTGGTTCAGCTCAGCGGGGAACTAACAGGTTCCCCTCGGGCTAGTTTTCCAAAGTGAGCCTTGACTTCATGTCAATAGGGCACCCAACTAACCTAACCTAACCTTGTCTAGAGGTTGAATGCGCTGCATTTTGCCTCCTTAGGAGGCCTATCCTAGATGACCCGCCAAATTTGACAATAAGGCACAATATACATATCTTTCTCAGTCGCAGTGCCCTATTCAGTGCTATAGATAGCACCAAATCGATTTACTTAAAAAAAAAGTTAATGCGTACCACCAATTTTTAGCCAACCCTTGCTACAACTTTAATTTTTTCAATACCAAGTATATATACCCCGTCTGAAGGTCCTAATAATCCAAAGGGATTGAAATTCTCATAATACTGAGCCTTTTCCTGTTTTAATTGATTTCGACAGAGCTTTTCCGTACTCCATTGTATAAAAGCATGCCAGGGTAAGCAATGTGGATTAGTTGCCACATCGTGTTTCACACTGTATCCTGGCAATGTCAAACAATGCCAAAAGCAATCAGCATGTGTCATAATGTGCTTTTCCTCCAGAAACTCTTCCATGTATTCATGGCCAAAACAATGCGAGAACGTTGTAATGAAAACGCATCTGCTTATCGCCAACAAGAAATCCTTCCATCGGGAGTACCCCATCTAGTCAGAAATACCGCAACAGCCTCTTGAGCTGTACAACAACTGCATTGCGTGTACAAGTAGGTCCCTGTTGTTCATCTCTAACTCCAATACCCCCATCACTTATTAACAACGAGACAAAAACGAAACACATTCTGCTCGGTGCACTCTCCTCAATGTCTCCCAGTGTCAAGCCGTGCATCAAGAGTGGTGTTTCAGGCATGCCCATTGTGGAATCACCCATTGTTGTCATGTCGACTGTTGGGCCGACACCCAACTGCTGTCGCCGCCGACCGACGACGACAAGGCGAAAAACAACAAAAGGGCACTACATAAAGGCCAAGGAGCAACATAAATACAAAAACAAAAAAAAAAAAAAAAAGTGCAAGGTTTTATCGGCGCATGGAACACATTTTACCTACTTTTGTCGATGCCCGCCATTGTGGAACGTTGTCAGTTGGGCATTCTGTTGTTGCATTCGCCTGAAAGAGCCCAGAGAAAAGCAAAACCGAATACGGAATCAAAAAGGAAAACGCTGTAAGTCTATACGAGTACGTGTATGTATGCTAGGAGGATAAAGGCTAAGGGCATAACCATCATGCAATAACTATTAAAATGCGGTTACATGACCATCTAGCCATATTGCCAGACCAATTGCATTCATCTCTTCTCTATGGGCACACTACACATGGCTAGTGAAGTGCAGACGAGTGGGCTGCGTTGAGATTTCTGTGGTTTCTATGCTGCCTTATGTTGTATGTACATATTTTGATATGCTACGAGGTGGCTGCACATGGAGACCAGTCGACCGGAGAGGCATTGAAAATTGCATTCACTTCTTCGTTGCCATCCGCCAGTCTGAAGTTGAGGCCACGCTGGGCCAAAGTCCAAGTGGTGGTCTTCCCTTTCAGATGCATTTATTGCTTGACTTTGTAGTGTTTATATTATAGTTCGTATCGGAATGGTATAGTGTGCGAAGTACTGGGTGTTTGAAGCGGTTAAAGGGCAGGATGAATGAGGATGGGAATTGTAATAAGACTGAGGCAGACATTGAGATACAATAAAAAAATAATGAAGTTTATCATTCTGTGGTATCTTGGAACGGTGAGGTTCGGGAAAAAATTGGGAACTTAAGGGAAGAGAAACACCGAAAAAACGGTGGAGCGCAAAAGTTTGTCTTCACATGCGAAAAAAAAAAAAAAAAAAATTAGTTTAAGGAAAAGAATACTATAGACTTAATCATTAACTCTATGCGGTAGCGTAGGAGGCGGCGCGAAATATACTGTACAGGGTTCTGACATTCCAGGAGCATACTCGCAAATCGTGTTCCTTTTTCGTGCGTTGTCGTCGTCGAGTATCCGTCCGTGTATCCGAGGCATCTTGCTCATTCATAACTTATCTTTCTTTACGTGGGCGGATTTTTAGCCCGCCGCACAACCGCCATTCTGGTCGGGGTTTGGTCGCTGCATACGTTTGTTCACCTCCCAACGGTTGTTGAAGTGGCTATCCAGAGGGCGCCGCGAGGAGGACGTATGTCAACTTGACCCGGGCATATAAACAGGGATCGTTGCTGGCATCTCGCCAGGTTGAGAGCGATCAACAACCTTACCCTGTATGTCCGAGCCCATGCCCTCTCTTGAGATCGTATAGCCTTGGTTAAATATTACACTTGGCCCAATCTGGTTTTCTGGAATTCTTCTTTACGCAAAATAGCTGTTGAAGTATGTCTTACTGCCCTTCCCCTTTGAAATTATAACGTGCGAGTATAATCGTAGGTCTAATTAGTCCTCCGAATTTCAATATCATTCGCTTAAATAGACGACTCGCCTACTTAAGTGGTTTTAGCTTAAACCACTTTTCTATAAGCTAACCCAACCTTCTTGTTTGTAAATTTTTCATTGCAACTGTCTGAGTATGCCATCGTAGCTCATTCCACCCAATTGCATTTATATGCACGTACTTCTGCTGTCGAGCTTCTTCATTCCCACTTTTCTGCTATGCTCTTCTGGTTTTCTGGTTTGCCTTTCCTTTCAATATGTGAGTTCTCAAGTCCCTATAATGGGACAATATTTGCACTCCTAGCACGACTCGAGGCTATAAATAAATATTAAGAAGTTTGGCCTTGAAATTCTCTTTTCATCACAGCAGCGATTACGTGCATTGGTGTAAATACTTAGATACACACATAGCTGCTCATATGAAACAGCGGAATCATATGAGTATGCTCCCCAGGATGCGAGTATATGAGCGGAAGATAGCATGCAACATTGCATGCCTCCTATTACGTTAACTGCTCCCCCGCTCATACCGCGGCGAGCATGGTTGCCTGACTAGTCGGTATGATGACGATGATGGGCAAAGCAATTTAAAAAGGCTGATTTCAGTTTATGTATGTATGTACACATATACATATGTTTTGAGGGTTGGATATTGTGTCGGGTCGCTATGGGACCAGGATTTGTTTGGGAATTTCGTATCATGCGTTGATATGATAACTTCCGGGAGAGCAAGGTAGGGAATTAGTTCTGAATTCCGTAAACTTTGAATGGAAATTTATTTACAAATATGGTAGGAGAAAAGTGACATGACAACGACGAAGGGGCTGACGTGCATTTGGAGTCTGATTTCGTTTGGCTTTTAATTGACTTGAAAGCAAGTTTGGGAACAAATCTTTACCGGAAGTTGGTTTTTCTTTATCAACATATCAGACCCTCCCAATGGCACGATCTTTTGCTAGCCTTTTCCATTGCCGCACACCCAGTTGGCTGAGGTCCACTTCCACCTATGTCCATATGTGCGCCATCTTAAGTGCGGCCATCTTCTGGTTCTTCGTCCCTCGGGGTTGGATTCAAAGATTCTTCGGGCTAAGCTGTGGTGTCTATTCGCTTTAGCTGGCCTAGCCATCCTAGGCGTTGAATCCGTAGACGCCTGACTAGACCCATTTCGCCGTACAGCCCGTAAGTTTCGTGGTTGAACCTTTTCCTCCATTCATCGTTTTCGTGTATGGACCCGAAAATCACGCGCAAAATCTTTCTCTCGAACCGACCAAGGACCTCCTCATCCGCTTTTAATAGTGTCCCTGCTTCTGCGCCATATAGCAGGGCCGGGATGATAAGGGTCTTGTATAGAGTCAACTTTGTCGTTCGGAAGAGGGCTCTATTACTCAATGGCCTCCTGAGCCCAAAGTAACAGCGATTGGCAAGAGTAATTCTACGCTTGAATTCGGAACTGATGTTGTTGTTCCATGTCACTGCGGAGCCAGGGTAGATGTAGTCCTTATCTACCTCAAACTTATATCTGCCAATACAAAAATTCTGGCCAAGACGTTGGTTGTGAGGGTCCTTTTTAGAAGGCAGCATATATTTAGTTTTGCTCTCATGTAAATGGCGGTAAGCCAACCCAGTATTCGTCCCCTCCGCCTCTATACTCGTAAACGCCTCATTGGCTCTGATCTTCCGATTTTGTCAATTTCATCCGCGTATGAGTGAGTTGTGACGATTTTAACCTCTTGAATTGGCAGGTTTTTGCACAATCATTTCTAATACGATGTTGAAGAAATCACACGACAGCGCATCGCCTTCTTAAATCCTTTTTTGACATAAAAACTATCGGTAAGGTGTTGATCGATTCGGATGGAGTAGCAAGCATTCTCCAAAGTCATCCTGCATAGTCTGACGAGTTCAGCAGGGACGTCAAATCTAGACATAGCGTTGTATAGCTTGTCTATGCATACGCTGTGGAATGCGGCTTTGAAGTTGAGTGGTGAGTATCGACTTGAAATCCATTGGTTTTTGCCAGGATCTGCCGTAATATGAAGAGTTGATTGATGGTGGACTTTCCTGGATTGAATCCGCACTGATAAGGAACCGTCACCTTATTTACAAAAGGCTTCAGGCGTTCACACAAAACGGTAGAGAGGATTTTGTAGGCGATGTTAAGAAGACTTATTCGTTTGTAGTTGGGGCAGTCAGAGTGGTCTTCTTTCTTGTGGATCGGGCATACGATGCTGAGACTCCATTCCTCGGCCATGCTTTCCTCTGACCATATCTTACAGATGAGTGCATGCTCCTAACCATGTCATCCCCAGCTGCCTTCAAGAGCTCAGAAAACAGTCCGCCTGCGCCGTCTTGTCTGAAGGACATAAGCGCGAATTTGTTAAAGTCAGTAGTAGGGTGTTATAGGCGGTTCAAGCGCTTTTTGGTATGAAGCGATGGTATGAAGCGATGGTATGAAGTGATGGTATGAGGGTATTTGGTATGAAGCGATGGTATGAAGGGATTTGATATGAAGCGGTTGAGGCGCTTTTTGGTATGAGGGGATTTGGTATGAAGTGATTCAGGTGCTTTTTGGTATGAAGGTGTTCTGGCGCTATGTAATTTGTTTATTTAAGTTGTGAATTTGCGTGGGGGTTAGGAAATGTATGGCGGTTGAGGCGCTTTTTGGTATGAAGCGATGGTATGAAGTGATGGTATGAGGGGATTTGATATGAAGAGATGGTATGAAGGGATTTGGTATGAAGCGGTTGAGGTGCTTTTTGGTATGAAGCGATGGTATGAAGTGATGGTATGAGGGGATTTGGTATGAAGCGGTTGAGGTGCTTTTTGGTATGAAGGTGTTCTGGCGCTATGTAATTTGATTATTTAAGTTGTGAATTTGCGTTGCGGTTAGGAAATGTATGGTGGTTGAGGCGCTTTTTGGTATGAAGGTGTTCTGGCGCTATGTAATTTGTTTATTTAAGTTGTTTTTGCGGAAATATATGGGGATGATGGCGCTATCTGTGTTGTGGTTTTGTGTGCGTGCAAGGGCGTTATCATGTAGTATGTTATGGCCGGAGCAATAGATATGTACATATTCTTACGCCTTAAAGAGATAGGTATAGAAGTATTTACTACAAGACAATATAAATATGTATATTTTTGCGGAAATATATGGGGGGTTCTTGCGCTATGTAATTTGTTTATTTAAGTTGTGAATTTGCGTTGCGGTTAGGAAATGTATGGCGGTTCTCGCGTTATTTTAAGTTGGTTTTTGTCACGTGCTGGTTGTGTGCGTGCAAGGTCGTTATCATGTGACGTATTTAGAATAGGAATAGCAATAGATATGTATATATTGTTACGCAGCAAGGCTACGAAGATCTACTAACACATAGCATACAATTTTAAGGGGAGCAGATAAACTATATACATATCTATGTATTAGCAATAGATATGTGATGGTATGAAGAGTTTTGGTATGAGGCGGTTCAGGTGCTTTTTGGTATGAAGCGATGGTATGAAGGGATTTGGTATGAAGCGATGGTATGAAGGGATTTGGTATGAAGCGGTTGAGGTGCTTTTTGGTATGAAGGGGTTCTGGCGCTATTTAATTTGTTTATTTAAGTTGTTTTGCGTGGTGGTTTAACACATAGCATTCAATTTTAAGGGGATCAGATAAACTATATACATATCTATGTATTAGCTATAGATATGTACATATTGTTACGCATTAGGGAATCGCGCTGTCATCTGTAGTGATTTACATATATAAATATGTATATTTTGCGGTAATATATGGGGGTTCTGGCGCTATGTAATTTGTTTATTTAAGTTGTTTTGCGTAACACATAGCAGTCAATTTTAAGGGGACCAGATAAACTACATATATACATATCTACATATGTATTAGCAATAGATGTGTGATGGTATGAAGGGTTTTGGTATGAAGCGGTTCAGCCGCTTTTTGGTATGATGATGTTCTGGCGCTATTTAATTTGTTTATTTAAGTTGTTTTTGCGGAAATATATGGGGATTCTGACGCTATCTGTGTTGTGTGTGTGTGTGAATCAACGTGGAAATACTTTCGCATATTAAAAAGTGGATGTGATTGATTCATTCTTGACAGTATATGTTACATATCTATGTATCTATAAATATTTCTTAGGTAGTAGGGTGTTATAGGCGGTTCAAGCGCTTTTTGGTATGAAGCGATGGTATGAAGCGATGGTATGAAGTGATGGTATGAGGGTATTTGGTATGAAGCGATGGTATGAAGGGATTTGATATGAAGCGGTTGAGGCGCTTTTTGGTATGAGGGGATTTGGTATGAAGTGATTCAGGTGCTTTTTGGTATGAAGGTGTTCTGGCGCTATGTAATTTGTTTATTTAAGTTGTGAATTTGCGTGGGGGTTTGGAAATGTATGGCGGTTGAGGCGCTTTTTGGTATGAAGCGATGGTATGAAGTGATGATATGAGGGGATTTGGTATGAAGCGATGGTATGAAGGGATTTGGTATGAAGCGGTTGAGGCGCTTTTTGGTATGAATCGATGGTATAATCGATGGTATGAAGTGATGATATGAGGGGATTTGGTATGAAGCGGTTGAGGCGCTTTTTGGTATGAAGCGATGGTATGAAGGTGTTCTGGTGCTATTTAATTTGTTTATTTAAGTTGTTTTGCGTAACACATAGCATTCAATTTTAAGGGGAACAGATAAACTATATACATACCTATGTATTAGCAATAGATATGTGATGGTATGAAGGGATTTGGTATGAAGTGATTCAGGCGCTTTTTGGTATGAGGGTGTTCTGGCGCTATTTAATTTGTTTATTTAAGTTGTTTTTGCGGAAATATATGGGGATGATGGCGCTATCTGTGTTGTGCGTGCAAGGTGGTTATCATGTAGTATGTTATGGCCGGAGCAATAGATATGTACATATTCTTACGCCTTAAAGAGATAGGTATAGAAGTATTTACTACAAGACAATATAAAGATGTATATTTTTGCGGAAATATATGGGGGGTTCTGGCCCTATGTAATTTGTTTATTTAAGTTGTGAATTTGCGTTGCGGTTAGGAAATGTATGGCGGTTCTCGCGTTATTTTAAGTTGGTTTTTGTCACGTGCTGGTTGTGTGCGTGCAAGGTCGTTATCATGTGACGTATTTAGAATAGGAATAGCAATAGATATGTATATATTGTTACGCAAGGCTACGAAGATCTACTAACACATAGCATTCAATTTTAAGGGGAGCAGATAAACTATATACATATCTATGTATTAGCAATAGATATGTGATGGTATGAAGAGTTTTGGTATGAGGCGGTTCAGGTGCTTTTTGGTATGAAGCGATGGTATGAAGCGATGGTATGAAGGGATTTGGTATGAAGCGCTGGTATGAAGGGATTTGGTATGAAGCGGTTGAGGTGCTTTTTGGTATGAAGGGGTTCTGGCGCTATTTAATTTGTTTATTTAAGTTGTTTTGCGTGGTGGTTTAACACATAGCATTCAATTTTAAGGGGATCAGATAAACTATATACATATCTATGTATTAGCTATAGATATGTACATATTGTTACGCATTAGGGAATCGCGCTGGCATCTGTAGTGATTTACATATATAAATATGGATATTTTGCGGAAATATATGGGGGTTCTGGCGCTATTTAATTTGTTTATTTAAGTTGTGAATTTGCGTTGGGGTTAGGAAATGTATGGGGATTTAGTCGCTATCTGTGTTGTGTGTGTGTCTTTGTGTGTGTGAATCAAATTGGAAATACTTTCGCATATTAAAAAGTGGATGTGATTGATTCATTCTTGACAGTATATGTTACATATCTATGTATCTATAAATATTTCTTAGCGTTTCAAATACATATACATACATACACACACACGCACATATATATATAAATATTACTGGAATAGTATAAACAAATGACCCATTACATTAAAATGGTTCTGTAAGCAACAATTAATCAGTGAGACAAACGCTATTTAATTTGTTTATTTAAGTTGTTTTTGCGGAAATATATGGGGATTCTGGCGCTATCTGTGTTGTGGTTTTGTGTGCGTGCAAGGTCGTTATCATGTGACGTATTTAGAATAGTTGGTATGAAGCGGTTCAAGCGCTTTTTGGTATGAAGCGATGGTATGAAGGGGTTCTGGCGCTATTTAATTTGTTTATTTAAGTTGTGAATTTGCGTTGGGGTTAGGCGCTTTCAAAAATCGCATTAAGATATTTAACATTTCTAATAATGATGAGAGCATATTGAATGTAGAAGTCCTATATGAAAAAAAAAACATGTATTTGATTACCGAGCTGTTGGAAAACGAATTGGAAGTTTTGCATGCTTTTAAATTTAATATAGAATTATTTACGGTGTTCGTGAAGCATACAAAGGAAAATGACGATATGATCCAGGATATTAAAAGTATGCAGACCAAGATGTATACGATCCTAGAAAAAAGCGATTTATTTGAAAAATTAAACGCTTCTATCAATGACATCAAGGTTAAACTAGAGAAATTCCAGGAAAGAGATAGCGGATGGGCTTTGTTGTCATTCCTGAGAATCGAAATCAATATTAATAAATACGATCCGCTTCGGGCTTCTACCTATCTTAATCTACCACCGCAGTTATTGATCAAACATGCTTGTATAAATGTGAAAAAACACCGATGAATATGGTTTCAAATGGTCTGTTATATCGGCTTTGGATAGCAAAGTTAAATATAATCATGAGAGACCATCATCATATGCAATTCGCGATATAACTAGTGACATAATACAAGTTAATGGTGAAATTCTTTGTTTTAGGAATATGCAATTTCCTCTTGCGATCAAAGATATACATACATACATATATTCGAGTTGAATAATCCAACAATCCATGTAAACGTGTTCGGTTATGAAATCAATGATAAGAATGAATGTTATTTAATTGGACCATACTATCATACGACCGAGGAAAAGACAAAACATATTAACTTGCTTTTTCGCAATAAAGCAATGATGATTTATTATTCTCTCTCCTTCTCTTACGAAGATCTAACAAAACAAGGTCACTGAACTTTTCAACAAGGTCATTGTTCTAACTAACTGGTTCTAACTAACTGGTTCTAACTAACTGGTTCTAAATAACTGGTTCTAACTAACTGTGGTCTGGTATCGCGACAGCGATACTATACTTCTGTAACCATTCCGATTGAGTAAAAGACAACACTCTGTGAACTTTAGTGATATTTAATCCGTTGTTCAGACATTGTTGTAAATTTCTTAAATGAATTATATAATTGGTCTTTGCATTTAAATTGGCAATTAGCTTAGGAATTTTAGTTCCCGGCGTAAGCATATTTTCGGGGCAAAACGGAAGATCATTATGTATATCGTGAAGATCTGTGGGATAGGCTAAATCTACCTCGAATACATAACCAAATTTATTGTCTTTTTCCAATTTCACAATATATTCTCTGGTATAGATTTCGGGATCATTCCATTGAAAATTTCCATTAGGAAGTGGTTGAGACATTGCCCAACCGTACAAGTTATTTGCATCAAAGTACATAAGGAATTCGTTTGTTTTAGTTTCGTCGAATTTATTCATGTACTTATTATTAGAGATGGTATATCGATGACTTCATTGACATAGACCACCTCTGATACCTTTCTTAATGAAATTAAACATATCAATGTCGGTGAGAAGCTCTAGATTAACTTCCGTTATCATCAACATTGCATCCCATGACAAACCAGGAGATGTATAATAATGACATGGATCTAATTCATATATTTTTAAGCAGACCTTACGGAAATTCTCGAATATGTCAGCCAACAAGAGCACATCGCTCTGTAGATACACAAGCATGTAATCTTTTAATGATTTACAATTAAAATGCTTCCATACCTTTAGTGCATATTCATAATCTGCATCTAAACAATCTTTACCCGTTAGTTTATTATAAAATTGGGAAATTGATGGAAGAGAACAATCATCTAAACGATTCCATGAATTGAGATAATCGTAAGGAAATACACCTTTCCCAGTCATTAATTTTAATGAGTCGTCATTTTTGTAATACCTTTTGCCTATAATGAAATCATCTTCAGATAAATTATTTGCTAACGAATCTATACTCGACTGAAGAAATCGAAATGAATCTAAAAACCTAATTTCAAATGTGTTATTTGCGTCTAAATGCACTCGCTTGGAAAGTGATATATAATTTTCTTTATTTAATGGAATAATTGTTATTTCACCATCAATATTACTTAAACTTTTCACGAAAAGATGACAGTCGTACCCCGAAAAATTATGTAAAAGTATTGGGAAAAAATTTGGCTTTTGAAAATCTAAATTACACTGTCTATGTGCAGTTCCTCTATATGTACCCGTGAAGTGGCAATGATCTTTTACTCTTATATCGGTCTGACTAAAACAACGATTACATATCCAACATATTGAAGCATTATGATGGATGTAGTTCTCAACATCTGTCAATTGATTCATCGCTTTTGGTTTCTCCATGTACTCCCTATATACATAGGTATTATAAATTTTCTCCTATAAAAATACAAAGGAGACATTGTTTATTTTTTTTTTCGTTCTTGATAGCATGTAACTAAATGTAATTTATCACCAACAAATGTTCTGTGTTTATTTACATTATCATCAAATGAGCACTTAATGAAATACGAAAACGCACAGGGTATGTGTTGTTGTACATTAGTTGTTGACGAAGATTCTGGATTCGGCATGCAATGACTCAGAGGTAATAGAATAGACTCAAAGTCGGCATACACAGCAAATGGAACTCGTTGCTTTCGATTGTGTTTAACAAACTTGAGTATTTTGTTTCCTTCATCCGGCATAATCGTAATCAGCTTCCGACATTCACTTTTGTGTTGCAGCAGACGGGATTCATTAGGGAATCGTTGTAAGCACCCATTACAAAGATGCATTCGATTTTTTTTCTTAGTTGCTTGTCTCCTCATTAAACGCGACATATGTTTGATGTACACATAATGCGTTAGATCGCTATCAGAACTTTCGCAATAAAGCAAGTTAATATGTTTTGTCTTTTCCTCGGTCGTATGATAGTATGGTCCAATTAAATAACATTCATTCTTATCATTGATTTCATAACCGAACACGTTTACATGGATTGTTGGATTATTCAACTCGAATATATGTATGTATGTATATCTTTGATCGCAAGAGGAAATTGCATATTCCTAAAACAAAGAATTTCACCATTAACTTGTATTATGTCACTAGTTATATCGCGAATTGCATATGATGATGGTCTCTCATGATTATATTTAACTTTGCTATCCAAAGCCGATATAACAGACCATTTGAAACCATATTCATCGGTGTTTTTTCACATTTATACAAGCATGTTTGATCAATAACTGCGGTGGTAGATTAAGATAGGTAGAAGCCCGAAGCGGATCGTATTTATTAATATTGATTTCGATTCTCAGGAATGACAACAAAGCCCATCCGCTATCTCTTTCCTGGAATTTCTCTAGTTTAACCTTGATGTCATTGATAGAAGCGTTTAATTTTTCAAATAAATCGCTTTTTTCTAGGATCGTATACATCTTGGTCTGCATACTTTTAATATCCTGGATCATATCGTCATTTTCCTTTGTATGCTTCACGAACACCGTAAATAATTCTATATTAAATTTAAAAGCATGCAAAACTTCCAATTCGTTTTCCAACAGCTCGGTAATCAAATACATGTTTTTTTTTCATATAGGACTTCTACATTCAATATGCTCTCATCATTATTAGAAATGTTAAATATCTTAATGCGATTTTTGAAAGCGCCTAACCCCAACGCAAATTCACAACTTAAATAAACAAATTAAATAGCGCCAGAACCCCTTCATACCATCGCTTCATACCAAAAAGCGCTTGAACCGCTTCATACCAACTATTCTAAATACGTCACATGATAACGACCTTGCACGCACACAAAACCACAACACAGATAGCGCCAGAATCCCCATATATTTCCGCAAAAACAACTTAAATAAACAAATTAAATAGCGTTTGTCTCACTGATTAATTGTTGCTTACAGAACCATTTTAATGTAATGGGTCATTTGTTTATACTATTCCAGTAATATTTATATATATATGTGCGTGTGTGTGTATGTATGTATATGTATTTGAAACGCTAAGAAATATTTATAGATACATAGATATGTAACATATACTGTCAAGAATGAATCAATCACATCCACTTTTTAATATGCGAAAGTATTTCCAATTTGATTCACACACACAAAGACACACACACAACACAGATAGCGACTAAATCCCCATACATTTCCTAACCCCAACGCAAATTCACAACTTAAATAAACAAATTAAATAGCGCCAGAACCCCCATATATTTCCGCAAAATATCCATATTTATATATGTAAATCACTACAGATGCCAGCGCGATTCCCTAATGCGTAACAATATGTACATATCTATAGCTAATACATAGATATGTATATAGTTTATCTGATCCCCTTAAAATTGAATGCTATGTGTTAAACCACCACGCAAAACAACTTAAATAAACAAATTAAATAGCGCCAGAACCCCTTCATACCAAAAAGCACCTCAACCGCTTCATACCAAATCCCTTCATACCAGCGCTTCATACCAAATCCCTTCATACCATCGCTTCATACCATCGCTTCATACCAAAAAGCACCTGAACCGCCTCATACCAAAACTCTTCATACCATCACATATCTATTGCTAATACATAGATATGTATATAGTTTATCTGCTCCCCTTAAAATTGAATGCTATGTGTTAGTAGATCTTCGTAGCCTTGCGTAACAATATATACATATCTATTGCTATTCCTATTCTAAATACGTCACATGATAACGACCTTGCACGCACACAACCAGCACGTGACAAAAACCAACTTAAAATAACGCGAGAACCGCCATACATTTCCTAACCGCAACGCAAATTCACAACTTAAATAAACAAATTACATAGGGCCAGAACCCCCCATATATTTCCGCAAAAATATACATCTTTATATTGTCTTGTAGTAAATACTTCTATACCTATCTCTTTAAGGCGTAAGAATATGTACATATCTATTGCTCCGGCCATAACATACTACATGATAACCACCTTGCACGCACAACACAGATAGCGCCATCATCCCCATATATTTCCGCAAAAACAACTTAAATAAACAAATTAAATAGCGCCAGAACACCCTCATACCAAAAAGCGCCTGAATCACTTCATACCAAATCCCTTCATACCATCACATATCTATTGCTAATACATAGGTATGTATATAGTTTATCTGTTCCCCTTAAAATTGAATGCTATGTGTTACGCAAAACAACTTAAATAAACAAATTAAATAGCACCAGAACACCTTCATACCATCGCTTCATACCAAAAAGCGCCTCAACCGCTTCATACCAAATCCCCTCATATCATCACTTCATACCATCGATTATACCATCGATTCATACCAAAAAGCGCCTCAACCGCTTCATACCAAATCCCTTCATACCATCGCTTCATACCAAATCCCCTCATATCATCACTTCATACCATCGCTTCATACCAAAAAGCGCCTCAACCGCCATACATTTCCAAACCCCCACGCAAATTCACAACTTAAATAAACAAATTACATAGCGCCAGAACACCTTCATACCAAAAAGCACCTGAATCACTTCATACCAAATCCCCTCATACCAAAAAGCGCCTCAACCGCTTCATATCAAATCCCTTCATACCATCGCTTCATACCAAATACCCTCATACCATCACTTCATACCATCGCTTCATACCATCGCTTCATACCAAAAAGCGCTTGAACCGCCTATAACACCCTACTACCTAAGAAATATTTATAGATACATAGATATGTAACATATACTGTCAAGAATGAATCAATCACATCCACTTTTTAATATGCGAAAGTATTTCCACGTTGATTCACACACACACACAACACAGATAGCGTCAGAATCCCCATATATTTCCGCAAAAACAACTTAAATAAACAAATTAAATAGCGCCAGAACATCATCATACCAAAAAGCGGCTGAACCGCTTCATACCAAAACCCTTCATACCATCACACATCTATTGCTAATACATATGTAGATATGTATATATGTAGTTTATCTGGTCCCCTTAAAATTGACTGCTATGTGTTACGCAAAACAACTTAAATAAACAAATTACATAGCGCCAGAACCCCCATATATTACCGCAAAATATACATATTTATATATGTAAATCACTACAGATGACAGCGCGATTCCCTAATGCGTAACAATATGTACATATCTATAGCTAATACATAGATATGTATATAGTTTATCTGATCCCCTTAAAATTGAATGCTATGTGTTAAACCACCACGCAAAACAACTTAAATAAACAAATTAAATAGCGCCAGAACCCCTTCATACCAAAAAGCACCTCAACCGCTTCATACCAAATCCCTTCATACCATCGCTTCATACCAAATCCCTTCATACCATCGCTTCATACCAAAAAGCACCTGAACCGCCTCATACCAAAACTCTTCATACCATCACATATCTATTGCTAATACATAGATATGTATATAGTTTATCTGCTCCCCTTAAAATTGTATGCTATGTGTTAGTAGATCTTCGTAGCCTTGCTGCGTAACAATATATACATATCTATTGCTATTCCTATTCTAAATACGTCACATGATAACGACCTTGCACGCACACAACCAGCACGTGACAAAAACCAACTTAAAATAACGCGAGAACCGCCATACATTTCCTAACCGCAACGCAAATTCACAACTTAAATAAACAAATTACATAGCGCAAGAACCCCCCATATATTTCCGCAAAAATATACATATTTATATTGTCTTGTAGTAAATACTTCTATACCTATCTCTTTAAGGCGTAAGAATATGTACATATCTATTGCTCCGGCCATAACATACTACATGATAACGCCCTTGCACGCACACAAAACCACAACACAGATAGCGCCATCATCCCCATATATTTCCGCAAAAACAACTTAAATAAACAAATTACATAGCGCCAGAACACCTTCATACCAAAAAGCGCCTCAACCACCATACATTTCCTAACCGCAACGCAAATTCACAACTTAAATAATCAAATTACATAGCGCCAGAACACCTTCATACCAAAAAGCACCTCAACCGCTTCATACCAAATCCCCTCATACCATCACTTCATACCATCGCTTCATACCAAAAAGCACCTCAACCGCTTCATACCAAATCCCTTCATACCATCTCTTCATATCAAATCCCCTCATACCATCACTTCATACCATCGCTTCATACCAAAAAGCGCCTCAACCGCCATACATTTCCTAACCCCCACGCAAATTCACAACTTAAATAAACAAATTACATAGCGCCAGAACACCTTCATACCAAAAAGCACCTGAATCACTTCATACCAAATCCCCTCATACCAAAAAGCGCCTCAACCGCTTCATATCAAATCCCTTCATACCATCGCTTCATACCAAATACCCTCATACCATCACTTCATACCATCGCTTCATACCATCGCTTCATACCAAAAAGCGCTTGAACCGCCTATAACACCCTACTGTCAGTTTTTCATATTTATAGCGCTTGTTCTCTTCTGTTTTCCGATACAGTCCATGATTTTAGGAAGGAATCTTGAGCTTGACGACTTGACTGAATTTTTTTTGGCTCATGTTGCGTGGTATCGAGACTGTTATTTGTGTGCCTTCTAGGTAGAATTCCAAATAATTCGGGAACAAATAATGTAGAATCGCTTAGATATTCTTTATGTAACCAAATTCTAAAATGCCTCTTGGAAGAAAATCTTTGGAGATATGCAGCAAATAAAGTCGCCCTATGGGCCTTCGGCGCGGATAACAGTTGCATTGCAGCATGTCATGGATAGCTGATATCTTGGCTTTCGAAAAAGAAGCCAATAGTTACTTTAGTGACTAGATGAGATCCGTCAGTTAAAAAACATACCAATCCTGCCGGAGAAATCTTACTTTATTCCCGGTACGCCTACAGGAGCAAAGATATGTCAGGGTTTATTCTTCCCAGTGGGAAGTTAGTGTAACGTGGTCGATTTTGCAAATTCCAAATTTTGACATAACTCTACGTTTGACGGTCACCAACATCTAACCAAATCCAAGATTTTTATAGAGATTTATGTGTGCGTGCATAAGTATGCATGTACGTATGTGCGTTCCGGAATGTTCGCTCGAAAATCAAGCAGCTCATGAGTGTGGGTAAGGAAATACCCAACCACAACTCTGTCCGAGCAATCTCATATGTACCGGTTGTTGTCTCCATCCAAGGGCAGATGGGCCAGCTCCAACCGCGGTTCAAAGGGTGGACATGATTTACTTGCTTTGACCGGGCCTAGCACCTCTAGAGTCGTAATGGGTACGCTGGTAGAGAGTCCCTTATATATGTATCCTGTCTGTGAATGTAAATTCACTAATCAGGATCGAGCGAATTGCAGAATGAAAGCCCTATGTGCTTCTGGCTAGCGAAACTAAGCTAAACCAGAAGCACAAATGCTTATGATGTAATAAGAAGAGACCAACCCAACACCACACAAGGCGGAGGTGTCGCTATCATCGTTCGTAAGAATATAAATCATAAGGTCATATATAGCGGTGAAGGACGGCAGTTCCAGGTGCTAGAAGCTTGTATTGTGTGTATTTTCCTTCGGAACGCAAGGAAGATGTACATAGTGTCGGCCTATGCACCCGAGCTCCAAACACTCTTTCGTTTTCTGCGCTTGGACTCGGCGGAGTACTAGGTATTACGGTTTGGCCGGGGATTTGAATGCCATACATGGTGATTGGGAAAATAATGTACTCAACACCAGAGGGAGCCTACTAAGCCATAGGTGGGATCTGCGCAGCATTGAGTACAAGATCAAGCTACTCGCAACGGATAATTCGTCGTTTCCTAGAAGCGGCTCCTATCTGGATCTAATGCTGCTTGACCCGCGGCTGAGACTGGCTGACACGAATGAATGGTATTCGAACTGTGTAATGGACAGTGACCATTACGGACTTGGTAACGTAATCCAAATACCGGACGAGTTTGCAGAAATGGCAGAGTATATCCAAACGCATCCCTACGATTATAGTAGGGCACGTTGGCCACGCTTTACCAACTGCCTGACGAACAGGAACCGTATATAAATGGATGCAATAATTAAACAAACGATGGACAGAACGATACCACGCCAATGGCATCACGATACCACTGACGTATACCGAAACGCGATCATAGACGCACTTCACAGACAGAAAAATAGACTCCTGTCAAGACTCAAACTCTTGTATAGGCAGTTTACCGACCGACAAATCACGCAGGTCAGGACACTGAAGTCTTACTTACTTACTTACTTAACGGGCGCTACAGTTCGGGGTGAACCTGGGCCTCAACCAACATGCCTCTCCACCTAGCACGATCTTTCGCTAGTCTTTTCCAATGCCGCACGCCCAGTTGGTTGAGGTCCCCTTCCACCTGTGCGCGCCACCTTAGGTGCGGCCGTCCTCTATTTCTTCGTCCCTCGGGGTTGGATTCAAAGACTCTACGGGCTGGAGCTGTGGTGTCCATTCGCTCTACATGGCCTAGCCATCTTAGGCGTTGGATCCGTAGACGCCTGACCAGACTCATGTCGCTGTACAACCCGTACAGTTCGCGATTGAATCTTCTCCTCCAACCCTCCTCTGTGTTTATGGGACCGAAAATCGAACGCAGAATCTTTCTCTCGAAACGACCAAGGATTTCCTCATCCGCTTTAGATAAAGTCCATGTTTCTGCGCCGTATAACAAGACCGGGATAATTAAGGTCTTATATAAGGTCAACTTGGTCGTACGAGAGAGGGCTCTACTTCTCAGTTGCCTCTTGAGCCCAAAGAAGCAGCGGTTGGCAAGAGTAATTCTGCGCTTGATTTCGAAACTGGTGTCGTTGTTCCAAGTCACCGCGGAGCCGAGGTATATGAAGTCCTTAACTACCTCGAACTTATATCTGCCAATATGCACGTTCTGTCCAAGACGTCGGTGGTAAATGTCCTTTTTCGATGACAGCAGATATTTAGTCTTGCCCTCATTAACTGCCAAACCAATTTTTGCCGCCTCCATCTCAATACTCGCAAACGCCTCATTGACATCTCGCTGCGATCTACCTATTATGTCAATGTCGTCGGCGTATGCAAGGAGTTGCGAGGATTTGAAGAAGATTGTGCCTCTTGTATTGGCCTGTGGTTTTTGCACAATCATTTCCAATACGATGTTGAAGAAATCACACGACAGCGCATCGCCCTGCCTAAATCCTTTTTTGACATCAAAACTATCGGTAAGGTGCTCACCGATTCGGATGGAGCAGCGAGCATTTTCCAAGGTCATCCTGCATAGTCTGACGAGCTTCGCAGGGATGTCAAAAGTAAACATGGCGTTATATAGCTCGTCTCTAATTACGCTGTCGTATGCGGCCTTGAAGTCGACGAATAGATGGTGCGTATCGACTTGAAACTCATTGGTTTTCTCCAGGATCTGCCGTAGTGTGAAGATTTGATCGATGGTGGACTTCCCTGGCCTGAAGTCACACTGATAAGGACCTATCAGCTTGTTTACGAATGGCTTCAGGCGTTCACACAAAACGCCAGCGAAGATCTTGTATGCGACATTAAGGAGACTTATTCCTCTATAGTTGGCGCAGTCAAAGGGATCTCCTTTTTTGTGGATCGGGCAAACAATGCTGAGACTCCATTCCTCAGGCAAGCTTTCCTCTGACCATATCTTACAAATGAGCCGGTGCATGCTCCTAACCAGCTCACCCCCAGCCGCTTTGAAGAGCTCAGCAGACAGTCCATCTGCGCCAGCAGCTTTATTCGACTTGAGTTTCGACATGGCAATCTCAACTTCGTCGAGGTCAGGGAGACGGAATTCTCTGCGATCTTCGTCGTTAAAAAATGGATCATTCTGCCTGACGGCGGTATTTTGGTTGTCATCGCCGTTATACAGCATCGACTGCGATTCTACTACTAGGTGTCCGTTCTCATCCTTACAGGCCTCCGTTCGGGCTTTATAGCCTTGAGACATTCGTTTTATCCGCTGATAAAATCTTCGAACGTCGTGCCTGCAATAGCACCTCTCCAAGTTTTCAATCGCCCGCTTCTCGTGCTCTTTCTTTTTTCTCTTGAGAAGCTTATGTTCCTCCCTTCTCTTAAGCTCGTAGAGCTCACGAGCCGCTCTTGTTTTTTTGTGTAGTGAGGCTTTGTATGCCTCCTGCTTTTCCGCATGAATCCTTCTACACTCGTCATCGAACCAGGGATTTCGTCGTGGTGGAGCTTTAAGGCCCAGCACTTCCGTTGCTGTGCTCTTCAGGGCTTGTTTGCACAGGCTCCATTGTTGCTCTACTGACTGAGTGGAGGATTGCGGTGTATCGGAGAGCTTAAGGGAGACGCAGTTGGCAAAAGCACTGGCGATCTCCGGCGATAGTAGCTTTCCGACGTCATAGCTTGGTGTTCTAACTCTACTCCGCGGTGTTCGTGTTATGCGCTGACGTATCTTGGCTACTACAAGATAGTGGTCTGAATCGATGTTCGCTCCTCGGAAAGTGCGAACATCAAGGATAGTGGAGGAGTGTCTGACGTCAATCGCGATGTGGTCAATCTGGTTGGTGACTGATTGATCTGGCGACCGCCAGGTGCCTTTGTGTATATCGAGGTGGGAAAATCGTGTGCTGGCTACAAGAAGATTTCGCCCCGTGGCAAGGTCGATCAGCCTATGTCCGTTATCGGATGTGGTGTCATGTACCCGCTCAAAGATGCTTTCTTTACCTAGTTTAGCGTTAAAATCTCCTAGTATGATTTTGGTATCATAGCTGGGGCATTTGGTATATGTTCTGACTAGGAGATCAAAGAAATCATCCTTGATTGAGTCATCCTTGTCTTCCGTGGGGGCATGGACGCATATGAGGCTGATGTTACAGAAATTTGCCTTGATGCGGATCGTTATGAGGCGTTCACTCACATACTG
Source organism: Eumerus sabulonum (assembly GCA_951905685.1). Classification (NCBI taxonomy): domain Eukaryota; kingdom Metazoa; phylum Arthropoda; class Insecta; order Diptera; family Syrphidae; genus Eumerus; species Eumerus sabulonum. The sequence goes on along the minus strand of OX645060.1, from coordinate 163,589,903 downwards.
GAAACTTAGGACTTTATGTCTTAGTCCACCTCTAACAACAAATCCGCATCCAAATAGTCTCTGTGCTCTCTCCCTATAGCAGTCACCGTAGTAAATGTCGCAGTTTTTCATCCGCTTTTTACCCGGTCCATTCCATCGCATTTCCTGGATGGCGGTTATGTCCGCTTTATAGCGGTCTAGGGCGTCCGCAAGTTGTTCGGCCGCACGTGGTCTGTTTAGGGACCTAACATTCCACGTACAGAACCGAAGGTCCTTGTTTGGTTTTTGTTTTCTTAAAGGGTCGTCCAACATAGATCCATTCCGTTTGATTATCCGAGGCTGTTTTTTGTTTCTGAGCAATTAGTGGTTTTACGGTTATGGTTCGCTAGACCATAGCCCAACCGACACTAATCCTGTTTGGTGGCGCAGGATACTCGCCATTCGGCCTCTTCCGTCAGTAATTTCCCTTTTAAGGAAATTTCCAGATGGCACCACGAGGAGGTGGAAGTAGGACCTGACTAGCAGAGCTGCAAGATGTTCGGCTGCAGAGGCTCTTACTCGCTTTTTGTCGGGCCAGCATCCGTCGGCAGATGCTACCCCTACGAGGCCTTTGCTAGTCCTTCACCATCCAAGGACACTGAAGTCGCTGATTAAAAATCTCCAACAGTTGATCAAGGAAAATTACAAAATATCTGTAAGTCTGCACTGGAACAACAAAATTCGCGCTGTAAAATCCAACAACGCGAATATATTCCCACAAATAAATAAAATATTTACGAGAAAAAATCAGAACGACATTCAGGACCTCAGGCTTCCGAGAACGTCCGACAACGAACTTCTACTACGTACAGTCAGCTTTGCTCCAGAGAGCGCTGTTCTGTACGACGGCGAAGATTTCGTTGTGATCGAAGGTCCTCGGGAGAAACTGGCAACCGTGGGAGCTGTCTTCCTTCCCAAGTTTCCTTCCGAGTATCAGCAAGGTCTTCGAGAAGGTAATCCATTGAGTCCTGTCTAAATGGGCTGAGGACAAAAATATCATTCGGGATAACCAATTCGGTTTCAGGGTGGGGCATGACACCATACGTGCCGCGTCGAAACTCGTTTCGGATATCCAATGGAATAAATGCAAGAACCAATGTACGGGTGCTTGCCTGGTAGACTTGGAAAAAGCCTTCGACGCCGTATGGTTAGAATGACTCTACTACAAGCTCGAACAGTTGGGCATAAGTAAACCATTGCTATACATATGTATGTATATGATCTGTGAGATGATGACGTGACTTTAAAATTAAAAATGGACTGCAACAGGGCACAGTGAACTCGCCGAGCCTTTTCAGCATTTACATCAGCGATCTGATAGTTTCTATTCACCAATCGATAGCGTACGCGGACGACTTAATTGCGTACAGGTCGATAACGATCGACGTCATTGCTATTTTATTGAAACGTGACTTCAACAAACTTCAGCAGTTCTGTAAAATCAGAGAAACCAGCGACCATATTATACAGAACGCCGCTATCTAGGGCCTCTAGGGACACTAGAAATTACTGGCGAAGGTTCTCTATCCTTGGACCGGACGGGCGTCCACTGGCAAATAGCAAACGGCAAACTGATCTGGCTGGATCAGTATCCATATGTTGATAAAAATGTCGATGCTGCTCTGGCAAGGGCTCGGGGCGCTTTCGCTCTGACAAGATGGCTGTTCCATAGCAGCCAACTTGATTTCAGAGTGAAGGTAATCTGCAAGATGGCCTTAATCAGGCCCATGATTGCCTATGGATATCCCGTTTGGTTCAATGTGAGCGCCAGGTTGATGGGATGGATTCCAATGTTTGGGAGACAATGTCTAAGGACTTGTCTCGCATTGCACAGAACACCAGAATCCGAGTACACAAAGTTCTATCCCAACGAGGTCCTATACGATGGAGCAAGGATTTTGCGGATAGATAACTATCTGATAAAGCTGATTCGAAGTCACGTTGCGAGCGCAATGACTTCGGTCAATAACTTGATCTCTGGGGCTTACTACCCCAACTGTATGTACCATGAGCGTGTGTGACTTAGCGGCTTTGTCCCTCCGGAAGAAATCACCTTTATCAAAAAACTGAAAAGTCCATCTCCTAAAGCTTTTCCTGTAAATTTAATTTTTTAGCACTTAACTGTGTGACCTTGGACAAACAGTCTGCAGGGTAGCATAGATAGATAGATAGGGCTTGGGGGGTGGGACAGAGTCGCCTGATCACTGCGGCCACGATTGGGCCTATTGTGATGTCCCCCACTTACAGTTCACTCAGAAAACCTGAGTTCGTAATAAAGCTTAGTATGCTTTTGAGTGAACTGGCAGCAATTTCTTCTGCTTCAAGATAATGCTTGCCTAGGTGACGAAGACGTGTACTGACCAGGCAGTTACAGTGGCATAGTATGTGCTCTGCTGTTTCTTCGTCTTCATTACACATACGGCAAGTGTCATCTTGTATGATGCCCATTGTTTTGAGGTGTTTATTAACTGGGCAGTGTCCAGTAAGGAAACCTGTGTTTAAACGAATCTGACTCCTCGAAAGCATGAGAAGTTGTTTCGTTCTTTTGAGGGATGTAGTTGGGAGGAACAGCTTGGCTTGTCTGCTACCTTTCGTTTGTGACCAGTAGTGATCCGTCGTGTTCCTTAACCAATTTTTTATGCAGCATTTGGTGGTGCTAGTAGGTATGCCGCAGAAAGGCCGTGGCATCATAAATGGTGATGCAGAGCCTTTCCTTGCTAGTAGGTCCGCCTTTTCGTTGCCTGTATGGCCGCTGTGTCCAGGTATCCAAATGAGATGAACTCTGTTTGTACTGGCCAGCTGATGAAGTAGCTGTAGGCAGTCCCATACCAGCTTGGAGGTTATTTCAAAGCTCTTTAGGGCTTGAAGTGCAGCTTTGCTGTCAGAGAGAATATAAATGTTTTTGTTAAGTATATTTCTGTTTATATTTTCTCTGAGGCAGAGTTCTATAGCAAATATCTCTGCTTGAAAAACGGAGTTATAACTGTCCATGCTGACGTAAATGCATGTGCCTGTATTTGATCCGTATACTCCAGCCCCAACGCCTTCTTCCGTTTTGGAGCCATCTGTGTACCACACGTAGGATCCACGGTTGAAGGAGGGTCTATCCTGTTCCCAGTTTTGTCGGTTAGGGAATGTGACCTTGTAGTTTTGGCTGAAGTTATATCTGGGGAGACAGTTGTCTGTAAGAAATATCTTTAGGATTTCATGCCTGTTTATTTCTGTAAGGATGTCAGGGTGAAAGAGCCTACGGTTAGAGTCATCCTCCATGATCATCCTGTGGGCGAAGACCATTGCTTCTTTCTTCAGTTGGAGATGAAGAGGTGGCAGGTCTGTGATGACTTCTAGTGCTGCTGTGGGGGTTGTTCTCATGGCCCCAGTGATACAGATGCAAGCTAGTCTTTGCAATTTGTTGAGCTTGGCTTGCACTGATACTTGTTTTGTTTTGTGCCACCAGACAGGCGCAGCATATGTAAGGATTGGTCTGGTGATTGCTGTATATAGCCAGCGGGACATTTTGGGGTTTGTGCCCCAGTATTTGCCAGTGAGACTTTTGCTGGTCCATAAGGAGATCCTGGCTTTCTCAATGGTCTTTGTAATGTGAGAGTTCCAAGTGAGCTTCTCGTCTAGAGTTATCCCTAGATATTTGACTTCTTTTGAGAACTCTATCTCTTCACCAAAGAGGGTAGGCTTAGTAAGTTTGTGCCTGTTCCTTCTTTTGGTGAAGGCGACTATGGTGCTTTTTCTAGGACTTACATTTAGTGCAACCTTTATGCACCAGTTAGCAACAAGGTTTAGTGCCCGTTGGAGGAGTTCCGAGACTGTGTCTTCGAATTTGCCTCTGATCAGGATCACTATGTCGTCAGCGTAGCCTTGGACATAGAAGCCATTGTTGCTGAGTATGCTTATCAGTTCGTTGACCACGATGGACCACAGGAGTGGTGAGAGAACCCCGCCTTGAGGGCATCCTTTCGCGGCGTTAACGCTGATTTTGTCATTGCCTAGCGAGGTGTTTATTTTCCTGTTGCTAAGCATATGTTGGATCCAATTGCATGTGGTGTTGTCCACCCCTGTGCTGAGGATGCAACGTTTTATTTGGGTGTATTCGGTGTTATCGAAGGCACCCTCAATATCGAGAAAGCAACCTATCGCAATTTCTTTGTCGCTCAGGGATTTATTAATCCGGGCCGTTAGTTCCTGAAGAGCATGCGTGGTCGATTTCCCAGGCTGGTAGGCATATTGGTTTTTGTGAAGTGGTGATCTTCTCAGTGCACCGTCCCTGATATGCCTATCCAAGATTTTTTCCATTGTTTTTAGGAAGAAAGAGGTAAGGCTTATCGGTCTGTAGGACTTAGGCAGGTCTGTGGGTCTACGGCCTACTTTGGGAATGAATTTTACCTTTACCTCGGTCCAGCTTGTTGGTATGTGTCCCCATGCATAGCTGGTTCTAAAGATGTTAATGAGCATGGGGCTAATTTGCGCACTCCCCTTCTGAAGAAGGGCTGGGAAGATGCCATCCTCCCCCGGGGATTTGTATGGGTCAAAAGAATTGATGGCCCATTTTATGCTTCCCTCGTGAAATATCGTTCGTGCTCTCTTCCAATCCTCCCTGTTTGGTCTAGCTGCCCTGATCTGCGGAGGTCTGTTAGAGAGATCAGAGGAGTAGGGTGTTATGGATGGTTCAAGCGCTTTTTGGGTTGTGGTTTTGAACACACTCATTTCAATGGGTGACTTCAGATATGGTCGTCGCTTTTTGGGTTGTGGTTTTGAATACACTCATTTCAATGGGTGACTTCAGATATGGTCGTAAGAAATAATTTAAAATGATTACTTGAGGTCCAAGGGTCATACTCTTAGATATTATGTTTTGGATGGTTCAAGCGCTTTTTGGGTTGTGGTTTTGAATACACTCATTTCAATGGGTGACTTCAGATATGGTCGTAAGAAATAATTTAAAATGATTACTTGAGGTCCAAGGGTCATACTCTTAGATATTATGTTTTGTCACAAACCTGGACGGAGTGCAGGTGGTTTGGGTCGTAAATGTTCGTTCAGTACTCTCCAGGCATTAGCATAAATAGGATTCGAGAGGAATTCGACTAACTTTTCACGTTGATTGTACTTCTCAGTAAAATGTTCCAAGCCATTATTGTATTATATATATATATATTAGAACTGCACACACAGAGTATGAATTTAAAGTGACCATATACTGTGAGTGTTAGGTTAGGTTAGGTTAACGTGGTAGACATAAGCCACACGTAGGTCGAAGTCGGCCCATTGTGATACCACCTGGATCAAGTTACCCTGATCCGCTACCTGAGAACCAACCGGTGCTTTTAATGAAGCGATGGAGTTGAGCTATCTTTTGTTTTGCTAGCTCACTTAGATTGTCAGAGAAGGGCGCGCCGAGGTGAATCCTGTGTGTGAATCAACGTGGAAATACTTTCGCATATTAAAAAGTGGATGTGATTGTTTCATTCTTGACAGTATATGTTACATATCTATGTATCTATAAATATTTCTTAGCGTTTCAAATACATATGCATACATACATACACACCCACATATATATAAATATTACTGGAATAGTATAAACAAATGACCCATTACATTAAAATGGTTCTGTAAGCAACAATTAATCAGTGCGAACAGCGCTATTTAATTTGTTTATTTAAGCTGTTTTTGCGGAAATATATGGGGATCCTGGCGCTATCTATGTTGTGGTTTTGTGTGCGTGCAAGGTCGTTATCATGTAGTATGTTATGGCCGGAGCAATAGATTTGAGGGTTTTGGTATGAAGTGTTTCAGGCGCTTTTTGGTATGAAGGTGTACTGGCGCTATGTAATTTGTTTATTTAAGTTGTGAATTTGCGTTGCGGTTAGGAAATGTATGGCGGTTCTCGCGCTATTTTAAGTTGGTTTTTGTCACGTGCTGGTTGTGTGCGTGCAAGGTCGTTATCATGTGACGTATTTAGAATAGGAATAGCAATAGATATGTATATATTGTTATGCAGCAAGGCTACGAAGATCTACTAACACATAGCATTCAATTTTAAGGGGAACAGATAAACTATATACATATCTATGTATTAGCAATAGATATATGATGGTATGAAGGGTTTTGGTATGAAGCGATGGTATGAAGGGATTTGGTATGAAGCGGTTGAGGCGCTTTTTGGTATGAAGCGATGATATGAAGTGATGGTATGAGGGGGTTTGGTATGAAGAGATGGTATGAAGGGATTTGATATGAAGCGGTTGAGGTGCTTTTTGGTATGAAGGTGTTCTGGCGCTATGTAATTTGATTATTCAAGTTGTGAATTTGCGTTGGGGTTAGGAAATATATGGGGATTCTAGCGCTATCTGTGTTGTGTGTGTGTGAATCAACGTGGAAATACTTTCGCATATTAAAAAGTGGATGTGATTGATTCATTCTTGACAATATATGTTACATATCTATGTATCTATAAATATTTCTTAGCGTTTCAAATACATATACATACATACACACAGACACATATATATATAAATATTACTGGAATAGTATAAACAAATGACCCATTACATTAAATTGTTCTGTAAGCAACAATTAATCAGTGCGAACAGCGCTATTTAATTTGTTTATTTAAGTTGTTTTGCGTTGCGGTTAGGAAATGTATGGGGATTCAGGCGCTATCTCTGTTGTGTTTTTGTCGCGTGCTGGTTTTGTCGGAGGATTTAGTCGCTATCTATGTTGTGGTTTTGTGTGCGTGCAAGGTCGTTATCATGTGACGTATTTAGAATAGTTGGTATGAAGCGGTTCAAGCGCTTTTTGGTATGAAGCGATGGTATGAAGCTATGATATGAAGCGATGGTATGAAGCGATGGTATGAAGGGGTTCTGGCGCTATTTAATTTGTTTATTTAAGTTGTGAATTTGCGATTGGGTTAGGCGCTTTCAAAAATCGCATTAAGACATTTCACATTTCTAATAATGATGAGAGCATATTGAATGTAGAAGTCCTATATGAAAAAAAAAAACATGTATTTGATTACCGAGCTGTTGGAAAACGAATTGGAAGTTTTGCATGCTTTTAAATTTAATATGGAATTATTTACGGTGTTCGTGAAGCATACAAAGGAAAATGACGATATGATCCAGGATATTAAAAGTATGCAGACCAAGATGTATACGATCCTAGAAAAAAGCGATTTATCTGAAAAATTAAACGCTACTATCAATGACATCAAGGTTAAACTAGAGGAATTCCAGGAAAGAGATAGCGGATGGGCTTTGTTGTCATTCCTGAGAATCGAAATAAATATTAATAAATACGATCCGCTTCGGGCTTCTACCTATTTTAATCTACCACCGCAGTTATTGATCAAACATGATTGTATAAATGTGAAAAACACCGATGAATACTGTTTCAAATGGTCTGTTATATCGGCTTTGGATAGCAAAGTTAAATATAATCATGAGAGACCATCATCATATGCAATTCGCGATATAACTAGTGACATAATACAAGTTAATGGTGAAATTCTTTGTTTTAGGAATATGCAATTTCCTCTGGCGATCAAAGATATACATATATTCGAGTTGAATAATCCAACAATCAGTGTAAACGTGTTCGGTTAAGAAATCAACGATTAGAATGAATGTTATTTAATTGGACCATACTATCATACGACCGAGGAAAAGACAAAACATATTAACTTGCTTTATTGCGAAAGTTCTGATAGCGATCTAACGCATTATGTGTACACCAAACATATGTCGCGTTTAATGAGAAGTCAAATAACTAAGAAAAAAAATCGAATGCATCTTTGTAATGGGTGCTTACAGCGATTCCCTAATGAATCCCGTCCGCTGCAACACAAAAGTGAATGTCGGAAGCTGATTACGATTATGCCGGATGAAGGAAACAAAATACTCAAGTTTGTTAAACACAATCGAAAGCAACGAGTTCCATTTGCTGTGTATGCCGACTTTGAGTCTATTCTATTACCTGTGAGTCATTGCATGCCGAATCCAGAATCTTCGTCAACAACTAATATACAACAACACATACCCTGTGCGTTTTCGTATTTCATTAAGTGCTCATTTGATGATAATGTAAATAGACACAGAACATTTGTTGGGTGAGAAATTACATTTAGTTACATGCTATCAAGAACGAAAAAAAAATAAACAATGTCTGCTTTGTATTTTTATAGGAGAAAATTCATCTGATGAATTTGTAAAGATGCTGGTTGAAGACTTAAAATACCTATATAGGGAGTACATGGAGAAACCAAAAGCGATGAATCAATTGACAGATGTTGAGAACTACAACCATCATAATGCTTCAATATGTTGTATATGTAATCGTAGTTTTAGTCAGACCGATATAAGAGTAAAAGATCATTGCCACTTCACGGGTGCATATAGAGGAACTGCACATAGACAGTGTAATTTAGATTTTCAAAAGCCAAATTTTTTCCCAATACTTTTACATAATTTTTCAGGCTACGACTGTCATCTTTTTGTGAAAAGTTTAAGTAATATTGATGGTGAAATAACAATTATTCCATTAAATAAAGAAAATTATATGTATATCACTTTCCAAGCGAGTGCATTTAGACGCAAATAACGCATTTGAAATTAGGTTTTTTAGATTCATTTCGATTTCTTCAGTCGAGTATAGATTCGTTAGCAAATAATTTATCTGAAGATGATTTCATTATAGGCAAAAGGTATTACAAAAATGATGACTCATTCAAATTAATGACTAGGAAAGGGGTATTTCCTTACGATTATCTCAATTCATGGAATCGTTTAGATGATTGTTCTCTTCCATCAATTTCCCAATTTTATAATAAACTAACGGGTAAAGATTGTTTAGATACAGATTATGAATATGCACTAAAGGTATGGAAGCATTTTAATTGTAAATCATTAAAAGATTACATGCTTGTGTATCTACAGAGCGATGTGCTCTTGTTGGCTGACATATTCGAGAATTTCCGTAAGGTCTGCTTAAAAATATATGAATTAGATCCATGTCATTATTATACATTTCCTGGTTTGTCATGGGATGCAATGTTGAAGATAACGGAAGTTAATCTAGAGCTTTTCACCGACATTGATATGTTTAATTTCATTAAGAAAGGTATCAGAGGTGGTCTATGTCAATGTAGTCATCGATATGCCATCTCTAATAATAAGTACATGAATAAATTCGACGAAACTAAAACAAACGAATTCCTTATGTACTTTGATGCAAATAACTTGTACGGTTGGGCAATGTCTCAACCACTTCCTAATGGAAATTTTCAATGGAATGATCCCGAAATCTATACCAGAGAATATATTTTGAAATTGGAAAAAGACAATAAATTTGGTTATGTATTCGAAGTAGATTTAGCCTATCCCACAGATCTTCACGATATACATAATGATCTTCCGTTTTGCCTCGAAAATATGCTTACGCCGGGAACTAAAATTCCTAAGCTAATTGCCAATTTAAATGCAAAGACCAATTATATAATTAATTTAAGAAATTTACAACAATGTCTGAACAACGGATTAAATATCACTAAAGTTCACAGAGTGTTGTCTTTTACTCAATCGGAATGGTTACAGAAGTATATACATAAATCTGAATACCGAATGCCGGAAAAAGGCGAACAGTAAGTTTGAAAAAGACTTTTTCAAATTAATGAACAACGGTGTTTACGGTAAAACAATGGAGAATGTAGAAAAGCGTCGAGATGTGAAAATTGTAACTCAATGGGATGGTCAAGGAAAGTCATTGTGTGCTAAGTAACTAATTACACATCCTAATTTTCACACTAGATCTATATTTACACCAGAGATGTGTGCTATTGAAATGACCAAGGGACGAGTTGTGTACGATAAACCTATTTATTTAGGTTTCATTGTATTAGAGCTTTCAAAATGGCTTATGTACGACTTTCATTATGAGTATATGAGGAAAAAATTTGGAAAATCGATTCGATTAAACTATATGGATACGGATTCATTTATTTATTCAGTAATGACAGATGATTCCTATTCTGATATATATCAAGACGTCATTGATCCCGAGAAATCAAGGTTTGATACTTCAGAATACCCCATAGACAATGTGCATAATTTTCCGCAAACAAACGGTAAAGTTCTCGGGAAATTTAAAGATGAGAATAACTATCGGAAAATGTTAGAATTCATTGGATTAAGAGCGAAAATGTAGGTACTCCTTTATATTAGAGATCAATGATGTGGTGAAAAAGGCAAAAGGAATTAAAATGTCGGTTACTAATAGCTTAGATATTAAAGATTATCGAAATTGTTTAATGAATAAAAAATTGTTGTTTAGATCAATGTTTATATTTAGAAGTAAGTTACATAATGTTTATACGCAGTCTATTAATAAGTTAGCTTTAAGTTATAACGACACTAAAAGATATATGTATATGTAATGATGGGATAAGTACTTATGCTTGGGGTCATAATGAAATACCAATGAAAGATAATTGATACAAAAAAAGGAAAAAATGATTTATTATTCTCTCTCCTTCTCTTACGAAGATCTAACACAACAAGGTCACTGAACTTTTCAACAAGGTCATGGTTCTAACTAACTGGTTCTAACTAACTGGTTTTAAACTTTTCAACAAGGTCACTGAACTTTTCAAAGGGGTCACTGAACTTCCACCTGTCACCTGGCACACCTGGCACCTGTCACCCGTCACCTGTCACACCTGTCAAATTTGCATTGTCGCGTATCAGATGCTTTGGAATTCGTGTGTAAGACTGACATAAGTAAAAAGTATCAATGTAGTGGCCGGGCTCGACAGCTTACCAGGCCACCATACGTGGCGTATGCAAATTTGACAGGTGTGACAGGTGACGGGTGACAGGTGCCAGGTGTGCCAGGTGACAGGTGGAAGTTCAGTGACCCCTTTGAAAAGTTCAGTGACCTTGTTGAAAAGTTTAAAACCAGTTAGTTAGAACCAGTTAGTTAGAACCATGACCTTGTTGAAAAGTTCAGTGACCTTGTTGTGTTAGATCTTCGTAAGAGAAGGAGAGAGAATAATAAATCATTTTTTCCTTTTTTTGTATCAATTATCTTTCATTGGTATTTCATTATGACCCCAAGCATAAGTACTTATCCCATCATTACATATACATATATCTTTTAGTGTCGTTATAACTTAAAGCTAACTTATTAATAGACTGCGTATAAACATTATGTAACTTACTTCTAAATATAAACATTGATCTAAACAACAATTTTTTATTCATTAAACAATTTCGATAATCTTTAATATCTAAGCTATTAGTAACCGACATTTTAATTCCTTTTGCCTTTTTCACCCCATCATTGGTCTCTAATATAAAGGAGTGCATTTTCACTCTTAATCCAATGAATTCTAACATTTTCCGAGAGTTATTCTCATCTTTAAATTTCCCGAGAACTTTACCGTTTGTTTGCGGAAAATGATGTACAATGTCTATGGGGTATTCTGAAGTATCAAACCTTGATTTCTCGGGATCAATGACGTCTTGATATATATCAGAATAGAAATCATCTGTCATTCCTGAATAAATAAATGAATCCGTATCCATATAGTTTAATCGAATCGATTTTCCAAATTTTTTCCTCATATACTCATAATGAAAGTCGTACATAAGCCATTTTGAAAGCTCTAATATAATGAAACCTAAATAAATAGGTTTATCGTACACAACTCGTCCCTTGGTCATTTCAATAGCACACATCTCTGGTGTAAATATAGATCTAGTGTGAAAATAAGGATGTGTAATTAGTTACTTAGCACCCAATGACTTTCTTTGACCATCCCATTGAGTTACAATTTTCACATCTCGACGCTTTTCTACATTCTCCATTGTTTTACCGTAAACACTCTTGTTCATTAATTTGAAAAAGTCTTTTTCAAACTTACTGTTCGCCTTTTTCCGGCATTCGGTATTCAGATTTATATACTTCTGTAACCATTCCGATTGAGTAAAAGACAACACTCTGTGAACCTTAGTGATATTTAATCCGTTGTTCAGACATTGTTGTAAATTTCTTAAATGAATTATATAATTGGTCTTTGCATTTAAATTGGCAATTAGCTTAGGAATTTTAGTTCCCGGCGTAAGCATATTTTCGGAGCAAAACGGAAGATCATTATGTATATCGTGAAGATCTGTGGGATAGGCTAAATCTACCTCGAATACATAACCAAATTTATTGTCTTTTTCCAATTTCACAATATATTCTCTGGTATAGATTTCGGGATCATTCCATTGAAAATTTCCATTAGGAAGTGGTTGAGACATTGCCCAACCGTACAAGTTATTTGCATCAAAGTACATAAGGAATTCGTTTTGTTTTAGTTTCGTCGAATTTATTCATGTACTTATTATTAGAGATGGCATATCGATGGCTACATTGACATAGACCATCTCTGATACCTTTCTTAATGAAATTAAACATATCAATGTCGGTGAAAAGCTCTAGATTAACTTCCATTATCTTCAACATTGCATCCCATGACAAACCAGGAGATGTATAATAATGACATGGATCTAATTCATATATTTTTAAGCAGACCTTACGGAAATTCTCGAATATGTCAGCCAACAAGAGCACATCGCTCTGTAGATACACAAGCATGTAATCTTTTAATGATTTACAATTAAAATGCCTCCATACCTTTAGTGCATATTCATAATCTGCATCTAAACAATCTTTACCCGTTGTTTATTATAAAATTGGGAAATTGATGGAAGAGAACAATCATCTAAACGATTCCATGAATTGAGATAATCGTAAGGAAATACCCCTTTCCTAGTCATTAATTTGAATGAGTCATCATTTTTGTAATACCTTTTGCCTATAATGAAATCATCTTCAGATAAATTATTTGCTAACGAATCTATACTCGACTGAAGAAATCGAAATGAATCTAAAAAACCTAATTTCAAATGCGTTATTTGCGTCTAAATGCACTCGCTTGGAAAGTGATATATAATTTTCTTTATTTAATGGAATAATTGTTATTTCACCATCAATATTACTTAAACTTTTCACAAAAAGATGACAGTCGTAGCCCGAAAAATTATGTAAAAGCATTGGGAAAAAAATTGGCTTTTGAAAATCTAAATTACACTGTCTATGTGCAGTTCCTCTATATGCACCCGTGAAGTGGCAATGATCTTTTACTCTTATATCGGTCTGACTAAAACTACGATTACATATACAACATATTGAAGCATTATGATGGTTGTAGTTCTCAACATCTGTCAATTGATTCATCGCTTTTGGTTTCTCCATGTACTCCCTATATAGGTATTTTAAGTCTTCAACCAGCATCTTTACAAATTCATCAGATGAATTTTCTCCTATAAAAATACAAAGCAGACATTGTTTATTTTTTTTTCGTTCTTGATAGCATGTAACTAAATGTAATTTCTCACCCAACAAATGTTCTGTGTCTATTTACATTATCATCAAATGAGCACTTAATGAAATACGAAAACGCACAGGGTATGTGTTGTTGTATATTAGTTGTTGACGAAGATTCTGGATTCGGCATGCAATGACTCACAGGTAATAGAATAGACTCAAAGTCGGCATACACAGCAAATGGAACTCGTTGCTTTCGATTGTGTTTAACAAACTTGAGTATTTTGTTTCCTTCATCCGGCATAATCGTAATCAGCTTCCGACATTCACTTTTGTGTTGCAGCGGACGGGATTCATTAGGGAATCGCTGTAAGCACCCATTACAAAGATGCATTCGATTTTTTTTCTTAGTTATTTGACTTCTCATTAAACGCGACATATGTTTGGTGTACACATAATGCGTTAGATCGCTATCAGAACTTTCGCAATAAAGCAAGTTAATATGTTTTGTCTTTTCCTCGGTCGTATGATAGTATGGTCCAATTAAATAACATTCATTCTAATCGTTGATTTCTTAACCGAACACGTTTACACTGATTGTTGGATTATTCAACTCGAATATATGTATATCTTTGATCGCCAGAGGAAATTGCATATTCCTAAAACAAAGAATTTCACCATTAACTTGTATTATGTCACTAGTTATATCGCGAATTGCATATGATGATGGTCTCTCATGATTATATTTAACTTTGCTATCCAAAGCCGATATAACAGACCATTTGAAACAGTATTCATCGGTGTTTTTCACATTTATACAATCATGTTTGATCAATAACTGCGGTGGTAGATTAAAATAGGTAGAAGCCCGAAGCGGATCGTATTTATTAATATTTATTTCGATTCTCAGGAATGACAACAAAGCCCATCCGCTATCTCTTTCCTGGAATTCCTCTAGTTTAACCTTGATGTCATTGATAGTAGCGTTTAATTTTTCAGATAAATCGCTTTTTTCTAGGATCGTATACATCTTGGTCTGCATACTTTTAATATCCTGGATCATATCGTCATTTTCCTTTGTATGCTTCACGAACACCGTAAATAATTCCATATTAAATTTAAAAGCATGCAAAACTTCCAATTCGTTTTCCAACAGCTCGGTAATCAAATACATGTTTTTTTTTTTCATATAGGACTTCTACATTCAATATGCTCTCATCATTATTAGAAATGTGAAATGTCTTAATGCGATTTTTGAAAGCGCCTAACCCAATCGCAAATTCACAACTTAAATAAACAAATTAAATAGCGCCAGAACCCCTTCATACCATCGCTTCATACCATCGCTTCATATCATAGCTTCATACCATCGCTTCATACCAAAAAGCGCTTGAACCGCTTCATACCAACTATTCTAAATACGTCACATGATAACGACCTTGCACGCACACAAAACCACAACATAGATAGCGACTAAATCCTCCGACAAAACCAGCACGCGACAAAAACACAACAGAGATAGCGCCTGAATCCCCATACATTTCCTAACCGCAACGCAAAACAACTTAAATAAACAAATTAAATAGCGCTGTTCGCACTGATTAATTGTTGCTTACAGAACAATTTAATGTAATGGGTCATTTGTTTATACTATTCCAGTAATATTTATATATATATGTGTCTGTGTGTATGTATGTATATGTATTTGAAACGCTAAGAAATATTTATAGATACATAGATATGTAACATATATTGTCAAGAATGAATCAATCACATCCACTTTTTAATATGCGAAAGTATTTCCACGTTGATTCACACACACACAACACAGATAGCGCTAGAATCCCCATATATTTCCTAACCCCAACGCAAATTCACAACTTGAATAATCAAATTACATAGCGCCAGAACACCTTCATACCAAAAAGCACCTCAACCGCTTCATATCAAATCCCTTCATACCATCTCTTCATACCAAACCCCCTCATACCATCACTTCATATCATCGCTTCATACCAAAAAGCGCCTCAACCGCTTCATACCAAATCCCTTCATACCAGCGCTTCATACCAAAACCCTTCATACCATCATATATCTATTGCTAATACATAGATATGTATATAGTTTATCTGTTCCCCTTAAAATTGAATGCTATGTGTTAGTAGATCTTCGTAGCCTTGCTGCATAACAATATATACATATCTATTGCTATTCCTATTCTAAATACGTCACATGATAACGACCTTGCACGCACACAACCAGCACGTGACAAAAACCAACTTAAAATAGCGCGAGAACCGCCATACATTTCCTAACCGCAACGCAAATTCACAACTTAAATAAACAAATTACATAGCGCCAGTACACCTTCATACCAAAAAGCGCCTGAAACACTTCATACCAAAACCCTCAAATCTATTGCTCCGGCCATAACATACTACATGATAACGACCTTGCACGCACACAAAACCACAACATAGATAGCGCCAGGATCCCCATATATTTCCGCAAAAACAGCTTAAATAAACAAATTAAATAGCGCTGTTCGCACTGATTAATTGTTGCTTACAGAACCATTTTAATGTAATGGGTCATTTGTTTATACTATTCCAGTAATATTTATATATATGTGGGTGTGTATGTATGTATGCATATGTATTTGAAACGCTAAGAAATATTTATAGATACATAGATATGTAACATATACTGTCAAGAATGAAACAATCACATCCACTTTTTAATATGCGAAAGTATTTCCACGTTGATTCACACACAGGATTCACCTCGGCGCGCCCTTCTCTGACAATCTAAGTGAGCTAGCAAAACAAAAGATAGCTCAACTCCATCGCTTCATTAAAAGCACCGGTTGGTTCTCAGGTAGCGGATCAGGGTAACTTGATCCAGGTGGTATCACAATGGGCCGACTTCGACCTACGTGTGGCTTATGTCTACCACGTTAACCTAACCTAACCTAACACTCACAGTATATGGTCACTTTAAATTCATACTCTGTGTGTGCAGTTCTAATATATATATATATAATACAATAATGGCTTGGAACATTTTACTGAGAAGTACAATCAACGTGAAAAGTTAGTCGAATTCCTCTCGAATCCTATTTATGCTAATGCCTGGAGAGTACTGAACGAACATTTACGACCCAAACCACCTGCACTCCGTCCAGGTTTGTGACAAAACATAATATCTAAGAGTATGACCCTTGGACCTCAAGTAATCATTTTAAATTATTTCTTACGACCATATCTGAAGTCACCCATTGAAATGAGTGTATTCAAAACCACAACCCAAAAAGCGCTTGAACCATCCAAAACATAATATCTAAGAGTATGACCCTTGGACCTCAAGTAATCATTTTAAATTATTTCTTACGACCATATCTGAAGTCACCCATTGAAATGAGTGTATTCAAAACCACAACCCAAAAAGCGACGACCATATCTGAAGTCACCCATTGAAATGAGTGTGTTCAAAACCACAACCCAAAAAGCGCTTGAACCATCCATAACACCCTACTCAGAGGGAATGATGTTAGAGTCCGGGAACTGCGTACTGGTCAGAATTTTGAGTACTTCCGTACCATTTTCCGCGTAGGTGCTGGTTGATGGCAGCTGCCATGTCCTTATTCGTGAATTCTGGAATGGGAATGGCTTTAATATTGTTATTGAACATTAAGCAGGCTCTAGGTCGTCCTTCATTTGTGGAGTCGTAGAGCAGCTCACCTGATAGTCCTTTGATCTGGTCTTTAATGGTGTACGGTTCCTGGATAAAGGCTATATCGAGGTGCTCCTTGTTAAATCTATGGCTCAGTACCGCGGACGCGGCCTTTGCATGCTGTAGATTTACTTGGATGCACCTTAATCCCGACATGATGGATTCAGTGAGGTACTGGCAGGGCTGCCAGTGTTAGTAATTGTCCCAACCATAGGACTGACCCCTGAAGTCTTGGCTGCCCGAGTAGTTTCTTCAGGTAGCCCTGACGTTTGGGGTACTTTCGTTGTTTCTATGGTTGGTGCACTAACGCCAGATGCAATGGTTGTTGCTCTCTGGTTTGGCTTATGCGCGCCGAGTTCCTCACTCGCTTTCTTAGGCATGGCCGGTATACCTTGGGCATCGCACTTCGGATGGGCTTGTGCCCTGTCCTTAGTTTTGTTGTCCGCAGTTACCTTTGCCTGCTTGGGAACTCCCTTGATCCTAATAAGGATCTGGGAGAGGTTGAGGAATAGTTTAAACCTTTGCTTCACAATGGCGTCTTTAGAAGCCTCATCGATGGCAAAGGTTACTTGATCCCCACCGCTTTTTTCCTTAGCAATCCTGAGGACTCTCCATCCTTTAGTGCTAATGTTCGCATTCTGCCTCATTATGCGCATAAGGAAGGTGTCCTTGGTAAGGTCATCGGCTTCGGGGACGAATGTTACGCAGGTGTATAACTTGGGTATGTCATTACCCTGAGTTGCACACAAATCTGCGTTCTTCCATGGCTTGATCTTCTCTATCGACGACATGAGCCAATTTTTTGTTTCTATGTCGTGACAGGTGATGGAAAGCCATCCATTTCTGGCTGAGGTGGCCTCGAATCGGAGTGCAGGACAATCTTTGTCTGCCTTGTCCATTTCCACTAACAGGCTCTTCCTCACTAACTTCATCTGTTCGTCCGTTAGGGTCTCTTGCGGGTGTTGCGAGTGCATGATGGCGACTTTGCACCGAGCAATGGCATCCCGGTAGGATGGCTCGGGTGCATCCGTGCGCTCTCGTGCACCTCCACTATTTCCCTTAGTGGGTTTTGTTTTATTTTCGCACCCAGGACGATCATTTTTATTACCAGCACATGAGCTACTAGGTGCTTTTGTGTGTGGTCGACTCTTCTTGCGGATATTCTCCACAATGGAGTTGTCGTTAGATCGGCTGCGTTTGGGATTTGATGCATCGGTATTTTTTTGAGCTTCCCTTTCCGCTAGCACGAGAGCATATCTTGCTCTTTCTTTTTGTTTCGCCTCTTCGGGCTCCATCCCGTCCCGGATTAGAGCGGCGATTCGTCGCCTTTGGGCCCCGGTGAAATGCTCTTGTTTCTGCCGAGGTTTTTTGGCGTCGTTAACCACTACAACCTCGGCGCTTGGACCTTTAGGTACCTGAGCGTTTTGGTTGTCCATCTTGTTGGACGGGAATGTGGTTGCAGAGTTTGGAGATGGTTCTGTGACTTCTGTCTCCATTTCATGTACTGGTGAGCGGAGGAGATATTCTTCCTCCGACTCTGTTGGTGTTTTGTTTTTGTTTTTTTTTTGTGTTTGTTGTTCATATGTTGATCCCACGAGTATGGCGAGAATTGATGGTCAACCATCTACAGAGCTCCCATGTAGATGTAAGGCTAGTTACTATGTGAGGGCGCCCGGTATCACATAGGGACCGTACGTTTGCGATGCACATTTTTGTATTCCCTGCATCATTCAGTCCTCGGCACGTATTCCAACCACCTTGACTTGGGAATGTAAGTGCTCTTGGTCCGCGGGGGTGCAGTGACCCCTACCACATTACGTGGCCTTCCCCTATCCGCCGCCTGGGGACGCGCCGGGTTGCCTGAGAAGCTCGAGTTTACCCGGGCAGGGTAGCATACACGGTGTGTGGTAATCAAGTTCCGAGAATTTGTAACCGAAAACTAAGCCCATTAAGTTTCTCTCAAAATTTTACTATCGACCCTCGCAATAGTCTCACTCTAACTCTACCCAACGAATCCAAAGTTGCTCCCACAACACGAAATGATAATCCTCCGAAGTTAACTCGTTCAGAACCATTCTTACAGCCTCTTTGACCTTCTCTATACCGCCTTGAGGTGTGACTTCATCTTGGGGAATAAAATAAAAAAAGTCGCAGGTTATAGGGTGAAGGCGGCAACGTTGGAATGCTCTTTTTCGCCCAAAACTCAACGAGGAAAAGGCCGGTGCATTGTCATGGTGTACAACCCAGCCCTTCTTGGCGAGTTCGGATCGCGTACGGAAAAAGCGTGCTCGCAGCCTCTTCAGGATGCCAGCCACTGTCTCGTCGGTAGGAACACATTCACGATGAACGACGCCGCGGATATTGAAAAAAATCCAACAACATTTCCTTCAGTCGTGACTTTGGCATCCTCGCTTTCGTTGGCCGTTCCCCACCGTTTCGTCCATTCAAACACACGTGTTTTCGACATACATTCCACTCGTATCCATAGGTTAGGTTAGGTTAATGTGGTCGGCATAAGCCACCCGTAGGCCGAAGTCGGCCCATTGTGATACCACATGGATCGTGTTACCCAGATCCGCTACCAGAGAACCAACCGGTGGAGTTGAGCAATTTTTTGGTCTGCTAGCTCAATTAGATTATCATAGAAGGGCGCGCCGGAGTACATCCTCCTGCGATTCGCAAAAGAGGGGCATGAGCAGAGGAGGTGATGTATTGATTCCTCTTCCTCCTCGTCCATGTAGCCGCGACAGAAGTCATTGGAGGGTAGTCCTAGTCTGGCGGCGTGTTTCCCAATGATGCAGTGACCTGTTATGACACCCACCAGAGTACTTAAGGTTGCCCTTTTGGTTGCCACTAGGTTCCTGATTTGTCCTAGGTTTAAATTAGGCCAGATTTGTTTGGTGATAAAGCCGATATTACTCTCATTCCATTGGAGGTTGGTCGCCTCAATGGTTTGGAGTTTTATCATGTGCTTCACCGTACTTATTGGTGTTTCTAGGTACCCGAGGCTGAGTGTGCTAGACCCTAACTTTGCGAGTTCGTCGGTCGTGCAATTTCCTGGAATATCCCTATGCCCAGAAACCCACAATACTTTAATGTTGAACTGCTCAGCCATCATCTAGAGATAGGCGACAGTTAAGGGATGTTTTTGATTTGTGGGTTACCGCTGCCAGGGACCTTATCGCAGATTGACTTTCCGTGCAAATGATAATATCCTTGGCGGATATTACATTGTTCCTGAGTCATGCAAGGGCCTCCGTTATAGCTGTTATTTCAGCCTGATACACACTGCAGTAATTTTTGAGTCTAAAGGATAGGCTGAGGTTAAGCTTCTTGGAGAAGACTCCACTGCCTACACTCGACTCCATCTTAAAGCCATCGGTATAGATGGAGATCGAGTCATTTGGTATGACTTTCCCTTCAGCCCATTCCTCCCTGGATGGAAAGACAACTTCGAAGTTCCTAGTGAACACGTACTGCGAGGTGATATAGTTTGTGTCCATGGGTACTTTGAAGTGTTTTAGAATGGTTGTGTGGCCTTTTTGTGATGTGGGCCATTTTATTATGCTCCTCATCCTCAGGGCCGCGCAGGCAGCAATTTGTTTGCTGAAAAGGTTCAGTGGTGGAAGGTGTAACAGAATGTTTAGGGCCTCCGTGGGGGTTGATCTGATCGCTCCGCTTATGTATAAGCTGGCCGATCTATGTACTTTCCCCAGAAGGTTTCGATTGACTGCCTTGTCCAGAGCAGTCCACCAGACTACGACGCCATACAGGAGGATGGGCCTTATGACTGCTGTGTAGAGCCAGTACATAATGCTTGGTTGGAGACCCCACTTCTTGCGCACCACTTTTTTGCAGCTGTAGAGGGCAACAGTTGCTTTCTTGACGCGGTCAAGAATGTTGGGTTTCCAATTCAGCCTCTTATCCAGGACTAGGCCTAGATATTTGGTCTGCTCTTTGATTATATTATTAGTTGGGTTCCACCCAGCCTCGGTAGGTTGAGGGGCGGAATTTTATATTTGTTAGTAAACAGTACTAGATCGGTCTTCTTAGGGTTCACCCCAAGTCCACAGTACTGCGTCCCGGTTTCTATTGTATGTAATGCACTCTGCATAAGGTCGCATAGAGTGCTGGGAAATTTTCCTGCGGCGGCAATAGCAATATCATCTGTATAGGCGGTCACAGCGTTCCCTTCCTGTTCAAGCCGGCAGTAGCTAGTTGACCACCACGTTCCACAGAAGAGGGGATAGTACTCCACCCTGTGGTGTACCTCTGCTAACCATTCTAATTGAGAAGGCACCAGCGAAGTTGGCTTTGACAATTCTCGTATCCATATATCACTTGCAATTTTCGGAGGAAATCCGAGGGTTGTCCACCAGATTCCATTAAATATTGAACCGCAACACGTTGCTTGTATTGTGAGTCAGTTTTACGACGCCACTAATAAAGATTTTTTTTTTTTTTTCCAAAAATACGTACAACACACAACGTGTTGTCGGCTTGGAAGAAAACTGGAAGAAAGGGCCTCTCTGTCTAGACAGATGTTGGAGAAGGACACAGTGTTGCCAGTCCAAGAGCTAAGCTTAATTCCCGGAACCTAATTGCCACACCTCGTATAGGAGACAGATTTCAGGGTCCTGGTAGAGTCTGCTACTAACATTTTCCTGGAGATGCAGATAATGTCCCTATATCCTCACAATGAAATCTTTTAAATGCACCTTTAACCCCTTATCTTTAAGGTCCTCTTCCGGTCCTAATAGTGCTGAGAATATTGTATAAAACATACTAAGAAAAGTAGTTGTCAAACACTGAATGGAATCAGAGAAATTTTGCACCGGCAACATTGGCACCCTTGAGACCCGACAGAACTTAGAACACACCATCACTAAACCTGTCGAATAAAGAGAAAGAAATTTAGAATTAATAATATCAGGCAATCAGCGTATTACGTTGCATTTATTTGGGTGGAAGCAGCACCCTGTTCAGATATTCCACAAAGCGGTGCAGCAGCTTTTTCAGTCCTGTAAGCCATTTATTGTTAAACAATAAATGAACCACGAAGACATTTCCCAGCCAAGTCGAGACCAATACCCGTACATGTATTTGAACATTCCTCATAGATGTCTCATAAAGCCTCCGATTGACAAGTTGACTTCCACCTTCAATAGCACTAATTTCGATTCTCAGCACGTACCGCATCTCTCCTGAAATGTCAATTATTTTATTAATGACAGCGAGGAAATAAAACTTTCAAGTCCAAAAGCCACGACAAAAAATAGGGAAAAAAGAGTCGAAACCCACAACTTCCTTTTTTCTTCTTCTACCTTTTACTGCTGCTGGACAAACTCTGTTCGGTTCGCTTCATTTACAATTGCACACGAAGATAAAGTAGAAAAGATAAAAATCAACACAAGAGGAGGCCAAAAAACGAAAATAATGAAGCCGTGACCGTGACTGAAAAGAAGCCAAGGTCTACCAACACAAATGCATCGGAGATACATGGAGCAGATCCCCAGCAATCTACGAGTCTCCAGCACCGCACCGGTTCCAAGTATCAAAGGGACGTTGTAAGTGTACGGCTAACAGCTAACCTATGGCATGCAATAGTGCCCACGATATGTCTGTATGAACATAGGACGAGTACATGGCCTGGTCTGCCTGGCCATTAAGATCTTCACTTCGTCTTGCCGGGCAGAGGCCAGAGATCAGGATCTGGCAAACGGAGCCCGATGCACGAGCACGACGTGTTTCACACATAAAGTGTGCTGGTGCTGAAGCGAAAAACTCTCGATGAAAATAAGGCAGGAGGTTTGTCGGGAACTGACTGCTCATCCGTATCCCGGAGATTTAATGCTTTTGTTCTTCATATTCCCCATTGCCGTCTACAAGTATGCGAGATACTCGTTTCAGTTTTCTTGGTTTAATTAATCTGTTTTGTTAGCTTTTTCTGCCTCAGTATTGGAGTTCTGTTTGATGGAAATTAAAAGTGCTGCTCACATGCGAACGCTGGTGAGAGTACGGAATCACGTTGCTAACCCGCGGTTCATAGATGATTCCTCGTTGTTGATGATGGTAATGGAAGTGCAACGAGTAGAGCAATAGTCCTAGAACGTAACTACTGCCACTGCGTCTAAGTTTGTGCCTTTCGGTCTGGTGGTTTTATTAAGTGGCTGAGATAGGGGAGCGGCAGTGGTACTTGTACATGGATATATGTATAAATGTGCTTACGACTATAGTTGGTTAACGAGTTATTGTGTGAAGGATGCTTCTAGTAATTGGACATTAAGTTGGAAAAGGAAATTCACTCGTTGCTTGAAAACGGTATTTGGAAGGCGTGTTACCAGTATTATCCCAATGGTTTTGTTTACATTGAAAGTGGTTAAGGCTTGGCAGGGTCTTTGTTTCCGACGGAAAGGCCTGGGATTATTCTATCCAATTAGAGCTTTGTTTCTTTATAGCTCAATTGTGATAGGGTACGATGACATTAGGGGTAGTAGGTAATTGCAGTGGAAGCAACAGAATGTCTGATGAGAACGAAATTATTGTCAGACTAGACTTTTTTACATTTATGAAAGCCCAATGGGCATTTGAAAGCATTAAAGTGTGAAATGTACACAACAGGGGACTAATATGATGCCTACGAATCATAATAGATGTTTAGACAAGCTGGCGTAATGCCTCTGGAACTACAGACCTACCCTAAATGATTGTTTAAAGGGCTCCGTACGACCTAATTCTTCCTTTATCTTATAGGTATCAGAAGGCAGGAAGGGTGTTTTCACGCTTTTTTTTACCGTTCTCGCAGGAACAAAAAAGTTGAAAACTCCTGAAAAACCTCACTTATTACGATCTAACATGGCGCAGTGGGTAGTTTGTTGGCGAAATTGATATGTACCTAAAACAAATCGACGAAATAGTTAAACAAACGATGGATCCAATGATACCACGCCAACGGCATTACGATACCACGGACGTGTATCGAAACGCGAACATGGACGCACTTCATAAGTAGACTCCTGTCAAGACTCAAACTCTTGTACAGGCGGTTTACCGACAAAACTCGGAGGTCAGGACACTGAAGTCGGTGATTAAAAATCTCCGACAGCTAATCAAAGAAAATTGTAAAATATCCCTAAGTCTGCACTTACATACTTACTTACTTAGTGGGCGCTACAGTTCGGGGCAAACCTGGGCCTCAACCAACATGCTTCTCCACCTTGCACAATCTTTCGCTTGTCTTTTCCAGTGCCGTACGCCCAGTTTTCCACCTGTGCGCGCCACTTTAGGTGCGGCTGTCCTCTATTTCTTAGTCCCTCCGGGTTGGATTCAAAGACTCTGCGGGCTGGAGCTGTGGTGTCCATTCGCTCTACATGGCCCAGCCATCTTAGACGTTGGGTCCGAAGACGTCTAACTAGGCCGATGTCGCTGTACAGCTCGTACAGTTCTTGGTTGAATCACCTCCTCCACTCTCCCTTTACACAAACGGGACCAAAGATTGCACGCAGAATTTTTCTCTCGAAACGCCCAAGAGCCTCTTCATCCGCTTTTGAAGCCTCAGCGCCGTAGAGAAGGACCGGTATGATTAAGGTTTTGTAGAGGGATACCTTCGTTTTTCGAGGGAGGGCTCTACTACTCAGTTGCCTCTGAGCCCAAAGAAGCAGCGGTTGACAGGAATTATTCTGCGTTTTATCTCAGCGCTGGTGTCATTGCTGCTTGTCGCTATCGAGCCAAGGTAGACGAGGTCCTCGACTACTTCAAAAACATAGCTGCCGAAGGTGACGTTCTGACTAAGACGTCGGCGTTGCGCGTTTTTCTTTGATGACAGCATATATTTGGTCTTGTCCCCATTTACCCTTAGACCCATTTTAGCCGCTTCTGCTTCAATGCTTGCGAAAGCCTCATTGACGTCTCGCTTTGTCCGTCTAATAACGTCCATGTCATCTGCGTAGGCAAGCAATTGTGTAGACTTGAAGTAGTTCGTACCTCTTGTATTGGCCGCAGCTTTGGCTTTATAGCCTTGGCATGTTCGTTTTACTTTTTGGTAGCACTTTTGAACATAGTTCCTGCAATAGCATCTCTTCATCTCCTCAATCTCGCGCTTTTCGTGCTCCTTCTTTTTCCTTCTCAGAAGCGCATGCTCCTCCATCCTTTTCTGTTCATAGTGCTCGCGGGAAGCTCTCGTCTGCCGATGCAGTGTAGCCATGTATGCATTCTGTTTCTCTACATGGGCCTGTCTACATACGTCATCAAACCAGGGGTTTCTCGAAGGTGGTGGCTTGAAACCGAGTACATCTGAGGCGACCTCTCTGATGGCGTTTTGACAACGACTCCATTGCTGCGCTATGGTTTCTATAGGTTGCATCGGGACTTGAGAGAGCTTGAGGGAGACTTGATCGGCGAAGGTCCTGGCGGTCTCCTGCGATTGCAACTTTCTGACGTTAAATTTTGCCGTCGATCGCAATTTGATCAATTTGATTGACTGTCGATTGATCGAGAGACCGCCAGGTTCCCTTATGGATGTTGAGGTGTGGGAAGCGTGTACTTGCTACCGTGAGACTATGTCCTGCCATAAAGTCCCCTAGCCTTAGCCCGTTTTCTGACGTGGTGTTGGCTCGTTCAAAGATTGTTTCCTTACCCAGCTTCGCATAGAAATCTCCTTGAACGATTTTGGTGCCATAGCTGGGACATTGGGCATATGTTCGGTTTGGGTGGTCATAGAGGTCTTCCTTATGTTGATCGTCTTTCTCCTCTGTGGGGGCGTGGACACATATTAAACTTATATTGCCGAGATTGGCTTTGATGCGGATAGTTATGAGGCCGCCAGCCTTGAAGAGCTCTGATGGCAAACCATCTGAGCTTGCGGCCTTGTTATTCTTCAGCTTCTTAATAGCTGTGCCGACTTCTTCGATGCTGGGTGGGAGGACTACTTCAGCGGCTGGAGTTGGAATTTCCTCGGTCCCTACCACTCTCTCTTGGTCATGCTCGTTAAGCAGCTGCTATAAATAGTGCTTAAATACATCCACTATTCCCTGCGGGTCGGTGACAAGATTACCCTCGCAGTTTCGAAGAGCCTGGGTGCCCTTTTTGAATCCTCCTGCAAGGCCTTTGGCTTTCTTGTAGAAAGCTCGTGTTATATGCTTATCCCTAGACCCCTCGATATCCTTGCGCTGGGAGGCTGCGAAGATTCTTTTCTTTTGTCGCAGTAGATTTTTCTCTTCCCTTCTTCTGGCTCGGTACTCTTCTTGCGCTGCCCTGGTTTTCCTCTGCAGTGCCTTTGGTACGCCTCGTCGGTTGCTGCCTTATTCTGCTCACACTCGCCATCATACCACGGGTTTCTTGTCGGGGGTGGTAGGTACCCTAAGGTGGTTTCGGCTACTTCCTGAATGGCTGAGCGGCAATGCAGCCAAATATTATTGGCATTTGTGTTCGACGTAGGCATACCGTAGAGTCTTTCGCTCCCTGTAGACTCTGGCAACCTCCGGTGTGCTAAGGCGCCCAATGTCGAACCCCCTTCTGATGGGCTGGTGCAGCTTTCTGACATTGGACAGTCGAGCTCTGAATCTTGCTGCTACGAGGAAGTGGTCAGAGTCGACATTTTTTGTGTGGATTCGCTTACGAGGGAATCTTGTGCTACTTATCACCGCATTACGAGCTGTCGCAAAGTCCGTGAGTCGGAAGCTGTTATCTGTTATTGTATTGTGGAGGCTGTGCCTTCCGATCACTCCGCCAAGGGTGTTCTCCTAACCGGTTTTGGCGTTGAAGTCCCCGAGCACGATTTTAACATCGTACTCCGGACAAGCTCCGTAGGCGTTGTCCAGGAGGTCATAGAAGTCCTCCTTGATAGGGTCTTCAGCCTCGTGGGTAGGGGCGTGTGCACATATAAGACTGATGTTATAAAATCTGCCTCTGATGCGGATCACAGCCAGGCGATCACTAATAGGTTTAAAGTCGATGACCTTCGACCTTAACCGCTTTCCCACGACAAATCCGCATCCCAGTAAGTGCAATCTTTTGTGACAGCTGTAATAAATGCCGCAATTTTCCTTCCCCATCACACCGTTTCCTATCCAGCGTATTTCCTGGGCCGCAGTAATATCCGCCTTGTACTGCGTGAGAATTCTTTCTAGTTTATGAGCAGCCCCGGGAGTGTACAGGGTTCTGCATTCCAGGGGCATACTCGCAAATCGTGTTCCTTTTTCGTGCGTGGTCATCGTCGAGTATCCGTCCGTGTATCCGAGGCATCCTGCTCATTCATAACTTTTGTGTGTTTTACGTGGGCGGATTGTTAGCCCGCCGCACAACCGCCATACTGGTCGGGGTTTTGTCGCTGCATACGTTTGTTTACCTCTCAACGGTTGTTGAGGAGGCTATCCAGAGGGCGCCACGAGGAGGCCGTATGTCAACTTGACCCGGGCATTTAAACAGGGATCGTTGCTGCCTGTGTGTCCGAGCCCATGCCCTCTAAAGCATTTCCTCGGGCTTCTTCGAAAAATCTTTCACTCTACTTCCTGAGATCTGAGATCATGCTCTCAATGAAATTGAACTTACGATGCCACAACTAAGCTATTCTTAGTAGACTATCAAATCGAAGACGTGTTTCAACGTTTCTGTAGGGATTCAATAGAAACTTGGAAAAAAGGCAATAAAAGTAATCCGAATAAACAGATCCATTTACAACACATGCTTTCCACGCTCAAGAACGCCAAATCACTTTAATTATCATTTCGTAGAACTTTATCCAAACTGAACTCATCGTACGGCCCCTTTGACTCTGCACGACTTCTCAATAGTATACGTTATACGATACAAGTATACTTGTATCTGGAAATATTTGGAACTTCAGAGAAGATATCTCCAACTGTTCGGGGATATAGTAGTTCATTTGTTTTGTCATTTAAGTAAGCACTTCCCATTCGAGTGAATTATGTTCCCCGAAAGACAAGTCGAAGGAAAATTAAATTGCAAAACAAATAAATAAACAGATTGCTTGGGAACATGTGTGTACATCGTGAAGGCGGCCAGACAAAGATCGCAGCTCTACAGATGGAACCTTGAACTTCATCCAAGAAAAACAAAAACAAAAAAAGGGGCAGAAGGAGGAAAAAATGAAATTCATTTAATTAATGATATTGTTGAGGAGCGATTCGATTGAGGAGATGGGAGCTCGGTTGCGTAGCTCGATTTAGAACATACCTACTGTGATACGAAACGAATGTCTTTCAATCGTTTATCTTTTAACATTGGGATAAGCCTCTATTTTGGTTTGACATTTTTAACATTGTATTAGCTTGGCGCGGTTTTCTGTCCAGTAACGAGAAATTCATTTTTGAAGAACCACCGTAGGATGAATTCACGGTGCTTTTCCTCAGCGGGGTACTGACAAAACCCCCTGTAGTATAATTGTCAAGAAAAGCTTCTCGAATCTCGCCGTTCGGATGCGGCAATAAACTGTAGGTCCCTTTCACCTATGGGAAAAATCAAATCTCACACAACATGGATGATTGAGAGAAGCTCGGCTTTGGTCCTCCATAGAGTGTAACGCCAACATACTTACATATATATGTTCTGAGAGTTATGCGTTCAGTATTTCTTCCATAACATACATAAAAAGATCATGTGAAACCCTCTAGCCAAAGCAATCCATCCACAATCTACAAATTGACAATTTCCAATCCCCTTAACGTTTATGTGATTGTGAGAACATAGTGAGCCCCTAAAAAGCATCTGTGGACGCTGAAATGGAAGCGATTAAGATGAATTGGCGGTCAATGAGCTCGCACATCATGACTGTCCAACTAGAATCTCTTCGTTGGCAGTTACAATTTCGATATAGTAAAAGACTTCATCTACCTTGGCCCGCAGTTGCATAAAACAAGGACGAATGGGATTTCCTTGAGAATGGATGCAGTTACGAAGAACATTGCAACATCTTGAGTAGCGCTTACAGTTGGAAACAGCTGAAGAATAACCTCCCAAGATTGAGAGACTGTGATTCACCACGTACTGTAGCTCCATTTAAGTATGTAAGCAAGTAAGATATTACATTTTTTTTCAGTTTTATTACGGGTTCCAAGAGATATTTTCCTGAGAGAATATGCAAGGGCGTCGTGGCGCAGTGGATAATGTTTTGGACTCTGGCGCACGATAAGCGAGTTCGGATCCCGATAACACCAACGTCATGGAATGTTTATATCGCAGCGTTCCTCCTTGGCGGAGTACTTGCAAAACCCCCCGTAGTATACTTACCAAGAAAAAGCTTCTCGACTCAAGCCGTTCGGAGTCGGCATTAAACTGTAGGTCACTTTCACCTGTGTAAAAAAAAAAAAAAATAAAAAACCACACACAACATGGGTGATTGGCCGATACTTGGCTCTGGCCCTTCACGGGCTGTAACGCCACCAAGGCAAGCAAGCATATGCAATTTGGCAAAAGTCTAATCCAGTCAAATGAACCAACATTAACTCAGCTAGGGTAACACGGTTCCCCTTTCCTGATTTAAAACACAGAAGAGAACTCGGAACAGAATGTTATTTTAATACGCTACTGTAGACGATATTATATGTCTTTCCATTTGGGGATAGAATGTAAAGATTCTGGGCATTGGACACACGCGAAAATGCTTCATACAATTGTCCATGGGAAAAGCACGGCTTTTCTAAGTTCACCCCAGCCACCTTTAATGTTTGACCTTGCGCTTCGTTAATGGTCATAGTGAAACTAAGCTTTAGAGGAAATTGTAGCCTTTTAAACTGGATCGGGAGATCTGTGGGAATTATTGGGATTCGTGGGATCATTACATTTTCGATCGGGGAACGTACTTTAATAACAACCATGTTACATTTAATTTTTAATACGCATACAATTTGCAGGTTGAGAGCAATCAACAACTTTGTCCTGTTGTTGTTGGTCCTGTCTGTGAGGAAGGTGAATGGAGAAGAAGACACAACCGCGAACTCTACGAGCTGTACCAAGATGTGGATCTAGTCCGGAAGGCAAGGACCCGCCGACTACACTGGCACGGCCACATCGAGCGCATGGACATCAACGCTCCAGCTAAGAGGGTCTTCGACTCCGAGCCTCCTGGTTCGAGGAGAAGAGGAAGACCGAACCTCCGGTATAAAGACCAAGTAATCGCGGATGTAAGACATCTTGGTCTTGACAACTGGAAGCAGCGTGCCCGAGACCGTCAAGGATGGAAGGCAGCTATAGCTCAGGCTCAGATCCTCCATGGATCGCAGGCCTGATAAGTAAGTAAGTAAGTACAATTTGCAGCTTATTGTAAAATGGGGCTGCGATGGGTCACATCAACCCCAATATAAACAGAAGTTTGAAAATAATATCGATAGTGATGCAAACATATTTCAAAGTTCTTTCGTGCCCTTGCGCCTGCAATCAGTCACTAAAGGCCAAAATAAAATTGTGTGGCAGAATCCCTTGCCGTCTTCTCCTAGGTTTTGTAGGCCTATACGAATACGTTTCATTCAAGAAACTTAAGATATCACTAATGATGAAATTAAGTACATAGAAGAGCAGGCAATGAATTTGAATAAAACAGAAATACCTTCCCGTAATGGCAACATTTATATTACATACAAGCTTTTACCAACAATGGTGGACGCCAAAATATGTAATGCGGCTACAAACACATCTTCAACTATGAGATGCTATATTTGAGGACTGACTTCCAAGGACTTTAACGATTTGACAAAACAAAATGAAGTTGATCCCGAAAGCCTAAAGTTCGGGCTTTCAATTCTCCACGCAAGGATAAGATTCTTTGAGTCTTTGCTTCATCTATCCTACAAGCTTACCATTAAGAAATGGCAAATAAGGTCAGCTGAAGACAAAAAAAAAATAGTAAAAGATCGGAAAGAATGTATCCAAAAAGCATTTCGTGAGGAAATGGGCCTATTGGTGGACATACCAAAAGTGCGATTCGGAAACACTAACGATGGGAACACATCAAGAAGATTTTTTTCTTGATCCTGAAGCTGGTTCTCGAATCACTGGAATAGACAGCATATTGATTCACAAGTTCAAAGTGATCTTGGAAACAATTTCAAGTGGCCATGTGATTGACACAAAGAAATTTGAAGATTATGCATTCAAAACTGCTACTCTACGGGTGGCATCCAATGACTCCCACAGTACATAAAATATTAATCCATGGTGCAACAGTGATTTCGCACTCTATCTTGCCGATCGGCCATCTCTGAAGAGGCTGCTGAAGCCCGTAATAAGCACTTCAGGCCTTATAGGCAGAACTTCTCCCGAAAATTCAACAGGGTCAAATGCATAAGAGACGTAATAAACAGATTCTTGCTCACGTCTGACCCACTGCTAAGCAGCAGTCGAAAACAACCATATAAGAAAAGTAAGCCATTCTGCTCCGAAACTTTAGGTCTTCTGGTCGCTGAAACGGAGAAAGAACAAATAGAACTCAGTGATGACGAAGAAAATGATGAACATTATGACTTGGATGATTAATTTATTTTGTTTTAAATATGTACTTTTTTTTTTGCTTTTTCTATTAAAGATTGAGAAAATTGCTCTGATTAGCATTTTTTTTTTGTTTATTTATTTTCTTATGAATAATACATTAAAATTTATTATTAATAATAATATCAGGAGCACTAACAGCAAGGATGATTGGCATTTATTTATACATATCTGAATGAAAAAATTCAGAAAATAATTTTGGCCAGGTTTTTCGTGTAAATACCCCCATGTGCGCCGGTTAAGATAGTGGCGCTAATGATATTGCGGCCAAGTTGTGTGACACGAAGTCTCGTCCCATTACATAATTTCGGGGCATCTAAGTAGTAGTCAAATAACAGAGTATAGCTACCGTATGCACTATAGTGTGAAGCGCGGCCTGATGCCCGCACTTAAGTACAGATAGAGAGCACACAACGTTAGCGCGTTTCAGAAACACAACAGCGCCATCTATCGTAATTCAAGAGTAACACTTATTTATGTTTCGAATGTTGATTGTTTTCTCAAAAGCTGATTGATTTATGGCTGTTTTAATTAAATTATTTTATTATTCGTTTGTACCATAGAACCTATACTAATTTTGCGGAGAGTCTCACACAAATTTCCATTCCCCACTGATTTTATTTTTGCTGCATACAAACTTAACGGGGGCTAGAAAGAAACACCTGGGATCCCAAAGTAGCCTGGAACCCATACAAGCCTTATAGAATTTAGTCTACCGACTCTGTTCAAGAAGGACTTGAGTTCATGCACTAATTTGGAGCTAGTTAGGGGGTTGCACACAGTTTTGAGTGCAGCTTAGCTGTTACTGCAGATGCTTATGCTTTTCGCCCTCAACCTGTGCTTCACAACATAGTGCATGACCATTAAGAAGTGCTGTCGGATGTTTTCGCGCTCAAAGAACACCCCAGCATCGGACCCCCGCCCAGACTTAGAGCCATCCGGTAAAATGCGAAGACTATTCTTTCCAGATTCAGTATCCAGCCAGAGCCAATCTTGATGCCATGGAAACTCGACAGTGAAATTACGGCGAAATAAGATAACGGGCGTCAGTGCGTCAGAAGGCATGTCCATGAGACAGGGGTCGCAGGACAATTCTTGCGCAAGCACACTGCTATCCCTATGCGAGTTGTACCAAAAGCCATTTCTCTTCAGACGAGACAGAGCACACCTGATAAACACATCAAGAGGTGGAGGGTTCATCATAGCATCTAGAGCAGCGCCCGACGTGCTGGGAAAAGCCCCCCTGCAGCTGAGACAAACCGTTTTTGGGGTGTGGTGAAAGACACTACGACGTGTTTGCGTGTTAGTCCGTTCCACTAGACAACCGATGCATATGAGATTATAGGTTTTATCATTGCCGAGTAGATCCAAAAGACCATTACCGGCGATAAACCCCATATTTTGACAAACGCTCCACTGCATTGCCAGAAAGCTGACAGCGCTTTGGTGGTTTTTGACTCAACATGCTTTGACCAGAGAAGCTTGCTATCGAAGACGACACCCAGATACGGCGACATCATTCGCATAGGCTTGGGCATAGGTTCCAGAGGCATTGAGAGCATCAAGCAGAGAATCGACCACCATATGCACCATAACCGCGGAGACAGGACGCCACCTTGCGGGCAGCCCCTATTTACGCCGGTTTTGACACATTGGTCAAGGCCTGCATTAGCGGTCAATGTCATGTGCACAAGCATTGCTTTGATCCACATCTTCATCTACGCCATGATGTCTGGCAGCGTTGCACATGCTGTCGAATGTTGCGTTATCAAAAGCTCCCTCAATGTCGATGTCGATCGACGCCAGCTTCGATCTCTGTCCCTGCTGAATCCAAGTTGACACACAGCCTCCGCGTGGCCCCCCTGGCACCTGCCAGGTAGTGAACCAATGTCTGCAGCGACCCAACCCCTTGTTCCTGGGGAAAGAGGAACCTGGCCCTCCAGGTTGGGGATTGTGCTTAGGGGTAACATCCCTATCACGTAAAAACCCACTTGTTCCGAAACGACAACAAGCCTCGGATACGGA
This sequence comes from Eumerus sabulonum, assembly GCA_951905685.1. Classification (NCBI taxonomy): domain Eukaryota; kingdom Metazoa; phylum Arthropoda; class Insecta; order Diptera; family Syrphidae; genus Eumerus; species Eumerus sabulonum. The sequence continues at coordinate 163,556,243 of OX645060.1, read as the reverse complement.
CGGATACAAAGCTGACGACCCCTGCAAACGACTAACGGAGCTGACAGTCTGCACCTGGAATGTGAGGTCCCTTAACAGACCGGGTGCAGGCGATCAATTGGAGCAAACCCTTAATTGCTATAAAGCAGATACATATAACCGCACTCCAAGAAGTGCGATGGGATGGAACAGGCAAAAGACGGATGAAAAACTGCGACATTTACTACGGGAACTGCTACAAGGAGAACAAATAGCGCCTATTCGGGTGCGGATTCGTTATTAGAGGAAGACTTCGACAAAACATCTTAAGTATCCGAGATATAAGCGAACACCTCATAACAATCCGCATCAGAGCCAAATTTGGAAATATTAGCTTAATATGCGCTCACGCACCAACGGAAGAAAAGGACGATCGACTCAAAGAAGAATTCTACGATCTCCTAGATAGAACCTATGCCCAATGTCCCAGCTACGACACAAAACTAGTTCCAGGAGATTTTAATGCAAAACTGGGAAAAGAGGACATATTTGAGTCGATCCTAGGAAAGCATAGCCTCCATAACACCACATCCGGTAACGGACTTAGGCTAATCGATTTCCTAGCGGGGCGTAACCTCCTTGTAGCAGATTCCCCCATCTCAACATCCACAAGGGTACCTGGCGGTCTTTTGATCAATCGACCAATACTTCTCCTGTATTCTGGACTTACGAACCTTCCGAGGGGCCTACTCGGACCACTACCTTGTTGTAGCCAAGGTACGAATGAGGACAGAGACTGCCAGAATCTTTGCCGATCATGTCTCCTCCAAGTTCTCTCAAAATTCGCCCACAGCAGCACAAACAATAGAGCAGGAATGTGCGCATTGGCAGAGCGTCGTCAGAGACGCTGCCTCATAGGTGCTGGGCTTCACACCGCCACCAGCTAGAAACCCCTGGATCGATGAACAATGCGAACAAGCCCATGCAGCAAAACAAGAGGCATATAAAGCCATGCTGCAACGATGGACGAGAGCTGCTCGCGAAATCTATGAGCAGAAGAGAAGAGAGGAACACACGCTTTTCAGAAGAAAGAAGAGAGAGCAAGGAAAGCGTGAGATCGAGGAGATGGAGAGATGCTTCCGCAGAAATGACGCCCGTAAGTTTTACAATGAGGTAAAACAAACATGCTATGGCTACAAAGCCAGAGCGGCGGCCTGCAGGTATGAAAATGGAGACTGTATAACGGCGATGATAGGCAAGATACCGCTGTCAGGCGGAATGAGCCATCCGTAATGGACGAAGCTGTAACAGAATTCAGTCCACCAGACCTAGACGATGTTAAAACAGCGACATCAAGATTTAAGTCTAATAAAGCCGCGGGCGCAGACGGCCTGTCTGCTGAGCTTCTTAAGGCGGCTGGAGATGAGCTGGTAAGGTGCATGCACCATCTCGTTTGCAAGGTATGGTCGAAGGAAAGTATGCCCGACGTCCATAAGAAAGGAGACCCCTATATCTGTGCCAACTATAGGGGAATAAGTCTCCTTAACATCGCATATAAGATCTTCTCTGCCGTGTGATCGCCTGAAAACGTGTGTGGATAGCCTGATCGGCTCTTATCAGTGTGGTTTCAGGCCAGGTAAATCGACAATAGACAAAATATTTACGCTACGGCAGATCTTGGAGAAGATTTCAAGGCTGCATATGACAGCGTGTATAGAGATGAGCTATACAAGGCCATGTCTAGTTTTAACATCCCTGCTAAACTCGTCCGACTGTGCATGATGGCAGTGGAGAATTCTCGCTGCTCGGTAATGGGCAAACCGAGACATTTGATGTTAAAAAAGGATTTAGGCAAGGTGACGCGCTGTCATCCAAATTTTCAACATCATGCTTGAAAAGATCGTGCAAGAGTCACTGACCAACACAAGAGGTACGATATATCTCAAGTCTACGCAATTTCTTGCGTACGCCGACGACATTGACGTGATTTGACGGACACAGCGAGACGTCAATGAGGCCTAAGCATTGAGGTAGAAGCGGCTAAGATGGGTCTCAAGGTTAATGAGGGTAAAACCAAATATCTGCTTTCATCTGAAAGAGACGGGCAACACCGACGTATTGGCCAGAACGTCACCATGGGCGGATATAACTTTGAAGTGGTTAAAGGAATTCGTCTACCTTGGCTCACTGATGACCAGCGACAATAACAACAGCGCTGAGATAAAACGCAGAATCACTCTTGCCAACCGTTGTTTCTTTGGGCTCAATAGGCAAGTGAGAAATAGAACCCTCTCTCGGAAAACCAACCTTAATCAACCTTAATCATCTCAGTCCTCCTTTAGGGCGCAGAGGCTTGGACCTTAACAAAAGCGGATGAAGATGCCCTTGGTCGTTTCGAGAGGAAAATTCTGCGCACTATCTACGGTCCCGTTTGTTGAAATGGTGTGTGAAGGAGAAGATATAACGAAGAACTGTACGGATTGTACAGCGACATCGGCCTGGTAGGAGGTCTACGGATACAGCGTCTAAGGTGGCTAGGTCATGTAGAGCGCATGGAAAATACAGCTCCGATCCGAAGAACATATGTACATATGTTAGACTATTTGGTCTAAAACTCTTGGCAAGTGAGTAGTCCTCTTTTCCTATTTTGGGAATAAAGACTACTTTCACCGTGCGCCAAGGAATGGGTATGTGAGCAAGTGTTAGGCTAGCAGTGAAAATTATTTTCAAAATAGGAAGCAGCTGCCTTATTTATATCTTTTTGCAGCAACATACATACATATGTACATAAGTCTAAACATAGAGTAAATGGAAACCTTGAACATAGATACATACATACATATGTGTTTTGTCATTCATAATAATCCTTATGCTCTTTTTTTTCGGGATATTATAGACAGGTGATTTTATTACCAAAAGATGACCAAGCGAATTGAACCCAAAACCCTTTTACCCATTTCATAAAACCACTGTCTCACTCAGAATCCCAACCCCGCGCCCTGAAATTAAATTAGCAATTAAAATTCAGTTGCATAGACTATGAACCGAATGATATACATATCTTTTCCAGAACCCCAAGGAAGTCGTATGCGTTTACAAATAAATTAAATGAGCCCACAGCACAGCAAATAGCTACAACAGCGACAGGACTAACAACGGCCGAAAAAATCCTTTGAAATTCTCAATTTTTTTTCAACCCTTTTTCCACTTTTTTCTTTGGTTTTTGGCTTTTTTTCGCTCAATCGCCTCCGCCTTTCGGTGACGTCAGCTGTTTTTATTGTTTAATTGCCTTCACCCAATTTTCTTTGTTGTTTCTTCGTCGTCCACATGCAAATTCCTTGTGTTTTGATCGAGTGCCCTCAAGGGACGAATCAACCAAAAACAAAAAAGTAGCCAAGAGAAAAAAAAAAAACGAATCCTTTGAACAAAGAAGAAAAAACACTGACACGAGCCCGCCATCGCCTCGAAAACAATGTTTCGTGTCCTGCACACGATTTGTATTAGAAACCAATTTATCCTTCGACTCTCTGTATGAATAGGAAACGTATTTAAAGGAAAAATAAAATAAAACTAGAAAAAAAAAATCATTTTTTAATTACCTTTGGCCCTCGTGTCCTTTAGTGCTGTCGTCATGCATTCGTCCGATCAAGGACAGGGGCAAATCAAATTAAGGATAATTCCCGCGAAACAACGTGAAGTAAACTGGAAAAAAAAAGTTAAAAGAAATCAATTTGTATTAAGGAAATCGAGTTAGCAACTTGCCCTACATACGAGTACGAGTACCCAGTGGCGAAAGGGATGTTGATTGGATTTCAACTCCTTCCTCCTTCTTCCTTCCTCTTTCTCCTTCCCTAATGTCTACTTTTTTTTGTTGTTCACAAATTGTTGGGGTTAAATGAAATTTTGGAAATTAGTTTTGCAATTTATGAAGCTCAAAGGGGTGGAATATACATACATACATATTTTTTTCATGGAGGCAATTTAAATACCAGGGCAGTGGGTGGTCCACGATGATTTAGTGCAGTCGAAATGACTTCCAGTAAATTATTGGCAGAAGACTCCAGACCCTTTTTCTGCTACTTAATTAGCCATCCCTGGCAACAGCAACATAGTATAACCCATGTCTTATAATCCACGAACCAGTTTTGTAGCGTGTTCCTCTAACAAGGTGAAAGAATCCACTTGCGTTTTCAATCAGAATTGCATCGTTAAGTAAGTGGTTCCTGCCGCTTAAGGACCCCATTCCATACAATTTGGGTATTCCTGTTTCACTTTCTTTACTCATCTTCTTCTCGTTGTTTGCCAATCCCTTTACGTCCTATTCGTCCCTGATCCCTTGGACTTCCTCTATTGCATACTCGTATATCCACATGTTAAGTTGCACTTCGATTTTATTCGTGTCGCGTCTTCAAATTACTACTTCCCGCCTCACACATCCACACCGTAGCACGGTATCCATGTGGCATTTTAAAGCAGTAACAAAGTAGGAAGGGTGTGAAAAAAGCACAAAAAAGCAAGCAAAACAAAAAATTAAAAGAAAAGGAATTGATCGTAACCCAACCGGTTGTGTGGAGCATGTTTATGCAATTTCCTTTTTTCTATGTTAATGGTCAAGGTCTAAGGAACAAAAAATCGCACATGCAATCGACAGCAGAATGGAATCGAAAAGAAGTGAAAAGGGTAAGAAAGAGTGAGAATGCCTGCATACATGCTTTTGGTAGAAAACACGAAAAACCTGTATTGATACCATGAAGAGGAGAATATAAAAAATTGGACAAAAACAAAAAGGAAGTTGCATTAGGAAGGAAGACGAAGGATGACTTGTGGTAGGTGCACGGTGGGGAAAGAACAGGTATTGGATGTGCAAGTGACAGATCAATTTCATAAACTTTGAGAGTTTCTAGAAACAACGGCTAATAGGTGCGAAGAGTCTGCCAACGTCACAGCGGTGGAGGTTAAAGACTGCGGTCATCATGCTGCGGATTCTCCAAATTAATCTCCATCATTCTATTGCGGCCTCGGCCGCCCTAATGCTCCGCCTCACCAAAAGCGGAGAAGACGTCGTTCTGATCCGGGAACCAGGGATAGTAAATAACATTGTACGTGGACTCGGAACATCCGTATATATGTAAGCCCACCTACCAAGAGCTTGTATCCTAACTAAATCACACATAAAAACCCTTCTACTCCCATCCTACAGCGACCAGGACATCAAGGCTATTACTGTCGAGGGCAGTTCCCTCAAGATCTGGATTGCCTCGGCCTATTTAGCCCATGACCACCCAAATCCTCCCCCTCCGACCAACTTGGTAAACCTGGTCAAGGATGCGGAGCAAACAAATGCCGGACTGATCATGGGATGTGATGCGAATGCACACCATACGATTTGGTGAAGCAGCAACCTAAGCAGTAACCTCACCGTTTGCAACAACGGCTGCCAACTTTTATTACCAAAAACAGACAGGAGGTCCTGGATGTAACTTTTGCATCGCAGGACATTGTCGACAAAGTCAGGGATTGGAAAGTCCTAAAAGAACACTCCCTGTCTGACCATCGTTACATTCAAATCAGCATAGTCAACCACGTCAGTGTCCCAGCTCCTTTCAGGAACTACAGGAAACTGACTGGCAAAAATATATTACCTATGTTGAACCCCACTCTACCTATCCGCTAAACTCAGCGGAATTAGATAGCTTAGTAAATGAGCCGACAGAAACCCTCAATAGAGTACTGTCTCAATCTTGTGCAGCTAGCACCCCCAGAGGCAAACCCAAACCCCCCTAGTGGAATAAAGAGAGTCTCCTTAAGGAAAGAGAGCAGAAAGCTCTTCAGCAAAGCTAAAGAGCTTGCAAGAGGATTGGGACCTCTACAAGGAGGCACTCAAATCTTTCAAAGCAGCGACCAGGAAGGCAAAGAGACAATCCTGGAGGGACTACTGCGATAATATAAGGGTGGTTTCCGAAGCCTCAAGAATAAGGAGGATTCTGGCCTCGGTTCCGTATAATCCAAGCCACCTGATGCGTAGTGACGGCTCCTGGACAACCTCCAGAGAGGAAGCCCTGGAACTCCTCCGAAGCGCACACTTCGCAGGCAGTAGTGACTCGGATATGACACCTCCTCGGGTCAATCAGCCGAGGACACCTTCCTACGAGCGTGCTCCTGACCTAGTCAACTACAGCAACGTCCTTTGGGCCATAAAGAGCTTCGAACCCTACAAGTCTTCCGGGACCGGATGGGATCATACCAGCTGAGCTCCAGCAGGTAGCAGATATGTATCATCCTCCACTGGCTTGTGGTTATATACAATAGTTGCCTCTCCCTTTCCTAATTGCCCAGCAAGTGGAACGTAGCCAAAGTCATTTTCATACCCAGGCAGACAAAAGCTCCCACACGTATGCAAATGACCTAAGGCCTATTAGTCTCACTTCTTTTCTATTAAAAACTCTAGAGAAGATTTTAGACGCACACATCCGTGCTATTGCCGTCACAGCTGCATCTCAGGAAGGCTGCCGGATAACCAACATGCCTACAACAAAGGCGAATCGGTGGAAACAGCACTCCACTTATTGGTCAGTAAAATAGAAAGGTCACTGGAAAGTAAACAATACACTGTAGTCGCCTTTCTCGACATTGAGGGCGCCTTTAACAATGTTGAATCAAGGCGCTGTCTGATCTGGGTGTTACGGGATCAGTGATAGAACTGGTACGACAGCTGCTAATACAAAGAGTTGTCAAAGCCAACTTCGCGGGTGCCGTGTCAACCAGAATGGTCTCCACCACAGGGTGGAGTACTCTCCCCTCTCCTCTTGAACGTGATGGTCAACGAACTACTGCTGTTCCCAGCACTCTACGCGACCTTATGCAGAGTGCACTACATACAGTAGAAACCTGGACACGGTACTGTGGGCTTGGCTAACAAATATGAAATTCCGCCCCTCAACCCACCGAGGCTGGGTGGAACCCAACTAACAATCAAAGAACAAGCTAAATATCTAGGCCTCGTCCTTGACAGGAGGCTGAATTGGAAACCCAACATTCTTGATCGGGTCAAGAAAGCTACTGTTGCTCTCTCTGTAAGAAAGTAGTGGGTAGGAGGTGGCGTCTCCAACCAAGCATTATGTACTGGCTCTACACAGCAGTCATAAGGCCTAACCTCCTGTACGGCGTCGTAGTCTGGTGGACTGATCTGGACAAAGCAGTCAATCGGAACCTTCTAGGGAAGGTACAAAGATCGGCCAGCTTATACATAAGCGGAGCGATCAGATCAACCCCCACGGAGGCCCTAAACATTCTGTTACACCTTCCACCACTGAACCTTTTCAGCAAACATATTGCTGCCTGCGCGGCCCTGAGGATGAGGAGCATAATAAAATGGCCCACATCACAAAAAGGCCACACAACCATTCTAAAACACTTCAAAGTACCCATGGACACAGACTATATCATCTCGCAGTACGTGTTCACTAGGAACTTCGAAGTTGTCTTTCCATCCAGGGAGGAATGGGCTAAAGGGAAGGTCATACCAAATGACTCGATCTCCCTCTATACCGATGGCTCTAAGATGGAGTCGAGTGTAGGCAAGGGAGTCTTCTCAAAGGAGCTTAACCTCAGCCTATCCTTTAGACTCAAAAATTACTGCAGTGTGTATCAGGCTGAAATAACAGCTATAACGGAGGCCCTTGCATGACTCAGGAACAATGTAATATCCGCCAAGGATATTATCATTTTCACGGACAGCCAATCTGCAATAAAATCCCTGGCAGCGGTAACCCACAAATCAAAGGCATCTCTTAACTGTCGCCTATCTCTAGATGAGATGCCTGAACAGTTCAACATTACTGTTACTACTGTTGAACAGTTCAACATTACTGTTAATACTGTGGGTTTCCGGGCATAGGGATATTCCAGGAAACTGCGTGGCCGACGAACTCGCAAAGTTAGGGTCAAGCACACTCAGCCTACCTACCCTCGGGCACCTAGAAACACCAATAAGTACGGTAAAGCACATGATAAAGCTTCAAACCATAGAGGAGACCAATCTCCAATGGAATGAGAGCAATATCGGCTTTATCACCAAACAATTGTGGCCTAAGTTAAACTTAGGACGAACCAGGGACCTGGTGCAAACAAAAGAGCAACCATAAACACTCTAGTGGGTGTCATTACAGGTCACTGCAGCATTAGAAAACACGCCGCTAGACTGGGGCTATTCTACAACGGCTTCTGTCGCGGCTGCATGGACGAGGAGGAGGAGGAATCAATGCACCACCTCCTCTGCTCATGTCCCTCTTTTGCGAATCGCAGAAGGATTTACCTCGGCACGCCCTTCTTCGACAATCTAAGTGAGCTAGCAAACCAAAAAATAGCTCAACTCCACCGCTTTATTAGAAGCACCGGTTGGTTCCCACGTAGCGGATCAGGGTAACCTGATTCAGGTGGTATCGCAATGGGCCGGCTTCGGCCTAAGTGTGGCTTGTGCCTACCACGTCAACCTAACCTAACCTAAGGTGCGAAATAGAAGTGTTACTCTTGATCAAATATTGATCAGTAGAAGCTCTTGTAAACATATTACACACTCCATTGTGAGTGACACACAATCGAATCTTCTCAGGGAGTTTAATAATGCAACCATTCTTTTTAACTAACAAAGGAGTGGCTATTTTTTATTAAGATTGACGGTGTACCACAAGGCTGCGCTTTGGCTTCTGCTCTTTTTATATCTTTTCTTTGATTTTTACTTTCTCATCGCGTCTACCGCCCTAGTTTACATTTCGACGATAATCTATGATCTAGAAGTGAAATTCCTCTCATAATCTTTGTATTTTTTTTAATGTATCTTCGACTTTTTAAGATCAAAAACGAATTCTCCTGTTCACATTGTCCGATGTGTTTTGCGCACATGTGTGCATGTACTTGTGACCTATAAAGAACCTTTTGCGTAATACTAGATTTTTTCGTACACTTTCATTTAATCCTTTTTTACCCGTGAATGCAAGAAAAGGAATTAAGAAACAAACCTGAAATTGTGGTTTCAAAAAAAGAACCTGGACTGACATTGAAAGGAGCGAAGGAAAATAGAAAAAACCTGAAAAATCGCCTAAAGCAGGATCGAGGCAGTTGAATAGAATGCAGCAATCAAGTGCTCCAGACAGGTTTTCAACATTTTGCAGCGCGTCGAAAAAATTAATAAATAAAAGCTGTTAAGCAGAAGAAAAAAATATTTTGTTTTGAGGTTTAGTTGTTTTATTGTTTTTCTTGGAAGGAATCTCTATCGAATGAGTTGATGTCTGTACATATACATATCTGTTGACAAGCGTCAGGTATAAATGTAATGAAATCTTATAATTTGGTTAGAGTTTATTAAGTCTTGTATTGAACTTAAACCCAGATTTGATGATACCGTGGCCTTGGTGCAGTGGTAATCATCTCCGACCGTCAAGCGGAAGTTCTGGAGTTCAAAGTCGTTCCATAGTAATCAAAAAACAATTCCTATACGGAAAGAAAATATGCAACACAGCTGTTGTGAATAGGAAGTGACCAAATATACTGATGAAGGCATAACACTCACAGTATACGGTCACTTTAAATTCATAGCTGTGCATGGAACAGCTGCTGAGAACTACAACCAACGTGAAAATTCGGTCGGTTCCTCTCCTCCAATCTAGGTAAACCACCCCTATACAGTAGTGAACGAACATCTACGACCCAAACCACTGCACTCCATTCAGGTTATGTGATAAACAAAAAAAAAAAAAACTCCTCGTCAAAATGGTCAAACATTTTGTCTAAAGCTTTGCTGATGGTTTGGAGTAGTCTTATCGATCTGGTTAGACAAGCCTTTCCTATTCTTCCCGCTCGACGATTGGGCGTAAAACGGGATAACAGAACATTTGACATCGATTCCAAGGCGCGCAGAATTCGTTTTTCAATATATGGTGGCTTACACACTTTCTGAAACATAGCTTTCTTGGCCTTTTTTACCACAGATCTCCAATAGAAAATAATTCTTCCTATGTCCATGAATGGTGCGACGTTCTATTAAGCTTCAGGATCCAATTTTCTCTTTGCTTCGCCTTTCTAGTCCGGCATTGTCTTTTAACGAGATGGCAAAGCAATTACTTACTTATCAGGCCAGCGATCCATGGAGGATTTGAGCCTGAGCTATAGCTGCCTTCCATCCTTCCAAGATGTCTTACATCCACGATTACTTGGTCTTTATACCGGCGGGTCGGTCTTCCTCTTCTTCTCGAACCAGGAGGCTCGAAGTCGTAGACCCTCTTAGCTGGAGCGTTGATGTCCATGCGCTCGATGTAGCCGAGCCAGTGTCGTCGACGGATCTTTGCCTTCCGGACTACATCAACATCTTTGTACAGCTCGTAGAGCTCGCGGTTGTGTCTTCTTCTCCATTCACCTTCCTCACAGATAGGACCAAATATCCGGCGCAGAATTTTTCTTTCGAAGTAACCCAAAATCAGCTCCGCTGTCCTGCTTATCGTCCAGCTTTCGGCTCCGTACAGCAAGACTGGCAGTATGAGCGTTTAGTAAAGCATGATTTTGGTCTTTCGAGTGAGGAGTTTTGACCCCAGTTGTTTGGACATGCCGAAATAGCAGCGGTTGCTAAGGGCGATTCTATGCTAGATCTCCACTGTGGTGTCATTTATGGAATTTACGATTGCCCCGAGGTAGACAAACTCCTTAACTACCTCGAAATTGTAGCTGTCAATTGTTATATTTTAGATAGTGCCTTCCCTGTTGATGCCTGCCCGTCGCGCTGTCTGCACCAGCACCAGGTTGAAGAAGTCACATGAGAGCGCATTTCCTTGCCGAAATCCGGTGCATGCTTCAAACGGTTCCGAAGTCCTAGAACCTAGTTGCACGGTGCATCGCGTATTTTTTAGCGTGGGGCGACACAACTGGATCAGTTTTCCCGGGATCCTGAATTCGGCCATCGCATCAAACAGTCTTTCACGATGAATACTGTCGTATGCGGCTTTGAAATCGATAAAAAGATGGTGTGTATCGATTCGAAACTCGTTGGTCTTTTCCAGGATTTATCGAAGTGTGAAAATTTGGTCTATAGTCGATTTGCCGGGCCGGAAGCCGCACTGGTAGCTGCCGATTAGTGCGGTGTTAAATGGCTTTATACATTCACACAGTACGCTGGACAGGATCTTGTATGCGATATTGAGCAGGGATATACCTCTATGGTTTTTGCAAGAGGTAGGATCGCCTTTTTTGTGGATGGGGCAAATAGAGCTGGTATTCCAGTCGTCGGGCATGTTTTCATCTTCCTAAATTCCGCAGATGATCTGGTGCATGCTCCTTACCAGAACATCGCCGCCAGCCTTGACGAGCTCTGATGGCAAGCCATCTGAGCTTGCGGCCTTGTTATTCTTCAGCTTCTGAATAGCTGTGCCGACCTCTTCAATGCTGGGTGGGAGGACTACTTCAGCGGCTGGAGTTGGAATTTCCTCGGTCCCTAACATTCTCTCTTGGTCATGCTCGTTAAGCAGCTCCTATAAATGGTACTTAAATACATCCACTATACCCTGCGGGTCGGTGACAAGATTACCCTCGCAGTTTCGAAGAGCCTGGGTGCCCTTTTTGAAGCCTCCTGCAAGGCCTTTGGCTTTCTTGTAAAAGGCTCGTGTTTTAAGCTTATTCCTAGACTCCTCGATATCCCTGAGCTGGGATGCTGCGAAGATTCTTTTCTTTTGTCGCAGTAGTTTTTTCTCCTCCCTTCTTCTTGCTCGGTACTCTTCTTGCGCTGCCCTGGTTTTCCTCTGCAGCGCCTTTTGGTACGCCTTGTCGGTTGCCGCCGTTTCCTGCTCACACTCGCCACCATACCACGGGTTTCTTGTCGTTGGTGGTAGGTACCCAAAGGTGGTTTCGGCTACTTCCTGAATGGCTGAGTGGCAGTGCAGCCACATATTATTGGCATTTGTGTTCGACATAGGCATACCGTAGAGTCTTTCGCTCAGCTGCTCCCTGTAGACTCTCGTAAACTTCGGTGTGCTCAGGCGCCCAATGTCGAACCTTCTTCTGATGGGCTGGTGCAGCTTTCTGACATTGGACAGTCGAGCTCTGAATCTTGCAGCTACGAGGAAGTGGTCATTGGTCATTTGCCCCTCTGAATGTTCGCACATCCAGGATGTTTGACGAGTGCCTTGCGTCAATGAGCACATGGTCGATTTGGTTGGCGGTTCGACCGTCCGGAGATCGCCAGGTTGCTGTGTGGACTCGCTTACGAAGGAATCTTGTGCCACTTATCACCGCATTACGAGCTGTCGCAAAGTCCGTTTGTCGGAAGCCGTTATCTGTTGTTGTATCATGGAGGCTGTGCTTTCCAATCACTCCGCCAAGGGTGTTCTCCTTACCGATTTTAGTGTTGAAGTCCCCGAGCACGATTTCAACATCGTATTCTGGACAAGCTCCGCAGGCGTTGTCCAGGAGGTCATAGAAGTCCTCCTTGATAGGGTCTTCAGCCTCGTCGGTAGGGGCGTGTGCACATATAAGGCTGATGTTATAAAATCTGCCTCTGTTGCGGATCACAGTCAGGCGATCACTTATAGGTTTAAAGTCGATGACCTTCGACCTTAACCGCTTTCCCACGACAAATCCGCATCCCAGTAAGTGCAACCTTTTGTGACAGCTGTAATAAATGTCGCAATTTTTCTTCTTAATCATACCGTTTCCTATCCAGCGTATTTCCTGGACCGCAGTAATATCCGCCTTGTACTGCGTGAGGATGCCTTCTTGTTTATGAGCAGCTCCGGGAGTGTACTGGGTTCTGACATTCCAGGAGCATACTCGCAAATCGTGTTCCTTTTTCGTGCGTTGTCGTCGTCGAGAATCCGTCCGTGTATCCGAGGCATCTGGCTCATTCATAACTTTATGTTTTTTTTACGTGGGCGGATTGTTAGCCCGCCGCACAACCGCCATTCTGGTCGGGGTTTCACCGCTGCATACGTGTGTTCGCCTCCCAACGGATGTTGAAGAGTCTATCCAGATGGCGCCGCGAGGAGGCCGTATGTCAACTTGACCCGGGCATTTAAACAGCGATCGTTGCTGGCATCTCGCTAGGTTGAAAGCGATCAACAACTTTACCCTGTATGTCCGAGCCCATGCCCTCCGATGGCTAATCAATTAACTATGCTTATTCGCATAGACCTGAGACTTCAGAAAACCCTACAAGAAAAAGTTGAACGTGGTCAATTCGCACGATCACGGTGGACAGTTCACATCACCTCCACGTGAGATGACCATGCCCTCGAATTGCTGGTGTTTTTTTTACGGCCTACAAGGCCGTAGTCCAACCGACTAATCCTGTTTTTTGGCGCAGGAGGCTCGCCATTCACCCTTCCCCGTCTGCAATTTCCATAGGAAATCTCCAGATGGCACCACGAGGAGGTGGGGATGGGGCTTACTAACAGTGCCGCAAGTTGTTCGACTGCGGTGGCTCTTCTCGCCTTTTAGAAGGCCAGCATCCGTCTACCCCTACGAAGCCTTTGTTAGTCCTTTGCCATCCAAGTCAATTGACTTCGTTGTATTAAAAAAAATAATTAACTCGAAGGGTGGTGTTTTTAGTGAGTCAATTCTCACACTGCTATGAGCACGCGCTGTCGGTCGTCATAGTCCTCATGTTACGCCAGCATATAAAATTACATATATAGACCCTCTAACTAGCACTACATGCTAGCAAGCTTGTTACGAATACGATGTCAACTACGTAGCTTTTCTACTTTCCAATTACATTTTTAGACAGAAGAAGAAGCACAGTTGGCTTATTCATATCCTTCAACATTTCTTAATACCACTGTGGATGTCTATAAACTCATAGTCTGTAGAAGGTCCCCCTTAACCCTCTCGTCACAAAATAACACTAAATGTAAGATTATAGTTATTCCTATGAGAGATACATAGTATATTTGAACAATTATACAAACAAGTTGGAAACTCCTCTAATCAACACGATATGATTCTCTTCCATTGTGCTTAGAATGCAAAATCTAGGAACATCCGAAGTAAGTATTTGGCGGGAGGAACGAATCGTTTACTTTGCGATCGGGGGGTTGTAGTTAAGTGGATTTCGGTTCGCACGCTTCGTGCGGTTTTCAGATACAAAATTTGTTGGAAAAGTATTTTTGGGCGCACGAGAGCGTGATATTGAAATTGTTTCGTGAAACGTCAGCGGATTTTGAATTTACTATGTAACTATTTCAGATTTGTTTTTATTATTCGACTATTTTTAGCAGCGGTGTGGAAACTTTGACAAGAATTATTAAGCCGTTAAATGTCGAAGTGTTGCTTATCATAATGTTTGCAGTTTGTTCATGGCACATTGAAGCTAATTTTTTCTTTTTTCTTATTAAGAGTCTTGTGCGATCAAATAGCATTAGGCACTGCGACCTTTACAGATCTATTGTGCCTGCTAGTCGATTAGCCGAGGAGCTCCTCACTTCCCTAATGAAGTTAAGAATGTTTCTCGTAGAAGCCGAGGTGATCCCCTTCAGAGTCATAACTTCACTGAGAAGGATACGCTTCCTGAGATGGCAGAGAGCAGCACACTCACACAGTATGTGCATTGCCGTCTCTTCGTCCTCAAGACAGAGTCGGCACTCAGTTTCATATGAGAGGTTAATTTTGTTAAGATCGTATCTCAGACCGCACTGTCCGCCACGTAGCTAACTAGTCTTCTGAAATCTACTCTAATAAGTTTGGGTATGTTAATAGAGTATTTGTTCAGGGGCCGTATAAATCGTTTCGATTGGCGAAGTCCCTGAACGCTGTTCCACAAGAACAGGTGTTGCGATTTTTCCCACTTGTCTAAGAAGGAGTTGATCTTCGACTTGGGAGTGCCGCAAAAAGGACCTACGTATTTTTCGCTGGAGCCTTTCCTTAATGCCTCTGTGTCCTGGCACCCACCAGAATTTGACATTGTTTCTTTAGGCGAGGTCTTATAGGGTCTTCGAGATTTTACGATTTGGTCCAAGGATACCGACGCCAACGCCAGAAACTATCTTGGTGCCATCAGTAGATCACATAAGGCCTTTGACCTTAAGCAAGAAATCACTGGTTTCCCATGCTGAGCGGTTTGGGATCAATATTTCAAACCTCTTGTCAAAAGTGAAGGTGTGTGGGAATGTGTCCGCGACCGTGGTGATGTTGCAAGATGGACATGTTACCCACGGGTCTACATGGCAGGCTGGTTCCCGAGCGGAGAATTCTGATTGCAATGCGTAGTGCCACCTTTAGAATAAAACGGTGCAGTGAAGTAAGTCCAATGAAGGCGTTGAAGCTTAACGATTATCGTTTTTTGCTCAACTTTTGTCCACCATGCCGTGGAAACATAGGTGATGATAGGTCTTACTATCGCCCAGGCCCACATAACCTTAACCACTTTTTTAAGTTTTGTTTTAATATTGCAGTTCCAGTTGAGTCTGCGATCGAGGTTAATACCTAGATACTTAACTTCTTCTGAAAATCCTATGTCTGCCATTTAGAAAGACGAAGCAGGGCTGTACCTTTCTCCTCTTTGTAAACGGGACTAAGATTGTCATATTTGGGTTAATCGATAAACCCTCTCTGCCATACTAGTCAGAGATAAACTGAAGCGCGTGCTGCATGCGCTCACAGGCAGCAGTTTTGCACTTGCCCGTAACAGTAACTACTAAGTCATCAGCATATCCGATGACCTCGTAGCCCCGAGTGGTTATCTTGCGTAGTAGGTCATCGATGACTAGCGACCAGAGAAGGGGTGAAGGAACTACTCCTTGTGGACACCCTTTAGCCGCCGATATTGTCACTGAGACCTCTCCGCATGTGGCTGATATAATGCGACTACTTAGCATCTCCCTAATCCAGTGAATTAGGGACGGTCTACACCCCTGCAGGATAGTGCAGTGGTGATCGAATCACAGCCAGTATTATCAAAGGCCTCCTCTTTATCGAAGAAGGCGCAAATTGCGATTTCCTTGTGTGTGAAACTATCTTCCACGCGCGTCACCAGGTGGTGCAGCGCATTCTCAGTAGATCGTTCTTTGCAATATGCATACTGATTTGGAAGCAGTGGTACCTGATCCTCCAGGATATCTTTAATATGGAGCTCTATCAGTTATTCCATTGTTTTTAGAAGGAACGATGTCAAACTGATAGGGCGGTAGGATTTACGTTGTTCACTTGGCTTTCTGATCTTGGGGATGAAGATAAGATTGACCTCCCTCCAGATTTAGGGGATATAGCCCAGGTTAAAACAAGACCTAAGTAGAACTATCCGAGGTAATAAAATAGTATCTAGGCCTCTCTGCAAGATAGTAGGAATGACACCGTCTTTACCAATTTCCAATTGCCCATTTAACTCTATCGGCCTAAAAAGTCTGCCAGAGAGGCTATTTGTTCTACTGTCGATGCTACTTATGACTTCCTCTGATCGTCGGAAGGCATCGACTGGGGAGTAGAACCAGGGAAGTGCACCTCAAGCAAAGGTACCGTCGGATGTACTAAGCAGCCCGAGTCCAATAGTGGATAGCGCTTAGGATAGCGCTTGGGATAGCGCTTGGGATAGCGCTTTATGGAGTCGGGCCACAGGTGGTAGCGAGTCTATGTTCTCGCAATGTTTTTTCCAAGACATTCTCTTGGATTTCCTCAGTTCGAGGTTGTATTTCGTTAGAGCAGATCTATAAACAGTCCAACAGCAAACGAAATAATAGTTTGCTTCTGTTAAACAGAGATCTCACCTGTTTTCTTAGACATTCGAGCTGTGCACAAGTACACAAGTTTGTATGCACTTTTCCTGGGTGTACAGCTGCTTCTAAATGATGAGATATGTAAGTGCTGCATTGAGCTGATAAGCCGCTTCATCGATATCATCTATCGATTCAATCAACTTTAGGGGCATACATATGTATCTTCTTTAGCGGCAGACTGAGCTTGGAAAAGAGCCAAATTTGTTTGTTTGGGCTGATATCCAGGCTCAGCCTCCTTAACCTCACATATGTATGTTGTATCTGATACATACATATGTACATATGTTGGTGATTAGATAGTGAGGCCTCATTGGATACCTGCCAGTCATCAACTATGCTTAGGATAAATGGGCTAGAGATAGTGAGGTCAAGCAACTCTTCTCTAACCGCATTTATGAAGGTGGGTTTGTTGCCGCTATTGGCAACGGTGAGATTATTACTAACTAAAAATCCATAAATAATTCATTGGAATCGCATCCGATAGCTAGGTGGTGTTTGGGCTGTTCACAATACATTACCGGGTCCTGTACCTTGGTAGGTGGGATCTGATGGCCGTCTCCAGGGAAGTGGGCGGAGGCGCACACGATCTCCCTTACTCCTCCATCGGTGGGGACTTCCACAATGACGGCTGCCAGGTCCCTTGTTATAAACTCTGGAATGGGGCCCTAGGAGGAGAACCTCCCATAGCGTAAATTAGTTTACGCTAATTACTCAACTACTGGAATTTGTTAAGGCTACGTGGGACAAACGAGTTGATTTGTCCAAATGACGCGGGATATTCTTCTCATCCTACGCGGCCATTTTTTGCAGTTTCTCAGGAGTAAACAAAATCGATCTGGGTCACGACGATTTTTATATTATTTTTTTTTTATATTATTATATTATCTTAGCGTTGTTCCTACCATCTATACATATGCACATGCTGTCATATGTATTTTTAGGAGGAATGTGACCATCCGAAGCAAGGTCAGCGCCGTAATTCAATACCTTAAAGAACTCACCCCTCTAGTTTAGAGAATAAACACACGATTGGGTTTATCGTTCGGAGTCATGTTACCAGGTACTCGAAAACGAGGTGAAACGAAATAGAGGAAGAAAAAAGGATGTAGGTCAACCCTTTTTCCATTTTATTCCGGAAGGACCGAGCAACACAAGCCTGTGGGGCACATACGGACTAACGTACAAATCTGTAATATTATTTTGCCGATAATTTGGCCTGAAATTGTATGGTAGGATAGCAATTTATAAGAAGATTTCGGTTTATTAATCCGTAATTAAGAGCAATTAATGAGTCTACCATGTGCGGGGAACATGTGAAAGGCTCAATTAGCGCTAAATTGCTTACAAATAAATCATTTGCATATGATGTGTTGAACTGAATGTTATTTATTCTTGCAGACAATCGGATGACTGGAAAAATGACGTGATGATAGAGCATAAAAAGGAGAAAGGAATTACGCTGTAGCGTGGATTGATTGATACGGTGATGTCATGGATTTTGTTGTATGGTAGATTGATATCATGTTCGTGATTGAAATTAATTTATTCCCCAACAGGGACCAAACGTGAATAATCTGAATTGAATTCAGAACACCGTCAATGGGAGCCATTTCAACTATAAGATCTTTTCATGATAGAGCACAGACCGATTCAATTGATTCAGAAAGATTGTGTACAAAAGTCTAAGCGGTTCTTTGTTCTTCTATGGGATCTTCGGTCTTTAGAAGTCTTTCGCTATTGGGAGAGTGCGCATTCATACTCGCAACACACTTTGAACGACTACACTCGATGAATAGATGTGGAGAAGGGTTCTAATATCAACACCTAATTCAAATGCCACCAACATCGAAAGCAGCGCAGCAGCTTCAACAACAACAATCGCCGCTGAACTGGACTATACCTACCTTTTCGGGGGTATGCGAGGGCGCTACGTCCTCCTTTCAAGGTTGAATGTGGAGGAGGAACGAAGACGTAAGGACACTAAAGAAAATGCTCCAAGCCGACGTCAAATGGAGGTCAAGGAAAAGTAAGAGAAGTTGCAACAACAACAGGTACTTAACCACGAGAAAACAAAACTGACGCAGCACAATCAGCATCAAGAGGAGTAGCTACAGCAGAAGTGGCTGAAACGAAAGCAACATAAACCGAAACACCAACGACAGCGCCATATGGCGCACATCATAGCTTTAAACTTACTTACTTATGTAGGTGGCGCTACAGTCCGTGGTGAACCTGGGCCTCAACCAACATGCGTCTCCATCTGGCACGGTCTTTGGCCAGCTGTTTCCAGCGCCGCACGCCCAGTTGGTTAAGGTCCCCTTCCACCTGCGTGCGCCACCGTTGACGGGGCCGTCCTCTGTTGCGCCTTCCTTCCGGGGTGGATTCGAAAACTCTTCGGGTCGGAGCTGTATTTTCCATGCGCTCTATATGGCCTAGTCACCTTAGACGCTGTATCCGTAGACGTCGTACCAGGCCGATGTCGCTATACAACCCGTACAGTTCTTCGTTAAATCTTCTCCTCCATACACCGTTTGCACAAACGGGACTATAGACAGTGCGGTGAATTTTCCTCTCGAAACGACCAAGGGCATCTTCATCCGCTTTTGTTAAGGTCCAAGCCTCTGCGCCGTAAAGGAGGACTGGGATGATCAAGGTCTTATATAGTGTCACCTTGGTTTTCCGAGAGAGGGTTCTATTTCTCAATCGCCTCTTGAGCCCAAAGAAACAGCGGTTGGCAAGAGTGATTCTGCGTTTTATCTCAGCGCTGGTGTTGTTGTCGCTAGTCATCAGTGAGCCAAGGTAGACGAATTCCTTGACCACTTTAAAGTTATATCAGCCCGTGGTGACGTTCTGGCAAATACGTCGGTGTTGTCCGTCTCTTTTTGATGAAAGCAGATATTTGGTTTTACCCTCATTAACCTTGAGACCCATCTTAGCCGCTTCTACCTCAATACCTACGAAGGCCTCATTGACGTCTCGCTGTGTCCGTCCGATCACGTCAATGTCGTCGGCGTACGCAAGCAATTGCGTAGACTTGAAATAAATCGTACCTCTTGTGTTGGCCAGTGACTCTTGCACGATCGTTTCAAGCCCGATGTTGAAAAAGTTGCATGACAGCCGTTTTTGACATCAGGGGTCTCAGTTTGCTCATTACCGACCTTAATGGAGCAGCGAGAATTCTCCATTGTCAGGCGAGTTTGACAGGGATGTTAAAACTAGACATGGCTTTGTACAGCTCATCTCTCTATGCGTCGTATGCAGCCTTGAAATCGACGAAGAGGTGGTGAGTGTCGATTTGGTATTCCTGGGTCTTCTCCAAGATCTGCCGTAGCGTAAATATTTGGTCTATTGTGGATTTACCTGGCCTGAAACCACACTGATAAGAGCCGATCAGGTTATCCACAAACGGTTTCAGGCGTTCACACAATACGGCAGAGAAGATCTTATATGCGATGTTAAGGAGACTTATTCCCCTATAGTTGGCGCAGTTATAGGGGTCTCCTTTTTTATGGACCGGACAAACGATGCTGAGATTCCATTCGTCGCGCATGCTTTCCTCCGACCATACCTTGCAAATGAGATGGTGCATGCACCTTACCAGCTCATCTCCAGCTGCATTAAGAAACTCAGCAGACAGGCCGTCTGCGCCCGCGGCTTTATTAGACTTAAGTCTTGATATATAGCTTTAAAGGAAGGCAATAAACTTGTAGAAGTACGCCATTGGTGAAGCAAGTTTTCAGATTAAGTGCTTAGGTATTAAATACTATTTGAGGGCACCGTGGCGCAGTGGTTAGTGTGTTGGAGCCTGACACACGATGAGCGAGTTCGGATCCCGATAACACCAACGCCATCGAATGTTTATTTGCGGGGCCAGACCCCCCGTAGTATGAAAAAGCCATGACAAAGCTTCTAGATTCACGCCGCTCGGAATCGCAATTAAATTGTAGGTCCATTTCACCTAATGTGAAAAATAAATTACACACAACATTGGTGATTGAGAGAAGCTTGGCTCTGGCCCTTCATGGGCTGTAACGCCACCAAAGAAGAAAAAGAAGAAAAAATACTATTTAAGTCCCTTTTTAGAAATATCGTCACGGAGTTCTACTTCTTGTGTTCACTAGTAAAGGTTCGGGTACGTCATGCTGAATTGAGAAGCGAGCCTGTGCATCAAGTGAAATACACACACGATGAATGTGACCTGTGCCCAGAGAAGGTCATAGACAAATAGCAACTCTTATGGGCGTTCAATGGTAACCCGGGGCATCACACAAACTATTGGGGTTTTCCTAAGCTCCAACAAGTCAAGAAAATTAACGTGGCTCGATAGAAAGCTGAGAAGATACCGTCTGCGGGATGTGTCCAAGCACCAGCCATTACAATCCTACTGATCTACGCCCAAATATCGGCAGGTCATGGAAAGGCGGTATAGATGCCCAAGGCTGGTCCCAAAGTTCCATTGCTTGCCCCTAAGGCACTGGAGGCTGAGGTAGCTCGATTCCGCTCATAATCAAAGGCAGATCGATCAGCTCTAGCAACAGGTCCAAAAAGCTGGTAAAACGAGTGGACGGTCATGATTGGTACGCCGGTAGAAAGTTCTTTAAAGATCCTTCTTTTCCAGCTGTCGCAGGATGAAAGCCCCGATGTGTTTCTGGCTAACAAAACCAAGCTAAGCGAGAGGCACAGAATTCAGCATAATTCCTCAAACATAACAAGAAGCTGTTAAGCGATGAATTGCGGAGGTTCCAGATGCTAGAGGCGCGTATTGTGTGTAGAATTCCTATCAACAAAATGAAGCTAACATCGACTCGGACCACTATCTTGTAGTAGCCAAGATGCGCCTACGAATATCCCGAACAAAACGGAGTAGAGTAAGAATACAAAGTTATGACGTCGGAAAGCTACTATCATCAGAAGCCGCTCGTGCCTTTACCGATACCGTCTCCCCTAAGCTCTCTCATAAAACTCAACCATCCGCAAGCAAGCTGGAAAAAGCACTGGCTCTGAAGTTTTGGGATTCAAGGCTCCACCACGAAGAAACACCTGGTTCGATGACGAATGCAGGAGGATTCACACAGCAAAGCAGGAGGCATATAAAACCTCGCTGCATAGAAGAATAAGAGCAGCTCGTGAGCTCTATGAGTTAAAGAGGAGTGCGAAGCATAAGCTTCTCAGGAGAAAGAAGAAGAGCAGGAGAAGCGTGCAATTGAGGATTTGGAGAGGTATTACTGCAGGCGTGATGTCTGTTATCAACAGATAAATAAGGTGATAAATGGTGAATCCGCATCGTTTGTGGGTCTGAAACCACGCTGATGTGGACCAATCAGTTTATTAACGAATGGATTCAGGCGTTCACACAGTGCAGCATAGAAGATCTTATAAGCGATGGTTATGATAGTTATACATACCTCTTTGGATCCGGCAAACGATACTAAGATTCCATTCATTGGGCAAGCATTCCTCTGACCATATCTTACAGATGAGCTGACGCGTACTCTCAACCAGGCCATCTCCAACTGCCTTAAAGTGCTCGGCAGGTAGTTCGTCTGCTCCAGTAGCTTTGTTGGATTTAAGCTTAGAAAAAGCATTCCTAACTTCGTCCAGGTCAGGGGGACGGAATTCTCCGCTATCATCGCCCATTCTGAATAGGTCGTTCTGTCTGACAGCAGGCACAGTTCGCAGATGAAGTGTTTCCAGATTCTTAGTACCGGCTGTGAGTCTGCTACTAAGTTTCCATTTTCGTCCCGGCGTGTCGGTAAGTTTGCCTTAGACAATAAGAAGAATCTTCGGTGGCCCATTTCTGGTTAAATTGTTATGTTATAGAGAAAGATGTCGTATTTGGTCCGAGCAACATCAAGCAATACAAGAGCTGTCAATGGATCTGAAAAGATGCACTATTTGGTGCGTCTTATAGTCCGGCGGACTATAAGACGCACGGTGGCGGTGGTTTGTATTTTTTCAAATATAACAGTGGAGAAACACGGGGATACCTCAGAGTGTCAATCTACTCTTAGACAAAATATAAGCAACGCTAGAGCCACAGAATGGTCTGTTTCCCCAGAAATGGAGAAAGCTACCAAGCACTCCTATAAGTGATATAAGTAAGCCGCTGAACTAGAGACTTGGAGACATCGAGCAAAAAGAGGGAGAGAGAGCAATTACAAGCCAAATTTAGAATTACTATCGGTTCGGTTCCTTTAGGGAAACACGCAAAGAAATATGACAAGTAACTACCAGACCATAGCGGCCAGTACTTAATCCAAGTAACAATCGAGCAATGTTCATCTATAATATGCCAATAACCGACCACTGGAATCCTCCACTTTGCTTGCCGCCAAGCGAGCGGCTGTCATGATGGGGGACCGTAGGATTGATTCTGTCAGGTCGATAACCTTAAGCGCTGAAATAGCAGAGACAGTTGCTTCTTACATCGCGAACCATCCCTTACAACATAAACAAAGTGGCTCTTCTTCCGGAGGAGACCTTCATACATCCTTCGGCTAACCGCAGAAAAACGCTGAGGCATACGCTTGAATTTCATTTTCTGGCTGTACTCCTCGGGCAATGTCTCAGAAATACCGGGCAGTAGGACATCAAAAAAGGACCCCTATAGGGGAATAAGTCTCCTTAACATCGCATATAAGATCTTCTCTGCCGTATTGTGTGAACGCCTGAAACCGTTTGTGGATAACCTGATCGGCTGTTATCAGTGTGGTTTCAGGCCAGGTAAATCCCCAATAGACCAAATATTTACGCTAGGGCAGATCTTGGAGAGACCCAGGAATACCAAATCAACACTCACCACCTCTTCGTCGATTTCAAGGCTACATATGATGCATAGAGAGATGAGCTATACAAAGCCATGTCTATTTTTAACATCTCTGCCAAACTCGTCCGACTGTGCAGGATGACAATGGAGAATTCTCGCTGCTCCATTAAGGTCGGTAATGAGCAAACCGAGACCCTTGATGTCAAAAAAGTATTTAGGCAAGTGACGGGCTGTCATGAAACTTTTTCAACATCGTGTTTGGAAAGATCCTGCAAGAGTCACTGGCCAACACAGGAGGTACGATTTATTTCAAGTCTACGCAATGGCTTGCGTACGCCGACGACATTGACGTGATTGGACGGACACAGCGATACGCCAATGATGCCTTTGTAAGCATTGAGGTAGAAGCGGCTAAGATGTGTCTTAAGGTTAATGAGGGTAAAACCAAATATCTGCTTTCATCAAAGGGAGACGGACAACACCGACGTATTGGCCAGAACGTCACCATGGGCTGATATAACTTTGAAGTGGTCAAGGAATTCGTCTACCTTGGCTCACTGATGACCAGCGACAACAACATCAGCGCTGAGATAAAACGCAGAATCACTCTTGCCAACCGCTGTTTCTTTGGGCTCAAGAGGCAATTGAGAAGAAGAGCCCTCTCTCGGAAAACCAAGGTGACACTATATAAGACTTTAATCATCCCAGTCCTCCTTTACGGCGCAGAGGCTTGGACCTTAACAATAGCGGATGAAGATGCCCTTGGTCGTTTCGAGTGGAAAATTCTGCGCACTATCTACGGTCCCGTTTGTTCAAACAGTGTATGGAGGAGAAGATATAACGAAGAACTGTACAGGTTGTACAGCGACATCGGCCTGGTACGACGTCTACGGATACAGCGTCTAAGGTGGCTGAGCGCATGGAAAATACAGCTCCGACTCGAAGAGTCTTCGAATTAACCCCGGGAGGAAGGCGTGGCAGAGGACGGCCGCATCAACGGTGGCGTACGCAGGTGGAAGGGAACCTTAACCAACTGGGCGTGTGGCGCTGGAAACAGCTGGCCAAAGACCGTGCCAGCTGGAGACGCTTGTTGGTTGAGGCCCAGGTTCACCACGGACTGTAGCGCCACCTACTTAAGTAAGTAAGTAGGACATCAGTCAATCTGGAAGGTAAAATAATCAACTTGGGCTACATCGCTTTAAATTGGATGTACATAAGCAGGCTAATCCTTTTCTTTAAACCTGGAGATCTTCACAAATTAAACCTGTCTTCTAACATTGAGTTAAGGCTTTATATGAAAAGTAGTGTAACGACAGAGCACATGCTATATGAATGTGCCGCACTTTTCCAGCTCAGGAAACGCATTTTCCTTCAGGAATTTGGGGATATCCTTATTTCGAAAGGAGAGTTAAAGATTTTCTCGCCTAACTTGGTAATGTTGGTCACAGTGCGCTCTTCAGTGCTGTAGTTTAGCGACAAGCTTATCTAATTGAAAGAAATAAGGGCCCGATCTGAGTCATAAGGGAAACAGTGTATATGTATATGTATACATGCCATATTATCCTCATTAGAACTTGTCTATCTTGCCTGGAATCGTTCTGCAATCCTTGCATTTCACGTCGCAGTGTCTTCACTAATTCAACCTTGAATCCTATTCCTTAACGACAACAACAGTGATAAAGAATCCCTCCTTAATTACATGCAAAATTGCAGACGCACGAATAGTATTAACAACATTCCGAGCTACATACATACATATATATACTATGTAAATCCGCCCGTCACTGTCACAATCGTGATCACGGTCACGGTCGTAAACCATCACACAAGAGGAATTTTCATAAATCACAACAAGGAATTTTACGCTTTCCATCGCAACGTGACCGAAGAATGAGACTTCTCTATCCAAGCAGTTACAGTTGAAATTCTACGTCCTCCACATCACTTCCAAAACGTTTTGGCTCCAAGACTCGTGTCAAGCTCCTCAGCAGTTCGGTGCCATAAAATCGTTCCGAGAACACAGTGCCCTGGAGTGGGTAGAATGGTCCGGTCTGGTTTAAGCATACTACTTATTGTACATAGCGCCGATAGTAACGCATTTTAATTGTGTTCCTTTCAGTTATAAATACGAGAGGGTATCGTTCAGTGCCCTTGCAACAGCTAATGAATTCAATCCTAATTACTCGTTTGGTGTTGGGCAAGAGGATTTTATTGCATCCGTGGTAGGGTATTGCTGGCAGACATGGGGTCGAAGGCCAGGTTCATTGGTCATCCGTCAGCGATAGCGGTAGAGGTTGCTCTTCACTGAAGGACCAACTGAAAGCAATGGCAAAACAAAAGAGTTGTGTGTGAGGTACAAGTGCTTTTATGTCCTTTTTTCCAGTTAATTGCTAAATTTTCTTCTGTAGCTTTCCTGCTTTTTTGCTTTCAGACTTTCTTGTTCTTGTTTTCTCAATTTCGTGTTCACTTGCTTTCGCGCTGCTAATTTACGAATGAAGTGGTGTCGAGTGGTAGTGGAATGGGCTTTAATTAGTTGCCAGGATCGAGCTATTTATGGGAAATAACTCCATCCGACGTGAGGACGCGGGCAATTCATAATGCTCCTTTGGTTGCACGGGTAATTTCGTTGGCGCGATTCCTTCAGGCATGTGATTTGGCTGCTCGGTTCGTACAACGGATGAGTTATTTCGTGGAATTTCGACGAAGAATTCAGGCGGTTAAGAAATTAAGTTGGAATCTTGAAGAGCAACGCTGAAAAGGATTCTCAGCTATTTTCTTCATTTTAAGTTTACGAACGACTGGACGTTAACCCGCAAAAAACAGTAGAACTGAAACAAACAAGTATCCTTACACCAGGTGTGAATTAATGATCCTTCCATCTTTTGCGAACACAAAGTGATCCATCCATCTGTCCATCAGTAGCAATTCGCTACTTAATACGCAATCACTTTTTTCCATACAGACTTCGTGACGATCCGGAACGGCGTGTCCTTTTCTAATTTCCAAAAGTGCCAAAGCTCATAAAAATAAGCAAGGGAACAGGAACTCTATACCCCATCCGTACTTACATACATTCATGTGTAGAATCCCGAGCTGTACACAATGGATTGTCATAAAAACGTGAATTCCTCAAGATGTGTTTTTCTCCTTATCCGCTTTTATGGAACCGGACAAAGGCATTTAAACAACCTGAATGCCTCATAAGTGCGTAATAAAATGCTTTTTTCGTTTTTGCTTTTCACCTTTTTTCAAGGATTCTACGTTGTTTGGAAATCCACGAGAACACGAGCACACGGGGGGGTTGAAAAACTAATAAAACTCGAATTATTATCTGATTCCGCTCTCTGCTCCTGATACTACCTGAAGTTCATCACCCCACTAGAGTGCTCGGTATTCACCTATGATTTTATTTTCTTCGCATTAGGAATCTGATAGAGGAACTGGATGTCGACAATGATGAAAAAGAAAGGACGCCCTGCCAGGTT
This sequence comes from Eumerus sabulonum, assembly GCA_951905685.1. Classification (NCBI taxonomy): domain Eukaryota; kingdom Metazoa; phylum Arthropoda; class Insecta; order Diptera; family Syrphidae; genus Eumerus; species Eumerus sabulonum. Next base: position 163,529,289 of record OX645060.1, on the reverse strand, counting down.
CGGTTGTGTTTTTTCTTTCTCGCTTTTCAAGCATTTCTTATGAGGATCCGTAGCTCGTAGAATGGATTTGATAGAAGTTGTTTAGCGGGAACTTACTACGTATTGGGAGTTTGATTATTTATTTCTTCCGGCGCAGTTGTCAGGACTTGTAATGGGATGAGGGGATTATGATAGAGAGTTGTTCTTACAGCTGGTGGATTAGAGGTTTCTATAAAGGAAATTATGGGGTTCAATGACGATTGTGATTGTGATTTAGGGCGAAATAACACCTGCATGGGTAGCCTTTTATGATTAACATTTTCTAAGTCGCACTAGTTGGTTATTAATACATACATACATATGTATGTATGTATATTCGGCGGGATCTGGCTATTCTAGTGCTGTACGCACTAAAGTTGCAGTAAAGTTGGTTGGCGTGCAATACGTATACATACATACATATCTAAGTGTCTCTTCAGTTAGTCATCTCTTTAAATTTTTCGTTAGCATTTCGTCATGGGGGGGTCACTTCAGCCCGTAGCCTTTCCTCTTCTTAATACGCGTTTTCCTAAGTATCTTGTCTGGACGCTGTACCCTCGACTACTTTTGTTATATGTTTACGTGGCCTTGTCGGCACGTATGTATGTATGTATGTACGTCTGCCCGTTTGTGCACATGCGTAGGTATATTTTAGTGTAAAGCTGTGTAGCCGCTTGCTTCCACCCCGTGGGCTCTTGTGTTTTTTTCCCGCTCTCTTCTTTCTCGCTCTTCTCTTCAACTCCTGGCATACATACATACATACGTCCTTGGCATACATAAGCGCTTACTGCGTTCCACCTGATTTCCGAATCCAGCATGTGATGTACTAAATTCTCCGGGGTCGATGTTTCTTCCAGTACTACTTGTTATCCTTCTCTTTATAGATGGAATCGCGGGCAGTGAAAGTATGTATACCTGCTCCACGTCTTCGGGATGTTACTGCACGATGGTCAAGTGGGGAAGTCATCATTCCTACTATTCCTATTCGTAAATTTCTACCATTGTGTAGCCCATATACTTTATGAAGTAATCTTCTGCTCAATTTTCAGTCAGTATAAACAGCACCTAACCTTGCGCGCAGGCTTTTGAGACTCGTCATCCATACTTAGAAGGTCGAAGCCTCTGTCCCGTAGAAGAAGACCACCATTCGGCAATCAGTGCAAGCGCCAGTACTGGATCCCTTTCATCTTACTTACTTACTTATCAGGCCAGCGATCCATGGAGGATCTGCTATAGCTGCCTTCCATTCTTGACGGTGCCCGGCTGCTTCCAGCTATCAAGACCAAGATGTCTTACATCCGCGATTACTTGGTGTTTATACCGGAGGTTCGGTCTTCCTCTTTTTCTCGAACCAGGAGGCTCGGAGTCGAAGACCCTCTTAGCTGGAGCGTTGATGTCCATGCGCTCGACGTGGCCGAGCCAGTGTAGTCGACGGATCTTTGCCTTCCGGACTACATCCATATCTTTGTACATCTCGTAGAGTTCGCGGTTGTGTCTTCTTCTCCATTCACCTTCCTCAAAGACGGGACCAAATATTCGGCGCAGAATTTTTCTTTCGAAAGAACTCGAACTCGTTTCGCCTGTTCTTCAATCGCCGTGAATGCTTCCACAATGCCACGGCGAGAACACGCGATGATGTCGATATCATCCGCGTATCCTAGCAGCTGGATGGACGTGTAAAAGATAGTGCCTTCCCTGTTGACGCCTGCCCGTCACACTATCTGTTCCAGCACCAGGTTGAAGAATTCACATGACAGCGCATCTCCTGGCCGAAATCCGGTGCATGTTTCGAATGGTTCCGAGGTCCTAGAACCGAGTTGCACGGTGCATCGCGTGTTTTTTAGTGTGGGGCGTCACAACTGGATCAGTTTTCCCGGGATCCCGAATTCGGCCATCGCACCAAACAGTCCTTCACGATGAATGTGGCATTGAAATCGATGAAAAGACGGTGTGTATCGATTCGAAACTCGTTGGTCTTTTCCAGGATTTGTCGAAGTGTGAAACTTTGGTCTAAAGTCGATTTACCGGGCCGGAAGCCGCACTGGTAGCTGTCGATTAGTGAGGTGAAAAATGGCTTTAGACGTCCACACAGTATGCTGGACAGGATCTTGTATGCGATATTGAGCAGGGATATACCTCTATAGTTCTTGCAAGAGGTAGGATCGCCTTTTTTGTGGATGGGGAAAATAGAGCTGGTATTCCAGTCGTCGGACATGCTTTCGTCATCCCAAATTCTGCAGATGATCTGGTGCATGCTCCCTACCAGAACATCGCCGCCAGCCTTGAAGAGCTCTGATGGCAAGCCATCTGAGCCTGCGACCTTGTTGTTCTTCAGCTTCTGAATAGCTGTGCCGACTTCTTCGATGCTGGGTGGGAGGACTACTTCAGCGGCTGGAGTTGGGATTTCCTCGGTCCCTACCACTCTCTCTTGGTCATGCTCGTTAAGCAGCTGCTGGAAGTGCTGCTTAAATACATCCACTATTCCCTGCGGGTCGGTGACAAGATTACCCTCGCAGTTTCGAAGAGCCAGGGTGCCCTTTTTGAAGCCTCCTGCAAGGCCTTTGGCTTTCTTGTAAAAGGCTCGTGTTTTAAGCTTATTCCTAGACTCCTCGATATCCCTGAGCTGGGATGCTGCGAAGATTCTTTTCATTTGTCGCAGTAGTTTTTTCTCCACCCTTCTTCTGGCTCGGTACACTTCTTGCGCTGCCCTGGTTTTCCTCTGCAGCGCCTTTTGGTACGCCTCGTCGGTTGCTGCCTTTTTCTGCTCACACTCGCCATCACATCACGGGTGTCTTATCGGGGTTGGTAGGTACCTAAGGTGGTTTCGGCTACTTCCTGAATGGCTGAGCGGCAATGCAGCCACATATTATTGTCATTTGTGTTCGACGTAGGCATACCGCAGAGTCTTTCGCTCAGCTGCTCCATGTAGACTCTGGTAACTTCCGGTGTGCTCAAGCGCCCAATGTTGAACCTCCTCCTGGTGGACTGGTGCAGCTTTCTGACATTGGACAGTCGAGCTCTGAATCTTGCTGCTACGAGGAAGTGGTCAAAGTCGACATTCGCCCCTCTGGATGTTCGCAAATCCAGGATGTTTAACGAGTGCCTTGCGTCAATGAGCATATCGTCTATTTGGTTGGCGGTTCGACCGTCCGGAAATCGCCAGTATGCTGTGTGGATTCGCTTACGAGGGAATCTTGTAGTACTTATCACCGCATTACCAGCTGTCGCAAAGTCCGTGAGTCGGAAGCCGTTATCTGTTGTTGTGTCGTGGAAGCTTTGCTTTCCGATCACTCCGCCAAGGGTGTTCTCCTTACCGATTTTGGCGTTGAAGTCCTTGATCACGATTTTAGCATCGTACTCCGGACAAGCTCCGTAGGCGGTCATAGAAGTCCGCCTTGATAGGGTCTTTAGCCTCGTCGGTAGGGGCGTGTGCACATATAAGGCTGATGTTATAAAATCTGCCTCTGATGCGAATCACAGCCTTCAACCTTAACCGATTTCCCACGACAAATGCGCATCCCAGTAAGTGCAATCTTTTGTGACAGCTGTAAAAAATGTCGCAATTTTTCTTCCTCATCATACCGTTTCCTATCCAGCTTATTTCCTGGACCGCAGTAATATCCGCCTTGTACTGCGTGACGATTCCTTCTAGTTTACGAGCATCTCCGGGAGTGTACAGCATCAGTATTCCTTCCCGAAAGTGAGAGTCTGGATGGCTGTGCAAATATTCACTTACGACCATGTCAACTTCTTCATTACATGCAAAGCCTAGTAAACAGTACCCCAAATCCCGCAGTTTTGCCATCGCCAATGCATCCTTATGTATACATACATACATAGGTGCGTTATCCTGGTCAAAGACGAATCTTTCCTTGTTCAAACCAGGCCCCTTCCCGCGAAATTTGGTATCCTGCTGGTCACTAAAAGTTGAGTAATAATTAATTTTGTGAAATATGTGGTCACGAAAATTACTTGGTTCAGAATAGGATTCGATCACTGGATTGCGGTTAGCTACAACTATTTGTTTGTTTATTCAATACACACACACTTTTATTATTTCACCTCAGATCTGAGCACTTCACCTTTATTTATTTTACATACTTTACACTTTATTGCCTACACACATCTTTATTACAAGCTTTTACACACTTTGTTTCTACAACTCACTAGGTGGCTTGATTGCTTTTACACTGGTTTACCGACTGGTTTGAGTTCCGAAAACTGACCCCGAGGGCGAGCGTTCGCGCTTACATGGCCCTCGGTCCATTTTCTCGAATGTTCGCCAACAGACGTCCCCTTCAGAAGTCTCTAGAATGCTCTGACATTCACTAGTATGCCGCTGAAGGTTACCATCGTTTCCATTTTAGCTTCATCAGAGCATTCTAAACTTTGACAGCGAAATTCGGACATGGCCGTCGGTTCGTGTCGTTAACAATATCAACAATTTAGTTTTAATTTTAATTTGTCCTCACATACCATACGCACCAACAAATTATACATAGGTCAGTATACTTACTTGTCAGGTTAGCGACCCTTCGAGAGTCTGAGCCTGAACGAGAGCCTGCTTCCACTCATATCGGTCCCGGGCACGCTCCTTCCAATTGACGAGGCCAAGCTTAATGATTTCCGCGTCACTTGGTCTCTGAACCGGAGGTTTGGTCTCCCTTTCCTTCTCGAACCAGGTGGCTGGGATTCGAAGACCCTCTTTGCTGAGCGTGGTCGTCCATGCGCTCGATGTGGCGGAGTCAATGCAGTCGACAGATTCTTGCCTTCCGTATTAAGTCCACAGACAGGACCATGTATCCGATCGAGACAGGACCATGTATCCGATCGAGAATTTTTCTTTCAATTTCGCTTCCTTGCTTATCGTCCAGCATTCGACTCTGTAAAGTAAATCAATGCTCTGTAGAGAACAATTTTGGACCTCCACTAAGTTGTCATTTGTGGAGATTTACTTACTTACTTAGGTGGCGCTATAGTTCGGTGTAACGTGGGCCTTAAACCCACGTGGGCCTCCAGCGACGCACTCCCAGTTGGTTAAGGTACCTTTCACCTGTGTGCGCCAACTTAGAGTCGGTCGTTATCTTCTGCGTCATCTCTTGGAGTTGAACTCGAAGACTCTTCGGGCCGGAGCTGTGTTATCCATTCGCTCTACATGGCCTAGCTATCTTAGACGTTGGATCCGTAGACGTCGTACTAGGTCGATGTCGCTGTACAGCCCGTATAGTTCGTCGTTGTATCTTCTCCTCCACTCCCCGCTTAAACAAACGCAGAATTTTCCTCTCGAAACGATCAAGGGCAGACTTGAAATAGATCGTACCTCTTTTGTCGGCCAGTGAGTCCCGTATAATCTTTTCAAGCACGATGTTGAAGAAATTACATGTCAGCTGTCACATTACAGAATGTCCTTGTCTAACTCCTTTTTTAACATCAAAGATCTCGGTTAATTCGCTACCGACCTAAATGGAGCAGCGGGAATTCTCAATTATCATCCTGCATAATCTGACGAGTTTAGCAGGGATGTTAAAAATAGACATAGCTCCGTATAGTTCGTCTCTATGCACACTGTCATAAGCGGCTTTGAAATCGACGAAAAGGTAGTGGGTGTCGATTTAGTATTCTTGAGTCTTCTCCAAGATCTGCCGCAGTGTGAATATTTGGTATATTATGGACTTAGCTGGCCTGAAACCACCCTGATACGAACCTATCAGATTATCCACAAAGGGTTAGAGGATCTTTTATGTGATGTTAAGGAGACTTATTGGCGCAGTTATAGGGGTCTCCTTTCTTGTGAACTGGGGAAACGATGCTGAGATTCTATTCGTCGGGCATGCTTTCCTCCGACCGTATTTTAAAGATGAGTTGGCGCATGTGCCCTACCAGATCATCTCCAGCTGCTTTAAATAGCTCGGCAGACAGGTTGTCTGAACCTGCGGCTTTATTATTCTTGAGCTTTAAAATTACTAGCCTAATTCCATCTAGGTCGGGTGGCTGAAATCTCTTGCATCTTCGTCCTTTGCGAATGGATCATTCTGCCCGACAGCGGTGTTAGATCTTTCATAGCTGTTAAACAGTCTTCAGAAGTTTCCCTTCCGTTTTCTCAGTATCGATTGTGACTCTACTACTACTTGTCCGTCTTCATTCCTTCATCGCTTCCGCTCTGGCTTTATAGCCCTGGAAATATTCCTGTGATAGCATCTCTCCATCTCCTCGATTTCACGCTTTTCATAATGTCTTCTTTTCTTCCTTAAAAGCGTGTGTTCCTCACTCCGTTTCTGCTCGTAATGTTCACGACCGGCTTTCGTCTGTCTATGTTGCATGACTTCGGAGGCATTTTGCTTTGCTACATGGGCTTGCCCGTATTGCTCATTAAACCAAGGGTCTCTAGTTGTCGGTTGTTTGAAACCCAACACATCAGATGTAAACTTGATCGGCAATTGTCCTACCGGTCTCTTGCGATTGTAGCTTTCTTTCAAACGTTCGTTGTCCAGTTCGACTGGACACAAATGCTCGGAGTCGAGCATGACTCTTACGGTTTGTGTAGTCGTCATCTTACTAGGGTTTCTGGGAGCTTTAAACCTGGTACTTCAAATGCAACATTCCTGATGGTCTTGTGCAGTGCAGGTCAATTGCTTCTGGAGATGGTTTTGCATCTTGAGTCTTCAAGAGAGATGCGATCAATAAAGATTCTAATGGACACTTGTGACTGTAAATTTCTGATGTTAGATTTCAGTGATCTTACTGGACCCGGTTGCGTCTATGATATCCGCATCTTCACACTGGAAGCGCAGATCGCAATGTAATCTGTTTTATTCTATGGCTCTTACAGAGCAATAAGATTTGAGCTTAAAAAGGTATACAACAAAAGGAAAGGAAAGAACTGTTCGCTTTATCACCTTCATTACCCTTAAACAAGAGAAAACCACTTCCGACCGATGAAGGTCTGGCGTTCAAGACAACTACCTAATCACTCAACAAAAAGCGATTCTTGCGGTCAGTCCAATAACCACTCGAACTAATCAAACCAAAAGACCATCATCTTCTTGTTGCTTTCGACCACCATCGGAAGTGTTCGACTATATGGTACACCTGCATTGATGAACAAGCGCCAGTCGACGGCTGCTCAAACATCAGTGCCAACCGAAATAATTGGAATTTTATTATCATTGTCAGCTAGGACAGTGGCAGCAAGCCTTCTGAGCAGACGTTTATCACGCCGTCATAATTGTCCATCGGCAGCTCGTTAGTCCACTGACTGATACAGGCGTATGACGTAGCACTTAATACCACGACGACATCTGCCGGAGCCGCTCATTCATTAGACCTTAACCGAATTGCAGTGCATGTGTCGATGTACCACTTGCATTCGTGCGAAAAGTTTGCCAAAAAAAAATGGAAAAACAGAAGCCACCATTAAAGCCAAAAACTGAAACTCATTTCCGAAATTTCATCAATTGTTGTAAGTATCTCACCCTCTGTCAGGGGCTTTTTGCGTTTTTGCAAGGTTCAGTTAATTTGTGTCTCTGCCTCCGTGGTTGGAGATACTTTTTTTTTTGACTTTATTTCATTGCACTGTCCGCTCCGCGTAGAGTAGAACCTGTCGGATAGTCGTTACGTTGCTTAGTTTATGTGAGTTTTGTATCTTTTTGGCGTTTTATATCCGCTACATCTGCTAGGTGCAGTTGCCAAAAAAAAAAGTGAAAAATGAAAGAAACCAACAAAGGCCGAATGAATTTGCAACAAAAGGTACGCTTGGCTGTCAATATGCCCGGACTGGAGTGTCGGAAATGGAGCTGCGGCGGGAGTGGAAGAGGGCGTGCTTGAATGAGTGACCTTTGAACATGGGAGAGCGAGCGTTCCAAAGGCGTTCCAACCCGTCAATGGAATGGGAATTACATTTAATGATTATCGTCAGGCTGATAACTACATACATGAACAGGGAATTTTAAGTTTTGTAATGTAGTGCCGATGAACGTCCTCGCTATCGAGGGAATATGTCAATTTAACTGCAACAGAATGGGGAGATAGTGTTAAGTGGCATCGGCAACGATGCGCGATTGCAAGTATTTTTGAAGCAATAAATGCGAATTTAAATGTTTGAAGGTTCCATTTACTGGATTTCAGTAGTCGTTTAGACAGAAATTCAAACTAAGGTGCTCGTATTTACTTAAATGGATCGAAGGTCTTTGGGGCTTTTATATGGTATTATAAAGTATAAGGTATCAAGGTTGCATTGCATTCCAAAGTAGCTATGGGGGTGGCCGCGGTGCAGTGGTTAACATCATCGACCGCCGAGCAGAAAGTCTATAGTTCAAATTCGCTTCATAGCCAAGAAAAAGTAATTCCTATACGGACAAAAATTACAAAAAGTATGCAACGCAGTTGTGAATGGAAAGTGACCAGACGTACTGCTGCAGGCATAACACTCACAGTATATGGTCAACTGAAATTCATCCTCTGCGTATGCAATATTAAAGTGCTTGAACGAATTACTACGGACTATAACTAACGCGGAATTCGGTCGGCTCTCGTCCTATCTAGGACAACCACTCCTGAGAGAACATCAACGACCCAAACCACTGCACTCCGTTCAGGTTGTGTGTAAAACACACATCATAAGAATATAAAAAAAAACTCTTGAACCTGCGCGAGTTTCTAAAAAAAAACAAAAGGGATCTCCCCTGGGGGCCATACCGACATGAGCTTGACCTACCAAGGGTATTCCTTAGTACTAATAAAGAAGAGGTTTTCCTTCCTCTTATGGCAATTACTTCACAAGTTTTTCATCGTTCCTGTTCTTATGAACTATTTTTTACATCTTCCTAAATAGTTTTGGGTACGGAAACAAATTTCTTGCCTGCCTCGTGTTTATCAATGCGAACCGAATGTGAGCTTTCTTTGTGCTGACTCGGACTCAAAATGTTGTTAGCATTTTTGGACCACTTGGTGGCATTTTTGAGAGATTACATTTTTTACGCTATTAGTTGACCATATGAGGGCGCCGTGGCGCAGTAGTTAGTGTGTTGGACTCTGACGCACGATGAGCGAGTTCGCATCCCGATAACACCAACGCCATCGAATGTTTATTTCGCGGCGTCCCTCCTCGGCGGGGTACTGGCAAAACCCCCCGTAGTATAACTTGCCTAGAAAAAGCTTCTCGACTCACGCCGTTCGGAATCGGCATTAAACAGTAGGTCCCTTTCACCTGTGTGAAAAATAGAATCACACACAACATGGGTGATTGAAGGGAAGCTTGGCTCTGGTCCTTCATGGGCTGTAACGCCACCAAAGAAGAAGAAGTTGACCATTTTAATCGGGTCATGACGAAGCCGGAATTTTGAATTTCGATATAGTTTATTTGTAAAAAATTAAAAACCAAATTAACTCTAGAAAAAAATTAAATGTCTCGATGACTCCTTGGGTTTTTCAGCTTTACGACTAGGATTGCAGTACCCAATTATCTCCATGACATCCAGAGGATCGTCGCGGTCGATTCGGGATCGAGTCCTTAGATACGACTATGAGCTTACCTCCCACACCTCACCTGCTTCTTCTACTGTTGCCTTTAGCAGAACGAAAGATCTTTGGTCGGCACAGTTTAGAAGCTTCACCCTCCCATGGTACCATCCGGCGTCATCGCAGATGAGTGGTGGTCCAGGGTACTTCCTCACTCTCTTTAGAAAGTTGGCCGCTAAACCTTGCTCAACCTTCTTCCATTTATCCATCGTCAACTTGCCGTCTGGGTAGCTAGCATCAATGATAGCAGCCACCAGGCACTCCCACCTCCTGATAGATCCTATATTAGGTTTCTTGGCCTCCCTTCTCTGTTCTTAGGGTGTTGACCTAGGTCTCTTGACTAGTTGATGTTTTTCTTGAGCCATGATCTTAGTGGTCCAGACGACCGACTCTTTTACCCTTTTAGACAGGTCGCTCTTGTGTCCCTATTTGTTCAATATTCTCAAGGCCACCTTACGGTCTCATTAGACCTTGATTGACGGGCTTCCCTTTTTAGAGTTCCGTACCTAAAGGTAAAACGGAGCCCTATTACTAAGACTTCGCTGTCTTACATACAACATACAACATACAACAGACATGATTTTCATCCAAATAATCCTCTTGGTCACATACTGAACTAAGGTTAGTCGACAATATCCCACAACCAGTAGCAAACTTCCCAGCTTTGATCTCTTTTGTGTCTTTGATGTATTAATCCTAGCTGCAAACCTTTTTCCCATATTTCCCATTATTGTTATTCACCTTTTCACATCCTTGCTGTCAAGTAAGATAATTGGTTTGAATTCAATGGACACTTTGATGATCAACTATGTATATCTCATCATGAGGATTTTTGATTATCAAAGTAATATGCTTATAACCTGCCTGCAACCAAGATCTGTCATTATACAAAAAATGTGATTTAATGTGATGGCTGATGAGGTAACATACATAGTCTCTTTCATATTTATATACACAGATGGTACGGAACCCTATGTGGGCGAGTCCGACTCGCACTTGGTCGGTTTTTGTTTTTGGTGTCTCCGATAGTGCCAGTGGGAGAAGTTTGTTGGTTGACGCCCAGGTTTACACCGGACTGTAGCGCTATCAAAGTAAGTAAGTAAGGGGTAGAAGTGGCTCGCACTAAAGTCAGAGGCACTAAATATATATAGTTTGGAATAACCCAAAAAGAGTAGGCTACTCAAGAAAGCTCGATGTTTGAGTGACACATAAATGAACGCAAAGAAATTCCATTGCCCATCAGTAAAATGCTGCTGACACTTATCGATATCGAACTAATTTTGAAGCAAATTATTACGGGCGATGAAAATATGTCACCGACCCTCCAGCCTCCACAAACGATACTCCTCCAAGTTGTTGCATCGTCATACACGTATATACACTTCTGAAGTTCTTCTTTCTAGAAAACTGACTTTAGTCTAGATGCTTGTTATTGCACGGAACTAAAATATTTAGATCCTTTGAGCCTAAACTTTTAAAACATGACACTCTTACAGACATCTTTTAGGTAATTTTTTTTAGTGTGCTAACCCAGAGCACTGGAACTTATACAAGATCTATTGTTCTACTGATCTTTAACTTTCCTGCAGAAGGTGATAGAATTTGCCGCGATACAGGTTTCTTGATGCGGCAAAGTGCAACACAGACAGAGTGTGTGCCCTGACATTTCGTCATCTTTCAGATGACGCTCAGCCTCGGAGGATTTAATTTGCGAAAATAACATTTAAGATTGCATGACTCAAGAGGTTAATTCTAATACTTTTGAAACCTGGATGATAGGTGACATATAACTCAGCTTGAAAGAAACTTCGAGTTTTTTCCAGTGCCTTCAACACTTTGTAAATAGAGTTAAACAATTTGAACTCTCTGTGTACTAACTTAGATCCTTTATGCTAAGCAAGCTATTTTCAAACTTTCGTGCTGGACAATTAGGAAAATTATTTTCAAATTTCCTGTCAAAGGTGTATGAACGTTAATGGTATTATTCGATATGAAGTGGAGTAAGTCATATGAGTGCTTAAAGGGCTCTTTTAATTCAAATTTACGTGGAATCTGTGATGCATGGCTTAATTGAGAATAAGTTTAGTTTTAACTCATCTTAGTGCAGGATCGACGACAGGCTCCTTAGAAACCATATGCGTATGCTACCAAAAAAACTGGACTCTAGAGTTTTTTTTTTTTTTTTTTTTCATTGGTAGGATTACCTAAGTATCCCTCCTTGATGCAATAGTAAAAATAGGTTGACTATGCCGTTATTCGAGAAAGACTCAGACAAAAAGTCTTAAGCTGCCGAGATAAAAGCGAACGCCTTATAACAATCCGCATCAAAGCTGAATTTGGAAACAATAGCTTAATATGCGGTCACGCCCCAACGGAAGAAAAGGACGATCGACTCAAAGAAGAATTCTACGATCTCCTAGACAGAACATATGCCCAATGCCCCAGCTACGACACAAAAATAGTCTCAGGAGATTTTAATGCAAAACTGGGCAAAGAGGACGTATTTGAGTCGATCATAGGAAAGCATAGCCACCATAACACCACATCCGACAACGGACTTAGGCTAATCGATTTTCAAGCAGGGCGTAACCTCCTTCCATCCATCTCAATATCCACAAGGGTACCTGGCGGTCTTTTGATCAATCGACCACCAACCAGATTGATCACATTGCGATCGACGCCAGACACTCCTCCTGTGTTCTCGACGTACGAACCTTCCGAGGGGCCAAGGTACGAATGAGGATATCAAGAATGCTTAGGAGTCGAGTAGGACTACGTACATAAGTTTGACGTCGGAAAGCTACAATCACAGAAGACAGCCAGAATCTTAGCCGATCGCGTCTCCTTCAAGCTCTCTCAAAATCCGCCCACAGTAGCACAAACAATAGAGCAGAAATGGGCGGATTGCCAGAGCACCGTCAGAGACGCTGCCTCAGAGGTGCTGGGTTTCAAACCGCCACCACCTAGAAACTTCTGGTTCGATGAACAATGCGAACAAGCCCATGCAACGACGGACGAGAGCTGCTTGCGAAATCTATGAGCAGAAGAGAAGGGAGGAACACACGCTTTTCAGAAGAAGAAGAGAGAACACGGAAAGTGTGAGATCGAGGAGATGGAGAGATGCTTCTTCAGGAATGACGCCCGTAAGTTTTACAATAAGGTAAAACGAACATGCCATGGCTACAAAGCCAGAGCGGCGATCTGCAGGGATGAAAATGGAGAACTGGTAGTAGAGTCGCAGTCGATGCTGAGGATTTGGAAAGACCACTTCCGCAGACTGTATAACGGCGATGATAGACAAGATACCGCTGTCAGGCAGAACGAGCCATTCGTAATGGACGACGATGTAACAGAATTCAGTCACCCCACCTAGACGAAGTCAAATTAGCGATATAAAGACTTAAGTCTAATAAAGCCGCGGGCGCAGACGGCCTCTCGGAAGAAAGCATGCCCGACGAATGGAATCTCAGCATCGTTTGCGCGGCCCATTAGAAAAGAGACCTCTATAACTGCGCCAACTATAGGGGAATAAGTCTCCTTAACATCGCATATAAGATCTTCTCTGCCGTATTGTGTGAACGCCTGAAACCGTTTGTGGATAACCTGATCGGCTATTATCGGTGTGGTTTCAGGCCAGGTAAATCCACAATAGACCAAATATTTACGCTACGGCCGATCTTGGAGAAGACCCAGGAATACCAAATTGACACTCACCACCTCTTCGTCGATTTCAATATGTACAGTTTTAACATCCATGCCAAACTCGTCCGACTGTGCAGGATGACTGTGGAGAATTTTCGCTGCTCCATTAAGGTCGGTAATGAACCTTTGATGTTAAGAAAGGATTTATGCAAGGTGACGCGCTGTCATGCAACTTTTTCAACATCGTGCTTGAAAAGATCGTGCAAGAGTCACTGGCCAACACAAGAGGTACGATTTATTCCATGTCTACGCAATTGCTTGCGTACTCCGACGACATTGACGTGATTGGACGGACCCAGCGAGACGTCAAGGAAGCCTTTGTAAGCATTGAGGTAGAAGCGGCTAAGATGGGTCTCAAGGTTAATGAGGGTAAAACCAAATACTATCTACTTTCATCTAAAAGAGACGGACAACATCGACGTATTGGCCAGAACGTCAATATGGGCGGATATAACTTTGAACTGATCAGGGAATTCATCTACGGCTCACTGATGACCAGCGTCAACAACACCAGCGCTGAGATAAAACGCAGAATCACTCTTGCCAACCGCTGTTTCTTTGGGCTCAAGAGGTAATTGAGAAGTAGAGCCCTCTCTCGGAAAACCAAGGTGAAACTATATAAGACCTTGATCATCCCAGTCTTCCATTACCGCGCAGAGGCTTGGACCTTAACAAAAGCGTATGAAGATGCGGGTGAAAATTCTGCGCACTATCGACGGTCACGTTTGTTCAAACGGTGTATGGAGAAGAAGATATAACGAAGAAGTGTACGGGTTGTATAGCGACATCGGCCTGGTACAACGTCTAAGGTGGCTAGACCTAGTAAGATGTAACCGTAAAAAAACCACAAACACCGAAACAACCACAAGCCTCGGATGTAACGGACCGGATTAACGTTGACCACGATGCGATGAAATGGGCCGGATATAAAGCGGATGAAAAACTGCTATATTTACTACAGCGACTGCTATAGGGAGGGAGGGCAACGATTGTTTAGATGCGGATTTGTTGTTCGAGGTGGACTAAGGCAAAAAGTCGTACGCTTTCGGCATGTGAGCGAACGCCTCATAACAATCCGTATCAAGGCTACATTTTTTAACATCAGCCTGATCTGCGTCCATGCCCCCACGGAAGACAAGGATGACTCCGCCAAAGATGAGTTCTACGATCTCCTAGACAGAACGTATGCTCAATGTCCCAGCTATGACATCAAAATTGTACTAGGAGACTTCAATGCTAAGCTGGGTAAGGAAAGCATCTTTGAACGAGTCATCGGCAAACATGGCCTACACGACACCACCTCCGATAACGGACACAGGCTGATTGATATTGCTACGGGGCGAAATCTCCTTCTTGCCAGTACGCGCCTCTCGCACCTCGATATACACAAAGGCACCTGGCGGTCTTTTGATCAATCGACTACCAACTGGATTGATCACATCGCGATCGACGTCAGACAGTCCTCCACTATTCTTGATGTTCGAACTCTCCGAGGGGCTAACATCGACTCGGACCAATATCTTGTAGTAGTCAAGATGCGCTTACGGATATCACGAACGCAGCGGAGTAGAGTAAGAGTACAAAGTTATGACGTCGGAAAGCTAGTATCGCCAGAAACCGCTCGTGCTTTTACTGATCGCGTCTCCCTTAAGCTCTCCATTACACCTCAATCCTCCTTGCTATCAATAGAACAGCAGTGTAGCCATTGCAAACAAGCCCTGAAAAGCTCTGCATCCCAAGTCTTGGGTTCGGTTCGATGACGAGTGCAGGAGGATTCACACAGCGAAGCATAAAAGAACAAGGGCAGATCGTGAGCTTTACGAGTTAAAAAGAAGGGAGGAGCACAAGCTCCTCAGACGAAAGAAGAAAGAGCACGAAAAGCGCACGATTAAGGATTTGGAGAGGTGTTACTGTAGGCATGATGTTCGAAAGTTTTATCATCGGATGCTAAGCTCATAAAGCCAGAACGGAAGCCTGCAGGGATGAGAACGGAGACCTAGTAGTAGAATCGCAGTCGATACTAAGAATATGGAAAAACCACTTCTGCAGACTGCATAACGGCGATGTTAGTCAATATACCGCTGTCAGGCAGAACGATCCATTCCTAATCGACGAAGACCGCTGAGAATTCTGTCCCCCTGACCTCGACGAAGTTAAGATTGCTATATCGAATCGAAACTCAAGTCGAATAAAGCTGCTGGCGCAGACGGACTGTCTGCTGAGCTCTTCAAGGCAGCTGGGGATGACCTGGTTAGGAACATGTACCAGCACATCTGTAAGATATGGTCAGAGGAAAGCATGCCCGAGGAATCGAGTCTCAGCATCGTATGCCCGACCCACAAGAAAGAGGACCTCTCTGATTGCGCCAACTACAGAGGAATAAGACTCCTTCACATCGCCTACAAAATCTTCTCTGCCGTTTTGTGTGAACACCTGAAGCCTTCTGTAAATAAGTTGAAAGGTCCTTATCAGTGCGGATTCAGGCCAGGGAAGTCCACCATCGACCAAATCTTCACACTACGGCAGATCCTGGAAAAAAACAATGAATTTCAAGTGGACACTCACCACCTTTTTGTCGACTTCAAAGCCGCATACGATAGCGTAATAAGAGACGAGCTATACAACGCTATATCTATATCATACCTGTTAAACTCGTCAGACTATGCAGGATGACTTTGGAGAATGCTCGCTGCTCCATCCGAATTGGTGAACACCTTATCGATAGTTTTGATGTCACCACCGACGTGTTTGCCAGAACGTTTGTATTGGTAGATATAAGTTCGAGATAGTTAAAGACTTCGTCTACCTTGGCTCCGCAGTGACCTGGAACAGCGACATCAGTTCCGAAATCAAATGCAGAATCACTTTTGCCAATCGCTGTTTCTTTGGGCTCAGGAGGCAATTGAGTAATACAACCCTCTCGCGAACGACAAAGTTGACTCTATATAAGACCCTTATCATCCCGGTCTTGTTGTAAGGCGCAGAAGCATGGACAATATCAAAAGCGGGTGAGGAGGCCCTTGGTCGGTTCGAGAGTAAGATTTTGCACGTGATTTTCGGGCCTATAAACGCAGAGCGCCGTGGTTAGTGTGTTGGACTCTGACGCACGATGAGCGAGTTCGGATCCCGATCCCCAACGACATCGACTGATTATTTTGCGGCATCCCTCCTCGGCGGGGTACTGGCAAAACCCCTTCGTAGTATACTTGCCTTGAGAAAGCTTTTCGACTCACGCCGTTCGGAATCGGCAATATGCTGTAGGTCCCTTTAACCTGTGTGAAAAAATAAATCACACACAACAGAGTCTTTGAATCCAACCCCAAGGGACGAAGAAGCAGAGGACCGCCGCATTTAAGAAATCGCACACAGGTGGAAGGGGCCTCAGCCAACTGGGCGTGCGGCAATGGAAAAGGCTAGCAAAATATCGTGCTAGTTGGAGGAGCATGTTGGTTGAGGCCCAGGTTCACCCCGAACTGTAGCACCCGTTAAGAAGAAGAAGAAGAAGAAGAAGAAGAAGAAGAAGAAGAAGAAGAAGAAGAAGAAGAAGCCTTGTACTGACTGGTAGCTAAATTTCGACTACCATCGTCATCTAACAGTCCGCAGATATGTATATGTAAATATGTACGTGTTTTTTTTTTTTCCTTATTTTAACATGGACCTATATTATACATATTCGTCGTCACAGGGGAATGTTGTGGTGTGATATTCATCCCCGAAATATTGGGTTTCACTAACCTTGACAATGGATTTTCCACCTCAAGCTCAACAAATCAAATACCAATACGATCAACTCATCATATAACTAACTCCTAACAATATGCAATCATGAAAACATCTGCAACTCTTGTCTCGCCTAGCACTATACCTAAGCTTTCACGCAAAAGCTCTACCCTGAATATCACGCCAAAAACCACCCCCCGACTGAAGTATCAACACACATACCAACAGGTGCACATGGCTTCTTTCACAAATGCTTCTAACGCTATATAAAGATAACATATTGGCATAGTTTTGATGGGAATAATGACAGAATGACTCAGGAATTTATTTATTGAACATTACTCCAAATAATCGCTAGACATTGTGCAAAAGTTTGAATGAAACGAGGTGGGATAACAGGCAGCGTGGCCGAGCGGTCTAAGGCGCTGGTTTTAGGCACCAGTCCGAAAGGGCGTGGGTTCGAATCCCACCGCTGTCATCCACACATTTTGCTTTTTGTTTTTGTTGGCGGTCTTAGATTTTTTTTTCTTAATTATAACATACATACATGCTACATGAACATGACTCATATGTAAGCTAGATACATACTTTGGTTTGGAATAGGATTTCCTGAATACGGATTGAGGAATTGGATTACTGAGGGAAAGAAAAGAGCAATCGTGGTCGGTTTTCCACGAAGCTATGATAGATTCAGTCTGATTAATACATTTTATAGTATAGTAGCGATCTATATTTTCCTGGTGCATGTGGCTTAATGGAATTTCGTCAGATGATGAATAAGAATGAATTGGTTTGAAATATCTCACGAAGGAACCGAAGTTACTACCAACAAAGTTGATTAGCAATCGGTGGTAAAAAAAAGCAAACACATAGTAAAGGCAAACAATCTAAAGGGTTGTTTTTTAGAGGTATACAAGTTCAATATGTTCTCCGGCTCAATAATACTGACGGACCTGTAAATGTTCCTGCATCCCTCGATGACAATCGGAATTGTTCTCTCCCCCCACCTTTTGATGTCTTTCCTTCCCGCCTACAATACGGAACCAAGCCAACTGAAATTCTTAATTACATCAAGAATAAAGGTCTCGACACCGAAGCAAGAAGATGTCATAGCCTAACAGCAGACAACCTGCCCTAGCGGATACCTGCATCTTTAAAATTTCTGGCTCCTCTTATTCTTTTTCTTCTTAACGGGCGCTTGTTGTCGGGGTGAACCTGGGCCTCAACCAACTCCAACTAGCACGATGTTTTGCTAGCCTTTTCCATTGCCGCACATCCAGTTGGCTAAGGTTCCCTTCCACCTGTGTGCGCCTTCTTAAGTGCGGCCGTCCTCTGCTTCCTCCTCTCTCGGGGTTGGATTCAAAGACTCTCCGGGCTGGAGCTGTGGTGTCCATTCGCTCTACATGGCCCAGTCATCTTAGGCGTTGAATCCGTAGACGCCTGACTAGACTCATGTCGCTGTACAGCCCGTAAAGTTCGTGGTTGAACCTTTTCCTCCATCCCCCGTCTGCGTTTATGTATGTATGTATGTATGGACTTTGGCGTTACAGCCCATGAAGGACCAGAGCCAAGCTTCTCTTAATCTCTCATGTTGTGTGTGATTTATTTTTTCACACAGGTTAAAGGGACCTACAGCATATTGCCGATTCCAAATGGCATGAGTCGAGAAGCTTTCTCAAGGCAAGTGTACTACGAGGGGGTTTTGCCAGTACCCCGCCGAGGAGGGACGCCGCAAAATAATCAGTCGATGACGTTGGGGATCGGGATCCGTATTCGCTCATGGTGCGTCAGAGTCCAATACACTAACCACGGCGCTCTGCGTTTATAGGCCCGAAAATCACGCGCAAAATCTTTCTCTCGAACCGACCAAGGGCCTCCTCACCCGCTTTTGATATTGTCCATGCGTCTGCGCCGTACAACAGGACCGGGATGATAAGGGTCTTATATAGAGTCAACTTTGTCGTTCGCATGAGGGCTGTATTACTCAATTGCCTCCTCAGCCCAAAGAAACAGCGATTGGCAAGAGTGATTCTGCATTTGATTTCGGAACTGATGTCGCTGTTCCAGGTCACTGCGGAGCCAGGGTAGACGAAGTCCTTAACTACCTCGAACTTATATCTGGCAATACAAACGTTGTGGCCAAGACGTCGGTGGTGAGCGTCCTTTTTTGATGACAGCATATATTTAGTTTTGCCCTCGTTTACCGCCAAACCAATTTTCGCCGCCTCCATCTCAATACTCGCTAACGCCTCAATGACATCTCGCTGTGATCTACCTATAATGTCAATATCGTCGGCGTATGCAAGGAGTTGCGAGGATTTGAAATAGACTGTGCCTCTAGTATTGGCCAGTGCTTTTTGCACAACCATTTCCAATACGACAGCGCATCGCCCTGCCTAAATTCTTTTTTGACATCAAAACTATCGGTAGGGTGTTCACCAATTCGGATGGAGCAGCGAGCATTCTCCAAAGTCATCCTGCATAGTCTGACGTGTTTAGCAGGTATGTCAAAGGTAGACATAGCGTTGTATAGCTCGTCTCTAATTACGCTGTCGTATGCGGCTTTGAAGTCGACAAAAAGGTGGTGAGTGTCGACTTGAAATTCATTGTTCTTTTCCAGGATCTGCCGTAGTGTAAAGATTTGGTCGATGGTGGACTTCCATGGCCTGAATCCGCACTGATAAAGACCTATCAGCTTATTTACAGAAGGCTTCAGGTGTTCACATAAAACGGCAGAGAAGATTTTGTAGGCGATGCTAAGGAGGTTTATTCCTCCGTAGTTGGCGCAAGGGGTCTCCTTTCTTGTGTATCGGGCATACGATGCTGAGACTCCATTCCTCGGGCATGCTTTCCTCTGACCATATCTTACAGATTAGCTGGGGCATGCTCCCAACCAGGTCATCCCCAGCTGCCTTGAAGAGCTCAGCAGACAGTCCGTCTGCGCCAGCAGCTTTATTCGACTTGAGCTTCGATATGGCAATCTTAACTTCGTGAAGGTCAGGGGGATAGAATTCTCTGCGCTCTTCGTCGATTGGAAATGGATTATTCTGCCTGACAGCGGTAAATTGACTAACATCACCGTTATACAGTCTGCAGAAGTGGTTTTTCCATATTCTCAGCATCGACTGCGATTCTACTACTAGGTGTCCGTTCTCATCCCTGCAGGCTTCCGTTCTGGCTTTATAACCTTGGCATGTTCGCTTTATCTGTTTCGACGTTCTTTAACTTTCGAACGTCACGCCTGCAGTAACTCTCCAAATCCTCAATCGCGCGTTTCTCGTGCTCTTTCTTCTCTCTTCTGAAAAGCTTATGCCCCTCCCTTCTTTTTAACTCGTAGAGCTCACGAGCTGCCCTTGTTCTTTTATTTTCATTCTGGCTAGTAGTTCAAAGGAAATCGTTAAAAATATGTAATGAAATGTGTATGAATCACCATGCGTCATAGGGTTAAGTGACATTGCGGATAACATTTTTTTAATTTTTGCTTACACACGTTAGGAAACCCTGTAG
Source organism: Eumerus sabulonum (assembly GCA_951905685.1). Lineage (NCBI taxonomy): Eukaryota > Metazoa > Arthropoda > Insecta > Diptera > Syrphidae > Eumerus > Eumerus sabulonum. The sequence continues at coordinate 163,508,826 of OX645060.1, read as the reverse complement.
CCCGGGGGCCCCGTATCATTGATACGGCTGATACGGCGGTAGCTACACCCCTGGCCGTGGCATCATAAATGGTGATGCAGAGCCTTTCCTTGCTAGTAGGTCCGCCTTTTCGTTGCCTGTATGGCCGCTGTGTCCAGGTGTTCAAATGAGGTGAACTCTGTTTGTGCTGGCCAGCTGGTGAAGCAGCTGTAGGCAGTCCAATACTAGTTTGGAGGTGATTTCGTAGCTCTTTAGGGCTAGGAGTGCAGCCTTGCTGTCAGAGAGAATGTAAATGTTTTTGTTAAGTATATTTCTGTTTATATTTTCTCTGAGGCAGAGTTCTATAGCAAATATCTCTGCTTGAAAAACGGAGTTATAACTGTCCATGCTGACGTAAATGCATGTGCCTGTATTTGCTCCGTATACTCCAGCCCCACCGCCTTCGTTCGTTTTGGAGCCATCTGTGTACCACACGTAGGATCCACGATTAAAGGAGGGTCTATCCTGTTCCCAGTTTTGGCGGTTGGGGAATGTGACCGTGTAGTTTTGGCTGAAGTTGTATCTGGGGAGGCAGTTGTCTGTGAGAGATATCTTTAGGATTTCATGCCTGTTTATTTCGGTAAAGATATCAGGGTGCAAGAGCCTACGGTTAGAGTCATCCTCCACGATCACGATGGGCGAAGACCATTGCTTCTTTCTTCAGTTGGAGATGAAGAGGTGGCAGGTCTGTGATGACTTCTAGTGCTGCTGTGGGGGCTGTTCTCATGGCCCCGGTGATACAGATGGAAGCTAGTCGTTGCAATTTGTTGAGCTTGGCTTGCACTGATACTTGTTTTGTTTTGTGCCACCAGACGGGCGCAGCATATGTAAGAATTGGTCTGGTGATTGCTGTATATAGCCAGCGGAACATTTTTGGGTTTGTGCCCCAGTTTTTGCCAGTGAGACTTTTGCTGGTCCATAAAGAGATCCTGGCTTTCTCAATGGTCTTTGTAATGTGAGAGTTCCAAGTGAGCTTTTCGTCTAGAATTGTTCCTAGATATTTGACTTCTTTTGAGAACTCTATCGCTTCACCAAAGAGGGTAGATTTGGTAAGTTTGTGGCTATTCCTCCTTTTGGTGAAAGCGACTATTGTGCTTTTCCTAGGATTGACATTTAATGCAACCTTTATGCACCAGTTTGCAACAAGGTTTAGTGCCCGTTGGAGGAGTTCCGAGACTGTGTCTTCGTACTTGCCTCTAACCAGGATCACTATGTCGTCAGCATAGCCTTGGACAAAGAAGCCATTGTTGCTAAATATGCTGATCAGTTCATTAACCACGATGGACCACAGGAGCAGTGAGAGAACCCCGCCTTGAGGGCATCCTTTCGCGGCGCTTACACTGATTTTATCATTGCCTAGTGAGGTGTTTATTTTCCTGTTGCTAAGCATGTGTTCGATCCCATTGCATGTGCTGAGGATGCAACATTTTATTTGGGTATATTCGGTGTTATCGAAAGCACCCTCAATATCAAGAAAGCAACCTATCGCAATTTCTTTGCCGCTCAGGGATTTGTTGATCCGGGCCGTTAGTTCCTGAAGAGCATGCGTGGTCGATTTCCCAGGCTGGTAGGCATAATGGTTTTTGTGAAGTGGTGATCTTTTCAGTGCACAGTCCCTGATATGCCTATCCAGCATGTTTTCCATTGTTTTTAGGAAGAAAGAGGTAAGGCTTAACGGTCTGTAGGACTTAGGGGGGTCTGTGGATCTACGGCCTACTTTGGGTAAGAATTTTACCGCCACCTCTGTCCAGCATAGCATAGCTCTTTCTAAAGATGTTAATGAGCGTTGGGCTAATTTGCGCACTCCCCCTCTGAAGAAGGGCTGGGAAAATGCCATCCTCCCCAGGGGATTTGTAGGGGTCAAATGAATTGATGACCCATTTTATGCTTCCCTTGTGAAAGATCGTTCGTGCTCTCTTCAAATCCTCCCTGTTGGGTCTAGTTGCCCTGATCTGCGGAGGTATGTTAGAGAGATCGGAGGGAATGATGTTGGAGTCTGGGAAGTGCGTACTGGTCAGAATTTTGAGTACTTCCGTATCATTTTCCGCGTAATTGCCATCTGCAAAGTGTAGAGGAATAGTAAATCATATTCTCTACTGAAAATAGTTGATCATAGGTTAAGAATAAAACTTAAGCTGAACCGGAACTATTGATTAAAAAGTTCTTGCCTACGACGGTACTTTATATATTCAAAATATTTTTTTTTATTTGTTCTCAAAATGTAAACTTCTTGTTAAGGAATAACACTACCCACCACAGCTCCAGCTGCAGCAATCTTGCCGACATCCCCGGCCGCTTGACCAGCCTTGTGGACAGCGTTAACTGCATTTTGTCCCAAATGTTCTACTTTATGGCCGACTTTTTTCTGCAGACATTAATGAAACGAATTGTATTATGTATACGACGAACATGCTGTACTAACAAGTGCATGCGGGAGAAACTTACGATTGATTTCCGGAATTTCTTGCCAAAACCAGCGTCACTCTGTGCCGTGAGGCAAAGTACGAGAAGAGCAATTAGAGCAAAATATCTGAAGAACTTCATTTTGATAAAAATACTAGAAGAATGGAAGTTTGTCAGTTAACACAATACGAGTATCTACAGCTCATTCGATCCGAGGAAGCGCTTTATATACATTATGGGCACTTGTATCTACGAGGTGACTTCAATTCCAATTTTCCCTTGTTTACTTGCCTTTTTTTCTTGTTTTTGTTTTTTTTTTTTAATCAAAAGAGCAACGTTGATCTATCAACGTCAATCTTCGGAACGAGTGCCTCTCAGTCCTGTGTGCAAAAGTATATATTCAGCTTAACATGTATACATACATGTACTATCTGATCATAATTGAGATAACCTATTTGAGTTCTTAAATGATGAAGTGTCTCAATGGCGTCACAAGTAAGTAAAACCGGGGGTTTTATCGATTTTTGATAAGAAGTTGATTTTAAGTAAATGATTGGAGCAAACACAATATTTTCAGATAGTAATTACCTGAACTGTTTTGTTCAGGTGTTTACAGATATGTTTGGCTATTTGATCAAGCGGAATTGTATTGCCTTCATTTCGAAGTGGTTCCGATCACGTATTGGAGGATTTTATGTGTCTCTCGCTTCAATCTGTGACCCCCAGTATTGTTCTTCACCCCACAGATCATAGGAGAAGTAGGCATGTTGCATTCCTTACCGTATTCGATTAAACATATCTTCGAAACCTCCGTGACAATTGCTCACCTTGACGTGGTACGGAGGCTCAGTACAGGTAATGACTCTCGAGAGTCCATCTCTACAGGAACCCGAAGCTAAGAAGCAATTACGGACTACTCCCCGCCTCTCCGCTTCCTTGTACCCATCACTCCCTCACTCCCTAACTCCAAGGTGGAACAGCATATGCCGACGGATGCATAGCTAAGAGGGTGCTTAGCTATTAGTTGCGAACTTCGGATACCGGGTGACCTCCGATTTCAATAAAGCCATCCTGCAGTGTCTCGGGCTCTGCTGCACGTGACCCTTCTTTCCCGTGTGTTCGTGGGAACCATAGAAAAAATAACTATTTTTGAAGAGGCTGCTAGAGCTAGGGCTTCTCAGTCCTCAGCGGCTCAAAAACCGGCATCTTTTGCCGGCATTGCATTACACTTGGAGGGGATTCTGTGAGTATGCTCTCAGATGAACTCCCAAGTGTAACAAAGAACGAGACCGTCAGGCAGGTAGACTCAGATCGTCGGAGCAGCGACGTTTTAAGGCTGCTATAATGCAGGGCAAAACCAGAGAAGAGACTCTAGTTTATGCAAAATCTACCCCTGCAACCAAAGGTCCGGAACTGAAACGTGATCGTTCCGCTGATACACCCCACCAAATCTGGCTGCTAAACGCAGCAAGATCGACAACCCCCAAATAGATAAAAAGAGCTACAGTAGTGTAGCTGGGAGGATCCGACTCGGCATCGTCCCCAATGACTTGGGAGCGAACCCCCTTACCACAGCGCAGATGGCAGCCGTTCAGGAGGCTGTGCATGACACCTCCATCGAGCTGCTGGGTAAGGCACACAAACCTCGCTTCATGGGATCGACCAACAACTCAGGGTGGTTATACTTTGTGAGTGACAACCCAGCTACCGCCGATTGGATGAAAACCAACTTTACGGCCATCAAGGACAAGTGTGGACTTGATACTATGCTTGCGGAAGAGGAAGCTTTCCCCAAGCCACAAATAGTTCGGGGCTACTTCCCACAAAGCATCGGCTTACCCATCACAAAGTTGTTGGCGACGCTGGACTCCCAAAATGACGGCTTATATGCACAGAACTGGAGAGTCATGAAGAGCACGTCAAATAAGGAGAAAGACCTCCTGCACTTAGTTCTGACAGTCAGCGACAAGTCTCTGGCTCGACTAATAGAACTCAAGTGCCAAGTGGCTGATCGATTTGACATCATTAAGATGATCATCAAAAGGTAGGTGGTTGCACCTACTGCCGCAATAGAAACCCTACAGCCAGAAGTATGGTGGTTGCACCTACTGCTGTAGTAGTGACGCCAAGATGTGACGAATCAAAACCCGCTGCCACATCTGGGCCGACGATCACTAAGGGTCGTCCAAATAAAAAAACAAAGCGTCCCCCAACCAAACAAGGGGAATCCTCGATGGTAAGTGGATCAGAGGATCACTTCCATCGGACCGGAAACTTCAGGCGTGGCAACAACAAGCCATACCGAACGAAGGAGCCGGCCTACCGTCGCAACTAATGAGTGGGCTGCGTGTGCTGGCAGGGCAACCTGCGCCATAACAAAGGTGCCTGCGACTCCATAGCGACAGGATCAGCATTGGGCTAATCCAAGAACCATGGGTCCATAAAGGTATGATTATGGGCCTGAAAAACAGGTCGCGCAAACTGGTTTACGCTGCAGGAGGTTCTCCTCCTAGGGCCGCATGGAGATCGCCAGGTTGCTGTGTGGATTCGCTTACAAGGGAATCTTTTCTACTTATCACCGCATTACCAGCTGTCGCAAAGTGCGTGAGTCGGAAGCCGTTATCTGTTGTTGTATCGTGGAGGTTGTGCTTTCCGACCACTCCGCCAAGGGTGTTCTCCTTACCGATTTTGGCGTTGAAGTCCCCGAGCACGATTTTTTAAATCGTACTCCAGACAAGCTCCGTAGGCGTTGGCCAGGAGGTGATATAAGTCCGCCTTGATAGGGTTTTTAGCCTCGTCGGTAGGGGTGTGTGCACATACAAGGCTGATGTTATAAAATCTGCTTCTGATGCGAATCACAGCCAGGCGATCACTTATAGGTTCAAAGTCGATGACATTCGACCTTAACCGCTTTTCCACGAAAAATCCGCATCCCAGTAAGTGCAATCTTTTGTGACAGCTGTAATAAATGTCGCAATTTTTCTTCCTCATCATACGGTTTCCTATCCAGCGTATTTCCTGGACCGCAGTAATATCCGCCTTGTACTGCGTGAGAATTCTTTCTAGTTTATGAGCAGCTCCGGGAGTGTACAGCGTTCTGACATTCCAGGAGCATACTCGCAAATCGTGTTCCTTTTTCGTGCGTTGTCGTCGTCGGGTATCCGTCCGTGTATCCGAGGCATCTTGCTCATTCATAACTTTTATGTTTTTTACCTGGGCGGATTGTTAGCACGCCGCACAACCGCCATTCTGGTCGGGGTCGCGTCGCTGCATAAATGGGCGCACCGCCTGAGCGCCGTCAGAGACGCTGCCTTAGAGGTGCTGGGTTTCAAACCGCCACCAACTAGAAGCCCCTGGTTCGATGAACAATGCGAACAAGCCCATGCAGCAAAACAAGAGGCATATAAAGCCATGCTGCAACGACGGACGAGAGCTGCTCGCGTAATCTATGAGCAGAAGAAGAGAGAACACGGAAAGTGTGAGATCGAGGAGATGCAGAGATGCTTCTGCAGGAATGACGCCCGTAAGTTTTGCAATAAGGTAAAACGAACATGCCATGGCTACAAAGCCAGAGCGGCGGTCTGCAAGGGTGAAAATGGAGAACTGGTAGTAGAGTCGCAGTCGATGCTGAGGATTTGGAAAGACCACTTCTGTAGACTGTATAACGGCGATGATAGACAAGATACCGCTGTCAGGCAGAACGAGCCATTCGTAATGGACGACAATGAAACAGAATTCAGTCCACCCGACCTAGACGAAGTCAAAATAGCAATATCAAGACTTAAGTCTAATAAAGCCGCGGGCGCAGACGGCCTGTCTGCTGAGCTTCTTAAGGCGGCTGGAGATGAGCTGGTAAGGTGCATGCACCATCTCATTTGCAAGGTATGGTCGGAGGAAAGCATGCCCGACGAATGGAATCTCCATAAGAAAGGAGACCCATATAACTGCGCCAACTATAGGGGAATAAGTCTCCTTAGCATCGCATATAAGATCTTCTCTGAATTGAAATTGAAATATTGTGTGAACGCCTGAAACCGTTTGTGGATAACCTGATCGGCTCTTATCAGTGCGGATTCAGGCCAGGTAAATCCAGAATAGACCGAATATTTACGCTACGGTAGATCTTGGAGAAGACCCAGGAAAACCAAATCGACACTCACCACCTCTTCGTCGATTTCAAGGCTGCATATGACAGCGTGTATAGAGATGAGCTATACAAAGCCATGTCTTGTTTTAACATCCATGCCAAACTCGTCCGAGTGTGCAGGATGACTGTGGAGAATTTTCGCTGCTCCATTAAGGTCGGTAATGAACCTTTGATGTTAAGAAAGGATTTATGCAAGGTGACGCGCTGTCATGCAACTTTTTCAACATCGTGCTTGAAAAGATCGTGCAAGAGTCACTGGCCAACACAAGAGGTACGATTTATTCCATGTCTACGCAATTGCTTGCGTACTCCGACGACATTGACGTGATTGGACGGACCCAGCGAGACGTCAAGGAAGCCTTTGTAAGCATTGAGGTAGAAGCGGCTAAGATGGGTCTCAAGGTTAATGAGGGTAAAACCAAATACTATCTACTTTCATCTAAAAGAGACGGACAACATCGACGTATTGGCCAGAACGTCAATATGGGCGGATATAACTTTGAACTGATCAGGGAATTCATCTACGGCTCACTGATGACCAGCGTCAACAACACCAGCGCTGAGATAAAACGCAGAATCACTCTTGCCAACCGCTGTTTCTTTGGGCTCAAGAGGTAATTGAGAAGTAGAGCCCTCTCTCGGAAAACCAAGGTGACATTATATAAGACTTTGATCATCCCAGTCTTCCTTTACGACGACGCAGAGGCTTGGACCTTAACAAAAGCGGATGAAGATACCCTTTTTCGTTTCGAGAGGAAAGTTCTGCGCACTATCTACGGTCCCGTTTGTTCAAACAGTGTATGGAGGAGAAGATGTAACGAAGAACTGTACGGGTTGTACAGCGACATCGGCCTGGTACGACGTCTACGGATACAGCGTCTAAGGTGGCTGGGCCATGTAGAGCGCATGGAAAGTACAGCTGTGACCCGTAGAGACCTCGAATCCGGAAGGAAAGCGCGGGAGAGGACGCCCGCATCAAAGGTGGCGCACGCAGGTGGAAGGGGACCTTAACCAACTGGGCGTGCGGCGCTGGAAACAGCTGGCCAAAGATCGTGCCAGCTGGAGACGCTTGTTGGTTGAGGCCCAGGTTCACCACGGACTGTAGCGCCACCTAATGAATGAATGATGAATAATTCGTTATATTATTATTACTGTGCAGTTGGTTGAAAATTGTTGGTGATGGCTGTAGTGTCGGTAAGATTTACGCGACCCCACCATCTTGAGGTAAATCTCTGCGAGACTGGTGTTTGGCTCGGAATGGTAGATTCGTAGACGGTGGGGTCGGTGGGTTTGTTGTTAGTTGAGTGATTATGTAGATTCCTCATGGTGTGTTGTTTTGGTTGTGATAATGATTTGTTGATCGTGGATGGTTGTTTTGTTGGGAGAGTTAGTTTGCGATTGTATTAGTTGGGTCTCATATTTGTTATCTTGTATGAGTTGATGCGCAAGCTCGGAGATTGGAGACTAAGGTATGTCGGAGATTCGCTGGTGATTTTTGTGAGAGTTAAAGTTTGAGTGGTTTTCTTTTACGCTTTGGGGGAGGCTGGACTTTGGGTTAGAGGTAGTTAACTGGACGGTTGTTTTTTCATGATCTGTGGTTTTCCCTTGAGATGAATTGGATTGTTTTCGTTTGAGAATTTGAGAGGTAACACCAACGCCATCGAATGTTTATTTCGCGGCGTCCCTCCTCGGCGGGGTACTAGCAAAACCCCCCTTGTGCAGTACAACTTGCCTAGAAAAAGATTCTCGACTCGCGGCATTAAACTGTGGGTCCCTTTCACCTGTACGAAAAATAAATCATACAAAACTTGGGTGATTGAGGAAGTCCTTCATGGACTGTAACGCCAACAAAGAAGAACAATTTGAGAGGCTGTTGGAGCAGATGTATCGGTGGTTGATGAAACAGAACGGTTGTTTGTGCTGGTAATATCAGTGTTAGTGTTATTAGAGGGCATGGGCTCGGACATACAGGGTAAAGTTGTTGATTGCTCTCAACCTGGCGAGATGCCCGCAACGATCCCTGTTTAAATGCCCGGGTCAAGTTGACATACGGCCTCCTCGCGGCGCCCTCTGGATAGCCTCTTCAACAACCGTTGGGAGGTGAACAAACGTATGTAGCAAATAAAATCCCGACCAGAATGGCGGTTGTGCGGCAGGCTAACAATCCGCCCACGTAAAAAACCTATAAGTTATGAATGAGCAAGATGCCTCGGATACACGGACGGATACTCGACGACGACAACGCACGAAAAAGGAACACGATTTGCGAGTATGCCCCTGGAATGTCAGAACGCTGTACACTCCCGGAGCTGCTCATAAACTAGAAGGAATCCTCACTCAGTACAAGGCGGATATTACTGCGGTCCAGGAAACGTGCTGGATAGGAAACGGTATGATTAGGAAGAAAAATTGCGACATTTATTACAGCTGTCACAAAAGGTTGCACTTACTGGGATCCGGATTTGTCGTGGGAAAGCGGTTAAGGTCGAAGGTCATCGACTATAAAAACCTATAAGTGATCCGCATCAGAGGCAGATTTTATAACATCAGCCTTATATGTGCACACGCCCCCACCGACGAGGCTGAAGACCCTATCAAGGAGGACTTCTATGACCTCCTGGACAACGCCTACGGAGCTTGTCCGGAGTACGATGTAAAAATCATTCTCGGGGACTTCAACGCCAAAATCGGGAAGGAAAACACCCTTGGCGGAGTGATCGGAAAGTACAGCCTCTACGATACAACAACAGATAACGGCTTCCGACTCGCTGACTTTGCGACAGCTCGTAATGCGGTTATAAGTAACACAAGATTCCCTCGCAAGCGAATCCACACAGCAACCTGGCGATCTACGGACGGTCGAACCGCCAACCAAATCGACCATGTGCTCATTGACGCAAGGCACTCGTCAAACATCCTGATGGTGCGAACATTCAGAGGGGCAAATGTCGAGTCTGACCACTTCCTCGTAGCAGCAAGATTCAGAGCTCGACTGTCCAATGTCAGAAAGCTGCACCAGCCCATCAGGAGGAGGTTCGACATTGGGCGCCTGAGCACACCGGAGGTTGCCAGAGTCTACAGGGAGCAGCTGAGCGAAAGACTCTACGGTATGCCTACGTCGAACACAAATGCCAATAATATGTGGCTGCATTGCCGCTCAGCCATTCAGGAAGTAGCCGAAACCACCTTAGGATACCTACCACCCCCGACAAGAAACCCGTGGTATGATGGCGAGTGTGAGCAGAAAAAGGCAGCAACCGACGAGGCGTACCAAAAGGCGCTGCAGAGGAAAACAAGGGCAGCGCAAGAAGAGTACCGAGCCAGAAGAAGGGAGGTGAAAAAACTACTGCGACAAAAGAAAAGAATCTTCGCAGCCTCCCAGCTCAAGGATATCGAAGAGTCTAGGGGTAAACATAAAATACGAGCCTTTTACAGGAAAGCCAAAGGCCTTGCAGGAGGCTTCAAAAAGGGCACCCTGGCTCTTCGAAGCTGCGAGGGTAATCTTGTCACCGACCCGCAGGGAATAGTGGATGTATTTAAGCAGCACTTCCAGCAGCTGCTTAACGAGCATGACCAAGAGAGAGTGGTAGGGACCGAGGAAATCCCAACTCCAGCCGCTGAAGTAGTCCTCCCACCCAGCATCGAAGAAGTCGGTTCAGCTATTCAGAAGCTGAAGAATAACAAGGCCGCAGGCTCAGATGGCTTGCCATCAGAGCTCTTCAAGGCTGGCGGCGATGTTCTGGTAGGGAGCATGCACTAGATCATCTGCAGAATTTGGGAAGATGATAGCATGTCCGACGACTAGAATACCAGCTCTATATGCCCCACCCACAAAAAAGGCAATCCTACCTCTTGCAAGAACTATAGAGGTATATCCCTGCTCAATGTCGCATACAAGATTCTGTCCAGCGTATTGTGTGAACGTCTTAAACCATTTTGCACCGCACTAATCGGCAGCTACCAGTGCGGCTTCCGGCCCGGCAAATAAACTATAGACCAAATTTTCACACTTCGACAAATCCTGGAAAAGACCAACGAGTTTCGAATCGATACACACCATCTTTTCATCGATTTCAAAGCCGCATACGACAGCATTCATCGTGAAGCACTGTTTGGGGCGATGGCCGAATTCGGGATCCCGGTAAAACTGATCCAGTTGTGTCGCGCCACACTAAAAAACACGCGATGCACCGTGCAACTCGGTTCTAGGACCTCGGAACCATTCGAAACATGCACCGGATTTCGGCAAGGAGATGCGCTGTCATGTGACTTCTTCAACCTGGTGCTGGAGCAGATAGTGCGACGGGCAGGCGTCAACAGGGAAGGCACTATCTTTTACAAGTCCATCCAGCTGCTGGGATACGCGGATGATATCGACATCATCGCGTGTTCTCGCCGTGGCATTCTGGAAGCATTCACGGCGATTGAAGAACAGGCGAAACGAGTTGGTCTTAAGATCAATGAGGACAAAACGAAATACATGCTGTCAAGCAAAAACCAATCCGTCGCTCACCATCTGGGACAAAACATAACAATTGACAGCTACAATTTCGAGGTAGTCAAGGAGTTTGTCTACCTCGGGGCAAACGTAAATTCCACAAATGACACTACAGTGGAGATCCGGCATAGAATCGCCCTTGGCAACCGTTGCTACTTGTCCAAACAACTGGGGTCAAAACTCCTCACTCGAAAGACCAAAGTCATGCTTTACAAAACGCTCATTCTGCCAGTCTTGCTGTACGGAGCAGAAAGCTGGACGATAAGCTGGACAGCGGAGCTGATTTTGGGTTCTTTCGAAAGAAAAATTCTGCGCCGGATATTTGGTCCTGTCTGTGAAGAAGGTGAATGGAGAAGAAGACACAACCGTGAACTCTACGAGCTGTACCAAAGCCTCCGAGCCTCCTGGTTCGAGAAGAAGAGGAAGACCGAACCTCCGGTATAAAGACCAAGTAATCGCGGATGTAAGATATCTTGGTCTTGACAACTGGAAGCAGCGTGCCTGGGACCGTCAAGGTTGGAAGGCAGCTATAGCTCAGGCTCAGATCCTCCATGGGTCGCTGGCCTGATAAGTAAGTAATTATCAGTGTTAGTGAGAGTAAATTTGCTCGCTATTGGTGGTTGGTGGTGGGGGATGGGTTTTACGCTGAATATGTTTGGTTGGCTTCGGCCAAACTCCATTTTTCATTCTCTTTTTTTTTGTTTTTTGAGATTTCCTTAGCTTGTTAGTACCTGTGGCATAATATGGCGCATAATATGAGAATGCACGGGCTTGGGAAATGGGGCGGAAGATTGCACTTTTCACGAGTATGGTTTTTGTTGCATCATCTTGCTGTGTGACCCAGAAGTTGAAAGTTCTTGTAGCCAAGATTCACCTACGAAGAGGCTAAAGACTCTATCAAGGAGGATTTCTATAACCTCCTGGACAACGCCAAAAATCGGTAAGTAGAACACTCTTGGCGGAGTGGTCGGAAAGCACAACCTCCACGATACAACAACAGATAACGGCTTCCGACTCACGAACTTTGCGACAGCTGGTAAAGCGGTGATAAGTAGTACAAGATTCCCTTGTAAGCGAACCCACACAGCAACCTGGCTATCTCCGGACGGTCGAACCGCTAACCAAATCGACCATGTGCTCATTGACGCAAGGCACTCGTCAAACATCCGGGATGTGCGAACATTCAGAGGGGCAAATGTCGACTCTGACCACTTCCTCGTAGCAGCAAGATTCAGAGCTCGACTGTTCAATGTCAGAAAGCTGCACCAGCCCACCAGGAGGAGGGCTCTAAGTCTGCAGAATTTGGGAAGATGGGGCTCTATTTGCCCCATCCAAAAAAAAAAGGCGATCCTACCTCTTGCACTCTTGTACTGTGTGAACGTCTAAAGCATTTTGCACCGCATTAATCGGCAGCTATCAGTGCGGCTTCCGGCCCGGCAAATCGACTAATCCTGGAAAAGACCAAAGAGTTTCGAATCGATACACACCATCTTTTCATCGATTTCCAATTCGGCCATCGCGATCGCACCAAACAGTTCTTCACGATAAATGCTGTCGTATGCGGGACAGCATTTATCGTGAAGAACTGTTTGGTGCGATCGTGATGGCCGAATTCGGGATCCCGGGAAACCTGAACCAGTTGTGTCGCGCCACGCTAAAAAATACGCGATGCACCGTGCAACTCAGTTCTAGGACTTCAGAACCGTTTGAAACATGCACCGGATTTCGGCAAGGAGATGCGCTGTCATGTGACTTCTTCAACCTGGACCTGGAGCAGATAGTGCGACGGGCAGGCGTCAACAGGGAAGGCACTATATTCTACAAGTCCGTCTAGCTGCTAGGATACGCGGATGATATCGACATTTTCGCGTGGTTTCACCTTGACAGTGTGGAAGCATTCACGGCGATTAAGGAACAGGCGAAACGAGTGTGTCTTAAGGACAATGAGGATAAAATGAAGCACATGCTGTCAAGCAAAAACCAATCTGTCGCTCACCACCTGAGACAGAATATAACAATTGACAGCTACAATTTCGAGGTAGTTAAGGAGTTTGTCTACCTCGGGGCAAGCGTATATTCCACAAATGACACCACAGTGTAGATCCGGCATAGAATCGCCCTTGGCAACCGCTGCTACTTCGGCTTGTCCAAACAACTTGGGTCAAAACTCCTCACTCGAAAGACCAAAGCCAGGCTTTACAAAACGCTCAAATTGCCAGTCTTGCTGGGTTCTTTCGAAAGAAAAATTCTGCGCCGGTTATTCGGTCCTGTCTGTGAGGAAAGTGAATATAGAAGAAGACATAACCGCGAACTGTACAAAGATGTGGATGTAGTCCGGAAGTCAAAGACCCGTCGACTACACTGGCTCGGCCGGCCACATCGGGCGCATGGACATCAACGCTCTAGCTAAGAGGGTCTTCGACTCCGAGCCTTCTGGTTCGAGAAGAAGAGGAAGACCGAACCTCCGGTATAAAGACCAAGTGATCGCGGATGTAAGACATCTTGGTCTTGATAACTGGAAGTAGCGTGCCCGGGACCGTCAAGGATGGAAGGCAGCTATAGCTCAGGCTCAGATCTTCCATGGATCGCTGGGCTGATAAGTAAGTAAGTAATTTGTCATGCTAGTTTGTCTTTAGTGTCAACAACATGTCCGTTATGAAATGTCAAAATCTACATGTCCTATTGGTATATCCTTTATGTCCAACGGATGCATCCTGTTTCAGAGTTGTATATCAGGATGTTAACGAGGGAATAATGCAAGATTGTAGATGAGAGGAAAAGCCACCTGACACCTGGTGTGGATGAAAGCACTCTCAAAGACCTTGGTGATACTGTTGTCCTTTTTAACAACTTTCTATTACTGGCATTAGTTTGTTGCCTTTGTGACGTGGATGATGAGACGGCGTAACTGCTTCGCTTAAAGTGTTAAACGACCTATCACCAACCCATGGAATTGGGTCTAATATCATAAGAATAAGTAAATTGTTACACTTCAGTGCCAATATTCGCATGCATTTGCAAAAATAGTTGATTTGATGCATTGCAAATCGCCAAGGCTAATTACAGTTGAGAGACCTGATTCAGAAAAGTATCTGACTAATCAGAAAACCACACAAATTTGTTTATGATACAAAGGTAGGTTTCTCTCCCGAAATATCTTGTAATTTACCCACACCACCAACGCTTTTAATTTACATTTATTCAAATTTAAATCTAAACCAAGACACCTTCAAGACCACAGCAAAGAATTTATTGTGAATTAGATGAATATGAAATGGAAATTCCAGAAGCTGTGGATCAACTTGGAAATTGGCCTTGAAGATGGCCGTGAGTGGTTATAGAACTGTATTTTTCCGCTTAAACTTTTAAAATACGTGTATACGGGGGAGAAGGGAGCGAGCAAACAGAGCAAAGAAGTTGATCGCGTTTAACTAGGCAAACGCCAACTTCGATCTCTGTTCCTTCTCAATCCAAGTTGACACACAGCCTCCGCGTGGATAGCTATACTGGCACCCGCCAGGTAGTGAACCAATGTGTGCAGCGACCGGACCCTTGTTCCTGGGGAAAGAGGAACCTGGCCCTCCAGGTTGGGGGTTGCGCTTAGGGTTAACATCCCTATCGCGTAAAACAAAAACTTGTTCAGGAACAACCAATAGCCTTGGATACCGACGGATTACATGTTGACGACCCCCGCAAACGTCAAAAAGGAAACGAATTTCGGATCTGCACATGGAACGTTAGGTCGCTCAACAGACCAGGTGCAGCCGAACAACTGGTCAACTCTTTGGACTGCTATAAGGCAGACATTTACAGAGAAAAAAAACAACGCTTATTCGGATGCGGATTGGTTGTTCGAGGCAGACTCAGAAAAAAGTCTTCCAGTATGTAAGCTAACGCCTCATAACTATCCGCAGTCTCGGCAGTATAAGTTTATTATGTGTCCACGCCCCCACAGAGGAGAAAGGTGACCGACATAAAGACGACTTCTATGATTTCCTAGCCAGAACGTATGTGCAATATCCAAGCTATGACACTAAAACCGTTCTAGGAGATTGCAATGCGAAGCTGGGTAAGAAAGCTATCTTTGAACGGGTCATTGGAAAGCACAGCCTACACAACACCACGTCAGAAAACGGATTAAGGCTAGTGGACCTTATGGCGGGATATAATCTGGTAGTAGCAAGTACACGATTCCCACACCTCAACATCCATAAGGGGACCTGGCGGTCTTTCGATCAATCGACAACCAACCAAATTGATAATATTGCGATCGATGGCAGACACTCCTCCTCCGAATCTTTCGAGGAGCCAACATCGACTCGGTTCATTACCTTGTTGCAGCTGAGGTACGGATGCGAATTTTCCGGAATCAACGAGTCGAGTAAGAACACTAAAATTTAACGTCGGAAACCTGCAATCGCAGGAACTTGGCCGATCAAGTCTCCCTCAAGCTCTCTCAAGTCCCGATGCAATCTGCAGAAACCATAGAACAGTAATGGAGTCGTTGTCAAAACGCCATCAGAGTGGCCGCCTCAGATGTACCCGGTTTCAAGCCACCACCGTCGAGAAACCCCTGGTTTGATGATGAGTGCAGACAGGCCCACGTAGAGAAACAGAATGCATACACGGGTGCACTGCATCGATGGACGAGAGCTGCCCGCGAGCTCTATGAACAGAAAAGGAGGGAGGAGCATGCGCTTCTGAGAAGGAAAAAGAAGGAGAAGCGCGAGATCGAGGAGACGGAGAGATGTTACGGCAGGAACGACGTTCGAAAATTTTAACAGAAAGTAAAACGAACATGCCACGACTATAAAGCCAGAGCAGAAGCCACTTCTGCAGACTGTATAACGGCGATGATAGTCAAAATGCCGCCGTCAGGCAGAGCGAACCATTCACAATGGACGAAGACGAAGGAGAATCCCGTCACCCGACCTAGACGATGTTAGGATAGCGATATCAAAACTTAACTCTTATAAAGCTGCTGGAGCAGACGGACTTCCCGCGGAATTGTTTAAAGCAGCTGGCGATGAGCTGGTCAGGAACATGCACCAACTCATCTGCAAGATATGGTCGGAAGAATGCATGCCCGATGAATGGAACCTCAGTACCGTTTGCCGAGTCCATAAGAAAGTAGACCCCTATGACTGCGCCAATTACAGAGGGATAAGCCACCTGAACATCGCGTACAAGATCCTCTCTGCCGTACTGTGTTAGTGCCTGAAGCCGTTCGTGGACAATCTGATAGGTTCCTACCAGTGTGGTTTCAGGCCAGGAAAATCCACGAAAAACCACATATTTACACTACGGCAGATCTTGGAGAAGACCCATGAATTCAAGGTCGACAAGCACCATCTTTTTGTCGACTTTACAGCCGCGTATGACAGTGTTTATAGAGACGAGCTATACAGAGTCATGTCATGTTTTAATATTCCTGCCAAACTCGTCAGACTGTGCGGGATGATTATGGAGAACTCTCGCTGCTCCATTAAGGTCGAAGGTGAACTAACTATGGTGACGCACTGTCATGTGATTTTTTAAC
This sequence comes from Eumerus sabulonum, assembly GCA_951905685.1. Lineage (NCBI taxonomy): Eukaryota > Metazoa > Arthropoda > Insecta > Diptera > Syrphidae > Eumerus > Eumerus sabulonum. The sequence continues at coordinate 163,492,221 of OX645060.1, read as the reverse complement.
ATTATTCTTGAAAAGATCGTGCGGGTCTCTGCGGCCAATACAAAAGGTATGAGCTACTTCAAGTCCACACAATTGCTTGCCTATGCAGATGACATTGACGTTATTGGACGGACAAAGCGAGACGTCAATGAGACGTTCGCAAGCATTAAAGCAGAAGCGGTTAAAGTGGGTCTAAGGGTAAATGGGGACATGACCAAATACATGCTGCCATCAAAGAAAGACGCGCAACACCGACGTCTTGGCCAGAACATCACTTTCGGCAGCTATATTTTTGGAGTAGTCAAGGACTTCGTCTACCTTGGCTCGATAGTGACAATCAGCAACGGCATCAGGATAAATTTTGTCAACCGCTGCTTCTTTGGGCTCAAGAGGCAACTGAGTAGTAGAGGCCTCTCTTGACAAACTAAGGTAGCCCTCTACAAAACCTTAATCATCCCGGTCCTCCTATATTAAGAGGCTCTTGGGCGTTTCGAGAGGAAAATTCTGCGTGCAGTCTTTGGTACCGTTTGTGTAAACGGAGACTGGAGGAGGAGATTCAACCAAGAACTGTACGGGCTGTATAGGGACATCGGCCTGGTTAGACGTCTTCGGATCTAACGGACATGGACATCACCGCTCCGGCCCGAAGAGGCTTCGACTCCAACCCCGAGGGACGACGCAGAAGAGGACGACCGCATTTAAAATGGTGCGCACAGGTAGAAAGAGACCTCAACCAACTGGGCGTACGGCGCTGGAAGCGGCTGGCCAAAGATCGGGCCGGTTGGAGAGGCTTGTTGGTTGAGGCCCTGGTTCACCCCGAACTGTAGCACCATCAAAGTAAGAAAGTAAGTATACGAATATTAACTGCACTGAGAGAAGTTGTCAATTGGATGTTGATGATACGCTCATGTGTCCCACAAAAACCATAGTCAAAAGTTCGTTTTCTTGTAGAGAACATATTGGATTCTAGAGTCTATCGGAATAAGTAATGGCCCGCATCGGCTTCTAACCTCCACCTCATCCGCATTAAATCCTTTTAGCAACCAAAGTCCATTATCTACCATTAGCATTGCCATAAGTCCATGGCTACAATCCTACATTTACCATGGCTACCGGTCAGTTAGAAATTCCGACCCCGGAGCCAATTTAGTGGCTTCGTAAGAATAAATAAAAAAATAACATTTTGAATAATTAAAACCCTTTCCTCACTGACATCCCATCGACCGAGTATCTCGCAAATTCGAAATTCGATCCTTTTTTCCTATCAAACCGGTGCATCATCAGTGTCTTGCTGGCACTCCTGCTTAACTCATCGCACTGTCACGTCGTCGAGGAAGAGAACAGAAGAGTTAAAGAAGAAAATCCTTTTAATTTCCTTTTCGACAATAAATTTGATGTCTTAACAAGAAGAATGCCCATGAGGGTGCGGAGCTACGAATCACCCGATCCCAGGATCGATTTCGCTCAACGCCAGAGCAACAGCGTGCAAAAGATAAAGGCAGAGAAAGGGTTAAGGGAAAGACACAAAACACTCGCAGGTCTTAACCCTTTCCCGGCGTCGTGCGTTTTAGAAACAAGGGCAAAAGGGGTAAGAGTTAAAGCCAGCATCGCCTGCTGCTGTCGTTGCCAGGATGTCGGGATAATACCAGTGGTAATGGTGTTTATGGCAGTAAAGCATTCGTTTCTTGTGCCATCCAACTGTGCGATATGTCCTGCGGGGATGTTTCACTTCATTTCTCGTTTGATTCCTTTATTTTATTGAGTGCGGAATGGTTGGACGGGAGTGGTGGTGAGCCGGTGACATCATCGCGTTTCGTCCTGATAGAACATATTACAGCTTTGTGGTACAGTTTAGTCAAGTCATAGTGCGTGATTTTTAATTAGTTGGAAACGCATTTCGCGGGGCCATAAATGTGGGAGTGACAGTGTAACGTGATTTATGTTTACGGGTATTTGCATGTGGTCGGAAAATTGGAAAAGTCGGAGAAGTAGTAATGGGAAAACTTCGCGAAGCGAGTAATTAAGATAAGCGGCGAAATGTTCGTGTGACGCAGTAGAAGGGGTGAACAGTGTTTGATGGCTGTCGTGTGCCATGGCAGTGTGGCGTTCGAGGTGTTAAAAGTGTAACTGCGGTATTTGGTTCTTATCGGAGGCAATTAATGGATGTGATTTGGAGAAGTCTACGACTGGCTTAGCCGTTTTATAGAGGTTCTGGGTAAGCTGAGTGGGACATAAACTTTAGTGCTGATGAGGTTAAAATGAGGTGATTTGTGACACAGAGTGTGGCAAGCCTAATGACAGCTGTCTGGTCACTTGTCGTTTGCAATTAGATCCTTAAGAGATAGCTATGGCCTTAAAATAGATTGGGATTTCCACTTTTTTTCGCAGGGTACAGTACGGGGATATCATTCACATTAGTAATTACGCCAATCAATTCCTCATGATGTAGTGATATCATGTTGTTTGAAATTCGACACAAGGTGAGGCAAGAGTCTACTCGCATTTGGCTAAAATAAGTGATTTGAAAAATCATTCGCTTTTCCTTCTCGTCGAAATCATAGTTTACAAAAACGACTAGGAAATGATTGGGGAACAACGAGTAACTAAATTTGAGCAAACGCATGGACCTATGATACCCATGCCCACGCTATATTTTCCGTATTCCACCTTGAACCTGTATTCTGCAAGATTATTTGCGTACAAATTTATGAATCCTACTACCTAACAAAAAGCAAGTCTAGTCTAGCTTGAAATTAGATATGTTTGTCACCCCAAAAAGTGTTTGGTAGATGTGCTCGGTAGCCAACTCCAATTGACTCCTGCTTATGAGAATTTTTGGAAAGCAATGTGTTTGTTTTCTCTCCCTCAGGATTCACACAGCGAAGCAGAATGCATATAAAGCCTTGCTGCATAAAAGAGTAAGAGCAGCTCGTGAGCTCTATGAGTTAAAGAGAAGCACGCGATTGAGGATTTGAAGAGGTGTTACTGCAGGCGTGACGTTCGAAAGTTTTATCAACAGATAAAGCGAACGTGCCAAGGTTATAAAGCCGGAACGGATGCCTGCGGATATGAGAACGGACACCTAGTAGTAGAATAGCAGTCGATGCTGACAATATGGAAAAACCACTTCTTAGTCGATTTACCGCTGTCAGGTAGAATGATCCATTTCTAATCGACGAAGACCACGGAGAATTCCGTCCGCCTGACCTCGACGAAGTTAAGATTGCCATATCAAAACTCAAGTCGAGCTGAGCTCCTCAAGGCAGCTGGGGATGACCTGGTTAGGAGTATGCACCAGCTCATCTATAAGATATGGTCAGAGGAAAGCATGCCCGAGGAATGGAGTCTCAGCATCGTATGCTCGATCCACAAGAAAGGCGACCCCTCTGACTGCGCTAACTGCAGAGGAATAAGTCTTCTTGACATCGCCTACAAAATCCTCACTGCCGTTTTGTGTGAACGCCTGTAACATTTTGTAAATAAGCTGATAGGTCCTAATCAGTGCGGATTTAGGCCAGGGAAGCCACCATCCACTAAACTTCACACTACTGCAGATCTTGGAAAAAACCAATGAATTTTAAGTCGACACTCACCACCTTTTTGTCGACTTCAAAGCCGCATACGACAGCGTAATTAGAGATGAGCTATACAATGCTATGTCTACATTTGACATACCTGCTAAGCTCGTCAGACTATGCAGCATGACTTTGGAGAATACTCGCTGCTCCATCCGAATCGGTGAACACCTTACCGATGGTTTTGATGTTAAAAAAGGATTTAGGCAGGGCGATGCGCTGTCGTGTGATTTCTTCAACATCATATTGGATATGATTGTGCAAAAATCACTGGCCAATACAAGAGGCACAATCTTTTCAAATCCTCGCAACTCCTTGCATACGCTGACGATATTGACATAATAGGTAGATCACAGCGAGATGTCAATGAGGCGTTTGCGAGTATTGACATGGAGGCGGTGAAAATTGGTTTGGTAGTAAACGAGGGCAAAACTAAATATTGGCAGATATAAGTTCGAGATAGTTAAGGACTTCGTCTGCCTTGGCTCTGCAGTGACCTGGAACAACGACATCAGTTCCGAAATCAATCGAAGAATCACTCTTGCCGATCACTGTTTCTTTGGGCTCAGGAGGCAACTGAGTCTCCCGAACGACAATGTTGACTATATATAAGACCCCTATCATCCCGGTCCTGCCGTACGACGCAGAAGCATTTTCACTATCAAAAGAGGATGAGCAGGCTCTCGGACGGTTCGAGAGAAAGATTTTGCGCGTGATTTTGGGGCCTATAAACGCAGGTGGGGGATGGAGGAAAAGATTCAACCACGAACGGGCTGTACAGCGACATGGGTCTAGTCAGGTGTCTATGGATTCAACGTCTGAGATGGCTGGGCAATGTAGAGCGAATGGACACCACACCTCCAGCCCGGAGAGTCTTTGAATCCAACCCCGAGGGACGAAGAAGCAGGAGGGGCATGTTGGCTGAGGCCCAGGTTCATTCCGAGCTGTAGTGCCCGATAAGAAGAAGCTTTATGAAGATGATATCAGTTAACCGTGGCCGCTGCTATTGTTGATCTTTCAGATCTTTCTACCACGTCTTCAAACGTTTCAGTCCAGCCATCAACAATTTGTAGATACAAAATGCTATCAATCTTGGTTCTGTTTCTCTTCACTCCGTCTTTGAAAACGGGCGTTAATGCGCCTCATGCACTGACTTTGATGAAGCACCTTTGCAATGGATGCACCTTGATTTCCCAACCGGCCTGTCAATTAGTTTTTTTTGCGCTGGCCATTTTGGGTATTTGCAACTATGGAATTCGTTAAGTTTCACCACCGACAACTAGTTCCTGTTTCAAACATGAAGAAATGGCTCGGCAATAAGAGATTAGGTTATGGAACCGATAAAATCGACCTTTTTTGTTATCTGTTCAAGAAAATACTGAAACTTTGCGAATTTCGTAAGCCAAGTGCATTCGATTTTCAAATGTATTCGGAAGTGCCCTAAAATGCACAACACCACGATAATCGAAGAAAATGTATGTATGTATGTATGTTGGCATTATAGTCCATGAAGGACCAGAGCCGAGCTTCTCTCGACCACATGTTGTGTGTGATTTAATTTTCCCATAGGTGAAAGGGACCTAAACGGTAACTATTGCCGGTTCCGAACGGCGAATTTCGAGAAGCTTTTCATGACAATTCTACTACCGGGGGTCTTGTAAGAACCCCGCTGAGGAGAAACTCGTTCGATGACATGGCTGTATCGGGATTCGATCCCGTGTCATCGGCGTCATACCCAACACACTACCCACTGCGCCACGGTGCTCTCTCTGGCCATCGAAGGAAATGGTCATTACAAATAAAAATTTGATTATTGAGCGACCTTGGCGGGTTTTTTTCTGGCTTGCCTCACCTTTAGCACGATATTCATTTAATTGATCGGTTGTTTCCATGTCGCAAGCATAAATGCAGGTCTCATCTCCCGTAATAATGCGTTGTCCTGATACTCAGAAAGCATTGTTTTACACGCCACAATGCGACGATGTTTTTCCAAAAAAAAATCAGTGTGTTTGGTACCAATTGAGATTTGACGCGTCTTATACTCAAAACATCCTTTTAAGATGACGACATCTTCAGCAAGATCTTTAATTTTTAATGGACGCAAGTATGTATACAATTTTTGATTTTTCGGGTTATCTTTATACTACTTGTAAACAGTTGTTTTTGACAGAGCCTCATCATTAAAGGCTATCTGCAATATCCTCAACGATTCAGCAACAGAAAGTTCATTCCGCAAACAAATTTAAATGCAAATCCTCTGTTCAACAAATTTAGACAAAAACCGATAAATTCATTTTTAGCAGCGCACAAAACGAAGCATACCTCAAACACTAATGAATATCTTAACACGTATGTGAAAGATCCAGGAGACAACCAAAGGAATAGGTAGAATGATATTCGGCTTTTTACTTGGAATGTAAGGTCCCTCAACAGACCACGTGCAGCCGAACAACTTGCGGAGGCCCTAGACTGTTATAAGGCAGATATTACTGCAATCCAGGAAGTGCGATGGGATGGACCGGGCAGAAAGAGGATGAGAAACTGTGATATCTACTACGGCAACTGCTACAAGGAGAGAAGACAACGCTTATTCGGATTTGTTATTAGAGGTAGACTTAGGCAAAAGTCTACAAAAGTCTTAGCATCAAGGCTAAATTCGCAAACATCAGCCTAATTTGCGCTCATGCCCCTACGAAGGACAATGATGACGCTACAAAAGACGACTTCTACGACCTACTAGATAGGACATATGTCCAATGTCCCAGTTACGATATTAAAATCGTACTGGGAGACTTTAACGCAAAACTAGGCAAGGAAGTCGCCTTTGATAGGGTTATTTTCAAGCACAGCCTAGACAACACCACATCCGAAAATGGATTTAGGCTGATAGACTTCGCAACGGGGCGAAATCTTCTAGTCTCTAGCATGCGTTTCCCTCATCTCAACATACACAAAGGGACCTGGCGATCTCCGGATCAATTAACCATCAACCAGATTGACCACATTGCGATAGATGGCAGACACGCATCCGACATTCTGGATGTGCGAACTTTTAGAGGAGCCAACATCGACTCGGACCACTATCTTGTGGCAGCCAGGTTGCGACTTCGAAAAACCCTCCAACACCTGCTCAGACCGTACAACACCAATCGACCCGTTGTCAACAAGCCTTAGAAAGTGCTGCTTCCGAGGTACTGGGTTCAAACCGCCACCAACAAGAAACCCATGGTTTGACGACGAGTGTAGGAGGGCACACGCAGCAAGGCAGCAAGCCTATCAAGAGGCGCTGCAAAGAAGGACGAGAGCTGCTCGTGAGCATTATGAGCAGAAGAGGAGGGAGGAGCATAAGCTTCTCAAAACAAAAAAAAAAGGGAGCATGATAAGCTCGCGATCGTAGGGATGGAGAGATCCTATCGCAGGAATGACGTTTGGAGGTTTTACCAACGAATAAAATAAACATGCCAGGGATAGAAGGCCATAACGGAAGCCTGCAGGGACGAAAATGGAAACCTATTAGTGGATTCACAGTCGGTGCTAAGAATCTGGAAAGACTACGTCTGCAGACTATATAACGGCGATGACGAAACAGATCCCGCTGCCAGGCAGAATAATCCTTTCACAACGGACGATGATAGCAGAGAATTCCGTCCCCCTGACCTGGACGAAGTTAGGAATGCTTTTTCTAAGCTTAAGTCCAACAAAGCTGCTGGAGTAGACGGACTACCTGCCGAGCTCTTTAAGGCAGCTGGAGATGATCTGGTTGGGAGTATGCACCAGCTCATCCGTAAGATATGGTGAGAGGAATGCATGCCCGATGAATGGAATCTTAGTATCGTTTGCCCGATCCACAAGAAAGGATACCAGTTTGTCTGCGCCAACTACAGAGGAATAAGTCTTCGAACATCGCTTATAAAATCTTCTCTGCTGTTCTGTGTGAACGCTTGAAACCGTTCGTTAATCAACTGATTGGTCCATATCAGTGTGGTTTCAGGCCCGGGAAGTCCATTATAGATCATTTATTGACACTGCGGCAGATCCTGGAAAAAACAAAGGAGTTCCAGATCGACACCCACCACCTGTTTGTCGACTTTAAGGCTGCATACGATAGTATCAATAGAGACGAGCTATACAACGCCATGTCTAGTTTTGACATCCATGCCAAACTCGTCAGATTGTGCAGGATGACTTTGGAGAACCCTCGCTGCTCCATCAGGGTCGGAAGCGACCTAACCGATACCTTTTATGTCAAAAAAGGTTTTAGACAAGGCGACACGCTATCGAGTGACTTTTCAACATCGTCCTTGAAAGGATAGTGCAAAACTCACTGGTCAATACCAGGGTTACCATCTTTTTCAAGTCCATACAACTGCTCGCATATGTCGATGACATTGACATAATTGGACGCAGTCAGCGAGATGTCATTGAGGCCTTTACGAGCATTGAGACGGAAACGGCTAAAATGGGACTGGCGGTAAATGAGGGCAAAACGAAATATATGCTGTCGTCGAAAAAGGACACGAATCACCGGCGTCTTGGCCAGGGTGTACATATTGGCAGGTATAGTTTCGAGGTAGTCAAGGACTTCGTCTACCTAGGCTCCGTAGTGACATGTAGAGAGGACATCAGTGCCGAAATCAAACGCAGAATAACACTTGCCAACAACTGTTTCTTTGGGCTCGGGAGGCAATTGAAAAGCAGAGCCCTCTCTCGAAAAGCCAAGGTGAGCATGTACAAGACCCTGTCTTTCGATCAATCGACAACCAACCAAATTGATCATATTGCGATCGACGGCAGACACTGCTCCAGCATCCTAGATGTCCGAACCTTTCGAGGAGCCAACATCGACTCGGATCATTACCTTGTTGCAGCCAAGGTACGGATGTGAATTTCTTGGAATCAACGGAGTCGTGTAAGAACACAAAAATTTAACGTTGGAAAGCTGCAATCGGAGGAGACCGCCAGGATCTTCACGGATCAAGTCTCCCTCAAGCTCTCTCAAGTCCCGATGCAATCTGCAGAAGCCATAGAACAGCAATGGAGTCATTGTCAGAACGCTTTTAGAGAGGCCGCCTCTCTAACCCCTGGTTTGATGATGAATGCAGACAGGCCCATGTAGAGAAACAGAATGCATACATGGCCACATTGCATCGACGGACTAGAGCTGCCCGCGAGCTCTATGAACAGAAAAGGAGGAGCATGCGCTTCTGAGAAGGAAAAAGAAGGAGCACAAGAAACGCGAGCTCGAGGAGATGGAGAGATGTTAGTGCAGGAACGACGTTCGAAAATTTTACCAGAAAGTAAAACGAACATGCCAAGGCTATAGAGCCACAGGGAAGAGCACGGAGTAGTAGTGGAGTCACAGTCGATGCTGAGATTGTGGAAGGACCACTTCTGCAGACTGTACAACTGCGATGATAGTCAATATGCCGCCGTCAGGCAGAGCGAACCATTCACAATAGACGAAGACGAAGGAGAATCCCGTCCACCCGACCAAGACGATGTTAAGATAGCGATATCGAAACTTAACTCTTATAAAGCTGCGGCAGCAGACGGACTCCCGGCAGAACTGTTTAAAGCAGCTCGCGATGAGCTGGTCAGGAACATGCACCAACTCATGTGCAAGATATGGTCGGAAGAACGCATGCCCGATGAATGAAATCTTAGTATCGTTTGCCCGATCCATAAGAAAGGAGACCCCCATGACTGCGCCAATTAGAGAGCGATAAGCCTCCTGAACCTCGCGGACAAGATCTTCTCTGCCGTACTGTGTAAGCGCCTGAAACCGTTCGCAGACAATCTGATAGGTTCCAACCAGTGTGGTTTCAGGCCAGGAAAATCCACGATAGACCAAATATTTACACTGCGGCAGATATTGGAGAACACTCATGAATTCCAGGTCGACACGCACCATCTTTTTTGTCGACTTTACAGCCGCCTATGACAGTGTTTATAGACGAGCTATACAGAGCCATGTCATGTTTTAATATTCCTGCCAAACTCGTCAGACTTTGGGGGATGATTATGGAGAACTCTCGCTGCTCCATTAAGGTCGGAGGTGAACTAACTAGGGTGACGCACTGTCATGTGATTTCTTTAACATTATTCTTGAAAAGATCGTGTGGGACTCTGCGGCCAATACAAAAGGTACGATCTACTTCAAGTCCACACAATTACTTGCCTACGCAGATGACATTGACGTTATTGGACGGGCAAAGCGAGACGTCAATGAGGCGTTCGCAAGCATTGAAGCAGAAGCGGCTAATGTGGGTCTAAGGGTAAATGGGGACAAGACCATATACATGTTGTCATCTAAGAAAAACGCTCAACACCGACATTTTTGCAGTAGTCAAGGACTTCGTCTACCTTGGCTCGATAGTGACAAGAGATAAAACGCAGAATAACTCTTGCCAACCGCTGCTTCTTCGGGCTTAAGAGGCAAGGTATCCCTCTTAGTCAACCCGGTCTTCCTCTACGGCGCTGAGGCTTGGACGTTATCAAAAGCGGATTAAGAGACTCTTGGGAGTTTCGAGAGGAAAATTCTGCGTGCAATCTTTGGTCCCGTTTGTGTAAACGGAGAGTGGAGGAGGAGATTCAACCAAGAACTGTTCGGGCTGTAAAGCGACATCGGCCTAGTTAGACGTCTTCGGATCCAATGTCTAAGATAACTAGGCTATGTAGAGCTAATGGACATCAACGTTCTGGCCCGAAGAATCTTCGATTCCAACCCCGTGGAACGACGCAGCAGATGACGACCGCATTTAAGGTGGCACGCACAGGTGGACCTCAACCAACTGGGCGTGCGGCCCACCCCGAACTGTAGCGCCGAACTGTAGCGCCATCAGAGTAGTGTATATATGTATCATCAAATCACCAGTGGATCTGTTGCTGCAGAAACTGACGGTGTTTGAGAAGTTTCCGTGAATCAAGGTTTTTTATAAGCTGACGCTTAATCAGCGTGTCCATGACCTTAGACAGAGCGAAGTTATTGCACTGGGTCGTTAGTTGGAGGGAGAAGATGATTCACCTTTTTTGGGTATAGGCTGCACAAATAATGTTCTCAACCTACTCGAAAAGAGCCCAGGTGAGTAGGAAAGGTGAAAACGCAGTGGTTTTGCCAGCGTAGAAGAACACCTCTTCAGAACTACTGGGGCAATACCCTTGCGACTCTACGAGTGTGGAGGTGTATTAGTCCCACGGTGTAATTGACGCACTCTATTACTCGTACAGGCTGAGAACTGGCTGTAACCGTCTCCTATGTGTGAATGAGGTATACAGCCCTAGAATAAACAAGTAGTTTTATAACACTCGATTACTAATAGGGGCCATCATTATCTCGACAACGTGGGTACGTGTCAAATTGATATGGGCGTGTACTTGACTGTGTGTAAGATAGCGCTAAAGACTAATCATCCGCTAAATGATTGTTGTACTTCACGTTAGTCAGCACCTGGTCAGTAATTGTCTCGTGAAAGGTAATTTTCTATTAATTACCTTGAACCTTAGGAACTTGAAATCGCCTCAAGCACTTGTTCGGATTAAAAAAACTCAAAGTCAAGATGAAATTTCGCAATTGATTTCGAATAATGAAGCCCTTATTGAACAACTACTAATGATCGGTTCAAAATGTGATTATAATTGTTTGACTTATTTTGATCGTCTGCCACGCATGCTAAGGTAAATGACCTGATTCAAGCGAGTACCAGCACAGATATCATTCCAGTAGATCTTTCCTGTGGCATTGTACATGGACTTTTCGCATATGATCTAATCATGCCGAGATGTAGTTGCTCATGTATGCTGGCGTTACAGCCCATGAAGGATCAGAGCCAAGCTTCTCTTCAACCACCCATGGTGTGTGTGATTTATTTTTCCCACAGGTGAAAGGGACCTACAGTTTAATGCCGATTCCGAACGGCGTGAGTCGAGAAACTTTTTCCACGCAAGTTATACTACGGGGGGTTTTGCCAGTACCCCGCCGAGGATAGACGCCGCGAAATAAACATTGGCGTTGGTGTTATCGGGATCCGAACTCGTTCATCGTACGCCAGAGTCCAACACACTAACCATTGCGCCACGGCGCCCTCATAGTTGCTCATACTCAACTTTTATCCCAGATAATAGTTACAAAAACCTATACACTTCCATGGTCGCATTTGTATCTTTTTATATTTCATTTTGTGTTGTAAAATCAGTTTTAGTTACCATGAACATGAACTTGACCCATTTACGAGCACCTGATTTAGTTTTTTTAAGATGAGGTGGAGAGGAACACCTATCCGAAATCCGAAAATGGAACAATGAATTTGATTTTCACCAAAGTAAGTGTACCTATGTGCCACTCTTGATTAATGGGAATTCCCTTCGATTTATAAATGTTCGCCCCCAAAATATGTGATTTCTTCGATTACACATGGTGCCGATGCACCGCAGAACCGGATAACTAGTATGTCACATGTCAACTACATTGACTCAAGGAATTCCATCAATAGCAACAACAAGACTGGCTAGTTCGCCAACAGTATCGTCGCGTCCGTATGGGCTAATTCGCTAATTAAAAAGTTGTTATTTTCGGAGAACCAGATATCGGATGGTGACGCTTAACAACTGCGAGAAACTTGAATTCAGACTGACCTACTGATTAGTATGGATGGATCGCTAATGAAGTTGAAGTTCAGTTGACGTAGAGATTGACTCGAGAGCGGTTCGGTATCGAGACCGAGTTTCATTAACTTTTTTTATATCCTTAACCTAGGCGTTCGTTGTGTATACAAAACATAAAATGTATCTCAGAGTGGAGCGTAGCTATTTCACGTGGACATTCGTGTCTTGTGTGGTCTTGGGCTGTGCAAGAGCTCAGTGTAAGTGATTGATTGTGAAGGTCTTGTGGTATTTGGATATTTTGAAGGCAAAACAACAAAAACCAATTTTGCTTTCAGCTCGGTGTTCGAATCCGAATCAGAGATCTGGTGTGTGCTTGTCGGTATATGATTGTCAACCGTTGCTGTCGGTGGCTGCTCGAAATCCATTAAACGAGCTCGATAGGAGGTTTTTGCGAGAATCACAATGTCGAGGGGGTGTTGGACGTAAACCGCATGTATGCTGCACGGAAGATACTGGTTACTCAAGACGACAACAGTCAGAAGGCCGTGCAGGAGGAGGTGGAGCAGGTACAATACAATTCCCTTCGTTTGAAAGGGGAAGAGATACGAGTTCTTCGAGAAGAGGTGATTTGCCGGCGCCACCAGCATGTGGTGGAGTGACGGTACAGAATAAAATTTATGGAGGTGACAATGCAGGTTTATTTGAATTTCCTTGGCTGGCCCTATTGGAATATAAAAGAAGTGAGTTGATGTTGATAGTCTTTTAGTCAGCTTTTGAGTGGAATGCTCTTGTGGCGGTTGTACTGAATTATGCAATGTGTTTTTTGTAGGAAACGGTGGCCGTTCGACAAATTGCGGAGGATCGTTGATTAATCAGAGGTACGTCTTGACTGCTGCACATTGCGTCGTTGGAGCTATCGAGAGACAGGTTGGCCCACTGTAAGTATTCCTTAAGTATGTTATCATTCAAATTTCTGTTTTAATGGCAGGAATCATAATCTGCAAGGGGGTACTGGTATATGAACATCATGCTTCAATTCTGATCCCTATTTTCAAAATTGCTACATACAAACATATATATGTATTCACCGTTGTGTATTACAATTTTTTCCAACATTGGGAGCCGGGTTGGGTTCGAAAGAATGTTTTTTAATGGGAAATTAAAATTCGCTCATACTTAGATTAGTTAAATTTGCAATCGTTAGGTTTTTTGGAAAATTTGCGTGCACAACATAGAGTTGAGAACGACGTCTTCTATTCCAGTGAGCCACTCACGAGTGGCTTCCATATTCATAGTCGTATAACCAGCAATCCTTTAGAATGCAAAAGATGTCATAATGTGGTTTTACCACATACACATAGATCAATATAATTTTGCATGCGGTTGAAACAACTTTTTCCACTCCGATTGAGGTACGCCCCGGAACATGTGATTATAGTGCATTAACCGCTCCTTCAAGTTCCTTATAATCAATTGATGTTAGATAGATAGATAAATAGGATAAGGGGGTGGGACAGAGTCGCCTGATCACTGCGGCCACGAGTGGGCCTATTGTGATGTCCCCCACTTACAGTCCACTCAGAAAATCTGAGTTCGTGATAAAACTTAGTATGATTTTGAGTGAGCTAGCAGTGATTTCTTCTGCTTCCAGATAATACTTGCCTAGGTGACAATGACGTGTAGTGACAAGGCAGTTACAGTGGCATAGTATGTGCTCTGCTGTTTCTTCGTGTTCATTACACATTCGGCAAGTGTCATATTGTATGATGCCCATTGTTTTGAGGTGTTTGTTAACTGGGCAGTGTTCAGTAAGGAAATCTGTGATTAAACGAATCTGACTCCTCGAAAGCATGAAAAGTTGTTTCATTCTTCTGAGGGATGTAGCCTTCTGGGGTGGCCGTGGTGCAGTGGTTAACATCATCGACCGCCGAGCGGAAGGTCAAGAGTTCAAATTCGCTTCTTAGCCAAGAAAAAGTAATTCCCATACGGACAGAAAGTATGCAACGCAGTTGTGAATGGAAAGTGACCAGACGTACTGCTTGCAGGCATAACACTCACAGTATATGGTCAACCGAAATTCATCCTCTGCTTATGCATTAGTAAAGTGCCTGAACGAATTACTTCGGACTATAACCAACGCGGAATTTGGTCGGCTCTCGTCCTATCTAGGTCTAGGACAACCACCCCTGAGAGTAGTGAACGAACATCAACGACCCCAACCACTGCACTCCGTTCAGGTTGTGTGTGTCAACACATCATAAGAGAATATAAAAACTCTTGAACCTGCGCGAGTCTCTAAAAAAAAAAAAAAATGTAGCTGGGAGGAACAACTCGCCTTGTCTGCTACCTTTCGTTTGTAACCAGTAGTGATCCATCGTGTTCCTTGACCAATTGTTTATGCAGCATTTGGTGGTGCTGATGGGTATGCCGCAATAGGGCCGTGGCAGCATAAATGGTGATGCAGAGCCTTTCCTTGCTAGTAGGTCCGCCTTTTCGTTGCCTGTATGGACGCTGTGTGTCCAGGTATCCAAATGAGGTGAACTCTGTTTGTGCTGGCCAGCTGGTGAAGCAGCTGTAGGCAGTCCCATACTAGTTTGGAGGTGATTTCGTAACTCTTTAGGGCTAGGAGTGCAGCCTTGCTGTCAGAGAGAATGTTAATGTTTTTGTTGAATATATTTCTGTTTATATTTTCTCTGAGGCAGAGTTCTATAGCAAATATCTCTGCTTGGAAAACCGAGTTATATCTATCCATGCTGACGTATGTAGTTGCATGTACCTGTATTTGCTCCGTAAACTCCAGCCCAAACGCCTTCGTTCGTTTTGGCGCCATCTGTGTACCACACGTAGGATCCACGATTGAAGGAGGGTCTATTCTGTTCACAATTTTGTCTGTTTGGTAATGTGACCTTGAAGTTTTGGCTGAAGTTGTATCTGGGCAGACAGCTGCCTGTGAGGGATATCTTTAGAATTTCATGCCTGTGAGTATACATATCAGGGTGAAAGAGCCAACAGTTAGAGTCATCCTCCGCGATTAGTCTGTTGCCTCTTATTTTAGTTAGAAATGAAGAGGTGGCAGGTCCGTGATGACTTCTAGTGCTGCTGTGGGGGTTGTTCTCATGACCCCGGTGATACAGATGCAAGCTAGTCTTTGCGATTTGTTGAGCTTGGCTTGCACTGATACTTGTTTGTTTTGTGCCACCAGACGGACGCAGCATATGTGAGAATTGGCCTGGTGATAGCTCTATATAGCCAGCCAGATATCTTGGAGTTTGTGCCCCAGTTTTTGCCAGTGAGACTTTTGCTGATCCATAAGGAGATCCTGGCTTTCTCAATTGTCTTTGTAATATGAAAGTTCCACGTGAGCTTTTCGTCTAGGGTTATCCATAGGTATTTGACTTCTTTTGAGAATTAGGCTAATGTAAGTAAGTTTGATGTTAGGTTGCAGTTTCAATCGAGGGTAAAATGAATAGTTCTCGGTCTGACAAAAAAGACGGTGATTTTCAGATAAACAATTTTATTTTTCCGCAAATTCTTCCTTGACAACAACAGACTTGGTCCAAAATACTCATAGGCGTCTTTTGAAGCTTGTCGATTGGATCTTTCCAACATACATATATGCGAGAGTGGCGCAGTGTGAATACCACTGAATTCGAAAAACCAGTGAGACACGGTGGCTCGAGATAGTGCTTCATTACCAAAAGTTGAATCAAGTTGATCGACACACAATGAGTTAATTTACGTAATAGAAGTCGAAGAAAATATTCGTATCCTGTTGGAATTACAGGTCGTTCACGCTCAAATCATATAATGTAAACCAAAATAATTTTTTGTACGTGTTCATCGTCCTTTGTTGATAGTGATGACAACGCAATCGTGCCTATCGAAGAAGTCCTAACCGATTACGTCACCGGCGCACAATTAAAGTGACCTTGGGATACAATGCCACTCAGTGGTCTTCATGTCGATTGGCATCGTTCCAAATCCAGCAGTTTTGAGTTGGTTGAAAATTTTTTTAAAATTCTTCGTACCCGTTTGATTGGTTGGACTTCATGTCATACCGCGCATTCCTCGCTGGAAAAAAGAACTAATATCTGAGCGTTATCCATTCAGGATATCTGAGCGTTATCACTTTAGTGACGTTCTAGTAGGGTATCGAATTCAACCTTCTTGTATTTCCATTCGTTAATTTGACCAATATTCTCATTCTATAACCGAAACGAAGTCAACAATAGCGACACAAATCAGTAAATCATTGTAGTCAGTCAAACCTATTCCGGGATCGCCTTCAGATCGCTTTCTAAGCGAATTTTGTTTTATGTTTTGAATCGACTCGAAGGATTGTTTCAGTTTTGAAAAAAAGTCATAGGGTGTAACTATCCTTGGAGAATAGTGTGATTGTGTTTTTAACTAAACACATGCTTACTTACTTACTTACTTAGGTGGCGCTACAGTCCGTGGTGAACCTGGGCCTCAACCAACAAGCGTCTCCAGCTGGCACGGTCTTTGGCCAGCTATTTACAGCGCTGCACGCTCAGTTGGTCCCCTTCCACCTGCGTGCGCCACCGATGATGCGGCCGTCCTCTGCTGCGCCTTCCTTCCGGAGTGGATTCGAAGACTCTTCAGGTCGGAGCTATATTTTCCATGCGCTCTACATGGCCTAGCCACCTTAGACGCTGTATCCGTAGACGTCGTACCAGGCCGATGTCGCTGTACAACCCGTACAGTTCTTCGCTATATCTTCTCCTCCATACACCGTTTGAACAAACGGGACCGAAGATAGTGCGCAGAATTTTGTTTTTTATTTTTTTATTTTTTTATTTATTTATTAAATAAATAAATCCGTAAAGGAGGACTGGGATGATTAAGGTTTTATATAGTGTCACCTTGGTTTTCCGGCAGAGGGCTCTACTTCTCAATTGCCTCTTGAGCCCAACGAAACAGCGGTTGGCAAGAGTGATTCTGCGTCTTATCTCAGCGCTGGTGTTGTTGTCGTTGGCCATCAGTGAGCCAAAGTTATATCCGCCCATGGTGACGTTCTGGCCAATACGTCGGTGTTGTCCGTCTCTTTTAGATGAAAGCAGATTTTTGGTTTTACCCTCATTAACCTTGAGACCCATCTTAGCCGCTTCTACCTCAATGCTGTGTTGGCCAGTGACTCTTGCACAATCTGTTCAAGCACGATGTTGAGAAAGTTGCGGGACAGCGCGTCACCTTGCCTAAATCCTTTTTTAACATCAGAGGTCTCGGTTTGCTCATTACCGACCTTAATGAAGCAAGAATTCTCTATTGTCAACCTGCTCAGTCGGACGAGTTTGGCAGGGATGTTAAAACAAGACATGGCTCATCTCTATACACGCTGTCATATGCAGCCTTGAAATCGGCGAAGAGGTGGTGAGTGTCGATTTGGTATTCCTGGGTCTTCTCCGAGATCTGCCGTAGCGTAAACATTTGGTCTATTGTGGATTTACCTGGCCTGAAACCACACTGATAAGAGCCGATCAGGTTATCCACAAACGGTTTCAGGCGTTAACACAATACGGTAGAGAAGATCTTATATGCGATGATAAGGAGACTTATTCCCCTATAGTTGGCGCAGTTATAGAGGTCTCCTTTCTTATGGACTGGGCAAACAATGCTGAGATTCCATTCGGCGGGCATGCTTTCTTCCGACCATACCTTGCAAATGAGATGGTGCATGCACCTTACCAGCCGCCTTAAAAAGCTCAGTCTGCGCCCGCGGCTTTATTAGACTTAAGTCTTGATATCGCTATTTTGACTTCGTCTAGGTCGGATGGACTGAATTCTGTTACTTCGTCGTCCATTACGAATGCCTTGTTCTGCCTGACAGCGGTATCTTGTCTATCGTCGCCGTTATACAGTCTGCAGAAGTGGTCTTTCCAAATCCTCAGCATCGACTGCGACTCTACTACCAGTTCCCCATTTTCATCCCTGCAGGCCGCTGCTCTGGCTTTGTAGTCATGGTATGTTCGTTTTACTTTATTGTAAAACTTACGGGCGTCAATCCTGCGGAAGCATCTCTCCATCTCCTCGATCTTACGCTTTCCGTGCTCTCTCTTCTTTCTTCTGAAAAGCGTGTTCTTCTCTCTTTTCTTCTGCTCATAGATTTCGCGAGCAGCTCTCGTCCGTCGTTGCAGCATGGCTTTATATACCTCTTGTTTTGCTGCATGGGTTTGTTCGCATTGTTCATCGAACCAGGGGTTTCTAGGTGGTGGCGGTTTGAAACCCAGCACCTCTGAGGTAGCGTCTCTGACGGCGCTCTGGCAATGCGACCATTCCTGTTCTATTGTTTGTGCTGCTGTGGGAGGATTTTGAGAGAGCTTGGAGGAGACACGATCGGCAGAGATTCTGGCAGTCTCTTGCGATTGTAGCTTTCCTACTCCTACGACGTCCTACTCGACTCCTAAGCATTCTTGATATCCTCATTCGTACCTTGGCTACAACAAGGTAGTGGTTCGAGTCGATGTTGGCCCCTCGGAAGGGGGGGGGGACCTTATGCTTTGATCAAAAGACCGCATGCTTGTATGTATGTATGTTGGCGTTACAGTCCATGAAGAACCTGAGCCGAGCTTCTCTCAATCACCCATGTTGTGTGTGATTTCATTTTCCCATAGGTGAAAGGGACCTACAGCTTATTGCCGGTTCCGAACGGCGAATTTCGAGAAGCTTTTTATGACAATTTTACTACAGGGGGTTTTGTCAGAACCCCGCTGAGGAGAAACACCGTGAAAAACACGTTCGATGACATGGCTGTGTCGGGATTCGATCCCGTGTCATCGGCGTCAGAGGCCAACACACTACCCACTGCGCCACGGTGCTCTCAAGACCGCATGCTTACCAGGATAAAATAAGCCGTGTTGGGACGTGTCTCCCGCATATAAAAGGTACTAAAATAAGGCGCGAGACAAATTATAGTGTTGATTTTATTGATTGCCACATATTGCGAAACACCAGTCCCATTCCTTCAAGCGGAGGCGCGTTTATAAAGGTAATATTTCCGACTACATTTTTCGTGCAAAAAGTTTTGTAAATCGTAATTTACGTACAAAGTTATATTGCTTTGAAAAATTATTGAAAAAATAAGCTATGTGATACTTTTTTTACAATAAAAAGGGGGTAGAAACTATGTAAAGCATAACCAAAAATTTGTGAAGTGTATAGTGAGTGAACGCCAAACCCAGAACCGCACACAAGCTATCAGGACATAGCGGAGGCACTAAGCATCAGACCCATGGTAGATCGGAATCATATAAAAAGTGCGGGCTACTAAAAGAAGTTTGATGTTTAAACGCCTCATGAATAACGCAAGGAAATTTGATTGACCGAATTACCGAATTGTTACGGACGATGAAAAATGGATAAAATAAGAAAATATCCAACGGAAGCGATCAAGGTCTGGATTGACAGCAAACAAGGAGATACCAGTTTTCTGACACAAGAACTGATTTTGGATGTCCCCGATGAAATTAAGTGCAATCAAGGTTCAGTTGGAAAAACCAGCGAAACACTGTGGCTCGAGAAGATGCTTCATTACATTACGGTTTTCTTCGACAAACAGGTACAAGAAGGTACAAAAATTTTTCTGAATGATTCACCTAAAAAGCTTAGAGACTTCATTGTTTCACGGTATGGGAATCATTAGCTTGTCGTCAAAATCAAGCTACCGTTGGGCCTTTCTTGTTTTTGCCCAAAGTCACGTATGCTTCAACAAACATTAGAGTACTTCAAATCTACATGACGTTGAACAACATGTTGCAAGGCGCCATAACCGGCCATGTATAATACCTAAGACAATTCGTTCATGATTAACGAATAATTTGAAATATACACCAAAGGGAAAATAAATTCATTTCGTGGGGCTTTTTGCCACTGTAACGTGGCATAACATTTATTTTGAAAAAATTTTATTTATTTTTTCAAATCAATTTCATCGCCTCCAAAGTACCCGTTATCCCCTTCGATACAATTCACTTATAATAACGGATTTTCCAATATTTGAAACCTTTTCGGGATGTTCTTGTCCTCTTTCCGATGCGACTTGTATCTCCTTTATCAACCCCAAAAATGGCCTTCAGGGTTTGTTGAATAGACAGAAGTCGCCAGTGCCAAATCAGATGAATACGGTGTTTGTGGAACGATATGGATCAAGTTTTTGGCCAAATGGTCATGAAGAATTAATGTGTTCTACCCGCACAATCCTTGCCCTATCGTATAGGACATCTTTGGGATAGAACTTTGTGTACTCGGATTCTGGTGTTCTGTGCAATGAGAGACAAGTCCTTAGACATTGTCTCTCAAACACTCGAATCCTTTCCATCAAGCTGGCACTCACGTTGAACCAAACGGGACATCCATAGGCAATCATGGGCCTGACCAAGGCCATGTAGCAGATTACCTTCACTCTGTAATCAAGCTGGTTGCTATGGAACAGCCATCTTGTCAGAGCGAAAGCGCCCCGAGCCCTTGCCAGAGCAGCATCCACATTCTTATCAAAATATAGATACTGATCCAGCCAGATCCCAAGGTATCTGACTACACTTCTATTTGCTAGTGGACGCCCGTCCGGTCCAAGGATTGAGAACCTTCGCCAGTGCTTTCTAGTGTCCCTAGAGGCCCTAGACAAAGGCGTTCTGAATAAAATAGTCTCTGATTTCCGGAAGTTGATTTTCAACTTCCAGTCATCATAGAACTGCTGAATTTTGTCGAAGTCACGCTATCGATTAGCGAAGAGAAACTATCAGATCGCTGATGTAAATACTGAAAAGGATCGGCGGGATTCGTATGTTTGAGTAGAAGTTCACGTTGGCAATTTTCACAACTAATTTTCTACCCTTCATCGTGTCATAGATCATAATATAGCAATGGTTTACTTATGCCCAACTGTTTGAGCTTATAGTAGAGTCCTTCTAACCATGCGGTGTCGAGGGCTTTTTCCAAGTCAACCGGGCAGGCACCCGTGCATTGGTTTTTGCACTTATTCGATTGGATATCCGATATCCGATGTATGGTATCATGCCCCGCCCTGAAATCGAAATGGTTATCCGGAATGATATTTTTTTCCTCAGTCCATCTAGACAGGGCTCTACGGATTCCCTTCTCGAAGACCTTGCTGATACTCGGATGGAGACTTATCGACCGGAGATTTGCCGGGTTAGAGGAGTCTTTGTCCCTCTTAGGGATTGGTTAGACCACTGCCGTTTTCCAATACAACGGATAATATGCATTATTCAGTGCATTGTTAAACAGGATGGTGTACCTCTCTATAGGCACTGGCGGAAGGTGCCTGAGCACAACATTGGATATACCGTCATTACCCGCGGACTTTTTCTTTCTGAGTAACATGAAGATCAACTAGAGATCCTCCGTCGAAACGAATAGTGGGTTAGTCCCTTCATTGGTAACGGCACGTTTGCCGTGAAATTCTCATTGAACCTGGTTCATGTTTCGGCCGGAGATTTTAATGCTAAACATTCTGATTGGAGAAGTAATGTACTCAACACCATAGAAAGACTTCTAATCAAGTGGTGATACCTGTGCAACAATGAAGAGTTGCACGCAACGGATAATTCGTCGTTTCCGAGAAGCGGCTTCTATCTGAACCTTATGCTGATTGACCCGCGACTAAGACTTGCTGACACGGACGAATGGTCTAGGAACTGTTTACGGATCGTTGAATACGACAGTGGCCGTTGCAGACTTGGTGCCACAATCGCTTTCCTAACTGCAGAACGAGAGGGCTCACTTCAAGTGCTCCCTTCCCACCGATCAAAATGGACCTATCAAACGACGAGAATAAGAGGAATCATATACAAATGGACGAAATAATAAAAGAAATGATGGACAGAACAAAAAACTTAAAAAGAATAAATCCACGAGTGTTGACGTGGCTACAGAGAGGTACACCATCCTGTTTAACAATGCAATGAATAATGGTTATTATTCGGTCATTAGAAAACGAAGTCTCCGGTCGATAGGCTTCCTTCTGAGTATCAGCAAGGTCTTCGATAAGATGATTCACAGAGTCCTGTCTAAATGGGTTGAGAACAAGAACATTATTCCGGATAACCAATTCGGTTTCAAGGCCGCGCTGAAACTCGTCTCAGATATCCAGTGGAACAAAAGCAAGAACCAAGAATTTGGAAAAGCCTTCAATACCGTATGGTTAGAATTTATTATACGGGTACGGAACCTTAAAAATGGGCTGCAAAAGGACAGGACAAAGTCAACTCGCTGATCCTTATTAACATTTACATCAGTGATTTAATAGTTTCTCTTCACCATTCGATAGTATATGCGGACCACTTAATCGCGTACAGGTCGGGTCCAACGGTCGACGCGACGTAGGCCGGACAGGAAAGTCTTTTGAAATCCGCGGAAGGCGAATTTGCAGAGGTTTAACGCGGAGCTGGGTGGGACCCTTAACCGACCTCCGGAAGTAAACCCCGGCTCCACGGAAGACTTCGATGGGATGGTATTCAACTTTACCAGCAAGCTAAACCGGTCATTTGAGAAGGCATGTCCTACCAGACGACCCAGTAAAAGAAACCACTCAACATGGTGGAATGCTGAAATAGCGGAGCGGCTTCATATCTCTAGACTTAGTTGGAATCTAGCAAAAGAGGGGGCCATTGAATGGTCAACCTATAGAGATAGTGTTAAGCAGCTCAAAAAAGAAATTAGATGCGCCAAGAAGGACTCTTGGAGAAGCTCCTGTGGCTCTATTGAATCATGTACGGGTGCAGCTCGTCTGAGGAAGGTCCTGCTAAAAGTTCCCACACAGATGTCCTCTATAAAGAGATCTGATGGTAGCTGGACTGACTTAAACGAGAGCGTATTTAATTCTTTACTGAAGTGTCATTTCCCTGGCTGCGAGGATGCAGGAATCTTCAATTCGGCGCTCACGATGCCAAGGAGCCGATTATGTTGCAGGCGCCATGTGAGGTCATTCTTCCGTGGCTGAAAAGCAATATAATCCTGGTGCTTCAAGATGGGTTATGTTCCTCAAATGTGGAGGGAAGTTAGGGTGGTTTTCATACCCACATCGGGTAAAGTCAACCATGCTACTGCAAAGGACTTTAGGCCTATCAGTCTATCGTCCTTCCTGAAGAGATTGGTGACGGTTATCTGCCACAATCACACAACGCGTACAATAGCGGAAAATTGGTAGATACTTGAGGGTGCTTTTAATAAAGTCAGTACCGAGGCAATAGTGTCCAGCCTTCATATGGCCCAAACAAACCGGGGTGTATGCAGGTGGATTGGGCAAATGCTGGGTACTCGTATAGTAAATTCGGCGATGGAGAGAGCAAAGGGAAGGGTGAGAGTGAATAAAGGTATACCACAAGGTGGCGTTGTATCACCCCTCCTATGGCTCCTTGTGGTCGACGGAATGGTCAAGATTCTAGAGACGGAGGGTTTTCATGTCACGCCGATGACATTGCCATTTTAGTCTCTGGAAAATTTCCGCAGGTCCTCAGCGATAGACTAAGCTATGCACTGATGTTAGTGGATAAATGGGTCAAGGGGTGAGGCCTGTGAGTAAATTCGGCGAAAACAGAGATAGTACTCTTTGCAAGGAAAAGATCTGTATCAAGATACACCTACCCCCGTATGAATGGTGATCTGATCCCTGGAAAATCTGTCAAATATCTTGGCATAATCTTGGACTCCAAGCTTAGTTGGAGAGAAAATATTGTGGAAAGAATCAAAAAGGCCTACGTGTCACTATATTCGTGTAAGGTAGCCTTTGGAAATAGATGGGGCCTCAAACCGAGGTTAGTACATTAGTTGTACATTGCGGTGGTAAGACCTATTCTAGTCTATGGCTCGGTTGTCTGGTGGGAAGCGCTCGAGAAAAATGTCATCTTCAGAGTGTGTCAAATGTTCAGAGGGCAGGCTGTCTGGCGGTGACGGGATCTATGAGTCCACACCAACGGCGGCTCTTGAAATCATGCTGAACCTCCCACCCCTGGACATATACTGCGAGAGCGTCGCAACCAGAACTGCGCTAAGACTACAGGAATCCGTTTATGATAAGAAAAGAACGGAAAATCTGCTGAAGTTCCATCGTGAGAATATTCGATTGCCAGTCGGCGCCCTCACAGGGCATTGCTTGCTATCCTATCATGCAGCTCGACTAGGCCAGCCCTACAATGGCTTTTGCAGAAGCTGCAGGGATGAAGAGGAAATTGAATCCATTCGTCACCTGCTGTGCGAATATCCGGCACTAGCCCAAAAAAGAAATATATTCCTAGAAAGATACTTCGTTTCGGGACTAGAAGAGGTAGGTAATATTGGGCTGAATAGAATACTGGAATTCTTATCCTCGTCTGGGTGGTTCAGCTCAACGGTAAATGTCTAGATATCAACGGGTTAAAGAAAACAATTGGGCACAATGGGCTCAACGTAATCTACGTGAGCCTTGATTTTTCGTCAATAGGGCACCCATGTACCTAACCTAATCTAACGGTCGACGTAATTTAGTGCAGCGTGACTTCGTCAAGATTCAGTAGTACTTTGATGACGGGTTTTTTTGTCGGAGGCTTCTGCTATCTGTCGGAGGAAATACTAGTCCATTGTACTCCAGGCAGACACCTTGTAAGTATGCATGTATGAATGTGTGTTAGCGTGATACAGACCATAAAGGACCAAAGACCGGAGCTTCTCTAAATCACCCATCTTGTGTGTGATTTTATTTTCCCATAGGTGAAAGGGACCTACAATTTATTGCCGATTCCCAATGGCGAAATTCCACCTACAGGGGGTTTTGTCAGAACCCCGCTGAGGAGAAGCACCGTAAAAACACGTTCGAAGACATGGCGGTGTCGGGATTCGATCCCGCGTCATTGATGTCAAGCGCCAACACACTACCCACTGCGCCACGGCGCTCTCATACAAATTCTTTGCTCCCATAGGCAGATAGTCTTACCAACGTCAAAATAAAAGCATTTCCCCAAATCTATTTGCGCGCGCGACTTAAATTCAAATGTCGCCTTACATTTTGGGCAGTGGAGTAGTGGAGTATTCTGCAAACAACTTAAGCTGAACAAAGCTCTAAAATTATCTAATCACTGCAGCGTTTTCCAGGCGGAACTGTTGGCAATAAAAGAGGCTCTGTCCTGGCTGAAGTGGAACGTGATATCCACCACGGATATCCGCATTCTCACGGATAGCCAAGCAGCCTTAAAGTCGCTGGAGTCCTATGTGTACACATCAAAAACTAGCCTCGACTGTCGCCTATCTCTTAATGAGATGGCTGAACAGTTCAACATACAACTTATATGGGTACCGGGACACAGCGACATCACTGGAAATGAAAGAGCCGACACACTCGCCAAACAAGGAACGACGCTATAATCAACTGTGGTTTGTGAGGGTATACCCTTCGCAACCATTAAACACAATCTCACTACCCTCGCCAGGGCCGAGACGAACCGGAGATGGACTCAGGGACACACCTGCCTCATCACCAGGCAAATCTGGCCCCGGCTCGATTGTCAACGGACTAGGAGTATTATCTCCCTAAATAGAACTGATATCTATAAAGTCATAGGTGTCATCACAGGACACTGCCTTATTGGCAGTCACGCGCAAAAACTAGGTATCACTCCGAATGATTTTTGTAGGAGCTGTCTAGACGAGGAAGAGGTCGAATCCATCCATCACCTCCTCTGCGCCTGCCCGGCATTCTGCACAATCAGGAAACGATACCTAGGATCATACCTCCTTAACGATCTGACCGAAGTTCAGCAAGTAGGGACATCTGATCTTCTTAATTTCTTAAGAAGCACAAAGTGGTTCCACGAATAGGGGGCTAAACCCCCTCGTAGCTACACAACGGGCCTCCCTGGCCTATGTGTGTTCTTCCCATCTCTGGGAAGGCTACGGTCTTACCTACCTACCTACCTACATTTTGGGCAAAGTGGTAAGTATTTGCTTTAAATGTCAAAAAATGGAAAGTTATTTTATTTTTGCTCGGTGGACTCGGTTGTTTCGAATAACTGGTGAAATGTAACATTTTTGTTTCCCATATTTTGATTTTTGCTCCTTAGTTGTCTGTTGTGTAATTAAAAACATATTTTTTTTTAATACGAGTTTTTATAGTGTATCTTCTTATACGCAAGCATTATTCATTGTTTTTCTTGTTTGGGCCAGGTAGCTATCAAGTTTTTCAATCCGCTGATAAAATTCGATCTTATGGATACAGCTATCATATATTCTGTGATGTCATTATCACTTAGGTACATTTAGTAAGAATTCCAGTACTTTCGTTCCATAAAAACGCTTAATTATTATACATCTGAGGCTCTAATACAGTATTTGCATCTTTATGTCTCTCAGTAACTAATTTATAATGAACTGGTAATGGCATACACAAACTAGCTCAAACACAACCTGTTCGCAGAATCCGAAGGCGATGGTGATGAATCTTTACATTATTTTAAGTAAGCTGTTATAAATGAATCATAGAAAATTGTGAAAAATCCGAAGGCATCTCATCCAACCTAATTATTGGCGAACCCCAAAGGTGCCCTTTTTCGATTTTATTACCTCATACGGCCGTGACGGAGAAATAAAAACAAAAGTGAATCGAATACCGTATCAACAAAAAACAAAATTGAAAAGAAAGTTGCATAAATTAGCCGAAGTTTTTGGAGGTCATTTATCTGAACTTCTAAAAGCGGTTTGTGAATCGCAATTTTGTTTTATTAACTTAATTAAAATCCAAAACAAAAAATAAAAAAACCCTAAGAACTGGTTTCCTGGTGCTAGGGGACAAAGTACTTACAAATGTATAATTTCTGTCCGGTGGCACATTTGGTTTTGGTTTCGTTTACGTTTGAAGCTTAGCAAATATCAAGCCTATTCCGGCAAGCTTTGAATAGTAAAATTTCTTTGAGGAACCATTTATCCATAAACGATTATGAATTAATATAGAGCAGCGCTCGTATCCACAGAGTTCTCGCCAAAGAGCATACTAACCAAATTGGACTGTTGAGTACTCAAAATTGTGACCAGTACGCACTTCCCAGACTCCAACATCATTCCCTCCGATCTCTCTAACATACCTCCGCAGATCAGGGCAATTAGACCCAACAGGGAGGATTGGAAGAGAGCACGAACGATCTTTCACGAGGGAAGCATAAAATGGGCCATCAATTCATTTGACCCATACAAATCCCCGGGGGAGGATGGCATCTTCCCAGCCCTTCTTCAAAAGGGGAGTGCGCAAGCCAGCCCCATGCTCGTTTACATCTTTAGAACCAGCTATGCATGGGGACACATACCAACAAGCTGGACAGAGGTAAAGGCAAAATTCGTTCCTAAAGTAGGCCGTAGACTCAGAGACCTGCCTAAGTCCTACAGACCGATAAGCCTTACCTCTTTCTTCCTAAAAACAATGGAAAAAATCCTGGATAGGCACATCAGGGACGGTCCACTGAAAAGATCACTACTTCACAAAAACCAATATGCCTACCAGCCTGGGAAATCGACCACGCATGCTCTTCAGGAACTAACGGCCCGGATCAACAAATCCCTGAGCGGCAAAGAAATTGCGATAGGTTGCTTTCTTGATATTGAGGGTGCTTTCGATAACACCGAATACACCCAAATAAAACGTTGCATCCTCAGCACATGCAATGGGATCGAACACATGCTTAGCAACAGGAAAATAAATACCTCACTAGGCAATGATAAAATCAGTGTAAACGCCGCGAAAGGATGCCCTCAAGGCAGGGTCCTCTCACGGCTCCTGTGGTCCATCGTAGTTAATGAACTGATCAGCATACTTAGCAACAATGGCTTCTATGTCCAAGGCTACGCTGACGACATAGTGATCCTGATTAGAGGCAAATTCGAAGACACAGTCTCGGAACTCCTCCAACAGGCACTAAACCTTGTTGCAAACTGGTGCATACAGGTTGCATTAAATGTCAATCCTAGGAAAAGTACCATAGTCGCCTTCACCAAAAGGAGGAATAGGCACAAACTTACTAAGCCTACCCTCTTTGGTGAAGCGATAGAGTTCTCAAAAGAAGTCAAATATCTAGGGATAACTCTAGACGAAAAGCTCACTAGGAACTTTCACATTACAAAGACCATTGAGAAAGCCAGGATTTCTCAATGGACCAGCAAAAGTCTCACTGGCAAAAACTGGGGCACAAACCCCAAAATGTCCCGCTGGCTATATACAGCAATAACCAGAACCAATTCTTACATATGCTGCGCCCATCTGGTGGCATAAAACAAAACAAGTATCAGTGCAAGCCAAGCTCAACAAATTGCAAAGACTAGTTTGCATCTGTATCACCGGGGTCATGAGACAACCCACACAGCAGCACTAGAAGGCATCACAGACCTTCCACCTCTTCATCTCCAACTGAAGAAAGAAGCAATGGTCTTCGCCCATAGACTGATCGTGGAGGATGACTCTAACCGTAGGCTCTTTCACCCTGATATCCTTACCGAAATAAACAGACAACTTCAGCCAAAACTACAAGCTCACATTCCCCAACCGACAAAACTGGGAACAGGATAGATCCTCCTTCAATCGTGGATCCTAAGTGTGGTATACAGATGGCTCCAAAACGGACGAAGGCGTTGGGGCTGGAGTATACGGAGCAAATACAGGCACATGCACCTACGTCAGCATGGACAGATATGACTCCGTTTTTCAAGCAGAGATATTTGCTATAGAACTCTGCCTCAGAGAAAATATAAACAGAAACTTCTGTTCACCCACTAAATTTGCGGAAGAAAATGGTATTCCGTTTCGTACCGCAACCTTCAGCTCCCTCTCCCACAAAACCGGTTTTTTCGGATGATATATTCTCGTGTATACACTCTCATTTGGATACCTGGACACAGCGGCCATACAGGCAACGAAAAGGCGGACCTACTAGCAAGGAAAGGCTCTGCATCACCATTTATGACGCCACGCCCTTTCTGGGGCATACCCAATAGCGCCATCAAATGCTGGCTGCATAAACAATTGGTTAAGCAAGCTGTTCCTCCCAACTATATGTATGTATGTTGGCGTTACAGTCCATAAAGGACCTGAGCCGAGCTTCTCTCAATCACCCATGTTGTGTGTGATTTAATTTCCCCATGGGTGAAAGGTAACAAGGTAAAACGAACATGTTATGGCTACAAAGCCAGAGTGGCGGCCTGCAGGGATGAAAATGGAGAACTGGTAGTAAAGTCGCAGTCGATGCTGAGGATTTGGAGAGACCACTTCTGCAGACTGTATAACGGCGATGATAGACAAGATACCGCTGTCAGGCAGAACGAGCCATTCGCAATGGAACACGAAGTAACAGAATTCAGTCCACCCGACCTAGACGAAGTCAAAATAGCAATGTCAAGACTTAAGTCTAATAAAGCCGCTGGCGCAGACGGTCTGTCTGCTGAGCTTTTTAAGGCGGCTGGAGATGAGCTGGTAAGGTGCATGCACCATCTCATCTGCAAGGTATGGTCGGAGGAAAGCATGCCCGACGAATGGAATCTCCGGATCGTTTGCCTGGTCCATAAGAAAGGAGACCCCTATAACTGCGTCAACTATAGGGGAATAAGTCTCCTTAACATCGCATATAAGATCTTCTCTGCCGTATTGTGTGATCGGCTCTTATCAGTGTGGTTTCAGGCCAGGTAAATCCACAATAGTCCAAATATTTACGCTACGGCAGATCTTGGAGAAAACCCAGGAATACCAAATCGACACTCATCACCTCTTCGTCGATTTCAAGGCCGCGTATGACAGCGTATATAGAGACGAGCTGTACAAAGCCATGTCTAGTTTTAACATCCCTGTCAAACTCGTCCGACTGTGCAGGATGACAATGGAGAATTCTCGCTGCTCCATTAAGGTCGGTAATGTGCAAACCGAGACCTTTGATGTTAAAAAAGGATTGAGGAAAGGTGACGCGCTGTCGTGCAACTTTTTCAACATCGTGCTTGAAAAGATCGTGCAAGAGTCACTGGCCAACACAAGAGGTACGATTTATTTCAAGTCTACGCAATTGCTTGCGTACGCCGACGATATTGACGTAATTGGACGAAAACAGCAAGACGTCAATGAGGCTTTCGTGAGCATTGAGGTAGAAGCGGCTAAGATGGGTCTCAAGGTTAATGAGGGTAAAACCAAATATCTGCTTTCATCTAAAAGAGACGGACAACACCGACGTATTGGCCAGAACGTCACCATGGGCGGATATAACTTTGAAGTGGTCAAGGAATTCGTCTACTTTGGCTCACTGATGACCAGCGACAACAACACCAGCGCTGAGATAAAACGCAGAATCACTCTTGCCAACCGCTGTTTCTTTGGGCTCAAGAGGCAATTGAGAAGTAGAGCCCTCTCTCGGAAAACCAAGGTGACACTATATAAGACCTTGGTCATCCCAGTCCTCCTTTACGGCGCAGAGGGTTGGACCTTAACAAAAGCGGATGAAGATGCCCTTGGTCGATTCGAGAGGAAAATTCTGCGCACTATCTACGGTCCCGTTTGTTCAAACGGTGTATGGAGGAGAAGATATAACGAAGAACTGTACGGGTTGTACAGCGACATCGGCCTGGTACGACGTCTACGGATACAGCGCATAAGGTGGCTAGGCCATGTAGAGCGCATGGAAGATACAGCTCCGACCCGAAAAATCTTCGAATCCACTCCGGAAGGAAGGCGCGGCAGAGGACGGCCGCCTCAGCGGTGGCGCACGCTGGTGGAAGGGGACCTCAACCAACTGGGCGTGCGGCACTGGAAACAGCTGGCCAAAGACCGTGCCGGCTGGAGACGCTTGTTGGTTGAGGCCCAGGTTCACCACGGACTGTAGCGCCACCTAAGTAAGTATAGGTGAAAGGGACCTACAGTTTTTTACCGGTTCCGAACGACGAATTTCGAGAAGCTTTTCATGACAATTTTACTACAGGGGGTTTTGTCAGAACCCCGCTGAGGAGAAACACCGTGAAAACACGTTCAATGACATGGCTGTTTCGGGATTCGATCCCGTGTCATCGGCGTCAGAGGCCAACACACTACCACTGCGCCACGGTGCTCTCCAACTACATCCCTCAAAAGAATGAAACAACTTCTCATGCTTTCGAGGGGAGATTCGTTTAATCACAGGTTTCCTTACTGGACACTGCCCAGTTGATGAACACCTCAAAACAATGGGCATCATACAAGATGACGCATGCCGAATGAATAATGAAGACGAAGAAACAACAGAGCACATACTATGCCACTGTAACTGCCTGGTCAGTACACGTCATCGTCACCTCATAGATAACAAATCGCTCTCTCTTTAGTGCAATTTTTCCTTATTAAAGTGCCGAACCTCAGCCATTTGTGAATGATTTGTGTAAAGAGCGGTTCGGCGACGTCATTAAGATTTTGTGAAAGGACAGTTCATCTGAAAGTTGTTTGGGAGCCCCCAGACAAGTTGTCGGCCGACATTGACGGGCATTGGAAGTTTTCTAATTATATTCACTATTTAAGATTCTAAATAAGGTAAAAGACTTGTTTAGTTATTCTAGTCTAATTGGATTTATTGATGATCTGCATAAAATTTGGGATTGCCTAAGAGGAAGAAGACGCCATTAGTATGCATTTGGTTTTTTTTGTGTGGATTATAGCTCGCGATGTTGATCTGGAATTATTTTTTTTTATATCTTTATCATCCTTTCTTCTTTACTTAGTTACTTAGATGGAGGATTCGGGGTGAATCAAGGCCTCAACCAACAAGCCTCTCCAGTCGGCACGATCTTTGGCCAGCTGCTTCCAGTGTCGCACGCCTAGTTGGTTGAAGTCCCTTTCCACCTGTGCGCGCCACCCTAGTTGCGGTTGTCCATCGGGTTGCAGTCGAAGAGTTAGCCCCGGGCTGGAGCTGTGCTGTCCATTCGCTCAACATGGCCTAGCCATCTAAGACATTGCCGTAGACGTCGTACTAGGCCGATATCGCTGTACAGCCCGTACAGTTCTTGGTTGAATCTTCTCCCCCACTCTCCGTTTACACGAACGGGACCAAAAATTGCACGCAGAATCTCCCTCTCGAAACGCCCAAGAGCCCTTCGTCCACTTTTGATAACGTCCAATGCTCGGCGCCATAGAGGAGGACCGGGAGGATTAAGATTTGATGCGGCATGTCCGAACCTTTGGCAGCGGACACATTGAATAATTTTTCCGCACCTTTCAAATTTCTCCCATCGCACGACCTGGGCGTCTATTGTGGTGATTTTCCTTAGACACCCCGGGTTGCTGTTGGGTTATCTCTCTCGAACTTTTTGAGCTCTGAGATCAATTTCTCGGGGCCAATTATGGACTTCACGCCTTTGAAGAGCATTGTCTGCGGCTTCTCGGCTTTTGGAGTGAACGTGTACAACTCCGTAGTGGAATCCTTTAGCAAGGACCTTATTTTCTTATGTTTATCCAGTGTTTTACACGTCCTCCAATCAACCTAGTCCAATCAAGGTATGGGTGAAGATGGGCGACACCTTCTCCTTCTTCTTGGAGCGGCGCCATCGTTTCCGTTTCTATTGTCGTAGTTGCTGCTGCTATTGTTGTCGTTTCTGCTATTCATGCGGCTGTTGTTGTTGTTGTTGCCTTTTTGGTTGCGGCTGCTGTTGTGACTTATTTTCCTACACCCGTCGTTGTTGCTGCTGCCTCTTTGGCTGCGGTTGTTGTTATTGCTGCAGCTTCTCTGGCTGCGACTGTTGTTGTTGCTTCTGCTGCTGCTCCCGTTGCGGTTGTTGTTGTTGCGGCTCTTTCTGTTGTTGTTAACCCGGTTGAGTCAGCCATGTTGTTTGTTGCTTTTGTTGCTACTGGTGTTGCAAGTTCTTCACCGATTGGAGTTTTTCCTGAAGAATTTTTTCCTCAGCTTCGAGTCCGCGGCATTCCTCCTTGTCTCCGAAGCTGAGAGGAGAGCGAGGGAATTATTCTGCCCCGGGTAGCGACTCTCTCTACCATCGGAGAGGTAGGCAAGGTCCATTTCATCGGGTACGTCTGATTGCTCTTGTTGCTGTTGTGCAGCTGGACTGCTTTCGATGTTGATGGCGCCCTTTCCTTCGCTTCGACTCGCATCTTCTCTGCCAAAGTAATAGTAGGGAGGGGCGCTTCACCAAGTTAGGAGTGAGGTTCAACCCTCTCCTGCGATTGATTACGATGCTTGGCGTCGCGGATTCAAATTTCGAAACCGAATTACGTAGGGATATGTGCACGCCGATATGAGGCCGCCGTGGCGCAATGGTTAGTGTGTTGGACTCTGACGCACGATGAGCGGGTTTGGATCCCGATAACACCAACGCCATCGAATGTTTATTTCGCGACGTTCCTCCTCGGTGGGGTACTGGCAAAACCCCCCGTAGTAAACTTTGCATGAAAAAGCTTCTCGACTCACGCCGTTCGGAATCGGCATTAAACTGTAGGACCCTTTCACCTGTGTGAAAAATAAATCACACACAGCATGGG
Source organism: Eumerus sabulonum (assembly GCA_951905685.1). Classification (NCBI taxonomy): domain Eukaryota; kingdom Metazoa; phylum Arthropoda; class Insecta; order Diptera; family Syrphidae; genus Eumerus; species Eumerus sabulonum. The sequence continues at coordinate 163,458,585 of OX645060.1, read as the reverse complement.
TGATTGAGAGAAGCTTGGCTCTGGTCCTTCATGGGCTGTAACGCCACCATAGAAGAAGAAAGCGCACGCCGTCTGACGAGATTTCCTCTGTTACTTCAAAATAACCCTGCAAGCAACAGAAGAAAGAAAAGAGAAAGGTTCAAAACTTCGCTTTCCGATCGGGAATCGAACTGCCGATCTTCCTCACCTCCGGCGTGCAATCCACAACTGGGCTAACTTCGGTTCCACGTAACTTTCGCCAAACCACGCACTTATACTCCACTTCCATTTTTATTATTCCACTTAGCCGAAACACGCCTGACTTGTTTCGCAGTCTGTGATCGACTGTTAGAATTACGAGCACTATGTACCCCGACAAATCAGCGAGTGCCCGATTCACCGAGAGACCCTTACTTACTTACTTTGATGGCGCTACAGTTCGGGGTGAACCAGGGCTTCAACCAAAAAGCCTCTCCAGCCGGCCCGATCTTTGGCCAGCCACTTCCAGTGTCGTACGCCCAGTACAGCCCGTACAGTTCTTGGTTGAATCTCCTCTTCCACTTTCCGTTTACAAAAACGGGACCAAAGATTGCACGCAGAATTTTCCTCTCGAAAAGCCTGCTTTTGATAACGTCCAAGCCTCAGCGCCGTAGAGGAGGACCGGGATGATTAAGGTTTTGTAGTAGAGCCCTCTCTCGAAAAGCTAAGGTATCCCTCCCTTAGTTTTTCGAGAGAGGGCTCTACTACTCAATTGCCTCTTGAGCCCGAAGAAGCAGCGGTTGGCAAGAGTTATTCTGCGTTTTATCTCAGCGCTGGTGTCGTTGCTGCTTGTCACTATCGAGCCAAGGTAGACGAAGTCCTTGACTACTTCAAAAATATAGCTGCCGAGGGTGACGTTCTGACCAAGACGTCGGTGTTACGCGTCTTTCTTAAACGACAGTTTATATTTCGTCTTGTCTCCATTTACCCATAGACCCCCTTTATCCGCTTCTGCTTCAATGCTTGCGAACGCCTCGTTGATGTCTCGCTTTGTCCGTCCAATAACGTCAATGTCATCTGCGTAGGCAAGCAAATGTGTGGACTTGAAGTAGATCGTACCTCTTGTATTGGCCGCAGAGTCCCGCACGATCTTTTCAAGTATGATGTTAAAGAAATCCCATGACAGTGCGTCATCCTGTTTTTTCTTTTAACATCAAAGAGGTCGGTTAGTTCACCTCCGACCTTAATGGAGCACCGAGAGTTCTCCGTAATCATCCTGCACAGTCTGACGAGTTTAGCTCGTTTGGCTCGAATGTTAAAACATGGCATGGCTCTGTACAGCTCGTCTCTATAAACACTGTCATACGCGGCTGTAAAGTCGACGAAAAGATGGTGCGTGTCGACCTTGAATTCATGGGTCTTCTCCAAGATCTGCCGTAGTGTAAATAGTTGGTCTATTGTGGATTTTCCTGGCCTGAAACCACACTGGTAGGAACCTATCAGATTGTCCACGAACGGCTTCAGGCACTAACACAGTACGGCAGAGAGGATCTTGTACGCGATGTTCAGGAGGCTTATCCCTCTGTAATTGGCGCAGTCATAGGGGTCCCCTTTCTTATGGATCGGGATCGGGCAAACGATACTAAGATTCCATTCATCGGGCATGCGTTCTTCCGACCATATCTTGCAGATGAGTTGAAGCATGTTCCTGACCAGCTCATCGCCAGCTGCTTTAAACAGTTCCGCGGGGAGTCCGTCTGCTCCAGCAGCCTTATAAGACTTAAGTTTCGATATCGCTATCTTAACATCGTCTAGGCCGGGACGGGATTCTCCTTCGTCTTCGTCCATTGTGAATGGTTTGCTCTGCCTGACGGCGGCATTTTGACTATCATCACCGTTATACAGTCTGCAGAAGTGGTCCTTCCACAATCTCAGCATCGACTGTGACTCTACTACTAGTTGTCCGTGCTCATCCCTGCAGGCTTCTGCTCTGGCTTTATAGCCGTGGCATGTTCGTTTTATTTTCTGGTAACATTTTCGAAGGTCGTTCCTGCCGTAACATCTCTCCATCTCCTCGATCTCCCGCTTCTCGTGCTCCTTCTCTTTCCTCCTCAAAAGCGCATGCTCCTCCCTCCGTTTCTGTTCATAGAGATCGCGGGCAGCCCTCCTCCGTCGATGCAATGTGGTTATGTATGCATTCTGTTTCTCTACATGGGCCTGTCTGCACTCATCATCAAACCAAGGGTTTCTTGACGGTGGTGGCTCGAAAGCGAGTACATCTGAGGCGGCCTGACAAAGACTCCATTGCTGATATGGTTATTGCAGATTACATCGGGACTTGAGAGAGCTTGAGGGAGACTTGATCGGCGAAGGTCCTGGCGGTCTCCTGCGATTGCAGCTTTCCGACGTTAAATTTTTGTGTTCTTACTCGACTCCGTTGATTCCGAGAAATTCACATCCGTACCTTGGCTACAATAAGATAATGATCCGAGTCGATGTTGGTTCCTCGAAAGGTTCGGACATCTAGGATGCTGGAGGAGTGTCTGCCGTCGATCGCAATATGATCAATTTGATTGGTTGTCGATTGATCGAAAGACCGCCAGGTCCCCTTATGGATGTTAAGGTGTGGGAATCGTGTACTTGCTACTACCAGATTATGTCCCGCCATAAAGTCAACTAGCCTTAGTCCGTTTTCTGACGTGGTGTTGTGAAGCCTGTGCTTTCCAATGACCCGTTCAAAGATAACTTCCTTACCCAGCTTCGCACTGAAATCACCTAGAACGATGTTGGTGTCATAGCTGGGGCATTGCGCATACGTTCTGCCTAGGAGATCATAGAAGTCGTCTTTATGTCTGTCATCTTTTCTGTGGGGGCGTGGACACATAATAAACTTATATTGCCGAGACAGGTCTTTCGCTTACATACTGGAAGCTTAAGACTTTTTTCCTGGATCTGCCTCGAACAACAAATGCGCGTCCGAATAAGCATTGCTTATTTTCTCTGTAGCAGTTTCCGTAGTAGATATCACAGTTTTTCATTCGCTTTTTGCCTGGCCAATCCCATCGCACTTCTTGGAGCCCGGTAATGTCTGCCTTATAGCAGTCCAAAGAGTTGACCAGTTGTTCGGCTGCACCTGGTCTGTTGAGGGGCCTAACGTTCCAGGTGCAGATCCGAAATTTGTTTCCTTTTTGACGTTTGCGGGGGTCGTCAACATGTAATCCGTCCGTATCCGAGGCTATTGGTTGTTTCTGAAGAAGTTCTTGTTTTACCCTATAGGGATGTTAACCCTAAGCGCAACCCCCAACCTGGAGGGCCAGGACCCCAGGAACAAGGGTCGGGTCGCTGCACACATTGGTTCACTACCTGGCGGATGCCAGTATAGCTATCCAGGGGAGGCCACGCGGAGGCCGTTTGTCAACTTGGATTGAGCAGGGACAGAGATCGAAGCTGGCGTTTGCCAAGTTAAACGCGATCAACTTCCTTGCTCTGTTTGCTCGCTCACTTCTCCCCTACTGAGAGACACTTTCTGCTTACTTTTCTCTGGTCTATAAGGCTGAATATAAGTTTAATTAACAGTTATGATTCGGGCTAAATACTCTTAAGAATCGAACAAGTGCGGCACCTGTCGAGGTGGTAACTTTCTTGCTTCTAATTTTCCTTGTCGTCTTGCGAACTTTTTATTATTAGATGAACCAAACTTCCGACCGTCAAAATTGGTATTCAAGAGCTGACCCTGTAGTTGCCTTCAAAGCGCACCCATCTGCTTCCCACTGAAACATTTTCTTTCGTATCATCTATCACCTTACTTACTTATCAGGCCAACGATCCATGGAGGATCTGAGCCTGAGATATAGCAGCCTTCCATCCTTGACGGTGCCGGGCACTCTGCTTCCAGTTGTCAAGACCAAGATGTCTTACATCCGCGATTACTTGGTCTTTATACCGGAGGTTCGGTCTTCCTCTTCTTCTCGAACCAGGAGGCTCGGAGTCGAAGACCCTCTTAGCTGGAGCGTTGATGTCCATGCGCTCGATGTGGCCGAGCCAGTGTAGTCGACGGATCCGTGCCTTCCGGACTACATCCACATCGTGGTACAGCTCGTAGAGTTCGCGCTTGTGTCTTCTTCTCCATTCACCTTCCTCACAGACAGGACCAAATATCCGGCGCAGAATTTTTCTTTCGAAAGATCCCAAAATCAGCCCCGCTGTCCTGCTTATCGTCCAGCTTTCGGCTCCGTATAGCAAGACCGGCAGAATGAGCGTTTTGTAAAGCATGACTTTGGTCATTCGAGTGAGGAGTTTTGACCCCAGTTGCTTGGACAAGCCGAAGTAGCAGCGGTTGCCAAGGGCGATTCTATGCCGGATCTCCACTGTGGTGTCATTTTGTGGAATTTACGTTTGCCCCGAGGTAGACAAACTCCTTAACTACCTCGAAATTGTAGTTGTCAATTGTTATATTTTGTCCCAGGTGGTGAGCGACGGATTGGTTTTTGCTTGACAGCATGTATTTCGTTTTGTCCTCATTGATCTTAAGACCAACTCGTTTCGCCTGTTCTTCAATCGCCATGAATGCTTCCACAATGCCACGGCGAGAACACGCGATGATGTCGATATCTTCCGCGTATCCTAGCAGCTGGATGGACTTGTAAAAGATAGTGCCTTCCCTGTTGACGCCTGCCCGTCGCACTATCTGCTCCAGCACCAGGTTGAAGAAGTCACATGACAGCGCATCTCCTTGCCGATATCCGGTGCATGTTTCGAATGGTTCCGAGGTCCTAGAACCGAGTTGCACGGTGCATCGCGTGTTTTTTAACGTGGCGCGACACAACTGGATCAGTTTTACCGGGATCCCGAATTCGGCCGACGCCCCAAACAGTTCTTCACGATGAATGCTGTCGTATGCGGCTTTGAAATCGATGAAAAGATGGTGTGTATCGATTCGAAACTCGTTGGTCTTTTCCAGGATTTGTCGAAGTGTGAAAATTTGGTCTATAGTTGATTTGCCGGGCCGGAAGCCGCACTGGTAGCTGCCGATTAGTGCGGTGCAAAATGGTTTTAGGCGTTCACACAATACGCTGGACAGGATCCTGTATGCGACATTGAGCAGGGATATACCTCTATAGTTCTTGCAAGAGGTAGGATCGCCTTTTTTGTGGATGGGGCATATAGAGCTGGTATTCCAGTCGTCGGGCATGCTTTCATCTTCCCAAATTCTGCAGATGATCTGGTGCATGCTCCCTACCAGAACATCGCCGCCAGCCTTGAAGAGCTCTGATGGCAAGCCATCTGAGCTTGCGGCCTTGATGTTTTTCAGCTTCTGAATAGCTGTGCCGACTTCTTCGATGCTGGGTGGGAGGACTACTTCAGCGGCTGGAGTTGGGATTTCCTCGGTCCCTACCACTCTCTCTTGGTCATGCTCGTTAAGCAGCTGTTGGAAGTGCTGCTTAAATACATCCACTATTCCCTGTGGGTCGGTGACAAGATTACCCTCGCAGTTTTGAAGAGCCTGGGTGCCCTTTTTGAAGCCTCCTGCAAGGTGTTTGGCTTTCTTGTAAAAGGCTCGTGTTTTGTGCTTATCCCTAGACTCCTCGATATCCTTGAGCTGGGAGGCTGCGAAGTAGTTTTTTCTCCTCCCTTCCTCTGGCTCGGTACTCTTCTTGCGCTGCTCTGGTTTTCCTCTGCAGCGCCTTTTGGTACGCCTTGTCGGTTGCTGCCTTTTTCTGCTCACACTCGCCATCATACCACGGGTTTCTTGTCGGGGGTGGTAGGTATCCTAAGGTGGTTTTGGCTACTTCCTGAATGGCTGAGCGGCAATGCAGCCACATATTATTGGCATTTGTGTTCGACGTAGGCATACCGTAGAGTCTTTCGCTCAGCTGCTCCCTGTAGACTCTGCCAACCTCCGGTGTGCTCAGGCGCCCAATGTCGAACCTCCTCCTGATGGACTGGTGCAGCTTCCTGACATTGGGCAGTCGAGCTCTGAATCTTGCTGCTACGAGGATGTGGTCAGAGTCGACATTTGCCCCTCTGAATGTTCGCATATCCAGGATGTTTGAGGGGTGCCTTGCCTCAATGAGCACATGGTCGATTTGGTTGGCTGTTCGACCGTTCGGAGATCGCCAGGTTGCTGTGTGGGTTCGCTTGCGAGGGAATCTTGTGCTACTTATCACCGCATTACGAGCTGTCGCGAAGTCAGCGAGTCGGAAGCCGTTATCTGTTGTTGTATCGTGGAGGCTGTGCTTTCCGATCACTCCGCCAAGGGTGTTTTCCTTCCCGATTTTGGCGTTGAAGTCCCCGAGCACGATTTTTACATCGTACTCCGGAAAAGCTCCGTAGGCGTTGTTCAGGAGGTCATAGAAATCCTCCTTGATAGGGTCTTCAGCCTCGACGGTCCCTACCGACACGCCCCTGCGTGTGCACATATAAGGCTGATGTTATAAAATCTGCCTCTGATGCGGATCACAGCCAGGCGATCACTTATAGGTTTAAAGTCGATGACCTTCGACCTTAACCGCTTTCCCACGACAAATCCGGATCCCAGTAAGTGCAACCTTTTGTGACAGCTGTAATAAATGTCGCAATTTTTCTTCCTCATCATACCGTTTCCTATCCAGCGTATTTCCTGGACCGCAGTAATATCCGCCTTGTATTGCATGAGGATTTCTTCTAGTTTATGAGCAGCTCCGGGAGTGTACAGGGTTCTGACATTCCAGGAGCATACTCGCAAATCGTGTTCCTTTTTCGTGCGTTGTCGTCGTCGAGTATCCGTCCGTGTATCCGAGGCAACCTGCTCATTCATAACTTTAAGTTTTTTTTACGTGGGCGGATTGTTAGCCCGCCGCACAACCGCCATTCTGGTCGGGGTTTTTTTCGCTCCCCACGGTTGTTGAAGAGGCTATCCAGAGGGCGCCGCGAGGAGGCCGTATGTCAACTTGACCCGGGCATTTAAACAGGGATCGTTGCTGGCATCTCGCCAGGTTGAAAGCAATCAACAACTTTACCCTGTATGTTCCAGCCCATGCCCTCTATCTATCACCTAGTGACGTGTAAATATTTCATAGAATTTTGTTTGTTTCTTTCAGAGTTGGCGTGATCCTTGGCGAGCATGACATTACTCGATCAGTCGACTGCAGCGGCAATACGTGTGCAAACTCTGTCGTTCGTGCTGGTGTGGAACAGATCACCGCCCACGAGAGATACGACGAACAGTTGGCACATCGCCATAATGATATTGCACTCGTCAGATTGGATCGTAACATCGTATACTCGGATTCCATCAGGCCTGTTTGCTTACCATCATTCGTGTCTGCGGGCGAGAAATTGCGGAGTGGCACGGACCTCACTGTAGCCGGCTGGGGCAGAACCCTTGAAGGTAAGCTCGCCCCTTTTCTTCGAGAGCAAAAATTATAGTTTCACATTTTTTTTTTTTTTTTCTCGTTGCTAGCATCCAGGAGTGCAGTGAAGCAGAAGCTTGGCGTTCCACTCGTCGATCAAGTCCAGTGTCGCGAAAAGTTCCGAACACGCCAAATTGAGGTCATTGATTCACAAATCTGTGCCGGAGGCGTGTATGCTGAAGACAGTTGCGACGGTGACTCTGGCGGACCACTAATGAGCTTCCGACGAGGTGTTTGGGTACTAGAAGGAATCGTTTCGTTTGGTGTCAAGTGCGGATTCGATGGTTGGCCGGCAGTGCACACTCGTGTGGCGAGTTTTGATTCGTGGATTAAAGAGCGCATACGAGCGTGAAACATAGCATGGATGGTGTTGTTAGGTTAATTGTTTTGCTGACTGTGTGATTCACCAATTTATTTATTGTAGCCATACTAAATATAATTTGATAAACTAACTTTGTATGGGATAACAAACCAAAAGGAAATGCATTTCGAAAGACATTTGAAGGGCAATGAAATTCGTCGCGATCATCATGATCTCGAAGGATATTCTAAGGATATTCTATACGTTCAAAATAGACGTGAGCTATATTTTTCATAGAAATTGAGCTGGTCGGCGAAAGGATTTCAATGGGGGCATAGTGCATGGTCATTGGTTTTGAGAAAGCCAACAGTTTATTCTGTTCTTCATACCATCAGATTTAGAGTAGTGTAAAGACTGTTGATGAGAGTGCCGTGGTGATGAGAACATGGGATATAATCCCGGCAACAGCCATGTTATTGAACATGTTTTTCGCAGTACTTAAATCCCATACCCTTCTTTTTTTTTTTTTTTTTGTTGAAGGCTTCTGCTATCCGCTGGAGCACTCAGACGCAAACACTGGTCCATTGTACTCCATACAGACACCTTACATTACTGTATTTTCTCCGTTTTCCGGAGAAAAACTTGAAGGAGCTTCAGTGATGTAGAGCTAAGGGATTCGGCACACACCACGTCGGCTCCAAGGGTGCGCCACCGTGCGCGAGCAAAGGTGGGACAATCACAGAGGAAATGCTCTGCAGTGTCATCCTCCTCCTCGCAGCATGCAGCACAGGTAGGCGTCTCACTGATGCTAAGCACGTAGAGATGCTTGGCAAAAGTGTAATGGCCCGTGGTAACTCTCACAAGCCTTCTGCAGTCGATTTTTCTTAAAGACAGGAGGAATGCTGCAGATTTTTTGCAGACATCAGGGCATACGCGCTTAGCCATCCTGCAACCCGGACAATCTCTCCATCTACGGTTGTGTGTATTAAATACACAATCGTTAACGTAGGAATTTATCGTGGACGCAGGTAGACCTAGAGCGGGTTCAGGTCCTGAGAAGCTCTCCTCTGAACCCATTCCTGCGAGTTCATCAGAGATCTCATTTCCTGGGATCCCAGAGTGGCCTGGAACCCATACAACCCATACATAGTCTGCCGAGTATGTTCAAGAAGGACTTAAGTTCAAGCACTAATTTGAAGCTGCTTTAAGGGGTAACACACAGCTTTTAGTGCAGCTTGGCTGTCACTACAGACGCATATACTTTCGCCCCTCCACCTGTGCTTCACAACATAGTGCATAGGATTGCGTATATCTCTGATTGGAAGACAGACGCATACTTTCGTAACAAGAAGTGCAGTCGGATGTTTTCGCGCTCAAAGAATACTCCAGGACCGGACCCCCGCCCAGACCTGGAGCCATCCGTGAAAATGCGAAGACTATCCTTTCCAGGTTCAGTATTCAGCCATAGCCAATCCTGACACCATGGAAACTGGACTGTGAAATTAGGCATGTCCATGAGACAGGAGTCGCAGGACAATTCTTGCGCAAGCACACCGTTATTCCTATGCGAGTTGAGTTGTACCAAAAGCCATTTCTCTTCAGACGAGACAAACCGTACCCAGTCCGTCCTTCTCGGATTCCGTCTAGGTTGCAAGGAAGAGATCCCACAACTTAATCGGAATTCGATATATTTATTGTCCGACAGCGTATCATTAGGCAAGACTCGCCAGTTATTGATGTCCTTCACATATTTGTTGGATAGGGTCAGGTCAATCACCTCCTGTCGTCTTGTTGAAAGCCAACATTGTTGATAGTAAGGTCAGGCGAGAAAATGAAGTCTAAAAGACAGCCCCCTCTTGTATTACACTTGCTGCTGCCCCAAGCAGTGTTTTGGGCATTAGCATCGCAACACAAGATGAGACCAATCCTTTTGGCTTCACAGTACTCTACGAGTTCAGAAACTACCTTCGGTGGTGGAGGTAGTATCGGGTCGTAGGGAAAGTAGGCAGACGCAACGACGAAGTGTTCTACAACTCCGTGCGTTTTGTAGCTTACTCTGGCAGCCACCAGATCTTGTCCACAAAGGTGTCCAAGTTTGGTTGCCGATAGTGAGTTTGATATGATGAGGCCGACCCTGGGCCTTTCGGATCGCTCATCATAAAGAATCGTAACATCACATATACCACCAAGGCCACATAGGCGTTTATTCCACACCCATGGTTCTTGAAGGTATACGATGAGGGGGTTTGTACTACTCCATGCAATTCTTCTACTGAAAAGAGCGTTAGCAGCCTTGCAAGGCTGTAGATTGATCTGAATAAAAATCATAGATGCATACTGCAGGGCACGTCCCATCCTTCGACTACTTGACATTAAAATGGAAAGAGATCCTACCAAGGTCGAAGTAGGGGCGTGAATCGTACGCAGATTTCTGAGCCCTCTCTTTTCAGGGAGCGCGTCAGCACATCCACCTTATTTCCAGGTTTCCCCGGAATCCGGCAGATGGCGCGTTAATTTCGGGAGACTAACTACATAGTAAGTAGCAGTTCCCAGAGGGGGGATTTTCGGCACGGTGTTCCTGATCCAAGCCGATGTCTGCTGTGATGAACAGCTCACCACAGATGTGCCATTCATCAAAGCTGACTTTCCTGCCTGTAAGCAGAAACCCGTTGCCGAGGCTAGCTCCAGTAGACGGTCCTCACAGTGCTTGCAGTCTGCGTTGGCCATTCTACTATTATCGCCAGCTTTCCCTATCCTGACCTTTTCAGAGGAGATGGCCGCCTCTCTATAAGAGGGCTGCTTCTCTCGACTCCTTACGGTCACTTGGATCTCCTTCTCGGAGGTAGGGGTTTTTTTATGCGATGACCCTTCCTCCGAGGAGCAGTTTTGGGCTATCTTCGTCTTCCGGCCAATGCTTTGATCCATCTAGATTGCCACATCTGCTATTGAACTCCGATTTCCCACCGCCCCACCGGAGAGGGAGGCATCACAAACTCTCTCCCTAACGAGGTTATCTTTGGCGGGCATCTTCCGTTTGCGATGGCTTTTACCTTTTTCGGTTAAAGCTCCCGCTCCCTTCGGACACCGCTTTTGGACCGCGTCGCCAGTTCGAGGACTGCTAGAACCCGTAGCGACTTGGCCTCCGGCCTCAGAGTCCGTATGTCGGCCCCGCCACCTTTTTCGGCGGCAGTGCCAGCCATAACAAAAACCTGAGCGCTTCCGGCCCCGTCGTTACGGGAACTTATCACGCTTTTACTGGGTGGTTCAACCGTCCCAATAAGAGGGAGGGGGTTGGAGGCGCATGCCGAAAGGGCGAGCATGCTTACGCCTTCTTTAGCAGCCTTTCCCAATTGCCGATGTTTACCGCGCTGTGCACCTTCGAGAGAGGGGAGGACCTCAGGAAAGAGGGTCGGATCAATTTCGGTAGGAGATGCCTCCGTCGACCTGACCCTCTTAACTGGTTTCCCCAGAGTTATAGCCTCGACCATTGCGCCTTCAGCTTTGTCAGCTTCTTTGCGCAATTTTCGGGCATGCCTCTTTCCCCTTCTTTTTTGGCATTTAGTAGTGCATTCCGCGGTACGTCCCAATTCTGGGGCGCGTTCCACCTTTGCGGTTTCCCGTGCCACGCCATCGTCGGTGTCGCCTCCCCTGGATGCCGGTGTCGTTCCGGGCTGCCGTAGTGTTAAAAATGAATGTCGGGGCCTCCAGAATCCGTGCCCCTGGCGCAATCAAGGAGATCGCGGGTGGATTTCCGCTGCTGCGGGTACCACCTGGAGTATTCAATTCCTTTTGTTTGTCCATATATTTTTGTATGGACAAAAATGTAGGTCTATGACCTCTTAAGCCTCCCGCCACGACTAGGCGCCCGAAGAAGGGAGGATACCCTTTTTGTGGTCTAGGAATTAAGTGCTGTCTTCAAAAATTTGACAACTTATCTAGATGGGATTTCTTGAAAGTCTTTCCCTGTTACTGTTGTTTCGCAGTCAATAATTATGTACGCGGCACCAATATGGGCAAAGGGGATGAAAACTAAGTCCCACTCAAGAAGAGTAAATTCCACCAACCGACTATCCGCACTAAGAGTGTGCAGCGCTTTTCGAACGGTATTCGGATGATGCTACATATATGTGTAATTGCTGGAATGCTACCAGCCGATATCTTGGACATCGAGTTGCAATGGTCCTTCCTCTTCTTCTTTGGTGGCGTTACAGCCACAGTCCTCATGAAGGACTAGAGCCAAGCTTCTCTCAATCACCCATGTTGTGTGTGATTTATTTTTCACACAGGTGAAAGGGACCTACAGTTTAATGCCGATTCCGAACGGCGTGAGTCGAGAAGCTTTTTCAAAGCAAGTATACCACGGAGGGTTTTGCCAGTACCCCGCCGAAGAGGAACGCCGCGAAATAAACATTCGATGGCGCTGATGTTATCAGGATCCTACGACGCTAAAATTCAGGAACCCCTTGCCTCAGTCAGAGATATTAAACTGGAAGAAAGACGGTGTAGCATTGGAATATGGCAGGAGAGATGGTTCCAGTCAACAAAGGGAAGATGGACCCATCGATTAATACCGGACATACAAATTTGGATAAGCCGGCATCACGGAGAAGTAGATTTTTATCTCACCCAGTTCATAACCGGACATGGCTGCTTCCGAGCCTATCTTTACAGGTTTGCCCTTAATGAATCTCCTATCTGTGCAAACTGTGGAGAGGCTGGAGAAGATGCGGAACACGTATTTTTTCAATGTTCACATTTCGAGGCAGAAAATAAATACGTCGAAGATAAAATTGGAGAAACACCGACTCCCGAGAACGTCATGAAGCATATGCTGACATCGAGCGAAATATGGGACGCTGTGAAAGAAACCGCAGCGAGAATCATGAAGGAACTCCGGCGTATGCAGAGAAACAGGGAGAGCAACCAAAACCAAATGGCAGCTCCCTTGGAACAGGAAACACCAATTAGAAAAAGAATTGCATAAAGTGCTTACCAGCCCCGCGAAGTAATACCTAACGGCAGTCACGCGGGGTTGAAGGGTGCAGGGTGTGGTTTAGTACGTAGGCGTATTCCTGGCATCGATTATTCAGGTTTCCGAATCGTACATGCCAGTTGTTGTATTAAAATGAAACACCACTTTTAAATATATGTGACTTAGCCGTATGATCTTTATTAGCTGGCTGATGTTTAACAACTGCCGCATAAGCAAAAGGAAGAGAGAGAGATCCTCCGTGACAATTGCTCACCTTGTCGTGGTACGGAGGCTCAGTACAGGTAATGACTCTAGAGAGTTCATCTCTAGAGGAACCCGAAGCTAAGAAGCAATTACGGACCCCACCCTACCTCTCCCCTTCCTCTTACCCATCACTCCCCTACTCACCTAACTCCAAGGTGGAAGAGCATACGCCGACGGATGCATGGCTAAGAGGGTGCTTAGCTACTAGTACGCGAACTTCGGATACCGGGCGACCTCCGATTTCAATATAGCCTTCCTGCAGTGTCTCGGGCTCAGCTGCAGGTGACCGTTATTTCCCGTGTTCTAGTGGGAACAATTGAAAATAAAAACATTTCAAAAGAGAATGATGACTCTCAAACGTCATCGCTTGCTAGGGCTTGTGAGTCCTCAGCGGCTAAATAGCGGGAAGTGATGTCGGCATCTTTTGCTGGTATTGTAGCCGGACGGAAAGCTGAAGATATATGTTCACTCTCCGATTCCGACACCACACTTGACGGAGATTCTGTGAGTATGCTCTCGGATGAACTCCCAAGTGTAAGTAGGAACGAAACCATCAGGAACGTAGAGGAAAAGCCTGTACCACCTGGTGGCTTAGTCAAGCTCAAATCGTCGGAGCAGCGACGCTTTAAAGCTGCTATATAGCAGGGCAAAACTAGAGATGAAGCACTAGTTTTTGCAAAATCCACCCCTGCGAGTAAGGGTCCGGAACTGAAACGCGTTCGTTCCGCAGACATTACTCCACCAAACCAGGCTGCTAAACGCAGCAAAATCGGCAACCATCAGGTCGATAAAAAGAGCTACAGTAGTGTAGCTGGGCAGATCCGACTCGGCACCGTCCCTAAGGACTTAAGAACGAACCCCCTTACAACAGAGCAGATGGCAGCCGTCCAGGAGGCTATAGTCGACACCTCCATCGAGCTGTCGGCTAAATCACCGAAACCTCGCTTTAGGGGATCGACCTACAAGTCAGGGTGGTTATACTTTGTTTGTGACAACCCAGCTACGGCCGATTGGATGAAAACCAATATTACGGCCATCAAGGACTTGATATTATGCTTGTGGAAGAAGAAGCTTTCCCGAAGCCGCATATCGTATATCCCACGTACGTGGGGAAGTATCCCACAAAGCGCCGGCTTACCCATCACGAAGGTGTTGGCGATGCTGGACTCGCAAAATGACGACTTACATGCAAAGGACTGGAGAGTCATGCAAAGCACGTCAAATAAGGAGAAAAATCTCCTGCACTTAGTTCTAGCAGTCAGTGACAAATCCTTGGCTCGACTGATAGAATTTAAGTGCCAACTGGCCTACAGATTTGAAATCGTAAAGATGATTGTCAAAAGCCAGGCGAAAACATCATTGGATGTAGCACCAATCGCTGTAGGAAAACCTACAACCAGCAATATGGTGGGTGCACCTACTGCCGCAATAGGAAAAACTACAACCAGTAGTATGGTGGTTCCACCTACTACTGTAGTAGAAAAACCTACAGCCAGCAATACGGTGGTTGCACCTACTGCTGTAGTAGACACGCCCAGATGTGACGAGCCAAAACCTGCTGCGACGTTTGAGCCGACGACCACTAAGGGTCGCTCAAATAAAAGAAACAAACGTCCCCCAACGAAACAAGGGGAATCTTCGATGGGAAGTAGATCAGAGGATCACTCCCATCGGGACAGAAACTTCAGGCGAGGCAACAACAAGCCTTACAGAACGAAGGATCCGGCCTACCGTCGCAAATAATGGGTGGACTGCGTGTGCTGCAGGGCAACCTGCACCATGCCAAAGGTGCCTCGGACACCTTTAGCCTGCGACTGTCCCGCGACAGGATGCTGCTAATCCAAGAACCATTGGTCCATATAGGTAAGATTATGGGCCTGCAAAACAGGTCGCGTAAATTAATTTACGCCACAGGAGATTTTCCTCCTAGGGCCGCATGTGTGATCAGCACTAACCTTAATTTTCTCCCATTCCAGAATTCATCACAAGGGACCTGGCAGCCGTCATTGTGGAAGTCCCCACCGATGGAGGAGTAAGGGAGGTTGTATGCGTCTCCGCTTACTTTCCTGGAGACGGTCAACAAATCCCTCCCACAGAAGTCCAGGATCTGGTTAGGTATTGCAACCAGAAGAAACACCACCTGGTAATTGGATGCGACGCCAACGCGCACCATATGGAATGGGGCAGCAGCAATACCAACAAACGAGGTGAGTCACTTTTTGAATTTTTAATAAGTAATAAACTCACCGTTGCCAATAGAGGCAACTAACCCACATTTATAAACGCGGTTAGAGAAGAGGTGCTTGACCTCACTATCTCTAGCCAGTTTATCTCAAATGTGATTGGGGACTGGCATGTCTCCAATGAAGCCTCACTATCTGATCATCAGTACATCAGATTCAACATCTCTAGTGAGGTTAATGAGGTTGAGCCCGGATATCAGCCCAAACGAACAAATTGGGCTCGGTTCCAAGCTCAACTCGCCGCTAAATAGGACATGCTCAATAAGTCGATTGAATCGACAGACGATATCGACGAAGCGGCCTACCAGCTCAGTACAGCACTCATCTTATCCTTTAAAGACAGCTGTACACCCAGGTCAACTACACAAAAACGATGTGTGCTCTGGTGGAATAATCAGCTTGAGTCCCTAAGGAAGCAGGTGAGATCGCTGTTTAATAGAGCAAAACGGTACAATAGCTGGACTGATTATAGATCTGTTCTAACTAAATACAACCTCGAATTGAGGAAATCCAAGAGAACGTCTTGGAGGAAACATTGCGAGAAACATAGACTCGCTTCCAACTGCAGCCCGACTCCAAAAAACACTCTCTCGAGAGCACACAAATGGGCTCGGGCTGCTTCGCAAATCAGACGGCACCTTTACCGTCAACCGCAGGGAAACCCTGGAGACCTTGCCCGAGGTGCACTTGCCTGGTTCTACTCCCTACTCGATGTCCTCTGACCCAAAATCAGCCCCGCTGTCCTGCTTATCGTCCAGCTTTCGGCTCCGTACAGCAAGACTGGCAGAATGAGCGTTTTGTAAAGCATGACTTTGGTCTTTCGAGTGAGGAGTTTTGACCCCAGTTGTTTGGACAAGTCAAAGTAGCAGCGGTTGCCAAGGGCGATTCTATGCCGGAGATCCACTGTGGTGTCATTTGTGGAATTTACGTTTGCCCCGAGGTAGACAAACTCCTTAACTACCTCGAAATTGTAGCTGTCAATTGTTATATTTTGTCCCAGGTGGTGAGCGAAGATAGTGCCTTCCCTGTTGACGCCTGCCCGTCGCACTATCTGCTCCAGCACCAGGTTGAAGAAGTCACATGACAGCGCATCTCCTTGCCGAAATCCGGTGCATGTTTTGAATGGTTCTGAGGTCCTAGAACCGAGTTGCACGGTGCATCTCGTGTTTTTTAGCGTGGCGCGACACAACTGGATCAGTTTCACCGGAATCCCGAATTCGGCTATCGCCCCAAACAGTTCTTCACTATGAATGCTGTCGTATGCGGCTTTGAAATCGATGAAAAGATGGTGTGTGTCGATTCAAAATTCGTTGGTCTTTTCCAGGATTTGTCGAAGTGTGAAAATTTGGTCTATAGTTGATTTGCCGGGCCGGAAGCCGCACTGGTAGCTGCCGATTAGTGCGGTGCAAAATGGTTTTAGACGTTCACACAATACGCTGGACAGGACCTTGTATGCGACATTGAGCAGGGATATACCTCTATAGTTCTTGCAAGAGGTAGGTTCGCCTTTTTTGTGGATGGGGCATATAGAACTGGTACTCCAGTCGTCGGGCATGCTTACATCTTCCCAAATTCTGCAGATGATCTGGTGCATGCTCACTACCAGAACATCGCCGCCAGCCTTGAAGAGCTCTGATGGCAAGCCATCTGAGCCTGCGACCTTGTTGTTCTTCAGCTTCTGAATAGCTGTTCCGACTTCTTCGATGCTGGGTGGGAGGACTACTTCAGCGGCTGGAGTTGGGATTTCCTCGGTCCCTACCACTCTCTCTTGGTCATGCTCGTTAAGCAGCTGCTGGAAGTGCTGCTTAAATACATCCACTATTCCCTGCGGGTCGGTGACAAGATTACCCTCGCAGTTTCGAAGAGCCAGGGTGCCCCTTTTGAAGCCTCCTGCAAGGCCTTTGGCTTTCTTGTAAAAGGCTCGTATTTTATGTTTATCCCTAGACTCCTCGATATCCTTGAGCTGGGAGGCTGCGAAGATTATTTTCTTTTGTCGCAGTAGTTTTTTCTTCTCCTTTCTTCTGGCTCGGTACTCTTCTTGCGCTGTCCTGGTTTTCCTCTGCAGCGCCTTTTGGTACGCCTCGTCGGTTGCTGCCTTTTTCTGCTTACACTCGCCATCATACCACGGGTTTCTTGTCGGGGGTGGTAGGTATCCCAAGGTGGTTTCGGCTACTTCCTGAATGGCTGAGCGGCAACGCAGCCACATATTATTGGCATTTGTGTTCGACGTAGGCATACCGCAGAGTCTTTCGCTCAGCTGCTCCCTGTAGACTCTGGCAACCTCCGGTGTGCTCAGGCGCCCAATGTCGAACCTCCTCCTGATGGGCTGGTGCAGCTTTCTGACATTGGACAGTCGAGCTCTGAATCTTGCTGCTACGAGGAAGTGGTCAGAGTCGACATTTGCCCCTCTGAATGTTCGCACATCCAGGATGTTTGACAAGTGCCCTGCGTTAATGAGCACATGGTCGATTTGGTTGGCGGTTCGACCGTCCGGAGATCGCCAGGTTGCTGTGTGGATTCGCTTGCGAGGGAATATTGTGCTTCTTATCACCGCATTACGAGCTGTCGCAAAGTCAGCGAGTCGGAAGCCGTTATCTTTTGTTGTATCGTGGAGGCTGTGCTTTCCGATCACTCCGCCAAGGGTGTTTTCCTTTCCGATTTTGGCATTGAAGTCCCCGAGCACGATTTTTACATGGTACTCCGGACAAGCTCCGTAGGCGTTATCCAGGAGGTCATAGAAGTCCTCCTTGATAGGGTCTTCAGCCTCGTCGGTAGGGGCGTGTGCACATATAAGGCTGATGTTATAAAATCTGCCTCTGATGCGGATCACAGCCAGGCGATCACTTATAGGTTTAAAGTCGATGACCTTCGACCTTAACCGCTTTCCCACGACAAATCCGCATCCCAGTAAGTGCAACCTTTTGTGACAGCTGTAATAAATGTCGCAATTTTTCTTTCTAATCATACCGTTTCCTATCCAGCGTATTTCCTGGACCGCAGTAATATCCGCCTTGTACTGCGTGAGGATTCCTTCTAGTTTATGAGCAGCTCTGGGAGTGTACAGGGTTCTGACATTCCAGGAGCATACTCGCAAATCGTGTTCCTTTTTCGTGCGTTGTCGTCGTCGAGTGTCCGTCCGTGTATCCGAGGCATCTTGCTCATTCATAACTTTAGGTCTTTTTTTTCGTGGGCGGATTGTTAGCCCGCCGCACAACCGCCATTCTGGTCGGGGTTTTTTTTCACTGCATACGTTTGTTCACCTCAGAGGCTATTCAGAGGGCGCCGCGAGGAGGCCGTATGTCAACTTGACCCGGGCATTTAAACAGGGATCGCTGCTGGCATCTCGCCAGGTTGAGAGCAATCAACAACTTTACCCTGTATGTCCGAGCCCATGCCTGCACTACTGCACTACTATGGGTTCACTAAATGTTTTAATTTGAGGCGCATTCATCGACTTCCGTAAATGAAGTGTATTTCGTTTCTAATCCAGTAAGAACGGGGTGTTTCATGAGGCGATACAACTACTGCAGGTTCCCATTTTTTGTTATGAAGATACACAACATTTTGACCTTTTCCTAATAACATATCTTTTCTTGGCCGCCTAATGTTTGCCGTTCTTGCTTGTTTTCTTTCTAAAAGGTAAGGTACATTAGATGATACGTTCTGTTCTAACTGTTTGCTCTGTATGGGTATTTTGGTCCTTAATTTTCGTGACATTAGCATTTCCGCAGGAGAAAAACCTATACCCGGTACCGGTGTGACTCTGTAGTCTAATAATGCTAGTTCTATATTTGCTCTTCCTATTTTCCTCAACATACTCTTAACTATCAGCCCACACATTAGACTGTGGAAACCGTGGGCTTGAAAATATAAGATCAAAATTCATTTCTTTCGATAAATTAACTAAAGTGAATGAGTTAAACGGTTGGTTGTCGGCTACTATTATCCTAGGGATTCCATGCACTGAAAACATTTTTATCAATACATTTATCACACTATTTGCCGTCTTGTCCGTAAGATGAAATAATTCGATCCAATTGGAATAATAATCTATAGCAACTAGATAGTATTTACCCCCGTATTCTAAAATATCCCACACACCCACCTTGTTAAATGGTAATTCTGGAACAGGATGAGGTGTTATTAAATGTTTTTTGTTTTGCGACCTATTCCTTTCGCAGATTTGACATTTAGAGATATACGACTCTATATCTTTATACATTTGAGGCCAATACATTATTTGTTTTGCTCTGTCAAGTGTTCTGGTTGTACCCATATGGGATTCATGTAACTGTGATAGCATTTCACCTCTTAGAGCCTTAGGCACGAAAACACGGTCTTCAAAGAACACTAAATCGTCTTCCACGTAAATTTTGTCTTTCACTTCCCAGAAACCTCTCAAGTTTTCATCGAGCATATGTTTTGCTAGCGGCCAGCCTTCTCTATAAATTTTAATAAGGACTTTTAGTACTTCATCTTTATGAGTCTCCTCCTGAAACTGTATTTTTCTCGATTTACTCATATTCACGGTATGAACGAGGTCTTTGAGTGGAGTGGAGGAATCGAATGTCTCGATAATAAATCGGCTATATGGAGGAATTTTCCTGCAACAACTTTAACATCCAGTTTATATTTGGCAAGCTTTAACTTCATTCTCTGTAACCTATGCGAATCGACACAAGAGGCGTGTGATCAGTATGAATCGTAACTTGCTGCCCATAAATATATCTATTAAATTTCTCGCATGCATAAACGATGGCTAACATCTCTTTTTCAATTTGAGCATAACGAATTTCTGTCTCCGTCAAGCTCTTAGAAGCATATGCTACAGGCTTATCGTTTTGCATAAGGCAACACCCAAGACCATTTTGTGAAGCATTGGTCTGAATCGTTATTGGGATGGATGGATCAAATGTTTGTAAAATTGCATGTTTTTTTAAAACATTTTTAATTTTCCCTAACACCTCCGAATGATTACTTGTCCACATAGACTCCACATTTTTGACCAACAATTGGCGAAGTGGCGCATTAAGCTCAGCAAAATCGGGTATAAAAGATCGTAGATAGTTTAGCGTACCCATTATCTTTTCTAGTTCTTCTTTGTTCTGTGGGTCTCTAATTTGAAGAATTGCATTGATACGTTCGGGGTCTGGAGCAATAGTATCACCTGTGAAAATATGTCCTAAATACTTAACTCTATCCATGCGATATTGAAGCTTATTTTTATTAAATTTTACATTAATAGCACGTGCCTTCTCTATAACTTTTTGAACGTTAGTATCATGCTCATCTAATGTCCTTCCTCCTACTATCAGGTCGTCGATATACACAAAACAACCACTTAGCTTACCAAAATGTTTAGTGTTCAGCTTCTGAAATATTTCGGGGGCTGCCTTTGTTCCAAAGGGAAGAACGTTGTACTCGTAAGTACCAAAAGGTGTGCTAAAGACTGTTAACTCTTTGAAAGACGGATAAAGATTTATCAGCCTTCTCGAAAATCAAAAACTGTGAAATATTTAAAACCATTCATTGCCGGACAAAAATCTTCCAATGTTGGTATGAGAAAGTATTCGTCCTTTAAGTGTTTACTAAGATCCCCTGGATCTAGACATAAACGTAGAGTGCCATTCGATTTTTCTACCACAACTAATTGGTCTGTCCATTCTGAGGGCTCCTCTCTTTTCCCAATAATACCTCGTGTCTCCATTTCATCCAACGTACTCTTGACCTTAGCATGCAGGCTCAATGGAATACGCCGTGGAGGCTTACTAATAGGTATTGTGTTGGGTTTCAGAACTAGCTTACAAGTCTCTGGAAAGCTCCCTAATCCTTTAAAAATATCCCTATAAATTTGTTCTTGAAATCATCGCTAACCTCGTTTACTCTATGAATTAAATTGAAATCAAGGCATGTTTTTAGTCCTAACATTGGTTTACATAATAATGTATTCAACATCTAACTTTTTGTCCTTGTATTCTGTCGGCAATACAATAGAACCCACGGTCTGTATCTGAAAGCCACCATATGCTTCTAACCTTGTCGTTGATGGCTTTATGTTATGCATTTGTGTTAATCTTTTTACTATGTCGTATGTGATAATGTTCACCTCAGCACCACTGTCCAGCTTAAAATCAATACGGAACTCATCTATTTTTAGTGTCTTATGCCAACTATTTCTTGAGCTTGGACCAAAACGGAACACACTTACATACACTACAGACTCATTAGACTCACTTGAATCATAATCATAATTAACTTCATCAACTTTTTTGGCATTATACCCTACTTGTACGTTACGATTTATTTTACATACCAAAGCAAAATGATTAAAGTTGCCGCAGGCCAAACACCTTTACCATCAGCGGGAGATCTTCCTAGCACTTGTTTCCGATTACACATATCACACTGCTTAATACTTTGTTCACAACTTCTTTGACTACCCCACATCCTTTGCTGATCTCCATCTCTAGAAATCTAGAATGAAATTTGGTACTTTCTGTTTTATTAAATTTTTTATTGTCTCGATAACCCCCTGATATAGCAGCAACAACTGATCCCCGCTCATTTTCCATCCGCTTGGCTTGTCTTTCTGCCTCCTCAGCTACTCTGCAAATTTCTTTTGCTCTCGTCAATGTCAGGTCATCTATTTTAAGTAGTTGAAGTCGTACAGTGTGATCCGTTATCCCGATCACGATACGATCTCTTATCATAGACTCCTTTTGTGCTTCGAATTCGCAGCTTTCGGCTAGTTTTGTGATGTCCGAAAGGACTGCTCCATTGGTTCTCCCTCTCGTTGGTATCGGGAGAAGAACAAATAACGCTCATATACTACATTTGCTCTAGGCACGTAATATGTATGAAATGCTTTTATGACGTCATTGTTTTTTTTTTCTTTGTACTTCGTTTAACGGCAGCGTATTAAAAACTTCTATTGCTTGATCACCGGCACATGAAGAAATCGTGCAACTTGGATATCCTCGGCTTCTTTTGTTGTTTTTGACGCCACTGTATAAATGTCCCAGTTATTCTTGAATTTACGCCAATGTTCTTTTATATTGCCATCCATTATTAATGAGCTAGGCTTCTTAAAATGATCACTGCCTTCACTCATTTTACCTGTTCGACTTTACGTACACCTTGCACAAATATTTTTTTAAATTAAAATACCGGCTGCGTCATTTTGTATTAAAATGAAACACCACTTTATATATATGTATGACTTAGGCGTATGATCTTTATTAGCTGACTGATGTTTAACAACTGCCGCATAAGCAAAAGGAAGAGAGAGAGATCAGCAAGTGATGGTGTGCATAATTACATTCAGCGCTGTTATACAAATATACATGCATAAAGTGGCATACGAGTCTATATATCACCAGTAGCCCAGGCTACTGGTATCTTTTGAAGATTCCACATCAGTTTGGCGCAACCAAAAAAAAAAAAAAAATTGTTTTATCAACAGATAAAGCGAACATAACATGACAAGATTACAAAGCCGGAAGCCAGAAGATTATAAGACGGAAGCCTGTAGGGATGAGAACGGACACCTAGTAGTAGAATCGCAGTCGATGCTGAGAATATGAAAAAACCACTTCTGCAGACTGTATAACGGCGACGTTAGTCAATATACCGCTGTCAGGCAGAATGATCCATTTCTAATCGACGAGGACCGCAGAGAATTCCGTCCTCCTGACCTCGACGAAGTTAAGATTGCCATATCGAAGCTTAAGTCGAATAGAGCTGCTGGCGCAGACGTACTATCTGCTGAGCTCATCAAGGCAGCTGAGGATGAGCATGTATCACCTCATCTGTAAGATATGGACAGAGGAAAGCATGCCCGAGGAATGGAGTCTCAGCATCGTATGCCCGATCCACAAAAAGAAGACCTCTCTGATTGTGCCAATTACAGAGGAATAAGTCTCCTTAGCATCGCCTACAAAACCTTCTCTGCCGTTTTGTGTGAACGCCTGAAGACTTTTGTAAATAAGCTGATAGGTCCTTATCAGTGCGGATTCAGGCCGGGAAAGTCCACTATCGACCAAATCTTCACACTACGGCAGATCCTGGAAAAAAACAATGAATTCCAAGTCGACGCTATGTCTACCTTTGACATACCTGCTTAACTCGTCCGACTATACAGGATGACTTTGGAGAATGCTCGCTGCTCCATCCGAATAAGTGTTTACCGATAGTCTTGATGTCAAAAAGGATTTAGGCAGAGCGATGCGCTGTCGTGTGATTTCTTCAACATTATATTGGAAATGATTGTGCAAACATCACTGGCCAATGCGAGAGGCACAATCTGTTTCAAATCCTCGCAACTCCTTGCATACGCTGACGATATTGAAATAGTCAGAAGAGATGTCAATGAGGCGTTTATGAGTATTGAGGCGAAGGCGATGAAAATTGGTTTGGCAATAAGTGAGGGCAAAACTAATTATGTACATAATATGTATGTGTGTTGGTGTTACAATCCATGAAGAACATGAGCCGAGCTTCTCTCAATCACCCATGTTGTGTGTGATTTCATTTTTCCCATAGGTGAAAGGGACCTACAGTTTATTGCCGGTTCCGAACGGCGAATTTCGAGAAGCTTTTCATGACAATTTTACTACAGGGGGTTTTGTCAGAACCCCGCTGAGGAGAAACACCGTGAAAAACACTTTCGATGACATGGCTGTGTCGCGATTCGATCCCGTGTCATCGGCGTCAGAGGCAAACACACTACCCACTGCGCCACGGTGCTCTCATCAAAAAAGGACGCTCACCACCGAACGTTTGTATTGACAGATATAATTTTGAAAAGCCATTAAGGCTTCGCGGAAACATACAACTATTGGGAATTCATATCAAACGAACGAAATAAATAAATACATAAATAAAAGGTCATTAAGGACTTTGTCTACCTTGGCTCCGCAGTGACTTGGAACAACGATATCAGTTTCGAAGTCAAACGCAGAATTATTCTTGCTAATGGTTGTTTGTTTGGGCTCAGGAGGCAATTGAGTAATAGAGCCCTCTCTCGAACGACAAAGTTGGTCGGTTTGACAGAAAGATTTTGAGTGTGATTTCCGGTCTTATAAACGCAGACGGGGGTTGGAGAAAAAGTTTCAGCCACATGCTTTACGGGCTGTACAGCGACATGAGTCTAGTCATGCGTGTGCGGATTCAACGATTAAGATGGCTAGGCCATGTAGAGCGAATGGACACCATAGCTCCAGCCCGAAGAGTTTTTGAATCCAACCTCAAGGGTCGAAGAAACAGAGGACGGCCGCACTTAAGATGGTGCACACAGGTGGAAGGGGACCTCAGCAAGTGGGTGTGCGGCAATGGAATAGGCTAGCAAAAGATCGTAGAAGTTGGATGGGCGTGTTTGCTAAGGCTACGAACTGTAGCGCCCGATAAGAAGAAGCAGAAGTTTCAATGTGATAAAAATTTGATAGTATGCTAAGTTTTTAAAAATTAAGTTTTCTTAGCTCTCAAACTATATATTGATTAAATGCCGAAATAATATTAAAGTCAGAAGCCATTAAATGAATGAATAATATTGGTTGGCTTAGAGTGCTCGCATGTGGTCATTAAAGTATTTCTATTGTAATTAAATTAGTCTTAATCATTTGGTCTAGCTTATCGTAGCTATAAGAATATAGTAATAAAATAAATTTTAAACTGTAAAGAAAAGTGGGGGCGCATATTTAAGAATTTCGATCAAAGCAGGAAGTTGTTACAATGCACCATCTACTGCCTAAAAGAGTTCCTCAAGTCTACGAAGATAATTGGCCTAAAGCCTAAAAGCGTACAACAATCATTTGTTTACTTCTAAATGAAAGTGAAACCAATCCACAAGCGACGTTTTGTCATCCACTGTATCTATAAATCGCCATTCATGTTACCTAATCTACCTGTTTTGGCGATGGTGATGGTGATCGCGACACGGCTCATCGACCGTCGCCATCATCCAGCCATTCATTTTCTGAGGTTTATTGCAAAATCCCATCCACCGATTCCATCACTCCGCTATCACAACCAAAGCTCTGACATAACTCACTTGCCGTGAATGTAAATGCAAACATTAGTGGAAGCGGCGACAAAGCTTTTACCAATCCGATAACATAGTGGCAACAACAGACTTAACCATCTGATCACCAGACAAATCAGACTTTGCTACTATGCAAGATCGGTAGTAGGAAAGTCTGTGTTCGGTGATCGGTACGAAGCGTGTTTGCGAATTCTGCTCTTCGAAATTCTGTGTTTTTTGTTTCTTCTGAACAATTCACTTGACACCAATCGAAAGGGCAAGCAAAACAAATAGAATGACCAAAGCTTCATTGACCTTACAGTGGCTGGGTTTAGTTGCGATCGGTAGCTTGTCACTAGCGGACGTGGTCACCATATTGCCGAATAGTTCTGCGACCATATCCTGTGATATTCCAAACGAAAGTGTGCTCGGCCGTTGTGTCGGTGTGACCGAATGCGCCGCGTTTTTGAAAGTCTACAATGAAACGGGTTCTTTCGAAACATCTGCGCAACCGGAATTGAGGCGTTTCCTGGAAAAAGTGCAGTGCGAAAGTGAAAGTGGGTCGTCGTCGTTGCCGACGATTGTCTGTTGTCCTTTGAATGGGCGCGATTATGCCCATCCGGCTGTGGAAGTGTCGAAAGTTCCGAGTCAAAGAACTTTGAATCTGGGCAGGTTACGGAATAAAACAAAGAAGCTGAAGCGACGGATTCAGAAAGTCGAGAATGCCGGAAAGTATAGTTTATACAATGAGTGTGGCAAGCAGGTGACAAACAGGATTTATGGCGGTGAAATCGCCGAGTTGGATGAATATCCTTGGCTGGCGCTTCTGGTATACAGTTCGAGTTAGTACCGGCCGATTAGGTACCGGTTGAGAATCAGTGAATTAACGTGTTTTAATTTTGTTTTGAATAGATGACTACGGATGCAGTGGGGCATTGATAGATGATCGGCATGTCTTGACAGCTGCACATTGTGTTCGGGGCGTCCGGGTACGAGAAAAAAACGGGCTGTAAGTGAAAGTTATATAATCTCTATCGGACTAACTGGTTCAGGTGTTTGTTTGGATTGATTAAGAGATGCGCTATGTCAGTAGAGAGGAATGTGTTATATATTTATTGACCTTGGGTGATGTGGTATGATGCAATAGTGCATTATTCTCACCAGGGAGGTAAATATTTCGTGCCATTTGAATATCGGTCGGTAGATTGTGAATTTGATTCTTTCGAATTGCATGCGACGGGGTGTTTATTTCAAAGGTATTCGTTGCATTTGTGATCGTCCGAAATCGGGTTTTAAGACGAAGAGGTGGTGAGTGTCGATTGTCCAAGATCTGTCGTAGCGTAAATATTTGGTCTATTGTGGATTTACCTAACAACTTAACAACTTCTTTTGGACCTTTAACTGGTCGTTGTGCTTCCACGACAACGACGTGGACGCCGTAACTGATATTATCGCAAATATTATCCGAATCGGCATGGAACATTTTATTCCCAGCAAGATTAAAAGCACCAGACCTAAGGATAATACGTGGTTTGACTTGAGCTGCAAAGAGGCTATTAGGCCCAGGGCCTACAAGGCAAACAGTTCTGAGAAAAACCAAAAAAAGTACATACGAGCCAGAAATTACTTCAACACCCACATTCGACGGGTTAAATTCTAGTCCGACGATGCTGAGATTCCATTCGTCGGGCATGCTTTCCTCCGACCATACTTTGCGAGATGGTGCATGCACCTTACCAGCTCATCTCCAGCCGCCTTAAGAAGCTCAGCAGACAGGCCGTCTGCGCCCGCGGCTTTATTAGACTTAAGTCTTGATATCGCTATTTTGACTTCGTCTAGGTCGGGTGGACTGGATTCTGTTAAATCGTCGCCCATTACGAATGGCTCGTTCTGCCTGACAGCGGTATCTTGTCTATCATCGCCGTTATACAGTCTGCAGGACTGGTCTTTCCAAATCCTCAGCATCGACTGCGATTCTACTACCAGTTCTCCATTTTCATCCCTGCAGGCCGCCGCTCTGGCTTTATAGCCATGGCATGTTCGTTTTACCTTATTGTAAAACTTACGGGCGTCATTCCTGCGGATGCATCTCTCCATCTCCTCGATCTCACGCTTTCCGTGCTCTCTCTTCTTTCATCTGGAAAGCGTGTGTTCCTCTCTTTTCCTCTGCTCACAGATTCCGCGAGCAGCTCTCGTCCGTCGTTGCAGCGTAGCTTGTTTTCGCATTGTTCATCGAACCATGGGTTTCTAGGTGGTGGCGGTTTGAAACCCAGCACCTCTGAGGCATTGATGGCACTCTGGCAATGCACCCATTCCTATTGTTTGTTTATGCTGCTGTGGGCGGATTTTGAGAGAGCTTGGAGGAGACACGATCGGCAAAGATTCTGGCAGTCTCTTGCGATTGTAGCTTTCCGATGTCAAACTTACGTAGTTTTACTCGACTCCTAAGCATTCTTAATATCCTCATGCGTATCTTGGGTACAACAAAGTAGTGGTCCGAGTCGATGTTGGCCCCTCGGTAGGTTCGTACGTGGAAATACAGAAGGAGTGTCTGGCGTCGATCGCAATGTGATCAATCTGGTTGGTGGTCGATTGATCAAAAGACCGCCAGGTACCCTTGTGGATGTTGAGATGGGGGAATCGCGTGCTTGCTATAAGGAAGTTACGCCCCGCTAGGAAATCGATTAGCCTAAGTCCGTTGTCGGATGTTGTGTTATGGAGACTATGTTTTCCTATGCATTAAGATCTCCTAGGAGTATTTTTGTGTCGTAGCTGGGATATTAGGCATATGTTCTGTCTAGGAGATCGTAGAATTTTCTTCCGTTCGGGCGTAAGCGCATATTAAGCTAATGTTTCCAAATGTAGCTTTGATGCGGATTGTTATGAGATGTTCGCTTATATCTCGGAAGCTTGAGACTTTTTGTCGAAATCTACCTCGAATAACGAATCCGCACCCGAATAGGCGCTGTTTGTTCTCCTCGTAGCAGTTCTTGGAGTGTGGTTATATCTGCTTTATAACAGTTGAAGATTTGCTCCAATTGATCGCCTGCACCCGGTCTCTCAATTCCGTTAGTCGTTTGGAGGGGTCGTCAGCTTTGTATCCGTCCGTAACCGAGGCTTTTTATTGTTTCGGAACAAGTAGGTTTTTACGTGATAGGAATGTTACCCCTAAGCACAACGCCCAACCTGGAGGGCCAGGTTCCTCTTTCCCCAGGAACAAGGGGTTGGGTCGCTGCACGTATTGGTTCACTACCTGGCAGGTGCCAGGGTAGCATCCAGGGGGGCCACGCGGAGGCTGTGTGTCAACTTGGATTGAGCAGGGAAGCTCGCGTTTACCATGTTAAACGCGATCAACTTCTTTGCTCTGTTTGCTCGCTTCCTCCCCCCTATTATCAACAATTACCTTGTTCTAAAATAAAAAGCGAATCGCCGTATGATACTGCTCTTTTTCCATTTTGACGAAAACTTATAACGAAAATGTCTGCCAAATGGGAAATTAAGTTTAAATGCGATGGGAATCACACACCTGTGCTTAAAACCAAAATATTCTTATAAATATTCTTTCGTTATTGTGTTGAATATGATGTTTTATTCTTTAATAAACTTTCAGAAAGCATGTGCGCTTGGGTGAATTCAACGTGAAAACAGAGCCCGATTGTATAGAGGAGCAAAACTATCTCAACTGCAATGACGCTGCATTGGACATGGCAATTGACCGTATCTTCGTTAACCCGGATTATAATGAATTTTCAGCAAATAAGTTCAATGATATCGCCATCATCCGTCTCAAAAAAACCGTTTCGTTTACACATTTCATTATGCCGATTTGTCTACCAGATGCTAGAAACATTAACGACGAACCGTTCCAGCCCGGGCAAATGTTCTCAGTTTCCGGTTGGGGACAGACAGATTTGTGTAGGTCACGCTATCAAGTCTTTCGTGATACAACCTACCTATGTATGATTTGTCTATATTTTCAGTTGACAAATACTATCCAAACATCCAGAGTCCGATTAAATTAAAACTACGCATACCACTAGTGCCTCGGGAGACTTGCACTCAGATACTCAAAACGTTCGGAGTCGAAGTTGGACCGAAACAAATCTGTGCTGGAGGTGAGTACGCCAAGGATACATGCGCCGGAGACAGTGGTGGTCCGTTGATGTATTTTAATCGTAAACACTCACGCTGGGTGGCTTATGGAATTGTAAGCTATGGATTTACACAGTGCGGCATGGCGGGCCATCCGGCTGTGTATACAAACGTTTCGGAGTATATTGATTGGATACGAGAAACACTTGAAAGCTAACGTACCAAAATCTAGACTGTTTTACAAGCACCTTAAAGTATCTCAGAAATCTTTAGGATATATATGTAAGGAATTATGTAGGTAAATATAAATGTTTATGTCAATTGTGTTCATAGAGTTCGTGAGTAATTAACTTATTGGCTTTTGTTTGATTTGATTGGTCCCGGGCACGGGATGGGAATCTTGTGAAGTTTGTTGTCACGTCATCGATTGCTTCATCATGTGAAATATGTATGATCGGTTGTGCTTTCTCCGGCACGTATGGTTCATAGACTGGGTGAGTTGTATATATGATGCAACTGATTGCGTTGGCGGGGGCCGGTTATTGCCCCATAGGCAATGCTTTGATGTGAATTGGGTGAAAGTGAATTTGTCTGTTGTGAACTTGACTTACACACAGACGTGTTTTGGTTTCAATTAATTCGATTCTTGAGCTTGCGCTGCGGAAGTTGACCAAGTTAACGAACACGTGCTTATGGAATCGGGGGCTCTTAATTGGTTTGTAAACGTTGAGCGGTTTGGGTAACCGGAAAGCGGCAAAATTAATGAAAAGTGAATAAGTGAACGAGTAAAGCCAATTGGATGGTTGGTTATTGGGAAGTTTTTGAGAGAGAATGCAATTTGGATGCGGTATCTTGGTTTACCATTGGATTATCCATATATTACATATGTTTACGTTAATTCGTAAGTTTATAAATTCACAGGGATACAGTCATACAGTCAAAGGAGAGGGAGCGAGCAAACAGAGCAAAGAAGTTAATCGCGTTTAAGGTGGCAAATGCCAGCTTCGATCTCTGTCCCTGCTTAATGCAAGTTGACACACAGCCTCTGCGTGACGTCCCCTGGAATCCGCCAGATAGTGAACTATTGTGTGCAGGCCACGTGACCCTCCAAGTTGGGGGTTGTGCTTAGGCGTTAAAAGTTAATTTTTGCGAAGCAACCACAAGCCTCGGTTATGGCCGGACAAAAAGCTGACGACCCCTGCAAACAATTAAATGACTCGAGAGTATGCACCTGGAATGTGAGGTCCTTTAACAGACCGGTTGTAGGCAATTAATTGGAGCAAACCTTCAGCTGCTATTAAGCAGACATAACCGAAGTCCAAGAAGTGCGATGGGATGGACCAGGCAATAGACGGATGAAAAACTGCGACATCTACTATGGTAATTGCTACCGGGTAAACTCGAGCTTCTCAGGCGACCCGGCGCGTCCCCAGGTGGCGGATAGGGAAAGGCCACGTAATGTGGTAGGGGTCATTGTACCCCCGCGGACCAAGAGCAATTACATTCCCAAGTCAAGGTGGCTTGGAATACGTGTCGAGGACTGAATGGTGCAGGGAATACAAAAATGTGCATCGCTAACGTACGATCCCTATACGATACCAGGCGCCCTCACATTGTAATTAGCCTTGCATCTACATGGGAGCTCTGTAGATGTTGACCAACAATTCTCGCCATACTCGTGGGTCCAATCTATGCACAAACAACAAAAACAAAAACAAAACACAACAGAAAACAGGACACTAACGGAGTCGGAGGAAGAATACCTCCTCCGCTCACCAGTACACAAAACGGAGACAGAAGATATAGAACCATCTCCAAATCCTGCTACCACGCTCCTGTCTAATAATACGGACAATCAAACTGCTCAGGCACCAAATGGTCCAAGCACTGAGGTTGCAGTGGTCAGCGACGCCAAAAAACCTCGGCAGAAATATGACTATTTCACCGGGGCCCAAAGGCAACGAATCGCCGCACTAATCGGGGAGGGAATAGAGCCCGAAGAGGCGAGGCGAAAAGAAAAAGCAAGATCGAGAGCATGCTTGCGGAAAGGGAAGCTAACAAAAACCCAGACTTGCCAAATCCCAAACGCAACCGATCAAACGACAACTCCCTTGTGGAGAACACTTCGAAGAAGAGTCGACCACACACAGAGACACCAAGTAGCTCATGTGCCGGTAAACGAAATGATCGCCCTGGATCCGCTGGTGAAGCCAAAACTAAACCCACTAAAGGAACTAGTGGAGGTGCACGAGAGCGTACGGAAGCACCCGAGCCATCCTATCGGGATGCTATTGCTCGGTGCAAAGTCGCTATCATGCACTCGCTACACCCGCAAGAGACCCTAACTGATCAACAAATAAAGTTAGTGAGGAAGAGCCTGCTAGAGGAAATAGACAAGGCAGATAAGAATTGTCCTGCCCTCAGATTCGAGGCCACCTCAGCCAGAAACGGATGGCTATCTATCACCTGTCACGATACAGAGACCAAAAATTGGCTCATGTCGTCGATAAAGAAGATTAAGCCATGGAAAAACGCAGATCTGTGTGCAACTCAGGGCAATGACATCCCCAAGTTATACACCTGCGTAACTTTCGTCCCCGAAGCCGACGACCTAACCAAGGACACCTTCCTTATGCGCATAATGGAGAGTCCTCAGGATCGCCAAGAAAAAAAGCGGTGGGGACCAAGTAACCTTTGCCATTGATGAGACATCCAAAGACGCCATCGTGAAGCAAATGTTTAAACTGTTCCTCAACTTCTCCCAGATCCAGGATCAAGGGAATTCCCAAGCAGGCAAAGATAACTGCGGACAACAAAATCAAGGACAGGGCACAAGCCCATCCGAAGTGCGATGCCCAAAGTACACTGGCCATGCCCAGGAAAGAAAGTGAGGAACTCGGCGTGCATAAGCCAAGCCAGAGAGCAACAACTACTGCATCTGGTGATAGTGAATCAACCACAGAGGCAACGAAAGTACCCCAAACGTCAAGGCCGCCTGAAGAAACTACTCGGGCAACCAGGACTTCAGGGGTCAGCCCTATGGTTGTACCAGTCACTAACACTGGCGGCCCTGCCAGTATCTCGCTTAATCCACCATGTCATGATTAAAGTGCATCCAAATAAATCTACAGCATGCAAAGGCCGCGTCTGCGGTACTGAGCCATAGATTTAATAAGGAGCACTTTGATATAGCCTTTATCCAGGAACCCTATACGGTCAAAGACCAGATCAAAGGAATATCAGGTGAGCTGCTCTACGACTCCACAAATGATGGACGACCTAGGGCTTGCATAATGATTAATAACACCATTAAAGCCATTCCCATTTCAGAATATACGAATAAGGACCTGGCAGCTGCCGTTATTCAGCTATCCACTGCGGAAGGTAGGTCAGATGTCGTAGTTTGCTCAGCCTACCTACCGGGCGACTCCACCGACCTGAGCTTCACACCACTGCAGGATCTCCTAGACTACTGTGGAAGAAGAGGCTCACAAATCATCATATGCTGTGACGCAAACGCCCACCACACAGCATGGGGAAGCTCGGGCACTAACAAAAGAGGTGAGTACTTGTTAGAATGTATTTGCAAGAATAACCTCAATATCATAAACCGAGGAAATAGTTCCACCTTTATGAATAGAATTAGAGAAGAGGTACTAGACCTCACCCTAACCACACCGTTCATAGGCAACTCTATCCAAAACTGGCATGTCTCAACAGAAACATCGATGTCAGATCATCGACAGATCTGTTTTGGCATAAAAGTAGGAGATAGAATTACCAGAACATACAGACAACCGAGAGCGACAGACTGGGACACATATAGCCTGGAAATCGCACAATCGATCGGAAACTGTCCCAATAGCATCAGAGACATAGACAGCCTCGAACTCAGCTGTGACAGCCTCAATGCTACCATCTTATCTGCCTTTCACAACGCTTGCCCAGAGAAAGTTAATTAAGGCAATCGTACCACTCCGTGGAACAGCAATCTGGCCAAGCTAAGAGCACTGACCAGAAAACTGTTCAACAGAGCTAAACGGACTGGTGACTGGACACAGTACCGTGCCTCACTCACCAACTACAACCAAGAGATTAGAAGGGCCAAAAGAGACTCATGGAAAAAGTTCTGCAGTAGTCTGTCAGACATACAGAGCAGCGCTCGCATCCACGGAGTCCTCACCAAAGAGCACACTAACCAAATTGGACTGTTGAGGAGAGCAGATGGCACTTACGCGGAGAATGGTACAGAAGTACTGAAAATTCTAACCAGTACGCACTTCCCAGACTCCAAAATCATTCCCTCTAATCTCTCTAACATACCTCCGCAGATCAGGGCAACTAGACCCAACAGGGAGGTATGGAAGAGAGCACAAAAAAATTTCCACGAGGGAAGCATAAAATGGGCCATTAACTCTTTTGTCCCGTACAAATCCCCGGGGGAGGATGGCATCTTCCCAGCCCTCCTTCAGAAAGGAAGTGCGATAACTAGCCCCATGCTGATCAACATCTTTAGAACCAGCTATGCATGGGGATACATACCAACGAGCTGGACAGAGGTAAAGGTAAAATTCATTCCCAAAGTAGGCCGTAGACCCACAGACCTGCCTAAGTCCTACAGACCGATAAGCCTTACCTCTTTTTTCCTAAAAACATGGAAAAAATTCTGGATAGGCATATCAGGAACGGTGCCCTGAAAAGATCACCACTTCACAAAACCAATATGCCTACCAGCCTGGGAAATCGACCACGCATGCTCTTCAGGAGCTAACAGCCCGGATCAACAAATCCCTGAGCGACAAAGAAATTGCGATAGGTTGCTTTCTCGATATTGAGGGTGCTTTCGATAACACCGACTACACCCAAATAAAACGTTGCATCCTCAGCACAGGGGTGGATAACACCACATGCAATTGGATCCAACACATGCTTAGCAATAGGAAAATAAACACCTCACTAGGCAATGATAAGATCAGTGTTAATGCCGCGAGAGGATGCCCTCAAGGTGGGGTTCTCTCACCTCTCTTGTGGTCCATCGTGGTAAATGAACTGATTAACATACTCAGCAACAATGGTTTCTATGTCCAAGGCTATGCTGACGACATAGTGATCCTGGTTAGAGGCAAATTCGAAAACACGGTCTCGGAACTCCTCCAACGGGCACTAAATCTTGTTGCAAACTGGTGCACAAAGGTTGCACTAAAGGTCAACCCTAGGAAAAGCACTATAGTCGCCTTCACCAAAAGGAGGAATAGGCACAAACTCACCAAACCTACCCTCTTTGGTGAAACGATAGAGTTCTCAAAAGAAGTCAAATATCTAGGGATTACTCTAGACGAAAAGCTCACTTGGAACTCTCACATTACAAAAACCATTGAGAAAGCCAGGATCTCTTTATGGACCAACAAAAGTCTCACTGGCAAAAACTGGGGTACAAACCCCAAAATGACCCGCTGGCTATACACAGCAATCACCAGACCAATCCTCACATATGCTGCGCCCGTCTGGTGGCACAAAACAAAACAAGCAACAGTGCAAGCCAAGCTCAACAAATTGCAAAAGCTAGCTTGCATCTGTATCACTGGGGCCATGAGAACAACCCCCACAGCAGCACTAGAAGTCATCACAGACCTGCCACCTCTTCACCTCCAACTGAAGAAAGAAGCAATGGTCTTCGCCCATAGATTGATCGTGGAGGATGACTCTAACCGTAGGCTCTTTCACCCTGATATCCTTACGGAGTTAAACAGCCATGAAATCCTAATGATATCTCTCTCAGACAACTGTCTCCCCAGATACAACTTCAGCCAAAACTACAAGGTCACATTCCCCAACCGACAAAACTGGGAACAGGATAGACCCCCCTTCAATCGTGGATCCTACGTGTGGTACACAGATGGCTCCAAAACGAACGAAGGCCTTGGGGCTGGAGTTTACGGAGCAAATACTGGCACATCCATCTACGTCAGCATGGACAGATATAACTCCGTTTTTCAAGCAGAGATATTTGCTATAGAACTCTGCCTCAGAGAAAATTTAAACAGAAACATACTTAACAAAAACATTTACATTCTCTCTGACAGCAAGGCCGCACTTCTAGCCCTAAAGAGCTATGAAGTCACCTCCAAACTGGTATGGGACTGCCTACGTTTACTTCACCAGCTGGCAGGCACAAACAGAGTTCATCTCATTTGGATACCTGGACACAGCGGCCATTCAGGCAACGAAAAGGCGGACCTACTAGCTTGGAAAGGCTCCGCATCACCATTCATGATGCCACGGCCTTTCTGCGGCATACCCATCAGCACCACCAAATGCTGCATAAACAATTGGTTAAGGAACACGACGGATCACTACTGGTCACAAACGAAAGGTAGCAGACAAGCCAAGTTGTTCCTCCCAACTACATCTCTCAACAGAACGAAACAACTCCTCATGCTCTCGAGGAGTCAGATTCGCTTAATCACAGGTTTCCTTACTGGACACTGCCCAGTCAACAAACATCTCAAGACGATGGGCATCATACAAGATGACACTTGCAGAATGTGTAATGAAGACGAAGAAACAGCAGAGCACATACTATGCCACTGTAACTGCCTTGTCAGTACACGTCATCGTCACTTAGGCAAGTATTATCTTGAAGCAGAAGAAATCGCTGCTAGCTCACTCAAAAGCATACTAAGTTTTATCACAAACTCAGGATTCTTGAGTGAACTGTAAGTGGGGGACATCACAATAGGCCCACTCGTGGCCGCAGTGATCAGGCGACTTTGTCCCACCCCCCGTACCCTCTCTAACTCTAACTATGGTAATTGCTACAAGGAGAACAAATAACGCTTATTTGGATGCGGATTCATTATTCGAGAAAGCCTCCGACAAAAAGACTTAAGCTTTCGGGATGGCGGAGCGTAATCTTCTTCTGACTAGCACACAATTCCCGCATCTCAACATTCACAAAGGAATCTGGCGGACACCTGATCAGTCTACCACCAATCATATTGATCACGTTGCGATCGACGCTAGACACTCCTCCAGCATCGTACATGAACTCACCTTCCGAGGAGCCAACATCAAACTCGGATCACTACCTTGTTGTACCCATTCGTAATGAAGATATCAAGGATGCCACGGAGTCGATTTGGAAAACCAAAGTTTGACGCCGGGAAGCTATAATTGCAGGAGTCTGGTAGGACCTTTGCCGATCGAGTTTTCCTCAACTTCTCGCAAACTTCGATGACACCGGAAAAATCCACAGAACAACAGTAGAAGCATTGCCAGCGTGCCATCAAAGACGCTGCTCTGATGTGTTGGGTTTCAATTAACCGGCAACGAGAAACCCCTGGTTTGATGAGCAGTGCGGGCTTGTAGCAAAGCAAAACGCCTACAAAACCATGCTACACATAGACGGACGTGAGCTGCTCGTGAACATTACGAGCAGAAACGGAGAGAAGAACAGACGCTTTTAAAGAAGAAAAAGAAACAGCAGGAAAAGCGTGAGATCGAGGAGATGGAGGGATGCTACCACAGGAATGATGCTGGCAAGTTTTACGAAAAGATAAAACGAACATGCCAGGGCTATAAGGCCAACATCAAACTATAAAGCGGAAGCCTGTAGGGATGAAGACGGACAACCAGCAGTAGAGTCACAGTCGATGCTGAGAATATGGAAGGAATATTTCAGTAGCCTGATTAATGCCGATGAAAGAGCTAATTTCGCTGTCAGACAGAATGATCCGTTCGCAACGAACAAAGTTGCAAGAGAATTTCGTCCACCCGTCCTAGGAGAAATTAAGCTAGTAATTCAAAACTTAATACTAATAAAGCCGCGGACGCAGACGGCCTATCTGCCGAGCTATCTAAACGGCTGGAGATGATCGGGTAGGGCGCCTGCACCAGCTCATCTGTAAAATATGGTCGGAGGAAAGCATGCCTGACGAATGGAATTTCAGCATTATTTGCCGAGTCCACAAGAAAGGAGACCCTTATAACTGCGCCAACTACAGCGGAATAAGTCTCCTGAACATCGCATACAAGATCGTCTCTGCTGTACCCTGTGAAAGCCTGAAACCCTTTGTGGATAATCTGATAGATTTGTGTCAGTGTGGTTTCAGGCCAGGTAAGTCCACACTAGACCAAATATTCACACTGCGGCAGATCTTGGAGAAGACCCAAGAATACCAAATCGACACCCATCACCTTTTCGTCTATTTCAAAGACGCATATGACAGTGTACATAGAGACGAGCTATAAGGAGCCATGTCTAATTTTAAGTTTTAACATCACCGCCAAACTCGTCAGATTATAAAAGATGAGAACGGAGGTCGCCACCGAATTAACTGAGACCTTTGATGTTAAAAAACGATTTACATAAGGTGACGCACTATCATGTAATTTTTCCAACATCCCGCTTGAAAAGATAATACCAGACTCTATGTCAATGTCAAGTCTGCACAACCGATGGCGTACGCGGATGACATTGGCGTAATTGGACGAACACAGCGGGTTAACGAGGGTAATACGAAATATATGCAGTCAACCAAAAAACCAATTCGGCTCTGTACGTGGAATGCTAGGTCCCTAACATGATCATCCCACCTGATTATCTACCTTGTCGTGGTGTGGGGGCTTTACACCAAAGGATAGTCGTCCCCGTCATCCCCTTTTCACCAACCCAAATCCCATCCCACTCCACTTATCCTATCACACTCCTATCCTGAATATCCAATCCCCATCCCCTGGGCTGGACATAAGGTGTTAACTGAACCGTGCCGAGATGTCGACCAGGCTGAGAGCCCAGACCAAAAATAGCTCAGTCGCAAACGGTGTATCCGGATACCTGGCGCCCTCCGGATTATCTAGCCTTACCTGGGTATTGCGGATCTCTGCCCAGGTGGACATATATGTCTCCGCAACTCGTGGGTACCAAATGTACAATATAAATAATAAAAATAACAATGAGTCCGGATCTCATAAAAAACCGGAAGGGGATGTAATCCCCTCTACATCAAAAGCGGCAAAGACTCCGATCGGAGAATCGACAAACCGCTCCGATGAGTTGTCGGCAAGTAAAGCTGACAACAGGAAATATAACCCATCGTCCAAGGCCTATAAAGACCGGAAGGCAGCCTTAAGAATCATAAAACGATGGGGCCATAATGCCGACCTGACTGAAAAAGAAAAAGAGTCGGTAGCCTGGGCGACAGGAATCCTGACCCAGGAAAAAGTAAAAGCCAAGAGACCCAGATCGTCCCCCGAGGAACCAAAGCGGGAGGCTAAGAAGGCTAGGCTGGGAACACTGGCCAAGCTATCAAAGCCTTTCGGTGAGGTTGCGAGGGAGTGCTTGACGGTAGCTATCATTGATGATAGCAACCCGGACGGAAAAATGACGACTGAGAAATGGAAGGACGTCGACCATGCACTATCGGCAAACTTCCTCAAAATTATGAGAAAGAACCCTAGACCTCCGCCCATCTGTGATGACGCCGGATGGTATCAAGGCAGGGTCAAACTGATAAGCTGTGCCGATGAAAGATCGGTTGATCTTTTAAAGGCCACAGTTTCCGAAATGGGGGAAATATGGGAGGGAGCCAGGCTCAAGGTCGTCACTAAGGACCAGATCCCCAAACGACCGAGAGCTAGATGTTGGATCCCGCTGTCACCAGACAACCCCCTCGAAATTCTTGAGACTATCAATCTCTGTAATCCCAATCTCCCAACAAGAGACTGGAGGGTCGCGAAGCTGGAGGAACCAGAGGACCGATCTAGACAGGCAATCCTTGTGCTGAACAGTGAAGCCCTGGAACCTCTGGCCCAATGTGACCACTACATCAGGTTTGGCTTCAAGAAAATCAAACTTAACATATGTATATAAAAAGGATGAGGAAATGCCACCATCCGGCAACGAAACCATGGCCAACACCGAGGTTAATAAAGACAGCTCAATGGAGCAGGAACCCCCCATCCCCTCGAGGAGCAAGGGCCCTGCGCCGATTGAAGCTGAAATCACAGCAACATCCCTGGTCAACAAGGACCAGGAATCGCTGCTCGACTCCGGAAGCGAGGACTATTCAACTAGCTCGCCGATGGAAGACGATCTTCTCGACCTAAATCTAGAAGACCTCGACACCACCGTGGTGGAGGTCAATCGAATTGATAACAGCCATGATGCTGAGATTAATTCAGATTAACCTCCATCACTCGAAAGCGGCTACCGCTAATCTTCTCCTCAGGCTGACCAAAGGAGAAGAGGACATAGCCTTAATCCAAGAACCTTGTGTTCATGAACACATGGTTCGTGGATTGAGAAACCCAGCCTACAACATATTTACATCACAAAAAGAAGGTAAGCCTTGCATACTCGCAAAGAAATCCATAAACGCTTACCTTCTTCCTAATTACAGCTGCCCAGACACCACAGCGATCGCCTTAGAATCACCCGGGAACAAGCTATGGATAGCCTCTACCTACATGGCGCAAGAAGAGTCCATCCCATCGGACGAGTTAAAAAGACTGGTGAGGGACTCGTTAAACCACCAAGCTGGGCTCCTCATTGGGGCTGATGCGAATGCGCGACATAAATGAAAGAGGTGAGTGGCTTATTGAATTTATTCTTACCTCTGACCTTAATATATGCAATAAGGGTCATACACCCACTTTTGTTACAAAAAATCGAAGGGAGGTACTAGAATAACTCTAGCATCTCCCTCTCTCAATGACAAAATAAGAGAATGGAAGGTTTCTGAGGAACACTCCTTCTCAGACCACCGCTACTTGGTGTACAACTTAGCCTTCACGGTCCCAACCCCAATCGACTCATCATGTAACCCAAGAAGAATTGATTGGGAGCGCTATAGAACCCTTGTTGGCAACTCTGTAGTAAGCCTGGACAACATCTGAAGAAGAAACTTTAAACCTTCTTCTCAATACGCACTTCCCAGGATGCCATGAATCGCAGAACTCATCGCAACCGCGAGGAACCTACTTTCCATCCGCAATAATGGGAAATTTCGAACACATCATCTCCAGAGAGAAAATAATATGGGCGCTAAAAAGTTTCAAGCCCTATAAATCGCCAGGTCCGGATGGAATTTACCCTATCGAACTTACACAAACCATGGAATGGACTATACCATGGCTAGAGATAATCTTCAAAGGATGCCTAGCTTGGAGTCACATTCCAGACAAGTGGAAGTGCGCAAAGGTGCTTTTCATTCCTAAGGCCGGCAGAAACTCTCACACTTCCCCCAAGGATCTAAGGCCTATATGTCTATCATCCTTTGCACTAAAAACCTTGGAAAGGATGGTAGACCTATATATACGCCATAACTTGGATCCGCTCCTAATTTCTAAGGCACAGCATGCCTACGTTAAGGGTAGATCTATCGAAACAGCCTTGCACACCCTAGTGAGGAAAATCGAAAGATCAATCCATCTCAAAGAATACACTATAACAGCCTTCCTAGACATAGAGGGCGCCTTTAACAACGTCACTCCGGAAGCAATAACAGAAGGGTTAGAAAAGCTAAAGGTGGAGAAGACTCTCATAGAGTGGATCAGCGAGCTACTATCAAAACGCAAGATTCACTCGAAATGGGGAAGCCAGGCAATCACCAGAGTGGTTACCAGGGGAACCCCGCAAGGAGGGGTTCTCTCACCTCTTCTCTGGAATGTAGTTATAAATGAACTACTAATCAAACTGGAGGAAGAAGGCCTGGACGTAATTGCCTACGCTGATGACGTTGCCATTTCAATCTCAGGTAAATACCTATCGACACTGAATGACCGTATGCAAACGGCATTCTCAATTCTTTGCAAATGGGCGCATAGCAAAGGGCTCAGGGTTAATCCCCAGAAAACGGAGCTCGTGCTATTCACCAAAAAGCATAGAATCCCGGAATACTGCCCTATCACTTTGCTTGGTACCAGATTAAACTACTCCTCCAGTGCCGAATTCCATGGCATCATACTGGACAGGAAATTAACCTGGAAATGCAACCAAATCGAAAGAGCTAAAAAAGGAACAATAGCTCTCTTTACATGTAAGAAAGCTATAGGGATAAAATGGGGGTTCAATCCCAAGATTACCCTATGGCTCTACACCACGGTCGTTGGACCCATATTAATGTATGGAGCGACTGTCTGGTGGACAGCACTGGACAAGACAACATACCTCAAACAATTCGAGAAGGTACAAAGGCTGGCGTGTTTATGCATTACCGGGGCCCTCAGGTCCACCCCAACGGCTGCACTTAACATGATACTCGACCTTACACCACTCGATATTTTCGGCAAGCAAATTGCCACACAAACGGCCATTAGACTTAAAGCCAACTCGAACTGGAAGAGCTACCTCATTGGCCACTCCTCGATCCTAATTAACAGGTCAACCATGGCAGAAAACCTAGACCTCACAGAACCCACCACAGTCTTGGAAAAAAACTTTACAACGTTCTACCCGGACAGACAAAACTGGACTCGCCAGACTCAACCTCGCAGAAACTGCGTAGACTTTTATACTGACGGGTCTAAAACCAAAGACGGTGTGGGTAGTGGAGTATTCTGCAAGCAACTTAAGCTAAACAAAGCTCTAAAACTATCTAATCACTGCAGCGTTTATCAGGCAGAACTGTTGGCAATAAAAGAGGCTCTGTCCTGGCTGAAGTGGAACGTGATATCCACCACGGATATCCGCATTCTCACGGATAGCCAAGCAGCCTTAAAGTCGCTGGAGTCCTATGTGTACACATCAAAAACTGGCCTCGACTGTCGCCTATCTCTTAACGAGATGGCTGAACAGTTCAATATACAACTTATATGGGTACCGGGACACAGCGACATCACTGGAAATGAAAGAGCCGACACACTCGCCAAAAAAGGAACGACGCTACAATCAACTGTGGTTTGTGAGGGTATACCCTTCGCAACCATTAAACACAATCTCACTACCCTCGCCAGGGCCGAGACGAACCGGAGATGGACTCAGGGACACACCTGCCTCATCACCAGGCAAATCTGGCCCCGGCTCGATAGTCAACGGACTAGGAGTATTATCTCCCTAAATAGAACTGACATCTATAAAGTCATAGGTGTCATCACAGGACACCGCCCTATTGGCAGTCACGCGCAAAAACTAGTTATCACTCCGAACGATTTTTGTAGGAGCTGTCTAGACGAGGAAGAGGTCGAATCCATCCATCACCTCCTCTGCACCTGCCTGGCATTCTGCACAATCAGGAAACGATACCTAGGATCATACCTCCTTAACGATCTGACCGAAGTTCAGCAAGTAGGGATATCTGATCTTCTTAATTTCTTAAGAAGCACAAAATGGTTCCACGAATAGGGGGCTAAGCCCCCTCGTAGCTACACAACGGGCCTCCCTGGCCTATGTGTGTTCTTCCCATCTCTGGGAAGGCTACGGTCTTACCTACCTACCTACCTAGGTCCCTAAGCAGGCCGCGTGCAGCCGAACAACTTGCGGACGCCCTAGCCCGCTATAAAGCGGACATAACCGCCATCCAGGAAATGCGATGGAATGGACCGGGTTTAAAGCGGATGAAAAACTGTGGCACTTACTACGGCGACTGCTGTACGCTTTCAGTATGTGAGCGAACGCCTCATATCATTACCAAGTCCACTTTTTTTAACACCAGCCTGATCTGCGTCCACGCCCCCACTCCGCCAAAGATCAGTTCTACGATCTCCTA
This sequence comes from Eumerus sabulonum, assembly GCA_951905685.1. NCBI lineage: Eukaryota > Metazoa > Arthropoda > Insecta > Diptera > Syrphidae > Eumerus > Eumerus sabulonum. Next base: position 163,415,640 of record OX645060.1, on the reverse strand, counting down.
GACAGAACGCATGCCCAATGTCCCAGCTATGACAACAAAATTGTATTAGGAGACTTCAATGCAAAGCTGGGTAAGGAAAGCATCTTTGAACGAGTCATCGGCAAATATAGCCTACACGAAACAACATCCGATAATGGACACAGGCCGATTGATCTTGCTACGGGGCGAAATCTCCCTCTAGCCAGTACTTGCTTCCTGCAACTCGATATACACAAAGGTACCTGGCGGTCGCCAGATCAATCAATCACTAACCCGATTGATCGCATCGCGATCGCGATCGGCGTCAGACACTCCTCCACTGTTCTTGATGTTCGAACTTTCCAAGGAGCTAACATCCGTTGACTACACTGGCTCGGCCACATCAAGCTCAAGAGGGTCTTCGACTCCGAGCCTCCTGGTTCGAGTACAAGAGGAAGACCGAAGCTCCGGTATAAAGACCAAGTAATCGCGGATGTAAGACATCTTGGTCTTGATAACTGGAAGCAGCGTGCCCGGGACCGTCAAGGATGGAAGGCAGCTGTAGCTCAGGCTCAGATCCTCCATGGATCGCTGGCCTGATAAGTAAGTAAGTCAGATGGTATAATTACGCCACTACCCCTATAACTGCGCCAACTATCGCATATCTCGCGATCGCATCTTCTCTGCCGTATTGTGTGAAAGCTTGAAACCGTTAGTGGATAACCTGATCGGCTCTTATCAGTGTGGTTTCAGGCCAGGAAAATCCTCAATAGACCAACTATTTACGCTACGGCAGATCTTGGAGAAGACCCAGGAATACCAAATCGACACTCACCACCATATGACAGCGTGTATAGAGATGAGCTATACAAAGCCATGTCTTGTTTTAACATCCCTGCCAAACTCTTCCGACTGTGCAGGATGGTAATGAGCAAACCGAGACCCTTGATGTCAAAAAAGGATTTAGGTAAGGTGACGGGCTGTCATGCAACTTTTTCAACATCGTGCTTGAAAAGATCGTGCAAGAGTCACTGGCCAACACAAGGGGTACAATTTATTTCAAACCTACGCAATTGATTGCGTACACCGACGACATTGACGTGATTGGACGGACACAGCGAGGCGTCAATCAGGCCTTTGTAAGCATTGAGGTAAAACCAAATATCTGCCTTCATCTAAAAGAGACTGTCACCACCGACGTATTGGCCAGAACGTCTACATGGGCGGATATAACTTTGAAGTGGTCAAGGAATTCGTCTACCTTGACTCACTGATGACCAGCGACAACAACACCAGCGCTGAGATAAAACGCAAAATCACTCTTGCCAACCGCTGTTTCTTTGGGCTCAAGAGGCAATTGAGGAGTAGAGCCCTCTCTCAGAAAACCAAGGTGACACTATGTAAGACCTTGATCATCCCAGTCCTCTTTTACGGCGCTGAGGCTTGAACCTTAACAAAAGCGGATAAAGATGCCCTTGGTCATTTCGAGAGGGAAATTCTGCTCACTATCTACGGTCCCATTTGTTCAAACGGGTTGTACGGGTTGTACAACGACATCGGCCTGGTACGACGTCTACGGACACAGCGTCTAAGGTGGCTGGGATATGTAGAGCGCATGGGAAATACAGCTCCGACTCGAAGAGTTTCGAATCCACCCCGGAAGGAAGGTGCGGCAGAGGACGTCCGCATCTACGGTGGCGCACGCAGGTGAGAGGGGACCTTAACCGACAGGGCGTGCGGCGCTGAAAACAGCTGGTCAAAGACCGTGCGAGCTGAAGTTATATCCGCCATAGATCGGATGATTCACAGAAAAAAAAAAACAATAAATTCAATCAAACAAAAAACAAAGAATAATGTTTTGGGCTTGGCCGGCCTCGAAGAGGGCAAATGCTCCGAAAGCGAGCACAGTGTTCACAGGAACCTTGAGATTTGAACACGGATCACTGAGTTGCGAGTCCAGTGTGTTAACCATTATTTTCGGCATATATTTGGGAAAATTCCCTTTTGTTTGATGGATTTGTTGTTTACATAACTATAGGCTATATACCCTATAGCAACGTACATAATACCCTTTTGCACACCAACGATGCTAGTGCTCCAAAGTGTGTTAAATATAAATTAGTGTGTCGCTGCTACATACTTAAGGGCATTGTTAGTTTTAACTCCATGTAACGTGTTATAGTTTTAACACGAATAAGTATTTACATTTCAATGTACAGAGGTTTTAATTGACACGTTTAATCTAATTGTGTGTTATTTAACACATTTGTGCGTGTTGTTTAACACACTAGCATTCGCAGTGTCGAGATCGCGGTTATGTTTTTTCTTTCGAAGGAGTCAAGGATCAGCTCTGACGTCCTGGTTATCGTCCACCTTTCGGCTCCATATAGCAGGACTGGCAGAATAAGAGCCATGTAGGCGCCGTGGCGCAGTGGTTAGTGTGTTGGACTCTGACGTACGATGAGCGGGTTCGGATCCCGATAACACCAACGCCATCGAATGTTTATTTCGTGTGTCGTGTTCGCGGTTATGTCTCCTCCTCCATTCGCCTTCGCGAATTCGCAGAATTCTTCTTTCAAAGGAGCTGAGGATCAGGACTGGCAGGATAAGAGCCTTGTAGAGCATAACCGTAGCTCTTCAGGTCAGGAATTTGGACCCTTACCATTTCGACAAGCCGAAGTAGCAGCGGTTGCGATGGGTGATTCTGCGCCAGATCTTAAAGGAGTTCATGTTCACCACGTCGAAATTATAGCCGACGATCTTTATAATTTGTCCTTGGTAATGGGTGAGGGACCGCTATTTTGTCGATAGCATATATTTCTTCTTCTCCTCATTAATTCGAAGACAAGCTCGTCTCGCCTGATCTTTAATCGCCCTGAACGCAGCTGGACCTATTTGTGGTCCCTTCCGTGCAGAGGGCATGGGCCCGGAAATACAGGGTAAAGTTGATAATTGCTCTCAACCTGGCGAGATGCCAGCAACGATCCCTCTTCAAATGCCCAGGTCAAGTTGACTTACAGCCTCCGCGCGGTGCCCTCTAGATAGTCTCTACAACAACCGTTGAGAGGTGAATAAATGTATGCAGCAATCGTCCTAGGCAAGAGGGCGCTACAATACTCCGACCAGACTGGCGGGTGTGCAGCGGGCCAACAACTCGCCCACGTAAAAAAACAACAAATTATGAAAGAGCAAAACATCTCGGATAAACGGACGGATTCTCAAATACGATATGACTGTGATCCGCATCAGAGGCAGATTTTACAACATCAGCCTCATATGTACACACGCCCCTACCGAAGAGGCTGAAGACCCCATCAAAGAGGACTTCTATGATCTCTTGGGCAACGCCTACGGAGCTTGTCCGGAGTACGATGTCAAAGTCGTACTCGTGGACTTCAATACCAAAATCGGTAAGGAGAACACCTGTGGCGGAGTGGTCGGAAAAGACAGTCTCTACGATACAACAACAGATAACGGCTGCCGACTCATGGACTTTGTGACAGTTCGTAATGCGGTGATATGTAGCACAAGATTTCCGCGCAAGCGAATGCACACAGCAACCTGGCGATCTCCGAATGGTGGAACCGCCAACCAAATCGACCATGTGCTCATTGACTCAAGACCCTCGTTAAACATCCTGGATGTGTGAACATTTCGGGGGACAAGCGTCGACTCTGACCATTTCCTCGTAGCAGCAAGATTCAGAGCTCGACTGTCCAATGTTAGAAAGCTGCACCAGCCCACCATGAGGAGGTCCAACATCGGACGCCTGAGCACACCGGAGATTACCAGAGTCTACAGGGAGCAACTAAGCGAAAGGCTCTCTGGTATGCCTACGTCGAGCACAAATATCAACAGTATGTAGCTGCATGTCCGCACAGCCATACAGGAAGTAGCCGGGAACACCTTAGGTTAGCTACCACCCCCGACAGGAAACCCGTGGTATGGAAAACAGCGAAAAACCAGGGCAGCGCGAGAGGAGTACCGGGCCAGGAGAAGGGAGGAGGAAAAACTGCTGCAACTAAAAAAAGGAATCTTCGCAGCCTCGCAGCTCAAGGATATCGAGGAGTCTAGGGACAAACATAAAATATGGGCCTTTTATAAGTAAGCTAAAAGCCTTGAACGGAGCTTTAAGAAAGGCACCCAGGCTCTTTAAAATTGCGAAGGCAATCTTGTCACCGACCCGCAGGGAATAGTGGAGCATGACCAAGAGAGGGTGGGAGGGACTGAAGAAATCCCAACTCCATCCGCTGAACCAACCAGCATCGAAGAGGTCGGTACAGCTATTCCAAAGCTAAAGACCAACAGGGCCGTTGGCTCAGATGGCCCAGATCATCTGTAGAATTTGGGAAGATGAAAGCATGCCCGATGAGTGGAATATCAGCTCTATTTGCTGCATCCACAAAAAAGCCGATCCTACCTCCTGCAAGAACTGCTCAATGTCGCATACACGATCCTGTCCAGCGTACTGTGTGAACGCTTAAAGCCCTTTTGCAGCGCACCAATCGGCAGCTACCAGGGCGGCTTCCGGCCCGGCAAAAATAGACCAAATATTCACAAATCCTGGAAATGACCGATGAGTTTCAAATCGATACACACCATCTCGGCGATTTTAAAGCCGCATGCGACAGCATTCACCGCAAAGAATTGTTTGATGCGATGGGCGAATTCGGGATCCCAGGAAAACTGATATAGCTATGCCGCGCCACGCTAAAAAATACGCGATGCACCGTGCAGATCGGTTCTAGGACATCCGAACCGTTTAAAACTAGTACCGGATTTCGGCAAGGAGATGCGGTGTCATGCGACCTTTTTTAATTTAGTACTAGAGCAGATAGTGCGACGGGCAGGCGTCGACAGGGAATTCACTATCTTCTACAAGTCTGAGAGCACCGTGGCGCAGTGGGTAGTGTGTTGGCCTCTGACGCCGATGACACGGGATCGAATCCCGACACAGCCATGTCATCGAACGTGCTTTTCACGGTGTTTCTCCTCAGCGGGGTTCTGACAAAACCCCCTGTAGTAAAATTGGCATGAAAAGCTTCTCGAAATTCGCTGTTCGGAACCGGCAATAAACTGTAGGTCCCTTTCACCTATGGGAATAATGAAATCACACACAACATGGGTGATTGAGAGAAGCTCGGCTCAGGTTCTTCATGGACTGTACCGCCAACATACATACATACATACAAGTCTGTCCAGCTGCTAGGATCGCGCGGTCTCGGCGTGACATTGTAGAAGCTTTCACGGCGATTGAGGAACAGGCGAAACGAGTTGGTCTTAAAGTCAACGAGGAAAAGACAAAGTAAGTGCTGTCAAGCAAAAACCGATCCGTCGCTCACCACCTTGGACAAAATATGAAGATTGACAGCTATAATTTCGAGGTGGTTAAGGAGTTTGTCTACCTCGGAGCAAACGTAAACCCCACAAACGACACCACAGTCGAGATCCGGCATAGAATCTCCCTTGGCAATCGCTGCTTATTCGGTTTGTCTAAACAACTTGGGTCGAAACTCCTCACTCGAAGAACCAACGTCATGCTTTATAAAACGCTTATACTGCCAGTCTTGCTATACGGAGCCGAAAGCTGGACGATAATCAGGACAGCGGAGCTGATTTTGAGTTCTTTCGAAAGAAAGAAGGTCTATGAGGAAGGTGAATGGAGGAGAAGGCAGAACCGCTGTACGAGCTCTACACAGATGTGGATATAGTCCGGAAGGCAAAGATCTGTCGACTACATTGGCTCGGCCACATCCAGCCTGAAAAAGAACGCTCCAGCTAAGAGGGTTTTCGGCTCCGAGCCTCCTGGTTCGAGAAGAAGAGGAAGAACGAGAGCCTTCTGTATAAAGACCAAGTATTCGCGGATACAAGACAACTTGGTCTTGATAACAGGAAGCAGCGTGCTGTTAACTGTTAAAAAGCAGCTATAGCTCAGGCTCATATCCTCCATGGATCGCCGGCCTGATAAGTATGTAAGTAAGTAAGTGCCTTCCGTGCTGCTGGTAACCCATCCGAGCCCGCGGCTTTGTTGTTCTTCAACTTTTTAATAGCTATGCTTACTTCTTCAATGCTGGGAGGGACAACTTTGTCGACTGGAGGCGGGATCTCTTCGTCCACTACTACTCTATCTTCTTAATACATACCGTTGGAAATGCTGCTTGAAAACATGCACTATTCCCTGCGGGTTGGTAAGAAGATTGTTCTCGCAATTTCGAAGATCTTGGGTGCTGTTTTTATAGCCCGCTCCGAGGCCTTTAGCTTTTTTGTAAAAGGCTTCTATAGTAAATAAGATCGATTGTCAAGTTATGGCTGAGTTTTTCCCGATATGTATCGAAAAGTCATCGTAAATTACTTAGCCAGAATCAAGTCATACAAGGACTCCCGCGGAGGATAATATTCCAGTCATAATGTCAAGATCCGAGCAAGATTGTGCATTAAAAAAAAATCGTTTTCGAAGTACTTTCAGATAGATCTTATATCAATGCTGGCATGGAAAAGAAAGTAGTGTTCGCAAATTCAGATACGTTCCAGGCATATTTTTATACATTCAATGGGCCTGTATACACGAGAATATCGCTAGCAGCAGGAAGACCGGTTTGATGCTCTACATTGAAGCATACACGGGATTCATTTTTCTAGAGGAAAAAATTGTATATGTGAACCTTGTTCAATTGTGTTAGTGTTCCTGTCTTTTTGACATTTCATTTGAAAGAGATATTTCCTTTGACAGAGATATTAAGTGCAACCACGCACTAAAATGTCCGTTTGTTTTTTCCGATGTTCAATGACGATTGAAGCGCAACACCAGGCAAAAAAAGTGCGGACTCGAAAACTGAAGAGTTGTATATGTATTAGTTTTCCACTTCCGTTCACCCACTAAATTTGCGGAGGAAAACGGTACTCCGTTTCGTACCGCAACCTTCAGCTCCCTCTCCCACAAAACCGGTTTTTTTTGGGTGATATATTCTCGTGTATACAGCCTCGATGTGTTTCCAACTTCAGGCACTCTGCAATTTTGCGTCTAAATATCACATCTATACGATGACGCGCCTGTTTCTTTGGCCATATTATTAATACAATGCGTACCAACTAGATGTAAGCAGACAGCCCTCCTCCCTTATCAATTATACACATCACAGTCAAACGTCCGATCTGTGAAATCAGTGCCTCGCTATTTACTCTCGTCGTATTTTTTCGCCTGATTAACTCACTCAATTCAATCCATTATACCATAATACGCAAAATCCGCAAAATCCGCAAAAAAAGAAGCGAAAGGAAAAAAAGGACCTCAACAACACATAATGACGGACGTATGCCAAACGTCGTCACTCAAGAATGAACGTTATTTAATTTGCTTCATCTTCACTAGATTCCCACAATAAAAGGACCATCTCTACATCATTATCCTTCTCATCGAACTGACCATAGGAGGAATCCATGCATGGGCACATGATACTCGATAGCTCATCGATTAACTCCCAGCAATCAGCATCCTCATCATTGTCCTTATCGTGAGCCATAAGGATAATCAAAAAATTAAAATCTCTTTATTTAACCCACCGAATATAAGCAGGATAAAAAGGACGAAGGATGAAAAAAATAGAAATAGAAACCAGATTCTGCATTTCCTCTTCATCTATTCAAGAGAATCGGTCATCCTTGATGTAATGCTATCCCTTAATGTACACAGATCCTGAACAAAAAAAAAAAAAATAATATTCCTGGGGGACGCGAAACAACTTTCCTCTTTTCCCTTGAATTTCTTTTCTCCTTACGAGTATAGTAAGCCAGTGACTGGACAGTAGACTTGTATCGTTGCGCAAGAAAGCGTAGTTACGACCAACGGATAGCGATGGAAATACATTGAAGCTGCAATGTAGTTATAATGACCGTGATTTTCTGCATGAGTGCTGTTGTTAGGTACAGGTTTTGTCCTTTTTAATATATATGTATGTATGTACGTCGTTTTGCTTTCGTTTCCGTAGTCTTGCGGTTGTAATTTAATACGAAAAGGATCAGACGTTCGGAGACGTTGCAACAAGACTATTAGAGCTGATTGTTGCAAGGATTGTGTTTTAATTAGAGTCATACAATGCGATTCATTTTGATTTTTTTTTTCCCTTTTCTTTTCCTTGTCCTTTCAGCGGTGGCATAATATGGGAGGATAAGACTGTGATCCTGGTTACTGGTATTGCAAATACTGAAACATAAACCGTTTTCATTTAGTCTTTAGTCATTTCATTCGAAAAAAAATACAAATAACTAGATATGTAAGATAGTGGAGTCTCTCCAGCACTTACTTACTTACTTAGGTGGCGCTACAGTCCGTGGTGAACCTGTGCATCAACCAACAAGCGTCTCTAGCTGGCACGGTCTTTGGCCAGTTGTTTCCAGCGCCGCACACCCAGTTGGTTAAGGTCCCCTTCCACCTGCGTGCGCCACCGTTGATCGGCCGTCCTCTGCCGCGCCTTTCTTCCGGGGTGGATTCGAAGACTCATCGGGTCGGAGCTGTATTTTCCATGCGCTCTACATGGCCCAGCCACCTTAGACGCTGTATCCGTAGACGTCGTACCAGGCCGATGTCGCTGTACAACCCGTAGAGTTCTTCGTTATATCTTCTCCTCCATACACCGTTTGAACAAACGGGACCGTAGATAGTACGCAGAATTTTCCTCTCGAAATGACCAAGGGCATCTTCATCCGCTTTTGTTAAGGTCCAAGCCTCTGCGCCGTAAAGGAGGACTGGGATGATTAAGGTCTTATATAGTTTCAACTTGGTTCTCCGAAAGAGGGCTCTACTTCTCAATTGCCTCTTGAGTCCAAAGAAACAGCGGTTGGCAAGAGTGATTCTGCGTTTTATCTCAGCGCTAGTCGTGTTGTCGCTGATCATCAGTGAGCCAAGGTAGACGAATTCCTTGACCTTACTTACTTACTTAACGGGCGCTACAGTTCGGGGTGAACCTGGGCCTCAACCAACATGCCTCTCCACCTAGCACGATATTTCGCTAGTCTTTTCCAATGCCGCACGCCCAGTTGGTTGAGGTCCCCTTCCACCTGTGCGCGCCACCTTAGGTGCGGCCGTCCTCTATTTCTTCGTCCCTCGGGGTTGGATTCAAAGACTCTACGGGCTGGAGCTGTGGTGTCCATTCGCTCTACATGGCCTAGCCATCTTAGGCGTTGGATCCGTAGACGCCTGACCAGACTCATGTCGCTGTACAACCCGTACAGTTCGTGATTGAATCTTCTCCTCCAACCCTCCTCTGTGTTTATTGGACCGAAAATCGAACGCAGAATCTTTCTCTCGAAACGAATAAGGATTTCCTCATCCGCTTTAGATAAAGTCCATGTTTCTGCGCCGTATAACAGGACCGGGATAATTAAGGTCTTATATAAGGTCAACTTGGTCGTACGAGAGAGAGCTCTACTTCTCAGATGCCTCTTGAGCCCAAAGAAGCAGCGGTTGGCAAGAGTAATTCTTCGCTTGATTTAGAAACTGGTGTCGTTGTTCCAAGTCACCGCGGAGCCGAGGTATATGAAGTCCTTAACTACCTCGAACTTATATCTGCCAATATGCACGTTCTGTCCAAGACGTCGGTGGTAAATGTCCTTTTTCGATGACAGCATCTTGCCCTCATTAAGTGCCAAACCAATTTTTGCCGCCTCCATCTCAATACTCGCAAACGCCTTATTGACATCTCGCTGCGATCTACCTATTATGTCAATGTCGTCGGCGTATGCAAGGAGTTGCGAGGATTTGAAGTAGATTGTGCCTCTTGTATTGGCCTGTGATTTTTGCACAATCATTTCCAATACGATGTTGAAGAAATCACACGACAGCGCATCGCCCTGCCTAAATCCTTTTTTGACATCAAAACTATCGGTAAGGTGCTCACCGATTCGGATGGAGCAGCGAGCATTTTCCAAGGTCATCCTGCATAGTCTGACGAGCTTCGCAGGGATGTCAAAAGTAAACATGGCGTTATATAGCTCGTCTCTAATTACGCTGTCGTATGCGGCCTTAAAGTCGACGAATAGATGGTGCGTATCGTCTTGAAACTCATTGGTTTTCTCAAGGATCTGCCGTAGTGTGAAGATTTGATCGATGGTGGACTTCCCTGGCCTGAAGCCACACTGATAAGGACCTATCAGCTTGTTTACGAATGGCTTCAGGCGTTCACACAAAACGGCAGCGAAGATCTTGTATGCGACATTAAGGAGACTTATTCCTCTATAGTTGGCGCAGTCAAAGGGATCTCCTTTTTTGTGGATCGGGCAAACAATGCTGAGACTCCATTCCTCGGGCATGCTTTCCTCTGACCATATCTTACAGATGAGCCGGTGCATGCTCCTAACCAGCTCACCCCCAGCCGCTTTGAAGAGCTCAGCAGACAGTCCATCTGCGCCAGCAGCTTTATTCGACTTGAGTTTCGACATGGCAATCTCAACTTCGTCGAGTCAGGGAGACGGAATTCTCTGCGATCTTCGTCGTTAAAAAATGGATCATTCTGCCTGACGGCGGTATGTTGGTTGTCATCGCCGTTATACAGTCTGCAGAAGTGGTTTTTCCAAATTCTCAGCATCGACTGCGATTCTACTACTAGGTGTCCGTTCTCATCCTTACAGGCCTCCGTTCGGGCTTTATAGCCTTGAGACATTCGTTTTATCCGCTGATAAAATCTTCGAACGTCGTGCCTGCAATAGCACCTCTCCAAGTTTTCAATCGCCCGCTTCTCGTGCTCTTTCTTTTTTCTCTTGAGAAGCTTATGTTCCTCCCTTCTCTTAAGCTCGTAGAGCTCACGAGCCGCTCATGTTTTTTTGTGTAGTGAGGCTTTGTATGCCTCCTGCTTTTCCGCATGAATCCTTCTACACTCGTCATCGAACCAGGTGTTTCGTCGTGGTGGAGCTTTAAGGCCCAGCACTTCCGTTGCTGTGCTCTTCAGGGCTTGTTTGCACAGGCTCCATTGTTGCTCCACTGACTGAGTGGGGGACTGAGGTGTATCGGAGAGCTTAAGGGAGACGCGGTTGGCAAAAGCACTGGCGATCTCCGGCGATAGTAGCTTTCCGACGTCATAACTTGGTGTTCTAACTCTACTCCGCGGTGTTCGTGTTATGCGCTGACGTATCTTGGCTACTACAAGATAGTGGTCTGAATCGATGTTCGCTCCTCGGAAAGTGCGAACATCAAGAATAGTGGAGGAGTGTCTGACGTCAATCGCGATGTGGTCAATCTGGTTGGTGACTGATTGATCTGGCGACCGCCAGGTGCCTTTGTGTATATCGAGGTGGGAAAATCGTGTGCTGGCTACAAGAAGATTTCGCCCCTTTGCAAGGTCGATCAGCCTATGTCCGTTATCGGATGTGGTGTCATGTAGGCTGTGTTTGCCGATGACCCGCTCAAAGATGCTTTCTTTACCCAGCTTAGCGTTAAAATCTCCTAGTATGATTTTGGTATCATAGCTGGGGCATTTGGTATATGTTCTGTCTAGGAGATCAAAGAAATCATCTTTGATTGAGTCATCCTTGTCTTCCGTGGGGGCATGGACGCATATGAGGCTGATGTTACAGAAATTTGCCTTGATGCGGATCGTTATGAGGCGTTCACTCACATACTGGAAACTTAGGACTTTATGTCTTAGTCCACCTCTAACAACAAATCCGCATCCAAATAGTCTCTGTCCTCTCTCCCTATAGCAGTCACCGTAGTAAATGTCGCAGTTTTTCATCCGCTTTTTACCCGGTCCATTCCATCGCATTTCCTGGATGGCGGTTATGTCCGCTAGCGGTCTAGGGCGTCCGCAAGTTGTTCGGCCGCACGTGGTCTGTTTAGGGACCTAACATTCCACGTACAGAACCGAAGGTCCTTGTTTGTTTTTTGTTTTCTCATAGGGTCGTCAACATAGATCCGTTCCGTTTTATTATCCGAGGCTGTTTTGTGTTTCTGAGCAATTAGTGGTTTTACGGTTATGGTTCGCTAGACCATAGCCCAACCGACACTAATCCTGTTTGGTGGCGCAGGATACTCGCCATTCGGCCTCTTCCGTCAGTAATTTCCCTTTTAAGGAAATTTCCAGATGGCACCACGAGGAGGTGGAAGTAGGACCTGACTAGCAGAGCTGCAAGATGTTCGGCTGCAGAGGCTCTTACTCGCTTTTTGTCGGGCCAGCATCCGTCGGCAGATGCTACCCCTACGAGGCCTTTGCTAGTCCTTCGCCATCCGAATTCCTTGACCACTTCAAAGTTATATCCGCCCATGGTGACGTTCTGGCCAATACGTCGGTGTTGTCCGTCTCTTTTAGATGAAAGCAGATATTTGGTTTTACCCTCATTAACCTTGAGACCCATCTTAGCCGCTTCTACTTCAATGCTTACAAAGGCCTCATTGACGTCTCGATGTGTCCGTCCAATAACGTCAATGTCGTCAAAGTACGCAAGCAATTGCGTAGACTTGAAATAAATCGTACCTCTTGTGTTGGGCAGTGACTCTTGCACGATCTTTTCAAGCACGATGTTGAAAAAGTTGCAAGACAGCGGGTCACCTTGCCTAAATTCCCTTTTAACATCAAAGGTCTAGGTTTGCTCATTACCGACCTTAATGGAGCAGCGAGAATTCTCCAATGTCATCTTGCACAGTCGGACGAGTTTGGCAGGGACTAGACATGGCTTTGTATAGCTCATCTCTATACACGTCATATTTTCTTCTTCCTTGGTGGCGTCACAGCCCATGAAGGACCAGTGCCAAGCTTCTCTCAATCACCCATGTTGTGTGTGATTTATTTTTCACACAGGTGAAAGGGACCTACAGTTTAATGCCGACTCCGAACGGCGTGAGTCGAGAAGCTTTTTCCAGGCAAGTTATACTACGGGGGTTTTGCAAGTACCCCGCCGAGGAGGGACGCCACGAAATAAACATTTGATGGCGTTGGTGTTATCGGGATCTGAACTCGCTCATCGTGCGCCAGAGTCCAACACACTAACCATTACGCCATGACACGTCATATGCAGCCTTGAAATCGACGAAAAGTTGGTGAGTGTCGATTTGGTGTTCCTGGGTCTTCTCCAAGATCTGCCGTAGCGTAAATATTTGGTCTATTGTGAATTTACCTGGCCTGAAACCACACTGATAAGAGCCGATCAGGTTATCCACAAACGGTTTCAAGCGTTTACACAATACGGCAGAGAAGATCTTATATGCGATGTTAAGGAGACTTATTCCCCTATAGTTCACGCAGTTATAGGGATCTCCTTTCTTATGGACCGGGCAAACGATGCTGAGATTCCATTCGTCGGACAAGCTTTCCTCTGACCATACCTTGCAAATGAGATGGTGCATGCACCTTACCAGCTCATCTCCAGCCGCCTTAAGAAGCACAGAAGACAGGCCGTCTGCGCCCCCGGCTTTATTAGACTTAAGTCTTGATATTGCTATTTTTACTTCGTCTAGGTCGGGTGGACTGTATTCTGTTACATCGTCGTCCATTACGAATGGCTTGTTCTGCCTGAAAGCGGTATCTTGTCTATCATCTTGTCTGCAGAAGTGGTATTTCCAAATCCTCAGCATCGACTGCGACTCTACTACCAGTTCTCCATTTTCATCCCTGCAGGCCGCCGCTCTGGCTTTGTAGCCATGGCATATTCGTTTTACCTTATTGTAAAACTTACGTCATTCTTGCGGAAACATCTCTCCATCTCCTCGAAATCACGCTTTCCGTGCTCTTCCTTCTTTCTTCTGAACAGCGTGTGTTCCTCTCTTCTCTTCTGCTCATAGATTTCGCGAGCAGCTCTCGTCCGTCGTTGCAGCATGGCTTTATATGCTTCTTGTTTTGCTGCATGGGCTTGTTCGCATTTTTCATCGAACCAGGGGTCTCTAGGTGGTGGCGGTTTGAATCCCAGCACCTCTAAGGCAGCGTCTCTAACGGCGGCGCTCCAGCAACTAGCAATGCGCCAATTCCTGCTCTATAGTTTGAGCTGCTGTGGGCGGACTTTGATTTTTGTCTGGCAGTCTCTTGTAGCTTTCCGACGTCAACCTTACGTTGTCCTACTCGACCCCTAAGTATTCTTGATATCCTCATTCGTAGCTTGGCTACAACAAGGTAGTGGTCCGTCAAGAATACTGGCGGAGTATCTGGCGTCGCTCGCAATGTGGTCAATCTGGTTGGTCGATTGACCAGTAGACCGCTAGGAACCCTTGTGGATGTCGAGATGGGGGAATCGTGCGCTTGCTAAAAGGAGGTTACGCCCCGTTAGGAAATCGATTAGCCTAAATGCGTTGTCGGATGTGGTGTTATGGGGGCTATGCTTTCTTATGATCGATCCAAATATGTCTTCTTTGCCCAGCTCTGAGTTGAAATCTCCAAGTACGATTTTGGTGTCATAACTGGGGCATTGGGCGTATGTAACTGTTCAGACTGATAAATACGCAAAAATACGAACACGTTAAAGTACATTCGCTCAAGGACACAAAATTAAAAACAATTAAAGCTTTGAAATCTTAGTAAGAAAGATCATAAAATAATTTTAAACTCTGTGAATCTTGAATAGGGACTTGTAAAGATGTCTGTATTGGATTACAGGTTTTACATAGGAAAATGCAGGAGTGATATATTGACATGAGAAAACAGGATAATCCTGCGAAATACAGGATAGATGGGAGCGTTATACATAACCCATAGCTATAATCAGTATACTTGGAATGGGAAAGCAAGCAGATGGTGAGTAAAACTTCTTGTGTATGGAAGAGTGCATTATATGCTATCAAAAGTGTCCTCAAAAAAATAACTAATTACCTCGAGTTGTATTTACTTTCGCCAGTTTGTCTAGGCGAGTTAAACTGTTTATTTATCCATTTCGCAAGCTAATTTAAATACAATATTCCCATCCAAAAAACGTAAGAAAAAAGGAAGAATTTAAAAATTCAATTAAAACTGTTTGCTAAAGCCCTTAGGGTCGCTCTCTAGCTTATTAATTCACACGTACCGTAGGGTGGAAACCCAAACGTAACTATGTACGTATTTGCCCTCAATCATTACTCGTCTCTTCCGGGAAGAGAAAAAATTGCGTTTCACTTTGCCTGGAACGAGTAAATGTCCTGCAGCGGAATTTCTGCTAATTATCCTCTTGTGTTATTTTCTAATTTCTAAATAAGTCCAGCTTAAGGGGATGAATGTGGCTGATAATGAGAATTATCTGGTTTTCGAGTGACATAAAAAAAGCAAAACAAATAATTCGAAGTAACACGATCCCGCGGGATGTACTTTTTCTTCGGTTCTGTTTAGAATTTTTTGAATAAAAAATTTCTAGTTTCCGCAAAGCATGTAGAGTCAACACTGTGTCCTTTTGTTATGGAAATTTGAAATTCCACCTCGAACAGCTGCTATCTTCATTTCACATTATTCGATCGGATTTCGTCCTTTTTTTCGGGAATTTTGTTGAGAAAACTCTATTTAACGTACGAGCATCGTTCGCATTAGAATAGGAATTAATCCATGGGGTGTCCACTTAAGCGTTAATCGCAATGATGCAAGTTGATAATGTGCTCTTGAGGTGAACTTATCGAAGGAATAAAAGCGTTCAAGTGTCATGTGTGCGACGAGTTTGTAAAGTGGTTGTCAAGTGTCCTTAATGTGACACACAAGTGAGCGGACGTACGCTAGTGAATTCAGAAAATTGTCACATCCCTCGAATGAGAAGTTTTCCAGTTTCGTCTGAAGTGCTATAGAAGATCCTTTCGGGATAACCTTACTGTTCTTTTCATAGATTCAGTATGTACATATGTATATGCGTGTATATATGTATGTATGGACATGCACGCACAATGATAAATGCGTGGAAGACGTATCTAATGAACCTTTCAAGTGCACAAACACGACATAGTTTTCAAATCGAAAGCAATTTGTGTTTCGGACGATAGTGAGTGGAAATTCGATTTCATTTTCCCTATGGCGATCACGCACCAGTCCTTGAGCTGGCGGGCAAAAGCGTGTGTAAAGGAGGAAACTCCTCACTTCTAATAAACGATGGCGTTTACTTCGCATTGTAATTGCTTTAAATTGCGCCAAATTGACTATTTGTCTTCAGTTACCGGCAAAAGTGATAGGCAAGCAATGTCCTTGCTGAATCAGAGCTTAAGTTGATTTTACCGTCTTTCTGGTTAAATGTTAATTTTTAATTTCACTTCCGCTCAATCGAGCAGAATGTGTTATCTCTCTCTTCTTGGCATAGAATTGATGCGGAGGAATTTCTATTGTACTTTACATCCCTTTTCATTCAGTTTTAATTTCTTCTCCTTACCGATATCCTTTGAATCTTCTTTCATTCATATGCAGATGAGTGAACAAGGCGAACAACGAAATTGAAATCGACTCCATATTCCTGCTTCTTACCGTTGCCGATTCCTTTTCTCAAAAGTGGTGCACAAGAAAACAATAAATCCTTGTGCTGATCCTACGACTATATCCTGACATGACTGTACGAATCTAAACCACTGTGTGATGGCGTGCCGCGATATAGATTCGTTTACATATCAACAAGCGCGTTATTTTCTTCTTCGATCCGACTATGCCGAGGACACCGTCCGGAAGGGACACGCGGTGATTTTCTAAATTCAACCACCACCCTAGCGAATGACTTTTACCATCAAAGGACTTTAGTAGGTAACTGTACCAGGCGCTGGGCATTCATGGCAATCTAGTATTCTGTATTTGGTGAATAATTCCCAAAAGGATAACTGCCGGAAGGCTGTTGCTGTTACCGGGATGAATGCCGGGCAACAGTTTGAAACTGTATTTACTATACGTACATACATCCATATGTATATTGAAGGGATGTGGTTTGTGTCAGGATGTGTACATAAACATGAAATTGAATTCTCCCACGGCAGGATACGACGGGATATGTGATTAATTTACCCTCTCGACGTCATAATTATTATAATTGGAATGTTTTGCATACGAGGGGTTCCCGTTTGCTAGCTTCAAATAACCTTTTATGATAGTTGTGGTCGTTGAATTATTCGAATTTAAGTGCTCGTATGTAGAGATACGAAAACGATTACGATTTGAATTGCGTGCTGATATATTGTGTCGATGTTGTTTATAGTCAGACAAGGATACGTTAGGGAATTGAATCAGATACAAAAGCAATCTTCGAAGACAATAAACCTTTGCTTTATTTAATATGTAATTTGAATTGGTATATTGGACCGCCTTGAAAGGTAGACAATATCTACTGGATTTTTCCATAGTTCTTTGTGATATAAGTTTTGGAGGCAGTCTGTTCGATTAAAGATTGTCCGTCCCTTCCGCTCCAGACATTTGCAGAAACTCTTTACTCAGATGTCGACTAGATAGTCCCATTTGCAACAATAACATAACCATATCCCTTAAGATCGTTACCATGTGTTGATTCGGAGTACTAGGGACCATGCTCAGATGATGGGGAATCTATTATGTACATATGTGTGTTCTTTGAAAGAAATTGCACATTTCTGAACAATGAATACTGTTGTTTGGGTTGTTGTTTGCCTTTGACAATGGCATTGTGCTATCCATCAGACATCAAAACATGGTGGTAGAGGTGCTCAAACAATAAACATTGTTCTCTCGGTTTTAAATCCTTAAAGAAATCTGAAATAACAGAATACCAAGTTTATTATGTGTCCACGCCCCCACAGAGGAGAAGGATGACCGACATAAAGACGACTTCTATGATCTCCTAGCCAGAACGTATGCGCAATGTCTCAGATATGGCACCCAAAATCGTTCTAGGAGATTTCAATGCGAAGCTGGGTAAGGAAGCTATGGAAAGCACAGCCTACACAACACCACATCAGAAAACGGACTAAGGCTAGTGTATGGCGGGACATAATCTGGTAGTACATATGTAGCAAGTACACGATTCCCACACCCCAGGGGACCCGGTAGTTTTTCGATCAGTCGACAACCAATCAAATTGATCATATTGCAATCGACGGCAGACACTGCTCCAGCATCCTAGATGTCCGAACCTTTCGAGGAGCCAACATCGACTCGGATCATTACCTTGTTGCAGCCAAGGTACGGATGCGAATTTCTCGGAATCAACGGAGTCGAGTAAGAACACCAACATTTAACGTCGGAAAGCTGCAATCGCAGGAGACCGCCAGGACCTTCGCCGATCAAGTCCCCCTCGAGCTCTCTCAAGTTCCGATGCAACCTGCAGAAACCTTAGAACAGCAATGGAGTCGTTGTCAGAACGCCATTAGGGAGGCCGCCTTAGATATACTCGGTTTCGAGCCACCACCGTCGAGAAATCCCTGGTTTGATGATGAGTGCAGACAGGCCCATGTAGAGAAACAGAATGTATACATGGTCACATTGCATCGACGGACGAGAGCTGCCCGCAAGTTCTATGAACAGAAAAGGAGGGAGGAGCATGCGCTTCTGAGAAGGAAAAAGAAGGAGCACGAGAAGCGGGAGATTGAAGAGATGGAGAAACGTTACTGCAGGAACGACGTTCGAAAATTTTACCAGAAAGTAAAACGAACATGCCAAGGCTATAAAGCCAGAGCAGAAGCCTGCATGGATGAGCACGGACAACTAGTAGTGGAGTCACAGTCGATGCTGAGATTGTGGAAGGACCACTTCTGCAGACTGAATATCGGCGATGATAGTCAAAATGACGCCGACATTACTGCCAAACTCATCAGAGTGTGCAGGATGACTATGGAGAGCTCTCGCTTCTCTATTAAGGTCGGAGGTGAACTAACCGACCCCTTTGATGTTAATAAAGATTTTAGACAGGGTGACGCACTGTCATGTGATTTCTTTAACATTACTCTTGAAAATATCGTGCGGGACTCTGCGGCCAATACAAGTAGGTACGATCTACTTCAAGTCCGCACAATTGCTTGCCTACGCAGATGACATTGACGTTATTGGACGGACAAAGCGAGACGTCAACGAGGCGTTCGCAAGCATTGAAGCAGAAACGGATAAAGTGGGTCTATGGGTAAATGGAGACAAGACGAAATATAAGCTGTCATTTAAGAAAGACGCGTAACACCGACGTCTTGGTCAGAACGTCACCTTTGGCAGCTATATTTTTGAAGTAGTGAAGGACTTCGTCTACCTTGGCTCGATAGTGACATGCAGCAACGACACCAGCGCTGAGATAAAACGCAGAATAACTGTTGCCAACCGCTGCTTCTTCGGGCTCAAGAGGCAATTGAGTAGTAGAGCCCTCTCTCGAAAAACTAAGGGAGGGATACCTTAGCTTTTCGAGAGAGGGCTCTACTACAAAACCTTAATCATCCCGGCCCTCCTCTACGGCGCTGAGGCTTGGACGTTATCAAAAGCAGATGAAGAGGATCTTGGGCTTTTCGAGAGGAAAATTCTGCGTGCAATCATTGGTCCCGTTTGTGTAAACGGAGAGTGGTGGAGGAGTTTCAGCCAAGAACTGAAGAACTGTACGGGCTGTACAGCGACATTCGCCTAGTTAGACGTCTTCGGATCGAACGTCTAAGTTGGCTAGGCCATGTAGAGCGAATGGACATCAACGCTCCGGCCCGAAGAGTCTTCGACTCCAACCCCGTGGGACGACGCAGCAGAGGACGACCGCATTTAAGGTGGCGCGCACAGGTGGAATGGGACCTCAACCAAATGGGCTTACGGCACTGGAGGCGGCCGGCCAAAGATCGGGCCGGCTGGAAAGGCTTGTTGGTTGAGGCCCTGGTTCACCCCGAACTGTAGCACCATCAAAGAAAGTAAGTAAGTAAGTATGAAGGTAATAGCTTCCTTACAAAATAAATTCCGAATATGTTGTATAAAAAACGTAATTTTTACGACAGTACTTTAATTTATTGACCTTCCATACACAAAACAGAACTAGACAGAGAAATAAATAAACAAATAAATACGAGTAATAGCAACACAATCACGGAAGAATCAACCTTTCACCGTAGCGACCACATTGGCGGCTTGCTGAGCAATAGCGATAGTCTTTATCGATGCGTCACGAACATTCTGTACTGTTCTTTCCTAATAAAAATAGAAAACAAAAAAATGCAATTTAATCCAAATACATTTTGCAAGAATAACTTAATTAGTTTACCAGTCGTTTGCCGAATTTCTTCAAGAAACCAGCTTCCGTGTTACCAGTAGAAATGACGAGCACCAGAGCAATTAGAAGGAATATCTTTGAGAAGTTCATGGCGGAACTGGTTTTAGATTCGATGAGTATTTCTTGAAGAGATGCTCTTGTCGCTGGAAGGCGGAGAACGAATATGATGTCTGATGCTGTGAAGATTCTCGCTTATATATTCGTGCGTTGTTATCTGGACAATGAAGTGCTTTGGGGGTTTTTCACTGTACTCTTGACCCAGAGGGTATATTTTATGAAAGTTTGAATGAAGAAGTGTCCGTGGTTTTTCTTGAATCATAACAAGATTCAAAAATTCCCAAAGTTTATAGGGAAAGCGCAACGATGATTGCTTCACATATCATAGTATAAGTGCTACTCACGTAGTTGGTATTCTGTTATTTACTTACTTACTTACTTACATTGATGGCGCTACAGTTCGAGGTGAAGCAGGGCCTCAACCAACAAGCCTCTCCAGCCGGCCCGATCTTTGGCCAGCCGCTTCCAGTGCCGCACGCCCAGTTGGTTGAGGTCCCTTTCCACCTGTGCGCGCCACCTTAAATGCGGTCGCCCTCTGCTGCGTCGTCCCACGGGGTTGGAGTCGAAGACACTTCGGGCCGGAGCGTTGATGTCCATTCGCTCTACATGGCCTCGTGCCATGATGTCGTGCCTCTTGTATTGGCCGCAGAGTCCCCCACGATCTTTTCCAATACGATGTTATAAGAATTACATGCCAGTGCGTCACCTTGTCTAAAACCTTTTCTAACATCAAAGGGTCCGGTTAGTTCACCTCCGACCTTATTGGAGCAGCGAGAGTTCTCCATAGTCATCCTGCACAGTCTGACTAGTTTGGCGGTAATGTTAAAACATGACATGGCTCTGTATAGCTCGTCTCTATAGTCTCCATAAACACTGTTAAACGTGGCCTTAAAGTCGACAAAAAGATGGTGCGTGTCGACCGGGAATTCAAGGGTCTTCTCCAAGATCTGCCGTAGTGTAAATATTTTGTCTATCGTGGATTTTCCTTGCCTGAAACCACACTGGTAGGAACCTATCAGATCAGCTTCGCATTGAAATCTCCTAGAACGATTTTGATGTCCTAGCTGGGACATTGTGCATACGTTCTGCCTAGGAGATCATAGAAGTCGTCTTGATGTCGGTCATCTTTCTCCTCTGTGAGGCGTGGACACATAATAAACTTATAATGTCGAGATTGGTCTTGATGCGGATAGTTATCAGGCGTTCGCTTACATACTGGAAGCTTAAGACTTTTTTCCTGAGTCTGCCTCGAACAACAAATCCGCATCCGAATAAGCGTTTTTTTTTTTTTTTTCTCTGTAGCAGAGTCCGTAGTTGACATCACAGTTTTTCATCCGCTTTTTGCCTGGCCCATTCCATCGCACTTCTTGGAGCGCGAGTCTGGAGTCTGCCTTCCAGGTGCAGATCCGAAATTCGTTTCCTTTTTGACTTTTGCGGGGGTCGTCAACATGTAATCCGTCCGTATCCGAGGCTGTTAGTTGTCTCTGAACAAGCTTTGATTTTATGCGATAGGGATGTTAACCCTAAGCGCAACCCCCAACCTGGAGGGCCAGGTTCCTCTTTCCCCAGGAACAAGGGTTCGGGTCGCTGCACACATTGGTTCACTACCTGCCGGGTGCCAGTATAGCTATCCAAGGGAGGCCACGCGGAGGCTGTGCGTCAACTTGGATTGAGCAGGGACAGAGATCGAAGTTGGCGTTTGCCGAGTTAAACGCGATCAACTTCTTTGCTCTGTTTGCTCGCCCCCTTCTCCTCTTAGGAAGCTATTACATTGTTAATATCACCACTTTGCTCGCGGCATTACGCGCTGTTTTGCTTATTGACGTCGGAATTTACACGCTTTACCAATGAAGTCGTTGTTGCTTATCTTTGGTGGCAACATGAATTTCATTTTGCTCTCATTTGGCACTCATAGCACTCATCCGATCCACTGGATTTTAATCTTCCTAGATGTAGTTTAGTATAATTTACATCTGTAGTGATATTGCTTACCACATCTTCCTCAATATAGCCAATCATCCTCCACGAAATTTAATTTCATATGTCGGAAACTCATACAGAAGCCAAAATCCAGTCAAGAATATAATATTGGATGTGTTCGATGCACCGTCAGATTCCGACCAATGGGGGCGATTTCAACGTACACCGTTGACAATGGTTTCAACACTCTGGAAAGACAATACCCGAAGGAAGGTGTGTTGAACTATTTTCTGAGTTAAATCGACTAACTCAACTCGTCAATAAGCCGTCGCATATGATATCGATATTGATAGTCATACCGCCAACACTCTGGACTTGTTCCTTGATTGAACTGAATTGAAGAAATCGGGGTGTGTCACATGAAGACACTAGTACTGCGATCATAAAGGTATATTGTACCCTCTTCTCTGCTCTAGGAGTTAAGTGCTGTATTCAGCAAAGCGATATCGAGACTTAAGTCTAATAAAGCCGCAGGCGCAGGCGGCCTGTCTGCTGAGCTTCTTAAGGCGGCTGGAGATGAGCTGGTAAGATGTATGCACCATCTCATTTGCAAGGTATGGTTGGAGGAAAGCATGCCCGACGATTGGAATCTCAGCATTGTTTGCCCGGCCCATAAGAAAGGAGACCCCTATAACTGCGCCAACTATAGGGGAATAAGTCTCCTTAACACAGCATATAAGATCCTCTCTGCCGTATTGTGTGAACGCCTGAAACCGTTTGTGGATAACCTGATCGACTCTTATCAGTGTGGTTTCAGGCCAGGTAAATCCACCAACCTGATATAAGACCAAATATTTACGCTACGGCAGATCTTGGAGAAGACCCAGGAATACCAAATCGACACTCACCACCCCTTCGTCGATTTCAAGGCTGCATATGACGGCGTTACAAAGCCATGTCTAGTTTTAACATCCCTGCCAAACTCGTCCTGTGCAAGATGACAATGGAGAATTCTCGCTGCTCCATCAAGGTCGGTAATGAGCAAACCGAGACCTTTGGTGTTAAAAAAGGATTTAGGCAAGGTGCCACGCTGTCATGCAACTTTTTCAACATCGTGCTTGAAAAGATCGTGCAAGAGTCACTGGCCAACACAAGAGGTACGATTTATTTCAAGTCTACTCAATTGCTTGCGTATGCCGACGACATTGACGTGATTGGACGGACACAGCGAGATGCAATGAGGCCTTTGTAAGCATTGAGGTAGAAGCGGCTAAGATGGGTCTCAAGGTTAATGAGGGTAAGACCAAATATCTGCTTTCATCTAAGAGAGACGGACAATACCGACGTATTGGCCAGAACGTCACCATGGGCGGTGAAGTGGTCAAGGAATTCGTTTACCTTGGCTCACTGATGACCAGCGACAACAACACCAGCGCTGAGATAAAACGCGGAATCACTCTTCCCAACCGTGGTTTCTTTGGGCTCAAGAGGCAATTGAGAAGTAGAGCCCTCTTTCGGAGAACCAAGTTGACACTATGTAAGACCTTGATCATCCCAGTCCTCCTTTACGGCGCAGAGGCTTGGACCTAAACAAAAGCGGATGAAGATGCCCTTGGTCGTTTCGAGAGGAAAATTCTGCGCACTATCTACGGTCCCGTTTGTTCAAATGGTGTATGGAGGGGAATATATAACGAAGAACTGTACGGGTTGTACAGCGACATCGGCCTGGTACGACATCTACGGATACAGCGTATAAGGTGGCTAGGCCATGTAGAGCGCATGGAAAATACAGCTTCGACCCGAAGAGTCTTCGAATCCACCCCGAAGGCGCGGCAGAGGACGGCCGCATCAACGGTGGCGCACGTAGGTCGCGCACGTAGGTGGAAGGGGACCTTAACCAACTGGGCGTGCGGCGCTGGAAACAGCTGGCCAAAGATCGTGTCAGCTGGAGACGCTCATTGGTTGATGCCCAGGTTCACCACGGACTGTAGCGCCACCTAAGTAAGTAAGTAAGTTCAAAATTTTGACAACTTCACTAGATGGGATTTCTTTAAAGACTTTCCCTTTTACTGTTGCTTTGCTAGCTATTCTGAATCTTTCTGGGGCAAGGCGTGGGCAGGCGGTTAATAAGTTCTCCATGGTTTCTTTAGCATTGCTACATGGTCTGCAAATATCCGTGCTATTAAGGCTCTGATATTAACTGATTCCATTGTTTTGTAATCCTCTAGTGTCGGAGTAGGTTTCTGGTCAAGTTGTTTAAACCCTAAAGGTGGGAAGATCCTGTTAGACTTTTCATTGATTTCAGTGTTTTCATGATTTGGCACCCAAAGCAGCTTTAGTATGTTATTTTCTGCCAGTTTGTTTAGTGTCTTGTGACATTCCCAGACAGCTTAAGAGTTAAATGTGTAACCCTTTAGCGCCTAAAGAACCACTTGGCTATCTGTGAATACAAATATCTTGATGTTGTTAGGTTTTCTGTCACTGGTACGATGTGCTACTTCATTGATTGCGAACAGTTCGGCTTGAAATATTGTTGACTCGCCGCAGAGAGGAATGTGTAGGCTGTATCCAGCCCCTAATTTGGTTCCGTCGTGTACCATTTCTGGGCTCCATCGCTCATTCACAGGGGTTTATTGTTCCATTCTTCTCTGCTTGGTATGAGTACTTCGTTGTGTACTTTAAGGTTCAACTCAGAGGACATCAGATCACTCAGGCGGTCAGCTCCACCCTTTTAAGAATTTCTAATTGTCCAACCAGGTTATCTTCTTTATAATTATAGGTCCTCTGTAGAGTTAAGGCTTGTTTTGCAGCTCTAGCCTGTATTGCAGTATGTGATTGTGGAATGCTTAGTATTGCTTCCATCCTTGCAGTCGAAGTAGTTCTCATTGCTCCAGTTGTTATATGCCTCTCTTTAGCATGGCGTTTATCCATTTGATAATTGAGGGGTCGACCTTTTTCTTGTAAAGAGCACTTGTTAATGACGAAACTTGTATTATCAAATGCTTTTTCTGTGCCCATAAAGGCGCCAATCGCGACCTCCTTCGTTTTCGGATTACCCTTTTTTGATATGCAAATTGTAATATGTGGAATGGTGCTTACTCCAGTGTTGATCTTATGACCAGCCCTACAAGCTTTTCTATCAGTTCTGGTAAAAATGAGAATAGACTGATTGGTCGGTAGGATTTGGAGATGGTTCGTTGCTTACTTTGGGGGACCTGTTCCTAACTTTTCAGCCGGAAAAATACAACATTGATGCATTATCGCCTCTTGGCTCAACGGACCACTGCGTAATATCAACCCAATTCTCATACTCCCGCCACTCAACTAGGGAAAAACCTCTGAAGAGAATAATACGACTTAACGAGAAAGCCCACTGGTGCGGCTTTGAAGACTTCTTTCGAAACTTTAACTGGTCGGTTTCTCGACAACGATGTGAACGCCGCCTTGGACAATTTTATTCCTAGTATGATTGAAAGCGCAAGGCCAAAGGATAATAAGTGGTTCTACATAAACTACAAGGAGGTTAACAAAATGTTGGGGTTGGGGCTATAATGCTAATAATTCTAAAGAAAACTGGAAAAAACGCCTGCAATAGCCACAGTTGACGAGTGCAATTCCAATCCGACCAAAAACTGAGTTGTGCAATCCTTCAATATCCCAAAGATAGCAAAAGTTTCTGGTCAATTGTCAAAAACGTAAAAAACCATTATCCACAACGACATTTTAGCTGTCACACTCTTCTTCTTTGGTGGCGTTACAGCCCGTGAAGGACCAGAGCCAAGCTTCTCTCAATCACCCATGTTGTGTGTGATTTATTTTACACACAGGTGAAAGGGACCTACAGTTTAATGCCGATTCCGAACGGCGTGAGTCGAGATGCTTCTTCATGGCATGTTTACTACGGGGCGTTTTGCCAGTACCCCGCGGAGGAGGAACATCGCGAAACAACCATTCGATGGCGTTTGGTGTTATCGGGATCCGAAATCGCTCATAGTGCGCCAGAGTCCAATACACTAACCACTGCGTCACGGCACCCTCAGCTGTCCCACACTTAGACAAGGCTAACTTTCTTGCTGCTACTTTGGTACCGCCTGTACTAGAGCGCGTCAATTGTAATGGGAAAATGCACTTTCGTACACCTACGGTTGCAAGGATTCTCAAATATGTATCTCGAAATTTACCCAATATTTTTGAATAGGTGCTCTTCTACGCTGACAAGTCCACCGCACAGGCTTTTTCGCTTTTTCCAGTCTTCTGGGCTGTTTCCGAGAAATTGGTAAACAGCATTTTTCCAGCCCATTCCCAGAAAAGGTTCTGGCTCTAACAAGCGACCCATCACACTAACGTCCCTTTCCATTAAGATCATGGAAACGCTTACTAACCGTCAGCTATTGAAATATCTTGACTCGCAGAAACTCTTCAATGACTGACAGATGCCGTAGCCATAGATCCACTGGTGAAAGTGGAATTGCTCCCCAAGCAGGTAAAACATGATTGCTTTGAATATTTCAAAAGCATTTGATAGGGTTTAGCACGATGCCCTTTTGTCGAAAATGCGTGCTTTTGGAGCTTTGGACGGATTCAAGTCTGACAACCATGTTTAAATGCTAATGTTCCCCAGGACTCCGTTTTGTCTCTGACACTCTTTCCCATTTTTATAAATTACCTCTTGTCTGTCTCTTTAATTCTAATGCACTCCTTTGCTGATAACAGTACTCTAAACTTCACATATTCGTTCACTACATTATAGCTACAATAGCGAGCGGCAGCGTATGTTAAGTGCATTAGATTCCAACATGGACACCGTCATTGTATGGGAAAACAGAACCACCGACTCGCAGTCACGTAATTGTCATCAAAGAAAATTACAGAAACGCAATTAAATCAAACGCCAATTATTACGGGCGATTGAAAATGTTTTAAATACGAAAATATTCAACAGAAGCTATCTTGGTCAAAGACTGGTGGCCCTTTACAAACAAATTCTAAACCTGGACTGACGGCAGACAAAGTAATGCTGAGTTATACGGGGGATTGGAGGAAAATTGTCAATTATGGAATGCATCTGGGGGAACGGTCAACACAGGTTGTTCACGCGATTGCTACCTAGACTGATCCAATTTCTTGATCAAATTCAGAGGTTCCCCAAGGCTCAGTCCCAGGACCTTTGCTGCACATTGTATTGAACATTTGTATTTTTTTAGTAGTAGATCCCTGTGCCAGGGCCCCATTCGGAGTCAGGCCTAAATGGTGGCAGTATGTGAGGGTCTGGTGGCCGGTCTGTCCCGCTCGGCAGCCGGTCGGGCTTAGCCTGAAGAAGTCACGAGCAACAGTGGCCTCGTGAGCCATTACGGAGGTGGGGGTTTCTCACGCCTTGCACTAGCCAGTGCGTGCGGGGAGTAATGGGCAACAGACAACGACATTCACAGGGAAGTATCACGAGCTGGTTGAGGAAGCTGCCAGGTATCGGTTAGATACCGTAGGTATCTCTTCTACAAAGCAAAGAGGATATAAAACTGTGGACTTTTCGGACGGGTGGTAACTCTTCCTGTCGGGAGTTGCACCTCAAATGTCTGCACAGGCGGGAGTGTGGATACTCATAAGTCCCAGGCTGGCAGACAGGGTATTGGAGTGGATACCAATAGGAGGGAGAGTGGCGATCCTAAAACTCAAGTTTGAAAGATCAACTTTGGCTCTGGTGCAGGTGTATGCACCGAATCTAGAGTCTGAGTATGCGACTTTCCTGGCTGAAATTGATGAGGCCCTGGTTGAGATGGATTCCTATAACGACACGGGGGACTGTGATTGGGAGGAACAGTGATCCTCATTAAAACGCGGACGGAGAAAGGTTGTTGGATTTTTGCTGTGCAAATGGCATGTCCATTATGAACACCTTCCTTCCGCACAAAGACGTTCATAAATATACGTGGTATCGTCGGAGTCTTCAACAGAAAACGTTGATAGATTTCTTTGTGGGTTCATCGTGTGTGAAACGGATGGCTTGTGACGTTCGTGTGTTGAGAGGGGCATAACTGCCAACTGATCATCACCTGGTGTTGTGTAAGCTGTATCTTACTGATAGAGTACCTCGCCTGCCAAGGCGGAAACCAAGAGTGGTTACACGCATACGGTGGGAGAAACTACAGAGCAGTGAGGTGCGGCAACACTTTGCACGACACATATCCGAAATGTTTGAGCAAATTCCAACTGTTCCATCGCATGTAGAGGGAGACGGGCGACTATTTTCAACAGCCGTCATTGCATCTGCAAGTGATGTTTGTGGAGAGAAGCGGCTTGGTGTGGCGGCAGATGGTGAGAAAAGAACTGCGTGGTTTAAGACACCCGAGTTCAAGAAGCCCTCAGAGAGAAGAAGACAGAGACTGGATTCTCTTGGGCGACTCTGCTTCTCGTGACCGATACACTGGCACTGTGGCGCGAAGAACTTGCAAATTTGCTGTGCGAGCAGCTTAAGAGCAGTCCTGGAAGGAGTTCGGCGAAAGGTTGAAAAGCGACCATAGATCTGCGAAAAAGGTGTTATGGCTCTCTCGTGTCATAAAGGTGGCCTGGGAATGCGGTGAGACACCTAGCGATCGGCAAACTGGGGTGATTGTTCCTCTTTTCAAAAAGGGGGATAAAAAAGAGTGCTCCAACTATAGGGGTATATCTCTTTTAAGTGTCCCCAGTAAAGTCTACGCTAAGGTGTTGGAGGCGCGTTCTAGAGCTATGGTCGAATCCAGGATAGGGGATGAACAGTGCGGATTTCGTCATGACAGAAGTACAACCAACAAGTTTTTCACTCTAAGAATGGTACTTGAGAAGGCTTTGGGGTACGCCAAACCAATCTACAGCTGCTTTGTAGATTTGGAAAAGGCGTATGACCGAGTTCCTCGAGGTAAACTCTGGAGTGTTCTGCAGGAGTATGGGATTGATAGTCCTATGTTGAGGGCCACTCAGTCTCTTCACACAAACTGTAGCAGCTGTGTTCGGGTTAACGGTAGTAAATAAACACCTTTCACCGTGGGCGTTGGACTTCGCCAAGGCTGCGTCTTGTCACCTCTCCTTTTCATTACATATATGGACTGGATGTTGCAGCGCAGTCGAGGCGAGGAGTGTTTTACATTGGGAGAGTTCAGGGTAGGCCATCTTCTTTTTGCAGATGACTTAGTTGTCCTTTGAAATAGGTTGGAAGATCTGTAATCAGGAAGACCGAGCTTAATGTCAAAGCCGGGTGGCTGTGGTGCAGTGGTTAACATCATCGACCGCCGAGCGGAAGGTCTATAGTTCAAATTCGCTTCGTAGCCAAGAAAAAGTAATTTTTATACCGAAAAAAAATATGCAACGCAGTTGTGAATAGAAAGTGACAAGGCGTACTGCTGCAGGCATAACACCCACAGTAGTATATGGTCAACTGAAATTCTTCCTCTGCGTATGCAATACTAAAGTGCTCGGACGAATTACTACGGACTATAACCAACCCGGAATCGCTCGGCTCTCGTCCTATCTAGGACAGCCACCCCTGAGAGTAGTGAACGAACATCAACGACCCAAACCACTGCACTCCGTTCAGGTTGTGTGATAAACGTTCTAAGAGTATAAAATATTGAACCTGCGCGAGTCTCTAAAAAAAAAAAAAAACAAGCCAGGTTAGCGATTTTCAACTCAGTATTCCAACAGTTCCAACTCTCACCTATGGTCATGAAAATTGGGTATTGACCGAAAGAATAAGATCGCGAATACAAACTGAAGAAATGAGATTTCTTCGTGCTGTTGTGGGAGTTACTCGCCGGGATAGGGTGAGAAACACGGCAGTGCGGGGGGAGCTCAATGTTGAAGAGCTGCTTCTCCGAACGGAAAAGACTATGCTTTGATGGTTTGGTCCCTTGAGACGAATGTCGCCATCATCACGACTTCCGAAGCGTACCTTGGATGCAATACCATCAGGCAGGCGACCGCTTGGCAGATCCAGGACGAGGTGGTTGGACCAAGTCCAAAATCTCGTCTGGGTGCGCTTGGGCATAGCTCCTGATGAGTTAGAATCAATGACGGAGGATCGAGTAGCATGGAGATTCCGCGTGCGCATTACCCCCGCGACCCTTTTAGTGGAACATGCGGGCCACTGAAATGGTATGTACGTATGCAAGTTATCTTCCATAGTTTCTTCTTCACATTTCGTGTGTAAAAGTTGGGACATTTACATATATTATCTTCTTCTTCTTAATGTGCGCTACAGTTCGGGGTGAACCTGGGCCTTAACAAACACGCCCCTCCAACTACAACGATCTTTTGCCAGCTTATTCCATTGACGCCAACACAGTTGGCTGAGGCCCGATTCCACCTGTGTATGCTATTTAATGTGCGGCCGTCCTCTGTTTCTCCGTCCCTCGGGGTTGGATTCAAAGACTCTTCGGGCTGGGACTATGGTGTCCATTCGCTCTACATGGCCCAGCCATCTTAGGCGTCGAATCCGTAGACGCCTGACTGTATGTATGTATGTATGTTGGCGTTACAGTCCATGAAGAACCTGAGCCGAGCTTCTCTCAATCACCCATGTTGTGTGTGATTTAATTTTCCCATAGGTGAAAGGGACCTACAGTTTATTGCCGGTTCCGAACGGCGAATTTCGAGAAGCTTTTCATGACAATTTTACTACAGGGGGTTTTGTCAGAACCCCGCTGAGGAGAAACACCGTGAAAAACACGTTCGATGACATGGCTGTGTCGGGATTCGATCCCGTGTCATCGGCGTCAGAGGCCAACACACTACCCACTGCGCCACGGTGCTCAGACGCCTGACTGTACAGCCCGTAAAGTTCGCGGTTGAATCTTCCCTCCAATCCCCTTCGGCGTTTATAGGGCCTCCTCATCCGCTGTTGATAGTATCCATGCTTCTGCGCCGTACAACAGGGCCGGGATTATAAGGGTCTTATATAGAGTCAACTTTGTCGTTCGGGAGAAGGCTCTATTACTCAGTTGCCTCCTGAGCCCTAAGAAACAGTGATTGGCAAGAATGATGCTGCATTTGATTTCGGAACTGATGTCGTTGTTTCAGGTCACTGCAGAGCCAAGGTAGACGAAGTTCTTTACTACCTCGAACTTATATCTGCCAATACAAATGTTCTGGCCAAGATGTCGGTGGTGAGCGTTCTTTTTTGATGACAGCATATATTTAGTTTTGTCCTCGTTTACCGCAAAACCAATTTTCGCCGCCTCCATCTCAATACCCGCAAACGCCTCATTGACATCATTGACCCATGATGTCAATATCGTCAGCCTATGCAAGGACCTGCGAGGGTTTGAAATGATTGCATTGGCCAGTGATTTTTGCACAATCATTTCCAATATGACGTTGAAGAAATCACACGACAGCGCATCGCCCTGCCTAAATTCTTTTTTGACATCAAAACTATCGGTAAGGTGTTCACCGATTCGGATGAAGCAGCGAGCATTCTCCAAAGTCATCTTGCATAGTCTTACGAGTTTAGCAGGTATGTCATAGGAAGACATAGCGTTGTATAGCTCGTCTCTAATTACGCTGTCGTATGCGGCTTTGAAGTCGACGAACAGGTGGTGAGTGTCGACTTGAAATTCATTGGGTTTTCCAGGATCTGCCGTAGTGTGAAGATTTGGTAGATGGTGGACTTCCCTGGCACGTCCCCTCCGCACTGATAAGGACCTATCAGCTTGTTTACAAAAGGCTTCAGGTGTTCACACAAAACGGTAGAGAAGATTTAGTAGGCGATGTTAGGAAGACTTATTCCTCTGTAGTTGGCGCAATCAGAGGGGTCTCCTTTCTTGTGGATCGGGCATACGATGCTGAGACTCCATTCCTCGGGCATGCTTTCCTCTGGCCATATCTTACAGATGAGCTGGTGCATCCTGCTAACCAGGTCATCCCCAGCTGCCTTGAAGAGCTCAGCAGACAGTCCGTCTGCGCCAGCAGCTTTATTCGACTTGAGCTTCGATATGGCAATCTTAACTTCGTCGAGGTCAGGGGGACAGAATTCTCTGCGGTCTTCGTCGATTAGAAATGGATCATTCTGCCTGACAGCCGTATATTGGCTAACATCGCCGTTATACAGTGGTTTTTCCATAATCTCAGCATAGACTGCGATTCTACTACTAGGTGTCCGTTTTCATCCCTGCAGGCTTCCGTTCTGGCTTTATATCCTTGGCATGTTCGCTTTATCTGTTGTTAAAACTTTCGAACGTCACGCCTGCAGTAACACCTCTCCAAATCCGCAATCGCGCGCTTCTCGTGCTCTTTCTTCTTTCTTCTAAGAAGCTTATGCTCCTCCCTTCTTTTTAACTCGTAGAGCTCACGAGCTGCTCTTGTTCTTTTATGCAGCAAGGCCTTATATGCATCCTGCTTCGCTGTGTGAATCTGCCTGCACTCGTCATCGAACCAGGTGTTTCTTCGTGGTGGAGCCTTGAAACCAAAAACTTCGGATGCAGAGCTTTTCAGGGCTTGTTTGCAAAGGCTCCACTGCTGTTCTATTGATAGTGTATTGGAGAGCTTAATGGAGATGCGATCGGTAAAAGCACGAGCGGTTTCTGGCGATAGTAGCTTTCCGACGTCATAACTTTGTATTCTTACTCTACTCCGCTGCGTTCGTGATAACCGTAAGCGCATCTTGGCTACATAGTGGTCCGAGTCAATGTTAGCCCCTCGGAAAGTTTGAACCTCAAGAATAGTGGAGGAGTGTCTGACGTCCATCGCGATGTGATCAATCTGGTTGGTAGTCGATTGATCAAAAGACCGCCAGGTGCCTTTGTGTATATCGAGGTGCGGGAAGCGCGTACTGGCTAGAAGGAGATTTCGTCCCAATCAATCAGCCTGTCTCCGTTATCGGAGGTGGTATCTTGTAGGCTATGTTTGCCGATGACTCGTTCAGAGATACTTCTTTTGCCCAGCTTAGCATTGAAGTCTCCTAGTACAATATTGATGTCAAAGCTGGGACATTGGGCATACGTTCTATCTAGGAGATCGTAGAACTCATCTTTGGCGGAGTCATCCTTGTCTTCCGTGGGGGCTTGGACGCAGATCAGGCTGATGGTAAAAAATGTAGCCTTGATACGGATTGTTATGAGGCGTTTGCTCACATGCCGAAAGCTTAGGACTTTTTGCCTTAGTCCACCTCGAACGACAAATCGGCATCCAAACAATCGTTGCCCTCCCTCCCTATAGCAGTCGCCGTTGTAAATATCGCAGTTTTTCATCCGCTTTATACCCGGTCCATTCCATCGCATTTCCTGGATGGCGGTTATGTCCGCTTTATAGCGATCTAGGGCGTCCCCAAGTTGTTCGGCTGCACGTGGCCTGTTTAGGGACCTAACATTCCACGTACAAAGCCGAAGATCATTGTCCTTTTTTGGTTTTTTGCAAGGCTTGTGGTTGTTTCGGCTTACTAGGCCGTAGCCCAACCGACTAATCCGGTTTTTTTGCGCAGAAAGCTCGCCATTTGCCCTTCCCCGTCTGCAATTTCCATAGGAAATCTCCAGAGGGCATCACGAGGAGGTGGGGATGGGACTTACTAACAGTGCCGCAAGATGGTCGACTGCGGTGGCTCTCCTCGCTTTTTAGAAGGCCAGCATCCTGCCATCCATTTATGTATTATACATACGTCGAATTGCTATGGTATTTAGTATTTCCTGTGCTCGAAACAAAGGCAAAATTGAACTGAAATTCAATACCGTAGATATTGTCGGTTCATTGCACATAAACTTCTGATGACTATCTCCCACCATTCCAAACAACCACGTAGTCATCACTATCTTAAAGATCGTGTTTAATAAATGTACGAATGCCTATCCGCCCGATTTTTACTCCGATACTCCAATGGCGCGCGAATATCAATTCTCATATTGCACTTTCGCCCAGTATGGCCCACCACCAGAGAAGTGACACATGTCGCACTAATGCGAATCCTTGCTAATTTTCAAATATTAAAAATAAATATTGAACAATATGCAAATTTTCTTCAACTGTATGTACTCAATGGCATACACATCGTAAGTGTTAGCTGCCGCACGTTACACAACAGAAGTCCTTGCTCTGTTATCATGGACCGTAAGGACTTGACACGTGTTGTTCGGCTTCAATTATATTCATTCGTTCGTACGTGATGGTAGGGCTGGATAACAGCGGCTGTAATTAGATATTGTTAATAAACAGGCGAGGGTGAGTCGCGACGCATCGGGAATTTGACTGCTGACAAAGTACAGTTGTGATTGTTGGCACTGGGATGGGCCCACTTTTAGATATTGCGGATTATCCTTTTTCGGGAGCATGAACCCAAATAGTGGATCTTGCAAATGGAATTGTCATGTCGAAGCAAAAATCGCGAAACATTCGGCAAGTGTTTGTTGAGTGGTTGAAGTCCTTTTTGTAGTCTTTAGGTTGCAGCATGAGTTGAGGATGCGTGATTGATTCCAATTGATGTCGAATGTCTTTTTGCGAAATGTGTGCGAATTTGAGCAGATGATGTAATTGGGATTTGTGAGTAAGTGGAAAATGGACATGTGAAGCGAAACATGTTATGAGATTGTTGAACGCAGATATGTTAGTGGAACTTATCAGGGTTGGAACCGTTTAATGTACCATCTGTGTATAAGTGTGAGGGTAATAGGTTTCAACTTGACGGTTCATTAAAAAAAAAAAGCTGCGAAATATTAAGTGAAATGGCCGAAAAGCAAGTGCTTTAATGGAAAGAATTTTAAATCGACTTGTTTTGTCTCCTCGGTATCGTTCATAAACCCGTCAAAATAAAACAATTTCCTTACGCCAAGAACTTCTTCCTCCTCGGCGGGGTACTGGCAAAACCCCCTGCAGTATACTTGCCTTGAAAAAGCTTCTAAGCCAAGAACTATGGCCCTTTAATTGGTGGCGTATTATGTCTGGCGATATTAAGCAGGAGTCAAATCCTTTCAACCGAAATCCGTTTTCGTCTCAAGGCTTCGCTTTCCGTCAAATAAAATTCCAATTAATTTTATTTCCCTCGTCATTCAACGAATAAACCGAAACAGTGGCGAATAGAGAGAAGTAGAAAGAAAAAAAAAAAAAAAAAAAAAAAAAGAGAAAAAAACACCAACTGCCCACAATGAAGGATTTCTGGGCTGTTTGTACCAGAAACGCATTTCCATATTATTCCTAGTGCTGAACCAACCAAACGTCCTGCACTCAAGAGCTACAAATTAAGTCCAACAATACTGAATGTCATCGACATAAACGGCCAGACGAATGGACATAAGAGGCACAGGAGTCCTCCTTCAATGACGAATTTTTCTTCTCATTTTCTATAATCCTGTGGATTTTTCCTTCTCCATTGTTTTTGTCTGTGATTTTCTTTTCCACTCATCGACGAGAACGATGGATTTGTATTGTGTTCCCCAGCCATGACAAATCTCTCGACTGGTCCTACAGGAGATGACTTCCGAATTAATTTCCCACACCTCACTAATCAAAGTCTATGCGCCTTGCCATCGACCCGCTCTCCAGCCTGTGTCGGGCTATTGTTCTCGGTAAGAGAAAAGGTGTCTCGCCTCTTTTGATGGATTCGGACTAATCTATTCCTGGAACGACCGACGACGTTTGTGTGCAGTGGTTATTGCGTTGATTACGAAGACGGTGTCAAAGAAATCAAGAAAATCACTTCTTTATCGGTTCCTGTTGCAAGGACTGCGATACCACTTACCTAATGAAATTTCTTCGCACACCGATATGGGTATCCTGTCCTTCTCAGGATAGAGCGATGAGTGAAGAAATTATGTCAAGTACCGACGACGACGACGACGGCAGTGGGACTTCAATAGAAGTGGCAAACGGTAATCCGAATTATTGTGTCGTGAAAACGGAGAACTAATTTCCCGATAATGAGAACTGGTTCCGGTGCGATGATTTGGGTGATGAAAACAGGGATCATGTGTTCACACGTCGTCGTTGGAAATTAATTTGGTCTGTACTTAAATTTGACATCTGTCAGACTGGTGAGCGCTTTGTCTTCATTAGCGCCCTTCATCTTCGTTGGCTATGCCGCCCTGCCTTTGATGGAGATACTATAACTGGGTGTTGTATTGAGTTTGGAAGGAAATTGGAGTTAAACGCTAGTCATTTGATGTGCCATTTTGTGGCAGAATCTAATTACAATCGATTCCTTTTGTGCTTGCTATAGTCCATGGATTGGCACTTAATTAAACGTGCGAATACCAGATCAGCGTGACAGCGATGAGATATTTTATGATAAGTTGTCATATTACCTACGATTGCGTCAGAAACACTGCTGTTTACTAAATACTTAAAAAAGAAGGAAAAAAACATTCAACCAATTATAGGATATCCTGCATGCTGTGCACCACTTGAAAAAGAATAAAATGCGGAAAATGTATGTACATGTTTTATCCTTTTACAGAAAAGTATCCTGCCGGAGCTGTCAAGTCCATTGATTCTACGAGTGTATACCTACCCCTTGAAGCACTGACATATTGGAGTGGTCAAAATAAAATCGCCTTGAAAATGTCCTTTAATTGATAATCAACATCGAGAGTTTGAAAGCAAGAAACTTGCACAACACAATACCGAGTTTTTAGGGTGTATTAAAGGCAGGATATACTACTGAATCGACTGGTTAGTGTTGTGTAGAAGTTGCAGGACATTTTTTTCCAATTCAATTGTCCAATTGCGTGTCGAGAACTGTATGCTAAGGCTTCGCTTTGTTGACGGTTAATTGGATGCGACCGGTGGCCAAGGAAATCGACATCTCCTTCACAACAAATTTGATTTCAATTGACCGAAGGAGAGAAAAAAGACCAAGTAGTATTGGACAATGATGGTTACACAGAGTGATGTCGTTCATTTAATTTTGTCATGTGTGAGTGGCGTTAGGGTGAACTTAAAGGGGATGGATTTAATGGGTCAAGCAAAATTGAATGCGAAGCCAAACAAAGGAAGGTAAATACCATTGTTGTTACAGTGACAGGATTGTGTTTTAATTTAATGAAATATTGCATAAAAAGCTGATAAAAGGCAGGATAGATGAGAAAGCAGAAAAAATAGAATTATACATATACTTATACGCCGTGGCGCAGTGGTTGGATTCTGACGCACGATGAGTGAGTTCGGATCCCGATAACACCAACGCCATCAAATGTTAATTTCGCGGTGCCCCTCCTCGGCGGGGTGCTGGCAAGACCCTCCGTAGTATACTTGCCATGAAAAGCTTCTCGACTCACGCCGTTCGGAATCGGCATTAAACTGTAGGTCTCTTTCACCTGTGTGAAAAATAAATCAGACACAACATGGGTGATTGAGAGAAGCTTGGCTCTGGTCCTTCATGCGCTGTAACGCCACCAAAGAAGAATTTGCAGACGGGCTCTCCAGGTTGGGGGTTGTGCTTAGGGGTAACATCCCTATCAACAACAAGCCTCGGATACGGACGGATACAAACCTGACGACCCCTGCAAATGACTAACGGACTTGAGAGTCTGCACCTGGAATGTAAGGTCCCTTAACAGACCGGGTGCAGGCGATCAATTGGAGCAAACCCTCAACTGCCATAAAGCAGATATAACCGCACTCCAAAAAGTGCGATGGGATGGACCAGGCAAAAAACGGATGAAAAACTGCGACATTTACTACGGGAACGGCTACAAGGAGAACAAACAGCGCCTATTGGGATTCGTTATTCGAGGAGGACTCCGACAAAAAGTCTTAAGCCTGTGAGATATAAGCGAACGCCTCATAACAATCCGCATCATAGCTAAATTTGGAAACATTAGCTTAATATGTGCTCACGCCCCAACGGAAGAAGTGGACGATCGACTCAAAGAAGATTCTACGTTCTCCTAAACAGAACATATGCCCAATGCAAAACTGGGCAAAGAGGACATATTTGAGTCGATCATAGGAAAGCATAACCTCCATAACACCACAGCCGACAACGGACTTAGGCTAATCGATTTCCTAGCGGGGCGTAACCTCCCTGTAGCAAACACGCGATTCCCCCATCTCAACATCCACAAGGGTACCTGGCGGTCTTTTGATCAATCGACCACCAACCAGAGTGATCACATTGCGATCGTCGCCCGACACTCCTCCTGTATTCTCGACGTACAAACCTTCCGAGGGGCCAACATCGACTCGGACCACTACCACCACCACCTAGAAACCCCTGGTTCGATGAACAATGCGAACAAGCCCATGCAGCAAAAGAAGAGGCATATAAAGCCATGCTGCAACGACGGACGAGAGCTGCTCGCGAAATCTATGAGCAGAAGAGAAGAGAGGAATACACGCTTTTCAGAAGAAAGAAAAGAGAGCACGGAAAGCGTGATTTCGAGGAGATGGAGAGATGCTTCCGCAGGATCACGTCCGTAAGTTTTACAATAACGAACAAAACGAACATGCCACGGCTACAAAGCCAGAGCGGCGGCCTGCAGGGATGAAAATGGAGAACTGGTAGTAGAGTCGCAGTCGATGCTGAGGATTTGGAAAGACCACTTCAGCAGACTGTATAACGGCGATGATAGACAAGATACCGCTGTCAGGCAGAACGAGCCATTCGTAATGGACGACGATGTAACATAATCCAGTCCACCCGACTTAGACAAAGTCAAAATAGCGATATCAAGACTTTAGTCTAATAAAGCCGCGGGCGCAGACGGCCTGTCTGCTGAGCTTCTTAAGGCGGCTGGAGATGAGCTGGTAAGGTGCATGCACCACCTTATTTGCAATGTATGGTCGGAGGAAAGCATGCCCGACGAATGGAATCTCAGCATCGTTTTCCTTGCGCCAACTATAGGGGAATAAGTCTCCTTAACATCGCATATGAGATCTTCTCTGCCGTATTGTGTGAACGCCTGAAACCGTTTGTGGATAACCTGATCGGCTCTTATCAGTGTGGTTTCAGGCCAGGTAAATCCACAATGGACCAAATACTTACGCTACGGCAGATCCTGGAGAAGACCAGGGAATACCAAATCGACACTCACCACCTCTTCGTCGATTTCAAGGCTGCATATGACAGCGTGTATAGAGATGAGCTATACAAAGACATGTCTAGTTTTAACATCCCTGCCAAACTCATCCGACTGTGCAAGATGACAATGGAGAATTCTCGCTGCTCCGGTCGGTAATGAGCAAACCGAGACCTTTGATGTTAAAAAAGGATTTAGGCAAGGTGCCACGCTGTCATGCAACTTATTCAACATCGTGCTTGAAAAGATCGTGCAAGAGTCACTGGCCAACGCAAGAGGTACGATTTATTTAAAGTCTACGCAATTGCTTGCGTACGCCGACGACATTGACGTAATTGGACGGACACAGCGAGACGTCAATGAGGCCTTTGTAAGCATTGAGGTAGAAGCGGCTAAGATTAATGAGGGTAAAACAAATATCTGCTTTCATCTAAGAGAGACGGACAACACCGACGTATTGGCCAGAATGTCACCATTGGCGGATATGACTTTGAAGTGGTCAAGGAATTCGTCTTCCTTAGCTCACTGATGACCAGCAACAACTACACCAACCACTGTTGGCGCAGAGGCTTGGACCTTAACAAAAGCGGATGAAGATGCCCCTGGTCGTTTCGAGAGGAAAATTCTGCGCACTATTTACGGTCCCGTTTGTTCAAACGGTGTATGGAGGTGAAGATATAACGAAGAACTGTACGGGTTGTACAGCGACATCGGC
Source organism: Eumerus sabulonum (assembly GCA_951905685.1). Lineage (NCBI taxonomy): Eukaryota > Metazoa > Arthropoda > Insecta > Diptera > Syrphidae > Eumerus > Eumerus sabulonum. The sequence goes on along the minus strand of OX645060.1, from coordinate 163,375,929 downwards.
CTGGTACGACGTCTACGGATACAGCGTCTAAGGTGGCTGAGCGCATGGAAAATACAGCTCCGACTCGAAGAGTCTTCGAATCCACCCCTGGAGGAAGGCTCGGCAGAGGATGGCCGCATCAACGGTGGCGCATGCAGGTGGAGGGGGACCTTAACCAACTGGGCGTGCGGCGCTGGAAACAGCTGGCCAAAGACCGTGCCAGCTGCAGACGCTTGTTGGTTGAGGCCTACGTTTACCACGGACTGTAGCGCCACCTAAGTAAGTAAGTAATTTGCAGACGTAAGTGGTTCTAAAGCTGCGTTTACAGTGAGTTTGGTATAAATCCCACTTAAAAATAATCATATTTAGTCAGGCGATCTTCAAATATTTATTTACCTCAATGGCTAAAGTATAGAATGAATCATACCTTAGTTTACGTCTCCTGCTGAATTGAATTCAAAGACTTTCGTAGTGAGCGTAGTATTCATACCCTAAGTAGGCGAAGAAGACTGTTCTGTTCTAGAGCTAGCCTATTTCCTGCTGAAGAGCATGTATGGACAGGTAGAGTTACACGCCCTCCGAGATGCAACATGCTTATCAATGTGGAAAATTGTACTAGGCGGCGTTTCAAAATCTTATCGGAAGAATTGAATGTGTGCTCGATAGGAAAGAGTCTGGGCTTTTAACAGACGTGTCTTGACCATTGTGCCAGGTCGGACGTAACCAAGGGTTGCCCAAAAGACGGTGTTCTATCTCAGCTGCAATGGTGTTCAATGCTCTCAATGCTCCTTGTCCACGCAGATGATGTTGCCATTTTCTGTCGGCTATGTTTGACGAATGTTTGGTGCACGAGAAATGGGTGGTTGTTAAAACTGATATCATGTTCTTTACGATTGGGAGTAAACGAACGGGTTTGACTTGATCTGTTGGTCATGATGAAGATCTTTTATAGCAAGCTTCGTTGGTCAAAATATATTAAGTTAAGGATGGTCAAAGTTTTGACTACCACGCCCTCAGTCCCTTGATATTTTTGCCATGGTGTGCACATTGAAGGCCATATCTTTTCCCAAAATCGTGGTTCTTGAAGTTGCGCAAGAATTTATTTCGACTCGTGTCTTATGGATATGCCATCCAGCGTATTGACACCAGCCATCCTATTGCTTTAATTATACAGTAATCTTTTCTTGATGTCAAGACTGGTTTTGGTTAGATGATGACGGTCAGATGGCCATATCGTACCTTTCGTATCTTCACGGATGATGGGTCTTGGTACAGAGGGAAACCATTTGACTTAGCAAATATGGGTCTGCCTTTTAAGCAGAGATATTCGCAATCCAAATATTCAAGCACTACATTGTGAAAAGGAACGAGCACTTGCTTTTGTAGCGAGAGCCATTTTGCGCTCAAAGTTATGTTTAACCATTTCACCATTTGTAAAATGGTACTGGAACTCAAGGCTTCTCTAAATAAAGTTGGAAGGCTGTATTCGCTGAGGAAATGAGTTATTTGAAGCTTCCTAGTATAGAATAGAATGCTTTTCAAAACCTGAATACAGTTTGAATATATCCATGTTCAATTCCTCTGTCAACAATTTGGTCTGCGGGGTTCATTGTCACATATGGAGAGATTGTCTAAGTGGTAGTGTGACAAAGCCTATATGCCCTGATATCTGCAAGACACCGCCACTTTTTTCTTATCTTGCATTGCTTGCAACGTAGAAGACAACAGAGCGGATAATTCTTTAGTGGTTCTCCTGTATATGCCCACATTCGGAGGCTGACTTTAAGTACTGATATGGTGTGTGCCAAACTCCAAGCTCTACATCACTGAAATATTTTTCTCCGGTCAGATGTCTATTTGATGGTATAATCGAGTGTATCGAGAGTGCTTCAACACAGGGTTAAAGTACCTTCAAGATATTCGCTTTCACTTCAAAGCTAGTTCAGTTTACAACTGAATCTTCGCTTCTACTCTCTATCTTTTTTTTTTTGTTTTTGCTGAAGACTTCTGCTATCCACTGGAGCACTCAGACGCAAACACTGGTCCATTGTACTCCAGACAGACACCCTATCTTACTATATTTTCCCCGTTTTCCGGGGAAAAATTTGCAACCTGGACAATCCCAGCATCTACGGTTGTGTGTATTAAATACACAATCGTTAATGTAGGAATTTACCGTGGACGCAGGTAGACCTAGTGCGGGTTCAGGTCCTGCGAAGCTCTCCTCTGAACCCATTCTGGCGAGTTCATCAGAGATCTCATTTCCTGGGATCCCAGAGTGGCCTGGAACCCATACAAGCCTTAATGAATTTAGTTTGCCGACTCTGTTCAAGAAAGGCTTGAGTTCAAGCACTAATTTGGAGCTAGTTAAGGGGTTACACACAGCTTACCATCCGTGAAAATGCGAAGACTATCCTTTCCATGGAAAGTCGACTGTGAAATTACGGCGCAATAGGATAACGGGCGTCAGTGCGTCAGAAGGCATGGCCATGAGACAGGGGTCGCAGGACAATTCTTGCGCATGCACACCGTTATTCCTATGCGAGTTGTACCAAAAGCTATTTCCCTTCAGACGAGACATGGCTTTCAGAGCACACCCTCTGATAAATATATCCAGAGGTGGAAGGCTCATCATAGCATTTAGAGCAGCGCCCGGCGTGCTAGGGAAGGCCCCCGTGCAGCTGAGACAAACCGTTCTTTGGAGTTTGGTGAAAGAGGCCAAGATGTGCTTGCGTTTTAGTCTGTTCCGCCAGACTACCGATGCATATGAGATTATAGGTCTTATCATTGCCGCGTAGATCCAGAGGACCTTTACCGACGATAAACCCCATGTTTTGCCAAAAGCTCCTTTGTATTGCCAGAAAGCTGACAACGCTTTGGAGGTTTTTGACTCAACATGCTTTGACCAGAGAAGCTTGCTATCTAAGGTGACTCCTAGATACTTAGCCTCCTTGGATATCGGCATGGAAGTCCCTTTTAGTACCAGAGAACGACATCGTTCTTAAGAGAATTGACGGGCAGCCCATTTCTGGTAACCAATCATCGATTACACTTAGATATCTGGCAGCATTACACATGCTGTCAAAAGTTGCGTTATCAAAACCACCCTCAATGTCGATGAAAATGCCCAGCGTGTACTCTTTCCCTTCGAGCGCGCATTCAATTCTCCCGACTAGGTTCTGAATCGCAGTCTGGCAGGATTTTCCGCGCTGGTAAGCATGTTGCATCTCCGAAAGAGGGTGCATTCAAAGGGCAACTTTGCGTACGTGCAACTCTACCAGTCTCTTCATGCTTTTCAGCAGGTTAGACTAATTGGTCTGAAGCTCTTGGCAACTGAGTAGTCCTCTTTACCTATTTTGGGAATGAAGACCACTTTCAGTGTGCGTCAAGGAATGGGTATGTGAGCAAGTGCTAGACTAGCAGTGAAAATTCTTTTCAGAGTAGGAAGCAGTTGCCTTATACCTTTTTGCAACATAACAGGATATATCCCGTCGGTGCCCGGCGACTTGAAGCCATCGAAGGATGGCACAGCAATGGCTTCAGTCGTAACCACGCGCGACGCAATATACTAGCCACGCCGAGTTGTTTTCATCGTTTCAGTAGCAGTTTCCCTTGAAGGAGTGTGCAACGAGCCGATGGCGATCTGATTTCCCGGGAAATGAGTCTCAAACAGTAAACTAAGAGTTTCCGCTTTAGACTCAGTAAAGGTACTATCAGATTTGCTGAGTGCATACAGCTTTGTCGGTTTTCCCCGTTTGAGAACTTTAACCAACTTGCTAGTCGCACTCAGAGACTTGATCTCTTCGCAGAAGGTCCTATAAGAATCGTTCTTCCATTTACGAATAAGTTTCTTATATTCTTTGAGCGATCTATTCAGAAGACTGGCTTCCATGCGAAAACTTTGGAGCTCGGCATTCCACATGGGGACCGATTTCCTGCAGGGAGGTTTGCTGACAGGACATGCGAGTTCAAAACAGCTGGTGATGACGCTATTCAGGTTATGAACAGCGTCCAATTGTTTCGTTCTGAGTTTAGGTAGGACCTGAGTGGATTTCTCAAGCTCCTCTCTCAAGCGTACCCAGTCCGTCCTTCTCGGATTTCGTCTAGGTTGCAAGGAAGATATCTCACAACTTAATCGGAATTAGATATATTTATGGTCCGACAGCGTAGCATCAGGCCCGACTCGCCAGTTAGTGATGTCCTTCACATATCCGTTGGATAGGGTCAGGTCAACCACCTCCTGTCGTCTTGTAACAAACGTTGGTTGAGAGCCAACATTGTTGATGGTAAGGTCAGACGGGAAAATGAAGTCTAAAAGATGGTCCCCTCTTGTGTTACACTTGCTGCTGCCCAAGCAGTGTTTTGGGCATTAGCATCGCAACACATGATGAAACCAATCTTTCTGGCTTCATAGTACTCCACCAGTTCAGAGACTTCCTTCAATGGTGGAGGTAATAACGAATCGTGGGGAAAGTAAGCAGACGCAACGACGAAGTGTTCTATTGCTCCGTGCGTTTTGTAGCTTACTCTAGCAGCCACTAGATATTGTCCACAAAACTGCCTAAGTTTGGCTGCCGATAGTGAGTTCGATATGATGAGGGCGACCCTAGACCTTTCGGATCGCTCATCATAAAGAGCATCACGTATACCGCCAAGGCCACACAGGCGTTTATTCCACACCCACGGTTCTTAATGGATACAACGCGATGATTTGTACTACTGCATGCAATTCTATTACTTAAAAGAGCAGTAGCAGCCTTGCAATGCTGTAGATTGTTCTGGATAAAAACTATCCTGACCTTTTCAGAGGAAATGGCCGCCTCTTTATAATAGTGCTGCTTCTCTCTACTCCTTACGGTCATTTCGATCTCCTTCTCGGAAGAAGGGGTTTTGTTGTGTGATGCGCCCGCCTCCGAGGAGCGGTTTTTGGCTATCTTCGGCTTCTGGCCTATGCTTTGATCTTTCTGGGTCGACTTCGATTTCCCACCGCTCCACCGGAGAGGGAGCGCCTCCCTAGCGAGGCTGTCCTTAGCGGCGGTCTTCCGATTGCGGGAGCTCTTAACTTTTTCGGTTAAAGCTCCTGCTCCCTTTGGACGACCGTCTGGGACAGCCTTACCAGTTCGAGGAATGCTAGGACCCGTAACGACTTCGCCTTCTGCATTCGGAGTCTGCCTGTCATCCCCGCCACCCTTTTCGGCGGCAGCGCCGGCCATAGCAAGAACATGAAAGCCTCCGGCTCCGTCATTACGGGAGCTGATTATGCTCTTACTGGGTAGTGGAACCTTCCCAGTAGGAGGACAGGCAGACATGCTTATGCCTCCTTCAGCAGTCTTTCCCAACCGCCGATGCCTTCCGCGCTGCGCACCTTCTAGAGAGGGTACGAAATACCTCCGTCGACCTAACTCTCTTAACTGGTTCCCCCAGAGGTTTAGCTTCGACCATTGTGCCTTAGGCTTTGTCAGCCTCTTTGCACAATTTTCGGGCACGACTCTTACCTCTACTTTTTTGGCACGTGGGAGGGGTGGCCGTCGTGGTTAATATCATCGACCGTCGAGCGGAAGGTCCGTAGTTCAAATTCGTTCCATAGCTACGAAAAAGCAATTCCTATACGGAAAAAAGTATGCAACACAGTTGTGGATGGAAAGTGACCAAACATTTTTCATTTCATTTCATTTCATTTATTGAATTAATTACATGCACACGTAAGATATAACATCTTATAAGTTTGTAACATGCTTAAAATATAGTAATAATAACAATGATTAAAAATAAGACTAAAGCTAGGTAATAGTGAAAGTTATAAAGAAATAAAGAAAAAGATAAACAATAGTAATAGTTAAGCGAATACAAGATAAAGAATAAAGAAAGGAAAGATTCAGATTCCATTAGTAACGTTCTTTAAGGTACTCAAAACATTTCAGTTTGAAGGCGTTTGTGCCTTTCGCTTGCTTGATATTTAGGGGTAGCATATTCCACAGCTGAACAGCATTCACAAAAAATTGGCGGGACGTTGTTAAATATTTGTGTTTTGGAACTATAAGCTTTAGAGAACGTTGCGCCTTTGCGAACTGAATGCATTCGAAAAGGTATTCAGGTTCCTTGGTCGCTATAACTTTATGCAACAGTAGCAAGGTACGATGTTTCATCAGAGCTGTAAGCGAGGAACCTGCAATTTTTTGGGTGAATTCGGAAAGTGACCAAACATACTGCTGCATGCATAACACTCACAGTATGTGGTCAATTGAAGTTCATCCTCTGTATATGCAATACTAACACCAAAAGTGCATTAACGAATTACAGGGAATTATAACCAACGCGTAATTTGGTCGGCTCTCATCGACGACCCAAACCACTGCACTTCGCTCAGGTTGTGTCTCAAGAACATCGACCTGCGCGAAACTCTCCCTCTCCCTGCTACCTTCGCTCGAACAACGTTCAATACGTTATAAGGCCTTAGACTTGATCGCGGGTGCGACTATAACAAAAAAATTAGCAGTACGCCCCAATTCTGGGGCGCGTTCCACCTTTGCGGTTTCCCGTGCTGCGCCATCGTTGGTGTCGCCTCCGCTGGATGCACTGCTCATGTTCAGTCGAACCAGGTGATCAGACAGTGAGCCGCAGGAGCCGGTGTCTTTCCGGGCTGCCGTAGGGTTAAAAATAAATGTTGGGGCCTCCAGAATCCTTGCCCCGGCCGCGATCAGAGAGATCGCGGGTGGATTTCCGCTGCTGCGGGTACCACCTGGAATACACAATTCCTCTGATTTGTCCATTACTTTTTGGGTCTTCGAGTCTTAGTTCGAGGTCTATGACCTCTTAAGCCTCCCGCCACGACAAGGCGCCCGAAGAAGGGAGGTTACTCTCTATCAGTACGCCAACGAACATGGCAACATCTTGGGTCTATTTTAGAGTGATATCTTCAGAAATTCGCGCAACGAATTTCTGAGTCGAATATATGGCACATCTTACAGGCACAATAAAGAATTTGGTCTCTGTTCCTGTCATCCGAAGAAAACCGCCCTTTCCAACGGCAATGTTCACCAACAAAGTGATGAATAAGTTTCTGAAACCGAGAAAGTATTTCTATCTTAAGTTATTGTTCAACTCTAATGCAATCATATCTTTGCCATACCACATGACACACCGCTCAGTCAAGAATTTCAACGAGCCTCGGAACCCTCGTTAAAAAGCCATAACAACATAGTCAATTGATTACAGATGAGTTCGGTAATTTTTATTTTTCGATTAAAAACCCATCACCAGGGGTGGTGGTAGCAACATTTACTCACGAGTACTTGCACTCATTCTGGATAACGACGCGCCGTCGTCATCCGTCCACCCGTACCGGGGGAGGATGTCCTTGTTACAATAATTTATTATTTTTCCATGCTCATTCATTCTTCATTCTCTCCATCTCCTGTTATCCTGTCACTGGGCGGCACACATTATGATTATGATTATAAGAACAAAAAAAAAAAAACCCGAATTGATAGACATTCGAGTGCACAGAGGGGGTTACCCGGAGTTAAGTAAACTTCGAGTTCTTTTTCAAGTCCTTTGTCCCACGGATCACTTCCTCAGTCAAATGAATACACAAAAGATGATTATTTCGCTGAAGAGGGAACATGAATACTACGAAAGTAGCAAAAAGAAATTTGCATAATAAAAATATTAAATTTTTTTTTTTTTTAAGATTTTGTATGCGTTTCATTGTATCCTGCCAGGCTCACACAAATTATTAATTTTCCATTTTCCTCTCCAGTCTGGCTTAGTTTATTGTGTGCGTGTTGTAATATTAACGCATTGCCAATGCGGTGGAGAGGTTGTGGTTGGCGCAGAGAGGAAAATAATTTTTTTTTCATCAGCTTCCTTTCGTCCTTTTTCGAGAGGATATCCGGTTGAATTAGATGCCTATAGGATGTGTGAATCGAAGTGAAAGAAATTAAACTTGAAACTTAACAAGGTTTCATTTCTATTCCAAAGAATATATGTATAAGTATGTGTTTACTCTCTTCGTGTCAATTAGAACTGGACTCTCTCGTCTAGATTGAGTGATAAATAGTCCTTAAATTGAAAGCATTTATCCTTCTTCAGACGTCGTGGTGTAGGCCATTTCAGTGGACTTATTGGACATATACAACGCTCTGAGATATGAATTCAAATATAGTAAACAGCCTCAACGTGATTGCTGAGACTGATACAGCAATCTAATAGTTCCTTCGAAGTTGGTTGACAGCATATGATATTTCTTCGAATTTGAGCAACAACTTTTCTATTTATACTGGATTGCCCGGAAAGTACTTACCGTAATTAGTCTTTTTACCACTCGGACATATTCAATTGAGCTCACTTGGTACTGCTTTTTCGGAGGTATCTTATTGTGTTTGCGTCCTGTAACAGCACTCTTGATTATTTTCCATTTATTTTCGTTGGAAAGAGGATAGGTTAGGTTAGGTTAATGTGGTAGGCATAAGCCACACGTAGGCCGAAGTCGGCCCATTATGATACCACCTGGATCGAGTTACCCTGATCCGCTACCTGAGAACCAACCGGTGCTTCTATTGAAGCGATGGAATTGAGCTATCTTTTGGCTTGCTAGCTCACTTAGATAGTCAAAGCAGGGCGCGCCGAGGTAGATCCTCCTGCGATTCGCAAAATAGGGACATGAGCAGAGGAGGTGGTGTATTGATTCCTCCTCCTCCTCGTCCATGCAGCCGTCCTTATCTGGCGGCGTGTTTTCCGATGATGCAGTGACCTGTAATGACACCCACCGAGTGACTAAAGTTGCCCTTTTGGTTACCACTAGGTCCCTGGTTCGTCCTAGGCTTAACTTAGGCCACAATCGTTTGGTGATAAAGCCAATGTTGCTCTCATTCCAGTTTTATCATGTGCTTTACCGTACTTATTGGTGTATCTATGTACCCGAGGGTAGGTAGGCTGAGTGTGCTTGACACTAACTTTGCGAGTTTGTCGGCCACGCAGTTTCCTGGAATATCCTTATGCCCGGGAACCCACAGTATTGTAATATTGAACTGTTCAGCCATCTCATCTAGAGATAGGCGACAGTTAAGAGATGTCTTTGATTTGTGGGTTACCGCTGCCAGGGACTTCATCGCAGCTTGGCTGTCCGTGCAAATGATAATATCCTTAGCGGATATTGCATTCATCCTGAGCCATGCAAGGGCCTCTGTTATCGCTGTTAGTTCTGTCCGATACACACTGCAGTGATTTGGGAGTCTGAAAGATAGGTTGAGGTTAGGTTCCTTGGAGAAGACCCTACTACCTACACCCGACTCCATCTTAGAGCCATCGGTATATAGGGAGATCGAGTCCTTTGGTATTACTTTCCCTTCAGCCCATTCCTCCCTGGATGGAAAGACAACTTCGAAGTTCCTAGTGAACACATTCTGCAGGATGATGTAGTCCGTGTTCATGGGTACTTTGAAGTGGTTTAGAATGGTAGTATTGCCTTTTTGAGATGTGGGCCATTTTCTTAAGCTCCTCATTCTTAGGGCCGCGCAGGCAGCAACTTGCTTGCTGAAAAGGTTCAAAGGTAGAAGATGTAATAGAATGTTTAGGGCCTCCGTGGGGGTTGATCTGATCGCTCCGCTTACATATATATAAGCTGGCCGATGTCTGTACCTTCCCCAGAAGGCTTCGATTGACTTCCTTGTCCAGAACAGTCCACCAGACTACAATGCCATACAGGAGGATGTACCTTATGACTGCTGGGTTAGAGCCAGTGCATAATTCTTGGTTGGAGACCCCACTTCCTGCCAACCATTTTCTTACAGCTGTAGAGGGCAGTAGTTGCTTTCTTGGCGCGATCAAGAATATTGGGTTTCCAATTCAGCCTCCTGTCAAGGACTAGGCCTAGATATTTAGCCTGCTCTTTGATTGTTAGTTGGGTTGCACCCAGCCCCGGTGGGTTGAGGGGCGGAATTTTGTATTTGTTAGTAAAAAGTACTAGATCGGTCATCTTTGCGTTCACCCCAAGTCCACAGTACTGCGTCCAGGATTCTACTGTATGTAATGCACTCTGCGTAAGCTCGCATAGAGTGTTGAGAAATTTACCTGTGACGGCAATAGCAATGTTGTTTGCATAGGTGGTCACAGCGTACCCTTCCTGTTCAAGCAGTCGCAGTAGTGATAAAAGGATAGGTTATTTGCCAAAATTGTTCTCTCAGTGAAAAGCGAATTCAATATCGAGGCTTAGGCAGTAAGTAATAACTTGAAAAATCAGGACAAACCCACTGATGGGGCGCTAATGTCCGTCTTTTGCAATAGTTCAGCGGGTTTATTTGTTTGTTTGCTGGTCGGAATTTGTACTTTTTCCAGTCATGTGGAAGAGCTGATGGCGGCAAGATGATAAATTGGTTTTTTAATCAGAGTTCAAGGATGCATGTCAGCACTAATCAATTATAATTTTTGCCCTCTTTGCTTGCGGCCAAGTCAACTGTTAATGACTTTGAGACTACTTTTGCAAACCTTCATGGAGACAAGAACTCGAGTTTTTAACTGAAATGATAACCAAGGGAATAGAAACTTGCATCGGAATAAAGAAGAAAGAAAGCACTCGGTTACGACCCTCTGACTGATAAATTATTAAGAACATCCGCATGTAGTCTTTACCTTTCTTTGGAACTTCCTCCAAAGTGTAACACGACGTAAATACTTCCCATTGAAAGCGGCAATAATTGCCGTGCCCAAACCAGAAAAGAGGGGGCGCCGCCGTGGCGCAGTGAATGGTGTGTTGGACACTGACGCATGATTAGCGCGTTCAGATCCCGGTAACACCAACGCCATCGAATGTTTGTTTCGCGGCGTCCCTCTTCGGCGTGGTACTGTCAAAACTCCCCGTAGTATACTTGTCATGAAAAAGCTTCTTGACACTCGCCGTTCGGAATCGGCATTAAATTGTATATCACTTGGCATAGTACTAGATAGCAAACTAACCTGGAAGGACAACATAATCAAGCGTGCGAAAAAAGCAACCATAGCTCTCTACACATTTAAGAAAGCCTTAGGGAAAAAATGGGAATTCATCCCATTGAGCTTACCCTATGGCTATATATTACAATTGGTGTACCTATTCTAATGTATGAGTGGTAGTCTGGTGGAAAAAATAACATACCATAAGCAATTCGAGAAGGTACAAAGCTGGCATGCATCTGCATCACCGGGGACCTAAGGTCCACTCAACATAATACTCCACCTTACACCCCTCGATATACTTGGGAAGCAAATAGTCACATACACGGCAACTAGACTAAAAGCCAGCTACAAATGGACGAGCTACATCACTGGACTGTGGCCACAGTTTTTAAGAATAAATTCAAAGTAAAATCCGGACAGACGGAACTGGTTCCGCCAGGCGCAATCTCGCATGAGTTGCGTGGACTTCTATACCGACGGGTCAAAGGCCAAAAACGGGCAGTGGAGTATTCCTCAAAGACTCGCCAGACAGGGAAATATGGCATGCGCAGGTATACCTCTAGCAGCCATTAAACTTAAACTTACAGACCTCTCCATGGCTAAGGTCAACCTGGGATGGGCACAGAGGCACACCTCCCTCATCACCAGGCAAATCTTGCCTCAGATTGACAGTCAACAGACCAAGGGACGAACATCCCTAAAATGAACTCACATCTACAAAATTATTAGTGTCATCATCGGTCACTGTCTCATTGGCAGTCACACAGATAAACTAGGGCAAGTTTCGAATAACTTCTACAGAAGCTGCTTAGACGAAGAGGATGTCGAATCCATTCATTATCTACTCTGCGCCTGTAAGGCTCTCTGTTCAATCAGGAAACGCTACCCGATGTTCAGTGGGTAAGGATTACTGACCTTCTTAATTTTTTAAGAAATTAAGAAGGTTGATTCACCTGATCAACGATTTATTGTTTTCGCACAACATATAATCTAGGGGCTAACACGCATCTACAAAGACAACAAACAGTACCAACAGGAGGAATTAATGTGGTTGAGGAGAATCCGAATGAGTCGAATCTCCTTTGTGGTAGATTTTACGGAAAGATCTTGGCGTGAAAGCTTATAAGATCCAGCTTGTGCAAGAGTTGAAACCGCGTGATCATTATATGCACCGTAGGCTCAGTGAATGGACCGAAAACATAGATCAGTTTCATCCTCATATATTTTATTTATTATAAATGTGTTTAAATTTGCAATAGCTACTCGTAGTTAACCCATTGTTCCTGGGGAAAGAGGAACCTGGCCCTCCAGGTTGGGGGTTGTGCTTAGGGGTAGCATCCCTATCACGTAAAAACCTTCTTGTTCCGAAACAACAACAAGCCTCGGATACGGACGGATACAAAGCTGACGACCCCTGCAAACGACTAACGGACTTGAGAGTCTTCACCTGGAATGTTAGGTCCCTTAACAGACCGGGTGCAGGCGATCAATTGGAGTAAACCCTCAACTGCTATAAAGCGAAGTGCGATGGGATGGACCAGGCAAAAAACGGATGGAAAACCGCGACATCTACTACGGGAACTGCTACAAGGAGAACAAACAGCGCCTATTCGGGTGCGGATTCGTTATTCGAGGAAGACTCCGACAAAAAGTCTTAAGCTTCCGAGACATAAGCGAACGCCTCATAACAATCCGCATTAAAATCAAATTTGGGCATATGTTTTGTCTCCTAGACAGAACATATGCCCAATGCCCCAGCTACGACACAAAAATAGTCCTAGGAGATTTAAATGCAAAACTGTGCAAAGAGGACATATTTGAGTCGATCGTAGGGAAGCATAGCCTCCATAACACCGCATCCGACAAAGGACTTAGCCTAATCGATTTCCTAGCGGGGCGTAACCTCCTTGTAGCAAGCACGCGATTCCCCCATCTCAACATCCACAAGGGTACCTGGCGGTCTTTTGATCAATCGACTACCAACCAGATTGATCACTTTGCGATCGACGCCAGACACTCCTCCTCCAACATCGACTACTTTGTTGTAGCCAAGGTACGAATGAGGATATCAAGAATCCTTAGGAGTCGATCAGGACTACGTAAGTTTGACGTCGGAAAGCTACAATCGCAAGAGACTGCCAGAATCTTTGCCGATCGTGTCTCCTCCAAGCTCTCTCAAAATCCGCCCACAGCAGCACAAACTAAAGAGCAGGCATCGGCGCATTGCCACAGCGCCGTCAGAAACGCTACCTCAGAGATGCTGGGTTTCAATCCCATACCACCTAGAATCCCCTGGTTCGATGAATAATGCGAACAAGCCCATGCAGCAAAACAAGAGGCATATAAAGAAATGCTGCAACGACGGACGAGAACTGCTCGCGAAATCGATGAGCAGAAGAGAAGAGAGGAACACACGCTTTTCAGAAGAAAGAAGAGAGAGCACGGAAAGTGTGAGATCGACGAGGTGGACAGATGCTTTCGCGGGAATGACGCCCGTAAGTCTTACAATAAGGTAAAATGAACATGCCATGGCTACAAAGCCAGAGCGGTGGGCTGCAGGGATGAAAATGGAGAACTGGTAGTAGAGTCGCAATCGATGCTGAGGATTTGGAAAGACCACTTCTGCAAACTGTATAACGGCGATGATAGACTAGATACCGCTGTCAGGCAGAATGAGCCATTCGTAGTGGACGACGATGTAACAGAATCCAGTCCACCCGACTTAGACGAAGTCAAAATAGCGATATCAAGACTTTAGTCTAATAAAGCCGCGGGCGCAGACGGCCTGGGGATGAGCTGATAAGGTGCATGCAGCATCTCATTTGTAATGTATGGTCGGAGGAAAGCATGCCCGACGAATCGAATCTCAGTATCGTTTCCCCTGCGCCAACTATAGGGGAATAAGTCTCCTTAACATCGCATATAATATCTTCTCTGCCGTATTGTGTGAACGCCTTAATCCGTTTGTGGATAACCTGATCGGCTCTTATCAGTGTGGTTTCAGGCCAGGTAAATCCACAATAGACCAAATATTTACGCTACGGCAGATCCTGGAGAAGACCAGGGAATACCAAATCGACACTCACCACCTCTTCGTCGATTTCAATGCTGCATATCACAGCGTGTATAGAGATGAGCTATACAAAGCCATGTCTAGTCTTAACATCCCTGCCAAACTCGTCCGACTGTGCAGGATGACAGTGGATAATTCTCGCTGCTCCATTAAGGTCGGTAATGAGTAAGCCGAGACCTTTGATGTTAAAAAAGGATTTAGGCAGGGCGATGCGCTGTCGTGTGATTTCTTCAACATCGTATTGGAAATGAATGTGCAAAAATCAGTGGCCAATACAAGAGGCACAATCTATTTCAAATCCTCGCAACTCATTGCATACGCCGACGATATTGACATAATAGGTAGATCACAGCGAGATGTCAATGAGGCGTTTGCGAGTATTGAGATGGAGGTGGCGAAAATTGGTTTGGCGGTAAACGAGGGCAAATCTAAATATATGCTGTCATCAAAAAGGGACGCTCACTGTGATGTCAACATACCCTAAGACATTCAACCATGCAACTTGACAGCTTAAATTTGTAACCATCGCTCTCTAGGATTCCGACTTCCGCAGCGACAACACGCAAGATAATTTCGTCCATTCCTACTTTCTTCTTTTTCCTTTTTTTTTAAATCTTTGTATTATATATTGAAGTCGTCATATTAAAGATCATTATCTATCTCATTGTTTTCTTTTATGAATCACGTTACACAACACTCACCACCGACGTCTCGGCCAGAACGTTTGTATAGACAGAAATGAGTTTGAGGTAGTTAAGGACTTCGTCTACCTTGGCTTCGCAGTGACCTGGAACAACGACATCAGTACCGAAATAAAACGCAGAATCAGTCTTGCCAATCGCTGTTTCTTTGGGCTCAGTGGGCAACTGAGTCATAGAGTCCTCTCCCGAACGACAGAGTTGACTCTATATAAGACCCTTATCATCCCGGTCCTGTTGTACGGCGCAGAAGCATGGGCACTATCAAAAGCGGATGAGGAGGCCCTTGGTCGGTTCGAGAGAAAGATTTTGAGTGTGATTTTTGGACCTATAAACGCAGACGAGGGATGGAGGAGAAGATTCAACCACGAACTTTATGGGCTGTACAGCGACATGAGCCTAGTCAGGCGTCTACGGATTCAACGCCTTAAATGACTGGGCCATGTAGAGCGAATGGACACCACAGCTCCAGCCCGGAGAGTCTTTGACTCCAACCCCGAGGGACGAAGAAGCAGAGGACGGCCGCACTTAAAATGGCGCACACAGGTGGAAGGGGACCTCAGCCAACTGGGTGTGCGGCAATGGAGAAGGCTAGCAAAAGATTGTGCTAGTTGAAGGGGCATGTTGGTTGGGGCCCAGGTTCACCGCGAACTGTAGCGCCCACTAAAAAGAAGAAGAAACCATAAATAAAGTATTGATGTTTTACAAAAACGAAAGTTGCTGAATTTATTTTGTTTCTTTTACTGTCTTACTTTGTTTAAATAAAATATTTAGTATTGAACAAAAATGCCTTTAAATAACGCAATTACACTTGTTTTGGGCATGGGCGAGTCGATTCGACTCATGGTTAGTAATAACGTACCTACAATTAGAGCTAAACACAGCTGTTCCACTGCTATGGTAAAAGTCCTCGATGATATAAGATCAGATCTTGATGAGGACAAACTATCTATTCTGTGCCTCCTTGACTTCTCCAAGGCCTTTGATAGAGTACATCACGACGTTTTATGCCAAAAGCTCAGTGCGTACTTTGGGTTCGGCGATAGTGCAACTCGCCTTATAAAGAACTATGTTTCGAACAGGACACAAAAAGTAGTAGTTGATGAAACCATATCGGAGCCCAGAGCTATTCTATCTGGGGTTCCCCAGGGATCAATCTTGGGCCCAATTCTCTTCTGCATGCTTATAAATGATCTACCCTCAGTCTGTAAAAATGTCTCAACCCACCCGTACGCAGACGACGTTCAGATTTACCTGCCGAGTCGTATTGGTCTTATCGAAGACCTTATTTATCGAATAAACGAAGACCTCTCCGAAATCCATAGGTGGGCGGAGACTAACGGTCTATCTTTGAATCCTGGCAAGACACAGGCAATACTGCTCTCCTTTAGGGATTATAACACCAGCAACTTCCCATCGGTGTGTATAAATGACTTCAAGGTACCGTTCTCGAAGTCAGTGACGAGCTTGGGCTTCAAAGTAAGTATAAATTTGTCTGGTACTGACCATGCAAAGTTAACTGTTGGGCGCATTTATGGAGTGCTGAGGAAGCTCTGGATCTATAGGAACCTTACTCCTACTGGAACTAGGCTTCGCCTAGCCAAAACCCTACTTTTGCCGCTTATTTCATACTCCGAGATAGTGTATCCTGAATTTGACTCTGCCTCTAAGCTTGCCCTTCTTGTGGCATTCAATAATATCACTCGGTGTCTACGGCTTTCGGAGATATGACCACATATCGGCGCATCAAACCAAGATTTTAGGCTGTACCCTATTTCAGTACATCAAAGCAAGAAACTGTATATTTCTCCATAAAATTATACATAATAAGTATCCACGTTACCTGTATGAAAAACTAAGCTTCTGCCAATCTGTTAGAAGGCTAAACCTTTTAGCACCATGCCATAAATATTTGAATTCATCGCGCCTCTTCTTTGTCAACAGCATTCGACTCTGGAATTCCTTGCCGACACGCATCAAACAGGTTAGAGAGTTCATGAATTTCAAAAAGGCTATATTTAAATATTCTTCTAGTCAGCGCTAATCCCTAATCCCTATCCCTCTTCCATTCACTTACCTATCATAGCTCTTCTTATATATCTTCTTTTTTTTTTTTTTTCTTTTTTGTTATTAGAAGTTAACCATACATTTTGTTACTACCGTGTACTATAAAAGACACATGTCTTACTTGTACGAATTTACTCGAATTTTTAATAAATGAATGAATGAATGAATGAATGAATGAATGAATGAATGAATTAGGGTTAGTGTTCAAGGGTTAACATCAGGGAATACAAAACTTCCAGTCGGCTTGCGCTTCAAAAAAATACGTGAAAATCGTTTCCTTGTCGTTCTTCGTATCTTAATATAATTTTCCCAACAAAATACTTAAAAACTGGCTTCTTTTCTAAGTAAACTATTTTTATAAAAACGTAATCCCCTTCATGGAGATCAGTGGCTATTTGTGGAGCTGTAGTGTCGGAGTCGAATGATTCTTCGGTATCGAATGATTCTTGCAATTCTATTTCACATGAACAGTTTGAGGAGCCCGATTCCATAGTTATAGCCCTGTTTTGGTTTAATTGTTGGATTCGCAGTCATGCCTAGCTATTTCTGAGCACTTCTTAGATGCACCTCTTCTTTGTTCCTTTTTCATGTTTTCTTCACATTTACATCTCTGTAGTTCTTCTGATCTTGACTTTACCGGAGTGTCTGTATAGATTCTTGACTTACCCCTTTCTGTTCCTTTTTTGGTCGTCGTTTTTTTTTTTTGGTAATTTTTGGGTAAGGCCTTACCTTTTGAAGGGGTTATGAGCAGTTTTGACGTGTATGTTCCACAGATTACCTCAGAAGCTCCTGATGTGGCATATTATAAAACTCGAGTCTTTTGTAGCATTTGACCGCTCGGTATTAGGGGGTGGTGGGGGTGTTACACGTTGCTCATTGACTATGATTTCTTCAGATTCGTTGCTATAAATTTCACAAGGAGTAAAATCTTCATCTGGGTATGCCACTTTATTAAATGGCACAATTCCAGGTTCAGCAAAACCGCTCATTATATTTTTGGCAGTGAGCGATTCAAAAAACGCCAATTTATTCAACTGTATGTTGGCGTTACAGTCCATGAAGGACCTAATCCGAGCTTCTCTCAATCGCTCATGTTGTGAGTGAATTCATTTACTCATAGGTGAAAGGGACCTACAGCTTATTGCCGGTTCCGAACGGCGATTTTCGAGAAGTTTTTCATGACAATTTTACTACAGAGGGTTTTGTCAGAGCCCCGCTGTGGAGAAACATAATGAAAACACGTTCGATGACATGGCTGTGTCGGGATTCGATCCCGTGTCATCGGCGTCAGAGGCCATCACATTACCCACTGCGCCACGGTGCTCTCGACGTAAATGTATTAGGCAACAATAAAATGAATGTTTGTTTTTTAATCTTAGGTTTTATTTTCACACTTAATATCATTGAGAACATAAATAAATATTATAGATAATTGTTTTCCTAATTATGAAGAGTAGTTTAAGTCTTCTGCATTATCCGCGAGCCGTAGCCGCAACGTTGGCTGCTTGCTGTGCGATTGCAATCGCTTGAATAGAGGCATGACGAACATTCTTACCAGTTCTCTCCTAATTAATTCGAATATGTTAGCAATTGAATGTACGTACATAATTCTATTTTTTCCCACTTACCAATCTCTTTCCGAACTTCTTCAACCAGCCGGCTTCGGTGTGACCAGCAAACACTGCCAAGACAAAAGCAACGAATACGAAGAGCCGAGTGAAATTCATTGTTAAACTAGATTTGTGCGGAACACTGTAATCGCTGAATAGTTACGAGTGGATGCTGCAAAGCACTGAGAGTGATTGATAACTGATCAGCGAAATCTTGTGTTTTTATATTATGGACTCTTTGTTGGGGAATCCAGGGGATTCCTCTGGAGGGCAAAAAGCAAATGCAAATGGTAGTTTCCAAAAACCGAGAAACTGATAAACGAGTGATGGAAGACTGAGGTGACGAACTCAGTAGGAACGTTTGCTAGTTTCGTAGAAACAATCTGTCAGGGATCGTGCTGGTTACTTAATCATAGATCGTACCAAGATACGTTTTTATGAATGAAGGGCCCTGACTTGGTTTGATTTTCGACCTGATGAGAGTTTGATAATGGCTTTTTTTTAAGCAGAAGAAAGTATTTACCTTTGGGATAGAAATTCCCGCTTATTTGATTATGATGAGTGGCCAGAGATTTATTTCAAGCTCTTATCTTCAAATGACGAGAGACATTTTTTATAGTTTTTGTGAGGGGAAATTCATATGTATTATGAATGTCTCTGGTTTTTTTGGTTCTAAAAATAAGACGAATATTGTAAGATTAATAAGTTACGTACCGTACCTTGTGTACGAGAACAAGTTCCCGTGGTGTGTTTTACTTTTTTTTTTTTCCAAGGCAGTTTAAAGTTTTTGTCCTTACATATACATATGTATGTATGTAACTTGAGACAAACGTGTTTAATTTAGCTGCCATAACTAATTACGAACAAAATAATTGCCCGTATGTGGGTTTCTTTCTTCTTTGGAGGCGTTACAGCTCATAAAGGACCAGAGGCAAGCTTCGCTAATCACCCATGTTGTATGTGACTTGTTTTGTACGCAGGTGAAAGGAGACCTTGAGTTTAAGCCGATTCCTATCGGTGTGGGTCGATAATTTTTTTTTGGCAGGTACACTACGGGCGGTTTTGTCACATTTGATGACATAGTTATTTGCACATATTAACCATGCAAAGACCGGGCTATATGGTGGATGTTCCAAAATTTCCCAATTAAAATATCAAGGAAGCGTGTGACCTGACATTGTCATGCTGGACCACAACTCCTTTTCTCTTGATCAATTCTGGTCGAGCTGTGCACAGTAAGGGACCGAATTGACCGTTACGCTAGGCTGCAGCAGCTCATAATGAAATTCCCTTCTAATCCTCACTTTGTTTGCCGTCAATCCAGTGTTTGAAGCTATTTGTTGGAGGTCACTGGCCTTAGATCATAATCGTTTGAGTTGAATAATTTCTTATTTAAATCATTTTTCGTCGCGCGTAAAAATTGTCGTCATAAATGGTTCGATTTTGCTTTGCTGATGGTAATTTCTTACGTTTGTTCATGTGGCAATTAATTCCAAACTGCCATGTGATTGTTGTTTAGTGCCTTCTCCTGACACCTTGCTTGCTGCTCCTGCTCCACCAACTGTAAAATTCCTCGACTTTTTTAATGGTTTGCCGATTAGAGCGAGGTACAATCTTTGACAACGAAATTTCCGGAGCTGAATGGAACATACCACTCCTTCATCCGACGTTCACCGCGCGTTCGTTTGGCAGGATCGGATTAGTGCTAACCGTTCGTCAACAACCTGATAGGTTCTTGCCAGTGTGGTATTGAGCCAAAAAAGTCCACAATAGACCAAATTTTCACACAGTTCCGACCCGAAGGGTCTTCGAATCCACCCCGGAAGGAAGGCGCGGCAGAGGCGGACGGCCGCATAGACGGTGGCGCACGCAGGTGGAAAAGGACCTTGACCAACTGGGCGTGCGGCGCTGAAAACAGCTGGCCAAAGACCGTGCCAGCTGGAGACGCTTGTTGGTTGAGGCCCAGGTTCACCACGGACTATAGCGCCACCTTAGTAAGTAAGTAAATGGTTCGTTTATTGCTACCGAAAAAGCTAGAAAGCTAGATAACTACACCGAATGTCACGAATATTTATGGAGGAAATGATAAGGTGCACCCAAAAAATCATGGTTGAAACGTGGAGGAGGTGCACAAAGTATGAAAATCCAAGAGAAGTGATAAGATGTATTCTCTTCTTCTTCTATTTCGGCGCTACAAACCTCTCCAACTGGCACAGTCTTACGCCAGCAGTCTCCAATGCCGCACGTCTAGTTGGTTAGGGTTCTCTTCCACTTGGTTGCACCACCTTAAATCTGGCCGTCCTGGATCGCGTCGCCCCTCGGTGTTGGATTCAAAGACATTCCGGGCCGGAGCTGTGAGTTCCATGCGCTATATATGACCTAACGTTGGATCCGAAGATGAAGTGCTACATTCATGTCGCTTAAAGTTCACTATTAAGTCTTCTCCTCCACTCCCCATTTATGCAGGTCCGGCCGAAGATCGTACCCTGAATTTTTCTCTCAAAACGACCAAGGGCCTCCTCATCCGCCTTCGATAAGGTCCATGTCTCTTGCCCATAAAGCAGGACCGGGATGATAAGGGTCTTGTATAGTGTTACTTTGGTTTGTCGAGAGAGGGCTCTGTTTCTCAATTGCCTCCCGAGCCCAAAGAAACAGCGATGGGGAAGAGTTATTCTGAGTTTGATTTCGGCACTGATGTCATTGCTGCATATCACTACGGAACCTAGGTAGATGGAGTCCGTGACTTCCTCGAAATTATACCTGCCAATATGTGCACCCTGGCCAGGAGGCCGGTAATTCATGTCCTTTTTAGACGACAGCATGTATTTCGTCTTGCCCTCATTTACCGCCAGTCCCACTTTAGCCGCTTCCGTCTCAGTGCTCGCAAAGGCCACAATGACATCTCGCGCCTCGTGCCCCTCGTATGACTATTACCCCTCGTATTGACCTTTTAAGGACGATGTTGAAAAAGTTACACGATAGCGTGTCGCCCTGTACACATTTTTTGACATAAAAGGTATCGATCAAGTCGCTTCTGACCCTGATGGAACAGCGAGAGTTCCAATGTAATCCTGCGCAATCTGACGAGTTAGGCAGGGATGTCAAAACTAGACATGGCGTTGCATAGCTCGTCTCTATTTATGCTATCGTTTGGAGTCGAAAAACAGATGGTGTGAATAATTGATCGATAGTGGAATTCCCGGGCCAGAAACCACACTGATATGAACCAATCAGTTTATTAACGACGGTTTCAGGCGTTTACACAGTGCAGCAGAGAAAATTTTTTAAGCGTTGTTCAGGAGACTTGTACCCCTGTAATTGGCGCAAACAAAGGGGTCTCCTTTTTTGTGAATCGGGCAAACGATACTAAGATTTCATTCATCGGGCATGTATTCCTCTGACCATATCGTACAGATGAGCTGGTGCATGCTCCCCACCAGGTCATCTCCAGCTCCCTTAAAGAGCTCGGCAGGTAGTCCGTCAGCCCCAGGAGCTTTGTTGAATTTATGGCTTAGCTTCCTAACTTCGTCCAGTTCAGGGGATGGAATTCTCTGCTGTCATCGTCTACTGTGAATGGGTCATTCTACCTGACAGCGGGATCTGTTGCGTCATACAGTCTGCAGAATAGTTATACAGTCTGCAGAAATAGTCTTTCCAGATTCTTAGTACCGACTGTGAATCAACTACTAGGTTTCCATTTTCGTCCCTGCAAGCTTCCGTTCTGGCCTCATATAAAAGATGTCTTCTTCAAGAAAATAAAGTAGGTAAGTTTGAGAATGGCGACCAGAATGGCGGTTGTGCGGCGGGCTAACAATCCGCCCACGTAAAAAAACCCAAAGTTATGAATGAGCAAGATGCCTCGGATACACGGACGGATACTCGACGACGACAACGCACGAAAAAGGAACACGATTTGCGAGTATGCTCCTGGAATGTCAGAACCCTGTACACCCCCGGAGCTGCTCATAAACTAGAAGGAATCCTCACGCAGTACAAGGCGGATATTACTGCGGTCCAGGAAATACGCTGGATAGGAAACGGTATGATTAGGAAGAAAAATTGCGACATTTATTACAGCTGTCACAAAAGGTTGCACTTACTGGGATGCGGATTTGTCGTGGGAAAGCGGTTAAGGTCGAAGGTCATCGACTTTAAACCTATAAGTGATCGCCTGGCTGTGATCCGCATCAGAGGCAGATTTTATAACATCAGCCTTATATGTGCACACGCCCCTACCGACGAGGCTGAAGACCCTATCAAGGAGGACTTCTATGACCTCCTGGATAACGCCTACGGAGCTTGTCCGGAGTACGATGTAAAAATCGTGCTCGGGGACTTCAACGCCAAAATCGGAAAGGAAAACACCCTTGGCGGAGTGATCGGAAAGCACAGCCTCCACGATACAACAACAGATAACGGCTTCCGACTCGCTGACTTTGCGACAGCTCGTAATGCGGTGATAAGTAGCACAAGATTCCCTCGCAAGCGAATCCACACAGCAACCTGGCGATCTCCGGACGGTCGAACCGCCAACCAAATCGACCATGTGCTCATTGACGCAAGGCACGCGTCTAACATCCTGGATGTGCGAACATTCAGAGGGGCAAATGTCGACTCTGACCACTTCCTCGTAGCAGCAAGATTCAGAGCTCGACTGTCCAATGTCAGAAAGCTGCACCAGCCCATCAGGAGGAGGTTCGACATTGGGCGCCTGAGCACACCGGAGGTTGCCAGAGTCTACAGGGAGCAGCTGAGCGAAAGACTCTACGGTATGCCTACGTCGAACACAAATGCCAATAATATGTGGCTGCATTGCCGCTCAGCCATTCAGGAAGTAGCCGAAACCACCTTAGGATACCTACCACCCCCGACAAGAAACCCGTGGTATGATGGCGAGTGTGAGCAGAAAAAGGCAGCAACCGACGAGGCGTACCAAAAGGCGCTACAGAGGAAAACCAGGGCAGCGCGAGAAGAGTACCGAGCCAGAAGAAGGGAGGAGAAGAAACTACTGCGACAAAAGAAAAGAATCTTCGCAGCCTCCCAGCTCAAGGATATCGAGGAGTCTAGGGATAGACATAAAATACGAGCCTTTTACAAGAAAGCCAAAGGCCTTGCAGGAGGCTTCAAAAAGGGCACCCTGGCTCTTCGAAACTGCGAGGGTAATCTTGTCACCGACCCGCAGGGAATAGTGGATGTATTTAAGCAGCACTTCCAGCAGCTGCTTAACGAGCATGACCAAGAGAGAGTGGTAGGGACTGAGGAAATCCCAACTCCAGCCGCTGAAGTAGTCCTCCCACCCAGCATAGAAGAAGTCGGCACAGCTATTCAGAAGCTGAAGAACAACAAGGCCGCAGGCTCAGATGGCTTGCCATCAGAGCTCTTCAAGGCTGGCGGCGATGTTCTGGTAGGGAGCATGCACCAGATCATCTGCAGAATTTGGGAAGATGAGAGCATGCCCGACGACTGGAATACCAGCTCTATATGCCCCATCCACAAAAAAGGCGATCCTACCTCTTGTAAGAACTATAGAGGTATATCCCTGCTCAATGTCGCATACAAGATCCTGTCCAGCGTATTGTGTGAACGTCTAAAACCATTTTGCATCGCACTAATCGGCAGCTACCAGTGCGGCTTCCGGCCCGGCAAATCAACTATAGACCAAATTTTCACACTTCGACAAATTCTGGAAAAGACCAACGAGTTTCAAATCGATACACACCATCTTTTCATCGATTTCAAAGCCGCATACGACAGCATTCATCGTGAAGCACTGTTTGGGGCGATGGCCGAATTCGGGATCCCGGTAAAACTGATCCAGTTGTGTCGCGCCACGCTAAAAAAACACGCGATGCACCGTGCAACTCGGTTCTAGGACCTCGGAACCATTCGAAACATGCACCGGATTTCGGCAAGGAGATGCGCTGTCATGTGACTTCTTCAACCTGGTGCTGGAGCAGATAGTGCGACGGGCAGGCGTCAACAGGGAAGGCACTATCTTTTACAAGTCCATCCAGCTGCTAGGATACGCGGATGATATCGACATCATCGCGTGTTCTCGCCGTGGTATTGTAGAAGCATTCACGGCGATTGAAGAACAGGCGAAACGAATTGGCCTTAAGATCAATGAGGACAAAACGAAATACATGCTGTCAAGCAAAAACCAATCCGTCGCTCACCACCTGGGACAAAACATAACAATTGACAGCTACAATTTCGAGGTAGTTAAGGAGTTTGTCTACCTCGGGGCAAACGTAAATTCCACAAATGACACCACAGTGGAGATCCGGCGTAGAATCGCCCTTGGCAACCGCTGCTACTTCGGCTTGTCCAAACAACTGGGGTCAAAACTCCTCACTCGAAAGACAAAAGTCATGCTTTACTAAACGTTCATTCTGCCAGTCTTGCTGTACGGAGCCGAAAGCTGGACGATAAGCAGGACAGCGGAGCTGATTTTGGGTTCTTTCGATAGAAAAATTCTGCGCCGGATATTTGGTCCTGTCTGTGAGGAAGGTGAATGGAGAAGAAGACACAACCGCGAACTCTACGAGCTGTACCAAGATGTGGATGTAGTCCGGAAGGCAAGGAGCCGTCGACTACACTGGCTCGGCCACATCGAGCGCATGGACATCAACGCTCCAGCTAAGAGGGTCTTCGACTCCGAGCCTCCTGGTTCGAGAAGAAGAGGAAGACCGAACCTCCGGTATAAAGACCAAGTAATCGCGGATGTAAGACATCTTGGTCTTGACAACTGGAAGCAGCGTGCCCGGGACCGTCAAGGATGGAAAGCAGCTATAGCTCAGGCTCAGATCCTCCATGGATCGCAGGCCTGATAAGTAAGTAAGTAAGTTTGAGAATACATCCTTTATACTGGATTACGTTCTTTTCAGACAAAACGTAAATGTTTCATCTTGAAGTGGCAGAAATTTCTTGACTATAGAAAGATTAGTTCCATTTTGTATCAAGAGATGGTGTATAAACATATTTCGTTCAGAGTTTTGAGATCTCAACCAATTTTAATTACAGAAATATTTGCTTGGTGTGCTTGATGACACGTGCCAAGTCAACGAAAGGCTTTTTAAATACGTTATCAGGCAAAATAGTTATCTAAGCAGCCTCTCGAGCTCTGATATAATATTTTCATCCTAATTGCTTTTCACTTGCATTGCTATAGCTCGTAGGCGGTTGTACTCTACTTATTGGTTGAATTAAAGTAATTAAAAAGTAAAGTGCCTCCGATCTCAAATGCTAAACTAATAAGCCTTATCAGTTCTACAGATAACAGATGGCTGAAAGAGGAGTATATAAGCTTCCGTCTAGGCCAAGGCATTTACAAGATTTTTCAACGAAGATGAATTTCAGATACATTCTGGTCTTTGCCTTGCTTCTGGTATGCCTTTTGGCACCCAGTGAGGCTAATGTTTTTAAAAAAGTCGGAAAAGCTCTGGTGAGTATAGAGATATCAAGATTGTATTTTGTGAAACAATAGAAAATTATCTATTTACAGGAAAAAGCTGGGAAGAAGGCTGAAAATGTAATTCACGAAGGGGCGAATGTTGCTAGGGATGTAGCTGCGATTGCAGCCGCCGGTGTAGCAATCGGAGCGATTGTTGGATAATAATCGTAAATTCGTGTTGACAATAAAAACACCATAATATTCTAAAATTATTTGTCATCTAATACAACAAACATCCTTATAGCTCACATATAATTATATTTCTATTTGCGCATCGCATAATTTCATCAGATTCGTTGCTATAAATCTCACAGGGAGAAAAATCTTCATCAGGGAATGCCAATTTTAATAAATGGCACAATTTCAGGTTCAGCAAGACAGCTCATTATGTTTTTGGCAGTGAGCTATTCAAAAAACGCCAATTTATTCAACTGGTGGAATAGTATTACCACAGGCAGTTATAATTCCTCCAAAAGTCACTAACTCCTCTCTCTCCGCAGAAACGATCAATTTGACGCTGTGTGTTTTTCTGCCAGTATTTTTGGAGTATTCAGGACCGTAGGCCGGTTTCATTTAATCCAATTATTTGATTAGGTGCAAAATTGAGTCTCAAAAGAACATTTTCCAGATTTTTAAAGAATATATCTACAGTAGCTTTATTGCACGAGAGTGATCAAGCAATACTTGTGCTTTCAGTTTTCCTTAAACTCGTATTAGGATTTCTCTTACGGTAACCATACATCCAATCTAAGCTGGTACTTTTATTATTATTCCAGGATGTTGGATAACTGGAATTTAGGTTTTTAGCATATTGGTAAACAAGCTGCCGTACATTAGTTAAAGTCAGTCCGTGATGCATTTTACTGCATTTTATTACACATATATTCATTAAACATCTGCTCTCGTTCCGTTGTAAATACTTGGTGGGAAGTGTACTTAGATGAAAAACTTACATGTTCTTCTTGCGTCTTCTTTCTTTTTTCAATTCTATGTTGAAGAGTCAAGTCAAGAGAAGTCAGTTGTACGGACTTGAAAAAGATGGTGCCCGTCGTATTGACCAGTGAGTTTTGCACGAAAGGTGTATGTCATTAAGTAGACGTGTCTTACAGTTGCTCCAGTCTAAAGTCTAAACCTCAATTTCTAAAGCGCAAAAGTGAAATAAAGTGTTTGCTTTGGAGAAGTGAATCAAGAAGCTGCTCTTGTTTCGGAAAATTGTGCTAATCAGTCAGTCCATTGCTAATTTCTTTTTCATCACTGCCATCAACAAGGTCGACGTCATCCGGCATGTCAACTAGGAACAAAGTACAAAAAGAGGCGCTCACTTCTTCCAATGCAAGGTCTCTCTCTCCTGCACCGAAATCTGTTACCAACGACAAGGGAAACATTACTCTGATGACACTTGAAGAGCAATTAATGAAACATACAACAACACTGCAGTGCAGCTTCATTGAAGAAATTAATAAAATGCGAGATGAATTCATAAATAAGATCGATGAAATCAAGAAAAGCTGGGCTAAGCAAGTTGATAGCATCAACACGGCAATTTTGAGTCTAGACACTCGAGTAAGCAAGCTTGAGCAAAACACCTCTCCCGCTTCTCAGATGTTTAGTGTAGAAGTCAATACTCTGAAACAACAAGTTAGTGCCATCGAACGTAGAGAAGTTTCTCGCGATGCTGTCCTCGCAGGTGTTCCTGTTCTTCCCAATGAAAATCTTTCAATTTTGTTTAGTAAACTTTGTGAGACACTGAACTGCGATCCGCCGTCTCTTGTACATGCTTTTCGCACAAAAGGGCGCAATATCAATAGCAAAAAATCCGCACTCACAACACCGCCTTTAATTGTTCTCAAGTTCAACTCTTCTTTTGAAAGAAATGCTATTCTCATCGCTGCAGCCAAATATCGCAAAGAAAAAAGAGTGTTAAAATTGAGTGACGTTGGCATTGCTCTTAATGGCAATTGTTACCTAAATGAAGGCCTTACAAAACATTCTCGCTCTCTTCTGCAATCTACTCTTCTTCTTAAAAGGAAGAAAAAGTTGTCATCAGTGTATACCAAATCAGGAATCGTTTATGCTAAGAAGAGCTTTAATGGCCACTGATGATACTGCTGATGCTGGTGCTGCTGTTGCTACTACGTCTGCATGATTATCTGTGTCTAATTGTTTTCTCTCAGTTACTTTTTTCTTTTTTTGTTTGCTCCAATTCTCTTCCTTCTCCTTCTTCTCCTATACCAATCTTTACACTTTATCTTTGTGGCATTATTAATTTAATCTCTACAGTATGGATGAAAAATGTACGCACACTATGCAACTTTCACTTCCAACTTTCAAGATGGTCTTAGAGTTTGTTTTCTTAATGCTCGTAGTCTTAACCAAAGTAAATTAGATTACTTAAAGTACATTTTCTCAAATTCCTGCGTTGACCTAATTCTTGTTTGTGAAACTTGGTTTAAGAGTAATGTTTCCGATACGTTTTACAATATAAATAATTTTCCAATTTTTAGAAATGACAGAATAACTCTTACAAGGGGGGGTGGTATTGCGTTCTATTGTAGGTCATCACTTAAATGTAAGGTTGTTTGCAAATCGACGGATTCTGATTGTGAGTTTTTAATTGGTGAGCTGCATGATGGTTCAACCAAATGTCTTGTGGCTTGTGCTTACGCTCCAGACCGAAATTATTCTACTCAACCCTTCTTCGATAGCCTTGCCGAATATTCTGCTCAGTATGAGCATGTTATTATTTGTGGAGACTTCAATGCTGATCTGCTCAAAAACGATGCTCGGGCATTTCATATACAAGACTCGGCTCATTCTCTTGGACTCAATATCTGCAACACCACGTATCCTTCGCGTTTCGCTAAAGGTGATAATCCTAGTCTGCTTGATCTTACTTTAGTATCCGACCCATCATTTGTCCTTCTTTACAACCAGCTTTCTTCGGACTATATTTCCGATCATGACCTTATCTTTTGCACTTACAACATTCATTTCAACTCCTCAGCTGTTCCTCTGACCTTTACTTATAGGGATTATAAGTCGATAAATATTCATGCCCTTCATTCAGCAGCTGTGAATGTCCCTTGGATGTATTGTCGATCGCGTTCTGATATAGATGAGAAGCTTGACAGTTTCCAAAATATACTGATTAATCTCTTTGATCAATGTGTTCCCTTAAAGACTGTCTAAATACGGAACAACTGCTGTCCTTGGTTCACGACTGAAGTTATGATAAGTATCAAATTGCGAAACAGACTATATAGTAAATGGAAAAAGAGTCCTTCCGATTTAAGTTGGCATGCTTATAAAGTAGCACGTAATCGTTCAGCAGTTATTGTACGTAATGCTAAAAGAAACTTCTTTGCCTCCCGGTTGAGCACTTCACTACCACCCAAGAAACTTTGGAGTAATCTTCGTCGCATTGGAATCTCCCACAGCAAATTAAACGATACATGTGTAATTGATCCAGATATCCTTAATAGTTCCTTCCTTGAAAGTCAATCTAAAGCGAGTTGTTTCAATTATGATGAAGATCTCAGTCAACCGAGCCACATGCGCTTTGAAGTTGAAACGGTTAGTGAAATTGAGGTAATCAATTCTATTAGGGATATAAAATCAAATGCCATTGGTGAAGACAAGGTACCTATGAAATTTGTTAAACTAATTCTGCCCTTCTTAATATCTCACTTAACCCATATTATCAACCATTGTATTACCACATCAACCTTTCCTCGTTCCTGGAAAGTAGGACGTGTAATACCTGTTGCTAAACGACCAAATCCTACCTCTGCTTCGGATTTTAGACCTATCAGCATCCTACCGTGTTTATCAAAAGTCTTAGAGAAACTCATATCGAAACAGCTTCTTAAACATCTGTCTCTTAATAAACTGTTGTGTGAAGCACAGTCTGGTTTCAGAGCTAACCATAGCACCTCCACTGCTATGGCTAACATCCTGGAAGATGTTAGGCAGAATTTTGATAAAAGACACGTCACACTTCTTTGTTTACTTGACTTCTCTAAGGCTTTTGATAAAGTGGATCACAGGATACTTTGCTGGAAGTTGAGAAATCTCTTCGCCTTTAGTGACAGTGCAGTGAGGTTAATAAACAGTTTCCTGTCTGGAAGATATCAGAGAGTTTTTGTTAACTCTGACAGTTTTTCTGCACTTCTACCAGTCACCCGAGGCGTGCCGCAAGGTTCAATTCTGGGACCTATCCTGTTTTCCATATTTATAAATGATCTCCCGTCTGTGTGTAAACATACAACAGTCCACCTATATGCAGTTGATGTCCAACTGTACTGAGCCAAAAGTTGTAGTAAAACCGAGGAATTAATAAACTTAATAAACTATGACCTGGCTAATATTCACAGTTGGTCTAAAAAAAAAAATGGATTACGCTTAAATCCGAAGAAGTCGCAGGTTATTCCTATTTCAAATTCTATTGTGTCCTTACACTCCTTGCCGGATATTATTCTGTCTGGAGATAAACTTGCGATTGTTAATACAGTCACAAGTCTAGGATTTATTATTAATTGCAGATTGTCCAGTTATGACCACATAAATAGTGTAATTAGACGTATATATGGATGCCTACGCAAATTATGGTTGACTTCAAGTTTCATTCCAATGGACACCAAGAAAAAACTAGTTTCCACACTTATCTTGCCGCTGATTACATATGCTGAAGTTGTTTACTGCAAAGTTGACTCTTTGTCTCAGCGAAAATTACAGGTAACGTTTAACGATTCTATCAGGTATATTCATGGTTTACGCAGATTTGATCATGTATCTGCGTATACTAAAAGCTTACTAGGAACTTCTCTAGACCACTATATGGATGCTAGAAATTTAATATTCTTGCATAATATTATGGTGAAGAAGTCTCCATTGTATTTATATAAAAAACTTAATTTTGCTCGATCCGTTAGAACACATACTCTAATTCCATCTTGCTATCGCTTCACCAATTCATCGCGCCTTTTTTATATTTATGCTATTAAACTATGGAACTCCTTACCGCGAAATATACGAACTATCACTTATGCCAAACGTATCAAATATGCCGTGTTCTCCTACTTTTCTTCCCTTTCCTAAGTCCTAATCCTCCCTTTCTCTTTCACTCTTCTTAAATAGTTTTAAATCGTAATCGTAGCAATTAATCTGAATTGATCTAAACTGTACACTTTTTTTGTTTCTCTTCTCTTAATTGTTATAATTCTTAGTACTGTAAAAGACATATGTCTTATTGTACCCTTATGTTATAATGAATGAAATGAAATGAAATGAGTGGTCGGCTTCAAATTATTGGAGCGAAGCGAGCGTACCGAGCGAAGCTCCTTAACACCCCACAAAATGAATTTCGTTGACTACTCCTCCTAAACGCTTTGACGGACCAAATTAGATATGTCGATAGAAGGCATTGAGGTGAAGGTTTTAAAAAAATAAAATCAAAAATCGGACATACCATCGAGGAATAATCACCGAAAACGTGTCCCATAGATTTAACATTAGAAATCACGTGCATCCGCAATTTGATAATAAAACAACGCAGAAGGCTTTAAGCGATTTTAACCATATCGAAAACAGACCATCGGCATATGCTTAAAATTTTAAACATATGCCGATGGTCTGTTTTCGATGACCACCATAGAACCACAATTCTTTTCACAGTCGATAAAGAAACTCAGTTACCATCTTTTAAGGGTCCGCTAAACATCTAAGTTTTTGTAATGCATTACTGTCACCGTATTCATATCAGAAGATACTACTCGTATCAGAAGATACTACTCACGCGCACTGATAAAATAATAAACGGAGTTTTGAAATGGATCGCTTCGCTTCAACTTGGATGCCCTGCGACCCACCTAGTATTTATCTGCAGCTTTTTCTGATTGATGATCTGCCTTCCAGCACATCAAAAAATAAGCAGAAAACTCCTAGCAAAAATGATATCATCTGACTTTGGTCAGAGTCTCAGTAACGTTCCTTTTGCCCATGTTAGAAAATTAAGTTAATCTTGAGCGACTGATATAAAAATATTAGGAAACAATAAAATGAATGTTGGTTTCTTAATCGTAGGTTTTATTTCACACTTAGTATACTTGAGAGCATAAATAAATATTATAGATAATTGTTTTCCTAACTATGAAGAGTAGTTTAAGTCTTCTGCATTATCCCCGAGCCGTAGCCGCAACGTTGGCTGCTTGCTGTGCGATTGCAATCGCCTGAATAGAGGCATCACGAACATTCTGACCAGTTCTCTCCTAAATAATTCGAATATGTTAGCAGTTGACTATAATTCTATCTTTTCCCACTTACCAATCTCTTTCCGAACTTCTTCAGCCAGCCGGCTTCGGTGCGGCCAGCAAACGCCGCCAAGACAAAAGCAACGAATACGAAGAGCCGAATGAAATTCATTGTTAAACTAGATTTGTGCGGAACCGTGTATTCGCTGAATTGTTCTGAATGGATGCTGCAAAGCACTGAGAGTGATTGATAAGTGATCAGCGAAATCTTGTGTTTTTATATTATGGACGCTTCAGGGGATTCCTCTGGAGTGCAAAAAGCAAATGCAAATGGTAGTTTCCAAAACCCGAGAAGCTGATAAACAAGTGATGGAAGACTGAGGTGACGAACTCAGTAGGAACGTTCGCAATCGATCAGGGATCGTGCTGGTTACTTAATCATAGATCGTACCAAGATACGTTTTTATGAATGAATAGTGACGTTATGCTGAAAGGCCCTGACTTGGTTTGGTTCTCAACCTGATGAGAGTTTGGTAATGGCTTTTTTCGTTTTTTTTTTTTTTTTTTTTAAGTAGAAGGAAGTATTTACCTTTGGGATAGAAATTCCCGCTTATTTGATAATGATGAGTGGCTAGAGATAAGAGATATATTTCAAGCTCTTATCTTCTAATGACGATAGATATTTTTATAGTTTTCATGAGGGAGAAATTCATGTGTATGTTATGAATATGGAAACTCATATGTGTAGTGGTGATACAATGAAAGCAAAACTTTATTCGATCAAATAAGTTAAGTATAAAATTGTGTTGTCGTAACTCGTGTGTGGAGCGACTGCTTCTCTTAGGATGCAAGATCGGAATGACTCCAAGTCCTGTGTAGTGTGGTGTGGTTGTGTGTTGCTGGAAGTGATGCCGACGCCGCGCTTCCGCGAAGTGGCCAAGTCGTGCGTGGAGTAATTTCGCGCCGCGCTTCCGCGAAGTGGCCAAGTCGTACGTGGAGTAGTCTTGTGCCGCACTTCCGCGAAGTCCTCGTTCGTTGTGTAGTATCTTTCGGGAATTACTCTCAACAATGTCTCTGAAAAATAAGACGAATATAGTAAGATTAATAAGCTACGTATCGTACCTTGTGTCCGAGAACAAGTTTTCGTGGTGTATTTTACTTTTTTTTTTTCACTGTAGTTTAAGGTGTTTTTTTTTTTTTTTTTTTTTTTTTTTTTTTAAATTTGCGCGCACTCAAGGTCTAATAACCTTATTATGTCGGTGACACAGTGCGGGCAGAAGGTAGAGAGGAAGAGGAATAGAGGAGATGCCGATGGACATTGATCTTAAATGCTTGCATGTTGCATTGAGGGGGGAAAACCGAATCCGGCAGGGAGTTCCAGATTCGTGTTGTTCGGTTAATGAAAGATTCTCTATATTTGACAGTACGTCCGAAAGCGGGCTTCAGAGTATATTGGTGAGCATTCCTAGAGAGACGTGTATTGCGGGAGAAGTGTTGAAGGGGCGGAATGCAACTGGCTATTTCATCAGAGCATTTTTGGTGGTAGTAACGATAAAACAGGGAGAGGCAGGTAACATTCCTGCGGTGTTCCAGCGAGTCTAATGTTTTGGTAATGCTGGAGTCACCTATCAGTTTTATGGCTCGTTTTTGTATTCTGTCTAGTAGGTGCAGTGAGGTCTTGGAAGCACCGGACCAGACATGAGCGTCAAACTCTAATTTGGGGCGAATGAACGCCTTATAGATAGTAGCCAGGTCTAAGGGTGAGAAATATTTCTTGCATCTGTATAAGAAGCCTAGGCATTTCGCAGCATTCTTGGCGACACTGAATATATGGTCGCTCCAATTAAGATTGTGAGCAACACTCATACCCAGGATGGAAAGCTTTTCAGTTTCTGAGATGCAAGTGCCATTCATGGATAATGGCAGCGGGTTAGTTATACGCTTTAACGACAAGAGACAGCATTGTGTTTTGGAAGCATTAAATTCCACTCTATTGTTTTTACCCCATTGGATGATGCTGTCGATATCGGAATTTAATGAGCTTAACATACGCTGCCGCTCATTATCTACAACCGAAGTGCAGGGTCGTAAACTGGTGAGCGAATATGAGAAGCTGAGGGTACTGTCGTCAGCGAAGGAGTGAATTGGATTAGAAGTAACAGACAAGAGATCATTTATAAAAATAAGGAAGAGTGTCGGAGACAAAACGGAGCCCTGGGGAACACCGGCATTTACAAAGTGAGTATCAGACTTGAATCCGTCCAAAACAACTTGAATTGAACGATTCGAAAGGTAGCTTCTAATCCATTGAAAGAGAGACTCATCGATCCCAAAAGCACGCATTTTCGACAAGAGGGCTTGATGCCAAACCCTGTCAAATGCTTTCGAAATATCCAGTGCAACAATTTTGCTTTCACCTGCTTGGTGAAGGGAGTGATTCCACTTTTCAGCGAGATATGCCATCATATCACCAGTGGATCTGTTGCTGCGGAAACCGTATTGGCGGTCATTGAGGAGTTTCCGTGATTCAAGATATTTCATAAGCTGACGGTTAATCAGCGTTTCCATGACCTTGGAAAGAAGGGACGTTAGTGCAATGGGTCGGTAGTTGGAGGGAGAAGATGATTCGCCTTTTTTGGGTATAGGCTGGACAAATGCTGTTTTCCACCTACTCGGAAAGAGCCCAGAGGTGTAGGAAAGGTGAAAAAGCTTACGCAGTGGTTTTGCCAGCGTAGAAGAACACCTCTTCAGAACTATTGAGGCAATACCATCTGGACCAGCGGATTTGTGTATGTCGGGGTCTTTAAGAACCCTTGCGACTGTACGAGTGCGGAAGTGGATTAGCCCCATGGTGGAATTGACGCACTCTAGTACAGGCGGAGACAAAGTACAAGCTGGCAGCTGAGAACTGGTTGCGAAATGGGCAGCAAGTAGGTTAGCTTTGTCTAAGGGGGTGACAGCTGGGATGTCATTGTGGATGAGCGTCGGTATAGACGACTTAGTTGAGTTTTTTACAAACGACCAGAAACTTTTGCTACCTTTGGGACATTGAAGGATTTTACGCCTTAATTTTTGTCCTTACATATATGTAACTTGAGACAATGGTGATTAGCTTAGCTGCCATAACTAATCACGAACTAAATAATAGGCCGTATATGAGTTTCCCTCTTCCTTGGTGGCGTTACAGCTCATGAAGGGCCAGAGGCAAGCTTCTCTCGATCACCCATGTTATGTGTGATTTGTTTCATACACAGGTGAAAGGAGACCTACAGTTTAATGCCGATTCCAAAAGGCGTTAGTCGAGAAGCTTTTTCATGGCATGTTATACTCCGAGGGGATTTTGCCAGTAAACCGGTGAGGAGGGACCCCATAAAATAGATGTTCGATAGCGTAGGTGTTTTCGGAATCGGAATTCGCTCATTGTACGCCAGAGTCCAACACTTTAATCACTACGCCACGGCGTCTTCATTTGGCTACTTTCAGGTGATTAGGTAATGACGTCCATGCATGTATACACGAATTTGTATGTCTAATACCAATTCCACTATAAACTTTTTACTAAAGAGTATAAAAAAAAACTTTGTGTTGAGAAGCCGATCAGGACGATAGTGCAAATCAAACAGCTTTAAATATGTCAATGTCACTACCGAACTAACTCCTTAACTTTTGTCAAACGTGGGGCTATGAGAAAAACGTGGTTCAATAAAGTTCGTCCTTCTAGCACCCGTCTTTTTTCATTCGGTTTTTTTGCCGTTCTTGTAGCATAATGTACAGAGCATGCATTTATAATCACATTGTATGTGTACTACACACTAAATATGTTTGTATATATGTATTGGTATGTTGTAATGGAACGCTGGAAGAGTTTCTTAAAATGTGCAATAAAGACAGTTGGTGCTGGTACTTTAAACGACACGGATCTATTTGTAACAGTTCTTCTTGCTTTAACTGCGGTTAACTCTTTTTACCTCTAACATTTTGGCATCCCTTGCGGGGAACCTGATTCCTCGTCGCTCATTAGAAATAATAAACCGGGTTGAAGTATTCTTGTGAGAATCAATGGTGCTGGCCAGAGGAAAATCAAGCGCAAAGCTAATTCTAAACTTTTCTGCTAACTCCCAGAAAACCGCGAAAGCGAAGGGATACTTTGTTAGCAAAGGGGATCAAGCGTAGGTAAGGCGACGGGTCTGGTTGAGATCTCTGTGTACACGCTCAGAGAAACAAACTTTCAGATCAACTGCAATGCATCAGCTTTGCCGCGTTTGGGAAACCAGATGCCCTCACCGCGCATTGATACTACACCATTTGATGAATTTTTAAATTTGGAGCTAGCTGATACCAAATTTCATGAGCCTGGGTCGATTGATGTAATTTTGGGAGCTGATTTGTTTGGTTCAATCGTTCGTAGTGAAATCAGCTGCTGCACCTGAAGCCCAGCGCACACACCTAGGATGGGTTATCTATGGCCGGTTGCCTGAAGCAACAACAAGGGAGTTGGCTGTCAACTTTTGTTCTTTGTCAAGCGACCTCGACGATTTAGTTCAACACATGTGGAAGTTCTACGAGCATATAAATGATCTACTAACCAAACTGGAGGAAGAAGGCCTGGACGTTATTGCCTACGCTGATGACGTTGCCATTTCAATCTCAGGTAAATACCTATCGACACTGAATGACCGTATGCAAACGGCAATCTCAATTCTTTGCAAATGGGCGCATAGCAAAGGGCTCAGGGTTAATCCCCAGAAAACGGAGCTCGTGCTATTCACCAAAAAGCATAAAATCCCGGAATACTGCCCTATCACTTTGCTTGGTACCAAATTAAACTACTCCTCCAGTGCCAAATTCCTTGGCATCATACTGGACAGGAAATTAACCTGGAAAAGCAACACAATCGAAAGAGCTAAAAAAGCAACAATAGCTCTCTATACATGCAAGAAAGCCGTAGGGAAAAAATGGGGGTTCAATCCCAAGATTACCCTATGGCTCTACACCACGGTCGTTAGACCCATATTAATGTATGGAGCGGCTGTCTGGTGGACAGCACTGGACAAGACAACATACCTCAAACAATTCGAGAAGGTACAAAGGCTGGCGTGTTTATGCATTACCGGGCCCTCAGGTCCACCCCAACGGCTGCACTTAACATGATACTCGACCTTACACCACTCGATATCTTCGGCAAGCAAATTGCCACACAAACGGCCATTAGACTTAAAGCCAACTCGAACTCGAAGAGCTACGTCTTTGGCCACTCCTCGATCCTGACTAACAGGTCAACCATGGCAGAAAACCTAGACTTCACAGAACCCACCACAGTCTTGGAAAAAAACTTTACAACGTTCTACCCGGACAGACAAAACTGGACTCGCCAGACTCAACCTCCCAGAAACTGCGTAGACTTTTATACTGACGGGTCTAAAACCAAAGACGGCGTGGGTAGTGGAGTATTCTGCAAACAACTTAAGCTAAACAAAGCTCTAAAACTATCTAATCACTGCAGCGTTTTCCAGGCGGAACTGTTGGCAATAAAAGAGGCTCTGTCCTGGCTGAAGTGGAACGTGATATCCACCACGGATATCCGCATTCTCACGGATAGCCAAGCAGCCTTAAAGTCGCTGGAGTCCTATGTGTACACATCAAAAACTAGCCTCGACTGTCGCCTATCTCTTAATGAGATGGCTGAACAGTTCAACATACAACTTATATGGGTACCGGGACACAGCGACATCACTGGAAATGAAAGAGCCGACACACTCGCCAAAAAAGGAACGACGCTACAATCAACTGTGGTTTGTGAGGGTATACCCTTCGCAACCATTAAATACAATCTCACTACCCTCGCCAGGGCCGAGACGAACCGGAGATGGACTCAGGGACACACCTGCCTCATCACCAGGCAAA
Source organism: Eumerus sabulonum (assembly GCA_951905685.1). NCBI lineage: Eukaryota > Metazoa > Arthropoda > Insecta > Diptera > Syrphidae > Eumerus > Eumerus sabulonum. The sequence continues at coordinate 163,337,965 of OX645060.1, read as the reverse complement.
TCTGGCCCCGGCTCGATAGTCAACGGACTAGGAGTATTATCTCCCTAAATAGAACTGACATCTATAAAGTCATAGGTGTCATCACAGGACACCGCCTTATTGGCAGTCACTCGCAAAAACTAGGTATCACTCCGAACGATTTTTGTAGGAGCTGTCTAGACGAGGAAGAGGTCGAATCCATCCATCACCTCCTCTGCGCCTGCCCGGCATTCTGCACAATCAGGAAACGATACCTAGGATCATACCTCCTTAACGATCTGACCGAAGTTCAGCAAGTAGGGATATCTGATCTTCTTAATTTCTTAAGAAGCACAAAATGGTTCCACGAATAGGGGGCTAAACCCCCTCGTAGCTGCACAACGGGCCTCCCTGGCCTATGTGTGTTCTTCCCATCTCTGGGAAGGCTACGGTCTTACCTACCTCTACGAGCATGAGAACATCGAGTCTGTCGGCAAGTTAACGGCAGACGAGTTGTACTGCGAAGAATTCTTGCAACGCACCGTTCGACGGACGAGTTCTGGACGCTACTTAGTCAAGTACCCGTTCACAGATTCCATTGATCGTGGCATGCAGGAAGATTCAAAATCAGATGTATCTAAGCTTCTGCAACACATTCTACGCCGCTCGACAAAGATCCGAAAATGAAAACGATGTACAAAGATTTTATGTCCGAATATTGGCGTCTTGGACATATGGAACCTGTGAACGAAGACATCCTTTCAGGACCTCTCTGCTATTTGCCACATCATGGGGTTTAGAAGAAGTCCAGCTCAACGACTAAACTCAGAACCGTCTTCAACGCGTCCCGGAAGTATAATGCAGGTTAATCGCTTAACGATTGTCTACATGTTGGCCCGAAGTTGCAAAACGACTTACCCGCAATTATTTTGAAATGGCGAACGCGTTTATGGCAGACATAGCAAAATGTTATAGGCAAATACTTGTAGATGAAGAAGACTCTGACGTGCAACGTATTATGTGGATCAACGAAGAGGGCAAACATACAACATTTCGGTTGCTAACCGTCACGTATGGGTTGAACAGCTCTTCGTATCTAACAATTAAAGTTCTCCATACATTGATGAAGGCGCGAACTTCCTGGAAGCCACCGAAGTTCTTAAAAGGGCAAAGGATGATTGTCTGTATGGCAGTAACACGGTGGAGGCTGCTCAAAAGCTACAACGCGAACTACACGAGTTGCTGAAGCGAGGGGGGTTTGTCCTACGTAAGTGGATGTCCAATTTCATGGAGTTTCTACAGGAAAACAACGTACGAGAGAAACGGGTTAGCAGCTGTTGTGATCTTAATTTGGATCATGAGACATAGGCGCTTGGCCTTTATTGGTTTTGTCAAACCGACTGCATTGGCTACAAGGTCAACGTAACAAGATTGTCCGCGCCTACCACAAAACGTTAACAGCTGTCTGATGTCGCCGAGATTTATGACCCACCATGTTTGTTAGCTCCAATCGTTATTACAGGCAAGATACTCACACTGCAACTTTGGCTAGCTGGTATCTCCTGGGATGATCCACTTCCTGATCCTCATCACCAAAACTAGGTTAAATTGAGTGAACAACTGCCACTGATTGAAGAGATTAAAATTCCTCGGTGTTTTCGGACGCATCTAAGTGTGCATATGCCTCTGTCTCGTACTTGCGAGTACAGACCGGTGATGGCGAATATAAGGTTTCGATTTTGATGGCCAAATCTAAAGTGGCGTCATTAAAAAGGATAAATATTCCTTGTCTGGAGCTGAACGGGGCACTTCTTGCTTCAAAGGTGGCGGCCAAAGCTCCGACACTTTACGACTCATGGCTGTAAGGGTTTACTGCTGGACGAACTAAAAAACTACCCTCAGCTGGATACGGTCAAGCCCCGGACAACACAAACAGTACGTTGCCAACCGGCTTACACAAATTCAGGAACTAACATCGATAGACTTCTGGAGATATGTCCCTACTAAGAGCAACCCCGCATGCCAGCTTGCGGAGCTAGACACACTCAAGAGGGGCCTGAGGTAACCGCGCTATTCATTACCCAAAGTGGTTCGAAATTTCCTAAAAGGGAAGCTCCGAAGTGGTGCACCAGGGTGCACCACCTGGTGCACCACTTCGGAGCGAAGACATGCATAACAGTTTTGGATCAGATGCAGTCAACAAATATATTTATCGATCGAATATTTTTGTCTCATTAAAGGTAAGCCAATCAGTAAGAAAAGCAAGCTACTGAAGCTTAATCCGATGATCGACGAGTGTGGTATTCTTCGATTGAACGGGCGATTGACGAATGCTTGGCTATCTATACCCGAACGGTTCCCAACTATCCTGCCAAAGGAAAGCCACTTGTCCAGGTTGCTGATTGCTTCCGCGAATGAGTCCACTACGCACGGTGGTAAACAAACTATCCTTAACTTTCTGCGTAGACGGTACTGGGTTATTGATGCTCCGTCGTCAATAAAGAGATACATTCAACGATGCTTAACATGCTTCGGTCAGAAGCCTCAATCTGCTACTAAAATTATGGAACCCCTTCCAACTACTCGCTGTACTCCTGCCGTTGCATTTAAACACTCCGGCTTACACTACGGTGGCCCATTTGCGATCCGAACAACAAAAGGACGGTGCAATCGAAGCTACAAGGAATGGGTTGCGCTCTTCGCTTGTCTCAGCACTAGAGCAGTACACCTTGAACTCGTCAGTGACATGACAGCAGATACATTCCTGGCTTCTTCTTCGCTCAACGCGGCTACAGCTCTGATATATACAGCGACTGTGCAACGACATTTATTGGCGCCAATGCTATTCTGAAAGAAGACCTTGCAGCGTATCGCCGACAGGTGGAAGACGGTGCTTGATACGTGGCTCGTCATGGTGTTTCGTGGCACTTTACACCTCCGGGCTCGCCGAACTTTGGAGGCATGTGGGAGGCCGGAATGAAATTCATGAAGCACCATCTCAGACGGACTATTGGGGAAGCAGTACTGACTTTCGAAGAATTTTACACTGTTTTAAAGCAAATAGAAGCAGTACTGAATTCAAGGCCTATCTCAGGGTTGTCAGATTGGTGGGCGGTGCCATCACGGCTGTTCCAGAACCTAACTTGCTCGACACCAAGACTGTTAGACTCATAATGTGGAGGCAGCTTCAGCAGATGCAACAGGACTTCTGGAAGAGGTCGAGCTGTGAGTACCTGTATGAACGTCAGACTAGAAGTAAGTGGAACCAGACGAAAGACAACATAAAAGTTGGGTATCTCGTGCTCATAAAAGATGAGCGCGCATCACCTACGCAATGGCCACTGGGTCGTGTAAGTGAAGTGCACGCCAGAAAAGTTAACTTAGTACGAATGGCAACAATTCGGACATAAACATCGATGTTGAAACGAGCGATATCCAAGTTAGTTGTGCTTCCAATTGAAGTCGATTCTGGAGGTGAACACGGTGGGCGGCTTGATATTTCGTCGCAGTAACTGGACGAGGTGGGCGGAATGTTGAGAAGTCTCATCACTACCCGTGACGAACAGGGCGATAGTGCAAATCAATCAGCTCTAAATATGTCAATGTCACTACCGAACTGACTCCTTAACTTTTGTCAAACGTGGGGTTCGTCGTTCTAGCGATCCGTCTTTTTTTCTTTCGTATTCTTTGCCATTCTTCGTGCTGTAATAATTGAAAATTAAACTTAAACCGAACGGCGAATTGCGGGAAGCTTATTCATGACAATCGTACTACAGGGGGTTTTGTCAGTACCTCGTTGAGGAGAAGCACGGTGGAAAACACATTCGATAACATGGTTGTTCAATTAATGTACCCATAGTTATTTGCACATATTAACGGTCCAAGGTCCGGGCTATATCGTGAATGTTCCAAAACGTCCTAACCAAGATATCAAGGAAGTGTGTGGCATGGCAATGCCATGATGCACCACAACTCCAACAGAAAGGTCAATTCTGGTCGAGATGTGCACAGTAGAGGACCGAATTGAGCGTTTCGCTAGGTTGTAGCAGCGTTTCGCTAGGTTGTAGCAGCTCATAATGTAGCAGCTCCCTTCTGATCCTCACTTTGTTCGCCATCAATCCAGTCTTTGAAGCCATTTGTTGGTGGTCACAGACTAAGGCCTGTCTAAGGATCATGATCGTTTGAGTTTGATAATTTCGTAATTAAACCATTTTTCATCGCTCGAAACAACAGTCCCCCTCCGCTGAGGAAAATTTGGTCAATCAAATTTCTTTACGTTTATTCATGTGGCAATAAGTTCCAAACTGCCACGTGGCTGATGTTTAGTGCCTACGTTATCTCCTGACACCTTATTTGCTGCTCCTGCTCCACCAGCTCTAATATTTCATCGACTTTTTAGTGAATGGACGGTCAGAGCGGTGTATTTCGGTGACACCGAAATTTCTGGAACGCAATCGAACCATCCCCTCATAAGTCCGAGGTTCACTCGGTTCCTGGAGTCAGCACTCAGCTATTGAGCAGATACATAGAGCTACAAATGAGTTATTACTCGCAATAGATAACAAACAATTTTGCGTAGCAATTGAGTTCGGCTCAAGGGACTAAAATCAGTAACGTCATCCAAGTTAACCTACTTTTGTAGTGCCAGATACCTTGGCATAGTGCTAGATAGCAAACTAACTTGGAAGGACAACACAATCGAGTGTGCAAAAAAACCAACCATAGCTCTCTACACCTGTAAGAAATCTTTAGGGAAAGACTGAGGATTCAACCCGAAGCTCACCCTATGGCTATGTATTACAATTGATAGACCGATTTTAATGTATGAGTGGCAGTCTGGTGGACTGCACTAAAAAAAAAAAAATACATACCATAAGCAATTCGAGAATGTACAAAGGCTGGCATACATGTGCATCACCGAGGCCCTAGGGTCCACCCCAACGGCAGCGGGCAACATGATACTGCACCTTACACCACTCGATATACTTGACACGCAAATAGCCACACACACGGCAACCAGACTAAAAGCCAGCTCCAAATGGACGAGCTATATCACTGGCCACTCGCCCATACTGAACAACAGGATAACCTTGGCAGAAAACTCTGACCACAAAGGGTCCACCATACCTTTGGAAAAGAAATTCAAAATAACACATCCGTACAGACGGAACTAGTCCCGCCAGGCGCAAACTCGCATGAGCTGCGTGGACGTCTACACCGATGGGTCAAAAGCCAAAAACGGGCAGTAGAGTATTCTGCAAACAATTAAGCCTGAGCCAAGCTCTAAAATTACCGGATCATTGCAGCGTTTTTCAGGCGGAAATGTTGGCAATTAAGGAGGCTTTGTCTTGCCTGTAGTGGACCGTAATATCTACTACGGATATTCGAATCTTTAGAGACAGTTAAGCAGCTTTGAAATAGCCTTTACTGCCGCCTATCTCTTTACGAGAAGGCCGAACAGTTTAATATACATCGCCTATATGTACTAGGACACAACGATATCTCAGGAAATGAAAGAGCCGACACACACACCAGATATATGTACCTCTAGCAGCCGTTAAACTTAAACTTACAAACCTCTCCGTGGCTGAGGTCAACCTGAGATGGTCCCAGGGGTACATCTGCCTTATCACTGCCTAACTGACTTCTAGAAAATAATTGGTGTCATCACCGGTTACTGTCTCATTTGCAGCCACACACAAAAACTAGGGCAACTTTCGAATGAATTCTATAGAAGCTGCTTAGACGAAGAGGAGTTCGAATCCATTCATCACCTACTCTGCGCCTGTACGGCTCACTGTTCAATCAGGAAACGCTACCCAGGATCATATTACCTTAACGACTTGACCGATGTTTAGCAGGTAAGGGTCATTTTTTTGCACAACATATACCCTAGTGGATAACACGCATATCCAAAGACAACAAACAGTACCAAAAGATGGAATTAATGTGATTGAGGAGCGAGTTAAAAGTTATGAAAGAAACACATATAAATTCGTTAAATATAAACTATGTTTTGTTTTTATAGATGTTAGCACGCTGACTGTCCGACACAGAATGACGAATGAATCCCTCAGCTTATACTAAAATATATAAAATTAACTGTTCACTTGGCGTAAATAAATAAAGCACAAATGTATGTATGTATGTTGGCATTACAGTCCACGAAGGACCACAGCCGAGCTTCTCTGAATCACCCATGTTGTGTGAGATTTTATTTTCCCATAGGAGAAAGGAACCTACAGTTTATTGCCGGTTCCGAACGGCGAGATTCGAAAAGCTTTTCTTGACAATTACATATACTACAGGGGGTTCTGTCAGTACCCCGCTGAGGAGAAGCACCGTGAAAAACACGTTCGATGACATGGCTGTTGTCGGGATTCGATCCCTTGTCATCGGCGTCAGAGGCCAACACCCTACCTACTGCGCCACGGCGCTCTCAATAACGCACAAAGTGGAACATAAAACTCACCACGGCTAGTAACAGCGGCTTGGCTTGGGCCTTAGTCTTAGCAGTGGAGCCTTGGCTACAAAAAAAAAAAAAAACGGACGGATTAACCGATGACGACCCAGGAAACAACAAAAGGAAAAGGAAAAATGATATTCGGCTTTGTACGTGGAATGTAAGGTCCCTCAACAGACCACGTGGAGCCAAACAACTTGCGGAGGACGTAGACTGTTATAAGGCAGATATTACCGCAATCCAGGAAGTGATGGGTTGGACCGGGCAAAAAGAGGATGAGAAACTGTGATATCTAGTACGGCGACTGTTACAAGGAGAGAAGACAACGCTTATTCGGATGCTTCAGGCATGTAAGCGAGCGCCTCATGACAATCCGCATCAAGGCTAAAGACTTAATAGTGAACTGTACGGGCTGTACAGCGACATGAACATAGCACGGAGTCTTCGGATCCAACGCCTAAGATGGCTTGGTCATGTTGAGCGCATGGCAAACACAACTCCGGCCCGGAAGGTCTTTGAATCCCACCTAGAGGGGCGACGCGGTAGAGGACGGCCAAATTTAAGGTGGCGCAACCAAATGGAAGAGGCCATTAATCACTGCTGGCGAAAGACAGTGCCAGTTGGAGAAGTTTTTTAAAAGAGGCCCGGTTCGCCATGAACTGTAGCGCCAAAAGAAGAAGAAGAAGAAGAAGTGGAGTTACCGTATGCAAGAACCGTACTGTATTGCATTTGGCTTGGCTTGATCCGTGCTTAACTTGTAAACAAGCCACAAGTACCAAGTATGTTGAGGAAAATCCGAATGAGTCCACTCGCCATATTGCATAGTATTTGGAGCTATGCCCACCCACTATGTGGAGGATTTTACGGAAAGATCTTGGCGTAAGAGCTTATAAGATCCAGCTTGTGCAAGAGTTGAACCTGCGTGATCATTATATGCGCCGTAGGTTCAGGAAACGGACCGAAAACATAGTTCAGTTTGATCCTCATTTATTTTGTTTATTTATTTATTAAGAACGTGTGTGGAAAGCTAAAACATTAAGAATGAATCTTATAAATTTGCAATAGCTACTCATAGTTAAGATATATACTTTAATTACATTATTTTGAATTGAATTAATTAAGATTGATAGATTAATTAAGAGAGCACAGTGGGCAGTGTGTTGGCCTCTGACGCCGATGACACGGCATCGAATCCCGACAACAGCCATGTCATCAAGCGTCTTTTCACTGTGTTTCTCCTCAGAGGGGTTCCGACAAAACTCCCTATAGTAAAATTGTCATGAAAAGCTTCTCGAAATTTGCCGTTCGGAACCGGCAATAAACTGTAGGTCCCTTTCACATTAGGGAAAAATAAATCACACAAATTGGACTTCATGAAATGCGCTTCATTCGAGCTCGAAATATACAATGATTGTTTGATTGTTCTTGAATCCTTGAGAACATAAATAAATACTACAGATAATTATTTCCTTAACTATGAAGAGTAATTTAAGTCTTCTGCATTATCCGCGAGCCGTAGCCGCAACGTTGGCTGCTTATACTTATACTATCCCTCAGCTTATACTAAAATATATAAAATTAACTGTTCACTTGGCGTAAATAAATAAAGCACAAATGTATGTATGTATGTTGGCATTACAGTCCACGAAGGACCACAGCCGAGCTTCTCTGAATCACCCATGTTGTGTGAGATTTTATTTTCCCATAGGAGAAAGGAACCTACAGTTTATTGCCGGTTCCGAACGGCGAGATTCGAAAAGCTTTTCTTGACAATTACATATACTACAGGGGGTTCTGTCAGTACCCCGCTGAGGAGAAGCACCGTGAAAAACACGTTCGATGACATGGCTGTTGTCGGGATTCGATCCCTTGTCATCGGCGTCAGAGGCCAACACCCTACCTACTGCGCCACGGCGCTCTCAATAACGCACAAAGTGGAACATAAAACTCACCACGGCTAGTAACAGCGGCTTGGCTTGGGCCTTAGTCTTAGCAGTGGAGCCTTGGCTACAAAAAAAAAAAAAAACGGACGGATTAACCGATGACGACCCAGGAAACAACAAAAGGAAAAGGAAAAATGATATTCGGCTTTGTACGTGGAATGTAAGGTCCCTCAACAGACCACGTGGAGCCAAACAACTTGCGGAGGACGTAGACTGTTATAAGGCAGATATTACCGCAATCCAGGAAGTGATGGGTTGGACCGGGCAAAAAGAGGATGAGAAACTGTGATATCTAGTACGGCGACTGTTACAAGGAGAGAAGACAACGCTTATTCGGATGCTTCAGGCATGTAAGCGAGCGCCTCATGACAATCCGCATCAAGGCTAAAGACTTAATAGTGAACTGTACGGGCTGTACAGCGACATGAACATAGCACGGAGTCTTCGGATCCAACGCCTAAGATGGCTTGGTCATGTTGAGCGCATGGCAAACACAACTCCGGCCCGGAAGGTCTTTGAATCCCACCTAGAGGGGCGACGCGGTAGAGGACGGCCAAATTTAAGGTGGCGCAACCAAATGGAAGAGGCCATTAATCACTGCTGGCGAAAGACAGTGCCAGTTGGAGAAGTTTTTTAAAAGAGGCCCGGTTCGCCATGAACTGTAGCGCCAAAAGAAGAAGAAGAAGAAGAAGTGGAGTTACCGTATGCAAGAACCGTACTGTATTGCATTTGGCTTGGCTTGATCCGTGCTTAACTTGTAAACAAGCCACAAGTACCAAGTATGTTGAGGAAAATCCGAATGAGTCCACTCGCCATATTGCATAGTATTTGGAGCTATGCCCACCCACTATGTGGAGGATTTTACGGAAAGATCTTGGCGTAAGAGCTTATAAGATCCAGCTTGTGCAAGAGTTGAACCTGCGTGATCATTATATGCGCCGTAGGTTCAGGAAACGGACCGAAAACATAGTTCAGTTTGATCCTCATTTATTTTGTTTATTTATTTATTAAGAACGTGTGTGGAAAGCTAAAACATTAAGAATGAATCTTATAAATTTGCAATAGCTACTCATAGTTAAGATATATACTTTAATTACATTATTTTGAATTGAATTAATTAAGATTGATAGATTAATTAAGAGAGCACAGTGGGCAGTGTGTTGGCCTCTGACGCCGATGACACGGCATCGAATCCCGACAACAGCCATGTCATCAAGCGTCTTTTCACTGTGTTTCTCCTCAGAGGGGTTCCGACAAAACTCCCTATAGTAAAATTGTCATGAAAAGCTTCTCGAAATTTGCCGTTCGGAACCGGCAATAAACTGTAGGTCCCTTTCACATTAGGGAAAAATAAATCACACAAATTGGACTTCATGAAATGCGCTTCATTCGAGCTCGAAATATACAATGATTGTTTGATTGTTCTTGAATCCTTGAGAACATAAATAAATACTACAGATAATTATTTCCTTAACTATGAAGAGTAATTTAAGTCTTCTGCATTATCCGCGAGCCGTAGCCGCAACGTTGGCTGCTTGCTGTGCGATTGCAATCGCTTGAATAGAGGCATGACGAACATTCTGACCAGTTCTCTCCTAAATAATTCGAATATGTTAGCAGTTGACTATAATTCTATCTTTTCCCACTTACCAATCTCTTTCCGAACTTCTTCAGCCAGCCGGCTTCGGTGTGACCAGCAAACACTGCCAAGACAAAAGCAACGAATACGAAGAGCCGAGTGAAATTCATTGTTAAACTAGATTTGTGTGGAACCGTGTATTCGCTGAATTGTTCTGAATGGATGCTGCAAAGCACTGAGAGTGATTGATAAGTGATCAGCGAAATCTTGTGTTTTTATATTATAGACGCTTTGTTGGGGAATCCAGGGGATTTCTCTGGAGTGCAAAAAGCAAATGCAAATGGTAGTTTCCAAAACCCGAGAAGCTGATAAACAAGTGATGGAAGACTGAGGTGACGAACTCAGTAGGAACGTTTGCTAGTTTCGTAGAAACAATCTGTCAGGGATCGTGCTGGTTACTTAATCATAGATCGTACGAAGAAACGTTTTTATGAATGAATAGTGACGTAATGCTGAAAGGCCCTGACTTGGTTTGATTCTCGACCTGATGAGAGTTTGGTAATGGCTTTCTTTTTTTAAGTAGAAGGAAGTATTTACCTTTGGGATAGAAAATCCCGCTTATTTGATAATGATGAGTGGCCAGAGATAAGAGATTTATTTCAAGCTCTTATCTCCAAATGACGGGAGATATTTTTATAGTTTTTATGAGGGAGAAATTCATGTGTGTTATGAATGTCTCTGGTTTTTTTGGTTCTAAAAATAAGACGAATATTGTACGATTAATAAGCTAGGTACCGTACCTTGTGTACGAGAACATGCTTCCGTGGTGTATTCTACTTTTTTTTTCAAGGCAGTTTAAAGTTTTTGTCCTTACATATATGTACATATGTATGTATGTATGTAACTTGAGACAAAGGTGTTTAGTTTAGCTGCCATAACTAATTACGAACTAAATAATTGGCCGTAGGTGGGTTTCTTTCTTCTTTGGAGGCGTTACAGCTCATGAAGGGCCAGAGGCAAGCTTCTCTCAATCACCCATGTTGTGTGGAATTTTTTTTGTACACAGATGAAAGGCGACCTACAGTTTAATGCCGATTCCTAACGGTGTAAGTCGAGAAGCTTTTTCTTGGCAGGTATACTACAGGGGTTTTGTCAGTACCCCGCTGAGGACAAGCTCCGAGAAAAATACATTTGATGATATAATTGTTTGCACATATTAACCGTGTAAAGACCAGGCTATATGGTGGATGTTCCAAAATTTCCCAACCAAGATATCATAGAAGTGTGTGACCTGGCATTGTCTTCATGGATCACAACTTCTTTTCTCTTGATCAATTCTGGTCGAGCTGTGCACAGTAAGGGACCGAATTGACCTTTACACTAGGCTGCAGCAGCTCATAATGAAATTCCCTTCTAATCCTCACTTTGTTTGCCGTCAATCCAGTCTTTGAAGCTATTTGTTGGAGGTCACTGGCCTTAGATCATAATCGCTTGAGTTGAATAATTTCGCATTTAAACCATTTTTCGTCGCCCGTAAAAATCCTCGTCATAAATGGTTCGATTTCGCTTTCCTGATGGTAATTCGGTCAATCAAATTACTTTACGTTTGTTCATATGGCAATCAATTCATGCCATGCTCCACCAATTGTAAAATTCATCGACCCTTTTAATCGTTTGCCGATTAGAGCGAGTTCAATCTTTGACAACGAAATTTCCGGAACTGAACGGAACATACCACTCCTTCATCCGACGTTCACTCAAAGTATTCTTACCGTGCACTTTACAAATGTATGATTTTTTTGGGATTCTTACCTTATATTAAGAAATCATCAGATAGTATATTTCAACATAACTTCAAAAGCCGCCTGCAATTCATGTGGAAGATGGTTCCAGGCGCGAATTGCAGATACAAAAAAGGATCGCTCTCCGATGCATCGTGTGAATGAAGGAATGATAAGTTTCTTTCCTCTATTAGATTGAGCAAACTGTAGTAATTCAAAAAGATAACTAGGAGACTTAGTTTGTATGATTTTAAATAATTTTAATACATTGCGGAAGTTTAAATACAAATGTAGTTTCAGACCGTAAACTGAGGATGTAAAACTGGACACACTATTAGATCTTGGTATGTTATAAATAAAACAGACACAGTCATTAAACGCAACATTAAGCCTATGCTTACAAACAGAGTCAAGACAGGGAAACACAGAACAATTAAATAAAATGTAAGGCATAATGAGCGTCTTCACTAGTCTTATTTTTACGAGTCGATGCAAGTAGTTCGCTGAGTATCGTAATTTACGCAATCCACAATAAACTTTTTTCAGGGTATCCCTTACAGCGTCACAACAGGACAGTGAAGAGTTAATGTGAAAACCAAGATATTTAACAGAATTTACAACGGTAACGGGATTACCATCAAGGACAACAGGAGGATAATAATCTGAACAGACTTCATTATTTGAAAAAACGATACAAACTGTTTTGATAGGATTCAATTTCAGCTTGTTGCCAGCATTCACCCTGGCAGTGCAATCTTCTATAAGACCAATAGGACGCGTAAGATATATAATCACATCATCAGCGTACATGTGAATGTTGCAATTTTTAACAATACCTGGGATTTCATTGTTAAAAAGAGAGAACAGAAGTGGCCCCAGAACGCAGCCTTGCGGAATCCCTGCATGAGCAACTTTGAAATTTGAGAAACCAAGCTCAGTTACGACCGACTGTACTCTATCTCTTAAATAACAGCTTAATAGCTTGGTGGAAGAGTTTGTTAAATTAAAGCCACTTTTAATCTTTGACAGTAATAGAGAATGGTCAATGCAGTCGAAGGCTTTGGTGAAGTCTAGAAGAACAGCTATGCAGATATCGTTACGGTCTAAAGCAGATCGAATATCAGTAGTAACTTTTAGAACAGCAGATTCACAGGTGTGTTTGCTTCGAAAACCGGATTGCCATTTTGAGAGCTTATTATTATCGTCTAAGAATGTCCGCATTTGGAGAGATAAAATTTTTTCAAAAGCCTTTGACAAAAAACACAAAATGCTAATTGGTCTAAAGTTGGCAGGGCAATTAGGACTAAGCTTTTTGGGCATAGGAATGATTTTGGACATTTTCCAACTATCCGGGAACTGGGAGCTGTAGATACAGTAATTAAATATGTGATGTATGTAGCAAATGATGTGAGGCAGTATAAGTTTAAGAAATCTAGGTGAGATACCATCGGGTCCTATGACATTCGATTTAACAGAGCTAATAGCTTTGAATACATCAAATTCATCGATACATTGAAAATAGAAATTTGGAGATAATTCAGGAGAACTCAGATCAAGGTTAAAAGATGAGGGGTGAGGAGGATCCGGAAAAAAAGACGCACTCATTTCTTCCGGAGATAACGAAAACTTGGACGTTTTACTATCAGAAGTTACATCCAGTTTTTTTAAGATTTTTCCACAATTGCTTGGAGCCTAGGCAAGGATCAAGCTTTTTTAAGAAATAAGACCTTTTGGAGTTCCGGATTAGAGTAGTAAATTTGTTACGTAAAATACAATATTTTACTCTATTTTCTATTGTTGGATTACGTTTGAATTTATTATAAAGGCGCTCACGCTCTGTAATTTTACGTTGAATTTCGGCACTGTACCAGGGACAAGAACAAAATCGAACACGCTTAGTTACAACAGGAACCAACTTGTAAAATAAGATGTTGACTAGATTATTAAAAATGTCAACCTTTTTGTTGATATTGGACGTTAAATATATATCATGCCAATTTAAGCAATAGATTGCATGTGTAAGCCCTACAAGATCGATGTCCTTAAACGATCTAAGGTTAATAGTGTTATCACAATTTGGTCTGTTTGTATTAAAATCAAAAGAGCAATAAATCATATCATGAATGAATTCACTAGTCAATTTAACTTGGTCAAAACAAACATATCAAGTAGTGAAGGATTATTTGAAGATTTGAAACAGGTGGGATGACTAGAATTAACTATAGACAGTCCTAAACTTCCACAGAAATAATAAAATCGACTAGTTATATTACTGCACTTTAAAATGTTTACATTAAAATCGCCACCTACCAGGACCATATTATATTTAAGATGTAGTTCTAATAATGTTTCTTGCAGTTCTACTAAGTTTTCTTCTATAAAACTGTGAGGGGGCGAATACACTACAACAAAAAGTATCTTGTCATGTCGAGAACTGACTTCTACACAACAAAATTGTATCACAGACTTAGAGGACGAATACACAAACTTCCACCCTATTTTTACGGTCATTCCTAAACAAGGTAAAGGTGGGAATTTTTACCATTTCTGATAGTATATCACAGTTAAGCCAAGATTCAGAAACCATTAGAATGTCAATTATAGAAGTACTAAATATTTGGTGTAACACCGTATACTTAGATCTTACACTTTCGGCATTAATGTGACAAATTCTGAGACCTTGATTTGATTCACCGATCGCATTGAGAACAGTCCTTATATTATCAGGATGGTTAAAACTCATAGGATGCGAAATTATAAGAATATGTATATAGTATATACCGTCTTCAGAAAATAACAGCAAATTATAATAAGTGAGAACAGAATAAGGAGCAAATAATAGAAAAAAAAAATAAATAAATGAATAAAATTTATCGAACAAATATAAAATAACAGATTAAGCACAGGATATTTCGCCAAAAATTCAAAATAAATAATTAAATTAAAAACATCAGTGATAAAAATTAAATTTAAGTACAAAAAATACATTGGCAACTCTGACAGCTGATTCATTTTCACCAGAAAGGTCACAGCAACAAATTTGTTTCAGCAACACCCAATGGGATCTCCAAGAGCAGACCTGCCTTCAACATCAGCTGAATTGTTGGCGGTAGAGAGCGAATGCGTAGCCACAATCAGGGATAAAGAATGAGATACCAAACTTTTGTACGTCTGCCCGTTGATCCCCGCAGGGGTTGGTTGTTGCTTTTGTAATTAAAGCGGCCCCTAGACGCCTAATAATATTGTGCAATATTTGATATTGCACAATATTATTGTTCGTCTGTAGATAATATTGCAAGATTGTGCGATATATTGCGGAAAATCAAAACGCTTTTGACTTTTAATACAAATATGAGCGGTCAACTAAATTATTGGGAAATATATTCTTTATCCCTGGCCACAATACTGGTGAGAGACTCAAGAGCAGGAAGGCCACCAACTGCCACAGATCTGTCGCCTGCACCCTTTTTCACAAACACTCTCCCATTGCGTGTATACACAGAATGGAGTTGATTCTCACGTCGCATTTTCATAGCTTTCCGGAATACTGCATGATTATGTTTAGTCAGGCTTTCATAAACACGGACGAAATTGCTGCTATCAAAACCCAATTCGCGAAGGGACAGCGGACGTGGGTTCTCTTTATAGTATGTCGCGAGACTTTTTAATAGAGACACTTTATTCTCTTCGAACGGAAGCTTGACGATCACCGCACTTGTTTTAGCGTTAATTTTCGGAAGGGCACGGGTGATGGAGATAGGGGCAACATGATTTGCGTTTTTTTTGGAGCAGAGCGCTTTATATAGTTTACTGAGATCTTCATTCTCGGCAATAGGTATTCCCTGTAGGACCACGTCTCCTGCGACACGCTTGCGAAAGAGAAAATCCACTTGATCTTTCAAATTTTTGTTTTCTTTCTCCAACGACTTTATTGAAGAGAGGAGAGCATTGTATTTTTTGTTATGGGATTCTTCCACAAACTGAAGTTTGAGTTCAAATTCACTTTTAAAAGATATTAACTGGTCAATTAGACGCTTCTCCATTAACTTAATTTCGTTTTTAAAATCATTATTGATCACTGAAGCCACAGAGTTAACTAAGTCCGCTTTTAATGAGTCAAAGCGACTATTAATTAAATTAAGAACTTCCACAGAACCACTGGTTTTGTGGGAGGTGCCAGATTTATTAACGGACCGTAGAGATCTTTGATGAGCAGAATTTGGTGTACCGGCCATAGTAGAGAAAAATCAACTTAATTTAATTTTCACTTTTTGGTTTTAAATTGAATAATAATGTCAATAAAATAAAAAGAACTGGTACGAGGCAGATAGCCAATTTGCTTGAGACGGACTTAACAAATTAAGGAACACTATTAACGACTTTATTTTGAACTTTTTGCGGAGCAGATCTTCTTGCTAGCAACTCATACTTGTAGTTGACATGTGTGTATTTTCGAGGAAAAAATTCTGCGAGCGATCTGTGTTCCTACGAACTGTACAGGCTCTACAGTGGCATGTGTCTGGTTAAGCGACTCCGTATGAACCGCTTCTTCGTCTTAAATTCGAGCCATTAGTACAAACGAAACAGAAAACGCCCCCGACTCAAATGATGCACATAAATGGCGAAGGACCTCATGGAGACGGTTGGCAAGAGATCGTGCTGGCTGGGGACGTTTGTTGATTGAGGCCCAAGACCACACTGGACTGTGCGCGTATTTTTCTAAAAAAAAATCGTTTTTAGTGGTATCATAAAAATGAGTGAATTATATTACAAGCAACATGTTGTAATTCAATTTTTATAAAATCTAGTGGGAGGAACCATCGGATATGCTCCGAAAATTGCAGGTGGTGTATGGTGACGAGTTTATGCCGACAACACCTGTGTTTGAATAGGCAAAGCGGTTCAAGAAGCTTCGAGTCAGTGGAAGACGATCCACGTGAAGGAGCTCCCGTCAGCTCTCGAACTGCGGCATTGTTCATATGTTCCTACCAGCAAACCAGTGACTGGAGAGTTCTATGTTGTCGTTCTGACGAGGTTGCGAGGACGTGTAGGACACAAGCTCAAGGAAAATCATTGTTTCGTCAACTCTTTGTTTTTTTCTTTCCTATTGCGCACACAGGCGAAGAAACATCTCGTCCAATTGCATGTACAGCACCGGATTAAATCAATCCACATTCATACTGAAATTGAGCGGTTTCTAAGTAAGTTCTGTTTATCTCTTGAAGAAAAACAGTTTGTTGTTGACAAATGAAGATTGATGCGTATTTTAAGAAATTGGCGTCGGTGGAGGTAACATGCGGTATAGATGTGTAACAAAGTTGTTTTATTTTTGATGCAAGTAATGTGTCATAAACAAATACAAGGAAATGGTTCGTTTATTACTAGCGAAAAAGCTAGAAAGCTAGATAACTACGCCGAATGTCACGAATATTTATGGAGCACATGATAAGGTGCATCCAAGATATCATGGTTGAAACGTGGAGGAGGTGCACAAAGTATGAAAATCCAAGAGAAGTGATAAGATGTCTTTTCTTCTTCTTCTATTTAGGCACTACAAACCTCTCCAACTGGCACGATCTTTCGCCAGCAGTCTCCAGTGCCGCACGCCTATTTGGTTAAGGACCTCTTCCACTTGGTTGCGCCACCTTAAATTTGGCCGCCCTTGACCGCGTCGCCCCTCGGGGTTGGATTCAAAGACCTTCCGGGCCGGAGCTTTGATTTCCATGCGCTCCACATGACCTAGCGTTGGATCCGAAGATTACGTTCACGTTGCTGTACAGCCCGTACAGTTCACTATTAAGTCTTCTCCTCCACTCCCCATTTATGCAGGTCCGGCCGAAAATCGTACGCAGAATTTTTCTCTCAAAACGACCAAGGGTGTTCTCATCCGCTTTCACCCGCGTCATTAAGCAGGACTGGGATGATAAGGGTCTTGTATATGGCCACCTTGGTTTTTCGAGAAAGGACTCTGCTTCTCAATTGCCTCCCAAGCCCAAAGAAACAGTGGTTGGTAAGAGTTATTCTGCGTTTCGGCACTGAAGTCATTGCTGCATGTCACTGCGGAGCCTAGGTAGATGGAGTCCTTGGCTACCTCGAAATTATACCTGCCAATATGTGCGCCCTGGCCGAAGACGTCGGTGGTTCGCGTCCTTTTCCGACGACAGCACAGATTTCGTCTTACCCTCATTCAACGCCAGTCCCATTTTAGCCGCTTCTGTCTCAATGCTCGTAAGGGCCTCAATGACATCTCGTCCCTCGTGCCCCTAGTATGACCAGTACCCCTCGTATTGATCAGTGAGTTTTGCACTATCCTTTCTAGAAGGACGTTGAAAAGTCATACGATGGCGTGTCGCCCTGTCTAAAACCTTAAGATTTTATAGGCGATGTTCAGGAGACTTATACCTCTATAATTGGCGCAGACAAAGGGATATCCTTTCTTGTGGATCGGGCAAACGATACTAAGA
This sequence comes from Eumerus sabulonum, assembly GCA_951905685.1. Lineage (NCBI taxonomy): Eukaryota > Metazoa > Arthropoda > Insecta > Diptera > Syrphidae > Eumerus > Eumerus sabulonum. Next base: position 163,319,777 of record OX645060.1, on the reverse strand, counting down.
TTCCATTCATCGAGCATGCATTCCTCTGACCATATCGTACAGATGAGCTGGTGCATGCTCCCCACCAGGTCATCTCCAGCTCCCTTAAAGAGCTCGGCAGGTAGTCCGTTAGCCCCAGTAGCTTTGTTGAATTTATGGCTAAGCTTCCTAACTTCGTCCGGGTCAGGGGATGGAATTCTCTGCTGTCATCGTCTGCTGTGAATGGGTCATTCTGCCTAACAGCGGGATCGGTTTCGTCATCGCCGTTATACGGTCTGCAGAAATAGTCTTTCCAGATTCTTAGTACCGACTGTGAATCAACTACTAGGTTTCCATTTTCGTCCCTGCAGGCTTCCGTTCTGGCCTTATATAAAAGATGTCCTCTTCAAGAAAATAAAGTAGGTAAGTTTGAGAATACATCCTTTATACTGGATTAAAATGTTTCAAATGTTTTATCTTGAAATGGCAGAAGGCTCTTAACTTTAGAAAGCTTAGTTCCATTGTGTATCAAGAGATGGTGTATAAACATGTTTCATTCAGAGTTTTAAGATTTCAACCAATTTTAAGAAATATTTGCATGGTGTGCTTGATGACACGTGCCAAGTCAACGAGTGGCTTTTTAAATACCTTATCAGGCAAAATAAAGTATTTAAGCGGCCTCTCGAGCTCTGATATAATATTTTCATCCTAATTGCCTTACACTTGCATTGCTATAGCTCGTAGGCGGTTGTATTCTACTTATTGGGTTGAATTAAAGTAATTAATTGGCAATCAAGTGCCTCCGATCTCAAATGCTAGACTAATAAGCCTTATCAGTTCTGCAGATAATAGATAGCTGATAGAGCAGTATATAAGCTTCCGTTCAGGCCAAGGCGCTTACAAAATTTTTCAATAAAGATGAATTTCAGATACATTCTGGTTTTTGCCCTGCTTCTGGTATGCCTTTTGGCACCCAGTGAGGCTAAAGATAGGAAAAGCTCTGGTGAGTATAAAGATATCAAGATTGTTTTTTATGAAACAATAAAAAAATTACGTTTTACAGGAAAAAGCTGGGAAGAAGGTTGAAAAAGTAATTCACGAAGGGGCGAATGTTGCTAAGGATGTAGCTGCGATTGCAGCCGCCGGTGTTGCAATCGGAGCAGTTGTTGGATAATAAGCGGAAATTCGTATTGACAATGGAAATACCATGATGTCGTGAAACTATTTGTCAACTAGTAAAACAAACGTCATTATAACTCACTGCAATTATATTTCAATTTGCGCATCGAGTATTGTGCAGATTTTTTACTTTTACCCCCGTACTTTGTATTATCATCTCTGTGATGAAAACCATTAGTCATATTTTTTAATATCCGTAATTTCATCCTTCCTCCTTGGTCGATGCAGACGTAATCCAATTGATTTAATACCTGTGTATCCTTTCGACATCCAATGCGTATGACTCGTACATACATATTCATGTATTTGGGTTTGCTTTCCTTTCACCAGGACAAGCTAACCTGGTACGGACGGGATTTATTCATTCATGCGCCGATGCTCTTTCAAGGAGCACTCATAGTCGTCCTCATCATTGATCTCAGTCCTGTTTACGATGGAAAAGGAAGCAAGAAAAAAAAAAAAAGAGACAAATTGAGACAAGAAGGATATTTTATCCAAATTGAAAGGTTTATTTGCTTTTCGCTGGAGCTCGAATAATTACAAAGTTCGAGAGTGCACAAGTGTCTCTCGCTAGAATGCGTTGTCATTTATAACAATTTGAATATGTACAAAGTCATTTGTAAGGATGAGATGGGTTCGGCCTCGATTTGTACGTTTATTCCCGGGAGGATATGACTTAACTCGATGAATCATAAGTCATCTTATTCGCGGTGTACATACATATGTATGTATGTGGCTCGCGGAAGAGTGGATTAATTTCATTAATTTCCATTGGATGGTTGTGAGGTTATAATGATCATTATTCGATGAAGTATCATCACTGTACTTTGGATAGTTATGAGATGTGTACATGAATTACAGACTAGGATGAGGGTTTAATCCTATTTCATCAGCAATTGACTTATTAACTCTGACGACTTTGGTGAAGAGTCCTACATCCTACAAAGCAAATGATAGATTTTCTTATGTGGGTTCTTCCTCTGCCACTGGTGTGGGGTATCCTTTATCGAATATTTCCGTATAAACATATGAAGATAGTAAAATCTAGGGGCTTAGTATCCTTAATAGAAGATAACCAAATCACTTCGTTCACGTTTTGCATTCCATTGGCCGTTGTACAGGTTTCCAAATTTCTATGCAAAGTGTATAAAAGTACTTCAATCTATCGTGGAGGGAGAAGAGCAATATTTACGATCCTTAATATGAAGTCTCAGCAAAGACCACATATGCTCTTTTATAACGTCCAGTTTTCCGTGTCATTACCTCATCCCCTTTTGTCCATTTCCATTTACCAAACAATTTATGGATATTAATAAAGCTCATAATCCCCGGCCAAAAGAAAAACACTCCAAACAGACAAAAACACAACAATTACGGCCAGTCTGACGCAAATACTGCAAAGAATCATCAGCATCAGTTCTAGCATCGTCATCGTCATCACCAGCTCAAATAAATGTCTCATAAATATCATCGGAAACACTTGAAAATCTAATATCGCCCAAGAACAGACTTAAATGTTGCGGCATACTGTCGAATCCACAGTGACCGTCCTATTGACTCCAATATATGTATGTACATATCCTGCCACGTCACCGAACGATGATACTCATAATCAACCATTGCGGATTGTGATAGTTATCCATGTCTATCCTGTGACGTACACTATGACAAGGCAACTATAGCAGTATCGTCCTGTCATTCATTCCGGAGTGGGTATCGAATCCTGAGGGTAACTCAGTTTATTAATTGCCAACGCTATTCATGCGCCACGAAGGATGAGTGAAAGCATCAAAAACAAAAAGAGATGTCAAACAATCAACAACACCCCTGCTTGCAGGCATCCCCTCTGATTTTCATATACTCACATGTCCTCTCTGCGGCGCGGGGTTTGTAAAACAAAACAAACAGCAGATACTGGCAAATCAATTGCATTGTTCGTCAAAACAGAAACGAATTTCCGTTCATTTGCTGTCGAACAAAGCCTGAGCCGAAGCTGTCTCGAACTCGAACGATGAGATAAAGCAGAGGAAACCACATTCGATCCTCATACCCATGGCATTCTAGAAGGGGTATTGGCCGGTTGGCTCATTCAACGACGCGTAAATGACAAGGAAATGAGCCACTGACAGGCTTCATCCAAGACAAGAGATGACAGTCTACTGCTGCCAATGAATGTCTCGATTTGCAAGGGACATGTCACAAGTTCTAGGAATGACATCTTTGCCTAATCGAATTGCATAATTTCTTGCTTGATCCTATGGGATGGAAATAGCTCGAGATGGGTAGTTCTGGTTTATTGTTTGCGGAAAACAAAGAAATTTTGTTCAAACCGGTGTAGACTTTGTTTAACATGGGCTAACACTCGGGCAGGAAATGTATTTTAGATGTAAACAAACGTAGAAGTTTAATGTCGGACTGTGCTGGTGTGATGGAGATAATGGAATAATATGTTGGATTAAAATTATCGTGAATTGCAACCAATCGTGAAGTCCAACATTTGGTCAAGGGGAACTTCAGAAAGATGTACGTTGTCTATTCAGGATTTAACAAATGTATTTCTTATGTATATGCCCAGTGCACACCTAGTGAAATGTATTGAAACTATTTTCCTTGATGACTGAAAAAATTATGTATGTACTGTCAGACTCGATACGCAAGACCGTAAGTCCATTTGTCAATTGGGAACCTTGAGAAATCTTAATAATGGCACTGCCCAGTTGGAAGCAGCACTCCTTGTTCACCCGATTCTAACAAAGTCAGCAAACCTTTCCAGCTAGTCCCTCTTTGTTGGAGTCGAAAACATTTTGAGCCGGAGCTATAATGTCCATTTGCTCTACATGGTTTTGATATCTTACATACATATGTATGTACATTGTACATACATTTTCAGTGGCCCGCATGTTCCACTAAAAGGGTCGCGGGTGAAATGCGCGCGCGCGGGATCTCCAGGCCAGCCGATCCTCCGTCATCGACTCTAACTCATCAGGAGCTATGCCCAAGTGCACGCAAGCAAGTTTTTGGACTTTGTCCAACCACCTCATCCTGGGTCTGCCACGCGGTCGCCTGCCTGAACGTATTGCATGCCGCCCTTTGTTTCACGTGACCAAACCATCGAAGCATAGCCCTCTCTGTTAGGAAAAGCAGCTGCTCAACATTGAGCTCCCCGCGCACTGCCGCGTTTCTCACCCTATCCTGGTGAGTAGCTCCCACAAAAGCACGAAGAAATCTTATTTGTGGGCTGATTAGGAGAATGCACCGGCTCATTTCTAAGATATGGTGAGAGGAAAGCATGCCCACATCTCAGCATTGTTTGCTCGATCCACAAAAAAGGGGACCCCTTTGACTGCGCCAAATACAGAGGAATAAGTCTCCTTAATGTCGCATATAAGATCTTCGCTGCAGTTCTGTGTGAACGCCTGAAGCCGTTCGTAAATAAACCGATGGGTCCTTATCAGTGTGGCCGCAGGGCCAGGGCAGTCCACCATCGACCAAATCTTCACAGTACGGCAGATCTTGGAGAAAACCAATGAATTTCAAGTCGACACTCACCATCTATTCGTCGACTTCAAGGCTGCATACGACACCGTAATTAGAGACAAGCCATTTAACGCCATGATCACTTTTGACAATCCTGCTAAGCTCGTCAGACTTTGCAGGATGACCCTGAAGAACGCTCGCTGCTCCATCCGGATCGGTGCAGAACTGGCCGACTGACCGATAGTTTCGAAGTCAAAAATGGATTTAGACAGAGGGATGCGCTGTCGTGGTTTTTTTTAAACATCACACTAGAAATGATTGTGCAAAAATCACCGGCCAACACAAGAGGCACAATCTATTTCAAATTCTCGAAACTCCTTGCATACGCCGACGACATTGACATACATAATAGGTAGATCACAGCGAGATGTTAATGAGGCGTTCGCGAGTATTGAGATGGAGGCGACGAAAATTGGTTTGGCAATTAATCATGCCGATCATTGAATCCGGCGGATTGACTGCGGCGGGAGTTCATCCAATCCGCATCACTTCAGTTCCGCAGTTTAACCCTATCATTGAATACGGCGGATGCACTACATTATCGGTCGGAAGAACCTCATTACCGATCTTCTTTTATATCAGCTGTGTTCTGTCATTTTAAATTGTTTGTGCAAGTAAATTTGAAATTGAAAACAGAATAAATTGAAATTATGGACACGATCGCGATTTTTTTCGACTTAGAGGAAGATATATGTGATTTCCGACATATTCGCCACAAAATTAGAAGTATGGCAAAGGACATTTTTTTGTTACCCAATGCTCAGTAAGTTGAGAACAATTTTCTTAGTCAGCGTGAATTTAATATTTTTAATTGTAGGTTTATCAAACAGTTTAGGATAAATAAAGCTGGGCTTAAGTACATTTTGGACGTGCTGAAGGCAAAGCTACCACCAGTTGTCAGGTCATCATCACTGACTCCAGAGTTGAAGTTGGCGACATGTCTACGATTTTTAGCAGAGGGTGGATACCAAACTGGAACTGGACAAGATTTCAATATAGGAATGGCACAATCGACTATTTCTGGCGTTCTCTCGGATATTTTTAATATTTTGGAAGAAACTCCCTGCCCAAAATGGATAAGTCTAACAATGTACGAAGAAGAAAAGCGTGAGGCCAGACTGTTTTTTTATGAAAAGTCGAAAATACCGGGAGTAATAATGTGCATTGATGGCACACACATAAAAATTGTCAAACCTGCAGGTGAAAATTCTCACCTGTTTTACAACAGGAAAGGAACTTACAGCTTGAAAACCATGATAGTAATATTTAACTTCATATTTTTATTTTTTTTTTTTGTTTAACAATGCTTTATTTCAGATATGTGATCACAAGCAAAGAATCAGATGTGTGGATGCCAGATATCCTGGATCCAGTCACGATTCCTCTATTTGGGGCAACAGCGATGCCTTTTTCCATTTCAAATCCATATGTGACAATGGAGACCGAAATGTGCGATTATTAGGTAAATGTGCTTTTCCAATATTTAAAACCAAATCGTTACTACGCTCTTTTTTTATAGGAGATGCTGGTTATCCCTTATCTCCATGGCTAATAACGCCTTATAGATCTCCCGGCGTTGATACCCCAGAAAGTCGATTCAACAGTAGCCATAGCAGGGGACGGAATATTGTTGAAAGAACAATTGGGGTATGGAAGAATTGGTGTCGTTGTTGTCTCGGTGCCCGACAACTCCATTATTCACCTCAAAAAGCTGTCCAAATCATTAATGTCAGCGCTGCAATTCACAATATAAGAATTCATTTTAATGTGTTTGATGAGGAACACGCATCAACAGAAGAAATTGCGGAAGTTGAAGACAGCTATCCTCATAATACACAAACGGAGGTGTACACAATGGAGGCCAATAGCATTCGGAATCAAATTTTACAAAACTTCATTTAAAATAATTTTTTTTTTTTTTTTTTCAAAACATAAAACGTTTATTGTTTAAAGCAATGTCACGAAAGCCTTCTTGGCAAAAATAAAATAAATACAAAGGCCTTCTTGGCAAAAATAAAATATCACAAAAGCCTTCTTGGCAAAAATAAAATATCACAAAAGCCTTCTTGGCAAAAATAAAATAAATACAAAAGCCTTCTTGGCAAAAACAAAATAAATACAAAAGCCCTCTTGGCAAAAATAAAATATCAAAAATCAGCCTTCGCGGTCTTTTAAAGACGCATTCACCTTCATTAATTCCAGTTCCAGCAGTTCCCTTTTAATCCTATTCTTCTCCAGCGCAATTTGCTCTATTTGTTCGTAATGCCTCTTCGTTTCGTCCAAAAGTTGTTGATTTATATCATTTTGTTTTTTGTGGGAGTCATTGAGCCGATCGATTGTCCGGTAGATTTTCCGCAAACATGAATTTCCTTCCTCAGACTGCTTTTGGACTGTTTTCAGCACTGTCGACACATTTTCGTAGCGCTGTTCCTGTATCTGGATTTGCCTCTCTAGAAATTGCATTGGCTTCTGAACAGTTCTTTTGGGCGTTTCATTTGTTTTACTGGGCGTTAGGATATTCGTTTTATTCGGGTCATTTTCCATGTCCTCACAAGACATAGCCTCAATACCAGTGTCGACAACTGTACCCATCACAAAACCTCCTAACGCCGCCGTGGAGGTAGAAGCCCCGTTCAACAATGGTGCGCCAAAACTTCTAGTTTGAGGCAAACCATCGGCACATTCTTTTAAGCATATCAGCTCAATGACCTCCTCTTCCAAAGGAGTGAAAAAAACCTCCTTATTTTCGCCTCCCCCCGTTGCCTTTTGTTCTCGTTTATTATGGCAAAGTTTCTTGCGAAGACCAGATTTGTAATTCGACCAAACCTAAAGTAAAGTTTTATCGTCAGATAAATTAATGAAAATATATGAGTTTATTTATTTAATTTACCTTCTTCCACTCTGATATCTCCTTAGTAGGAGGCCCTAAACTATTCAGCTCTTGCTGTAACTGCAACCAGAACTTTTGGACGAACTCTGGATTCTTTTTGGTAAAATTTTTAGCAATATCCGGATTCCTTTTCATAAGTTCTACCAACACCTGGAACTGCTGGCGATTTGCTTGCCTGTAAATATTTTATTCCTGTTATTTACCTGTAGCTATTTACGAATATTTTACTTACTTCTTCAATTTCATCATTTTGTTAACTGGAATCCGCATCAACTGTGTTGCGGATGAGAAACGTCACAATTTGTGTTTGATGAGGAACACGGATCAATAGAATTAGAAGTTGAAGACAGCTATCCTCACAATACACAAACAGAAATGTACATAATGGAGGCAAAAAAAGAAATTTTGGAAAGCTTCATTTAAAATAAAATTAATTTTTTTTTTTCACAATTTTCAATTTTTTTCATATTGCTGACTGGAATCCGCATCAATTGTGTTGCGGTTGAGAAACGTCACAATTTGTATAGAGTGCGGATCGAATGCGGATTCAATGATGGCTGGATTTTAGACTTCTTAATCGACATTTACTCACTTGCGGTTTCAATGATGGCAAAACAGAAAAAGTGAACGATTCTCCCGCCGCAGTCAATCCGCCGGATTCAATGATCGGCATGAATGAGTGCAAGACCAAATATCTGCTGTCATCGAAAAAGGACATTTGCCACCGACGTCTTGGCCAGAATGTGCATATTGGCAGATATAAGTCTGAGGTAGTTAAGGCCTTCATATACCCCGGCTCCGCAGTGACCTGGAACAACGACTCCCATATATACGGGAAGAGCGTAGATGAAAAAATAAAAACCGAGAAGGTTACGAAGTGGTTTTGCCTGGGCCAGCGGATCTGTAAATGCTCAGATCTTGAAGTGTTCTTTTTTACTGTTTGAGTGCAATAGTAGATTTGTGGAGAGCATAAAACTGACTGCGAAATTTGCGGCTATCAGATTGGCCTTGTCTAAAGAGCTTACAACTGAAATGAGTATGGGAAATCGATGGCGAGACAGACTATGTATGTATGTATGTAGAAAAGGGTCATTAGAAGCTTCATATCCTCCACGAGTTCAAAAAAAGAAAAGGTTCCCAATATGTTCCAAGTATTCAAAATCTAAACATTGGTTAGCATATTTAGCTTAGATCGGCATACGGCAAATGCGTAAATATTGTGTTTTTGATCGTACACTTGAGCATATTATTTTTACTTTTTGCTATGATTAAATATTGAATTTTCGTTGACGTCTTTTAAAAGTGTGTTTCTGTCTGTTTCATTTGATCAGCTACTTAAATATTAATATTTTTCTAGTTTCGAAGATATGTTTATCCCTCTAACCGGCCAATTTTTTTTACGACGAAAAAACTCTGAATGACTAATTTGTATGCTAGAAAGCCGAATTTGAGGTCAGATTTTCAAAAAAATCAATGGTTTACCTCTTTGGGCCGAAAATGCTTGCCCCGCCTTTAGGCGGACTTGCCTGAAAATGGGTACTTAAACATAGAAAGTTTTTACATAGAAATACATAGAAAGTTTTTTTTTACAATTATAATTTATTGTTTACAGCAAAATAAACACTTTTATTACGGTGTATGGAAAAGCTGGAAGCATTTATTTTTTGTCGATAAACACAAATTGAGATTGCACTTAGTGCAAAACATTTGCGTTTCTGACTGACAACCAGGCATTTTATGCATTCTTTTCTTGCTCCGATCCAAAATATAAAGCATATGTGTACTCGAGGAACTATTATTTGGTTGTCCAACTTGTTTTTTTAGATTCTTTTAGGCATTGCAAAACACGTCAGCTACTTCAACGCGAAAATCAGGCAGCCTCAAATGTGTACCGTATTCGTGATTCTTTGCATGAATTCGCCCATAAGGCAAATATGAGTTCACCATAGCTATATCCACGAAATGGTAAAACATACGCAATGTCCACTTCTTCGTTTTCATACGAATATGATAACGACCTAATAAACCGTCCATGAGATCAACACCTCCCATGGGGTGGTTGTATTCTTTTATGATGTTGGGGCAGTTGATTTCAATATATATGTATCTTGGTCTTTCTGTCATACCTGGTTGTTTTGTTTGGTGGAGCATCAACAGCAACGACTCTGAATGCCTTTACACCTGCCTATGTCGTAGCTAAGCGCACAGCTTTCGTGTTTTTCCACAATAACGTTGAAATATCTATTCCGAAAGTAGTTCCCACAAACTCTTCCGAATAGCCTTTATCTTTTTTGGTAACATCTTTGTCGTTAGATAACAATTCGGAACTCGATTGACACGAATTGTTCCAAGCGAATGAATTCCTTTCTTCTTCTTCTTAGTGGGCGCTACATTTCGGGGTGAACCTGGGCCACAACCAACATGCCCCTCCATCTAGCACGATCTTTCACTAGCCTTTTCCATTGCCGCACACCCAGCTGGCTGAGGTCCCCTTCCACCTGTGTGCGCCATCTTAAGGGCGGCCGTCCTCTGCTTCTTCGTCCCTCGGGGTTGGATTCAAAAACTCTCCGGGCTGGAGCTGTGGTGTCCATTCGCTCTACATGGCCCAGCCATCTTAGGCGTTGAATCCGTAGACGCCTGACTAGGCTCATGTCGCTGTACAGCCCGTAAAGTTCGTGGTTGAATCTTCTCCTCCATCCCCCGTCCGCGTTTATAGGCCAAAAATCACGCGCAAAATCTTTCTCTCGAATCGACCAAGGGCCTCCTCATCCGCTTTTTACAGTGTCCATGCTTATGCGCCGTACAACAGGACCGGGATGATAAGGGTCTTATATAGGGTCAACTTTGTCGTTCGGGAGAGGGCTCTATTACTCAGTTGCCTCCTGAGCCCAAAGAAACAGCGATTGGCAAGAGTGATTCTGCGTTTGATTTCGGAACTGATGTCGTTGTTCCAGGTCACTGCGGAGCCAAGGTAGACGAAGTCCTTAACTACCTCGAACTTATATCTGCCTATACAAACGTTCTGGCCGAAACGTCGGTGTTGAGCGTCCTTTTTTGATGACAGCATATATTTAGTTTTGCCCTCGTTTACTGCCAAACCAATTTTCGCCGCCTCCGTCTCAATACTCGCAAACGCCTCATTGACATCTCGCTGTGATCTACCTATTATGTCAATATCGTCGGCGTATGCAAGGAGTTGCGAGGATTTGAAATAGATTGTGCCTCTTGTATTGGCCAGTGATTTTTGCACAATCATTTCCAATACGATGTTGAAGAAATCACACGACAGCGCATCGCCCTGTCTAAATCCTTTTTTGACATCAAAACTATCGGTAAGGTGTTCACCGGGTTTCTCCAGTATCGGCCGTAGTGTGAAGATTTGGTCGATGGTGGACTTCCCTGGCACTTCCCCTCCGCACTAATAAGGACCTATCAGCTTATTTACAAAAGGCTTCAGGCGTTCACACAAAACGGCAGAGAAGATTTTGTAGGCGATGTTAAGGAGACTTATTCCTCTATAGCATACGATGCTGAGACTTCATTCCTCGGGCATGCTTTCCTCTAACCATATCTTACGGATGAGCTGGTGCATGCTCCCAACCAGGTCATCCCCAGCTGCCTTGAAGAGCTCAGCAGACAGTCCGTCTGCGCCAGCAGCTTTATTCGACTTGAGCTTCGATATGGCAATCTTAGCTTCGTCGAGGTCAGGGGGACAGAATTCTCTGCGGTCTCCGTCGATTAGAAATGGATCATTCTGCCTGACAGCGGTATATTAACTAACATCGCCGTTATACAGTCTGCAGAAGTGGTTTTTCCATATACTCAGCAATCGACTGCGGTTCTTCTACCAGGTGTCCGTTCTCATCCCTGCAGGCTTCCGTTCTGGCTTTATAACCTTGGCATGTTCGCTTTAGCTGTTGATAAAACTTTCGAACGTCACGCCTGCAGTAACACCTCTCCAAATCCTCAATCGCGCGCTTTTCGTCCTCTTTCTTCTTTCTCCTAAGAAGCTTATACTCCTCCCTTCTTTTTAACTCGTAGAGCTCACGAGCTGCTCTTGTTCTTTTATGCAACGAGGCCTTATATGCATCCTGCTTCGCTGTATGAATCCTCCTGCACTCGTCATCGAACCAGGTGTTTCTTCGTGGTGGAGCCTTGAAACCCAAAACTTCGTATGCAGAGCTTTTCAGGGCTTGTCTGCAAAGGCTCCACTGATGTTCTATTGATAGCGTGGGGGGTTGAGGTGTATTGGGGAGCTTAAGGGAGACGCGATCGGTAAAAGCACGAGCGGTTTCTGGCGATAGTAGCTTTCCGACGTCATAACTTTGTATTCTTACTCTACTCCGTTGTGTTCGGGATATCCGTAAGCGCATCTTGGCTACAACAAGATAGAAGTCCGAGTCGATGTTAGCCCCTCGGAAAGTTCGAACATCAAGAATAGTGGAGGAGTGTCTGACGTCGATCGCGATGTGATCAATCTGATTGGTAGTCGATTGATCAAAAGACCGCCAGGTGCCTTTGTGTATATCGAGGTGCGGGAAGCGCGTACTGGCTAGAAGGAGATTTCGCCCCTTAGCAAGATCAATCAGCCTGTGTCCGTTATCGGAGGTGGTGTCGTGTAGGCTATGTTTGCCGATGACTCGTTCAAATATGCTTTCCTTACCCAGCTTAGCATTCAAGTCTCCTTGTACAATTTTGATGTCATAGCTGGGACATCGGGCATACGTTCTGTCTAGGAGATCGTAGAACTTATCTTTGGCTGAGTCAACCTTGTCTTCCGTGGGGGCGTGGACGCAGATCAGGCTGACATTAAAAAATTTAGCCTTGATACGGATTGTTATGAGGCGTTCGCTCACATGCCGAAAGCTTAGGACTTTTTGCCTTAGTCCACCTCGAACAACAAATCCGCATCCAAACAATCGTTGCCCTCTCTCCCTATAGCGGTCGCCGTAGTAAATATCGCAGTTTTTCATCCGCTTTATGCCCGGGCCATTCCATCGCATCTCCTGGATGGCGGTGATTTCCGATTTATAGCGGTCTAGGGCGTCCGCAAGTTGTTCGGCTGCAAGTGGCCTGTTTAGGGACCTAACATTCCACGTACAAAGCCGAAGATCATTGTGCTTTTCTCGTTTTTTGCAAGGGTCGTCAACATATGTAAATCCGGTCCGTTATATCCGAGGCTTGTGGTTGTTTCGGAGTTTGTGTTTTTTTTTTAAGTTACGCCTTCCTTACCGACTAATCCTGTTTTTTTTTTTGGCGCAGGAGGCTCGCCATTCGCCCTTCCCCGTCTGCAATTTGCATAGGAAATCTCCAGATGGCACCACGAGGAGGTGGGGATAGGACTTACTAACAGTGCCGCAAGATGTTCGACTGCGGTGGCTCTTCTCGCTTTTTAGCAGGCCAGCATCCGTCGGATAGATGCTACCCCAAGAGGCCTTTGTTAGTCCTTTGCCATCCGAATGAATTCCTTTATTCCGCTAATATACCAAAGCTGGGAGCGACGTATAAAAATTGTCAAAATAAAGGATGTGATTTTTGAATTCATGAATCGTCACGATAAACGGACAACGACATTCGATGTCGCACTTACCTGCACCTTTATATGTATAGCTAGGGTGGAGCACGAATGTATGAAATATTTTTTTTCATGAGATTCAGAATTGTAATAGGGGGGATTGGTGCGTTATGTTAAATGAAATATAAATGCTAATTTTCGTTTAATTTGGTTAAGATCTTTTGCCTCCGCGCTGACTTCAAAAATTCAAAATTTGATGTAAGATTGTAATAAACAGATATGGCTGAAAATAATATGAAAATTTATCTTTGTGTACTAGGAAGTTGAAGTTTCCGTCGCCATCTTTACTGCTCTCTCAACAGCTTGGGTATGGCACGGAAGCTTTAGAAAAAACAATTCACCCTCACCTTCCGATTCCACTATGTTTCGAATTTCTTGATCAGACAAGTTTTGCATAATAGGTGGTTCAGCTACCTTTTCCTGCCAATTTATTAAATTGATATACTCTGATGAATTGAAATTTAAAAGCGGCACTTCAAAAACCCTAGGTGTTGAAAACCGTGGAATACTACGCGATTTCAATATGCGTCGAGCTGCCAGTTATCTAACGTGTTTATTGTTATCTGTTAACATAGCAAGAAGAATATTTTCAGAATGCGCTAAGTAACCATTCCGTTGATTACTTCCTTAAGTTCTTCTGGAAGATATCTGGAGGCCATTGTCATGTTAAACAAATGGTGAGCACCATCTTTGCTGGATGGTTTATTTTTGATGGAGAACCAAGTTGGCGCGTAGATCTTAACAACAAACGTGGCCAAAGTGATCAAATTTCCCGAAGGTGTCACAGTTGTCACAGTTGTCACATGTAAACGCATTATAAGATTGACAGTGTGAGCTAACGCGCATGAGACATTTTGACAGATCCTATCTTTACCATTTAGCCATTTCTGGTAAAAGATTTCCTTCGATAGGTCGAAATATTTGTATAGGTAACTGCTCACAGGTTTCAAGTGCTTTACCTAAAGTCCAGAATTAGGTCCCGAAGAACATCCACCTAGATGTTGAAATAAGTGTCTTAATGGTAGTTCATTCATGTGAAGCAAACATATTATCCATTGAAGTGGTTTCTGAAGTGTTTTCTCAAGTAGTCTTATGATACCAGGTTTCTTTCCTGTATTCACATTTGTGCCGTCACAACCGATAGCCATAAGATGATGTTGAAAAATCTCCTCAGCTGATAGAAAATTTGTTATTGCAGTTTGCACTCCTTTGGCCGAAGCAGTCTTAGGAACTAGATACATATCCCATGTATATGGATCTCGGCTCTTGCAGCAAAGAGATGTCTTCCTCAATAATTGTTGTTTTGTACATTTTCCCATTTTTTTATTCAGTTTTAGGGTTTTATCTTTTCTGCCATCAAAGTATAATGCAGATAAGTCTTACATTTTTTTTTTTTTTTTTCGTTCATTAACTTTTCTCTGACTTCAGTTTTCTCCCTTCGTATTTTATATCCGTCTATAACCCCGAGTTCAGACCCAATGACTAACAAAACAGATGACGCATTCGCTACGGCTGCCCTATCTGATACTCCATACCTTTCACATGTCTTTGATAATGTAGGAAAATCAACCCTTGAGGATTTTTTTCTTTTCCTCTCAGGAATCTGGTTTTCTTTGGGCTGAACGAAGCTCTCAAAAACACCTGTTGCTCGAAGGTTTACTTAGTGGCGACGTCGATCTGCTCATAAGTTACTGTGCGAGTTGGGTTTTTTATCCTTTTGCACTAGATGACCCCGCTACTTTATTGCTCTTGTTTTATTTGTTGCTCCGTTAGTGTCAATGCTGCTCAATAATTATTTAAAGTGACTTTGTGGTTGTATGTTTATGCACACAAAGGATCGCTAGGTATTAGACTTTATTAATAAAATGTCAATGGGTTTGCGGAGGCAGTTATCGTTATCCAAATCGAATAAAATTTCTCATATGTATATATAGGCCTATAAGGCACATTTTTTTTACTATTAGATACCGATAATCAAAAAAATTTTTTTCACTCCACCCTAATGTATACTTCGAACTTGTACGAAAATCCATAGGATTCACATATGTAGAACAAACAATTTCATACCATATTTGTGTGGTTTAGCTGGCATGTATTGCCGCAATGCAGACATCAATTTCGTGGAGCACATTCGCTCATCAATGCATAATCGTGTCGTTTTCGGGACAGAATCGAAGCGCTCATTGAAATGATTAATAAGGGGTCTTATTTTGTACAGCTGATCGTACCCTTATTCACCTTTATTTTTCATCAAAGAAATGTCGTTGAAATGAAGGTGTTTGCGAACTTCAAAAAATCGTTTCGATGCCATCGTAGCTCTAATTGCTTCCAATGCATGTCTCGACCAATAGCTTTCTGTATTTGGATATCGGAAGACGGACAAATACAGCAATATACCAATGTAATGCTTCAGCTCGCTGGATCTAACATTGAAGGTGCTTGCGATGTCTTGCTGAAGGGCGTACTTGATACTCTCTTTGGCAATTTTATCAAACAAGTCTTCGGTAAAAAAGTGCATGACAAATTGATATGGTGATTTCAATCCATTGAAGCAATCACGTAAGACTCTTTCACCATGGAAAACACTTTCGGTGTAGTTTCAATTGCTTCTTTCTCCACATAATGTTTTTGAATTCAGAAGATTGTAAATTGATGCCTATAGTGGTTCCAGTGAACCCATCAGCGCTAGGTAAATGATATGCGAAACATTCATCAGATTCTGATAAAGGAGAGCGATTTCGTTTTGGTGGTTTTGGTTTTGTTTTTGGTGTGCTAGTCGACGGTTGCATACTGGTCACTGGCTTGTTAGTCTGCTGATAGTATGAGCTGGTGGATTGCGCTGCTAAATAAAATGCACTTTAAATTGTTCTTATTAGAGAATATATAAATCTCACTTGTAACAGTTAGTTCGTGGTCTAGATCCGAACTCGTAGCTGTTGAGAGAAAATCGCTGGTAAATGCATTTTCTAATTGCTGAATGTAATTATCAATTTGAGCAACATCTCCGTCGGATATTACAACCCCGTCATCATCACTTTCAACTTCACTCAACTCGTCTTCAGAGCTATCGCCGTCGCCTTTCAAGGATTCCATAATGTGAGCAATTTCCTCATAGGACAATTTCGACAAATTGAAGCGTTTAAAAGAATCCATTTTCATCTTATACATATGTTGGTTTTCTAAAGTGCAAATATGTATATCGCAAGATTCACTTTAAATTTCACGCTCCAACAGGCAAGTCCGGCTTTAGGCAACCCGAATGAGGCCAAAGATTAGACTGCAAATGCCAGTGTGTTAAACAACTCGTAGAAGTGTGTTAGATGACACTTGTATCTAATTAGACCTTAGGTGTCAAATAGTCTTGACTCAAGACTTACATTTAAAGAACCCCAGCGTGACTATCCACCTTGCCGTGGTGCTGGGGCTTACACTGGCCAGGGAAGCCTTGTCAACAACATGGTCTCCGGGCCGGAAACCAAGAGATAGTCAACCCTATTCCAGTGGTGGTGTGAGCTATTTAAAACCGTGCCGAAGGATGAAAGGTTGGAGGGTTTATTTCCAACCGCTAACGAGTTCCCTTAGGTGCACAGGTGAGGCCTAAGGTATTCAAATGCCTTACCCCGATATATATTCGGCGGCTCTGTCGAAGTGGACCCATATTTCCGGCCGTACTCGTGGGTACAAAATTGTGCATACAAATACACAAAAAGGAAATAGAGAGGAAGAGCTCTCTCTCTCTCTCTCTTGAGTCGGTGGCAGACTCACTATTTGCCGTGGCCAGTGGCAGAGAGGAAGAGGCCAAACCAAGAGGATCCGGCGTATCGGACGGGGACATCTCAAAAGAATTAGAGGAGGAATTACTCGCTGATTCTGAAGAGACAGCCCAACGTATAACACAGAAAAAGATGCCAAGAAGGCCAAGAAGTTAACTCAAGGAAAGCTGAGGCTTAAGGAGTATAAAAAAGCTCAAGCGCTTGCTTGAGGAAAAGGGCATACCCCTGCTCTCCGATGTAGAGAAGGAGAAGCTCGCCTGGGCCGAAAAGGTGATTGCCAAGGGTGTCCTAACAAGACCAAGGGCTGCGAAGGGCACATCCAGTAAAAAAGCCAGAGAAGGCAAGGGGGATAAAACCACCAAAAATCCCCCCAAGAAAAAAGGGCGGAGGGCTGTGCCAGGTGGAACCGAACCGGCGGGTTCTAGCTGCACCCAGGCCCTAGGCGAAGGTGAGAACTTGAAAACCAAGGGCACGGGAAGGACCGGAGCCGCTAAGGCAGGTTCTACTAAGGTAGCCCCTAACGCCATCGGTAAGACTGGTAATGGCAAACCAGAAACCGTGCCAGCTCTCAAGAGAAGGAAGGATTTCA
Organism: Eumerus sabulonum; assembly: GCA_951905685.1. Classification (NCBI taxonomy): domain Eukaryota; kingdom Metazoa; phylum Arthropoda; class Insecta; order Diptera; family Syrphidae; genus Eumerus; species Eumerus sabulonum. Next base: position 163,302,276 of record OX645060.1, on the reverse strand, counting down.
ATGCGAAAAGTGTAAGATGCCAGGAGGAAGCCGGCAATCCAGCAAAAAGAGTGATGGTCAACACGGCGGTGCAGTTCGGAGGGGCTGCTCGGAATGCTTTACAGCTAGCTGTGATAGATTCCGGCAGGCCGAGTGGCCAGTATACCTGCCAACAGGGGAAGATGATCGAGAAGGCTTTGGCTAGAGAGATTTTCGACCACATTCAAGGGAATGCTGGGAAGACTGCGCCAACGTTTGGTCTCACTAACTGGAGGCGAGGTGTGAGTAGGCTGGACTGCAAGGAGCAGCTATCGCATGACTTTGCGAGGAAGGTCGTTCCCACCTTTAGGCTTCTACGAGGTACCAGAGAGGCCTAAAGCCAAGATGAGCGTACCGGATATGGAATTGGAGAAATGCGAGATCCTCGGCTTTCTAAAGGCACAAAACCCTGTGGTCCCTATGAATGACTGGGAAGTAGTCACAATCGAAAGTAACGAAGATGGCACAAAAAGCATAATCTTCGTTATCGAGGGTCCGCCGGAAATAATGAAAAAAGAGAGGCATATGCGCCTATTCTTCGGAGCTGGTGAGTTTCCTCTGAAACTCATGAAGAAAGTGCAGCCTGGCGGTACGGCAGCTGTGGTGAAGGAGAGTGCTACTGCGAATGAAAGTAGTGCAAATAAACCTCCATCACAGTAAGGCCGCATCAACCAACCTCATGCTGCTTCTGATCCAGGAACCATGAATCCTCCATAATCGGGTTAAGGGATTAGGGTAATCGAAATACAGCCTCTTCTATAACAGTAGCGAAGGCTACTGGTATCGTTGCTAGCAAAGATCTCCACGTACTAATGTTAACTAATTTCAGCTCGGTGGTGGCGGTTACGGGAAAGGAGGGTGCACTAACGATGGTTTCGGTTTACCTACCGTACGATGAAGGCACGGACGTCCCCTCTAGGGAAACAAGGTCATTAATCGCAATGGCCGAACAAGGTAAGAAGAACTTAGTCGTAGGGTGTGATGCTACCGCCCATCACACTACTTGGGGTAGCTCTGATACCAATAATAGGGGTGAGGCTTTGTTCAGTTTTGTCCCTAGTACTAACCTAGTTATATGTAATTCACCAACATTTATTACTAGTAACAGAAGGAAAGTCTTAGCATAACGCTTATAAATGGTAACGGTGCTGCGGAAATCTCAAATTGGGGAGTATCTGACAAAGCATCACTTTCTGATCCCTGTTGGATCCTATTCGACTCGAGGCGAATTGGCAGAGGCTTAACGCGAAGCTGTGTGGGACCCTTAACCGACCTCCGGAAGGGAACCCCGGCTCCACGGTAGACATCGATAAGATGGTATTAAACCTTACCAGCAAGCTAATCCGGTCATTTGAGAAGGCATGTCCTACCAGACGGCCCAGTAAAAGAAACCACTCACCATGGTGGAATGCTAAAATAGCGGAGCGGCTTCGTATCTCTAGGCTTAGTTGGAATCTGGCAAAAGAGGGACCATTGAATGGTCAACCTATAGAGATAGTGTAAAGCGGCTCAAAAAAGAAGTTAGATTCGCCAAGAAGGACTCTTGGAATAGCTTCTGTGGCTCTATTGAATCAGCAGCTCGTCTGAGGAAGGTCCTTGCAAAGGCTCCCACACAGATGTCCTCTAGAAAGAGATCTGATGGCAGCTGGACAGACTCAAATGAGAGCGTGCTGAAATGTTATTTCCCTGGCTGCGAGGATGCAGGAATCTTCAATTCGGCGGGTATGCTGCCAAGGGAATGTATTGAACATGAGACAGTCGATAAGATTGTTACGGAGAATAAGATCCTATGGGCAATCAAGCCTTTTGACCCCTACAAGGCGCCGGGAATGGATGGAATCTTTCCGATCATGTTGCAGGAGCCATGTGAAGTCATTCTTCCATGGCTGAAGCGCATCTACTCCTGGTGCCTCAGGATGGGTTATATTCCTCAAGCGTGGAGAGAAGTAAGGGTGGTTTTCACACCCAAGTCGGGTAAAGTCAACCATACTACTGCAAAGGACTTTAGGCCTATCAGCCTATCGTCCTTCCTGATGAAAACGCTGGAACGAATAATAGACTTGTACGTAAGGGAAGAGATTGGGGACGGTTATCTGTCACAATCACACAACGCGTTCATAAGAGGAATATCGACAGATTGTCTATGCGTAGTAGTCTACACGATAGAAAAATCGCTCAGTATCAAGGAATTCACTCTAGGTGCCTTCCTAGACATTCAGGATGCCTTTAATAACGTTAGTACCGAGGCAATAGTGTGCAGCCTACATATGGCCCAAATAAGCCCGGGTGTATGCAGTTGGATTGGGCAAATGCTGGGTACTCGTATAGTTATTTCGGCGATGGGGAGAGCATACGGAAGGGTGAGAATAAATAAAGGTCCACCACAAGGTGGCGTTCTGTCACCACTCCTATGGCTCCTTGTGGTCGACGGAATGGTTAAGATTCTGGAGACGGAGCGTTTTAATGTCACGGCTTACGCCGATGACATTGCCATTTTAGTCTCTGGAAAATTTCCGCAGGTCCTCAGCGATAGACTAAGCTATGCACTGATGTTAGTGGATAACTGGGTCAAGGGGCGAGGCCTGGGAGTAAATACGGCGAAAACAGGGATCTGGTGGAAACGCTTGAGAAAAAGTATCATCTTCAGAGTGTGTCAAAGGTTCAAAAGGCAGGCGGTCTGGCGGTGACGGGATCTATGAAGTCCACACCAACGGCGGCTTTTGAAGTCAGCATGACTCCCCACCCCTGGACATAAACTGCGAGAGCGCTGCAACTAGAACTGCGCTAAGACTACAGGAATACAGTCTCTGGAAAAGGAGCCCTCACGGACATGCATCAGTCTTGGATCGGTGGGCCGTCTCGAAATTCAGAACCGTAACGGACTATGTCACCCGACTTCCTTCCTGGGAGAGGAGATTCTCTATTAGAATTCCCTCCAGGGAGGAGTGGACCGGTGATTTGGTACGCACGGAAAGTAAACTGGCATTCTACACCGACGGATCCAAAATGGATATGCATCGCTCCTACAGGCTCGATGAATTGCAGTCATGGATGCAGTCTCTCCTACAGGCTCGATGAATTGCAGTCATGGATGCAGTGTCTTCCAAGCTGAGGTCTTCGCTATCCAGCAGGCGGCGGACCTGATCAGCAAAAAGAACATCTCAGGAAAAAGGATCAGCATCTATGTTGACAATCAGGCAGCCATTAAGGCTCTGCAGGCGTCATGGATAAGATCCAAACTCGTCAAACTCTGCAAGGAGAAGTTAGAAGAGATATCCAATGTAAATGAGGTGACCCTTTGCTGGGTACCTGGTCATATGAATATCTCCGGAAACAAGAGGGCGGATGAGCTGGCTAGGGTGCGATCAAGTGCTAACATTGCGCAGATCTTAGCTGAGGCCAAAGCTCCACTCAGTGCACTCTACAGGGAGATAGAGGCGGAGCTATTAGTGAAAGCCAATAAGCGATGGTGTCGCTTAGATACATGCGCAACGGCGAGATCAACTTGGCCCGTCTATGATGAGAAAAGAACGGAAAATCTGCTGAAGTTAAATCGTGGGAATATTCGGCTGGCAGTCGGTGCCCTCGCCGGGCACTCCATGCTATCCTACCATGCAGCTCGTTTAGGCCAGCCTTACAATTATTTCTGCAGAAGCTGCAGGGACGAAGAGGAAATTGAATACATCCGTCACCTGCTGTGCGAATGTCCGGCGCTAGCCCAAAAAAGGAATATATTCCTAGGAAGATACTTCCTTTCGGGACTAGAAGAGGTACGTAATATTGGGCTGAACAGAATACTTATCCTCTTCTGGTTGGTTCAGCTCAACGGTAAATGTCTAGGTATCAACGGGTTAAATAAAACAAGTGGGCACAATGGACTCAACGTAGTCTTCGTGAGCCTTGGCTTTTCGTCAATAGGGCATCCATGTACTTAACCTAACCTACATTTAAAGAACACTTGGAGTATGTAAGCAACAAATCCTCTCGTGTGAGTACCCCTATTGCGCGGATCACGCCGAATTTAGGGGGGCCAAGACACAGCCGTCGTGTACTTTTAGCTAATGTAGTCACATCCGCAGTGCTTTACGCATTGCCAGTTTCGGCCGCAGCTATGAAGGTGACTTCATACAAAAGAAGGATTTCAGCAGTAAACCGATTATGTGCGCTAAAAGTAAGCAGCGCTTAGCGCACAACCTCGAAACACGCGGCCTGCGTCATAACAGGTATGTTACCTATTGATATACTCGCGAAAGAATTGTAGGAAAAGTTTGTAGCGAATAGACAGGAGGAACGGCTAACCCATGCTGAAGCAAACACGAGAGGAAGAAGTAGAAGCCTAGCAGAGTGGCAACAACACTGGAACGTCTCAGCTAAGGGCCGTTGGACTTATCGCCTTATCCCGAGCATAGAAGCTTGGATGAACCGCAGACATGGTGAAGTAAACTTCTAGCTCACCCAACTGCTTACGGGACATGGTTGCTTCAAGTCATATCTGTACAAGTGCAGGAAGTTCGACTCCCCCACGTGCCCAACGTGCGGAAATATCCCTGAAGACGCGGATTACGTATACTTCCACTGCCCACGTTTCCAATTACAAAGAGAAGCATTACAAGAAGTACAAGGTGAAGCACCAACCCCAGAGAACTTAGTACACCACATGCTAGAAGAGAAAGAAGAGTAAGGGAAGAAAACGCCAACAGAGGGGAAGCGAGCGACTACGCAGCTGTACAGCAAAGTGTACCGACGCAAATGAACAGACAGGCAGACATACGCAAATACATGCATCCACAAGGGCAAGTAAACATATAACAAAGTACGTACACTTGACACGCGGACGAACATAATGAAGTCAATGACACAGACACAAACTAAAAACGCCCGTCAGGTCATATTCAGACTTGACACATAGCCAAACGCAACTGCATAGAGAGAAGATGAGAGCTACGGCTGAAGGCCCCCCCCCCCCCCCATGACGAAACGCTTACGGCGGTACCGTGGGGGACGTTTAGTGGGGGGTTAAGGTCACACACTGGCTTTCGACGCTTTCCACCTTCTTACCAAAAAAAAAACAAAAGTTCGGGGTGAACCAGGGCCTCAACCACCAAGCCTCTCCAGCCGACACGACCTTTGGCCAGCCGCTTCCAGTGCCGCACGCCCAGTTGGTTGAGGTCCCTTTCCACATCGGGGTTGGAGTCGAAGACTCTTCGGGCCAGAGCGGCGATGTCCAATCGCTCTGCATGGCCTTGCCATCTTGGACGTTGGATCCGAAGACGTCTAACTAGGCCGATGTCGCTGTACAGCCCGTGCAGTTCTTGGTTGAATCTCCAATCTCCGTTTACACAAACGGGACGAAAGATTGCACGCAGAATTTTCCTCTCGAAATGCCCAAGAGCCTCTTCATCCGCTTTTGATAACATCCGTAGAGGAGGATCGGGATGATTAAGGTTTTGTAGAGGGATACCTTAGTTTTTCGAGAGTGGGCTCTACTACACAATAAGCAAAATCCAACTGTTTGACGGAAACGAATCCTGTACCTTTGATTTCTTAGATAGAGTAGATTTGCTAGTTGCTTCTTTTGTCGATTTTGATGCCATTTCCAAAAATATATTAACGGGCTACATCAAAGACCGAGTAGTAGGAAAAGCTCGAGATGAGCTGCAAAAGTATGGTAGGATAAACACGTGGTCTGAAATGAGAGATATATTAAAGTCTAGTTTCGATGAAAAGTTGTCGATCAACACCCTTCTAGATAATTTAAGAACACTTCAAACTGAAACCACAATTGACGATTTTTATCACAGTATTAATAAGTTGCTTGATAGAATGAATAATGCCTATTTGTTGCACCACGATGGTAGTAATAGTGAAATACTTACTTACTTTGATGGCGCTACAGTTCGGGGTGAACCAGGGCCTCAACCAACAAGCCTCTCCAGCCGGCCCGATCTTCGGCCAGCCGCTTCCAGTGCCGAACGCCCAGTTGGTTGAGGTCCCCTTCCACCTGTGCGCGCCACCTTAAATGCGGTCGTCCTCTGCTGCGTCGTCCCTCGGGGTTGGAGTCGAAGACTCTTCGGGCCGGAGCGTTGATGTCCATTCGCTCTACATGACCTAGCCATCTCAGACGTTGGATCCGAAGACGTCTAACCAGGCCGATGTCGCTGTACAGCCCGTACAGTTCTTGGTTGAATCTCCTCCTCCATTCTCCGTTTACACAAACGGGACGAAAGATTGCACGCAGAATTTTCCTCTCGAAACGTCCAAGAGCCTCTTCATCCGCTTTTGACAACGTCCAAGCCTCAGCGCCGTAGAGGAGGACCGGGATGATTTAGGTTCTGTAGAGGGAAACCTTAGTTTTTCGAGAGAGGGCTCTACTACTCAATTGCCTCCTGAGCCCGAAGAAGCAGAGATTGGCAAGAGTTATTATGCGTTTTATCTCAGCGCTGGTGTCGTTGCTGCCTGTCACTACCGAGCCACGGTAGACGAAGTCCTTGACTACTTCAAAAATATAGCTGCCGAAGATGACGTTCTGACCAAGACGTTGGTGTTGTGCGTCTTTCTTGGATGACAGCATATATTTGGTCTTGTCGCCATTTACTCTTAGACCCACTTTAGCCGCTTCTGCTTCAATGCTTGTGAACGCCTCATTGACGTCTCGCTTTGTTCGTCCAATAACGTCAATGTCATCTGCGTAGGCAAGCAATTGTGTGGACTTGAAGTATATCGTACCTCTTGTATTGGCCGCAGAGTCCCGCACGATCTTTTCAAGAATAATGTTGAAGAATATTTAGTGAAGGTTTTTCTTGTAGCTTTTCCTGCAACACCATTTGTTAAGCTTTGTATAATTAAAAAAATAAAATATTATAATTTTGTAGTAGTAAGGTAACATTTACCATATCTCTGTAATTTGTGCAATATAGTTCTAAGAACAATGTATCATTTAGCTACAATAAAGAATAATGATAATGTTGAAGAAATGACATGACAGTGCGTCACCCTGTCTAAAACCTTTTTTAACAGCAAAGGGGTCGGTTAGTCCACCTCCGACCTTAATGGAGCAGCGAGAGTTCTCCATAGTCATCCTGCATAGTCTGACGAGTTTGGCAGGAATGTTGAAACATGACATGGCTCTGTATAGCTCGTCTCTATAAACACTGTCCTAAGCGGCTTAAAAGTCGACAAAAAGATGGTGTGTGTCGACCTGGAAATTAAGGGTTTTTTTTTTTTTTTTTTTTTTTTTTTTTTTTTTTTTTTTTTTTTTTTGGTTGGATTGGAATCTTCATAGATACCAGTAGCCCGGGCTACAGGCATGCACGATTCGCAGGCCTGGCTAAAGATGCCAGGAATGCGCCTACGTGCTAAACCACACCCTGCACACTTCCAACCATTCTCCCCGCGGAACTGCCGTTAGGTACTACTTCGCGGGGCTGGCTAGCCTTTTAGGCAATACTCTCATTTGAAGCTCTGGTGTTTGAGCTATTCGCGTTACGTTGACGCTCTAGGCGCCTAAGGTCGCTCATTATGCGTACCGCCACATTACTTACGATGTTCCAGTTTTCATCGTTCTGCAGCATGTAGCTTATAATATTCTCAGGAGTGAGCCTCTCCCCAAACTGTTCTTGAAGAACGATCCTCTCACTTGTATATCGTGGACAATGAAAAAACACATGTTCCACGTTTTCTAGAACGTGTTCGCAATGTGGGCAGTAGGGGGCAACTTCGTGTTTGCGTTTGAAGAGGTATTCTCTGAAGCATCCGTGTCCCGTCAGAAACTGAGTTAAGTAATAATTTGTTTCACCGTGGTCACGTTTTACCCACACCTTGATTTCTGGTATAAGACGATGTGTCCATCTTCCCTTTACGGATTCGTTCCACTGTTGTTGCCAGATTGCGATACTGCGATCCCTTTCATACTTTCTTTTATCGTCGTTTACCCGGCCGTTTCGAACTCGTTCACTTCTAAGTCTTTTCATCTCATCAGCTAGCAAGTCGATAGGTAGCATCGAGGATACGACAAGAATAGCATCGTTCGAAACCGTTCGAAATGCACTGGCGACCCTAAGTGCGCTGAGTCGGAGGACGGATTTAACTCCCCGCACGTAGGAGTTGACTTTCGCGGCGTTTGCCCATATTTCTGCTGCGTACATATTTATTGAATTGGCAGCTCTTGCTATTAGAAGTCTTTTATTCTGCTTTGGGCCCCCAATATTACTCATTAGCCTTGAAAGTGCGTTAATAGCGTTCGACGATTTTTTGGATGCATATTCAAGGTGGTGTTTGAAACTTAGCCGCGCGTCGATAATCACCCCTAGGTACTTAATGAAGGGTTGTGAGACTACTTCGTGCCGCCCGACTCTAATCGATATCGTTTCCCGGACTTTCCTGCTTGTAACTAGCACTGCTTCGGTTTTGTGTTCAGCAAGTCGCAGACCAGCGTCAGTTAGCCAACGACGTACCATTTCTATTGTTTCATTGCAGTGGAGTACAACTTCTTCTGTAGTTTTTGCTACCACCACCACCGCAATGTCATCCGCAAAGCCAATGATGGATGCTTCGCTGGAGGTCGGTAGGCGTAAAATTCCATCATACATGACGTTCCACAGCAAGGGGCCTAAGACCGAACCTTGTGGGACTCCACCAGTTACTACGTAGGTCTTAGTTCCTTCGTCAGTGTCATAGAAGAGGACTCTGTCTTCAAAGTAGCTCCTTATTATTTTGCAGAGATAGTCCGGTATTTCAATCCGATAGAGACTTCTCATAATGCGTTCCCAGCTCGCCGAATTGAATGCGTTTTTCACATCGAGGGTTATAATAGCGCAGTATTTTTTTGTACCACCCTTCCAACGTCTGCCTTCTATCGCGGTTTGAGCTCTCGATATTACCGCATTTATAGCATCTATCGTAGAGCGTGATTTGCGGAAACCGTATTGGTGCTCTGATAGCCCTCCTGCTGTTTCGATAGCTGACAAAAGCCTATTGTAAATTATTCGCTCCAGGACTTTTCCGACAGTGTCGAGTAGACAAAGAGGACGATAAGACGACGGATCGTTTGGGCTCCCTTTTCCTTTCTGGAGTAAGACCAGTCGTTGGCGCTTCCAGGATTTAGGGAAAACTCCTTCCTGAAGACAGGTGTTGAACATATCAGCAAACAGTTGGGGTCGAGTTTTAATAGCGACTTTTAGGGCTTTATTTGGAATTCTATCCAGGCCCGGAGCCTTTCTATCGCTAACCTTCATACACGCTTCGACTACTTCTTCTCTTGATATCCTGGGTACGGATACACTATTGTGAACGTTCCGAGTAGCTTCCTCCCTCCTTTCTTGACGAGGAAATAGGTTCTCGACTATTTTTTGGAGCAGTACCGGACACGTTGGCGACTGCAAGTGGGGGCCTTTTAGCCTCGCTGCTATAATTTTGTAGGCCCTTCCCCATACGTCGTTATTGAGCTGTTCGCAGAGGTCCTTAAAACAGAGACGTTTGCTACTCTTTATGGCTACTTTTAACCGGGTTCTCGCTTCTCGGTAAGCATTTCGATTATATTGCCGTTCATCAGCGTTCCGGGACCGGGAGCGCTGATAGATTCTGCGCGATCGGTGGCATGCCGATCTTAACTCCGCGATTTCTGTGGTCCACCAGTATACAGGCGGTCGATGTTTTCCTGTTCCCAGTTTAGACATCGATGCATTACACGCATTGACTAATACCCGTGCTACCTGCGTTACGAATTCCTCTGCTGTTCTGGCTTCCACTGTCGATTCATTAATGATGAAGCTTAGAAGGTCTTCATCAAGAGAATGTAGATTCCATTTAGCTCGCTTGAGTGTTGCTCGGTTATTGCGGCTTGAATTGCCAATGCTGGCGGTGAATAGAATTGCATTATGATCACTATGTGTATAGTGATCGCTCACGCGCCAGTTAGCACCTCGTATCAGGCCACTGCTTGCAAACGTGAGGTCGACGATAGATCCCGATCTTGCTGTACTAAAGGTGTTTGTGCTTCCATTGTTAGCTAGAACAATATCCAGACAAGAGAAGGCTTCAAGTAGAACAGTCCCTCTATGATTGGTATATGAACTGCCCCATTCTGTTGCCCAAGCATTGAAATCTCCCGCTATTATGACAGGACCTCTGCCTGTAGCGTCTGCCACTAGTCTATCCAAAATCGACTCGAAAGTTTCGATGGTTACGCTGGGTGGTATGTAGCAGCTGTATATATAGATCCCATTTATCTTGGCCCGTACAAAAAAATCCTCACGCACCTCCGGGTATTCCTGGATTGACGCGCTACCGCAAACCCAAATTGCAGCCTTGTTCATCGCGTCGGTAAGCCACTTATTGCTAGGTAGGTTTTTGTATTGCTCACAGAGTATCGCTACGTCAATTTTTAATTCGCGAACAGATTGTTGCAAAAGGTCATGGGCCGCTTCACAATGATTAAGATTAAGTTGAAATATATTCATGTTTTTTTCAAAATAGCTTCTAGCGCATGTTTGTATTCTGGGCATCTAATGCTACCGGTTATATGACCGGATTCAGCGCCCTTGGCTCTACAGAGTAAGCAGTTCGGTACGCCTTTACAGTCTTTCAACTTGTGACCGCTTTCACCGCACTTAATACACAGATCCGCTCGGTCATTGGGGTTCTTGCATGCTTTCGCGATGTGTCCAAACTCGAGACACCTGAAGCAACGCTTCGGCACGATGCTTTCTCGTATACGGCAGAGGACCCAGCCGATCCGCACTTTTCCAATTTTCAACAACTTGTGCGCTATTTCCACTGGTAGGCTTATTTTAGCAGTTTGCGTGCCACCATAAGCTTTTCTAACGCTTTTGATCATAGTCGTTTTGATCTCGGAGCTGAGTTGGTCTGTTAGGGCGGCACAGATCTCCTCTTTCGACGTCGCTTCGTCAATATCTTTGCACTCTAGCAAGACCTCTTGCGTTAAGGACCGGACGCTACCGCTTTCTCCTAGGGCTTCTTTGATTTTGTTTTTATAGGCTTCTATTGTAGGATTCGCAGCTTTGTTAAGCGAAAGTAGGAGTTCTCCGCTTCCGGTTTTTCGGATTCGGCTAACGTTCGACCCCACTTCTTTAAGTGAAGGATCGGCCTTTAGATTCCGAAGCATCTCAGTGTACGATAGATCTCCAGTTTTCTTAATTACTATCGCATCCGGACGCTGTTTCTTGGCATACGCAGCCCGCATGTTCTTGCCAACCTTAACCCAATCTTGTGCTGACCTGTCCTCTGAGTTCGGCATGGGTTTTGTTTTCTTCGGTTTGCCCACTTCTTCAACCTGGTCCAATCTCAAGGCCTTACTAGACCGGTTTGGACTAGTGTCACGGTTGGATTTCCTTGGCGAGCTCAGCCGCTTCTTTTTCCGAGCATTCGCTTTTATTGGTTGCTCCTCGGATCGGTTACCTACCCCTTCGTCCTCCCTAATTCTCTTAGGAGGTCGTTCGGACGATGTGCTCTTATCGGTTAGCTGTTGTTCTTTATTCTCACCGCTTTCCCCCGTTTTTATTACGACCGGGACTATGTTCGTCTGTGAGGCTGTTGTCGCTAGACTTTTGTGAGGATAACCAATAACTATCTTCATTTGCTCACGGAGTTCCGATATCTCACGTCGGAGATCAGCGACCTCGATTTCCGCTTCTCGAAAAACGGACTTAATGAGCGTGCCCATCTTCTTTATTTCCCCATGAACGTTGTGCTTGTCCCTGCAGAAATTGATAAGGCCATCTATTTTAAGTCCGAGGTGTAGCATTTTAGTGCTCTCGTGGTTGACCCTGCGCTTGTGGGCGCCGTGCGCAATGTCTTCTATCTCGTCGACCACTTTTGTGGGTGACGACAATTTCGAATGCGACCTTGTATTGGCTCTAGGGAGAGTCTCTTTTATTGGCGAACGCGCAAGCCTGGTGCTCCTCCTTAACGGGTCGAGAACCGTACCCGCGTCGTTGGGCTTTTGAGCTGTAGCATTACTGGCTGCAGCAGTCAGGTCTACCGCTGCTGTAGTCGGTGCAATAGCACAATTGCTTTCATTTGGTGTTTCGTTGAAGTGGATGTTAGGTGATGTCTGCGAATTGTCCTTCAGCAAGGTTGTGGACGGTATTAGTATGTCCATGCCCACCTCCTGTATTGCTACATCTACTGATTTTAGTGGCGGTGTTCGCATCAGTACCGAACTTCTTCTGAACGGATTTTCTCCGTCATTCTCGATTTTGCCTGGTTGGCTTGTTCTATTTGTTTGATTTGTTTGTTTTTTTTGGTTCATAATTGATCCCACGAGTATGGGGGAAAGGAAGGTCCACCACATCAGAGACCCCTGTAATGTGGTAAGGCTAAATTACAACCAGAGGGCGCCAGGTATCTGGAGGGCTCCGTTAGCGATGCTGTATGGATTTTGTGTCCCCAGCACCATTCATGCCTCGGTACGGGTCGCATAACGCCTTGCATTAGGGACAGGACGCTTATTAAGGGCGGCATCTATTCGCCCTGTCACAAAAACTTCAATGGGCTTATGTGATTTTTCCGTCACGCCCTCCGTTTTTGCCGCTCTTGGTCGGGGACTGCTTATTGGTTATTCGCAGCTAACCTACATATCTGTAGGCCGTTCAGCTATCCGCCACCGTGCTGACCCCCCTGGTAGCCTAAGCTCGACCCCAGGTGGAAATTAAGGGTCTTCTCCAAGATCTGCCGTAGTGTAAATATTTGGTCTATCGTGGATTTCCTGGCCTGAAACCACACTGGTAGGAACCTATCAGATTGTCCACGAACGGTTTCAGGCACTTACACAGTACGGCACACAGTACACAGTAATTGGCGCAGTCATAGAGGTCTCCTTTCTTATGAACCGGGCAGATGAGATGAGTTTGGTGCATGTTCCTGACCAGCTCATCGCCAGCTGCTCTAAACAGTTCCGCGGGGAGTCCGTCTGATCCAGCAGCTTTATAAGACTTAAGTTTCGATATCGCTATCTTAACATCGTCTAGGTGGCGGGAACAGGATTCTCTTTCGTCTTCGTCCATTGTGAGTGATTCGCTCTGCCTTGACTATCATGGCCGTTATACAGTCTGCAGAAGTGGTCCTTCCACAATCTCAGCATCGACTGTGACTCCACTACTAGTTGTCCGTGCTCATCCCTGCGGGCCTCTGCTCTGCTGTTCGTTTTACCTTTTGGTAAAATTTTCGAACATCGTTCCTGCAGTAACATCTCTCCATCTCCTCGATCTCGCGCTTCTCGTACTCCTTCTTTTTCCTCCTCAGAAGCACATGCTCCTCCCTCCATTTCTGTTCATAGAGCTCGCGGGCAGGTCTCGTCCATCGATGCTAGAGGCTTGTATTGCGTGTGCCCCCCTTCAGAACGGAAGGAAGATGTACATAGTGTCGTGTCGGCCTGTGCACCCGAAGCACCTCAATCCAACATCTTTAATACAGAGCTCGAGACACTTTTTCGTTTTTTGCGCCTGAATTCGGCGGAGAATTATTACGTTTTGGTCGGGGAATTGAATGCAAACAAGGTGATTGGGGAAATAATGTACTCAACACCAGAGGGAGCCCACTAAGCCAATGGTGGGATCTGCGCAACATTGAGTACAAAATCAAGTTACTCGCAACGGATAGTCCGTCGTTTCCTACAAGCGGCTCCTATCTGGATCTTATGCTGATTGACTCGCGACTAAGGCTGGCTGACACGGACGAATGGTCTACGAACTGTCTACAGACCGTCGACTATGACAGTTACGATTACGGACTCGGTGCCGTAATCCAAATACCGGACGAGTTTGCAGAAACGGTGGAACGCATGTCCTAACGCATCCCTACGATTATAGTAGGGCACGTTGGCCACGCTTTGCCAACTGCCTGACAAGAGCACTCACTTCGAGCGCCTCCTCCCCACCGACCAACAGGAACCTGTCAAACGATGAAATTGACAGGAACCTTATACAAATGGACGGGATAACTAAACAGACGATGGACGGTACGATACTAAGCCAACGGCATCACGATACCACTCCTATCAAGACTCAAACTCTTGTATAGTTTACCGACCGACCAAACTCGGAGGTCAGGACACTGTTGACTAAGTAAAATTACAAAATATCTGTAAGTCTGCACTGGAACAACAAAATTCCTACTGTAAAATCCAACAGCGCGAATATGTTCCCGCAGATGTATGTACATATGTTGGCTTTACAGCCCATGAAGGACCTAAGCCGAGCTTCTCTCAATCACCCATGTTGTGTGTGATTTAATTTTCCCATAGGTGAAAGGGACCTAAGAAGCTGAGAAGCTTTTCATGACAATTTTACTATAGGGGGTTTGGTCAGAACCCCGCTGAGGAGAAACACCGTGAAAAACACGTTCGATAACATGGCTGTGTCGGGATTCGATCCCATGTCATCGGCGTCAGAGGCCAACACACTAGCCACTGCGCCACGGTGCTCTCGTTATCCATGGTTATCCCGCCGATAAAAAAATTATTTAGGAGAAAAATCAGAACGACATTCAGGATCTCAAACTTCCGAGAACGTCCGACAACGAACGTCTACTACGTGATCGAGGATCCTCAGGAGAGAGTGGCAACAGTGGGAGTGGTCTTCCAGGAAGTGTACAAGGTGAATGAAAACATTCGCCCGGACCACGACTTGGGAACAGAGCCCTGTTAAACTACTTCTATCTACGAAACGATATTGAACATTGGCGATCCGAGAACCTCGGTTTCACCAGGTTCAGTGACGAATTCATGGCAAATAATGCAGTCAGCAATGAAGGGACCAACCCACTATGGACCTCCAGTTGAGCCTCGTGTCACTCAGAAAGAATAAAAACTGTGCGTGTCAGCTCCGACGCGTAACTGGAGCTTACTTCTTAAAAATGGTTATCTTAAAATATATGTCATAGGCAAAGAGAGTAAATGAATTTTTATAATGATATGGTTATTCATATTAATTTGATAAAATATATTACCTAAATGATTGTACACCAAAACATATTTCTTACACTACATTATTTATTTCGGGATTAGTGACATCATTGTTAAACATTGTGACAATTGGTATGTGAAAACTAAAATACGATTTATGAACGTCAGAAGTTACTTGAGTTACGAATCGTGAAAACATTGCATCAATGGCTCTACCATACCTAGTTGTCCCCAGTGTTCTACCAGAAACTAGATTTAAGTTGAGTACTTCTTTCAAATTTGTACTAGCCGCAGTTCAGACCAGTCCCGTCCAGTCCAGTCCCGACCGGTCCGATCCAGAACAGTCCCGTCCATTCCAGTCCCAATCCGCCCAGTCCCGTCCAGACCAGCCCCGTCCCGTCCAGTCCTATCCAGAACAGTCCCGTACAGTCCAGTCCCGTCCAGTCCAGTCTCGTCCAGTCCAGTCCCACCCAGTCCCGTCTAGTCCAGTCGAGGGCAGCCCCGTCCAGTTCAGTCCCGTCCAGTCGAATCACTTCCAGTCCAGTACCGTCCGGTCCAAACCATGCCAGCCCCGTCCAGCCCAGTCTTGTCCAGTCCAGTCCCGTCCAGTCCCGTATAGTCCAGTCCAGGGCAGCTCCGTCCAGTTCAGTCCCGTCCAGTCCAATCACTTCCAGTCCAGTACCGTCCAGTCCAGACCAGGCCAGCCCCGTCCAGCCCAGTTTTGTCCAGTCCCGTCCAGTCCAGTCCCACCCAGTCCCGTCCAGTCCCGTCTAGTCCAGTCCAGGGCAGCCCCATCCAGTTCAGTCCCGTCCAGTCCAATCACTTCCAGTCCAGTACCGTACAGTCCACACCAGGCCAGCCCCGTCCAGCCTAGTCCTGTCCAGTCCAGTCCCATCCAGTCCGGTCTAGACCAGCCCCGCCCAGTCCTGTTTAATCCGGTCCAGTCCCGTCCAGTCCAGTCCCGCCCAGTCCAGTCAATTCAAGTCCCGTCCAGTCCAGTCCCACCATGTCCAGTCGCATCCAGTCAGGGTCAGACCAGTCCCGTCCAGTCCAGTCCCACCCAGTCCCGTCCAGTCCCGTCTAGTCCAGTCCAGGGCAGCCCCGTCCAGTTCAGTCCCGTCCAGTCCAATCACTTCCAATCCAGTACCGTACAGTCCACACCAGGCCAGCCCCGTTCAGCCTAGTCTTGTCCAATCCAGTCCCATCCAGTCCGGTCAAGACCAGCCCCGTCCAGTCCAGTTTAATCCGGTCCAGTCCTGTCCAGTTCAGTCCCGCCCAGTCCAGTCAATTCCAGTCCCGTCCAGTCCAGTCCCACCATGTCCAGTCGCATCCAGTCAGGGTCAGACCAGGCCCGTCCAGTCCAGTCCAATCCAGTCCAGTCCCGTCCAGTCAAGTCCCGTCCAGGCCAGCCCTGCCCAGTCCCGCCCAGTCCAGTCCATTCCAACGAGATTCCACTAATCCAAAATAGCACTGTCTTAGAACATCTTCACTGCATACGTTACTGAGATGGAAAAGAGTATAAGTTGACTGCCGTAGTTTTGTCTCAAGTTCTCTGATATGGTAGCTCCATTTGAAATTGTAGTCTACGATGACCCCTAGATATGATATCTGAAGAAATGATACTATACTATCAAATCTCTGTACTGTAAAATGTGTGATAACTTCTAATGTTTATTAAAATACGAAATAAAGTCTATCTATCTATCTATCTAGATATTTGTAGGTTGACACATTTTCGGTAAAAGTTTCGCAGCTGTCATCTTTTTCAAGTTGCATAGGGCTCTTTGCATTATGAAGGCAGTTGGTGTCATGTATCTTATATGTGGTGGGCGTATGTGCATTATTTTTGTCTTCTTTGCATTGATCAAGAGATCGTGATCATGGCACCAGGTTGTAACCGCATTGAATTCCTCTTGCATTATTTGTATTGCCTTCTCGGCACATCTGCGTACGCGTATTCCCTACTCTGACGAAGAACAGAAGGAAGATCATTTATATATATAATGAAAGGTAGTGGACCGAATTTTGATCCTTGCGGTACTCCATATATTGTTTTTTCTGGGTTGCTATAGTGGTCTTTAATTTTAACTTTAAAGCTACGGTTTTCTAGATAGCTTACAAACCACTTTAATATCACTCCACGTACACCGATTCTGTCTAGCTATCTTAATTTATCCCCATGGCTCAGAGCGTCGAAGGCCTTTTTAAAGTCGATGAATAGAACTATTATGTTATGATTTCTATTGGTGAACTCTCCCGATAATTGATTTATACTTCTGTCCTTCCGAAACCCGAATAGATTTTGTTTAAAATGTTGTTTCCTTTTAGGTATTGATATAGTCTTTCCGCTATTACCCCCTCAAGTACTTTGTCTACTACTGACAGGATAGAAATGGGTCTGTAGTTCAGTATGTAATTTTTTGTACCACTGTTGTATATTGGTCTTACTACAGAGATTTTAAGCATGTCAGGAACATGAGTTTGTTTTATGCTTTTATTGACCAATTTGCATATTAAGGGTGATGGAATTACAGCGAATTCCTTAAGGTCTTTCGGTCGTATGCCGTCTATTCCTGGTGATTTGTTTTCACTTAGTGTGTATAATATATTCTGCACTTCTCTGACAGTCACTTCCTCTAGATACATTGAGCATACTGCACTTGACGACGTTGTGCCGATAAAAGGGTGTCCCATCCGGTCCGATCCAGAACAGTCCCGTCCAGTCCAGCCCCGTCCCGTTCACACCACCCTCGTCCAGTGCAGTCCCGTCCCGCCTAGACCCGTCCATTCTATTCCCATCCAGTCCAGCCAAATCCCGTCCAGCCCAGTCCAGGCCAGCCCCCTCAAGTCCAGTCGCGTCCAGTCCAGTCCAGCCCAGCCTTGTCGGGTCCAATTCTGTCCAGTCCAGTCCCACCCAGTCCAGTCCCATCCAGTCAGGTTCAGACCAGGCCCGTCCAGTCCAATCCAGTCTAATCCCGTCCAGTCAAGTCCCGTCCAGGCCAGCCCTGCCCAGTCCGGTCCCGTCCAGACCTGCCCTGTCCAATCCAGTCCAGTCCATTGCAGTCCCGTCCAGTCCAGTCCCACCTTGTCCAGATCAGTTTCGTCCAGTTCAGTTCTGTCCATTTCAGCCCCAGCCAGTCCAGCCGAATCCCGTCCAGCCCCGTCTAGGACGGTTTCAGGCGTTCACACTATACGACAGAGAATATCTTATATGCGATGTTAAGGAGACTTATTCCCCTATAGTCGGCGCAATTATAGGGGTCTCCTTTCTTATGAACCGGGCAAACGATGTTGAGATTCCTTTCGTCGGGGATGCTTTCCTCCGACCATACCTTGCAAATGAGATTGTGCATGCACCTCACCAGCTCATCTCCAGCCGCCTTAAGGAGCTCAGCAGACAGGCCGTCTGCGCCCGCAACTTTATTAGACTTAAGTCCTGATATCGCTGTTTTGATTTCGTCTAGGTCGGTGGATTAAGGTAAATTGCTACATGGCCTTAATCAAGCCCATGATTGCCTATGGAGGTCCCGTTTGGCTCAAAGTGAGTGCCAAGTGATGGAAAGGATTCGAGTGTTTGAAAGACAATGTCTAAGGACTTGTCTCTCATTGCACAGGACACCAGAATCTGAGTACACACAGTTCTACCCCAACGAAGTTCTATACGATGGGGCAAGAATTGTGCGGATAGACAATTATATAAAAAAGCTGATTCGAGGTCACGTTGCGAGGGCAATGACTTCGGTCAATAACGTGATCTCTGGGGCTTACTACCCCAACAGTATGTATCATGAGCGTGTGCGACTTAACGGCTTTGTCCCTCCGGAAGCATTTCTCTATTTAGATTATGGTGGGCTAATCCAGGATAGATTGGCGGTACGGCTAATCTTCCATGTGGCCCGTAATTACGTGGATCCGCAATTCCTCTACGAACCTGGTTCAGCAGATCGATTTCAAATCACGATCGAAGAAACGTTGTTCGGCAGCATCAGGGCTTTTGCTGGCTGTAGATGACTCCGCGGGCGTCTTAAGTTAAGTAAGCCTCTTTAAGGCAACAATCGCCAACACCAATGGCATTCATAGGGAAGGGTAGGTTAGGGTAGAATAAGTGTAGATATAACAAAAAAACAAAAAAAAAAAAAAAGAGAAAAAAAAATCATACACATATATGTACATATGTATATACACATATATGCGTATGTATATTAGTTAAGTTAACTATTAGTAGGTTAAGGGTAGGCTAAGTTTAGTTAGTTTTAGTTAGAATAAGATAGAATAAGATAAAAACTTATCAAATGCATGTTTTTTTTTCAAATAACTTTTTGTGGATTTTAACAAATATTTTAAATTCAGTTTTAAGCAATAAAATATATAAATACATACATACAAGTCGAAAGACATTTTTAAAAATAAAATATAGGTTATCTTAAAGTGTCCACATGGGGCCAATAAGGTATTTATAATAATGTAATTAAGTTAAGTCATTCTGTCTAGCGTAAGATAGTTATAAGTTTAATATTAATAAAAAATTATTTTTTAAATGTAATTCTGTAACGTCGGCCTCATACGTGTCCTGCCCCCACGGAAGGCAAGGATGACTCCATCAAAAATGATTTTTTCGATCTCCTAGACAGAACATATGCCAAATGCTCCAGCTATGACACCAAAATTATATTAGGAGATTTTAACCCATCATCGTGGGAAAGAAAGCATCTTTGAACGGGTTATCGGCAAACACAGCCTACATGACACCCCCTTTTAGCTAGCACACGCTTTCCTCACCTCGATACACACAAAGGCACCTGGCGGTCGCCAAATCAATCTGTCACCAACCTGATTGCCAGCAGACACTCCTCCACTATTGTTGATGTTCGAACTTTCCGAGAAGTGAACATCGACTCAGACCACTATCTTGTAGTAGCCCAGATACGTTATTCGTTGACACAAACACCGCGGAGTAAAGTTAGAACACCAAGTTATGACGTCGGAAAACTACTATCGCCGGAAATCGCCAGTGCCTTTGCCAACCGCGTCTCCCTTAAGTTCTCCGATACACATCAATTCTCCACTCAGTGAGTAGAGCAACAATGGAGCATGTGCAAACAAGCCCTGAAGAGCATAGTCACAGAAGTGCTGGGGTATCAAGCCCCACCACGACGAAACAATTGGTTCGATGACGAGCGTAGAAGGATTCATGCAGAAAAACAGATGGCATACAAAGCCTCACTACACAAAAAAACAAGAGCGGCTTGTGGGCTCTACGAGCTTAAAAGAACGAACATATGAAAAAAGAAAGAGCATGAGTATCAGCAAGACGATTGAAAACTTGAAGAGGTGCTACTGCAGGCACGACGTTCAAAGGTTTTACCGACAGATAAAACGAACGGAAGCCTGTAAGAATGAGAACAGACACCTTGTAGTAGAATCGCAGTCGATGCTGAGAGTTGCGATAAACCTCTTCTGCAGACTGTATAACGGAGATGACAGCCAATAAACTGCCGCCAGGCAGAATGATCCATTTCTTACCGACGAAGATCACAGAGAAGTCCGTCCCCCGGACTTCGAAATTGACATAGGTATGTCGAAACTTAAGTCGAATAAAACTGCTAGCGCATATGGACTGTCTGCTGAGCCCTTCAAAGCAGCCGGGGGTGGGCTAGTTAGGAGAATGCACCGGTTCATCTCTAAGATATGGTGAGAGGAAAGCATGCACAAGTCTCAGCATTGTTTGTTCGATCCACAACAAAGGGGACCCCTTTGGCTGCGCCAAATACAGAGGAATAAGTCTCCTTAATGTCGCATATAAGATCTTCGCTGCAGTTTTGTGTGAACGCCTGAAGCCGTTCGTAAATAAACTGATGGGTCCTTATCAGTGTGGCCGCAGGGCCAGGGCAGTCCACCATAGACCAAATCTACACACTACGGCAGATCCTGGAGAAAACCAATGAATTTCAAAACGATACTCACCATCTATTCGTCGACTTCAAAGCCACATACGACAGGGTAATTAGAGATGAGCTATATAACACCGTAATGACTCTTGAAATTCCTGCTAAGCTCTAAGCTCGTCAGACTTTGCAGGATGACTCTGCAGAACGCTCGCTGCTCCATCCGAATCGGTGCAGAACTGACCGATAGTTTCGAAGTCAGAAATGGATTTAGACAGAGCGATGCGCTGTCGTGTGATTTTTTTAACATCTTACTAGAAATGATTGTGCAAAAGTCACAGGCCAATAGAAGAGGCACAATCTACATATTTCAAATCCTCGAAACTCCTTGCATACGCCGACGACATTGACATACATTACAGGTAGCGGGATGTTAATGAGGCGTTCGCGAGTATTGAGATTGAGGCGGCGAAAATTGGTTTGGCAGTTAATGAGGGCAAGACTAAATATCTGCTGTCATCGAAAAGGGACATTTACGTCTTGGCCAGAACGTGCATATTGGCAGATATAAATTTGAGGTGGTTTAGGGCTTCATATACCTCAGCTCCTTATATTTCTGTATTTTCCCGGTTTTCCGGAGAGAAGCTTCAGTGATGTAGAGCTAAAAGATTCGGCACACACCACGTCGGCCCCAAGGGTGCGCCACCATGCACGAGCAAAGGCGGGACAGTTACAGAGAAAATGCTCCGCAGTGTCATCCTCCTCGCAACATGCAGCACAGATAGGCGTCGCACTTATGCCAAGCACGCAGAGGTGCTTAGCAAAAGTGTAATGGCCCGTAGTGGCTACCACAAGTCTTCTGCAGTCGATTTTCCTTGAAGACAGGAAAAATGTTGCGGACTTCGTGTAGACATTAGGGCATATGCGCTTTGTCATCCTGCATTCTGGATCATTCCTCCATCTACAGTTGTGTGTATTAAACACCCAGCCGTTAATGTGGGAATTAACCGTGGACGCAGGTAGACCTGGGATCCCAGAGTGGCCTGGAGCCCATACAAGACTTCATGGATTTAGTCTACCGACTCTGTTCAAGAAGGACTTGAGTTCCAACACTAATTTGGGGCCAGTTAAGGGGTTGCACACAGCTTTGAGTGCAACTTGGCTGTCACTGCAGACGCAAGCGCCCCTTGTGTTCGTTTTTACTGTTTGAGTGCAATAGTAGACTTGTCGAGAGCATAAAACTGACTGCAAAATTTGGGCTGGCAGATTGGCCGTGTCTAAAGAGCTTACAACTGAAATGAGTATGGGAAATCGATTTCGAGACAGACTATATATGTATGAATGTATAAGAGGGTTATTAGAAGCTTCATATCCTCCACGAGTTCAAAATAAGAAAAGGTTCCCAATATGTTCAACGCATTCAAAATCTAAACATTGGTAAGAATATTTAGCTTAGATCGGCATATGGCAAATGCGTAAATATTGTTTCTTTGATCGTACACTTGAGCATATTATTCTTACTTTTTTCCATGATTAAATATTGAATTTTCATTGACGTCTTTTGCAAGTTTGCATCTGTCTGTTTCATTTCTAGTTTCGAAGATATGTTTAATCGAATACGGTAAGAAATAAAACATGCCTACTTCTCCTATGATCTGTGAGGGAAAGTACAATACTTTGGCTCACAGATTAAAGCGAGAGACACGTAAAATCTTCCGGAAGCACTTCAAAGTGAAGGCAACACAATTCCGCTTGACCAAATAGCCAAACATATCTGTAAACATCTGAACAAAACAGTTCAGGTAATCATTATGTGAAAATATTGTGTTTTTGCCCCCATCATTTACTTAAAATCCACTTCTTATCAAAAATCGGCAAAACCCCCGATTTTACTTACTTGGCGCTGCCTGGCAACACTTCAACATTCAAGAACTCAAATAATTGTCTAAATTTTGAGCAGATACAGTGACTCAAAGTTAAAATGGGACCAGGCGAAAAGAAAGAATAAATGATATATAACTACTAGAGTAAAAAAATTAATTAATTCATTTAAAGATTTAATAATTAAGACTAACAAAATAAACATAGGAATTCAATTTGAAATCTAAATTATAAAATATGAGCAATAATATAAAAAAAAGCAATAAAGCGATCTCAAAGTTATATTGGAACACACCTACAAAGTTTATGTCACTTTTCAGGGAACTGTGATTTACCATGCTTTTCTATTGCAAATGACGTAGGAGATCCTCAGTTAACAGTCAGAATTAAATTGTCTTGTGTTCTTGAGGAAATGTGAGAATGGCGCCACAAACACCAGTTGAATTGTGAAAAATCATAATTCGTCTTTCTAGAAATAGCAAAACTGTGCGAGAAATTGCAGATATTTAAAGAAGAGGTCCAACGGTAGCATTTAACATTGTAAAACGTTACAAGGAATCTACAGAGTATAGCAATAAACCTAAACCAAATTTTCGGGGAAATATTTACGGGAGCAGAAGAGCGTTGGTTATTACGCCAACTGAAAAAAAAATTCCCATATTAGTGCTCCAAAACTTGGTGCACTAGCCGAAAAACATCTTCGTGGAAAAGCAAACTCAGAAACTGTGAGAATTGTCCTAAGAAGGCACAAGTTTAATGGCAGAGTAGCCTCTACCATTAGCCTCTCTTATTAGCAACCTCTTATTAGCAAAATTAATAAAAAGAAAGACAACGATTTTTCACTCTGGAACCATGTCATTTTTGCCGATGAGAGCAAATTTGACGTGTTTGGATCAGATGGTAGGTCATACGTGTGGACAAGTACCAATGAGGTGCTTAAGCAAAAGAACTTGAGGCCATTAATAAAAAATGGTGTGGCTCTGTGAATGTATGTGGTCCTATGTCGGCTTGAGGTCCAGAAAACCTTCACATAGTTGAAGGTAAAATGGACCAGAACATGTACCTCGAAATTTTGAAATCGAATTTAAGAGAAAGTGCAAAAGCATTGGAATCAAAGACGAATTTTATTTTTATTAAGACGGCGATCCCAAATACAAAGCCCATCGTGTTAGAAGTTGGCTGTTATACAACTGTCCCCACGTTTTGAATACACCACCGCGGTCTCCCGATCTAAACGCTATTGAGCATTTATGGAGTTATTTAGAGGAAAAGCATTAAAAATTGATTTCAAACGAAAACCCACTTAAAGTGGCTTTAACCGAAGAATGGACTAATATTGATTCCTACTGTCGAAATTTGTGGAATTTATGCCAGCTCGCTTAGCAGTAAGAAAGATACAAAAAGGGTTGCCAACTAAGTCTTAACTTTTGCAAAATGGGTTATAATTACACATAGTAACAATGTTTTTTCTTTTTTGTTTTTTTGTTCCATTATAACTGTGAGATCGCTTTATTGCTTTTTTTGAATCCCTGCGTTTACTTTTTTCGTCTTAATTATTAAATCTTTAAATGATCTAATAATTTTTTTTTGCTCCAGTACATATATAAACTATTATCTTTCATTTATTCTTTCTTTTCGCCTTGTTCCATTTTAACTTTGAGCAACTGTTAAAAAAAAAAAGCAAAAAAAAAA
Organism: Eumerus sabulonum; assembly: GCA_951905685.1. Classification (NCBI taxonomy): domain Eukaryota; kingdom Metazoa; phylum Arthropoda; class Insecta; order Diptera; family Syrphidae; genus Eumerus; species Eumerus sabulonum. The sequence goes on along the minus strand of OX645060.1, from coordinate 163,277,880 downwards.
GAAAAGTAAACAAGGAAAAATTGGAATTGAAGTCACATCGTAGATACAAGTGCCCATAATGTATATAAAGCGCTTGCTCAGATCGAATGAGCTGTAGATACTCGTATTGTGTTCACTGATACAGTTCCATTCTTCTAGAATTTTTATCAAAATGATGTTCTCCAGATATTTTGCTCTAATTGCTCTTCTCGTGCTTTGCCTCACGGCACAGAGTGACGCTGGTATTGTCAAGAAAATCGAGGAAGCAACCGTAAGTTTCTCACACATGCACTTTTATAGTACAGCATGTTCGTCGCATTACTCGTATACATAATACACTTCGTCTCTTTAATGTCTGCAGAAAGAAGCCGGCCATACAGTAGAACATTTGGGAAAAGATGCAGTTAAAGCCATACCCACGGCTGTACATGTGGCGGAGATTGTCGGCGGGATTGCTGAAGCTGGCGCTTTGCTGGCTCTTATATTTTGAGAATAAATAAAAAAAAATATTTTGAATATATGTATAAAGAAGCGTTATAGGCAAGAACTTTTTAAATTATGGTTCCGGTTCAGCTTAAATTGTGTCCTTAGCCTATGCTCAACTATTTTCAGTAGAGTCTATGATTTATTATTCCTTTACACTTTCCTTCAACCCAAATGAGGCCAAAGACTAGACTGCAAATGCCAGTGTGTTACACAACTCGCAGAAGTGTGTTAGATGACACATACACATGACTCTAATTAGACCTTAAGTGTGTTGCAGCAACACTTACTTACTTACTTTGATGCGCTACAGTTCGAGGTGAATCAGGGTCGCATTCAACAAGCCTCTCCAGCCGGCACGATCTTTGGCCAGCCGCTTCCAGTGCCGCACGCCCAGTTGGTTGAGGTCCCTTTCCACCTGTGCGCGCCACCTTAGATGCCGTCGTCCTCTGCTGCGTCGTCCCTCAGGGTTGGAGTTGAAGACTCTTCGGGCCGAAGCGATGATGTCCATTCGATCTACATGGCCTAGCCATCTTAGACGTTGGATCCGAAGACGTCTAACTAGGCCGATGTCGCTGTACAACCCGTACAGTTCTGGGTTGAATCTCCTTCTCCACTCTCCGTTTACACAAACGGGACGAAAGACTACACGCAGAATTTTCCTCTCGAAACGTCCAAGAGCCTCTTCATCCGCTTTTGATAACGTCCAAGCCTCAGCGCTATAGAGGACGATCGGGATGATTAAAGTTTTGTAGAAGGATACCTTAGTTTTTCTAGAGAGGGCTCTACTACTCAATTGCCTCTTGAGCCCAAAGAAGCAGCGGTTAGAAAGAGCTGTTCTGCGCTTTATCTCAGCGCTGGCGTCGTTGCTGCTTGTCGGGTAGGTAGACGAAGTCCTTGACTACTTCAAAAATATAGCTGCCGAAGATGAGGTACTGACCAAGACGTTGGCGTTGTGTGTCTTTCTTTGATGGCAGCATATATTTGGTCTTGTCCCCATTTACCCTTAGACCCACTTTAGCCGCTTCTGCTTGAATGCTTGCGAACGCCTCATTGACGTCTCGCTTTGTCCGCCAAATAACGTCAATGTCATCTGCATAGGCAAGCAATTGTGTAGACTTGAAGTAGACCGTACCTCTCGTATTGGCGGCAGAGTCGGCCAATGTTATAGAAATCACATGACAGTGCGTCACCCTGTCTAAAACCTTTTCTAACATCAAAGGGGGCCGGTTAGTTCACTTCCGACCTCAATGGAGCGGCGAGAGTTCTCCATAGTCATCTTGCACAGTCTGACGAGTTTGGCAGGAATGTTAAAAACATGACATGGCTCTGTATAGCTCGTCTCTATAAACACTGTCCTACGCGGCTTAAAAGTCGACAAAAAGATGGTGTGTGTCGACCTGGAAATCAAGGGTCTTCTCCAAGATCTGCCATAGTGTAAATATTTGGATTTCCTGGCCTGAAACCACACTGGTAGGAACCTATCAGATTGTCCACGGATGGTTTCAGGCACTTACACAGTACGGCACACAGTACATAGTAATTGGCGCAGTCATAGAGGTCTCCTTTCTTATAAACCGGGCAGATGAGATGAGTTGGGGCATGTTCCTGACTAGCTCATCGTCAGCTGCTTTAAACAGTTCCGCGGGGAGTCCGTCTGATCCAGCAGCTTTATAAGACTTAAGTTTCGCTATCGCTATCTTAACATCGTCTAGGTCGGGTGAACGGGATTCTTTTTCGTCTTCGTCCATGGTTCACTCTGCTTTGACTACCCCCCGAAAGCATTCGCCCGAACCACGACTTGGAGAAGAGAGCCCTGTTAAACCACTTCTATCTACGAAACGATATTGATCATTGGCGATCCGAGAACCTCGGTTTCAACAGGCTCAGTGACGATTCCACGGCAAACAATGCCGTCATCAATGAAGGGACTAACCCACTATTCGTTCCGACGGAGGACCTCCAGTTGACCTTCGTGTCACTCAGAAAGAAAAAGTCGCGGGTATTGATGGTGTATCCAATGTGTGTGTATCCTCCCACCAGTGACTATAGAGAGGTACACCATCCTGCTTAACAATGCACTGAATAATGCATATTATCCGGTGCATTGGAAAACGGCGGTGATCCAACCAATCCCTAAGAGAGGCAAAGACTCATCTAACACGGCAAATCTCCGGTCGATAAGTCTCCTTCCGAGTATCAGCAAGGTCTTCGAGAAGGTAATCCATAGACCCCTGTCTAAAAGGGCTGAGGACAAAAATGTCATTCCGGATAACGAGTTCGGTTTCAGAGCGGGGCATGATACCATGCCGCGTCGAAACTCATCTAGGATATCCAATGGAATAAACGCCAGAATCAATGAACGGGTGCCTGTCTGGTTGACTTGGAAAAAGCCTTCGACATCGTATGGTTAGGAGGATTCTATTACCAGCTCAAACAGTTGGGCATAAGTAAACCATTGTTATATATGATCTATGACATGATGAAGGGTAGAAAGTTCGTTGTGAAAATTGCCAACGTGGCTTCTACTCAAACACTCGATATTAAAAATGGACAGGGCACAGTGAACTCGCTGATCCTTTTCAGTATTTACATCAGCGATCTGATAGTTTCTCTTCGCCAATCGATAGCGTACGCGGACGCCTTAATTACGTACAGATCAGGTCAAACGATCGACGTCATTGCTATTTTATTGCAGCCTGACTTCGACAAAAATCAGCAGTTCTGTGGTGACTGGAAGTTGAAAATCAATTCCATATATGTACACATATATGTACATATATACACATATACATATGCATAAAATATGATATATTAAGATAATAAGATAAAAATTAACCGTATGCTAAGTTTTTGTTTTAATAACTTTTCTTAGATTTCAACAAATATTTAAAATGCAATTTTAAGCATTAAAATATATTGTTAAGAAGGTGCAAAACTGACAGCAAAAAAAAAAAAAACAGGGAACATGAACAAAGAATGCTCCCATGCAAAATGTGCGATACGACACTGCACTGAGGTGTAGCTAGTAAGTATTCATAAGTATGGAAAATTGTTGAGTTTGATTCGAGAGCTTGAACAGAAGAGACAATAAACTTATTTCTAGTATAATAATAAAACTAAAGTTGTTTATTTGATTTATGTTTATTATGTCTATGTTTATGTTGGCGTTACAGCCCATGAAGGACATAAGCCGAGCTTCTCTCAATCACCCAGGTTGTGTGTGATTTAATTTTCCCATGGGCGAAAGGGTCCTACAGTTTATTGCCTATTCCGAACGGCAAATTTCGAGAAGCGTTTCATGACAATTTTACTACAGGGGGTTTTGTAAGAACCTCTTTGAGGAGAAGCACCGTGAAAAACGTGCGATGACATGGCTGTTATGCCATGCGCAGACAATTCCAGCATCGATTCTATATTTTCATTATTCTCTTTATTACAAATGTCTTGCCACTACCAGCTGGTCAAGTTAAATATTTCAGCAATGTTAGGTAATGCATTGTATGAAACAGAATTGCTCGCTGCTCTTCATTGGTTCGGCGCATAAGACAATACATACAACGCCCGCTAAAGTTATGCTTCGTCGAATCGACGAAGTACATCTTAAAATCTACCTACTCCTTACTTCGGTAACCTTATTATTTTTTTATAAATAATAAATAAGATTTATTATTAGCATCGACATGCTTTCTGTACTTAAAAATAAAATGAACGCTATCAGTTAATTTTGTTACACAAACAGCGATTGGCTTAAAAAAAGAAAAATTAAAAATAATCAAATAATATTCCATTAAGAAATGATTACAAAAATTAAAAGTATTAATCCAAATCAACTGTAAAAATAAAAAATAAATAAAAAAAATGTATATATACAAGAGGCACAAGCCAAATTTTTGTTCACCGCAGATGCTTTTTTGCACTTATATCACGAAGATTTTGTCGTTCGCCTCGTTGAATATGGACAAAATGGGCACATTTTTCTTTTTTTTTTTTTTTTCTGATACCGATTCTAGGATATTGTGCATATTTTTTCCTCGAACATCAGTCAAAACATTTTCAATGTTCCTCCTAGTTTAGAGAAGGTGTCTCCAGTCTTAGTGACACATACTGCTCAACAAGGTCACAATGTAATGTTTTCATAAACACTCGACAGTTTAAGGGTTTCTGTTTGCTGTCAAACATATTGTATGTGTAGATTATGAAATTGTTAATAAATGCCATGCCATAAAAGTGACACATACAGGGTTCGTTTTTCGAGATCAACTCGAGACAACTCCCTTTGTCTGATTATAAAATTTGGCTTGTACGACAGCAGCGTCAGTTCCTTGTCGTAACAAAACATTTTTTTTCTTTTTTTTTTTTTAGAGACTCGCGCAGGTTCAAGAGTTTTTCATATTCTCTTATGATGTGTTGACACACACAACCTGAACGGAGTACAGTGGTTGGGGTCGTTGATGTTCGTTCACTACTCTCAGGGGTGGTTGTCCTAGACCTAGATAGGACGAGAGCCGACCAAATTCCGCGTTGGTTATAGTCCGTAGTAATTCGTTCAAGCACTTTTTTAGTATTGCATACGCAGAGGATGAATTTCGTACTACTATTGATGTACTACATTTGCGTTTGCGCCCTTTTTCATTTCGCATTTTGTACATATGTACATATATCGTTCGTTAGAAATATGTATGTTATTGAAAACATTGCTACGGTTCAATAATGAATTTACATTGACTGGTTAGTCCCCGGGCTGGTGAACTACATATGTACATATGTATGTATATTCAAACCATATCGATGACTTACCTTTTTTGTTAACCACTTGTAGTTGTTTTCGCCTCGAAGAATAGTTTTGGTAAATTCTATTAAGCCTGATTTTTCCCTGAGTACATAAATTGAGGGGGATATTGTCTTCATCCGAATCAGAAATATCATCTGAAGATGGGACTTCATCGGCATCCTCCATAACAAAGTCATCACTACTACTTTTTAAATCTCCTTGAATCTCATCGTCTTCTGAAATAAAATCGTCTTCGCACGATTCTGCTGGCCGGAACTCATTTTATTACTCCTTCGTAAAATAAACAACGAAAAACAGCTCAAATAAAACAAACACATGCAAGGAAAAAAAAATCACACAAAAGTTATCCCTCGTCGTTTCGACGAATACATCTACGTACATACACACATACGTAAACGAGTTTCCATTGATCGCAGAATATCATACGTTCGTTCACTGATAGAGATCACCACCTAATGATGTACGGAGATACATAGAATTAAAAGGGATGAATAGTTTTAAGGATGTCATGAAAAGTAAAATATGCAGTTGTTAGTCGATTCGACGAAGGATAATCATCCAGTGTTAACATTGTATGTGTGTATATTGGCGTCAGTTTCCATGAAGGACCTGAGCCGAGCTTCCCTCAATCACCCCCATGTTATGTGTGATTTCATTTTCCCATAGGTGAAAGGGACCTACAGTTTACTGTCGGTTCCGAACGGCGAATTTCGAGAAGCTTTTCATGACAAATTTACTACAGGGGGTTCTGTCAGAACCCCGCTGAGGAAAAACACCGTAAAAAACCCGTTCGATGACATGGCTGTGTCGGGATTCGATCCCGTGTCATCGGCGTCAGAGGCCAAGACACTACCCACTACGCCAGGGTGCTCTCAAGGGTTAACATTGCAAGCTGTAAATCATAATTTATCTTTGCATTCGGATCATAATATCAATCTTGAAATGGATTTTGATCAGGAAGCCTACCAACAACATCTCTTATTTTTTCATTATAATCTGGAACTTCTTCACGTCATAATTCTCGACAAAATTGTAATGTTCTTTCAACGTCTTGTTGGACTCAAACTCTTTCCTTTTCTGTAATATCAGATCTACAATTTAATCAATTTCATTTCTTCAAGAATACGCCCTCTCATGACGAAATTGAATATGTAGTTACCATTTCTCTCTTATATTCAATGAAACAACAGTCATTCATAATTACGAGAACATATGTATTGCTTTATGTTTCTTTCGCTGTTTTTGTAGTATGTACCTACAACGAATTGCGTGAGTATATGTTTGTATGTATGCACAGGCCGCTGTGCATGTGGTAGCTGGTGATTGAGCAGTAGATGTTATATATTATACGTGTATGGCGAGCAAACAGAGCAAAGAAGTTGATCGCGATTAATATGGCAAACGCCAGTTTTCATCGCTCAATTCAAGTTGACGCACAGCCTCCGCGTGGCTGTAGGTAGTGAACCAGTGTGTGCGGCGACCCAACCACTTGTTCCTGGGGAAAGAGGAACCTGGCCCTCCCGGTTGGGGGTTGTGCTTAGGCTAATATCCCTATCAAGTAAAAACCTACTTGTTCCGAAACAATAACAAGCCTCGGATACGGACGAATACAAAGCTGACGACCCCTGCAAACGACTAACGGACTTGAGAGTCTGCACCTGGAATGTTAGGTCCCTTAACAGACCGGGTGCAGGCGATCAATTGGAGCAAACCCTCAACTGCTATAAAGCAGATATAACCGCACTCCAAGAAGTGCGAAAAACGGCGACATCTACTACGGGAACTGCTACAAGGAGAACAAACAGCGCCTATTCGGATGCGGATTCGTTATTCGAGGAAGACTCCGACAAAAAGTCTTAAGCTTCCGAGACATAAGCGAACGCCTCATAACAATCCGCATCAAAGCTAAATTTGGAAACATTAGCTTAATATGCGCTCACGCCCCAACGGAAGAAAAGGACGATCGACTCAAGGAAGAATTCTACGATCTCCTAGACAGAACATATGTATGCCCAATGCCCCACCTACGATACAAAAATAGTCCTAGGAGATTTTAATGCAAAACTGGGCAAAGAGGACATATTTGAGTCGATCATAGGAAAGCATAGCCTCCATGACACCACATCCGACAACGGACTAAGGCTAATCGATTTCCTAGCGGAGCGTAACCTCCTTCTAGCAAGCACGCGATTCCCCCATCTCAACATCCACAAGGGTACCTGGCGGTCTTTTGATCAATCGACCACCAACCAGATTGATCACATTGCGATCGACGCCAGACACTCCTCCTGTATTCTCGACGTATGAACCTTCCGAGGGGCCAACATCGACTCGGACCACTACCTTGCTGTAGCCAAGGTACGAATGAGGATATCAAGAATGTTTAGGAGTCGAGTAGCACAACGTAAGCTTAACGTCGGAAAGCTACAATCGCAAGAGACTGCCAGAATCTTTGCCGATCGTGTCTCCTCCAACCTTTCTCAAAATCCGCCCACAGCAGCACAAGCAATAGAGCAGGAATGGACGCATTGCCAGAGCGCCGTCAGAGACGCTGCCTCAGAGGTGCTGGGTTTTAAACCGCCACCACCTAGAAACCCCTGGTTCGATGAATAATGGGAACAAGCCCATGCAGCAAAAGAAGAGGCATATTAAGCCATGCTGCAATGACGGACGAGAACTGCTCGCTAAATCTATGAGCAGAAGAGAAGAGAGGAACACACGCTTTTCAGAGGAAAGAAGAGAGAGCACGGAAAGCGTGAGATCGAGGAGATGGAGAGATGCTTCCGCAGGAATGACGCCCGTAAGTTTTACAATAAGGTAAAATGAACATGCCATGGCTACAAGGCCAGAGCGGCGGCCTGCAGAGTTGAAAATGGAAAACTGGTAGTAGAGTCGAAGTCGATGCTGAGGATTTGGAAAGATCACTTCTTCAGACTGTATAACGGCGATGATAGACAGGATATCGCTGTCAGGCAGAACGAGCCATTCGTAATGGACGACAATGAAACAGAATTCAGTCCACCCGACCAAGACGAAGTCAAAATAGCGATATCAAGACTTAAGTCTAATAAAGCGGCCTGCGCAGACGGCCTGTCTGCTGAGCTTCTTAAGGCGGCTGCAGATGAGCTGGTAAGGTGCTTGCACCATCTCATTTGCAAGGTGTGGTTGGAGGAAAGCACGCTCGACGAACGGAATCTCAGCATCGTTTGCCCGGTCCATGAGAAAGGAGACCCCTATAACTGCACCAACTATAGGGGAATAAGTCTCCTTACCATCGCATATAAGATCTTCTCTGCCGTATTGTGTGAACGCCTGTGTGGTTTCAGGTCAGGTAAATCCACAATAGACCAAATGTTTACGCTACGGCAGATCTTGCAGAAGACTCACCACCTTTTCGTCGATTTCAAAGCTGCATATGACAGCGTGTATAGAGATGAGCTATACAAAGCCATGTCTAGTCTTAACATCCCTGCCAAACTCGTCCGACTGTGCAGGATGACAATGGAGAATTCTCGCTGCTCCATTAAGTTCGGTAATGCGCAAACCGAGACCTTTGATGTTAAAAAAGGATTTAGGCATGGTGACGCGCTGTCATGCAACTTTTTCAACATCGTGCTTGAAAAGATCGTGCAAGAGTCACTGGCCATCACAATTGCAATTGCTTGCGTACGCCGACGACATTGACGTGATTGGACGAACACAGCGAGACGTCAATGAGGCCTTTGTAAGCATTGAGGTAGAAGCGGCTAAGATAGGTCTCGAGGTTAATGAGGGTAAAACCAAATATCTGCTTTCATCTAAAAGAGACGGGCAACACCGACGTATTGGCCAGAACATCACCATGGGCGGATATAACTTTGAAGCTGTCAAGGGATTCGTCTACCTTGGCTCACTGATGACCAGCGACAACAACACCAGCGCTGAGATAAAACGCAGAATCACTCTTGCCAACCGCTGTTTCTTTGGGCCCAAGATGCAATTGAGGAGAAGAGCCCTCTTCCGGAAAACCAAGGTGACACTATATAAGAGCTTTATCATCCCAGTCCTCCTTTACGGCACAGAGGCTTGGACCTTAACAAAAGCGGATGAAGATACCCTTGGTCGTTTCGAGAGGAAAATTCTGCGTTCTATCTACGGTCCCGTTTGTTCAAACGGTGTATAGAGGAGAAGATACATATAACGAAAAACTGTACGGGATGCACAGCGACATCGGCCTGGAACGACGACTACGGATACAGCGTCTAAGGTGGCTAGGCCATGTAGAGCGCATGGAAAATACAGCTCCGACCCGAAGAGTCTTCGAATCCACTCCGGATGGAAGGCGCGGCAGAGGACGGCTGCATCATTGGTGGCGCACGCAGGTGGAAGGGGACCTTAACCAACTGGGCGTGCTCGAAACAGCTGGACCGTGCCAGCTGGAGACGCTTGTTGGTTGAGACCCAGGTTCACCACGGAATGTAGCGCCACCTAAGTAAGTAAGTAAGATATGCCTTCAGTGCTGACCAAGCGCAATAAGTCCTACTCGTAGCTATAGATATACTATTAACATTAGCATGTCGGCGACGCGAACCCAAACGTTTTTCGTCTACCGTATTTTTGCACAATACGTCATCTGTATAGCTACAGATAGACTGCCATAAGCAGTGACGCGACCACACGAGATTTCACCCATCCAAAAAGCGCATAACGCTCGCATGTATAGCATATGACGCGAACCAATAAGATTATCCCCAACGCGGCTAAGGCAGCTTTCACTTCAAAAATTGTTTTTTTAATGTAATTCTGTAACGTCGGCCTCATATGTGTCGATGCCCCCACGAAAAACAAGGATGACTCCATCAAAGATGATTTCTTCGATCTCCCAGGCAGAACGCATGCCAAATGCCCCATCTATGACACTACATACTGGGAGCCGCTATTATTGATGTTCGTACTTTCCGCGGAGTGAACATCGATTCAGACCACTATGACGTCGGAAAACTACTATCGCCGGAAATCGCCAGTGCCTTTGCCAACCGCGTTTCCCTTAAGTTCTCCGATACACATCAATTCTCCACTCAGTCAGTAGGGCAACAATGGAGCCTGTGCAAAAAAGCCCTGAAGAGCATAGTCACAGAAGTGCTGGGCTTTCAAGCCCCACCACGACGAAATACTTGGTTCAATGACGAGTGTAGAAGGATTCATGCAGAAAAACAGGAGGCACACAAAGCCTCACTTCACAGAAAAACAAGAGCGGCTTGTGATCTCCAAGCCAAGTTACAGCGTAATTAGAGACGAGCTATATAACGCCATGATCACGAATCGGTGCAGAACTGACCGATAGTTTCGAAGTCAAAAATGGATTTAGACAGAGCGATGCGCTGTCGTGTGATTTTTTTAACATCGAAACTCGAAACTCCTTGCATACGCCGACGACATTGACATACATTACAGGTAGCGGGATGTTAATGAGGCGTTCGCGAGTATTGAGATTGAGGCGGCAAAAATTGGTTTGGCAGTTAATGAGGGCAAGACTAAATATCTGCTGTCATCGAAAAGGGACATTTACGTCTTGGCCAGAACGTGCATATTGGCAGATATAAATTTGAGGTGGTTTAGGGCTTCATATACCTCAGCTCCTTATATTTCTGTATTTTCCAGGTTTTCCGGAGAGAAGCTTCAGTGATGTAGAGCTAAAAGATTCGGCACACACCACGTCGGCCCCAAGGGTGCGCCACCGTGCATAAGCAAAGGCGGGACAGTTACAGAGAAAATGCTCTGCAGTGTCATCCTCCTCGCAACATGCAGCACAGATAGGCGTCGCACTTATGCCAAGCACGCGGAGGTGCATAGCAAAAGTGTAATGGCCCGTAGTGACTACCACAAGTCTTCTGTAGTCGATTTTCCTTAAAGACAGGAAAAATGCTCCGGACTTCTTGTAGACATTAGGGCATACGCGCTTTGTCATCCTGTATTCTAGATCATTCCTCACACAGTTGTGTGTATTAAACACCCAGCCGTTAATGTGGGAATTAACTTTGGACGCAGGTAGACCTAGAGCGGGTTCTGGTCCTGAGAAGCTCTCCTCTTAACCCATTCTGGCGAGTTCATCAGAGAACTCATTCCCTGGGATCCCAGAGTGGCCTGGAGCCCATACAAGACTTGATGGATTTAGTCTACCGACTCTGTTCAAGAAGGACTTGAGTTCGAACACTAATTTGGAGCCAGTTAAGGGGTTGCACAGCTTTGAGGGCAACTTGGCTGTCACTGCAGACGCAAGCGCCCCTTGCGCTCCTTGTGTTCTTTTTTACTGTTTGAGTGCAATAGTAGACTTGTCGAGAGCATAAAACTGACTGCAAAATTTGCGGCTGGCCGATTGGCCGTGTCTAAAGAGCTTACAACTGGAATGAGTATGGGAAATCGATGGCGTGACAGACTATATATGTATGTATGAATGTACAAGAGGGTTATTAGAAGCTTCATATCCTCCACGAGTTCGAAATAAGAAAAGGTTCCCAATATGTTCAAAGTATTCAAAATCTAAACATTGGTAAGAATATTTAGCTTAGATCGGCATATGGCAAATGCGTAAATATTGTTTTTTTGATCGTACGCTTGAGCATATTATTCTTGCTTTTTTCTATGACTAAATATTGAATTTTCATTGACGTCTTTTGCAAGTTTGCTTCTGTCTGTTTCATTTCTAGTTTCGAAGATATGTTTAATCGAATACGGTAAGAAATAAAACATGCCTACTTCTCCTATGATCTGTGAGGGAAAGTACAATACTGTGGCTCACAGATTAAAGCGAGAGACACGTAAAATCTTCCGGAAGCACTTCAAAGTGAAGGCAACACAATTCCGCTTGACCAAATAGCCAAACATATCTGTAAACATCTGAACAAAACAGTTCAGGTAATCATTATTTGAAAATATTGTGTTTTTGCCCCCATCATTTACTTAAAATCCACTTGTTATCAAAAATCGGCAAAACCCCCGATTTTACTTACTTGGCGCTGCCTGGCAACACTTCAACATTCAAGAACTCAAATAATTGTCTAAATTTTGAGCAGATACAGTGACTCAAAGTTAAAATGGGACCAGGCGAAAAGAAAGAATAAATGATATATAACTACTAGAGTAAAAAAATTAATTAATTCATTTAAAGATTTAATAATTAAGACTTACAAAATAAACATAGGAATTCAATTTGAAATCTAAATTATAAAATATGAGCAATAATATAAAAAAAAGCAATAAAGCGATCTCAAAGTTATATTGGAACACACCTACAAAGTTTATGTCACTTTTCAGGGAACTGTGATTTACCATGCTTTTCTATTGCAAATGACGTAGGAGATCCTCAGTTAACAGTCAGAATTAAATTGTCTTGTGTTCTTGAGGAAATGTGAGAATGGCGCCACAAACACCAGTTGAATTGTGAAAAATCATAATTCGTCTTTCTAGAAATAGCAAAACTGTGCGAGAAATTGCAGATATTTAAAGAAGAGGTCCAACGGTAGCATTTAACATTGTAAAACGTTACAAGGAATCTACAGAGTATAGCAATAAACCTAAACCAAATTTTCGGGGAAATATTTACGGGAGCAGAAGAGCGTTGGTTATTACGCCAACTGAAAAAAAAATTCCCATATTAGTGCTCCAAAACTTGGTGCACTAGCCGAAAAACATCTTCGTGGAAAAGCAAACTCAGAAACTGTGAGAATTGTCCTAAGAAGGCACAAGTTTAATGGCAGAGTAGCCTCTACCATTAGCCTCTCTTATTAGCAACCTCTTATTAGCAAAATTAATAAAAAGAAAGACAACGATTTTTCACTCTGGCACCATGTCATTTTTGCCGATGAGAGCAAATTTGACGTGTTTGGATCAGATGGTAGGTCATACGTGTGGACAAGTACCAATGAGGTGCTTAAGCAAAAGAACTTGAGGCCATTAATAAAAAATGGTGTGGCTCTGTGAATGTATGTGGTCCTATGTCGGCTTGAGGTCCAGAAAACCTTCACATAGTTGAAGGTAAAATGGACCAGAACATGTACCTCGAAATTTTGAAATCGAATTTAAGAGAAAGTGCAAAAGCATTGGAATCAAAGACGAATTTTATTTTTATTAAGACGGCGATCCCAAATACAAAGCCCATCGTGTTAGAAGTTGGCTGTTATACAACTGTCCCCACGTTTTGAATACACCACCTCGGTCTCCCGATCTAAACGCTATTGAGCATTTATGGAGTTATTTAGAGGAAAAGCATTAAAAATTGATTTCAAACGAAAACCCACTTAAAGTGGCTTTAACCGAAGAATGGACTAATATTGATTCCTACTGTCGAAACTTGTGGAATTTATGCCAGCTCGCTTAGCAGTAAGAAAGATACAAAAAGGGTTGCCAACTAAGTCTTAACTTTTGCAAAATGGGTTATAATTACACATAGTAACAATGTTTTTTCTTTTTTGTTTTTTTGTTCCATTATAACTGTGAGATCGCTTTATTGCTTTTTTTGAATCCCTGCGTTTACTTTTTTCGTCTTAATTATTAAATCTTTAAATGATCTAATAATTTTTTTTTGCTCCAGTACATATATAAACTATTATCTTTCATTTATTCTTTCTTTTCGCCTTGTTCCATTTTAACTTTGAGCAACTGTTAAAAAAAAAAAGCAAAAAAAAAAGAAAAGTAAACAAGGAAAAATTGGAATTGAAGTCACATCGTAGATACAAGTGCCCATAATGTATATAAAGCGCTTGCTCAGATCGAATGAGCTGTAGATACTCGTATTGTGTTCACTGATACAGTTCCATTCTTCTAGAATTTTTATCAAAATGATGTTCTCCAGATATTTTGCTCTAATTGCTCTTCTCGTGCTTTGCCTCACGGCACAGAGTGACGCTGGTATTGTCAAGAAAATCGAGGAAGCAACCGTAAGTTTCTCACACATGCACTTTTATAGTACAGCATGTTCGTCGCATTACTCGTATACATAATACACTTCGTCTCTTTAATGTCTGCAGAAAGAAGCCGGCCATACAGTAGAACATTTGGGAAAAGATGCAGTTAAAGCCATACCCACGGCTGTACATGTGGCGGAGATTGTCGGCGGGATTGCTGAAGCTGGCGCTTTGCTGGCTCTTATATTTTGAGAATAAATAAAAAAAAATATTTTGAATATATGTATAAAGAAGCGTTATAGGCAAGAACTTTTTAAATTATGGTTCCGGTTCAGCTTAAATTGTGTCCTTAGCCTATGCTCAACTATTTTCAGTAGAGTCTATGATTTATTATTCCTTTACACTTTCCTTCAACCCAAATGAGGCCAAAGACTAGACTGCAAATGCCAGTGTGTTACACAACTCGCAGAAGTGTGTTAGATGACACATACACATGACTCTAATTAGTGTGTTGCAGCAACACTTACTTACTTACTTTGATGCGCTACAGTTCGAGGTGAATCAGGGTCACATTCAACAAGCCTCTCCAGCCGGCACGATCTTTGGCCAGCCGCTTCCAGTGCCGCACGCCCAGTTGGTTGAGGTCCCTTTCCACCTGTGCGCGCCACCTTAGATGCCGTCGTCCTCTGCTGCGTCGTCCCTCAGGGTTGGAGTTGAAGACTCTTCGGGCCGAAGCGATGATGTCCATTCGATCTACATGGCCTAGCCATCTTAGACGTTGGATCCGAAGACGTCTAACTAGGCCGATGTCGCTGTACAACCCGTACAGTTCTTGGTTGAATCTCCTTCTCCACTCTCCGTTTACACAAACGGGACGAAAGACTACACGCAGAATTTTCCTCTCGAAACGTCCAAGAGCCTCTTCATCCGCTTTTGATAACGTCCAAGCCTCAGCGCTATAGAGGAGGATCGGGATGATTAAAGTTTTGTAGAAGGATACCTTAGTTTTTCTAGAGAGGGCTCTACTACTCAATTGCCTATTGAGTCCAAAGAAGCAGCGGTTAGCAAGAGTTGTTCTGCGTTTTATCTCAGCGCTGGCGTCGTTGCTTCTTGTCACGTAGGTAGACGAAGTCCTTGACTACTTCAAAAATAAAGCTGCCGAAGGTGAGGTACTGACCAAGACGTTGGCGTTGTGTGTCTTTTTTTGATGGCAGCATATATTTGGTCTTGTCCCCATTTACCCTTAGACCCACTTTAGCCGCTTCTGCTTGAATGCTTGCGAACGCCTCATTGACGTCTCGCTTTGTCCGCCAAATAACGTCAATGTCATCTGCATAGGCAAGCAATTGTGTAGACTTGAAGTAGACCGTACCTCTCGTATTGGCGGCAGAGTCGGCCAATGTTATAGAAATCACATGACAGTGCGTCACCCTGTCTAAAACCTTTTCTAACATCAAAGGGGGCCGGTTAGTTCACTTCCGACCTCAATGGAGCGGCGAGAGCTCTCCATAGTCATCTTGCACAGCCTAACGAATTTGGCAGGAATGTTAAAAACATGACATGGCTCTGTATAGCTCGTCTCTATAAACACTGTCCTACGCGGCTTTAAAGTCGACAAAAAGACGGTGTGTGTCGACCTGGAAATCAAGGGTCTTCTCCAAGATCTGCCGTAGTGTAAATATTTGGATTTCCTGGCCTGAAACCACACTGGTAGGAACCTATCAGACTGTCCACGGACGGTTTCAGGCACTTACACAGTACGGCACACAGTACACAGTAATTGGCGCAGTCATAGAGGTCTCCTTTCTTATAAACCGGGCAGATGAGATGAGTTGGTGCATGTTCCTGACCAGCTCATCGCCAGCTGCTTTAAACAGTTCCGCGAGGAGTCCGTCTGATCCAGCAGCTTTATAAGACTTAAGTTTCGATATCGCTATCTTAATATCGTCTAGGTCGGGTGAACGGGATTCTCTTTCGTCTTCGTCCATGGTTCGCTCTGCTTTGACTGATTGGGGAAATAATGTACTCCAATGCCAATGGTGGGATCTGCGCAACATTGAGTACAAAATCAAGTTACTCGCAACGGATAGTCCGTCGTTTCCTAGAAGCGGCTCCTATCTGGATCTTATGCTGATTGACTAGCGATTAGGACTGGCTGATACGAACGAATGGTCTACGAACTGTCTACGGACCGTCAACTACGACGGTGACGATTACGGACTCGGTGCCGTAATCCAAATACCGGACGAATTTGCAGAAATGGCAGAGTATGTCCAAACGCAGCCCTGCGATTATAGTAGGGCACGTTGGCCAGTCTTTACCAACTGCCTGACAAGAGCACTCACTTCGAGCGCCTCCTCCCCACCGACCAACAGGAACCTCTCAAACGATGAAATTGACAGGAACCTTATACAAATGGACGGAATAATTAAACAGACGATGGACGGAACGATACTACGCCAACGGCATCACGATGCCACTCCTATCAAGACTCAAACTCTTGTATAGTTTACCGACCGACAAAACTCGGAGGTCAGTACACTGTTGACCAAGTAAAATTACAAAATATCTGTAGGTCTGCACTGAGAGATAGATAGATATATTTCGTTCTTAAGCATTTATACAATGAATTTAGTTACCGCACAAAGTTAAGTACAGAGATTCGATATGTTATATATCTTTCTTCTGAAAAATAATGGTTTCGATTTTTCAAAGGTATTTTAAAGCTAAAAGAAGAACAAGCAATTCTGGAGGAAATACGATAAAAACCGTCAAAAAAAAATACAAAAAGGAAAAAATAAATAAGTAAATAAAAGCAACAAAAATAATGTTAAAAAAATAAACAAATAAGTAAATAAATATATAAATAAGAAATAAATAAATAAATAAATATAGAAATAAACAAATAAATAAGTAAATAAATATATAAATCAACAAATAGTAGTATTGACATGAATACATATATAAATAAATACGTAAAATAAATAAATAACGAAAAATAAATAAATTAAATAAATTAACAAGCAAAATTAACTTAACAATAATCATCGATGACTTGTTGTAGCAAAAATATCATGAACTAAGTCATTATCAGCAAAATCGCTGGAACTGAGAAACTTATTTGTAAGTTTCGATATCCTCGTTTGAATCAGTTCAACACCCGCTTTTTCGTGAAGGTAAAGAGCAGGATAATCCCATGCGAGATTTAACATAATTTTTAAGATCTTGTTTTGTGACACCTGTAGTTTTTTTATGTGACTCTAAGCACATTTACCCCAAACTGGACAGCCATAAAGAAGTATTGCCTGAAATATTACTTTCATTATTATTATTTTAAAAGGTAGCGATAATAATGACTTTCTGTTTATAAATGGATAGAGTGTATTAATTGCAATTTTTTACTTTGTTAATTGTCGCCCTAATATGTTCTCGAAACGTCAGTTTTTGGTCAAGGTAGATGCCCAGATACTTTACTGAGTTCTGAAAGTCGAAAGGTAGAAAACAAGCTTTTCTTTTTCGGGTGAAAAAGATTGCTTGTAACTTGTCTTCGTTTAATTTTATTTTCCGTTTATTATAGTAATCATGTAGGATTTCCATCGCATTTTTTAAATTGGTCTCAATATTAAGGGCAAACTCATGCGAAGAAAAGATAGCAGTGTCGTCAGCAAATATAGCTGCTTCACATTCCGGTAATTCTGGAAAGTCTGATGTATACAGATTGTAAAGTATAGGTGCTAAAACCGAACCTTGTGGTACACCTGAATGAAATGTTACAGAACCAGAGACAGCACTATTAACGTGTACTTCAAAACTTCTATCAGACAGAAAGCTTAAAACTATGTTGCACAGATAAAGTGGAAAATTCATATTTATCATTTTGTAGATAAGACCATTATGCCAAACTGAGTCAAAAGCCTTTTCGATATCGAGTAAAATCATGCCCGTTGATTTTCCTATCGAACGATTTCTTTTCACATAGTTACAGATCCTGAGTACTTGATGCGAAGTGCTGTGGAAGCGTCTAAACCCAAATTGTACATTAGGAAGTATACGGTTATTATCAACAAATTTCATGATCTTATCCTTAATGATCCTTTCCTAGATTTTACTTAAGTTGCTAAGCAAACTGATTGGTAGGTAACTATTTGGATTATCTGAAGGCTTACCTACTTTTGATATCGCCGAAACCTTAGCAATCTTTCACATGGAGGGGAAATACTGCAATTTTAAACAAGCATTGATAACGTATGCCACCATTTTTATTCCAAAACAAAATTCGTACTGTAAAATCCAACATCCCGCAGATAAATGAAATATTTGAGAAAAAATCAGAACGACTTTCAGGATCCGAGAACGTCCGACAACGAAGAGAGAGTGGCAAGAGTGGGAGCGGTCTTCCAGGAAGTGTACAAGGTGAATGAAAGCATTCGCCCGAACCACGACTTGGAGAACAGAGCCCTGTTAAACCACTTCTATCTACGAAACGATATTGAACATTGGCGATCCGAGAACCTCGGTCTCAACAGGTTCAGTGACGATTTCACGGCAAACAATGCCGTCATCAATGAAGGGACTAACCCACTTTTCGTTTCGACGGAGGATCTCCAGTTGACATTCATGTCACTCAGAAAGAAAAAGTCCGCGGGTATTGATGGTGTATCCAATGTGTGTGTATCCTCCCACCAGTGACTATAGAGAGGTACACCATCCTGTTTAACAATGCACTGAATAATGCATATTATCCGGTGCATTGGAAAACGGCGGTGATCCAACCAATCCCTAAGAGAGGCAAAGACTCCTCTAACCCGGCAACTCTCCGGTCGATAAGTCTCCTTCCGAGTATCTGCAAGGTCTTCGAGAAGGTAATCCATAGACCCCTGTCTAAAAGGGCTGAGGACAAAAATGTCATTCCGGATAACCAGTTCGGTTTCAGAGCGGGGCATGATACCATGCCGCGTCGAAACTCATCTAGGATATCCAATGGAATAAACGCCAGAATCAATGAACGGGTGCCTGTCTGGTTGACTTGGAAAAAGCCTTCGACACCGTATGGTTAGGAGGATTCTATTACCAGCTCAAACAGTTGGGCATAAGTAAACCATTGTTATATACATACATATGATCTATGACATGATGAAGGGTAGGAAGTTCGTGGTGAAAATTGCAAACGTGACTTCTACTCAAACATTCGATATTAAAAATGGACAGGGCACAGTGAACTCGCCGATCCTGTTCAGCATTTACATAAGCATCTGATAGTTTCTCTTCGCCAATCGATAGCGTACGCGGACGCCTTAATTACGTACAGATCAGGTCAAACGATCGACGTCATTGCTATTTTATTGCAGCGTGACTTCGACAAAACTCAGCAGTTCTGTGGTGACTGGAAGTTGAAAATCAATCCCATATATGTACACATATATGTACATATATACACATATACATATGTATATGTATATATGTATACATATGTATATTAGTTAAGTTAACTATTAGTAGGTTAAAGGTAGGCTAAGTTTAGTTAGTTTTAGTTAGAATAAGACAGAATAAGATAAAAATTTATCGTGTGCTAAGTTTTTGTTTTAATAACTTTTCTTAGATTTAAACAAATATTTAAACTGCAATTTTAAGCAATAAAATATATTGTTAAGAAGGTGCAAAACTGACAGCAAAAAAAAAAAAAACAGGGAACATGAACAAAGAATGCTCCCATGCAAAATGTGCGATACGACACTGCACTGAGGTGTAGCTAGTAAGTATTCATAAGTATGGAAAATTGTTGAGTTTGATTCGAGAGCTTGAACAGAAGAGACAATAAACTTATTTCTAGTATAATAATAAAACTAAAGTTGTTCATTTGATTTATGTTTATTATGTCTATGTTTATGTTGGCGTTACAGCCCATGAAGGACATAAGCCGAGCTTCTCTCAATCACCCAGGTTGTGTGTGATTTAATTTTCCCATGGGCGAAAGGGTCCTACAGTTTATTGCCTATTCCGAACGGCAAATTTCGAGAAGCGTTTCATGACAATTTTACTACAGGGGGTTTTGTAAGAACCTCTTTGAGGAGAAGCACCGTGAAAAACGTGCGATGACATGGCTGTTATGCCATGCGCAGACAATTCCAGCATCGATTCTATATTTTCATTATTCCCTTTATTACAAATGTCTTGCCACTACCAGCTGGTCAAGTTAAATATTTCAGCAATGTTAGGTAATGCATTGTATGAAACAGAATTGCTCGCTGCTCTTCATTGGTTCGGCGCATAAGACAATACATACAACGCCCGCTAAAGTTATGCTTCGTCGAATCGACGAAGTACATCTTAAAATCTACCTACTCCTTACTTCGGTAACCTTATTATTTTTTTATAAATAATAAATAAGATTTATTATTAGCATCGACATGCTTTCTGTACTTAAAAATAAAATGAACGCTATCAGTTAATTTTGTTACACAAACAGCGATTGGTTTAAAAAAAGAAAAATTAAAAATAATCAAATAATATTCCATTAAGAAATGATTACAAAAATTAAAAGTATTAATCCAAATCAACTGTAAAAATAAAAAATAAATAAAAAAAATGTATATATACAAGAGGCACAAGCCAAATTTTTGTTCACCGCAGATGCTTTTTTGCACTTATATCACGAAGATTTTGTCGTTCGCCTCGTTGAATATGGACAAAATGGGCACATTTTTCTTTTTTTTTTTTTTTCTGATACCGATTCTAGGATATTGTGCATATTTTTTCCTCGAACATCAGTCAAAACATTTTCAATGTTCCTCCTAGTTTAGAGAAGGTGTCTCCAGTCTTAGTGACACATACTGCTCAACAAGGTCACAATGTAATGTTTTCATAAACACTCGACAGTTTAAGGGTTTCTGTTTGCTGTCAAACATATTGTATGTGTAGATTATGAAATTGTTAATAAATGCCATGCCATAAAAGTGACACATACAGGGTTCGTTTTTCGAGATCAACTCGAGACAACTCCGTTTGTCTGATTATAAAATTTGGCTTGTACGACAGCAGCGTCAGTTCCTTGTCGTAACAAAACATTGATGTACTACATTTGCGTTTGCGCCCTTTTTCATTTCGCATTTTGTACATATGTACATATATCGTTCGTTAGAAATATGTATGTTATTAAAAACATTGCTACGGTTCAATAATGAATTTACATTGACTGGTTAGTCCCCGGGCTGGTGAACTACATATGTACATATGTATGTATATTCAAACCATATCGATGACTTACCTTTTTTGTTAACCACTTGTAGTTGTTTTCGCCTCGAAGAATAGTTTTGGTAAATTCTATTAAGCCTGATTTTTCCCTGAGTACATAGATTGAGGGGGATATTGTCTTCATCCGAATCAGAAATATCATCTGAAGATGGGACTTCGCTTTCAAGTTCATCGGCATCCTCCATAACAAAGTCATCACTACTACTTTTTAAATCTCCTTGAATCTCATCGTCTTCTGAAATAAAATCGTCTTCGCACGATTCTGCTGGCCGGAACTCATTTTATTACTCCTTCGTAAAATAAACAACGAAAAACAGCTCAAATAAAACAAACACATGCAAGGAAAAAAAAATCACACAAAAGTTATCCCTCGTCGTTTCGACGAATACATCTACGTACATACACACATACGTAAACGAGTTTCCATTGATCGCAGAATATCATACGTTCGTTCACTGATAGAGATCACCACCTAATGATGTACGGAGATACATAGAATTAAAAGGGATGAATAGTTTTAAGGATGTCATCAAAAATAAAATATGCAGTTGTTAGTCGATTCGACGAAGGATAATCATCCAGTGTTAACATTGTATGTGTGTATATTGGCGTCAGTTTCCATGAAGGACCTGAGCCGAGCTTCCCTCAATCACCCCCATGTTATGTGTGATTTCATTTTCCCATAGGTGAAAGGGACCTACAGTTTACTGTCGGTTCCGAACGGCGAATTTCGAGAAGCTTTTCATGACAAATTTACTACAGGGGGTTCTGTCAGAACCCCGCTGAGGAAAAACACCGTAAAAAACCCGTTCGATGACATGGCTGTGTCGGGATTCGATCCCGTGTCATCGGCGTCAGAGGCCAAGACACTACCCACTGCGCCAGGGTGCTCTCAAGGGTTAACATTGCAAGCTGTAAATCATAATTTATCTTTGCATTCGGATCATAATATCAATCTTGAAATGGATTTTGATCAGGAAGCCTACCAACAACATCTCTTATTTTTTCATTATCATCTGGAACTTCTTCACGTCATAATTCTCGACAAAATTGTAATGTTCTTTCAACGTCTTGTCGGACTCAAACTCTTTCCTTTTCTGTAATATCAGATCTACAATTTAATGAATTTCATTTCTTCAAGAATACGCCTTCTCATGACGAAATTGAATATGTAGTTACCATTTCTCTCTTATATTCAATGAAACAACAGTCATTCATAATTACGAGAACATATGTATTGCTTTATGTTTCTTTCGCTGTTTTTGTAGTATGTACCTACAACGAATTGCGTGAGTATATGTTTGTATGTATGCACAGGCCGCTGTGCATGCGGTAGCTGGTGATTGAGCAGTAGATGTTATATATTATACGTGTATGGCGAGCAAACAGAGCAAAGAAGTTGATCGCGATTAATATGGCAAACGCCAGTTTTCATCGCTCAATCCAAGTTGACGCACAGCCTCCGCGTGGCTGTAGGTAGTGAACCAGTGTGTGCGGCGACCCAACCACTTGTTCCTGGGGAAAGAGGAACCTGGCCCTCCAGGTTGGGGGTTGTGCTTAGGCTAATATCCCTATCAAGTAAAAACCTACTTGTTCCGAAACAATAACAAGCCTCGGATACGGACGAATACAAAGCTGACGACCCCTGCAAACGACTAACGGACTTGAGAGTCTGCACCTGGAATGTTAGGTCCCTTAACAGACCGGGTGCAGGCGATCAATTGGAGCAAACCCTCAACTGCTATAAAGCAGATATAACCGCACTCCAAGAAGTGCGAAAAACGGCGACATCTACTACGGGAACTGCTACAAGGAGAACAAACAGCGCCTATTCGGATGCGGATTCGTTATTCGAGGAAGACTCCGACAAAAAGTCTTAAGCTTCCGAGACATAAGCGAACGCCTCATAACAATCCGCATCAAAGCTAAATTTGGAAACATTAGCTTAATATGCGCTCACGCCCCAACGGAAGAAAAGGACGATCGACTCAAGGAAGAATTCTACGATCTCCTAGACAGAACATATGTATGCCCAATGCCCCACCTACGATACAAAAATAGTCCTAGGAGATTTTAATGCAAAACTGGGCAAAGAGGACATATTTGAGTCGATCATAGGAAAGCATAGCAAGCACGCGATTCCCCCATCTCAACATCCACAAGGGTACCTGGCGGTCTTTTGATCAATCGACCACCAACCAGATTGATCACATTGCGATCGACGCCAGACACTCCTCCTGTATTCTCGACGTATGAACCTTCCGAGGGGCCAACATCGACTCGGACCACTACCTTGCTGTAGCCAAGGTACGAATGAGGATATCAAGAATGTTTAGGAGTCGAGTAGCACAACGTAAGCTTAACGTCGGAAAGCTACAATCGCAAGAGACTGCCAGAATCTTTGCCGATCGTGTCTCCTCCAACCTTTCTCAAAATCCGCCCACAGCAGCACAAGCAATAGAGCAGGAATGGACGCATTGCCAGAGCGCCGTCAGAGACGCTGCCTCAGAGGTGCTGGGTTTTAAACCGCCACCACCTAGAAACCTCTGGTTCGATGAATAATGGGAACAAGCCCATGCAGCAAAAGAAGAGGCATATTAAGCCATGCTGCAATGACGGACGAGAACTGCTCGCTAAATCTATGAGCAGAAGAGAAGAGAGGAACCCACGCTTTTCAGAGGAAAGAAGAGAGAGCACGGAAAGCGTGAGATCGAGGAGATGGAGAGATGCTTCCGCAGGAATGACGCCCGTAAGTTTTACAATATGGTAAAATGAACATGCCATGGCTACAAGGCCAGAGCGGCGGCCTGCAGAGTTGAAAATGGAAAACTGGTAGTAGAGTCGAAGTCGATGCTGAGGATTTGGAAAGATCACTTCTTCAGACTGTATAACGGCGATGATAGACAGGATATCGCTGTCAGGCAGAACGAGCCATTCGTAATGGACGACAATGAAACAGAATTCAGTCCACCCGACCAAGACGAAGTCAAAATAGCGATATCAAGACTTAAGTCTAATAAAGCGGCCTGCGCAGACGGCCTGTCTGCTGAGCTTCTTAAGGCGGCTGCAGATGAGCTGGTAAGGTGCTTGCACCATCTCATTTGCAAGGTGTGGTTGGAGGAAAGCACGCTCGACGAACGGAATCTCAGCATCGTTTGCCCGGTCCATGAGAAAGGAGACCCCTATAACTGCACCAACTATAGGGGAATAAGTCTCCTTACCATCGCATATAAGATCTTCTCTGCCGTATTGTGTGAACGCCTGTGTGGTTTCAGGTCAGGTAAATCCACAATAGACCAAATGTTTACGCTACGGCAGATCTTGCAGAAGACTCACCACCTTTTCGTCGATTTCAAAGCTGCATATGACAGCGTGTATAGAGATGAGCTATACAAAGCCATGTCTAGTCTTAACATCCCTGCCAAACTCGTCCGACTGTGCAGGATGACAATGGAGAATTTTCGCTGCTCCATTAAGTTCTGTAATGCGCAAACCGAGACTTTTGATGTTAAAAAAGGATTTAGGCATGGTGACGCGCTGTCATGCAACTTTTTCAACATCGTGCTTGAAAAGATCGTGCAAGAGTCACTGGCCATCACAATTGCAATTGCTTGCGTACGCCGACGACATTGACGTGATTGGACGAACACAGCGAGACTTCAATGAGGCCTTTGTAAGCATTGAGGTAGAAGCGGCTAAGATGGGTCTCGAGGTTAATGAGGGTAAAACCAAATATCTGCTTTCATCTAAAAGAGACGGGCAACACCGACGTATTGGCCAGAACATCACCATGGGCGGGTATAACTTTGAAGCTGTCAAGGAATTCGTCTACCTTGGCTCACTGATGACCAGCGACAACAACACCAGCGCTGAGATAAAACGCAGAATCACTCTTGCCAACCGCTGTTTCTTTGGGCCCAAGATGCAATTAAGAAGAAGAGCCCTCTTCCGGAAAACCAAGGTGACACTATATAAGAGCTTAATCATCCCAGTCCTCCTTTACGGCACAGAGGCTTGGACCTTAACAAAAGCGGATGAAGATACCCTTGGTCGTTTCGAGAGGAAAATTCTGCGTTCTATCTACGGTCCCGTTTGTTCAAACGGTGTATAGAGGAGAAGATACATATAACGAAGAACTGTACGGGATGCACAGCGACATCGGCCTGGAACGACGACTACGGATACAGCGTCTAAGGTGGCTAGGCCATGTAGAGCGCATGGAAAATACAGCTTCGACCCGAAGAGTCTTCGAATCCACTCCGGATGGAAGGCGCGGCAGAGGACGGCTGCATCTTTGGTGGCGCACGCAGGTGGAAGGGGACCTTAACCAACTGGGCGTGCTTGAAACAGCTGGCCAAAGACCGTGCCAGCTGGAGACGCTTGTTGGTTGAGACCCAGGTTCACCACGGAATGTAGCGCCACCTAAGTAAGTAAGTAAGATATGCCTTCAGTGCTGACCAAGCGCAATAAGTCCTACTCGTAGCTATAGAAATACCTACTATTAACATTAGCATGTCGGCGACGCGAACCCAAACGTTTTTCGTCTACCGTATTTTTGCACAATACGTCATCTGTATAGCTACAGATATACTGCCATAAGCAGTGACGCGACCACACGAGATTTAACCCATCCAAAAAGCGCATAACGCTCACATGTATAGTATATGTATGCGAGCATGTCGGTGACGCGAACCAATAAGATTATCCTCTACCAAAAAATGCCCAACGCGGCTAAGGAAGTTTTCACTTCAAAAATAATTTTTTTAATGTAAAATCTGTAACGTCGGCCTCATATGTGTCGATGCCCCCACGAAAAACAAGGATGACTCCATCAAAGATGATTTCTTCGATCTCCCAGGCAGTACATATGCCAAATGCCCCAGCTATGACACTACATACTAGGAGCCACTGTTATTGATGTTCGTACTTTCCGCGGAGTAAACATCGACTCAGACCACTATGACTTCGGAAAACTACTATCGCCGGAATCCGCCAGTGCCTTTGCCAACCGCGTTTCCCTTAAGTTCTCCGATACACATCAATTCTCCACTCAGTCAGTAGGGCAACAATGGAGCCTGTGCAAAAAAGCCCTGAAGAGCATAGTCACAGAAGTGCTGGGCTTTCAAGCCCCACCACGACGAAATACTTGGTTCGATGACGAGTGTAGAAGGATTCATGCAGAAAAACAGGAGGCATACAAAGCCTCACTTCACAAAAAAACAAGAGCGGCTTGTGATCTCCAAGCCAAGTTACAGCGTAATTAGAGACGAGCTATATAACGCCATGATCACGAATCGGTGCAGAACTCACCGATAGTTTCGAAGTCAAAAATGGATTTAGACAGAGCGATGCGCTGTCGTGTGATTTTTTTAACATCGAAACACGAAACTCCTTGCATACGCCGACGACATTGACATACATTATATGTAGCGGGATGTTAATGAGGCGTTCGCGAGTATTGAGATTGAGGCGGCAAAAATTGGTTTGGCAGTTAATGAGGGCAAGACTAAATATCTGCTGTCATCGAAAAGGGACATTTACGTCTTGGCCAGAACGTGCATATTGGCAGATATAAATTTGAGGTGGTTTAGGGCTTCATATACCTCAGCTCCTCATATTTCTGTATTTTCCCGGTTTTCCGGAGAGAAGCTTCAGTGATGTAGAGCTAAAAGATTCGGCACACACCACGTCGGCCCCAAGGGTGCGCCACCGTGCATAAGCAAAGGCGGGACAGTTACAGAGAAAATGCTCTGCAGTGTCATCCTCCTCGAAACATGCAGCGAAGATAGGCATCGCACTTATGCCAAGCACGCGGAGGTGCATAGGAAAAGTGTAATGGTGACTACCACAAGTCTTCTGTAGTCGATTTTCCTTATAGACAGGAAAAATGCTCCGGACTTCATGTAGACATAAGGGCATACGCGCTTTGTCATCCTGTATTCTGGATCATTCCTCACACAGTTGTGTGTATTAAACACCCAGCCGTTAATGTGGGGATTAACCGTGGACGCAGGTAGACCTAGAGCGGGTTCAGGTCCTGAGAAGCTCTCCTCTTAACCCATTCTGACGAGTTCATCAGAGAACTCATTTCCTGGGATCCCGGAGTGGCCTGCAGCCCATACAAGACTTGATGGATTTAGTCTACCGACTCTGTTCAAGAAGGACTTGAGTTCGAACACTAATTTGAAGCCAGTTAAGGGGTTGCACACAGCTTTGAGTGCAACTTGGCTGTCACTGCAGACGCAAGCGCCCCTTGCGCCCCTTGTGTTCTTTTTTACTGTTTGAGTGCAATAGTAGACTTGTCGAGAGCATACAACTGACTGCAAAGTTAGCGGCTGGCAGATTGGCCGTGTCTAAAGAGCTAACAACTGAAATGAGTATGGGAAATCGTTGGCGAGACAGACTTTATATGTATGAATGTACAAGAGGGTTATTAGAAGCTTCATATCCTCCACGAGTTCGAAATAAGAAAAGGTTCCCAATATGTTCAACGTATTCAAAATCTAAACATTGGTAAGAATATTTAGCTTAGATCGGCATATGGCAAATGCGTAAATATTGTTTTTTTGATCGTACACTTGAGCATATTATTCTTACTTTTTTCTATGATTAAATATTGAATTTTCATTGACGTCTTTTGCATGTTTGCTTCTGTCTGTTTCATTTCTAGTTTCGAAGATATGTTTAATCGAATACGGTAAGAAATACAACATGCCTACTTCTCCTATGATCTGTGGGGGAAAGTACAATACTGTGGGTCACAGATTAAAGCGAGAGACACGTAAAACCTTCCGGAAGCACTTCAAAGTGAAGGCAACACAATTCCGCTTGACCAAATAGCCAAACATATCTGTAAACATCTGAACAAAACAGTTCAGGTAATCATTATGTGAAAATATTGTGTTTGCTCCCATCATTTACTTAAAATCCACTTCTTATCAAAAATCGGCAAAACCCCCGGTTTTACTTATCTGGCGCTACATGGCAACACTTCAACATTCAAGAACTCAAAAAATTGTCTAAATTTTGAGCAGATACAGTGACTCAAAGTTAAAATGGAACAAGGCGAAAAGAAAGAATAAATGATATATAACGACTAGAGTAAAAAAATTAATTAATTCATTTAAAGATTTAATAATTAAGACTAACAAAATAAACATAGGAATTCAATTTGAAATCTAAATTATAAAATATGAGCAATAATATAAAAAAAAAATGCAATAAAGCGATCTCAAAGTTGTAATGGAACACACCTACAAAGTTTATTTCACTTTTCAGGGAACTGTGATTTACCATGCTTTTCTATTGCAAATGACGTAGGAGATCCTCAGTTAACAGTCAGAATTAAATTGTCTTGTGTTCTTGAGGAACTATGAGAATGGCGCCACAAACACCAGTTGAATTGTGAAAAATCATAATTCATCTTTCTAGAAATAGTAAAACTGTGCGAGAAATTGCAGATATTTAAAGCAGAGGTCCAACAGTAGTATTTAACATTGTTAAACGTTACAAGGAATCTACAGAGCATAGCAATAGACCTAAACCAAATTTTCGGGGAAATAAAATTCCCATATTAGGCTAGTGTACTAGCCGAAAAACATCTTGGTAGAAAAGCAAACTCAGAAACTGTGAGAATTGTCTTTAGAAGGCACAAGTTTAATGGCAGAGTAGCCTCTACCATTAGCCTCTCTTATTAGCAACCTCTTATTAGCAAAATTAATAAAAAGAAAGACAACGATTTTTCGCTCTGGAACCATGTCATTTTTGCCGATGAGAGCAAATTTGACGTGTTTGGATCAGATGGTAGGTCATACGTGTGGAGAAGTACCAATGAGGAGCTTAAGCAAAAGAACTTGATGCCATTAATATGGTGGTGGCTCTGTGAATGTATATGGTCCCAGGTCGGCTTAAGGTCCAGAAAACCTTCACATAGTTGAAGGTATAATGGACCAGAATATGTACCTCGAAATTTGGAAATCGAATTTAAGAGAAAGTGCAAAAGCATTGGAATCAAAGACGAATTTTATTTTTATTAAGACAGCGATCCCAAACACAAAGCCCATCGTGTTAGAAGTTGGCTGTTATACAACTGTCCCCACGTTTTGAATACACCACCTCGGTCTCCCGATCTAAACGCTATTGAGCATTTATGGAGTTATTTAGAGGAAAAGCATTAAAAATTGATTTCAAACGAAAACCCACTTAAAGTGGCTTTAACCGAAGAATGGACTAATATTGATTCCTACTGTCGAAACTTGTGGAATCTATGCCAGCTCGCTTAGCAGTAAGAAAGATACAAAAAGGGTTGCCAACTAAGTCTTAACTTTTGCAAAATGGGTTATAATTACATATAGTAGTTACAATGTTTTTTTTCTTTTTTGTTTTTTTGTTCCCTTATAACTGTGAGATCGCTTTATTGCTTTTTTTGAATCCCTGCGTTTACATTTTTCGTCTTAATTATTAAATCTTTAAATGATCTAATAATTTTTTTTTGCTCCAGTACATATATAAACTATTATCTTTCATTTATTCTTTCTTTTCGCCTTGTTCCATTTTAACTTTGAGCAACTGTTAAAAAAAAAAGCAAAAAAAAAAAGAAAAGTAAACAAGGAAAAATTGGAATTGAAGTCACATCGTAGATACAAGTGCCCATAATGTATATAAAGCGCTTGCTCAGATCGAATGAGCTGTAGATACTCGTATTGTGTTCACTGATACAGTTCCATTCTTCTAGAATTTTTATCAAAATGATGTTCTCCAGATATTTTGCTCTAATTGCTCTTCTCGTGCTTTGCCTCACGGCACAGAGTGACGCTGGTATTGTCAAGAAAATCGAGGAAGCAACCGTAAGTTTCTCACACATGCACTTTTATAGTACAGCATGTTCGTCGCATTACTCGTATACATAATACACTTCGTCTCTTTAATGTCTGCAGAAAGAAGCCGGCCATACAGTAGAACATTTGGGAAAAGATGCAGTTAAAGCCATACCCACGGCTGTACATGTGGCGGAGATTGTCGGCGGGATTGCTGAAGCTGGCGCTTTGCTGGCTCTTATATTTTGAGAATAAATAAAAAAAAATATTTCGATTATATGTATAAAGAAGCGTTATAGGCAAGAAGTTTTTAAATTATAGTTCCGGTTCAGCTTAAGTTGTGTCCTTAACATATGCTCAACTATTTTCAGTAGAGTCTATGATTTAATATTCCTTTACACTTTCCTTCAACCCGAATGAGGCCACAGACCAGACTGCAAATGCCAGTGTGTTACACAAATCGCAGAAGTGTGTTAGATGACACATACACATGACTCTAATTAGACCTTAAGTGTGTTGCAGCAACACTTACTTACTTACTTTGATACGCTACAGCTCGGGGTGAACCAGGGCCGCAATCAACAAGCCTCTCCAGCCGGCACGATCTTTGGCCAGCCGCTTCCAGTGCCGCACGCCCAGTTGGTTGACGTCCCTTTCCACCTGTGCGCGCCACCTTAGATGCGGTCGTCCTCTGCTGCGTCGTCCCTCGGGGTTGGAGTCGAAGACTCTTCGGGCCGAAGCGATGATGTCCATTCGATCTACATGGCCTAGTCATCTTAGACGTGGGATCCGAAGACGTCTAACTAGGCCGATGTCGCTGTACAACCCGTAAAGTTCTTGGTTGAATCTCCTTCTCCACTCTCCGTTTACACAAACGGGACGAAAGACTGCACCCAGAACTTTCCTCTCGAAACGCCCAAGAGCCTCTTTAGCCGCTTTTGATAACGTCCAAGCCTCAGCGCTATAGAGGAGGATCGGGATGATTAAAGTTTTGTAGAGGGATACCTTAGTTTTTCGAGAGAGGGCTCTACTACTCAATTGCCTCTTGAACCCAAAGAAGTAGCGGTTGGCAAGAGTTGTTCTGCGTTTTATCTCAGCGCTGGCGTCGTTGCTGCTTGCCACGTAGGTAGACCAAGTCCTTGACTACTTCAAAATTATAGCTGCCGAAGGTGACGTACTGACCAAGACGTCGGCGTTGTGTGTCTTTCTTTGATGGCAGCATATATTTGGTCTTGTCCCCATTTACCCTTAGACCCACTTTAGCCGCTTCTGCTTCAATGCTTGCGAACGCCTCATTGACGTCTCGCTTTTTCCGCCCAATAACGTCAATGTCATCTGCATAGGCAAGCAATTGTGTAGACTTGAAGTAAATCGTACCTCTCGTATTGGCTGCAGAGTCCCGGACGATCTTTTCCAATACGATGTTATAGAAATCACATGACAGTGCGTCACCCTATCTAAAACCTTTTCTAACATCAAAGGGGGCCAGTTAGTTCACTTCCGACCTTAATGGAGCAGCGCGAGTTCTCCATAGTCATCCTGCACAGTCTGACGAGTTTGGCAGGAATGTTAAAACATGACGTGGCTCTGTATAGCTCGTCTCTATAAACACTGTCATACGCGGCTTTGAAGTCGACTAAAAGATGCTGTGTATCGACATGGAAATCAAGGGTCTTCTCCAAGATCTCCAAGATCTGTGTAAACATTTGGTCTATCGTAGATTTCCTGGCCTGAAACCACACTGGTGGGAACCTATCACATTGTCCACGAACGGTTTCAGGCACTTACACAGTACGGCACACAGTACACAGTAATTGGCGGAGTCATATAGGTCTCCTTTCTTATGAACCGGGCAGATGAGATGAGTTGGTGCATGTTCCTGACCAGCTATCGGCAGCTTCTTTAAACAGTTCTGCGGGGAGTCTGTCTGATCCAGCAGCTTTATAAGACTTAAGTTTCGATATCGCTATCTTAACATCGTCTAGGTCGGGTGAACGGGATTCTCTTTCGTCTTCGTCCATTGTGAATGGTTCGCTCTGCTTTGACTATCATGGCCGTTATACAATCTTCAGAAGTGGTCCTTCCACAATCTCAGCATCGACTGTGACTCCACTACTAGTTGTCCGTGCTCATCCCTGCAGGCTTCTGCTCTGCTGTTCGTTTTACCTTTTGGTAAAATTTTCGAACATCGTTCCTGCAGTAACATCTCTCCATCTCCTCGATCTCGCGCTTCTCGTGCTCCTTCTTTTTCCTCCTCAGAAGCACATGCTCCTGCCTCCTTTTCTGTTCATAGAGCTCGCGGGCAGGTCTCGTCCACCGATACTAGAGGCTTGTATTGTGTGTACCCCCCTCAGAACATAGTGTCGTGTCGGCCTATGCACCCGAAGCACCTCAATCCAACATCTTTATTACAGAGCTCGAGACACTCTTTCGTTTTTTGCGCCTGATCTCGGCGGAGAATTATTACGTTTTGGTCGGGGAGTTGAATGCCAAACAAGGTGATTGGGGAAATAACGTACTCAACACCAGAGGGAGCCCACTAAGCCAATGGTGGGATCTGCGCAACATTGAGTACAAAATCAAGTTACTCGCAACGGATAGCCCGTCGTTTCCTAGAAGCGGCTCCTATCTGGATCTTATGCTGATTGACTAGCGATTAAGACTGGCTGATACAAACGAATGGTCTACGAACTGTCTACGGACCGTCGACTACGACAGTGCCGATTACGGACTCGGTGCCGTAATCCAAATACCGGACGATTCGTACTGTAAAATCGAACATCCCGCAGATAAATAAAATATTTGAGAAAAAATCAGAACGACATTCAGGATCCGAGAACGTCCGACAACGAACGTCTACTACGTGATCGAGGATCCTCACGAGAGAGTGGCAAGAGTGGGAGCGGTCTTCCAGGAAGTGTACAAGGTGAATGAAAGCATTCGCCCGAACCACGACATGGAGAACAGAGCCCTGTTAAGCCACTTCTATCTACGAAACGATATTGAACATTGGCGATCCGAGAACCTCGGTTTCAACAGGCTCAGTGACGATTCCACGGCAAGCAATGCCGTCATCAATGAAGGGACTAACCCACTATTCGTTTCGACGGAGGACCTCCAGTTGACCTTCGTGTCACTCAGAAAGAAAAAGTCGCGGGTATTGATGGTGTATCCAATGTGTGTGTGTATCCTCCCACCAGTGACTATAGAGAGGTACACCATCCTGTTTAACAGTGCACTGAATAATGCATATTATCCGGTGCATTGGAAAACGGCGGTGATCCAACCAATCCCTAAGAGAGGCAAAGATTCCTCTAACACGGCAAATCTCCGGTCGATAAGTCTCCTTCCGAGTATCTGCAAGGTCTTCGAGAAGGTAATCCATAGACCCCTGTCTAAAAGGGCTGAGGACAAAAATGTCATTCCGGATAACCAGTTCGGTTTCAGAGCGGGGCATGATACCATGCCGCGTCGAAACTCATCTAGGATATCCAATGGAATAAACGCCAGAATCAATGAACGGGTGCCTGTCTGGTTGACTTGGAAAAAGCCTTCGACATCGTATGGTTGGGAGGATTCTATTACCAGCTCAAGCATGCATATGATCTATGACATGATGAAAGGTAGAAAGTTCGTTGTAAAAATTGCCAACGTGATTTCTACTCAAACATTCGAAATTAAAAATGGACAGGGCACAGTGAACTCGCCGATCCTTTTCAGCATTTATATCAACAATCTGATAGTCTCTCTTCGCCAATCGATAGCGTACGCGGGCGACTTAATTGCGTACAGATCAGGTCAAACGATCGACGTCATTACTATTTTGTTGCAGCGTGACTTCGACAAAACTCAGCAGTTCTGTGATAACTGGAACTGGAACACATATATGTACATATATACACATATACATATGCATATGTATATGTATCTGCATATATACATATGTATAATAGTTAAGGTAACTATTAGTAGGTTAAGGGTAGGCTAAGTTTAGTTAG
Source organism: Eumerus sabulonum (assembly GCA_951905685.1). Classification (NCBI taxonomy): domain Eukaryota; kingdom Metazoa; phylum Arthropoda; class Insecta; order Diptera; family Syrphidae; genus Eumerus; species Eumerus sabulonum. Next base: position 163,243,676 of record OX645060.1, on the reverse strand, counting down.
TTTTAGTTAGAATAAGACAGAACAAGATAAAAATTGATCGTATGCTAAGTTTTTGTTTTAATAACTTTTCTTAGATTTTAACAAATGTTTTAAATGCAATCTTAAGCATTAAAATATATTGTTAGGAAGGTGCAAGGCTGACAGCAAAAAAAAACTGGGAACATGAACAAAGAATGCTCCCCTGCAAAATGTGCGATACGACACTGCACTGAGGTGTAGCTAGTAAGTATTCATAAGTATGGAAAATTGTTGAGTTTGATTCGAGAGCTTGAACAGAAGAGACAATAAACTTGTTTCTAGTATAATAATAAAACTAAAGTTGTTCATTTGATTTATGTTTATGTTTATGTTGGCGTTACAGCCCATGACGGACATAAGCCGAGCTTCTCTCAATCATCAATGTTGTGTGTGATTAATTTTTCCCATGGGTGAAAGGGACCTACAATTTTTTGCCTATTCCGAACGGCAAATTTCGAGAAGCTTTTCATGACAATTTTACTACAGGGGGTTTTGTAAGAACCGCTTTGAGGAGAAGCACCGTGATAACACGTGCGATGACATGGCTGTTATGCCATGCGCAGACAATTCCAGCATCGATTCTATATTTTCATTATTCTCTTTATTACAAATGTCTTGCCACTACCAGCTGGTCAAGTTAAATATTTCAGCAATGTTAGGTAATGCGTTGTATGAAACAGAATTGCTCGCTGCTCTTCATTGGTTCGGCGCATAAGACAATACATACAACGCCCGCTAAAGTTATGCTTCGTCGAATCGACGAAGTACATCTTAAAACCTACCTACTCCTTACTTCGGTAACCTTTTTAATTTTTCATAAATAATAAATAAGATTTATTATTAGCATCGACATGCTTTCTGTACTTAAAAATAGAATGAACGCTATCAGTTAATTTTGTTACACAAACAGCGATTGGTTTAAAAAAAGAAAAATTAAAAATAATCAAATAATATTCCATTAAGAAATGATTACAAAAATTAAAAGTATTAATCCAAATCAACTGTAAAAATAAAAAAAAATAAAAAAAATGTATATATACAAGAGGCACAAGCCAAATTTTTGTTCACCGCAGATGCTTTTTTGCACTTATATCACGAAGATTTTGTCGTTCGCCTCGTTGAATATGGACAAAATGGGCACATTTTTCTTTTTTTTTTTTTTTCTGATACCGATTCTAGGATATTGTGCATATTTTTTCCTCGAACATCAGTCAAAACATTTTCAATGTTCCTCCTAGTTTAGAGAAGGTGTCTCCAGTCTTAGTGACACATACTGCTCAACAAGGTCACAATGTAATGTTTTCATAAACACTCGACAGTTTAAGGGTTTCTGTTTGCTGTCAAACATATTGTATGTGTAGATTATGAAATTGTTAATAAATGCCATGCCATAAAAGTGACACATACAGGGTTCGTTTTTCGAGATCAACTCGAGACAACTCCGTTTGTCTGATTATAAAATTTGGCTTGTACGACAGCAGCGTCAGTTCCTTGTCGTAACAAAACATTGATGTACTACATTTGCGTTTGCGCCCTTTTTCATTTCGCATTTTGTACATATGTACATATATCGTTCGTTAGAAATATGTATGTTATTGAAAACATTGCTACGGTTCAATAATGAATTTACATTGACTGGTTAGTCCCCGGGCTGGTGAACTACATATGTACATATGTATGTATATTCAAACCATATCGATGACTTACCTTTTTTGTTAACCACTTGTAGTTGTTTTCGCCTCGAAGAATAGTTTTGGTAAATTCTATTAAGCCTGATTTTTCCCTGAGTACATAGATTGAGGGGGATATTGTCTTCATCCGAATCAGAAATATCATCTGAAGATGGGACTTCATCGGCATCCTCCATAACAAAGTCATCACTACTACTTTTTAAATCTCCTTGAATCTCATCGTCTTCTGAAATAAAATCGTCTTCGCACGATTCTGCTGGCCGGAACTCATTTTATTACTCCTTCGTAAAATAAACAACGAAAAACAGCTCAAATAAAACAAACACATGCAAGGAAAAAAAAATCACACAAAAGTTATCCCTCGTCGTTTCGACGAATACATCTACGTACATACACACATACGTAAACGAGTTTCCATTGATCGCAGAATATCATACGTTCGTTCACTGATAGAGATCACCACCTAATGATGTACGGAGATACATAGAATTAAAAGGGATGAATAGTTTTAAGGATGTCATCAAAAATAAAATATGCAGTTGTTAGTCGATTCGACGAAGGATAATCATCCAGTGTTAACATTGTATGTGTGTATATTGGCGTCAGTTTCCATGAAGGACCTGAGCCGAGCTTCCCTCAATCACCCCCATGTTATGTGTGATTTCATTTTCCCATAGGTGAAAGGGACCTACAGTTTACTGTCGGTTCCGAACGGCGAATTTCGAGAAGCTTTTCATGACAAATTTACTACAGGGGGTTCTGTCAGAACCCCGCTGAGGAAAAACACCGTAAAAAACCCGTTCGATGACATGGCTGTGTCGGGATTCGATCCCGTGTCATCGGCGTCAGAGGCCAAGACACTACCCACTGCGCCAGGGTGCTCTCAAGGGTTAACATTGCAAGCTGTAAATCATAATTTATCTTTGCATTCGGATCATAATATCAATCTTGAAATGGATTTTGATCAGGAAGCCTACCAACAACATCTCTTATTTTTTCATTATAATCTGGAACTTCTTCACGTCATAATTCTCGACAAAATTGTAATGTTCTTTCAACGTCTTGTTGGACTCAAACTCTTTCCTTTTCTGTAATATCAGATCTACAATTTAATCAATTTCATTTCTTCAAGAATACGCCCTCTCATGACGAAATTGAATATGTAGTTACCATTTCTCTCTTATATTCAATGAAACAACAGTCATTCATAATTACGAGAACATATGTATTGCTTTATGTTTCTTTCGCTGTTTTTGTAGTATGTACCTACAACGAATTGCGTGAGTATATGTTTGTATGTATGCACAGGCCGCTGTGCATGCGGTAGCTGGTGATTGAGCAGTAGATGTTATATATTATACGTGTATGGCGAGCAAACAGAGCAAAGAAGTTGATCGCGATTAATATGGCAAACGCCAGTTTTCATCGCTCAATCCAAGTTGACGCACAGCCTCCGCGTGGCTGTAGGTAGTGAACCAGTGTGTGCGGCGACCCAACCACTTGTTCCTGGGGAAAGAGGAACCTGGCCCTCCAGGTTGGGGGTTGTGCTTAGGCTAATATCCCTATCAAGTAAAAACCTACTTGTTCCGAAACAATAACAAGCCTCGGATACGGACGAATACAAAGCTGACGACCCCTGCAAACGACTAACGGACTTGAGAGTCTGCACCTGGAATGTTAGGTCCCTTAACAGACCGGGTGCAGGCGATCAATTGGAGCAAACCCTCAACTGCTATAAAGCAGATATAACCGCACTCCAAGAAGTGCGAAAAACGGCGACATCTACTACGGGAACTGCTACAAGGAGAACAAACAGCGCCTATTCGGATGCGGATTCGTTATTCGAGGAAGACTCCGACAAAAAGTCTTAAGCTTCCGAGACATAAGCGAACGCCTCATAACAATCCGCATCAAAGCTAAATTTGGAAACATAAGCTTAATATGCGCTCACGCCCCAACGGAAGAAAAGGACGATCGACTCAAGGAAGAATTCTATGATCTCCTAGACAGAACATATGTATGCCCAATGCCCCACCTAAGATACAAAAATAGTCCTAGGAAATTTTAACGCAAAACTGGGCAAAGAGGACATATTTGAGTCGATCATAGGAAAGCATAGCCTCCATGACACCACATCCGACAACGGACTAAGGCTAATCGATTTCCTAGCGGGGCGTAACCTCCTTCTAGCAAGCACGCAATTCCCCCATCTCAACATCCACAAGGGTACCTGGCGGTCTTTTGATCAATCGACCACCAACCAGGTTGATCACATTGCGATCGACGCCAGACGCTCCTCCTGTATACTCGACGTACGAACCTTCCGAAGGGCCAACATCGACTCGGACCACTACCTTGTTGTAGCCAAGGTACGAATGAGGATATCAAGAATGCTTAGGAGTCGAGTAGCACAACGTAAGTTTAACGTCGGAAAGCTACAATCGCAAGAGACTGCCAGAATCTTTGCCGATCGTGTCTCCTCCAACCTTTCTCAAAATCCGCCCACAGCAGCACAAACAATAGAGCAGGAATTTACGCATTGCCAGAGCGCCGTCAGAGACGCTGCCTCAGAGGTGCTGGGTTTCAAACCGCCGCCACCTAGAAACCCCTGGTTCGATAAACAATGCGAACAAGCCCATGCAGCAAAACAGAGGCATATAAAGCTATGCCGCAACGACGGACGAGAGCTGCTCGCGAAATCTATGAGCAGAAGAGAAGAGAGGAACACACGCTTTTCAGAAGAAAGAAGAGAGAGCACGGAAAGCGCGAGATCGAGGAGATGGAGACATGCTTCCGCAGGAATGACGCCCGTAAATTTTACAATAAGGTAAAACGAACATGCCATGGCTACAAAGCCAGAGCGGCGGCCTGCAGGGATGAAAATGGAGAACTGGTACTAGAGTCGAATTCGATCCTGAGGATTTAGAAAGACCACTTCTGCAGACTGTATAACGGCGATGATAGACAAGACACCGCTGTCAGGCAGAACGAACCATTCGTAATGGACGACAATGAAACAGAATTCAGTCCACCCGATCTAGACGTAGTCGAAATAGCGATATCAAGACTTAAGTCTAATAAAGCCGCGGGTGCAGACGGCCTGTCTGCTGAGCTTCTTAAGGCGGCTGGAGATGAGCTGGTAAGGTGCATGCACTATCTCATTTGCAAGGTATGGTCGGAGGAAAGCATGCCCGACGAATGGAATCTCAGGATCGTTTCCCCGGTCCATCTCCGGTCCATAAGAATGGAGACCCCTATAACTGCGCCAACTATAGGGGAATAAGTCTCCTTAACATCGCATATAAGATCTTCTCTGCCGTATTGTGTGAACGCCTGTGTGGTTTCAGGTCAGGTAAATCCACAATAGACCAAATGTTTACGCTACGGCAGATCTTGCAGAAGACTCACCACCTTTTCGTCGATTTCAAAGCTGCATATGACAGCGTGTATAGAGATGAGCTATACAAAGCCATGTCTAGTCTTAACATCCCTGCCAAACTCGTCCGACTGTGCAGGATGACAATGGAGAATTTTCGCTGCTCCATTAAGTTCTGTAATGCGCAAACCGAGACTTTTGATGTTAAAAAAGGATTTAGGCATGGTGACGCGCTGTCATGCAACTTTTTCAACATCGTGCTTGAAAAGATCGTGCAAGAGTCACTGGCCATCACAATTGCAATTGCTTGCGTACGCCGACGACATTGACGTGATTGGACGAACACAGCGAGACGTCAATGAGGCCTTTGTAAGCATTGAGGTAGAAGCGGCTAAGATGGGTCTCGAGGTTAATGAGGGTAAAACCAAATATCTGCTTTCATCTAAAAGAGACGGGCAACACCGACGTATTGGCCAGAACGTCACCATGGGCGGATATAACTTTGAAGCTTTCAAGGAATTCGTCTACCTTGGCTCACTGATGACCAGCGACAACAACACCAGCCCTGAGATAAAACGCAGAATCACTCTTGCCAACCGCTGTTTCTTTGGGCTCAAGAGGCAATCGAGAAGTAGTGCCCTCTCTCGGAAAACCAAGGTGACACTATATAAGACCTTAATCATCCTAGTCCTCCTTTACGGCACAGAGGCTTGGACCTTAACAAAAGCGGATGAAGATGCCCTTGGTCGTTTCGAGAGGAAAATTCTGCGTTCTATCTACGGTCCCGTTTGTTCAAACGGTGTATAGAGGAGAAGATACATATAACGAAGAACTGTACGGGATGCATAGCGACATCGGCCTGGAACGACGTCTACGGATACAGCGTCTAAGGTGGCTAGGCCATATAGAGCGCATGGAAAATACAGCTCCGACCCGAAGAATCTTCGAATCCACTCAGAGGCAGAGGACGGCCGCATCATTGGTGGTGCACGCAGGTGGAAGGGGACCTTAACCAACTGGGCGTGCTGGCCAAAGACCGTGCCAGCTGGAGGCGCTTGTTGGTTGCGACCCAGGTTCACCACGGACTGTAGCGCCACCTAAGTAAGTAAGTAAGATATGCCTTCAGTGCTGACCAAGCGCAACAAGTCGTACTCGTAGCTATAGATATACTATTAACATTAGCATGTCGGCGACGCGAACCCATACGTATTTCGTCTACCGTATTTTTGCACAATACGTCATCTGTATAGCTACAGATATACTGCCATAAGCAGTGACGCGACCACACAAGACTTCACCCATCCAAAAAGCGCATAACGCTCACATGTATAGTATATGTATGCGAGCATGTCGGTGACGCGAACAAATAAGATTATCCTCTACCAAAAAATGCCCAACGCGGCTAAAGAAGTTTTCACTTCAAAAATTATTTTTTGAATGTGATTCTGTAACGTCGGCCTCATATGTGTCGATGCCCCCACGGAAAACAAGGATGGCTCCATCAAAGATGATTTCTTCGATCTCCCAGGCAGAACATATGCCAAATGCCCCAGCTATGACACTACATACTAGGAGCCACTATTGCTGATGTTCGTACTTTCCGCGGAGTGAACATCGACTCAGACCACTATGACGTCGGAAAACTACTATCGCCGGAAATCGCCAGTGCCTTTGCCAACCGCGTCCCTCTTAAGTTCTCCGATACACATCAATACTCCACTAAGTCAGTAAAGCAACAATGGAGCATGTGCAAACAAGCCCTGAAGAGCACAGTCACAGAAGTGCTGGGCTTTCAACCCCCACCACGACGAAATACTTGGTTCGATGACGAGTGTAGAAGGATTCATGCAGAAAACAGGAGGCATACAAAGCCTCACTTCACAAAAAAACAAGAGCGGCTTGTGATCTCCAAGCCAAGTTACAGCGTAATTAGAGACGAGCTATATGTATAACGCCATGATCACGAATCGGTGCAGAACTCACCGATAGTTTCGAAGTCAAAAATGGATTTAGACAGAGCGATGCGCTGTCGTGTGATTTTTTTAACATCGAAACTCGAAACTCCTTGCATACGCCGACGACATTGACATACATTACAGGTAGCGGGATGTTAATGAGGCGTTCGCGAGTATTGAGATTGAGGCGGCGAAAATTGGTTTGGCAGTTAATGAGGGCAAGACTAAATATCTGCTGTCATCGAAAAGGGACATTTACGTCTTGGCCAGAACGTGCATATTGGCAGATATAAATTTGAGGTGGTTTAGGGCTTCATATACCTCAGCTCCTTATATTTCTGTATTTTCCCGGTTTTCCGGAGAGAAGCTTCAGTGATGTAGAGCTAAAAGATTCGGCACACACCACGTCGGCCCCAAGGGTGCGCCACCGTGCATAAGCAAAGGCGGGACAGTTACAGAGAAAATGCTCTGCAGTGTCATCCTCCTCGCAACATGCAGCACAGATAGGCGTCGCACTTATGCCAAGCACGCGGAGGTGCATAGCAAAAGTGTAATGGCCCGTAGTGACTACCACAAGTCTTCTGTAGTCGATTTTCCTTAAAGACAGGAAAAATGCTCCGGACTTCTTGTAGACATTAGGGCATACGCGCTTTGTCATCCTGTATTCTAGATCATTCCTCACACAGTTGTGTGTATTAAACACCCAGCCGTTAATGTGGGAATTAACTTTGGACGCAGGTAGACCTAGAGCGGGTTCTGGTCCTGAGAAGCTCTCCTCTTAACCCATTCTGGCGAGTTCATCAGAGAACTCATTCCCTGGGATCCCAGAGTGGCCTGGAGCCCATACAAGACTTGATGGATTTAGTCTACCGACTCTGTTCAAGAAGGACTTGAGTTCGAACACTAATTTGGAGCCAGTTAAGGGGTTGCACAGCTTTGAGGGCAACTTGGCTGTCACTGCAGACGCAAGCGCCCCTTGCGCTCCTTGTGTTCTTTTTTACTGTTTGAGTGCAATAGTAGACTTGTCGAGAGCATAAAACTGACTGCAAAATTTGCGGCTGGCCGATTGGCCGTGTCTAAAGAGCTTACAACTGGAATGAGTATGGGAAATCGATGGCGTGACAGACTATATATGTATGAATGTACAAGAGGGTTATTAGAAGCTTCATATCCTCCACGAGTTCGAAATAAGAAAAGGTTCCCAATATGTTCAACGTATTCAAAATCTAAACATTGGTAAGAATATTTAGCTTAGATCGGCATATGGCAAATGCGTAAATATTGTTTTTTGATCGTACACTTGAGCATATTATTCTTACTTTTTTCTATGATTAAATATTGAATTTTCATTGACGTCTTTTGCATGTTTGCTTCTGTCTGTTTCATTTCTAGTTTCGAAGATATGTTTAATCGAATACGGTAAGAAATACAACATGCCTACTTCTCCTATGATCTGTGGGGGAAAGTACAATACTGTGGGTCACAGATTAAAGCGAGAGACACGTAAAACCTTCCGGAAGCACTTCAAAGTGAAGGCAACACAATTCCGCTTGACCAAATAGCCAAACATATCTGTAAACATCTGAACAAAACAGTTCAGGTAATCATTATGTGAAAATATTGTGTTTGCTCCCATCATTTACTTAAAATCCACTTGTTATCAAAAATCGGCAAAACCCCCGATTTTACTTACTTGGCGCTGCCTGGCAACACTTCAACATTCAAGAACTCAAATAATTGTCTAAATTTTGAGCAGATACAGTGACTCAAAGTTAAAATGGAACAAGGCGAAAAGAAAGAATAAATGATATATAACGACTAGAGTAAAAAAATTAATTAATTCATTTAAAGATTTAATAATTAAGACTAACAAAATAAACATAGGAATTCAATTTGAAATCTAAATTATAAAATATGAGCAATAATATAAAAAAAAAATGCAATAAAGCGATCTCAAAGTTGTAATGGAACACACCTACAAAGTTTTTTTCACTTTTCAGGGAACTGTGATTTACCATGCTTTTCTATTGCAAATGACGTAGGAGATCCTCAGTTAACAGTCAGAATTAAATTGTCTTGTGTTCTTGAGGAACTATGAGAATGGCGCCACAAACACCAGTTTAATTGTGAAAAATCATAATTCATCTTTCTAGAAATAGTAAAACTGTGCGAGAAATTGCAGATATTTAAAGCAGAGGTCCAACAGTAGTATTTAACATTGTTAAACGTTACAAGGAATCTACAGAGTATAGCAATAGACCTAAACCAAATTTTCGGGGAAATAAAATTCCCATATTAGGCTAGTGTACTAGCCGAAAAACATCTTGGTGGAAAAGCAACCTCAGAAACTGTGAGAATTGACCTAAGAAGGCACAAGTTTAATGGCCGAGTAGCCTCTACCATTAGCCTCTCTTATTAGCAGCCTCTTATCAGCAAAATAAATAAAAAGAAAGACAACGATTTTTCGCTCTGGAACCATGTCATTTTTGCCGATGAGAGCAAATTTGACGTGTTTGGATCAGATGGTAGGTCATACGTGTGGAGAAGTACCAATGAGGAGCTTAAGCAAAAGAACTTGATGCCATTAATATGGTGGTGGCTCTGTGAATGTATATGGTCCCAGGTCGGCTTAAGGTCCAGAAAACCTTCACATAGTTGAAGGTATAATGGACCAGAATATGTACCTCGAAATTTGGAAATCGAATTTAAGAGAAAGTGCAAAAGCATTGGAATCAAAGACGAATTTTATTTTTATTAAGACAGCGATCCCAAACACAAAGCCCATCGTGTTAGAAGTTGGCTGTTATACAACTGCCCCCACGTTTTGAATACACCGCCTCGGTCTCCCGATCTAAACGCTATTGAGCACTTATGGAGTTATTTAGAGGAAAAGCTAAGAAAAATTGATTTCAAAGAAGAAGAATGGACTAATATTGATTCCTACTGTCGAAACTTGTGGAATCTATGCCAGCTCGCTTAGCAGTAAGAAAGATACAAAAAGGGTTGCCAACTAAGTCTTAACTTCTGCAAAATGGGTTATAATTACATATAGTAGTTACAATGTTTTTTTTTGGTTTTTTGTTCCATTATAACTGTGAGATCGCTTTATTGCTTTTTTTGAATCCCTGCGTTTATTTTTTTCGTCTTAATTATTAAATCTTTAAATGATCTAATAAATTTTTTTTTGCTCCAGTACATATATAAACTATTATCTTTCATTTATTCTTTTTTTCGCCTTGTTCCATTTTAACTTTGAGCAACTGTTAAAAAAAAAGCAAAAAAAAAAAAGAAAGTAAACAAGGAAAAATTGGAATTGAAGTCACATCGTAGATACAAGTGCCCATAATGTATATAAAGCGCTTGCTCAGATCGAATGAGCTGTAGATACTCGTGTTGTGTTCACTGATACAGTTCCATTCTTCTAGAATTTTTATCAAAATGATGTTCTCCAGATATTTTGCTCTAATTGCTCTTCTCGTGCTTTGCCTCACGGCACAGAGTGACGCTGGTCTTGTCAAGAAAATCGAGGAAGCAACCGTAAGTTTCTCACACATGCACTTTTATAGTACAGCATGTTCGTCGCATTACTCGTATACATAATACACTTCGTTTCTTTAATGTCTGCAGAATGAAGCCGGCCATACAGTAGAACATTTGGGACACGATGTAGGTAAAGCCGTCGACACGGCTGCACAAGTGGCGGAGATTGTCGGCGGGATTGCTAAAGTTGGCGCTTTGCTGGCTCTCATATTTTGAGAATAAATAAAAAAAAATATTTTGAATATATGTATGAAGAAGCGTTATAGGCAAGAACTTATTAAATTATAGTTCCGGTTCAGCTTAAGTTGTGTCCTTAAACTATGCTCAACTATTTTCAGTAGAGTCTATGATTTATTATTCCTTTACACTTTCCTACAACCCAAATGAGGCCAAAGACTAGACTGCAAATGCCAGTGTGTTACACAACTCGCAGAAGTGTGTTCGATGACACATACACATGACTCTAATTAGACCTTAAGTGTGTTGCAGCAACACTTACTTACTTACTTTGATGCGCTACAGTTCGAGGTGAATCAGGGTCGCATTCAACAAGCCTCTCCAGCCGGCACGATCTTTGGCCAGCCGCTTCCAATACCGCCCAGTTGGTTGAGGTCCCTTTCCACCTGTGCGCGCCTCCTTAGAAGCGGTCGCCCTCTGCTGCGTCGTCCCTCGGGGTTGGAGTCGAAGAGTCTTCGGGCCGAAGCGATGATGTCCATTCGATCTACATGGCCTAGCCATCTCAGACGTTGGATTCGAAGACGTCTAACTAGGCCGATGTCGCTGTACAACCCGTACAGTTCTTGGTTGAATCTCCTTCTCCACTCTTCGTTTACACAAACGGGACGAAAGACTGCACGCAGAATTTTCTTCTCGAAACGCCCAAGAGCCTCTTCATCCGCTTTTGATAACGTCCAAGCCTCAGCGCTATAGAGGAGGATCGGGATGATTAAAGTTTTGTAGAGGGATATCATAGTTCTTCGAGAGAGGGCTCTACTACCCAATTGCCTCTTGAGCCCAAAGAAGTAGCGGTTGGCAAGAGTTGTTCTGCGTTTTATCTCAGCGCTGGCGTCGTTGCTGCTTGTCACGTAGGTAGACGAAGTCCTTGACTACTTCAAAAATATAGCTGCCGAAGGTGACGTACTGACCAAGACGTTGGCGTTGTGTGTCTTTCTTTGATGGCAGCATATATTTGGTCTTGTCCCCATTTACCCTTAGACCCACTTGAGCTGCTTCTGCTTCAATGCTTGCGAACGCCTCATTGACGCCTCGCTTTGTCCGCCAAATAACGTCACTGTGATCTGCATAGGCAAGCAATTGTGTAGACTTGAAGTAGACCGTACCTCACGATCTCTATCCAATACGATGTTAATGAAATCACATGACAGTGCGTCACCCTGTCTTAAACCTTTTCTAACATCAAAGGGGGCTGGTTAGTTCACTTCCGACCCCAATGGAGCGGCGAGAGTTCTCCATAGTCATCCTGCACAGTCTGACGAGTTTGGCAGGAATGTTAAAACATGGCGTGGCTCTGTATAGCTCTTCTCTATAAACACTGTCATACGCGGCTTTGAAGTCGACTAAAAGATCGTGTGTGTCGACCTGGAAATCAAGGGTCTTCTCCAAGATCTGCCGTAGTGTAAATATTTGGTCTATCCTGGATTTCCTGGCCTGAAACCACACTGGTAGGAACCTATCAGATTGTCCACGAACGGTTTCGGGTACTTACACAGTACGGCACACAGTACACAGTAATTGGCGCAGTCATAGAGGTCTCCTTTCTAATGAACCGGGCAGATGAGATGAGTTGGTGCATGTTCCTGACCAGCTCATCGCCAGCTGCTTTAAACAGTTCCGCGGGGAGTCCGTCTAATCCAGCAGCTTTATAAGACTTAAGTTTCGATATCGCTATCTTAACATCGTCTAGGTCGGGTGAACGGGATTCTCTTTCGTCTTCGTCCATGGTTCGCTCTGCTTTGACTATCATGGCCGTTATACAGAGGTGGTCCTTCCACAATCTTAGCATCGACTGTGACTCCACTACTAGTTGTCCGTGCTCATGCCTGCAGGTCTCTGCACTGCTGTTCGTTTTACCTTTTGGTAAAATGTTCGAACATCGTTCCTGCAGTAACATCTCTCCATCTCCTCGATCTCGCGCTTCTCGTGCTCCTTCTTTTTCCTCCTCAGAAGCACATGCTCCTCCCTCCTTTTCTGTTCATAGAGCTCGGGGGCAGGTCTCGTCCATCGATGCTAGAGGCTTGTATTGTGTGTACCCCCCTTCAGAACGGAAGGAAGATGTACATAGTGTCGTGTCGGACTATGCACCCGAAGCACCTCAGCCCAACATCTTTATTACAGAGCTCGAGACACTCTTTCATTTTTTGCGCCTGAGCTCGGCGGAGAATTATTACGTTTTGGTCGGGGAATTGAATGCCAAACAAGGTGATTGGGGAAATAGTGTAATCAAGACCAGAGGGAGCCCACTAAGCCAATGGTGGGATCTGCGCAACATTGAGTACAAAATCAAGTTACTCGCAACGGATAGCCCGTCGTTTCCTAGAAGCGGCTCCTATCTGGATCTTATGCTGATTGACTAGCGATTAAGACTGGCTGATACAAACGAATGGTCTACGAACTGTCTACGGACCGTCGACTACGACAGTGCCGATTACGGACTCGGTGCCGTAATCCAAATACCGGACGACCGGACGACTAGCCGCCTGACAAGAGCACTCACTTCGAGCGCCTCCTCCCCACCGACCAACAGGAACCTGTCAAACGATGAAATTGACAGGAACCTTATATGTACAAATGGACGGAATAATTAAACAGACGATGGACGGAACGATACTACGCCAACGGCATCACGATACCACTCCTATCAAGACTCAAACTCTTTTATAGTTTACAGACCGACAAAACTCGGAGGTCAGGACACTGTTGACCAAGTAAAATTACAAAATATCTGTAAGTCTGCACTGGAACAACAAAATTCGTACTGTAAAATCCAACATCCCGCAGATAAATAAAATATTTGAGAAAAAATCAGAACGACATTCAGGATCCGAGAACGTCCGACAACGAACGTCTACTACGTGATCGAGGATCCTCACGAGAGAGTGGCAAGAGTGGGAGCGGTCTTCCAGGAAGTGTACAAGGTGAATGAAAGCATTCGCCCGAACCACGACATGGAGAACAGAGCCCTGTTAAACCACTTCTATCTACGAAACGATATTGAACATTGGCGATCCGAGAACCTCGGTTTCAACAGGCTCAGTGACGATTCCACGGCAAGCAATGCCGTCATCAATGAAGGGACTAATCCACTATTCGTTTCGACGGAGGACCTCCAGTTGACCTTCGTGTCACTCAGAAAGAAAAAGTCGCGGGTATTGATGGTGTTGAAAATCTCGAAGAAGACGAGTAAAAACGCCATTGTGTTTTATTACTCTTCACATACACATGTGTAAATTACTTATCCTTATTATACTTTTATGTTAGAGAATCATCTCTGACACGAGTTCTCATCCTTTATTGAGCAACGTCGGACGTGTCAGCTTTAATATTAATACGCGATTTTTTAATAAACGTTTTGTAACTTGTGAGTCGGATTTCCTTTTTTAAAGTATATTTTCTACATTGGTGCCGAAACCCGGGAAGGGCGAGAAACGGAAAATAATGGAAATATCGGTTCGTGGTGCGTACAGATCGCAGTTAACGAAAATCGTTAAGGCTGCGTCCGAATTACTAAATTCTGAGGACTCCCATGTGGATGGTAAAAGTGTATCGGATTTAGAGTCTCTCGAAGACCAAATTGTGACATTAACGGAACGGTTAAGTGCAGTGGTGGATAATTTAAAGACGGCAGATCAGCAAATCCAAAGCAAAGAACTAATACAAGCTGAAAACCTCGAAAAGGATTTTGAAAAGATAGCTGAATACGAGGATGCAGCGGTATCTGCTATGTCCAGCTTGAAAAACCGTTTGAAAAGAGTTCGCCTTAAACTAAATCCCAGTGAAGAAACTCCTGAACAGACATCTATATTCACTCAAAAGTCGTCCGTTAAATTACCAAAATTGGAATTGGAAAAGTTCGGTGGTGAGTTACAAGATTGGCTACCCTTCTGGGATCAGTTTGAAACAGCTGTACATCGGAATGAAACGCTTGCTGTGGTCGACAAATTCCAGTATTTAGCGAATTGTCTATACGGACCAGCAAAACGTACCATTTCTGGTTTTACTGCTTCCGCATCATGCTACGATGCCGCAATTTCGTTGTTGCTGGAACAATACGGAAACACTGACAAGCTAGTCGACAATTACGTACAGAAACTAATAAATATACGTCCCGTTATCTCTAAAACCGACTGCTTTGGGTTAAGGATGCTTTACAACACCGTCACCACATGCATCCGATCGTTGACAGCATTACACACACCACCAGACCAGTACCAAGTGATGCTAAAGTCTATACTCCTTCGTTGTCTGCCGGCTGACCTGCGTGTTGACTATCATCGTACTGCGAGAGAGAAAACACAAGAGGTAGACGAAATCAGCGTAGACCAAAAGGTCAGGGAGATATCACATTCATCCCTGCACGATGTTTACGATCCAGATGTGCAAGATATCATAAAATTCTTAAAAAGGGAAGTAGACGCACTGGAAAAGAGTCATCTGCAGAACAATGCGAGTAAAAGGGTGGCGCCATCACCAACTACGGCCGCGAGTCTCCTAGGGGTGAACAATAAGGAAGTGTGTGTTTTTTGTAGACAGTCTGATCACACCGCCAAAGACTGTAAAAGCGGTATGACGATGAAAGAAAAGCGGGACATATTATTGAAATCAAACAGATGCTTTCGGTGCGCAAAAATCGGACATTGTTCCAGGAAGTGTAAAAGCGGCAAATTCCTCAAGTGCGATCATTGTAGCGGTAGGCATATCACTTCGATGTGTGACCCTTCGTACAATGTAACTCAAAAATCATCAGAGAACGCGGTATCCAAATCGGGTTGTAATTTGTGCACACACACTGATAACAAACAAAACGTTTTTTTGAAAACAGCCCGTTGCGTAGTAACTAATCGCAATGTCAAATGTCTCATCAGACTCATTATCGATGGCGGGAGTCAACATACTTTCATTCGGCAGAATGTAGTGCGAAAATTGCAATTGCCTGTCGGCAAGGAGAAGGTGAGAATTTCGGTGTTGCCATTCGGGTCAAAGGAAAGGATACCTTCTCAAGAATACTCAACGGTGAATATTTTATTGAAGAGCCAATATGGTGACAAGTGCGTGTTGGTGAAGGCGATAATTGTGCCTGAGATTTGCGTAGACGTATTGCCACCTCCTGATAGTTCGTACCGTTTATTCAAAAAATTTAAATTGGCCGACAAAATTTGTGCTAACATTCAGACAGTGGATGGGTTGAGTCTGCTTATTGGCTCAGATCATTATTGGGATGTTGTTACTGGCGAGCAACGTTCAGTGTCCAATCGTTTAAAGGCGGTGGAAACAATATTTGGTTGGACTCTTCAGGGATATCAGGGTACTGATAATAAAATATTGACAAGCGATATTGAGCATACACCAGTAGTGAGCAGTATTATGAGCCTAACAAATCTTTCGGACGCAGAACTCTCTAAGATGTGGTCGTTAGAAACAATTGGGATAAGAGGCGAAGATGCGGAGAGAAATCTTTTGACAGAAGAAATGACGAGGATGTGCATCAGGAAGGTTGGTCACCGCTACGAAGCAACTATGCCCTGGAAGGATCCGCAGAAAGTGTTTGGAAATAATAGGGAGTTGGCGGTGAGTCGCTTAAATAATTTAACGAAACGTTTATTTAGAAACCCAGACAAGTTAAAGGAGTACGACATGGCCGTACGACAATTGATCAAGGATTGCATAGCCGAACCCGTTGGATCTAATTCCAAGAGAATTATATATCTTCCACACAGACCTGTCTATAAAGAAGAAAGCACGACCACCAAATTGCGCATAGTTTTTGATGCTTCTGCTCACACAAATGAGATTCCTTCGCTAAATGAGCAGCTCTTTACTGGGACCAACCTTCTTCCGGATGTGTTCAGCATTTTATTAAATTTTCGGCTTAGACAGATCGGTATTGTGGCGGACATTGAAAAGGCCTTTCTGCAGATATCCTTGAAAGATTCCGACCGAGATTCCCATAGGTTTTTATGGTATCCATCGCTGGCTGAAATTGGCAAAAATATACAAGATTTTAGAATGACCAGGATGACATTCGGAGTCAACTGCAGTCCGTTCATTCTAGCGGCAACAATCAAACATCACCTGCGTGAGGAACAACGTTACCCTGAGACATGTCGCATCTTAGAAGAAGGTTTTTATGTAGACAACTTGGTTGTTAGTATGGAATCGGAATCCGAAGCAGTAAGGTTCTGCCATGAAGCTGTTGAAGGAATGGGGAAGGCGTCCATGAACTTAAGGAAATGGCAACGCACGGGTTAGAGCGGTTGTAGGGTTGAATTGGTCTCCCTTTAGCGATGAATTGTCCCTTCCTTTGGACTCAATTCAATAATTTTTGCAATCGAGTATGTTCAAAGGAACAAAACGCAATCTTTTACAAGCTATTGCGAGGGTCTACGACCCACTAGGCATAGTTTCTCCTACAATGATCAAGCTAAAGATATTGTTTCAGACGACTTGGAGACGTAAATTAGCTTGGGACGAAGCCCTTCCTGCGGACTTGATGTTGTTGTGGAATGAGTGTGTGAATAATGTCCTTCAGTTGAAAGATATGTCAATTCCGAGGACAGTGCAACTCAGCCCAACGAACAAAGTATATTTTCATATCTTTGCTGATGCTAGTAACAAGGCCTATGGTGCAGTCGCTTATATTCAAACAGTTAGTTGCCAAGAAGAAGTAGCAATTTCTTTTTTATGTGCAAAGAGTCGTGTTGCCCCCCTAAAAAATGATCGAGAGGATGAATTTACGCTGCCCAAGTTAGAGCTTACAGCAGCTTTAATCGCGTCAAGACTTTGTGTCTATCTAAGGAAGCATCTTCGGGTTACCATCGACCAATTCTTTTTATGGACCGATTCAAAAATCACACTCCATTGGATTTATGGGGAAACACAACGATGGAAGCCATACGTGCAAAGTCGGGTTTTGGAAATTCGTCGAAACACCTATCTATCAGATTGGCGTCATTGTTCTGGTAAGAGCAATCCAGCCGATTTAATTACGCGAGAAATCTCTGGAACGAAATTGGTTTCGTCTTTATTGTGGGAGCAAGGTCCTGATTGGCTTCATGATGATTGAATTCACCAACAGGATCTTTGACCCCATCGGAGTATGGTCTCGCTGAAGTTTACTGGCTAAGGTACGTACAACAGCTTAGTTTTGCTAACGATTTGAGCTACTTACAGAAAGGGAGACAACCGAAACCCTCGTCAAAGTTAGCTCAGTTGTCTCCAGTAATAGACGAGGAAGGATTGTTACGTGTGGGCGGCCGTTTGCAGATGTTAGATGAGGAAATCGATGTTGTACATCCCATAATATTGCCTCCAACTCATCACCTTACTGCTATTATCGTTGACGAATACCATCTATTGACATGTCATGGGGGAACTAATTTGGTATTAACAAAGTTAAGGTCGCGCTTTTGGATTATTCGTGTACGACAGTTCATCAAGCGGAGAATACGAAGTTGCTTGGTTTGCAAGAAACTTTTTGGGCCGCCTGCTACTCAGCCTTTCGCACCTCTTTCAGTACAGAGGATAACGCTTACAAGACCGCTTAACGACGTGGGCACCGATTTCGCTGGGCCATTGTATTATGTGAAGTCAGGAGATGCCACTATGCATAAGGCATACATTTTAATATTTACCTGTGCTGCTACTCGTGCTGTTCATTTGGAGTTGACAGATGGCATGTCTACGGAGTGCTGCCTGATGGGAGTAAGGCGTTTTATTGCTCGTCGCGGAGTTCCGTCAACAATCTTATCGGACAATGCCAAGGCGTTTAGAAGGGCAGCTTTAGAACTAAACAATAAGACGAAAGGTATATTTAACGACGATTTAATTCCCAATTTTCTCTCAAAGCGGCAAATAAAATGGACCTTCATTGTGGAACGAGCACCGTGGTGGGGTGGCTTTTGGGAGCGTCTCATACGAACCGTAAAGAACACTTTAAAAGTTGTCATTGGCAAGGGGAAGCTTACTTTCGAACAACTTCGTACGGTACTCAGCGAAGCAGAAGCAGTTACTAACGATCGTCCACTAACATACATATCAGACGATCCACTGGATTTGACACCTCTAACACCAGCCAAGTTCCTCTTGGGATGGAACACTTCGAATCCTGCCTTTGAAAACCCAAGCTTTTCCGGTCATGTTGCACGAGATCTTTGGAAGAACAGGATGAAATACACCTCAAGAATTGCTAAAAGATGGCAAGCAGAGTATCTGCAACTTTTGCGATCTTTTCATCACAGCAACAACAGAGCAACAGCAACACTTCAGAAAGGGGACGTTGTCCTCTTATTTGATCCTGCGACGCCCAGAGTGCATTGGAAGATGGCGATAATCGAGCAAACTTTTCTCGGACGAGATGGCAAAACCCGATCCTGCGAATTACGATGTGCAGATGGTTCTAAACTTAGAAGACCAGTGCAGCTCCTCTATCCCTTGGAGCTGAGCAGTTCGCCCCGGGCCCAGGATGTTGAAAATCTCGAAGAAGACGAGTAAAAACGCCATTGTGTTTTATTACTCTTCACATACACATGTGTAAATTACTTATCCTTATTATACTTTTATGTTAGAGAATCATCTCTGACACGAGTTCTCATCCTTTATTGAGCAACGTCGGACGTGTCAGCTTTAATATTAATACGCGATTTTTTAATAAACGTTTTGTAACTTGTGAGTCGGATTTCCTTTTTTAAAGTATATTTTCTACAGATGGTGTATCCAATGTGTGTGTGTATCCTCCCACCAGTGACTATAGAGAGGTACACCATCCTCTTTAACAATGCACGGAATAATGCATATTATCCGGTGCATTGGAAAACGGCGGTGATCCAACCAATCCCTAAGAGAGGCAAAGACTCCTCTAACCCGGCAAATCTCCGGTCGATAAGTCTCCTTCCGAGTATCTGCAAGGTCTTCGAGAAGGTAATCCATAGACCCCTGTCTAAAAGGGCTGAGGACAAAAATGTCATTCCGGATAACCAGTTCGGTTTCAGAGCGGGGCATGATACCATACATGCCGCGTCGAAACTCATCTCGGATATCCAATGGAATAAATGCCAGAATCAATGAACGGGTGCCTGTCTGGTTGACTTGGAAAAAGCCTTCGACACCGTATGGTTAGGAGGATTCTATTACCAGCTCAAACAGTTGGGCATAAGTAAACCATTGTTATATACATACATATGATCTATGACATGATGAAGGGTAGAAAGTTCGTTGTGAAAATTGCCAACGTGACTTCTACTCAAACATTCGAAATTAAAAATGGACAGGGCACAGTGAACTCGCCGATCCTTTTCAGCATTTACATCAGCGATCTGATAGTTTCTCTTCGCCAATCGATAGCGTACGCGGACGACTTAATATTGCAATATTTTATTGCAATAAAATAGCAATGACGTCGATCGTTTGACCTGATCTGTACGCAATTAAGTCGTCCGCGTACGCTATCGATTGGCGAAGAGAAACTATCAGATTGTTGTTCCTCTCTATAGTCACTGGTGGGAGGATACACACACATTGGATACACCATCAATACCCGCGACTTTTTCTTTCTGAGTGACACGAAGGTCAACTGGAGGTCCTCCGTCGAAACGAATAGTGGGTTAGTCCCTTCACTGATGACGGCATTGTTTGCCGTGGAATCGTCACTGAGCCTGTTGAAACCGAGGTTCTCGGATCGCCAATGTTCAATATCGTTTCGTAGATAGAAGTGGTTTAACAGGGCTCTGTTCTCCAAGTCGTGGTTCGGGCGAATGCTTTCACTCACCTTGTACACTTCCTGGAAGACCGCTCCCACTCTTGGCACACTCTCCTGAGGATCCTCGATCACGTAGTAGACGTTCGTTGTCGCACGTTCTCGGATCCTGAATGTCGTTATGATTTTTTCTCAAATATTTTATTTATCTGCGGGATGTTGGATTTTACAGTACGAATTTTGTTGTTCCAGTGCAGACTTACAGATATTCTGTAATTTTACTTGGTCAAAAGTGTCCTGACCTCCGAGTGTTGTCGGTCGGTAAACTATACAAGAGTTTGAGTCTTGATAGGAGTGGCATCGTGATGCCGTTGGCGTAGTATCGTTCCGTCCATCGTCTGTTTAATTATTCCGTCCATTTGTATAAGGTTCCTGTCGATTTCATCGTTTGTCAGGTTCCTGTTGGTCGGTGGGGAGGAGGCGCTCGAAGTGAGTGCTCTTGTCAGGCAGTTGGTAAAGCGTAGCCAACGTGCCCTACTATTATCGTAGGGATGCGTTTGGACATACTCTGCCATTTCTGCAAACTCGGCGGGTATTTGGATTACGGCACCGAGTCCGTAATCGTCACTGTCGTAGTCGACGGTCCGTAGTCTTAGTCGCGAGTCAATCAGCATAAGATCCAGTTAGGAGCCGCTTCTAGGAAACGACGGACTTTCCGTTGCGAGTAACTTGATTTTGTACTCAATGTTGCGCAGATCCCACCATTGGCTTAGTGGGCTCCCTCTGGTCTTGATTACATTATTTCCCCAATCACCTTGTTTGGCATTCAATTCCCCGACCAAAACGTAATAATTCTCCGCCGAGCTCAGGCGCAAAAAATGAAAGAGTGTCTCGAGCTCTGTAATAAAGATGTTGGGCTGAGGTGCTTCGGGTGCATAGTCCGACACGACACTATGTACATCTTCCTTCCGTTCTGAAGGGGGGTACACACAATACAAGCCTCTAGCATCGATGGACGAGACCTGCCCCCGAGCTCTATGAACAGAAAAGGAGGGAGGAGCATGTGCTTCTGAGGAGGAAAAAGAAGGAGCACGAGAAGCGCGAGATCGAGGAGATGGAGAGATGTTACTGCAGGAACGATGTTCGAACATTTTACCAAAAGGTAAAACGAACAGCAGTGCAGAGACCTGCAGGCATGAGCACGGACAACTAGTAGTGTAGTCACAGTCGATGCTGAGATTGTGGAAGGACCACTTCTGCAGACTGTATAACGGCCGTGATAGTCAAAGCAGAGCGAACCATGGACGAAGACGAAAGAGAATCCCGTTCACCCGACCTAGACGATGTTAAGATAGCGATATCGAAACTTAAGTCTTATAAAGCTGCTGGATCAGACGGACTCCCCGAGGAACTGTTTAAAGCAGCTGGCGATGAGCTGGTCAGGAACATGCACCAACTCATCTCATCTGCCCGGTTCATAAGAAAGGATACCCCTATGACTGCGCCAATTACTGTGTACTGTATGCCGTACTGTGTAAGCGCCTGAAACCGTTTGTGGACAATCTTATAGGTTCCTACCAGCGTGGTTTCAGGCCAGGAAATACACCATAGACCAAATATTTACACTACGACAGATCTTGGAGAAGACCCTTGATTTCCAGGTCGACACACACCATCTTTTTGTCTATAGAGTCGAGCTATACAAAGCCATGTCATGTTTCAACATTCCTGCCAAACTCGTCAGCCTGTGCAGGATGACTATGGAGAACTCTCGCCGCTCCATTGGGGTCGGAAGTGAACTAACCGGCCCCCTTTGATGTTAGAAAAGGTTTTAGACAGGGTGACGCACTGTCATGTGATTTCATTAACATCGTATTGGAAAAGATCGTGAGGTACGGTCTACTTCAAGTCTACACAATTGCTTGCCTATGCAGATCACATTGACGTTATTTGGCGGACAAAGCGAGGCGTCAATGAGACGTTCGCAAGCATTGAAGCAGAAGCAGCTAAAGTGGGTCTAAGAGTAAATGGGGACAAGACCAAATATATGCTGCCATCAAAGAAAGACACACAACGCCAACGTCTTGGTCAGTACGTCACCTTCGGCAGCTATATTTTTGAAGTAGTCAAGGACTTCGTCTACCTACGTGACAAGCAGCAACGACGCCAGCGCTGAGATAAAACGCAGAACAACTCTTGCCAACCGCTACTTCTTTGGGCTCAAGAGGCAATTGGGTAGTAGAGCCCTCTCTCGAAAAACTATGATATCCCTCTACAAAACTTTAATCATCCCGATCCTCCTCTATAGCGCTGAGGCTTGGACGTTATCAAAAGCGGATGAAGAGGCTCTTGGGCGTTTCGAGAAGAAAATTCTGCGTGCAGTCTTTCGTCCCGTTTGTGTAAACGAAGAGTGGAGAAGGAGATTCAACCAAGAACTGTACGGGTTGTACAGCGACATCGGCCTAGTTAGACGTCTTCGAATCCAACGTCTGAGATGGCTAGGCCATGTAGATCGAATGGACATCATCGCTTCGGCCCGAAGACTCTTCGACTCCAACCCCGAGGGACGACGCAGCAGAGGGTGACCGCATCTAAGGAGGCGCGCACAGGTGGAAAGGGACCTCAACCAACTGGGCGGTATTGGAAGCGGCTGGCCAAAGATCGTGCCGGCTGGAGAGGCTTGTTTAATGCGACCCTGATTCACCTCGAACTGTAGCGCATCAAAGTAAGTAAGTAAGTGTTGCTGCAACACACTTAGGTTCTAATTAGAGTCATGTGTATGTGGTATCTAACACACTTCTGCGAGTTGTGTAACACACTGGCATTTGCAGTCTAGTCTTTGGCCTCATTTGGGTTGAAGGAAAGTGTAAAGGAATAATAAATCATAGACTCTACTGAAAATAGTTGAGCATAGTTTGAGGACACAACTTAAGCTGAACCGGAACTATAATTTAATAAGTTCTTGCCTATAACGCTTCTTTATACATATATTCAAAATATTTTTTTTTATTTATTCTCAAAATATAAGAGCCAGCAAAGCGCCAACTTTAGCAATCCCGCCGACAATCTCCGCCACTTGTGCAGCCGTGTCGACGGCTTTACCTACATCGTGTCCCAAATGTTCTACTGTATGGCCGGCTTCATTCTGCAGACATTAAAGAAACGAAGTGTATTATGTATACGAGTAATGCGACGAACATGCTGTACTATAAAAGTGCATGTGTGAGAAACTTACGGTTGCTTCCTCGATTTTGTTGACAAGACCAGCGTCACTCTGTGCCGTGAGGCAAAGCACGAGAAGAGCAATTAGAGCAAAATATCTGGAGAACATCATTTTGATAAAAATTCTAGAAGAATGGAATGGAACTGTATCATTCGATCTGAGCAAGCGCTTTATATACATTATGGGCACTTGTATCTACGATGTGACTTCAATTCCAATTTTTCCTTGTTTACTTTTCTTTTTCTTATTTTCGTTTTTTTTTTTTTTTAACAGTTGCTCAAAGTTAAAATGGAACAAGGCGAAAAGAAAGAATAAATGAAAGATAATAGTTTATATATGTACTGGAGCAAAAAAAATTTATTAGATCATTTAAAGATTTAATAATTAAGACGAAAAAAATAAACGCAGGGATTCAAAAAAAGCAATAAAGCGATCTCACAGTTATAATGGAACAAAAAAACCAAAAAAAAAAACATTGTAACTACTATATGTAATTATAACCCATTTTGCAGAAGTTAAGACTTAGTTGGCAACCCTTTTTGTATCTTTCTTACTGCTAAGCCAGCTGGCATAGATTCCACAAGTTTCGACAGTAGGAATCAATATTAGTCCATTCTTCGGTTAAGGCCACTTCAAGTGGGTTTACGTTTGAAAACAATTTTTCTTAGCTATTCCTCTAAATAACTCCATAAGTGCTCAATAGCGTTTAGATCGGGAGACCGAGGCGGTGTATTCAAAACGTGGGGGCAGTTGTATAACAGCCAACTTCTAACACGATGGGCTTTGTGTTTGGGATCGCTGTCTTAATAAAAATAAAATTCGTCTTTGATTCCAATGCTTTTGCACTTTCTCTTAAATTCGATTTCCAAATTTCGAGGTACATATTCTGGTCCATTATACCTTCAACTATGTGAAGGTTTTCTGGACCTTAAGCCGACCTGGGACCATATACATTCACAGAGCCACCACCATATTAATGGCATCAAGTTCTTTTGCTTAAGCTCCTCATTGGTACTTCTCCACACGTATGACCTACCATCTGATCCAAACACGTCCAATTTGCTCTCATCGGCAAAAATGACATGGTTCCAGAACGAAAAATCCTTGTCTTTCTTTTTATTTATTTTGCTGATAAGAGGCTGCTAATAAGAGAGGCTAATGGTAGAGGCTACTCGGCCATTAAACTTGTGCCTTCTTAGGTCAATTCTCACAGTTTCTGAGGTTGCTTTTCCACCAAGATGTTTTTCGGCTAGTACACTAGCCTAATATGGGAATTTTATTTCCCCGAAAATTTGGTTTAGGTCTATTGCTATACTCTGTAGATTCCTTGTAACGTTTAACAATGTTAAATACTACTGTTGGACCTCTTCTTTAAATATCTGCAATTTCTCGCACAGTTTTGCTATTTCTAGAAAGATGAATTATGATTTTTCACAATTCAACTTGTGTTTGTGGCGCCATTCTCACATTTCCTCAAGAACACAAGACAATTTAATTCTGACTGTTAACTGAGGATCTCCTACGTCATTTGCAATAGAAAAGCATGGTAAATCACAGTTCCCTGAAAAGTGACATAAACTTTGTAGGTGTGTTCCATTATATCTTTGAGTTCGCTTTATTGCTTTTTTTTTTTATATTATTGCTCATATTTTATAATTTAGATTTCAAATTGAATTCCTATGTTTATTTTGTTAGTCTTAATTATCAAATCTTTAAATGAATTAATTAATTTTTTTACTCTAGTCCTTAAATATCATTTATTCTTTCTTTTCGCCTTGTTCCATTTTAACTTTGAACCACTGTATCTGCTCAAAATTTAGACAATTTTTTGAGTTCTTGAATGTTGAAGTGTTGCCAGGTAGCGCCAGGTAAGTAAAACCGGGGGTTTTGCCGATATTTGATAGCAAGTGGATTTTAAGTAAATGATGGCAACAAACACAATATTTTCAGATAATGATTACCTGAACTGTTTTGTTCAGATGTTTACAGATATGTTTGGCTATTTGGCCAAGCGGAATTGTGTTGCCTTCACTTTGAAGTGCTTCCGGAAGATCTCTCGCTTTAATCTGTGACCCACAGTATTGTACTTTCCCCCACAGATCATAGGAGAAGTAGGCATGTTGTATTTCTTACCGTATTCTATTAAACATATCTTCGAAACTAGAAATGAAACAGACAGAAGCAAACTTGCAAAAGACGTCAATGAAAATTCAATATTTAATCAAAGAAAAAGTAAGAATAATATGCTCAAGTGTACGATCAAAAAAACAATATTTACGCATTTGCCATATGCCGATCTAAGCTAAATATTCTTACCAATGTTTAGATTTTGAATACGTTGAACATATTGGGAACCTTTTCTTATTTCGAACTCGTGGAGGATATGAAGCTTCTAATAACCCTCTTGTACATTCATACATATATAGTCTGTCTCGCCATCGATTTCCCACACTCATTTCAGTTGTAAGCTCTTTGTATGTATGTATGTTGGCGTTACAGTCCATGAAAGACCTGAGCCGAGCTTCTCTTTCAATCACCCATGTTGTGTGTGATTTAATTTTCCCATAGGTGAAAGGGACCTACAGTTTATTGCCTGTTCCGAACGGCGAATTTCGAGAAGCTTTTCATGACAATTTTACTACAGGGGGTTTTGTCAGAGCCCCGCTGAGGAGAAACACCGTGAAAAACACGTTCGATGACATGGCTGTGTCGGGAATCGATCCCGTGTCATCGGCGTCAGAGGCCAACATACTACCCACTGCGCCACGGTGCTCTTGTAAGCTCTTTAGACACGGCCAATCTGCCAGCCGCAAATTTTGCAGTCAGTTTTATGCTCTCGACAAGTCTACTATTGCACTCAAACAGTAAAAAAGAACACAAGGGGCGCAAGGGGCGCTTGTGTCTGCAGTGACAGCCAAGTTGCACTCAAAGCTGTGCAACCCTTTAACTGGCTCCAAATTAGTGTTCGAACTCACGCCCTTCTTGAACAGAGTCGGTAGACTAAATCCATCAAGTCTTGTATGGGCTCCAGGCAACTCAGGGATCCCAGGAAATGAGTTCTCTGATGAACTCGCCAGAATGGCTTAAGAGGAGAGCTTCTCAGGACCAGAACCCGCTCTAGGTCTACCTGCGTCCAAGGTTAATCCCCACATTAACGGCTGGGTGTTTAATACACACAACTGTGTGAGGAAT
This sequence comes from Eumerus sabulonum, assembly GCA_951905685.1. Lineage (NCBI taxonomy): Eukaryota > Metazoa > Arthropoda > Insecta > Diptera > Syrphidae > Eumerus > Eumerus sabulonum. Next base: position 163,216,753 of record OX645060.1, on the reverse strand, counting down.
GATCCAGAATACAGGATGACAGAGCGCGTATGCCCTAATGTCTACAAGAAGTCCGGAGCATTTTTCCTGTCTTTAAGGAAAATCGACTACAGAAGACTTCTGGTAGTCACTACGGGCCATTACACTTTTGCTATGCACCTCCGCGTGCTTGGCATAAGTGCGACGCCTATCTGTGCTGCATGTTGCGAGGAGGATGACACTGCAGAGCATTTTCTCTGTAACTGTCCCGCCTTTGCTTATGCACGGTGGCGCACCCTTGGGGCCGACGTGATGTGTGCCGAATCTTTTAGCTCTACATCACTGAAGCTTCTCTCCGGAAAACCGGGAAAATACAGAACTATAAGGTGTCTGTCTGGAGTACATTGGACCAGTATTTGCGTTTGAGTGCTTCAACAGATAGCAGAAGGAAATGCTGAAGTAAAACGATTCGCTAGAGTAATTCTGCGCTTGATTTCGAAACTGGTGGCGTTCTTCCAGGTCACTGCGGAGCTGAGGTATATGAAGCCCTAAACCACCTCAAATTTATATCTGCCAATATGCACGTTCTGGCCAAGACGTAAATGTCCCTTTTCGATGACAGCAGATATTTAGTCTTGCCCTCATTAACTGCCAAGCCAATTTTTGCCGCCTCAATCTCAATACTCGCGAACGCCTCATTAACATGCCGCTACCTATTATGTATGTCAATGTTGTCGGCGTATGCAAGGAGTTTCGAGGATTTGAAATAGATTGTGCCTCTTCTATTGGCCTGTGAATTTTGCACAATAATTTCTAGTACGATGTTAAAAAAATCACACGACAGCGCATCGCTCTGTCTAAATCCGTTTTTGACTTCGAAACTATCGGTCAGTTCTGCACCGATTCGGATGGAGCAGCGAGCGTTCTCCAGAGTCATCCTGCAAAGTCTGACGAGCTTAGCAGGAATGTCAAAAGTGATCATGGCGTTATATAGCTCGTCTCTAGTTACGCTGTCGTATGTGGCTTTGAAGTCGACTAAATGATGGTGAGTGTCGACCTGAAATTCATTGGTCTTCTTCCAGGATCTGCCGTAGTGTGATGATTTGGTTGATTGTGGACTGCCCTGGCCCTGCGGCCACACTGATAAGGACCCATCACTTTATTTACGAACGGTTTCAGGCATTCGCACAAAACTGCAACGAAGATCTTATATGCGACATTAAGGAGACTTATTCCTCTGTATTTGGCGCTGTCAAAGGGTTCCCCTTTTTTGTGGATCGAGCAAACAATGCTGAGACTTGGGCATGCTTTCCTCTCACCATATCTTAGAGATGAGCCGGTGCATTCTCCTAACCAGCCCATCCCCGGGACGGTATTCTCTGCGATCTTCGTCGTTAAGAAATGGATCATTCTGCCTGACGGCTGACAGTCTGTTGGCTGTCATCTCCGTTATACAGTCTGTAGAAGGGGTTTTTCCAAACGCTCAGCATCGACTGCGATTCTACTACATGGTGTTCGTTCTCATCCTTACAAGCTTCCGTTTAGGCTTTATAGCGCTGAGACATTCGTTTTATCTGTCGATAAAACGTCGTGCCTGTAGTAGCACTTCTCCAAGTTTTCAATCATCTTGCTGATACTCGTGCTTTTTCTTTTTTCTTATGTTCGTCCCTTCTTTTAAGGTCGTAGAGCTCACAAGCTGCTCTTGTTTTTTTTGTGTAGTCAGGCGTTGTATGTATGCCTCCTGTTTTCTGCATGAATCCTTCTACACTCGTCATCGAACCAAGTATTTCGTCGTGGTGGGGGTTGAAAGCCCAGCACTTCTGTGACTGTGCTCTTCAGGGCTTGTTTGCACATGCTCCATTGTTGCTTTACTGACTTAGTGGAGTATTGATGTGTATCGGAGAACTTAAGAGAGACGCGGTTGGCAAAGGCACTGGCGATTTCCGGCGATAGTAGTTTTCCGACGTCATAGTGGTCTGAGTCGATGTTCACTCCGCGGAAAGTACGAACATCAGCAATAGTGGCTCCTAGTATGTAGTGTCATAGCTGGGGCACTTGGCATATGTTCTGCCTGGGAGATCGAAGAAATCATCTTTGATGGAGTCATCCTTGTTTTCCGTGGGGGCATCGACACATATGAGGCCGACGTTACAGAATTACATTCAAAAAATAATTTTTGAAGTGAAAACTTCTTTAGCCGCGTTGGGCATTTTTTGGTAGAGGATAATCTTATTGGTTCGCGTCACCGACATGCTCGCATACATACATATACTATACATGTGAGCGTTATGCGCTTTTTGGATGGGTGAAGTATTGTGTGGTCGCGTCACTGCTTATGGCAGTATATCTGTAGCTATACAGATGACGTATTGTGCAAAAATACGGTAGACGAAATACGTATGGGTTCGCGTCGCCGACATGCTAATGTTAATAGTATATCTATAGCTACGAGTACGACTTGTTGCGCTTGGTCAGCACTGAAGGCATATCTTACTTACTTACTTAGGTGGCGCTACAGTCCGTGGTGAACCTGGGTCTCAACCAACAAGCGTCTCCAGCTGGCACGGTCTTTGGCCAGCTGTTTCCAGCACGGCCAGTTGGTTAAGGTCCCCTTCCACCTGCGTGCGCCACCAATGATGCGGCCGTCCTCTGCCTCTGAGTGGATTCGAAGACTCTTCGGGTCGGAGCTGTATTTTCCATGCGCTCTACATGGCCTAGCCACCTTAGACGCTGTATCCGTAGACGTCGTTCCAGGCCGATGTCGCTGTGCATCCCGTACAGTTCTTCGTTATATGTATCTTCTCCTCTATACACCATTTGAACAAACGGGACCGTAGATAGAACGCAGAATTTTTCTCTCGAAACGACCAAGGGCATCTTCATCCGCTTTTGTTAAGGTCCAAGCCTCTGTGCCGTAAAGGAGGACTGGGATGATTAAGGTCTTATATAGTGTCACCTTGGTTTTCCGAGAGAGGGCACTACTTCTCGATTGCCTCTTGAGCCCAAAGAAACAGCGGTTGGCAAGAGTGATTCTGCGTTTTATCTCAGCGCTGGTGTTGTTGTCGCTGGTCATCAGTGAGCCAAGGTAGACGAATTCCTTGACAGCTTCAAAGTTATATCCGTCCATGGTGACGTTCTGGCCAATACGTCGGTGTTGCCCGTCTCTTTTAGATGAAAGCAGATATTTGGTTTTACCCTCATTAACCTTGAGACCCATCTTAGCCGCTTCTACCTCAATGCTTACAAAGACTTTATTGACGTCTCGCTGTGGCCGTCCAATCACGTCAATGTCGTCGGCGTACGCAAGCAATTGCAATTGTGATGGCCAGTGACTCTTGCACGATCTTTCCAAGCACGATGTTGAAAAAGTTGCATGACAGCGCGTCACCATGCCTAAATCCTTTTTTAACATCAAAGGTCTCGGTTCGCTAATTACCGACCTTAATGGAGCAGCGAGAATTCTCCATTGTCATCCTGCACAGTCGGACGAGTTTGGCAGGGATGTTAAAACTAGACATGGCTTTGTATAGCTCATCAGATCTGCCGTAGCGTAAATATTTGGTCTATTGTGGACTTACCTGGCCTGAAACCACACTGATAAGAGCCGATCAGGTTATCCACAAATGGTTTCAGGCGTTCACACAATACGGCAGAGAAGATCTTATATGCGATGTTAAGGAGACTTATTCCCCTATAGTTAGCGCAGTTATAGGGGTCTCCATTCTTATGGACCGGAGATGGACCGGGGAAACGATCCTGAGATTCCATTCGTCGGGCATGCTTTCCTCCGACCATACCTTGCAAATGAGATGGTGCATGCACCTTACCAGCTCATCTGCAGCCGCCTCAATGAGCTCAGCAGACAGGCCGTCTGCACCCGCGGCTTTATTAGACTTAAGTCTTGATATCGCTATTTCGACTTCGTCTAGGTCGGGTGGACTGAATTCTGTTTCATTGTCGTCCATTACGAATGGTTCGTTCTGCCTGACAGCGGTGTCTTGTCTATCATCGCCGTTATACAGTCTGCAGAAGTGGTCAGTCTAAGTCCTCAGCATCGACTTCGACTCTACTACCAGTTCTCCATTTTCATCCCTGCAGGCCGCCGCTCTGGCTTTGTAGCCATGGCATGTTCGTTTTACCTTATTGTAAAATTTACGGGCGTCATTCCTGCGGAAGCATGTCTCCATCTCCTCGATCTCGCGCTTTCCGTGCTCTCTCTTCTTTCTTCTGAAAAGCGTGTGTTCCTCTATTCTCTTCTGCTCATAGATTTCGCGAGCAGCTCTCGTCCGTCGTTGCAGCATAGCTTTATATGCCTCTGTTTTGCTGCATGGGCTTGTTCGCATTGTTTATCGAACCAGGGGTTTCTAGGTGGTGGCGGTTTGAAAACCAGCACCTCTGAGGCAGCGTCTCTGACGGCGCTCTGGCAATGCGTCCATTCCTGCTCTATTGTTTGTGGTGCTGTGGGCGGATTTTGAGAAAGGTTGGAGGAGACACGATCGGCAAAGATTCTGGCAGTCTCTTGCGATTGTAGCTTTCCGACGTTAAACTTACGTTGTGCTACTCAACTCCTAAGCATTCTTGATATCCTCATTCGTACCTTGGCTACAACAAGGTAGTGGTCCGAGTCGATGTTGGCCCTTCGGGAGGTTCGTACGTCGAGAATACAGGAGGAGCGTCTGGCGTCGATCGCAATGTGATCAACCTGGTTGGTGGTCGATTGATCAAAAGACCGCCAGGTACCCTTGTGGGGGAATCGCGTGCTTGCTATAAGGTGGTTACGCCCCGCTAGGAAATCGATTAGCCTTAGTCCGTTGTATTTTTGTATCGTAGCTGGGGCATTGGGCATACATATGTTCTGTCTAGGAGATCGTAGAATTCTTCTTTGAGTCGACCGTCCTTTCCTTCCGTTGGGGCGTGAACACATATTAAGCTAATGTTTCCAAATTTAGCTTTGATGCGGATTGTTATGAGGCGTTCGCTTATGTCTCGGAAGCTTAAGAGCCTTCCTCGAATAACGAAACCGCATCCGAATAGGCGCTGTTTGTTCTCCTTGTAGCAGTTCCCGTAGTAGATGTCGCAGTTTTCGCACTTCTTGGAGTGCGGTTATATCTGCTTTATAGCAGTTGAGGGTTTGCTCCAATTGACTCTCAAGTCCGTTAGTCGTTTGCAGGGGTCGTCCGCTTTGTATTCGTCCGTATCCGAGGCTTGTTGTTGTTTCGGAACAGCGGCCTGTGCATACATACACACATATATTCACGCAATTCGTTATAGGTACATACTAAAAAAACAGCGAAAGAAACATAAAGCAATACATATGTTCTCGTAATTATGAATGACTGTTGTTTCATTGAATATAAGAGAGAAATGGTAACTACATATTCAATTTCGTCATGAGAAGGCGTATTCTTGAAGAAATGAAATTCATTAAATTGTAGATCTGATATTACAGAAAAGGAAAGAGTTTGAGTCCGACAAGACGTTGAAAGAACATTACAATTTTGTCGAGAATTATGACGTGAAGAAGTTCCAGATGATAATGAAAAAATAAGAGATGTTCTTGGTAGGCTTCCTGATCAAAATCCATTTCAAGATTGATATTATGATCCGAATGCAAAGATAAATTATGATTTACAGCTTGCAATGTTAACCCTTGAGAGCACCGTGACGCAATGGGTAGTGTGTTGGCCTCTGACACACATGACACAGCCATGTCATCGAACCGGTTTTTCACGGTGTTTCTCCTCAGCGGGGTTCTGACAAAACCCCCTGTAGTAAAATTGTCATGAAAAGCTTCTCGAAATTTGCCGTTCGGAATAGGCAATAAATTGTAGGTCCCTTTCACCCATGGGAAAATTAAATCACACACAACCTGGGTGATTGAGAGAAGCTCGGCTTATGTCCTTCATGGGCTGTAACGCCAACATAAACATAGACATAATAAACATAAATCAAATGAACAACTTTAGTTTTATTATTATACTAGAAATAAGTTTATTGTCTCTTCTGTTCAAGCTCTCGAATCAAACTCAACAATTTTCCATACTTATGAATACTTACTAGCTACACCTCAGTGCAGTGTCGTATCGCACATTTTGCATGGGAGCATTCTTTGTTCATGTTCCCAGTTTTTTTTTGCTGTCAGCCTTGCACGTTCTTAACAATATATTTTAATGCTTAAAATTGCATTTATAATATTTGTTAAAATCTTACTTACTTACTTATCAGGCCTGCGATCCATGGAGGATCTGAGCCTGAGCTATAGCTGCCTTCCATCCTTGACGGTCCCGGGCACGCTGCTTCCAGTTGTCAAGACCAAGATGTCTTACATCCGCGATTACTTGGTCTTTATACCGGAGGTTCGGTCTTCCTCTTCTTCTCGAACCAGGAGGCTCGGAGTCGAAGACCCTCTTAGCTTGAGCGTTGATGTCCATGCGCTCGATGTGGCCGAGCCAGTGTAGTCGACGGGTCCTTGCTTTCTGGACTACATCCACATCTTGGTACAGCTCGTAGAGTTCGCGGTTGTGTCTTCTTCTCCATTCACCTTCCTCACAGACAGGACCAAATATCCGGCGCAGAATTTTTCTTTCGAAAGAACCCAAAATCAGCTCCGCTGTCCTGCTTATCGTCCAGCTTTCGGCTCCGTACAGCAAGACTGGCAGAATGAGCGTTTTGTAAAGCATGACTTTGGTCTTTCGAGTGAGGAGTTTTGACCCCAGTTGTTTGGACAAGCCGAAGTAGCAGCGGTTGCCAAGGGCGATTCTACGCCGGATCTCCACTGTGGTGTCATTTGTGGAATTTACGTTTGCCCCGAGGTAGACAAACTCCTTAAATACCTAAAAATTGTAGCTGTCAATTGTTATGTTTTGTCCCAGGTGGTGAGCGACGGATTGGTTTTTGCTTGACAGCATGTATTTCGTTTTGTCCTCATTGATCTTAAGGCCAATTCGTTTCGCCTGTTCTTCAATCGCCGTGAATGCTTCCACAATACCACGGCGAGAACACGCGATGATGTCGATATCATCCGCGTATCCTAGCAGCTGGATGGACTTGTAAAAGATAGTGCCTTCCCTGTTGACGCCTGCCCGTCGCACTATCTGCTCCAGCACCAGGTTGAAGAAGTCACATGACAGCGCATCTCCTTGCCGAAATCCGGTGCATGTTTCGAATGGTTCCGAGGTGCTAGAACCGAGTTGCACGGTGCATCGCGTGTTTTTTAGCGTGGCGCGACACAACTGGATCAGTTTTACCGGGATCCCGAATTCGGCCATCGCCCCAAACAGTGCTTCACGATGAATGCTGTCGTATGCGGCTTTGAAATCGATGAAAAGATGGTGTGTATCGATTTGAAACTCGTTGGTCTTTTCCAGGATTTGTCGAAGTGTGAAAATTTGGTCTATAGTTGATTTGCCGGGCCGGAAGCCGCACTGGTAGCTGCCGATTAGTGCGGTGCAAAATGGTTTTAGACGTTCACACAATACGCTGGACAGGATCTTGTATGCGACATTGAGCAGGGATATACCTCTATAGTTCTTACAAGAGGTAGGATCGCCTTTTTTGTGGATGGGGCATATAGAGCTGGTATTCCAGTCGTCGGGCATGCTCTCATCTTCCCAAATTCTGCAGATGATCTGGTGCATGCTCCCTACCAGAACATCGCCGCCAGCCTTGAAGAGCTCTGATGGCAAGCCATCTGAGCCTGCGGCCTTGTTGTTCTTCAGCTTCTGAATAGCTGTGCCGACTTCTTCTATGCTGGGTGGGAGGACTACTTCAGCGGCTGGAGTTGGGATTTCCTCAGTCCCTACCACTCTCTCTTGGTCATGCTCGTTAAGCAGCTGTTGGAAATGCTGCTTAAATACATCCACTATTCCCTGCGGGTCGGTGACAAGATTACCCTCGCAGTTTCGAAGAGCCAGGGTGCCCTTTTTGAAGCCTCCTGCAAGGCCTTTGGCTTTTTTGTAAAAGGCTCGTATTTTATGTCTATCCCTAGACTCCTCGATATCCTTGAGCTGGGAGGCTGCGAAGATTCTTTTCTTTTGTCGCAGTAGTTTCTTCTCCTCCCTTCTTCTGGCTCGGTACTCTTCTCGCGCTGCCCTGGTTTTCCTCTGCAGCGCCTTTTGGTACGCCTCGTCGGTTGCTGCCTTTTTCTGCTCACACTCGCCATCATACCACGGGTTTCTTGTCGGGGGTGGTAGGTATCCTAAGGTGGTTTCAGCTACTTCCTGAATGGCTGAGCGGCAATGCAGCCACATATTATTGGCATTTGTGTTCGACGTAGGCATACCGTAGAGTCTTTCGCTCAGCTGCTCCCTGTAGACTCTGGTAACCTACGGTGTGCTCAGGCGCCCAATGTCAAACCTCCTCCTGATGGGCTGGTGCAGCTTTCTGACATTGGACAGTCGAGCTCTGAATCTTGCTGCTACGAGGAAGTGGTCAGAGTCGACATTTGCCCCTCTGAATGTTCGCACATCCAGGATGTTAGACGCGTGCCTTGCGTCAATGAGCACATGGTCGATTTGGTTGGCGGTTCGACCGTCCGGAGATCGCCAGGTTGCTGTGTGGATTCGCTTGCGAGGGAATCTTGTGCTACTTATCACCGCATTACGAGCTGTCGCAAAGTCAGCGAGTCGGAAGCCGTTATCTGTTGTTGTATCGTGGAGGCTGTGCTTTCCGATCACTCCGCCAAGGGTGTTTTCCTTTCCGATTTTGGCGTTGAAGTCCCCGAGCACGATTTTTACATCGTACTCCGGACAAGCTCCGTAGGCGTTGTCCAGGAGGTCATAGAAGTCCTCCTTGATAGGGTCTTCAGCCTCGTCGGTAGGGGCGTGTGCACATATAAGGCTGATGTTATAAAATCTGCCTCTGATGCGGATCACAGCCAGGCGATCACTTATAGGTTTAAAGTCGATGACCTGCGACCTTAACCGCTTTCCCACTACAAATCCGCATCCCAGTAAGTGCAACCTTTTGTGACAGCTGTAATAAATGTCGCAATTTTTTTTCCTAATCATACCGTTTCCTATCCAGCGTATTTCCTGGACCGCAGTAATATCCGCCTTGTACTGCGTGAGGATTCCTTCTAGTTTATGAGCAGCTCCGGGAGTGTACAGGGTTCTGACATTCCAGGAGCATACTCGCAAATCGTGTTCCTTTTTCGTGCGTTGTCGTCGTCGAGTATCCGTCCGTGTATCCGAGGCATCTTGCTCATTCATAACTTTGGGTTTGTTTACGTGGGCGGATTGTTAGCCCGCCGCACAACCGCCATTCTGGTCGGGGTTTTTTTTTCGCTGCATACGTTTGTTCACCTCCCAACGGTTGTTGAAGAGGCTATCCAGAGGGCGCCGCGAGGAGGCCGTATGTCAACTTGACCCGGGCATTTAAACAGGGATCGTTGCTGGCATCTCGCCAGGTTGAGAGCAATCAGCAACTTTACCCTGTATGCCCGAGCCCATGCCCTCCTTGTTAAAATCTATGAAAAGTTATTAAAACAAAAACTTAGCATACGATAAATTTTTATCTTATTCTGTCTTATTCTAACTAAAACTAACTAAACTTAGCCTACCCTTAACCTACTAATAGTTAACTCAACTAATATACGTATGTGTATATATATATACATATGCATATGTATATGTGTATATATGTACATATGTGTGTTTGATTTTCAACTTCCAGTCATCACAGAACTGCTGAGTTTTGTCGAAGTCACGCTGCAACAAAATAGCAATGACGTCTATCGTTTGACCTAATCTGTACGCAATTAAGTCCGCGTACGCTATCGATTGGCGAAGAGAAACTGTCAGATTGTTGATGTAAATGCTGAAAAGGATGGGCGAGTTCACTGTGCCCTGTCCATTTTTAATTTCGAATGTTTGAGTAGAAGTCACGTTGGCAATTTTCACAACGAACTTTCTACCCTTCATCATGTCATAGATCATATATAACAATGGTTTACATATGCCCAACTGTTTGAGCTGGTAATAGAATCCTCCTAACCATACGGTGTCGAAGGCTTTTTCCAAGTCAACCAAACAGGCATCGTACAGTGATTCTTGCATTTATTTTGTTGGATATCTGAGACGAGTTTCGACGGGGCATGTATGGTATCATGCCCCGCCCTGAAATCGAATTGGTTATAAGGAATGATATTTTTGTCCTCAGCCCATTTAGACAGGGCTTAGAGGAATCTTTACCCCTCTTAGGGATTGGTGGACCACCGCCGTTTTCCAATGCACCGGATAATATGCATTATTCTGTTCATTGTTAAACAGGATGGTATACCTCTCTATAGTCACTGGTGGGAGGTGCCTGAGCACAACATTAGATACACCATCAATACCCGCGAACTTTTTCTTTCTGAGTGACATGAAGATCAATTGGAGGTCGTCCGTCGAAACGAATAGTGGGTTAGCCCCTTCATTGGTGACGGCATTGTTTGCCGTGAAATCGTCAATGAACCTGGTGAAACCGAGGTTCTCGGATCGCCAATGTTCAATATCGTTTCGTAGATAGAAGTGGTCTAACAGGGCTCTGTTCTCCAAGTTTTGGTTCGGGCGAATGCTTTCATTTACCTTGTACACTTCCTGGATGACCGCAACCACTGTTGCCACTCTCTCCTGAGGATCCTCGATCACGTAGTAGACGTTCATTGTCGGACGTTCTCGGAAGTTTGAGATCCTAAATCTCGTTCTGATCTTGTCTCCTAAATAATTTATTTATCTGTGGGAACATATTCGCGCTGTTGGATTTTACAGTACGGATTTTGTTGTTCCAGTGCAGACTTACAGATATTTTCTAATTGCCTTGATCATGGAGATTTTTAATCAGCGACTTCAGTGCCCTGACCTCCGAGTTTTGTCGGTCGGTAAACTATACAAGAATTTGAGTCTTGATAGGAGTGGTATCGTGATGCCGTTGGCGTAGTATCGTTCCGTCCATCGTCTTTTTAATTATTCCGTCCATTTGTACATATAAGGTTCCTGTCAATTTCATCGTCTGACAGGTTCCTGTTGGTCGGTGGGGAGGAGGCGCTCGAAGTGAGTGCTCTTGTCAGGCAGTTGGTAAAGCGTGGCCAACGTGCCCTACTATAATCGTAGGGATGCGTTTGGACATACTCTGCCATTTCTGCAAACTCGCCCGGTATTAGGATTACGGCACCGAGTCCGTAATCGTCACTGTCGTAGTCGACGGTCCGTAGACAGTTCGTAGACCATTCGTTCGTGCCAGCCAGTCTTAGTCGCGAGTCAATCAGCATAAGATCCAGTTAGGAGCCGCTTCTAGGAAACGACGGACTTTCCGTTGCGAGTAACTTGATTTTGTACTCAATGTTGCGCAGATCCCACCATTGGCTTAGTGGGCTCCCTCTGGTCTTGATTACATTATTTCCCCAATCACCTTGTTTGACATTCAATTCCCCGACCAAAACGTAATAATTCTCCGCCGAGCTCAGGCGCAAAAAACGAAAGAGTGTCTCGAGCTCTGTAATAAAGATGTTGGGCTGAGGTGCTTCGGGTGCATAGTCCGACACGACACTATGTACATCTTCCTTCCGTTCTGAAGGGGGGTACACACAATACAAGCCTCTAGCATCGATGGACGAGACCTGCCCCCGAGCTCTATGAACAGAAAAGGAGGGAGGAGCATGTGCTTCTGAGGAGGAAAAAGAAGGAGCACGAGAAGCGCGAGATCGAGGAGATGGAGAGATGTTACTGCAGGAACGATGTTCGAAAATTTTACCAAAAGGTAAAACGAACAGCAGTGCAGAGACCTGCAGGCATGAGCACGGACAACTAGTAGTGGAGTCACAGTCGATGCTGAGATTGTGGAAGGACCACTTCTGCAGACTGTATAACGGCCATGATAGTCAAAGCAGAGCGAACCATGGACGAAGACGAAAGAGAATCCCGTTCACCCGACCTAGACGATGTTAAGATAGCGATATCGAAACTTAAGTCTTATAAAGGTGCTGGATCAGACGGACTCCCCGCGGATCTGTTTAAAGCAGCTGGCGATGAGCTGGTCTGGAACATGCACCAACTCATATCATCTGCCCGGTTCATGAGAAAGGAGACCTCTATGACTGCGCCAATTACGGTGTACTGTGTAAGTGCCCGAAACCGTTCGTGGACAATCTGATAGGTTCCTACCAGTGTGGTTTCAGGCCAGGAAATCCAGGATAGACCAAATATTTACACTACGGCAGATCTTGGAGAAGACCCTTGATTTCCAGGTCGACACACACCATCTTTTAGTCGACTTCAAAGCCGCGTATGACAGTGTTTATAGAGAAGAGCTATACAGAGCCACGTCATGTTTTAATATTCCTGCCAAACTCGTCAGACTGTGCAGGATGACTATGGAGAACTCTAGCCGCTCCATTGGGGTCGGAAGTGAACTAACCGGCCCCCTTTGATGTTAGAAAAGGTTTAAGACAGGGTGACGCACTGTCATGTGATTTCATTAACATCGTATTGGAAAAGATCGTGAGGTACGGTCTACTTCAAGTCTACACAATTGCTTGCCTATGCAGATCACAGTGACGTTATTTGGCGGACAAAGCGAGGCGTCAATGAGGCATTCGCAAGCATTGAAGCAGAAGCAGCTAAGGTGGGTCTAAGGGTAAATGGGGACAAGACCAAATATATGCTGCCATCAAAGAAAGACACACAACGCCAACGTCTTGGTCAGTACGTCACCTTCGGCAGCTATATTTTTGAAGCAGTCAAGGACTTCGTCTACCTACGTGACAAGCAGCAACGACGCCAGCGCTGAGATAAAACGCAGAACAACTCTTGCCAACCGCTACTTCTTTGGGCTCAAGAGGCAATTGAGTAGTAGAGCCCTCTCTCGAAGAACTATGATATCCCTCTACAAAACTTTAATCATCCCGATCCTCCTCTATAGCGCTGAGGCTTGGACGTTATCAAAAGCGGATGAAGAGGCTCTTGGGCGTTTCGAGAAGAAAATTCTGCGTGCAGTCTTTCGTCCCGTTTGTGTAAACGAAGAGTGGAGAAGGAGATTCAACAAAGAACTGTACGGGTTGTACAGCGACATCGGCCTAGTTAGACGTCTTCGAATCCAACGTCTGAGATGGCTAGGCCATGTAGATCGAATGGACATCATCGCTTCGGCCCGAAGACTCTTCGACTCCAACCCCGAGGGACGACGCGGCAGAGGGCGACCGCATCTAGGGAGGCGCGCACAGGTGGAAAGGGACCTCAACCAACTGGGCGGTATTGGAAGCGGCTGGACAAAGATCGTGCCGGCTGGAGAGGCTTGTTGAATGCGACCCTGATTCACCTCGAACTGTAGCGCATCAAAGTAAGTAAGTAAGTGTTGCTTCAACACACTTAAGGCCTAATTAGTGTCATGTGTATGTGTCATCTAACACACTTCTGCGAGTTGTGTAACACACTGGCATTTGCAGTCTAGTCTTTGGCCTCATTTGGGTTGAAGGAAAGTGTAAAGGAATAATAAATTATAGACTCTACTGAAAATAGTTGAGCATAGTTTAAGAACACAACTTAAGCTGAACCGGAACTATAATTTAAAAAGTTCTTGCCTATAACGCTTCTTTATACATATATTCAAAATATTTTTTTTTATTTATTCTCAAAATATAAGAGCCAGCAAAGCGCCAACTTTGGCAATCCCGCCGACAATCTCCGCCACATGTGCAGCCGTGTCGACGGCTTTACCTACATCGTGTCCCAAATGTTCTACTGTATGGCCGGCTTCATTCTGCAGACATTAAAGAAACGAAGTGTATTATGTATACGAGTAATGCGACGAACATGCTGTACTATAAAAGTGCATGTGTGAGAAACTTACGGTTGCTTCCCCGATTTCCTTGACAAGACCAGCGTCACTCTGTGCCGTGAGGCAAAGCACGAGAAGAGCAATTGGAGCAAAATATCTGAAGAACATCATTTTGATAAAAATTCTTGAAGAATGGAACTGTATCAGTGAACACAATACGAGTATCTACAGCTCATTCGATCTGAGCAAGCGCTTTATATACATTATGGGCACTTGTATCTACGATGTGACTTCAATTCCAATTTTTCCTTGTTTACTTTTCTTTTGTTTTTTGCTTTTTTTTTAACAGTTGCTCAAAGTTAAAATGGAACAAGGCGAAAAGAAAGAATAAATGAAAGATAATAGTTTATATATGTACTGGAGCAAACAAAAAATTATTAGATCATTTAAAGATTTAATAATTAAGACGAAAAAAATAAACGCAGGGATTCAAAAAAAGCAATAAAGCGATCTCACAGTTATAATGGAACAAAAAACTAAAAAAAAACATTGTAACTACTATATGTAATTATAACCCATTTTGCAGAAGTTAAGACTTAGTTGGCAACCCTTTTTGTATCTTTCTTACTGCTAAGCGAGCTGGCATAGATTCCACAAGTTTCGACAGTAGGAATCAATATTAGTCCATTCTTCGGTTAAGGCCACTTCAAGTGGGTTTACGTTTGAAATCAATTTTTCTTAGCTTTTCCTCTAAATAACTCCATAAGTGCTCATTAGCGTTTAAATCGGGAGACCGAGGCGGTGTATTCAAAACGTGGGTGCAGTTGTATAACAGCCAACTTCTAACACGATGGGCTTTGTGTTTGGGATCGCTGTCTTAATAAAAATAAAATTCGTCTTTGATTCCAATGCTTTTGCACTTTCTCTTAAATTCGATTTCCAAATTTCGAGGTACATATTCTGGTCCATTATACCTTCAACTATGTGAAGGTTTTCTGGAGCTTAGGCCGACCTGGGACCATATACATTCACAGAGCCACCACCATATTAATGGCATCAAGTTCTTTTGCTTAAGCTCCTCATTGGTACTTCTCCACACGTATGACCTACCATCTGATCCAAACACGTCAAATTTGCTCTCATCGGCAAAAATGACATGGTTCCAGAGCGAAAAATCGTTGTCTTTCTTTTTATTAATTTTGCTAATAAGAGGTTGCTAATAAGAGAGGCTAATGGTAGAGGCTACTCTGTCATTAAACTTGTTCTTAGGACAATTCTCACAGTTTCTGAGTTTGCTTTTCTACCAAGATGATTTTCGGCTAGTACACTAGCCTAATATGGGAATTTTATTTGCCCGAAAATTTGGTTTAGGTCTATTGCTATACTCTGTAGATTCCTTGTAACGTTTAACAATGTTAAATACTACTGTTGGACCTCTTCTTTAAATATCTGCGATTTCTCGCACAGTTTTGCTATTTCTAGAAAGATGAATTATGATTTTTCACAATTCAACTGGTGTTTGTGGCGCCATTCACACATTTCCTCATGAACACAAGACAATTTAATTCTGACTGTTAACTGAGGATCTCCTGCGTCATTTGCAATAGAAAAGCATGGTAAATCACAGTTCCCTGAGAAGTGACATAAACTTTGTAGGTGTGTTCCATTACAACTTTGAGATCGCTTTATTGCTTTTTTTTTTTTTATATTATTGCTCATATTTTATAATTTAGATTTCAAATTGAATTCCTATGTTTATTTTGTTAGTCTTAATTATTAAATCCTTAAATGAATTAATTAATTTTTTTACTCTAGTCGTTATATATCATTTATTCTTTCTTTTCGCCTTGTTCCATTTTAACTTTGAGTCACTGTATCTGCTCAAAATTTATACAATTTTTTGAGTTCTTAAATGTTGAAGTGTTGCCAGGTAGCGCCAGGTAAGTAAAACCGGGGGTTTTGCCGATATTTGATAGCAAGTGGATTTTAAGTAAATGATGGCAGCAAACACAATATTTTCAGATAATGATTACCTGAACTGTTTTGTTCAGATGTTTACAGATATGTTTGGCTATTTGGCCAAGCGGAATTGTGTTGCCTTCACTTTGAAGTGCTTCCGGAAGATCTCTCGCTTTAATCTGTGACCCACAGTATTGTACTTTCCCCCACAGATCATAGGAGAAGTAGGCATGTTGTATTTCTTACCGTATTCGATTAAACATATCTTCGAAACTAGAAATGAAACAGACAGAAGCAAACTTGCAAAAGACGTCAATGAAAATTCAATATTTAATCAAAGAAAAAGTAAGAATTATATGCTCAAGTGTACGATCAAAAAAACAATATTTACGCATTTGCCATATGCCGATCTAAGCTAAATATTCTTACCAATGTTTAGATTTTGAATACGTTGAACATATTGGGAACCTTTTCTTATTTCGAACTCGTGGAGGATATGAAGCTTCTAATAACCCTCTTGTACATTCATACATATATAGTCTGTCTCGCCATCGATTTCCCATACTCATTTCAGTTGTAAGCTCTTTGTATGTATGTATGTTGGCGTTACAGTCCATGAAGGACCTGAGCCGAGCTTCTCTCTCAATCACCCATGTTGTGTGTGATTTAATTTTCCCATAGGTGAAAAGGACCTACAGTTTATTGCCGGTTCCGAACGGCGAATTTCTAGAAGCTTTTCATGACAATTTTACTACAGGGGGTTTTGTCAGAGCCCCGCTGAGGAGAAACACCGTGAAAAACACGTTCGATGACATGACTGTGTCGGGATTCGATCCCGTGTCATCGGCGTCAGAGGCCAACACACTACCCACTGCGCCACGGTGCTCTTGTAAGCTCTTTAGACACGGCCAATCTGCCAGCCGCAAATTTTGCAGTCAGTTTTATGCTCTCGACAAGTCTACTATTGCACTCAAACAGTAAAAAAGAACGCAAGGGGCGCAAGGGGCGCTTGTGTCTGCAGTGACAGCCAAGTTGCACTCAAAGCTGTGGAACCCTTTAACTGGCTCCAAATTAGTGTTCGAACTCAAGTCCTTCTTGAACAGAGTCGGTAGACTAAATCCATCAAGTCTTGTATGGGCTCCAGGCAACTCAGGGATCCCAGGAAATGAGTTCTCTGATGAACTCGCCAGAATGGGTTAAGAGGAGAGCTTCTCAGGACCAGAACCCGCTCTAGGTCTACCTGCGTCCAAGGTTAATCCCCACATTAAGGCTGAGTGTTTAATACACACAGCTGTGTGAGGAATGATCCAGAATACAGGATGACAGAGCGCGTATGCCCTAATGTCTACAAGAAGTCCGGAGCATTTTTCCTGTCTTTAAGGAAAATCGACTACAGAAGACTTCTGGTAGTCACTACGGGCCATTACACTTTTGCTATGCACCTCCGCGTACTTGGCATAAGTGCGACGCCTATCTGTGCTGCATGTTGCGAGGAGGATGACACTGCAGAGCATTTTCTCTGTAACTGTCCCGCCTTTGCTTATGCACGGTGGCGCACCCTTGGGGCCGACGTGGTGTGTGCCGAATCTTTTAGCTCTACATCACTGAAGCTTCTCTCCGGAAAACCGGGAAAATACAGAAATATAAGGTGTCTGTCTGGAGTACATTGGACCAGTATTTGCGTCTGAGTGCTTCAACAGATAGCAGAAGGAAATGCTGAAGTAAAACGATTCGCTAGAGTAATTCTGCGCTTGATTTCGAAACTGGTGGCGTTCTTCCAGGTCACTGCGGAGCTGAGGTATATGAAGCCCTAAACCACCTCAAATTTATATCTGCCAATATGCACGTTCTGGCCAAGACGTAAATGTCCCTTTTCGATGACAGCAGATATTTAGTCTTGCCCTCATTAACTGCCAAGCCAATTTTTGCCGCCTCAATCTCAATACTCGCGAACGCCTCATTAACATGCCGCTACCTATTATGTATGTCAATGTTGTCGGCGTATGCAAGGAGTTTCGAGGATTTGAAATAGATTGTGCCTCTTCTATTGACCTGTGAATTTTGCACAATCATTTCTAGTACGATGTTAAAAAAATCACACGACAGCGCATCGCTCTGTCTAAATCCGTTTTTGACTTCTAAACTATCGGTCAGTTCTGCACCGATTCGGATGGAGCAGCGAGCGTTCTCCAGAGTCATCCTGCAAAGTCTGACGAGCTTAGCAGGAATGTCAAAAGTGATCATGGCGTTATATAGCTCGTCTCTAATTACGCTGTCGTATGTGGCTTTGAAGTCGACTAAATGATGGTGAGTGTCGACCTGAAATTCATTGGTCTTCTTCAGGATCTGCCGTAGTGTGATGATTTGGTTGATTGTGGACTGCCCTGGCCCTGCGGCCACACTGATAAGGACCCATCACTTTATTTACGAACGGTTTCAGGCATTCGCACAAAACTGCAACGAAGATCTTATATGCGACATTAAGGAGACTTATTCCTCTGTATTTGGCGCAGTCAAAGGGTTCCCCTTTTTTGTGGATCGAGCAAACAATGCTGAGATTTGGGCATGCTTTCCTCTCACCATATCTTAGAGATGAGCCGGTGCATTCTCCTAACCAGCCCACCCCCGGGACGGTATTCTCTGCGATCTTCGTCGTTAAGAAATGGATCATTCTGCCTGACGGCTGACAGTCTGTTGGCTGTCATCTCCGTTATACAGTCTGTAGAAGGGGTTTTTCCGAACGCTCAGCATCGACTGCGATTCTACTACATGGTGTTCGTTCTCATCCTTACAAGCTTCCGTTTAGGCTTTATAGCGCTGAGACATTCGTTTTATCTGTCGATAAAACCTTCGAACGTCGTGCCTGTAGTAGCACTTCTCCAAGTTTTCAATCGTCTTGCTGATACTCGTGCTTTTTCTTTTTTCTTATGTTCGTCCCTTCTTTTAAGCTCGTAGAGCTCATAAGCTGCTCTTGTTTTTTTTGTGTAGTGAGGCGTTGTATGTATGCCTCCTATTTTCTGCATGAATCCTTCTACACTCGTCATCGAACCAAGTATTTCGTCGTGGTGGGGGTTGAAAGTCCAGCACTTCTGTGACTGTGCTCTTCAGGGCTTGTTTGCACATGCTCCATTGTTGCTTTACTGACTTAGTGGAGTATTGATGTGTATCGGAGAACTTAAGAGAGACGCGAGTTAAGTTAAGGGGTCGAGGGGTTACAGCAAAACTACTTTATTTTTGACTCTGCCTTTCGGCTCAACGTTATTATTTTTACTAAACTCATTCACAATTTTTATTCTTAAAGAAAACTATTTTGCACAGGTGAATTGTAGAAGGTTGCTAGGCAACTTTCTGGGTCACTTGTGCAATTACAGTGATGGCTAAAATGACAGAGTGCATCCGCGTTGGGGTACATTGTGTGGGGCAACTTCTGTTGATGTCGTCTATGATGATGGGCATCGGTGCGGTGGGGGGTGTCGAGGTGTTATGGCGATCGTTGGCGTGTGGATGTAACTCCTCCCCACCTAGAGCAAAGTGACGGCCACAGCGAAAGCGATGGGGCTCGAGCGAAGAACTGCACACGGGGGTGAAACTCTGCCAAGTTCTCTCTTCTCTTCTGAGGTGGATGACCGGTACTATTACTATTATGAGTGAGAGAAAGGTGAAAAAATTTTTTTTTTTTTTTTTTTTTTTTCGTAGGATTTGGTAGATGCCAGGTAGTAATCATATGCCGTGATGTACTATTGTCATCTAGTCATAGGTGGGTAGCTTTTAAATCATGTGCCGTGATTTTACTACCACGTTTGCACGATGGTAGTTTTTGCACGGTGCCGGTGTTTTTTTTTTTTTTTTTTTTTTGTTTTTTTTCTTGCACAGTAAGGTGTGCCAAAACTCATATGCCGTGAGTTTTGCTTCCTTTTTACTGTAACGAGCAAGTTGATCACTCTCATGTTGCGTGATCGTAGAGTCATGCTAGGCATCAGTATGCATATACATACTAACATATCTGTTAACCACAGCAAGGTGCGCCAAAACTCATATGCCGTGAATTTAGCTGCCCTTTTACTGTAGCCACATGCAGCAAGTCGTCTATTCTCATATTCCGTGGATGTACATATGTACATACATGTATATCTTTTTTTTGTTTTTTTTTTTTTTTTTTTTTATATATGTATGGCAATCGTATGCCATGATTACGATAATTTAAAGTTCATCGTTCATGTGCCGTGAACGTGCTTTTTTTGTTTTTTTTTTTTTTTTTTTTTTTTTTTTTTTGAAGTACATATAATAAAACAATAAAACAATATTGAATAATTTGTATTCCTAATGTACATATGTATGCTCGTATACTTTGAATGCATTACATCATTACATTACATTTGAATTTCATATTTAAAAGTACATTTGGTTTTTGTTGTGTTTATTTGATTTTATGTTTCCTTCTTAACCTGCTTTTGTGAATCTTTTTATTGTCTTTTGTTAGAATCGTACATTTATTGTTTTTTTTTTTTTTTGGGTTATATGTTTAGAAAATCGAGGTGTAGGCTTATTCCTTCTGGCCTCTTTTCGGAAAACAACCTCTTTATCCTTAACCTCCTCCGGTTCTTCCCTAGATGCATTTAATTTTTCGATTCTGGTGGTGGATACATTGTCCATCCTTTCCTGAATTTTGGGATATATTTCATTAAGAAATTCGTTCAATTTGGCTAGGTATTCATGTTCGTTCGAGAAATCTAAAATTTTACAGAATTTGTATGGTCTACCGAAGAACAGTTCGTATGGAGTGTGTTTCGTGATCGAATGAATGGCGTTGTTATAAGTAATAAGGGTTTCAGACAGTATTTCCTCATGTTCTGTGGTAAGTTTTTGTTCTTTTCTTTTGGATAGAATAAGTCTATAGATCTCTGTTAGTGTGGAGTGTAATCTTTCTACAGGGGAGTTACTGCTGGTTTGTTGGAATGAAGTGAAGTGTAAGGTTATGTTTAGTTGCTTACAGAAATCTTTAAATATGTTTGCTGTGAATTCGGATCCTTGGTCGCACATAATTTTCTTGGGTGTGCCGTAGAGGCTAATGTATTTTTGAGGGATTTTAGGATTGTTATGCTGCTTCTACATGGTAAGGTGTATCCATAGGCGAAACGGGAAAATTTATCTATTAGTGTAAGAATTTGGTTATGATTTATGCTGTAGATATCTATGTGAATTATTTCTAGTGGTTTTAAAGGGTTTTCGGGTATAACGTATTGTGGTTTAGGTGGATTTCTGTCATATTTTAACAATTTACATTTCTCACAGTTGTTAATAGTTTTAGTGATTTTGTACTTCATGTTGGGAAAGAAAAATTCGCGTTTTAAATGGAGGTATATTTCATTTATACCTCGGTGGTTCGATTGTTCGCGATAATCGCGGATTGTTCTTTCTTGTTCGTCCTCATTTCTTATGTCTGTTAGAATTTCTGTACATCGTACTATCCTAAATAACTTACTTTGTGAGAAATATGCAGAAAAGGTTAATTGAACTAGTATGTGGAAAATTTCGTCAGTGGTGTATATGGCGATTAATTTGTTTGGTGCGAAAATTTTTTGAAGATGTTGGTCATAACTTGTTCATTGAAGGTTGCTCTACGGATCACGTTTCTGTGTTTGTGTCTAAAAATGTTTTCAGTTGTCATTGGACAACCTGTATCTTTAGCTTCTAATATGATTTGGATATTAAAGTCATTCAGGGGTTTTTCGGATATGCGTATTCTATCGTTTAGGTTTTCCTCTGCACTGCGAGCGGTGTCTATATTATCGTCGTTTTGATAGATTTGTCTTTCTTCGTTTGGGTTATTGATTTTGATACGACTTAGGGCGTCCGCGTTGGTATTTGTTGTCCCCTTTTTGTAGACAATCTCGTAGTCAAATTCTTCCAGCTTAAGGCGCCATCTTACGAGCTTAGAGTTTGGCTCTTTCAGGCTCATAAGCCACAATAGTGGCCTATGGTCTGTTATTATTTTGAATTTTCTTCCAAATAAGTATGGCCGGAAGTATCGGGTTGCCCAAACGATGGCCAAGAGCTCTTTTTCAATTGTGGAATAATTACATTCCGTGGTGGAAAGTGTCGCCACCTCGACCGTGTGTGAGAGTAGCTATGACTTATGATTCCCTGTTCCAACATTTTGCAAATTTGGTCTTGTACTTCTTGTTTATGGACAAAGGGATACCTATATGTTTTGGTGTATGTTGGGACATCGTCGGTCGTGTTAATTCTGTGTTTTATTTGGTGAATGTTAGGGGTTCATTTTCCGTGTATATGATGTCACTATACTCTTTGCAGATTTTTAATATTTCCCTACGTTCTTCCGAATTTAAGTGGTTGGTTCTAATGAGGTCTGTGATATTCTTCAAAGGTAAGGTGCTAGTCTTTATGTCATTAAAATTATTTATTTCGGTGAAATTTTCACAGTCGTATTGGTCCACGTCGAGTGCGGAATCCAATACGAAGGATTGCTCCTCCCCTGCATAGTTTACTACTTCTACGATGCTGTGTCCGTTTTTAGCTTCGTAGAGATCCTCACTTATGTAGAGAAGTGGTTTGAGTTCTATTGTATTCAGGTAGATACTGCCATTTGTTTTATTTATAGGAAGTTTGATTAGTGACTTTGAATTTTGAGGGGTTAATATTACCCCAGAAGATTGGTTCGGTTTTATATTTATAGGATTTGTTGCATTTTTTGTTACTAAAACATTCTTTTTTAAGTCAATTTTTGCATGTAAAGAGAGAAGAGTATCTATACCCAAGAGACCGTCAAAAAAATTGTGGAACTTAAATATGAGGAATTTAAACCATCCTACTTGATTAAATTCACAGAAAATGGGTAAAATCGCTTGTTCTTTTAATTGGTAGCTTTTGAATACAGTAGTGATGGTGACCGTTTTGCAGTGTTCTTGTTTGTTTGATGGCACATATTCTGGATTAATAAAAGAGGCTGATGCGCCTGTGTCTAACAAGAATCGAAGCGGTCTACCAAAAGGTGAGGAGATAGTAATATATGGTAGGTTGATGGGGTGTCTAGTTGGGTCTATGAATCCGGTTGATTGCTCGAGGCTTGTGTTAAAAAATTTGGTGTGTCTTGGATGTTAGTTTTATCATTATCAAAGTAATGATCCAATTGTTGAAAGTTTTCCGTGTTAAAATTATTAACATCATTGAAGTTGAAATTGGTATTCCGTGTTTGCTGACTAGTTTTAAATGTGGGGTGTGTATGATTGTTAGTATTAAAGTTTCGTTGAGAACGGGGTGTATGTTCAAAGTTTTGGGGTTTATTATACTGTAGGTTATTGTTTTCATTTACTTGTCTCTGAGATCTTGGCTGGAAATCACCATTGGTTAGTGACCGAGGGTACCTATTGTGTGGTGTATGCCATTGCTGAGTAGGTGGATTGTTAGTTTTAGTTTGGTTTTGGTGGGTAGTAAAGTTATAGGGTCTGAACCTTGGAACTTGTGACAATTTCTGGTAGGAGATGTTTTGCTCCTTAATGCAACAGGTAAGAGCTTTGGCTAGTGAGTCAGGCTGCATTGCCCTGACTCTTGAACCAAGAGGTTGATTTAGGCCACTCAGGAATGCGTTAAGACACATTTCGGCATATAAATCCTTCTTTGCCGTGATAACATGCTGGTTTTGTTCGTGGATAAGTGTAATATTGCAGAGGGCGGATTGTAGTTCGACTATTGAACTGTAGAATGATTCTACATTCTTTGTGTATTGCCTCACACCGTGCAGGTCTCTAATAAGTGTAGTGAATACACTACACCACATACCAAATCCATGACCACGATCAACCAATTGTCTACGCCCAGCATTACACTCAGTGCCCAACTACTCAGTTCGGTCTTGACCTACATATGTTACTTTCCTGATCGCTTTGCTTAGCAGTGACACCAAATCACGTGCACTTGAAGGCAAAGCAAATGCGAAAACAAAGCAAATATGAAACATAAACAAACCAAGTCGGCTGAATGGGTACAATGCTGATGATGCGCTTGTGACTCTGACCAATTGCCCGGCGTATAGTGCGCTTGTGCCAATTACACAATGCGTTGAACTAAATCGAAATACCGATGATGCGCTTGTGGCTTTGACCGACTTGATCTATGGTTATGAGAATTTCACAAGGCATGTATGTGATAGAGGGGATAGATCACCCAGAACAGATGATATAAAAGGAAAGAATTGAAAGGAAGAAGCAGCAGTAATAACACACCGCCACACACACTCATAACCTTTAATTTAATTTAAATAAATTATATATATTAATAAATCTACAGCGTGTGTTTTACTCTCCGCGGGATATTCTTCTCCCTGTCGTTTAGGGAAAGCACGATATCCAGCGAACAACATTTTGGTGGCAGCGGTGGGATTCACGAAAAGGATTCCGCTACCAAAATATACGAGCTTAAAACTCGATGCGTATTCTGGGGCTACACACCAGAAAGTGAAAAGTGATGCGTATTCTGGGGCTACACACCAGAAAGTGAAAAGTGATGCGTATTCTGGGGCTACACACCAGAAAGTGAAAAGTGAAAGGCGAAAAGTGAAAAGTGACCGACAGCAGCAGCAGCAGAAAGAAGAACAACCGACCACAGCAGCAGAAAGAAGAACAACCGACAGCAGCAGCAGCAGAAGGAACAATAACCAACAGCAGCAGCAGAAAGAAGGACAACCGACAGCAGCAGCAGAAATATTAACATCATTAAACGTAAATATTGTCATATGGTCCTTTAGTTTTACATATATTTCTTGTTACTAGTTGTTAGTTTTACGTATAGTAGTTGTTACTTTTGATTCTTCACCGTCTGCGTGATCATTTTCAAACATTTTTACCCGACGCAACGCCCAAACTTTGAAGCTATTCAAAGCCCTACCCTTCTTTCTCCATAACACCGACCCCATAACACTTTCCGAAACATCCACTATGGACACGAAAATTTCTCTGAATGACATCAATAGCTTCATTCCTGCTTTTGATGGCAAGCCTGACGAACTATCCAAATTCATTGAATGTGGCAACACCCTCTTTTCTTACATAAGAGAGGAAACGCAGCACAAGTTATTCCTTAGTATTGTTAGGACTCGGCTCCAAGGCCCTGCCTTTGAGCTGATAAGACACAAAGAACTGGCGACATGGAAAGATCTGGTAATTGAGCTGGAATCCCAGTTTAAGGAACACAGATCTCGCACTTCCGCGCAGAACCAGCTTCTGGCAGCCAAGCAAAACGCCAGAGAAACGATCAAAGAGTATGGTGACAGAATCTCTTCGTTACTTCTCGCGCTTGACTCAGCCACGTACGATAGTCCCAACGAAAAAGCCGTCCAAGATTTCCTTATCAAGGAAAACCACAGACTTGCTTTGCAAACATTTGAAGATGGAATTACGAATCATAGTTTAAGATTGCTAGTCAAATCCCACAGTGCCGATCAATTGAAAGAGGCAATATCTTACGCCATCGATCAATCTCTCCGCATAAGTCACGACAACTCCTTTTCCACATTTTCGACAAGAAGCAACACACCTCGACTTATCTGTCAGACCTGCAATAAAACAGGCCACACTTCGGCAACCTGTTATCGGAACACTAATTTGCCAAATTTTATTCCCCGTTCCATTAAACATGAAGCACAGTGCAACCTGCAAACAATTCGGTGCGGCTATTGCAACAAACCCCATCACACGGAAAATGAGTGCCGGCTCAAGATGTCTCACTCAAGACAGAACCAAGTCTCTCGATACTCTAATAATCATCAACCTCACTTTCAAAACCGCGGTAACCGACATCCGGATCACGTAAATCGACAGGTTAACTTTCATCATGTACAACAACGTCCCCATACACTGAACAACAATACGGGAAACGACCTCCGTCGGGAGGAGGTAAACGGCAACTCTCCCCGACTAACAATCCCGGCCGATGTACACCCCCAACCATATTCTCAATAAAAATCCCCCTCGTTCCTAATAATAATTTATCAATGATACAAGTCCCTTTCGAGGATGGAAAATACAGAGATCTAATCATAGACACTGGTGCTGAAATCAGTATCATGTGGAGCTCCACCAATTCGCCTTTACTAAATAGAGATATGGTAATATCCACTATGAGCGGTGAAAAGGTGACGAGTTCCAACATGACCACTGAAACCTTGCTTTTTCAAATGGAAGAAGATTCAATTAAGATATCACACCCCTTTCACATCCTGGACCACCAAGCCCAACAAAACTTCGACGGTATAATTGGGAACGACTTTTTAATAAAATACAAATGCTACATTGACTACCGCGAACATTTCTTAATTATTAATCCCTTTGTACCAAACTCCACTGCCATTATTTCTGGGCTAGGAAAGGTATTCAATAAATATCGGCCCCCTCAGAACACAAGAAGGCAACTTATAATAACCTCTAAGGCATATAAAGAAATGAACCCCTTAGAAAAACGTCAAGAGGCCGTACCTTGCGAGGTAGTACCTACGGGTAATTCTGGAAAATATGATATTAGTGCTAAACGGTGCGACCTAAGGCGACCAAACCCTAAATCAATTATTGGCAAACTCCGGTTTGCAACCAACGGGTCTAACCCAACAGATTTTTGTTCCTCTACTATTAACGCAGTACCTATACCATAACGACACTGGAGTAGAAACAAAACCGAAATGGGAACCGACATCTGACTCCGCAACTCAAAACGGACCAGCAATCAAACCAAAGTACCCCGAACAAACAAGGAGTAGACCAATACCCAGTAAGCTTCAAAATTTGACGGATAACCTAGACGGGATGATTCTTGTATCACCTGAGGAAACCCTATTAGAAAACCCAGCCAAGCGTAAGACTAAGTTAAACAAAAGCTTAGCGGAAAATAAGACTGAGGTTACGCAAAACCCGGCAGACAACGAGACTAAGACGAAAGAAACCTTAGCAGAGCATAAGACCGAGATCAACAATAACAAACAAGGAAAAATAAATAAATCTTTCATTTTTTTAAAACAAAGGAGCCAACAGGTAGTTGAAATTCCATTTAACCAATTAACCCCGTCTGAAATAGTAACAAAGAAACAGCAAATAATTCCAGGAGTTTACCTAGGCGAGACATTAGCCAAACCTCATAACGCAAAAATTAAGGTACTTCTAATGAACACATTGGAAACGGACCAAAAAATTAATATTCACACAATCAATTTAGAGTGGGATGATCTTAATAATTTCAGGATAATCAGAGAGGAAAAACAAAAAAACTCCGTAACAAACCGACTACGTAAACTAGAGTCACTAATTGAATTAGACCACTGCAATGCCGAAGAAAAAAGGTCGATCCTTAAAATCTGTCGTGAATATAATGACTTGTTCCATATTGAAGGGGATCACCTGTCATATACAGACTCAGTACGACACAAGATAATAACCGAAGAAGGTAAGCCGCCCTTATTCACAAGACCCTATCGGCTCCCAGAAAGCCAAAAGAAGGAAATCCATAAACAAGTTAATGAAATGGTGGAAGACGGCATAGTACAACCAAGTTATAGTCCATGGAATTCGCCCCTGCTTCTAGTCCCCAAAAAATCAGCCAAAGATGGTTCAAAACGTTGGAGGGTAGTCGTCGATTTCAGGAAACTAAACGAATTGACTCTTGGAGATGCCTATCCACTACCCAACATAACCGATATTTTGGACCAATTAGGAAATTCAAAATACTTTAGTACGCTTGACCTAGCCATGGGGTTCCACCAAATCCTAATGGATGAAAAAGATAAGAGTAAGACGGCATTCAGTACCCCGTTTGGACATTACGAGTACAATCGTATGCCATTTGGACTTAAAAATGCCCCGGCTACATTCCAGAGGCTGATGAACAACGTATTAATGGGATTACAAGGCATTGAATGTTTTGTTTACGTAGATGACATCGTCATCTATGGATACGATCTGCACAACCACAACACACGACTCATCAAGGTTCTTAATCGCCTTCGAGAACATCGGTTGAAACTGCAACCTGAGAAGTGTCATTTCATCCGAAAGGAACTTATCTACCTGGGACATGTCATTTCCGAAGAGGGAATTAAACCAGATCCCGAGAAAATCAAGGCAGTGAAAACATTCCCGGTACCAAAGAAGCCAAAGGATATTAAATCATTCCTCGGTTTCGTGGGATACTACAGAAAATTTATTCCTAACTTCGCAGAACAATTGAGAAAAAACGTTGTTTTTAAATGGGATGCTTTTTGTGATGAGTCGTTCAGGAGACTAAAAGAACAAATTATAAAACCCCCTATTCTCACTTACCCTGATTTCAGCAAAGAATTCATTATCACAACAGATGCAAGCGATATAGCATTAGGAGCAGTACTCTCCCAAGGTCCAATAGGAGAAGACAAACCAATCTCTTTCGCCAGCCGCACCTTAAACGATGCAGAAACACGGTACACGACTTCCGAAAAGGAATTACTTGCCATTACTTATGCCCTAAAACAATTCCGGCCGTACGTTTTTGGAAAAAAATTTACAATATGCACTGACCATAAGAATTTATTATGGTTAATAGGACAAAAAAACGCAACTTCAAGACTTTTACGCTGGCGTATCTTGATGGAGGAATATGAGTTTAAAATTGTGCACAAGTCAGGCAAAAGTAACGCCATAGCCGACGCTCTTAGCCGCGTGAGACTGGCAGATGAAGAGGAGAGCAAGGTACTGGTAACCACCAGAAGTCAACAACAGACTCTTAACGTGGAAGGCAAGGACCCTAACGTAGCAGTAAACACGAATACTCAATTCACTGCAAGATTGAATATTATCGAAAAAACGGATCCAATATTTTCAAATAATAAGGCCCCATTCAAAATTATACTCCTTCCTCTTATAGAATGCCCTGATGAAGAACGGTTACGAAAACAATTTCGGGATTTCTTAAAACCTGAAATAGGCATATCTTAAGCCTTTCACAAACAAATTGTCACTATAATATAGCCACTTTACCAATCCCTTTAAGAAGTACCTCTGACCACCAAATCTTAACCAACTGCCTTCGAACATCCCTCAAAAATTGCAAAGAAAAAGGGTTAAGCTCCTTAGCAATTTCCTTGCCACCTAGCGGAAATAACCAAGACGAAATAAAAACGACAATACGCACTACCTTAAAACAAGAGCAAATGAACATATACATACACATTGATACACGAATGATACTAGACAAACCAGAAGACATTGCACGAATACTGCACGAATACCACGAGTCCGTTTTCGGCGGGCACCAAGGAATAACACGCACATTAAAACGAATAAAACAAACATACTACTGGCCAACCATCACACGTGATACGATAGAGTACATCCGAAAATGCGAATCGTGCCAGAAGAATAAGTCGTCCAGGCATACGAGAATACCTTTAAAAATGACAACTACGAGTAAGACACCTTTCGAGCGAATAGCTTTGGACATTGTGGGCCCCCTACCCGTCAGTTACGACAACAACAAGTACATACTAACTTTCCAAGACGACCTAACAAAATTTAGCGAAGCCATCGCAATACCCAATGCGGAGGCCAACACCATAGCTCGTATGCTAATAGAAAAAATAGTTTGTCGATTCGGCATTCCCGATTCAATATTAACAGATCAAGGTACGAATTTCCTCAGCAACCTCTTCAAAGAAGTGTGTAAAATATTGAAAACGAAAAAGTTGCAAACCTCCCCGTATCACCCTCAGACCAACGGCGCACTTGAACGCAGCCACAAGACATTAGCAGAATACTTAAGACACTATGTGAACCAGGACCCGCTCACTTGGGACACATGGCTCCCCTATTCCATGTTCGTTTACAATACGACCCCGCACACCAGCACGTCTTATAGCCCACACGAACTTTTGTATGGTTATCCCGCAAAAATACCCAGCTCACTCACCAGAAATCCCCAAATTTCGTATAACTATGACAACTACGCAAGCGAACTTAAAGCTCGACTACAGCATGGCTATAAAATTGCCCGAGAACAGCTGTACGACAAAAAACAAAAGACGAAGCTACACGATTTTTAACGTAGGAGACAAAGTTCTGATGAAAAATCAGACAAGACGAAATAAGTTTTCTGCTTTATGGGAAGGACCATATGAGGTAATCAAAATTTTATCGGACGAAAACACAGTAATACAAGTCGGCAGAAAGTCCAAGCTCATACATAACAACAACTTACAACTTCTACACGAATAACACGATCCAAATCAAACCAAACAATAAATATAGTCCACTAATAGCCTGCCGCCTTTTCACACTGTACACACCAAATTTGCCACAACTCCCGAATTTAGGTTGAGTATCTCAACAGACGGTTAAGGGTACAAAAGATACATTCGCATGTAAAGAAAAAAAATATACATATATATTTCCATATAATTTGTTTTTGCCTTACCAATTAAGAAAAATATTTTTGTGGCAATATTCTTAAAGTATACAAGATTATAAAACATGTTCTTCTTGATTAGCATACGTATATCGCCCATATAATTTAGTAATATAAAGTCCTACCAATTACAAAAAACATGTATAGTATTATAAGTCCTACCAACTATTCAAATGTTTTCTACGTAAGCGAAAAATAAATAATTACAAATGTTCACACATATGTGCATACATATATTTTTGTTAGCGTAACTTGTCTATATAATACAATACAACATAAGCCCTATCAAAAACAAAAAAAACGGTTAATACATACATACGTATATTTATACATCTTTTATGTTCTCTGTTATCCTGTATGTAACCAATATGAATCTATCTATAGTCGAAATTCAACCAAAATTTTGTAAGCTTCTCCTCTCAATTCTCCCTCCTTTTGACGGAAATTCAACCTCTTCAAGGCATAATTTCCTCTCTTTAAGGAGAGCGGGATGTAGTGAATACACTACACCACATACCAAATCCATGACCACGATCAACCAATTGTCTACGCCCAGCATTACACTCAGTGCCCAACTACTCAGTTCGGTCTTGACCTACATATGTTACTTTCCTGATCGCTTTGCTTAGCAGTGACACCAAATCACGTGCACTTGAAGGCAAAGCAAATGCGAAAACAAAGCAAATATGAAACATAAACAAACCAAGTCGGCTGAATGGGTACAATGCTGATGATGCGCTTGTGACTCTGACCAATTGCCCGGCGTATAGTGCGCTTGTGCCAATTACACAATGCGTTGAACTAAATCGAAATACCGATGATGCGCTTGTGGCTTTGACCGACTTGATCTATGGTTATGAGAATTTCACAAGGCATGTATGTGATAGAGGGGATAGATCACCCAGAACAGATGATATAAAAGGAAAGAATTGAAAGGAAGAAGCAGCAGTAATAACACACCGCCACACACACTCATAACCTTTAATTTAATTTAAATAAATTATATATATTAATAAATCTACAGCGTGTGTTTTACTCTCCGCGGGATATTCTTCTCCCTGTCGTTTAGGGAAAGCACGATATCCAGCGAACAACATAAGCGACGTTTCCGTACGCTTATCCGAATAGGGAAGAATTAGATTCTTTTTTATTTCGTCCCATATTAAAGGCGTACCGTACATATTTAGGACTTCATTAGCTTGTCCTATGACTTTATTTCGTATGGCCCTTAAAAGGATTAGTCCGTATGGGGTATTGTCCGCTCCCCTTATGTAGAGCAATATTTCTTCCACATTGTTTAAAAATTCATACAAGAGTCGAGGGTTGCCTTCAAATGTCGGGAGGTCCTTGATGGCGTCGGGGATCCTCAAGGAATTGAAAATGTCATTTTGGTTTGTCATTTGAACATTTGTGTTCATAGTTGAGTTATGCGATGGGGATGGAGGTGGCGCCGAATTGCTTTTTTCGGCTGGCATATTTGTTGAGTTATGCGATGGGGATGGAGGTGGCGCCGAATTGCTTTTTTCGGCTGGCATATTTGTCAAATTAGGAAAGAAAGATGAAGGGCTGTCAAGGATTCCGAGATCGCTATCTTCAGGTACAGGATTTAGGCTTTTTGATAAACGCCTTAGATTGTATGTAAAAAATCCTTTAGATTTCCGTTTGTTGGACATCAAAGATCCACAAGGTTACAGAGAAGGAGAATATATATTTGTTTATAGAGGATTCTTTTTTTTTTTTTTTTTTTTTTTTGAATAACGCCTTTCTTCGGGGTGTAATAATAATAGCTTATTAGTATTGGAAAAGAATATTGAAATAATATGAAATTTTTGTATAAAAAAAAGAAAATTTAATGTTTAATGTAATGTATCTTGTGTAACAGGGTTTATTAAATAAAAATATTTATATTTATTTTTTTTCGATTTTAAAAGAGTTAATAAATTACAAAAGTTATTGTAATAAAGGTATTATTTAGATCTAGATTATTAAGAAATAAATTGAATTTAGTTTTATAAAATTTAAAAATTTAAATTAAATAATTTCTTAAATCTTATAAGATAATATTTTATGGGATAAGCTATAAAATTAATTATTACAAATATTTTTTTTTAATTAAATTTTTTTTTTTTTTTTTTTTTTTTTTTTTTTTTTTTTACTCAGATATTCCGGCACTAAAAGCTACGAAACTACGTTCTAACCAATAAATCTCAGTAATGACACAACAAAGATGATATCTATAATTCAAATTTGCACGTGCTTTATATCACACTATTTGCCGAGCACACAAATGTTGCACTTATGGATATGGATGATGATATAATACAGAGCACTAGCGCCCTCGTTCCTTGTTTTTTTTTTTTTTTTTTTTTTTTTTTTTTTTTAACACAGATATTCCCGAACTAAAAGCTTGACGAAACCATCATCTCAGTAATGACACAACAAAGATGACATCTATAAATCAAATTTGCACGTGTTTCATATCACACTATTTGCCTAGCACAAATGTTGCACTTATGGATGATGATATAACACAAAGTATTAGCGCCCTTGTTCCTTTGTGGAGGGGTTGCTGGTTCTATGGTGACAAAGGGTTAAAACCCAACGGTTCAGTCCGCAAAGTTCTGTGATTAAGCTACACCTTTACATTTGGGGTACACTAAGCCGTTCACCAATCCTACCGACTGCGCCAGTTAAGTTAAGGGGTCGAGGGGTTACAGCAAAACTACTTTATTTTTGACTCTGCCTTTCGGCTCAACGTTATAATTTTTACTAAACTCATTCACAATTTTTATTCTTAAAGAAAACTATTTTGCACAGGTGAATTGTAGAAGGTTGCTAGGCAACTTTCTGGGTCACTTGTGCAATTACAGTGATGGCTAAAATGACAGAGTGCATCCGCGTTGGGGTACATTGTGTGGGGCAACTTCTGTTGATGTCGTCTATGATGATGGGCATCGGTGCGGTGGGGGGTGTCGAGGTGTTATGGCGATCGTTGGCGTGTGGGTGTAACTCGCGGTTGGCAAAGGCACTGGCGATTTCCGGCGATAGTAGTTTTCCGACGTCATAGTGGTCACTCAGCGCTCACTCCGCGGAATGTACGAACATCAACAATAGTGGCTCCTAGTATGTAGTGTCATAGCTGGGGCATTTGGCATATGTTGTGCCTGGGAGATCGAAGAAATCATCTTTGATGGAGTCATCCTTGTTTATGGATGATGATATAATGACGTTACAGAATTACATTCAAAAAATAATTTTTGAAGTGAAAACTTCTTTAGCCGCGCTGGGCATTTTTTGGTAGAGGATAATCTTATTGGTTCGCGTCACCGACATGCTCGCATACATATACTATACATGTGAGCGTTATGCGCTTTTTGGATGGGTGCAGTCTTGTGTGGTCGCGTCACTGCTTATGGCAGTATATCTGTAGCTATACAGATGACGTATTGTGCAAAAATACGGTAGACGAAATACGTATGGGTTCGCGTCGCCGACATGCTAATGTTAATAGTATATCTATAGCTACGAGTACGACTTGTTGCGCTTGGTCAGCAATTGCAATTGTGATGGCCAGTGACTCTTGCACGATCTTTTCAAGCACGATGTTGAAAAAGTTGCATGACAGCGCGTCACCATGCCTGTATAGTAAAAGAGATGTTCAACCGTTGCCTTCAGTGTCAAAATTAATAATGACTTTATTTTCCACCTTGCGTAGGTACAACGCATAATTATCACTCGATGAGCTACTGTGAGAACAATTGATGTTTGCGGTTCACTAGACGTAATCCGAGCATTCGTCGTTGCTTACAAAACAATTCCCACGATAAAGGGGATTCGAATAATCTCTGTCACACAGTAGCTCCCGTTACAAAGATTGAAATAAAATATGTACAATGTAAACTTAAAAATTAGGAAAGTATTTACAAGTTCGTACATACACCCCTCCTTGGAGGTTCTTAACCTTCAATTCAAATATTGGCTTCAAAGCGAGGAACTGTTCTTCGTTGACCTGGAATCGGCCCTTTCTGATGTCGGCGTCGGCAATAATATACTATTATTCCAATGGTAATCGACAGCAGCAGGTAGCTCAAACTGTAGTGATGGTAATCGTGTATGTTCAATTGCGGTTCTTCGGGTGCTCTCATGTCTTTCTTAAGGTCTTCTATTTCCTGTGTAATATTTTTAAGTTGATCATGTTCAATGGTGCTTACCTTCAATGGGGGGACAAGGTCTTTTGTGAAGTTATGGTTTTCGATCCAGTTGTTGATTTTTGCACTCGGAACGAACGAGTTAGATATAACTGTTTTTAAGTTTGAGCGTCCGGTTATAATCGTGTTTCCAACTTTAAGAGTGCACATCTCTTTGAATTCTATCACTCCATTGCCTGCTAAGGCGATGCTGCTTGTAACTCCATTGCAAATGAGTAGACCTGTGGAATTAGTAATCAATGAAAATAGCCAGCTGTTAGTTTCTTTGAGTGCGATCCAACGATTTTGAGATGGTATTTCGTTTAAGATGCAATCGGCCAATGCATTATTTTCATGATTCATCAAGGCCATTTCACATACTTGCAAATTGTGTTGATGGATATTAGTTGGAACAATCTGAGTACAGAGATGGGTTCTCGCAGCTATAAGCTTGCAAGATGAGAATTCAAACTCTGTTAATCTAAAAAATTTGTCTCTTGCTAATGTAACTGCAAGGTATGGTTTAGGTATATCCACTAGGAGGCTGATGTTGTAGTGAATGATGGGTAATGGAATTAGATTGAACATCTGGAATTCTTGGTCGTCAGCTAATGGTATGAGCATTTCAAAAACGATTGAATCATGAAGTGTCCGTCCCCTGACTGTTATTATTTTAAACATGTCCAAAACTGAAACATTAGGTAATCTCAAAGTTGATGGGAGGTTTCCTTGAATAAGCTGCAGCTGGTCATTGAGTTGCCTTGGTGTGATAAGCTGAGGGTTAATTTTTGCATGATTCAAGTCAAGTATAACATCAAGTAGAATATCTTGAGTGCGCTGAAAGTTGGATAAAATCATAATTAAATAAGACGTAAGCGATACAAAGTGTTGGTTTGTGCCAATGTTGTCTTGCTGTTTTTCGATTACATTAAACGTCCTGGCCAAATATGTGTTCAGTGTCTGGAATTGCCTTTTGACTTCCAATGAATTTTGCCTCAAAATATTAACAGTGGAATCTGAAATGGAACTTTGTTTTTCAATGAGAGCAGCTAAGTGAGTTTCATGTTTATTCGCCAAGTTGATCTGATTTTGAATGTGTTGAGCCTCTTCTTGATCAAGGATGCCAAACAAACTATGTGCTACACCACCAACAAAATCGAATGGAGACCTGCGATGTCGAATCGCTGCCCGACTTGAAGTATTAAACCCGTGAATGAATTCGTTATTTTGATCAATGATAGCTACTCTTTGTCGAAAAATGTCAACCGTCGAATGACAGTAGTAAATCTTGTCCGTTTTATCTGTCGTGCAAGCTTTTTCCAGTTCATTTATATACGTTTTAATTTCATTTAATTCAAACCAATAATTGGTAAGATTGTAAAAAACATAAAGGCTCCAAAAATTGTTGACGATTCGAAGAGTTCCAATGTCTTCAAAGTAGATTCCGACTGCATTATCGAGCTGATTTGTAAGGACGTGGTTGTCTGTGTATGTTGTGTTAACTGGTCCAACCAACATTGCAATCAAAAATGACACCAATAAAGTTCCCGTTCTAACCTTGCCGTTTCTGAGTTTCCGTGATGTTGGTTCTCGTTCATTTCTTAGATATGGCTCTTTCTCATGCTCATCTGCTGGAGACTCCGCCTCAGCTGTTTCTTCTAACGGCAGAGGACACAAGTTATGAATAGCTCGCTGGAGAACTCCTCCTTGGGTCTTAATGTTAGCAACACGAACCAATCCATCGTTTCCTTTGATAACTTCTAGTACACGTCCCAACTTCCATCTTGTTGGTGGCATATTAGATTCCTTTAATAAAACAAGAGTGTTTGGCTTCAAGTTTTGGGATTCAGTTTTCCACTTAGTTCGTTGTTGTAAGTTATGTAAGTACTCACTCGACCATCTCTTCCAAAAAGACTGTTGAACATGCTGGATCTGTCGATATTTATTTAGAGAACTTACCCTTTTATCAGTGACATCGGGCTCAGCTATTGAAAGGAGTGGCGCTCCTATCAGAAAATGTCCAGGGGTAAGAGCTTCTAAATCATTTGGATCCGATGAAATTGGCGTCAAGGGTCTTGAATTGAGTATAGCTTCTATTTGAATTGTGATCGTGGTGAGCTCTTCATATGTTAACGAAGCCTCACCCAGGTGTTTAACCAACAATCCCTTAGCAGATTTTACAGCTGACTCCCAGAGTCCCCCGAAGTGCGGAGAACGGGGAGGAATAAATTGCCAATTAATTCCCGCCTGAATACATGATGATTGAATGGCTGACTCCATTCTCTTTGACTGCATAACTTCTTTAAGCTCCTTAAGTTTATTGTTTGCACCAACAAAATTAGTTGCATTATCGCAGAAGATAGTGTGGCACAATCCTCGTCTGCCTACAAACCTCTTAAGGCAGTTTATGAACGATTCAGTGGAGAGATCTCCAACAACTTCTATATGGATTGCCTTCGTTGAAAAGCACACAAAAATTGCTAAATAAGATTTTGAAGGAGTCTTACCCCTGATTTTGTAGTGTGATTTTATAGGGCCAGCAAAGTCCACTCCTGTGTAGTAAAATGGGCGAGATGGTGTTACTCTTTGCATAGGTAAATCGCCCATCAACTGTGCTATGGATGTTGGTCTTGATTTCGCACATATGATACACTTTCTGATCACTGATCTTGCTTCTCTTCCAATGCTTAGTATCCAATACCGTTGTCGTGAAATTGCTACAAGAGCCCTGTGGGATACATGTAAGTTTGTTCTATGTATGTATGGAGAACTTATCCATGCCAGCACAGTTGTTGAATCCGTATAATATGCTATCTTATGAATATACTTCTTAAATGTCTTAAGTATTCTGCTTACTAGCTCAACCAATAGCACTGCAGCTTGAAGCTCCAGACGAGCGATTGTAATAGCCTTCATCGGGGCGATTCGAGATTTTGAGCAAAGTAACTTACTATAGATAATTCCTGATTCATCTATGCATCTAACGTATACGCACGCCCCTAGGGCAGACATACTACTATCAGAAAACGCATGTAGTTCAGTTCTTTTCGGAAACGGGCACATTACAAATCGAGGTATACTCAGGTTTTTTAACTCAAGGAATTGATTTACGTACCTGCTCCATTTTTCGGCAATGTCCGTAGGAAGCTGTTCATCCCATGAGAGCTCTGTTTTCCACAAGTCTTGTAGGAAAAGTTTGCCAAGCATTATGACTGGACTCAATAAACCTAGAGGGTCAAACAATCGTGCGAGATCCGATAAAACAGTCCTGCGTGTAATAGGAGTCTTATATGTTGTAAACTTTTCTGAATTAAATCCAAATTCAAATTGATCCAGCGTTGGATCCCAAATCAGTCCCAGGGTTTTGATTACGTCAGACTGATGGAATCTTACTAACCTTTCTTTGTGCGTGTCAGGAATGTTCTTGAGAATATTGTTATCATTTGCACAGAATTTCCTTAGCTCAAATTTAGCCTTTCCTAGAAGATGCGTTATTTCTTCCAGCAGTTCTCTGGCTTTTGAAACTGTGTCCGCTCCAGTAAGTAGATCATCGACGTAAATATTTTCACGGATAGTTTGGGATGCTCTTTCGTGAAGTTGTTGATAATTGTCTGCAAGTTGAACAAGACATTTTGTTGCTAAATATGGAGCACATGCTGAACCGTAAGTCAACGTGTTAAGCTTATATGCCTTCAGAGGTTGATTGCTGTGAAATCTCCAAAGAATTAGTTGAAAGGCTCTATCTTCTGGCCTTACCAATACCTGTCGGTACATTTTGCTTACGTCTGCTGTAAATGCATACCTTTCTAACCTGAAATTAATAATTATTGCAAACAAGTCATTCTGGACTGTTGGCCCTACGCCAAGAACATCATTGAGAGAAACTCCAGATGTCGTTTTTGCTGAACAATCAAAGACCACACGCAATGCTGTTGAGGAGCTTTCTGGCTTCAGCACACAATGATGCGGAATGAAATAATGATTTTGAGGAATCTCATCGTTCTCGATCGGACTCATGTGGCCTAATTCCTCGTATTCTAGCAGGAACTGAGAATAAAGTTCACGCAATTCATTATCTCCTTCAAATCGGCGTTCTAATGAAAGAAATCTTTTCCGTGCCTTTTCGAGAGATGCACCTAAACAAGTCGGATTCCTTTTGAAAGGAAGACTTACCATAAATCTTCCATTTGACAAAGTTTTTGTGTTCGATTTAAAATGTTCCTCACAGTTATGTTCTTCATTACTCATACGTTTCACTTCCGTCTCATGGGTTTCGTACTCCCAGAATCTACTCACCAGTTTCTCTAATGAAGATAGAGATGGCTTCGTGGCAATGGTGCAAACAACATTTGAGTTTGTAGCCTGTATGCCACCCGCGACAATCCATCCTAGTTTTGTGTTACGGAGTTTAGGAAGCTGAGGTCCAATAGTTATTTCCCCTGGGAGAAGAAGATCGAAAAACAACTCAGCACCAATAAGCATATCTATTTTTTGATTAGACATGAATCCTGGATCAGCCAATTGAATGTGGATAGGGATATTCCAATTTCCTGATTGAACCTCACGTAGCTGGTAATCTGTAATCCTAGCCATTATGTTTGCTTCAATACTTGCCTTGAAACTTGAATTGTGTGCTTGAAAAGTGAGTCCTATTGCAAATTGTGTTTTTGTGCCATGTCCTCCTATGCCGCTTATTGAATTTTCTGATTGATACTTTGGAAGACCCAGTGCTTGTGCAAAAGCTGCAGTCACAAAATGGATTTGCGATCCTGAGTCTAACAAAGCACGACAAGTAAGCCATGTTCCGCATGCGGACTTGACATTAATTAAGGCTGTTGCTAGATAAACTTGGCGTGATTTATTTCTCGAATAGCTAGCTGCATTGGCTGCTTGAGCTTCTCTTCTTTGAACTAGCTGATGCTGCTGATTACTTATGGAATTCGTATAATGGTTGGTTGATTGACCTTCCCCCCTTTGAGCTGATTGCACCAATGGTTGAGCTAGTGGCTGCTGTTGACCACCTATGGAATGATTATGGTTATTAATTGGTTTTGTTTTCAAAGATTGCCTTGAATCTTTTTGATAGTGTAGGAGAGTATTATGTT
The DNA here is from genome assembly GCA_951905685.1 of Eumerus sabulonum. Taxonomy (NCBI): domain Eukaryota; kingdom Metazoa; phylum Arthropoda; class Insecta; order Diptera; family Syrphidae; genus Eumerus; species Eumerus sabulonum. The sequence goes on along the minus strand of OX645060.1, from coordinate 163,177,353 downwards.
TGCCATTACAACTTTGGCATCCTCTCGAGTGACATGTGTTGGAGGCATGTCCCGACCTAAGACAGTTTCGGCAAATTCCAAGACGTTGAACAGCTCTCTCACGATCGCCACCTGAAAGAGATAAAAATGTCTTACAGTTAAATATTTTATGGTTACCTGAGCTGCACATTAGGCAGCCATCAACTTTAGCTGCTATAACTGTTGTGGGCTTCCTTCTATCGTCTGCACTATTAATTGTTTCAAGTGTCTGAAACCGGGATTCAATGAACTTCAGCAATTCTGTTAGCGAAGGACTGCATCTCGGATCAATCAACGATTGCTCAAACAGCGTCCTGCTTTCCTTATCCAGTTTCTTCAGTATTAGATGAACTACTATGGGGTCCCAGTCATGAGCTTGATATCCCAGATTAGTAAGTGCCTGGATACCTTCCTTTGTATTGTCGTGAAGTTTCCGTAAGCTTGATGCAGTTCCTGATGCTGATGGTTGCTGTAGTAGCTTATCCAACTGTGCTGACAATAGAAGCCGTTTATTGTCGTATCTATCAATCAGAGTCTTCCAAGCTGTTTCAAAGTTGTTGTCTGTAGCCGGAAATCCTTGTATTAAGCTTAGCGCTTCTCCTGTTAGATTAGCACGGAGAAAATAAAGTTTTTGAGCAAGTGGTATAGGTTGTTCAAGGATCATTGGTTTAAACAGATCGTGAAATTGGCGCCACTTAAGGTAATTTCCGTCGAACTTGGGCAACTCAATTTTCGGTAGCTTTAACGTAGTACTTGATGGTTGATCCTGTGTAACTCTTACTAGAACCTCACTTAATCGCAACTCCAACTGCTCTTGAAGATGGAAATATGTTTCGATATCTTCTTCTTTTAATTCACCATCCATTCGCCGATACATCATTTTTAATTCTTCAAAATTCTCCTTGATATTGTTTACCTTAACGTTGAACATCTGGGGGTTGGTGTCTTTCAAATTTGGTGCACACTTATCCAATGATGTTTGGAAATGTTTTGAAAGCACCTTAAATCTTTCTCTAGTGGAAAGTGTGTTTGTCTTTGAAGATTGAATGTCCTGATGCCTTTGTTTCGCTTCAGGTGGATTCATCTTTGTTGCTGTTGATGATGGTGTGACCGATGATCCTGATGGCGGTGTTGCTGGTGACTCCTCCTGGATCTGGTCTGCGTCCCGTCCTTGCAAATTCATTAATCGAGTGATAATGTCTGACTTCATGTTTTCGTACACCTTCTGAATCTCGTCGTAGTACCCCTTAGCGAAGTATTCATGTTGTATCGAGTCCGCATACTTATCTCGAATTTCACTGTCGTTGGTGTCGAAACAGTCCCACAAGTTTTCTAATTTTTCCCTCCTTTCATGTAATTTTTTCATGGTTTTGCGGCTGTCACTATCCTTCCCATAGTTTCGAGCGAGGATGCAGATCTCCTTTCCTACTTGCTCTTGCAGGTCAGTTAATTCCTCTAGTGTTCGAACCATGATGATTGATAATTTGTATGAAGCGTCTGTGTATATTTAAGTCTATTTTTGTTAGGGCTTAACACTGTGCACTAGAATTCAGTTAGTTAATGAGCACTGAAAATTGAATACACGACACAACAAATGATTTGGTATATCTTTGATTGAGAAGATAAATGTTTGTTAATGACCAGACACTCAAGTTAATGTATGATTGATTATAATTTTAAACACACTGCTTTTCTGTTAATATTCAGGCACACTAAATTCTTTTAGTAGTGTCCTGTCACGGTCGCCAAAAAATGTATAGTAAAAGAGATGTTCAACCGTTGCCTTCAGTGTCAAAATTAATAATGACTTTATTTTCCACCTTGCGTAGGTACAACGCATAATTATCACTCGATGAGCTACTGTGAGAACAATTGATGTTTGCGGTTCACTAGACGTAATCCGAGCATTCGTCGTTGCTTACAAAACAATTCCCACGATAAAGGGGATTCGAATAATCTCTGTCACACAGTAGCTCCCGTTACAAAGATTGAAATAAAATATGTACAATGTAAACTTAAAAATTAGGAAAGTATTTACAAGTTCGTACAATGCCTAAATCCTTTTTTAACATCAAAGGTCTCGGTTCGCTAATTACCGACCTTAATGGAGCAGCGAGAATTCTCCATTGTCATCCTGCACAGTCGGACGAGTTTGGCAGGGATGTTAAAACTAGACATGGCTTTGTATAGCTCATCAGATCTGCCGTAGCGTAAATATTTGGTCTATTGTGGTTTTACCTGGCCTGAAACCACACTGATAAGAGCCGATCAGGTTATCCACAAATGGTTTCAGGCGTTCACACAATACGGCAGAGAAGATCTTATATGCGATGTCAAGAAGACTTATTCCCCTATAGTTGGCGCAGTTATAGGGGTCTCCTTTTGTTGTGGACCGGAGATGGACCGGGGAAACGATGCTGAGATTCCATTCGTCGGGCATGCTTTCCTCCGACCATACCTTGCAAATGAGATGGTGCATGCACCTTACCAGCTCATCTCCAGCCGCCTTAAGAAGCTCAGCAGACAGGCCGTCTGCACCCGCGGCTTTATTAGACTTAAGTCTTGATATCGCTATTTCGACTTCGTCTAGGTCGGGTGGACTGAATTCTATTTCATTGTCGTCCATTACGAATGGTTCGTTCTGCCTGACAGCGGTGTCTTGTCTATCATCGCCGTTATACAGTCTGCAGAAGTGGTCTTTCTAAATCCTCAGCATCGACTTCGACTCTACTACCAGTTCTCCATTTTCATCCCTGCAGGCCGCCGCTCTGGCTTTGTAGCCATGGCATGTTCGTTTTACCTTATTGTAAAATTTACGGGCGTCATTCCTGCGGAAGCATGTCTCCATCTCCTCGATCTCGCGCTTTCCGTGCTCTCTCTTCTTTCTTCTGAAAAGCGTGTGTTCCTCTCTTCTCTTCTGCTCATAGATTTCGCGAGCAGCTCTCGTCCGTCGTTGCAGCATAGCTTTATATGCCTCTGTTTTGCTGCATGGGCTTGTTCGCATTGTTCATCGAACCAGGGGTTTCTAGGTGGTGGCGGTTTGAAACCCAGCACCTCTGAGGCAGCGTCTCTGACGGCGCTCTGGCAATGCGTCCATTCCTGCTCTATTGGAGAGGAAACACGATCGGCAAAGATTCTGGCAGTCTCTTACGATTGTAGCTTTCCGACGTTAAACTTACGTTGTGCTACTCGACTCCTAAGCATTCTTGATATCCTCATTCGTACCTTGGCTACAACAAGGTAGTGTGTCGCGGATGCTGTGTGTCAACTTGGATTGAGCAGGGACAGTGATGAAAGCTGGCGTTTGCCATGTTAAACGCGATCAACTTCTTTGCTCTGTTTGCTCGCCATACACGTATATATATAACATCTACTGCTCAATCACCAGCTACCGCATGCACAGCGGCCTGTGCATACATACATACATATACTCACGCAATTCGTTGTAGGTATAGGTACATAATACAATAAACAGCGAAATAAACATAAAGCAATACATATGGTCTCGTAATTATGAATGACTGTTGTTTCATTGAATATAAGAGAGAAATGGTAACTACATATTCAATTTCGTCATGAGAAGGCGTATTCTTGAAGAAATGAAATTCATTAAATTGTAGATCTGATATTACAGAAAAGGAAAGAGTTTGAGTCCAACAAGACGTTGAAAGAACATTACAATTTTGTCGAGAATTATGACGTGAAGAAGTTCCAGATGATAATGAAAAAATAAGAGATGTTGTTGGTAGGCTTCCTGATCAAAATCCATTTCAAGATTGATATTATGATCCGAATGCAAAGATAAATTATGATTTACAGCTTGCAATGTTAACCCTCGAGAGCACCGTGGCGCAATGGGTAGTGTGTTGGCCTCTGACACACATGACACAGCCATGCCATCGAACCGGTTTTTCACGGTGTTTCTCCTCAGCGGGGTTCTGACAAAACCCCCTGTAGTAAAATTGTCATGAAAAGCTTCTCGAAATTTGCCGTTCGGAATAGGCAATAAATTGTAGGTCCCTTTCACCCATGGGAAAATTAAATCACACACAACATTGATGATTGAGAGAAGCTCGGCTTATGTCCTTCATGGGCTGTAACGCCAACATAAACATAAACATAATAAACATAAATCCAATAAACAACTTTAGTTTTATTATTATACTAGAAATGAGTTTATTGTCTCTTCTGTTCAAGCTCTCGAATCAAACTCAACAATTTTCCATACTTATGAATACTTACTAGCTACACCTCAGTGCAGTGTCGTATCGCACATTTTGCATGGGAGCATTCTTTGTTCATGTTCCCAGTTTTTTTTTGCTGTCAGCCTTGCACCTTCCTAACAATATATTTTAATGCTTAAAATTGCATTTATAATATTTGTTAAAATCTAAGAAAAGTTATTAAAACAAAAACTTAGCATACGATAAATTTTTTTCTTATTCTGTCTTATTCTAACTAAAACTAACTAAACTTAGCCTACCCTTAACCTACTAATAGTTAACTTAACTAATATACGTATGTATACATATATACATACACATATGCATATGTATATGTGTATATATGTACATGTATGTGTACATATATGTGATTGATTTTCAACTTCCAGTCATCACAGAACACGGATACACGGATACTCGGATACACGGACGGATACTCGACGACGACAACGCACGAAAAAGGAACACGATTTGCGAGTATGCTCCTGGAATGTCAGAACCCTGTACACTCCCGGAGCTGCTCATAAACTAGAAGGAATCCTCACGCAGTACAAGGCGGATATTACTGCGGTCCAGGAAATACGCTGGATAGGAAACGGTATGATTAGGAAGAAAAATTGCGACATTTATTACAGCTGTCACAAAAGGTTGCACTTACTGGGATGCGGATTCGTCGTGGGAAAGCGGTTAAGGTCGAAGGTCATCGACTTTAAACCTATAAGTGATCGCCTGGCTGTGATCCGCATCAGAGGCAGATTTTATAACATCAGCCTTATATGTGCACACGCCCCTACCGACGAGGCTGAAGACCCTATCAAGGAGGACTTCTATGACCTCCTGGACAACGCCTACGGAGCTTGTCCGGAGTACGATGTAAAAATCGTGCTCGGGGACTTCAACGCCAAAATCGGAAAGGAAAACACCCTTGGCGGAGTGATCGGAAAGCACAGCCTCCACGATACAACAACAGATAACGGCTTCCGACTCGCTGACTTTGCGACAGCTCGTAATGCGGTGATAAGTAGCACAAGATTTCCTCGCAAGCGAATCCACACAGCAACCTGGCGATCTCCGGACGGTCGAACCGCCAACCAAATCGACCATGTGCTCATTGACGCAAGGCACGCGTCAAACATCCTGGATGTGCGAACATTCAGAGGGGCAAATGTCGACTCTGACCACTTCCTCGTAGCAGCAAGATTCAGAGCTCGACTGTCCAATGTCAGGAAGCTGCACCAGCCCACCAGGAGGAGGTTCGACATTGGGCGCCTGAGCACACCGGAGGTTGCCAGAGTCTACAGGGAGCAGCTGAGCGAAAGACTCTACGGTATGCCTACGTCGAACACAAATGCTAATAATATGTGGCTGCATTGCCGCTCAGCCATTCAGGAAGTAGCCGAAACCACCTTAGGATACCTACCACCCCCGACAAGAAACCCGTGGTATGATGGCGAGTGTGAGCAGAAAAAGGCAGCAACCGACGAGGCGTACCAAAAGGCGCTGCAGAGGAAAACCAGGGCAGCGCGAGAAGAGTACCGAGCCAGAAGAAGGGAGGAGAAGAAACTACTGCGACAAAAGAAAAGAATCTTCGCAGCCTCCCAGCTCAAGGATATCGAGGAGTCTAGGGATAAACATAAAATACGAGCCTTTTACAAGAAAGCCAAAGGCCTTGCAGGAGGCTTCAAAAAGGGCACCCTGGCTCTTCGAAACTGCGACGGTAATCTTGTCACCGACCCGCAGGGAATAGTGGATGTATTTAAGCAGCACTTCCAGCAGCTGCTTAACGAGCATGACCAAGAGAGAGTGGTAGGGACCGAGGAAATCCCAACTCCAGCCGCTGAAGTAGTCCTCCCACCCAGCATAGAAGAAGTCGGCACAGCTATTCAGAAGCTGAAGAACAACAAGGCCGCAGGCTCAGATGGCTTGCCATCAGAGCTCTTCAAGGCTGGCGGCGATGTTCTGGTAGGGAGCATGCACCAGATCATCTGCAGAATTTGGGAAGATGAGAGCATGCCCGATGACTGGAATACCAGCTCTATATGCCCCATCCACAAAAAAGGCGATCCTACCTCTTGCAAGAATTATAGAGGTATATCCCTGCTCAATGTCGCATACAAGATCCTGTCCAGCGAATTGTGTGAACGTCTAAAACCATTTTGCACCGCACTAATCGGCAGCTACCAGTGCGGCTTCCGGCCCGGCAAATCAACTATAGACCAAATTTTCACACTTCGACAAATCCTGGAAAAGACCACCGAGTTTCGAATCGATACACACCATCTTTTCATCGATTTCAAAGCCGCATATGACAGCATTCATCGTGAAGCACTGTTTGGGGCGATGGCCGAATTCGGGATCCCGGTAAAACTGATCCAGTTGTGTCGCGCCACGCTAAAAAACACGCGACGCACCGTGTAACTCGGTTCTAGGACCTCGGAACCATTCGAAACATGCACCGGATTTCGGCAAGGAGATGCGCTGTCATGTGACTTCTTCAACCTGGTGCTGGAGCAGATAGTGCGACGGGCAGGCGTCAATAGGGAAGGCACTATCTTTTACAAGTCCATCCAGCTGCTAGGATACGCGGATGGTATCGACATCATCGCGTGTTCTCGCCGTGGCATTGTGGAAGCATTCACGGCGATTGAAGAACAGGCGAAACGAATTGGTCTTAAGATCAATGAGGACAAAACGAAATACATGCTGTCAAGCAAAAACCAATCCGTCGCTCACCACCTGGGACAAAACATAACAATTGACAGCTACAATTTCGAGGTAGTTAAGGAGTTTGTCTACCTCGGGGCAAACGTAAATTCCACAAATGACACCACAGTGGAGATCCGGCGTAGAATCGCCCTTGGCAACCGCTGCTACTTCGGCTTGTCCAAACAACTGGGGTCAAAACTCCTCACTCGAAAGACCAAATTCATGTTTTACAAAACGCTCATTCTGCCAGTCTTGCTGTACGGAGCCGAAAGCTGGACGATAAGCAGGACAGCGGAGCTGATTTTGGGTTCTTTCGAAAGAAAAATTCTGCGCCGGATATTTGGTCCTGTCTGTGAGGAAGGTGAATGGAGAAGAAGACACAATCGCGAACTCTACGAGCTGTTCCAAGATGTGGATGTAGTCCGGAAGGCAAGGATCCGTCGACTACACTGGCTCGGCCACATCGAGCGCATGGACATCAACGCTCCAGCTAAGAGGGTCTTCGACTCCGAGCCTCCTGGTTCGAGAAGAAGAGGAAGACCGAACCTCCGGTATAAAGACCAAGTAATCGCGGATGTAAGACATCTTGGTCTTGACAACTGGAAGCAGCGTGCCCGGGACCGTCAAGGATGGAAGGCAGCTATAGCTCAGGCTCAGATCCTCCATGGATCGCAGGCCTGATAAGTAAGTAAGTAAGTAAGTCATCACAGAACTGCTGAGTTTTGTCGAAGACACGCTGCAACAAAATAGCAATGACGTCTATCGTTTGACCTGATCTGTACGCAATTAAGTCCGCGTACGCTATCGATTGGCGAAGGGAAACTGTCAGATTGATGATGTAAATGCTGAAAAGGATCGGCGAGTTCACTGTGCCCTGTCCATTTTTAATTTCGAATGTTTGAGTAGAAGTCACGTTGGCAATTTTCACAACGAACTTTCTACCCTTCATCATGTCATAGGTCATATGTATATAACAATGGTTTACTTATGTCCAACTGTTTGAGCTGGTAATAGAATCCTCCTAACCATACGGTGTCGAAGGCTTTTTCCAAGTCAACCAAACAGGCACCCGTACAGTGATTCTTGCATTTATTTTATTGGATATCCGAGACGAGTTTCGTCGGGGCATGTATGGTATCATGCCCCGCCCTGAAATCGAATTGGTTATAAGGAATGATATTTTTGTCCTCAGCCCATTTAGACAGGGCTTAGAGGAATCTTTACCCCTCTTAGGGATTGGTGGACCACCGCCGTTTTCCAATGCACCGGATAATATGCATTATTCTGTTCATTGTTAAACAGGATGGTATACCTCTCTATAGTCACTGGTGGGAGGTGCCTGAGCACAACATTAGATACACCATCAATACCCGCGAACTTTTTCTTTCTGAGTGACATGAAGATCAATTGGAGGTCGTCCGTCGAAACGGATAGTGGGTTAGCCCCTTCATTGGTGACGGCATTGTTTGCCGTGAAATCGTCAATGAACCTGGTGAAACCGAGGTTCTCGGATCGCCAATGTTCAATATCGTTTCGTAGATAGAAGTGATCTAACAGGGCTTTGTTCTCCAAGCTTTGGTTGGGGCGAATGCTTTCATTTACCTTGTACACTTCCTGGATAACCGCAACCACTGTTGCCACTCTCTCCTGAGGATACTCGACCACGTAGTAGACGTTCATTGTCGGACGTTCTCGGAAGTTTTAGATCCTAAATCTCGTTCTGATCTTGTCTCCTAAATAATTTATTTATCTGTGGGAACATATTCGCGCTGTTGGATTTTACAGTACGGATTTTGTTGTTCCAGTGCAGACTTACAGATATTTTCTAATTGCCTTGATCATGGAGATTTTTAATCAGCAACTTCAGTGCCCTGACCTCCGAGTTTTGTCGGTCGGTAAACTATACAAGAATTTGAGTCTTGATAGGAGTGGTATCGTGATGCCGTTGGCGTAGTATCGTTCCGTCCATCGTCTGTTTAATTATTCCGTCCATTTGTACATATAAGGTTCCTGTCAATTTCATCGTTTGACAGGTTCCTGTTGGTCGGTGGGGAGGAGGCGCTCGAAGTGAGTGCTCTTGTCAGGCAGTTGGTAAAGCGTGGCCAACGTGCCCTACTATAATCGTAGGGATGCGTTTGGGCATACTCTGCCATTTCTGCAAACTCGCCCGGTATTTGGATTACGGCACCGAGTCCGTAATCGTCACTGTCGTAGTCGACGGTCCGTAGACAGTTCGTAGACCATTCGTTCGTGCCAGCCAGTCTTAGTCGCGAGTCAATCAGCATAAGATCCAGTTAGGAGCCGCTTCTAGGAAACGACGGACTTTCCGTTGCGAGTAACTTGATTTTGTACTCAATGTTGCGCAGATCCCACCATTGGCTTAGTGGGCTCCCTCTGGTCTTGATTACATTATTTCCCCAATCACCTTGTTTGGCATTCAGTTCCCCGACCAAAACGTAATAATTCTCCGCCGAGTTCAGGCGCAAAAAACGAAAGAGTGTCTCGAGCTCTGTAATAAAGATGTTGTTCTGAGGTGCTTCGGGTGCATAGGCCGACACGACACTATGTACATCTTCCTTCCGTTCTGAAGGGGGGTACATACAACACAAGCCTCTAGCATCGACGGACGAGAGCTGCCCTCGAGCTCTATGAACAGAAAAAGAAGGGAGGAGCATGTGCTTCTGAGTAGGAAAAAGAAGGAGCACGAGAAGCGCGAGATCGAGGAGATGGAGAGATGTTACTGCAGGAACGATGTTCGAAAATTTTACCAAAAGGCAAAACGAACAGCAGAGCAGAAGCCTGCTGGGATGAGCGCGGACGACTAGTAGTGGAGATACAGTCGATGCTGAGATTGTGGAAGGACCATTTCTGCAGAATGTATAACGGCCAAGATACTCAAGGCAGAGCGAACCATTGACAATGGACGAAGACGAAAGAGAATCCCGTTCACCCGACCTAGACGATGTTAAGATAGCGATATCGAAACTTAAGTCTTATAAAGCTGCTGGATCAGACGGACTCCCCGAGGAACTGTTTAAAGCAGCTGGCGATGAGCTGGTCAGGAACATGCACCAACTCATCTCATCTGCCCGGTTCATAAGAAAGGATACCCCTATGACTGCGCCAATTACTGTGTACTATATATGCCGTACTGTGTAAGCGCCTGAAACCGTTTGTGGACAATCTTATAGGTTCCTACCAGTGTGGTTTCAGGCCAGGAAATACACGATAGACCAAATATTTACACTACGACAGGTCTTGGAGAAGACCCTTGATTTCCAGGTCGACACACACCATCTCTTTGTCGACTTCAAAGCCGCGTATGACAGTGTCTATAGAGTCGAGCTATACAAAGCCATGTCATGTTTCAACATTCCTGCCAAACTCGTCAGCCTGTGCAGGATGACTATGGGGAACTCGCTGCTCCATTAAATTCGGAAGTGAACTAACAGGCCCCTTCGATGTTAGAAAAGGTTTCAGATAGGGTGACGCACTGTCATGTGATTTCTATAACATCGTATTGGAAAAGATCGTGCGGTTCTTTGCGGCCAATACGAGAGGTACGGTTTACTTCAAGTCTACACAATTGCTTGCCTATGCTGACGACATTGACGTTATTTGGCGGACAAAGCGAGACGTCAATGAGGTGCTCGCAAGCATTGAAGCAGAAGCGGCTAAGGTGGGTCTAAGGATAAATGGGGACAAGACCAAATATATGCTGCCATCAAAGAAAGACACACAACGCCGACGTCTTGGTCAGTACGACACCTTCGGCAGCTATATTTTTGAAGTAGTCAAGGACTTCGTCTACCTACGTGACAAGCAGCAGCGACGCCAGCGCTGAGATAAAACGCAGAACAACTCTTGCTAACCGCTGCTTCTTTAGGCTCAAGAGGCAATTGAGTAGTAGAGCCCTCTCTCGAAAAACTAAGGTATCCCTCTACAAAACTTTAATCATCCCGATCCTCCTCTATAGCGCTGAGGCTTGAACGTTATCAAAAGCGGATGAAGAGGCTCTTGGGCGTTTCGAGAGGAAAATTCTGCGTGCAGTCTTTCATCCCGTTTGTGTAAACGGAGAGTGGGGAAGGAGATTCAACCAAGAACTGTAAGGGCTGTAGAGCGACATCGGCCAAGTTAGACGTCTTCGAATCCAACGTCTGAGATGGCTAGGCCATGTAGATCGAATGGACATCATCGCTTCGGCCCGAAGACTCTTCGACTCCAACCCCGAGGGACGACGCAGCAGAGGGCGACCGCATCTAAGGAGGCGCGCACAGGTGGAAAGTGACCTCAACCAACTGGGCAGTATTGGAGGCGGCTGGCCAAAGATCGTGCCGGCTGGAGAGGCTTGTTGAATGCGGCCCTGGTTCAGCTCGACCTGTAGCGCATCAAAGTAAGTAAGTAAGTGTTGCTGCAACACACTTAAGGTCTAATTAGAGTCATGTGTATGTGTCATCTAACACACTTCTGCGAGTTGTGTAACACACTGGCATTTGCAGTCTAGTCTTTGGCCTCATTTGGGTTGAAGGAAAGTGTAAAGGAATAATAAGTCATAGACTCTACTGAAAATAGTTGAGCTTAGTTTAAGGACACAGCTTAAGCTGAACCGGAACTATAATTTAAAAAGTTCTTGCCTATAACGCTTCTTTATACATATGTATATTCAAAATATTTTTTTTTATTTATTCTCAAAATATAAGAGCCAGCAAAGCGCCAACTTTAGCAATCCCGCCGACAATCTCCGCCACTTTTGCAGCCGTGTCGACGGCTTTACCTACATCGTGTCCCAAATGTTCCACTGTATGGCCGGCTTCATTCTGCAGACATTAAAGAAACGAAGTGTATTATGTATACGAGTAATGCGACGAACATGCTGTACTACAAAAGTGCATGTGTGAGAAACTTACGGTTGCATCCTCGATTTTCTCGACAACACCAGCGTCACTCTGTGCCGTGAGGCAAAGCACGAGAAGAGCAATTAGAGCAAAATATCTGAAGAACATCATTTTGATAAAAATTCTAGAAGAATGGAACTGTATCAGTGAACACAATACGAGTATCTACAGCTCATTCGATCTGAGCAAGCGCTTTATATACATTATGGGCACTTGAATCTACGATGTGACTTCAATTCCAATTTTTCCTTGTTTACTTTTCTTCTTTTTTTGTTTTTTTTTTTAACAGTTGCTCAAAGTTAAAATGGAACAAGGCGAAAAGAAGAATAAATGAAAGATAATAGTTTATACATGTACTGGAGCAAAATAAAAATTCATTAGATCATTTAAAGATTTAATAATTAAGACGAAAAAAATAAACGCAGGGATTCAAAAAAAGCAATAAAGCGATCTCACAGTTATAATGGAACAAAAAACCAAAACAAAAACATTGTAACTACTATATGTAATTATAACCCATTTTGCAGAAGTTAAGACTTAGTTGGCAACCCTTTTTGTATCTTTCTTACTGCTAAGCGAGCTGGCATAGATTCCACAAGTTTCGACAGTAGGAATCAATATTAGTCCATTCTTCGGTTAAGGCCACTTCAAGTGGGTTTACGTTTGAAATCAATTTTTCTTAGCTTTTCCTCTAAATAACTCCATAAGTGCTCAATAGCGTTTAGATCGGGAGACCGAGGCGGTGTATTCAAAACGTGGGGGCAGTTGTATAACAGCCAACTTAACTGTTAAATACTACTGTTGGACCTCTTCTTTAAATATCTGCAAGTTCTCGCACAGTTTTGCTATTTCTAGAAAGATGAATTATGATTTTTCACAATTCAGCTGGTGTTTGTGGCGCCATTCTCACATTTCCTCAAGAACACAAGACAATTTAATTCTGACTGTTAACTGAGGATCTCCTACGTCATTTGCAATAGAAAAGCATGGTAAATCACAGTTCCCTGAAAAGTGACATAAACTTTGTAGGTGTGTTCCATTATAACTTTGAGATCGCTGTATTGCTTTTTTTTGATATTGTTGCCCATATTTTATAATTTAGATTTCAAATTGAATTCCTATGTTTATTTTGTTAGTCTTAATTATTAAATCCTTAAATGAATTAATTAATTTTTTTACTCTAGTCGTTATATATCATTTATTCTTTCTTTTCGCCTTGTTCCATTTTAACTTTGAGTCACTGTATCTGCTCAAAATTTATACAATTTTTTGAGTTCTTAAATGTTGAAGTGTTGCCAGGTAGCGCCAGGTAAGTAAAACCGGGGGTTTTGCCGATATTTGATAGCAAGTGGATTTTAAGTAAATGATGGCAGCAAACACAATATTTTCAGATAATGATTACCTGAACTGTTTTGTTCAGATGTTTACAGATATGTTTGGCTATTTGGCCAAGCGGAATTGTGTTGCCTTCACTTTGAAGTGCTTCCGGAAGATCTCTCGCTTTAATCTGTGACCCACAGTATTGTACTTTCCCCCACAGATCATAGGAGAAGTAGGCATGTTGTATTTCTTACCGTATTCTAGTAAACATATCTTCGAAACTAGAAATGAAACAGACAGAAGCAAACTTGCAAAAGACGTCAATGAAAATTCAATATTTAATCAAAGAAAAAGTAAGAATAATATGCTCAAGTGTACGATCAAAAAAACAATATTTACGCATTTGCCATATGCCGATCTAAGCTAAATATTCTTACCAATGTTTAGATTTTGAATGCGTTGAACATATTGGGAACCTTTTCTTATTTTGAACTCGTGGAGGATATGAAGCTTCTAATAACCCTCTTGTACATTCATACATATATAGTCTGTCTCGCCATCGATTTCCCATACTCATTTCAGTTGTAAGCTCTTTAGACACGGCCAATCTGCCAGCCGCAAATTTTGCAGTCAGTTTAATGCTCTCGACAAGTCTACTATTGCACTCAAACAGTAAAAAAGAACACAAGGGGCGCAAGGGGCGCTTGTGTCTGCAGTGACAGCCAAGTTGCACTCAAAGCTGTGCAACCCCTTAACTGGCTCCAAATTAGTGTTCGAACTCAAGTCCTTCTTGAACAGAGTCGGTAGACTAAATCCATCAAGTCTTGTGTGGGCTCCAGGCCACTCTGGGATCCCAGGAAATGAGTTCTCTGATGAACTCGCCAGAATGGTTTAAGAGGAGAGCTTCTCAGGACCAGAACCCGCTCTAGGTCTACCTGCGTCCAAGGTTAATCACCACATTAACAGCTGGGTGTTTAATACACACAACTGTGTGAGGAATGATTCAGAATACAGGATGACAAAGCGCGTATGCCCTAATGTCTACAAGAAGTATAAGGAGCTGAGGTATATGAAGCCCTAAACCACCTCAAATTTATATCTGCCAATATGCACGTTCTGGCCAAGACGTAAATGTCCCTTTTCGATGACAGCAGATATTAAGTCTTGCCCTCGTTAACTGCCAAACCAATTTTTGCCGCCTCAATCTCAATACTCGCGAACGCCTCATTAACATCCCGCTACCTATTATGTATGTCAATGTCGTCGGCGTATGCAAGGAGTTTCGAGTTTCGCTGTTAAAAAAATCACACGACAGCGCATCGCTCTGTCTAAATCCATTTTTGACATCGAAACTATCGGTCAGTTCTGCACCGATTCGGATGGAGCAGCGAGCGTTCTCCAGAGTCATCCTGCAAAGTCTGATGAGCTTAGCAGGAATGTCAAAAGTGATCATGGCGTTATATTGCTCGTCTCTAATTACGCTGTAACTTGGCTTGGAGATCACAAGCCGCTCTTGTTTTTTTGTGAAATGAGGCTTTGTATGCCTCTTGTTTTCTGCTTGAATCCTTCTACACTCGTCATTGAACCAAGTATTTCGTCGTGGTGGGGCTTGAAAGCCCAGCACTTCTGTGACTATGCTCTTCAGGGCTTTTTTGCACATGCTCCATTGTTGCCCTACTAACTGAGCGGAAGCATCTCCCCATCTCCTCGATCTCACGCTTTCCGCGCTCTCTCTTTTTTTGCTCATAGATTTCGCGAGCAGCTCTCTCTCGTCGTTGCAGCATAGCTTTATATGCCTCTGTTTTGCTGCATGGGCTTGTTCGCATTGTTCATCGAACCAGGGGTTTCTAGGTGGTGGCGGTTTGAAACCCAGCACCTCTGAGGCAGCGTCTCTGACGGCGCTCTGGCCATGCGCCCATTCCTGCTCTATTGTTTGTGCTGCTGTGGGCGGATTTTGAGAAAGCTTGGAGGAGACACGATCGGCAAGGTTTCTGGCAGTCTCCTGCGATTGTAGCTTTCCGACGTTAAACTTACGTTGTGCTACTCGACTCCTAAGCATTCTTGATATCCTCATTCGTACCTCATTCGATGTTGGCGCCTCGGAAGGTTCGTACGTCGAGAGTACAGGAGGAGTGTCCGGCGTCGATCGCAATGTGATCAATCTGGTTGGTGGTCGATTGATCAAAAGACCGCCTGGTACCCTTGTGAATGTTGAGATGGGGGAATCGCGTGCTTGCTACAAGGAGGTTACGCCCCGCTAGGAAACCGATTAGCCTTAGTCCATTGTCGGATGTGGTGTCATGGAGGCTATGCTTTCCTATGATCGACTCAAATATGTCCTCTTTGCCCAGTTTTGCATTAAAGTCTCCTAGGACTATTTTTGTATCGTAGCTGGGGCATTGGGCATACATATGTTCTGTCTAGGAGATCGTAGAATTCTTCTGAGTCGATCGTCCTTTTCTTCCGTTGGGGCGTGAGCGCATATTAAGCTAATGTTTCCAAATTTAGCTTTGACGCGGATTGTTATGAGGCGTTCGCTTATGTCTCGGAAGCTTAAGACTTTTTGTTGTCTTCCTCGAATAACGAATCCGCATCCGAATAGGCGCTGTTTGTTCTCCTTGTAGCAGTTCCCGTAGTAGATGTCGCAGTTTTTCGCACTTCTTGGAGTGCGGTTATATCTGCTTTATAGCAGTTGAGGGTTTGCTCCAATTGATCGCCTGCACCCGGTCTTTTAAGGGACCTAATATTCCAGGTGCAGACTCTCAAGTCCGTTAGTCATTTGCAGGGGTCGTCCGCTTTGTATTCGTCCGTATCCGAGGCTTGTTGTTGTTTCGGAACAGCGGCCTGTGCATACATACACACATATATTCACGCAATTCGTTATAGGTACATACTAAAAAAACAGCGAAAGAAACATAAAGCAATACATATGTTCTCGTAATTATGAATGAACGTTGTTTCATTGAATATAAGAGAGAAATGGTAACTACATATTCAATTTCGTCATGAGAAGGCGTATTCTTGAAGAAATGAAATTCATTAAATTGTAGATCTGATATGACAGAAAAGGAAAGAGTTTGAGTCCAACAAGACGTTGAAAGAACATTACAATTTTGCCATTACATTGCATTTATTAACAATTTCATAATCTACACATACAATATGTTTGACAGCAAACAGAAACCCTTAAACCGTCGAGAGTTTATGAAAAAATTACATTGTGACCTTGTTGAGCAGTATGTGTCACTAAGACTGGAGACACCTTCTCTAATCGCTACAACTAGGAGGAAAATTGAAAAGGTTTTGGCTGATGTTCGAGGAAACCATATGCACAATATCCTAGAATCGGTATCAGAAAACAAAATAAAAAAAAATGTGCCCATTTTAACCATATTCAACGAGGCGAACGACAAAATCTTCGTGATATAAGTGCAAATAAGCATCTGCGGTGAACAAAAATTTGACTTGTGCCTCTTGTATATATTTATTTTTTATTTTTACAGTTGATTTGGATTAATACTTTTAATTTTTGTAATCATTTCTTAATGGAATATTATTTGATTATTTTGAATTTTTCTTTTTTTAAACCAATCGCTGTTTGTGTAACAAAATTAACTGATAGCGTTCATTCTATTTTTAAGTACAGAAAGCATGTCAATGCTAATAATAAATCTTATTTATTATTTATGAAAAATTAAAAAGGTTACCGAAGTAAGGAGTAGGCAGGTTTTAAGATGTACTTCGTCGATTCGACGAAGCATAACTTTAGTGGGCGTTGTATGTATTGTCTTATGCGCCGAACCAATGAAGAGCAGCGAGCAATTCTGTTTCATACAATGCATTACCTAATATTGCTGATATATTTAACTTGACCAGCTGGTAGTGGCTGGTAATGAAATATAGAATCGATGCTGGAATTGTCTGCGCATTTTTTTCTCATCTGACGCCAATGACACGGGATCGAATCAGGATAACAGCCATGTCATCGCACGTGTTTTCACGGTGCTTCTCCTCAGAGAGGTTCTGACAAAACCCCCTGTAGTAAAATTGTGATGAATAGCTTCTCGAAATTTGCCGTTCGGAATAGGCAATAAATTGTAGGTCCCTTTCACCCATGGCGCTGCAGAGGAAAACCAGGGCAGCGCGAGAAGACTACCGAGCCAGAAGAAGGGAGGAGAAGAAACTGCTGCGACAAAAGAAAAGAATCTTCGCAGCCTCCCAGCTCAAGGATATCGAGGAGTATAGGGATAAACATAAAATACGAGCCTTTTACAAGAAAGCCAAAGGCCTTGCAAGAGGCTTCAAAAAGGGCACCCTGGCTCTTCGAAACTGCGAGGGTAATCTTGTCACCGACCCGCAGGGAATAGTGGATGTATTTAAGCAGCACTTCCATGACCAAGAGAGAGTGGTAGGGACCGAGGAAATCCCAACTCCAGCCGCTGAAGTAGTCCTCCCACCCAGCATAGAAGAAGTCGGCACAGCTATTCAGAAGCTGAAGAACAACAAGGCCGTAGGCTCAGATGGCTTGCCATCAGAGCTCTTCAAGGCTGGCGGCGATGTTCTGGTAGGGAGCATGCACCAGATCATCTGCAGAATTTGGGAAGATGAGAGCATGCCCGATGACTGGAATACCAGCTCTATATGCCCCATCCACAAAAAAGGCGATCCTACCTCTTGCAAGAATTATAGAGGTATATCCCTGCTCAATGTCGCATACAAGATCCTGTCCAGCGAATTGTGTGAACGTCTAAAACCATTTTGCACCGCACTAATCGGCAGCTACCAGTGCGGCTTCCGGCCCGGCAAATCAACTATAGACCAAATTTTCACACTTCGACAAATCCTGGAAAAGACCACCGAGTTTCGAATCGATACACACCATCTTTTCATCGATTTCAAAGCCGCATATGACAGCATTCATCGTGAAGCACTGTTTGGTGCGATGGCCGAATTCGGGATCCCGGTAAAACTGATCCAGTTGTGTCGCGCCACGCTAAAAAACACGCGACGCACCGTGTAACTCGGTTCTAGGACCTCGGAACCATTCGAAACATGCACCGGATTTCGGCAAGGAGATGCGCTGTCATGTGACTCCTTCAACCTGGTGCTGGAGCAGATAGTGCGACGGGCAGGCGTCAATAGGGAAGGCACTATCTTTTACAAGTCCATCCAGCTGCTAGGATACGCGGATGATATCGACATCATCGCGTGTTCTCGCCGTGGCATTGTGGAAGCATTCACGGCGATTGAAGAACAGGCGAAACGAATTGGTCTTAAGATCAATGAGGACAAAACGAAATACATGCTGTCAAGCAAAAACCAATCCGTCGCTCACCACCTGGGACAAAACATAACAATTGACAGCTACAATTTCGAGGTAGTTAAGGAGTTTGTCTACCTCGGGGCAAACGTAAATTCCACAAATGACACCACAGTGGAGATCCGGCGTAGAATCGCCCTTGGCAACCGCTGCTACTTCGGCTTGTCCAAACAACTGGGGTCAAAACTCCTCACTCGAAAGACCAAATTCATGGCTTACAAAACGCTCATTCTGCCAGTCTTGCTGTACGGAGCCGAAAGCTGGACGATAAGCAGGACAGCGGAGCTGATTTTGGGTTCTTTCGAAAGAAAAATTCTGCGCCGGATATTTGGTCCTGTCTGTGAGGAAGGTGAATGGAGAAGAAGACACAATCGCGAACTCTACGAGCTGTACCAAGATGTGGATGTAGTCCGGAAGGCAAGGATCCGTCGACTACACTGGCTCGGCCACATCGAGCGCATGGACATCAACGCTCCAGCTAAGAGGGTCTTCGACTCCGAGCCTCCTGGTTCGAGAAGAAGAGGAAGACCGAACCTCCGGTATAAAGACCAAGTAATCGCGGATGTAAGACATCTTGGTCTTAACAACTGGAAGCAGCGTGCCCGGGACCGTCAAGGATGGAAGGCAGCTATAGCTCAGGCTCAGATCCTCCATGGATCGCAGGCCTGATAAGTAAGTAAGTAAGTAACTATTAGGCGGTTAAGGGAAGGCTAAGTTTAGTTAGTTTTAGTTAGAATAAGACAAATATTTCAAATTCAAGTTCAAGCAATAAAATATGTTGTTAGGAAGGTGCAAAGCTGACAGGGAAAAAAAAAAAAAAACTGGGAACATGGACAAAGAATGCTCCCATTCAAAATGTGCGATACGGCACTGCACTGAGGTGTAGCTAGTAAGTATTCATAAGTATGGAAAATTGTTGAGTTTGATTCGAGAGGTTGAACAGAAGAGACAATAAACTCATTTCTAGTATAATAATAAAACTAAAGTTGTTTATTGGATTTATGTTTATTATGTTTATGTTTATGTTGGCGTTACAGCCCATGAAGGATATAAGCCGAGCTTCTCTCAATCACCCATGTTGTGTGTGATTTAATTTACCCATGGGTGAAAGGGACCTACAGTTTATTGCCGGATCCGAACGGCGCATTTCGAGAAGCTTTTCATGACAATTTTACTACAGGGGGTTTTGTCAGAACCTCTCTGAGGAGAAGCACCGTGAAAACACGTGCGATGACATGGCTGTTATCCTGATTCGATCCCGTGTCATTGGCGTCAGATGAGAAAAAAATGCGCAGACAATTCCAGCATCGGTTCTATATTTTCATTATAATTGTATTATTATGTCTTTTTATTACAAATGTCTTGCCACTACCAGCTGGTCAAGTTAAATATATCAGCAATGTTAGGTAATGCATTGTATGAAACAGAATTGCTCGCTGTTCTTTATTGGTTCGGCCCATAAGACAATACATACAACGCCCGCTAAAGTTATGCTTCGTTGAATCGACGATGTACATCTTAAAACCTACCTACTCCTTACTTCGGTAACCTTTTTAATTTTTCATAAATAATAAATAAGATTTATTATTGGCATCGACATGCTTTCTGTACTTAAAAATAGAATGAACGCTATCAGTTAATTTTGTTACACAAACAGCGATTGGCTTAAAAAAAGAAAAATTAAAAATAATCAAATAATATTCCATTAAGAAATGATTACAAAAATTCAAAGTATTAATCCAAATCAACTGTAAAAATAAAAAATAAATAAATAAAAAAAATGTATATATACAAGAGGCACAAGCCAAATTTTTGTTCACCGCAGATGCTTTTTTGCACTTATATCACGAAGATTTTGTTGTTCGCCTCGTTGAATATGGACAAAATGGGCGCATTTTTCTTTTTCTTTTTTTCTGATACAGATTCTAGGATATTGTGCATATGTTTTCCTCGAACATCAGCCAAAACATTTTCAATGTTCCTCCTAGTTTAGAGAAGGTGTCTCCAGTCTTAGTGACACATACTGCTCAACAAGGTCACAATGTAATTTTTTCATAAAGTCTCGACAGTTTAAGGGTTTCTGTTTGCTGTCAAACATATTGTATGTGTAGATTATGAAATTGTTAATAAATGCCATGCCATAAAAGTGACACCTACAGGGTTCGTTTTTCGAGATCAACTCGAGACAACTCCCTTTGTCTGATAAGAAAATTTGGCTTGTACGACAGCAGCGTCAGTTCTTTGTCGTAACAAAACATTGATGTACTACATTTGCGTTTGCGCCCTTTTTCATTTCGCATTATGTACATATGTAGGTACATATATCGTTCGTTAGAAATATGTTATTGAAAACATTGCAGTGGCTCAATAATGATTTTACATTGACTGGTTAGTCCCCGGGCTGGTGAACTACTTATGTGCATATGTATGTACTAGCTTTTACCCGCGACTTCGTCCGCGTTTGCATACTTAGAGGTCAAATTTCCATGGTGTAATTATAATTTTAATTATGTGTACTAAAAAACACAACATCAATACTATTTACTTCCTTTTTCTTTTTTGCTCAACTGAAACTGTTCAAATTAACCCCCGATCTTATTGTACTGTCTTTCAAATCGTATCTGATTGAAGTAAAAATTTTCTTGCGTCTCGAAAGATCATGAATAAAAAATACTCTGGCACATATATATAGCTTCCTTACCCGCGGCTTGGCTCGCGGGGCATTGGCTAGGGTCCAAGACATTGGTCACGGTATCGGGCATTGGTTAGGGTGTAACTCCACTAGGGTCGTATTTTGATCTTTTCAAAGTATTTCCTTATAAACTATATTTTTTGTTTCTTTATTGGGTGGCACCAACATCACCGAGTTCTTAGGCAAACTTATACGCGAGCAAGCTACGTAAAACTGTCCGTGGGAAAAACAACCTTCCCTTAAATATATGCCAGCCTATTTCAAAGTTTGGCCCTGCGATTTATTAATCGTCATGGCGAAGCATATTTTCAGGGGGAACTGTAGTCTTTTGAAGTCGAATGGAAGATCATTGGGTATTAAAGGAATACGTGGAATTAACACTGAATCTCCTCGAGCACATCCGGTCAGAATAATAGCTTCGATTAAATTTTTATGCATTGCTTTGACTTGTAACCTAGTACCATTACACTGTTTCGGTGGCTGTAGGTTTCGAAGTAGCATTACCGGTGTGCCCTTCCGCAAAATAAGCCTGTGGTATGGAATTCCCGGTGGTTTAAGCTAATTCAAAAATTCTACCGGATAATTTACAGCTTCATCTGCGTTACACACAGTATCTATCGACCTGTAGACCATTTCTTCCGCCTCAAAGAACTTCAGTAACATGTCATTAATAAGCGCGGCTTGATCGTTTTTTGGAGTTAAAATTGCCCGTTCACAAAACCATTCGATACTTTTCTCCTGTATTTGAGCAATTCCTGGATAAATGCGATCTATCAGTTCTTGAGAAGTAGTTACGAATGTACACAACTCATCCGGGACAACAATCATGTTATCCGTTGATGGATAATCACCGTTCCCTATTTTCATTAAAATATCTGAAAATTTAGCAGCTGATATATCGTCTTTCAGATATACTCTCATATTTTTGGTTAGCTCGAGGATTTCTACTGGCGGCCATAAAACTGATTTTTTCAGACAGGCTTTAATTTCATCAGCTCGGGTTCCTTTAGGTACCATAGGTAATGTTTGACGAAAATCTCCTGCCAATAGTACTGTCACACCACCCATCAGGTTCTTATTACTACGAATATCCTGTAGAGACCTATTGATAGCCTCAACGCTTCTCTTGTGTGCCATTGTAATTTCATCCCAGACAATTATTTTAGTATTTTTTAATACCTCGGCCAGATTGCTTTGTTTTGATATACTGCATATAGGCGTCTCTACACGTGTAAGGTCAAGTGGCAACTTAAAAGCGGCATGCGCAGTTCGACCACCCTCTAGAAGCGTGGCAGCGATTCCGGAAGACGCGACAGCTAAGGCGATGATACGACCACTCCTTACTTTTGCTAAGATCAAGTTAATAAGGTAGGTTTTTCCAGTGCCAGCCGGAGCGTCTAGAAAAAAAGTCGTCCCTCATTTTTCTCAACACTGGTTATAATTTCATCATACGCTAACTTTTGTTCTGCGGTTAATGTACCCTGATTTTCCATGACAAACCGGCTTCAACGTCATAGTTAGTTTCCCTCAAGTATTGTACATTGCCTAAATCTTGTGGTCTGTTTGGCTGCGGCAAGCCATATTCTTTGAGGGCACGTCCACCTAATGCCAAGACAATTTCTTCAAGAACATATAAGCATTTATTGTACACTTCATCAGAAAACTGCTCAATATTATCTTTAATTTGTCTTTCTACTTGCCGTTTGAAATCCTCAGATAAAGATTCTTTGAATTTCTCCCATAAGCTTAGTGGATCTGATACTTGACAAACCACTAACATTATTGTAAACAGTTCGCGAATCCTAAATGGTGATTTACAAAGTACGGCCTCTTCCAGAGTGGCATACCAGTGCTGATCGTCTTCAAGCAAGAATAAACTCTTGCAAGCAGATTGAAAAGTCGGATATACCACATTATTTACCGTTCTTAATGCTTCAAAAGAAGTTGGGCCACGTACTTCAGGGGGTTTTGTCAGAACCCCGCTGAGGAGAAACACCGTGAAAAACCCGTTCGATGACATGGCTGTGTCGGGATTCGATCCCGTGTCATCGGCGTCAGAGGCCAACACACTACCCACTGCGCCACGGTGCTCTCAAGGGTTAACATTGCAAGCTGTAAATCATAATTTATCTTTGCATTCGGATCATAATATCATTCTTGAAATGGATTTTGATCAGGAAGCCTACCAACAACATCTCTTATTTTTTCATTATCATCTGGAACTTCTTCACGTCATAATTCTCGAAAAAATTGAATGTTCTTTCAACGTCTTGTTGGACTCAAACTCTTTCCTTTTCTGTAATATCAGATCTACAATTTAATGAATTTCATTTCTTCAAGAATACGCCTTCTCATGACGAAATTGAATATGTAGTTACCATTTCTCTCTTATATTCAATGAAACAACAGTCATTCATAATTACGAGAACTACTGCGACAAAAGAAAAGAATCTTCGCAGCCTCCCAGCTCAAACTGCTCTTCGAAACTGCGAGGGTAATCTTGTCACCGACCCGCAGGGAATAGTGGATGTATTTAAGCAGCACTTCCAGCAGCTGCTTAACGAGCATGACCAAGAGAGAGTGGTAGGGACCGAGGAAATCGCAACTCCAGCCGCTGAAGTAGTCCTCCCACCCAGCATAGAAGAAGTCGGCACAGCTATTCAGAAGCTGAAGAACAACAAGGCCGCAGGCTCAGATGGCTTGCCATCAGAGCTCTTCAAGGCTGGCGGCGATGTTCTGGTAGGGAGCATGCACCAGATCATCTGCAGAACTTGGGAGGATGAGAGCATGCCCGACGACTGGAATACCAGCTCTATATGCCCCATCCACAAAAAAGGCGATCCTACCTCTTGCAAGAACTATAGAGGTATATCCCTGCTCAATGTCGCATACAAGATCCTGTCCAGCGTATTGTGTGAACGTCTAAAACCATTTTGCACCGCACTAATCGGCAGCTACCAGTGCGGCTTCCGGCCCGGCAAATCAACTATAGACCAAATTTTCACACTACGCCTGGAAAGACCAACGAGTTTCAAATCGATACACACCATCTTTTCATCGATTTCAAAGCCGCATACGACAGCATTCATCGTGAAGCACTGTTTGGGACGATGGCCGAATTCGGGATCCCGGTAAAACTGATCCAGTTGTGTCGCGCCACGCTAAAAAACACGCGATGCACCGTGCAACTCGGTTCTAGGACCTCGGAACCATTCGAAACATGCACCGGATTTCGGCAAGGAGATGCGCTGTCATGTGACTTCTTCAACCTGGTGCTGGAGCAGATAGTGCGACGGGCAGGCGTCAACAGGGAAGGCACTATCTTTTACAAGTCCATCCAGCTGCTAGGATACGCGGATGATATCGACATCATCGCGTGTTCTCGCCGTGGCATTGTGGAAGCATTCACGGCGATTGAAGAACAGGCGAAACGAATTGGTCTTAAGATCAATGAGGACAAAACGAAATACATGCTGTCAAGCAAAAACCAATCCGTCGCTCACCACCTGGGACAAAACATAACAATTGACAGCTACAATTTCGAGGTAGTTAAGGAGTTTGTCTACCTCGGGGCAAACGTAAACTCCACAAATGACACCACAGTGGAGATCCGGCGTAGAATCGCCCTTGGCAACCGCTGCTACTTCGGCTTGTCCAAACAACTGGGGTCAAAACTCCTCACTCGAAAGACCAAAGTCATGCTTTACAAAACGCTCATTCTGCCAGTCTTGTTGTACGGAGCCGAAAGCTGGACGATAAGCAGGACAGCGGAGCTGATTTTGGGTTCTTTCGAAAGAAAAATTCTGCGCCGGATATTTGGTCCTGTCTGTGAGGAAGGTGAATGGAGAAGAAGACACAACCGCGAACTCTACGAGCTGTACCAAGATGTGGATGTAGTCCGGAAGGCAAGGACCCGTCGACTACACTGGCTCGGCCACATCGAGCGCATGGACATCAACGCTCCAGCTAAGAGGGTCTTCGACTCCGAGCCTCCTGGTTCGAGAAGAAGAGGAAGACCGAACCTCCGGTATAAAGACCAAGTAATCGCGGATGTAAGACATCTTGGTCTTGACAACTGGAAGCAGCGTGCCCGGGACCGTCAAGGATGGAAGGCAGCTATAGCTCAGGCTCAGATCCTCCATGGATCGCAGGCCTGATAAGTAAGTAAGTATGTATTGCTTTATGTTTCTTTCGCTGTTTTTGTAGTATGTACCTAGAACGAATTGCGTGAGTATATGTATGTATGTATGCACAGGCCGCTGTGCATGCGGTAGCTGGTGATTGAGCAGTAGATGTTATATATTATACGTGTATGGCGAGCAAACAGAGCAAAGAAGTTGATCGCGTTTAACATGGCAAACGCCAGCTTTCATCACTGTCCCTGCTCAATCCAAGTTGACACACAGCATCCGCGTGGCCCCCCCGGGATAGCTGCCCTGGCACCCGCCAGGTAGTGAACCAGTGTGTGCAGCGACCCAACCCCTTGTTCCTGGGGAAAGAGGAACCTGGCCCTCCAGGTTGGGGGTTGTGCTTAGGATAACATCCCTATCACGTAAGAACCTACTTGCTCCGAAATAACAACAAGCCTCGGATACGGACGGATACAAAGCTGTCGACCCCTGCAAACGACTAATGGACTTGAGAGTCTGCACCTGGAATGTTAGGTCCCTTAACAGACGATCAATTGGAACAAACCCTCAACTGCTACAAAGCAGATATGACCGCGACATCTACTAAGGGAACTGCTACAAGGAGAACAAACAGCGCCTATTCGGATGCGGATTCGTTATTCGAGGAAGGCTCCGACAAAAAGTCTTAAGCTTCCGAGACATAAGCGAACGAGACATAACAATCCGCATCAAAGCTAAATTTGGAAAGAATAGCTTAATATGTGTTCACGCCCCAACGGAAGGAAAGGACGATCGACTCAAAGAAGAATTCTACGATCTCCTAGACAGAACATAAGCCCAATGCCCCAGCTACGATACAAAAATAGTCCTAGGAGATTTTAATGCAAAACTGTGCAAAGAGGACATATTTGAGTCGATCATAGGAAAGCATAGCCTCCATTACACCACATCCGACAACGGCCTAAGGCTAATCGATTTCCTAGCGGGGCGTAACCACCTTGTAGCAAGCACGCGATTCCCCCATCTCAACATCCACAAGGGTACCTGGCGGTCTTTTGATCAATCGACCACCAACCAGATTGATCACATTGCGATCGACGCCAGACACTCCTCCTGTATTCTAGACGTACGAACCTTCCGAGGGGCCAACATCGACGCGGACCACTACCTTGTTGTAGCCAAGGTACGAATGAGGATATCAAGAATGCTTAGGAGTCGAGTAGCACAACGTAAGTTTAACGTCGGTAAGCTACAATCGCAAGAGACTGCCAGAACCTTTGCCGATCGTGTCTCCTCCAACCTTTCTCAAAATCCGCCCACAGCAGCACAAACAATTGAGCAGGAATGGACGCATTGCCAGAGCGCCGTCAGAGACGCTGCCTCAGAGGTGCTGGGTTTTAAACCGCCACCAACTAGAAACCCTGGTTCGATGAACAATGCGTACAAGCCCATGCAGCAAAGCAGAGGCATATAAAGCTATGCTGCAACGACGGACGAGAGCTGCTCGCGAAATCTATGAGCAAAAGAAGAGAGAACACAGAAAGCGTGAGATCGAGGAGATGGAGAGATGCTTCGTGCCGTCTTTTCAATAAGCTTCCACTCTCCTTAGGAACATTAACGGTCTCTGGTTTGTTTGAAACTCGTGTAAAATACTGGCTTCTGGATCCAGATTATCACTGTTTGGAATCCATTTTATTTGACCTTCTGGTGTAATCTACATTTACTCTGTTTTCTTTTTTTTTGTTTTTTGCTTTTTTTGCCCCTGTGTGTCCTACTTCTTCCGTATCACTACCTTTGTTCTATTATTCTTTTATTTTATAATTTTGTAAGGGTCACCCCACCCACAATTTGAACTTATCTAGTACTGTAATGCCCATATGTATAGTGGCATTTTAAACTATTTTAATATTTGAAGTATATTAAATAAAAAATGTCACACATATTATTTCTTATTCTAGTTAGTAAGTAACTCACTGTTATAATGTATGAATTATGTTTGATTGAATGAAATAAAAATCTAATCTACTATCTACAATCTAAAAGTTTCACAATAAGGTAAAACAAACATGCCATGGCTACAAGGCCAGAGCGGCGGTCTGCAGGGTTGAAAATGGAGAACTGGTAATAGAGTCGAAGTCGATGCTGAGGATTTGGAAAGATCACTTCTGCAGACAGTATAACGGCGATGATAGACAAGATACCGCTGTCAGGCAGAACGAGCCATTCGTAATGGACGACAATGAAACAGAATTCAGTCCACCCGACCTAGACGAAGTCAAAATAGCGATATCAAGACTTAAGTCTAATAAAGCCGCGGGCGTAGACGGCCTGTCTGCTGAGCTTCTTAAGGCGGTTGGAGATGAGCTGGTAAGGTGCATGCACCATCTCATTTGGTCGGAGGAAAGCATGCCCGACGAATGGAATCTCAGCATCGTTTCCCCGGTCCATCTCCGGTCCACAACAAAAGGAGACCCCTATAACTGCGCCAACTATAGGGGAATAAGTCTTCTTGACATCGCATATAAGATCTTCTCTGCCGTATTGTGTGAACGCCTGAAACCATTTGTAGATAACCTGATCGGCTCTTATCAGTGTGGTTTCAGGCCAGGTAAAACCACAATAGACCAAATATTTACGCTACGGCAGATCTGATGAGCTATACAAAGCCATGTCTAGTTTTAACATCCCTGCCAAACTCGTCCGACTGTGCAGGATGACAATGGAGAATTCTCGCTGCTCCATTAAGGTCGGTAATTAGCGAACCGAGACCTTTGATGTTAAAAAAGGATTTAGGCATGGTGACGCGCTGTCATGCAACTTTTTCAACATCGTGCTTGAAAAGATCGTGCAAGAGTCACTGGCCATCACAATTGCAATTGCTGACCAAGCGCAACAAGTCGTACTCGTAGCTATAGATATACTATTAACATTAGCATGTCGGCGACGCGAACCCATACGTATTTCGTCTACCGTATTTTTGCACAATACGTCATCTGTATAGCTACAGATATACTGCCATAAGCAGTGACGCGACCACACAAGACTGCACCCATCCAAAAAGCGCATAACGCTCACATGTATAGTATATGTATGCGAGCATGTCGGTGACGCGAACCAATAAGATTATCCCCTACCAAAAAATGCCCAACGCGGCTAAAGAAGTTTTCACTTCAAAAATTATTTTTAGAATGTAATTCTGTAACGTCGGCCTCATATGTGTCGATGCCCCCACGGAAAACAAGGATGACTCCATCAAAGATGATTTCTTCGATCTCCCAGGCACAACATATGCCAAATGTCCCAGCTATGACACTACATACTAGGAGCCACTATTGTTGATGTTCGTACTTTACGCGGAGTGAGCGCTGAGTGACCACTATGACGTCGGAAAACTACTATCGCCGGAAATCGCCAGTGCCTTTGCCAACCGCGTCTCCCTTAAGTTCTCCGATACACATCAATTCTCCACTCAGTCAGTAGGGCAACAATGGAGCATGTGCAAGCAAGCCATGAAGAGCATAGTCACAGAAGTGCTGGGCTTTCAAGCCCCACCACGACGAAATACTTGGTTCGATGACGAGTGTAGAAGGATTCATGCAGAAAAACAGGAGGCATACATACAACGCCTCACTACACAAAAAAACAAGAGCAGCTTGTGAGCTCTACGAGCTTAAAAGAAGGGACGAACATAGGAAAAAAGAAAAAGCACGAGTATCAGCGAGATGATTGAAAACTTGGAGAAGTGCTACTGCAGGCACGACGTTCGAAGGTTTTATCGACAGATAAAATGAATGTCTCAGCGCTATAAACCCCGAACGGAAGCTTGTAAGGACGAGAACGGACACCTTGTAGTAGTATCGCAGTTGATGCTGAGCGTTTGGAAAATCCCCTTCTACAGACTGCATAACGGAGATGACAGCCAACATACCGCCGTCAGGCAGAATGATATATTTCTTTACGACGAAGATCGGAGAGAATACCGTGAGAGGTGAGAGGAAAGCATGCCCAAATCTCAGCATTGTTTGCTCGATCCACAAAAAAGGGGAACCCTTTGACTGCCCCAAATACAGAGGAATAAGTCTCCTTAATGTCGCATATAAGATCTTCGGTGCAGTTTTGTGTGAACGCCTGAAACAGTTCGTAAATAAACTGATGGGTCCTAATCAGTGTGGCCGCAGGGCCAGGGCAGTCCACCATCGACCAAATCTTCCCACTTCGGCAGGTTCTGAAGAAAACCAATGAATTTCAAGTCGACACTCACCATCTATTAGTCGATATAAAAGCCACATACGACAGCGTAATTAGAGACGAGCTATATAACGCCATGATCACTTTTGACATTCCCGCTAAGCTCGTCAGACTTTGCAGGATGACTCTGGAGAACGCTCGCTGCTCCATCCGAATCGGTGGAGAACTGACCGGTAGTTTCGAACTCAAAAATGGATTTAGACAGAGCGATGCGCTGTCGTGTGATTTTTTTTAACATCATACTAGAAATGATTGTGCAAAAGTCACAGGCCAATAGAAGAGGCACAATCTATTTCAAATCCTCGAAACTCCTTGCGTACGCCGACGACATTGAGATACATATGTAATAGGTAGATCACAGCGGGATGTTTATGAGGCGTTCGCGAGTATTGAGATGGAGGCGGCAGAAATTGGTTTGGCAGTTAATGAGGGCAAGACTAAATATCTGCTGTCATCGAAAAAGGACATTTACGTCTTGGCCAGAACGTGCATATTGGCAGATATAAATTTGAGGTAGTTTAGGCTTCATATACCTCCGCAGTGACCTGGAACAACGCCACCAGATTCGAAATCAAGCGCAGGATTACTCTAGCGAACCGTTTTAATTTGGCCTTTCCTTCTTATTCTTTTTTGGAGGCTTCTGCTATCTGTTGAAGCACTCAGACGCAAATACTGGTCCAATGTACTCCAGACAGACACCTTACATTACTGTATTTTCCCGGTTTTCCGAAGAAAATTTTGAAGAAGCTTCAGGGATGTAGAGCTAAAAGATTCGGCACACACCACGTCGGCCCCAAGGGTGCGCCACCGTGCACGAGCAAAGGCGGGACAGTTACAGAGAAAATGCTCTGCAGTGTCATCCTCCTCGCAACATGCAGCACAGATAGGCGTCGCACTTATGCCAAGCACGCAAAGGTGCTTAGCAAAAGTGTAATGGCCCGTAGTGACTACCACAAGTCTTCTGCAGTCGATTTTCCTTAAAGGCAGGAAAAATGCTGCGGACTTTTTGTAGACATTAGGGCATACGCGCTTTGTCATCCTGCATTCTGGATCATTCCTCCATCTACAGTTGTGTGTATTAAACGCCCAGTCGTTAATGTAGGAATTAACCGTGGACGCAGGTAGACCTAGAGCGGGTTCAGGTCCTGAGAAGCTCTCCTCTGAACCCATTCTGACGAGTTCATCAGAGAACTCATTTCCTGGGATCCCAGAGTGACCTGGAGCCCATACAAGACTTGATGGATTTAGTCTACCGACTCTGTTCAAGAAGGACTTGAGTTCCAACACTAATTTGATGCCAGTTAAGGGGTTGCACACAGCTTTGAGTACAACTTGGCTGTCACTGCAGACGCAAGCGCCCCTTGCGCCCCTTGTGTTCTTTTTTACTGTTTGAGTGCAATAGTAGACTTGTCGAGAGCATAAAACTGACTGCAAAATTTGCGGCTGGCAGATTGGCCGTGTCTAAAGAGCTTACAACTGAAATGAGTATGGGAAATCGATGGCGAGACAGACTATATACGTATGAATGTACAAGAGGGTTATTAGAAGCTTCATATCCTCCACGAGTTCAAAATAAGAAAAGGTTCCCAATATGTTCAACGCATTCAAAATCTAAACATTGGTAAGAATATTTAGCTTAGATCGGCATATGGCAAATGCGTAAATATTGTTTTTTTGATCGTACACTTGAGCATATAATTCTTACTTTTTCTTTGATTAAATATTGAATTTTCATTGACGTCTTTTGCAAGTTTGCTTCTGTCTGTTTCATTTCTAGTTTCGAAGATATGTTTAATCGAATACGGTAAGAAATACAACATGCCTACTTCTCCTATGATCTGTGGGGGAAAGTACAATACTGTATGTACTGCGTGAGACACGTAAAACCTTCCGGAAGCACTTCAATGTGAAGGCAACACAATTCCGCTTGATCAAAGAGCCAAACATATCTGTAAGCATCTGAACAAAACAGTTCAGGTAATCATTATCTGAAAATATTGTGTTTGCTCCCATCATTTACTTAAAATCCACTTGTTATCAAAAATCGGCAAAACCCCCGGTTTTACTTACCTGGCGCTACCTGGCAACACTTCAACATTCAAGAACTCAAATGATTGTCCAAATTCTGAGCAGATACAATGACTCTAAGTTAAAATGGAAGAAGGCGAAAAGAAAGAATAAATGATATATAACTACTAGAGTAAAAAAAATAATTAATTCATTTAAAGATTTAATAATTAAGACTAACAAAATAAACATAGGAATTCAATTTGAAATCTAAGTTACAAAATATGAACAACAATATCAAAAAAAAGCAATAAAGCGATCTCAAAGTTGTAATGGAACACACCTACAAAGTTTATGTCACTTTTCAGGGAACTGTGATTTACCATGCTTTTCTATTGCAAATGACGTAGGAGATCCTCAGTTAACAGTAAGATTTAAATTGTCTTGTGTTCTTGAGGAAATGTGAGAATGGCGCCACAAACACCAGTTGAATTGTGAAAAATCATAATTCGTCTTTCTAGAAATAGCAAAACTGTGCGAGAAATCGCAGATATTTAAAGAAGAGGTCCAACAGTAGTATTTAACATTGTAGAACGTTACAAGGAATCTACAGAGTATAGCAATAAACCTAAATCAAATTTTCGGGGAAATATTTACGGGAGCAGAAGAGCGTTGGTTATTACTTACTTACTTAGGTGGCGCTACGGTCCGTGGTGAGCCTGGGCCTCAACCAACAAGCGTCTCCAGCCGGCATGGTCATTGGCCAGCTGTTTCCAGTGCTGCACGCCCAGTTGGTTGAGGTCCCCTTCCACCTGCGTGCGCCACCGCTGAGGCGGCCGTCCTCTGCCGCACCTTCCTTCCGGAGTGGATTCGAAGACTTTTCGGGTCGGAGCTGTATCTTCCATGCGCTCTACATGGCCTAGCCACCTTAGACGCTGTATCCGTAGACGTCGTACCAGGCCGATGTCGCTGTACAACCCGTACAGTTCTTCGTTATATCTTCTCCTCCATACACCGTTTGAACAAACGGGACCGTAGATAGTGCGCAGAATTTTCCTCTCGAAACGACCAAGGGCATCTTCATCCGCTTTTGTCAAGGTCCAAGCCTCTGCGCCGTAAAGGAGGACTGGGATGATCGAGGTCTTATATAGTGTCACCTTGGTTTTCCGAGAGAGGGCTCTACTTCTCAATTGCCTCTTGAGCCCAAAGAAACAGCGGTTGGCAAGAGTGATTCTGCGTTTTATCTGAGCGCTGGTGTTATTGTCGCTGGTCATCAGTGAGCCAAGGTAGACGAATTCCTTGACCACTTCAAAGTTATATCCGCCCATGCTGACGTTCTGGCCAATACGTCGGTGTTGTCCGTCTCTCTTAGAAGAAAGCAGATATTTGGTTTTACCCTCATTAACCTCGAGACCCATCTTAGCCGCTTCTACCTCAATGCTCACGAAAGCCTCATTGACGTCTTCCTGTTTTCGTCCAATGGCGTCAATATCGTCGGCGTACGCAAGCAATTGCGTAGACTTGAATAAAATCGTACCTCTTGTGTTGGTCAGTGACTCTTGCACGATGTTTTCACGCACGATGTTGAAAAAGTTGCACGACAGCGCGTCGCCCCGCCTAAATCCTTTTTTAACATCAAAGGTATCGGTTTGCTCATTACCGACCTTAATGGAGCAGCGAGAATCTTCTTTTTCCTCCTCAGAAGCGCATGCTCCTCCTTTCTTTTTCTGTTCATAGAGCTCGCGGGCAGCTCTCGTCCGTCGATGCTAGAGGCTTGTATTATGTGTACCCCCCTTCAGAATGGAAGGAAGATGTACATAGTGTCCTTATTACAGAGCTCGAAACACTCTTTCATTTTCTGCGCCTGAACTCGTCGGAGAACTATTAGGTTCGTATTGGCCGGGGATTTGAATGCCAAACAAGGGAAATAATCTACTCAACACCAGAGGGACCCCACTAAGCCAATGGTGGGATCTGCGCAACATTGAGTACTGTCAAAAAAATAAGCGTTCTTGTTCGTACTGCTTATTAATTTTTATTATATACTGTATATGCATTTATTTCTGACAGGGCTCACATGGCCATTATGTTCTCCTTGTCAAATTGTATCAATTCTTTTTCTTCCTTCTTCAATAAGCGTGCTTACTCTCAACAAGTACAAAACCAAGTTACTCGCAACGGATAGTCCGTCGTTTCCTAGAAGCGGCTTCTATCTGGATCTTATGCTGAGTGATCGCGACTGTCTACGGACCGTCGACTGCGACAGGGACGATTACGGACCCGGTGCCGTAATCCGAATACCGGACGAGTTTGCAGAAGTGGCAGAGTATGTCCAAACGCATCCCTACGATTATAGTAGGGCACGTTGGCCGTTCAGCGGGGTTCTGACAAAACCCCCTGTAGTAAAATTGTCATGAAAAGCTTCTCGAAATCCGCGTTTCGGAACCGGCAATAAAACTGTAGGTCCCTTTCACCTATGTGAAAATGAAATCACACACAACATGGGTGATTGAGAGAAGCTCGGCTCAGATTCTTCATGGACTGTAACGCCAAAATACATACGTTGGCCACGCTTTACCAATTGCCTGACAAAAGCACTCACTTCGAGCGCCTCCTCCCCACCGACCAACAGGAACCTGTCAAACGATGAAATTGACAGCAACCTTATACAAGTGGACGGAATAATTAAACAGACGATGGACGGAACGATACTACGCCAACGGCATCACCATACCACTCCTATCAAGACTCAAATTCTTGCATAGTTTACCGACCGACAAAACTCGGAGGTCAGGGCACTGAAGTCGCTGATTAAAAATCTCCATGATCAAGGCAATTAGAAAATATCTGTAAGTCTGCACTGGAACAACAAAATCCAACAGCGCGAATGTGTTCCCACAGATAAATAAATTATTTAGGAGAAAAAATCAGAACGACATTCAGGATCTCAAACTTCCGAGAACGTCCGACAATGAACGTCTACTGCGTGATCGAGGATCCTCAGGAGAGATTGGCAACAGTGGGTGCGGTCTTCCAGGAAGTGTACAAGGTGAATGAAAGCATTCGCCCGAACCAAAATTTGGAGAACAGAGCCCTGTTAAGCCACTTCTATCTACGAAACGATATTGAACATTGGCGATCCGAGAACCTCGGTTTCATCAGGTTCATTGACGATTTCACGGCAAACAATGCAGTCACCAATGAAGGGGCTAACCCACTATTCGTTTCGACGGACGACCTCCAATTGATCTTCATGTCACTCAGAAAGAAAAAATTCGCGGGTATTGATGGTGTATCTAATGTTGTGCTCAGGCACCTCCTACCAGTGACTATAGAGAGGTATACCATCCTGTTTAACAATGAACAGAATAATGCATATTATCCGGTGCATTGGAAAACGGCGGTGGTCCAACAAATCCCTAAGAGGGGCAAAGATTCCTCTAAGCCCTGTCTAAATGGGCTAAGGACAAAAATATCATTCCTTATTACCAATTCGATTTCATACATGCCCCGTCGAAACTCGTCTCGGATATCCAATGAAACAAATGCAAGAATCACTGAACGGATGCCTGCCTAGTTGATTTGGAAAACGCCTTCGACACCGTATGGTTGGAAGGACTCTATTACAAGCTCAAACAGTTGGGCATAAGTAAACCATGAGAGCTCATGAGAGCACCGTGGCACAGTGGGTAGTGTGTTGGCCTCTGACACCGATGACACGGGATCGAATCCCGACCCAGCTATGTCGTCGAACGTGTTTTTCACGGTGTTTCTCCTCACCGGGGTTCTGACAAAACCCCCTGTAGTAAAATTGTCATGAAAGGCTTCTCGAAATTCGCCGTATAAAATTTCGGATAAGGGGAAAACGTGCTTCCTCCAGAATTAACTGGTTTCTAAAACAATTGAGAGGTGTCTCAATTGTTTCAATGGTGTAAGTCAATGACATTTCGCTATGAACAGTGGCGGCATCAGATTCGGGCTCATTTTGCAGCGCATTTACGTTTTGTTGAGAGAGCGCATCCGCAACACAATTTTCTTTCCCAGGTTTATAATGAATTTTAGCGTTATGTTCGCCAATGAACGCTTTCCATCGTTTAATCTTTGCATTGGGATTTCTATCAGAAACCGCGAATGCCAGCGGTTGGTGGTCGGTAAAAATGTTAATATCCCTAGTTCCATAGAGATAGTGTTTAAGCTTACCTAAGGCCCATACTATGGCTAGCAATTCCCTATCATTTGTTGCGTAATGCATTTCACTATCTTTGAATGTCCTTGATATCATTGTAATAGGTCTGCCATTTTGAGAGAGCACTCCACCGATACCGTGTGCTGACGCATCCGTTGTTAAATCGAATGGCCTTTTAAAGCTGGGTACATGAGCATGACATCTTCGGATGCTAACACTTTCCTTAGTCTCTTAAATGCATTACGCTGTGCTTCATTAAATTTGATACAAATCTTTCTGGATGCGTGCTTACTCACAGAACCATTTTTACCCTCTAACATATCGGTCAGTGGTCTTGCTATTGAGGCGAAATCCTTAACAAAACATCTATAGTAGCTAGCCAATCCCAAAAAGAACCTGAGAGCGAACAGGTTATTTGGTTCGGCGTACTCTTGAATAGCTCTCACTTTTTCGGGGTCTGTCTTCGCTCCCCCTCTAGTTACTATAAAGCCAAGGTACTCTACGGCTTCCTTAAAAAATCGTGTTTTTTCGCGGGACACCTTCATATTGGCATCACATAACCTTTTTAGGACCCAATCTATGTGTTCAATATGGTCAAACTCCTTCTCGGAAAAAATGATAACGTCATCTACGTAAACATAACACGTCTTGCCGATCTCTTCCCGCAAGACGTCATCAATTGCTCTCTGAAAAATGCTTCCAGCATTCTTCAGACCGAATGGCAGTCGACAGAATTCATATTTCCCTCCATTAACGGAAAAGGATGTTTTTCACGATCTTGTTCCGCGAGGACAATTTGGTGGTAACCTGACTTCAGATCCAACGTCGTGAAAAATTTTGCTTTCCCCAAGTTAGCCAGAATCACTGAAATGTTAGGCATTGGATACTTATCAGAGATGGTGCGTTCGTTGAGCTTTCTGAAGTTAATTACTAAGCGTTTTTGTTTATTACCCAACTCATCGTGGCCTTTTTTATCTACGACCCAGGTTGGATTGTTGTACGGGGACCTCGAGGGCCTGATAATCTTGTTTCGAAGTAACTCCTTTATCTCTTTGTTTACGAATTCTGCCACCCCCATCGGGTGCGGGTATTGTTTTGAATAAATGGAGTTGTCGTCTTCGGTACGTATGGTAGCCACACCCGAAGTATTAAATGGCAACAGCTCGTTAGAGTCTGTGAAAGCGTTAATCCGTTTTAGAATCATGCTTTTAAATTCATCTTGAACTATTTTCGGTACTCGGATATCATGAACTATTGTAAAGTTGACGTCTTCACAAATATGGTACTGAAGGTCCTCCGACGTAACACCGTAATTTATCTTGTGGGCCTTTAAATCAATACTTGCGCCCACTTGAGTTAACAGGTCAACACCCACGATTCCGTCAAATGATGTTAAAGCATCTAACAGGAAAAATGGGGACGTCGTTCCAAATATGTTTATTAAACATTTTTCTTTGATTTTGTTTGAGCCATGCACAGAACTCACTGTGAAAGGAGAGTCGACCGGAACTATGCACTTCAGCTCCTTTACGGGCTTTACATAGTTTTTGGCCGCTCCTGTGTCGATAAGGAACCTTAATGTTCTCCCGGCCAACTTCCGCTCGACGAACGGTAGCCGGGAGCGTTCTCTAAAAAATGAACGGAATCCCTTTCATAATCCGCTGCATCTTCAGAGTCGATTTCTGCTACAGCTTCAGAGGCTATGTATGCATAATTCGTAGGACTTCGGTCAATGTGTTGCTGATTAAGAGTATTAACCCGTTGTCTCCTCTGATCAGTCACACGTCCTGAAGTGTATTGGGTCTTATTTCCCTGTGGGTAGTTGCCATGGCGGTGGGAACCCTGAAATCTTTTGTCTTCTGTTGGGATTCGAAACTTCGACCAAGTAGGGTCGATGTCCATATATTCAGGGCTACCCCTTTGGGAATTGCTGTCACCAGAGTGCTGTTTAGGCGAACCTCGGTATGAATTACTTTGTCCCTGAGCTCGAAAATAATGCGGATTCTTTTCCAGATTGGTACTTTTGTCATAGTACTGCGGGTAATTATCTCCCCGATGCGATAAGATTTTTTGGTTTTTAGTTCTCTCAACTTTGTCCTCGATTCTTTTAACATAGTTGGTTGCAAAGACATAACGATCGTTATGCGCCTCTGCCTCCTGAGCTAGTGCCAAAGCGGTTGGCAGATCTTTAGGTTGAGCTGGAAATACGGCTATTCTAAGAGATTTTTTCAAACCGGAAACAAATGTATGTAGTGCATCGCTTCTAAATTTTTCATTAAGGACGGCCGCTGCTACAGCGCCGTGGGTCATTAAGGTCTTGTTTATTATCAGTATTAGTTTTTTTCCTATATCATCATAATATTGTAAAAGAGTCAGATCGCCTTGTCGAAGAGTATCTAACTCTTGTTGGATTACGCGCACTGGAGTCTTATCAGAGTAAGTAAAATCTAACCTAGCTATGATAGCTCTGAAATTGAGGACAGTACTAAAGGAGGAGAGGACAGAATTTGCCGAGCCCCTAATTTTGTTACGAATAATGGCGACGGCTTGATAATACCTCGAACTGCCATTATATGGCTCAAACAGCTCATAGGCAGCCGTTGCCGCTTGTCGCCAAGAAATATAGTCTTCTTGTTGATCATCGAATTCTGGAATTGATTTAACAATATCCAGGGGCTCGTCGCAACTTATCCCCGGCACAATATTAATCTTTTTATAATTTTCTACTTCAGGGACTGTACATCTCAAACTGCTGACCTCATTCCTAACCTCATTCAGTTTTGCGTCAAACTCTTGTTTTATTTGCGCTGCTTGTATTGCTAACGCATTTGATACAGCGACTTCTATAACTAACCGTAACTGTTGTTCGTTCGTGTTTAAGTTAGTCTCTAGTGGGTCTCGTATTTCAAGATCTCTCGCTCGTTCAGTTAGTTCCTGAAGCGTACTGTCGTCGTTGTTACAGCTATCTTCTTGATAGCTAATGTCACAAACAAAAGTATAGGTCGAATTAATCATTTATAAATGCTGCAAGCATACAGCAAAACTACAGTTATACACCTATATATGAACGAGAATGCAAAATATATTGCTATCATATATGTACATACATACAATATGCTACCGTACTAATGACAACAACTCTAAATCTATTCCAGTTAGTCAATCACTTACATGGTAATTTGTCGATGGTATCAAGAATAAATATATATATATAAATATTAAATATATAAATATTGTCTTCTGATTTTCACCAGGTAGGCTGCTGGTTGGGATGGGTAGATGCTGTCCAGAGTGCACCTGCGGCTCTGGTGACGCTTGCTCCGTTATTTTCTTAAACAGTTATGTCTATCTTGGCGGTATGCTGCTCGTCAGCGTACACTTTGTTAAATTTTAATTATTTTAATATTTTATTTAACTTTGTGTCAATGTGGGTTCCAGTTTATGAGTTGGGCGCCAATTATTTATGGTTTGGGTACACCTTAATCCACTTAATCAATTAATTCATTAAAACACATATATATTTACAGTTCAACACCAAGTACGTGTTTATTGCCGAACGATTGAGTTAAAACTAAAACCTAAACTAAGTACACTATACACATAATAACTAACTCTCCTCTCTGGTACGGCGTAATGTTTGCGGATTGATTGGAGAGTTGAGTGTTGTGGGAGTAGCACTCAGATTTAGTTTGAGTGTTACTGGATAACTTGAGTGTTATAGTTAACTTATATACTATTAACATTAGCATGTCGGCGACGCGAACCCATACGTTTTTCGTCTACCGTATTTTTGCACAATACGCCATCTGTATAGCTACAGATATACTGCCATAAGCAGTGACGCGACCACAAGAGATTTCACCCATCCAAAAAGCGCATAACGCTCACATGTATAGTATATGTATGCGAGCATGTCGGTGACGCGAACCAAAAAGATTATCCCCTACCGAAAAATGCCCAAAGCGGCTTAAGAAGTTTTCACTTCAAAAATTATTTTTTGAATGTAATTCTGTAACGTCGGCCTCATATGTGTCGATGCCCCCACGGAAAACAAGGATGACTCCATCAAAGATGATTTCTTCGATCTCCCAGGCACAACATATGCCAAATGCCCCAGCTATGACACTACATACTAGGAGCCACTATTGTTGATGTTCGTACTTTACGCGGAGTGAGCGCTGAGTGACCACTATGACGTCGGAAAACTACTATCGCCGGAAATCGCCAGTGCCTTTGCCAACCGCGTCTCCCTAAAGTTCTCCGATACACATCAATTCTCCACTCAGTCAGTAGGGCAACAATGGAGCATGTGCAAACAAGCCCTGAAGAGCATAATTACAGAAGTGCTGGGCTTTCAAGCCCCACCACGACGAAATACTTGGTTCGATGACGAGTGTAGAAGGATTCATGCAGAAAAACAGGAGGCACACAAAGCCTCACTTCACAAAAAAACAAGAGCGGCTTGTGATCTCTACGAGCTTAAAAGAAGGGACGAACATAAGAAAAAAGAAAAAGCACGAGATCAGCAAGGCGATTGAAAACTTGGAGAAGTGCTACTTCAGGCACGACGTTCGAAAGTTTTATCAACAGATAAAGCGAATGTCTCAGCGCTATAAAGCCCGAACGGAAGCGTGTAAGGATGAGAACCGACACCTTGTAGTAGAATCGCAGTCGATGCTGAGAGTTTGGAAAAACCCCTTCTACAGACTGTATAACGGAGATGACAGCCAACATACCGCCGTCAGGCAGAATGGTCCATTTCTGACCACGAAGTTGAGATTGCCATGTCGAAACTTAGGTCGAATAAATCTGCTGGCGCAGATGGACTGTCTGCTGACTGTCTGCAAAGCAGCCGGGGTGGGCTGGTTAGGAGAATGCACCGGCTCATCTCTAAGATACGGTGAGAGGAAAGCATGCCCAAATCTCAGCATTGTTTGCTCGATCCACAAAAAAGGCGAACCCTTTGACTGCGCCAAATACAGAGGAATAAGTCTCCTTAATGTCGCATATAAGATCTTCGGTGCAGTTTTGTGTGAATGCCTGAAACCGTTCGCAAATAAAGTGATGGGTCCTTATCAGTGTGGCCGCAAGGCCAGGGCAGTCCACAATCGACCAAATCATCACACTACGGCAGATCCTGAAGAAAACCAATTATTTTCAAGTCGACACTCATCATCTTTTAGTCGACTTCAAAGCCACATACGACAGCGTAATTAGAGACGAGCTATATAACGCCATGATCACTTTTGACATTCCTGCTAAGCTCGTCAGACTTTGCAGGATGACTCTGGAGAACGCTCGCTGCTCCATCCGAATCGGTGCAGAACTGACCGATAGTTTCGAAGTCAAAATTGGATTTAGACAGAGCGATGCGCTGTCGTGTGATTTTTTTAACATCGTACTAGAAATGATTGTGCAAAAGTCACAGGCCAATAGAAGAGGCACAATCTATTTCAAATCCTCGAAACTCCTTGCATACGCCGACGACATTGACATACATAATAGGTAGCGGGATGTTAATGAGGCGTTCGCGAGTATTGAGATGATATCTGCTGTCATTGAAAAAGGACATTTACGTTTTGGCCAGAACGTGCATATTGGCAGATATAAACTTGAGGTGGTTTGGGGCTTCATATACCTCAGCTCCGCAGTGACCTGGAACAACGCCACCAGTTTCGAAATCAAGCGCAGAATTACTGTAGCGAACCGTTTTACTTTAGCATTTCATTTTTTTTTTAAGGCTTCTGCTACCTGTTGAAGCACTCAGACGCAAATACTGGTCCAATGTACTCCAGACAGACACCTTATATTTCTGTATTTTCCCGGTTTTCCGGAGAGAAGCTTCAGTGATGTAGAGCTAAAAGATTCGGCACACACCACGTCGGTCCCAAGGGTGCGCCACCGTGCACGAGCAAAGGCGGGACAGTTACAGAAAAAATGCTCTGCTGTGTCATCCTCCTCGCAACATGCAGCGCAGATAGGCGTTGCACTTATGTCAAGCACGCAGAGGTGCTTAGCAAAAGTGTAATGGCCCGTAATGATAACCACAAGCCTTCTGCAGTCGAATTTCCTTAAAGACAGGAAAAATGCTGCGGACTTCTTGTAGACATTAGGGCATACGCGATTTGTAATGCTGCATTCTGGATCATTCCTCCATCTATAGTTGTGTGTATTAAACACCCAGCCGCTAATGTGGGAATTAACCGTGGACGCAGGTAGACCTAGAGCGGGTTCAGGTCCTGAGAAGGCCACTTATTTCCTGGGATCCCAGAGTGGCCTGGAGCCCATACAAGACTTGATGGATTTAGTCTACCGACTCTGTTCAAGAAGGACTTGAGTTCCAACACTAATTTGGAGCCAGTTAAGGGGTTGCACACAACTTTGAGTGCAACTTGGCTGTCACTGCAGACGCAAGCGCCCCTTGCGCCCCTTGTGTTCTTTTTTACTGTTAGAGTGTAATAGTAGACTTGTCGAGAGCATAAAACTGACTGCAAATTTTGCGGCTGGCAGATTGGCCGTGGTTAAAAAGCTTACAACTGAAATAAGTATGGGAAATCGACGGCGAGACAGACTATATATGTATGAATGTACAAGAGGGTTATTAGAAGCTTCATATCCTCCACGAGTTCGAAATAAGAAAAGGTTCCCAATATGTTCAACGTATTCAAAATCTAAACATTGGTAAGAATATTTAGCTTAGATCGGCATATGGCAAATGCGTAAATATTGTTTCTTTGATCGTACACTTGAGCATATTATTCTTACTTTTTTCCATGATTAAATATTGAATTTTCATTGACGTCTTTTGCAAGTTTGCTTCTGTCTGTTTCATTTCTAGTTTCGAAGATATGTTTAATCGAATACGGTAAGAAATACAACATGCCTACTTCTCCTATGATCTGTGGGGGAAAGTACAATACTGTGGGTCACAGATTAAAGCGAGAGACACGTAAAGCACTTCCGGAAGCACTTCAAAGTGAAGGCAACACAATTCCGCTTGATCAAAGAGCCAAACATATCTGTAAGCATCTGAACAAAACAGTTTAGGTAATCATTATCTGAGAATATTGTGTTTGCTCCCATCATTTACTTAGAACCCACTTGTTATCAAAAATCGGCAAAACCCCCGGTTTTACTTACCTGGCGCTACCTGGCAACACTTCAACATTCAAGAATTCCAATTATTGTCTAAATTTTGAGCAGATACAGTGACTCAAATTTAAAATGGAACAAGGCGAAAAGAAAGAATAAATGTATATAACGACTAGAGTAAAAAAATTAATTTATTTTTTTAAAGATTTAATAATTAGGACTAACAAAATAAATATAGGAGTTCAATTTGAAATCTAAATTATAAAATATGAACAACAATATCAAAAAAAAGCAATAAAGCGATCTCAAAGTTATAATGGAACACACCTACAAAGTTTATGTCACTTTTCAGGGAACTGTGATTTACCATGCTTTTCTATTGCAAATGAAGCAGGAGATCCTCAGTTAACAGTCAGATTTAAATTGTCTTGTGTTCTTGAGGAAATGTGAGAATGGCGCCACAAACACCAGTTGAATTGTGAAAAATCATAATTCGATTTTCTAGAAATAGCAAAACTGTGCGAGAAATTGCAGATATTTAAAGAAGAGGTCCAACAGTAGTATTTAACATTGTTAAACGTTACAAGGAATCTACAGAGTATAGCAATAGACCTAAACCAAATTTTTGGGGATATAAAATTCCCATATTAGGCTAGTGTACTAGCCGAAAAACATCTTGGTGGAAAGGCAAACTCAGAAACTGTGAGAATTGTCCTAAGAAGGCACAAGTTTATTGGCAGAGTAGCCTCTACCATTAGGCTCTCTTACTAGCAACCTCTTATTAGCAAAATTAATAAAAAGAAGCACAATGATTTTTCGTTCTGGAATTATGTCATTTTTACCGATGAGAGCAAATTTGACGTGTTTGGATCAGATGGTAGGTCATACGTGTGGAGAACTACCAATGAGGAGCTTAAGCAAAAGAACCTGAGGCCCTTAAACAAAAATGGTGGTGGCTCTGTGAATGTATATGGTCCCATGTCGGCTTAAGGTCCAGAAAACCTTCACATAGTTGAAGGTATAATGGACCAGAATATGTACCTCGAAATTTTGAAATCGAATTTAAGAGAAAGT
Organism: Eumerus sabulonum; assembly: GCA_951905685.1. NCBI lineage: Eukaryota > Metazoa > Arthropoda > Insecta > Diptera > Syrphidae > Eumerus > Eumerus sabulonum. The sequence goes on along the minus strand of OX645060.1, from coordinate 163,133,442 downwards.
GCAAAAGCATTGGAATCAAAGACGAATTTTACTTTTATTAAGACAGCGATCCCAAACACAAAGCCCATCGTGCTAGAAGTTGGCTGTTATACAACTGTCCCCACGTTTTGAAAACACCACCTCGATCTCCCGATCTAAACGCTATTGAGCATTCATGGAGTTATTTAGAGGAAAAGCTAAAAATAAATGATTTCAAACGTAAACCCACTTAAAGTGGCTTTAACCGAAGAATGGACTAATATTGATTCCTACTGTCGAAACTTGTGGAATCTATGCCAGCTCGCTTAGCAGTAAGAAAGATACAAAAAGGGTTGCCAACTAAGTCTTAACTTCTGCAAAATGGGTTATAATTACATATAGTAGTTACAATGTTTTTGTTTTGGTTTTTTGTTCCATTATAACTGTGAGATCGCTTTATTGCTTTTTTTGAATCCCTGCGTTTATTTTTTTCGTCTTAATTATTAAATCTTTAAATGATCTAATGAATTTTTATTTTGCTCCAGAACATGTATAAACTATTATCTTTCATTTATTCTTCTTTTCGCCTTGTTCCATTTTAACTTTGAGCAACTGTTAAAAAAAAAAACAAAAAAAGGAAGAAAAGTAAACAAGGAAAAATTGGAATTGAAGTCACATCGTAGATACAAGTGCCCATAATGTATATAAAGCGCTTGCTCAGATCGAATGAGCTGTAGATACTCGTATTGTGTTCACTGATACAGTTCCATTCTTCTAGAATTTTTATCAAAATGATGTTCTTCAGATATTTTGCTCTAATTGCTCTTCTCGTGCTTTGCCTCACGGCACAGAGTGACGCTGGTGTTGTCGAGAAAATCGAGGATGCAACCGTAAGTTTCTCACACATGCACTTTTGTAGTACAGCATGTTCGTCGCATTACTCGTATACATAATACACTTCGTTTCTTTAATGTCTGCAGAATGAAGCCGGCCATACAGTGGAACATTTGGGACACGATGTAGGTAAAGCCGTCGACACGGCTGCAAAAGTGGCGGAGATTGTCGGCGGGATTGCTAAAGTTGGCGCTTTGCTGGCTCTTATATTTTGAGAATAAATAAAAAAAAATATTTTGAATATATGTATAAAGAAGCGTTATAGGCAAGAACTTTTTAAATTATAGTTCCGGTTCAGCTTAAGTTGTGTCCTTAAACTATGCTCAACTATTTTCAGTAGAGTCTATGATTTATTATTCCTTTACACTTTCCTTCAACCCGAATGAGGCCAAAGACTAGACTGCAAATGCTAGTGTGTTACACAACTCGCAGAAGTGTGCTAGATGACACATACACATGACTCTAATTAGACCTTAAGTGACCTAACTTTGATGCGCTACAGTTCGAGGTGTACCAGGGCCGCATTCAACAGGCCTCTCCAGCCGGCACGATCTTTGGCCAGCCGCTTCCAGTGCCGCACGCCCAGTTGGTTGAGGTCCCTTTCCACCTGTGCGCGCCACCTTAGATGCGGTCGTCCTCTGCTGCGTCGTCCCTCGGGGTTGGAGTCGAAGACTCTTCGGGCCGAAGCGATGATGTCCATTCAATCTACATGGCCTAGCCATCTTAGGCGTTGAGTCCGTAGACGCCTGACTAGGCTCATGTCGCTGTACAGCCCGTAAAGTTCGTGGTTGAATCTTCGCCTCCATCCCCGTCTGCGTTTATAGGCCCAAAAATCACGCGCAAAATCTTTCTCTCGAGCAGACCAAGGGCCTCCTCATCCGCTTTTGATAGTGTCCATGCTTCTGCGCCGTACAGCAGGACCGGGATGATAAGGGTCTTATATAGAGTCAACTTTGTCGTTCGGGAGAGGGCTCTATTACTCAGTTGCCTCCTGAGCCCAAAGAAACGGCGGTTGGCAAGAGTGAATCTGGGTTTGATTTCGGAACTGATGTCGTTGTTCCAGTAAAGTCCGTTCTGGCCGAGACGTCCGTGATGAGTGTCCTTTTTTGATGACAGCATATATTTAGTTTTGCCCTCGTTGACCGCCAAACCAATTTTCGCCGCCTCCATCTCAATACTCGCAAACGCCTCATTGACATCTCGCTGTGATCTACCTATTATGTCAATATCGTCGGCGTATGCAAGGAGTTGCGAGGATTTGAAATAGATTGTGCCTCTTGTATTGGCCAGTGATTTTTGCACAATCATTTCCAATGTGATGTTGAAGAAATCACACGACAGCGCATCGCCCTGCCTAAATCCTTTTTTGACATCAAAACTATCGGTAAGGTGTTCACCGATTCGGATGGAGCAGCGAGCATTCTCCAAAGTCATCCTGCATAGTCTGACGAGTTTACCACGTATGTCAAAGGTAGACATAGCATTGTATAGCTCGTCTCTATCTCATTTTATAATCAATTAGGAGTCCCAGGTATTTAAATTCCTTAACATTTCCGACTTGAAAACAGTTCTCACTGCAGTTAGAAGTAGAAGTATAGGACGGTAACTTAGTCATGCAGTTACAAGCAGATATTTTAAACTTTAGGCCGTCCGAAGCATGAAAATGAACATTTACTTCCAAATTATATGATGAAAGGCTGAAGTGCATGAGCTTTGTTTTTGAACTTATTACTAAGTTGTGTCCTGTAAACCACTTCCGTAGAAGATCAAGATCCCAATTTATGGCAGAGACCAGTTCTAAAGGACTGTTGCATCCATAAGAAAAACCAATATCATCTGCGAAAGCAGTAGGCCTACCTTTATAGTCAAGTGATTAAAGCGAGAGACACGTAAAATCTTCCGGAAGCACTTCAAAGTGAAGGCAACACAATTCCGCTTGACCAAATAGCCAAACATATCTGTAAACATCTGAACAAAACAGCTCAGGTAATCATTATCTGAAAATATTGTGTTTGCTCCCATCATTTACTTAAAATCCACTTGTTCTCAAAAATCGGCAAAACCCCCGGTTTTACTTACCTGGCGCTACCTGGCAACATTTCAACATTCAAGAACTCAAATAATTGTCTAAATTTTGAGCAGATACAGTGACTCTAAGTTAAAATGGAACAAGGCGAAAAGAAAGAATAAATGATATATAACTACTAGAGTAAAAAAAATAATTAATTCATTTAAAGATTTAGTAATTAAGACTAACAAAATAAACATAGGAATTCAATTTGAAATCTGAATTATAAAATATGAGCAATAATATCAAAAAAAAAAAAGCAATAAAGCGATCTCAAAGTTATTGTTACGATTTGATCTTCGAAAGGTTTTCGTTGTCATCTTTCGTTCAGTTCCCATTCGTGGGCGACTCGTAGCCATTGATTTTGGGAGAACACTCCTACGGAAGGCGAGTAGTCTGAGGGTACGATCAGCGCTTGAGACGCAAACAAATGGAGTTCTGCCCGCGAAGTCAGCAGTTTGTTTTTTTTTGTTTTATGACTCGTAGTTGTAGTAGTTGAGCGGGCGAAGAACTCTGAGAGTGATCTTCGATGTGGGAAAAACTGTGACATTATGAAAACATAAGGTCATGCTCATCACGCCAAGTTTCCCTTATATGTATATAGGGAAAAGGGAAGTGTGCGTGCGGCAGGTTCGTGGCGGAATGCTAACTAGGTTAGTGAGTCAGTGCAAGATAGATGACCGACCGGTACAGATAGCAGACCAAGTGCAGGGACAGAGCAGTTTAGTGGTATTTTCTTTTTCTTCGTTTCATCTTTATACATATTCTGGTAAGAATGAGGCTAGTTCCTTGGCTCTTTTGGTTATTCGACTCTTATTTTCGCAGATAAATTTTGGTTGAAGGTTTTCCTTTCGTCCCACGTTTTTTTACATTGGTCAAGCACTTGCGGGCGAATAGGACGTACCCCGAAGGTCGAACCGTCAGCACCACGTGCAATCCCCGCAGACAGAAAAAAAAAGGAAAAGGCAGTTCAAGACACCGAGACGGAAGATAAGGCCATCCGGAAGACAACGGGGACAAGGTACCTACCTTTACCAGGTTAAACGAATTTAGTTATAAAGTGCAAGTTATAAGTTCTCGGTACACGGCCGTACCTCGTGTTTCGGTTACCTAGTACGCTAATCCGAGTATCGCGTCACATATCTAAGCACATTAAGCTGATGCTTGCTAAAGTCGCTGTTGGCGCTGCGGATTAAGTCGCCGTTCGTGGAGTTTTGGGTGCGCGGTTCGTATCCTCTGGTTGCGGTGTACCATTTTCTTTCTGGATCGTGGACTGTTTTTTTTTTCATTTTTTTTTTCGTGAATTCTTTTTTTGTTTTTTTTTTTCTTTATTTTATTAGTTAACATATGGTGAAGGGTAGTTATAAGATCTCATTTGTAAACCTAGAATTAAGTTATTAAGTTAGGCTAAGAAAAATTAAATTTGTGAACTCTTTTTTTATTGAAACGTTTATTTTTTTTTTTTATTTCGCGAGTCTCGCAGCAAATTCGCGATTCTTGTTGCGGGGGAGTCGGCGGAAGGGCAATCGTGTGGCGCCCTTTTTAACATCTTTTACTCACGACCAGTCTTCGCAGCTGGCCTGGCACCCCTTTCGTGCGACGTCGCGGCCGGTGGAGAGGAGTATCGGTAACATTATAATGGAACACACCAACAAAGTTTATGTCACTTTTCAGGGAACTGTGATTTACCATGCTTTTCTATTGCAAATAACGTAGGAGATCCTCAGTTAACAGTTAGATTTAAATTGTCTTGTGTTCTTGAGGAAATGTGAGAATGGCGCCACAAACACCAGTTGAATTGTGAAAAATCATAATTCGTCTTTCTAGAAATAGCAAAACTCTGTGAGAAATCGCAGATATTTAAAGAAGAGGTCCAACAGTATTGTTTAACATTGTAGAACGTTACAAGGAATCTACAGAATATAGCAATAAACCTAAACCAAATTTTCGGGGAAATATTTACGGAAGCAGAAGAGCGTTGGTTATTACGCCAACTGAAAAAAAATTCCCATATTAGTGCTCCAAAACTTAGTGTACTAGCCGAAAAACATCTTGGTGGAAAAGCAAACTCAGAAACTGTGAGAATTGTCCTAAGAAGGCACAAGTTTAATGCCAGTGTAGCCTCTACCATTAGCCACTCTTATTAGCAACCTCTTATTAGCAAAATTAATAGAAAGAAGGACAAGGATTTTTCGCTCTGGAACCGTGTCATTTTTGCCGATGAGAGCAAATTTGACGTGTTTGGATCAGATGGTAGGTCATACATGTGGAGAAGTACCAATGAGGAGCTTAAGCAAAAGAACTTGATGCCATTAATATGGTGGTGGCTCTGTGAATGTATATGGTCCCAGGTCGGCTTAAGGTCCAGAAAACCTTCACATAGTTGAAGGTATAATGGACCAGAATATGTACCTCGAAATTTGGAAATCGAATTTAAGAGAAAGTGCAAAAGCATTGGAATCAAAGACGAATTTTATTTTTATTAAGACAGCGATCCCAAACACAAAGCCCATCGTGTTAGAAGTTGGCTGTTATACAACTGCCCCCACGTTTTGAATACACCGCCTCGGTCTCCCGATCTAAACGCTATTGAGCGCTTATGGAGTTATTTAGAGGAAAAGCTAAGAAAAATTGATTTCAAACGCAAACCTATTTGAAGTGGCCTTAACCGAAGAATGGACTAATATTGATTCCTACTGTCGAAACTTGTGGAATCTATGCCAGCTCGCTTAGCAGTAAGAAAGATACAAAAAGGGTTGCCAACTAAGTCTTAACTTCTGCAAAATGGGTTATAATTACATATAGTAGTTACAATGTTTTTGTTTTGGTTTTTTGTTCCATTATAACTGTGAGATCGCTTTATTGCTTTTTTTGAATCCCTGCGTTTATTTTTTTCGTCTTAATTATTAAATCTTTAAATGATCTAATGAATTTTTATTTTGCTCCAGAACATGTATAAACTATTATCTTTCATTTATTCTTCTTTTCGCCTTGTTCCATTTTAACTTTGAGCAACTGTTAAAAAAAAAACAAAAAAAGGAAGAAAAGTAAACAAGGAAAAATTGGAATTGAAGTCACATCGTAGATACAAGTGCCCATAATGTATATAAAGCGCTTGCTCAGATCGAATGAGCTGTAGATACTCGTATTGTGTTCACTGATACAGTTCCATTCTTCTAGAATTTTTATCAAAATGATGTTCTCCAGATATTTTGCTCTAATTGCTCTTCTCGTGCTTTGCCTCACGGCACAGAGTGACGCTGGTCTTGTCAAGGAAATCGGGGAAGCAACCGTAAGTTTCTCACACATGCACTTTTGTAGTACAGCATGTTCGTCGCATTACTCGTATACATAATACACTTCGTTTCTTTAATGTCTGCAGAATGAAGCCGGCCATACAGTGGAACATTTGGGACACGATGTAGGTAAAGCCGTCGACACGGCTGCAAAAGTGGCGGAGATTGTCGGCGGGATTGCTAAAGTTGGCGCTTTGCTGGCTCTTATATTTTGAGAATAAATAAAAAAAAAATATTTTGAATATATGTATAAAGAAGCGTTATAGGCAAGAACCTTTTTAAATTATAGTTCCGGTTCAGCTTAAGTTGTGTCCTTAACCTATTCTCAACTGTTTTCAGTAGAGTCTATGAATGAGGCCAAAGACTAGACTAGACTAGACTGCAAATGCCAGTGTGTTACACAACTCGCAGAAGTGTGTTAGATGACACATACACATGACTCTAATTAGACCTTAAGTAACCTAATTTTGATGCGCTACAGTTCGAGGTGTACCAGAGCCGCATTCAACAGGCCTCTCCAGCCGGCACGATCATTGGCCAGCCGCTTCCAGTGCCGCACGGCCAGTTGACTGAGGTCCCCTTCCACCTGTGAGCGCCATCTTAAGGGCGGCCGTCCTCTGCTTCTTCGTCCCTCGGGGTTGGAGTCGAAGACTCTTCGGGCCGAAGCGATGAAGTCCATTCGATCTACATGGCCTAGCCATCTCAGACGTTGGATCCGAAGACGTCTAACTAGGCCGATAACGCTGTACAACCCGTACAGTTCTTGGTTGAATCTCCTTCTCCACTCTCCGTTTACACAAACGGGACGAAAGACTGCACGCAGAATTTTCCTCTCGAAACGCGCAAGAGCCTCTTCATCCGCTTTTAATAACGTTCAAGCCTCAGCGCTATAGAGGAGGATCGGGATGATTAAAGTTTTGTAGAGGGATACCTTAGTTTTTCGAGAGAGGACTCTACTTCTCAATTGCCTCTTAAGCCCAAAGAAGCAGCGGTCAGCAAGAGTTGTTCTGCGTTTTATCTCAGCGTTGGCGTCGTTGCTGCTTGTCACGTAGGTAGACGAAGTCCTTGACTACTTCAAAAATATAGCTGCCGAAGGTGACGTACTGACCAAGACGTTGGCGTTGTGTGTCTTTCTCTGATGGCAGCATATATTTGGTCTTGTCCCCATTTACCCTTAGACCCACTTTAGCTGCTTCTGCTTCAATGCTTGCGAACGCCTCATTGACGCCTCGCTTTGTCCGCCAAATAACGTCACTGTGATCTGCACAGGCAAGCAATTGTGTAGACTTGAAGTAGACCGTACCTCACGATCTTTTCCAATACGATGTTAATGAAATCACATGACAGCGCGTCACCCTGTCTTAAACCTTTTCTCCTTTTCTAACATCAAAGGGGGCCGGTTAGTTCACTTCCGACCCCAATGGAGCGGCGAGAGTTCTCCATAGTCATCCTGCACAGTCTGACGAGTTTGGCAGGAATGTTAAAACATGACGTGGCTCTGTATAGCTCGTCTCTATAAACACTGTCATACGCGGCTTTGAAGTCGTCTAAAAGATGATGTGTGTCGACCTGGAAATCAAGGGTCTTCTCCAAGATCTGCCGTAGTGTAAATATTTGGTCTACCGTAGATTTCCTGGCCTGAAACCACACTGGTAGGAACCTATCAGATTGTCCACGAACGGTTTCGAGCACTTACACAGTACACCGTAATTGGCGCAGTCATAGAGTTCTCCTTTCTTATGAACCGGGCAGATGAGATGAGTTGGTGCATGTTCCTGACCAGCTCATCGCCAGCTGCTTTAAACAGTTCCGCGGGGAGTCCGTCTGATCCAGCAACATACGACAGCGTAATTAGAGACGAGCTATATAACGCCATGATCACTTTTGACATTCCTGCTAAGCTCGTCAGACTTTGCAGGATGTCTCTGGAGAACGCTCACTGCTCCATCCGAATCGGTGCAGAACTGACCGATAGTTTCGAAGTCAAAAACGGATTTAGACAGAGTGATGCGCTGTCGTGTGATTTTTTTAACATCGTACTAGAAATTATTGTGCAAAATTCACAGGTCAATAGAAGAGGCACAATATATTTCAAATCCTCGAAACTCCTTGCATACGCCGACCACATTGACATACATAATAGGTAGCGGCATGTTAATGAGGCGTTCGCGAGTATTGAGATTGAGGCGGCAAAAATTGGCTTGGCAGTTAATGAGGGCAAGACTAAATATCTGCTGTCATCGAAAAGGGACATTTACGTCTTGGCCAGAACGTGCATATTGGCAGATATAAATTTGAGGTGGTTTAGGGCTTCATATACCTCAGCTCCGCGGTGACCTGGAAGAACGCCACCAGTTTCGAAATCAAGCGCAGAATTACTCTAGCGAATCGTTTTACTTCAGCATTTCCTTCTGCTATCTGTTGAAGCACTCAGACGCAAATACTGGTCCAATGTACTCCAGACAGACACCTTATATTTCTGTATTTTCCCGGTTTTCCGGAGAGAAGCTTCAGTGATGTAGAGCTAAAAGATTCGGCACACACCACGTCGGCCCCAAGGGTGCACCACCGTGCATAAGCAAAGGCGGGACAGTTACAGAGAAAATGCTCTGCAGTGTCATCCTCCTCCCAACATGCAGCACAGATAGGCGTCGCACTTATGCCAAGCACGCGGAGGTGCATAGCAAAAGTGTAATGGCCCGTAGTGACTACCAGAAGTCTTCTGTAGTCGATTTTCCTTAAAGACAGGAAAAATGCTCCGGACTTCTTGTAGACATTAGGGCATACGCGCTCTGTCATCCTGTATTCTGGATCATTCCTCACACAGCTGTGTGTATTAAACACCCAGCCGTTAATGTGGGGATTAACCTTGGACGCAGGTAGACCTAGAGCGGGTTCTGGTCCTGAGAAGCTCTCCTCTTAACCCATTCTGGCGAGTTCATCAGAGAACTCATTTCCTGGGATCCCTGAGTTGCCTGGAGCCCATACAAGACTTGATGGATTTAGTCTACCGATTCTGTTCAAGAAGGACTTGAGTTCGAACACTAATTTGGAGCCAGTTAAGGGGTTGCACAGCTTTGAGTGCAACTTGGCTGTCACTGCAAACACAAGCGCCCCTTGCGCCCCTTGTGTTCTTTTTTACTGTTTGAGTGCAATAGTAGACTTGTCGAGAGCATAAAACTGACTGCAAAATTTGCGGCTTGCAGATTGGCCGTGTCTAAAGAGATTACAAGAGCACCGTGGCGCAGTGGGTAGTGTGTTGGCCTCTGACGCCGATGACACGGGATCGCATCCCGACACAGCTATGTCATCGAACGTGTTTTTCACGGTGTTTCTCCTCAGCGGGGCTCTGACAAAACCCCCTGTAGTAAAATTGTCATGAAAAGCTTCTCGAAATTCGCCGTTCGGAACCGGCAATAAACTGTAGGTCCCTTTGACCTATGGGAAAATTAAATCACACACAACATGGGTGATTGAGAGAGAAGCTCGGCTCAGGTCCTTCATGGACTGTAACGCCAACATACACACATACAAAGAGCTTACAACTGAAATGAGTATGGGAAATCGACGGCGAGACAGACTATATATGTATGAATGTACAAGAGGGTTATTAGAAGCTTCATATCCTCCACGAGTTCGAAATAAGAAAAGGTTCCCAATATGTTCAACGTATTCAAAATCTAAACATTGGTAAGAATATTTAGCTTAGATCGGCATATGGCAAATGCGTAAATATTGTTTCTTTGATCGTACACTTGAGCATATTATTCTTACTTTTTTCCATGATTAAATATTGAATTTTCATTGACGTCTTTTGCAAGTTTGCTTCTGTCTGTTTCATTTCTAGTTTCGAAGATATGTTTAATCGAATACGGTAAGAAATACAACATGCCTACTTCTCCTATGATCTGTGGGGGAAAGTACAATACTGTGGGTCACAGATTAAAGCGAGAGACACGTAAAGCACTTCCGGAAGCACTTCAAAGTGAAGGCAACACAATTCCGCTTGGCCAAATAGCCAAACATATCTGTAAACATCTGAAACAAAACAGTTCAGGTAATCATTATCTGAAAATATTGTGTTTGCTGCCATCATTTAATTAAAATCCACTTGGTTTTACTTACCTGGCGCTACCTGGCAACACTTCAACATTCAAGAATTCCAATTATTGTCTAAATTTTGAGCAGATACAGTGACTCAAATTTAATATGGAACAAGGCGAAAAGAAAGAATAAATGTATATAACGACTAGAGTAAAAAAAATAATTTATTTTTTTAAAGATTTAATAATTAGGACTAACAAAATAAATATAGGAGTTCAATTTGAAATCTAAATTATAAAATATGAACAACAATATCAAAAAAAAGCAATAAAGCGATCTCAAAGTTATAATGGAACACACCTACAAAGTTTATGTCACTTTTCAGGGAACTGTGATTTACCATGCTCTTCTATTGCAAATGACGCAGGAGATCCTCAGTTAACAGTCAGATTTAAATTGTCTTGTGTTCTTGAGGAAATATGAGAATGGCGCCACAAACACCAGTTGAATTGTGAAAAATCATAATTCGTCTTTCTAGAAGTAGCAAAACTGTGCGAGAAATTGCAGATATTTAAAGAAGAGGTCCAACAGTAGTATTTAACATTGTTAAACGTTACAAGGAATCTACAGAGTATAGCAATAGACCTAAACCAAATTTTTGGGGATATAAAATTCCCATATTAGGCTAGTGTACTAGCCGAAAAACATCTTGGTGGAAAGGCAAACTCAGAAACTGTGAGAATTGTCCTAAGAGGGCACAAGTTTATTGGCAGAGTAGCCTCTACCATTAGGCTCTCTTACTAGCAACCTCTTATTAGCAAAATTAATAAAAAGAAGCACAAGGATTTTTCGTTCTGGAATCATGTCATTTTTACCGATGAGAGCAAATTTGACGTGTTTGGATCAGATGGTAGGTCATACGTGAGGAGAACTACCAAGGAGGAGCTTAAGCAAAAGAACCTGAGGCCCTTAAACCAAAATGGTGGTGGCTCTGTGAATGTATATGGTCCCATGTCGGCTTAAGGTCCAGAAAACCTTCACATAGTTGAAAGTATAATGGACCAGAATATGTACCTCGAAATTTGGAAATCGAATTTAAGAGAAAGTGCAAAAGCATTGGAATCAAAGACGAATTTTACTTTTATTAAGACAGCGATCCCAAACACAAAGCCCATCGTGCTAGAAGTTGGCTGTTATACAACTGTCCCCACGTTTTGAAAACACCACCTCGATCTCCCGATCTAAACGCTATTGAGCATTCATGGAGTTATTTAGAGGAAAAGCTAAAAATAAATGATTTCAAACGTAAACCCACTTAAAGTGGCTTTAACCGAAGAATGGACTAATATTGATTCCTACTGTCGAAACTTGTGGAATCTATGCCAGCTCGCTTAGCAGTAAGAAAGATACAAAAAGGGTTGCCAACTAAGTCTTAACTTCTGCAAAATGGGTTATAATTACATATAGTAATTACAATGTTTTTTTTTTTGGTTTTTTGTTCCATTATAACTGTGAGATCGCTTTATTGCCAGGGATTCACCCTGCGTTTATTTTTTTCGTCTTAATTATTAAATCTTTAAATGATCTAATAAATTTTTTTTGCTCCAGTATATATATAAACTATTATCTTTCATTTATTCTTTCTTTTCGCCTTGTTCCATTTTAACTTTGAGCAACTGTTAAAAAAAAAAGCAAAAAAAAAAAGAAAAGTAAACAAGGAAAAATTGGAATTGAAGTCACATCGTAGATACAGGTGCCCATAATGTATATAAAGCGCTTGCTCAGATCGAATGAGCTGTAGATACTCGTATTGTGTTCACTGATACAGTTCCATTCTTCTAGAATTTTTATCAAAATGATGTTCTCCAGATATTTTGCTCTAATTGCTCTTCTCGTGCTTTGCCTCACGGCACAGAGTGACGCTGGTCTTGTCAAGAAAATCGGGGAAGCAACCGTAAGTTTCTCACACATGCACTTTTGTAGTACAGCATGTTCGTCGCATTACTCGTATACATAATACACTTCGTTTCTTTAATGTCTGCAGAATGAAGCCGGCCATACAGTGGAACATTTGGGACACGATGTAGGTAAAGCCGTCGACACGGCTGCAAAAGTGGCGGAGATTGTCGGCGGGATTGCTAAAGTTGGCGCTTTGCTGGCTCTTATATTTTGAGAACAAATAAAAAAAATACTTTGAATATATGTATAAAGAAGCGTTATAGGCAAGAACTTTTTAAATTATAGTTCCGGTTCAGCTTAAGTTGTGTCCTTAAACTATGCTCAACTATTTTCAGTAGAGTCTATGATTTATTATTCTTTTACACTTTCCTTCAACCCAAATGAGGCCAAAGACTAGACTGCAAATGCCAGTGTGTTACACAACTCGCAGAAGTGTGTTAGATGACACATACACATGACTCTAATTAGACCTTAAGTGTGTTGCAGCAACACTTACTTGCTTACTTTGATGCGCTACAGTTCGAGGTGAATCAGGGTCGCATTAAACAAGCCTCTCCAGCCAGCACGATCCTTGGCCAGCCGCTTCCAATACCGCCCAGTTGGTTGGGGTCCCTTTCCACCTGTGCGCGCCTCCTTAGATGCGGTCGCCCTCTGCTGCGTCGTCCCTCGGGGTTGGAGTCGAAGAGTCTTCGGGCCGAAGCGATGATGTCCATTCGATCTACATGGCCTAGCCATCCCAGACGTTGGATTCGAAGACGTCTAACTAGGCCGATGTCGCTGTACAACCCGTACAGTTCTTGGTTGAATCTCCTTCTCCACTCTTCGTTTATACAAACGGGACGAAAGACTGCACGCAGAATTTTCTTCTCGAAACGCCCAAGAGCCTCTTCATCCGCTTTTGATAACGTCCAAGCCTCAGCGCTATAGAGGAGGATCGGGATGATTAAAGTTTTGTAGAGGGATATCATAGTTTTTCGAGAGAGGGCTCTACTACCCAATTGCCTCTTGAGCCCAAAGAAGTAGCGGTTGGCAAGAGTTGTTCTGCGTTTTATCTCAGCGCTGGCGTCGTTGCTGCTTGTCACGTAGGTAGACGAAGTCCTTGACTACTTCAAAAATATAGCTGCCGAAGGTGACGTACTGACCAAGACGTTGGCGTTGTGTGTCTTTCTTTGATGGCAGCATATATTTGGTCTTGTCCCCATTTACCCTTAGACCCACTTTAGCTGCTTCTGCTTCAATGCTTGCGAACGCCTCATTGACGCCTCGCTTTGTCCGCCAAATAACGTCACTGTGATCTGCATAGGCAAGCAATTGTGTAGTCTTGAAGTAGACCGTACCTCACGATCTTTTCCAATACGATGTTAATGAAATCACATGAGAGTGCGTCACCCTGTCTTAAACCTTTTCTAACATCAAAGGGGGCCGGTTAGTTCACTTCCGACTCCAATGGAGCGGCGAGAGTTCTCCATAGTCATCCTGCACAGTCTGACGAGTTTGGCAGGAATGTTAAAACATGACGTGGCTCTGTATAGCTCTTCTCTATAAACACTGTCATACGCGGCTTTGAAGTCGACTAAAAGATGGTGTGTGTCGACCTGGAAATCAAGGGTCTTCTCCAAGATCTGCCGTAGTGTAAATATTTGGTCTATCCTGGAGTTCCTGGCCTGAAACCACACTGGTAGGAACCTATCAGATTGTCCACGAACGGTTTCGGGCACTTACACAGTACGGCACACAGTACACAGTAATTGGCGCAGTCATAGAGGTCTCCTTTCTTATGAACCGGGTAGATGAGATGAGTTGGTGCATGTTCCTGACCAGTTCATCGCCAGCTGCTTTAAACAGTTCCGCGGGGAGTCCGTCTGATCCAGCAGCTTTATAAGCTTTTTTTTTTTTTTTTTTTTTTTTTTCTCTAGTTTACTCTCTAGTTTTTCTCTAGTTAGCTCTCCATAACAATAACAAAATATTCGTAGAATTTAGTCCACTTAAAACTGGTACCTTTACCACTAAGTGGCCGTTACAAAAATCATTTCAATAGTAATTCATGGTTAATACCAATTACAACCCATTTTTACTTTATTCAATTTATCAATTGGTTGTTAAAATGAATTAAAATGTATTTTTATAACTCTAGATATGATCCTCTATATATGTAATAAATATTGTAAATTAAAATTGAAATGAAATGAAATAAACCTAAACCTAAACCTTATAAGACTTAAGTTTCGATATCGCTATCTTCACATCGTCTAGGTCGGGTGAACGGGATTCTCTTTCGTCTTCGTCCATTGTTCGTCCATGGCCGTTATACAGTCTGCAGAAGTGGTCATTCCACAATCTCAGCATCGACTGTGACTCCACTACTAGTTGTCCGTGCTCATGCCTGCAGGTCTCTGCTCTGCTGTTCGTTTAACCTTTTGGTAAAATTTTCGAACATCGTTCCTGCAGCAACATCTCTCCATCTCCTCGATCTCGCGCTCCCATAATATTCCATTAAGAAATGATTACAAAAATTAAAATTATTAATCCAAATCAACTGTAAAAAAATAAAAATAAGTAAGTAAAAAAATAATATATATACAAGAGGCACAAGCCAAATTTTTGTTCACCGCAGATGCTTTTTTGCACTTATATCACGAAGATTTTGTCGTTCGCCTCTTTGAATATGGACAACATTTTTTTTTTCTGATACCGATTCTAGGATATTGTGCATATGTTTTTCTCGAACATCAGCCAAAACATTTTCAATGTTCCTCCTAGTTTAGAGAAACTGTCTCCAGTCTTAGTGACACATACTGCTCAACAAGGTCACAATGTAATTTTTTCATAAAGTCTCGACGGTTTAAGGGTTTCTGTTTGCTGTCAAACATATTGTATGTGTAGATTATGAAATTGTTAATAAATGCCATGCCATAAGACTGACACATACAGGGTTCGTTTTTCGAGATCAACTCGAGACAACTCCCTTTGTCTGATTATAAAATTTGGCTTGTACGACAGCAGCGTCAGTTCCTTGTCGTAACAAAACATTGATGTACTACATTTGCGTTTGCGCCCTTTTTTATTTCGTATTATGTACATATGTACATATATCGTTCGTTAGAAATATGTTATAATACTGGTTAGTCCCCGGGCTGGTGAACTACATATGTACATATATATGTATATTCAAACCATATCGATGACTTACCTCTTTTGTTGACCACTTGTAGTTGTTTTCGCCTCGAAGAATAGTTTTGGTAAATTCTATAAAGCCTGATTTTTCCCTGAGGGGGATATTGTCTTCATCCGAATCGGAAATATCATCTGAAGATGAGACTTCGCTTTCAAGTTCATCGGCATCCTCCATAACAAAGTTGTCATCACTACTACTTTTTAGGGTTCCGTACCCAAAGGTAAAACGGAACCCTATTACTAAGACTTCGCTGTCCGTCCGTCCGTCCGTCTGTCAACAGGCTGTATCTCATGAACCGTGATAGTTAGATAGTTGAAATTTCACAGATGATGTATTTCTGTTGCCGCTACCACGACAAATACTAAAAACAGAACAAAATTAATATTTAGCACTTGGCCGTTTTATTTATTAAATCTCCTTGAATCTCATCGTCTTCTGAAATAAAATCGTCTTCGCACATTCCAAACATTATCTCGACTTCAACATCACCTAATTGCTGGCCGGAACTCATTTTATGACTCCATCGTAAAATAAGCAACGAATAACAGCCCAAATAAAACAAACACATGCAAAAAAAAAATCACACATCGTCGTTTCGACGAATACATCTACGCACATACACACATACATATGTAAACGAGTTTCCATTGATCGCAGAATATCATACGTTCGTTCACTGATAGAGATCACCACCAAATGATGTACGGAGATACATAGAATTAAAACGGATGAATAGTTTAAAGGATGTCATCAAAAATAAAATATGCAGTTGTTAGTCGATTCGACGAAGGATAACCATCCAGGGTTAACATTGTATGTATGTATATTGGCGTTAGAGTCCATGAAGGACCTGAGCCGAGCTTCTCTCAATCACCCATGTTGTGTGTGATTTCATTTTCCCATAGGTGAAAGGGACCTACAGTTTACTGCCGGTTCCGAACGGCGAATTTCGAGTAGCTTTTCATGACAATTTTACTACAGGGGGTTTTGTCAGAACCCCGCTGAGGAGAAACACAGTGAAAAACCCGTTCGATGACATGGCTGTGTCGGGATTCGATCCCGTGTCATCGGCGTCAGAGGCCAACACACTACCCACTGCGCCACGGTGCTCTCAAGGGTTAACATTGCAAGCTGTAAATCATAATTTATCTTTGCATTCGGATCATAATATCATTCTTGAAATGGATTTTGATCAGGAAGCCTACCAACAACATCTCTTATTTTTTCATTATCACCTGGAACTTCTTCACGTCATAATTCTCGACAAAATTGTAATGTTCTTTCAACGTCTTGTCGGACTCAAACTCTTTCCTTTTCTGTAATATCAGATCTACAATTTAATGAATTTCATTTCTTCAAGAATACGCCTTCTCACGACGAAATTGAATATGTAGTTACCATTTCTCTCTTATATTCAATGAAACAACAGTCATTCATAATTACGAGAACATATGTATTGCTTTATGTTTCTTTCGCTGTTTTTGTAGTATGTACCTAGAACGAGTAGCGTGAGTATATGTATGTATGTATGCACAGGCCGCTGTGCATGCGGTAGCTGGTGATTGAGCAGTAGATGTTATATATTATACGTGTATGGCGAGCAAACAGAGCAAAGAAGTTGATCGCGTTTAACATGACAAACGCCAGCTTTCATCACTGCCCCTGCTCAATCCAAGTTGACACACAGCCTCCGCGTGGCCCCCCTGGATAGCTGCCCTGGCACCCGCCAGGTAGTGAACCAGTGTGTGCAGCGACCCAACCCCTTGTTCCTGGGGAAAGAGGAACCTGGCCCTCCAGGTTGGGGGTTGTGCTTAGGGGTAACATCCCTATCACGTAAGAACCTACTTGCTCCGAAATAACAACAAGCCTCGGATACGGACGGATACAAAGCTGTCGACCCCTGCAAACGACTAATGGACTTGAGAGTCTGCACCTGGAATGTTAGGTCCCTTAACAGACGATCAATTGGAACAAACCCTCAACTGCTATAAAGCAGATATGACCGCGACATCTACTACGGGAACTGCTACAAGGAGAACAAACAGCGCCTATTCGGATGTGGATTCGTTATTCGAGGAAGGCTCCGACAAAAAGTCTTAAGCTTCCAAGACAGCAGCACAAACAATAGAACAGGAATGGACGCATTGCCAGAGCGCCGTCAGAGACGCTGCCTCAGAGGTGCTGGGTTTTAAACCGCCACCAACTAGAAACCCCTGGTTCGATGAACAATGCGTACAAGCCCATGCAGCAAAGCAGAGGCATATAAAGCTATGCTGCAACGACAGACGAGAACTGCTCGCGAAATCTATGAGCAAAAGAAGAGAGAGCACGGAAAGCGTGAGATCGAGGAGATGGAGAGATGCTTCGTGCCGTCTTTTCAATAAGCTTCCACTTTCCTTAGGAACATTAACGGTCTCTGGTTTGTTTGAAACTCGTGTAAGATACTGGCTTCTGGATCCAGATCATCACTGTTTAGAATCCATTTTATTTGACCTTCTGGTGTAATCTACATTTACTCTGTTTTCTTTTTTTTTTTTTGCTTTTTTTGCCCCTGTGTGTCCTACTTCTTCCGTATCACTACCTTTGTTCTATTATTCTTTTATTTTATAATTTTGTAAGGGTCACCCCACCCACAATTTGAACTTATCTAGTACTGTAAAGCCCATATGTATAGTGGCATTTTAAACCATTTTAATATTTGAAGTATATTAAATAAAAAATGTCACACATATTATTTCTTAATCTAGTTAGTAAGTAACTCACTGTTATAATGTATGAATTATGTTTGATTGAATGAAATAAAAATCTAATCTACTATCTACAATCTAAAAGTTTCACAATAAGGTAAAACAAACATGCCATGGCTACAAGGCCAGAGCGGCGGTCTGCAGGGTTGAAAATGGAGAACTGGTAATAGAGTCGAAGTCGATGCTGAGGATTTGGAAAGATCACTTCTGCAGACAGTATAACGGCGATGATAGACAAGATACCGCTGTCAGGCAGAACGAGCCATTCGTAATGGACGACAATGAAACAGAATTCAGTCCACCCGACCTAGACGAAGTCAAAATAGCGATATCAAGACTTAAGTCTAATAAAGCCGCGGGCGTAGACGGCCTGTCTGCTGAGCTTCTTAAGGCGGTTGGAGATGAGCTGGTAAGGTGCATGCACCATCTCATTTGCAAGGTATGGTCGGAGGAAAGCATGCCCGACGAATGGAATCTCAGCATCGTTTGCCAGGTCCATAAGAAAGGAGACCCCTATAATTGCACCAACTATAGGGGAATAAGTCTCCTTAAAATCGCATATAAGATCTTCTCAGCTGTATTGTATGAACGCCTGAAACCGTTTGTGGATAACCTGATCGGCTCTTATCAATGTGGTTTCAGGCCAGGTAAATCCACAATAGACCAAATATTTACGCCATGGCAGATCTGATGAGCTATACAAAGCCATGTCTAGTTATAACATCCCTGCCAAGACAGAATCAGTCTTGCCAACCGCTATGTTCTTTGGGCTCAAGAGCCAATTGAGTAGTAGACCCCTTTCTCGGACAACCAAGGTGACACTATATAAGACCTTAATCATCCCAGTCCTCCTTTACGGCGCAGAGGCTTGGACCTTAACAAAAGCGGATGAAGATACCCTTGGTCGTTTCGAGAGGAAACTTCTGCGTACTATCTACGGTCCCATTTGTTAAAACGGTGTATGGAGGAGAAGATACATATAACGAAGAAATGTACGGGTTGCACAGCGACATCGGCCTGGTACGACGTCTACGGATACAGCGCATAGAAAATACAGCTCCGACCCGAAGAGTCTTCGAATCCACTCCGGAAGGAAGGCGCGGCAGAGGACGGCCGCATCATCGGTGGCGCACGCAGGTGGAAGGGGATCTTAACCAACTGGGCGTGCGGCGCCGGAAACAGCTGGCCCAAAACCGTTCTAGCTGGAGACGCTTGTTGGTTGAGACCCAGGTTCACCAAGGGCCGTAGCGCCACCTAAGTAAGTAAGTAAGATATGCCTTCGCTGCTGACCAAGCGCAACAAGTCGTACTCGTAGCTATAAATATACTATTAACGTTAGCATGTCGGCGACGCGAACCCATACGTTTTTCGTCTACCGTATTTTTGCACAATACGTCATCTGTATAGCTAAAGATATACTGCCATAAGCAGTGACGCGACCACACGAGATTTCACCCATCCAAAAAGCGCATAACGCTCACATGTATAGTATATGTATGCGAGCATGTCGGTGACGCGAACCAATAAGATTATCCCCTACCAAAAAATGCCCAACGCAGCTAAAGAAGTTTTCACTTCAAAAATTATTTTTTTAATGTAATTCTGTAACGTCGGCCTCATATGTGTCGATGCCCCCACGGAAAACAAGGATGACTCCATCAAAGATGATTTCTTCGATCTCCCAGGCACAACATATGCCAAATGCCCCAGCTATGACACTACATACTAGGAGCCACTATTGTTGATGTTCGTACTTTCCGCGGAGTGAGCATCAACTCAGACCACTATGACGTCGGAAAACTACTATCGCCGGGAATCGCCAGTGCCTTTGCCAACCGCGTCTCGTTTAAGTTCTCCGATACACATCAATTCTCCACTCAGTCAGTAGGGCAACAATGGAGCATGTGCAAGCAAGCCCTTGCTTGCCAAGTATTGACGAAATACTTGGTTCGATGACGAGTGTAGAAGGATTCATGCAGAAAAACAGGAGGCATACATACAACGCCTCACTACACAAAAAAGCAAGAGCAGTTCGTGAGCTTTACGAGCTTAAAAGAAGGGACGAACATAGGAAAAAAGAAAAAGCACGAGTATCAGCAAGATGATTGAAAACTTGGAGAAGTGCTACTGCAGGCACGACGTTCGAAGGTTTTATCGACAGATAAAATGAATGTCTCAGCGCTATAAACCCCGAACGGAAGCTTGTAAGGATGAGGACGGACACCTTGTAGTAGTATCGCAGTCGATGCTGAGCGTTTGGAAAATCCCCTTCTACAGACTGCATAACGGAGATGACAGCCAACATACCGCCGTCAGGCAGAATGATCTATTTCTTTACGACGAAGATCGGAGAGAATACCGTCCCCCTGACCGCGAAGTTGAGATTGCCATGTCGCAACTTAAGTCGAATAAAACTGCTGGCGCAGATGGACTGTCTGGAAAGCAGCCGGGGGTGGGCTGGTTAGGAGAATGCACCGGCTCATCTCTAAGATATGGTGAGAGGAAAGCATGCCCAAATCTCAGCATTGTTTGCTCGATCCACAAAAAAAGGGGAACCCTTTGACTGCCCCAAATACAGAGGAATAAGTCTCCTTAATGTCGCATATAAGATCTTCGGTGCAGTTTTGTGTGAATGCCTGAAACAGTTCGTAAATAAACTGATGGGTCCTAATCAGTGTGGCCGCAGGGCCAGGGCAGTCCACCATCGACCAAATCTTCCCACTTCGGCAGATCCTGAAGAAAACCAATGAATTTCAATTCGACACTCACCATCTATTGGTCGATTTCAAAGCCAGATACGACAGCGTAATTAGAGACGAGCTATATAACGCCATGATCACTTTTGACATTCTTGCTAAGCTCGTCAGACTTTGCAGGATGACTCTGGAGAACGCTCGCTGCTCCATCCGAATCGGTGGAGAACTGACCGGTAGTTTCGAACTCAAAAATGGATTTAGACAGAGCGATGCGCTGTCGTGTGATTTTTTTTAACATCATACTAGAAATGATTGTGCAAAAGTCACAGGCCAATGGAAGAGGCACAATCTATTTCAAATCCTCGAAACTCCTTGCGTACGCCGACGACATTGAGATACATATGTAATAGGTAGATCACAGCGGGATGTTAATGAGGCGTTCGCGAGTATTGAGATGGAGGCGGCAGTAATTGGTTGGCAGTTAATGAGGGCAAGACTAAATATCTGCTGTCATCGAAAAAGGACATTTACGTCTTGGCCAGAACGTGCATATTGCCAGATATAAATTTGAGGTAGTTTAGGGCTTCATATACCTCCGCAGTGACCTGGAACAACGCCACCAGATTCGAAATCAAGCGCAGGATTACTCTAGCGAACCGTTTTAATTTGGCCTTTCCTTTTTTTTCTTTTTTGGAGGCTTCTGCTATCTGTTGAAGCACTCAGACACAAATACTGGTCCAATGTACTCCAGACAGACACCTTACATTACTGTATTTTCCCGGTTTTCCGAAGAAAATTTTGAAGAAGCTTCAGTGATGTAGAGCTAAAAGATTCGGCACACACCACGTCGGCCCCAAGGGTGCGCCACCGTGCACGACCAAAGGCGGGACAGTTACAGAGAAAATGCTCTGCAGTGTCATCCTCCTCGCAACATGGAGCACAGATAGGCGTCGCACTTATGCCAAGCACGCAAAGGTGCTTAGCAAAAGTGTAATGGCCCGTAGTGGCTACCACAAGTCTTCTGCAGTCGGCAGGAAAAATGCTGCGGACTTTTTGTAGACATTAGGGCATACGCGCTTTGTCATCCTGCATTCTGGATCATTCCTCCATCTACAGTTGTGTGTATTAAACGCCCAGCCGTTAATGTAGGAATTAACCGTGGACGCAGGTAGACCTAGAGCGGGTTCAGGTCCTGAGAAGCTCTCAGCTGAACCCATTCTGACGAGTTCATCAGAGAACTCATTTCCTGGGATCCCAGAGTGACCTGGAGCCCATACAAGACTTGATGGATTTAGTCTACCGACTCTGTTCAAGAAGGACTTGAGTTCCAACACTAATTTGGAGCCAGTTAAGGGGTTGCACACAACTTTGAGTGCAACTTGGCTGTCACTGCAGACGCAAGCGCCCCTTGCGCCCCTTGTGTTCTTTTTTACTGTTAGAGTGTAATAGTAGACTTGTCGAGAGCATAAAACTGACTGCAAATTTTGCGGCTGGCAGATTGGCCGTGGTTAAAAAGCTTACAACTGAAATAAGTATGGGAAATCGACGGCGAGACAGACTATATATGTATGAATGTACAAGAGGGTTATTAGAAGCTTCATATCCTCCACGAGTTCGAAATAAGAAAAGGTTCCCAATATGTTCAACGTATTCAAAATCTAAACATTGGTAAGAATATTTAGCTTAGATCGGCATATGGCAAATGCGTAAATATTGTTTCTTTGATCGTACACTTGAGCATATTATTCTTACTTTTTTCCATGATTAAATATTGAATTTTCATTGACGTCTTTTGCAAGTTTGCTTCTGTCTGTTTCATTTCTAGTTTCGAAGATATGTTTAATCGAATACGGTAAGAAATACAACATGCCTACTTCTCCTATGATCTGTGGGGGAAAGTACAATACTGTGGGTCACAGATTAAAGCGAGAGACACGTAAAGCACTTCCGGAAGCACTTCAAAGTGAAGGCAACACAATTCCGCTTGGCCAAATAGCCAAACATATCTGTAAACATCTGAAACAAAACAGTTCAGGTAATCATTATCTGAAAATATTGTGTTTGCTGCCATCATTTAATTAAAATCCACTTGGTTTTACTTACCTGGCGCTACCTGGCAACACTTCAACATTCAAGAATTCCAATTATTGTCTAAATTTTGAGCAGATACAGTGACTCAAATTTAATATGGAACAAGGCGAAAAGAAAGAATAAATGTATATAACGACTAGAGTAAAAAAAATAATTTATTTTTTTAAAGATTTAATAATTAGGACTAACAAAATAAATATAGGAGTTCAATTTGAAATCTAAATTATAAAATATGAACAACAATATCAAAAAAAAGCAATAAAGCGATCTCAAAGTTATAATGGAACACACCTACAAAGTTTATGTCACTTTTCAGGGAACTGTGATTTACCATGCTCTTCTATTGCAAATGACGCAGGAGATCCTCAGTTAACAGTCAGATTTAAATTGTCTTGTGTTCTTGAGGAAATATGAGAATGGCGCCACAAACACCAGTTGAATTGTGAAAAATCATAATTCGTCTTTCTAGAAGTAGCAAAACTGTGCGAGAAATTGCAGATATTTAAAGAAGAGGTCCAACAGTAGTATTTAACATTGTTAAACGTTACAAGGAATCTACAGAGTATAGCAATAGACCTAAACCAAATTTTTGGGGATATAAAATTCCCATATTAGGCTAGTGTACTAGCCGAAAAACATCTTGGTGGAAAGGCAAACTCAGAAACTGTGAGAATTGTCCTAAGAGGGCACAAGTTTATTGGCAGAGTAGCCTCTACCATTAGGCTCTCTTACTAGCAACCTCTTATTAGCAAAATTAATAAAAAGAAGCACAAGGATTTTTCGTTCTGGAATCATGTCATTTTTACCGATGAGAGCAAATTTGACGTGTTTGGATCAGATGGTAGGTCATACGTGAGGAGAACTACCAAGGAGGAGCTTAAGCAAAAGAACCTGAGGCCCTTAAACAAAAATGGTGGTGGCTCTGTGAATGTATATGGTCCCATGTCGGCTTAAGGTCCAGAAAACCTTCACATAGTTGAAAGTATAATGGACCAGAATATGTACCTCGAAATTTTGAAATCGAATTTAAGAGAAAGTGCAAAAGCATTGGAATCAAAGACGAATTTTACTTTTATTAAGACAGCGATCCCAAACACAAAGCCCATCGTGCTAGAAGTTGGCTGTTATACAACTGTCCCCACGTTTTGAAAACACCACCTCGATCTCCCGATCTAAACGCTATTGAGCATTCATGGAGTTATTTAGAGGAAAAGCTAAAAATAAATGATTTCAAACGTAAACCCACTTAAAGTGGCTTTAACCGAAGAATGGACTAATATTGATTCCTACTGTCGAAACTTGTGGAATCTATGCCAGCTCGCTTAGCAGTAAGAAAGATACAAAAAGGGTTGCCAACTAAGTCTTAACTTCTGCAAAATGGGTTATAATTACATATAGTAGTTACAATGTTTTTGTTTTGGTTTTTTGTTCCATTATAACTGTGAGATCGCTTTATTGCTTTTTTTGAATCCCTGCGTTTATTTTTTTCGTCTTAATTATTAAATCTTTAAATGATCTAATGAATTTTTATTTTGCTCCAGAACATGTATAAACTATTATCTTTCATTTATTCTTCTTTTCGCCTTGTTCCATTTTAACTTTGAGCAACTGTTAAAAAAAAAAACAAAAAAAGGAAGAAAAGTAAACAAGGAAAAATTGGAATTGAAGTCACATCGTAGATACAAGTGCCCATAATGTATATAAAGCGCTTGCTCAGATCGAATGAGCTGTAGATACTCGTATTGTGTTCACTGATACAGTTCCATTCTTCTAGAATTTTTATCAAAATGATGTTCTTCAGATATTTTGCTCTAATTGCTCTTCTCGTGCTTTGCCTCACGGCACAGAGTGACGCTGGTGTTGTCGAGAAAATCGAGGATGCAACCGTAAGTTTCTCACACATGCACTTTTGTAGTACAGCATGTTCGTCGCATTACTCGTATACATAATACACTTCGTTTCTTTAATGTCTGCAGAATGAAGCCGGCCATACAGTGGAACATTTGGGACACGATGTAGGTAAAGCCGTCGACACGGCTGCAAAAGTGGCGGAGATTGTCGGCGGGATTGCTAAAGTTGGCGCTTTGCTGGCTCTTATATTTTGAGAATAAATAAAAAAAAATATTTTGAATATATGTATAAAGAAGCGTTATAGGCAAGAACTTTTTAAATTATAGTTCCGGTTCAGCTTAAGTTGTGTCCTTAAACTATGCTCAACTATTTTCAGTAGAGTCTATGATTTATTATTCCTTTACACTTTCCTTCAACCCGAATGAGGCCAAAGACTAGACTGCAAATGCTAGTGTGTTACACAACTCGCAGAAGTGTGCTAGATGACACATACACATGACTCTAATTAGACCTTAAGTGACCTAACTTTGATGCGCTACAGTTCGAGGTGTACCAGGGCCGCATTCAACAGGCCTCTCCAGCCGGCACGATCTTTGGCCAGCCGCTTCCAGTGCCGCACGCCCAGTTGGTTGAGGTCCCTTTCCACCTGTGCGCGCCACCTTAGATGCGGTCGTCCTCTGCTGCGTCGTCCCTCGGGGTTGGAGTCGAAGACTCTTCGGGCCGAAGCGATGATGTCCATTCAATCTACATGGCCTAGCCATCTTAGGCGTTGAGTCCGTAGACGCCTGACTAGGCTCATGTCGCTGTACAGCCCGTAAAGTTCGTGGTTGAATCTTCGCCTCCATCCCCGTCTGCGTTTATAGGCCCAAAAATCACGCGCAAAATCTTTCTCTCGAGCAGACCAAGGGCCTCCTCATCCGCTTTTGATAGTGTCCATGCTTCTGCGCCGTACAGCAGGACCGGGATGATAAGGGTCTTATATAGAGTCAACTTTGTCGTTCGGGAGAGGGCTCTATTACTCAGTTGCCTCCTGAGCCCAAAGAAACGGCGGTTGGCAAGAGTGAATCTGGGTTTGATTTCGGAACTGATGTCGTTGTTCCAGTAAAGTCCGTTCTGGCCGAGACGTCCGTGATGAGTGTCCTTTTTTGATGACAGCATATATTTAGTTTTGCCCTCGTTGACCGCCAAACCAATTTTCGCCGCCTCCATCTCAATACTCGCAAACGCCTCATTGACATCTCGCTGTGATCTACCTATTATGTCAATATCGTCGGCGTATGCAAGGAGTTGCGAGGATTTGAAATAGATTGTGCCTCTTGTATTGGCCAGTGATTTTTGCACAATCATTTCCAATGTGATGTTGAAGAAATCACACGACAGCGCATCGCCCTGCCTAAATCCTTTTTTGACATCAAAACTATCGGTAAGGTGTTCACCGATTCGGATGGAGCAGCGAGCATTCTCCAAAGTCATCCTGCATAGTCTGACGAGTTTACCAGGTATGTCAAAGGTAGACATAGCATTGTATAGCTCGTCTCTATCTCATTTTATAATCAATTAGGAGTCCCAGGTATTTAAATTCCTTAACATTTCCGACTTGAAAACAGTTCTCACTGCAGTTAGAAGTAGAAGTATAGGACGGTAACTTAGTCATGCAGTTACAAGCAGATATTTTAAACTTTAGGCCGTCCGAAGCATGAAAATGAACATTTACTTCCAAATTATATGATGAAAGGCTGAAGTGCATGAGCTTTGTTTTTGAACTTATTACTAAGTTGTGTCCTGTAAACCACTTCCGTAGAAGATCAAGATCCCAATTTATGGCAGAGACCAGTTCTAAAGGACTGTTGCATCCATAAGAAAAACCAATATCATCTGCGAAAGCAGTAGGCCTACCTTTATAGTCAAGTGATTAAAGCGAGAGACACGTAAAATCTTCCGGAAGCACTTCAAAGTGAAGGCAACACAATTCCGCTTGACCAAATAGCCAAACATATCTGTAAACATCTGAACAAAACAGCTCAGGTAATCATTATCTGAAAATATTGTGTTTGCTCCCATCATTTACTTAAAATCCACTTGTTCTCAAAAATCGGCAAAACCCCCGGTTTTACTTACCTGGCGCTACCTGGCAACATTTCAACATTCAAGAACTCAAATAATTGTCTAAATTTTGAGCAGATACAGTGACTCTAAGTTAAAATGGAACAAGGCGAAAAGAAAGAATAAATGATATATAACTACTAGAGTAAAAAAAATAATTAATTCATTTAAAGATTTAGTAATTAAGACTAACAAAATAAACATAGGAATTCAATTTGAAATCTGAATTATAAAATATGAGCAATAATATCAAAAAAAAAAAAGCAATAAAGCGATCTCAAAGTTATTGTTACGATTTGATCTTCGAAAGGTTTTCGTTGTCATCTTTCGTTCAGTTCCCATTCGTGGGCGACTCGTAGCCATTGATTTTGGGAGAACACTCCTACGGAAGGCGAGTAGTCTGAGGGTACGATCAGCGCTTGAGACGCAAACAAATGGAGTTCTGCCCGCGAAGTCAGCAGTTTGTTTTTTTTTGTTTTATGACTCGTAGTTGTAGTAGTTGAGCGGGCGAAGAACTCTGAGAGTGATCTTCGATGTGGGAAAAACTGTGACATTATGAAAACATAAGGTCATGCTCATCACGCCAAGTTTCCCTTATATGTATATAGGGAAAAGGGAAGTGTGCGTGCGGCAGGTTCGTGGCGGAATGCTAACTAGGTTAGTGAGTCAGTGCAAGATAGATGACCGACCGGTACAGATAGCAGACCAAGTGCAGGGACAGAGCAGTTTAGTGGTATTTTCTTTTTCTTCGTTTCATCTTTATACATATTCTGGTAAGAATGAGGCTAGTTCCTTGGCTCTTTTGGTTATTCGACTCTTATTTTCGCAGATAAATTTTGGTTGAAGGTTTTCCTTTCGTCCCACGTTTTTTTACATTGGTCAAGCACTTGCGGGCGAATAGGACGTACCCCGAAGGTAGAACCGTCAGCACCACGTGCAATCCCCGCAGACAGAAAAAAAAAAGGAAAAGGCAGTTCAAGACACCGAGACGGAAGATAAGGCCATCCGGAAGACAACGGGGACAAGGTACCTACCTTTACCAGGTTAAACGAATTTAGTTATAAAGTGCAAGTTATAAGTTCTCGGTACACGGCCGTACCTCGTGTTTCGGTTACCTAGTACGCTAATCCGAGTATCGCGTCACATATCTAAGCACATTAAGCTGATGCTTGCTAAAGTCGCTGTTGGCGCTGCGGATTAAGTCGCCGTTCGTGGAGTTTTGGGTGCGCGGTTCGTATCCTCTGGTTGCGGTGTACCATTTTCTTTCTGGATCGTGGACTGTTTTTTTTTTCATTTTTTTTTTCGTGAATTCTTTTTTTGTTTTTTTTTTTCTTTATTTTATTAGTTAACATATGGTGAAGGGTAGTTATAAGATCTCATTTGTAAACCTAGAATTAAGTTATTAAGTTAGGCTAAGAAAAATTAAATTTGTGAACTCTTTTTTTATTGAAACGTTTATTTTTTTTTTTTATTTCGCGAGTCTCGCAGCAAATTCGCGATTCTTGTTGCGGGGGAGTCGGCGGAAGGGCAATCGTGTGGCGCCCTTTTTAACATCTTTTACTCACGACCAGTCTTCGCAGCTGGCCTGGCACCCCTTTCGTGCGACGTCGCGGCCGGTGGAGAGGAGTATCGGTAACATTATAATGGAACACACCAACAAAGTTTATGTCACTTTTCAGGGAACTGTGATTTACCATGCTTTTCTATTGCAAATAACGTAGGAGATCCTCAGTTAACAGTTAGATTTAAATTGTCTTGTGTTCTTGAGGAAATGTGAGAATGGCGCCACAAACACCAGTTGAATTGTGAAAAATCATAATTCGTCTTTCTAGAAATAGCAAAACTCTGTGAGAAATCGCAGATATTTAAAGAAGAGGTCCAACAGTATTGTTTAACATTGTAGAACGTTACAAGGAATCTACAGAATATAGCAATAAACCTAAACCAAATTTTCGGGGAAATATTTACGGAAGCAGAAGAGCGTTGGTTATTACGCCAACTGAAAAAAAATTCCCATATTAGTGCTCCAAAACTTAGTGTACTAGCCGAAAAACATCTTGGTGGAAAAGCAAACTCAGAAACTGTGAGAATTGTCCTAAGAAGGCACAAGTTTAATGCCAGTGTAGCCTCTACCATTAGCCACTCTTATTAGCAACCTCTTATTAGCAAAATTAATAGAAAGAAGGACAAGGATTTTTCGCTCTGGAACCGTGTCATTTTTGCCGATGAGAGCAAATTTGACGTGTTTGGATCAGATGGTAGGTCATACGTGTGGAGAAGTACCAATGAGGAGCTTAAGCAAAAGAACTTGATGCCATTAATATGGTGGTGGCTCTGTGAATGTATATGGTCCCAGGTCGGCTTAAGGTCCAGAAAACCTTCACATAGTTGAAGGTATAATGGACCAGAATATGTACCTCGAAATTTGGAAATCGAATTTAAGAGAAAGTGCAAAAGCATTGGAATCAAAGACGAATTTTATTTTTATTAAGACAGCGATCCCAAACACAAAGCCCATCGT
This sequence comes from Eumerus sabulonum, assembly GCA_951905685.1. Classification (NCBI taxonomy): domain Eukaryota; kingdom Metazoa; phylum Arthropoda; class Insecta; order Diptera; family Syrphidae; genus Eumerus; species Eumerus sabulonum. Next base: position 163,104,039 of record OX645060.1, on the reverse strand, counting down.
GTTAGAAGTTGGCTGTTATACAACTGCCCCCACGTTTTGAATACACCGCCTCGGTCTCCCGATCTAAACGCTATTGAGCGCTTATGGAGTTATTTAGAGGAAAAGCTAAGAAAAATTGATTTCAAACGCAAACCTATTTGAAGTGGCCTTAACCGAAGAATGGACTAATATTGATTCCTACTGTCGAAACTTGTGGAATCTATGCCAGCTCGCTTAGCAGTAAGAAAGATACAAAAAGGGTTGCCAACTAAGTCTTAACTTCTGCAAAATGGGTTATAATTACATATAGTAGTTACAATGTTTTTGTTTTGGTTTTTTGTTCCATTATAACTTTGAGATCGCTTTATTGCTTTTTTTGAATCCCTGCGTTTATTTTTTCGTCTTAATTATTAAATCTTTAAACGATCTAATCATTTTTTTTCTTGCTCCAGTACATATATAAACTATTATCTTTCATTTATTCTTTTTTTCGCCTTGTTCCATTTTAACTTTGAGCCACTGTTTAAAAAAAAAAACACAAAAAAAAGAGAAAAGTAAACAGGGAAAAATTGGAATTGAAGTCACTCCGTAGATACAATTGCCCATAATGTATATAAAGCGCTTGCTCAGATCGAATGAGCTCTAGATACTCGTATTGTGTTCACTGATACAGTTCCATTCTTCAAGAATTTTTATCAAAATGATGTTCTCCAGATATTTTGCTCTAATTGCTCTTCTCGTGCTTTGCCTCACGGCACAGAGTGACGCTGGTGTTGTCGAGAAAATCGAGGAAGCAAACGTAAGTTTCTCACACATGCACTTTTATAGTACAGCATGTTCGTCGCATTACTCGTATACATAATACACTTCGTTTCTTTAATATCTGCAGAAAGAAGCCGGCCATACAGTAGAACATTTGGGACACGATGTAGGTAAAGCCGTCAACACGGCTACACAAGTGGCGGAGATTGTCGGTGGGATTGCTAAAGTTGGCGCTTTGCTGGCTCTTATATTTTGAGAATAAATAAAAAAAAATATTTTGAATATATGTATAAAGAAGCGTTATAGGCAAGAACTTTTTAAATTATAGTTCCGGTTCAGCTTAAGTTGTGTCCTTAAACTATGCTCAACTATTTTCAGTAGAGTCTATGATTTATTATTCCTTTACACTTTCCTTCAACCCAAATGAGGCCAAAGACTAGACTGCAAATGCCAGTGTGTTACACAACTCGCAGAAGTGTGTTAGATGACACATACACATGACTCTAATTAGACCTTAAGTGACCTAAGTTTGATGCGCTACAGTTCGAGGTGTACCAGGGCCGCATTCAACAGGCCTCTCCAGCCGGCACGATCTTTGGCCAGCCGCTTCCAGTGCCGCACGCCCAGTTGGTTGAGGTCCCTTTCCACCTATGCGCGCCACCTTAGATGCGGTCGTCCCCTGCTGCGTTGTCCCTCGGGGTTGGAGTCGAAGACTCTTCGGGCCGAAGCGATGATGTCCATTCGATCTACATGGCCTAGCCATCTTAGACGTTGGATCCGAAGACGTCTAACTAGGCCGATAACGCTGTACAACCCGTACAGTTCTTGGTTGAATCTCCTTCTCTACTCTCCGTTTACACAAACGGGCCGAAACACTGCACGCAGAATTTTCCTCTCGAAACGCCCAAGAGCCTCCTCATCCGCTTTTGATAACGTCCAATCCTCAGCGCTATAGAGGAGGATCGGGATGATTAAAGTCTTGTAGTGGGATATCATAGTTTTTCGAGAGAGGGCTCTACTACTCAATTGCCTCTCTTTCGTCTTCGTCCATTGTTCGCTCTGCTCTGACTATCACGGCCGTTATACAATCTGCAGAAGTGGTCCTTCCACAATCTCAGCATCGACTGTGACTCCACTACTAGTTGTCCGTGCTCATCCTTGCAGGCTTCTGCCCTGCTGTTCGTTTTACCTTTTGGTAAAATTTTCGAACATCGTTCCTGCAGTAACATCTCTCCATCTCCTCGATCTCGCGCTCCTCGTGCTCCATCTGTTTCCTCCTCAGAAGCACATGCTCCTCCCTCCTTTTCTGTTCAAAGAGCTCGCGGGCAGGTCTCGTCCATTGATGCTAGAGGCTTGTATTGTGTGTACCCCCCTTCAGAACGGAAGGAAGATGTACATAGTGTCGTGTCGGCCTATGCACCCGAAGCACCTCAACCCAACATCTTTATTACAGAGCTCGAGACACTCTTTCGTTTTTTGCGCCTGAGCTCGGCGGAGAATTATTTCGTTTTGGTCGGGGAATTGAATGCCAAGCAAGGTGATTGGGGAAATAATGTACTCAAGACCAGAGGGAGCCCACTAAGCCAATGGTGGGGTCTGCGCAACATTGAGTACAAAATCAAGTTACTCGCAACGGAGAGTCCGTCGTTTCCTAGAAGCGGCTCCTAACTGGATCCTATGTTGATTGACTCGCGACTAAGACTGGCTGACACGAACGAATGGTCTACGAACTGTCTACGGACCGTCGACTACGACAGTGACGATTACGGACTCAGTGCCGTAGTCCAAATACCGGCGAGTTTGCAGAAATGGCAGAGTATGTCCAAACGCATCCCTACGATTATAGTAGGGCACGTTGGCCACGCATTACCAACTGCCTGACAAGAGCACTCACTTCGAGCGCCTCCTCCCCACCGACCAACAGGAACCTGTCAAACGATGAAATTGACAGGAACCTTATATGTACAAATGGACGGAATAATTAAACAGACGATGGACGGAACGATACTACGCCAACGGCATCACGATACCACTCCTATCAAGACTCAAACTCTTGTATAGTTTACCGACCGACAAAACTCAGAGGTCCGGACACTGTTGACCAAGAAAAAGTACAAAATATCTGTAAGTCTGCACTGGAACAACAAAATTCGTACTGTAAAATCCAACATCCCGCAGATAAATAAAATATTTGAGAAAAAATCAGAACGACATTCAGGATCCGAGAACGTGCGAGAACGAACGTCTACTACGTTATCGAGGATCCTCAGGAGAGAATGCCAAGAGTGGGAGCGGTCTTCCAGGAAGTGTACAAGGTGAATGAAAGCATTCGCCCGAACCACGACTTGGAGAACAGAGCCCTGTTAAACCACTTTTATCTTCGAGACGATATTGAACATTGGCGATCCGAGAACCTCGGTTTCAATAGGCTCAGTGACGATTTCACGGCAAACAATGCCGTCATCAATGAAGGGACTAACCCACTATTCGTTTCGACGAAGGACCTCCAATTGACATTCATGTCACTCAGAAAGAAAAAGTCCGCGGGTATTGATGGTGTATCCAATGTGTGTGTATCCTCCCACCAGTGACTATAGAGAGGTACACCATCCTGTTTAACAATGCACTGAATAATGCATATTATCCGGTGCATTGGAAAACGGCGGTGGTCCAACCAATCCCTAAGAGAGGCAAAGACTCCTCTAACACGGCAAATCTCCGGTCGATAAGTCTTCTTCCGAGTATCAGCCAGGTTTTCGAGAAGGTAATCCTTAGACCCCTGTCTAAAAGGGCTGAGGACAAAAATGTCATTCCGGATAACCAGTTCGGTTTCAGAGCGGGGCATGTTACCATGCCGCGTCGAAACTCATCTAGGATATCCAATGGAATAAACGCCAGAATCAATGAACGGGTGCCTGTCTGGTTGACTTGGAAAAAGCCTTCGACACCGTATGGTTAGAAAGATTCTATTACCAGCTCAAACAGTTGGGCATAAGTAAACCATTGTTATATATGATCTATGACATGATGAAGGGTAGAAAGTTCGTTGTGTAAATTGCCAACGGGACTTCTACTCAAACATTCGAAATTAAAAATGGACAGGGCACAGTGAACTCGCCGATCCTTTTCAGCATTTACATCAGCGATCTGATAGTTTCTCTTCGCCAATCGATAGCGTACGCGGACGACTTAATTGCGTACAGATCAGGTCAAACGATCGACGTCATTGCTATTTTATTGCAACGTGACTTCGTCAAAACTCAGCAGTTCTGTGATGGCTGGAAGTTGAAAATCATCACATATATGTACATATACACACATATGCATATGCACATGTATATGCATATATGTATACATATGTAGATTAGTTAAGTTAACTATTAGTAGGTCAAGGGTAGCCTAAGAGTAGTTAGTTTTAGTTAGAATAAGACAGAGTAAGGTAAAAATTTATCGTATGCTAAGTTTTTGTTTTAATAACTTTCCTTAGATTTTAACAAATATTTCAATTTCAAGTTTAAGCAATAAAATATATTGTTAGGAAGGTGGAAAGCTGATAGCAAAAAAAAAAAAAAACTGGGAACGTGAACAAAGAATGCTTCCATGCAAAATGTGCGATACGACACTGCACTGAGGTGTAGCTAGTAAGTATTCATAAGTATGGAAAATTGTTGAGTTTGATTCGAGAGCTTGAACAGAAGAGACACTAAACTTTTTTCTAGTATAATAATAAAACTAAAGTTGTTTATTTGATTTATGTTTATTATGTTTATGTTTATGTTGGCGTTACAGCCCATGAAGGACATAAGCCGAGCTTCTCTCAATCACCCATGTTGTGTGTGATTTAATTTTCCCATGGGTGAAAGGGACCTACAGTTTATTGCAGGATCCGAACGGCGAATTTCGAGAAGCTTTTCGTGACAATTTTACTACAGGGGGTTTTGTCAGAACCTCTCTGAGGAGAAGCACCGTGAAAAACCCGTTCGATGACATGGCTGTGTCGGGATTCGATCCTGTGTCATCGGCGTCAGAGGCCAACACACTACCCACTGCGCCACGGTGCTCTCAAGGGTTAACATTGCAAGCTGTAAATCATAATTTATCTTTGCATTCGGATCATAATATCAATCTTGAAATGGATTTTGATCAGGAAGCCTACCAACAACATCTCTTATTTTTTCATTATCATCTGGAACTTCTTCACGTCATAATTCTCGACAAAATTGTAATGTTCTTTCAACGTCTTGTTGGACTCAAACTCTTTCCTTTTCTGTAATATCAGATCTCCAATTTAATGAATTTCATTTCTTCAAGAATACGCCTTCTCATGACGAAATTGAATATGTAGTTACCATTTCTCTCTTATATTCAATGAAACAACGTTCATTCATAATTACGAGAACATATGTATTGCTAGCATGCTAAGTTTTTTTAAAATTTCTTAGGTTTTTAATAAATATTTAAAATTAATTGTACAAAAAAATATGATATTAAGTCGAAAGACATTTAAAAAACAAAAAAATAAATATAGGTTATCTTAGAGCGTCCGCATGGGGCCAGTAAGGTATTTTTAATATAACGTATTAAGTTAATTAAGCTAGTTTAAGTCATTTTGTCTAGCGTAAGATAGCTATAAGTTTAATATTAATAAAAAATGATTTTTTAAACTGAAACTGAAACTGAAACTGAACATATGTATTGCTTTATGTTTCTTTCGCTGTTTTTGTAGTATGTACCTAGAACGAATTGCGTGAGTATGTGTACGTATTTATGCACAGGCCGCTGTGCATGCGGTAGCTGGTGATTTAGCAGTAGATGTTATATATTATACGTGTATGGCGAGCAAACAGAGCAAAGAAGTTGATCGCGATTAATATGGCAAACGCCAGTTTTCATCGCTGTCCCTGCTCAATCCGAGTTGACGCACAGCCTCCGCGTGGCCCCCCCCCTGGATAGCTGCTCTGGCACCCGCCAGGTAGTGAACCAGTGTGTGCAGCGACCCAAGCCCTTGTTCCTGGGGAAAGGGGAACCTGGCCCTCCAGGTTGGGGGTTGTGCTTAGGGGTAACATCCCTATCACGTAAAAATCTACTAGCTCCGAAATAACAACATGCCTCGGATACGGACGGATACAAAGCTGACGACCCCTGCAAACGACTAATGGACTTGAGAGTCTGCAGCTGGAATGTTAGGTACCTTAACAGACCCGGTGCAGGCGATCAATTGGAGCAAGCCCTCAACTGCTATAAAGCAGATATAACCGCACTCCAAGAAGTGTGAAAAACTGCGACATCTACTACGGGAACTGCTACAAGGAGAACAAACAGCGCCTATTCGGATGCGGATTCGTTATTCGAGGAAGGCTCTTAAGCTTCCGAGACATAAGCGAACGCCTCATAACAATCCGCATCAAAGCTAAATTTGGAAACATTAGCTTAATAACGGAAGAAAAGGACGATCGACTCAAAGAAGAATTCTACGATCTCCTAGACAGAACATATGTATGCCCAATGCCCCAGCTACGATACAAAAATAGTCCTAGGAGATTTTAATGCAAAACTGGGCAAAGAGGACATATTTGAGTCGATCATAGGAAAGCATAGCCTCCATAACACCACATGCGACAACGGACTAAGGCTAATCGATTTCCTAGCGGGGCGTAACCTCCTTCTAGCAAGCACGCGATTCTCCCATCTCAACATCCGCAAGGGTACCTGGCGGTCTTATGATCAATCGACCACCAACCAGATTGATCACATTGCGATCGACGCCAGACACTCCTCCTGTATTCTCGACGTACGAACCTTCCGAGGGGCCAACATCGACTCGGACCACTACCTTGTTGAGAGCTGCTCGCGAAATCTATGAGCAAAAGAAGAGAGAGCACGGAAAGCGTGAGATCGAGGAGATGGAGAGATGCTTCCGCAGGAACGACGCCCGTAAGTTTTACAATAAGGTAAAGCGAACATGCCATGGCTACAAAGCCAGAGCGACGGCCTGCAGGGATGAAAATGGGGAACTGGTAGTAGAGTCCAAGTCGATGCTGAGGATTTGGAAAGACCACTTCTGCAGACTGTATAACGGCGATGATAGACAAGATACCGCTGTCAGGCAGATCGAGCCATTCGTAATGGACGACTATGAAACAGAATTCAGTCCACCCGACCTAGACGAAGTCAAAATAGCGATATCAAGACTTAAGTCAAATAAAGCCGCGGGCACAGACGGCCTGTCTGCTGAGCTTCTTAAGGCGGCTGCAGATGAGCTGGTAAGGTGCTTGCACCATCTCATTTGCAAGGTATGGTTGGAGGAAAGCATGCCCGACGAATGGAATCTCAGCATCGTTTGCCCGGTCCATGAGAAAGGAGACCCCTATAACTGCGCCAACTATAGGGTAATAAGTCTCCTTAACATCGCATATAAGATCTTCCCAGCCGTATTGTGTGAACGCCTGAAACCATTTGTGGATAACCTGATCGGCTCTTATCAGTGTGGTTTCAGGCCAGGTAGATCCACAATAGACCAAGTATTTACGCTACGGCAGATATGATGAGCTATACAAAGCCATGTCTAGTTTTAACATCCCTGCCAAGACAGAATCAGTCTTGCCAACCGCTGTGTTCTTTGGGCTTAAGAGCCAATTGAGAAGTAGACTCCATTCTCGGACAACTAAGGTGACACTATATAAGACCTTAATCATCCCAGACCTCCTTTACGGCGCAGAGGCTTGGACCTTAACAAAAGCGGATGAAGATGCCCTTGGTCGTTTCGAGAGGAAACTTCTGCGTACTATCTACGGTCCCATTTGTTCAAACGGTGTATGGAGGAGAAGATACATATAACGAAGAAATGTACGGGTTGCACAGCGACATCGGCCTGGTACGACGTCTACGGATACAGCGTCTAAAGTGGCTAGGCCATGTAGGGCGCATGGAAAATACAGCTCCGACCCGAAGAGTCTTCGAATCCACTCCGGAAGGAAGGCGCGGCAGAGGACGGCCGCATCATCGGTGGCGCACGCAGGTGGAAGGGGACCTTAACCAACTGGGCGTGCGGCGCTGGAAACAGCTGGCCCAAGACCGTGCCAGCTGGAGACGCTTGTTGGTTGAGACCCAGGTTCACCAAGGGCCGTAGCGCCACCTAAGTAAGTAAGTAAGATATGCCTTCGCTGCTGACCAAGCGCAACAAGTCGTACTCGCAGCTATAGATATACTATTAACATTAGCATGTCGGCGACGCGAACCCATACGTTTTTCGTCTACCGTATTTTTGCACAATACGTCATCTGTATAGCTAAAGATATACTGCCATAAGCAGTGACGCGACCACACGAGATTTCACCCATCCAAAAAGCGCATAACGCTCACATGTATAGTATATGTATGCGAGCATGTCGGTGACGCGAACCAATAAGATTATCCCCTACCAAAAAATGCCCAACGCAGCTAAAGAAGTTTTCACTTCAAAAATTATTTTTTTAATGTAATTCTGTAACGTCGGCCTCATATGTGTCGATGCCCCCACGGAAAACAAGGATGACTCCATCAAAGATGATTTCTTCGATCTCCCAGGCACAACATATGCCAAATGCCCCAGCTATGACACTACATACTAGGAGCCACTATTGTTGATGTTCGTACTTTCCGCGGAGTGAGCATCAACTCAGACCACTATGACGTCGGAAAACTACTATCGCCGGGAATCGCCAGTGCCTTTGCCAACCGCGTCTCGTTTAAGTTCTCCGATACACATCAATTCTCCACTCAGTCAGTAGGGCAACAATGGAGCATGTGCAAGCAAGCCCTTGCTTGCCAAGTATTGACGAAATACTTGGTTCGATGACGAGTGTAGAAGGATTCATGCAGAAAAACAGGAGGCATACATACAACGCCTCACTACACAAAAAAGCAAGAGCAGTTCGTGAGCTTTACGAGCTTAAAAGAAGGGACGAACATAGGAAAAAAGAAAAAGCACGAGTATCAGCAAGATGATTGAAAACTTGGAGAAGTGCTACTGCAGGCACGACGTTCGAAGGTTTTATCGACAGATAAAATGAATGTCTCAGCGCTATAAACCCCGAACGGAAGCTTGTAAGGATGAGGACGGACACCTTGTAGTAGTATCGCAGTCGATGCTGAGCGTTTGGAAAATCCCCTTCTGCAGACTGCATAACGGAGGAGACAGCCAACATACCGCCGTCAGGCAGAATGATATATTTCTTTACGACGAAGATCGGAGAGAATACCGTCCCCCTGACCGCGAAGTTGAGATTGCCATGTCGCAACTTAAGTCGAATAAAACTGCTGGCGCAGATGGACTGTCTGGAAAGCAGCCGGGGGTGGGCTGGTTAGGAGAATGCACCGGCTCATCTCTAAGATATGGTGAGAGGAAAGCATGCCCAAATCTCAGCATTGTTTGCTCGATCCACAAAAAAAGGGGAACCCTTTGACTGCCCCAAATACAGAGGAACAAGTCTCCTTAATGTCGCATATAAGATCTTCGGTGCAGTTTTGTGTGAATGCCTGAAACAGTTCGTAAATAAACTGATGGGTCCTAATCAGTGTGGCCGCAGGGCCAGGGCAGTCCACCATCGACCAAATCTTCCCACTTCGGCAGATCCTGAAGAAAACCAATGAATTTCAATTCGACACTCACCATCTATTGGTCGATTTCAAAGCCAGATACGACAGCGTAATTAGAGACGAGCTATATAACGCCATGATCACTTTTGACATTCTTGCTAAGCTCGTCAGACTTTGCAGGATGACTCTGGAGAACGCTCGCTGCTCCATCCGAATCGGTGGAGAACTGACCGGTAGTTTCGAACTCAAAAATGGATTTAGACAGAGCGATGCGCTGTCGTGTGATTTTTTTAAACATCATACTAGAAATGATTGTGCAAAAGTCACAGGCCAATAGAAGAGGCACAATCTATTTCAAATCCTCGAAACTCCTTGCGTACGCCGACGACATTGAGATACATATGTAATAGGTAGATCAAAGCGGGATGTTAATGAGGCGTTCGCGAGTATTGAGATGGAGGCGGCAGAAATTGGTTTGGCAGTTAATGAGGGCAAGACTAAATATCTGCTGTCATCGAAAAAGGACATTTACGTCTTCGCCAGAACGTGCATATTGCCAGATATAAATTTGAGGTAGTTTAGGGCTTCATATACCTCCGCAGTGACCTGGAACAACGCCACCAGATTCGAAATCAAGCGCAGGATTACTCTAGCGAACCGTTTTAATTTGGCCTTTCCTTTTTTTTCTTTTTTGGAGGCTTCTGCTATCTGTTGAAGCACTCAGACGCAAATACTGGTCCAATGTACTCCAGACAGACACCTTACATTACTGTATTTTCCCGGTTTTCCGAAGAAAATTTTGAAGAAGCTTCAGTGATGTAGAGCTAAAAGATTCGGCACACACCACGTCGGCCCCAAGGGTGCGCCACCGTGCACGAGCAAAGGCGGGACAGTTACAGAGAAAATGCTCTGCAGTGTCATCCTCCTCGCAACATGCAGCACAGATAGGCGTCGCACTTATGCCAAGCACGCAAAGGTGCTTAGCAAAAGTGTAATGGCCCGTAGTGGCTACCACAAGTCTTCTGCAGTCGATTTTCCTTAAAGGAAGGAAAAATGCTGCGGACTTTTTGTAGACATTAGGGCATACGCGCTTTGTCATCCTGCATTCTGGATCATTCCTCCATCTACAGTTGTGTGTATTAAACGCCCAGCCGTTAATGTAGGAATTAACCGTGGACGCAGGTAGACCTAGAGCGGGTTCAGGTCCTGAGAAGCTCTCCTCTGAACCCATTCTGACGAGTTCATCAGAGAACTCATTTCCTGGGATCCCAGAGTGACCTGGAGCCCATACAAGACTTGATGGATTTAGTCTACCGACTCTGTTCAAGAAGGACTTGAGTTCCAACACTAATTTGGAGCCAGTTAAGGGGTTGCACACAGCTTTGAGTGCAACTTGGCTGTCACTGCAGACGCAAGCGCCCCTTGCGCCTCTTGTGTTCTTTTTTACTGTTTGAGTGCAATAGTAGGCTTGTCGAGAGCATAGAACTGACTGCAAAGTTTGCGGCTGGCAGATTGGCCGTGTCTAAAGAGCTTACAACTGAAATGAGTATGGGAAATCGATGGCGAGACAGACTATATATGTATGAATGTACAAGAGGATTATTACAAGCTTCATATCCTCCACGAGTTCAAAATAAGAAAAGGTTCCCAATATGTTCAACGCATTCAAAATCTAAACATTGGTAAGAATATTTAGCTTAGATCGGCATATGGCAAATGCGTAAATATTGTTTTTTTGATCGTACACTTGAGCATATTATTCTTACTTTTTTCTATGATTAAATATTGAATTTTCATTGACGTCTTTTGCAAGTTTGCTTCTGTCTGTTTCATTTCTAGTTTCGAAGATATGTTTAATCGAATACGGTAAGAAATACAACATGCCTACTTCTCCTATGATCTGTGGGGGAAAGTACAATACTGTGGGTACTGCGAGAGACACGTAAAATCTTCCGGAAGCACTTCAAAGTGAAGGCAACACAATTCCGCTTGATCAAAGAGCCAAACATATCTGTAGGCATCTGAACAAAACAGTTCAGGTAATCATTATCTGAAAATATTGTGTTTGCTCCCATCATTTACTTAAAATCCACTTGTTATCAAAAATCGGCAAAACCCCCGGTTTTACTTACCTGGCGCTACCTGGCAACACTTCAACATTCAAGAACTCAAATGATTGTCCAAATTCTGAGCAGATACAGTGACTCTAAGTTAAAATGGAACAAGGCGAAAAGAAAGAATAAATGATATATATCTACTAGAGTAAAAAAAATAACTAATTCATTTAAAGATTTAATAATTAAGACTAACAAAATAAACATAGGAATTCAATTTGAAATCTAAGTTACAAAATATGAACAACAATATCAAAAAAAAGCAATAAAGCGATCTCAAAGTTGTAATGGAACACACCTACAAAGTTTATGTCACTTTTCAGGGAACTGTGATTTACCATGCTTTTCTATTGCAAATGACGTAGGAGATCCTCAGTTAACAGTCAGATTTAAATTGTCTTGTGTTCTTGAGGAAATGTGAGAATGGCGCCACAAACACCAGTTGAATTGTGAAAAATCATAATTCGTCTTTCTAGAAATAGCAAAACTGTGAGAGAAATCGCAGATATTTAAAGAAGAGGTCCAACAGTAGTATTTAACATTGTAGAACGTTACAAGGAATATAGGAGTATAGCAATAAACCTAAACCAAATTTTCGGGGAAATATTTACGGGAGCAGAAGAGCGTTGGTTATTACTTACTTACTTAGGTGGCGCTACGGTCCGTGGTGAGCCTGGGCCTCAACCAACAAGCGTCTCCAGCCGGCATGGTCATTGGCCAGCTGTTTCCAGTGCTGTACGCCCAGTTGGTTGAGGTCCCCTTCCACCTGTGTGCGCCACCGCTGAGGCGGCCGTCCTCTGCCGCACCTTCCTTCCGGAGTGGATTCGAAGACTTTTCGGGTCGGAGCTGTATCTTCCATGCGCTCTACATGGCCTAGCCACCTTAGACGCTGTATCCGTAGACGTCGTACCAGGCCGATGTCGCTGTACAACCCGTACAGTTCTTCGTTATATCTTCTCCTCCATACACCGTTTGAACAAACGGGACCGTAGATAGTGCGCAGAATTTTCCTCTCGAAACGACCAAGGGCATCTTCATCCGCTTTTGTCAAGGTCCAAGCCTCTGCGCCGTAAAGGAGGACTGGGATGATCGAGGTCTTATATAGTGTCACCTTGGTTTTCCGAGAGAGGGCTCTACTTCTCAATTGCCTCTTGAGCCCAAAGAAACAGCGGTTGGTAAGAGTGATTCTGCGTTTTATCTGAGCGCTGGTGTTATTGTCGCTGGTCATCAGTGAGCCAAGGTAGACGAATTCCTTGACCACTTCAAAGTTATATCCGCCGTATTGGCCGGTGACGTTCTGGCCAATACGTCGGTGTTGTCCGTCTCTTTTAGATGAAAGCAGATATTTGGTTTTACCCTCATTAACCTTGAGACCCATCTTAGGCGCTTCTACCTCAATGCTCACGAAAGCCTCATTGACGTCTTGCTGTTTTCGTCCAATGACGTCAATATCGTCGGCGTACGCAAGCAATTGCGTAGACTTGAAATAAATCGTACTTCTTGTATTGGCCATTGACTCTAGCACGATCTTTTCAAGCACGATGTTGAAAAAGTTGCACGACAGCGCGTCGCCCCGCCTAAATCCTTTTTTAACATCAAAGGTCTCGGTTTGCTTATTACCGACCTTAATGGAGCAGCGAGAATCTTCTTTTTCCTCCTCAGAAGCGCATGCTCCTCCTTTCTTTTTCTGTTCATAGAGCTCGCGGGCAGCTCTCGTCCGTCGATGCTAGAGGCTTGTTCAAGTTCAAAATCAAGTTACTCGCAACGGATAGTCCGTCGTTTCCTAGAAGCGGCTTCTATCTGGATCTTATGCTGATCGATCGCGACTGTCTACGGACCGTCGACTACGACAGGGACGATTACGGACCCGGTGCCGTAATCCAAATACCGGACGAGTTTGCAGAAGTGGCAGAGTATGTCCAAACGCATCCCTACAATTATAGTAGGGCACGTTGGCCGTTCAGCGGGGTTCTGACAAAACCCCCTGTAGTAAAATTGTCATGAAAAGCTTCTCGAAATCCGCGTTTCGGAACCGGCAATAAAACTGTAGGTCCCTTTCACCTAAGTGAAAATGAAATCACACACAACATGGGTGATTGAGAGAAGCTCGGCTCAGGTTCTTCATGGACTGTAACGCCAAAATACATACGTTGGTCACGCTTTACCAATTGCCTGACAAAAGCACTCACTTCGAGCGCCTCCTCCCCACCGACCAACAGGAACCTGTCAAACGATGGAATTGACAGGCCTTATACAAGTGGACGGAATAATTAAACAGACGATGGACGGAACGATACTACGCCAACGGCATCACCATACCACTCCTATCAAGACTCAAATTCTTGCATAGTTTACCGACCGACAAAACTCGGAGGTCAGGGCACTGAAGTCGCTGATTTAAAATCTCCATGATCAAGGCAATTAGAAAATATCTGTAAGTCTGCACTGGAACAACAAAATCCAACAGCGCGAATATGTTCCCACAGATAAATAAATTATTTAGGAGAAAAAATCAGAACGACATTCAGGATCTCAAACTTCCGAGAACGTCCGACAATGAACGTCTACTGCGTGATCGAGGATCCTCAGGAGAGATTGGCAACAGTGGGTGCGGTCTTCCAGGAAGTGTACAAGGTGAATGAAAGCATTCGCCCGAACCAAAACTTGGAGAACAGAGCCCTGTTAAACCACTTCTATCTACGAAACGATATTGAACATTGGCGATCCGAGAACCACGGTTTCATCAGGTTCATTGACGATTTCACGGCAAACAATGCAGTCACCAATGAAGGGGCTACCCCACTATTCGTTTCGACGGACGACCTCCAACTGATCTTCATGTCACTCAGAAAGAAAAAATTCGCGGGTATTGATGGTGTATCTAATGTTGTGCTCAGGCACCTCCTACCAGTGACTATAGAGAGGTATACCATCCTGTTTAACAATGAACAGAATAATGCATATTATCCGGTGCATTGGAAAACGGCGGTGGTCCAACAAATCCCTAAGAGGGGCAAAGATTCCTCTAAGCCCTGTCTAAATGGGCTAAGGACAAAAATATCATTCCTTATTACCAATTCGATTTCATACATGCCCCGTCGAAACTCGTCTCGGATATCCAATGAAACAAATGCAAGAATCACTGAACGGATGCCTGCCTAGTTGATTTGGAAAACGCCTTCGACACCGTATGGTTGGAAGGACTCTATTACAAGCTCAAACAGTTGGGCATAAGTAAACCATGAGAGCTCATGAGAGCACCGTGGCACAGTGGGTAGTGTGTTGGCCTCTGACACCGATGACACGGGATCGAATCCCGACCCAGCTATGTCGTCGAACGTGTTTTTCACGGTGTTTCTCCTCACCGGGGTTCTGACAAAACCCCCTGTAGTAAAATTGTCATGAAAGGCTTCTCGAAATTCGCCGTATAAAATTTCGGATAAGGGGAAAACGTGCTTCCTCCAGAATTAACTGGTTTCTAAAACAATTGAGAGGTGTCTCAATTGTTTCAATGGTGTAAGTCAATGACATTTCGCTATGAACAGTGGCGGCATCAGATTCGGGCTCATTTTGCAGCGCATTTACGTTTTGTTGAGAGAGCGCATCCGCAACACAATTTTCTTTCCCAGGTTTATAATGAATTTTAGCGTTATGTTCGCCAATGAACGCTTTCCATCGTTTAATCTTTGCATTGGGATTTCTATCAGAAACCGCGAATGCCAGCGGTTGGTGGTCGGTAAAAATGTTAATATCCCTAGTTCCATAGAGATAGTGTTTAAGCTTACCTAAGGCCCATACTATGGCTAGCAATTCCCTATCATTTGTTGCGTAATGCATTTCACTATCTTTGAATGTCCTTGATATCATTGTGATAGGTTTGCCATTTTGAGAGAGCACTCCACCGATGCCGTGTGCTGACGCATCCGTTGTTAAATCGAATGGCCTTTTAAAGCTGGGTACATGAGCATGACATCTTCGGATGCTAACACTTTCCTTAGTCTCTCAAATGCATTACGCTGTGCTTCATTAAATTTGATACAAATCTTTCTGGATGCGTGCTTACTCACAGAACCATTTTTACCCTTTAACATATCGGTCAGTGGTCTTGCTATTGAGGCGAAATCCTTAACAAAACATCTATAGTAACTAGCCAATCCCAAAAAGAACCTGAGAGCGAACAGGTTATTTGGTTCGGCGTACTCTTGAATAGCTCTCACTTTTTCGGGGTCTGTCTTCGCTCCCCCTCTAGTTACTATAAAGCCAAGGTACTCTACGGCTTCTTTAAAAAATCGTGTTTTTTCGCGGGACACCTTCATATTGGCATCACATAACCTTTTTAGGACCCAATCTATGTGTTCAATATGGTCAAACTCCTTCTCGGAAAAAATGATAACGTCATCTACGTAAACATAACACGTCTTGCCGATCTCTTCCCGCAAGACGTCATCAATTGCTCTCCGAAAAATGCTTCCAGCATTCTTCAGACCGAATGGCAGTCGACAGAATTCATATTTCCCTCCATTTTGAAAAGGATGTTTTTCACGATCTTGTTCCGCGAGGACAATTTGGTGGTAACCTGACTTCAGATCCAACGTCGTGAAAAATTTTGCTTTCCCCAAGTTAGCCAGAATCACTGAAATGTTAGGCATTGGATACTTATCAGAGATGGTGCGTTCGTTGAGCTTTCTGAAGTCAACTCATCGTGGCCTTTTTTATCTACGACCCAGGTTGGATTGTTGTACGGGGACCTCGAGGGCCTGATAATCTTGTTTCGAAGTAACTCCTTTATCTCTTTGTTTACGAATTCTGCCACCCCCATCGGGTGCGGGTATTGTTTTGAATAAATGGAGTTGTCGTCTTCGGTACGTATGGTAGCCACACCCGAAGTATTAAATGGCAACAGCTCGTTAGAGTCTGTGAAAGCGTTAATCCGTTTTAGAATCATGCTTTTAAATTCATCTTGAACTATTTTCGGTACTCGGATATCATCAACTATTGTAAAGTGGACGTCTTCACAAATATGGTACTGAAGGTCCTCCGACGTAACACCGTAATTTATCTTGTGGGCCTTTAAATCAATACTTGCGCCCACTTGAGTTAACAGGTCAAAACCCACGATTCCGTCAAATGATGTTAAAGCATCTAACAGGAAAAATGGGGACGTCGTTCCAAATATGCTTATTAAACATTTTTCTTTGATTTTGTTTGAGCCATGCACAGAACTCACTGTGAAAGGAGAGTCGACCGGAACTATGCACTTCAGCTCCCGTGCTTTACATAGTTTTTTCCCGCTCCTGTGTCGATAAGGAACCTTAATGTTCTCCCGGCCAACTTCCGCTCGACGAACGGTAGCCGGGAGCGTTCTCTAAACAATGAACGGAATCCCTTTCATAATCCGCTGCATCTTCAGAGTCGATTTCTGCTACAGCTTAAGAGGCTATGTATGCATAATTCGTAGGACTTCGGTCAATGTGTTGCTGATTAAGAGTATTAACCCGTTGTCTCCTCTGATCAGTCACACGTCCTGAAGTGTATTGGGTCTTATTTCCCTGTGGGTAGTTGCCATGGCGGCGGGAACCCTGAAATCTTTTGTCTTCTGTTGGGATTCGAAACTTCGACCAAGTAGGATCGATGTCCATATATTCAGGGCTACCCCTTTGGGAATTGCTGTCACCAGAGTGCTGTTTAGGCGAACCTCGGTATGAATTACTTTGTCCCTGAGCTCGAAAATAATGCGAATTCTTTTCCAGATTGGTACTTTTGTCATAGTACTGCGGGTAATTATCTCCCCGATGCGATAAGATTTTTTGGTTTTTAGTTCTCTCAACTTTGTCCTCGATTCTTTTAACATAGTTGGTTGCAAAGACATAACGATCGTTATGCGCCTCTGCCTCCTGAGCTAGTGCCAAAGCGGTTGGCAGATCTTTAGGTTGAGCTGGAAATACGGCTATTCTAAGAGATTTTTTCAAACCGGAAACAAATGTATGTAGTGCATCGCTTCTAAATTTTTCATTAAGGACGGCCGCTGCTACAGCGTCGTGGGTCATTAAGGTCTTGTTTATTATCAGTATTAGTTTTTTTCCTATATCATCATAATATTGTAAAAGAGTCAGATCGCCTTGTCGAAGAGTATCTAACTCTTGTTGTATTACGCGCACTGGAGTCTTATCAGAGTAAGTAAAATCTAACCTAGCTATGATAGCTCTGAAATTGAGGACAGTACTAAAGGAGGAGAGGACAGAATTTGCCGAGCCCCTAATTTTGTTACGAATAATGGTGACGGCTTGATAATACCTCGAACTGCCATTATATGGCTCAAACAGCTCATAGGCAGCCGTTGCCGCTTGTCGCCAAGAAATATAGTCTTCTTGTTGATGATCGAATTCTGGAATTGATTTAACAATATCCAGGGGCTCGTCGCAACTTATCCCCGGCACAATATTAATCTTTTTATAATTTTCTACTTCAGGGACTGTACATCTCAAACTGCTGACCTCATTCCTAACCTCATTCAGCTTTGCGTCAAACTCTTGTTTTATTTGCGCTGCTTGTATTGCTAACGCATTTGATACAGCGACTTCTATAACTGACCGTAACTGTTGTTCGTTCATGTTTAAGTTAGTCTCTAGTGGGTCTCTTATTTCAAGATCTCTCGCTCGTTCAGTTAGTTCCTGAAGCGTATTGTCGTCGTTGTTACAGCTATCTTCTTGATAGCTAATGTCACAATCAAAAGTATAGGTCGAATTAATCATTTATAAATGCTGCAAGCATACAGCAAAACTACAGTTATACACCTATATATGAACGAGAATGCAAGATATATTGCTATCATATACATACATACAATATGCTACCGTACTAATGACAACAACTCTAAATCTATTCCAGTTAGTCAATCACTTACATGGTAATTTGTCGATGGTATCAAGAATAAATATATATATATAAATATTAAATATATAAATATTGTCTTCTGATTTTCACCAGGTAGGCTGCTGGTTGGGATGGGTAGATGCTGTCCAGAGTGCACCTGCGGCTCTGGTGACGCTTGCTCCGTTATTTTCTTAAACAGTTATGTCTATCTTGGCGGTATGCCGCTCGTCAGCGTACTCTTTGTTAAATTTTAATTATTTTAATATTTTATTTAACTTTGTGTCAATGTGGGTTCCAGTTTATGAGTTGGGCGCCAATTATTTATGGTTTGGGTACACCTTAATCCACTTAATCAATTAATTCATTAAAACACATATATATTTACAGTTCAACACCAAGTACGTGTTTATTGCCGAACGATTGAGTTAAAACTAAAACCTAAACTAAGTACACTATACACATAATAACTAACTCTCCTCTCTGGTACGGCGTAATGTTTGCGGATTGATTGGAGAGTTGAGTGTTGTGGGAGTAGCACTCAGATTTAGTTTGAGTGTTACTGGATAACTTGAGTGTTATAGTTAACTTATATACTATTAACATTAGCATGTCGGCGACGCGAACCCATACGTTTTTCGTCTACCGTATTTTTGCACAATACGTCATCTGTATAGCTACAGATATACTGCCATAAGCAGTGACGCGACCACACGAGATTTCACCCATCCAAAAAGCGCATAACGCTCACATGTATAGTATATGTATGCGAGCATGTCGGTGACGCGAACCAATAAGATTATCCCCTACCGAAAAATGCCCAAAGCGGCTTAAGAAGTTTTCACTTCAAAAATTATTTTTTTAATGTAATTCTGTAACGTCGGCCTCATATGTGTCGATGCCCCCACGGAAAACAAGGATGACTCCATCAGAGATGATATCTTCGATCTCCCAGGCAGAACATACGCCAAATGCCCCAGCTATGACACTACATACTAGGAGCCACTATTGTTGATGTTCGTACTTTCCGCGGAGTGAACATCGACTCAGACCACTATGACGTCGGAAAACTACTATCGCCGGAAATCGCCAGTGCCCTTGCCAACCGCGTCTCCCTAAAGTTCTCCGATACACATAAATTCTCCACTCAGTCAGTAGGGCAACAATGGAGCATGTGCAAACAAGCCCTGAAGAGCATAATCATAGAAGTGCTGGGCTTTCAAGCCCCACCACGACGAAATACTTGGTTCGATGACGAGTGTAGAAGGGTTCATGCAGAAAAACAGGAGGAACACAAGGCCTCACTTCACAAAAAAACAAGAGCGGCTTGTGATCTCTACGAGGGGACGCACATAAGAAAAAAGAAAAAGCACGAGATCAGCAAGGCGATTAAAAACTTGGAGAAGTGCTACATCAGGCACGACGTTCGAAAGTTTTATCGACAGTTTTACCGACAGCGCTATAAAGCCCGAACGGAAGCGTGTAAGGATGAGAACGGACACCTTGTAGTAGAATCGCAGTCGATGCTGAGAATTTGGAAAAACCCCTTCTACAGACTGCATAACGGAGATGACAGCCAACATACCGCCGTCAGGCAGAATGGTCCATTTCTGACCACGAAGTTGGGATTGCCATGTCGAAACTTAGGTCGAATAAATCTGCTGGCGCAGAGGGACTGTCTGCTGACTGTCTGCAAAGCAGCCGGGGCGGGCTGGTTAGGAGAATGCACCGGCTCATCTCTAAGATATGGTGAGAGGAAAGCATGCCCAAATCTCAGCATTGTTTGCTCGATCCACAAAAAAGGCGAACCCTTTGACTGCGCCAAATACAGAGGAATAAGTCTCCTTAATGTCGCATATAAGATCTTCGGTGCAGTTTTGTGTGAATACCTGAAACCGTTCGCAAATAAAGTGATGGGTCCTTATCAGTGTGGCCGCAAGGCCAGGGCAGTCCACAATCGACCAAATCATCACACTACGGTAGATCCTGAAGAAGACAAATTAATTTCAAGTCGGCACTCACCATCTTTTAGTCGACTTCAAAGCCACATACGACAGCGTAATTAGAGACGAGCTATATAACGTCATGATATATAACGCAGGATGACTCTGGAGAACGCTCGCTGCTCCATCCGAATCGGTGCAGAACTGACCGATAGTTTCGAAGTCAAAATTGGATTTAGACAGAGCGATGCGCTGTCGTGTGATTTTTTTAACATCGTACTAGAAATGATTGTGCAAAAGTCACAGGCCAATAGAAGAGGCACAATCTATTTCAAATCCTCGAAACTCCTTGCATACGACGACATTGACATACATAATAGGTAGCGGGATGTTAATGAGGCGTTCGCGAGTATTGAGATGATATCTGCTGTCATTTAGCATTTAATTTTTTTTTTTTTTAAGGCTTCTGCTACCTGTTGAAGCACTCAGACGCAAATACTGGTCCAATGTACTCCAGACAGACACCTTATATTTCTGTATTTTCCCGGTTTTCCGGAGAGAAGCTTCAGTGATGTAGAGCTAAAAGATTCGGCACAGACCACGTCGGTCCCAAGGGTGCGCCACCGTACACGAGCAAAGGCGGCACAGTTACAGAAAAAATGCTCTGCTGTGTCATCCTCCTCGCAACATGCAGCGCAGATAGGCGTCGCACTTATGTCAAGCACGCAGAGGTGCTTAGCAAAAGTGTAATGGCCCGTAATGACTACCACAAGCCTTCTGCAGTCGAATTTCCTTAAAGACAGGAAAAATGCTGCGGACTTCTTGTAGACATTAGGGCATACGCCCTTTGTAATGCTGCATTCTGGATCATTCCTCCATCTACAGTTGTGTGTATTAAACACCCCGCCGTTAATGTGGGAATTAACCGTGGACGCAGGTAGACCTAGAGCGGGTTCAGGTCCTGAGAAGCCCACTCATTTCCTGGGATCCCAGAGTGGCCTGGAGCCCATACAAGACTTGATGGATTTAGTCTACCGACTCTGTTCAAGAAGGACTTGAGTTCCAACACTAATTTGGGGCCAGTTAAGGGGTTGCACACAGCTTTGAGTGCAACTTGGCCGTCACTGCAGACGCAAGCGCCCCTTGTGTTCTTTTTTACTGTTTGAGTGCAATAGTAGACTTGTCGAGAGCATAAAACTGACTGCAAATCTTGCGGCTGGCAGATTGGCGCCGTGTTTAAAAAGCTTATAACTGAAATGAGTATGGGAAATCCACGGCGAGACAGACTATATATGTATGAATGTACAAGAGGGTAATTAGAAGCTTCATATCCTCCACGAGTTCGAAATAAGAAAAGGTTATCAATATGTTCAACGCATTCAAAGTCTAAACATTGGTAAGAATATTTAGCTTAGATCGGCATATGGCAAATGCGTAAATATTGTTTTTTTGATCGTACACTTGAGCAAATAGCCAAACATATCTGTAAACATCTGAACAAAACAGTTCAGGTAATCATTATCTGAAAATATTGTGTTTGCTCCCATTATTTACTTAAAATCCACTTGTTATCAAAAATCGGCAAAACCCCCGGTTTTACTTTCCTGGCGCTACCTGGCAACACTTCAACATTCAAGAGCTCAAATAATTGTCTAAATTTTGAGCAAATACAGTGACTCAAAGTTAAAATGGGACAAGGCGAAAAGAAAGAATAAATGATATATAACTACTAGAGTAAAAAAATTAATTAATTCATTTAAAGATTTTATAATTAAGACTAACAAAATAAACGTAGGAATTCAATTTGAAATCTAAATTATAAAATATGAGCAATAATATCAAAAAAAAAAAAAGCAATAAGGCGATCTCAAAGTTATAATGGAACGCACCTACAAAGTTTATGTCACTTTTCAGGGAACTGTGATTTACCATGCTTTTCTATTGCAAATGACGTAGGAGATCCTCAGTTAACAGTCAGATTTAAATTGTCTTGTGTTCTTGAGAAAATATGAGAATGGCGCCACAAACACCAGTTGAATTGTGAAAAATCATAATTCGTCTTTCTAGAAGTAGCAAAACTGTGCGAGAAATTGCAGATATTTAAAGAAGAGGTCCAACAGTAGTATTTAACATTGTTAAACGTTACAAGGAATCTACAGAGTATAGCAATAGACCTAAACCAAATTTTCGGGGAAATAAAATTCCCATATTAGGCTAGTGTACTAGCCGAAAAACATCTTGGTGGAAAAGCAAACTCAGAAACTGTGAGAATTGTCCTAAGAAGGCACAAGTTTAATGGCAGAGTAGCCTCTACGATTAGCCTCTCTTATTAGCAACCTCTTATTAGCAAAATTAATAAAAAGAAAGACAAGGATTTTTCGCTCTGGAACCATGTCATTTTTGCCGATTAGAGCAGATTTGACGTGTTTGGATCAGATGGTAGGTCATACGTGTGGAGAAGTACCAATGAGGAGCTTAAGCAAAATAACTTGAGGCCATTAATAAAAAATGGCGGTGGCTCTCTGAATGTATATATATGGTCCCATGTCGGCTTAAGGTCCAGAAAACCTTCACATAGTTGAAGGTATAATGGACCAGGATATGTACCTCGAAATTTTGTAATCGAATTTGAGAGAAAGTGCAAAAGCATTGGAATCAAAGACGAATTTTATTTTTATTAAGACAGCGATCCCAAATAAAAGCCCATCGTGTTAGAAGTTGGCTGTTATACAACTGCCCCCACGTTTTGAATACACCGCCTCGGTCTCCCGATCTAAACACTATTGAGCACTAATGGAGTTATTTAGAGGAAAAGCTAAAAAAAATTGATTTCAAACGTAAACCCACTTAAGGTGGCTTTAATCGAAGAATGGACAAATATTGAATCCTACTACCGAAACTTGTGGAATCTATGCCAGCTCGCTTAGCAGTAGGAAAGATACAAAAAGGTTGCCAACTAGGTCTTAACTTTTGCAAAATGGGTTATAATTACATATAGTAATTACAATGGTTTTTTTTTTTTTTTTTGTTCCATTATAACTTCGAGATCGCTTTATTCCTTTTTTTGAGTCATTGTGTTTATTTTTTTCGTCTTAATTATTAAATCTTTAAATGATCTAATAAATTATTTTTGCTCCAGTACATATATAAACTATTATCTTTCATTTATTCTTTCTTTTCGCCTTGTTCCATTTTAACTTTGAGCCACTGTTAATAAAAAAAAACACGAAAAAAAAAGAAAAGTAAACAAGGGAAAATTGGAATTGAAGTCACATCGTAGATACAAGTGCCCATAATGTATATAAAGCGCTTGCTCAGATCGAATGAGCTGTAGATACTCGTATTGTGTTCACTGATACAGTTCCATTCTTCAAGAATTTTTATCAAAATGATGTTCTTCAGATATTTTGCTCTAATTGCCTTTCTCGTGCTTTGCCTCACGGCACTGAGTGACGCTGGTGTTGTCAAGGATATCGGGGAAGCAACCGTAAGTTTCTCACACATGCACTTTTATAGTACAGCATGCTCGTCGCATTACTCGTATACATGATACACTTCGTTTCTTTAATGTCTGCAGAAAGAAGCCGCCCATACAGTAGATCATTTGGGACACGATGTAGGTAAAGCCGTCAACACGGCTGCACAGGTGGCGGAGATTGTCGGCGGGATTGCTAAAGTTGGCGCTTTGCTGGCTCTTATATTTTGAGAATAAATAAAAAAAATATTTTGAATATATGTATAAAGAAGCGTTATAGGCAAGAACTTTTTAAATTATAGTTCCGGTTCAGCTTAAGTTGTGTCCTTAAACTATGCTCAACTATTTTCAGTAGAGTCTATGATTTATTATTCCTTTACACTTTCCTTCAACCCAAATGAGGCCAAAGACTAGACTGCAAATGCCAGTGTGTTACACAACTCGCAGAAGTGTGTTAGATGACACATACACATGACTCTAATTAGACCTTAAGTGACCTAAGTTTGATGCGCTACAGTTCGAGGTGTACCAGGGCCGCATTCAACAGGCCTCTCCAGCCGGCACGATCTTTGGCCAGCCGCTTCCAGTGCCGCACGCCCAGTTGGTTGAGGTCCTTTCCACCTGTGCGCGCCACCTTAGATGCGGTCGTCCCCTGCTGCGTTGTCCCTCGGGGTTGGAGTCGAAGACTCTTCGGGCCGAAGCGATGATGTCCATTCGATCTACATGGCCTAGCCATCTTAGACGTTGGATCCGAAGACGTCTAACTAGGCCGATAACGCTGTACAACCCGTACAGTTCTTGGTTGAATCTCCTTCTCTACTCTCCGTTTACACAAACGGGCCGAAACACTGCACGCAGAATTTTCCTCTCGAAACGTCCAAGAGCCTCCTCATCCGCTTTTGATAACGTCCAATCCTCAGCGCTATAGAGGAGGATCGGGATGATTAAAGTCTTGTAGTGGGATATCATAGTTTTTTGAGAGAGGGCTCTACTACTCAATTGCCTCTCTTTCGTCTTCGTCCATTGTTCGTCCATTGTTCGCTCTGCTCTGACTATCACGGCCGTTATACAATCTGCAGGAGTGGTCCTTCCACAATCTCAGCATCGACTGTGACTCCACTACTAGTTGTCCGTGCTCATCCTTGCAGGCTTCTGCCCTGCTGTTCGTTTTACCTTTTGGTAAAATTTTCGAACATCGTTCCTGCAGTAACATCTCTCCATCTCCTCGATCTCGCGCTCCTCGTGCTCCTTCTGTTTCCTCCTCAGAAGCACATGCTCCTTCCTCCTTTTCTGTTCATAGAGCTCGCGGGCAGGTCTCGTCCATCGATGCTAGAGGCTTGTATTGTGTGTACCCCCCTTCAGAATGGAAGGAAGATGTACATAGTGTCGTGTCGGCCTATGCACCCGAAGCACCTCAACCCAACATCTTTATTACAGAGCTCGAGACACTCTTTCGTTTTTTGCGCCTGAGCTCGGCGGAGAATTATTTCGTTTTGGTCGGGGAATTGAATGCCAAGCAAAGTGATTGGGGAAATAATGTACTCGAGACCAGAGGGAGCCCACTAAGCCAATGGTGGGATCTGCGCAACATTGGGTACAAAATCTGGATCTTATGCTGATTGACTCGCGACTAAGACTGGCTGACACGAACGAATGGTCTACGAACTGTCTACGGACCGTCGACTACGACAGTGACGATTACGGACTCGGTGCCGTAATCCAAATACCGGGCGAGTTTGCAGAAATGGCAGAGTATGTCCAAACGCATCCCTACGATTATAGTAGGGCATGTTGGCCACGCTTTACCAACTGCCTGACAAGAGCACTCACTTCGAGCGCCTCCTCCCCACCGACCAACAGGAACCTGTCAAACGATGAAATTGACAGGAACCTTATATGTACAAATGGACGGAATAATTAAACAGACGATGGACGGAACGATACTTCGCCAACGGCATCACGATACCACTCCTATCAAGACTCAAACTCTTGTATAGTTTACCGACCGACAAAACTCAGAGGTCCGGACACTGTTGACCAAGAAAAAGTACAAAATATCTGTAAGTCTGCACTGGAACAACAAAATTCGTACTGTAAAATCCAACATCCCGCAGATAAATAAAATATTTGAGAAAAAATCAGAACGACATTCAGGATCCGAGAACGTGCGAGAACGAACGTCTACTACGTGATCGAGGATCCTCAGTAGAGAGTGCCAAGAGTGGGAGCGGTCTTCCAGGAAGTGTACAATGTGAATGAAAGCATTCGCCCGAACCACGACTTGGAGAACAGAGCCCTGTTAAACCACTTTTATCTTCGAGACGATATTGAACATTGGCGATCCGAGAACCTCGGTTTCAATAGGCTCAGTGACGATTTCACGGCAAGCAATGCCGTCATCAATGAAGGGACTAACCCACTATTCGTTTCGACGGAGGACCTCCAGTTGACATTCATGTCACTCAGAAAGAAAAAGTCCGCGGGTATTGATGGTGTATCCAATGTGTGTGTATCCTCCCACCAGTGACTATAGAGAGGTACACCATCCTGTTTAACAATGCACTGAATAATGCATATTATCCGGTGCATTGGAAAACGGCGGTGATCCAACCAATCCCTACGAGAGGCAAAGACTCCTCTAACCCGGCAAATCTCCGGTCGATAAGTCTTCTTCCGAGTATCAGCAAGGTCTAAAAGGGCTGAGGACAAAAATGTCATTCCGGATAACCAGTTCGGTTTCAGAGCGGGGCATGTTACCATGCCGCGTCGAAACTCATCTAGGATATCCAATGGAATAAACGCCAGAATCAATGAACGGGTGCCTGTCTGGTTGACTTGGAAAAAGCCTTCGACATCGTATGGTTAGGAGGATTCTATTACCAGCTCAAACAGTTGGGCATAAGTAAACCATTGTTATATATGATCTATGACATGATGAAGGGTAGAAAGTTCGTTGTGAAAATTGCCAACGTGACTTCTACTCAAACATTCGAAATTAAAAATGGACAGGGCACAGTGAACTCGCCGATCCTTTTCAGCATTTACATCAGCGATCTGATAGTTTCTCTTCGCCAATCGATAGCGTACGCGGACGACTTAATTGCGTACAGATCAGGTCAAACGATCGACGTCATTGCTATTTTATTGCAGCGTGACTTCGACAAAACTCAGCAGTTCTGTGATGACTGGAAGTTGAAAATCAATCACATGTATGTACATATACACACATATGCATATGCACATGTATATGCATATATGTATACATATGTATATTAGTTAAGTCAACTATTAGTAGGTTAAGGGTAGCCTAAGTTTAGTTAGTTTTAGTTAGAATAAGACAGAGTAAGATAAAAATTTATCGTGTGCTAAGTTTTTGTTTTAATAACTTTCCTTAGATTTTAACAAATATTTCAAATTCAAGTTCCAGCAATAAAATATGTTGTTAGGAAGGTTGTTGAGTTTGATTCGAGAGCTTGAACAGAAGAGACAATAATCTTATTTCTAGTATAATAATAAAACTAAAGTTGTTTATTTGATTTATGTTTATTATGTTTATGTTCAAGTTGGCGTTACAGCCCATGAAGGATATAAGCCGAGCTTCTCTCAATCACCCATATTGTGTGTGATTTATTGATATTGCTGGATCCGAACGGCGCATTTCGAGAAGCTTTTCATGACAATTTTACTACAGGGGGTTTTGTCAGAACCTCTCTGAGGAGAAGCACCGTGAAAACACGTGCGATGACATGGCTGTTATCCTGATTCGATCCCGTGTCATTGGCGTCAGATGAAAAAAAAAGATGAGACAATACATACAACGCCCCCTAAAGTTATGCTTCGTCGAATCGACGAAGTACATCTTAAAACCTCCCTACTCCTTACTTCGGTAACCTTATTATTTTTTTATAAATAATAAATAAGATTTATTATTAGCATTGACATGCTTTCTGTACTTAAAAATAAAATGAACGCTATCAGTCAATTTTGTTACACAAACAGCGATTGGTTTAAAAAAAGGAAAGTTAAAAATAATCAAATAATGTTCCATTAAGAAATGATTACAAAAATTAAAAGCATTAATCCAAATGAACTGTAAAAAATAAAAATAAATAAATAAAAAAAATATATATGTATACAAGAGGCACAAGCCAAATTTTTGTTCACCGCAGATGCTTTTTTGCACTTATATCACGAAGATTTTGTCATTCGCCTTATAAAATAAACAACGGAAAACAGCCCAAATAAAACAAACACATGCAAAGAAAAAAAATCACACATAAGTTATCCCTCGTCGTTTCGACGAATACATCTACGTACATACACACATACATATGTAAACGAGTTTCCATTGATCGTAGAATATCATACGTTCGTTCACTGATAGAGATCACCACCAAATGATGTACGGAGATACATAGAATTAAAAGGGATGAATAGTTTAAAGGATGTAATCAAAAATAAAATATGCAGTTGTTAATCGATTCGACGAAGGATAACCATCCAGGGTTAACATTGTATGTATGTATATTGGCGTTAGAGTCCATGAAGGACCTGAGCCGAGCTTCTCTCAATCACCCATGTTGTGTGTGATTTCATTATTCCATAGGTGAAAAGGACCTACAGTTTACTGTCGGTTCCGAACGGCGAATTTCGAGTAGCTTTTCATGACAATTTTACTACAGGGGGTTTTGTCAAAACCCCGCTGAGGAGAAACAGAGTGAAAAACCCGTTCGATGACATGGCTGTGTCGGGATTCGATCCCGTGTCATCGGCGTCATAGGCCAACACACTACCCACTGCGCCACGGTGCTCTCAAGGGTTAACATTGCAAGCTGTAAATCATAACTTATCTTTGCATTCGGATCATAATATCATTCTTGAAATGGATTTTGATCAGGAAGCCTACCAACAACATCTCTTATTTTTTCATTATCATCTGGAACTTCTTCACGTCATAATTCTCGACAAAATTGTAATGTTCCTTCAACGTCTTGTTGGACTCAAACTCTTTCCTTTTCTGTAATATCAGATCTACAATTTAATGAATTTCATTTCTTCAAGAATACGCCTTCTCATGACGAAATTGAATATGTAGTTACCATTTCTCTCTTATATTCAATGAAACAACGGTCATTCATAATTACGAGAACATATGTATTGCTTTATGTTTCTTTCGCTGTTTTTGTAGTATATACCTAGAACGAATTGCGTGAGTATGTGTACGTATTTATGCACAGGCCGCTGTGCATGCGGTAGCTGGTGATTGAGCAGTAGATGTTATATATTATACGTGTATGGCGAGCAAACAGAGCAAAGAAGTTGATTTAAGAAGTTTAACATGGCAAACGCCAGTTTTCTTCACTGTCCCTGCTCAATCCAAGTTGACGCACAGCCTCCGCGTGGCCCCCCCCTGGATAGCTGCTCTGGCACCCGCCAGGTAGTGAACCAGTGTGTGCAGCGACCCAAGCCCTTGTTCCTGGAGAAAGGGGAACCTGGCCCTCCAGGTTGGGGGTTGTGCTTAGGGGTAACATCCCTATCACGTAAAAATCTACTAGCTCCGAAATAACAACATGCCTCGGATACGGACGGATACAAAGCTGACGACCCCTGCAAACGACTAATGGACTTGAGAGTCTGCAGCTGGAATGTTAGGTCCCTTAACAGACCCGGTGCAGGCGATCAATTGGAGCCGCACTCCAAGAAGTGCGAAAAACTG
This sequence comes from Eumerus sabulonum, assembly GCA_951905685.1. NCBI lineage: Eukaryota > Metazoa > Arthropoda > Insecta > Diptera > Syrphidae > Eumerus > Eumerus sabulonum. The sequence continues at coordinate 163,074,603 of OX645060.1, read as the reverse complement.
CGACATCTACTACGGGAACTGCTACAAGGAGAACAAACAGCGCCTATTGGGATGCGGATTCGTTATTCGAGGAAGGCTCCGACAAAAAGTCTTAAGCTTCCGAGACATAAGCGAACGCCTCATAACAATCCGCATCAAAGCTAAATTTGGAAACATTAGCTTAATAACGGAAGAAAAGGACGATCGACTCAAAGAAGAATTCTACGATCTCCTAGACAGAACATATGTATGCCCAATGCCCCAGCTACGATACAAAAATAGTCCTAGGAGATTTTAATGCAAAACTGGGCAAAGAGGACATATTTGAGTCGATCATAGGAAAGCATAGCCTCCATAACACCACATGCGACAACGGACTAAGGCTAATCGATTTCCTAGCGGGGCGTAACCTCCTTCTAGCAAGCACGCGATTCTCCCATCTCAACATCCGCAAGGGTACCTGGCGGTCTTATGATCAATCGACCACCAACCAGATTGATCACATTGCGATCGACGCCAGACACTCCTCCTGTATTCTCGACGTACGAACCTTCCGAGGGGCCAACATCGACTCGGACCACTACCTTGTTGAGAGCTGCTCGCGAAATCTATGAGCAAAAGAAGAGAGAGCACGGAAAGCGTGAGATCGAGGAGATGGAGAGATGCTTCCGCAGGAACGACGCCCGTAAGTTTTACAATAAGGTAAAGCGAACATGCCATGGCTACAAAGCCAGAGCGACGGCCTGCAGGGATGAAAATGGGGAACTGGTAGTAGAGTCCAAGTCGATGCTGAGGATTTGGAAAGACCACTTCTGCAGACTGTATAACGGCGATGATAGACAAGATACCGCTGTCAGGCAGATCGAGCCATTCGTAATGGACGACAATGAAACAGAATTCAGTCCACCCGACCTAGACGAAGTCAAAATAGCGATATCAAGACTTAAGTCAAATAAAGCCGCGGGCACAGACGGCCTGTCTGCTGAGCTTCTTAAGGCGGCTGCAGATGAGCTGGTAAGGTGCTTGCACCATCTCATTTGCAAGGTATGGTTGGAGGAAAGCATGCCCGACGAATGGAATCTCAGCATCGTTTGCCCGGTCCTTGAGAAAGGAGACCCCTATAACTGCGCCAACTATAGGGTAATAAGTCTCCTTAACATCGCATATAAGATCTTCCCAGCCGTATTGTGTGAACGCCTGAAACCATTTGTGGATAACCTGATCGGCTCTTATCAGTGTGGTTTCAGGCCAGGTAGATCCACAATAGACCAAGTATTTACGCTACGGCAGATATGATGAGCTATACAAAGCCATGTCTAGTTTTAACATCCCTGCCAAGACAGAATCAGTCTTGCCAACCGCTGTGTTCTTTGGGCTCAAGAGCCAATTGAGAAGTAGACTCCTTTCTCGGACAACTAAGGTGACACTATATAAGACCTTAATCATCCCAGACCTCCTTTACGGCGCAGAGGCTTGGACCTTAACAAAAGCGGATGAAGATGCCCTTGGTCGTTTCGAGAGGAAACTTCTGCGTACTATCTACGGTCCCATTTGTTCAAACGGTGTATGGAGGAGAAGATACATATAACGAAGAAATGTACGGGTTGCACAGCGACATCGGCCTGGTATGACGTCTACGGATACAGCGTCTAAAGTGGCTAGGCCATGTAGGGCGCATGGAAAATACAGCTCCGACCCGAAGAGTCTTCGAATCCACTCCGGAAGGAAGGCGCGGCAGAGGACGGCCGCATCATCGGTGGCGCACGCAGGTGGAAGGGGACCTTAACCAACTGGGCGTGCGGCGCTGGAAACAGCTGGCCCAAGACCGTGCCAGCTGGAGATGCTTGTTGGTTGAGGCCCAGGTTCACTAAGGACTGTAGCGCCACCTAAGTAAATAAGTAAGATATGCCTTCAGTGCTGACCAAGCGCAACAAGTCGAACTCGTAGCTATATATGTATATACTATTAACACTAGCATGTCGCCGACGCGAACCCATACGTTTTTCGTCTACCGTATTTTTGCAAAATGGATTTAGACAGAGCGATGCGCTGTCGTGTAATTTTCTGAACATCATACTAGAAATTATTGTGAAAAATCCAAGGCCAATACAAGAGGAACAATCTATTTCAAATCCTCGAAACTCCTTGCATACGCCGACGACACAGCGGCATGTTAATGAGGCGTTCGCGAGTATTGAGATTGAGGCGGCAAAAATTGGGTTGGCAGTTAATGAGGGCAAGACTAAATATCTGCTGTCATCGAAAAAGGACATTTACGTCTTGGCCAGAACGTGCATATTGGCAGATATAAATTTGAGGTGGTTTAGGGCTTCATATAACTCAGCTCCTTATATTTCTGTATTTTCCCGGTTTTCCGGAGAGAAGCTTCAGTGATGTAGAGCTAAAAGATTCGGTACACACCACGTCGGCCCCATGGGTGCGCCACCGTGCACGAGCAAAGGCGGGACAGTTACAGAGAAAATGCTCTGCAGTGTCATCCTCCTCGCAACATGCAGCACAGATAGGCGTCGCACTTATGCCGAGCAGGCAGAGGTGCTTAGCAAAATTGTAATGGCCCGTAATGACTACCGCAAGTCTTCTGCAGTCGATTTTCCTTAAAGACAGGAAAAATGCTCCGGACTTCTTGTAGACATTAGGGCATACGCCCTTTGTCATCCTGTATTCTGGATCATTCCTCACACAGTTGTGTGTATTAAACACCCAGCTGTTAATGTGGGGATTAACCTTGGACGCAGGTAGACCTAGTGCGGGTTCTGGTTCTGAGAAGCTCTCCTCTTAACCCATTCTGGCGAGTTCATCAGAGAACTCATTTCCTGGGATCCCAGTGTGGCCTGGAGCCCATACAAGACTTGATGGATTTAGTCTACCGACTCTGTTCAAGAAGGACTAGAGTTCGAACACTAATTTGGAGCCAGTTAAGGGGTTGCACACAGCTTTGAGTGCAACTTGGCTGTCACTGCAGACGGAACGCGCCCCTTGTGTTATTTTTTACTGTTTGAGTGCAATAGTAGACTTGTCGAGAGTATAAAACTGACTGCAAAATTTGCGGCTGGCAGATTGGCCGTGTCTAAAGAGCTTACAATTGAATTGAGTGTGGGAAATCGATGGCGCGACAGACTATATATGTATGAATGTACAAGAGGGTTATTAGAAGCTTCATATCCTCGACGAGTTCGAAATAAGAAAAGGTTCCCAATATGTTCCAATATGCTTAGATCGGCATATGGCAAATGCGTAAATATTGTTTCTTTGATCGTACACTTGAGCATATTATTCTTACTTTTTTCCATGATTAAATATTGAATTTTCATTGACGTCTTTTGCAAGTTTGCTTCTGTCTGTTTCATTTCTAGTTTCGAAGATATGTTTAATCGAATACGGTAAGAAATACAACATGCCTACTTCTCCTATGATCTGTGGGGGAATGTACAATACTGTGGGTCATAGATTGTATTGTATTGTATTGTATTATATTTATTATTTCTCAAATTGTTAACAATATAGGGCTCTGAGATATCTTAACACTAGTGACATGAAATCATAAAGGAAATAGTGACATTCTGTATTTAAAATTACAATGAATAATAAATAGTGTCGAATGTCATAACAAAGTACATATGTATCTAATTATGAATTTGTGAGGGGTGACAAAGTAGAAAGAAAATATAACAGCAAAAAATTAAAACACAAGGATCAGAAGAATCGCAACAATTAAAAACAAAAGAAAATCTTATTTACAATGTATGGCAGTTAGGGATGTGTATAATTTACAGGAGCGTAATCTTTAAAAAGTATATTTTTCACAAAAATATCGAGATAGTAACTAAGAATTAACTAGTACGACAGAAACTGAGATTAAAACTCTGTACGCGTAATAAGAGATTCTATATGATAAAAATGTTGGTCAAGAAGCCAGCTTTTTATACGTCTAAAAAATGTACTAGATATTGTAATTGTTCTGATAGTCTGAGGAAGTTTATTAAATAATCGATAACACAATATAGAATAAGAATTACGATAAGCGGTGGTGCGGAAAGGTGGTACATATAACAAGCTAGCGGAGTTACCACGTAGATTGTGAGTAGATATTAGACCAAAATTACGACAACCGGATCTCATATAAAATAATTTTAACACCTTAAAACAATATAGGTGACGAACTGGTAAAATGTGTGTGTTACAGAACAACGGGTAACTAGGATATCTACTAGACTTACGACAAATTTTTCTTATAACTTTCTTTTGAAGTTTAATCAATGGAAGGATATTGTTAACGTAAATACCTCCCCAACAGACAATACCATATTGAAGTTTGGAGTGAAAAATCCCATAATATATTGTTTTAAGCAGGTGTTGAGAACAGATTTTGTTTAAGTAGAAAAAATGCCGCAGCACATTCCGAAAGTATTTTCTTAGTGAATCCACGTGATTAATGAAACTCATTTTATAATCAATTAGGAGTCCCAGGTATTTAAATTCCTTAACATTTCCGACTTGAAAACAGTTCTCACTGCAGTTAGAAGTAGAAGTATAAGACGGTAACTTAGTCATGCAGTTACAAGCAGATATTTTAAGCTTTAGGCCGTCCGAAGCATGAAAATGAACATTTACTTCCAAATTATATGATGAAAGGCTGAAGTGCATGAGCTTTGTTTTTGAACTTATTACTAAGTTGTGTCCTGTAAACCACTTCCGTAGAAGATCAAGATCCCAATTCATGGCAGAGACCAGTTCTAAAGGACTGTTGCATCCATAAGAAAAACCAATATCATCTGCGAAAGCAGTAGGCCTACCTTTAAAGTAAAGTGATTAAAGCGAGAGACACGTAAAATCTTCCGGAAGCACTTCAAAGTGAAGGCAACACAATTCCGCTTGACCAAATAGCCAAACGTATCTGCAAACATCTGAACAAAACAGTTCAGGTAATCATTATCCGAAAATATTGTGTTTGCTCCCATCATTTACTTAAAATCCACTTGTTATCAAAAATCGGCAAAACCCCCGGTTTTACTTTCCTGGCGCTACCTGGCAACACTTCAACATTCAAGAACTCAAATAATTGTCTAAATTTTGAGCAGATACAGTGACTCAAAGTTAAAGTGGGACAAGGCGAAAAGAAAGAATAAATGATATATAACTACTAGAGTAAAAAAATTAATTAATTCATTTAAAGATTTTATAATTAAGACTAACAAAATAAACATAGGAATTCAATTTGAAATCTAAATTATAAAATATGAGCAATAATATAAAAAAAAAGCAATAAAGCGATCTCAAAGTTGTAATGGAACACACCTACAAAGTTTATGTCACTTTTCAGGGAACTGTGATTTACCATGCTTTTCTATTGCAAATGACGTAGGAGATCCTCAGTTAACAGTCAGATTTAAATTGTCTTGTGTTCTTGAGAAAATATGAGAATGGCGCCACAAACACCAGTTGAATTGTGAAAAATCATAATTCGTCTTTCTAGAAGAAGCAAAACTGTGCGAGAAATTGCAGATATTTAAAGAAGAGGTCCAACGGTAGTATTTAACATTGTTAAACGTTACAAGGAATCTACAGAGTATAGCAATAGACCTAAACCAAATTTTCGGGGAAATAAAATTCCCATATTAGGCTAGTGTACTAGCCGAAAAACATCTTGGTGGAAAAGCAAACTCAGAAACTGTGAGAATTGTCCTAAGAAGGCACAAGTTTAATGGCAGAATAGCCTCTACGATTAGCCTCTCTTATTAGCAAACTCTTATTAGCAAAATTAATAAAAAGAAAGACAAGGATTTTTCGCTCTGGAACCATGTCCATTTGCCGATGAGAGCAAATTTGACGTTTTGGATCAGATGGTAGGTCATACGTGTGGAGAAGTACCAATGAGGAGCTTAAGCAAAAGAACTTGATGCCATTAATATGGTGGTGGCTCTGTGAATGTATATGGTCCCAGGTCGGCTCAAGGTACAGAAAACCTTCACATAGTTGAAGGTATAATGGACCAGAATATGTACCTCGAAATTTGGAAATCGAATTTAAGAGAAAGTGCAAAAGCATTGGAATCAAAGACGAATTTTATTTTTATTAAGACAGCGATCCCAAATAAAAGCCCATCGTGTTAGAAGTTGGCTGTTATACAACTGCCCCCACGTTTTGAATACACCGCCTCGGTCTCCCGATCTAAACGCTATTGAGCACTAATGGAGTTATTTAGAGGAAAAGCTAAAAAAAATTGATTTCAAACGTAAACCCACTTAAGGTGGCTTTAATCGAAGAATGGACAAATATTGAATCCTACTACCGAAACTTGTGGAATCTATGCCAGCTCGCTTAGCAGTAGGAAAGATACAAAAAGGTTGCCAACTAGGTCTTAACTTTTGCAAAATGGGTTATAATTACATATAGTAATTACAATGGTTTTTTTTTTTTTTTTTTTTGTTCCATTATAACTTCGAGATCGCTTTATTCCTTTTTTTGAGTCCCTGTGTTTATTTTTTTCGTCTTAATTATTAAATCTTTAAAAGATCTAATAAATTTTTTTTGCTCCAGTACATGTATAAACTATTATCTTTCATTTATTCTTTTTTTCGCCTTGTTCCATTTTAACTTTGAGCCACTGTTTAAAAAAAAAACACAAAAAAAAAAGAAAAGGGAAAACAAGGGAAAATTGGAATTGAAGTCACATCGTAGATACAAGTGCCCATAATGTATATAAAGCGCTTGCTCAGATCGAATGAGCTGTAGATACTCGTATTGTGTTCACTGATACAGTTCCATTCTTCAAGAATTTTTATCAAAATGATGTTCTTCAGATATTTTGCTCTAATTGCTCTTCTCGTGCTTTGCCTCACGGCACAGAGTGACGCTGGTCTTGTCAAGGAAATCGGGGAAGCAACCGTAAGTTTCTCACACATGCACTTTTATAGTACAGCATGTTCGTCGCATTACTCGTATACATGATACACTTCGTTTCTTTAATGTCTGCAGAAAGAAGCCGCCCATACAGTAGATCATTTGGGACACGATGTAGGTAAAGCCGTCAACACGGCTGCACAAGTGGCGGAGATTGTCGGCGGGATTGCTAAAGTTGGCGCTTTGCTGGCTCTTATATTTTGAGAATAAATAAAAAACAATATTTTGAATATATGTTTAAAGAAGCGTTATAGGCAAGAACTTTTTAAATTATAGTTCCGGTTCAGCTTAAGTTGTGTCCTTAAACTATGCTCAACTATTTTCAGTAGAGTCTATGATTTATTATTCCTTTACACTTTCCTTCAACCCAAATGAGGCCAAAGACTAGACTGCAAATGCCAGTTTGTTACACAACTCGCAGAAGTGTGTTAGATGACACATACACATGACTCTAATTAGACCTTAAGTGACCTGAGTTTGATGCGCTACAGTTCGAGGTGTACCAGGGCCGCATTCAACAGGCCTCTCCAGCCGGCACGATCTTTGGCCAGCCGCTTCCAGTGCCGCACGCCCAGTTGGTTGAGGTCCCTTTCCACCTGTGCGCGCCACCTTAGATGCGGTCGTCTTCTGCTGCGTCGTCCCTCGGGGTTGGAGTCGAAGACTCTTCGGGCCGAAGCGATGATGTCCATTCGATCTACATGGCCTAGCCATCTTAGACGTTGGATCTGAAGACGTCTAACTAGGCCGATAACGCTGTACAACCCGCACAGTTCTTGGTTGAATCTCCTTCTCTACTCTCCGTTTACACAAACGGGCCGAAACACTGCACGCAGAATTTTCCTCTCGAAACGCCCAAGAGCCTCCTCATCCGCTTTTGATAACGTCCAATCCTCAGCGCTATAGAGGAGGATCGGGATGATTAAAGTTTTGTAGTGGGATATCATAATTTTTCGAGAGAGGGCTCTACTACTCAATTGCCTCTTGAGCCCAAAGAAGTAGTGGTTGGCAAGAGTTGTTCTGTGTTTTATCTCAGCGCTGGCGTCGTTGCTGCTTGTCACTATCGAGCCAAGATAGACGAAGTCCTTGACTACTTCAGAGATATAGCTGCCGAAGGTGACGTACTGACCAAGACGTTGGCGTTGTGTGTCTTTCTTTGATAGCAGCATATATTTGGTCTTGTCCCCATTTACCCTTAGACCCACTTTAGCCGCTTCTGCTTCAATGCTTGCGGACGCCTCATCGACGTCTCGCTTTGTCCGCCAAATAACGTCAATGTCATCTGCATAGGCAAGCAATTGTGTAGACTTGAAGTAGACCGTACCTCTCGTATTGGCCGCAGAGTCGGCCAATGTTATAGAAATCACATGACAGTGCGTCGCCCTGACTAAAACCTTTTCTAACATCAAAGGGGCCGGTTAGTTCACTTCCGACCTTAATGGAGCAGCGAGAGTTCTCCATAGTCATCCTGCACAGTCTGACGAGTTTGACAGGATTGTTAAATCATGACATGGCTCGTCTCTATAAACACTGTCATACGCGGCTTTGAAGTCGACTAAAGGATGGTGTGTGTCGACCTGGAAATCAAGGGTCTTCTCCAAGATCTGCCGTAGTGTAAATATTTGGTCTACCGTAGATTTCCTGGCCTGAAACCACACTGGTAGGAACCTAACGGATTCAGTCGCTTGAAAAGTACGGCACACAGTACACAGTAATTGGCGCAGTCATAGGGGTCTCCTATCTTATGAACCGGGCAGATGAGATGAGTTAGTGCATGTTCCTGACCAGCTCATCGCCAGCTGCTTTAAACAGTTCCGCGGGGAGTCCGTCTGATCCAGCAACTTTATAAGACTTAAATTTCGATATCGCTATCTTAACATCGTCTAGGTCGGGTGAACGGGATTCTCTTTCGTCTTCGTCCATTGTTCGTCCATTGTTCGCTCTGCTCTGACTATCACGGCCGTTATACAGTCTGCAGAAGTGGTCCTTCCACAATCTCAGCATCGACTGTGACTCCACTACTAGTTGTCCGTGCTCATCCTTGCAGGTTTCTGCCCTGCTGTTCGTTTTACCTTTTGGTAAAATTTTCGAACATCGTTCCTGCAGTAACATCTCTCCATCTCCTCGATCTCGCGCTTCTCGTGCTCCTTCTGTTTCCTCCTCAGAAGCACATGCTCCTCACTCCTTTTCTGTTCATAGAGCTCGCGGGCAGGTCTCGTCCATCGATGCTAGAGGCTTGTATTGTGTGTACCCCCCTTCAGAATGGAAGGAAGATGTACATAGTGTCGTGTCGGCCTATGCACCCGAAGCACCTCAACCCAACATCTTTATTACAGAGCTCGAGACACTCTTTCGTTTTTTGCGCCTGAGCTCGGCGGAGAATTATTTCGTTTTGGTCGGGGAATTGAATGCCAAGCAAGGTGATTGGGGAAATAATGTACTCGAGACCAGAGGGAGCCCACTAAGCCAATGGTGGGATCTGCGCAACATTGGGTACAAAATCAAGTTACTCGCAACGGAGAGTCCGTCGTTTCCTAGAAGCGGCTCCTAACTGGATCTTATGCTGATTGACTCGCGACTAAGACTGGCTGACACGAACGAATGGTCTACGAACTGTCTACGGACCGTCGACTACGACAGTGACGATTGCGGACTCGGTGCCGTAATCCAAATACCGGGCGAGTTTGTAGAAATGGCAGAGTATGTCCAAACGCATCCCTACGATTATAGTAGGGCACGTTGGCCACGCTTTACCAACTGCCTGACAAGAGCACTCACTTCGAGCGCCTCCTCCTCACCGACCAACAGGAACCTGTCAAACGATGAAATTGACAGGAACCTTATATGTACAAATGGACGGAATAATTAAACAGACGATGGACGGAACGATACTTCGCCAACGGCATCACGATACCACTCCTATCAAGACTCAAACTCTTGTATAGTTTACCGACCGACAAAACTCAGAGGTCCGGACACTGTTGACCAAGAAAAAGTACAAAATATCTGTAAGTCTGCACTGGAACAACAAAATTCGTACTGTAAAATCCAACATCCCGCAGATAAATAAAATATTTGAGAAAAAATCAGAACGACATTCAGGATCCGAGAACGTGCGAGAACGAACGTCTACTACGTGATCGAGGATCCTCAGTAGAGAGTGCCAAGAGTGGGAGCGGTCTTCCAGGAAGTGTACAATGTGAATGAAAGCATTCGCCCGAACCACGACTTGGAGAACAGAGCCCTGTTAAACCACTTTTATCTTCGAGACGATATTGAACATTGGCGATCCGAGAACCTCGGTTTCAATAGGCTCAGTGACGATTTCACGGCAAGCAATGCCGTCATCAATGAAGGGACTAACGCACTATTCGTTTCGACGGAGGACCTCCAGTTGACATTCATGTCACTCAGAAGGAAAAAGTCCGCGGGTATTGATGGTGTATCCATTGTGTGTGTATCCTCCCACCAGTGACTATAGAGAGGTACACCATCCTGTTTAACAATGCACTGAATAATGCATATTATCCGGTGCATTGGAAAACGGCGGTGATCCAACCAATCCCTAAGAGTGGCAAAGACTCCTCTAACACGGCAAATCTCCGGTTGATAAGTCTTCTTCCGAGTATCAGCAAGGTTTTCGAGAAGGTAGTCCTTAGACCCCTGTCTAAAAGGGCTGAGGACAAAAATGTCATTCCGGATAACCAGTTCGGTTTCAGAGCGGGGCATGTTACCATGCCGCGTCGAAACTCATCTAGGATATCCAATGGAATAAACGCCAGAATCAATGAACGGGTGCCTGTCTGGTTGACTTGGAAAAAGCCTTCGACATCGTATGGTTAGGAGGATTCTATTACCAGCTCAAACAGTTGGGCATAAGTAAACCATTGTTATATATGATCTATGACATGATGAAGGGTAGAAGGTTCGTTGTGAAAATTGCCAACGTGACTTCTACTCAAACATTCGAAATTAAAAATGGACAGGGCACAGTGAACTCGCCGATCCTTTTCAGCATTTACATCAGCGATCTGATAGTTTCTCTTCGCCAATCGATAGCGTACGCGGACGACTTAATTGCGTACAGATCAGGTCAAACGATCGACGTCATTGCTATTTTATTGCAGCGTGACTTCGACAAAACTCAGCAGTTCTGTGATGACTGGAAGTTGAAAATCAATCACATATATGTACATATATACACATATACGTATGCATATGTATATATATATGTATATATATATATATATATACATACGTAAATTAGTTAAGTTAACTATTAGTAACTCCTCACTCGAAAGACCAAATTCATGCTTTACAAAACGCTCATTCTGCCAGTCTTGCTGTACGGAGCCGAAAGCTGAACGATAAGCAGGACAGCGGAGCTGATTTTGGGTTCTTTCGAAAGAAAAATTCTGCGCCGGATATTTGGTCCTGTCTGTGAGGAAGGTGAATGGAGAAGAAGACACAACCGCGAACTCTACGAGCTGTACCAAGATGTGGATGTAGTCCGGAAGGCAAGTATCCGTCGACTACACTGGCTCGGCCACATCGAGCGCATGGACATCAACGCTCTAGCTAAGAGGGTCTTCGACTCCGAGCCTCCTGGTTCGAGAAGAAGAGGAAGACCGAACCTCCGGTATAAAGACCAAGTAATCGCGGATGTAAGACATCATGGTCTTGACAACTGGAAGCAGCGTGCCCGGGACCGTCAAGGATGGAAGGCAGCTATAGCTCAGGCTCAGATCCTCCATGGATCGCAGGCCTGATAAGTAAGTAAGTAAGTAACTATGAGTAGGTTAAGGGAAGGCTAAGTTTAGTTAGTTTTAGTTAGAATAAGACAGAATAAGATAAAAATTTATCGTGTGCTAAGTTTTTGTTTTAATAACTTTCCTTAGATTTTAACAAATATTTCAAATTCAAGTTCCAGCAATAAAATATGTTGTTAGGAAGGTTGTTGAGTTTGATTCGAGAGCTTGAACAGAAGAGACAATAATCTTATTTCTAGTATAATAATAAAACTAAAGTTGTTTATTTGATTTATGTTTATTATGTTTATGTTCAAGTTGGCGTTACAGCCCATGAAGGATATAAGCCGAGCTTCTCTCAATCACCCATATTGTGTGTGATTTATTGATATTGCTGGATCCGAACGGCGCATTTCGAGAAGCTTTTCATGACAATATTACTACAGGGGGTTTTGTCAGAACCTCTCTGAGGAGAAGCACCGTGAAAACACGTGCGATGACGTGGCTGTTATCCTGATTCGATCCCGTGTCATTGGCGTCAGATGAAAAAAAAAGATGAGACAATACATACAACGCCCCCTAAAGTTATGCTTCGTCGAATCGACGAAGTACATCTTAAAACCTACCTACTCCTTACTTCGGTAACCTTATTATTTTTTTATAAATAATAAATAAGATTTTTTATTAGCATTGACATGCTTTCTGTACTTAAAAATAAAATGAACGCTATCAGTCAATTTTGTTACACGAACAGCGATTGGTTTAAAAAAAGAAAAGTTAAAAATAATCAAATAATGTTCCATTAAGAAATGATTACAAAAATTAAAAGCATTAATCCAAATGAACTGTAAAAAATAAAAATAAATAAATAAAAAAAATATATATACAAGAGGCACAAGCCAAATTTTTGTTCACCGCAGATGCTTTTTTGCACTTATATCACGAAGATTTTGTCATTCGCCTTATAAAATAAACAACGGAAAACAGCCCAAATAAAACAAACACATGCAAAGAAAAAAAATCACACATAAGTTATCCCTCGTCGTTTCGACGAATACATCTACGTACATACACACATACATATGTAAACGAGTTTCCATTGATCGTAGAATATCATACGTTCGTTCACTGATAGAGATCACCACCAAATGATGTACGGAGATACATAGAATTAAAAGGGATGAATAGTTTAAAGGATGTCATCAAAAATAAAATATGCAGTTGTTAGTCGATTCGACGAAGGATAACCACCCAGGGTTAACATTGTATATATGTATATTGGCGTTAGAGTCCATGAAGGACCTGAGCCGAGCTTCTCTCAATCACCCATGTTGTGTGTGATTTCATTATTCCATAGGTGAAAAGGACCTACAGTTTACTGTCGGTTCCGAACGGCGAATTTCGAGTAGCTTTTCATGACAATTTTACTACAGGGGGTTTTGTCAGAACCCCGCTGAGGAGAAACAGAGTGAAAAACCCGTTCGATGACATGGCTGTGTCGGGATTCGATCCCGTGTCATCGGCGTCAGAGGCCAACACACTACCCACTGCGCCACGGTGCTCTCAAGGGTTAACATTGCAAGCTGTAAATCATAATTTATCTTTGCATTCGGATCATAATATCATTCTTGAAATGAATTTTGATCAGGAAGCCTACCAACAACATCTCTTATTTTTTCATTATCATCTGGAACTTCTTCACGTCATAATTCTCGACAAAATTGTAATGTTCCTTCAACGTCTTGTTGGACTCAAACTCTTTCCTTTTCTGTAATATCAGATCTACAATTTAATGAATTTCATTTCTTCAAGAATACGCCTTCTCATGACGAAATTGAATATGTAGTTACCATTTCTCTCTTATATTCAATGAAACAACGGTCATTCATAATTACGAGAACATATGTATTGCTTTATGTTTCTTTCGCTGTTTTTGTAGTATGTACCTAGAACGAATTGCGTGAGTATGTGTACGTATTTATGCACAGGCCGCTGTGCATGCGGTAGCTGGTGATTGAGCAGTAGATGTTATATATTATACGTGTATGGCGAGCAAACAGAGCAAAGAAGTTGATTTAAGAAGTTTAACATGGCAAACGCCAGTTTTCTTCACTGTCCCTGCTCAATCCAAGTTGACGCACAGCCTCCGCGTGGCCCCCCCCTGGATAGCTGCTCTGGCACCCGCCAGGTAGTGAACCAGTGTGTGCAGCGACCCAAGCCCTTGTTCCTGGAGAAAGGGGAACCTGGCCCTCCAGGTTGGGGGTTGTGCTTAGGGGTAACATCCCTATCACGTAAAAATCTACTAGCTCCGAAATAACAACATGCCTCGGATACGGACGGATACAAAGCTGACGACCCCTGCAAACGACTAATGGACTTGAGAGTCTGCAGCTGGAATGTTAGGTCCCTTAACAGACCCGGTGCAGGCGATCAATTGGAGCCGCACTCCAAGAAGTGCGAAAAACTGCGACATCTACTACGGGAACTGCTACAAGGAGAACAAACAGCGCCTATTGGGATGCGGATTCGTTATTCGAGGAAGGCTCCGACAAAAAGTCTTAAGCTTCCGAGACATAAGCGAACGCCTCATAACAATCCGCATCAAAGCTAAATTTGGAAACATTAGCTTAATAACGGAAGAAAAGGACGATCGACTCAAAGAAGAATTCTACGATCTCCTAGACAGAACATATGTATGCCCAATGCCCCAGCTACGATACAAAAATAGTCCTAGGAGATTTTAATGCAAAACTGGGCAAAGAGGACATATTTGAGTCGATCATAGGAAAGCATAGCCTCCATAACACCACATGCGACAACGGACTAAGGCTAATCGATTTCCTAGCGGGGCGTAACCTCCTTCTAGCAAGCACGCGATTCTCCCATCTCAACATCCGCAAGGGTACCTGGCGGTCTTATGATCAATCGACCACCAACCAGATTGATCACATTGCGATCGACGCCAGACACTCCTCCTGTATTCTCGACGTACGAACCTTCCGAGGGGCCAACATCGACTCGGACCACTACCTTGTTGAGAGCTGCTCGCGAAATCTATGAGCAAAAGAAGAGAGAGCACGGAAAGCGTGAGATCGAGGAGATGGAGAGATGCTTCCGCAGGAACGACGCCCGTAAGTTTTACAATAAGGTAAAGCGAACATGCCATGGCTACAAAGCCAGAGCGACGGCCTGCAGGGATGAAAATGGGGAACTGGTAGTAGAGTCCAAGTCGATGCTGAGGATTTGGAAAGACCACTTCTGCAGACTGTATAACGGCGATGATAGACAAGATACCGCTGTCAGGCAGATCGAGCCATTCGTAATGGACGACAATGAAACAGAATTCAGTCCACCCGACCTAGACGAAGTCAAAATAGCGATATCAAGACTTAAGTCAAATAAAGCCGCGGGCACAGACGGCCTGTCTGCTGAGCTTCTTAAGGCGGCTGCAGATGAGCTGGTAAGGTGCTTGCACCATCTCATTTGCAAGGTATGGTTGGAGGAAAGCATGCCCGACGAATGGAATCTCAGCATCGTTTGCCCGGTCCTTGAGAAAGGAGACCCCTATAACTGCGCCAACTATAGGGTAATAAGTCTCCTTAACATCGCATATAAGATCTTCCCAGCCGTATTGTGTGAACGCCTGAAACCATTTGTGGATAACCTGATCGGCTCTTATCAGTGTGGTTTCAGGCCAGGTAGATCCACAATAGACCAAGTATTTACGCTACGGCAGATATGATGAGCTATACAAAGCCATGTCTAGTTTTAACATCCCTGCCAAGACAGAATCAGTCTTGCCAACCGCTGTGTTCTTTGGGCTCAAGAGCCAATTGAGAAGTAGACTCCTTTCTCGGACAACTAAGGTGACACTATATAAGACCTTAATCATCCCAGACCTCCTTTACGGCGCAGAGGCTTGGACCTTAACAAAAGCGGATGAAGATGCCCTTGGTCGTTTCGAGAGGAAACTTCTGCGTACTATCTACGGTCCCATTTGTTCAAACGGTGTATGGAGGAGAAGATACATATAACGAAGAAATGTACGGGTTGCACAGCGACATCGGCCTGGTATGACGTCTACGGATACAGCGTCTAAAGTGGCTAGGCCATGTAGGGCGCATGGAAAATACAGCTCCGACCCGAAGAGTCTTCGAATCCACTCCGGAAGGAAGGCGCGGCAGAGGACGGCCGCATCATCGGTGGCGCACGCAGGTGGAAGGGGACCTTAACCAACTGGGCGTGCGGCGCTGGAAACAGCTGGCCCAAGACCGTGCCAGCTGGAGATGCTTGTTGGTTGAGGCCCAGGTTCACTAAGGACTGTAGCGCCACCTAAGTAAATAAGTAAGATATGCCTTCAGTGCTGACCAAGCGCAACAAGTCGAACTCGTAGCTATATATGTATATACTATTAACACTAGCATGTCGCCGACGCGAACCCATACGTTTTTCGTCTACCGTATTTTTGCAAAATGGATTTAGACAGAGCGATGCGCTGTCGTGTAATTTTCTGAACATCATACTAGAAATTATTGTGAAAAATCCAAGGCCAATACAAGAGGAACAATCTATTTCAAATCCTCGAAACTCCTTGCATACGCCGACGACACAGCGGCATGTTAATGAGGCGTTCGCGAGTATTGAGATTGAGGCGGCAAAAATTGGGTTGGCAGTTAATGAGGGCAAGACTAAATATCTGCTGTCATCGAAAAAGGACATTTACGTCTTGGCCAGAACGTGCATATTGGCAGATATAAATTTGAGGTGGTTTAGGGCTTCATATAACTCAGCTCCTTATATTTCTGTATTTTCCCGGTTTTCCGGAGAGAAGCTTCAGTGATGTAGAGCTAAAAGATTCGGTACACACCACGTCGGCCCCATGGGTGCGCCACCGTGCACGAGCAAAGGCGGGACAGTTACAGAGAAAATGCTCTGCAGTGTCATCCTCCTCGCAACATGCAGCACAGATAGGCGTCGCACTTATGCCGAGCAGGCAGAGGTGCTTAGCAAAATTGTAATGGCCCGTAATGACTACCGCAAGTCTTCTGCAGTCGATTTTCCTTAAAGACAGGAAAAATGCTCCGGACTTCTTGTAGACATTAGGGCATACGCCCTTTGTCATCCTGTATTCTGGATCATTCCTCACACAGTTGTGTGTATTAAACACCCAGCTGTTAATGTGGGGATTAACCTTGGACGCAGGTAGACCTAGTGCGGGTTCTGGTTCTGAGAAGCTCTCCTCTTAACCCATTCTGGCGAGTTCATCAGAGAACTCATTTCCTGGGATCCCAGTGTGGCCTGGAGCCCATACAAGACTTGATGGATTTAGTCTACCGACTCTGTTCAAGAAGGACTAGAGTTCGAACACTAATTTGGAGCCAGTTAAGGGGTTGCACACAGCTTTGAGTGCAACTTGGCTGTCACTGCAGACGGAACGCGCCCCTTGTGTTATTTTTTACTGTTTGAGTGCAATAGTAGACTTGTCGAGAGTATAAAACTGACTGCAAAATTTGCGGCTGGCAGATTGGCCGTGTCTAAAGAGCTTACAATTGAATTGAGTGTGGGAAATCGATGGCGCGACAGACTATATATGTATGAATGTACAAGAGGGTTATTAGAAGCTTCATATCCTCGACGAGTTCGAAATAAGAAAAGGTTCCCAATATGTTCCAATATGCTTAGATCGGCATATGGCAAATGCGTAAATATTGTTTCTTTGATCGTACACTTGAGCATATTATTCTTACTTTTTTCCATGATTAAATATTGAATTTTCATTGACGTCTTTTGCAAGTTTGCTTCTGTCTGTTTCATTTCTAGTTTCGAAGATATGTTTAATCGAATACGGTAAGAAATACAACATGCCTACTTCTCCTATGATCTGTGGGGGAATGTACAATACTGTGGGTCATAGATTGTATTGTATTGTATTGTATTATATTTATTATTTCTCAAATTGTTAACAATATAGGGCTCTGAGATATCTTAACACTAGTGACATGAAATCATAAAGGAAATAGTGACATTCTGTATTTAAAATTACAATGAATAATAAATAGTGTCGAATGTCATAACAAAGTACATATGTATCTAATTATGAATTTGTGAGGGGTGACAAAGTAGAAAGAAAATATAACAGCAAAAAATTAAAACACAAGGATCAGAAGAATCGCAACAATTAAAAACAAAAGAAAATCTTATTTACAATGTATGGCAGTTAGGGATGTGTATAATTTACAGGAGCGTAATCTTTAAAAAGTATATTTTTCACAAAAATATCGAGATAGTAACTAAGAATTAACTAGTACGACAGAAACTGAGATTAAAACTCTGTACGCGTAATAAGAGATTCTATATGATAAAAATGTTGGTCAAGAAGCCAGCTTTTTATACGTCTAAAAAATGTACTAGATATTGTAATTGTTCTGATAGTCTGAGGAAGTTTATTAAATAATCGATAACACAATATAGAATAAGAATTACGATAAGCGGTGGTGCGGAAAGGTGGTACATATAACAAGCTAGCGGAGTTACCACGTAGATTGTGAGTAGATATTAGACCAAAATTACGACAACCGGATCTCATATAAAATAATTTTAACACCTTAAAACAATATAGGTGACGAACTGGTAAAATGTGTGTGTTACAGAACAACGGGTAACTAGGATATCTACTAGACTTACGACAAATTTTTCTTATAACTTTCTTTTGAAGTTTAATCAATGGAAGGATATTGTTAACGTAAATACCTCCCCAACAGACAATACCATATTGAAGTTTGGAGTGAAAAATCCCATAATATATTGTTTTAAGCAGGTGTTGAGAACAGATTTTGTTTAAGTAGAAAAAATGCCGCAGCACATTCCGAAAGTATTTTCTTAGTGAATCCACGTGATTAATGAAACTCATTTTATAATCAATTAGGAGTCCCAGGTATTTAAATTCCTTAACATTTCCGACTTGAAAACAGTTCTCACTGCAGTTAGAAGTAGAAGTATAAGACGGTAACTTAGTCATGCAGTTACAAGCAGATATTTTAAGCTTTAGGCCGTCCGAAGCATGAAAATGAACATTTACTTCCAAATTATATGATGAAAGGCTGAAGTGCATGAGCTTTGTTTTTGAACTTATTACTAAGTTGTGTCCTGTAAACCACTTCCGTAGAAGATCAAGATCCCAATTCATGGCAGAGACCAGTTCTAAAGGACTGTTGCATCCATAAGAAAAACCAATATCATCTGCGAAAGCAGTAGGCCTACCTTTAAAGTAAAGTGATTAAAGCGAGAGACACGTAAAATCTTCCGGAAGCACTTCAAAGTGAAGGCAACACAATTCCGCTTGACCAAATAGCCAAACGTATCTGCAAACATCTGAACAAAACAGTTCAGGTAATCATTATCCGAAAATATTGTGTTTGCTCCCATCATTTACTTAAAATCCACTTGTTATCAAAAATCGGCAAGACCCCCGGTTTTACTTTCCTGGCGCTACCTGGCAACACTTCAACATTCAAGAACTCAAATAATTGTCTAAATTTTGAGCAGATACAGTGACTCAAAGTTAAAGTGGGACAAGGCGAAAAGAAAGAATAAATGATATATAACTACTAGAGTAAAAAAATTAATTAATTCATTTAAAGATTTTATAATTAAGACTAACAAAATAAACATAGGAATTCAATTTGAAATCTAAATTATAAAATATGAGCAATAATATAAAAAAAAAGCAATAAAGCGATCTCAAAGTTGTAATGGAACACACCTACAAAGTTTATGTCACTTTTCAGGGAACTGTGATTTACCATGCTTTTCTATTGCAAATGACGTAGGAGATCCTCAGTTAACAGTCAGATTTAAATTGTCTTGTGTTCTTGAGAAAATATGAGAATGGCGCCACAAACACCAGTTGAATTGTGAAAAATCATAATTCGTCTTTCTAGAAGAAGCAAAACTGTGCGAGAAATTGCAGATATTTAAAGAAGAGGTCCAACAGTAGTATTTAACATTGTTAAACGTTACAAGGAATCTACAGAGTATAGCAATAGACCTAAACCAAATTTTCGGGGAAATAAAATTCCCATATTAGGCTAGTGTACTAGCCGAAAAACATCTTGGTGGAAAAGCAAACTCAGAAACTGTGAGAATTGTCCTAAGAAGGCACAAGTTTAATGGCAGAATAGCCTCTACGATTAGCCTCTCTTATTAGCAAACTCTTATTAGCAAAATTAATAAAAAGAAAGACAAGGATTTTTCGCTCTGGAACCATGTCCATTTGCCGATGAGAGCAAATTTGACGTTTTGGATCAGATGGTAGGTCATACGTGTGGAGAAGTACCAATGAGGAGCTTAAGCAAAAGAACTTGATGCCATTAATATGGTGGTGGCTCTGTGAATGTATATGGTCCCAGGTCGGCTCAAGGTACAGAAAACCTTCACATAGTTGAAGGTATAATGGACCAGAATATGTACCTCGAAATTTGGAAATCGAATTTAAGAGAAAGTGCAAAAGCATTGGAATCAAAGACGAATTTTATTTTTATTAAGACAGCGATCCCAAATAAAAGCCCATCGTGTTAGAAGTTGGCTGTTATACAACTGCCCCCACGTTTTGAATACACCGCCTCGGTCTCCCGATCTAAACGCTATTGAGCACTAATGGAGTTATTTAGAGGAAAAGCTAAAAAAAATTGATTTCAAACGTAAACCCACTTAAGGTGGCTTTAATCGAAGAATGGACAAATATTGAATCCTACTACCGAAACTTGTGGAATCTATGCCAGCTCGCTTAGCAGTAGGAAAGATACAAAAAGGTTGCCAACTAGGTCTTAACTTTTGCAAAATGGGTTATAATTACATATAGTAATTACAATGGTTCTTTTTTTTTTTTTTTTTTTTGTTCCATTATAACTTCGAGATCGCTTTATTCCTTTTTTTGAGTCCCTGTGTTTATTTTTTTCGTCTTAATTATTAAATCTTTAAATGATCTAATAAATTTTTTTTGCTCCAGTACATGTATAAACTATTATCTTTCATTTATTCTTTTTTCGCCTTGTTCCATTTTAACTTTGAGCCACTGTTTAAAAAAAAAAACACAAAAAAAAAAGAAAAGGGAAAACAAGGGAAAATTGGAATTGAAGTCACATCGTAGATACAAGTGCCCATAATGTATATAAAGCGCTTGCTCAGATCGAATGAGCTGTAGATACTCGTATTGTGTTCACTGATACAGTTCCATTCTTCAAGAATTTTTATCAAAATGATGTTCTTCAGATATTTTGCTCTAATTGCTCTTCTCGTGCTTTGCCTCACGGCACAGAGTGACGCTGGTCTTGTCAAGGAAATCGGGGAAGCAACCGTAAGTTTCTCACACATGCACTTTTATAGTACAGCATGTTCGTCGCATTACTCGTATACATGATACACTTCGTTTCTTTAATGTCTGCAGAAAGAAGCCGCCCATACAGTAGATCATTTGGGACACGATGTAGGTAAAGCCGTCAACACGGCTGCACAAGTGGCGGAGATTGTCGGCGGGATTGCTAAAGTTGGCGCTTTGCTGGCTCTTATATTTTGAGAATAAATAAAAAACAATATTTTGAATATATGTTTAAAGAAGCGTTATAGGCAAGAACTTTTTAAATTATAGTTCCGGTTCAGCTTAAGTTGTGTCCTTAAACTATGCTCAACTATTTTCAGTAGAGTCTATGATTTATTATTCCTTTACACTTTCCTTCAACCCAAATGAGGCCAAAGACTAGACTGCAAATGCCAGTGTGTTACACAACTCGCAGAAGTGTGTTAGATGACACATACACATGACTCTAATTAGACCTTAAGTGACCTAAGTTTGATGCGCTACAGTTCGAGGTGTACCAGGGCCGCATTCAACAGGCCTCTCCAGCCGGCACGATCTTTGGCCAGCCGCTTCCAGTGCCGCACGCCCAGTTGGTTGAGGTCCCTTTCCACCTGTGCGCGCCACCTTAGATGCGGTCGTCTTCTGCTGCGTCGTCCCTCGGGGTTGGAGTCGAAGACTCTTCGGGCCGAAGCGATGATGTCCATTCGATCTACATGGCCTAGCCATCTTAGACGTTGGATCCGAAGACGTCTAACTAGGCCGATAACGCTGTACAACCCGCACAGTTCTTGGTTGAATCTCCTTCTCTACTCTCCGTTTACACAAACGGGCCGAAACACTGCACGCAGAATTTTCCTCTCGAAACGCCCAAGAGCCTCCTCATCCGCTTTTGATAACGTCCAATCCTCAGCGCTATAGAGGAGGATCGGGATGATTAAAGTTTTGTAGTGGGATATCATAATTTTTCGAGAGAGGGCTCTACTACTCAATTGCCTCTTGAGCCCAAAGAAGTAGTGGTTGGCAAGAGTTGTTCTGTGTTTTATCTCAGCGCTGGCGTCGTTGCTGCTTGTCACTATCGAGCCAAGATAGACGAAGTCCTTGACTACTTCAGAAATATAGCTGCCGAAGGTGACGTACTGACCAAGACGTTGGCGTTGTGTGTCTTTCTTTGATAGCAGCATATATTTGGTCTTGTCCCCATTTACCCTTAGACCCACTTTAGCCGCTTCTGCTTCAATGCTTGCGGACGCCTCATCGACGTCTCGCTTTGTCCGCCAAATAACGTCAATGTCATCTGCATAGGCAAGCAATTGTGTAGACTTGAAGTAGACCGTACCTCTCGTATTATGTTATAATAATCACATGTTATAGAAATCACATGACAGTGCGTCGCCCTGACTAAAACCTTTTCTAACATCAAAGGGGCCGGTTAGTTCACTTCCGACCTTAATGGAGCAGCGAGAGTTCTCCATAGTCATCCTGCACAGTCTGACGAGTTTGACAGGATTGTTAAATCATGACATGGCTCGTCTCTATAAACACTGTCATACGCGGCTTTGAAGTCGACTAAAGGATGGTGTGTGTCGACCTGGAAATCAAGGGTCTTCTCCAAGATCTGCCGTAGTGTAAATATTTGGTCTACCGTAGATTTCCTGGCCTGAAACCACACTGGTAGGAACCTAACGGATTCAGTCGCTTGAAAAGTACGGCACACAGTACACAGTAATTGGCGCAGTCATAGGGGTCTCCTATCTTATGAACCGGGCAGATGAGATGAGTTAGTGCATGTTCCTGACCAGCTCATCGCCAGCTGCTTTAAACAGTTCCGCGGGGAGTCCGTCTGATCCAGCAACTTTATAAGACTTAAGTTTCGATATCGCTATCTTAACATCGTCTAGGTCGGGTGAACGGGATTCTCTTTCGTCTTCGTCCATTGTTCGTCCATTGTTCGCTCTGCTCTGACTATCACGGCCGTTATACAGTCTGCAGAAGTGGTCCTTCCACAATCTCAGCATCGACTGTGACTCCACTACTAGTTGTCCGTGCTCATCCTTGCAGGTTTCTGCCCTGCTGTTCGTTTTACCTTTTGGTAAAATTTTCGAACATCGTTCCTGCAGTAACATCTCTCCATCTCCTCGATCTCGCGCTTCTCGTGCTCCTTCTGTTTCCTCCTCAGAAGCACATGCTCCTCACTCCTT
Source organism: Eumerus sabulonum (assembly GCA_951905685.1). Classification (NCBI taxonomy): domain Eukaryota; kingdom Metazoa; phylum Arthropoda; class Insecta; order Diptera; family Syrphidae; genus Eumerus; species Eumerus sabulonum. The sequence continues at coordinate 163,051,405 of OX645060.1, read as the reverse complement.
TTCTGTTCATAGAGCTCGCGGGCAGGTCTCGTCCATGGATGCTAGAGGCTTGTATTGTGTGTACCCCCCTTCAGAATGGAAGGAAGATGTACATAGTGTCGTGTCGGCCTATGCACCCGAAGCACCTCAACCCAACATCTTTATTACAGAGCTCGAGACACTCTTTCGTTTTTTGCGCCTGAGCTCGGCGGAGAATTATTTCGTTTTGGTCGGGGAATTGAATGCCAAGCAAGGTGATTGGGGAAATAATGTACTCGAGACCAGAGGGAGCCCACTAAGCCAATGGTGGGATCTGCGCAACATTGGGTACAAAATCAAGTTACTCGCAACGGAGAGTCCGTCGTTTCCTAGAAGCGGCTCCTAACTGGATCTTATGCTGATTGACTCGCGACTAAGACTGGCTGACACGAACGAATGGTCTACGAACTGTCTACGGACCGTCGACTACGACAGTGACGATTGCGGACTCGGTGCCGTAATCCAAATACCGGGCGAGTTTGTAGAAATGGCAGAGTATGTCCAAACGCATCCTTACGATTATAGTAGGGCACGTTGGCCACGCTTTACCAACTGCCTGACAAGAGCACTCACTTCGAGCGCCTCCTCCTCACCGACCAACAGGAACCTGTCAAACGATGAAATTGACAGGAACCTTATATGTACAGATGGACGGAATAATTAAACAGACGATGGACGGAACGATACTTCTCCAACGGCATCACGATACCACTCCTATCAAGACTCAAACTCTTGTATAGTTTACCGACCGACAAAACTCAGAGGTCCGGACACTGTTGACCAAGAAAAAGTACAAAATATCTGTAAGTCTGCACTGGAACAACAAAATTCGTACTGTAAAATCCAACATCCCGCAGATAAATAAAATATTTGAGAAAAAATCAGAACGACATTCAGGATCCGAGAACGTGCGAGAACGAACGTCTACTACGTGATCGAGGATCCTCAGTAGAGAGTGCCAAGAGTGGGAGCGGTCTTCCAGGAAGTGTACAATGTGAATGAAAGCATTCGCCCGAACCACGACTTGGAGAACAGAGCCCTGTTAAACCACTTTTATCTTCGAGACGATATTGAACATTGGCGATCCGAGAACCTCGGTTTCAATAGGCTCAGTGACGATTTCACGGCAAGCAATGCCGTCATCAATGAAGGGACTAACGCACTATTCGTTTCGACGGAGGACCTCCAGTTGACATTCATGTCACTCAGAAGGAAAAAGTCCGCGGGTATTGATGGTGTATCCATTGTGTGTGTATCCTCCCACCAGTGACTATAGAGAGGTACACCATCCTGTTTAACAATGCACTGAATAATGCATATTATCCGGTGCATTGGAAAACGGCGGTGATCCAACCAATCCCTAAGAGAGGCAAAGACTCCTCTAACACGGCAAATCTCCGGTCGATAAGTCTTCTTCCGAGTATCAGCAAGGTTTTCGAGAAGGTAGTCCTTAGACCCCTGTCTAAAAGGGCTGAGGACAAAAATGTCATTCCGGATAACCAGTTCGGTTTCAGAGCGGGGCATGTTACCATGCCGCGTCGAAACTCATCTAGGATATCCAATGGAATAAACGCCAGAATCAATGAACGGGTGCCTGTCTGGTTGACTTGGAAAAAGCCTTCGACATCGTATGGTTAGGAGGATTCTATTACCAGCTCAAACAGTTGGGCATAAGTAAACCATTGTTATATATGATCTATGACATGATGAAGGGTAGAAAGTTCGTTGTGAAAATTGCCAACGTGACTTCTACTCAAACATTCGAAATTAAAAATGGACAGGGCACAGTGAACTCGCCGATCCTTTTCAGCATTTACATCAGCGATCTGATAGTTTCTCTTCGCCAATCGATAGCGTACGCGGACGACTTAATTGCGTACAGATCAGGTCAAACGATCGACGTCATTGCTATTTTATTGCAGCGTGACTTCGACAAAACTCAGCAGTTCTGTGATGACTGGAAGTTGAAAATCAATCACATATAAGTACATATATACACATATACGTATGCATATGTATATATATATGTATACATTTGTATATTAGTTAAGTCAACTATTAGTAGGTTAAGGGTAGCCTAAGTTTAGTTAGTTTTAGTTAGAATAAGACAGAGTAAGATAAAAATTTATCGTGTGCTAAGTTTTTGTTTTAATAACTTTCCTTAGATTTTAACAAATATTTCAAATTCAAGTTCCAGCAATAAAATATGTTGTTAGGAAGGTTGTTGAATTTGATTCGAGAGCTTGAACAGAAGAGACAATAAACTTATTTCTAGTATAATAATAAAACTAAAGTTGTTTATTTGATTTATGTTTATTATGTTTATGTTTATGTTGGCGTTACAGCCCATGAAGGACATAAGCCGAGCTTCTCTCAATCACCCATGTTGTGTGTGATTTAATTTTCCCATGGGTGAAAGGGACCTACAGTTTATTGCAGGATCCGAACGGCGAATTTCGAGAAGCTTTTCGTGACAATTTTACTACAGGGGGTTTTGTCAGAACCTCTCTGAGGAGAAGCACCGTGGCTGTGTCGGGATTCGATCCTGTGTCATCGGCGTCAGAGACCAACACACTACCCACTGCGCCACGGTGCTCTCAAGGGTTAACATTGCAAGCTGTAAATCATAATTTATCTTTGCATTCGGATCATAATATCATTCTTGAAATGAATTTTGATCAGGAAGCCTACCAACAACATCTCTTATTTTTTCATTATCATCTGGAACTTCTTCACGTCATAATTCTCGACAAAATTGTAATGTTCCTTCAACGTCTTGTTGGACTCAAACTCTTTCCTTTTCTGTAATATCAGATCTACAATTTAATGAATTTCATTTCTTCAAGAATACGCCTTCTCATGACGAAATTGAATATGTAGTTACCATTTCTCTCTTATATTCAATGAAACAACGGTCATTCATAATTACGAGAACATATGTATTGCTTTATGTTTCTTTCGCTGTTTTTGTAGTATGTACCTACAACGAATTGCGTGAGTATATGTATGTATGTATGTACAGGCCGCTTTACATGCGGTAGCTGGTGTTTCAGCAGTAGATGTTATATATTATACGTGTATAGCGAGCAAACAGAGCAAAGAAGTTGATCGCGTTTAACATGGCAAACGCCAGCTTCGATCACTGTCCCTGCTCAATCCAAGTTGACACATATCCTCCGCGTGCCCCCCCCAGTGTGAACCAGTGTGTGCCGCGACCCAACCCCTTGTTCCTGGGGAAAGAGGAACCTGACCCTACAGGTTGGGGGTTGTGCTTAGGGGTAACATCCCTATCACGTAAAAATCTACTAGCTCCGAAATAACAACATGCCTCGGATACGGACGGATACAAAGCTGACGACCCCTGCAAACGACTAATGGACTTGAGAGTCTGCAGCTGGAATGTTAGGTCCCTTAACAGACCCGGTGCAGGCGATCAATTGGAGCCGCACTCCAAGAAGTGCGAAAAACTGCGACGTCTACTACGGGAACTGCTACAAGGAGAACAAACAGCGCCTATTCGGATGCGGATTCGTTATTCGAGGAAGGCTCCGACAAAAAGTCTTAAGCTTCCGAGACATAAGCGAACGCCTCATAACAATCCGCATCAAAGCTAAATTTGGAAACATTAGCTAAATATGTGTTCACGCCCCAACGGAAGGAAAGGACGATCGACTCAAAGAAGAATTCTACGATCTCCTAGACAGAACATATGTATGCCCAATGCCCCAGCTACGATACAAAAATACAACGGACTAAGGCTAATCGATTTCCCAGCGGGGCGTAACCACCTTGTAGCAAGCACGCGATTCCCCCATCTCAACATCCACAAGGGTACCTGGCGGTCTCTGGATCAATCGACCACCAACCAGGTTGATCACATTGCGATCGACGCCAGACACTCCTCCTGTATTCTCGACGTACGAACCTTCCGAAGGGCCAACATCGACTCGGACCACTACCTTGTTGTAGCCAAGGTACGAATGAGGATATCAAGAATGCTTAGGAGTCGAGTAGCACAACGTAAGTTTAACATCGGAAAGCTACAATCGGAAGAGACTGCCAGAATCTTTGCCGATCGTGTCTCCTCTAACCTTTCTCAAAATCCGCCCACAGCAGCACAAACAATAGAGCAGGAATGGACGCATTGCCAGAGCGCCGTCAGAGACGCTGCCTCAGAGGTGCTGGGTTTCAAACCGCCACCACCTAGAAACCCCTGGTTCGATGAACAATGCGAACAAGCCCATGCAGCAAAACAGAGGCATATAAAGCTATGCTGCAACGACGGACGAGAGCTGCTCGCGAAATCTATGAGCAGAAGAGAAGAAAGGAACACACGCTTTTCAGAAGAAAGAAGAGAGAGCACGGAAAGCGCGAGATCGAGGAGATGGAGACATGCTTCCGCAGGAATGACGCCCGTAAATTTTACAATAAGGTAAAACGAACATGCCATGGCTACAAAGCCAGAGCGGCGGCATGCAGGGATGAAAATGGAGAAGTGGTAGTAGAGTCGAAGTCGATGCTGAGGATTTAGAAAGACCACTTCTGCAGACTGTATAACGGCGATGATAGACAAGATACCGCTGTCAGGCAGAACGAGCCATTCGTAATGGACGACAATGAAACAGAATTCAGTCCACCCGACCTAGACGAAGTAGAAATAGCGATATCAAGACTTAAGTCTAATAAAGCCGCGGGTGCAGACAGCCTGTCTGCTGAACTTCTTAAGGCGGCTGGAGATGAGCTGGTAAGGTGCATGCACCATCTCATTTGCAAGGTATGTTCGGAGGAAAGCATGCCCGACGAATGGAATCTCAGCATCGTTTCCCCGTTCCATCTCCGGTCCACAAGAAAGGAAACCCCTATAACTGCGAGAACTATAGGGGAATAAGTCTTCTTAACATCGCATATAAGATCTTCTCTGCCGTATTGTGTGAACGCCTGAAACCATTTGTGGATAACCTGATCGGCTCTTATCAGTGTGGTTTCAGGCCAGGTAAATCCACAATAGACCAAATATTTACGCTACGGCAGATCTGATGAGCTATACAAAGCCATGTCTAGTTTTAACATCCCTGCCAAACTCATCCGACTGTGCAGGATGACAATGGAGAATTCTCGCTGCTCCATTAAGGTCGGTAATTAGCAAACTGAGACCTTTGATGTTAAAAAAGGGATTTAGGCATGGTGACGCGCTGTCATGCAACTTTTTCAACATCGTGCTTGAAAAGATCGTGCAAGAGTCACTGGCCATCACAATTGCAATTGCTTGCGTACGCCGACGACATTGACGTGATTGGACCAACACAGCGAGACGTCAATGAGGCCTTTGTAAGCATTGAGGTAGAAGCGGCTAAGATGGGTCTCAAGGTTAATGAGGGTAAAATCAAATATCCGCTTTCATCTAAAAGAGACGGGCAACACCGACGTATTGGCCAGAACATCACCATGGGCGGATATAACTATGAAGCTGTCAAGGAATTCGTCTACCTTGGCTCACTGATGACCAGCGACAACAACACCAGCGCTGAGATAAAACACAGAATCACTCTTGCCAACCGCTGTTTCTCTGGGCTCAAGATGCAATTGAGAAGTAGGGCCCTCTCTCCGAAAACCAAGGTGACACTATATAAGACCTTAATCATCCCAGTCCTCCTTTACGGCACAGAGGCTTTGACCTTAACAAAAGTGGATGAAGATGCCCTTTGTCGTTTCGTGAGGAAAATTCTGCGTTCTATCTACGGCCCCGTTTATTCAAACGGTGTATAGAGGAGGAGATACATATAACGAAGAACTGTACGGGATGCACAGCGACATCGGCCTGGAACGACGACTACGGATACAGCGTCTAAGGTGGCTAGGCCATGTAGAGCGCTCCGACCCGAAGAGTATTCGAATCCACTCCGGATGGAAGGTGCGGCAGAGGACGGCCGCATCATTGGTGGCGCACGCAGGTGGAAGGGGACCTTAACCGACTGGGCGTGCTGGAAACAGCTGGCCAAAGACCGTGCCAGCTGGAGACGCTTGTTGGTTGAGACCCAGGTTTACGACGGACTGTAGCGCCACCTAAGTAGGTAAGTAAGATATGCCTTCAGTGCTGACCAAGCGCAACAAGTCGTACTCGCAGCTATAGATATACTATTAACATTAGCATGTCGGCGACGCGAACCCATACGTTTTTCGTCTACCGTATTTTTGCACAATACGTCATCTGTATAGCTACAGATATACTGCCATAAGCAGCGACGCGACCACACGAGATTTCACCCATCCAAAAAGCGCATAACGCTCACATGTATAGTATATGTATGCGAGCATGTCGGTAACGCGAACCAATAAGATTATCCTCTACCAAAAAATGAAAGAAGTTTTCATTTCAAAAATTATTTTTTTAATGTAATTCTGTAAAGTCGGCCTCGTATGTGTCGATGCCCCCACGAAAAACAAGGATGACTCCATCAAAGATGATTTCTTCGATCTCCCAGGCAGAACATATGCCAAATGCCCCAGCTATGACACTACATACTAGGAGCCACTATTATTGATGTTCGTACATTCCGCGGAGTGAACATCGACTCAGACCACTATGACGTCGGAAAACCACTATCGCTGGAAATCGCCAGTGCCCTTTGCCCACCGCGTTTCCCTTAAGTTCCCCGATAGACATCAATTCTCCACTCAGTCAGTAGGGCAACAATGGAGCATGTGCAAAAAAGCCCTGAAGAGCATAGTCACAGAAGTGTTGGGTTTTCAAGCCCCACCACGACGAAATACTTGGTTCGATGACGAGTGTAGAAAGGATTCATGCAGAAAAAGAGGAGGCATACAAAGCCTCACTTCACAAAAAAACAAGAGCGGCTCTCGATCTCCAAGCCAAGTTACAGCTTAATTAGAGACGAGCTATATAACGCCATGATCACTTTTGACATTCCTGCTAAGCTCATCAGACTTTGCAGGATACCTCTGGAGAACGCTCGCTGCTCCATCCGAATCGGTGCAGAACTGACCGATAGTTTCGAACTCAATAATGGATTTGGACAGAGCGATGCGCTGTCGTGTGATTTTTTTAACATCGAAACTCGAAACTCCATGCATACGCCGACGACATAGACATACATAATAGGTAGCGGGTTGTTAATGAGGCGTTCGCGAGTCTTGAGATTGAGGCGGCAAAAATTGGTTTAGCAGTTAATGAGGGCATGACTAAATATCTGCTGTCATCGAAAAGGGACATTTACGTCTTGGCTAGAACGTGCATATTGGCAGATATAAATTTGAGGTGGTTTAGGGCTTCATATACCTCAGCTCCGCAGTGACCTGGAAGAACGCCACCAGTTTCGAAATCAAGCGCAGAATTACTCTAGCGAATCAATTTACTTCAGCATTTCCTTCTGCTATCTGTTGAAGCACTCAGACGCAAATACTGGTCCAATGTACTCCAGACAGACACCTTATATTTCTGTATTTTCCCGGTTTTCCGGAGAGAAGCTTCAGTGATGTAGAGCTAAAAGATTCGGCACACACCACGTCGGCCCCAAGGGTGCGCCACCGTGCATAAGCAAAGGCGAGACAGTTACAGAGAAAATGCTCTGCAGTGTCTTCCTCCTCGCAACATGCAGCACAGATAGGCGTCGCACTTATGCCAAGCACGCGGAGGTGCATAGCAAAAGTGTAATGGCCCTTAGTGACTACCACAAGTCTTCTGTAGTCGATTTTCCTTAAAGACAGGAAAAATGCTGCGGACTTCTTGTAGACGTTAGGGCATACGCGCTTTGTCATCCTGCATTCTGGATCATTCCTCCATCTACAGTTGTGTGTATTAAACACCCAGCCGTTAGAGCGGATTCAGGTCCTGAGAAGCTCTCCTCTTAACCCATTCTGGCGAGTTCATCAGAGAACTCATTTCCTGGGATCCCAGAGTGGCCTGGAGCCCATACAAGACTTGATGGATTTAGTCTACCGACTCTGTTCAAGAAGGACCTGAGTTCGAACACTAATTTGGAGCCAGATAAGGGGTTGCACACAGCTTTGAGTGCAACTTGGCTTTCACTGCAGACGCAAGCGCCCCTTGCGCCCCTTGCGTTCTTTTTTACTGTTTGAGTGCAATAGTAGACTTGTCGAGAGCATAAAACTGACTGCAAAATTTGCGGCTGTCAGATTGGCCGTGTCTAAAGAGCTTACAACTGAAATGAGTATGGGAAACGGTGGCGAGACAGACTATATATGTATGAATGTACAAGAGGGCTATTAGAAGCTTCATATACTCCACGAGTTCGAAAAAAGAAAAGGTTCCCAATATGTTCAAAGTATTCAAAATCTAAACATTGGTAAGAATATTTAGCTTAGATCGGCATATGGCAAATGCGTAAATATTGTTTTATTGATCGTACACTTGAGCATATTGTTCTAACTTTTTTCTATGATTAAATATTGAATTTTCATTGACGTCTTTTGCAAGTTTGCTTCTGTCTGTTTCATTTCTAGTTCCGAAGATATGTTTAATCGAACACGGTAAGAAATACAACATGCCCATTTCTCCTATGATCTGTGGGGGAGAGTACAATACTCTGGGTCACAGATTAAAGCGAGAGTCACGTAAAATCTTCCGGAAGCACTTCAAAGTGAAGGCAACACAATTCCGCTTGATCAAATAGCCAAACATGTCTGTAAACATCTGAACAAAACAGTTCAGGTAATCATTATCTGAAAATATTGTGTTTGCTCCCATCATTTACTAAAAATCCACTTGCTATCAAAAATCGGCAAAACCCCCGGTTTTACTTACCTGGCGCTACCTGGCAACACTTCAACATTCAAGAACTCAAATGATTGTTAAAATATTGAGCAGATACAGTGACTCAAAGTGAAAATGGAACAAGGCGAAAAGAAAGAATGAATGAAATATAACGACTTGAGTAAAAAAATTAATTTATTTACTTAAATATTTAATAATTAAGACTAACGAAGTAAACATAGAAATTCAATTTGAAATCTAAATTATAAAATATGAACAACAATATCAAAAAAATAAGCAATAAAGCGATCTCAAAGTTATAATGGAACACACCTACAAAGTTTATGTCACTTTTCAGGGAACTGTGATTTACCATGCTTTTCTATTGCAAATGACGTAGGAGATCCTCAGTTAACAGTCAGATTTAAATTGTCCTGTGTTCTTGAGGAAATGTGAGAATGGCGCCACAAACACCAGTTGAATTGTGAAAAATCGTAATTCGTCTTTCTAGAATTAGCAAAACTGTGTGAGAAATCGCAGATATTTAAAGAAGAGGTCCAACAGTAGTATTTAACATTCTAAAACGTTACAAGGAATCTACAGAGTATAGCAATAAACCTAAACCAAATTTTCGGGGAAATATTTACGGGAGCAGAAGAGCGTTGGTTATTACGCCAACTGAAAAAAAATTCCCATATTAGTGCTCCAAAACTTAGTGTACTAGCCGAAAAACATCTTGGTGGAAAAGCAATTCAGAAACTGTGAGAATTGTCCTAAGAAGGCACAAGTTTAATGCCAGAGTAGCCTCTACCATTAGCCTCTCTTATTAGCAAACTCTTATTAGCAGAATTAATAAAAAGAAGGACAAGGATTTATCGTTCTGGAGCCATGTCATTTTTGCCGATGAGAGCAAATTTGACGTGTTTGGATCAGATGGTAGGTCATACGTGTGGAGACGTACCAATGAGGAGCTTAAGCAAAAGAACTTGAGGCCATTAATAAAAAATGGTGTGGCTCTGTGAATGTATGTGGTCCTATGTCGGCTTAAGGTCCAGAAAACCTTCACATAGTTGAAGGTATAATGGACCTGGATATGTACCTCGAAATTTTGAAATCGAATTTAAGAGAAAGTGCAAAAGCATTGGAATCAATGACGAATTTTATTTTTATTAAGACAGCGATCCCAAACACAAAGCCCATCGTGTTAGAAGTTGGCTGTTATACAACTGCCCCCACGTTTTGAATACACCGCCTCGGTCTCCCGATCTAAACGCTATTGAGCACTTATGGAGTTATTTAGAGGAAAAGCTACAAAAAAAATGGATTTTAAACGTAAACCCACTTAAAGTGGCCTTAACCGAGGAATGGACTAATATTGATTCCTACTGTCGAAACTTCTGGAATCTATGCCAGCTAACTGCTAAGCGAAGTAGGAAAGATACAAAAAGGGTTGCCAACTAAGTCTTAACTTTTGCAAAATGGGTTATAATTACATATAGTAGTTACAATGCTTTTTTTTTGTTTTTTTGTTCCATTATAACTTTGAGATCGCTTTATTGCTTTTTTTGAATCCCTGTGTTTATTTTTTTCGTCTTAATTATTAAATCTTTAAACAATCTAATCAGTTTTTTTTTTTTTTTTTGCTCCTGTACATATATAAACTATTATCTTTCATTTATTCTTTCTTTTCGCCTTGTTCCATTTTAACTTTGAGCCACTGTTAATAAAAAAACACGAAAAAAAAAACAGAAAAGTAAACAAGGGAAAATTGGAATTGAAGTCACATCGTAGATACAAGTGCCCATAATGTATATAAAGCGCTTGCTCAGATCGAATGAGCTGTAGATACTCGTATTGTGTTCACTGATACAGTTCCATTCTTCTAGAATTTTTATCAAAATGATGTTCTTCAGATATTTTGCTCTAATTGCTCTTCTCGTGCTTTGCCTCACGGCACAGAGTGACGCTGGCCTTGTCAAGGAAATCGGGGAAGCAACCGTAAGTTTCTCACACATGCGCTTTTATAGTATAGCATGCTCATCGCATTACTCGTATACATAATACACTTCGTTTCTTTAATGTCTGCAGAATGAAGCCGGCCATGTAGTAGAGCATTTGGGACACGATGTAGGTAAAGCCGTCAACACGGCTGCACAAGTGGCGGAGATTGTCGAAAGGATTGCTGAAGTTGGCGCTTTCCTGGGTAGTATTTTGCCTTAACAGGAAGTTTATATTTTGAGAATAAATAAAAAAAAGAATATTTGAATATATGTATAAAAAGCGTTATGGGCAAGAACTTTTTAAATTATAGTTTCGGTTCTTACCTAACGAAGCTCTATACGATGGTGCAAGGATTGTGCGGATAGACAATTATGTAAAAAAGCTGATTCGAGGTCACGTTGCGAGGGCAATAACTTCGGTCAATAACGTGATCTCTGGGGCTTACTACCCCAACAGTATGTATCATGAGGGCGTGCGACTTAACGGCTTTGTCCCTCCGGAAGCATTTATTTAGATCATTGTGGGCTAATCCAGGATAGATTGGCGGTACCGCTAATCTTCCATGTGGCCCGTAATTACGTGGAGCGGCAATTCCTCTACGAACCTGACAACGTGCTCTGCGAACCCGAGCGCCTCAGGTTCAGCATATCGATTTCAAATAAAGATCGAAGAAACGTTGTTCGGCAGCATCGGGGCTTTTGCTGGCTGGAAATGACTCCGCGGACGTCTTAAGTTAAGTAAGCCTCTTTAAGGCAACAATCGCCAACACCAATGGCATTCATAGGGTAGGTTAGGGTAGACTAGGGTAGTATAAGTTAGACAAAAAAAAAAAGAAAGAAAAAAAAAATCATACACATATATGTACATATATACACATATGTAGATGCATATATGTATATATACATATATATGTGTATATTAGTTAAGTGAACGTGAACGTGTTTTCACGGTGTTTCTCCTCAGCGGGGTTCTGACAAAACCCCCTGTAGTAAAATTATCATGAAAAGCTTTTCGAAATTCGCCGTTCGGAACCGGCAATAAACTGTAGGTCCCTTTCACCTATGGGAAAATTAAATCACACACAACATGGGTGATTGAGGGAAGCTCGGCTCAGGTCCTTCATGGACTGTAACGCCAACATACATACATACATATTAGTTAAGTTAACTATTAGTAGGTCGACCTGGGGTCGAGCTTAGGCTACCAGGGGGGTCAGCACGGTGGCGGATAGCTGAACGGCCCACAGATATGTAGGTTAGCTGCGAATAACCAATAAGCAGTCCCCGACCAAGAGCGGCAAAAACGGAGGGCGTGACGGAAAAATCACATAAGCCCATTGAAGTTTTTGTGACAGGGCGAATAGATGCCGCCCTTAATAAGCGTCCTGTACCTAATGCAAGGCGTTATGCGACCCGTACCGAGGCATGAATGGTGCTGGGGACACAAAATCCATACAGCATCGCTAACGGAGCCCTCCAGATACCTGGCGCCCTCTGGTTGTAATTAAGCCTTACCACATTACAGGGGTCTCTGATGTGGTGGACCTTCCTTTCCCCCATACTCGTGGGATCAATTATGAACCAAAAAAAACAAACAAATCAAACAAATATAACAAGCCAATCAGGAAAAATCGAGAATGACGGAGAAAATCCGTTCAGAAGAAGTTCGGTACTGATGCGAACACCGCCACTAAAATCAGTAGATGTAGCAATGCAGGAGGTGGGCATGGACATACCAATACCGTCCACAACCTTGCTGAAGGACAATTCGCAGACATCACCTAACATCCACTTCAACGAAACACCAAATGAAAGCAATTGTGCTATTGCCCCGACTACAGCAGCGGTAGACCTGAACTACAGCTCAAAAGCCCAACGACGCGGGTACGGTTCTCGACCCGTTAAGGAGGAGCACCCGGCTTGCGCGTTCGCCAATAAAAGAGACTCTCACTAGAGCCAATACACGGTCGCATTCGAAATTGTCGTCACCCACAAAAGTGGTCGACGAGATAGAAGACATTGCGCACGGCGCCCACAAGCGCAGGGTCAACCACGAGAGCACTAAAATGCTACACCTCGGACTTAAAATAGATGGCCTTATTAATTTCTGCAGGGACAAGCACAACGTTCATGGGGAAATAAAGAAAATGGGCACGCTCATTAAGTCCGTTTTTCGAGAAGCGGAAATCGAGGTCGCTGATCTCCGACGTGAGATATCGGAACTCCGTGAGCAAATGAAGATAGTTATTGGTTATCCTCACAAAAGTCTAGCGACAACAGCCTCACAGACGAGCATAGTCCCGGTCGTAATAAAAACGGGGGAAAGCGGTGAGAATAAAGAACAACAGCTAACCAATAAGAGCACATCGTCCGAACGACCCCCTAAGAGAATTAGGGAGGACGAAGGGGTAGGTAACTCGGAAAAAGAAGCGGCTGAGCTCGCCAAGGAAATCCAACCGTGACACTAGTCCAAACCGGTCTAGTAAGGCCTTGAGATTGGACCAGGTTGAAGAAGTGGGCAAACCGAAGAAAACAAAACCCATGCCGAACTCAGAGGACAGGTCAGCACAAGATTGGGTTAAGGTTGGCAAGAACATGCGGGCTGCGTATGCCAAGAAACAGCGTCCGGATGCGATAGTAATCGCATTCAATCATCATTCAAACTTTTATCTCCAGAGCCAATTGGAAAATTGCTACTAAATCCGAGCCGAAAGATATTCTTGTAAAAGAATTCATGAACAGATCCAGGAAAACTCTACCAAAAAACCGTCTAAAAAACTCAGATCTACGGATCTAACTCCTATAGCCTCCAATTTATATTACCAGAATACTGGGGGTCTTAGAACTAAACTCCGCGATGTCTTGCTCTTTTCTTCATCTTGCCAATACGACGTTATTGTATTTACCGAGACTTGGCTTACAGAGAATCATCACAACGAAGAAATGTTCAACAAGGACCAGTACGAAGTTTTCGCAGGAACCGTTGCCCCGCCCTAACTAATTGCGAAAGTGGTGGCGGAGTATTGATTTCGGTTCGGGCCTCCTTGCGCAGTGATGAACTCGACCTACCTTCAACATCAGCGGATTTAGATGTAGACCAAGTAGCGGTGTCAATCAAATATATCTCTGGAAATGAAGTTATCATTATTGCAAGTTATATACCACCAAGAAGTCCTTACCAGTTATATAAAGCACATATAGTTAGTTGTTCCTTTATCCTAAACAATTTAAAAGATCATCAGCACGTTATCCTTCTTGGCGATTTTAACTTGCCAAACTTAATTTGGTCCTTTGAATGCGATGATTCTAGACTTCTCCCATTTAATGTTAATTTAGATTATGAGCGTGAAGTCGTTGATACTCTTGCCCAGCTTGACCTTCATCAGATTAGTTATTTTGCTAATGAATTTAATCATATACTTGATTTGGTATTCGTTGATTCCGAGCTGGACATTAGTATCAACAACTCCATGATCCCACTTTTTCGTAATTCTGCTTTTTATGTAGCAGAATCCTTACAGTTTAAATTTTATGAATTTCTTAAACCGGGTTTCAGTAACTCTTACTTTAAATACAATTACGCTAAAGCCAACTTTAGCAACATTTCAATTTATCTAGATAGTATGAATTGGTTAAATATTACTAATAATTGCAACTTAGATAGCTCCTTCAACTTATTTACGGAAATTGTTAAAATGGCAATTGATTTGTTTACTCCTAAAATGAAGTCTGCCAAGGGCAATAAACCTATTTGGTTTAATAATAGAATTATAAGCCTAAACAATAGGAAAAATAAGGCCTATAAGCGGTTCCGTAATAGTAATAATGACCGGGAACTTCTAAAAATTTATCGAACGTTTCAAAAACAATTTGATGTTTTAAACAAGTTTCTGTACACACAGTACGTTCTTTCAGTTGAATCTAGTTTAAAGACTAATAGTAAGCACTTCTGGAGTTTTATTAATAGTAAAAAGCAATCCAGTGGCATTCCTAACTGTATGCGCCATAATAATATAACCTCATCTGATCTTCCAACCATCTGTAATATGTTCGCTAACCACTTTCAGTCCGTATATTCATGTGGTACTACCATACCTATAGTCCCAAGTAATAACTCAGTATACTGTGACTTCTTAAATGTCGGCAACCTAGAGTGCTCAATCCCTGAGGTTCAAATTGCCCTCTCTTTACTAAAATCTGATACAAAACCTGGTTTGGATGGTATCCCGCAAATTTTACTTCAAAAGTGCTCCTCCGCGTTTTCTGTACCACTGTGCCTAGTTTTCAACTTATCTCTCCAATCTGGAAATTTTCTAAAAGTTTGGAAGAGCACTTTTTTAACGCCTATCTATAAATCTGGATCGAGACAGGATGTTACTAACTACCGTCCAATTTGTAAAATTTCTTGTATTCCGAAGTTATTTGAAAAACTAGTTAGTGACAAACTCGCACCCCTCTTAAAGAGATTTATCTCTCCGTTTCAGCATGGCTTCGTTAAAGGCAGATCTACTTCCACAAATCTTTCAACTTTCTGTTATACTGCAGTGAATTGCCTAGAGAAGGGCTCACAATTTGATGTGATTTACACTGATTTCGCGAAAGCGTTTGATCGCGTAAGTAAATTGATTTCCAAACTGAATAATTTAGGTTTTCACTCTAATTTCCTAAAGTGGATTCATTCCTACTAAAAGGATCGTATTCAGTATGTTCGCATAAACGAAACGCTCTCTTCACCTGTTTATGTTACCTCGGGAGTTCCTCAAGGTAGTCATCTAGGCCCTCTGCTCTTCCTTTTATTCATTAATGACATTCCTGACCTGTTTTCGAGTTCGCAGTGTCTTATGTTTGCCGACGATCTGAAGGTTTTTCGAGCTATACGCTCATTTGACGACTGTATTCTGTTGCAAGAAGATCTTGAACGACTTTCCGTATGGTGTCTTAATAATGACCTCCATCTTAATGTCTCCAAATGCCAAAGCCTTTCCTTTTATCGAAACCTCTCTCCAATTCCCTTTATGTACAAAATTGACAACATCCCCTTGACCATTATCTCTTCCAAAAAAGACCTAGGAGTTATTTTTGACGGAAAACTTAACTTTGGAAAGCACATTGAGTCCTTGGTTGCCAAAGGTAACCAGATGTTAGGTTTCATACTTCGGAACTCGAAAGACTTTCAAGATCCGCATACTCTCAAGTATCTATTTTTCGCATTTGTCCGATCTCACCTCGAGTACTGCAGTGTAGTTTGGAACCCATGTTATGAAGTACATTCTAATAGAATTGAGAAGATCCAGAAGCGACTTACTAGAGTAGCTGTTCGTAGACTGCGTTGGAATGTTGAAATGCCGCCTTACGAAACGAGATGCAAATTATTTGGTATCTTACCACTTTTCAGACGTAGGCAATATTTTTCTATTATGTTCATTTACGATTTAATAAACGATCATATCGATTGCTCTTTTCTTTTATCGCTAATTGGACTTTATGCTCCTGCGAGAGCTCTTAGAAATCGTTTTTTATTTTATGTACCGTACCATAGATTTAATTATGGATATAATGAACCTATTTCTAGATGCCTTATAGAAACGAACAAATATTGTAGTTTATTGGATTTTCGTCTTAGTAGGGAGTTATTTAAACATAAATTAGGCCTGTTGTTAGGCCTTGGTGGTTATTCCTAAGTATATTCTTTGTACTAGTAATTTAACGAGAACAGTGGATGTACTCATTTGATGAAATAAAAATGTGAAAATTTGAAAATTTAATTAAGAAAACTGGAGATCTATCGTACACTGAGATGCTTCGGAATCTAAAGGCCGATCCTTCACTCAAAGAAGTGGGGTCGAACGTTAGCCGAATCCGAAAAGCCGGAAGCGGAGAACTCCTACTTTCGCTTAACAAAGCTGCGAGTCCTACAATAGAAGCCTATAAGAACAAAATCAAAGAAGCCCTAGGAGAAAGCGGTAGCGTCTGCTCCTTAACGCAAGAGGTCTTGCTAGAGTGCAAAGATATTGACGAAGCGACGTCGAAAGAGGAGATCTGTGCCGCCCTAACAGACCAACTCAGCTCCGAGTTCAAAACGACTATGATCAAAAGCGTTAGAAAAGCTTATGGTGGCACGCAAACTGCTAAAATAAGCCTACCAGTGGAAATAGCGCACAATTTGTTGAAAATTGGAAAAGTGCGGATCGGCTGGGTCCTCTGCCGTATACGAGAAAGCATTGTGCCGAAGCGTTGCTTCAGGTGTCTCGAGTTTGGACACATCGCGAAAGCATGCAAGAACCCCAATGACCGATCGGATCTGTGTATTAAGTGCGGTGAAAGGGGTCACAAGTTGAAGGACTGTAAAGGCGTACCGAACTGCTTACTCTGTAGAGCCAAGGGCGCTGAATCCGGTCATATAACCGGTAGCATTAGATGCCCAGAATACAAACATGCGCTAGAAGCTATTTTGAAAAAAACATGAATATATTTCAACTTAAACTTAATCATTGTGAAGCGGCCCATGACCTTTTGCAACAATCTGTTCGCGAACTAAGAATTGACGTAGCGATACTCTGTGAGCAATACAAAAACCTACCTAGCAATAAGTGGCTTACCGACGCGATGAATAAGGCTGCAATTTGGGTTTGCGGTAGCGCGTCAATCCAGGAATACCCGGAGGTGCGTGAGGATTTTTTTGTACGGGCCAGGATAAATGGGATCTATATACAGCTGCTACATACCACCCAGCGTAACCATCGAAACTTTCGAGTCGATTTTGGATAGACTAGTGGCAGACGCTACAGGCAGAGGTCCTGTCATAATAGCGGGAGATTTCAATGCTTGGGCAACAGAATGGGGCAGTTCATATACAAATCATAGAGGGACTGTTCTACTTAAAGCCTTCTCTTGTCTGGATATTGTTCTAGCTAACAATGGAAGCACAAACACCTTTAGTACAGCAAGATCGGGATCTATCGTCGACATCACGTTTGCAAGCAGTGGCCTGATACGAGGTGCTAACTGGCGCGTGAGCGATCACTATACACACAGTGATCATAATGCAATTCTATTCACCGCCAGCATTGGCAATTCAAGCCGCAATAACCGAGCAACACTCAAGCGAGCTAAATGGAATGTACATTCTCTTGATGAAGACCTTCTAAGCTTCATCATTAGTGAATC
Source organism: Eumerus sabulonum (assembly GCA_951905685.1). Lineage (NCBI taxonomy): Eukaryota > Metazoa > Arthropoda > Insecta > Diptera > Syrphidae > Eumerus > Eumerus sabulonum. The sequence goes on along the minus strand of OX645060.1, from coordinate 163,033,489 downwards.
GACAGTGGAAGCCAGAACAGCAGAGGAATTCGTAACGCAGGTAGCACGGGTATTAGTCAATGCGTGTAATGCATCGATGTCTAAACTGGGAACAGGAAAACATCGACCGCCTGTATACTGGTGGACCACAGAAATCGCGGAGTTAAGATCGGCATGCCACCGATCGCGCAGAATCTATCAGCGTTCCCGGTCCCGGAACGCTGATGAACGGCAATATAATCGAAATGCTTACCGAGAAGCGAGAACCCGGCTAAAAGTAACTATAAAGAGTAGCAAACGTCTCTGTTTTAAGGACCTCTGCGAACAGCTCAATAACGACGTATGGGGAAGGGCCTACAAAATTATAGCAACGAGGCTAAAAGGCCCCCACTTACAGTCGCCACCGTGTCCGGTACTGCTCCAAAAAATAGTCGAGAACCTATTTCCTCGTCAAGAAAGGAGGGAGGAAGCTACTCGGAACGTTCACAATAGTGCATCCGTACCCAGGATATCAAGAGAAGAAGTAGTCGAAGCGTGTATGAAGGTTAGCGATAGAAAGGCTCCGGGCCTGGATAGAATTCCAAATAAAGCCCTAAAAGTCGCTATTAAAACTCGACCCCAACTGTTTGCTGATATGTTCAACACCTGTCTTCAGGAAGGAGTTTTCCCTAAATCCTGGAAGCGCCAACGACTGGTCTTACTCCAGAAATGAAAAGGGAGCCCAAACGATCCGTCGTCTTATCGTCCTCTTTGTCTACTCGACACTGTCGGAAAAGTCCTGGAGCGAATAATTTACAATAGGTTTTTGTCAGCTATCGAAACAGCAGGAGGGCTATCAGAGCACCAATACGGTTTCCAATAGTCACGCTCTACGATAGATGCTATAAATGCGGTAATATCGTGAGCTCAAACCGCGATAGAAGGCAGACGTTGGAAGGGTGGTACAAAAAAATACTGCGCTATTATAACCCTCGATGTGAAAAACGCATTCAATTCAGCGAGCTGGGAACGCATTATGAGAAGTCTCTATCTATTGAAATACCGGACTATCTCTGCAAAATAATAAGGAGCTACTTTGAAGACAGAGTCCTCTTCTATGACACTGACGAAGGAACTAAGACCTACGTAGTAACTGGTGGAGTCCCACAAGGTTCGGTCTTAGGCCCCTTGCTGTGGAACGTTATGTACGATGGAATTCTACGCCTACCGACCTCCAGCGAAGCATCCATCATTGGCTTTGCGGATGACATTGCGGTGGTGGTGGTAGCAAAAACTACAGAAGAAGTTGTACTCCACTGCAATGAAACAATAGAAATGGTACGTCGTTGGCTAACTGACGCTGGTCTGCGACTTGCTGAACACAAAACCGAAGCAGTGCTAGTTACAAGCAGGAAAGTCCGGGAAACGATATCGATTAGAGTCGGGCGGCACGAAGTAGTCTCACAACCCTTCATTAAGTACCTAGGGGTGATTATCGACGCGCGGCTAAGTTTCAAACACCACCTTGAATATGCATCCAAAAAATCGTCGAACGCTATTAACGCACTTTCAAGGCTAATGAGTAATATTGGGGGCCCAAAGCAGAATAAAAGACTTCTAATAGCAAGAGCTGCCAATTCAATAAATATGTACGCAGCAGAAATATGGGCAAATGCCGCGAAAGTCAAGTCCTACGCACGGGGAGTTAAATCCGTCCTCCGACTCAGCGCACTTAGGGTCGCCAGTGCATTTCGAACGGTTTCGAACGATGCTATTCTTGTCGTATCCTCGATGCTACCTATCGACTTGCTAGCTGATGAGATGAAAAGACTTAGAAGTGAACGAGTTCGAAACGGCCGGGTAAACGACGATAAAAGAAAGTATGAAAGGGATCGCAGTATCGCAATCTGGCAACAACAGTGGAACGAATCCGTAAAGGGAAGATGGACACATCGTCTTATACCAGAAATCAAGATGTGGGTAAAACGTGACCACGGTGAAACAATTTACTAATACCTCTTCAAACGCAAACACGAAGTTGCCCCCTACTGCCCACATTGCGAACACGTTCTAGAAAACGTGGAACATGTGTTTTTCATTGTCCACGATATACAAGTGAGGGGATCGTTCTTCAAGAACAGTTTGGGGAGAGGCTCACTCCTGAGAATATTATAAGTTACATGCTCCAGAACGATGAAAACTGGAACATCGTAAGTAATGTGGCGGTACGCATAATGAGCGACCTTAGGCGCCTAGAGCGTCAACGTAACGCGAATAGCTCAAACACCAGAGCTTCAAATGAGAGTATTGCCTAAAAGGCTAGCCAGCCCCGCGAAGTAGTACCTAACGGCAGTTCCGCGGGGAGAGTGGTTGGAAGTGTGCAGGGTGTGGTTTAGCACGTAGGCGCATTCCTGACATCTTTAGCAAGGCCTGCGAATCGTGCATGCCTGTAGCCCGGGCTACTGGTATCTATGAAGATTCCACATCTTTTGGCGCAACCAAAAAAAAAAAAAAAAAGACTATTAGTAGGTTAAGGGTAGGCTAAGTTTAGTTAGTTTTAGTTAGAATAAGATAAAAACTTATCAAATGCATGGTTTTTTTTAAATAACTTTTTGTGGATTTTAACAAATATTTTAAATTCAATTTTAAGCAATAAAATATATACATACATACATATAAGTCGAAAGACATTTTTAAAGATAAAATAAAGGTTATCTTAGAGTGTCCACATGGAGCCAGTAAGATATTTATAATAACGTAATTAAGTAAGGTCGTCCATAGTATTGAACAAGCCCCACGTCGTCCAGTGAATCTCTGAAACGCGGCCAGAAATGCTTCTTTAGACTGACTGCTCACCAGCTCTAAGTGGATGGCTCTGGTGACCAAACACACGAATACAGCAATGTATCCCTTTTCTATGACCTTTGATCGGCCTGCCCTGGCTTTGATCCGCACTGGTCCGGCATAGTCTACTCCGCTATGTCGAAATGCTTTGGCTAGTCGCACTCGCTCCTTCGGAAGACTGCCCATCAACTGTTCTGTTACCCGCTGTGTTTGACGGAAACAGGCTATGCATCGCCCAATGTGAGTTCTTAATGCGCGCCTCAATGTGGGAATCCAGTACCTCTGTCTGATGTACTGCGTGCTCAGCTGCACTCCACCATGCATGGTTCGGATGAGTGCTTCTCTGAGGATCAGCTCGCTCAATCTGCTCTTAGGTGGTAGGTTGGTAGGATGCTTGACTTCGTAGTGCAGCGCTGCATTTTGGAGTCGTCCCCCAACCCTCATTACGCCCTCTCCATCAATGAAAGGGTCCAATGTGGATATACTGCTCGAAGTATCCACAGATCGCTTGCCTCTTAGTAGCTCGATCTCTTTCTGGTACGCTTGTTGCTGCGTAGTCTTTATCCAGTAAGTTAGCGCTTCTTCACGCTCGGAAGGTGTCACCGGCCCAGAATGTTCTGCTCGTCGGTCCCTTTTGCACTTGCGCACGAACCGTAATGTGAGGGCAGTTATTCTCAACATGCTCTGCAAGGTCGACTTTCTTTCCAACAGACCTTCACCCATTATGCTCAGCTCCTTAGCTCTATGTACGGTTAATCTTGCAACAAGTGGTGGTTTTAAAGCCAGAGCTGCTCCTGCGTTTTCTCCCGCACTCAGCCGCAGCTGCACGTTCGGCCAATATTGCTCCTGACATCTGATCCAAGGTGGACCCTCCCACCACAGTCTTGATATTACCAGCTGCTCTGCTGGTATTCCTCGGGATGTCAAGTCCGCGGGGTTGTCGCTCAGTATGCAGAATTACTCTAGCGAACCGTTTTACTTTGGCCTTTCCTTTTTTTTTTCTTTTTTGAAGGCTACTGCTATCTGTTGAAGCACTCAGACGCAAATACTGGTCTAATGTACTCCAGACAGACACCTTATATTTCTGTGTTTTCCCGGTTTTCCGGAGAGAAGCTTCAGTGATATAAAGCTAAAGGATTCGGCACACACCACGTCGGGCCCAAGGGTGCGCCACCGTGAACGAGCAAAGGCGGGACAGTTACAGAGAAAATGCTGTGCAATGTCATCCTCCTCGCAACATGCAGCACAGATAGGCGTCGCACTTATGCCAAGTACGCAGAGGTGCTTAGCAAAATTGTAATGGCCCGTAATGACTACCACAAGTCTTCTGCAGTCGATTTTCCTTAAAGACAGGAAAAATGCTGCGGACTTCTTTTAACAAAAGTATAGCAATAAACCTACACCAAATTTTCGGGGAAATATTTACGGGAGCAGAAGAGCGTTGGTTATTACGCCAACTGAAAAAAAATTCCCATTTTAGTGCTCCAAACTTAATGTACTAGCCGAACAACATCTTGGTGGAAAAGCAATTCAGAAACTGTGAGAATTGTCCGAAGAAGGCACAAGTTGAATGCCAGAGTAGCCTCTACCATTAGCCTCTCTTATTAGCAACCTCTTATTAGCAAAATTAATAAAAAGAAGGACAAGGATTTATCGTTCTGGAGCCATGTCATTTTTGCCGATGAGAGCAAATTTGACGTGTTTGGATCAGATGGTAGGTCATACGTGTGGAGACGCACCAATGAGGAGCTTAAGCAAAAGAACTTGAGGCCATTAATAAAAAATGGTGTGGCTCTGTGAATGTATGTGGTCCTATGTCGGCTTAAGGTCCAGAAAATCTTCACATAGTTGAAGGTATAATGGACCAGGATATGTACCTCGAAATTTTGAAATCGAATTTAAGAGAGAGTGCAAAAGCATTGGAATCAAAGACGAATTTTATTTTTATTAAGACAGCGATCCCAAACACAAAGCCCATCGTGTTAGAAGTTGGCTGTTATACAACTGCCCCCACGTTTTGAATACACCGCCTCGGTCTCCCGATCTAAACGCTATTGAGCACTTATGGAGTTATTTAGAGGAAAAGCTAAAAAAAAAATTGATTTTAAACGTAAACCCACTTAAAGTGGCCTTAACCGAAGAATGGACTAATATTGATTCCTACTGTCGAAACTTCTGGAATCTATGCCAGCTAACTGCTAAGCGAAGTAGGAAAGATACAAAAAGGGTTGCCAACTAAGTCTTAACTTTTGCAAAATGGGTTATAATTACATATAGTAGTTACAATGCTTTTTTTGTTCCATTATAACTTTGAGATCGCTTTATTGCTTTTTTGAATCCCTGTGTTTATTTTTTTCGTCTTAATTATTAAATCTTTAAATTATCTAATAAATTTTTTTTTGCTCCAGTACATATATAAACTATTATCTTTCATTCATTCTTTCTTTTCGCCTTGTTCCATTTTAACTTTGAGCCACTGTAAAAAAAAAGAAAAGTAAACAAGGAAAAATTGGAATTGATGTCACATCGTAGATACAAGTGCCCATAATGTATATAAAGCGCTTTCTCAGATCGAATGAGCTGTAGATACCCGTATTGTGTTCACTGATACAGTTCCATTCTTCTAGAATTTTTATCAAAATGATGTTCTTCAGATATTTTGCTCTAATTGCTCTTCTCGTGCTGTGCCTCACGGCACAGAGTGACGCTGGTCTTGTCAAGGAAATCGGGGAAGCAACCGTAAGTTTCTCACACATGCGCTTTTATAGTATAGCATGCTCATCGCATTACTCGTATACATAATACACTTCGTTTCTTTAATGTCTGCAGAAAGAAGCCGGCCAAACAGTAGAACATTTGGGACACGATGTAGGTAAAGCCGTCAACACGGCTGCACAAGTGGCGGAGATTGTCGAAAGGATTGCTGAAGTTGGCGCTTTCCTGGGTAGTATTTTGCCTTAACAGGAAGTTTATATTTTGAGAATAAATAAAAAAAGGAATATTTGAATATATGTATAAAAAGCGTTATGGGCAAGAACTTTTTAAATTATAGTTTCGGTTCTTACCTAACGAAGCTCTATACGATGGTGCAAGGATTGTGCGGATAGACAATTATGTAAAAAAGCTGATTCGAGGTCACGTTGCGAGGGCAATAACTTCGGTCAATCACGTGATCTCTGGGGCTTACTACCCCAACAGTATGTATCATGAGGGTGTGCGACTTAACGGCTTTGTCCCTCCGGAAGCATTTATTTAGATCATTGTGGGCTAATCCAGGATAGATTGGCGGTACCGCTAATCTTCCATGTGGCCCGTTATTACGTGGAGCGGCAATTCCTCTACGAACCTGACAACGTGCTCGGCGAACCCGAGCGCCTCAGGTTCAGCATATCGATTTCAAATAAAGATCGAAGAAACGTTGTTCGGCAGCATCAGGGCTTTTGCTGGCTGGAGATGACTCCGCGGACGTCTTAAGTTAAGTAAGTCTCTTTAAGGCAACAATCGCCAACACCAATGGCATTCATAGGGTAGGTTAGGGTAGACTAGGGTAGTATAAGTGTAGACAAAAAAAAAAAAAAAAAAAAAAAAAATCATGCACATATATGTACATATATACACATATGTAGATGCATATATATATATATATATACATATATATGTGTATATTAGTTAAGTGAACGTGAACGTGTTTTCACGGTGTTTCTCCTCAGCGGGGTTCTGACAAAACCCCCTGTAGTAAAATTATCATGAAAAGCTTTTCGAAATTCGCCGTTCGGAACCGGCAATAAACTGTAGGTCCCTTTCACCTATGGGAAAATTAAATCACACACAACATGGGTGATTGAGGGAAGCTCGGCTCAGGTCCTTCATGGACTGTAACGCCAACATACATACATACATATTAGTTTAGTTAACTATTAGTAGGTCGACCTAGTGTCGAGCTTAGGCTACCAGGGGGGTCAGCATGGTGGCGGATAGCTGAACGGCCTACAGATATGTAGGTTAGCTGCGAATAACCAATAAGCAGTCCCCGACCAAGAGCGGCAAAAACGGAGGGCATGACGGAAAAATCACATAAGCCCATTGAAGTTTTTGTGACAGGGCGAATAGATGCCGCCCTTAATAAGCGTCCTGTACCTAATGCAAGGCGTTATGCGACCCGTACCGAGGCATGAATGGTGCTGGGAATACAAAATCCATACAGCATCGCTAACGGAGCCCTCCAGATACCTGGCGCCCTCTGGTTGTAATTTAGCCTTACCACATTACAGGGGTCTCTGATGTGGTGGACCTTCCTTTCCCCCATACTCGTGGGATCAATTATGAACCAAAAAAAACAAACAAATCAAACAAATATAACAAGCCAATCAGGCAAAATCGAGAATGACGGAGAAAATCCGTTCAGAAGAAGTTCGGTACTGATGCGGACACCGCCACTAAAATCAGTAGATGTAGCAATGCAGGAGGTGGGCATGGACATACCAATACCGTCCACAACCTTGCTGAAGGACAATTCGCAGACATCACCTAACATCCACTTCAACGAAACACCAAATGAAAGCAATTGTGCTATTGCACCGACTACAGCAGCGGTAGACCTGAACTACAGCTCAAAAGCCCAACGACGCGGGTACGGTTCTCGACCCGTTAAGGAGGAGCACCCGGCTTGCGCGTTCGCCAATAAAAGAGACTCTCACTAGAGCCAATACACGGTCGCATTCGAAATTGTCGTCACCCACAAAAGTGGTCGACGAGATAGAAGACATTGCGCACGGCGCCCACAAGCGCAGGGTCAACCACGAGAGCACTAAAATGCTACACCTCGGACTTAAAATAGATGGCCTTATTAATTTCTGCAGGGACAAGCACAACGTTCATGGGGAAATAAAGAAAATGGGCACGCTCATTAAGTCCGTTTTTCGAGAAGCGGAAATCGAGGTCGCTGATCTCCGACGTGAGATATCGGAACTCCGTGAGCAAATGAAGATAGTTATTGCTTATCCTCACAAAAGTCTAGCGACAACAGCCTCACAGACGAACATAGTCCCGGTCGTAATAAAAACGGGGGAAAGCGGTGAGAATAAAGAACAACAGCTAACCGATAAGAGCACATCGCCCGAACGACCCCCTAAGAGAATTAGGGAGGACGAAAGGGTAGGTAACCGATCCGAGGAGCAACCAATAAAAGCGAATGCTCGGAAAAAGAAGCGGCTGAGCTCGCCAAGGATATCCAACCGTGACACTAGTCCAAACCGGTCTAGTAAGGCCTTGAGATTGGACCAGGTTGAAGAAGTGGGCAAACCGAAGAAAACAAAACCCAAGCCGAACTCAGAGGACAGGTTAGCACAAGATTGGGTTAAGGTTGGCAAGAACATGCGGGCTGCGTATGCCAAGAAACAGCGTCCGGATGCGATAGTAATTAAGAAAACTGGAGATCTATCGTGCACTGAGATGCTTCGGAATCTAAAGGCCGATCCTTCACTCAAAGAAGTGGGGTCGAACGTTAGCCGAATCCGAAAAACCGGAAGCGGAGAACTCCTACTTTCGCTTAACAAAGCTGCGAATCCTACAATAGAAGCCTATAAAAACAAAATCAAAGAAGCCCTAGGAGAAAGCGGTAGCGTCTAGTCCTTAACGCAAGAGGTCTTGCTAGAGTGCAAAGATATTGACGAAGCGACGTCGAAAGAGCAGATCTGTGCCGCCCTAACAGACCAACTCAGCTCCGAGTTCAAAACGACTATGATCAAAAGCGTTAGAAAAGCTTATGGTGGCACGCAAACTGCTAAAATAAGCCTACCAGTGGAAATAGCGCACAAGTTGTTGAAAATTGGAAAAGTGCGGATCGGCTGGGTCCTCTGCCGTATACGAGAAAGCATTGTGCCGAAGCGTTGCTTCAGGTGTCTCGAGTTTGGACACATCGCGAAAGCATGCAAGAACCCCAATGACCGATCGGATCTGTGTATTAAGTGCGGTGAAAGCGGTCACAAGTTGAAGGACTGTAAAGGCGTACCGAACTGCTTACTCTGTAGAGCCAAGGGCGCTGAATCCGGTCATATAACCGGTAGCATTAGATGCCCAGAATACAAACATGCGCTAGAAGCTATTTTGAAAAAAACATGAATATATTTCAACTTAATCTTAATCATTGTGAAGCGGCCCATGACCTTTTGCAACAATCTGTTCGCGAACTAAGAATTGACGTAGCGATACTCTGTGAGCATTACAAAAACCTACCTAGCAATAAGTGGCTTACCGACGCGATGAATAAGGCTGCAATTTGGGTTTGCGGTAGCGCGTCAATCCAGGAATACCCGGAGGTGCGTGAGGATTTTTTGTACGGGCCAGGATAAATGGGATCTATATATACAGCTGCTACATACCACCCAGCGTAACCATCGAAACTTTCGAGTCGATTTTGGATAGACTAGTGGCAGACGCTACAGGCAGAGGTCCTGTCATAATAGCGGGAGATTTCAATGCTTGGGCAACAGAATGGGGCAGTTCATATACAAATCATAGAGGGACTGTTCTACTTAAAGCCTTCTCTTGTCTGGATATTGTTCTAGCTAACAATGGAAGCACAAACACCTTTAGTACAGCAAGATCGGGATCTATCGTCGACATCACGTTTGCAAGCAGTGGCCTGATACGAGGTGCTAACTGGCGCGTGAGCGATCACTATACACATAGTGATCATAATGCAATTCTATACATCGCCAGCATTGGCAATTCAAGCCGCAATAACCGAGCAACACTCAAGCGAGCTAAATGGAATGTACATTCTCTTGATGAAGACCTTCTAAGCTTCATCATTAGTGAATCGACAGTGGAAGCCAGAACAGCAGAGGAATTCGTAACGCATGTAGCACGGGCATTAGTCAATGCGTGTAATGCATCGATGTCTAAACTGGGAACAGGAAAACATCGACCGCCTGTATACTGGTGGACCACAGAAATCGCGGAGTTAAGATCGGCATGCCACCGATCGCGCAGAATCTATCAGCGTTCCCGGTTCCGGAACGCTGATGAACGGCTATATAATCGAAATTTTTTTTTTTTTTTTTTTAATAATTTGCGCGCACTCAAGGTCTAATAACCTTATTATGTCGGTGACACAGTGCGGGCAGAAGGTAGAGAGGAAGAGGAATAGAGGAAAACCGAATCCGGCAGGGAGTTCCAGATTCGTGTGGTTCGGTTAATGAAAGATTCTCTATATTTGACAGTACGTCCGAAAGCGGGCTTCAGAGTATATTGGTGAGCATTCCTAGAGAGACGTGTATTGCGGGAGAAATGTTGAAGGGGCGGAATGCAACTGGCTATTTCATCAGAGCATTTTTGGTGGTAGTAACGATAAAACAGGGAGAGGCAGGTAACATTCCTGCGGTGTTCCAGCGAGTCTAATGTTTTGGTAATGCTGGAGTCACCTATCAGTTTTATGGCTCGTTTTTGTATTCTGTCTAGTAGGTGCAGTGAGGTCTTGGAAGCACCGGACCAGACATGAGCGTTAAACTCTAATTTGGGGCGAATGAACGCCTTATAGATTGTAGCCAGATCTAAGGGTGAGAAATATTTCTTGCATCTGTATAAGAATCCTAGGCATTTCGCAGCATTCTTGGCGACACTGAATATATGGTCGCTCCAATTAAGATTGTGAGCAACACTCATACCCAGGATGGAAAGCTTTTCAGTTTCTGAGATACAAGTGCCATTCATGGATAATGGCTGCGGGTTATTTATACGCTTTAACGACAAGAGACAGCATTGTGTTTTGGAAGCATTAAATTCCACTCTACTGTTTTTACCCCATTGGATGATGCTGTCGATATCGGAATTTAATGAGCTTAACATACGCTGCCGCTCATTATCTACAACCGAAGTGCAGGGTCGTAAACTGGTGAGCGAATATGAGAAGCTGAGGGTACTGTCGTCGAAGGAGTGAATTGGATTAGAAGTAACAGACAAGAGATCATTTATAAAAATAAAAAAGAGTGTCGGAGACAAAACGGAGCCCTGGGGAACACCGGCATTTACAAAGTGAGTATCAGACTTGAATCCGTCCAAAACAACTTGAATTGAACGATTCGAAAGGTAGCTTCTAATCCATTGAAAGAGAGACTCATCGATCCCAAAAGCACGCATTTTCGACAAAAGGGCTTCATGCCAAACCCTGTCAAATGCTTTCGAAATATCCAGTGCAACAATATTGCTTTCACCTGCTTGGTGAAGGGAGTGATTCCACTTTTCAGCGAGATATGCCATCATATCACCAGTGGATCTGTTGCTGCGGAAACCGTATTGGCGGTCATTGAGGAGTTTCCGTGATTCAAGATATTTCATAAGCTGGCGGTTAATCAGCGTTTCCATGACCTTGGAAAGAAGGGACGTTAGTGCAATGGGTCGGTAGTTGGAGGGAGAAGATGATTCGCCTTTTTTGGGTATAGGCTGGACAAATGCTGTTTTCCACCTACTCGGAAAGAGCCCAGAGGTGTAGGAAAGGTGAAAAAGCTTACGCAGTGGTTTCGCCAGCGTAGAAGAACACCTCTTCAGAACTATTGAGGCAATACCATCTGGACCAGCGGATTTGTGTATATCGAAGTCTTTAAGAACCCTTGCGACTGTACGAGTGCGGAAGTGGATTAGCCCCATGGTGGAATTGACGCACTCTAGTACAGGCGGAGACAAAGTACAAGCTGGCAGCTGAGAACTGGTTGCGAAATGGGCAGCAAGTAGGTTAGCTTTGTCTAAGGGGGTGACAGCTGGGATGTCATTGTGGATGAGCGTCGGTATAGACGACTTAGTTGAGTTTTTTACGTTTTTTACAAACGACCAGAAACTTTTGCTACCTTTGGGACATTGAAGGATTTTACGCCTTAATTTTTGGTCGGATTGGAATTTAATCCGTCGAATGTGGGAGTTGCAGTCATTTCTGGCTCGTATGTACTTTTTTCGGTTTTCCTCAGAACTGTTTGCCTTGTAGGCCCGAAAACTTAGCTCCCTGAGCCTAATAGCCTCTTTGCAGCTCGAGTCGAACCACGTATTATCCTTAGGCCTGGTGCTTTTAATCTTGCTGGGAATAAAATTTGCCATGCCGATTCGGATAACGTTTACGATAATATCAGTTGCGGCGTCGACGTCGTTGTCGAGGAAGCACAACGACCAGTTAAAGATCCGAAAGAAGTTGTTAAGGCCGCACCAGTTGGCTTTCTCGTATAGCCATAGTGTTCTCTTAGGAGCTTTTTCTTTAACTGGATGGTGGGAGTTCGAGAATTTCGCTGATATCATGCAGTGGTCAGACAAGCCTAGGGGTTCCAATACATCGATCGTGTATTTGTCAGGCTGAGAGGTAAGAAACAAGACCAGCGTGTTGGCGGTATGACCAGCAACATCGGGGATACGTGATGGCTCATTCACAAGTTGAGTTAAGTGATTTAACTCAGCAAAAATTTCAACATACCTTCCTTCGGGTGTTGTCTGTCCAGAATGTCGAAGCCACTGAGAATTGTGTACATTGAAATCGCCCGCTAAAACGATTTCAGTGCGAGGGAACAGGGAAACAATTCTTTGGATGGAATCAGACAGTGCGTCGAATGCATCAAATGTTGCATTCCTGTCTAGATTGGGGCTTCTATAAAGAAAACAGTAGTGGATGGAGCGCTTACGGAATATGAATTTAAGCCATATGAAATTAAATTCCGGGGTGGATGTTTGGCTATACTGTGGAAGTAACTGGTAAGCAATATCACTACGGACATAGATGGCGAGACCACGGCGAGAAACGAATAATGGCACTAAGCTATATCCAGGAAGACTGAAATCCGAAGGATCAGACTTTTCATCGACCTGTGTTTCACAAAGTGCCAAAACAGCCGGTTTGTGGCGAGAGAGATGGATATACGTGGCAAAGAAATTCATCCGTAACCCACAAATATTGCAGAACTGCACACAGAAATCCCTCATCAATGCAAACTTCAAAACATGTATAGACACAAAACCGTTAAAGCAGAGACGCGTAAGTGAAGTTCTATCGCCGGATTCGCAAAAACAAACTACCGTAGGTGTTATGCCCTTACGACAGTAAGATTTGCTCCACCAACAAAGAACAACACACGCGACCCGCTACGCGTCGGTTGCGTTAGCACTCAATCAGTGTGTGTGCTGAGTGCGAACACTGTCACGAGAGGGGAAGAGGGACAGGCAGGAGTACGGCCCAGCGCTAGTGCCGACCAGGTGTTCGGTTTTCGGTTGGGCACTTTCACGGTTTTTTTTTTTTTTTTTTTTTTTTTTGCCCGCACTACACTGCACTACGTTATTTGTTTTTCTTTCCCGTTTTTTTTTGTTTTGTTCGTTCCTTTGTTTTTTCCTTCCGTGCGTGTAACTCGCGACCGCGCGGACGACTGTCAATGGCAAACTGAATTGCTTACCGAGAAGCGAGAACCCGGTTAACTATAAAGAGTAGCAAACGTCTCTGTTTTAAGGACCGCCACCGTGTCCGGTACTGCTCCAAAAAATAGTCGAGAACCTATTTCCTCGTCAAGAAAGGAGGGAGGAAGCTACTCGGAACGTTCACAATAGTGCATCCGTACCCAGGATATCAAGAGAAGAAGTAGTCGAAGCGTGTATGAAGGTTAGCGATAGAAAGGCTCCGGGCCTGGATAGAATTCCAAATAAAGCCCTAAAAGTCGCTATTAAAACTCGACCCCAACTGTTTGCTGATATGTTCAACACCTGTCTTCAGGAAGGAGTTTTCCCTAAATCCTGGAAGCGCCAACGACTGGTCTTACTCCAGAGAGGAAAAGGGAGCCCAAACGATCCGTCGTCTTATCGTCCTCTTTGTCTACTCGACACTGTCGGAAAAGTCCTGGAGCGAATAATTTACAATAGGCTTTTGTCAGCTATCGAAACAGCAGGAGGGCTATCAGAGCACCAATACGGTTTCCAATAGTCACGCTCTACGATAGATGCTATAAATGCGGTAATATCGTGAGCTCAAATCGCGATAGAAGGCAGACGTTGGAAGGGTGGTACAAAAAAATACTGCGCTATTATAACCCTCGATGTGAAAAACGCATTCAATTCAGCGAGCTGGGAACGCATTATGAGAAGTCTCTATCGGATTGAAATACCGGACTATCTCTGCAAAATAATAAGGAGCTACTTTGAAGACAGAGTCCTCTTCTATGACACTGACGAAGGAACTAAGACCTACGTAGTAACTGGTGGAGTCCCACAAGGTTCGGTCTTAGGCCCCTTGCTGTGGAACGTTATGTACGATGGAATTCTACGCCTACCGACCTCCAGCGAAGCATCCATCATTGGCTTTGCGGATGACATTGCGGTGGTGATGGTAGCAAAAACTACAGAAGAAGTTGTACTCCACTGCAATGAAACAATAGAAATGGTACGTCGTTGGCTAACTGACGCTGGTCTGCGACTTGCTGAACACAAAACCGAAGCAGTGCCACGAAGCGGCATGAAGTAGTCTCACAACCCTTCATTAAGTACCTAGGGGTGATTATCGACGCGCGGCTAAGTTTCAAACACCACCTTGAATATGCATCCAAAAAATCGCCGACCGCTATTAACGCACTTTCAAGGCTAATGAGTAATATTGGGGGCCCAAAGCAGAATAAAAGACTTCTAATAGCAAGAGCTGCCAATTCAATAAATATGTACGCAGCAGAAATATAGGCAAACGCCGCGAAAGTCAAGTCCTACGCGCGGGGAGTTAAATCCGTCCTCCGACTCAGCGCACTTAGGGTCGCCAGTGCATTTCGAACGGTTTCGAACGATGCTATTCTTGTCGTATCCTCGATGCTACCTATCGACTTGCTAGCTGATGAGATGAAAAGACTTAGAAGTGAACGAGTTCGAAACGGCCGGGTAAACGACGATAAAAGAAAGTATGAAAGGGATCGCAGTATCGCAATCTGGCAACAACAGTGGAACGAATCCGTAAAGGGAAGATGGACACATCGTCTTATACCAGAAATCAAGATGTGGGTAAAACGTGACCACGGTGAAACAATTTACTAATACCTCTTCAAACGCAAACACGAAGTTGCCCCCTACTGCCCACATTGCGAACACGTTCTAGAAAACGTGGAACATGTGTTTTTTCATTGTCCACGATATACAAGTGAGAGGATCGTTCTTCAAGAACAGTTTGGGGAGAGGCTCACTACTGAGAATATTATAAGTTACATGCTCCAGAACGATGAAAACTGGAACATCGTAAGTAATGTGGCGGTACGCATAATGAGCGACCTTAGGCGCCTAGAGCGTCAACGTAACGCGAATAGCTCAAACACCAGAGCTTCAAATGAGAGTATTGCCTAAAAGGCTAGCCAGCCCCGCGAAGTAGTACCTAACGGCAGTTCCGCGGGGAGAGTGGTTGGAAGTGTGCAGGGTGTGGTTTAGCACGTAGGCGCATTCCTGACATCTTTAGCCAGGCCTGCAAATCGTGCATGCCTGTAGCCCGGGCTACTGGTATCTATGAAGATTCCACATCCTTTGGCGCAACCAAAAAAAAAAAAAAAAAAAACCTATTAGTAGGTTAAGGGTAGGCTAAGTTTAGTTAGTTTTAGTTAGAATAAGATAAAAACTTATCAAACGCATGGTTTTTTTTCAAATAACTTTTTGTGGATTTCAACAAATATTTTAAATTCAATTTTAAGGAATAAAATATATACATACATACATATAAGTCGAAAGACATTTTTAAAAATAAAATATAGGTTATCTTAGAGTGTCCACATGGGGCCAGTAAGATATTTATAATAACGTAATTAAGTAAGGTCGTCCATAGTATTGAACAAGCCCCACGTCGTCCAGTGAATCTCTGAAACGCGGCCAGAAATGCTTCTTTGGACTGACTGCTCACCAGCTCTAGTGGATGGCTCTGGTGACCAAACACACGAATACAGCAATGTATCCCTTTTCTATGACCTTTGATCGGCCTGCCCTGGCTTTGATCCGCACTGGTCCGGCATAGTCTACTCCGCTATGTCGAAATGCTTTGGCTAGTCGCACTCGCTCCTTCGGAAGACTGCCCATCAACTGTTCTGTTACCCGCTGTGTTTGACGGAAACAGGCTATGCATCGCCCAATGTGAGTTCTTAATGCGCGCCTCAATGTGGGAATCCAGTACCTCTGTCTGATGTACTGCGTGCTCAGCTGCACTCCACCATGCATGGTTCGGATGAGTGCTTCTCTGAGGATCAGCTCGCTCAATCTGCTCTTAGGTGGTAGGTTGGCAGGATGCTTGACTTCGTAGTGCAGCGCTGCATTTTGGAGTCGTCCCCCAACCCTCATTACGCCCTCTCCATCAATGAAAGGGTCCAATGTGGATATACTGCTCGAAGTATCCACAGATCGCTTGCCTCTTAGTAGCTCTATCTCTTTCTGGTACGCTTGTTGCTGCGTAGTCTTTATCCAGTAAGTTAGCGCTTCTTCACGCTCGGAAGGTGTCACCGGCCCAGAATGTTCTGCTCGTCGGTCCCTTTTGCACTTGCGCACGAACCGTAATGTGAGGGCAGTTATTCTCAACATGCTCTGCAAGGTCGACTTTCTTTCCAATAGGCCTTCACCCATTATGCTCAGCTCCTTAGCTCTATGTACGGTTAATCTTGCAACAAGTGGTGGTTTTAAAGCCAGAGCTGCTCCTGCGTTTTCTCCCGCACTCAGCCGCAGCTGCACGTTCGGCCAATATTGCTCCTGACATCTGATCCAAGGTGGACCCTCCCACCACAGTCTTGATATTACCAGCTGCGCTGCTGGTATTCCTCGGGATGTCAAGTCCGCGAGGTTGTCGCTCGATGGGACTTGTTTCCAAGGATAGTTTTCAGTATGCAGAATTACTCTAGCGAACCGTTTTACTTTGGCCTTTCCTTTTTTTTTCTTTTTTGAAGGCTACTGCTATCTGTTGAAGCACTCAGACGCAAATACTGGTCTAATGTACTCCAGACAGACACCTTATATTTCATTAACGAAGAAAAGACAGTACATGTAACTTATACACTAAAAAGAATTGACAATACACCCCCTTTAACAATAAATGGAAGACACATTAAAACTAGTGACTGCGCCAAGTACCTCGGCATGTATACAAGACAATTATAAAACCCAATTGGACTTATGGACTTCAACTATGGGGAACAGCCAAAAACTCCAACATACACAAATTACAACGCACACAGAACAAAATATTACGGACCATTACAAACGCAGACTGGTATGTGCCCAACGATGAAATCCACAAAGATTTACATCTAAAAACTGTGATAGAGGAAATAAAACTACTCAGCGCCAAGCATGAACTAAAAATCTTACTGCATACAAATGACGAAATACGTACGATCCCTATTCACGAACGACTGCAAAAACGAAGACTAAAACGATTTCGACCAACGGACCTAGTTCGTAGGTTTACATGAAAACTGGAGCAGGCCCAAAATCTCTCAGGGGACAACAACGAGCGACAAGAGATCCTCTCTGGCGACAACAACGAGCGACAAGAGGCGCTCGGAGTGAATAAAACCTCCAACGCTTCGGGTAGACTAAATCCTACCTATGCCACTTCTTCATCAGAGAAACAGCTGTAAAGGACATTGGTCCTACACTGCACTTATCTCCTTTTTTGTTTCCTTCTTTTATGTTGTAACAGTAACAAAATGTCAAAAGACAGAGGTTAAATAAAAAAAAAAAAAAAAAAATATTTCTGTGTTTTCCCGGTTTTCCGGAGAGAAGCTTCAGTGATGTAAAGCTAAAGGATTCGGCACACACCACGTCGGGCCCAAGGGTGCGCCACCGTGAACGAGCAAAGGCGGGACAGTTACAGAGAAAATGCTGTGCAATGTCATCCTCCTCGCAACATGCAGCACAGATAGGCGTCGCACTTATGCCAAGTACGCAGAGGTGCTTAGCAAAATTGTAATGGCCCGTAATGACTACCACAAGTCTTCTGCAGTCGATTTTCCTTAAAGACAGGAAAAATGCTGCGGACTTCTTGTAGACGTTAGGGCATACGCGCTTTGTCATCCTGCATTCTGGATCATTCCTCCATCTACAGTTGTGTGTATTAAACACCCAGCCGTTAATGTGGGAATTAACCGTGAACGCAGGTAGACCTAGAGCGGATTCAGGTCCTGAGAAGCTCTCCTCTTAACCCATTCCGGCGAGTTCATCAGAGAACTCATTTCCTGGGATCCCAGAGTGGCCTGGAGCCCATACAAGACTTGATGGATTTAGTCTACCGACTCTGTTCAAGAAGGACCTGAGTTCGAACACTAATTTGGAGCCAGATAAGGGGTTGCACACAGCTTTGAGTGCAACTTGGCTTTCACTGCAGTCGCAAGCGCCCCTTGCGCCCCTTGCGTTCTTTTTTACTGTTTGAGTGCAATAGTAGACTTGTCGAGAGCATAAAACTGACTGCAAAATTTGCGGCTGTCAGATTGGCCGTGTCTAAATAGCTTACAACTGAAATGAGTATGGGAAACGGTGGCGAGACAGACTATATATGTATGAATGTACAAGAGGGTTATTAGAAGCTTCATATCCTCCACGAGTTCGAAATAAGAAAAGGTTCCCAATATGTTCAAAGTATTCAAAATCTAAACATTGGTAAGAATATTTAGCTTAGATCGGCATATGGCAAATGCGTAAATATGGTTGTTTTGATCGTACACTTGAGCATATTATTCTTACTTTTTTCTATGATTAAATATTGAATTTTCATTGACGTCTTTTGCAAGTTTGCTTCTGTCTGTTTCATTTCTAGTTCCGAAGTCATGTTTAATCGAACACGGTAAGAAATACAACATGCCCATTTCTCCTATGATCTGTGGGGGAAAGTACAATACTGTGGGTCACAGATTAAAGCGAGAGTCACGTAAAATCTTCCGGAAGCACTTCAAAGTGAAGGCAACACAATTCCGCTTGATCAAATAGCCAAACATGTCTGTAAACATCTGAACAAAACAGTTCAGGTAATCATTATCTGAAAATATTGTGTTTGCTCCCATCATTTACTAAAAATCCACTTGCTATCAAAAATCGGCAAAACCCCCGGTTTTACTTACCTGGCGCTACCTGGCAACACTTCAACATTCAAGAACTCAAATGATTGTTAAAATATTGAGCAGATACAGTGACTCAAAGTGAAAATGGAACAAGGCGAAAAGAAAGAATGAATGATATATAACGACTTGAGTAAAAAAATTAATTTATTTACTTAAATATTTAATAATTAAGACTAACGAAGTAAACATAGAAATTCAATTTGAAATCTAAATTATAAAATATGAACAACAATATCAAAAAAATAAGCAATAAAGCGATCTCAAAGTTATAATGGAACACACCTACAAAGTTTATGTCACTTTTCAGGGAACTGTGATTTACCATGCTTTTCCATTGCAAATGACGTAGGAGATCCTCAGTTAACAGTCAGATTTAAATTGTCTTGTGTTCTTGAGGAAATGTGAGAATGGCGCCACAAACACCAGTTGAATTGTGAAAAATCATAATTCGTCTTTCCAGAAATAGCAAAACTGTGTGAGAAATCGCAGATATTTAAAGAAGAGGTCCAACAGTAGTATTTAACATTGTAAGACGTTACAAGGAATCTAGAGTATAGCAATAAACCTAAACCAAATTTTCGGGGAAATATTTACGGGAGCAGAAGAGCGTTGGTTATTACGCCAACTGAAAAAAAAATCCCATATTAGTGCTCCAAAACTTAATGTACTAGCCGAACAACATCTTGGTGGAAAAGCAATTCAGAAACTGTGAGAATTGTCCTAAGAAGGCACAAGTTTAATGCCAGAGTAGCCTCTACCATTAGCCTCTCTTATTAGCAACCTCTTATTAGCAAAATTAATAAAAAGAAGGACAAGGATTTATCGTTCTGGAGCCATGTCATTTTTGCCGCTGAGAGCAAATTTGACGTGTTTGGATCAGATGGTAGGTCATACGTGTGGAGACGTACCAATGAGGAGCTTAAGCAAAAGAACTTGAGGCCATTAATAAAAAATGGTGTGGCTCTGTGAATGTATGTGGTCCTATGTCGGCTTAAGGTCCAGAAAACCTTCACATAGTTGAAGGTATAATGGACCAGGATATGTACCTCGAAATTTTGAAATCGAATTTAAGAGAAAGTGCAAAAGCATTGGAATCAAAGACGAATTTTATTTTTATTAAGACAGCGATCCCAAACACAAAGCCCATCGTGTTAGAAGTTGGCTCCTATACAACTGCCCCCACGTTTTGAATACACCGCCTCGGTCTCCCGATCTAAACGCTATTGAGCACTTATGGAGTTATTTAGAGTTAAAGCTAAAAAAAAAATTGATTTTAAACGTAAACCCACTTAAAGTGGCCTTAACCGAAGAATGGACTAATATTGATTCCTACTGTCGAAACTTCTGGAATCTATGCCAGCTAACTGCTAAGCGAAGTAGGAAAGATGCAAAAAGGGTTGCCAACTAAGTCTTAACTTTTGCAAAATGGGTTATAATTACATATAGTAGTTACAATCCTTTTTTTGTTCCATTATAACTTTGAGATCGCTTTATTGCTTTTTTGAATCCCTGTGTTTATTTTTTTCGTCTTAATTATTAAATCTTTAAACGATCTAATAATATTTTTTTTTTTGCTCCAGTACATATATAAACTATTATCTTTCATTTATTCTTTCTTTTCGCCTTGTTCCATTTTAACTTTGAGCCACTGTTAATAAAAAAAACACGAAAAAAAAAAAAGAAAAGTAAACAAGGGAAAATTGGAATTGAAGTCACATCGTAGATACAAGTGCCCATAATGTATATAAAGCGCTTGCTCAGATCGAATGAGCTGTAGATACTCGTATTGTGTTCACTGATACAGTTCCATTCTTCTAGAATTTTTATCAAAATGATGTTCTTCAGATATTTTGCTCTAATTGCTCTTCTCGTGCTTTGCCTCACGGCACAGAGTGACGCTGGTCTTGTCAAGGAAATCGGGGAAGCAACCGTAAGTTTCTCACACATGCGCTTTTATAGTATAGCATGCTCATCGCATTACTCGTATACATAATACACTTCGTTTCTTTAATGTCTGCAGAAAGAAGCCGGCCAAACAGTAGAACATTTGGGACACGATGTAGGTAAAGCCGTCAACACGGCTGCACAAGTGGCGGAGATTGTCGAAAAGATTGCTGAAGTTGGCGCTTTCCTGGGTAGTATTTTGCCTTAACAGGAAGTTTATATTTTGAGAATAAATAAAAAAAAGAATATTTGAATATATGTATAAAAAGCGTTATAGGCAAGAACTTTTTAAATTATAGTTTCGGTTCTTACCTAACGAAGTTCTATACGATGGTGCAAGGATTGTGCGGATAGACAATTATGTAAAAAAGCTGATTCGAGGTCTCGTTGCGAGGGCAATGACTTCGGTCAATAACGTGATCTCTGGGGCTTATTACCCCAACAGTATGTATCATGAGGGTGTGCGACTTAACGGCTTTGTCCCTCCGGAAGCATTTATTTAGATCACTGTGGGCTAATCCAGGATAGATTGGCGGTACCGCTAATCTTCCATGTGGCCCGTTATTACGTGGAGCGGCAATTCCTCTACGAACCTGACAACGTGCTCGGCGAACCCGAGCGCCTCAGGTTCAGCATATCGATTTCAAATAAAGATCGAAGAAACGTTGTTCGGCAGCATCAGGGCTTTTGCTGGCTGGAGATGACTCCGCGGACGTCTTAAGTTAAGTAAGTCTCTTTAAGGCAACAATCGCCAACACCAATGGCATTCATAGGGTAGGTTAGGGTAGACTAGGGTAGTATAAGTGTAGACAAAAAAAAAAAGAAAAAAAAAAATCATACGCATATATGTACATATATACACATATGTAGATGCATATATATATATATACATATATATGTGTATATTAGTTAAGTGAACGTGAACGTGTTTTCACGGTGTTTCTCCTCAGCGGGGTTCTGACAAAACCCCCTGTAGTAAAATTATCATATCGCCGTTCGGAACCGGCAATAAACTGTAGGTCCCTTTCACCTATGGGAAAATTAAATCACACACAACATGGGTGATTGAGGGAAGCTCGGCTCAGGTCCTTCATGGACTGTAACGCCAACATACATACATACATATTAGTTAAGTAAACCATTAGTAGGTCGACCTGGTGTCGAGCTTAGGCTACCAGGGGGGTCAGCATGGTGGCGGATAGCTGAACGGCCTACAGATATGTAGGTTAGCTGCGAATAACCAATAAGCAGTCCCCGACCAAGAGCGGCAAAAACGGAGGGCGTGACGGAAAAATCACATAAGCCCATTGAAGTTTTTGTGACAGGGCGAATAGATGCCGCCCTTAATAAGCGTCCTGTACCTAATGCAAGGCGTTATGCGACCCGTACCGAGGCATGAATGGTGCTGGGAACACAAAATCCATACAGCATCGCTAACGGAGCCCTCCAGATACCTGGCGCCCTCTGGTTGTAATTTAGCCTTACCACATTACAGGGGTCTCTGATGTGGTGGACCTTCCTTTCCCCCATACTCGTGGGATCAATTATGAACCAAAAAAAAACAAACAAATCAAACAAATATAACAAGCCAATCAGGAAAAATCGAGAATGACGGATTTTCTTCGGTACTGATGCGAACACCGCCACTAAAATCAGTAGATGTAGCAATGCAGGAGGTGGGCATGGACATACCAATACCGTCCACAACCTTGCTGAAGGACAATTCGCAGACGTCACCTAACATCCACTTCAACGAAACACCAAATGAAAGCAATTGTGCTATTGCACCGACTACAGCAGCGGTAGACCTGAACTACAGCTCAAAAGCCCAACGACGCGGGTACGGTTCTCGACCCGTTAAGGAGGAGCACCCGGCTTGCGCGTTCGCCAATAAAAGAGACTCTCACTAGAGCCAATACACGGTCGCATTCGAAATTGTCGTCACCCACAAAAGTGGTCGACGAGATAGAAGACATTGCGCACGGCGCCCACAAGCGCAGGGTCAACCACGAGAGCACTAAAATGCTACACCTCGGACTTAAAATAGATGGCCTTATTAATTTCTGCAGGGACAAGCACAACGTTCATGGGGAAATAAAGAAAATGGGCACGCTCATTAAGTCCGTTTTTCGAGAAGCGGAAATCGAGGTCGCTGATCTCCGACGTGAGATATCGGAACTCCGTGAGCAAATGAAGGTAGTTATTGGTTATCCTCACAAAAGTCTAGCGACAACAGCCTCACAGACGAGCATAGTCCCGGTCGTAATAAGAACGGGGGAAAGCGGTGAGAATAAAGAACAACAGCTAACCGATAAGAGCACATCGTCCGAACGACCCCCTAAGAGAATTAGGGAGGACGAAGGGGTAGTTAACTCGGAAAAAGAAGCGGCTGAGCTCGCCAAGGAAATCCAACCGTGACACTAGTCCAAACCGGTCTAGTAAGGCCTTGAGATTGGACCAGGTTGAAGAAGTGGGCAAACCGAAGAAAACAAAACCCATGCCGAACTCAGAGGACAGGTCAGCACAAGATTATGTTAAGGTTGGCAAGAACATGCGGGCTGCGTATGCCAAGAAACAGCGTCCGGATGCGATAGTAATCGCATTCAATCATCATTCAAACTTTTATCTCCAGAGCCAATTGGAAAATTGCTACTAAATCCGAGCTTTTGGACGAAAGATATTCTTGTAAAAGAATTCATGAACAGATCCAGGAAAACTCTACCAAAAAACCGTCTAAAAAACTCAGATCTACGGATCTAACTCCTATAGCCTCCAATTTATATTACCAGAATACTGGGGGTCTTAGAACTAAACTCCGCGATGTCTTGCTCTTTTCTTCATCTTGCCAATACGACGTTATTGTATTTACCGAGACTTGGCTTACAGAGAATCATCACAACGAAGAAATGTTCAACAAGGACCAGTACGAAGTTTTCGCAGGAACCGTTGCCCCGCCCTAACTAATTGCGAAAGTGGTGGCGGAGTATTGATTTCGGTTCGGGCCTCCTTGCGCAGTGATGAACTCGACCTACCTTCAACATCAGCGGATTTAGATGTAGACCAAGTAGCGGTGTCAATCAAATATATCTCTTGAAATGAAGTTATTATTATTGCAAGTTATATACTACCAAGAAGTCCTTACCAGTTATATAAAGCACATATAGATAGTTGTTCCTTTATCCTAAACAATTTAAAAGATCATCAGCACGTTATCCTTCTTGGCGATTTTAACTTGCCAAACTTAATTTGGTCCTTTGAATGCGATGATTCTAGACTTCTCCCATTTAATGTTAATTTAGATTATGAGCGTGAAGTCGTTGATACTCTTGCCCAGCTTGACCTTCATCAGATTAATTATTTTGCTAATGAATTTAATCATATACTTGATTTGGTATTCGTTGATTCCGAGCTGGACATTAGTATCAACAACTCCATGATCCCACTTTTTCGTAATTCTGCTTTTCATGTAGCAGAATCCTTACAGTTTAAATTTTATGAATTTCTTAAACCGGGTTTCAGTAACTCTTATTTTAAATACAATTACGCTAAAGCCAACTTTAGCAACATTTCAATTTATCTAGATAGTATGAATTGGTTAGATATTACTAATAATTGCAACTTAGATAACTCCTTCAACTTATTTACGGAAATTGTTAAAATGGCAATTGATTTGTTTACTCCTAAAATGAAGTCTGCCAAGGGCAATAAACCTATTTGGTTTAATAATAGAATTATAAACCTAAAAAATAGGAAAAATAAGGCCTATAAGCGGTTCCGTAATAGTAATAATGACCGGGAACTTCTAAAAATTTATCGAACGTTTCAAAAACAATTTGATGTTTTAAACAAGTTTCTGTACACACAGTACGTTCTTTCAGTTGAATCTAGTTTAAAGACTAATAGTAAGCACTTCTGGAGTTTTATTAATAGTAAAAAGCAATCCAGTGGCATTCCTAACTGTATGCGCCATAATAATATAACCTCATCTGATCTTCCAACCATCTGTAATATGTTCGCTAACCACTTTCAGTCCGTATATTCATGTGGTACTACCATACCTATAGTCCCAAGTAATAACTCAGTATACTGTGACTTCTTAAATGTCGGCAACCTAGAGTGCTCAATCCCTGAGGTTCAAATTGAACTCTCTTTACTAAAATCTGATACAAAACCTGGTTTGGATGGTATCCCGCAAATTTTACTTCAAAAGTGCTCCTCCGCGTTTTCTGTACCACTGTGCCTAGTTTTCAACTTATCTCTCCAATCTGGAAATTTTCTAAAAGTTTGGAAGAGCACTTTTTTAACGCCTATCTATAAATCTGGATCGAGACAGGATGTTACTAACTACCGTCCAATTTGTAAAATTTCTTGTATTCCGAAGTTATTTGAAAAACTAGTTAGTGACAAACTCACACCCCTCTTAAAGAGATTTATCTCTCCGTTTCAGCATGGCTTCGTTAAAGGCAGATCTACTTCCACAAATCTTTCAACTTTCTGTTATACTGCAGTGAATTGCCTAGAGAAGGGCTCACAATTTGATGTGATTTACACTGATTTCGCGAAAGCGTTTGATCGCGTAAGTAAATTGATTTCCAAACTGAATAATTTAGGTTTTCACTCTTATTTCCTAAAGTGGATTCATTCCTACTTAAAGGATCGTATTCAGTATGTTCGCATAAACGAAACGCTCTCTTCACCTGTTTATGTTACCTCGGGAGTTCCTCAAGGTAGTCATCTAGGCCCTCTGCTCTTCCTTTTATTCATTAATGACATTCCTGACCTGTTTTCGAGTTCGCAGTGTCTTATGTTTGCCGACGATCTGAAGGTTTTTCGAGCTATACGCTCGTTTGACGACTGTATTCTGTTGCAAGAAGATCTTGAACGACTTTCCGTATGGTGTCTTAATAATGACCTCCATCTTAATGTCTCCAAATGCCAAAGCCTTTCCTTTTATCGAAACCTCTCTCCAATTCCCTTTATGTACAAAATTGACAACATCCCCTTGACCATTATCTCTTCCAAAAAAGACCTAGGAGTTATTTTTGACGGAAAACTTAACTTTGGGAAGCACATTGAGTCCTTGGTTGCCAAAGGTAACCAGATGTTAGGTTTCATACTTCGGAACTCGAAAGACTTTCAAGATCCGCATACTCTCAAGTATTTATTTTTCGCATTTGTCCGATCTCACCTCGAGTACTGCAGTGTAGTTTGGAACCCATGTTATGAAGTACATTCTACTAGAATTGAGAAGATCCAGAAGCGACTTCCTAGAGTAGCTGTTCGTAGACTGCGTTGGAATGTTGAAATGCCGCCTTACGAAACGAGATGCAAATTATTTGGTATCTTACCACTTTTCAGACGTAGGCAATATTTTTCTATTATGTTCATGTACGATTTAATAAACGATCATATCGATTGCCCTTTTCTTTTATCGCTAATTGGACTTTATGCTCCTGCGAGAGCTCTTAGAAATCGTTTTTTATTTTATGTACCGTACCATAGATTTAATTATGGATATAATGAACCTATTTCTAGATGCCTTATAGAAACGAACAAATATTGTAGTTTATTGGATTTTCGTCTTAGTAGGGAGTTATTTAAACATAAATTAGGCCTGTTGTTAGGCCTTGGTGGTTATTCCTAAGTATATTCTTTGTACTAGTAATCTAACGAGAACAGTGGATGTACTCATTTGATGAAATAAAAATTTGAGAATTTGAAACTTTAATTAAGAAAACTGGAGATCTATCGTACACTGAGATGCTTCGGAATCTAAAGGCCGATCCTTCATTCAAAGAAGTGGGGTCGAACGTTAGAATCCGAAAAGCCGGAAGCGGAGAACTCCTACTTTCGCTTAACAAAGCTGCGAATCCTACAATAGAAGCCTATAAAAACAAAATCAAAGAAGCCCTAGGAGAAAGCGGTAGCGTCTGGTCCTTAACGCAAGAGGTCTTGCTAGAGTGCAAAGATATTGACGAAGCGACGTCGAAAGAGGAGATCTGTGCCGCCCTAACAGACCAACTCAGCTCCGAGTTCAAAACGACTATGATCAAAAGCGTTAGAAAAGCTTATGGTGGCACGCAAACTGCTAAAATAAGCCTACCAGTGGAAATAGCGCACAAGTTGTTGAAAATTGGAAAAGTGCGGATCGGCTGGGTCCTCTGCCGTATACGAGAAAGCATTGTGCCGAAGCGTTGCTTCAGATGTTTGGACACATCGCGAAAGCATGCAAGAACCCCAATGACCGATCGGATCTGTGTATTAAGTGCGGTGAAAGCGGTCACAAGTTGAAGGACTGTAAAGGCGTACCGAACTGCTTACTCTGTAGAGCCAAGGGCGCTGAATCCGGTCATATAACCGGTAGCATTAGATGCCGGTCCGTCCGATGTACTTGGTTCAGATATTGAAACCAACCTACAGTCGGGTCTAAACACAATTTCGGAATACTGCAACAAATGGAAAATTAAAATTAATGCCTCTAAGACACAAGCTATCTTTTTTACTAAGAAAAGAAAGCGATGTTTTCTACCAAGCAACAACTTAGTAATTGACAATGACACAACTTGCTGGCTGGACAATGTAAAATACCTGGGTATTACATTAGACAAAAGACTAACGTTTAATAATCACATTTCCAGCACCATTGATAGAATAAATAAGACAATTAGAATTATGTATCCCCTTATCAACAGGAAATCCATGCTAAGTAGGGACAACAAATTAATAATATTTAAGGTCATTTTTCGTTCCTTTATGTTTTATGGTTGTCCAGTCTGGGGAAAATGTGCAATAACACACGTTAGAAGACTACAGGTAGCTCAAAATAAACTCTTAAAAATGATGCTAAGCCTTCCTTGGCATTTTTCCACACGACGACTTCATGATTTGGCCAATATCGATTTTGTTTCTACTAGAATTAATAAATTAAATGTCAGATATAGAGTAGGCTGTGAGATGTCAGATAACGACCTTATTAATAACTTAATCAACAACAATATATAGTACATCACTTGATTTGTCTATTTGTTTATTTTTGTTATTTATTTATTTATTTTTTGTTTTATTTATTTATTATCTATTTATTTATTTTTTACATATATTTATTTATTTATTTATTTATTTATTTATTTATATGCAATGTTTACCTGGGTGTAACATACGTACATATATATATATACAATTATATTTATATATATATATATATATATATATATATTTTTTTTTTTTTTTTTGTTTTTTTTTTTCTATGGGAGGTTTTTCTCACTACTTTCCTCTCAATAAAATCTTCCTTCAGCTTATTTTATTTTTTCTTTATTAACAATGCATAATTATTCAGAAGTAAGACCTAAGTCAACTCTGTGTAAATTGCGTAATTACTACCAAATGTATAAAGTTAATGTATATTAATATCAATAAATACAAATAAATAAATACAATCAAACAAATATAACAAGCCAATCAGGCAAAATCGAGAATGACGGAGAAAATCCGTTCAGAAGAAGTTCGGTACTGATGCGAACACCGCCACTAAAATCAGTAGATGTAGCAATACAGGAGGTGGGCATGGACATACCAATACCGTCCACAACCTTGCTGAAGGACAATTCGCAGACATCACCTAACATCCACTTCAACGAAACACCAAATGAAAGCAATTGTGCTATTGCACCGACTACAGCAGCGGTAGACCTGAACTACAGCTCAAAAGCCCAACGACGCGGGTACGGTTCTCGACCCGTTAAGGAGGAGCACCCGGCTTGCGCGTTCGCCAATAAAAGAGACTCTCACTAGAGCCAATACACGGTCGCATTCGAAATTGTCGTCACCCACAAAAGTGGTCGACGAGATAGAAGACATTGCGCACGGCGCCCACAAGCGCAGGGTCAACCACGAGAGCACTAAAATGCTACACCTCGGACTTAAAATAGATGGCCTTATTAATTTCTGCAGGGACAAGCACAACGTTCATGGGGAAATAAAGAAAATGGGCACGCTCATTAAGTCCGTTTTTCGAGAAGCGGAAATCGAGGTCGCTGATCTCCGACGTGAGATATCGGAACTCCGTGAGCAAATGAAGATAGTTATTGGTTATCCTCACAAAAGTCTAGCGACAACAGCCTCACAGACGAACATAGTCCCGGTCGTAATAAAAACGGGGGAAAGCGGTGAGAATAAAGAACAACAGCTAACCGATAAGAGCACATCGCCCGAACGACCCCCTAAGAGAATTAGGGAGGACGAAAGGGTAGGTAACCGATCCGAGGAGCAACCAATAAAAGCGAATGCTCGGAAAAAGAAGCGGCTGAGCTCGCCAAGGATATCCAACCGTGACACTAGTCCAAACCGGTCTAGTAAGGCCTTGAGATTGGACCAGGTTGAAGAAGTGGGCAAACCGAAGAAAACAAAACCCAAGCCGAACTCAGAGGACAGGTTAGCACAAGATTGGGTTAAGGTTGGCAAGAACATGCGGGCTGCGTATGCCAAGAAACAGCGTCCGGATGCGATAGTAATTAAGAAAACTGGAGATCTATCGTGCACTGAGATGCTTCGGAATCTAAAGGCCGATCCTTCACTCAAAGAAGTGGGGTCGAACGTTAGCCGAATCCGAAAAACCGGAAGCGGAGAACTCCTACTTTCGCTTAACAAAGCTGCGAATCCTACAATAGAAGCCTATAAAAACAAAATCAAAGAAGCCCTAGGAGAAAGCGGTAGCGTCTAGTCCTTAACGCAAGAGGTCTTGCTAGAGTGCAAAGATATTGACGAAGCGACGTCGAAAGAGGAGATCTGTGCCGCCCTAACAGACCAACTCAGCTCCGAGTTCAAAACGACTATGATCAAAAGCGTTAGAAAAGCTTATGGTGGCACGCAAACTGCTAAAATAAGCCTACCAGTGGAAATAGCGCACAAGTTGTTGAAAATTGGAAAAGTGCGGATCGGCTGGGTCCTCTGCCGTATACGAGAAAGCATTGTGCCGAAGCGTTGCTTCAGATGTCTCGAGTTTGGACACATCGCGAAAGCATGCAAGAACCCCAATGACCGATCGGATCTGTGTATTAAGTGCGGTGAAAGCGGTCACAAGTTGAAGGACTGTAAAGGCGTACCGAACTGCTTACTCTGTAGAGCCAAGGGCGCTGAATCCGGTCATATAACCGGTAGCATTAGATGCCCAGAATACAAACATGCGCTAGAAGCTATTTTGAAAAAAACATGAATATATTTCAACTTAATCTTAATCATTGTGAAGCGGCCCATGACCTTTTGCAACAATCTGTTCGCGAACTAAGAATTGACGTAGCGATACTCTGTGAGCATTACAAAAACCTACCTAGCAATAAGTGGCTTACCGACGCGATGAATAAGGCTGCAATTTGGGTTTGCGGTAGCGCGTCAATCCAGGAATACCCGGAGGTGCTTGAGGATTTTTTGTACGGGCCAGGATAAATGGGATCTATATATACAGCTGCTACATACCACCCAGCGTAACCATCGAAACTTTCGAGTCGATTTTGGATAGACTAGTGGCAGACGCTACAGGCAGAGGTCCTGTCATAATAGCGGGAGATTTCAATGCTTGGGCAACAGAATGGGGCAGTTCATATACAAATCATAGAGGGACTGTTCTACTTAAAGCCTTCTCTTGTCTGGATATTGTTCTAGCTAACAATGGAAGCACAAACACCTTTAGTACAGCAAGATCGGGATCTATCGTCGACATCACATTTGCAAGCAGTGGCCTGATACGAGGTGCTAACTGGCGCGTGAGCGATCACTATACACATAGTGATCATAATGCAATTCTATTCACCGCCAGCATTGGCAATTCAAACCGCAATAACCGAGCAACACTCAAGCGAGCTAAATGGAATGTACATTCTCTTGATGAAGACCTTCTAAGCTTCATCATTAGTGAATCGACAGTGGAAGCCAGAACAGCAGAGGAATTCGTAACGCAGGTAGCACGGGTATTAGTCAATGCGTGTAATGCATCGATGTCTAAACTGGGAACAGGAAAACATCGACCGCCTGTATACTGGTGGACCACAGAAATCGCGGAGTTAAGATCGGCATGCCACCGATCGCGCAGAATCTATCAGCGTTCCCGGTCCCGGACTGCTGATGAACGGCAATATAATCGAAATGCTTACCGAGAAGCGAGAACCCGGCTAAAAGTAGCTATAAAGAGTAGCAAACGTCTCTGTTTTAAGGACCTCTGCGAACAGCTCAATAACGACGTATGGGGAAGGGCCTACAAAATTATAGCAACGAGGCAAAAAGGCCCCCACTTGCAGTCGCCACCGTGTCCGGTACTGCTCCAAAAAATAGTCGAGAACCTATTTCCTCGTCAAGAAAGGAGGGAGGAAGCTACTCGGAACGTTCACAATAGTGCATCCGTACCCAGGATATCAAGAGAAGAAGTAGTCGAAGCGTGTATGAAGGTTAGCGATAGAAAGGCTCCGGGCCTGGATAGAATTCCAAATAAAGCCCTAAAAGTCGCTATTAAAACTCGACCCCAACTGTTTGCTGATATGTTCAACACCTGTCTTCAGGAAGGAGTTTTCCCTAAATCCTGGAAGCGCCAACGACTGGTCTTACTCCAGAAAGGAAAAGGGAGCCCAAACGATCCGTCGTCTTATCGTCCTCTTTGTCTACTCGACATTGTCGGAAAAGTCCTGGAGCGAATAATTTACAATAGGCTTTTGTCAGCTATCGAAACAGCAGGAGGGCTATCAGAGCACCAATACGGTTTCCAATAGTCACGCTCTACGATAGATGCTATAAATGCGGTAATATCGTGAGCTCAAACCGCGATAGAAGGCAGACGTTGGAAGGGTGGTACAAAAAAATACTGCGCTATTATAACCCTCGATGTGAAAAACGCATTCAATTCAGCGAGCTGGGAACGCATTATGAGAAGTCTCTATCGGATTGAAATACCGGACTATCTCTGCAAAATAATAAGGAGCTACTTTGAAGACAGAGTCCCCTTCTATGACACTGACGAAGGAACTAAGACCTACGTAGTAACTGGTGGAGTCCCACAAGGTTCGGTCTTAGGCCCCTTGCTGTGGAACGTTATGTACGATGGAATTCTACGCCTACCGACCTCCAGCGAAGCATCCATCATTGGCTTTGCGGATGACATTGCGGTGGTGGTGGTAGCAAAAACTACAGAAGAAGTTGTACTCCACTGCAATGAAACAATAGAAATGGTACGTCGTTGGCTAACTGACGCTGGTCTGCGACTTGCTGAACACAAAACCGAAGCAGTGCCACGAAGCGGCATGAAGTAGTCTCACAACCCTTCATTAAGTACCTAGGGGTGATTATCGACGCGCGGCTAAGTTTCAAACACCACCTTGAATATGCATCCAAAAAATCGCCGACCGCTATTAACGCACTTTCAAGGCTAATGAGTAATATTGGGGGCCCAAAGCAGAATAAAAGACTTCTAATAGCAAGAGCTGCCAATTCAATAAATATGTACGCAGCAGAAATATAGGCAAACGCCGCGAAAGTCAAGTCCTACGCGCGGGGAGTTAAATCCGTCCTCCGACTCAGCGCACTTAGGGTCGCCAGTGCATTTCGAACGGTTTCGAACGATGCTATTCTTGTCGTATCCTCGATGCTACCTATCGACTTGCTAGCTGATGAGATGAAAAGACTTAGAAGTGAACGAGTTCGAAACGGCCGGGTAAACGACGATAAAAGAAAGTATGAAAGGGATCGCAGTATCGCAATCTGGCAACAACAGTGGAACGAATCCGTAAAGGGAAGATGGACACATCGTCTTATACCAGAAATCAAGATGTGGGTAAAACGTGACCACGGTGAAACAATTTACTAATACCTCTTCAAACGCAAACACGAAGTTGCCCCCTACTGCCCACATTGCGAACACGTTCTAGAAAACGTGGAACATGTGTTTTTTCATTGTCCACGATATACAAGTGAGAGGATCGTTCTTCAAGAACAGTTTGGGGAGAGGCTCACTCCTGAGAATATTATAAGTTACATGCTCCAGAACGATGAAAACTGGAACATCGTAAGTAATGTGGCGGTACGCATAATGAGCGACCTTAGGCGCCTAGAGCGTCAACGTAACGCGAATAGCTCAAACACCAGAGCTTCAAATGAGAGTATTGCCTAAAAGGCTAGCCAGCCCCGCGAAGTAGTACCTAACGGCAGTTCCGCGGGGAGAGTGGTTGGAAGTGTGCAGGGTGTGGTTTAGCACGTAGGCGCATTCCTGACATCTTTAGCCAGGCCTGCGAATCGTGCATGCCTGTAGCCCGGGCTACTGGTATCTATGAAGATTCCACATCCTTTGGCGCAACCAAAAAAAAAAAAAAAAAACAAAGAAAAACTATTAGTAGGTTAAGGGTAGGCTAGGTTTAGTTAGTTTTAGTTAGAATAAGATAAAAACTTATCAAACGCATGGTTTTTTTTTAAATAACTTTTTGTGGATTTTAACAAATATTTTAAATTCAAATTTAAGCAATATAATATATACATACATACATATAAGTCGAAAGACATTTTTAAAAATAAAATATAGGTTATCTTAGAGTGTCCACATGGGGCCAGTAAGATATTTATAATAACGTAATTAAGTAAGGTCGTCCATAGTATTGAACAAGCCCCACGTCGTCCAGTGAATCTCTGAAACGCGGCCAGAAATGCTTCTTTGGACTGACTGCTCACCAGCTCTAGTGGATGGCTCTGGTGACCAAACACACGAATACAGCAATGTATCCCTTTTCTATGACCTTTGATCGGCCTGCCCTGGCTTTGATCCGCACTGGTCCGGCATAGTCTACTCCGCTATGTCGAAATGCTTTGGCTAGTCGCACTCGCTCCTTCGGAAGACTGCCCATCAACTGTTCTGTTACCCGCTGTGTTTGACGGAAACAGGCTATGCATCGCCCAATGTGAGTTCTTAATGCGCGCCTCAATGTGGGAATCCAGTACCTCTGTCTGATGTACTGCGTGCTCAGCTGCACTCCACCATGCATGGTTCGGATGAGTGCTTCTCTGAGGATCAGCTCGCTCAATCTGCTCTTAGGTGGTAGGTTGGCAGGATGCTTGACTTCGTAGTGCAGCGCTGCATTTTGGAGTCGTCCCCCAACCCTCATTACGCCCTCTCCATCAATGAAAGGGTCCAATGTGGATATACTGCTCGAAGTATCCACAGATCGCTTGCCTCTTAGTAGCTCTATCTCTTTCTGGTACGCTTGTTGCTGCGTAGTCTTTATCCAGTAAGTTAGCGCTTCTTCACGCTCGGAAGGTGTCACCGGCCCAGAATGTTCTGCTCGTCGGTCCCTTTTGCACTTGCGCACGAACCGTAATGTGAGGGCAGTTATTCTCAACATGCTCTGCAAGGTCGACTTTCTTTCCAATAGGCCTTCACCCATTATGCTCAGCTCCTTAGCTCTATGTACGGTTAATCTTGCAACAAGTGGTGGTTTTAAAGCCAGAGCTGCTCCTGCGTTTTCTCCCGCACTCAGCCGCAGCTGCACGTTCGGCCAATATTGCTCCTGACATCTGATCCAAGGTGGACCCTCCCACCACAGTCTTGATATTACCAGCTGCGCTGCTGGTATTCCTCGGGATGTCAAGTCCGCGAGGTTGTCGCTCGATGGGACTTGTTTCCAAGGATAGTTTTCAGTATGCAGAATTACTCTAGCGAACCGTTTTACTTTGGCCTTTCCTTTTTTTTTCTTTTTTGAAGGCTACTGCTATCTGTTGAAGCACTCAGACGCAAATACTGGTCTAATGTACTCCAGACAGACACCTTATATTTCATTAACGAAGAAAAGACAGTACATGTAACTTATACACTAAAAAGAATTGACAATACACCCCCTTTAACAATAAATGGAAGACACATTAAAACTAGTGACTGCGCCAAGTACCTCGGCATGTATACAAGACAATTATAAAACCCAATTGGACTTATGGACTTCAACTATGGGGAACAGCCAAAAACTCCAACATACACAAATTACAACGCACACAGAACAAAATATTACGGACCATTACAAACGCAGACTGGTATGTGCCCAACGATGAAATCCACAAAGATTTACATCTAAAAACTGTGATAGAGGAAATAAAACTACTCAGCGCCAAGCATGAACTAAAAATCTTACTGCATACAAATGACGAAATACGTACGATCCCTATTCACGAACGACTGCAAAAACGAAGACTAAAACGATTTCGACCAACGGACCTAGTTCGTAGGTTTACATGAAAACTGGAGCAGGCCCAAAATCTCTCAGGGGACAACAACGAGCGACAAGAGATCCTCTCTGGCGACAACAACGAGCGACAAGAGGCGCTCGGAGTGAATAAAACCTCCAACGCTTCGGGTAGACTAAATCCTACCTATGCCACTTCTTCATCAGAGAAACAGCTGTAAAGGACATTGGTCCTACACTGCACTTATCTCCTTTTTTGTTTCCTTCTTTTATGTTGTAACAGTAACAAAATGTCAAAAGACAGAGGTTAAATAAAAAAAAAAAAAAAAAAAAAAAAATATATTTCTGTGTTTTCCCGGTTTTCCGGAGAGAAGCTTCAGTGATGTAAAGCTAAAGGATTCGGCACACACCACGTCGGGCCCAAGGGTGCGCCACCGTGAACGAGCAAAGGCGGGACAGTTACAGAGAAAATGCTGTGCAATATCATCCTCCTCGCAACATGCAGCACAGATAGGCGTCGCACTTATGCCAAGTACGCAGAGGTGCTTAGCAAAATTGTAATGGCCCGTAATGACTACCACAAGTCTTCTGCAGTCGATTTTCCTTAAAGACAGGAAAAATGCTGCGGACTTCTTGTAGACGTTAGGGCATACGCGCTTTGTCATCCTGCATTCTGGATCATTCCTCCATCTACAGTTGTGTGTATTAAACACCCAGCCGTTAATGTGGGAATTAACCGTGAACGCAGGTAGACCTAGAGCGGATTCAGGTCCTGAGAAGCTCTCCTCTTAACCCATTCTGGCGAGTTCATCAGAGAACTCATTTCCTGGGATCCCAGAGTGGCCTGGAGCCCATACAAGACTTGATGGATTTAGTCTACCGACTCTGTTCAAGAAGGACCTGAGTTCGAACACTAATTTGGAGCCAGATAAGGGGTTGCACACAGCTTTGAGTGCAACTTGGCTTTCACTGCAGACGCAAGCGCCCCTTGCGCCCCTTGCGTTCTTTTTTACTGTTTGAGTGCAATAGTAGACTTGTCGAGAGCATAAAACTGACTGCAAAATTTGCGGCTGTCAGATTGGCCGTGTCTAAAGAGCTTACAACTGAAATGAGTATGGGAAACGGTGGCGAGACAGACTATATATGTATGAATGTACAAGAGGGCTATTAGAAGCTTCATATACTCCACGAGTTCGAAAAAAGAAAAGGTTCCCAATATGTTCAAAGTATTCAAAATCTAAACATTGGTAAGAATATTTAGCTTAGATCGGCATATGGCAAATGCGTAAATATTGTTTTATTGATCGTACACTTGAGCATATTGTTCTAACTTTTTTCTATGATTAAATATTGAATTTTCATTGACGTCTTTTGCAAGTTTGCTTCTGTCTGTTTCATTTCTAGTTCCGAAGATATGTTTAATCGAACACGGTAAGAAATACAACATGCCCATTTCTCCTATGATCTGTGGGGGAGAGTACAATACTCTGGGTCACAGATTAAAGCGAGAGTCACGTAAAATCTTCCGGAAGCACTTCAAAGTGAAGGCAACACAATTCCGCTTGATCAAATAGCCAAACATGTCTGTAAACATCTGAACAAAACAGTTCAGGTAATCATTATCTGAAAATATTGTGTTTGCTCCCATCATTTACTAAAAATCCACTTGCTATCAAAAATCGGCAAAACCCCCGGTTTT
Source organism: Eumerus sabulonum (assembly GCA_951905685.1). NCBI lineage: Eukaryota > Metazoa > Arthropoda > Insecta > Diptera > Syrphidae > Eumerus > Eumerus sabulonum. The sequence goes on along the minus strand of OX645060.1, from coordinate 162,996,770 downwards.
ACTTACCTGGCGCTACCTGGCAACACTTCAACATTCAAGAACTCAAATGATTGTTAAAATATTGAGCAGATACAGTGACTCAAAGTGAAAATGGAACAAGGCGAAAAGAAAGAATGAATGATATATAACGACTTGAGTAAAAAAATTAATTTATTTACTTAAATATTTAATAATTAAGACTAACGAAGTAAACATAGAAATTCAATTTGAAATCTAAATTATAAAATATGAACAACAATATCAAAAAAATAAGCAATAAAGCGATCTCAAAGTTATAATGGAACACACCTACAAAGTTTATGTCACTTTTCAGGGAACTGTGATTTACCATGCTTTTCCATTGCAAATGACGTAGGAGATCCTCAGTTAACAGTCAGATTTAAATTGTCTTGTGTTCTTGAGGAAATGTGAGAATGGCGCCACAAACACCAGTTGAATTGTGAAAAATCATAATTCGTCTTTCCAGAAATAGCAAAACTGTGTGAGAAATCGCAGATATTTAAAGAAGAGGTCCAACAGTAGTATTTAACATTGTAAGACGTTACAAGGAATCTAGAGTATAGCAATAAACCTAAACCAAATTTTCGGGGAAATATTTACGGGAGCAGAAGAGCGTTGGTTATTACGCCAACTGAAAAAAAAATCCCATATTAGTGCTCCAAAACTTAATGTACTAGCCGAACAACATCTTGGTGGAAAAGCAATTCAGAAACTGTGAGAATTGTCCTAAGAAGGCACAAGTTTAATGCCAGAGTAGCCTCTACCATTAGCCTCTCTTATTAGCAACCTCTTATTAGCAAAATTAATAAAAAGAAGGACAAGGATTTATCGTTCTGGAGCCATGTCATTTTTGCCGCTGAGAGCAAATTTGACGTGTTTGGATCAGATGGTAGGTCATACGTGTGGAGACGTACCAATGAGGAGCTTAAGCAAAAGAACTTGAGGCCATTAATAAAAAATGGTGTGGCTCTGTGAATGTATGTGGTCCTATGTCGGCTTAAGGTCCAGAAAACCTTCACATAGTTGAAGGTATAATGGACCAGGATATGTACCTCGAAATTTTGAAATCGAATTTAAGAGAAAGTGCAAAAGCATTGGAATCAAAGACGAATTTTATTTTTATTAAGACAGCGATCCCAAACACAAAGCCCATCGTGTTAGAAGTTGGCTCCTATACAACTGCCCCCACGTTTTGAATACACCGCCTCGGTCTCCCGATCTAAACGCTATTGAGCACTTATGGAGTTATTTAGAGTTAAAGCTAAAAAAAAAATTGATTTTAAACGTAAACCCACTTAAAGTGGCCTTAACCGAAGAATGGACTAATATTGATTCCTACTGTCGAAACTTCTGGAATCTATGCCAGCTAACTGCTAAGCGAAGTAGGAAAGATGCAAAAAGGGTTGCCAACTAAGTCTTAACTTTTGCAAAATGGGTTATAATTACATATAGTAGTTACAATCCTTTTTTTGTTCCATTATAACTTTGAGATCGCTTTATTGCTTTTTTGAATCCCTGTGTTTATTTTTTTCGTCTTAATTATTAAATCTTTAAACGATCTAATAATATTTTTTTTTTTGCTCCAGTACATATATAAACTATTATCTTTCATTTATTCTTTCTTTTCGCCTTGTTCCATTTTAACTTTGAGCCACTGTTAATAAAAAAACACGAAAAAAAAAAGAAAAGTAAACAAGGGAAAATTGGAATTGAAGTCACATCGTAGATACAAGTGCCCATAATGTATATAAGGCGCTTGCTCAGATCGAATGAGCTGTAGATACTCGTATTGTGTTCACTGATACAGTTCCATTCTTCTAGAATTTTTATCAAAATGATGTTCTTCAGATATTTTGCTCTAATTGCTCTTCTCGTGCTTTGCCTCACGGCACAGAGTGACGCTGGTCTTGTCAAGGAAATCGGGGAAGCAACCGTAAGTTTCTCACACATGCGCTTTTATAGTATAGCATGCTCATCGCATTACTCGTATACATAATACACTTCGTTTCTTTAATGTCTGCAGAAAGAAGCCGGCCAAACAGTAGAACATTTGGGACACGATGTAGGTAAAGCCGTCAACACGGCTGCACAAGTGGCGGAGATTGTCGAAAAGATTGCTGAAGTTGGCGCTTTCCTGGGTAGTATTTTGCCTTAACAGGAAGTTTATATTTTGAGAATAAATAAAAAAAAGAATATTTGAATATATGTATAAAAAGCGTTATAGGCAAGAACTTTTTAAATTATAGTTTCGGTTCTTACCTAACGAAGTTCTATACGATTGTGCAAGAATTGTGCGGATAGACAATTATGTAAAAAAGCTGATTCGAGGTCTCGTTGCGAGGGCAATGACTTCGGTCAATAACGTGATCTCTGGGGCTTACTACCCCAACAGTATGTATCATGAGGGTGTGCGACTTAACGGCTTTGTCCCTCCGGAAGCATTTATTTAGATCATTGTGGGCTAATCCAGGATAGATTGGCGGTACCGCTAATCTTCCATGTGGCCCGTTATTACGTGGAGCGGCAATTCCTCTACGAACCTGACAACGTGCTCGGCGAACCCGAGCGCCTCAGGTTCAGCATATCGATTTCAAATAAAGATCGAAGAAACGTTGTTCGGCAGCATCAGGGCTTTTGCTGGCTGGAGATGACTCCGCGGACGTCTTAAGTTAAGTAAGTCTCTTTAAGGCAACAATCGCCAACACCAATGGCATTCATAGAGTAGGTAAGGGTAGACTAGGGTAGTAAAAGTGTAGACAAAAAAAAAAAGAAAAAAAAAATCATACACATATATGTACATATATACACATATGTAGATGCATATATATATATACATATATATGTGTATATTAGTTAAGTGAACGTGAACGTGTTTTCACGGTGTTTCTCCTCAGCGGGGTTCTGACAAAACCCCCTGTAGTAAAATTGTCATGAAAAGCTTTTCGAAATTCGCCGTTCGGAACCGGCAATAAACTGTAGGTCCCCTTCACCTATGGGAAAATTAAATCACACACAACATGGGTGATTGAGGGAAGCTCGGCTCAGGTCCTTCATGGACTGTAACGCCAACATACATACATATATATTAGTTAAGTTAACTATTAGTAGGTTAAGGGTAGGCTAAGTTTAGTTAGTTCTAGTTAGAATAAGAATAAAACTTATCAAATGCATGTTTTTTTTTTCAAATAACCTTTTGTGGATTTTAACAAATATTTTAAATTCAATTTTAAGCAATAAAATATATACATACATACGTATAAGTCGAAAGACATTTTTAAAAATAAAATATAGGTTATCTTAGAGTGTCCACATGGGGCCAGTAAGATATTTATAATAACGTAATTAAGTAAGGTCGTCCATAGTATTGAACAAGCCCCACGTCGTCCAGTGAATCTCTGAAACGCGGCCAGAAATGCTTCTTTGGACTGACTGCTCACCAGCTCTAAGTGGATGGCTCTGGTGACCAAACACACGAATACAGCAATGTATCCCTTTTCTATGACCTTTGATCGGCCTGCCCTGGCTTTGATCCGCACTGGTCCGGCATAGTCTACTCCGCTATGTCGAAATGCTTTGGCTAGTCGCACTCGCTCCTTCGGAAGACTGCCCATCAACTGTTCTGTTACCCGCTGTGTTTGACGGAAACGGGCTATGCATCGCCCAATGTGAGTTCTTAATGCGCGCCTCACTGTGGGAATCCAGTACCTCTGTCTGATGTACTGCGTGCTCAGCTGCACTCCACCATGCATGGTTCGGATATGTGCTTCTCTGAGGATCAGCTCGCTCAATCTGCTCTTAGGTGGTAGGTTGGCAGGATGCTTGACTTCGTAGTGCAGCACTGCATTTTGGAGTCGTCCCCCTACCCTCATTACGCCCTCTCCATCAATGAAAGGGTCCAATGTGGATATACTGCTCGGAGTATCCACAGATCGCTTGTCTCTTAGTAGCTCTATCTCTTTCTGATACGCTTGTTGCTGCGTAGTCTTTATCCAGTAAGTTAGCGCTTCTTCACGCTCGGAAGGTGTCACCGGCCCAGAATGTACTGCTCGTCGGTCCCTTTTGCACTTGCGCACGAACCGTAATGTGAGGGCAGTTATTCTCAACATGCTCTGCAAGGTCGACTTTCTTTCCAATAGACCTTCACCCATAATGCTCAGCTCCTTAGCTCTATGTACGGTTAATCTTGCAACAAGTGGTGGTTTTAAAGCCAGTGCTGCACCTGCGTTTTCTCCCGCACTCTGCCGCAGCTGCACGTTCGGCCAATATTGCTCCTGACGTTTGATCCAAAGTGGACCCTCCCACCACAGTCTTGATATTACCAGCTGCGCTGCTGGTATTCCTCGAGATGTCAAATCCGCGGGGTTGTCGCTCGATGGGACGTGTTTCCAAGGATAGTTTTCAGTATGCAGAATTACTCTAGCGAACCGTTTTACTTTGGCCTTTCCTTTTTTTTTCTTTTTTGAAGGCTCCTGCTATCTGTTGAAGCACTCAGACGCAAATACTGGTCTCATGTACTCCAGACAGACACCTTATATTTCTGTATTTTCCCGGTTTTCCGGAGAGAAGCTTCATTGATGTAATGCTAAAGGATTCGGCACACACCACGTCGGCCCCAAAGGTGCGCCACCGTGAACGAGCAAAGGCGGGACAGTTACAGAGAAAATGCTGTGCAATGTCATCCTCCTCGCAACATGCAGCACAGATAGGCGTCGCACTTATGCCAAGCACGCAGAGGTGCTTAGCAAAATTGTAATGGCCCGTAATAACTACCACAAGTCTTCTGCAGTCGATTTTCCTTAAAGACAGGAAAAATGCTGCGGACTTCTTGAAGACGTTAGGGCATACGCGCTTTGTCATCCTGCATTCTGGATCATTCCTCCATCTACAGTTGTGTGTATTAAACACCCAGCCGTTAATGTGGGAATTAACCGTGGACGCAGGTAGACCTAGAGCGGATTCAGGTCCTGAGAAGCTCTCCTCTTAACCCATTCTGACGAGTTCATCAGAGAACTAATTTCCTGGGATCCCAGAGTGGCCTGCAGCCCATACAAGACTTGATGGATTTAGTCTACCGACTCTGTTCAAGAAGGACAAAAAAAGAGAGAGAGCATCGCGAGCGTGAAGACGTGTGATCGAGAGCATGTATGTATGTATGTTGGCGTTACAGTCCATGAAGAACCTGAGCCGAGCTTCTCTCAATCACCCATGTTGTGTGTGATTTTATTTTTCCATGGGTGAAAGGGACCTACAGTTTATTGCCGGTTCCGAACGGCGAATTTGGAGAAGCTTTTCATGACAATTTTACTACAGGGGGTTTTGTCAGAACCCCGCTGAGGAGAAACACCGTGAAAAACACGTTCGATGACATGGCTGTGTCGGGATTCGATCCCGTGTCATCGGCGTCAGAGGCCAACACACTACCCACTGCGCCACGGTGCTCGAGAGCAGTAAATAATTTTTGCAATTTAAAAAAAAAAAAGAAAAAAAAAAGCAGAATGAGTTGTTTGATTTGTACATCTAGACTTGGAAGAGATACGTGCTCTATAAAATGCAGTGAATGTGAACTCCTTATGCATGCAGAGTGTGTGAAACTGAAACCCGCGGATGTTGATTTTATCACAAAATCAAAAAAACCTTGGACCTGCGACATTTGTGTACAAAAAAAAAAGAAATAACCCCCGTAGACTTTCAGTATCATCGTGTGTTGGAAGTGACGATGCAGTTGTAAACAACAAATTAACTTTAGAGGGTATTCACCTCAAGGTCACTGAAATAAAAAAGACACTTGATAACACTGTAAAGTCCTTACTCCTCATGCAACAACAAATTAGTGCACTCGAGAAAACAACTCAAATACTGTCAGAAGCTGTACGTGAAAATGAGATAATAAAAGCTGAGCTCAAAACAACTAAAGAGAGACTAGCAACTGCTGAATATATGTGTCACTCTAATTACATAGAGCTGCGTGAAGTACCTCTCTTAGAGAGCGAAAATGTTCGGGCAACGGCTATCCAAATTATTGAGCAGGGCGCTCAAGTACAACTAGCTGAGAGCGATGTGGATGTGTGCTATAGGAAGAAGATAAAAGGGAAAACATCTGGTACTGTGATTGTACAGCTTCGCAGCAGGAGAGTGAAGGAGGAAATTTTGTCTGCCTCATACGCTAAGAAGTCACCAATTAAAGCTGAAAAATGTTTCAGTTCCTGCAAAGGAAACATGTATATAAACGATTGGCTGCCAATGGAAACGAAGATGTTGCTGAGAGAGGCAAAACTGGCAAAAAAAAAAAATCACAAATACCAATTGCTCTGGGTGAGACATGGCAAAATTATGATGCGCAAGGCTACTGGCATGGAGATCAAATTCATCAGGTGCACCGATGATCTTAATCATTTATGATTAAGCTCTTTTATTAGATATATTAAATACTAATTTTAATACACACAATGTTATCAATACAAAATGAATTATTTGATCCCTGTTATAGCTGCCCAAGTAATAATATCTTTGTAGGCTCTAAGTATGATTCATACGTAAACGATTTCACTATCCTCCATCAAAACATTAGGAGTATGAGGAAAAACTTTGACAACTTTTGTTTATATTTACATAACTCGTTTAGAATATTACCTGATATCATAGTTCTATCTGAAATCTGGATTTTTAGCCATGAATTATGCCACTATTCGATTCCGTGATATAATTTATATGCCGAATGCAATGATAACTATCCTTCTGGCGGAATTGCTATTTTTATAAAGAATCATTGGGTGATTGCGGACGTTAGTTCTCCTGATTTGGAAGGTGCTGATAGTGTTATTGTTAAAATAAAACTCAAGAATGATGTTTGTATTGACATTATATGCATATATCGACTGCAGTTTGTTCACCAAGACATATTTATAAAAGATATTGAAGACCTTCTTACCGGAACAACTAGTCACCTTGCTTGTATCATCGGTGATATGAATTTAGATATATTGGGCCTCTGTTCTATTTCTGATCGTTATTTGCTAGTTTTATCTTCCCTGGGCTTTGAATCGCTTGTAAACGTTCCAACGAGAATAACTCGAAGTAGTAAGTCCTGTATTGACCATATTTTTAATCGTAGTAAGAACTCTGATAACATACGTCCATTTTTACTTGAATGGGACTTAACTGATCATTTTGCTACTGGTATGTCCTTTATAGATATGTTCAGAAATTCTAAACGAAATAACTATATAGAAACTCCATCACTTCAAAAAATTAACTACTCGATTTTGCTGGAACGCCTTTCCAAAGAAAGGTGGAATAATGTATATAATTGTATCTGTCCTTCAAACGCTTTTAGCAACTTCATACATGTTCTGTCAAATTGTGTTTCCACTAGTAGACTCATTAATCAAAGTCGAGCACTTAAAAAAATAAAACCATGGATTACTGACAACCTGTGCGAGAAAATACATGCAAAAAATTCTTATTATGCAAGGAACAAAAACAAATTACATATACCACGTATTAGAAACGCATACAAACAAATGCAAAAGGATATTTATAAAGTCGTTATGAATCAAAAAGAAGCATATTATAAAAGAAAGTTCAACGAAACCTCGTCAAACCCTAAACAACAATGGAATATTATTAATAATCTGCTAGGGAAAAGAAATGATGCCAGCTTAAACCGCATAAAGTTTTCAGAAAGTGTGATAGCGGAAAATGATGTTCAAATTGCGAATAACTTTAACGTATTCTTCAAAAAATGCTGCTGAAAGCTATAAACCTCGTCCCTCTTGTGACCATGAGAATATCTATAGAGAATCTTTTCTTGATAATGAAATATTATCAACATTTTTTTTTGGTCAAGTGACTGAAGTTGAAGTACTTCAAGTGATATCAAACCTAAAATCTAAAAACTCATGCGGAATTGACGGCCTAAGTACCATTGTCATAAAAAAAAATTAGTAATTACATCATTAAGCCATTGACCTATCTTATTAACATTAGTTTTGAGAGTGGAATATTTCCAGAGTACTTAAAGACGGCAATAATCATTCCTTTATATAAACAAGGTGACAAGTGTGAGCCAAACAATTATAGACCTATTTCCCTACTTTCAGTTTTCTCAAAAATTTTTGAAAAAATTATCACTAAAAGAATGATAAGTTTTTGCAATAAATATAAGATTCTTAGCAAATTTCAGTTTGGTTTCATGAAAGGGAAATCAACCGAAGATGCTATTCATTCTTTTCTGGAAAACATAAACAGAGAAATTGATAGAAGTAACAAAACTGCTGCACTGTTTCTTGATTTAACAAAAGCGTTTGACCTAGTCAATCATAATTTACTGTTAAGGATACTGTGTAGATATGGTTTCAGAGATAACATATTAAACTGGATATCCTCCTACCTTCAAAATAGAAAGCAGATTGTTCATGCGAATGTTACCCTGAGTGATCCAATTTTTTGTTCAAATTCAGGGGTTCCCCAAGGCTCCGTCCTAGGACCTTTGCTCTTCCTCATATATATAAATTCCATGTTTAGTCTATCGCTTTCTGGGCACATTATTGCCTTCGCTGACGATCTGGTTCTGTCGTATGCCGCTTCTTCTCTTGAAATCCTCAAAGTTCAAATGAATGCTGACCTGGTCATTTTGCAACGTTGGTTTTTGTCTCATCAAATGGTTCTTAGCCGCAAGTCTAAAGTAATGTGTTTCTCCCTTGCAACCGAACTTTCTATCCATGGAGTCGGCTTGCATGATAGAAGTTGTGATCAGTGCAATTGCAATGATTCCTGCATGCAGCTAGAATCTGCATCTGAATATAAATATCTGGGTGTTACTATAGACTGCAAACTTAATTGGAAGGCACACATTAAAAATTTGAAAAAATACATGTTTATTGTCTTAAATAAGATATTTCACCTCCGAAAGCTAGTGCCACAAAACTTACTTACTACAATCTACTACTCATTGGTCAATTCTCGACTGGAATATGGAATTTCTGCCTGGGGCAGTGCTTACCTCAGTAACCTCAAGCCTCTTATTACAGCCCAAAAAAGGTAATCAGAGTAATGTTATTCAAACCTAGATGGGAGCCATCATTTGGGCTACTTAAGCAAACTAATGCACTGCCACTTAGACACTTGTACGTCTATAAAGTATTGAGAATATTTTATTTGCGTAGTGGGTATAATAATTTAATTGGAACCAATATGACTTATTCCCTTAGATCCGCAAATAATGTTGTAGTTCCTAGAGCTAGAACAGAATACTTCAGACGTTCCTTAACTGTTATAGGTCCACATATGTACAACAAACTTCCTGAAGATATATGCATAAATGTCGGAATCTCTAGGTTTCTTAAAAATCTAAGAAAATGGCAAGGATATTGTTACTTAATTGAATTTTTGTTTTAAATGTCTCACATAAACCCACTTCAAATCTAATTATGCCGAACCATAATCCGTAATCTCAAATACCTCAAATGCTTGACCACATATCCTAGCTTACCTACATATAATTCCTTTCCTTTTCCCTTTTGCTTTTTTTTTCTCTAGTTTACTCTCTCCGCGTAGCTCTCCATAACAATAAAAAAATATTCGTAGAATTTAGTCCACTTAAAACTGGTACCTTTACCACTAAGTGGCCGTTACAAAAATCATTTCAATAGTAAATCATGGTTAATACCTACCAATTACAACCCATTTTTACTTTATTCAATTTATCAATTGGTTGTTAAAATGAATTAAAATGTATTTTTATAACTCTAGATATGATCCTCTATATTAGTAATAAATGTAATAAAAATGAAATAAACCTAACCTAACCTAAGAACTTGAGTTCGAACACTAATTTGGAGCCAGTTAAGGGGTTGCACACAGCTTTGAGTGCAACTTGGCTGTCACTGCAGACGCAAGCGCCCCTTGCGCCTCTTGTGTTCTTTTTTACTGTTTGAGTGCAAAAGTAGACTTGTCGAGAGCATAAAACTGACTGCAAAGTTTGCGGCTGGCAGATTGGCCGTGTCTAAAGAGCTTACCACTGAAATGAGTATGGGAAATCGATAGCGAGACAGACTATATATGTATGAATGTACAAGAGGGTTATTAGAAGCTTCATATCCTCCACGAGTTCGAAATAAGAAAAGGTTCCCAATATGTTCAAAGTATTCAAAATCTAAACATTGGTAAGAATATTTAGCTTAGATCGGCATATGGCAAATGAGTAAATATTGTTTTTTTGATCGTACACTTGAGCATATTATTCTTACTTTTTTCTATGATTAAATATTGAATTTTCATTGACGTCTTTTGCAAGTTTTCTTCTGTCTATTTCACTTCTAGTTCCGAAGATATGTTTAATCGAATACGGTAAGAAATACAACATGCTCATTTCTCCTATGATCTGTGGGGGAAAGTACAATACTGTGGGTCACAGATTAAAGCGAGAGACACGTAAAATCTTCCGGAAGCACTTCAAAGTGAAGGCAACACAATTCCGCTTGATCAAATAGTCAAACATGTCTGTAAACATCTGAACAAAACAGTTCAGGTAATCATTATCTGAAAATATTGTGTTTGCTCCCCATCATTTACTTAAAATCCACTTGTTATCAAAAATCGGCAAAACCCCCGGTTTTACTTACCTGGCGCTACCTGGCAACACTTCGACATTCAAGAACTCAAATGATTGTCAAAATATTGAGCAGATACAGTGACTCAAAGTGAAAATGGAACAAGGCGAAAAGAAAGAATGAATGAAATATAACGACTTGAGTAAAAAAATTAATTTATTTACTTAAAGATTTAATAATTAAGACTAACGAAGTAAACATAGGAATTCAATTTGAACTCTAAATTATAAAATATGAACAACAATATCAAAAAAAAAAGCAATAAAGCGATCTCAAAGTTATAATGGAACACACCTACAAAGTTTATGTCACTTTTCAGGGAACTGTGATTTACAATGCTTTTCTATACTACATACTTTTCTATTGCAAATGACGTAGGAGATCCTCAGTTAACAGTCAGATTTAAATTGTCTTGTGTTCTTGAGGAAATGTGAGAATGGCGCCACAAACACCAGTTGAATTGTGAAAAATCATAATTCATCTTTCTAGAAATAGCAAAACTGTGCGAGAAATTGCAGATATTTAAAGAAGAGGTCCAACAGTAGTATTTAACATTGTTAAACGTTACAAGGAATCTACAGAATATAGCAATAATCCTAAACCAAATTTTCGGGGATATGTTTACGGAAGCAGAAGAGCGTTGGTTATTACGCCAACTGAAAAAAAATTCCCATATTAGTGCTCCAAAACTTAATGTACTAGCCGAACAACATCTTGGTGGAAAAGCAATTCAGAAACTGTGAAAATTGTCCTAAGAAGGCACAAGTTTAATGCCAGAGTAGCCTCTACCATTAGCCTCTCTTATTAGCAACCTCTTATTAGCAAAATTAATAAAAAGAAGGACAAGGATTTATCGTTCTGGAGCCATGTCATTTTTGCCGATGAGAGCAAATTTGACGTGTTTGGATCAGATGGTAGGTCATACGTGTGGAGACGTACCAATGAGGAGCTTAAGCAAAAGAACTTGAGGCCATTAATAAAAAATGGTGTGGCTCTGTGAATGTATGTGGTCCTATGTCGGCTTAAGGTCCAGAAAACCTTCACATAGTTGAAGGTATAATGGACCAGGACATGTACCTCGAAATTTTGAAATCGAATTTAAGAGAAAGTGCAAAAGCATTGGAATCAAAGACGAATTTTATTTTTATTAAGACAGCGATCCCAAACACAAAGCCCATCGTGTTAGAAGTTGGCTGTTATACAACTGCCCCCACGTTTTGAATACACCGCCTCGGTCTCCCGATCTAAACGCTATTGAGCACTTATGGAGTTATTTAGAGGAAAAGCTAAAAAAAAGTTGATTTCAAACGTAAACCCACTTAAAGTGGCCTTAACCGAAGAATGGACTAATATTGATTCCTACTGTCGAAACTTGTGGAATCTATGCCAGCTCGCTTAGCAGTAGGAAAGATACAAAAAGGGTTGCCAACTAAGTCTTAACTTTTGCAAAATGGGTTATAATTACATATAGTAGTTACAATGCTTTTTTTTGTTTTTTTGTTCCATTATAACTTTGAGATCGCTTTGTTGCTTTTTTTGAATCCCTGTGTTTATTTTTTTCGTCTTAATTATTAAATCTTTAAACGATCTAATAATTTTTTTTTTTTGCTCCTGTACATATATAAACTATTATCTTTCATTTATTCTTTCTTTTCGCCTTATTCCATTTTAACTTTGAGCCACTGTTAATAAAAAAAACACGAAAAAAAAAAAAGAAAAGTAAACAAGGGAAAATTGGAATTGAAGTCACATCGTAGATACAAGTGCCCATAATGTATATAAAGCCCTTCCTCAGATCGAATGAGCTGTAGATACTCGTATTGTGTTCACTGATACACTTCGATTCTTCTAGAATTTTTATCAAAATGATGTTCTTCAGATATTTTGCTCTAATTGCTCTTCTCGTGCTTTGCCTCACGGCACAGAGTGACGCTGGTCTTGTCAATAAAATCGAGGAAGCAACCGTAAGTTTCTCACTTTTACAGTACAGCGTGTTCGTCGCATTACTCGTATACATGATACACTTCGTTTCTTTAATGTCTGCAGAAAGAAGCCGGCCATACAGTAGAACATTTGGGAAAAGATGTAGTTAAAGCCATACCCACGGCTGTACGTGTGGCGGAGATTGCCGGCGGGATTGCTAAAGCTGGCGCTTTGCTGGCTCTTATATTTTGAGAATAAATGAAAAAAAATATTTTGAATATACTATGTATAAAGAAGCGTTATAGTCAAGAACTTTTTAAATTCATAGTTCCGGTTCAGCTTAAGTTGTGTCCTTAACCTATGCTCAACTATTTTCAGTAGAGTCTACGATTTACTATTCCTTTACACTTTCCTTGAACCCGAATGAGGCCAAAGACTAGACTGCAAATGCTAGTGTATTACACAACTCGCAGAAGTGTGTTAGATGACACATACACATGACTCTAATTAAACCTTAAGTGTGTTGCAGCGACACTTGCTTACTTACTTTGATGCGCTACAGTTCGAGGTGAACCAGGGCCGCATTCAACAAGCCTCTCCAGCCGACACGATCTTTGGCCAGCCGCTTCCAGTGCCGCACGCCCAGTTGGTTGAGGTCCCATTCCACCTGTGCGCGCCACCTTAGATGCGGTCGTCCTCTGCTGCGCCGTCCTTCGGGGTTGGAGTCGAAGACTCTTCGGGCCGAAGCGATGATGTCCATTCGATCTACATGGCCTAGCTATCTTAGACGTTGGATCCGAAGACGTCTAACTAGGCCGATGTCGTTGTACAGCCCGTACAGTTCTTGGTTGAATCTCCTTCTCCACTCTCCGTTTACACAAACGGGACGAAAGACTGCTCGCAGAATTTTCCTCTCGAAACGCCCAAGAGCCTCTTCATCCGCTTTTGATAACGTCCAAGCCTCAGCGCCATAGAGGAGGATCGGGATGATTAAAGTTTTGTAGAGGGATACCTTAGTTTTTCGAGAGAGGGCTTTACTACTCAATTGCCTCTTGAGCCCAAAGAGGTAGCGGTTGGCAAGAGTTGTTCTGCGTTTTATGTCACCGCTGGCGTCGTTGCTGCTTGTCACTATCGAGCCTTGACTACTTCAAAAATATAGCTGCCGAAGGTGACGAACTGACCAAGACGTCGGCGTTGTGCGTCTTTCTTTGATGGCAGCATATATTTGGTCTTGTCCCCATTTACCCTTAGACCCACTTTAGCCGCTTCTGCTTCAATGCTTGCGAACGCCTTGTTGACGTCTCGCTTTGTCCGTCCAATAAAGTCAATGTCATCTGCATAGGCAAGCAATTGTGTAGACTTGAAGTATATCGTACCTCTCGTATTGGCCGCAGAGTCACGAACGACCTTTTCAAGAATAATGTTGAAGAAATCACATGACAGTGCGTCACCCTGTCTAAAACCTTTTCCAACATCAAAGGGGTCGGTTAGTTCACCTCCGACCTTAATGGAGCAGCGAGAGCTCTCCATAGTCATCCTGCATAATCTGACGAGTTTGGCAGGCATGTTAAAAACATGACATGGCTTTGTATAGCTCGTCTCTATAAACACTGTCATACGCGGCTTTAAAGTCGACGAAAAGATGGTGCGTGTCGACCTGGAATTCATGGGTCTTCTCCAGGATCTGCCGTAGTGTAAACATTTGGTCTATCGTGGATTTTCCTGGCCTGAAATCACACTGGTAGGAACCTATCAGATTGTCCACGAACGGTTTCAGGCACTTACACAGTACGGCACACAGTACACAGTAATTGGCGCAGTCATATAGGTCTCCTTTCTTATGAACCGGGCAGATGAGATGAGTTGGTGCATGTTCCTGACCAGCTATCGCCAGCTGCTTTAAACAGTTCCGCGGGGAGTCCGTCTGATCCAGCAGCTTTATAAGACTTAAGTTTCGATATCGCTAGGTTGGGTGAACGGGATTCTCTTTCGTCTTCGTCCATTGTCAATGGTTCGCTCTGCCTTGACTAACATGGCCGTTATACAGTCTGCAGAAGTGGTCCTTCCACAATCTAAGCATCGACTGTGTCTCCACTACTAGCTGTCCGCGCTCATCCCTGCAGGCTTCTGCTCTGCTGTTCGTTTTGGCTTTTGGTAAAATTTTCGAACATCGTTCCTGCAGTAACATCTCTCCATCTCCTCGATCTCGCGCTTCTCGTGCTCCTTCTGTTTCCTCCTCAGAAGCACATGCTCCTCCCTCCTTTTCTGTTCATAGAGCTCGCGGGCAGGTCTCGTCCATCGATGCTAGAGGCTTGTATTGTGTGTACCCCCCTTCAGAACGGAAGGAAGATGTACATAGTGTCGTGTCGGCCTATGCACCCGAAGCACCTCAATCCAACATCTTTATTACAGAGCTCGAGACACTCTTACGTTTTTTGCGCCTGAACTCGGCGGAGAATTATTACGTTTTGGTCGGGGAGTTGAATGCCAAACAAGGTGATTGGGGAAATAATGTACTCAACACCAGAGGGAGCCCACTAAGCCAATGGTGGGATCTGCGCAACATTGAGTTCAAAATCAAGTTACTCGCAACGGGTAGTCCGTCGTTTCCTAGAAGCGGCTCCAATCTGGATCTTATGCTGATTGACTCGCGACTAAGACTGGCTGACACGAACGAATGGTCTACGAACTGTCTACGGACCGTCGGCTACGACAGTGGCGATTTCGGACTCGGTGCCGTAATCCAAATACCGGACGAGTTTGCAGAAATGGCAGAGTATGTCCAAACGCAGCCCTGCGATTATAGCAGGGCACGTTGGCCACGCTTTACCAACTGCCTGACAAGAGCACTCACTTCGAGCGCCTCCTCCCCACCGACCAACAGGATCCTGTCAAACGATGAAATTGACAGGAACCTTATATGTACAAATGGACGGAATAATTAAACAGGCGATGGACGGAACGATACTACGCCAACGGCATCACGATACCACTCCTATCAAGACTCAAACTCTTGTATAGTTTACCGACCGACAAAACTCGGAGGTCAGGACACTGTTGACCAAGTAAAATTACAAAATATCTGTAAGTCTGCACTGGAACAACAAAATTCGTACTGTAAAATCCAACATCCCGCAGATAAATAAAATATTTGAGAAAAAATCAGAACGACATTCAGGATCCGAGAACGTCCGACAACGAACGTCTACTACGTGATCGAGGATCCTCAGGAGAGAGTGGCAAGAGTGGGAGCAGTCTTCCAGGAAGTGTACAAGGTGAATGAAAGCATTCGCCCGAACCACAGCTTGGAGAACAGAGCCCTGTTAAACCACTTCTATCTACGAAACGATATTGAACATGGGCGATCCGAGAACCTCAGTTTCACCAGGTTCATTGACGATTTCAATGCAAACAATGCCGTCACCAATGAAGGGGCTAATCCACTATTCGTTTCGACGGACGACCTCCAATTGATCTTCATGTCACTCAGAAAGAAAAAGCTCGCGGGTATTGATGGTGTATCTAGTGTTGTGCTCAGGCACCTCCCACCAGTGACTATAGAGATGTATACCATCCTGTTTAACAATGAACAGAATAATGCATATTATTCGTGTGCTTTTAAAAACGGCGGTGGTCCGACCAATCCCTAAGAGGGGCAAAGATTCCTCTAAGCCCTGTCTAAAGGGGCTGAGGACAAAATGTCACTCCGGATAACCAGTTCGGTTTCGGTACATGGTTGACTTGGAAAAAGCCTTCGACACCGCATGGTTACTTACTTACTTATCAGGCCTGCGATCCATGGAGGATCTGAGCCTGAGCTATAGCTGCCTTCCATCCTTGACGGTCCCGGGCACGCTGCTTCCAGTTGTCAAAGATCAAGATGCCTTACATCCGCGATTACTTGGTCTTTATACCGGAGGTTCGGTCTTCCTCTTCTTCTCGAACCAGGAGGCTCGGAGTCGAAGACCCTCTTAGCTGGAGCGTTGATGTCCATGCGCTCGATGTGGCCGAGCCAGTGTAGTCGACGGATCCTTGCTTTCCGGACTACATCCACATCTTGGTAAAGCTCGTAGAGTTCGCGGTTGTGTCTTTTTCTCCATTCACCTTCCTCACAGACAGGACCAAATATCCGGCGCAGAGTAATGCTGTCATATGCGGCTTTGAAATCGATGAAAAGATGGTGTGTGTCGATTCGAAGCTCTTTGGTCTTTTCCAGGATTTGTCGAAGTGTGAAAATTTGGTCTAAAGTTGATTTGCCGGGCCGGAAGCCGCACTGGTAGCTGCCGATTAGTGCGGTGCAAAATGGTTTTAGACGTTAACACAATACGCTGGACAGGATCTTGTATGCGACATTGAGCAGGGATATACCTCTATAGTTCTTGCAAGAGGTAGGATCGCCTTTTTTGTGGATGGGGCATATAGAGCTGGTATTCCAGTCGTCGGGCATGCTTTCATCTTCCCAAGTTCTGCAGATGATCTGGTGCATGCTCCCCACCAGAACATCGACGCCAGCCTTGAAGAGCTCTGATGGCAAGCCATCTGAGCCTGCGGCCTTGTTGTTCTTCAGCTTCTGAATAGCTGTGCCGACTTCTTCGATGCTGGGCGGGAGGACTACTTCAGCGGCTGGAGTTGGGATTTCCTCGGTCCCTACCACTCTCTCTTGGTCATGCTCGTTAAGCAGCTGCTGGAAGTGCTGCTTAAATACATCCACTATTCCCTGCGGGTCGGTGACAAGATTACGCTCGCAGTTTCGAAGAGCCAGGGCGCCCTTTTTGAAGCCTCCTGCAAGGCCTTTGACTTTCTTGTAAAAGGCTCGTATTTTATGTTTATCCCTAGACTCCTCGATATCCTTGAGCTGGGAGGCTGCGAAGATTCTTTTCTTTTGTCGCAGTACTTTTTTCTCCTCCCTTCTTCTGGCCCGGTACTCTTCTTGCGCTGCCCTGGGTTTCCTCTGCAGCGCCTTTTGGTACGCCTCGTCGGTTGCTGCCTTTATCTGCTCACGCTCGCCATCATACCACGGGTTTCTTGTCGGGGGTGGTAGGTATCCTAAGGTGGTTTCGGCTACTTCCTGAATGGCTGAGCGGCAATGCAGCCACATATTATTGGCATTTGTGTTCGACGTAGGCATACCGTAGAGTCTTTCGCTCAGCTGCTCCCTGTAGACTCTGGCAACCTGCGGTGGGCCCAGGCGCCCAATGTCGAACCTCCTCCTGATGGGCTGGTGCAGCTTTCTGACATTGGGCAGTCGAGCTCTGAATCTTGCTGCTACGAGGAAGTGGTCAGAGTCGACATTTGCCCCTCTGAATGTTCGCACATCCAGCATGTTTGACGAGTGCCTTACGTCAATGAGCACATGGTCGATGTGGTTGGCGGTTCGACCGTCCGGAGATCGTCAGGTTGCTGTGTGGATTCGCTTGCGAGGGAATCTTGTGCTATTTATCACCGCATTACGAGCTGTCGCAAAGTCAGCGAGTCGGAAGCCGTTATCTGTTGTTGTATCGTGGAGGCTGTGCTTTCCGATCACTCCGCCAAGGGTGTTTTCCTTACCGATTTTGGCGTTGAAGTCCCCGAGCACGATTTTAACATCGTACTCCGGACAAGCTCCGTAGGCGTTGTCCAGGAGGTCATAGAAGTCCTCCTTGATAGGGTCTTCAGCCTCGTCGGTAGGGGCGTGTGCACATATAAGGCTGATGTTATAAAATCTGCCTCTGATGCGGATCACAGCCAGGCGATCACTTATAGGTTTAAAGTCGATGACCTTCGACCTTAACCGCTTTCCCACGACAAATCCGCATCCCAGTAAGTGCAACCTCTTGTGACAGCTGTAATAAATGTCGCAATTTTTCTTCCTAATCATACCGTTTCCTATCCAGCGTATTTCCTGGACCGCAGTAATATCCGCCTTGTACTGCGTGAGGATTCCTTCTAGTTTATGAGCAGATCCGGGAGTGTACAGGGCTCTGACATTCCAAGAGCATACTCGCAAATCGTGTTCCTTTTTCGTGCGTTGTCGTCGTCGAGTATCCGTCCGTGTATCCGAGGCATCTTGCTCATTCATAACTTTAGGTTTTTTTTACGTGGGCTTATTGTTAGCCCGCCGCACAACCGCCATTCTGGTCGCGGTTTTTTCGCTGCATACGTTTGTTCACCTCCCAACGGTTGTTGAAGAGGCTATCCAGAGGGCGCCGCGAGGAGGCCGTATGCCAACTTGACCCGGGCATTTAAACAGGGATCGTTGCTGGCATCTCGCCAGGTTAAGAGCAATCAAGAACTTTACCCTGTATGTCCGAGCCCATGCCCTCCCACCGTATGGTTAGGAGGATTCTATTACCAGCTCAAACAGTTGGGCATAAGTAAACCATTGTTATATATGATCTATGACATGATGAAGGGTAGAAAGTTCGTTGTGAAAATTGCCAACGTGACTTCTACTCAAACATTCGAAATTAAAAATGGACAGGGCACAGTGAACTCGCCAATTCTTTTCAGCATTTACATCAGCGATCTGGTAGTTTCTCTTCGCCAATCGACAGCGTACGCGGAGGACTTAATTGCGTACAGATCAGGTCAAACGATCGACGTCATTGCTATTTTATTGCAGCGTGACTTCGACAAAACTCAGCAGTTCTGTGATGACTGGGAGTTGAAAATCAATCACATATATGTACATATATACACATATATGCATATGTATATATATATTAGTTAAGTTGACTATTAGTTGGTTAGAGGGAGCCTAAGTTTAGTTAATTTTAGTTAGAATAAGGCAGAATAAGATAAAAATTTATCGTGTGCTAAGTTTTTGTTTTAATAACTTTTCTTAGATTTTAACAAATATTTCAAATTCAAGTTTAAGCAATAAAATATATTGTTAGGAAGGTGCAAAGCTGACAGCAAAAAAAAAAAATCTGGGAACATGAACAAAGAATGCTCCCATGCAAAATGTGCGACACGACACTGCACTGAGGTGTAGCTAGTAAGTATTCATAAGTATGGAAAATTGTTGAGTTTGATTCGAGAGCTTGAACAGAAGAGACAATAAACTTATTTCTGGTATAATAATAAAACTAAAGTTGTTTATTTGATTTATGTTTATTATGTTTATGTTGGCGTTACAGCCCATGAAGGACATAAGCCGAGCTTCTCTCAATCACCCATGTTGTGTGTGATTTAATTTTCTCATGGGTGAAAGGGACCTACAGTTTATTGCCGGATCCGAACGGCGCATTTCGAGAAGCTCTTCATGACAATTTTACTACAGGGGGTTTTGTCAGAACCTTTCTGAGGAGAAACACCGCGAAAAACACGCTCGATGACATGACTGTGACGCTATTCGATCCCGTGTCATCGGTGTCAGAGGCCGACACACTACCCACTACGCCACGGTGCTCTCTTTTCTTAATACACAACGGAATTACTGGAGCCCGCGTGTAAGAGTTTTTTGTTTTCTTTTGTGAAAGCGCCGCAGAAGTAACATAAAAAATTTGTGGCAGCGGTGGGATACCAAGTTATCCAAAAAAAAAAAAAAGGAGAAGCAGCAGTCATGGGACTGCTGACAGAACTGAACACTTTAAACTAGAAATAACAGTTTTCTCTTTATAATTAATTATACTATCATGAATTTAAATTTTTTAAATTGTAAATTAAAATTATTAACATTAGTCTGGTTTTCGCATGTGTATATCGGCACTCCGAGCACCAATTATTTGCATTATTATATATATTAGTTATCGCTAAAATTCATATATGTACATATGTATGATGGGCTGCGCAAGTTCTGGACAAAATGTAAATACTACTTATTTGAAATAATAATAATATGCACTTATATATTTATACATAGTGTTTATATTTACATACATTTTAAGGAACTCAAGTATCAGTATAATTTGCATTTCGTTATTATTTTCGTTTATTTCAATAAAACTTAAATTATTAATTCATTGTAGTCTAAGATGAATGCCTGATGAGTATAATATCTTTTTCTTCTTCTTTTGGCGGCGTTACAGCCCATGAAGGATCAGAGCCAAGCTTCTCTTAATCACCAATGTTGTGTATGAGTTTAGTTTTCCATAGTTGGAAGGGATCTACAGTTTATTGCCTATTCCGAACGGCAAATTTCGAGAAGCCTTTCATGACAATTATACTACAGGGCGTTTTGTCGGAACCCCGCTGAGGAGAAGCACCGTGAAAACACGTGCGAGTACATGGCTGTTATCCTGATTCGATCCCGTGTCATTGGCGTCAGATGAGAAAAAAATGCGCAGACAATTCCAGCGTCGATTCTATATTTTCATTATTCTTTTTATTACAAATGGCTTGCCACTACCAGCTGGTCAAGTTAAATATATCAGCAATATTAGGTAATGCATTGTATGAAACAGAATTGCTCGCTGCTCTTCATTGGTTCGGCGCATAAGACAATACATACAACGCCCACTAAAGTTATGCTTCGTCGAATCAACGAAGTACATCTTAAAACCTACTGTTTGCCTCTTATGAAATACACTTAAAATATAGAAACCTAAAATTGTAAATCATCCCTGTTCCCAACGATTACCCCCTTTGTTTTTCTCATTATTTCATCCCACTATTACACGAAACTTTGTACAGTCCATTTCCGGAAATAAAATTTCTTTGTTGTGAGCTTGAAATGTGCGGACGTCTTTTGCTTCATCCTTTTCTTTACGCGTACATTCTGGTCGATTTCGAGCCGGATTCGGTCGATTTAATTACGAAATTTAAAGTTCCAAGTAACTTTCGATTTGTTTAATTTCAATCCATTGTATCACATTCGCATCGATTTATCAATGTCGACAATGGAGGCCTTAAAGCGAAAACGTGCAATTTTATAAGGACAGGTAACTCGCATCTCCATGTTTTTAGAGGCACCAGGTGCTCAGTTATCGTAGTTCAAGCGACGCCTTTCGAGATTGGAACAACACATGAAGGACTTTGAACGGGTGCAGGATGAAATAGAAGCACATATAGGAGACGACGCTGATCAATTGTCAGAAGAAACGAAGTGTCGAGCGGAATTTGAAGACTTCTTTTACCAGTTGCATGCTAGCCTATCGGAAAAGGTCGCAGCCGACAGCAGTACACATGATGAACAGGAAAGTGAGCTAAACCGGACGCTAAAGGTTATTGCGGATACTCAGTCATCGATACGTAATGTGGTAAAATCATTGGCTAAGCATACCATTTACGAAGCCTCAACTCCTCGCGTAGAGGCAGCACTGTAGTTACCAGAGGTAAGATTACCTGAATTCTCCGGTAAATTCGACGAATGGATTCGATTTCGTGATTTATTTTCCGCTCTCGTTGCATCTAAAGCTACATTGTCCGGCATAGAGAAATTCGAATATCTCCAAACGCGTTTGAGAGGCGGTGCACTCTCCATCGTGAAACATTTGCCTCCAAGTAACGAAAACTTCGACGTTGCTTGGGAGCTTTTAAAGGGTCATTACGACAAGCCTCATTTCATTATGGTTTTCCATTTAGAAAACCATCTTCGAGCAACCAGCATTAAAAAACGGGTCATTGGTTCAGCTTAAGCGGTTCTTTAGCACAACCATTGAAAACATAAACGCTTTCAGTGCATTTAATATCGCGGTCGATTCATAGGACACCATACTCATATACGTTTAAACGAAAAAACTTGACGCTGAAAATAAAATTCTTTGGGCACGGTACATCAAAGACAATAGTGAACCATCTTTCTCGGACTTTACTGTATTTCTTAAAGAAAGAATTAACGAATTGGAAAGTCTCCAATCCTCATCTTCCTCTCGCAGTATTCGATCGAATTCGTCGATAGTTCATAAAAACACAACGGAAAAACGGGCATTTAACTCAATTATCCCTTTCTGTCCAAAGTGCAAACAACGTCATTTGCTTTATCAGTGTGCACAATTTCGCGAGCTTTCGGTACCGTTACGAATACAGTTCATAAGAGACAAAAATATCTGTCAAAATTGCCTTCGTTTAAGCACAGCACAACGGAATGCAAATTTTCGGAATGCAAAACATGCGGTCGCAAGCATAATACACTTATTCACCACATCGATCGGTTCGATTTCTGCGTCTTCCGTGAATCCTAACATTAAACAGAGTTTGGTGGTTAATTCGGTTCGGTTGTTTCGCGAAAGGATTACCTTGTTACCAACAGCGATCGTGTTTGTTAAAGACGTAAACAGTGAATTACAACCGTGTAGAGCATTATTAGATTCGGGATCGCAAGCAACGATAGTGTCGGAAGCATGTGCTCAACGCATCGGTCTAAAAAGAAGCCATGTCGGCCTCGGTCGTAACAGCACTGGTCAAGGTACTCGTGGTCAAATGCAGTTAGAGATCTCAACGGCATTACAACCAAACCTAAATCTGTCGGTAAATGCATACATTCTTTCCTCGCTTACAAGTGATTTGCCAGGAATCGAAATTCCTCTTGAAAACGTGAATTATTTTAACCATTTAGTGTTAGCGGATCCATTGTATTACGTGCCGAATAGGATCGATATTTTAATCGGAGCAGTTATGTTTTTCGATATAATACGGGAGGGAAACTTAACGCACCCTTCCGGATCCCCCGTCGCGCAGAATACTTTATTCGGTTGGGTGATTGGTGGAAATGTGTCTACAGTTCCTGAACGAACGGGAACTAATCGTATAAGGGTTTTGCAGTCATCAATCGATCTGGATCAAACTTTGAAGCAGTTCTTTGAACCAACAGATGTTCCCTATCATTCGGAGGGTAAGTTAACTACAGGAATAGAAGAGCATTTTGATTCGACCCATGTTATTATTGAAAACGGGAGGTTTGTAGTGCGTTTGCCTTTTAATAAAGTACCTGTTGAATTCGGTGATTCGCGTTCGGGTGCATTAAAGATGCTTACGTCTATGGAAAAACGATTCGCTAAAGAACCAAAGCTAAAACGGGACTACGTTGATTTCATGCGAGAATACAGAGACTCGGTCACATGGGACCAGTGCGGGAGGGCGAATTGGGTAAATCATCGTTTTATTTACCCCGCCATGCAGTTTTAAAGCCCGGTAGTGCTACGACGAAATTGCGTGTCGTATTTAATGCTTCGTATAAATCCACGAATGGATTTTCGTTAAACGATTACTTGATGATCGGACCTAAAATTCAAAGCGATTTGTTAATGTGTTTGCTTAACTTTCGAAATGAAAGCGATATTAATTTTCAGCGAATATTGTGGCGAGAAAATTAAAACGAACGACCTCGCGATTACGTTCTTTTAACGGCTCCAGCATCTTTTCTCGCAACTAGAGTGTTGAAGCAAATCGGTATGAACAATTTTGTGGATTGTCCGGAAGCCTCAGACTACTTAATGAACAATTTTTACGTTGACTATTTTATGGATACTTTCGATAACATTGAAGAAGCGGCGCGTCTTAAAGACGATTTGTGTAGTTTGTTGCAAAGGCACTGTACGAACCTACGACAATGATCGTCGAATTCACGCGAACTACTCGAAACGATTGAACTGGAACTTCAAGATACGGTAACTAAACGATTGATAGGCGAGAATGGTGTCAAGACTTTAGGCATATTGTGGGATACCGAGCGTGATTGTTTTAAATTTCGTGGTAATAATGAAAGTCCCACATCATTCGTAACAAAACGACAGGTGCTTTCGGAAATTGCACGTATTTACGACCCGCTTGGGTGGCTTTCCCCGATTGTAATTTTAATGAAAATATTTATAAAACGGCTTTGGATTAAGGGTGTCGGTTGGGACGAAATAATTCCAATGAGTTTCCAAGAAGAGTGGTCGCGTTTTAAAGCCGAATTGAAATCGTTGGAGAAGCATAGTATCCCAAGGTGGCTTAAGATAATCCGCGGTGAAACATTGGAATTGCATGGTTTTCGCGATGCCTCAGAGTCCGCGTACTCTGCTGCAATTTATTGTCGAGTCCTTGACAGTTCAGGTGTTCATACGTTTTTGTTGTGTGCGAAAACTAGAGTTGCTCCCGTTAAACCAGCTCTTTCGATTCCACGTCTTGAATTGTGCGGCGCGTTGTTATTGACAAAGTTGCTTGTAAAGATGAAGGAAGTTTACGCTGGGAAAAATGTCGAGTGTTGCACTGGATCCGTGGGTATCCACGCGCTCGTGACGTGTTTGTGGACAACCGCGTATCGCAAATCGTCGGGCGTCGACTACACTGGACCTTTTATCGTGCATTCCTGGAAAGGAAGGGGTGCCAATCGATACAAATCCTACGTGGCGCTCTTTGTTTGCATGACTACGAAAGCGTTGCATTTAGAACTCGTATCAGAATTGTCATCAGCAGCTTTCATCGCCGCGCTACGCCGTTTTGTCACGCGACGGGGAAAATGTCATACTATATTCAGTGATAATGGCACCAATTTTGTTGGCGCTAATCAACAACTCCAAGAGTGGGCTAATTTACTGTCTTCCGAAGAATTCCAAGACGCAATATCTGGAGAAATGACATCGAAAGGAATAACGTGGCGGTTTTCACCCCCATATGGCCCTCACTTTGGTGGTTTGTGGGAGGCAGCAGTAAAAACTGTGAAGTATCACTTGCGACGTCTACTAGGGCATGCTTCTTTAACTTTCGAGGAGTTTACAACCTTATTGTGTTGATTATAGGCGTGTGCTAATTCTAGTCCGCTTTGTCTGAAATTCGAAGGGGACATGGATTCGTTAACCCCGGCGCATTTCCTCATCGCGCGTCCTCTGACTACTATGTATGTATGTTGGCGTTACAGTCCATGAAGAACCTGAGCCGAGCTTCTCTCAATCACCCATGTTGTGCGTGATTTCATTTTCCCATAGGTGAAAGGGGCCTACAGTTTATTGCCGGTTCCGAACGGCGAATTGCGAGAAGCTTTTCATGACAATTTTACTACAGGGGGTTTCGTCAGAGCCCCGCTGAGGAGAAACACCGTGAAAAACACGTTCGATGACATGGCTGTTTCGGGATTCGATCCCGTGTCATCGGCGTCAGAGGCCAACACACTACCCACTGCGCCACGGTGCTCTCCTCTGACTACCATACCCGATAAAATATCTTTAACTAAAAAGTTTTCATTACAGAATCGATTTCAATACATACAGCAGCTGTTAAAGCACTTTTGGGATAAATGGTCTCACGATTATATAACCCAGCTTCGCAAACGATCTAAATGGGCTCGGGAACAACGAAACGCGAAAAAAAAAAATTACATCGTACGTGTTGAAGATGATAATTTACCTCCCTGTAAGTGGCTGATGGGAAGGATTACCAAGACGCATCCTGGACCTGATGGCTTAGTACGAGTAGTTAGCGTAATGACTTCTAAAGGAGAGTTCAGAAGACCAGTAGCTAAGCTATGTCCACTCGTTGCTGACGATGGTTAAAAGTCCCTTTTAACGGCGGGAGTATGTATGCCGCTTATGAAATACACTTAAAATATAGAAACCTAAAATTGTAAATCAGCCCTGTTCCCAACGATTACCCCCTTTGTTTTTCCCATTATTTCATCCCGCTATTACACGAAACTTTGTACAGCCCGTTTCCGGAAATAAAGAACTCACTTCTTCTTTTTTGTTAGCTTGAAATGTGCGGACGTCTTTTTCTTCATCCTTTTCTTTACGCGTACACCTACCTACTCCTTACTTCGGCAACCTTATTATCTATACTTATATTATAAATGTGAAAGTGTGTGTGTCTGTTTGTCCGTCTTCAACGGAGCGACGAAATGACGTGATTTTTTAAGTGGAGATAACTGAAGGGATGGAGAGTGGAAACTGGAAACTGGTGTGAGACAAACGAATGCAACGTATAGTAAAATAATTGAATTAAAACAAATTAACCATCACATGAACAGTATCTACCCGGGTAGATATTTGATATTTCTTTTTCCAATTTTTCCGCGTCTTATGTTCATGCCGCCCCGACTAGCTCGGTCCCAAGAATCTCTTGAAGATGCTGAACTGAGAAGGCAAGGGCAGGCTGAACGTCAAATTGCTTTGAGAGCCTCGGAAACCCCTGCTCAAAATCAGCAGAGGCTGCTCGACGATGCAGAACGTCATGCTGCTCTAAGAGCTTCTGAAACACCCGCTCGAACTCAGCAAAGGCTACTCGAAAATGCAGAACGTCAAGCTGCTTTAAGAGCCGCTGAAACACCTGAACATGGAATGCAGAAATTTAAATGCGCTGCTCCAAGCAGAACGTCGGCGTAATTTTGAAAGAAATAATTGGTCGATACTTAATGAAGCTGCATTTAATTACGATCCACTAATTGATTATAAAAATCAAAGGCTGATTGTTGTAGGACTGATGGACAAGGCGTGTCGTTTTTGTAGCGCATTAAAATGGAAAGATGAGACCTCAGGCATGTGCTGTAGCAGCGGCAAAGTTACACTTCCTCTACTCGGGGCGCCAGAGGAACCTTTAAAAATTCTATTTTTATATGATGCTGATGAGTCACGGCGCTTTTTAAATAAGGTCCGGAAATATAACTCACTAGGCGTCCCAGTCATGTATGTATGTATGTTGGCGTTACATTCCATGAAGAACCTGAGCCGAGCTTCTCTCAATCACCCATGTTGTGTGTGATTTCATTTTCACATAGGTGAAAGGGACCTACAGTTTTACTGCCGGTTCCGAACGGCGAATTTCGAGAAGCTTTTCATGACAATTTTACTACAGGGGGTTTTGTCAGAATCCCGCTGAGGAGAAACACCGTGAAAGACACGTTCGATGACATGGCTGTGTCGGGATTCGATCCCGAGTATTCGGCGTCAGAGGCCAACACACTACCTACTGCGCCACGGTGCTCTCTTAAGCATCCCAGTCATGCTTATGCAAAATTTGGATACCCCGAGATTATGTAATGGGACGGGACTTCGTGTCACACAACTTGGCCACAATATCATTAGCGCCACTATCTTAACCGGCGGCGTAGGAAAGGGTGAAAATGTAATGATCCCACCAATCCCAATAATTCCCACAGATCTCCCGTTCCAGCTTAAAGGCTATCATTTCCTCTAAAGCTTAGTTTCGCTATGACCATTAACAAAGTGCAAGGTCAAACATTTAAGGTGGCTGGGGTGAACTTAGAAAATTCGTGCTTTTCCCATGGACAATTGTATGCAGCATGTTCGCGTGTGTCCAATGCCCAGAATTTAAACATTCTATCCCCAAATGGAAAGACATGTAATATTGTCTACCGTAGCGTATTAAAATAACATTCTGTTCCGAGTTCTCTTCTGTGTTCTAAACCAGGAAAGGGGAACCTTGTTACCCCGAATTTAACGCGAGCGAAGCCGCGGGCAAAAGCTAGTTTTTTTATAAATAATAAATAAGATTTATTATTAGCATCGACATGCTTTCTGCATTTAAAAATAAAATGAACGCTATCAGTTAATTTTGTTACACAAACAGCGATTGGTTTAAAAAAACAAAAATTAAAAATTGTCAAATAATATTCCATTAAGAAATGATTACAAAAATTAAAATTGTTAATCCAAATCAACTGTAAAAAATAAAAATAAACAAATAAAAAAAAATATATATATACAAGAGGCACAAGCCAAATTTTTGTTCACCGCAGATGCTTTTCTGCACTTATATCACGAAGATTTTGTCGTTCGCCTCTTTGAATATGGACAAAATGGGCACATTTTTCTTTCTTTTTTTTCTGATACCGATTCTAGGATATTGTGCATATGTTTTCCTCGAACATCAGCCAAAACTTTTTCAATGTTCCTGCTAGTTTAGAGAAGGTGTCTCCAGTCTTAGTGACACATACTGCTCAAAAAGGTCACAGTGTAATTTTTTCATTAACTCTCGTCGGTTTAAGGGTTTCTGTTTGCTGTCAAACATATTGTACGTGTGGATTATGAAATTGTTAATAAATGCCATGTTTAGCAAGCCATAAAACTGACACATACAGGGTTCGTTTTTCGAGATCAACTCGAGACAACTCCCTTTGTCTGATTATAAAATTTGGCTTGTACGACAGCAGCGTCAGTTCCTTGTCGTAACAAAACATTGATGTACTACATTTGCGTTTGCGCCCTTTTTTATTTCGCATTATGTACATATGCACATATATCGTTCGTTAGAAATATGTTACTGAAAACATTGCTATGGTTCAATAATGATTTTACATTGACTGGTTAGTCCCCGGGCTGGTGAACTACATATGTACATATGTATGTACATATATTCAAACCATATCGATGACTTACCTTTTTTGTTGACCACTTGTAGTTGTTTTCGCCTCGAAGAATAGTTTTGGTAAATTCTATTAAGCCTGATTTTTCCCTGAGTACATAGATTGAGGGGGATATTGTCTTCATCCGAATCAGAAATATCATCTGAAGATGAGACTTCGCGTTCAAGTTCATCGGCATCCTCCATAACAAAGTTGTCATCACTACTGCTTTTTAAGTCTCCTTGAATCTCATCGTCTTCTGAAATAAAATCGTCTTCGCACATTCCAAACATTATCTCGACTTCATCATCACCTAATTGCTGGCCGGAACTCATTTTATTACTCCATCGTAAAATAAACAACGAAAAACAGCCCAAATAAAACAAACACATGCAAAGAAAAAAAAATTCACACAAAAGTTATCCCTCGTCGTTTCGACGAATACATCTACGTACATACACACATACATATGTAAACGAGTTTCCATTGTTCGCAGAATATCATACGTTCGTTCACTGATAGAGATCACCACCAAATGATGTACGGAGATACATAGAATTAAAAGGGATGAATAGTTTAAAGGATGTCATCAAAAATAAAATATGCAGTTGTTAGTCGGTTCGACGAAGGATAACCACCCAGGGTTAACATTTTATGTATTATATTGGCGTTAGAGTCCATGAAGGACCTGAGCCGAGCCTCTCTCAATCACCCATGTTGTGTGTGATTTCATTTTCCCATAGGTGAAAGGGACCTACAGTTTACTGCCGGTTCCGAACGGCGAATTTCGAGAAGCTTTTCATGACAATTTTACTACAGGCGGTTTTGTCAGAACCCCGCTGAGGAGAAACACCGTGAAAAACCCGTTCAATGACATGGCTGTGTCAGAGGCCAACACACTACCCACTGCGCCACGGTGCTCTCAGGGGCTAACACTGCAAGCTGTAAATCATAATTTATGTCAGGGAAAAGCGGTACAATTGCCCAAGGCTGCTCCTAAAGTCCCAGTGCCCGTCTTTAAGGCACCGGAGGCTGAGGGGGACTTGCGCTCGATTCTGTTCGCCATACAAGGGCAGATCAGCCAGCTCCAACAGCAGATCCAAAGGCAGGCGAATCGGGTGGACACGATCTACTCGCTTTGGCCGGGCCTAGCGCCTCTACAGTCGTAATGGGTACGCTGGTAGAGTGTCCCTTAAAGATCCTGTCTGTGAATGTGAATTCACTGATCAGCGAAGAACTGTTCTTTTTAACCTGTTGCAGAACGAAAACCCTGATGTGCTTCTGGCTAGCGAAACTAAGCTAAACCGGGAGCACAAAATTCGGCACAATTCTTATGATATAATAAGAAGAGACCGACCCAACGCCGCACAAGGCGGAGGTGTCGCTATCTTCATTCGTAAGAATATAAAACATAAAGTCATATATAGCAGTGAAGTACGGCGGTTCCAGGTGCTAGAGGCTTGTATTGTGTGTATCCCCCTTCGGAACGGAAGGAAGATGTACATAGTCTCGGCCTATGCACCCGAAGCACCTCAGCCCAACATCTTTATTACAGAGCTCGAAACACTCTTTCGTTTTCTGCGCTTGGACTCGACGGGGAACTATTACGTTCTGGCCGGGGATATGAATGCCAAACATGGTGATTGGGGAAATAATGTACTCAACACCAGAGGGAGCCTACTAAGCCAATGGTGGGATCTGCACAACATTGAGTGCAGAACCAAGTTACTCGCAACGGATGGTCCGTCGTTTCCCAGAAGCGGCTCCTATCTGGATCTTATGCCGCTTGACTCGCGACTAAGACTGGCAGACACGAACGAATGGTCTACGAACTGTCTACGGACCGTCGACTACTACAGTGACCATTACGGACTCGGTGCCGTAATCCAAATACCAGACGAGTTTGCAGAATTGGCAGAGTATGTCCAAACGCATCCCTACGATTATAGTAGGGCACGTTGGCCACGCATTGCCAACTGCCTGACGAGAGCACTCACTTCGAGCGCCTCCTCCCCACCGACCAACAGGAACCTGTCAAACGATGAAATTGACAGGAACCTTATACAAATGGACGAAATAATTAAACAGACGATAGACAGAACGATACCACGCCAACGGCATCACGACACCACTGACGTATACCGAAACGCGACCATAGACGCACTTCACAGACAGAAAAGTAGACTCCTGTCAAGACTCAAACTCTTGTATAGGCAGTTTACCGACCGACAAAACTCGGAGGTCAGGACACTAAAGTCGCTGATTAAAAATCTCCAACAGCTGATCAAAGAAAATTACAAATTATCTGTAAGTCTGCACTGGAACAACAAAATTCGTGCTGTAAAATCCAACAACGCGAATATGTTCCCGCAGATAAATAAAATATTTAGGAGAAAAAATCAGAGCGACATTCAGGATCTCAAGCTTCCGAGAACGTCCGACAACGAACGTCTACTACGTACAGTCAGCATTGATCCAGAGAGTACTGTTTTGGACGACGATTTCTTTGTGATCGAGGATCCTCAAGAGAAAGTGGCAACAGTGGGAGCTGTCTTCCAGGAAGTGTACAAGGTGAATAAAAGCATTCGCCCGAACCACGACTTGGAGAACAGAGCCCTGTTAAACCACTTCTATCTACGAAACGATATTGAACATTGGCGATCTGAGAACCCCGGTTTCACCAGGTTCAGTGAAGATTTCACGGCAGACAATGCCGTCACCAATGAAGGGGCTAACCCACTATTCGCTTCGGCGGAGGATCTCCAGTTGATCTTCATGTCACTCAGAAAGAAAAAGTCCGCGGGTAATGATGGTATATCCAATGTCGTGCTCAGGCATCTCCCACCAGTGGCTGTAGAGAGGTACACCATCCTGTTTAACAATGCACTGAATAATGCATATTATCCGGGGCATTGGAAAACGGCGGTGGTCCAACCAATCCCTAAGAGGGGCAAAGACTCCTCTAACCCGGCAAATCTCCGGTCGATAAGTCTCCTTCCGAGTATCAGCAAGGTCTTCGAGAAGGTAATCCATAGAGCCCTGTCCAAATGGGCTGAGGACAAAAATATCATTCCGGATAACCAATTCGGTTTCAGGGCGGGGCATGATACCATACATGCCGCGTCGAAACTCGTCTCGGATGTCCAATGGAATAAATGCAAGAACCAATGTACGGGTGCCTGCCTAGTTGACTTGGAAAAAGCCTTCGACACCGTATGGTTAGAAGGACTCTACTACAAGCTCAAACAGCTGGGCATAAGTAAACCATTGCTATATATGATCTATGACATGATGAAGGGTAGAAAGTTCGTTGTGAAAATTGCCAACGTGACTTCTACTCAAACATTCGAAATTAAGAATGGACTGCAACAGGGCACAGTGAACTCACCGATCCTTTTCAGCCTTTACATCAGCGATCTGATAGTTTCTCTTCGCCATTCGATAGCGTACGCGGACGACTTGGTTGCGTACAGATCAGGTCCAACGATCGATGTCATTGGCATTTTATTGCAGCGTGACTTCGACAAAATTCAGCAGTTCTGTGATGACTGGAAGTTGAAAATCAACTTCCAGAAATCAGAGACTATTTTACTCAGAACGCCTTTGTCTAGGGCCTCTAGGGACACTAGAAAGCACTGGCGAAGGTTCTCGATCCTTGGACCGGAAGGGCGTCCACTGGCAAATAGAAGTGTAGTCAGATACCTTGGGATCTGGCTGGATCAGTATCTATATTTTGATAAAAATGTGGATGCTGCTCTGGCAAGGGCTCGGGGCGCTTTCGCTCTGACAAGATGGCTGTTCCATAGCAGCCAACTTGACTGCAGAGTGAAGGTAATCTGCTACATGGCCCTAATCAGGCCCATGATTGCCTATGGATGTCCCGTTTGGTTCAATGTTTGAGAGACAATGTCTAAGGACTTGTCTCTCATTGCACAGAACACCAGAATCCGAGTACACGAAATTCTATCCCAACGAGGTCCTAAGGCAAGGATTTTACGGATAGACAATTTTCTGATAAAGTTGATTCGAGATCACATTGCGAGGGCAATGAATTCGGTCAATAACTTGATCTCTGGGGCTTACTACCCCAACAGTATGTACCATGAGCGTGTGCGACTTAACGGCTTTGTCCCTCCGGAAGCATTCCACTATCTAGATCATTGTGGACTAATCCAGGATAGACTGGCGGTGCCGCTAATCTTCCATGTGGCACGAAATTACGTGGAACGGCGATTCCTCTACGGAGCTGAGTTCGAGCTCTGTGAGCCGGGGCGCCTCAGGTTCAGCAGGGCGGTTTCAGACCGCGATCGGAGAGACGTTGTGAGGCAGCAGCAGCGCTTTTGGTGGCTGGAGATGACTCCACTAGGTTAAGTAAGCCTCTTCAAGGCAACAATCGCCAACACCAATGGCATACATAGGGTAGGGTAGGTTAGGGTAGACTAAGGTAGAATAAGTATATACACAAAAAAAAAAAAAAAAGAATAGGCTAAGTTTAGTTATATTAGAATAAGATAGAATAAGATAAAAATAAACAAAAAATGTTTATGGTATGCTAAGTTTTTTTAAAATTTCTTAGGTTTTAATAAATATTTAAAATTAAATGTAAAAAAAAAATATTATATTAAGTCGAAAGACATTTAAAAAAAAAAAGAAATAAATATAGGTTATCTTAGAGCGTCCGCATGGGGCCAGTAAGGTATTTTTAATATAACGTATTAAGTTAATTAAGCTAGTTTAAGTCAATTAAGTTAATTAAGCTAGTTTGTCTAGCGTAAGATAGCTATAAGTTTAATATTAATAAAAAAGGATTTTAAAAAAAAAAAAAAAAAAAACATAATTTATCTTTGCATTCGGATCACAATATCATTCTTGAAATGGATTTTGATCAGGAAGCCTACCAACAACAGCTTTTATTTTTTCATTATCATCTGGAACTTCCTCACGTCATAATTCTCGACAAAATTGTAATGTTCTTTCAACGTCTTGTTGGACTCAAACTCTTTCCTTTTCTGTAATATCAGATCTACAATTTAATGAATTGCATTTCTTCAAGAGTACGTCTTCTCATGACGAAAGTGAATATGTAGTTACCATTTCTCTCTTATATTCAATATGTATTGCTTTATGTTTCTTTCGCTTTTTTGGAAGTATGTACCTAGAACGAATTGCGTGAGTATATGTATGTATGTATGCTTCCGAGACACAAGCGAACGCCTCATAACAATCCGCATCAAAACTAAATTTGAGAACATTAGCTTAATATGCGCTCACGCCCCAACGGAAGAAAAGGACGATCGACTCAAAGAAGAATTCTACGATCTCCTAGACAGAGACTATGCTCAATGCCCCAGCTATGACACTACATACTAGGAGCCACTATTATTGATGTTCGTACTTTCCGCGGAGTGAACATAGACTCAGACCACTATGACGTCGGAAAATTACTATCGCCGGAAATCGCCAGTGCCTTTGCCAACCGCGTCTCCCTTAAGTTCTCCGATACACATCAATTCTCCACTCAGTCAGTAGGGCAACAATGGAGCATGTGCAAAGAAGCCCTGAAGAGCATAGTCACAGAAGTGCTGGGCTTTCAAGCCCCACCACGACGAAATACTTGGTTCGATGACGAGTGTAGAAGGATTCATGCAGAAAAACAGGAGGCATACATACAACGCCTCACTACACAAAAAAAACGAGAGCAGCTTGTGAGCTCTACGAACTTAAAAGAAGGGACGAACATAAGAAAAAAGAAAAAGTACGAGTATCAGCAAGGTCCGTTCAGGTCCAGTATGCTACGTTAAATAGATGAGATATTTAAGATAGGTTTAAGCGTTTTACCTAGAATAAGTTGTTTGGAATAATATTAATAAAATGTAAAAAAAAAAAGTAGAATGGCAGTCGATGATGGGGGTTTGGAAAAACCCCTTCTACAGACTATATAACGGAGATGACAGCCAACAAAACGCCGTAAGGCAGAATGACCCATTTCTTAACGACGAAATTCGCAGAGAATTCCGTCCCCCTGACCACGAAGTTGAGATTGCCATGTCGAACTTTAAGTCGAATAAAACTGCTGGCGCAGATGGACTGTATGCTGACTGTCTGCAAAGCAGCCGGGGGTGGGCTGGTTAGGAGAATGCACCGGCTTATCTCTAAGATACGGTGAGAGGAAAGCATGCCCAAATCTCAGCATTGTTTGCTCGATCCACAAAAAAGGGGAACCCTCTGACTGCCCCAAATACAGAGGAATAAGTCTCCTTAATGTCGCATATAAGATCTTCGGTGCAGCTTTGTGTGAATGCCTGAAACCGTTCGTAAATAAACTGATGGGTCCTAATCCATGTGGCCGCAGGGCCAGGGCAGTCCACCATCGACCAAATCTTCACACTACGGCAGATCCTGAAGAAAACCAATGAATTTCAAGTCGACACTCACCATCTATTAGTCTATTTCAAAGCCACATACGACAGCGTAATTAGGGACGAGCTATATAACGTCATGATCACTTTTGACATTCCTGCTAAGCTCGTCAGACTTTGCAGGATGACTCTGGAGAACGCTCGCTGCTCCATCCGAATCGGTGCAGAACTGACCGATAGTTTCGAAGTCAAAATTGGATTTAGACAGAGCGATGCGCTGTCGTGTGATTTTTTTTAACATCATACTAGAAATAATGGTGCAGAAGTCACAGCCAATAGAAGAGGCACAATCTATTTCAAATCCTCGAAACTCCTTGCATACGCCGACGACATTGACATACATAATAGGTAGCGGGATGTTAATGAGGCGTTCGCAAGTATTGAGATGATATCTGCTGTCATTGAAAAACGACATTTACGTTTTGGCCAGAGCGTGCATATTGGCAGATATAAATTTGAGGTGGTTTAGGGCTTCATATTCCTCAGCTCCGCAGTGACCTGGAACAACGCCACCAGTTTCGGAATCAAGCGCAGAAATACTCTAGCGAACCGTTTTACTTAGGCCTTTCCTTTTTTCCCTTTTTTGAAGGCTTCTGCTATCTGTTGAAACACTCAGACGTAAATACTGGTCTAATGTACTCCAGACAGACACCTTATATTTCTGTATTTTCCCGGTTTTCCGGAGAGAAGCTTCAGTGATGTAGAGCTAAAAGATTCGGCACACAACACGTCGGCCCCAAGGGTGCGCCACCGTGCACGAGCAAACGCGGGACAGTTACAGAGGAAATGCTCTGCAATGTCATCCTCCTCGCAACATGCAGCACAGATAGGCGTCGCACTTATGCCAAGCACGCAGAGGTGCTTAGCAAAATTGTAATGGCCCGTAATGACTACCACAAGTCTTCTGCAGTCGATTTTCCTTAAAGACAGGAAAAATGCTGCGGACTTCTTGTAGACGTTAGAGCATACGCGCTTTGTCATCCTGCATTCTGGATCATTCCTCCATCTACAGTTGTGTGTATTAAACACCCAGCCGTTAACCTTGGACGCAGGTAGACCTAGAGCGGGTTCAGGTCCCGAGAAGCTCTCTTCTTAACCCATTCTGGCGAGCTCATCGGAGAACTCATTTCCTGGGATCCCAGAGTGGCCTGGAGCCCATACAGGACTTGATGGATTTAGTCTACCGACTCTGTTCAAGAAGGACTTGAGTTCGAACATTAATTTGGAGCCAGTTAAGGGGTTGCACACAGCTTTGAGTGCAACTTGGCTGTCACTGCAGACGCAAGCGCCCCATGCGCTCCTTGTGTTCTTTTTTACTGTTTGAGTGCAATAGTAGACTTGTCGAGAGCATAAAACTGACTGCAAAATTTGCGGCTGTCAGATCGGCCGTGTCTAAAGAGCTTACAACTGAAATGAGTATGGGAAACGATGGCGAGACAGACTATATATGTATGAATGTACAAGAGGGTTATTAGAAGCTTCGTATCCTCCACGAGTTCGAAAAAAGAAAAGGTTCCCAATATGTTCAAAGTATTCAAAATCTAAACATTGGTAAGAATATTTAGCTTAGATCGGCAATGGCAAACGCGTAAATATTGTTTTTTTGATCGTACACTTGAGCATATTATTCTTACTTTTTGCTATGATTAAATATTGAATTTTCATTGACGTCTTTTACAAGTTTGCTTCTGTCTGTTTCATTTCTAGTTTCGCAGATATGTTTAATTGAATACGGTAAGAAATACAACATGCCTACTTCTCCTATGATCTGTGGGGGAAAGTACAATACTGTTTGTCACAGATTAAAGCGAGAGACACGTAAAATCTTCCGGAAGCACTTCAAAGAGAAGGCGACACAATTCCGCTTGATCAAATAGCCAAACATATCTGTAAACATCTTAACAAAACAGTTCAGGTAATCATTATCTGAAAATATTGTGTTTGCTCCCATCATTTACTTAAAATCCACTTGTTATCAAAAATCGGCAAAACCCCCGGTTTTGCTTACCTGGCGCTACCTGGCAACACTTCAACAATCAAGAACTCAAATGATTGTCTAAATTTTGAGCAGATACAGTGACTCAAAGGTAAAATGGAACAAGGCGAAAAGAAAGAATAAATGATATATAACTACTAGAGTAAAAAAATTAATTAATTAATTTAAAGATTTAATAATTAAGACTAACAAAATAAACACAGGAATTCAATTTGAAATCTAAATCATAAAATATGAAATATGAATTCCTGTGCTTATTTTTTCGTCTTAATTATTAAATCTTTAAATGATCTAATAATTTTTTTTGCTCCAGTACGTATATAAACTATTATCTTTCATTTATTCTTTCTTTTCCTTTCCTTTCATTTTAACTTTGAGCCACTGTTAAAAAAAAAAAACACGAAAACAAAATAAAAGTAGACAAGGGAAAATTGGAATTGAAGTCACTCCGTAGATACAAGTGCCCATAATGTATATAAAGCCCTTCCTCAGATCGAATGAGCTGTAGATACTCGTATTGTGTTCACTGATACACTTCGATTCTTCTAGAAATTTTATCAAAATGATGTTCTTCAGATATTTTGCTCTAATTGCTCTTCTCGTGCTTTGCCTCGCGGCACAGAGTGACGCTGATCTTGTCAACAAAATCGAGGAAGCAACCGTAAGTTTCTCACACATGCACTTTTACAGTACAGCGTGTTCGTCGCATTACTCGTATACATAATACACTTCGTTTCTTTAATGTCTGCAGAATGAAGCCGGCCATGTAGTAGAGCATTTGGGACAAGATATAGGTAAAGCCGTCAACACGGCTGAACAAGTGGCGGAAATTGTGGAAAGGATTGCTGAAGTTGGCGCTTTGCTGGGTAGTATTTTGCCTTAAGAGGAAGTTTATATTTTGAGAATAAATAAAAAAAAAATATTTGAACATATGTATGAAGAAACGTTAAAGGCAAGAACTTTTTAAATTATAGTTCCGGTTCAGCTTAAGTTGTGTCCTTAACCTATGCTCAACTATTTTCAGTGGAGTCTATGATTTACTATTCCTTTGCACTTTCCTTCAACCCGAATGAGGCCAAAGACTAGACTGCAAATGCCAGTGTGTTACACAACTCGCAGAGGTATGTTAGATGACACATACACATGACGCCCAGTTGGATGAGGTCCCTTTCCACCTGTGCGCGCCACCTTAGATGCGGTCGTCCTCTGCTGCGTCGTCCCTCGGGGTTGGAGCGGTGATGTCCATTCGCTCTACATAGCCCAGCCATCTTAGACGTTGGATCCGAAGACGTCTAACTAGGCCGATGTCGCTGTACAACCCGTACAGCTCTGGGTTGAATCTCCTTCTCTACTCTCCGTTTACACAAACAGGACGAAAGACTGCACGCAGAATTTTCCTCTCGAAACGCCCAAGAGCCTCTTCATAACGTCCAAGCCTCAGCGCTATAGAGGAGGATCGGGATGATTAAAGGTTTGTAGAGGGATACCTTAGTTTTTCGAGAGAGGGCTCTACTACTCAATTGCCTCTTGAGCCCAAAGAAGTAGCGGTTGGCAAGAGTTGTTCTGCGTTTTATCTCAGCGCTGGCGTCGTTGCTGCTTGCCATGTAGGTAGACGAAGTCCTTGACTACTTCAAAAATATAGCTGCCGAAGGTGACGTACTGACCAAGACGTCGGCGTTGTGTGTCTTTCTTTGATGGCAGCATACATTTGGTCTTGTCCCCATTTACCCTTAGACCCACTTTAGCCGCTTCTGCTTCAATGCTTGCGAACGCCTCATTGACGTCTCGCTTTGTCCGTCCAATAGAGTCAATGTCATCTGCATAGGCAAGCAATTGTGTAGACTTGAAGTAGATCGTACCTCTCGTATTGGCCGCAGAGTCACGCACGATATTTTCAAGAATAATGTAAAAGAAATCACATGACAGTGCGTCACCCTGTCTAAAACCTTTTTCAACATCAAAGGGGTCGGTTAGTTCACCTCCGACCTTAATGGAGCAGCGAGAGCTCTCCATAGTCATCCTGCATAATCTGACGAGTTTGACAGGAATGTTAAAAACATGACATGGCTTTGTATAGCTCGTCTCTATAAACACTGTCATACGCGGCTTTAAAGTCGACGAAAAGATGGTGCGTGTCGACCTGGAATTCATGGGTCTCCTCCAAGATCTGCCGTAGTATTTGGTCTATCGTGGATTTTCCTGGCCTGAAACCACACTGGTAGGAACCTCTCAGATTGTCCACAAACGGTTTCAGGCACTTACACAGTACGGCACACAGTACACAGTAATTGGCGCAATCATATAGGTCTCCTTTCTTATGAACCGGGCAGATGAGATGAGTTGGTGCATATTCCTGATCAGCTATCGCTAGCTGCTTTAAACAGTCCCGCGGCGAGTCCGTCTGATCCAGCAGCTTTATAAGACTTATGTTTCGATATCGCTATCTTAACATCGTCTAGGT
Organism: Eumerus sabulonum; assembly: GCA_951905685.1. Taxonomy (NCBI): domain Eukaryota; kingdom Metazoa; phylum Arthropoda; class Insecta; order Diptera; family Syrphidae; genus Eumerus; species Eumerus sabulonum. Next base: position 162,957,166 of record OX645060.1, on the reverse strand, counting down.
CGGGTGAACAGGATTCCCTTTCATCTTCGTCCATTGTCAATGGTTCGCTCTGCCTTGACTATCATGGCCGTTATACAGTCTGCAGAAGTGGTCCTTCCACAATCTCAGCATCGACTGTGTCTCCACTACTAGTTGTCCGCGCTCGTCCCTGCAGGCTTCTGCTCTGCTGTTCGTTTTGCCTTTTGGTAAAATTTTCGAACATCGTTCCTGCAGTAACATCTCTCCATCTCCTCGATCTCGCGCTTCTCGTGCTCCTTCTTTTTCCTCCTCAGAAGCGCATGCTGCTCCGTTCTTTATCTGTTCATAGAGCTCGCGGGAAACTCTCGTCCGTCGATGCTAGAGGCTTGTATTGTGTGTATCCCCCTTCAGAATGGAAGGAAGATGTACATAGTGCCTTTATTACAGAGCTCGAAACACTCTTTCATTTTCTGCGCCTGAACTCGGCGGAGAACTATTAGGTTGGTATTGGCCGGGGATTTGAATGCCAAACAAGGTGATTGGGGAAATAATGTACTCAACACCAGAAGGAGCCCACTAAGCCAATGGTGGGATCTGCGCAACATTGAGTACAAAATCAACTTACTCGCAACGGATAGTCCGTCGTTTCCCAGAAGCGACTCCTATCTGGATCTTATGCTGATTGACTCGCGACTAAGACTGGCTGACACGAACGAATGGTCTACGAACTGTCAACGGACCGCCGACTACGACAGTGACGATTACGGACTCGGTGCCGTAATCCAAATACCGGACGAGTTTGCAGAAATGGCAGAGTATGTCCAAGCGCAGCCCTGCGATTATAGTAGGGCACGTTGGCCACGCTTTACCAACTGCCTAACAAGAGCACTCACTTCGAGCGCCTCCTCCCCACCGGCCAACAGGAAACTGTCAAACGATGCAATTGACAGGAACCTTATATGTACAAATGGACGGAATAATTAAACAGGCGATGGACGGAACGATACTACGCCAACGGCATCACGATACCACTCCTATCAAGACTCAAACTCTTGTATAGTTTGCCGACCGACAAAGCTCGGAGGTCAGGACACTGTTGACCAAGTAAAATTAAAAAATATCTGTAAGTCTGCACTGGAACGACAAAATTCGTACTGTAAAATCCAACATCCCGCAGATAAATAAAATATTTGAGAAAAAATCAGAACGACATTCACGATCCGAGAACGTCCGACAACGAACGTCTACTACGTGATCGAGGATCCTCAGGAGAGTGTGGCAGGAGTGGGAGCGGTCTTCCAGGAAGTGTACAAGGTGAATGAAAGCATTCGCCCGAACCACGACTTGGAGAACAGAGCCCTGTTAAACCACTTCTATCTACGAAACGATATTGAACATTGGCGATCCGAGAACCTCAGTTTCACCAGGTTCATTGACGATTTCACGGCAACCAATGCCGTCACCAATGAAGGGTCTAATCCACTATTCGTTTCGACGGACGACCTCCAATTGATCTTCATGTCACTCAGAAAGAAAAAGTTCGCGGGTATTGATGGTGTATCTAATGTTGTGCTCAGGCACCTCCCACCAGTGACTATAGAGAGGTATACCATCCTGTTTAACAATGAACAGAATAATGCATATTATTCGTGTGCTTTTAAAAACGGCGGTGGTCCAACCAATCCCTAAGAGGGACCAAGATTCATCTAAGCCCTGTCTAAATGGGTTGAGGACAAAAATATCATTCCTTATAACCAATTCGGTTTCAGGGCGGGGCATGATACCATACATGCCACGTCGAAACTCGTCTCTGATATCCAATGAAATAAATGCAAGGATCAATGTACGGATGCCGAATGCCTTCGGTGAGAAGGACTCTATTACAAGCTCAAACAGTTGGGCATAAGTAAACCATTGTTATATATGATCTATGACATGATGAAGGGTAGAAAGTTCGTTGTGAAAATTGCCAACGTGACTTCTACACAAACATTCGAAATTAAATATGGACAGGGCACAGTGAACTCGCCGATCCTTTTCAGCATTTACATCAGCGATCTGATAGTTTCTCTTCGCCAATCGATAGCGTACGGGGACGACTTAATTGCGTACAGATCAGGTCAAACGATCGACGTCATTGCTATTTTATTGCAGGGTGACTTCCACAAAATTCCGCAGTTCTGTGATGACTGGAAGTTGAAAATCATCCTCCAGAAATCAGAGACGGTATTATTCAAAACGCCACTATCTAGGGTCTTTAGGGACACCAGAAAGCACTGGCGAATTTACTCAATCCTTGGACCGGACGGGCGTCCACTGGCAAATAAAAGTGTAGTCAGATACCTTGGAATCAGTATCTATGTTTTGACAAAAATGTGGAAGCTGCTCTGGCAAGGGCTCGAGGGGCTTTCGCTCTGACAAGATGGCTGTTCCATAGAAGCCAGCTTGATTCCAGAGTGAAGGTAGCCTGCTTACTTTCTTACTTACCTAGGTGGCGCTATAATTCGTGGTGCACTTGGGCCTCCACCAACAAACGTCTCCAGCTGGCATGGTCCTTGGGCAGCTACTTCCAGCGCCGCACGCCTAGTTGGTTAAGGTCCCCGTTCACCTGCGTGCGCCACCGCTGATGCGGCCGTCCTCTGTCGCGCCTTCCTTCCGGGGTGGATTCGAAGACTCTTCGGGTCGGGGCTGTATTTTCCATGCGTTCTACATGGCCTAGCCACCTTAGACGCTGTATCCGTAGACGTCGTACCAGGCCGATGTCGCTGTACAACCCGTAGTTCTTCGTTATATCTTCTCCTCCATACAACGTTTGAACAAACGGGACCATAAATAGTGCGCAGAATTTTCTTCTCGAAACGACCAAGGGCATCTGCATGCGCTTTTGTTAAGGTCCAACCCTCTGCGCCGTAAAGGAGGACTGGGATGATTAAGGTCTTATATAGTGTCACCTTGGTTTTCCGAGAGAGGGCTCTACTTCTCAATTGCCACTTGAGCCCAAAGAAACAGCGGTTGGCAAGAGTGATTCTGCGTTTTATCTCGCGCTGGTGTTGTTGTCGCCGGTCATCAGTGACCTTAGGTAGACGAATTCCTTGACCACTTCAAAGTTATATCCGTCCATGGTGACGTACTGGCCAATACGTCGGTGTTGCCCGTTGGATGAAAGCAGATATTTGGTTTTGCCCTCATTAATCTTGAGACCCATCTTAGCCGCTTCACGCAGCCAGTGACTCTTGCACGATCCTTTCAAGCACGATATTGAAAAAGTTGCATGACAGCGCGTCACCTTTTAACATCAAAGGTCTCGGTTTACTCATTACCGACCTTAATGGAGCAACGAGAATTCTCTATTGTCATCCTGCACAGTCGGACGAGTTTGACAGGGATGTTAAAACTAGACATGGCTTTGTATAGCTCATCTCTATACACGCTGTCATATGCAGCTTTGAAATCGGAGAAAAGGTGGTGAGTCTTCTGCAAGATCTGCCGTAGCGTAAACATTTGGTCTATTGTGGATTTACCTGACCTGAAACCACACAGGCGTTCACACAATACCGTAGAGAAGATCTTATATGCGATGATAAGGAGACTTATTCCCCTATAGTTGGCGCAGTTATAGGGGTCTCCTTTCTTTTGGACCGGGCAAACGATGCTGAGATACCATTCGTCGAGGCGGCAGAAATTGGTTTGGCCGTTAATGAGGGCAAGACTAGATATTTGCCGTCATCGAAAAAGGACATTTACGTCTTGGCCAGAGCGTGCATATTGGCAGATATAAATTTGACGTGGTTTAGGGCTTCATATACCTCAGCTCCGCAGTGACCTGGAACAACGCTACCAGTTTCGGAATCAAGCGCAGAATTACTCTAGCGAACCGTTTTCCTTAGGCCTTTTCTTTTTTCCCCATTTTTGAAGGCTTCTGCTATCTGTTGAAGCACTCAGACGCAAATACTGGTCTAATGTACTCCAGACAGACACCTTATATTTCTGTATTTTCCCGGTTTTCCGGAGAGAAGCTTCAGATTCGGCACACAACACGTCGGCCCCAAGGGTGCGCCACCGTGCACGAGCAAAGGCGGGACAGTTACAGAGAAAATGCTCTGCAATGTCATCCTCCTCGCAACACGCAGCACAGATAGGCGTCGCACTTATGCCAAGCACGCAGAGGTGCTTAGCAAAATTGTAATGGCCCGTAATGACTACCACAAGTCTTCTGCAGTCGATTTTCCTTAAAGACAGGAAAAATGCTGCGGACTTCTTGTAGACGTTATAGCATACGCGCTTTGTCATCTTGCATTCTGGATCATTCCTCCATCTACAGTTGTGTGTATTAAACACCCAGCCGTTAATGTGGGGATTAACCTTGGACGCAGGTAGACCTAGAGCGGGTTCAGGTCCCGAGAAGCTCTCTTCTTAACCCATTCTGGCGAGCTCATCGGAGAACTCATTTCCTGGGATCCCAGAGTGGCCTGGAGCCCATACAGGACTTGATGGATTTAGTCTACCGACTCTGTTCAAGAAGGACTTGAGTTCGAACATTAATTTGGAGCCAGTTAAGGGGTTGCACACAGCTTTGAGTGCAACTTGGCTGTCACTGCAGACGCAAGCGCCCCATGCGCTCCTTGTGTTCTTTTTTACTGTTTGAGTGCAATAGTAGACTTGTCGAGAGCATAAAACTGACTGCAAAATTTGCGGCTGTCAGATCGGCCGTGTCTAAAGAGCTTACAACTGAAATGAGTATGGGAAACGATGGCGAGACAGACTATATATGTATGAATGTACAAGAGGGTTATTAGAAGCTTCGTATCCTCCACGAGTTCGAAAAAAGAAAAGGTTCCCAATATGTTCAAAGTATTTGAAACCTAAACATTGGTAAGAATATTTAGCTTAGATCGGCATATGGCAAATGCGTAAATATTGTTTTTTTGATCGTACACTTGAGCATATTATTCTTACTTTTTGCTATGATTAAATATTGAATTTTCATTGACGTCTTTTACAAGTTTGCTTCTGTCTGTTTCATTTCTAGTTTCGCAGATATGTTTAATTGAATACGGTAAGATATACAACATGCCTACTTCTCCTATGATCTGTGGGGGAAAGTACAATACTGTGGGTCACAGATTAAAGCGAGAGACACGTAAAATCTTCCGGAAGCACTTCAAAGAGAAGGCAACACAATTCCGCTTGATCAAATAGCCAAGCATATCTGTAAACATCTGAACAAAACAGTTCAGGTAATCATTATCTGAAAATATTGTGTTTGCTCCCATCATTTACTTAAAATCCACTTGTTATCAAAAATCGGCAAAACCCCCGGTTTTGCTTACCTGGCGCTACCTGGCAACACTTCAACAATCAAGAACTCAAATGATTGTCTAAATTTTGAGCAGATACAGTGACTCAAAGGTAAAATGGAACAAGGCGAAAAGAAAGAATAAATGACATATAACTACTAGAGTTAAAAAATTAATTAATTAATTTAAAGATTTAATAATTAAGACTAACAAAATAAACACAGGAATTCAATTTGAAATCTAAATCATAAAATATGAAATATGAATTCCTGTGCTTATTTTTTCGTCTTAATTATTAAATCTTTAAATGATCTAATAATTTTTTTTGCTCCAGTACGTATATAAACTATTATCTCTCATTTATTCTTTCTTTTCCTTTCCTTTCATTTTAACTTTGAGCCACTGTTAAAAAAAAAAAACACGAAAACAAAATAAAAGTAGACAAGGGAAAATTGGAATTGAAGTCACTCCGTAGATACAAGTGCCCATAATGTATATAAAGCCCTTCCTCAGATCGAATGAGCTGTAGATACTCGTATTGTGTTCACTGATACACTTCGATTCTTCTAGAAATTTTATCAAAATGATGTTCTTCAGATATTTTGCTCTAATTGCTCTTCTCGTGCTTTGCCTCACGGCACAGAGTGACGCTGATCTTGTCAACAAAATCGGGGAAGCAACCGTAAGTTTCTCACACATGCACTTTTACAGTACAGCGTGTTCGTCGCATTACTCGTATACATAATACACTTCGTTTCTTTAATGTCTGCAGAATGAAGCCGGCCATGTAGTAGAGCATTTGGGACAAGATATAGGTAAAGCCGTCAACACGGCTGAACAAGTGGCGGAAATTGTGGAAAGGATTGCTGAAGTTGGCGCTTTGCTGGGTAGTATTTTGCCTTAAGAGGAAGTTTATATTTTGAGAATAAATAAAAAAAAAATATTTGAACATATGTATGAAGAAACGTTAAAGGCAAGAACTTTTTAAATTATAGTTCCGGTTCAGCTTAAGTTGTGTCCTTAACCTATGCTCAACTATTTTCAGTGGAGTCTATGATTTACTATTCCTTTACACTTTCCTTCAACCCGAATGAGGCCAAAGACTAGACTGCAAATGCCAGTGTGTTACACAACTCGCAGAGGTATGTTAGATGACACATACACATGACGCCCAGTTGGATGAGGTCCCTTTCCACCTGTGCGCGCCACCTTAGATGCGGTCGTCCTCTGCTGCGTCGTCCCTCGGGGTTGGAGCGGTGATGTCCATTCGCTCTACATAGCCCAGCCATCTTAGACGTTGGATCCGAAGACGTCTAACTAGGCCGATGTCGCTGTACAACCCGTACAGCTCTGGGTTGAATCTCCTTCTCTACTCTCCGTTTACACAAACAGGACGAAAGACTGCACGCAGAATTTTCCTCTCGAAACGCCCAAGAGCCTCTTCATAACGTCCAAGCCTCAGCGCTATAGAGGAGGATCGGGATGATTAAAGGTTTGTAGAGGGATACCTTAGTTTTTCGAGAGAGGGCTCTACTACTCAATTGCCTCTTGAGCCCAAAGAAGTAGCGGTTGGCAAGAGTTGTTCTGCGTTTTATCTCAGCGCTGGCGTCGTTGCTGCTTGCCATGTAGGTAGACGAAGTCCTTGACTACTTCAAAAATATAGCTGCCGAAGGTGACGTACTGACCAAGACGTCGGCGTTGTGTGTCTTTCTTTGATGGCAGCATATATTTGGTCTTGTCCCAATTTACCCTTAGACCCACTTTAGCCGCTTCTGCTTCAATGCTTGCGAACGCCTCATTGACGTCTCGCTTTGTCCGTCCAATAGAGTCAATGTCATCTGCATAGGCAAGCAATTGTGTAGACTTGAAGTAGATCGTACCTCTCGTATTGGCCGCAGAGTCACGCACGATATTTTCAAGAATAATGTAAAAGAAATCACATGACAGTGCGTCACCCTGTCTAAAACCTTTTTCAACATCAAAGGGGTCGGTTAGTTCACCTCCGACCTTAATGGAGCAGCGAGAGCTCTCCATAGTCATCCTGCATAATCTGACGAGTTTGACAGGAATGTTAAAAACATGACATGGCTTTGTATAGCCCGTCTCTATAAACACTGTCATACGCGGCTTTAAAGTCGACGAAAAGATGGTGCGTGTCGACCTGGAATTCATGGGTCTCCTCCAAGATCTGCCGTAGTATTTGGTCTATCGTGGATTTTCCTGGCCTGAAACCACACTGGTAGGAACCTCTCAGATTGTCCACAAACGGTTTCAGGCACTTACACAGTACGGCACACAGTACACAGTAATTGGCGCAATCATATAGGTCTCCTTTCTTATGAACCGGGCAGATGAGATGAGTTGGTGCATATTCCTGATCAGCTATCGCTAGCTGCTTTAAACAGTCCCGCGGGGAGTCCGTCTGATCCAGCAGCTTTATAAGACTTATGTTTCGATATCGCTATCTTAACATCGTCTAGGTCGGGTGAACAGGATTCCCTTTCATCTTCGTCCATTGTCAATGGTTCGCTCTGCCTTGACTATCATGGCCGTTATACAGTCTGCAGAAGTGGTCCTTCCACAATCTCAGCATCGACTGTGTCTCCACTACTAGTTGTCCGCGCTCGTCCCTGCAGGCTTCTGCTCTGCTGTTCGTTTTGCCTTTTGGTAAAATTTTCGAACATCGTTCCTGCAGTAACATCTCTCCATCTCCTCGATCTCGCGCTTCTCGTGCTCCTTCTTTTTCCTCCTCAGAAGCGCATGCTGCTCCGTTCTTTATCTGTTCATAGAGCTCGCGGGAAACTCTCGTCCGTCGATGCTAGAGGCTTGTATTGTGTGTATCCCCCTTCAGAATGGAAGGAAGATGTACATAGTGCCTTTATTACAGAGCTCGAAACACTCTTTCATTTTCTGCGCCTGAACACGGCGGAGAACTATTAGGTTGGTATTGGCCGGGGATTTGAATGCCAAACAAGGTGATTGGGGAAATAATGTACTCAACACCAGAAGGAGCCCACTAAGCCAATGGTGGGATCTGCGCAACATTGAGTACAAAATCAACTTACTCGCAACGGATAGTCCGTCGTTTCCCAGAAGCGACTCCTATCTGGATCTTATGCTGATTGACTCGCGACTAAGACTGGCTGACACGAACGAATGGTCTACGAACTGTCAACGGACCGCCGACTACGACAGTGACGATTACGGACTCGGTGCCGTAATCCAAATACCGGACGAGTTTGCAGAAATGGCAGATTATGTCCAAGCGCAGCCCTGCGATTATAGTAGGGCACGTTGGCCACGCTTTACCAACTGATTAACAAGAGCACTCACTTCGAGCGCCTCCTCCCCACCGACCAACAGGAAACTGTCAAACGATGCAATTGACAGGAACCTTATATGTACAAATGGACGGAATAATTAAACAGGCGATGGACGGAACGATACTACGCCAACGGCATCACGATACCACTCCTATCAAGACTCAAACTCTTGTATAGTTTGCCGACCGACAAAGCTCGGAGGTCAGGACACTGTTGACCAAGTAAAATTACAAAATATCTGTAAGTCTGTACTGGAACGACAAAATTCGTACTGTAAAATCCAACATCCCGCAGATAAATAAAATATTTGAGAAAAAATCAGAACGACATTCACGATCCGAGAACGTCCGACAACGAACGTCTACTACGTGATCGAGGATCCTCAGGAGAGTGTGGCAGGAGTGGGAGCGGTCTTCCAGGAAGTGTACAAGGTGAATGAAAGCATTCGCCCGAACCACGACTTGGAGAACAGAGCCCTGTTAAACCACTTCTATCTACGAAACGATATTGAACATTGGCGATCCGAGAACCTCAGTTTCACCAGGTTCATTGACGATTTCACGGCAACCAATGCCGTCACCAATGAAGGGTCTAATCCACTATTCGTTTCGACGGACGACCTCCAATTGATCTTCATGTCACTCAGAAAGAAAAAGTTCGCGGGTATTGATGGTGTATCTAATGTTGTGCTCAGGCACCTCCCACCAGTGACTATAGAGAGGTATACCATCCTGTTTAACAATGAACAGAATAATGCATATTATTCGTGTGCTTTTAAAAACGGCGGTGGTCCAACCAATCCCTAAGAGGGACCAAGATTCATCTAAGCCCTGTCTAAATGGGTTGAGGACAAAAATATCATTCCTTATAACCAATTCGGTTTCAGGGCGGGGCATGATACCATACATGCCACGTCGAAACTCGTCTCTGATATCCAATTAAATAAATGCAAGGATCAATGTACGGATGCCGAATGCCTTCGGTGAGAAGGACTCTATTACAAGCTCAAACAGTTGGGCATAAGTAAACCATTGTTATATATGATCTATGACATGATGAAGGGTAGAAAGTTCGTTGTGAAAATTGCCAACGTGACTTCTACACAAACATTCGAAATATGGACAGGGCACAGTGAACTCGCCGATCCTTTTCAGCATTTACATCAGCGATCTGATAGTTTCTCTTCGCCAATCGATAGCGTACGGGGACGACTTAATTGCGTACAGATCAGGTCAAACGATCGACGTCATTGCTATTTTATTGCAGGGTGACTTCCACAAAATTCCGCAGTTCTGTGATGACTGGAAGTTGAAAATCATCCTCCAGAAATCAGAGACGGTATTATTCAAAACGCCACTATCTAGGGTCTTTAGGGACACCAGAAAGCACTGGCGAATTTACTCAATCCTTGGACCGGACGGGCGTCCACTGGCAAATAAAAGTGTAGTCAGATACCTTGGAATCAGTATCTATGTTTTGACAAAAATGTGGAAGCTGCTCTGGCAAGGGCTCGAGGGGCTTTCGCTCTGACAAGATGGCTGTTCCATAGCAGCCAGCTTGATTCCAGAGTGAAGGTAGCCTGCTTACTTTCTTACTTACCTAGGTGGCGCTATAATTCGTGGTGCACTTGGGCCTCCACCAACAAACGTCTCCAGCTGGCATGGTCCTTGGGCAGCTACTTCCAGCGCCGCACGCCTAGTTGGTTAAGGTCCCCGTTCACCTGCGTGCGCCACCGCTGATGCGGCCGTCCTCTGTCGCGCCTTCCTTCCGGGGTGGATTCGAAGACTCTTCGGGTCGGGGCTGTATTTTCCATGCGCTCTACATGGCCTAGCCACCTTAGACGCTGTATCCGTAGACGTCGTACCAGGCCGATGTCGCTGTACAACCCGTAGTTCTTCGTTATATCTTCTCCTCCATACAACGTTTGAACAAACGGGACCATAAATAGTGCGCAGAATTTTCCTCTCGGAACGACCAAGGGCATCTGCACACGCTTTTGTTAAGGTCCAACCCTCTGCGCCGTAAAGGAGGACTGGGATGATTAAGGTCTTATATAGTGTCACCTTGGTTTTCCGAGAGAGGGCTCTACTTCTCAATTGCCACTTGAGCCCAAAGAAACAGCGGTTGGCAAGAGTGATTCTGCCGGTCATCAGTGACCTTAGGTAGACGAATTCCTTGACCACTTCAAAGTTATATCCGTCCATGGTGACGTACTGGCCAATACGTCGGTGTTGCCCGTTGGATGAAAGCAGATATTTGGTTTTGCCCTCATTAATCTTGAGACCCATCTTAGCCGCTTCACGCAGCCAGTGACTCTTGCACGATCCTTTCAAGCACGATATTGAAAAAGTTGCATGACAGCGCGTCACCTTTTAACATCAAAGGTCTCGGTTTACTCATTACCGACCTTAATGGAGCAACGAGAATTCTCTATTGTCATCCTGCACAGTCGGACGAGTTTGACAGGGATGTTAAAACTAGACATGGCTTTGTATAGCTCATCTCTATACACGCTGTCATATGCAGCTTTGAAATCGGAGAAAAGGTGGTGAGTCTTCTGCAAGATCTGCCGTAGCGTAAACATTTGGTCTATTGTGGATTTACCTGACCTGAAACCACACAGGCGTTCACACAATACGGTAGAGAAGATCTTATATGCGATGATAAGGAGACTTATTCCCCTATAGTTGGCGCAGTTATAGGGGTCTCCTTTCTTTTGGACCGGGCAAACGATGCTGAGATACCATTCGTCGAGGCGGCAGAAATTGGTTTGGCCGTTAATGAGGGCAAGACTAGATATTTGCCGTCATCGAAAAAGGAAATTTACGTCTTGGCCAGAGCGTGCATATTGGCAGATATAAATTTGAGGTGGTTTAGGGCTTCATATACCTCAGCTCCGCAGTGACCTGGAACAACGCTACCAGTTTCGGAATCAAGCGCAGAATTACTCTAGCGAACCGTTTTCCTTAGGCCTTTTCTTTTTTCCCCATTTTTGAAGGCTTCTGCTATCTGTTGAAGCACTCAGACGCAAATACTGGTCTAATGTACTCCAGACAGACACCTTATATTTCTGTATTTTCCCGGTTTTCCGGAGAGAAGCTTCAGATTCGGCACACAACACGTCGGCCCCAAGGGTGCGCCACCGTGCACGAGCAAAGGCGGGACAGTTACAGAGAAAATGCTCTGCAATGTCATCCTCCTCGCAACACGCAGCACAGATAGGCGTCGCACTTATGCCAAGCACGCAGAGGTGCTTAGCAAAATTGTAATGGCCCGTAATGACTACCACAAGTCTTCTGCAGTCGATTTTCCTTAAAGACAGGAAAAATGCTGCGGACTTCTTGTAGACGTTATAGCATACGCGCTTTGTCATCTTGCATTCTGGATCATTCCTCCATCTACAGTTGTGTGTATTAAACACCCAGCCGTTAATGTGGGGATTAACCTTGGACGCAGGTAGACCTAGAGCGGGTTCAGGTCCCGAGAAGCTCTCTTCTTAACCCATTCTGGCGAGCTCATCGGAGAACTCATTTCCTGGGATCCCAGAGTGGCCTGGAGCCCATACAGGACTTGATGGATTTAGTCTACCGACTCTGTTCAAGAAGGACTTGAGTTCGAACATTAATTTGGAGCCAGTTAAGGGGTTGCACACAGCTTTGAGTGCAACTTGGCTGTCACTGCAGACGCAAGCGCCCCATGCGCTCCTTGTGTTCTTTTTTACTGTTTGAGTGCAATAGTAGACTTGTCGAGAGCATAAAACTGACTGCAAAATTTGCGGCTGTCAGATCGGCCGTGTCTAAAGAGCTTACAACTGAAATGAGTATGGGAAACGATGGCGAGACAGACTATATATGTATGAATGTACAAGAGGGTTATTAGAAGCTTCGTATCCTCCACGAGTTCGAAAAAAGAAAAGGTTCCCAATATGTTCAAAGTATTCAAAATCTAAACATTGGTAAGAATATTTAGCTTAGATCGGCAATGGCAAACGCGTAAATATTGTTTTTTTGATCGTACACTTGAGCATATTATTCTTACTTTTTGCTATGATTAAATATTGAATTTTCATTGACGTCTTTTACAAGTTTGCTTCTGTCTGTTTCATTTCTAGTTTCGCAGATATGTTTAATTGAATACGGTAAGAAATACAACATGCCTACTTCTCCTATGATCTGTGGGGGAAAGTACAATACTGTTTGTCACAGATTAAAGCGAGAGACACGTAAAATCTTCCGGAAGCACTTCAAAGAGAAGGCGACACAATTCCGCTTGATCAAATAGCCAAACATATCTGTAAACATCTTAACAAAACAGTTCAGGTAATCATTATCTGAAAATATTGTGTTTGCTCCCATCATTTACTTAAAATCCACTTGTTATCAAAAATCGGCAAAACCCCCGGTTTTGCTTACCTGGCGCTACCTGGCAACACTTCAACAATCAAGAACTCAAATGATTGTCTAAATTTTGAGCAGATACAGTGACTCAAAGGTAAAATGGAACAAGGCGAAAAGAAAGAATAAATGATATATAACTACTAGAGTAAAAAAATTAATTAATTAATTTAAAGATTTAATAATTAAGACTAACAAAATAAACACAGGAATTCAATTTGAAATCTAAATCATAAAATATGAAATATGAATTCCTGTGCTTATTTTTTCGTCTTAATTATTAAATCTTTAAATGATCTAATAATTTTTTTTGCTCCAGTACGTATATAAACTATTATCTTTCATTTATTCTTTCTTTTCCTTTCCTTTCATTTTAACTTTGAGCCACTGTTAAAAAAAAAAACACGAAAACAAAATAAAAGTAGACAAGGGAAAATTGGAATTGAAGTCACTCCGTAGATACAAGTGCCCATAATGTATATAAAGCCCTTCCTCAGATCGAATGAGCTGATACACTTCGATTCTTCTAGAAATTTTATCAAAATGATGTTCTTCAGATATTTTGCTCTAATTGCTCTTCTCGTGCTTTGCCTCGCGGCACAGAGTGACGCTGATCTTGTCAACAAAATCGGGGAAGCAACCGTAAGTTTCTCACACATGCACTTTTACAGTACAGCGTGTTCGTCGCATTACTCGTATACATAATACACTTCGTTTCTTTAATGTCTGCAGAATGAAGCCGGCCATGTAGTAGAGCATTTGGGACAAGATATAGGTAAAGCCGTCAACACGGCTGAACAAGTGGCGGAAATTGTGGAAAGGATTGCTGAAGTTGGCGCTTTGCTGGGTAGTATTTTGCCTTAAGAGGAAGTTTATATTTTGAGAATAAATAAAAAAAAAATATTTGAACATATGTATAAAGAAACGTTAAAGGCAAGAACTTTTTAAATTATAGTTCCGGTTCAGCTTAAGTTGTGTCCTTAAGCTATGCTCAACTATTTTCAGTGGAGTCTATGATTTACTATTCCTTTACACTTTCCTTCAACCCGAATGAGGCCAAAGACTAGACTGCAAATGCCAGTGTGTTACACAACTCGCAGAGGTATGTTAGATGACACATACACATGACGCCCAGTTGGATGAGGTCCCTTTCCACCTGTGCGCGCCACCTTAGATGCGGTCGTCCTCTGCTGCGTCGTCCCTCGGGGTTGGAGCGGTGATGTCCATTCGCTCTACATAGCCCAGCCATCTTAGACGTTGGATCCGAAGACGTCTAACTAGGCCGATGTCGCTGTACAACCCGTACAGCTCTGGGTTGAATCTCCTTCTCTACTCTCCGTTTACACAAACGGGACGAAAGACTGCACGCAGAATTTTCCTCTCGAAACGTCCAAGAGCCTCTTCATCCGCTTTTGATAACGTCCAAGCCTCAGCGCTATAGAGGAGGATCGGGATGATTAAAGTTTTGTAGAAGGATACCTTAGTTTTTCTAGAGAGGGCTCTACTACTCAATTGCCTCTTGAGCCCAAAGAAGCAGCGGTTAGCAAGAGTTGTTCTGCGTTTTATCTCAGCGCTGGCGTCGTTGCTGCTTGTCACGTAGGTAGACGAAGTCCTTGACTTTTTAAAAAATATAGCTGCCGAGGGTGACGTACTGACCAAGACGTCGGCGTTGTGTGTCTTTCTTTGATGGCAGCATATATTTGGTCTTGTCCCCATTTACCCTTAGACCCACTTTAGCCGCTTCTGCTTCAATGCTTGCGAACGCCTCATTGACGTATCGCTGTGTCCGTCCAATCACGTAAATGTCGTCGGCGTACGCAGCCAGTGACTCTTGCACGATCCTTTCAAGCACGATATTGAAAAAGTTGCAAGACAGCGCGTCACCTTTTAACATCAAAGGTCTCGGTTTGCTCATTACCGACCTTAATGGAGCAGCGAGAATTCTCTATTGTCATCCTGCACAGTCGGACGAGTTTGACAGGGATGTAAAACTAGACATGGCTTTGTATAGCTCATCACTTTACACGCTGTCATATGCAGCTTTGAAATCGACGAATAGGTGGTGAGTCTTCTGCAAGATCTGCCGTAACGTAAACATTTGGTTTATTGTGGATTTACCTGACCTGAAACCACACAGGCGTTCACACAATACGGCAGAGAAGATCTTATATGCGATGGTAAGGAGACTTATTCCCCTATAGTTGGCGCAGTTATAGGGGTCTCCTTTCTTTTGGACCGGGCAAACGATGCTGAGATACCATTCGTCGGGCATTTTTTCCTCCGACCATACCTTGGAAATGAGATGGTGCATGCACCTTAACAGCTCATCTCCAGCCGCCTTGAGAAGCTCAGCAGACAGGCCGTCTGCACCTGCGGCTTTATTAGTCTTGATATCGCTGTTTTGATTTCGTCTGGGTCGGTGGATTAAGGTAATCCGCTACATGGCCTTAATCAGGCCCATGATTGACTATGGATGTCCCGCTTGATTCAATGTGAGAGCCAGCTTGATAGAAAGGATTCGAGTGTTTGGGAGATAATGTCTAAAGACTTGTCTCTCACTGCACAGGACACAAGAATCCGAGTACACACAGTTCTATCCTAACGAAGTTCTATACGATGGGGCAAGGATTGTGCGGATAGACAATTATGTAAAAAAGCTGATTCGAGGTCACGTTGCGAGGGCAATGACTTCGGTCAATAACGTGATCTCTGGGGCTTACTACCCCAACAGTATGTATCATGAGGGTGTGCGACGTAACGGCTTTGTCCCTCCGGAAGCATTTCTCTATTTAGATCATTGTGGGCTAATCCAGGATAGATTGGCGGTACCACTAATCTTCCATGTGGCCCGTAATTACGTGGAGCGGCAATTCCTCTACGAACCTGACAAAGTGCTCTGCGAACCCGAGCGCCTCAGGTTCAGCATATCGATTTCAAATAAAGATCGAAGAAACGTTGTCCGGCAGCATCAGGGCTTTTGCTGGCTGGAAATGACTCCGCGTACGTCTTAAGTTAAGTAAGCCTCTTTAAGGCAACAATCGCCAACACCAATGGCATTCATAGGGTAGGTTAGGGTAGACTAGGGTAGTATAAGTGTAGACAAAAAAAAAAAAGAAAAAAAAATCGTACACGTATACGTATGCTTATTTTATAAGCAATAAAATATATACATACATACATATAAGTCGAATGAAATATAGGTTATCTTAGAGTGTCCACATGGGGCCAGTAAGATATTTATAATAACGTAATTAAGTTAGGTCTTCCATAGTATTGAACAAGCCCCACGTCGTCCAGTGAATCTCTGAAACGCGGCCTGAAATGCTTCTTTGGACTGACTGCTCACCAGCTCTAAGTGGATGGCTCTGGTGACCAAACACACGAATACAGCAATGTACTCCTTTTCTATGACCTTTGATCGGCTTGCCCTGGCTTTGATCCGCTGGTCCGGCATAGTCTACTCCGCTATGTCGAATTGCTTTGGCTAGTCGCACTCGCTCCTTCGGAAGACTGCCCATCAACTGTTCTGTTACCCGCTGTGTTTGACGGAAACAGGCTATGCACCGCCCAATGTAAATTCTAAATGCGCGCCTCAATGTGGGATGTACTGCGTGCTCAGCTGCACTCCACCATGCATGGTTCGGATGTGTGCTTCTCTGAGGATCAGCTCGCTCAATCTGCTCTTAGGTGGTAGGATGACAGGATGCTTGACTTCGTAGTGCAGCGCTGCATTTTGGAGTCGTCCCCCAACCCTCATTACGCCCTCTCCATCAATGAAATAGTCCAATGTGGATATACTGTTCGAAGTATCCATAGATCGCTTGTGTCTAAGTAGCTCTACCTCTTTCTGGTACGCTTGTTGCTGCGTAGTCTTTATCCAGTAAGTTAGCGCTTCTTCACGCTCGGAAGGTGTCACCGGCCCAGAATGTACTGCTCGTAGGTCCCTTTTGCATTTGCGCGCGAACCGTAATGTGAGCGCAGTTATTCTCAACATGCTCTGCAAGGTCGAATTTCTTTCCAATAGACCTTCACCCATTATGCTCAGCTCCTTAGCTCTACGTACGGTTAATCTTGCAACAAGTTGTGGTTTTAAAGCCAGAGCTGCTCCTGCGTTTTCTCCCGCACTCAGCCGCAGTTGCACGTTCGGCCAATATCGCTCCTGACGTTTGATCCAAGGTGGACCCTCCCACCACAGTCTTGATATTACCAGCTGCGCTGCTGGTATTCCTCGGGATGTCAAATCCGCGAGGTTGTCGCTCGATGGGACGTGTTTCCAAGTATAGTTTTCAGTATGCAGAATTGCTCTAGCGAACCGTTTTACTTTGGCCTTTCCTTTCTTTTTTCTTTCTTGATGGCTTCTGCTATCTGTTGAAGCACTCAGGCGCAAATACTGGTCTAATGTACTCCAGACAGACACCTTATGTTTCTGTATTTTCCCGGTTTTCCGGAGAGAAGCTTCAGTGATGTAGAGCTAAAAGATTCGGCACACACCCCGTCGGCCCCAAGGGTGCGCCACCGTGCACGAGCAAAGGCGGGACAGTTACAGAGAAAATGCTCTGCAATGTCATCCTCCTCGCAACATGCAGCACAGATAGGCGTCGCACTTATACCAAGCAGGCAGAGGTGCTTATCAAAATTGTAATGGCCCGTAATGACTACCACAAGTCTTCTGCAGTCGATTTTCCTTAAAGACAGGAAAAATGCTGCGGACTTCTTGTAGACGTTAGAGCATACGCGCTTTGTCATCCTGCATTCTGGATCATTCCTCCATCTACAGTTGTGTGTATTAAAAACCCAGCCGTTAATGTGGGGATTAACCTTGGATGCAGGTAGACCTAGAGCGGGTTCAGGTCCTGAGAAGCTCTCCTCTTAACCCATTCTGGCGAGTTCATCAGAGAACTCATTTCCTGGAATCCCAGAGTGGCCTGGAGCCCATACAGGACTTGATGGATTTAGTCTACCGACTCTGTTCAAGAAGGACTTGAGTTCGAACACTAATTTGGAGCCAGTTAAGGGGTTGCACGCAGCTTTGAGTGCAACTTGGCTGTCACTGCAGACGCAAGCGCCCCTTGCGCCCTTGTGTTCTTTTTTACTGTTTGAGTGCAATAGTAGACTTGTCGAGAACATAAAACTGACTGCAAAATTTGCGGCTGTCAGATCGGCCGTGTCTAAAGAGCTTAAAACTGAAAAGAGTATGGGAAACGATGGCGAGACAGACTATATATGTATGAATGTACAAGAGGGTTATTAGAAGCTTCATATCCTCCACGAGTTCGAAAAAAGAAAAGGTTCCCAATATGTTCAAAGTATTCAAAATCTAAACATTGGTAAGAATATTTAGCTTAGATCGGCATATGGCAAACGCGTAAATATTGTTTTTTTGATCGTACACTTGAGCATATTATTCTTACTTTTTGCTATGATTAAATATTGAATTTTCATTGACGTCTTTTACAAGTTTGCTTCTGTCTGTTTCATTTCTAGTTTCGCAGATATGTTTAATTGAATACGGTAAGAAATACAATATGCCTACTTCTCCTATGATTTGTGGGGGAAAGTACAATACTGTTTGTCACAGATTAAAGCGAGAGACACGTAAAATCTTCCGGAAGCACTTCAAGAGAAGGCGACACAATTCCGCTTGATCAAATAGCCAAACATATCTGTAAACATCTGAACAAAACAGTTCAGGTAATCATTATCTGAAAATATTGCGTTTGCTCCCATCATTTACTTAAAATCCACTTGTTATCAAATTTCGGAAAAACCCCGGTTTTACTTACCTGGCGCTACCTGGCAACACTTCAACATTCAAGAACTCAAATGATTGTCTAAATTTTGGGCAGATACAGTGACTCAAAGTTAAAATGGAACAAGGCGAAAAGAAAGAATAAATGATATATAACGACTAGAGTAAGAAAATTAATTAATTTATTTAAAGATTTAATAATTAAGACTAACAAAGTAAACATAGGAATTCAATTTGAAATCTAAATTATAAAATATGAACAACAATATCAAAAAAAAAAGCAATAAAGCGATCTCAAAGTTATAATGGAACACACCTACAAAGTTTATGTCACTTTTCAGGGAACTGTGATTTACCATGCTTTTCTATTGCAAATGATGTAGGAGATCCTCAGTTAACAGTCAGATTTAAATTGTCTTGTGTTCTTGAGGAAATGTGAGAATGGCGCCACAAACACCAGTTGAATAGTGACAAATCATTATTCGTCTTTCTAGAAGTAGCAAAACTGTGTGGGAAATCGCAGATATTTAAAGAAGAGGTCCAACAGTAGTATTTAACATTGTAAAACGTTACAAGGAATCTACAGAGTATAGCAATAAACCTAGACCAAATTTTCGGGGAAATATTTACGGAAGCAGAAGAGCGTCGGTTATTACGCCAACTGAAAAAGAATTCCCATATTAGGCTAGTGTCCTAGCCGAAAAACATCTTGGTGGAAAAGCAAACTCAGAAACTGTGAGAATTGTCCTAAGAAGGCACAAGTTTATTGGCAGAGTAGCCTCTACCATTAGCCTCTCTTATTAGCAACGTCTAATTAGCAAAATTAATAATAGGAAGCACAAGGATTTTTCGTTCTGGAACCATGTCATTTTTGCCGGTGAGAGCAAATTTGACGTGTTTGGATAAGATGGTAGGTCATACGTGTGGAGAAGTTCCAAAGAGGAGCTTAAGCAAAAGAACTTGAGGCCATTAATAAAAAATGGTGTGGCTCTGTGAATGTATGTGGTCCTATGTCGGCTTAAGGTCCAGAAAACCTTCACATAGTTGAAGGTATAATGGACCAGGCTACGTACCTCGAAATTTTGAAATCGAATTTAAGAGAAAGTGCAAAAGCATTGGAATCAAAGACGAATTTTATTTTTATTAAGTCAGCGATCCCAAACACAAAGCCCATCGTGTTAGAAGTTGGCTGTTATACAACTGCCCCACGTTTTGAATACACCACCTCGGTCTCCCGATCTGAACGCTATTGAGCATTTATGAAGTTATTTAGAGGAAAAGCTAAAAAAAAATTGATTTCAAACGTATACCCACTTAAAGTGGCTTTAATCGAAGAATGGACAAATAATGAGTCCTACTATCGAAACTTGTGGAATCTATGCCAGCTCGCTTAGCAGTAGGAAAGAAACAAAAAGGGTTGCCAACTAAGTCTTAACTTTTGCAAAATAGGTTATAATTACATATAGTAACTAGGGCGCCGCAGTCGCTCGCAGGTTGCTTCGCTGCTTCATAATTGGAGCGGGGTGTTTTAAGGAAATCGAGCTTATATACTTTATTTGACTACATCAGAAATCAGTATTAAATTCATTAAATATCAAATTACTATTAAATTTCGGTCAGTGGTGTTGGGCTAAGGACATTAATCTTTCAAACTCGGCCTTCTTGTTTTCTAGTCCTTTCTTATTATTGACTTTTAATACTCTATCTAAATTGAATGCCGGATCAAAGAATAGACCATTCAATGTTCTTAATCGTGAAAGAGCTACGTATGTCATTCCCAAAGCAAATTCTGTTTCACCAAGGTCAATAACTGCCTTATCTAAGGTAATACCTTGAGATTTATGAATGCTGATGGCATACGCGGTAACAAGAGGGAACTGCTTACGTGTGTATGTTTGTGTACCTTTTTTGAACGATACTGATAGCGGTAAGATAGGCAACACTGTATTACTGTACAATTTCGGTCCAGTGTACGATGGGAAGTCAACCATGATACATATTGGGAAGGCGTTTGTATAGTCTCCTTCAACCAAAGGCTCACAAATGATATCAACGACCGTGCCAATCGTCCCGTTGCATAACCCAGCAGCTGTGAACAGGTTCGTTCGAAGCATAACTGGGCATCCATTGCATAGAGTGAGTTCTGATTCCAGTCCTCCTGCTTCATCAGACTTGAAAAGGGCAGCTCTTTCGTCATTGTGAATCGCTTTTATCAAGGCGATCGGTTTTCCCAGCTTCAACATTCTTTCAGTGTTATAAAGCCTGATCTGAGTATTTTTCGAAATAAGTCGTAACGTTTCTGAAACTTCTGATATTTTGTTCATGTTATTCTGAAGAAACCTCGAAGACCATAGTATGTAGTCTTCGTTTGTGACATTGCCTTCTGCCACTCTAGAAAGTACATTGCGAAACACCTCCTGCTCTTCTCCTACTTGCCGCATAATTCGACGCAAGTGAAATATTCTTTTGAAGTTTAAAAATGCTATTCTACCTCGCAACCTCAATTCGTTAGAATCTCTAGGCTGAGCATAGAGGGCTAAATCTGCCTCAATATATACCACAAAGCCTCCCATAGGTTCATCGCTCGGTTTTGCTAATTTCAGTTGGTGATCGACGTTACCTAGTAACTTAAGTCCAATCATTGAAAATTCATAAATGATAATGACTTTGATAAGCGACATGTCTTCCTGAAATTGTCTTAACTTTTCTCCAGACAGATTAGTAATGTTACCTGTTGTTCTCAGCTTCAAAGCTGAATGTATTGTTTGACCATTGATGTTGTTCGCAGCGACACCAGTTGGCGCCATTAATAGCACATGTTCACTGCCGACTTTTCTCACTATCTCATGAATTACACATGATTTACCGGTTCCAGCTGCTCCTATAACCATAGCAAGTTTGTCTGAAATACGTTCGTTTAATGCTGATTCCACAAACTCAACAACTGAAGATTGTTCTTGATTTAGCTCGAATGATGATTCTGTTGTTGTTCTATCATTGACAAAAGTATCTTTCGAAGTTTTAATGAAGTTTTTGCAGTTGCGAATATCATGATACTTATTTATAGCTTCACCCCAGTTATAATCACGGTCGATGTCCCTGTATCCTAAACCAACACATTCAACTGGGGCGCCAGGCATTGCCTGTGCAATCATCATCCATTCGTGCGGTTCTCTCTCAATTTCCTCAGGTTCTTCATGATCTGCTATGACTTCTTCAAACTCAGGCAGTTCGTAGCTGTCCAGACTCTCTGCCAAAAAACTCTCATTCCATATTGCATGAGTAAGTAGATTTGAGAGATCACGCCATGGCTTGAAACATACTAATTTTTGCTTGCAGTAGATTTCGTCGGTCTCTGAAGATTTGCAATATTTTACTTTGGGAATAACCTGAACAATATTTTCTCTGCGATGCCACCTTATCCTGAGAGGAGGTTGTTTACCAATACCGGAGCAGCGTCTCGTAAACTCCATTAGCGTCATGTTTTCCATTTCTTCAGGTCGATGCTTATAAACTTCTAAAACGCGAGCCATTTTTGTGTCATTGTCTTCCGAAGGATGCCTGATAACAACACATTCTTCAGTTGATATGTATAGACGAACAAACTGTCTGCTTGAATGGTATAATCCTCCAGCATTCAAGATATGCATAACCTCGCAAGCTCTCTTTGCACAATTAGTTTCATTAACAATTCGGTAATGCTTTTTGATGCCGGTTCATTGTTATTCATAGACTCAGCAATATTGTTAAATACCTCTTTGAAGTTCTCCGATTTCGGCTCACATTTCGATGCGTACTTGGTGATGTAATTTACAATAGCATATTCTGAAGCGATGATTTTGCAATCTGTATTTGTTCGCCATAACTTTGTGACGAATTCATTGTAAGGGTTAAGGAGAGGATCATTCCTTCTAGGCAAATATTCAAATACTCCCCTTTCATTCTTCGAAAGAGTAGACTCAGCTTGAAGAGGAATCGGAAACCCAAATCTACATTTCTTCTCAGGACCACGTAAACAATAATGTTCAGAGCAAACTGTATGTCTCTGAAAACGATTGAGTGCTTGCGACAGTTGCAGATCACATTGTAGATTGATGTCGGTACCAAATAGCCTCGATGGATGATAATCTGCAGCACAAGCAGCAACCAACGGATTCCAAGCAGAAACTAACGAGTCAAAGAAGTCCTTAGACTTTTTCAGATCTTCCGATGACATAACATCAAAGTTTCTAACATCTGGTGCACCCTCAATCCAGAAAACACCGTGTATATGAGGACTTCCTCTACGTTGATACTCATCCCTGTACCAAACGTCTTTTACCTTCAGCTTCGATGATAAAAGATCCAAAAACGTTTGAACTCTTTTAGCAAAATATTCATTTGCAATCAATGGATTTTTCGACAGTAAATTCTGCATTTCCCTCGATATCACTGATTCAGATTTGTCAGTCGGATTATAACCAAAATGTTTTACTAAACATTTCCACCATAGATCTGCAGAGCTCAAAGTGAGGAATATAGTCGGCACACCTAATTGAGTAACCATTGCTTCGAGCTCAGTTCGTCGCTTATACCAAAATGGCCCGGTGCCGGCTATACCTGATCCGATATGCAAAAGTCGTTTCATTACGGTGGTGTCTGTGTTAACTCTGCTAACTAATTCTTGAACAGTTCCGTCGAATCCATTAATTTTAGCAAAGACGACACCACGTTGACAAGCATCATGCCTTTGCATTCTGTTCAAACAGAAATATCTGAATCTTGGATCTTGAGCAAATCGTTTATCCTTATAACAGATCAGGTGCTTAACCCATTCACGAAAGGTCACTTTCTCTTGTCTTGATGCATCATTGTTGTCTGCTTTACCAGTTGGATATAAGTGTGGGAATGCTTGCACTACATAACCGGCTTGCCTGAATTCGTTTACAGGAGCGTTTCGAATGACTGAATTTTGATTTTCTTCTCGTAATCTTGGTAAGCCGTTCTCTGCGATCATGTCGTCTTCTAGCGCTTCATCAAGTTCTGCCCCAACTTCGAGGAATGGCAATTCATTTGCAATGTTACCGTCAACAGGCAACTTTTCCAGCGCCTGGGTGTTAAGTGTGACGTCTCTGTAGAAGATGTTATTTGCGATTAGCCAAAGCAGAGCATCTTGGACTCTGTAACGACGTACACGGAAGTCACAATTGTGTTCCATTCCTGCGCGATGTATCAAAAGAATGTTTAGTTCCTTAGGTAACTTTGGCAATGAATCAACTAAAGGTTGAATATCTTGTTCGACGTTGAGGACATTGCCTTTATATTTGTATTGACCGTTGCCTCGACATGCTTTAACCTTATAGACACGAAGTACGGGATGGACTCTGGCGATTAGCATTTGTTCAGTAGGCGTGAGATTCATTAAAAGCTCTGGTTGGGTCCCGGGATCCATGTTGTTAGCGCTTGTGAATTTTGAACTATTTTTCTTGCAAGCATTACACAAATAAGATCTGACATTTGTGTGTAAAAGATGTAACTCTTGACAGTTTCTACAATTTTTGTATTGCATACCAGCCAACTTCTCAGTGAACGTTTGCAGTAGACGGGCATCTTCTGGATTGGTGTCGCGGCGGACTTGTCTCATCAACGATGCTCTTTCTTGTCGTACCCGTTCGGCGTCGCCTAAAAGTTGTTGCTGATATCGGTCTTGGTGACGGGTTTGTCGACCTAAACCAGCACCTCGTCTTCCTCGTCTTGGCATTAGAATATTCTTGTTTGGTATAACTTTAAGCTGAAAATGAAGAAGATGAAATATCCCATTGAAACCAATGGGAGAAAATATTATTTTATTATTACGAACTTTAAACAGTGTTTTTTCAAAATAAACTGCTGATACTATTGATCAGGAGAATGAGGTGCATCATTTGACACTGAAGTGCCCGAATGAAATTGATTGATTCAATAGTTATTAGAGGCGGAATGTGAAGGAATGTGAAGTTCTAAAAAATCTCGAAAACTCGGCGGCATGGACGTTTAAGGAGGATGTTTTCGAGATTATTTTTGACTTGAAATATTTTTTATAATTTTTGCTGTGAAAATTCGTTATTTTTAGATAACAATAAAATTAAATTAAACTAAAACTTAAATGGAAATAAATTAAATATAAACAATTAAGAATTATCGAAATTGTTGAAAAGCGCGCGAAATTTTTCATTTCAAATTTTCAATGTATTTCCCTATAGACAACTTTATTTTAATTTTTTAAAATTATTTCTAAATTAAAATCCTGCGATTTTTTTTATTTCTAAACATAAAAGAGGCTTGTGCGGTCAGTTTAAAAAAAGAATTACGAAAATCGGTTCAGTGCTTTCCGAGCCTTAGTGCGTACACAGAGTGGTATTTAAGTCGGTGCATGGGAGCTTCGCTCGCTAACGCTCGCTCCGCTCCAATTACAATGTTTTTTTCTTTTTTTTTTTTTTGTTTTGTTCCATTATAACTTTGAGATCGCTTTATTGCTTTTTTTGAATCCCTGCGTTTATTTTTTTCGTCTTAATTATTAAATCTTTAAATTATCTAATAATTTTTTTTTTGCTCCAGTACATATATAAACTATTATCTTTCATTCATTCTTTCTTTTCGCCTTGTTCCATTTTAACTTTGAGCCACTGTAAAAAAAAAAAGAAAAGTAAACAAGGAAAAATTGGAATTGATGTCACATCGTAGATACAAGTGCCCATAATGTATATAAAGCGCTTGCTCAGATCGAATGAGCTGTAGATACCCGTATTGTGTTCACTGATACAGTTCCATTCTTCTTGAATTTTTATCAAAATGATGTTCTTCAGATATTTTGCTCTCATTGCTCTTCTCGTACTTTGCCTCACGGCACAGAGTGACGCTGGTCTTATCAAGAAAATCGAGGAAGCAACCGTAAGTTTCGCACACATGCACTTTTATAGTACAGCATGTTCGTCGCATTTTTCGTATACATAATACACTGCGTTTCTTTAATGTCTGCAGAAAGAAGCCGCCCATACAGTAGATCATTTGGGACACGATGTAGGTAAAGCCGTCAACACGGCTGCACAAGTGGCGGAGATTGTCGGCGGGATTGCTGAAGTTGGCGCTTTGTTGGCTACTCTTTTTCCTTAACGGGAAGTTTATATTTGGAGAATAAATAAAAAATAAAATAAAATATTTTGAAGCGTTATAGGCAAGAACTTTTTAAATTTATAGATCCGGTTTAGCTTAAGTTGTGTCCTTAACCTGCTCAACTATTTTCAGTAGAGTCCAGTGTGAAAAAATGGGAGAAAGAAAACCCGCGAAAAATGTACAAGTAATAATACAAAAAACCTTTATTTCAATTGATACTTTTGGATGTCTCAAGCGAACAATAAAGCACAAGGGCGGAAATTAATATGGCGACTGACTCCTTCCATTTTTGGAGGAAGTCGAGTTGCTGGTGTGAACTCGTGAAGACTTTGTTGGAGAGTAAGTTGGAGAATGGCTAATAGATAGAGTGCTGCCATTATTTTTAACATCCTCCGCCGGGCGAGAAGAAATTTCGAGTGGGTAAAGCAACTGGATTGGTCTTCTCAACTGTTTTCTATCAGCTAGCCTGATCGGACAAGACCTGACTTTCAGGTCCCGCCCAATAAACGCCTGTTCCACAATGGCCATTTTCCAATTAATTCGTGAAATCGGATCGGAAACCATTACCACATCACCCGCATTCAGCTGAACCGATGGCCCATTCGGATGTAGATGGAATGAGCGCAAGAGTTGTAAGTTTCCAAACACCATCGTCTTTTAAGTCGAAAATTTCATACGCTGTTTCCAGACATCACGAATTAAGCCGGCTTCCGAATGTTCTGCCCAGGGAGTCAAACTCATTGTTTGAGGCCCGATTAAAAAACTTACTTTTCAACTTTTTATGTGTATGAGGCAAACATGTTCGAAGAGCTTTTTTACACTTTCCGAGCACATCAGGTCACGATTTTTACTTTTCAACTTTGTATGTGTATGGGGCAAACATGTTCGAAGAGTTTTTTACACTTTCCGAGCACATCAGGTCACGATGGCGTCAACGGCGATAAGTCCAATGGATCAGCACTAATATATGTTAGAGGGCGTCTGTTTACGATATCTTCCGCTTCAGTGAGAAGAGTCCTTAATTGATCAACATTTAACTTCGCCTTACCAATTGTCACCTTCAAAATGTTTTTCATAGTACGAATCATTCTTTCCCAGAAGCCACCCCACCATGGGGCACGCTCTACTATAAAACGCCACTGGATTTTTCGTTGCGACATGAGCGCTTGAAGTACTTCTTCGTCCCACGAGCATTCGGAACTCCTTAATTCGATCGCGGCCCTCCGAAACGTCTTAGCATTATCAGACATGATTGAGGATGGTACACCTCTTCTACTGATGAAGCGCCTCAAGGCCATCAGAAAATTTTCCGTCGAAAGGCTTGTTATCAGCTCCAAATGAACGGCTCGTATGGCAGCACAAGTAAAAATTGTAATATAAACCTTGGATGCCTCTCGCTTATCACTGTAACAATAGAGGGGGCCCGCAAAATCCACCCCCACGTTGTCGAATGGACGAGATAAGGCTATCCTTTCCTTGGGCAGCGGCGCAAAGGGCTATGAGGCGGGCTGACTCCAATGCTTCTTACATATAACACACCCCTTGATACGTTTTTTTATAGTTTGACGACTCTTAATAATCCACATACGCCTCCGAAGTTCAGTCAGAACAACATTGACACCGGCATGAAGAAAACGTCGATGGTAATCATCAATAATTAAATTGACGAGATGCGAATTTGCAGGAAGTATCACTGGATGTTTGGCATCAAGGGATTCTTCGAGGGCCTGAAGGCGACCACCCAACCTCAGAATTCCGTCAAGGTCTAGGAAGGTGCGAGTTTTTCTATCTTCGATGACTTTATAACTTTTCCCCTTTGCAAAAGAGATACTTCATGAGCAAAATTATCCTTTTGTACGTACCTTAGCCAATAATTCTCGGCAGCCTGAGTCTCTGATGCGGAAAGAGGTACCACAGAGCATTCTCTGTTAGAACAAGATCTCTTCTTTTCTCTCAAATGTTGAACGAAGCGTTGAACGAATGATGTTACTCTAAGCAAGCGACCCCAACTGCTGTAGTCCTTGTAAGCTATTATTGGCGGAAGCTTTTCAGTTGCAGCTGACAACGCTAAATCTGCTAAAAGCAAAGTAGAGGTGATCGTTGATTCATCTTGGCCATCTTCCTTCCAGACGTCATCGCAATTTTGAAGCCATTGTGGTCCATGGGCCCATAAGGTGGATTTTCGAAGAACAGTACCGGAAACCCCTCTGGTAAGGTGATCCGCTGGATTTTCTTTACACTTGCAGTGGTGCCGCTGTGACACCCTCGTAAGCTTACGTATTTCCTCTACTCTGTTATGTACATAGGGTTTCCACTTCTGCGAATCGCCTTGAATCCAGCTCAGTGTTATCTTGGAATACGTCCACAAATAGTACTCTACATGTGCAAATTTTCATGACCTCTTGAGATACGAATGAAGGCGTGAAGCTATAAGAGCAGCCGTCAATTCAAGCTTGGGTAACGTCAGTTTACTATCCCCATCTTCCTTAATAGGCGCAATGCGATTTTTAGCGCATAAAAATTCAACTTGCACCTGGCCACTTAATCAAACGCTTTTGAAGAATGCAACTGTACCATATTCCTTTATACTGGCGTCTGCGAAGATATGAATTTGGATAGCAGTCTGATCAGGGTGACAAGTCAAGACTGCTCTTGGAAGCAGCGAGAATTCTCTATTGTCATCCTGCACAGTCGGACGAGTTTGACAGGGATGTAAAACTAGACATGGCTTTGTATAGCTCATCTCTTTACACGCTGTCATATGCAGCTTTGAAATCGACGAATAGGTGGTGAGTCTTCTGCAAGATCTGCCGTAACGTAAACATTTGGTTTATTGTGGATTTACCTGACCTGAAACCACACAGGCGTTCACACAATACGGCAGAGAAGATCTTATATGCGATGGTAAGGAGACTTATTCCCCTATAGTTGGCGCAGTTATAGGGGTCTCCTTTCTTTTGGACCGGGCAAACGATGCTGAGATACCATTCGTTGGGCATTTTTTCCTCCGACCATACCTTGGAAATGAGATGGTGCATGCACCTTAACAGCTCATCTCCAGCCGCCTTGAGAAGCTCAGCAGACAGGCCGTCTGCACCTGCGGCTTTATTAGTCTTGATATCGCTGTTTTGATTTCGTCTGGGTCGGTGGATTAAGGTAATCCGCTACATGGCCTTAATCAGGCCCATGATTGACTATGGATGTCCCGTTTGATTCAATGTGAGAGCCAGCTTGATAGAAAGGATTCGAGTGTTTGAGAGATAATGTCTAAAGACTTGTCTCTCACTGCACAGGACACAAGAATCCGAGTACACACAGTTCTATCCTAACGAAGTTCTATACGATGGGGCAAGGATTGTGCGGATAGACAATTATGTAAAAAAGCTGATTCGAGGTCACGTTGCGAGGGCAATGACTTCGGTCAATAACGTGATCTCTGGGGCTTACTACCCCAACAGTATGTATCATGAGGGTGTGCGACGTAACGGCTTTGTCCCTCCGGAAGCATTTCTCTATTTAGATCATTGTGGGCTAATCCAGGATAGATTGGCGGTACCACTAATCTTCCATGTGGCCCGTAATTACGTGGAGCGGCAATTCCTCTACGAACCTGACAACGTGCTCTGCGAACCCGAGCGCCTCAGGTTCAGCATATCGATTTCAAATAAAGATCGAAGAAACGTTGTCCGGCAGCATCAGGGCTTTTGCTGGCTGGAAATGACTCCGCGTACGTCTTAAGTTAAGTAAGCCTCTTTAAGGCAACAATCGCCAACACCAATGGCATTCATAGGGTAGGTTAGGGTAGACTAGGGTAGTATAAGTGTAGACAAAAAAAAAAAAGAAAAAAAAATCGTACACGTATACGTATGCTTATTTTATAAGCAATAAAATATATACATACATACATATAAGTCGAATGAAATATAGGTTATCTTAGAGTGTCCACATGGGGCCAGTAAGATATTTATAATAACGTAATTAAGTTAGGTCTTCCATAGTATTGAACAAGCCCCACGTCGTCCAGTGAATCTCTGAAACGCGGCCTGAAATGCTTCTTTGGACTGACTGCTCACCAGCTCTAAGTGGATGGCTCTGGTGACCAAACACACGAATACAGCAATGTACTCCTTTTCTATGACCTTTGATCGGCTTGCCCTGGCTTTGATCCGCTGGTCCGGCATAGTCTACTCCGCTATGTCGAATTGCTTTGGCTAGTCGCACTCGCTCCTTCGGAAGACTGCCCATCAACTGTTCTGTTACCCGCTGTGTTTGACGGAAACAGGCTATGCACCGCCCAATGTAAATTCTAAATGCGCGCCTCCATGTGGGATGTACTGCGTGCTCAGCTGCACTCCACCATGCATGGTTCGGATGTGTGCTTCTCTGAGGATCAGCTCGCTCAATCTGCTCTTAGGTGGTAGGATGACAGGATGCTTGACTTCGTAGTGCAGCGCTGCATTTTGGAGTCGTCCCCCAACCCTCATTACGCCCTCTCCATCAATGAAATAGTCCAATGTGGATATACTGTTCGAAGTATCCATAGATCGCTTGTGTCTAAGTAGCTCTACCTCTTTCTGGTACGCTTGTTGCTGCGTAGTCTTTATCCAGTAAGTTAGCGCTTCTTCACGCTCGGAAGGTGTCACCGGCCCAGAATGTACTGCTCGTAGGTCCCTTTTGCATTTGCGCGCGAACCGTAATGTGAGCGCAGTTATTCTCAACATGCTCTGCAAGGTCGAATTTCTTTCCAATAGACCTTCACCCATTATGCTCAGCTCCTTAGCTCTACGTACGGTTAATCTTGCAACAAGTTGTGGTTTTAAAGCCAGAGCTGCTCCTGCGTTTTCTCCCGCACTCAGCCGCAGTTGCACGTTCGGCCAATATCGCTCCTGACGTTTGATCCAAGGTGGACCCTCCCACCACAGTCTTGATATTACCAGCTGCGCTGCTGGTATTCCTCGGGATGTCAAATCCGCGAGGTTGTCGCTCGATGGGACGTGTTTCCAAGTATAGTTTTCAGTATGCAGAATTGCTCTAGCGAACCGTTTTACTTTGGCCTTTCCTTTCTTTTTTCTTTCTTGATGGCTTCTGCTATCTGTTGAAGCACTCAGGCGTAAATACTGGTCTAATGTACTCCAGACAGACACCTTATGTTTCTGTATTTTCCCGGTTTTCCGGAGAGAAGCTTCAGTGATGTAGAGCTAAAAGATTCGGCACACACCCCGTCGGCCCCAAGGGTGCGCCACCGTGCACGAGCAAAGGCGGGACAGTTACAGAGAAAATGCTCTGCAATGTCATCCTCTTCGCAACATGCAGCACAGATAGGCGTCGCACTTATGCCAAGCACGCAGAGGTGCTTAGCAAAATTGTAATGGCCCGTAATGACTACCACAAGTCTTCTGCAGTCGATTTTCCTTAAAGACAGGAAAAATGCTGCGGACTTCTTGTAGACGTTAGAGCATACGCGCTTTGTCATTCTGCATTCTGGATCATTCCTCCATCTACAGTTGTGTGTATTAAACACCCAGCCGTTAACCTTGGACGCAGGTAGACCTAGAGCGGGTTCAGGTCCCGAGAAGCTCTCTTCTTAACCCATTCTGGCGAGCTCATCGGAGAACTCATTTCCTGGGATCCCAGAGTGGCCTGGAGCCCATACAGGACTTGATGGATTTAGTCTACCGACTCTGTTCAAGAAGGACTTGAGTTCGAACACTAATTTGGAGCCAGTTAAGGGGTTGCACGCAGCTTTGAGTGCAACTTGGCTGTCACTGCAGACGCAAGCGCCCCTTGCGCCCTTGTGTTCTTTTTTACTGTTTGAGTGCAATAGTAGACTTGTCGAGAACATAAAACTGACTGCAAAATTTGCGGCTGTCAGATCGGCCGTGTCTAAAGAGCTTAAAACTGAAAAGAGTATGGGAAACGATGGCGAGACAGACTATATATGTATGAATGTACAAGAGGGTTATTAGAAGCTTCATATCCTCCACGAGTTCGAAAAAAGAAAAGGTTCCCAATATGTTCAAAGTATTCAAAATCTAAACATTGGTAAGAATATTTAGCTTAGATCGGCATATGGCAAACGCGTAAATATTGTTTTTTTGATCGTACACTTGAGCATATTATTCTTACTTTTTGCTATGATTAAATATTGAATTTTCATTGACGTCTTTTACAAGTTTGCTTCTGTCTGTTTCATTTCTAGTTTCGCAGATATGTTTAATTGAATACGGTAAGAAATACAATATGCCTACTTCTCCTATGATTTGTGGGGGAAAGTACAATACTGTTTGTCACAGATTAAAGCGAGAGACACGTAAAATCTTCCGGAAGCACTTCAAGAGAAGGCGACACAATTCCGCTTGATCAAATAGCCAAACATATCTGTAAACATCTGAACAAAACAGTTCAGGTAATCATTATCTGAAAATATTGCGTTTGCTCCCATCATTTACTTAAAATCCACTTGTTATCAAATTTCGGAAAAACCCCGGTTTTACTTACCTGGCGCTACCTGGCAACACTTCAACATTCAAGAACTCAAATGATTGTCTAAATTTTGGGCAGATACAGTGACTCAAAGTTAAAATGGAACAAGGCGAAAAGAAAGAATAAATGATATATAACGACTAGAGTAAGAAAATTAATTAATTTATTTAAAGATTTAATAATTAAGACTAACAAAGTAAACATAGGAATTCAATTTGAAATCTAAATTATAAAATATGAACAACAATATCAAAAAAAAAAGCAATAAAGCGATCTCAAAGTTATAATGGAACACACCTACAAAGTTTATGTCACTTTTCAGGGAACTGTGATTTACCATGCTTTTCTATTGCAAATGATGTAGGAGATCCTCAGTTAACAGTCAGATTTAAATTGTCTTGTGTTCTTGAGGAAATGTGAGAATGGCGCCACAAACACCAGTTGAATAGTGACAAATCATTATTCGTCTTTCTAGAAGTAGCAAAACTGTGTGGGAAATCGCAGATATTTAAAGAAGAGGTCCAACAGTAGTATTTAACATTGTAAAACGTTACAAGGAATCTACAGAGTATAGCAATAAACCTAGACCAAATTTTCGGGGAAATATTTACGGAAGCAGAAGAGCGTCGGTTATTACGCCAACTGAAAAAGAATTCCCATATTAGGCTAGTGTCCTAGCCGAAAAACATCTTGGTGGAAAAGCAAACTCAGAAACTGTGAGAATTGTCCTAAGAAGGCACAAGTTTATTGGCAGAGTAGCCTCTACCATTAGCCTCTCTTATTAGCAACGTCTAATTAGCAAAATTAATAATAGGAAGCACAAGGATTTTTCGTTCTGGAACCATGTCATTTTTGCCGGTGAGAGCAAATTTGACGTGTTTGGATAAGATGGTAGGTCATACGTGTGGAGAAGTTCCAAAGAGGAGCTTAAGCAAAAGAACTTGAGGCCATTAATAAAAAATGGTGTGGCTCTGTGAATGTATGTGGTCCTATGTCGGCTTAAGGTCCAGAAAACCTTCACATAGTTGAAGGTATAATGGACCAGGCTACGTACCTCGAAATTTTGAAATCGAATTTAAGAGAAAGTGCAAAAGCATTGGAATCAAAGACGAATTTTATTTTTATTAAGTCAGCGATCCCAAACACAAAGCCCATCGTGTTAGAAGTTGGCTGTTATACAACTGCCCCACGTTTTGAATACACCACCTCGGTCTCCCGATCTGAACGCTATTGAGCATTTATGAAGTTATTTAGAGGAAAAGCTAAAAAAAAATTGATTTCAAACGTATACCCACTTAACGTGGCTTTAATCGAAGAATGGACAAATAATGAGTCCTACTATCGAAACTTGTGGAATCTATGCCAGCTCGCTTAGCAGTAGGAAAGAAACAAAAAGGGTTGCCAACTAAGTCTTAACTTTTGCAAAATAGGTTATAATTACATATAGTAACTAGGGCGCCGCAGTCGCTCGCAGGTTGCTTCGCTGCTTCATAATTGGAGCGGGGTGTTTTAAGGAAATCGAGCTTATATACTTTATTTGACTACATCAGAAATCAGTATTAAATTCATTAAATATCAAATTACTATTAAATTTCGGTCAGTGGTGTTGGGCTAAGGACATTAATCTTTCAAACTCGGCCTTCTTGTTTTCTAGTCCTTTCTTATTATTGACTTTTAATACTCTATCTAAATTGAATGCCGGATCAAAGAATAGACCATTCAATGTTCTTAATCGTGAAAGAGCTACGTATGTCATTCCCAAAGCAAATTCTGTTTCACCAAGGTCAATAACTGCCTTATCTAAGGTAATACCTTGAGATTTATGAATGCTGATGGCATACGCGGTAACAAGAGGGAACTGCTTACGTGTGTATGTTTGTGTACCTTTTTTGAACGATACTGATAGCGGTAAGATAGGCAACACTGTATTACTGTACAATTTCGGTCCAGTGTACGATGGGAAGTCAACCATGATACATATTGGGAAGGCGTTTGTATAGTCTCCTTCAACCAAAGGCTCACAAATGATATCAACGACCGTGCCAATCGTCCCGTTGCATAACCCAGCAGCTGTGAACAGGTTCGTTCGAAGCATAACTGGGCATCCATTGCATAGAGTGAGTTCTGATTCCAGTCCTCCTGCTTCATCAGACTTGAAAAGGGCAGCTCTTTCGTCATTGTGAATCGCTTTTATCAAGGCGATCGGTTTTCCCAGCTTCAACATTCTTTCAGTGTTATAAAGCCTGATCTGAGTATTTTTCGAAATAAGTCGTAACGTTTCTGAAACTTCTGATATTTTGTTCATGTTATTCTGAAGAAACCTCGAAGACCATAGTATGTAGTCTTCGTTTGTGACATTGCCTTCTGCCACTCTAGAAAGTACATTGCGAAACACCTCCTGCTCTTCTCCTACTTGCCGCATAATTCGACGCAAGTGAAATATTCTTTTGAAGTTTAAAAATGCTATTCTACCTCGCAACCTCAATTCGTTAGAATCTCTAGGCTGAGCATAGAGGGCTAAATCTGCCTCAATATATACCACAAAGCCTCCCATAGGTTCATCGCTCGGTTTTGCTAATTTCAGTTGGTGATCGACGTTACCTAGTAACTTAAGTCCAATCATTGAAAATTCATAAATGATAATGACTTTGATAAGCGACATGTCTTCCTGAAATTGTCTTAACTTTTCTCCAGACAGATTAGTAATGTTACCTGTTGTTCTCAGCTTCAAAGCTGAATGTATTGTTTGACCATTGATGTTGTTCGCAGCGACACCAGTTGGCGCCATTAATAGCACATGTTCACTGCCGACTTTTCTCACTATCTCATGAATTACACATGATTTACCGGTTCCAGCTGCTCCTATAACCATAGCAAGTTTGTCTGAAATACGTTCGTTTAATGCTGATTCCACAAACTCAACAACTGAAGATTGTTCTTGATTTAGCTCGAATGATGATTCTGTTGTTGTTCTATCATTGACAAAAGTATCTTTCGAAGTTTTAATGAAGTTTTTGCAGTTGCGAATATCATGATACTTATTTATAGCTTCACCCCAGTTATAATCACGGTCGATGTCCCTGTATCCTAAACCAACACATTCAACTGGGGCGCCAGGCATTGCCTGTGCAATCATCATCCATTCGTGCGGTTCTCTCTCAATTTCCTCAGGTTCTTCATGATCTGCTATGACTTCTTCAAACTCAGGCAGTTCGTAGCTGTCCAGACTCTCTGCCAAAAAACTCTCATTCCATATTGCATGAGTAAGTAGATTTGAGAGATCACGCCATGGCTTGAAACATACTAATTTTTGCTTGCAGTAGATTTCGTCGGTCTCTGAAGATTTGCAATATTTTACTTTGGGAATAACCTGAACAATATTTTCTCTGCGATGCCACCTTATCCTGAGAGGAGGTTGTTTACCAATACCGGAGCAGCGTCTCGTAAACTCCATTAGCGTCATGTTTTCCATTTCTTCAGGTCGATGCTTATAAACTTCTAAAACGCGAGCCATTTTTGTGTCATTGTCTTCCGAAGGATGCCTGATAACAACACATTCTTCAGTTGATATGTATAGACGAACAAACTGTCTGCTTGAATGGTATAATCCTCCAGCATTCAAGATATGCATAACCTCGCAAGCTCTCTTTGCACAATTAGTTTCATTAACAATTCGGTAATGCTTTTTGATGCCGGTTCATTGTTATTCATAGACTCAGCAATATTGTTAAATACCTCTTTGAAGTTCTCCGATTTCGGCTCACATTTCGATGCGTACTTGGTGATGTAATTTACAATAGCATATTCTGAAGCGATGATTTTGCAATCTGTATTTGTTCGCCATAACTTTGTGACGAATTCATTGTAAGGGTTAAGGAGAGGATCATTCCTTCTAGGCAAATATTCAAATACTCCCCTTTCATTCTTCGAAAGAGTAGACTCAGCTTGAAGAGGAATCGGAAACCCAAATCTACATTTCTTCTCAGGACCACGTAAACAATAATGTTCAGAGCAAACTGTATGTCTCTGAAAACGATTGAGTGCTTGCGACAGTTGCAGATCACATTGTAGATTGATGTCGGTACCAAATAGCCTCGATGGATGATAATCTGCAGCACAAGCAGCAACCAACGGATTCCAAGCAGAAACTAACGAGTCAAAGAAGTCCTTAGACTTTTTCAGATCTTCCGATGACATAACATCAAAGTTTCTAACATCTGGTGCACCCTCAATCCAGAAAACACCGTGTATATGAGGACTTCCTCTACGTTGATACTCATCCCTGTACCAAACGTCTTTTACCTTCAGCTTCGATGATAAAAGATCCAAAAACGTTTGAACTCTTTTAGCAAAATATTCATTTGCAATCAATGGATTTTTCGACAGTAAATTCTGCATTTCCCTCGATATCACTGATTCAGATTTGTCAGTCGGATTATAACCAAAATGTTTTACTAAACATTTCCACCATAGATCTGCAGAGCTCAAAGTGAGGAATATAGTCGGCACACCTAATTGAGTAACCATTGCTTCGAGCTCAGTTCGTCGCTTATACCAAAATGGCCCGGTGCCGGCTATACCTGATCCGATATGCAAAAGTCGTTTCATTACGGTGGTGTCTGTGTTAACTCTGCTAACTAATTCTTGAACAGTTCCGTCGAAT
Source organism: Eumerus sabulonum (assembly GCA_951905685.1). Lineage (NCBI taxonomy): Eukaryota > Metazoa > Arthropoda > Insecta > Diptera > Syrphidae > Eumerus > Eumerus sabulonum. The sequence continues at coordinate 162,920,168 of OX645060.1, read as the reverse complement.
CCATTAATTTTAGCAAAGACGACACCACGTTGACAAGCATCATGCCTTTGCATTCTGTTCAAACAGAAATATCTGAATCTTGGATCTTGAGCAAATCGTTTATCCTTATAACAGATCAGGTGCTTAACCCATTCACGAAAGGTCACTTTCTCTTGTCTTGATGCATCATTGTTGTCTGCTTTACCAGTTGGATATAAGTGTGGGAATGCTTGCACTACATAACCGGCTTGCCTGAATTCGTTTACAGGAGCGTTTCGAATGACTGAATTTTGATTTTCTTCTCGTAATCTTGGTAAGCCGTTCTCTGCGATCATGTCGTCTTCTAGCGCTTCATCAAGTTCTGCCCCAACTTCGAGGAATGGCAATTCATTTGCAATGTTACCGTCAACAGGCAACTTTTCCAGCGCCTGGGTGTTAAGTGTGACGTCTCTGTAGAAGATGTTATTTGCGATTAGCCAAAGCAGAGCATCTTGGACTCTGTAACGACGTACACGGAAGTCACAATTGTGTTCCATTCCTGCGCGATGTATCAAAAGAATGTTTAGTTCCTTAGGTAACTTTGGCAATGAATCAACTAAAGGTTGAATATCTTGTTCGACGTTGAGGACATTGCCTTTATATTTGTATTGACCGTTGCCTCGACATGCTTTAACCTTATAGACACGAAGTACGGGATGGACTCTGGCGATTAGCATTTGTTCAGTAGGCGTGAGATTCATTAAAAGCTCTGGTTGGGTCCCGGGATCCATGTTGTTAGCGCTTGTGAATTTTGAACTATTTTTCTTGCAAGCATTACACAAATAAGATCTGACATTTGTGTGTAAAAGATGTAACTCTTGACAGTTTCTACAATTTTTGTATTGCATACCAGCCAACTTCTCAGTGAACGTTTGCAGTAGACGGGCATCTTCTGGATTGGTGTCGCGGCGGACTTGTCTCATCAACGATGCTCTTTCTTGTCGTACCCGTTCGGCGTCGCCTAAAAGTTGTTGCTGATATCGGTCTTGGTGACGGGTTTGTCGACCTAAACCAGCACCTCGTCTTCCTCGTCTTGGCATTAGAATATTCTTGTTTGGTATAACTTTAAGCTGAAAATGAAGAAGATGAAATATCCCATTGAAACCAATGGGAGAAAATATTATTTTATTATTACGAACTTTAAACAGTGTTTTTTCAAAATAAGCTGCTGATACTATTGATCAGGAGAATGAGGTGCATCATTTGACACTGAAGTGCCCGAATGAAATTGATTGATTCAATAGTTATTAGAGGCGGAATGTGAAGGAATGTGAAGTTCTAAAAAATCTCGAAAACTCGGCGGCATGGACGTTTAAGGAGGATGTTTTCGAGATTATTTTTGACTTGAAATATTTTTTATAATTTTTGCTGTGAAAATTCGTTATTTTTAGATAACAATAAAATTAAATTAAACTAAAACTTAAATGGAAATAAATTAAATATAAACAATTAAGAATTATCGAAATTGTTGAAAAGCGCGCGAAATTTTTCATTTCAAATTTTCAATGTATTTCCCTATAGACAACTTTATTTTAATTTTTTAAAATTATTTCTAAATTAAAATCCTGCGATTTTTTTTATTTCTAAACATAAAAGAGGTTTGTGCGGTCAGTTTAAAAAAAGAATTACGAAAATCGGTTCAGTGCTTTCCGAGCCTTAGTGCGTACACAGAGCGGTATTTAAGTCGGTGCATGGGAGCTTCGCTCGCTAACGCTCGCTCCGCTCCAATTACAATGTTTTTTTCTTTTTTTTTTTGTTTTGTTCCATTATAACTTTGAGATCGCTTTATTGCTTTTTTTGAATCCCTGCGTTTATTTTTTTCGTCTTAATTATTAAATCTTTAAATTATCTAATAAATTTTTTTTTGCTCCAGTACATATATAAACTATTATCTTTCATTCATTCTTTCTTTTCGCCTTGTTCCATTTTAACTTTGAGCCACTGTAAAAAAAAAGAAAAGTAAACAAGGAAAAATTGGAATTGATGTCACATCGTAGATACAAGTGCCCATAATGTATATAAAGCGCTTGCTCAGATCGAATGAGCTGTAGATACCCGTATTGTGTTCACTGATACAGTTCCATTCTTCTTGAATTTTTATCAAAATGATGTTCTTCAGATATTTTGCTCTCATTGCTCTTCTCGTACTTTGCCTCACGGCACAGAGTGACGCTGGTCTTATCAAGAAAATCGAGGAAGCAACCGTAAGTTTCGCACACATGCACTTTTATAGTACAGCATGTTCGTCGCATTTTTCGTATACATAATACACTGCGTTTCTTTAATGTCTGCAGAAAGAAGCCGCCCATACAGTAGATCATTTGGGACACGATGTAGGTAAAGCCGTCAACACGGCTGCATAAGTGGCGGAGATTGGAGAATAAATAAAAAATAAAATAAAATATTTTGAAGCGTTATAGGCAAGAACTTTTTAAATTTATAGATCCGGTTTAGCTTAAGTTGTGTCCTTAACCTGCTCAACTATTTTCAGTAGAGTCCAGTGTGAAAAAATGGGAGAAAGAAAACCCGCGAAAAATGTACAAGTAATAATACAAAAAACCTTTATTTCAATTGATACTTTTGGATGTCTCAAGCGAACAATAAAGCACAAGGGCGGAAATTAATATGGCGACTGACTCCTTCCATTTTTGGAGGAAGTCGAGTTGCTGGTGTGAACTCGTGAAGACTTTGTTGGAGAGTAAGTTGGAGAATGGCTAATAGATAGAGTGCTGCCATTATTTTTAACATCCTCCGCCGGGCGAGAAGAAATTTCGAGTGGGTAAAGCAACTGGATTGGTCTTCTCAACTGTTTTCTATCAGCTAGCCTGATCGGACAAGACCTGACTTTCAGGTCCCGCCCAATAAACGCCTGTTCCACAATGGCCATTTTCCAATTAATTCGTGAAATCGGATCGGAAACCATTACCACATCACCCGCATTCAGCTGAACCGATGGCCCATTCGGATGTAGATGGAATGAGCGCAAGAGTTGTAAGTTTCCAAACACCATCGTCTTTTAAGTCGAAAATTTCATACGCTGTTTCCAGACATCACGAATTAAGCCGGCTTCCGAATGTTCTGCCCAGGGAGTCAAACTCATTGTTTGAGGCCCGATTAAAAAACTTACTTTTCAACTTTTTATGTGTATGAGGCAAACATGTTCGAAGAGCTTTTTTACACTTTCCGAGCACATCAGGTCACGATTTTTACTTTTCAACTTTGTATGTGTATGGGGCAAACATGTTCGAAGAGTTTTTTACACTTTCCGAGCACATCAGGTCACGATGGCGTCAACGGCGATAAGTCCAATGGATCAGCACTAATATATGTTAGAGGGCGTCTGTTTACGATATCTTTCGCTTCAGTGAGAAGAGTCCTTAATTGATCAACATTTACCTTCGCCTTACCAATTGTCCCCTTCAAAATGTTTTCCATAGTACGAATCATTCTTTCCCAGAAGCCAGCCCACCATGGGGCACGCTCTACTATAAAACGCCACTGGATTTTTCGTTGCGACATGAACGCTTGAAGTACTTCTTCGTCCCACGAGCATTCGGAACTCCTTAATTCGATCGCGGGCCTCTGAAACGTCTTAGCATTATCAGACATGATTGAGGATGGTACACCTCTTCTACTGATGAAGCGCCTCAATGCCATCAGAAAATTTTCCGTCGAAAGGCTTGTTATCAGCTCCAAATGAACGGCTCGTATGGCAGCACAAGTAAAAATTGTAATATTAACCTTGGATGCCTCTCGCTTATCACTGTAACAATAGAGGGGGCCCGTAAAGTCCAACCCCACGTTGTCGAATGGACGAGATAAGGCTATCCTTTCCTTGGGCAGCGGCGCAAAGGGCTATGAGGCGGGCTGACTCCAAAGCTTCTTACATATAACACACCCCTTGATACGTTTTTTTTATAGTTTGACGACTCTTAATAATCCACATACGCCTCCGAAGTTCAGTCAGAACAACATTGACACCGGCATGAAAAAAACGTCGATGGTAATCATCAATAATTAAATTGACGAGATGCGAATTTGCAGGAAGTATCACTGGATGTTTGGCATCAAGGGATTCTTCGAGGGCCTGAAGGCGACCACCCAACCTCAGAATTCCGTCAAGGTCTAGGAAGGTGCGAGTTTTTCTATCTTCGATGACTTTATAACTTTTCCCCTTTGCAAAAGAGATACTTCATGAGCAAAATTATCCTTTTGTACGTACCTTAGCCAATAATTCTCGGCAGCCTGAGTCTCTGATGCGGAAAGAGGTACCACAGAGCATTCTCTGTTAGAACAAGATCTCTTCTTTTCTCTCAAATGTTGAACGAAGCGTTGAACGAATGATGTTACTCTAAGCAAGCGACCCCAACTGCTGTAGTCCTTGTAAGCTATTATTGGCGGAAGCTTTTCAGTTGCAGCTGACAACGCTAAATCTGCTAAAAGCAAAGTAGAGGTGATCGTTGATTCATCTTGGCCATCTTCCTTCCAAACGTCATCGCAATTTTGAAGCCATTGTGGTCCATGGGCCCATAAGGTGGATTTTCGAAGAACAGTACCGGAAACCCCTCTGGTAAGGTGATCCGCTGGATTTTCTTTACACTTGCAGTGGTGCCGCTGTGACACCCTCGTAAGCTTACGTATTTCCTCTACTCTGTTATGTACATAGGGTTTCCACTTCTGCGAATCGCCTTGAATCCAGCTCAGTGTTATCTTGGAATACGTCCACAAATAGTACTCTACATGTGCAAATTTTCATGACCTCTTGAGATACGAATGAAGGCGTGAAGCTATAAGAGCAGCTGTCAATTCAAGCTTGGGTAACGTCAGTTTACTATCCCCATCTTCCTTAATAGGCGCAATGCGATTTTTAGCGCATAAAAATTCAACTTGCACCTGGCCACTTAATCAAACGCTTTTGAAGAATGCAACTGTACCATATTCCTTTATACTGGCGTCTGCGAAGATATGAATTTGGATAGCAGTCTGATCAGGGTGACAAGTCAAGACTGCTCTTGGAAATGTCACAGATTTTAGTTCGATAATGCTTTTCATACAGTCTTCCCACTGGATTAATAGGTCTCCCAGAAGCATTTGATCCCAAAGATAGTTTTTCTTCCACAAGATCTGGAAAAGAATTTTCAATTTTACTATAGTAGGGCCAAGAATACCTAGGGGATCATAAATCCTGGCAATGGCTTGCAAAACATTGCGTTTGGTTCCTCCTGTCATACTTGAACTCAACATGGTTTCTATAGTATTCATCGGTACGGACAATTCATCGGTATGCAGAAACCACGAAAGGCCAATAACCTTTTGTACGGGTGGTGTTTCACAGGAATTCATCCGTCTTTGGACAACACTACTGTTGGAGTTCTACTTGTGTAAATTCATGGATGCTCTTTTGAAAATGCTTGTGGCTTCAACGCAGGTCCGCAGTGCTTCGGCTTCGGTATTAACGCTAATAGCTAAGTCGTCCATATAGATATTTTGCAGAGTCGCACATGTGTCCGCAAACTGATGTTTTTCGTTCGCAAGATGATGTCGAATGGTAGCACATAATAGGAAGGGGCTGCTGTTTACACCAAAAGTTACTCTGGTCATCCTGAATTCAGCCCGCTCTAAGATATCAGAAGGTGATCGCAGGTCGTTAGCAAACCAAAAGAAGCGATAAGTATCACGATCTTCTTCATGTAGTACGATTTGGAGGAATGCTTTTTCGATGTCCGCAACTATGCCATATGGGCCTAAACGAAAATTGAGTAGAACCATCAAGACGTCTGGCAGCAGGTTGGCTCCAGTCCAGAGCAAATCGTTGAGTTAATGCATGCCCTCTTCATGAGCGGAAGCGTCGAAAACCACACGCAACTTTGTTGATATGTTAGCCTCTTTATACACGGGTCGATGCGGCAGATAGAAGATCCGCTGATTAGACGGTTCTTCCGGCTCATGCACTAGCTCTGCAATACCCTCTTTAATTAGCTTCTATATGGTAGCATCATAATCCATCAGTTTGTTGGGGTCTCGTGCTAGGCGACGGTAAAGTACTTCAAAACGCCGACTTGTTGCTACATAGGACGGAATTACTCGCTTTCCATGGTAACTTGGCGACATATCGTGAACCTTTCTTGGTAATGCACCTTTCGATCAATGTTTTTGTCAGTGTAATATTTTCATCGGCATCATTCTTTATCTTCTTGTGGTACTTCCAATACGTCCAGGCAAATCTCTGGATCCACCACTGCTACCAAAGAAACCGTATCTCCATTGCCCATCTCATTACGCAGGTTGACAGCGACCTTGGCAAATGTCTCCGTAGGATTTGCTTTTTTGTTCCCGATTGGAATGACGGACAATTTTATTTCGCCCAGTCGCTTCAGCTTTAATTTTTGAACAACGCTTTCCCGAATGTAAGTGTAGTGACTCCCACCATTGCACGAATAGAAAGGAGTTGATTCCGTTCTCGCGCGGTGCTCTCACCGTTTTAACGAAAATAGTTGGTTTTGTATTGTGTTCATATAAATTAAGCGTACTGTCTCGTGTCATATTTGACATTTCGACATTCTCTCCGTTTTTCCTTTGTGACACTGGTGGAGAGCTTTTGAAATTGGGATCGCACATTGTTGTCATATGTCTACCATGACACTTTTTGCATAACAGGAATTTGCCGCTCCTGCACTTCTTCGATGAATGTCCGCGCTTTGCACAGCGGAAGCATCGACCGCTTGTTCTCAATGTGTTTCTCTTTTCCGTAAGAGAAATTTTGCTGTCGCAGTCTTTTGTAGCGTGACTCTTGGATTTGCAAAAAACTCAAGAAGTGTCATCGCTGAAGGCTATTAGGCTCGATGCTGTGCTTGTTACAGGTGTTCTTGGCTTTGCGTTTGTGTGTGTGACACCACTTCTCTCCAGGGATTCGATCTCTCCTTTCAGAAATCGCAAAATATCCTTTACTTCATCGCTGTTAATGACAGAAAGTGATGACTCGGCTCTATTAGAAGCTGCTCCGGTTGCGTCGGGGAGTGCCTGCTCCATTTGTCTATGATAATCAGTTCGTAAGCATGACCGAAGCATGACACAGTAATGACTGCTGGGCACTTGCAGTACAGTGAGAGAACGAGTGCATGCATCTACCTCTCCATACAGAATACGTAAACCCGAAACATCGGCACGGTTATGGACAACACTGAGGTTTATCAACAGCTGAATGTGCTTGTCAATGAGCTTTTCCGAGTTTTCGAATTACTCTTGCAACAGAGACATGGCAACCTCATAGCACTTTTCCGAAGGCGTAAATCCAGTTATGGTCTTCTTTGCATCAGCGGCCAATACAGATTCCAAATAGTTGAATTTTTCGGAAGGAGATAGGTTTGGATTCTCATGCACTGCACACTGAAATTGTTCCCAAAATGGTAGCCATTGATCAAAGCTCCCATCAAATCGTTTGAGCGGAAGCTTTGGGAGTTTAGCTTCGTTACTGTGCGACCTCGATGAAATGGAAATGCTACCTGGTTCAACAGCGTTTGGAGTAGGATTTTGTTTTTGGCGTAGTTTAACTAGTCGCGTATTGAGACGAGCGAGTGTGCCGACGACTTGATCTTGATATTCGATGATCATTTCAACAGGATCATTCGCTGTGAGTAATTCCTTTTGCCTTAGGTCCTCATTGACTGTATTGAGGCTATCGTTTAAAGCAGTCAATCGTTGAATTAGGCTGACAACTTCCTCTTCGATTTCATTTAATTTTGGCGAATTATCATCCAAGAGATGGGAGCTGTCATCTTTCAGATATTCCGTAGCGGTTTTGACAATTTTCGTTATTTGTCCTCTTAATGCTGCACGTGTTGAAAACTCTATCTTGAGCCGCGACACTTCTCTTTTAATTTCTGCAGGCCTGAGTTTAACGACTTTATGTTTTTTGCTTTACTACCGATCTCTCTGCTCCCAGGTTTCGGCACCAAACCCGCGAAAAATGTACAAGTAATAATAAAAAAAACCTTTATTTCAATTGATACTTTTGGATGTCTCAAGCGAACAATAAAGCACAAGGGCGGAAGTTAATATGGCGACTGACTCCTTCCATTCTTGGAGGAAGTCGAGTTGCTGGTGTGAACTCGTGAAGACTTTGTTGGAGAGTAAGTTGGAGAATGGCTAAGAGATAGAGTGCTGCCATTATTTTTTAACATCTATGATTTACTATTCCTTTACACTTTCCTTCAACGCGAATGAGGCCATAGACTAGACTGCAAATGCCAGTGTGTTACACAACTCGAAGAAGGGTGTTAGATGACACACACACATGACTCTAATTAGACCTTAAGTGTGTTGCAGCGACACCTACTTACTTACTTTGACGCTCTACAGTTCTATAGATACTGTCATACGCGGCTTTGCAGTCGACAAAAAGATGGTGTGTGTCGACCTGGAAATCAAGGGTCTATCGTGTATTTCCTGGCCTGATACCACACTGGTAGGAACCTATAAGATTGTCCACAAATGGTTTCAGGCGCTTACACAGTACGGCACACAGTACACAGTAATTGGCGTAGTCATAGGGTCTCCTTTCTTATGAACCGGGCACATGAGATGAGTTGGTGCATGTTCCTGACCAGCTCATCGCCAGCTGCTTTAAACATATCCGCGGGGAGTCCATCTGATCCAGCAGCTTTATAAGACTTAAGTTTCGATATCGCTATCTTAACATCGTCTAGGTCGGGTGAACGGGATTCTCTTTCGTCTTCGTCCATTGTGAATGGTTCGCTCTGCCCTGACTATCATGGAAGTTATACAGTCTGCAGAAGTGGTCCTTCCACAATCTCAGCATCGACTGTGACTCCACTAAAAGTTGTTCGTGCTCATCCCTGCAGGCTTCTGCTCTGCTGTTCGTTTTGCCTTTTGCTAAAATTTTCATCTCCTCGATCTCGCGCTTCTCGTGCTCCTTCTTTTTCCTCCTCAGAAGCGTATGCTCCTCCCTTCTTTTTCTGTTCATAGAGCTCGCGGGCAGCTCTCGTCCGTCGATGCTAGAGGCTTGTATTGTGTGTATCTCCCTTCAGAATGGAAGGAAGATGTACATATTGTCTTTATTACAGAGCTCGAAACACTCTTTCATTTTCTGCGCCTGAACTCGGCGGAGAACTATTAGGTTCGTATTGGCCGGGGATTTGAATGCCAAACAAGGGAAACAATCTACTCAACACCAGAGGAACCCCGCTAAGCCAATGGTGGGATCTGCGCAACATTGAGTACTGTTAAAAAATAAGCGTTTTTGTTCGTACTTGTTATTAACTTTTATTACATACTGTACATGCATTTATTTTTGACAGGTCTCACGTGGCCATTATGTTCTCCTTGTCAAATTGTATCAATTCTTTTTCTTCCTTCTTCAATAAACGTGCTTACTCTCAACAGGTTATGGGCCCAGAGCACTCTGTCTCATTAAGATAAGTTTTCGATACACATACTTTTTTTTTTCGTTTTATGGATACGAAAGATTTAACTGCTAAGAGTTCATTTTTTGATACGGCCATCGATCCATTTATTGAAGAAGAAATCAAAAACGAATTACCTGCAATTGAAAGATCTGTGAATACGTTTGAACATAAAATATATCATATTCATAGATTCAATGGGCAGGATTATCACCTGTGGCGTAGGCAGATGGAGATCTACATGACCGAGAGCAAACTGAAGCAATACATTTTGGGAACCTTACCTCGTCCAAACACCAACTACTCTGCGTGGGAGGAGAAAGACGCAGAGGCGCAAGCTTTCCTGATGCGTGGATTGGAGTTACAGCAGTTAAAATATTTGTCTGACTGCAAAACAGCTGCTGAAATGTGGTCGAGATTAAGGACCATACATGCGGAGAAAAGTGACCAGTCTGTTCAGGTGCTTTTGGATAGGTTTATCAATTGCAAGATGGAAGAAAACGAGGGCATGGCTGATTACGTTGCTAAGGTTATGTCTCTCGCCCAGCGCTTAAAAGACATGGATCTAGAGCAGAAGGAGCCGATGATAGCTAAGATTTTGGGAAGCTTACCACCGAAATTTGACAATGTAAGAACTGCATGGTATGCTGTGCCACGAGCAGCTCAAACGATCGTTAAACTGACTGACCATTTGGTTAAGGAAGAGGCTCTTCTAAAATCAAGATCAAATGGAAGTGAACGCGATAGCACTTCTGGAGCTGCATATATGGCAAGCAGTAGTTGGAAAAAAGTTTACAGAAACTGGAGCAAAAATAAAAACAAAGATAATTCCTCAAAGCGCAAGGGAAAGTGCAATTATTGTTCTAAGGAAGGTCACTGGGCTAGAGAGTGCTTCAACAACGCGATCAACAAAGCCGAAACAATGCTCAGTCGTTTATGGTTGAAACGGGTTCAGGGAACAATTCATCAACAACATCTTATGCGGATAGGGCAGAACTGTTCATGATTGGTTCACTAGAAGTTTCTAACAAAATGCGAGACATTTGGTTTGCTGATTCCGGAGCCCTGTCTTTTCAGAGGGGGTGGTTTAAAAATTTCGTAGCTTTTGACAACAGATATTTTCATGTTCGAGTTGGTGATGGTTTCAGTTTGAAAGCGGAAGGCATGGGCGATGTAGATGTGCAAGTCGTAAGTCAAAAGAGGTGTTCTCCACCGTACTTTATGTAACCCAGTTGGATAAAAATTTAATTTTTTTTTTGTAGAGACTCGCGCAGGGTCAAGAGTTTTTATATTCTCTTATGATGTGTTGTTACACACACAACCTGAACGGAGTGCAGTGGTTTTGTCGTTGATGTTCGTTCATTACTCTCAGGGGTGGTTGTCCTAGATAGGACGAGAGCCGACCAAATTCCGCTTTGGTTGTAGTCCGTAATAATTCGTTCGAGCACTTTTAATACTGCATACGCAGAGGATGAATTTCAATTGACCATATACTGTGAGTGTTATGCCTGCAGCAGGACGCCGGGTCACTTTCCATTCACAACTGCGTTGCATACTTTTTGTCCGTATAGGAATTACTTTTTCTTGGCTATGAAGCGAATTTGAACTATAGAACTTCCGCTCGGCGTTCGATGATGTTAACCACTGCACCACGGCCACTCCTGTCCTTAAGTCTACAGAAAAGGGTTCCAAGGTAACTTTTGAGGAAGGAGCTAAACGAGTTACGTTTATTAAAGGAGGTCAAATAATCGTGGATGGTATCAGAGATCATAAACTTAATAAAATGAATTTGAAGCCAATTAGGAAAATTTGAGTTAATACCGTGTGCTCTGAATCAGCCATGCTGTGTGCTCTGAATCAGCCATGTGGGCACTTAAACTTCAAAACGCTAAGAGAAATGCATCAAAGTGAAGTCGTCGAAGGTATAAACATCAAAAACTATAACGAAAGGATCCGTTCTGTGAGGGGTGCGCATATGGCAAGCAACACCGTTCTAGTTTTCCTAAGAATGGTGCGAGACGTTCTAAAATTCCTGGTGAGATTTTTCATGTTGATTTATGTGGCAAAATGAGTGTGGCTTCCATTGGTGAAGCTTATTTTTTCGTGCTCTTCAAAGATGATTATTCCAGATACTGTTTTGTATTCTTCTTAAAGAATAAAACAGAAGTTTTAGAGAAACTAATGCAGTTTTATGCGGAAGTTCAAGCAGATGGACATCATATTAGGAGATTACGAACCGACGGAGGTCTAGAATTTTGTAACGATGGAGTTAAAAAGTTTCTGTTATCTAAAGAAATCAAGCATGAGTTGTCAACACCTAGAGCTCCTGAACAAAACGAATTTATAGAGAGGCAAAACAGAACGATTGTAGAGGGCTAAGGCAATGTTGCGTGCGCGGAAATTGCCGCAATATCTTTGGGGCGAGGCTACTAATACTTCTGTTTATTTAAAAAACCGAACAGCGTCCCATACTCTTAATGGTAGCACACCATACGAGAAATGGCATGGAGTTTAACCGACAGTTGGACATCTTAGAGTTTTCGGAAGCGAGTACTATGCCCATATTCCAAAAGAGCAGCGAACAAGATGGGATAGTAATTCTGTTAAGTGTCAGATGGTAGGATACAGCGAGGACAATAAAGCATAAAGAGTATACGTTGCAGTGGGTAGGAAGGTTTTGATCAGAAGAGATGTTATATTCAATGAAATAGCTGTTATATCCCATATTGTGGTCGACAAAGTCACCAGCTCTACGGACATCTGCCATGAGGATCAGAAGTAAAACAAAATCGACAAAAGTAAAACAGTACGGAGAAATCCGAGGTTACCAATTCAAAGGGACTCATACCCAAGGCGTAAAGGAACGGATGCTGGCGAAATGGCTATGATGGCTGAGTTGTGTGTGGCGCAATCAGATCCAATTAATTTGGAAAAAGCGATGGATCATGAAGATTCTGATAAATTGCTAGACGCAATCAATGATGAACTTCACGCCCTTAAAGAGAACAAAACTTGGATTTAAGTTCCAAGACCAGCTGATCAAAACATCATTACAAATAGTTGTATTTTCAAAAAGAAATATTAAGCTGACGGATAAATAGACAAGTACAAAGCTCGATTGGTAGCTTGGGGCTGCACACAAAAACGAGGGTGGATTATGATGAAACATTTGCACCAGTTGTAAGATACGAATCAGTAAGAAATCTTCTAGCAGTAGCTGCAGCATTTGATTTGAACATTTATCAGTTTGACGTTAAAACAGCCTTCCTTCCCAGCGATTTGGATGAAATTATTTTCATGGAACAACCGTTTTGCAGAGGATGATCGTGTTTGTTTTATGAAAAGAAGCTTGTATGGATTGAAGCAGGCCTTGCGTCAATGGAACTAGAAGATGGTACAACTTTTATTGCAGGTTGGACTTAAGCAGTCAAATATGGACTCGTGCGTTTTCTACAGAGAGTCAAGCCGTTTCTATCTTGCGTTGTATGTGGACGATGGGCTTGTTTGCGGAGATGATTCAACAATTTTTAAAACAGTTATATAATGAATTCAAAATAACGTTTAAAGAAGCGGAGTTCTTTGTGGGCAAGCAGATTGAGACAAACAGAGAGCGGGGTAAAATAAAAATACACCAAGAGGCTTATGCACAAAAGGTCTGTCTAAACTCCTGCCGATCCAGGTATTAAATTTACTAAAACTGGTAATGAATATAGTTGTAAAGAAACTAAATTATTTCCTTATCGGGAAGCTATCGGTTCCTTGATGTATTTAATGATTTCTACCCGACCAGACTTGGCCTATTCTCTTGGAATTTCGAGTCGCTACATGGAACACCCAAAACAAATGCATTGGCAAGGGGTAAAACGAGTTCTTAAATGTTAAAAACGAACACTGTCACATGGTATAACCTATGGTGTGGGTACGAACGAAACTATACTATCAGTTTATTCCGATGCTGATTGGGCAAGTGACGTTGATACTAGACGCAGTACTACGGGATGCGTATGCTTCCTCAATGGCGGATCAGTTGCTTGGAGCTCACGGAAGCAAATTGTCATAGCAACATCGACTACAGAAGCAGAATTTGTAGCATTGTGTTCAGCAACGAAGGCGACCGTATGGCGAACTTCACTGCATACAGACGGATTCAACACCTGTGTATTGCGATAATCAGAGGACGATTACAATTGTGAATAATCCGGAGTCTTCAAAGAGGACTAAGCATTTCGATATTCAGTTCTTTTATACGTGTGATCAACAAAACAAAGGAGAGATAAAGGTGGAGTTCGTTTCAACGGATGACCAATTAGCCGACCCGTTGACAAAGCCGCTGTCTAAAGAAAAATTTAGTAGATTTAGAAAACTTAATGGAATTTGTTAAGTTTTTTTTTTTTGCTAACTTGAATTAATTTGAAAACAAAAACGAGAGGGAGTGTTAAAAAAATAAGCGTTTTATTCTTACTGTTTATTAATTTTTATTACATACTGTACATGAATTTATTTCTGACAGGTCCATCATGGTCATTATGTTCAATAAACGTTCAAGTTACTCGCAACGGATAGTCCGTCGTTTCCTAGAAGCGGCTCCTATCTGGACTTCCGAGAACGTCCGACAATGAACGTCTACTACGTGATCGAGGATCCTCAGGAGAGAGTGGTAACAGTGGGTGTGGTCTTCCAGGAAGTGTACAAGGTGAATGAAAGCATTCGCCCGAACCAAAACTTGGAGAACAGAGCACTGTTAAACCACTTCTACCTACGAAACGATATGGAACATTGGCGATCCGAGAACCTCAGTTTCACCAGGTTCATTGACGATTTCACGGCAAACAATGCCGTAACCAATGAAGGGGCTAACCCACTATTCGTTTCGACGGTCGACCTCCAGTTGATCTTCATGTCAGTCAGAAAGAAAAAGTTCGCGGGTATTGATGGTGTGTCTAATGTTGTGCTCAGGTACCTCCCACCAGTGACTATAGAGAGGTATACCATCCTGTTTAACAATGAACAGAATAATGCATATTATCCGGTGCATTGGAAAACGGCGATGGTCCAACCAATCCCTAAGAGGGGCAAAGATTTCTCTAAGCCCTGTCTAAATGGGCTGAGGACAAAAATTTCATTCCTTATAACCAATTCGGTTTCAGGGCGGGGCGTGATACCATACGTCGAAACTCGTCTCGGATATCCAATGAAATAAATGCAGGAACCAATGTACGTATGCCTGCCTAGTTGATTTGGAAAAAGCCTTCGACACCGTATGGTTAGAAGGACTCTATTACAAGCTCAAACAGTTGGGCATAAGTAAACCAGTGTTATATATGATCCATGAAATGATGAAGGGTAGAAAGTTCGTTGTGAAAATTGTCAACGTGACTTCTACTCAAACATTCGAATTTAAAAATAGACAGGGCACAGTGAACTCGCCGATCCTTTTCAGCATTTACATCAGCGATCTGATAGTTTCTCTTCGCCAATCGATAGCGTACGGGGACGACTTAATTGCGTACAGATCAGGTCAAACGATCGACGTCATTGCTATTTTATTGCAGGGTGACTTCCACAAAATTCCTCAGTTCTGTGATGACTGGAAGTTGAAAATCATCCTCCAGAAATCAGAGACTGTATTATTCAAAACGCCACTATCTTGGGTCTTTAGGGACACCAGAAAGCACTGGCGAATTTACTCAATCCTTGGACCGGACGGGCGTCCACTGGCAAATAAAAGTGTAGTCAGATACCTTGGAATCAGTATCTATGTTTTGACAAAAATGTGGAAGCTGCTCTGGCAAGGGCTCGAGGGGCTTTCGCTCTGACAAGATGGCTGTTCCATAGCAGCCAGCTTGATTCCAGAGTGAAGGTAGCCTGCTTACTTTCTTACTTACCTAGGTGGCGCTACAATTCGTGGTGCACTTGGGCCGCCACCAACAAACGTCTCCAGCTGGCATGGTCTTTGGGCAGCTAGTTCCAGCGCCGCACGCCTAGTTGGTTAAGGTCCCCGTTCACCTGCGTGCGCCACCGCTGATGCGGCCGTCCTCTGTCGCGCCTTCCTTCCGGTGTGGATTCGAAGACTCTTCGGGTCGGAGCTGTATTTTCCATGCGCTCTACATGGCCTAGCCACCTTAGACGCTGTATCCGTAGACGTCGTACCAGGCCGATGTCGCTGTACAACCCGTAGTTCTTCGTTATATCTTCTCCTCCATACAACGTTTGAACAAACGGGACCATAAATAGTGCGCAGAATTTTTCTCTCGAAACGACCAAGGGCATCTGCATACGCTTTTGTTAAGGTCCAACCCTCTACGTCGTAGAGAGTAATTATTCTTAATTACAGGAAAAACTTGTGTTAATTTACACATTTTTGATATCTTAGGAATTCTTACAATATATTTTATTTCATTATGGTTTGAGTATATTTTCACTTTACACATAGATAATAATTCAAAAAACCGGCCAAGTGCGAGTCGGACTCGCGCACGAAGGGTTCCGTACTATTATGTATAAAAACGGCAAAAAAAGCATGTCTGTTGTATGGGAGCCCCATTTATACATATATTTATTATATTCTGTCAAAGTATTTGTTGTTAAAGCAGCAACAGAAACACATAATCAGTGACATTTTATTCTCACTTTTCGGATAGTTAAAATCTAGAATGTTGTAATTTTTAGAAAATACTAATTTTTTGAGTGATTGCCAATTTGGGTATAGACGTGGCAAATCGACTGAAACTGCTTTATTGAAATTAACTGGTGAAATATATAAAAGTTTAAACACTTCTCAAATACCATCAACATTATTTGTTGATATCAGTAAGGTCTTCGATATGGTTAATCATACTTTGCTATTCGATAAACTTTACAAAGCGGGTTTCAGAGGCTCCATTTATAAATGGTTTTCTTCTTATTTATCCAACCGTTATCAAGTTGTGAAAATTAGGAATGTTTACAGTTCTATAGACTTCTTAAATATGGGTGTTCCCCAAGGAGCAGTATTGGGCCCAATCCTTTTTCTATTTTATGTTAATTCGTTTTTCTTACAACCTTTTAAAGGCAAAATAACTGCCTTTGCTGATGAAACATCTCTTTTCCACTCAAACACTAACTTAATTGATAGTTTTGCAGATGTTAATAATGACCTAGATATGTTAAGGAGATGGTTTAATTATCATAAACTAATAATTAGCAACAAAACGAAGTACATGATATTTAATATCAATGGTACAGTTTTCAGAGACCTTCCCTTATATTATCATGCACCATTGTGTAATCGATTTGTTCTTGAAGATATAGTATTCAACAATCAAGAATGTTGCTCCTTGATTGAACACGTGGACAGTTTTAAATATTTAGGTGTTATATTGGACCAACAACTTTGTTGGAAAGACCATTCAATATATTTGAAACAGTAAATGGGGTTATAAGATAATTATTCCATCTCAGTATGCACTGCAATCTCTACCCGTTTTAAAATACTAAATGTATACTCGCACCGATATGGAACTAGCAAAAACATGTCCATGTCCGGAACTAAATGTATTATCGCACCGATATGGAACTAGCAAACCATGTCCATGTCCGGACCTGAATGCATACATACACATGTATGACATTCGTTCACGAAATGCGGTGCGGGCATTATATTCTTTCATTTCTTTTCTTCATTTCAGTTCAAGTGTGCTGTACAGTGTACACCAGAGACCTGCAGCGGTGCACCGCAACAACTAGTGCACCGCATACGAACAGTGTACTTTTCATACACGAGTATTAAAAATACCATATCGAAAAAGTTGCGGCGTTTTTTTACTCGTTCTTTATGCGTTACTTCTTCTGCGGTGGCAATAATACTCTTCGCATATTTGGTGTATCTACTTTTTACTCGTGTAAAAAGACACCGCGTAAAATAAGTGAACACAAAAACAACCCTCGAATTCCATGTAGTATTTTTGATATTCGGCGATCGCACACACACTTTGAAACAAACACACTCTGAAAGAATGAACCTTTGTGTGTTTTGCGTTGAGCAAGATAGAAAACACCGCTAGACAAAAATTTGAACAATTTTTTTTTCTGTTTGTGTATATTTATTGCAATTCAAGAAAGTCCATTATTTTTCATTATAATTAATATAACATAATACAGCTTACGCATAAACACGCGATCATAGCCAGTCGCGATACGTAGACCATGCACACACACACACTCGTATAACGTGCGGTGCCAATCTACCCTGTGCAAAAACAAGGGAGTAAAAAAAAAGAAACAAAACAGAATATGCAAGCCTGTGATTCAGAAAAATGAAAGAGTAATTTTTTGAGCATATCTTTCCTTATCGTGTATTTTTTTGATGGGCTAAGCCGGCACCCGCATACTTTGCGGTGGTTAAACACCGCAACCGCACATTTTGCGGTGTGAGTAACACCGGCACCGCATATAAAGCGAGTACACTAGTAATACTCAAAACAGGCACCGCTGCAGGTCTCTGGTGTACACCAACTGTTCGAGCTTTATCGCCACATCTCCATACTTTTGGGTTTCTTGAAAACTACGGGGTATAACTCATACCGTATGAGAAGCATGTTCGTTGCAATTATGTTTTTTTTTTTTTTCGTTTTGTACATATGTGATTGATGAATAAGGGTTGAATGGAACTATGGAACTCTTTTCGTTCAATTTGCGGATCGAGAGGACATGTGTCCGAGAGAGGACATAGTTCCGTGAACTATACATGTCCGGAACTACCCAACTCTACTTCGTAATGTACATATGTATGTATGTATGTATGTATACTTATACATAGCGTACAGATGTGTGAGTGTATGCACGTATGTATGTGATGCGTATGCACGTATGTACGTATCGGTTCGTATGTGTGCAAGATCGCTTGCTCCTTTTGCTCCTCTCCACCTGCCGCAACGTCGTGCGAAAGGGATGCTAGGCCAGCTGCGAGGACTGGTCGTGAGCAATGGCGCCACGCGATTGCCCTCACGCATCACCAATCGCGACACGCAAATTTGTGATTTCAATACCTTATACAACGAACGTGATATCCGCGACCAACGTAGGCAATAGGACACACGGTACGTCCGCGTACCGGGAACTGCTTAAAACCGTACCGGAGTTCTTCCCCGAAGATCACTCTCCGAGTACTTCGCCGAAGATTTCTCCCGAGTTCTTCGCCAATTCTCCCTCATGTGCTACTAGAAACAAAAAAAAAACAAAAATGCTGACCTTCTGCGGGCTGAACTCCACTCGTTCGCGTGTCAAGCGCGGTTCATGAGATACAGCCTGGTGACAGACGGACGGACGGACGGACGGACAGCGAAGTTTTAGTAATAGGGTTCCGTTTTACCTTTGGGTACGGAACCCTAAAAATGGAATGGTAGAGAAAACAGTTTTTTGTAGTGCGCGAATATCAGGATTATTAAGTATCAATGGACTTACAACATTCACCTTTGCAAGCGATATTGCTTGATTCGGAAATTATCATCCTATTTCTGGCCAACACAATCTCCAGTAAAACCACATCGTTTTGAACATCCTTCTTCTGAACTTTCAAAATTTCATATTGTCCTAGTCAGGACATTGAGCCTTTCCTGAATTCGCGAATTAATATTTATTTGTTCATTATTGTTGTCAAGTAATGCCTCCTCTTTAGACTCTAGCAATACAAAGTCTTCGTGGTCGGGTGTGCCGGCAATGAACTTCCATATTGTGCCAATGAAATTTATAGAACGGCTGGACAATACATGTGGCGTTCTTAAGTACTCCAAAAGTTTTTTAATCTCCATTTGATCGTGTTTTAATATTGGTGAAATATTTTTATCATTAAAAAGATCTAATAGATTATTGCTTTCATAACGAAAAAGGTCGTATTGTGTAAGATTGATTGAATGACACAAATAAACTGATCCAGATTGGATTGCTACATTCCCAGTAGTGTAGTCTATGATTTCTGAAGTCACAAGGACAGGAAGAAATAAGGTGTTACCGTAAATTATCTTTGTGAATAATGTTGCCATTACACAGTCTAACTGTAGTTTCTAAATCCTCAGAAATCGTAACCTCTTCATAAACTTAATTTATTTCCTAATCTCTAATCTCTTATTGATTTTCAAATAGGCTAATTCTCCTGGTTGGAATAACTTGTAAACTTTGTTTTTATTGTGGTAATTTAAGGTTTGTTGTTGTGCAGCCGCAACTGCTTCATGTATTTCTTTTAATAAGCTTTTAGGAGCCGAATGAATAATATCGATAGGACGTTTATTTGTTACAGAGTGCATTGAACAGTTGTATTTATATGTGCTGAGAATAAATAATTCAACTATGTCATCAATATTCTGTTGCTGTTTTACACATCTTGCGATTTCGACTAAAGTTGAATGCAGTCTTTCAACTTGTCCATTACTTTCTCTATAAAGCGTAGGGACAGTGTAATGCTTTGCGCGAAAGTAGTTTTCGATAACAAAGCGAATAGACTGCGAACAGAAGGTTTTTTCATTGTCTGTAACTAATATTTTCGTTTCCTTATAAAAGCTTAAGATTTCCATTAAGGGACCCTTTACATCGATTATTGATCTGGAAGCTGGTACTTTCCGCCAGTTGAAAAGATATCAAGATACAGAATTTCACCAATTTCAATGGGTAAGGGGGTTGGGCTAATTTTGTGGGATTTGGGGTTTCTATTGTATTTTGAAGACAAGCAAATTTTGCAGTTAAGGGTTATGGTTTTCAAATGTTTTCTTATATCCGGAAAATTTGAAGGTAGTTTTCATTTATAGATCTATGAGCACGGTTGTGTTCATTAATCGTAATCTCAATTTGATCGTTTGGGTTTGTTACATCAATAACCATTTTTTTCGTATGACGGAACTTAATACCTGGAAAATTTCTTTCTATTGCATCCTGGATTTCGGCCAAAACCGGTAAAGTACAAAATATACCGTTGACAACGTTAGGATTAATTGCTTCTTTTAAAGTCTGAATCAAATCATCAATAGTTTTAAAGTAAATAGTGTGACGAATCAGTTTTTGAAAAAGAATCTTGCGTTTGAGTCCAATGGTTCCAGACTTATACAAAATTAATTGGTTACGAAACCCATTAATTGGATGATTCACGGAAGGGATAGTTTGAGTTAGTGATATTTCGCTATGGACGGTTTCGTTGCTACTTGATAATGCATTCATTTGTTGGCGGGAGAGTGCATCGGCAACAAAGTTTGTCCTCCTTGGTTTATATTGAAAGGTAGGAGAAAATTCCTCTATAAAAGCTCTCCAGCGTTTTAGCTTTGTGTTGGGATGTTAGCGGTTGATGGTCTGTGAAAATTGTTATATTCTTAGCTCCATATAAGTAATTTCGAAGTGTTTGGAGTGCCCATACTATTGCTAACATTTCACGCTCGTTGGATGCATATGATTCTTCAGTTTTTGACAGCGTTCTTGACACCATGGTGATTGGTCCTCCGTTTTGCGAGAGAACGGCACCAATAGCTGTCGAAGGGCTGTCTGTCGTCAACTCGAATCCTTTCCTGTATTCAGGGTGTTGAAGAAGTACTTCTTCAGAAGCAAGTATTTGTTTAATTTTCTCAAATGAACGAAGAGCTTGCTCATTTAATTCAATTTTTACACTCTTGTTGGCTCCCACATGTTCATTCTCTCCACGTAGATAATTTGTTAGGGGCTTTGCAATAAGAGCATAATCCCTAATAAAACGTCTGTAATATCCAGACAAGCCAAGAAATGCTCGAAGTGAACGAAGAGACTGTGGGCGCTTGTATTGAAGAATGTCTTTGACTTTAGAAGGTGATGTCCCGATTCCCTTTCGTGATACCACAAAACCTAGGAATTCAACCTCTGTTCGAAAGAACTTTGTTTTATCAGGCGAAACCTTCATATTTGCATTGTTTAGTTTAATTAATATATCCCGAATGTCTCTCAAATTAGTTTCTTCGTGTTTGGAGAAAATGATGACATTTTACGTGATGACATCGGACATCGTTGTCATATGTACATCGATGACATCATCATTTGGCAAAAGTTGTTTAATGCCATTGGATATGGATATTGTTTCGAATATATTGGCTCGTTATTCTTGGTTCTTATGGTAGCTACAATATTCGTATTAAAGGGGAGACTTTCGTCAGCGTCTGCAAAGACCTTAGAATTCCTAGATATCATTTTGTTTAATTCATATTTAATATCATTAGGCACAGACTCAAAATTTGCGTTAATTAAATTAACGTTCTTACGTGAATGGAAAAGAAGTTTTTCTTCTCCCTTATCTCCCTTATATTCGCGTTAATAGTTGAATAGTTGCATCGAAAGAGGTCAACCCACTCAATATAAAAAAACCGTCAGTTTTCCCTAAAACATTAACTTTACATTTTTTCCAAATAATTTGGCCCCCGGTCACTGTCTCTACTTTAAAGGGTTTATCGATATCAACGAGGCCTCTAAGCTCATCGATTTTCCTAATGTAATTCTTGGAGGCTCCAGTATCGACAAGGATTTTCAGGGTTTTGCCCTTGTTAATTGGCTTTAAAATATATGGCAGTGAGGAGGCATTTATCCTAAAAAATTAATATCGTCTGTAACAATACTCTCAATTTCATGACTATTAATCTGAGACACAGGAGAACTATTATTATTCGGAGAATTCTTAATATCGGGATTGTAATCGCGTTCCACATAGTTTAAAGATTGTTGATGTTGACCGGAAAATCTACTATCTATCTATCTAATCTCTATTTCTCACTAATGGCTTGGAGTTACGAGTATGTGACGTTGATCTAAGTTGATTGAATACCTTTGGTTGATATTTGTTCCCGTTTTGTTGATGGTTAGCTGTTCTATTTGAATTATATTGGGACGTAGAAGGATCGATACTCATTGAAACTGTTCTTTGCGACCTTTGGTTCGATGAGTTTGACTTAGTTTGATAATATTATGGCTTATATGTTTCCTGACTCTTGGGATTTGCCTTAAAGGTCGAAAAGGCTGCAGCAAATTCGTATCTCTTATTATTACAACAGAGCTCTTCAGCTAAGGCAAGCGCTGATGGTAAATCGGAAGGCTTATTGGCAAATAAAATATCCCCAACTGGTTTTCGCAATCCTGATATAAAAACCGTCAGCGCATCATGCCTATACTTTTCTTTGAAAGCGGTTTGAAGCTGAATTGAATTTGAATATGTCATTGTCACTTTATTTGTAATAAGTGTAAGATGTTTTCTACTTGATCGTAAAATTGAGATACTGACAAGTTCCCTTGACGAAGAATAGACATCTCATATTCCAACAAGTTAAGTGGTCGTTTATCGGAATAAGTCGCATCTAATCGCGCTTAAATAGCATCCAAATTTAGCACTGTATTATAACTAGTGAGCACAGAATCAGCACCATCGACAATTTTATTCCGTATAATAACAACGGCTTGGTAGTATTTTGAAGAACCCTTAAATGGTTCATATATGGCTATGGCATTTAAAACTGCCTGCCTGTTACTGCCCGAAAATTTAGGAAGAGATTGAATCAAATCTAAAGACTCATTGCACTGTTTATTAGGGTCAATTGTTTCCCTTGAATAGGTTTTAACATTTGATTGCGTGTCGAGCGCATTTAATTTTTGTGTAATTTCGTCTAACTTCTGATTAAAAACCTGAAGAGTTTCACGATTATTTGCCTCGATAATACTGCAGACTGCGGCGGTAAACTGCTCTTGATTCATTTTATTTTATTTTAGGCAAGCAATAGCACAACACAAAAAATGGAGGAAAGAAAAAAAACACTACCAATTCGCGCACTGGGAAAAAAAAGTTTTTTCTACTTACATAAAAATGGTCATCTCAGATTGTCCTTTATTTTTTAGATTATTATTCGTTTCACTTTGATTGATCCTGTTTTCTTTTTTATTAAGAACTTTTGGGATCTTTACTTTCCTTATTGCACTTTGCCCCACGTTGGGCGCCAGTTAAACGACTGTTTTTGTCGGGAGTTTACTATGAACTGATTTATTATATCATTTCAGCTTACATCTAACCTATGCTACTTAACATTAAGTTCTTATTATCTAGAGGCATCTCTTGTGCCTGTGCCACTTGATATCGCCTTAGATTTGTGTTACGGGAAGCGTGTTGGTAGATGCTGGAAACCCGAACAGGTGGAATTTGCAGTGTTAGCAAAAGCGTTGCTGCGACGAGCTGTTTCGCGTTTGCACAGAAGCGATGCTGGAAACCCGAACAGGTGGAATTTGCTGTGTTGGCAAAATGATGATGATTGCTGGGAACATAAGATTATGTCCCATAACTTGCACAAACGGTTTCAGGCGTTCACACAATACGGCAGAGAAGATCATATATGCGATGTTAAGGAGACTTATTCCCCTAAAGTTGGCGCAGTTATAGGAGTCTCCTTTCTTATGGACCGGGCAAACGATGCTGAGATTCCATTCGTCGGGCATCCTTTCCTCTGACCATACCTTGCAAATGAGACGGTGCATGCACCTTACCAGCTCATCTCCAGCCGCCTTGAGAAGCTCAGCTGACAGGCCGTCTGCAGCTGCGGCTTTATTAGTCTTGATATCGCTGTTTTGATTTCGTCTAGGTCGGTGGATTAAGGTAATCTGCTACATGGCCTTAATCGGCCCATGATTGACTATGGATGTCCTGTTTGATTCAATGTGAGAGCCAGCTTGATAGAAAGGATTCGTGTGTTTGAGAGACAATGTCTAAGGACTTGTCTCTCCTTGCACAGGACACAAGAATCCGAGTACACACAGTTCTACCCCAACGAAGTTCTATACGATGGGGCAAGGATTGTGCGGATAGACAATTACATAAAAAAGCTGATTCGAGGTCACGATGCGAGGGCAATGACTTCGGTCAATAACGTGATCTCTGGGGCTTACTACCCCAACAGTATGTATCATGAGGGTGTGCGACTTAACGGCTTTGTCCCTCCGGAAGCATTTCTCTATTTAGATCATTGTGGGCTAATCCAGGATAGATTGGCGGTACCGCAAATCTTCTATGTGGCCCGTAATTACGTGGAGCGGCAATTCCTCTACTAACCTGACGACATGATCTGCGAGCCCGAGCGCCTCAGGTCTTGCAGATCGATTTCAAATAAAGATCGAAGAACCGTTGTTCGGCAGCATCAGGGCTTTTGCTGGCTGGAGATGACTCCGCGGACGTCTTGAGTTAAGTAAGCCTCTTTAAGGCAACAATCGCCAACACCAATGGCATTCATAGGGTAGGTAGGTAGGACGCCAAGTCCGTCATTAGTCAAAAGTGTTGTAGTTAACGTCTAGAGTGTTCCTATTTCAATACATATAAATACATATAGTTATATGTAACGAACTCGCCTCCACCTTTCAACCGTCATTCTCACCACACTTGTTGTTTGACAAACCAAGCGACAAGTGGCACGATCGATTAGATGGCAGAACAGTTCAACATACAGCTTATCTGGGTACCGGGACACAGCGACATTCCAGGAAATGAAAAAGCCGATACACTCGCCAAACAAGGAACGACGCTACAATCAATCATGGCTTGTGAGGGAATACCCCTTACAACCATTAAATATAATCTGACTAATCTCGTCAGGGCCGAGACGATCCTGAGATGGACCCAGGGACATACCTGCCTCATCACCAGGCAAATCTGGCCTCGGCTTGATAGTCAACGGACAAGGAGTAAAATCTCCCTAAAAAGAACTGACATCTACAAAGTCATTGGGGTCATCACAGGACACTGCCTCATTGGCAGTCACGCACAGAAACTAGGAATAGTTCCGAATGATTTCTGCAGAAGCTGTGAAGACGAGGAGGTGATCGAATCCATTCACCACCTTCTCTGCGCCTGTCCAGCACTCTGCAGAATCAGATACCTAGGCTCTTACTTCCTTAATGATCTAACAGATGTTCTGATCTTCTTAACTTCCTAAGAAGCACAAAATGGTTCCACGAATATGGGGGCAAGACCCCCTCGTATCTGCACAACGGGCCTCCCTTGCCTATGTGTATTCTTCTCAATTCTGGGAAGTCTACGATCCCGGTCGGTCGGTTCTTTGACTTCCTTCTTTTTCATGATTGACAGACGTCAATCCTTTCACGGGGGTTCCTATAAACTCGGCCATCCTGCAACATTCCTCGGCCTCGAGGAATAGTCAACCCCTTAACATCTTTCTTATTCTATTTAGCTGTTACTTTTGTCATTGGATTCATCTTCGTCTTCATTATTGTCGTCGTCACCTTTACCATCTTCACGTAACCATCTTCTTCGTCTTGTCTGGGTCTTTATCTTGGATTTACTGGGACTTCTAGTCAAATTTGTTATTAGAGTTCTTGAACGTCAGGGGTTTTTATCATTGTCGCATTTGGTTATTTGTCCATCAGGTATTTTTGTATTCCAGATAGTTCAAGTCACTAACGGATGTTTCTTCTTCAGAGGTTTCATAATCTTCACCGCCCCAGGGCTTCATATGGTCCGCTGAGGTCGTTGTCGTTCTCGGTCCTTCTTGGTTCCCAATCTTAGGAACTCTGTAGCGTTCATTGGGCGAGACATGTGTAATACGATAAGGTCCCATATGTTTCGGATACAGTTTTAAACCAGGACGAAATTGAGTGCGCTTAACTGCAACCAAGTCTTTCATAGCATATTGGCGAGCGGCTTTCCGTTTCTCGTTGTAGTCACGAGCGTTCTCCTCTTGAACCAAACGTATACTCTCACCGGCATCTTCTCTCACACAGTTACGGTCCTCATCAAAAGCCTTAAGGATTTCCTCGTCTACATACCTTTAAATATTAGCATCGGTCCTTGTCTTCATCTTAATATATGTTAGTACCTCGAACGGACTTCTTTTAACAGATCGTTGATGGCAAAAATGACAAATGTGTGACAAAAAAAAAAAAAAGCAATTAAAATAAAATGATATTCTACAAATGTAACAGTGATACATTTTATTTCATCAAAATCGCAGCAATAATCTATGAAAAAACAATTGCACAATTTTCATACTTTAGCGCCAAAAGTTGTCACACTATTTTAGTTCGCATTGTTTTGGGGAATTTATTCCCCACACATTACACATTACACATTAATCTACGGAAAGTTAAGTGTTATTGCATTGTTCACCCTAATCCCTTGGATGTAGCTGCAAAATTTGCGTCTTCTTGTGCTTCTTACCAATCAGTTTCCTAATTTTTTCAACCAACCGGCCTGAGTTTCACAAGCAAGCACAGTCAAGATAAAAGCCAAGGAAATAAATATGTTGAAGAAATGTAAATACACATCTTGAAAATTTTAAGTTGATTACTGAACTGCGGGAGGATTGTCGTTCAAGTGATACATACAAACATGAGAAGCCTTTATCCAGGAACCGTAGACCACCAAAGACCGGATCAAAGGACTATCAGGTGAGCTGCTCTACGACCCCACTAATGATGGACGACCCATAGCTTGCATAATGATTAATAACACCATTAAAGTCATTTCCATTTCAGAATATACATACGAATAAGGACCTGGCAGCTGCCATTATTCAGCTATCCACTGCGGAAGGTAGATCAGATGCCGTAATTTGCTCAGCCTACCTAGCGAGCGACTCCATTGATCTCAGCTTCACACCACTGCAGGATCTCCTAGACTACTGTGGAAGAAGAGGCTCTCAAATCATCATTTGCTGTGACGCCAATACCCACCACACAGCATGGGGAAGCTCGGGCATTAACAAAATAGGTGAGTACCTGTTATAATTTATTTGCAAGAACAACCTCAATATCATAAACCGGGGAAATCTTCTTCTTCTTAGTGGGCGCTACAGTTCGGGGTGAACCTGGGCCTCAACCAACATGCCCCTCCATTTAGTATGATCTTTTGCTAGCCTTTTCCATTGCCGCACACCCAGTTGGCTGAGGTCCCCGTCCACCTGTGTGCGCCATCTTAAGTGCGGCCGTCCTGCTTCTTCGTCCCTCGGGGTTGGATTCAAAGACTCTCCGGGCTGGAGCTGAGGTGTCCATTCGCCCTACATGGCCCAGCCATCATAGGCGCTGAACCCGCAGTCTTCTCCTCCATCCCCCGTCTGCGTTTATAGGCCAAAAAATCACGCTTAAAATCTTTCTCCCGAACCGACCATCCGCTTTCGATAGTGTCAATGCTTCTGCGCCGTACAACAGGACCGGGGTGATAAGGGTCTTATATAGAGTCAACTTTGTAGTTCGGGAGAGAGCTCTATTACTCAGTTGTCGCCTGAGCCCAAAGAAACAGCGATTGGCAAGAGTGATTCTGCGTTTGATTACGGAACTTATGTCGTTGTTCCAGGTCGCTGCGGAGCCAAGGTAGACGAAGTCCTTAACTACCTCGAACTTATATCTGCCAATACAAACGTTCTGGCCAAGACGTCGGTGGTGGGCATCCTTTTTTGATGACAGCATATATGTATTTAGTTTTGCCCTCGTTTACCGCCAGACCAACTTACGCCGCCTCGATCTCAATACTCGCAAAAGCCTCATTGACATCTCGCTGTGATCTACCTATTATGTCAATATCGTCGACCTATGCAAGGAGTTGCGAGGATTTGAAATAGATTGTGCCTCTTGTATTGGCCAGTGATTTTTGCACAATTATTTCCAATATGGTGTTGAAGAAATCACACGACAGCGCATCGCCCTGCCTAAATCCTTTTTTGACATCAAAACTATCGGTAGGTGTTCACCGATTCGGATGGAGCAGCGAGCATTCTCCAAAGTCATCCTGCATAGTCTGACGAGCTTAGCAGGTATGTTAAAGGTAGACATAGCGTTGTATAGCTCCTCTCTAATTACGCTGTTGTATGCGGCTTTGAAGTCGACAAATAGGTGGTGAGTGTCAACTTGAAATTCATTGGTTTTTTCCAGGATCTGCCATGGTGCGAAGATTTGGTCGATGGTGGACTTCCCTGGCCTGAATCCGCACTGATAAGGACCTATCAGCTTATTTACAAAAGGCTTCAGGCGTTAACACAAAACGGCAGAGAAGATTTTGTAGGCGATGTTAAGGAGACTTATTCCTCTGTAGTTGGCGCAATCAGAGGGGTCTCCTTTCTTGTGGATCGGGCATACGATGCTGAGACTCCATTCCTCGGGCATGCTTTCCTCCGACCATATCTTACAGATGAGCTGGTACATGCACCTAGCCAGGTCATCACCAGCTGCCTTGAAGAGCTCAGCAGACAGTCCGTCTGCGCCAGCAGCTTTATTCGACTTGAGTTTCGATATGGCAATCTTAACTTCGTCGTAGTCAGGGGGACGGAGTTGTCTGCGGTCTTCGTCGATTAGAAATGGATCATTCTGCCTGACAGCGGTTTATTGACTTACATCGCCGTTATACAGTCTGCAGAAGTGGTTTTTCCATATTCTCAGCATTGACTGCGCTTCCCGTTCTCATTCCTACAGGCTCCCGGTCTGGCATTATAACCTTGGCATGTTCGCTTTATCTGTTGACAAAACTTTCGAACGTCACGCCTGCAGTAACGCCTCTCCAAATCCTCAATCGCGCGCTTCTCGTGCTCTGTCTTCTTTCTTCTAGGAAGCTTATTCTCCTCCCTTCTTTTTAACTCGTGGAGCTCACGAGCTGCTTTTGTTCTTTTATGCAGCGAGGCCTTATATGCATCCTGCTTCGCTGTATGAATCCTCCTGCAGTCGTCATCGAACCAGGTGTTTCTTCGTGGTGGAGCCTTGAAACCCAAAACTTCGGATGCAGAGCTTTTCAGGGCTTGTTTGCAAAGGCTCCACTGCTGTTCTATTGATAGTGTGGAGGATTCAGGTGTATTGGAGAGCTTAAGAGAGACGGGGTCGGTATAAGCACGAGCGGTTTCTGGCGATATTAGCTTTCCGACGTCATAACTTAGCATTCTTACTCTACTCCGTTGCGTACGTGATATCCGTAAGCGCATCTTGGCTACTACAAGATAGTGGTCCGAGTCGATGTTAGCCCCTCGGAAAGTTCGAACATCAAGAATAGTGGAGGAGTGTCTGACGTCAATCGAAATGTGATCAATCTGGTTGGTAGTCGATTGATCAAAAGACCGCCAGGTGCCCTTGTGTATATCGAGGTGCAGGAAGCGCGTACTGGCTAGAAGGAGATTTCGCCCCGTAGCAAGATCAATCAGCCTGTGTCCGTTATCGGAGGTGGTGTCGTGTAGGCTATATTTGCCGGTGACTCGTTCAAAGATGCTTTCCTTGCCCAGCTTAGCATTGAAGTCTCCTAGTTTAATTTTGATGTCATAGCTGGGACATTGGGCATACGTTCTGTCTAGGAGATCGTAGAACTTATCTTTGGCGGAGTCATCCTTGTCTTCCGTGGGGGCGTGGACGCAGATCAGGCTGATGTTAAAAAATTTAGCCTTGATACGGATTGTTATGAGGCGTTCACTCACGTGCCGAAAGCTTAGGACTTTTTACCTTAGTCCACCTCGAACAACAAATCCGCATCCAAACAATCGTTGCCCTCTCTCCCTATATCAGTCGCCGTAGAAAATTTCGCAGTTTTATACCCGGTCCATTCCATCGCATTTCCTGAATGGCGGTGATGTCCGCTTTATAGCGGTCTAGGGCGTCCGCAAGTTGTTCGGATGCACGTGACCTGTTTAGGGACCTAACAATCCACATACAAAGCCATCAATGTCCTTTTTTCGTGTTTTGCTAGGGTTGTCAACATAAATCCGGTCCGTTATATCCGAGGCTTGTGGTTGTTTCGGAGCTTGTGGCTTTTTTTACGGTTACGGCTTACTAGGCCGTAGCCCAACCGACTGATCCTATTTCTTGGCGCAAGAGGCTCGCCATTTGCCCTTCCCCGTCTGCAATTTCCATAGGAAATCTCCAGATGGCACCACGAGGAGGTGGAGATAGGACTTACTAACAGTGCCGCAAGATGTTCGACTGCGGTGGCTCTTCTCGGTTTTTAGCAGGCCAGCATCCGTCGGATAGATGCTACCCCTACGAGGCCTTTGTTAGTCCTTTACCATCCAAACCGGGGAAATAGTCCCACCTTTATGAATAGAATTAGAGAAGAGGTACTAGACCTCACCCTAAGCACTCCGTTCATAGGCAACTCTATCCTAAACTGGCATGTCTCAACAGAAACATCGATGTCAGATCATCGACAGATCTGTTTTGGCATAAAAGAAGGAAATAGAACTACCAGAACATACAGACAACCGAGAGCGACAGATTGGGACACATATAACCTAGAAATCGCACAATCGATCGGAAACTGTCCCAATAGCATCAGAGACATAGACAGCCTCGAACTCAGCTGTGACAGCCTTAATGCTACCATCCTATCTACCTCTCACAATGCTTGCCCAGAGAAAGTCAAGTCAGGCAATCGTACCACTCCATGATAGAACAGCAATCTGGCCAAGCTAAGAGCACTGACCAGAAAACTGTTCAACAGAGCTAAACGGACTGGTGACTGGACACAGTACCGTGCCTCACTCACCAACTACAACCAAGAGATTAGAAGAGCCAAAAGAGACTCATGGAAAAAGTTCTGCAGTAGTCTATCAGACATACAGAGCAGCGCTCGCATCCACAGAATTCTTGCCAAAGAGCACACTAACCAAATTGGACTGTTGAGGAGAGCAGATGGCACTTACGCGGAGAATGTTACAGAAGTACTCAGAATTTGAACCAGTACGCACTTCCCAGGCTCCAACGTCAACATAAACAGGGAGGTCTGGAAGAGAGCACGAACAATTTTCCACGAGGGAAGCATAAAGTGGGCCATTCATTCTTTTGACCGTACAAATCCCCGGGGGAGGATGGCAACTTCCCGGCCCTCCTTCAAAAAGGAAGTGCGCTAACTAGCCCTATGCTTACCAACGAGCAGGACAGAGATAACGGTAAAACACATTCCCAATGTAGGCCGTAGTCCCACAGACCTACCTAAGTCTTACAGACCGATAAGCCTTACCTCTTTTTTCCTAAGAACAATGGAAAAAATGTTGGATAGGCATATCAGGGACGGCGCCCTGAAAAGATCACCACTTCACAAAAACCAATATGCCTACCAGCCTGGGAAATCGGACACGCATGCTCTTCAGGAGCTAACAGCCCGGTTCAACAAATCCCAGAGCGTTAAAGACATTGCGATAGGTTGTTTTCTCGATATTGAGTGTGCTTTCGACAACACCGTCTACACCCAAACAAAACGCTGCATCCTCAGCACAGGGGTCGATAACACCACATGCAATTGGATCCAACACATGCTTAGCAGTAGGAAAATAAACACCTCACTAGGCAATGATAAAATCAGCACACTGGTGCATAAAGGTTGCACTAAAGGTCAACCCTAGGAAAAGCACTATAGTCGCCTTCACCAAAAGGAGAAATAGGCACAAGCTTACCAAACCTACCCTCTTTGGTGAAGCGATAGAATTCTCAAAAGAAGTCAAATATCTAGGGATAACTCTAGACGAAAAGCTCACTTGGAACTCTCACATTACAAAGACCATTGAGAAAGCGAGGATCTCTTTATGGACCAGCAAAAGTCTCACTGGCAAAAACTAGAGCACAAACCCCAAATGTCCCGCTGGCTATATACAGCAATCACCAGACCAATTCTCACATATGCTGCGTCCGTCTGGTGGCACACAACAAAACAAGTAACAGTGCAAGCCAAGCTCAACGGATCGTAAAGACTAGCTTGCGTCTGTATTACCGGGGTCATAAGAACAACCCCCACAGCAGCATTAGAAGTCATCACAGACCTGCCGCCTCTTCATCTCCAACTGAAGAAAGAAGCATATATCATGATATCCTTACCGAAATAAACAGGCATAAAATCCTAAAGTTATCTCTCACAGACAACTGTCTCCCCAGATACAACTTCAGCCAAAACTGCAAGGTTACATTCCCCAACCAACAAAACTGGGAACATAATAGACCCTCCTTCAATCGTGGATCCTACGTGTGGTACACAGATGGCTCCAAAACGAACGAAGGCGTTGGGGCTGGAGTATACGGAGCAAATACAGGCACATGCATATACGTCAGCATGGACAGATATAACTCTGTTTTTCAAGCAGAGATATTTGCTATAGAACTCTGTCTCAGAGAAAATATAAATAGAAATATATTTAACAAAAACATTTACATTCTCTCTGACAGCAAGGCTGCACTTCTGGCCCTCAAGAGCTATGAAATCACTTCCAAACTGGTATTGAACTGTATACAGCTACTTCACCAGCTGGCCTGCACAAACAGAGCTCATCTCATTTGGATACCTGGACACAGCGGCCATACAGGCAACGAAAAGGCAGACCTACTAGCAAGGAAAGGCTCTGCATCACCATTTATGATGCCACGGCCTTTCTGCGGCATGCCCATCAGCACCACCAAATGCTGCATAAACAATTGGTTAAGGAACACGACGGATTACTACTTGTTACAAACGAAAGGTAGCAGACAAGCCAAGTTGTTCCTCCCAACTACATCTCTCAGAAGAACGAAACAACTCCTCATGCTTTCGAGGAGTCAGATTCGCTTAATCACAGGTTTCCTTACTGGACACTGCCCAGTCAACAAACACCTCAAAACAATGGGCATTATACAAGAAGACACTTGCAGAATGTGTAATGAAGACGAAGAAACAGCAGAGCACATACTATGCCACTGTAACTGCCTTGTCATCGTCACTAAGGCAAGTATTATCTTGAAGCAGAAGCATACTAAGTTTTATCACTAACTCAGGATTCTTGAGTGAACTGTAAGTGGGGGACATCACAATAGGCCCACTCGTGGCCGCAGTGATCAGGCGACTTTGTCCCACCCCCGTACCCTCTCTAACTCTGACTCTATCATGAGAAAATGTTCCCGGAATCTGTTGCGATTAGATCACTCCATTGTGGCGATTGCCGCGGAATGAGCTGCGGGCTATCATATCATATGTGGTTGCAGTGTTGTTCTCGCTTCATAAGAGGTCACTCCATCTCGATTTCTTCGGGAGAAATATACTTAGAACTGCTTAGGTATTAAATTGTAAAGCAACACCAAACCATTAATCACTCTAAAGACATCATGTGTGCTTTTTGAAATACTAAATCATCTAACAATCGGTTTATGCTCAATATGCAGTCATGAAGTTAAGTAGCTTGCCGCCCGTCATCCTTTTACGAACTACCTTCAGTTGCACACACATAAGACGGGACTTGGTTTGAAAAATGACATGAAATCATTAATTTTACAATTCCACCGTTAGCTACACGGTCTTGGTGACAGTTCGTCACATCCCCCGGGATTTTGCACCGATTGTGGATGTAGACGGAACACGAATAAGGCAATCCCCCAGTGTCATGACATCCTCGTTTACTCCGCAATATTTTTCTTTATTTTTTTTTTTTTTTTCGTATTTTGCATTTTTCATCATTTTCGTCATGTGTTGCCAACTCCTAGCCCTGTAGTGGGTGGACGGGGAAGCGGATAAGTTCATTCAGTAGATTCTTCATATGTTTATTCAGTTGAATGCAGATTTTTTTCAACACGCGTGTAGTGAGCGTTAACGTAACACGAATGTAAGTGACACATCGACCATGAAAAATGATGTGATACAATGTCATTTTGAAGTTGCTCCCTCTTCCTATCAGCCCATCATGATATCAGGACATGTATATTCTAACGTGAATGTAAAGTGTGCTTAAGTGGAGGGGTGTGATGATGATAGTTTGAAAGGATGCAGAATTTGATGGGTGAGGGTATGTGGAAAATTGAGTCGACGACGTCGTGGTTTTACTTTGAATGATGTTCTGCTGGAAGGCTTTGAGGTTAATCATATAGGATTTTAAGGTCAAATATCAAGGCGTGGCATACTGGAGTATAGTTGACTTTAATTTAACTTAAGAGATCATGGGTATTTGAAATGTGAAAAATATATATATCATAAAAGTGATACAGTTTTAATTATCAGTTTTGATATTGACTGGATGATTGGACTAGGATTTGCCAAATGAAATCCAGTATTTTGTACAGAGTTTTTGCCCTTTTTCAAATAGCTTCATACATAATTCCATTGGTGTAGAACCTTAGTGGTTCATCGGCGAAAACTTGGCCACATTATTTCAGCGGCTATTTCATCGGCCACTTTTTTACCAGCAAGAGAAACCTGAAACAAATGGTAGTCAGATCGTGCAAGATTCGGCCTATACGGTGGATTTGTTCCAAGACATCGTAGATGTGTGCCGCTCGGCACTCTCATGATGGTATAAAACAAAACTGCTTTATGGTTTCCCAATTGTTTTTAAATCATCGAAGTCTTGACAGAAAGTCAGTATCATACTCCGCGGAAGAAATGAGTCACTTTAGGTTAGGTTAGGTTAATGTGGTAGGCATAAGCCACACGTAGGCCGAAGTCGGCCCATTGTGATACCACCTGGATCAAGTTACCCTGATCCGCTACCTGAGAACCAACCGGTGGTTCTAATGATGCGATGGTGTTGAGCTATCTTTTGGTTTGCTAGCTCACTTAAATTGTCAAAGAAGGGCACGCCGAGGTAGATCCTCATGCGATTCGCAAAAGAGGGACATGAGCAGAGGAGGTGGTGTATTGATTCCTCCTCCTCCTCGTCCATGCAGCCGCGACAGAAATCATTGGAGGGTAGCCCTAATCTGGCGGCGTGTTTTCCGATGATGCAATGACCTGTAATGACACCCACTAGAGTACTTAAAGTTGCCTTTTTGGTTGCCACTAGGTCCCTGGTTCGTCCTAGGCTTAACTTAGGCCACAATTGTTGGGTGATAAATGTTGGGTGATTGGTGTATCTACATATGTATTTGAGGGTTGGTAGGCTGAGTGTGCTTGACCCTTACTTTGCGAGTTCGTCGGCCGCGCAGTTTCCTGGAATATCCCTATGCCCGGGAGCCCACAGTACTTTAATATTGAACTGTTCAGCCATCTCATCTAGAGATAGGCGACAGTTAAGAGATGTCTTTGATTTGTGGGTTACCGCTGCCAGGGGCCTTATCGCAGCTTGGCTGAGTCGCTTTACGCTTGAACAACTTTGGAAAATATTGAAAACTTATTTCCAAAGTGAGTGCGTTTTTTGAAGTTTTGGCCGAAATGAAACATCATCGCGACTGCTGTACGCAAGTTTGTCCAAAAAGTTCGTGAGACTGGTATACTAGTGGGCAACACTAAGATTTGACGCACTATCTTGAGGAGAATTCTGCACAAAGATCTCGGATTATTCGCCTTCAAGGTCCAATTGGCGCAGCGATTGAAGACGATCGACCATCCGCTTCGTTATCGTTTCGTAGTTTGTGCCTTAGAGCAGTTTAAGCTAGACAATGATTTTGGGTGAAAAATAATCTTTTCTGACGAGGCGCATTTTTATCTTGGCGGCTACGTTAACAAACAAAATTGCACGAAAAACCCGCACGTTATTGTCGAGAAGACAATGCATTCACAGAGAGTGGCAGTTTGGTGCGGATTGTGGACAATTTTTCTTCGAAAATAAGGTTGGGGACAACGTTTCGGTCAACGGTGGGCGTTACAGAGCCCTGTTAACCGACTCTTTTTTACTAAAATTGAAGACGTGGATATGGACGACCTCTGGTTCATGCAGGATGGCACACCATGCCACGCAGCCCATATCACAATCGATCTTTTGCGCACCAAATTCACAAATCGTGTTATCAGCCGTCTTGGCGATGTCAATTGCCTGTCTCGGGGCTGTGATTTGACCCCGTTGGACTTTTTTTGTGGTGAACTGTGAAGGACCGATGTTATGTCAAGAATCCGGAAACGATTCGAGTACTTTAGGCCAATATCATCCAAGCAATCCGTGAGCTACAGCCCGAAACCATCAATAAGGCTTTGGAAAATTCCGGTGACAGAATGCGCTACTGCGAAGCCAGCCGAGGCAGCCACTGGAACGACATTGTATTTAATAATAAAGGCATAATATATGGAAAGGGGTTAAATTTTGTTTGGGGGTGGCCGTGGTGCAGTGGTTAACATCATCGACCGCCGAGCGGGAAGGTTTATGGTTCATAAACAATAAACTTTTTCTTCATAGCCAAGAAAAAGTAATTCCTATACGGACAAAAAGTATGCAACGCAATTGTGAATGGAAAGTGACCAGAAGTACTGCTTGCAGGCATAACACTCACAGTATATGGCCAACCGAAATTCATCCTCTGCGTATGCAATACTAAAAGTGCTTGAACGAATTACTTCGGACTATAACCAACGCGGAATTTGGTCGGCTCTCGTCCTATCTAAGTCTAGGACAACCACCCCTGAGAGTAGTGAACGAACATCAACGACCCCAACCACTGCACTCCGTTCAGGTTGTGTGTGTCAACACATCAGAAGAGAATATAAAAACTCTTGAACCTGCGCGAGATGAAAAAAAAAAAAAAAAAAAAAAAAGAAAAATGTTGTTCACTTTATTTCATTTTTAAATAGAAACTTGAATTTGACCCACCCTGTACTACAGGGGGTTTCGTCAGAATCCCGCTGAGCAGAAGTACCATGAAAACACGTGCGATTACATGGCTGTTGTCGATAAATTGTACCAACTCATCATGGACGATTTCCCTCCAGTCCTACCAAACACTCAGCATCCATTTGTATACCGTCAATCCACGCTTTGCCATTTGTGGAGACTTTTCAGCTTTTGATAGTAATCATTTACGTTAGATATTTTCATATTTAATTTATTATGCTTTGATCGTAGTAATTCGCTACTAAATGATTCAGTTGCGTTAAGTTTCAGTAGCATTCCACTTATCATGATTCGGTGAATAATGTAGTTTCCAAAAATCCAGCCTAATCATATATGTATGTATATACATATGTTGGCGTGTAGCCAAGCTTCTCTTAATCACCCATGTTGTGTGTGATTTATTTTGAAATTAATTGAAATTAAAACCAAGACAGACGATTTGGGTACAATTTATTTGCTTGCTAAATGTTGCCAATCTGTACGGCGGCCAAAATCCAAGTGGACGAGCAAGCCACTCAGCAGCACCCATCAACCCACCCACGCATTCTACCGAAGTTACATTATAATACTTGCTGTGTTAGGCGGGGAGACACCAATCCTGAAACCTCCGTGATCGCGGATCTGAAAAGTTTTGATAAAAATGAAAAGTCTACACTCAGGGGAATAAGATGAGCTTGGTCGGCGTGGATGTAATTAGCTGAAAATATGTTCAAATAAATTTTATGTTATTAAAAGGCCGGATTTTTTCTAAAAATCTGTATGGAATTTCGCACAGACTAACTTAAGACGGATTACGGTCTTTTAATAATACAAAATTTATTTAAACATATTTTCCGTTTTTACATTTAAATTGTTTCTTAATTTAGTCTAAATATTGTTAACAACGAGAGCACCGTGGGGCAGTGGGTAGTGTGTTGGCCTCTGACGCCGATGACTCGGGATCGAATCCCGACACAGCCATGTCATCGAACGTGTTTTTCAGGGTGTTTCTCCTCAGAGGGGCTTTGACAAAACCCCCTGTAGTAAAATTGTCATGAAAAGCTTCTCGAAATTCGCCGTTCGGAACCGGAAATAAACTGTAGGTCCCTTTCACCTATGTGAAAATGAAATCACACACAACATGGGTGATTGAGAGAAGCTCGGCTCAGGTTCTTCATGGACTGTAACGCCAGCATACATACATACATTGTTAACAGTCAAAAAACATCTCTGGGCTGCTGCACTGCTATGCAGTAATATTGTTAAGTTTAACGTATATGTTGATAAGTTCTTAAACATAAACTCCCCTAAGCCGTTCTTTTGAGACTTTAATGCCGACCAGAATTTAACAATGTCGTCCTCAAAATCTGCAATTAAATCTCGTTTATAATGAATAAACTGCACTTAATTCACGAATACATCCACTGTAATATGGAAATGCGTCAACAATGCATGATACACCTTGAAGGCCAACATCATTTCGGATTTCTTTTGGATTCATGTACTTTAAAAACTCTATTTTACCTTGACTTTAAAAATCAAAACGTTTTCTTATTTGTCTAAGTAAGCTAATGTAATAGCTTCTGCAACAAGTCCTCACAAAAATACAAGAAATGGCTTTTCGCTCTTGTTAGAAGTGATAACGCTCTCCCAAACCCAATGACCCCAAGCATACTGCACATAACAGAAGGCTTTGGTTATTGTACAACTGTACTAGTGTTATTAAAACGCCTGCACAATTACCGTATCTTAATCCGATTGAGCATATTTGGAATCATTGCGACCACATATTTTTATCAACAAAAACCAGTTACAGAAAGCTTTGGAGGGGGAATGGTTAAAGATTGATCCTGAGTACACGAAGACTTGGGCCATGTCTATGCCAAATCGTCCAAGAGAAGTTATATGACGAAAAGGTAGAGCAACAAGATATTAGATTCTGGTTAAATCACTTACTTACTTACTACAGTTCGGGGTGAACCAGGGCCTCAACCAACAAGCCTTTCCAGCCGACACGATCTTTGGCCAGCCGCTTCCAGTGCCGCACGCCCAGTTGGTTGAGGTCCCTTTCCACCTGTACGCGCCACCTTAAATGCGGTCGTCCTCTGCTGCGTCGTCCCTCGGGGTTGGAGTCGAAGACTCTTCGGGCCGGAGCGTTGATGTCCATTCGCTCTACATGGCCCAGCCATCTTAGACGTCTGCACTCATCATCAAACCAGGGGTTTCTCGACGGTGGTGGCTCGAAACCGAGTATATCTGAGGCGGCCTCTCTAATGGCTTTCTGACAACGACTCTACTGCTGTTCTATGGTTTCTGCAGAATTCTCTAGACATGCATCGGGTGATAACGAATGAAAACCGAGCGAGACCAATAAACATGTTGCCGATGCATGTACAGAGAGTCACAATGTACATAATTGATAATTTAAAATAAAGAAGAATAACGATAGTTTGTAATAGAATAATAGTTTTCCAACACCACAGGTGAAAGGGACATACAAATTAATGCCGATTCCGAACGGCGTGAGTTGAGAAGCCTTTTCAAGGCAAGCATACTACGGAGGGTTTTGGCAGTACCCCGCCGAGGAGGGACGCAGCGAAATAAATCTTCGATGGCGTTGGTGTTATCGGGATTCGAACTCGCTCATCGTGCGTCAGAGTCCAACTCACTAACCACTGCGCTACGACGCCCTCTTCCTCCTGCACTCATCATCCAACCAGGTGTTTCCTAGAGGTGGAGCCTTGAAGCCCAAGACTTCATATGCAGTGCGGTTCAAGCACGAACGGCTTCTGGCGGTAGTGGCTTCCTGAGAAGCTACGACGAAGATCGCAGAGAATTCCGTTCCCTTGACCTCGACGAAGTTAAGATCACCGTATCGAAACTTGAGTCGAATAAAGCTGCTAGCGCAGACAGAGACTCTCTGCTTATCTCTTCAAGGCAGTTGGAGATGACCTGGTTAGGAGCATGCAGCAGCTCATCTGTTAGATATGGTCAGAGAAAGGCATACCCGAGGAATGGAGTCTCAGCATCGTATGCCCGATTCACAAGAAAGAAGAGCCCTCTGACTGCGCCAACTACTGAATAAGTCCCCTTAACAAAATCTACAATATCTTCTCTGCTATTTTGTGTGGACGCCTGAAGCCTTTTGTCCATCGCCGACCAAATCTTCACACTATGGCAGATCCTGGAAAAACTAATGAATTTCAAGTCAACACCCTCTACCTATTTGTGGATTTCAAAGCCGCATACGACAGCGTAATTAGAGACGAGCTATACAACGCTATGTCTACCTTTGACATCCCATCCCTGCTAAACTCGTCAGACTAGGCAAGATGACGTTGGAGAATGCTCGCTGCTCCATCCGAATCGGTGAACACCTTACCGGTAGTTTTGATGTCAAAAAAGAATTCACGCATGGCGATGCGTTGTGATGCGAAGAGATGCGATGTGATTGTATGATGTGTGTGATTTCTTCAACATCGTATTAAAAATGATTATTCAAAAATCACTGGCCAACACAAGAGACACAATTAATTTCAAATCTTCGCAACTTCTCGCGTACGCGGATGACATTGACATAATCGGAAGAATACAGCGAGATGTCAATGAGGCAGTTGACTCTATGTATACAATACCCTTATTATCCCGGCCCTGCTGTACGGTGCAGAAGTATGGACACTATCAAAAGCGGATGAGAAGGTCCTTGGTCGGTTCGAGAGAAAGATTTTGCGCGTGATTTTCGGGCCTATAAACGCAGACGGAGAATGGAGGAAAGATTAAACCGCGAACTTTACGGGCTGTACAGGGACATGAGTCTAGTCAGGCGTATACGGATTCAACGCCTAAGATGGCTAGGACATGTAGAGCGAATGGACACCACAGCTCCATCCCGGAAGGTCTTTGAATCCAAACCCTAAGGGCGAAGAAACAGAGGACGGCCGTACTTAAGATGGCGCATACAGGTGGACGGCGTCCTCAGCCAACTGAATGTGCGGCAATGGAAAAGGTTAGCAAAACATCGTGCTAGTTGGAGGGGTCATGTTGGTTGAGGCCCTGGTTCACCCCGAACTGTACACCCGATAAGAAGAAGAAGATTCCTCTTATTTTTAGAACCAAAAACAAACAGACATATTCTTCTTTATATAGACACTCAACCGATGACCGATTCGTCATGTAAAGATAAGAGCTTGAAATAAATCTCTTATCTCTGGTCACTCGTCATTATCAAATAAACGGGGATTTCTATACCAAACATAAATGCTTCCTTCTATTTAGAGAAAAAAAGAAACCCAAAAACCATGAGCAAGCTCCCGTCAGGTCGAGAATCAGGGCCTTTCACCATTAAGTCACTATTCATTTATGAAAATGTATCTTGGTAATGATCTATGATTAAATGACCAGCACAATCTACGAAACTAGCGGACGTTCCTATTGAGTTCGTCACCTCAGCTTTTCATCATTAGTTTATCAGTGTCTTGTTTCATGGAAAGTACTGCATTGTATTCTGGAGGAATCCCCTGCCGGCCGCTGACCCATAAAGCGTCCACAATATATATATAAACACATGATTTCGCTGATCAGTTATCAATCACACTCAGTGCTTTGCAGCATCCATTCAGAACAGTTCAGTAAATACACGGTTTCGCACAAAACTAGCTTAACAATGAATTTCAATCGGCTCTTCGTATTCGTTGCTTTTGTCTTGGCAGTGTTTGCCAGTCAGACCGAAGCCGGCTGGCTGAAGAAGTTCGGAAAGAGATTGGTAAGTGCGGAAAAATAGAATTATATTCATTCAAGTGCTAACATATTCGAGTTAATTAGGAGAGAACTGGTCAGAATGTTCGTGATGCCTCTTTTCAGGCGATTGCAATCGCACAGCAAGCAGCCAACGTTGCGGCTACGGCTCGCGGATAATGCAGAAGACTGAAACTACTCTTCATAGTTATCTACAATATTTATTTATGTTCTCAGGGATATCAAATGTAAAATAAATTTTAAGATTTTTAACAAAAAAAATAAAAAATAAAAATTAAGTTTATGGAAAAGGTTCTGGGTATAAACAAATCGGTTATGAATTGGCGAACAATTGCTATCGGTTAGTATTAACAAGCAACCATATACTCTGCTCAAAAGTCATCACATTATATCCTAACCATCACCTCTTCCAGAGAGCTGGGAAAAGTGCAAATCCGGACAGGCAAACAAACCCGCTGTACTATTCACTACAGACTGACATTAGATCCCCATCACTGGTTCTGTCCTGATTTTTCAAATTGTTGTTTATTGCCTAACCCTTGGTATTGCATTCGCTCCTATGTCACAACTCTTCCCCTTTTCCACTGAGAGATCGATTTTAGCAAACAACTTATCCTTTTTTTAGTGAAAATAAATGGAGAATCATCGAGAGTGCTGATACAGGAATCAAACATAATAACGTGCCTCCGAAGAGCTGTAGCAAGTGAACTCACTTGAATATTCGAAGCTCAAAATAAGGTATCGCGTCGAAATCATGGTTATACCTCCTGCTTGTCTGCCATCCGAACAATACTTTTTCGTCTGGGAGCTGACACATGCTGTACAAATAGCACCAACCCGCCACCGATCACATGACTGACATTCGCAGGAAAATTCCTCCGGGAGTGTCATCGTCGTCGTCATTATTTGAGTAATGATTGTTGCGAAACGATTTCCCAGCCGAAAAAGGGAAGAAAAATCGCGGAAAAAAATATTGAGGGAAAAACTGATGGAAAAATCTCATTCAATTTGGCACCGCATGTGGAAAAGTCCTTTCCACGTTTTCCATTCAACAATGTGTTTACGCTCGTCGCTTCGTAGTGGGAGACACAATTCCGATATGAGGATACCCCGGGGTGCAAACGATGATAGGAAGTAAACCTTCCTTGCCTGTGACATCATCACCTTACATGGCAACAGTGGGATGGGTAGCGAACAATTCCCAAAAAAAAATACGCATCCTTCCCCGACAGAGTCTGTCACCCCTCATCGGGCGTTGCGGAGTGCTGAGTATGCGTTTTGCATTCGCAAAAGATTTTAATCTGCGAATATTAATTTTTAACGAGAACACTGCTGCGAACATGATTAATAGTTCGACAGGATAGCATCCGACAAGATTCATCCAACGACTTTTTTTTTTTGTTGGATTTGTTACTTTCTTCAGTAAGAAAGGGTTGCGCGATGTTGATAATTCTTGCAAATGATGCGTTCCGAAAGGATTGTGAAGAACATTATCTTTTATGCGAGAAAGTGGTTGATAAGGCCGCCGGAAGAACATTCGGTTTAATGTTGCCGAAAGTTGCGCGGAAGTTAATCGTTTGAAAGAAACGCGACAGGAAGATTATAAGCGTCTGTGAAAGACGTAATTGTTTTTTTTTTTTTTTTTTTGCGGCTAGAATTTCGGGTCCCAATAAAGAGCTTTTGCCCATTTCGACAGATATCTTCTACCCAAAATAGTACTCAATAATAAAATCAACATATACAGCTGCATTTACATAGATCATCTAACGTACCTACCGTCAAAGGCGATATTGTAAAAAGCAGTTTTATCATGGATAAGTACGTTAAACGTGATGCCAATACTGCAGCAAACTGCTACACAAGGAAGGAACAATGCAGATTTGGATGTAAATTATCCAGTGCACCGGGCGGCATGAAGAGGACGACGGTGGTAAGCGTCTAGAAACAGGGTTAGCCAATAAGCCGAACGCCAACAGGAGCCGGGGGATCAAACATGTCCTACTTCAACATGGACACATTGAATACTAACTTCACCTCCTGGCTATGCTCCTTCAGTTATATGGTTGTGGAATGGGCCTCTTCCATTACTAAGGGCATCTATTACAGCTGCCAATACTATTGCAGTATGTTGGTCGCCACCAAAAATGTAGGGAAATCCACATTGGAACGCTTCTATCACAGAAGGGGTACTGCGACGATGACGTCCATTGGAGTGACGACTTACAAGCGGCGAGCCCTCTAAAACAAATGAACGTGGATATGAGAACTTCGTGATACTGTAGGAATTGCTCAAGGCCAGACCAGCACATTTTCGTGAGAGTTGAGCGCACATTACCCCCTCATCATTAGTAAAAGGCAACAAAGAAAAGCAAATTAAATTGTTCCTAGGAATAGAAATAATAAATCAAAAACGTATACCACTGACTGACGAACGTACATCTTTTTGTTGAAAGGATGGTCGCCACTACCTACCAGATTAGGACCAGCCCAGCGACTTTAGGACAGAATCAGGATTATCCGTGAGTCAGACAAGCCCAAGCGGACCATTTATCACTCGTAGACGGACTAAGATCAGCAAATTACTTTCTAAATATTCTAAATAATAAAGCAAATTTTAGTTTATTAGTCGCCCTTTTAAGTTACTTTTTTTCGAGCATATTGCCTTGTATCTCGCTATTAGCATATCTACACAGTGTTTTTTTCCAAGTACACAATTAACGCTGGTTTATCGGCATAAACGAGGAATTTGAAGTATTTCCATAGAAATTTGTTCAAAAGCTCCAAATCGCGCGGAATAGCCAACCAATTCATCGGATTCAGGCTGCTCACTGAACTCATTCTCCACTTGGTCCATTTATTCATGCGCTGTGGGACATATAACACCATTTTGCCAATCAGCTGCATTTCGGACAAAAAATGTTGCAAGACTTTGAACTATACCGGGCACCATGGATGATAACGTTGATCATCATTGGAAAAATAATGAACAATGATTCTACTGGAGCATAAACCACGGCCACCATGAGGCGCATTTTTCCTGCTGCATCGGGAGTTCTTGTATTGCCTACGGTCGTTTATCGGACAGCGGTTTTATCTATTCAATTGGAAATAATCTTCGTCGCAGAGAACAAAAGTAGATCTTCCTCCAGCCCTTCTAAGGGCCACTCACCGAAAATTCTACGCTGGACAGGCCGTTCGGCTTAAGTCTTGCCTAGGCTCTAGTTTGTAAGGCCTTGGACTAATATCCTTGCGTAAAATCTTCAAAGTAGGCGTAGTGGTTAGTGTGTTGGACCCTGACGCACGATGAGCGAGTTCGGAT
Organism: Eumerus sabulonum; assembly: GCA_951905685.1. NCBI lineage: Eukaryota > Metazoa > Arthropoda > Insecta > Diptera > Syrphidae > Eumerus > Eumerus sabulonum. The sequence goes on along the minus strand of OX645060.1, from coordinate 162,875,196 downwards.
CCCGATAACGTCAACGCCATCGAATGTTTATTTCGCGGCGTTCCTCCTCGGCGGGGTACTGGCAAAACCCCCCGTAGTATACTTGCATTGAAAAAGCTTCTCGACTCACGCCGTTCGGAATCGGCATTAAACTGTAGGTCGCTTTCACCTGTGTGAAAAATAAATCACACACACACACAATCGAGAAAAGCTTGGCTCTGGTCCTTTATGGGCTGTAACGCCACCAAAAGAAAAAAGAAGAAACTTTGATGATCAACTATCTCATTATGGAGATGTTTTATCATCAAAGTTATATGCCTATAACCTGCCAGCAACCAAGATCTGTCATCATGCAAAAAATTATTATAAACGGATTAGTCGTTTTAATGTGATGACTTATGAACCTCTCTTCCATTTTTATATATACAGATGGTACGGAACTCTTCGTGAGCGAGTCCGATTCGCACTTGGCCAGTTTTTTTTTTAACTAAGCGCACACTCAAGGTTAAACCTTATAGTGTCGATGACACAGTGCGAGTAGGAGGGGTAAAGAAAGAGATGTAGGCTCGCTTGAGACCTGACATAGTATTGTCAACGCGGTTCTGAGTTCCCGAGTTCTTAACGTCCGCTTAAAGTTATAATAAGAAATCTTGGCTTGCCGATTATACCAACAAAATGCTTGCTTTGGTGGCAGCCCATGAAGGACCAGAGCCGAGCTTCTCTCAATCACCCATGTTGTGTGTGATTTATTTTTCTTTCGTTTACACAGGTGAAAGGGACCTACAGTTTAATGCCGATTCCGAACGGCTTGAGTCGAGAAGATTTTTTTACAACGGAGGGTTTTGCCATTACCCCGCCGAGGAGGGACGCCGCGAAACAAACATTCGATGGCATTGCTGTTATCGGGATCCGAACTCGCTCATCGTGCACCAGAGTCCAACACACTAACCACTGCGCCACGACGCCCGCCGACCAGTACCAACAAAACAGGCGCAAATATTTATCACATTCCCTAAAAGGCAGCTCAAATAAGTCTTCATGTTTAGAAACATGTAGTTTTGCGAGGGGAAGTTGAGCTCGTAGCTTCTTCAGGACCGCAACATAGAACAGTCTAGTCACTCTCTGGTCGGTAGGAATATATTCACGATAAATTATGATGCGGTACGAGAGGTGACGGGAGCTCCTTTACGTGGATCGTCTTCTACTGATTCGCGGCCCTTATTGAACCGCTTTATCCATTCGACAAATACTCGCCTCCATACACCACCTATTCCGAGGATGAAAACTAAAAGACACGGTCCCCCATACTAGACATATGTTAACGATTAAGCAAAGTTCACTAAGCATATCGCAACAAGTGGCCGAGGCATATGTGATATGTATATATATCACATCCTCAAAGTGGCACGGCATTCGTAGTGAAAAAGTGTCTGGCTTTAATTTTTTTTAAGGCCGCCGACGATATCAATGTAACCCTAGGTTAGGTTAGGTTAGGTAATTCGTAGCCTCCCCAGAGTGGGAAGAATACACTTAGGCTAGAGAGACCCGTTGTGTTGCTACGAGGGAGGTTGACCCCCTATTCATGGAACCACTTAGTGCATCTTAAATAGTTAAGAAGGTCAGTTATCCTTACTCGCTGAACATCAGTCAGGTCGATTGAGCGGAGAGCCGGGCAGGCACAGAGCAGGTTATGAATGCATTCGACCTCCTCTTCGTCTAAGTAGCTTCTGCAGAAGTCGTTCGCAACTTGTTCTAGTTTTTGTGCATGACTGCCAATGAGACAGTGACCGGCGATGATACCAATTATTTTGTCGATGTCAGTTCGTTTTAGGGCTATTAGTCCCCTGAGGTAGGTGTGCCCCTGGACCTATCTCAGATTCATCTCAGCCATGGCGGGGTTTGTAAGTTTAAATTTAATGGCTGCTAGAGGTAAACCCGCGCATGCTATGATTTTTTATCTGGCGAGTTTATCAGTTCTTTCATTATCTGAGATGTCGCTGTGTCCTGGTACCCATAGGAGTTGTATATTAAACTGTTCGGCCATCTCGTAAAGAGATAAGCGGCAGTCAAGGCTTGTTTTCGAAGAGTACACATAGGACCCTAGCGATTTCGAGGCTTTGCTGTCCGCGAGAATTCGAATATCTGTAGTAGATATTACGTTCCACTTATGCCAAGACGAAGCCTCCTCTATTGACAACAGCTCCGCGTGCAATAATCTGGGAGCTTTAGAGCTTGGCTCAGGCTTAACTGTTTGCAGAATACTCCACCATCTACGCCGTCTTTGGTTTGGTCCACGCAGCTCTTGTGAGGTTGCATCTGGCGGGACCAGTTCCGTCTGTCCGGGTATGTTATCTTGAAATTCTTCTCAAAGACTGTGGTGGACTCTATGTGGTCAGAGTTTTCCCCCAAGATTATCCTGTTGTTTAGGATGAAGGAGTTGCCAGTGATGTAGCTCGTCCATTTCGAGTTGTGGCTACTTGCGTGCCGAGTATATTGAGTGGTGTAAGGTGAAGCATCATGTTGATGCCCCGGCCCCGGTGATGCACATGCATGCCACATTTTGAAGCTTCTAGAATTGTTTATGGTATGTTGATTTGTCCACTGCAGTCCACCAGACCATCACTCCACGCATTAGAATAGGTCTAACATCTGTAATGTAAGGCCATAGGGTAAGCTTAGGATCGAATCCCTTTTTTTTTCCCTGAGGGCTTCTTACAAGTGTAGAGAGCTATAGTTGCTTTTTTTGCACGCTCGATTGTGTTATTCTTCCAGGTTAGTTCCCTATCTAGTACAAAGCTAAGGTATTTGGCACTGGTATTCCGGAATATTATGTTTCCTGGTGAGTAGCACAACCTCCGTTTTCTGGGGGTTTGCCCTGAGCCCATAGTATTGTGCCCATTTGCACAGCACGGAGAAGACCGTGCGCATACGGACATTCAGTGTGGGTAGATATTAGCCCGAGATGGTAATAGCAACGTCATCTGCGTAGGCAATGACATCGGGGCCTTCTTTCTCCAGTTTGGTCAGTATGTATTTGCAACTATATTCCAGAAAAGAGGAGAGAGGACCCCCACTTGTGGAGTACCTCTGGTAACCGATCTTGCTTTGTTGAAGAGTCTACTACAGTCCTTGTGAAGTTTGGTTAGAGTTGTGCTAGCTCCTTCCGGGGTCCTTGCTCCCCGTGGAGGTTGGGGGTTTCTCTTCCGTCGACCATTTTTGGCCAAAGTGTTAGCCTGGTTTTCCGTGGCGGATGGTGGCATTTCCACATCTTTTTTATAAATATTCAGTTTGACTTCTGTGGAGCCAAACCTAATTTATAGTCGCTTACGGCCAGAGGGTCCTGGGCTCCGCAATTCAGGATGATAATTGCCTATCTCGATCTGCCTTTTTGGAGCATTTACAGCCTGTGATGTAGAGGGGCCTCCATCTTTATATATATGTATAACGTAATGTCCACCTGCGCAGAGATCCGCGATACGCAGGTAAGGCTAGCTTATCCGGAGGGCGCCTGGTGTCCGCATACACCGTTTACGACTGAGCTATTTTTGATCTCGGCTTTCCCGGCCAGGGAAAGGCTGGGACTTGGGGTTGGTGAAGGGGAGTGACGGGGTTGATAATTCCTTAGTGAGAAGCCCCCACATTACGTCAAGGTAGATAATCGGGTAGGGAAATGTAACCCTAACTGGTGAGAACTACAGACAGATGTTAAGCCAGTTTATTTTTTTTTTTTTGTGGTAACTTGAGTTGTGTTTCGAGTAGCGATGATGATGTTAAATACCATATTTCCGAGCCGTATGATATTCTTTTGAGACTGTTAGAATTAAATATCATAATATCTATTTTCATTACGTCATCATGATATCTATACAGAAGCGATAGCGCCATTTTTTGATAGTTCTATTAATTATTGTAGAAAAACAAGTGAGGCGTGTTCCTTCAGAAGTTGTCATCCAATGTTTGATTTTCGAACAATTTTTCGGTATCGGTAGATCATTACCAAAGGAAAACGAAAGAAAACAGAACAACAACCTACAGACATAAGGGAAATCTCGTCTATTAATTTCATTAAATGGAAGCCATCATCACGCTCATTTATTCGTTCATTAACTTAATTTCTCAAAATGCACAGTCGTCGTTATGTGCATCATTCTGTACACGAAATCACACATCCTCGGTGCCTGTATCCCCTTCACAGTCGATGGATTGGATTTTTTCTCGCTCATTAGTCAAGAGGCGAGGTATTACACTATCGTCCATCCTACACCACTGACCGGTCAAGCTGGATGGATTCAAGGATGAGTACGATGGAGTACTAGAAAAAGCAACAACTACTGCAATTGATTAATGTAATCAAGTCCCGATTTGATGCTTAATCAGCTAAAGAATTCCCATCCAGCCAGTGAGTGTGCACATATCAAAGGCAATAGCTACCAGCAGGGGATGCTGACCAGTTGACTTCTTCCTCAGCGACTGGTTTCATTAGTCTAAGAAGATTTGTTAGTAAGGACAAGAGGCCAGGAGCACTCTCCCAGGGGGAATACTGATCGGCATTGGTAACATGATGGGCGGTCTCTGTAGTTGCTTGGTTTCATGTAAATCGTAAAACTCGTAATCCGCTTGACCAACCCATTTGGATTTTTCGATGGTAAAGTGCATAGTTCACTTCTCGCATTACTAATCTCCGCACTCGGTTGGTTTAATTTATTGAAGTCCTGTTGAGTGTTTTACTGTGTTGGAGGGCTTTTGAGATGACTGGGCTGAAGGCGCTGTGTGGGTTTTAATTTAGTTATGAGAATTTGGTTAACCAGGGAGAAAGAGAAAGACCTCTTCAAGGACTTCCGGTGTAGGAATTAATGCTCTAGTGGAAATTTACTCAGCTGAGGGGTTATAATTGCGTAATCATGACAGCATGACAGGTAGGAATCTACTTAATCGTTGGCTATGAGAGTCTTGTGAAATCTGACACGTTTGCTCAGTAATTATTCATGAGATTAAGACTAGAGCTTTGTCGAACTGCTTTCACAAAACTACATAAAAGCGCTTTGATATTTTACTATAATTGTGTTCCTACAACGGTTTTTTTTTTTCATTAAGAAGGACTTGGAAACTTAGTTTCGTTTGGGATCTAGTGCTTTCACAAAACTAAGAACTTTAGTAGTCCATTCGATGGGTCTGGATTGAGTTTCAAGATAATTATGCCCTGAAATGGAAAGGAAATGTATGTATGCCTAAGGCCCGGTGCACACATGCGGTTTTTTGACGCACGGTGACGCTACGGTGCCGCTGCGGTGACAATATTGTTCAGTGCACATATGCGGAATTTTCCCGCAGGTCTCAATCTGCAGTTTGCGTTCGGCTTGCAGCAATGGAGGCTTACAAAAAGAAACGAGTAATTTTCTCTTACCTAGTGCACAAAAACTATGATCTTAAAAAGAAACGACGTTATTGGGTACATCCTTTTGTTTGACTGTTCGCTAACAAAAGGATTATTTTATAGAGAAAATTCTGAACATTTTTTTAACTATTTTCGAATGAGTGTAAAATCTTTTGATGAGTTGGCAGTTAAAGTTTCACCACAAATCAAGTCTCAGGATACACATATGAGATTGTCCATACCTTTCTCTTATTTGGGTTAATCGATAGGCAGCAGTTTCGCACCTGCCCGTAGCAATGACTACTAGGTCATCAGCATATCCGATGACCTCGTAGCCATGAGTGGTTAGCTTGCGTAGTAGATCATCGATGACTATCGACCAGAGAAGGGGTGAAAGGACCTCTCCACATGGGGCTGATATAATACGGCTATCGGCATCGCCCTAATCCAGTGATTAGTGGGATGGTCTACACATCTGCAGGATAGTGCAGTGGTGATCGAATTATAGCCAGTATTATCGAAGGCCCTCTCAATATCGAGGAAGGTGCAAATTGCGATCTCCTTGTGTGTGAAACTATTTTCAACGCACGTTACCAGGTGGTGTAGCGCATTCTCAGTAGATCGTTCCTTGCGATATGCAAACTGATTGGGATGCAGTTAAAGTCGAATTATTTTATACACCACTGTGTATTAGTACAAACAGCGAATATTTATTATTTTATATGTGTTAGTGAAAGACACAACCTTTGGTTCGTTCATCCGATGAGGTGATTGTGCTGAAAAGTCTCCAATAACGTTATCAATAAAGAATGACCGAATAGTATATAAGCATTGAGCATAATGAATAAAGAGCAAGTTGTTAACGAGAGTACACCAGTGTTTTATTTCGGGTTTCCTACACAGTTGTATCTGATTCTCCAGGATACCTCTAATATGGAGCTCTATCAGTTTCTCCATTGCTTTTAGAAGGAACGATGTCAAACTGATGGGACGATATAACTTAGGTTGTTCACTTGGCTTTCCAATCTTGGCGATGAAGAGATGATTGACCTCCCTCCAGATTTGGGGATAAGTCCCATGTTTAAACAAGACCTAAAAAGAACTATCAGTGGTGATAAAATATTTTTTTATCTCCTCGATAAATAATTCTACATCAAATCCTTCCATATTTTACTTTTTTTATTAAATCGAAATTAATAGGCGGTAAAATGACGCATGTGTGCACTGCACAATACAAAACAATGTACTGGAAGACGCAATTGCGTTTACGATGACGCGGCGGTCCCGCAGAAACTTGCGAGTTTTTTTGGCCGCAAGAATAACGCACGGTGACGCAGCATCGCCGCAAGTGCGTGTGCACCACTCAATTTTATTGTGAGTACTGTAAGACGCAAAATGCGGTGCCGCGGCGTCACCGTGCGTCAAAAACCGCATGTGTGCTCCGGGCCTAAGAGTTCACCAATCGTTGCTTAACTGAAAAGTCAGTGAAATTCGACTGTAAGGCTGTATATCACAGGAATAGGATATACACGGAGTAATGCCCGGCGAGGGGGGAGGGAGCGAGCAAACAGAGCAAAGAAGTTGATCGCGTTTAACATGGCAAACGCCAGCCAGCTTCGATCTCTGTCCCTGCTCAATCCAAGTTGACACACAGCTTCCGCGAGACCCCCTCTTGGATAGTTGCACTAGCACCCGCCAGGTAGTGAACCAATGTGTGCAGCGACCCATCCCCTTGTACCTGGGGAAAGAGGAACCTGGCCCTCCAGGTTGGGGGTTGTGCTTAGGGGTAACATCCCTATCACGTAAAAACCTACTTGTTCAGAAGCACCCACAAGCCTCGGATACGGACGGATATATGTATAGCTGACGACCCCTGCAAACGACTAACGGACTTGAGAGTCTGCACATGGAATGTGAGGTCTCTTAACAGATCGGGTGCAGGCGATCAATTGGAGCAAACCCTTAACTGCTATAGAGCAGATATAACCGCGCTACAAGAAGTTCGATGGGATGGACCGAGCAAAAGACGGATGAACAACTGTGACATCTACAACGGGAACTGCTACAAGGAGAATAAATCGCGCCTATTCGGTTGCGGATTCGTTATTAAGGGAAAACTCCGACAATAAGTCTTGAGCTTCCGAGAGCATAGCCTCCATAACACCACATCCGACAACGGACTTAGGCTAATCAATTTCCCAACGGAGCGTAACCTCCTTGTAGCAAGCACACGATTCCCCCATCTCAACATCCACAAAGGTACCTGGCGGTATTTTGATCAATCGGCCACCAACCAGATTGATCACATTGCGATCGACGCCAGACACTGATTCAGTATTCTCGATGTATGAACCTTCGAGGGGCCAACATCGACTCGGACCACTACGTTGTTGTAGCCAAGGTACGAATGAGGATATAAAGAATGCTTAAGAGTCGAGTAGGACTACGTAAGTTTGACTTCGAAAAGCTACAATCGCAAGAGACTGCCAGAATCTTTGCAGATCGTGTCTCCTCCAAGCTCTCACAAAATCCGCCCACAGCAGCACAAACAATAGAGCAGGAATGGGCGCATTGCCCGAGCGCCGTCAGAGACGCTGCCTCAGAGGTGCTGGGATTTAAACCGCCACCACCTAGAAACCCCTGGTTCGATGGACAATGCGAACAAGCCCATGAGGCAAAACAAGAGGCATATAAAGCCATGCTGCAACGACGGACGAGAGCTGCTCGCGAAATCTATGAGCAGAAGAGAAGAGAGGAACACATGCTTTTCAGAAGAAAGAAGAGAGAGCACAGAAAGCGGGCGATCGAGGAGATGGAGAGATGCTTCCGCAGGAATGACGCCCGTAAGTTTAACAATAAGGTAAGATGAACATGCCATGGCTACAAAGCCAGAGCGGCGTCCTGCAGGAATGAAACTGGAGAACTAGTAGTAGAGTCGCAGTCGATGCTGAGGATTTAGAAAGACCACTTCTGCAGACTGTATAACGGCAATGATGGACAAGTTAACGCTGTCAGGCAGACCGAACCATTCGTAATGGACGACGATGTAACAGAATTCAGTCCACGCGACCTAGACGAAGTCAGAATAGCGATATCAAGACTTAAGTCTAATAAAGCCACGGACGCAGAAGGCATGTCTGCTGAGCTTCTTAAGGCGGCTGGAGATGAGCTGGTAAGGAGCATGCACCATCTCATTTGTATGGTCGGAGGAATGCATGCCCGACGAATGGAATCTCAGCATCGTTTGCCCGGTCCATAAGAAAGGAGACCCCTATAACTGCGCCAACTATAGGGGAATAAGCCTCCCTAACATCGCATATAAGGTCTTCTCTGCCGTATTGTGTGAACGCCTGAAACCGCTTGTGGATAGCCTGATCGGCTCTTATCACTGTGGTTTCAGGTCAGGTAAATCCACAATAAACCAAATATTTACGCTACGGCAGATCTTGGAGAAAACCCAGGAATACCAAATCGAGACTCACCACCTCTTCGTCGATTTCAAGGCTGCATATGACAGCGTGTATAGAGATGAGCTATACAAAGCCATGTCTAGTTTTAACATCCCTGCCAAACTCGTCCGACTGTGCAGGATGACAATGGAGAATTCTCGCTGCTCCATTAAGGTCGGTAATGAGCAAACCAAGATCTTTGATTTAGGCAAGGTGACGCGCTGTCATTCAACTTTTTCAACATCATGCTTGAAAAGATCGTGCAAGAGTCACTGGCCAACACAAGAGGTACGATTTATTTCAAGTCTACGCAATTGCTTGCGTACGCCGACGACATTGACGTGATTGGGCGGACACAGCGCGACGTCAAGGAGGCCATTGTAAGCATTGAGGTAGAAGCGGCTAAGATGGGTCTCATGGTCAATGAGGATAAAACCAAATATCTGCTTTCATCTGAAAGAGACGGGCAACACCGACGTATTGGCCAGAACGTCACCGTTGGCGGATATAACTTTGAAGAGGTCAAGGAATTCATCTACTTTGGCTCACTGATGACCAGCGCCAACAACACCAGCGCTGAGATAAAACGCAGAATCACTCTTGCCAAGCGGCTGTATCTTTGGGCTCAAGAGGCAATTGAGAAGTAGAGCCCTCTCTCGGAAAACCAAGGTGACACTATACTATAAGATCTTGATCATCCCAGTCCTCCTTTACGGCGCAGAGGCTTGGACCTTAACAAAAGCGGATGGAGAAGCCCTTGGTCGTTTCGAGAAGAAAATTCTGCTCACTATTTACGGTCCCGTTTGTCCAAACGGTGTATGGAGGAGAAGATATAACGAAGAACTGTACGGGTTGTACAGCGATATCGGCTTGGTACGACGTCTACGGATACAGCGTCTAAGGTGGCTATGCCATGTAGAGTGCATGGAAAATACAGCTCCGACCCGAAGAGTCTTCGAATCCACCCCGGACGGAAGGCGGGGCAGAGGACGGCCGCATCAACGGCGGCGCACGCAGGTGGAAGGCGCCCTTAACCAACTAGGCCTGCGGCGCTGGAAACAGCTGGCCAAGGACCGTGCCAGCTGGAGACGCTTATTGGTTGAGGCCCAGGTTCCCCACAGACTGTAGCGCCACCTGAGTAAATAAAAAATGTCCGGCGACTTTTAATTCTATTTTACGACTTGGCCCGATGTGTGGCATGTTTTTATTTAAAGCATTTTGAATTCATCTTTATAATCAATGATATCCATAGCGTCGTCTAGCATTGAATATCTCTTCCTCTCTTTTAATTGTTGCCCTATTGATTTTGTCCTTTGGTTTGTTCCATCTTCATACATACATATGTACATATGTAATTGTGTATGTACGTATGTTCCGCAAGGAGGAAAAAATCCGCATTGTTGTGCACCGGATCACCCCACCGTGAAAACTATTCAAACGTCAAATGATAAATCAATTACATATATTACTTGCAAGCAACAATATATGACAACGACTACAAATCCAATTTTCCGAAATATCAAATGACGACGTCACATTAAACTCCTTCGGACATAAATCACCAAAAGCAGACGAGAAAAAATCCACATCTATCTTCCAGTCCTCGATCCAGCTTCAGCGCAACTAGAACAATTCAATTTTCACACAAAAGCATGGAAGACAGTTTTTTTTACCCTCATTCCGGGTAGATTTTGCGATTTTTTTATTATTTATTACAAAAGGACGACAATGAAATCGAAGGGAAAAAAATTAATAAAGGTATCTAGGCGGAGAAGAGCGACGTCTTCTACGTGACCTCGTAGTTGAAATCAGTTCTTCTGTTTATCCTCGCCCATAATCGAGTGAATTCACGCACATTCCAATCGAATTCGAAGGCAACCAAGCGACTAGGATAGGAACGAAATAAAAGGTTATGAATTCGTTTTATTCTTGAACTCTGTGTTCATGTCCTTTTGTCATTGCACCGAAACGGAGTATGTGTGATGAAATATTGGTATTCGAGCAGGTCCTAGTCTGCGGATATGATATGGAATTTGGCGGGCTTGCCTGGGTGAATGCTTATAAGGATCAACCCTTGAGATGGGTAAATGGGTAAACGGAGAAAACAAAAAAAAAAAAAAACAATCACCGAACAATGAGTGCGAAAAGTGGTACGAGTCAGTGGCACAGCATAAGGATGCGATGAACGATGACAAAGTGATGGGATTTAGATAGATTTAGACCGTGTTCGATGGATTTAAATAGTACGAAGAAGCGTGATTTAAGATATTTTGCGCTAGAAGCTACGGTTGATGAATGAAATTATTTTCAAGTAAATCCTGACAAGTTGCTGTGTCATCAAAGTGTATGAGTTCAATTCATTATAAAATTTCTTGATAATATTTCAAAGAAAGCGAAAGGATGGTAAAGGACTAACAAAGGCCCGGTAGAGGTAGCGTATCCGACGTGCTGGTCCGTAAAATAGCAAGTAGAAGCCACTGCAGCCGAACATCTAGCAACTCTGTTAGTAAGTCCTATTTTCATCTCCTCGGGGTGCCACCTGAGGATTTACATTTATATGAAATTACGAACGAAAAAGGACCAATGGCAAGTTTCTTGTACCACAAAACAGGATAATTGTCGGTTAGGCTATGTCCCAGCAAGACAAAGAGACAGAATAACCGATGACGACCCAGGAAACAAAAATAAAAGGAAAAATTATATTCGGCCTTGTTCTTAGAATGTTAGGTCCCTCAACGGACCACGCTAAGCCAAACAACTTGAAATACCCTAGACTGCTATAAGGCAGATATTACCGGAATCCAGGAAGTGCAAAGGGATTGTACGGGCAAAAAGCGGATGAGAAACTGTGACATCTATTACGCGACTGCTACAAGTAGAAAAGGCAACGTTTATTCGGATGCAGATTTGTTATTAGAGGTTGACTTAGGCAAAAAGTTTTGAGCTTCAAACATGTAAGCGAACGCTTCGTGACGATTCATATCAAGGCTAAGTTCGCCAACATCAGCCTAATTTGCGCTCACGCCCCTACCAATGACAAGGATGACGCTACAGCAGCCGACTTCTACGATCTCCTAGATAGATCATATACCCAATGTCCTAATTACGATATTAAAATCGCACTGGGAGACTTTAACGCGAAACTGGGCAAGTAAATCCCTTTTGATAGGGTCATTGGCGACCACAGCCTACACAACACCTCATTCAAAAGTGGATTTAGGCTGATAGACTTCGCAACCGGGCGAAATCTTCTCAACATCCATAAGGGGACTTGGCGATCTCCGGATCAATCAACCTTCAACCAATTTAACCACATTGCAATTAACGGCAGGCTCGTATCCGATATTCTTTCCGAGGAGCCAACATCGACTCGGATCATTTTCTTGTGGCAGCCAGGTTTAGACTACGAATATGCCTGGCCCAGAAAAATTTAATAAGGTCAGCGGCATACAACGTCACAATGCTACAATCGTAAGAGACTGCCAGAGCCTATGCCAATCGCCTCTCCCTCAAGCTCTCGAAAAACCCTCCAACACCTTCTCAGACCGTACAATACCAATGGACCCATTGTCAACAAGACTTAGAAAGTGCTGCATCTGAGGTACTGGATTTTATAACGCCACCAACAAGAAACCCATAGTTTGACGACGAGTGTAGGAGGGCACTCGCAGCCAAGTAGCAAGCCTATCAGAGGCGCTGCACAGAAGGACTAGAGCTGCTCGTAAGCATTATGAGTAGAAGAGGAGGGAGGAGCATAAGCTTCTCAAAACATAAAATGATAGCATGAGAAGTTCGCGATCGAAGAGATGGAGATATGCTATCGCAAGAATGATGCTCGGAGGTTTTATCAGAACAGAAGCCTGCAGGGATGAAAATGGAAAACTGGTAGTATTAGTAGTAGTAAGCAGACTGCAGACTATATAACGGCGATGCCTCTGTCAGGCAGAATGACCCATTCCCAATGGATGGTGACCTGGACGAAGTTAGGAATGCTTTTTTTAAGCTTATGACCAACAAACCTGCTGGAGCAGACGGACTACCTGCCCAGCTGTTTAAGGTAGCTGGAGATGACCTGATTGGGTGTATACACCAGCTCATCTGTAATATATGGTTAAAGAAAATCATGCTCGATGGAAGGAATCCTAGTATAGAGACTCCCTTTGTCTGCACCAATTATAATGATATAAGTCTCCTGAACATCATCTATAAAATCTTCTCTGCTGCACTGTGCGAACGCCCGAAACCGTTCGTTAATAAACTGATTGGTCCATATCAGTGTGGCTTCAGGCACGGGAAGTCCACATCGATCAATTATTCACACTACGGCAGATCCTGGAAAAATCCTACGAGTTCCAGATCGACCACCCACCATTTGTTTCTCGACTTTTAGGCCGCATACGATATCATACATAGAGATGAGCTATACAACACTATGTCTAGTTTTGACATCCCTGACAAACTCATCATATTGTGCAGGGTGACATTGGAGAACTCTCGCTGTTTCATCAGGCTCAGAAGCGACTTGACCGATATCTTTAATATCAAAAACGGTTTTAAACATGCCGGGACGCTTTCGTGTGACTTTTCCATCATCGTCCTTGAAAGTATCGTGCAAAATAACACTGGTCAATACGAGGCGCACCATCTTTTTCAAATCCATACAACTGCTCGTATATACCGGACATTGACATAATTGGACGAACTCAGCGAGACGTCGTTGAGGCCTTTACGAGCATTGAGATGGAAGCGATTAAATGGGACTTGTGGTAAATGAGGGCAGGACCAAATATATGCTGTCGTCGAAAAAGGGCAGGAACCACCGGCGTCTTGGCCAAGGCGCACATATTGGCAGGTATAATTTCGAGGTAGTCAAGGACTTCATCTACCTAGCCTCCGAAGTGACACGCAGCAATGGCATCAGTGCCAAAATCAAACGCAGAATAACTCTGACTCTCTAGGATATCTCTAATATGGAGCTCTACGAATTTTTCCATACTTGGGGATGAAGACAAAGTTGACTTTTCACCAGATTAGAGGGATGTAGCCCAAGTTGAAACAGGACGTTCGGGAGTAGAACCAGGGAAGTGTACCTCAAACAAGGTCTCCAGAGTTTCCCTGCGATTGAGAGGTAATGTATCGTCTGATTTGCGAAGCAGCCGGAGTCCATTTGTATGTTCCCGGGACAGCACATTATAGAGTCCGGCCACAGTTAGTAGCAAGTCTATGTTCTCGCAGTATTTCTTTCAAGACATTTTCTTGGATTTTCCCACTTTAAGGTTGTATTTCGTTAGAGCAGATCTATCAGTCCAACTATTCGTTTGGCTCTGGTATACGGAGATCTCACCTGTTTCCTTAGAGACTTAAGTTGTGCATTCCACGGTACACACCGTTTGTGTGTGGATGCAATCGATTTAAGAAGCATATCATTTGAGCGGCGAGCTGAGCTTATATCTAAGCTCTGCTTCCCTAACCTCACTTACTTACTTACTTACTTATCAGACCAGCGATCCATGGAGGATCTGAGCGTGGGCTATAGCTGCCTTCCATCCTTGACGGTCCCGGGCACGCTGCTTCCAGTTATCAAGACCAAGATGTTTTAAATCCGCGATTACTTGGTCTTTATACCGGAGGTTCGGCCTTCCTCTTCTTCTCGAACCAGGAGGCTCGGAGTCGAAGACCCTCTTAGCTGGAGCGTTGATGTCCATGCGCTCGATGTAGCCGAGCCAGTGTAGTCGACAGATCCTCGCCTTCCGGACTACATCCACATCTTTGTACAGCTCGTAGAGTTCGCGGTTGTGTCTTCTTCTCCATTCACCTTCCTCACAGACAGGACCAAATATCCGGCGCAGAATTTTTCTCTCGAAAGAACCCAAAATCAGCTCCACTGTCCTGCTTACCGTCCAGCTTTCGGCTCCGTACAGCAAGACTGGCAGAATAAGCGTTTTGTAAAGCACGACTTTGGTCTTTCGAGTGAGGAGTTTTGACCCCAGTTGTTTGGACAAGCCGAAGTAGCAACGGTTGCCAAGGGCGATTCTATTCCGGATCTCCACTGTGGTGTCATTTGTGGAATTTACGTTTGCTCCGAGGTAGACAAACTCCTTAACTACCTCGAAATTGTAGCTGTCAATTGTTATGTTTTGTCCCAGGTGGTGAGCGACGGATTGGTTTTTGCTTGACAGCATGTACTTCGTTTTGTCCTCATTGATCTTAAGACCAACTCGTTTCGCCTGTTCTTCAATCGCCGTGAATGCTTCCACAATGCCACGGCGAGAACACGCGATGATGTCGATATCATCCGCGTATCCTAGCAGCTGGATGGACTTGTAAAAGATAGTGCCTTCCCTGTTGACGCCTGCCCGTTGCACTATCTGCTCCAGCACCAGGTTGAAGAAGTCACATGACAGCGCATCTCCTTGCCGAAATCCGGTGCATGTTTCGAATGGTTCCGAGGTCCTAGAACCGAGTTGCACGGTGCATCGCGTGTTTTTTAGCGTGGCGCGACACAACTGGATAAGTTTTACCGGGATCCCGGATTCGGCCATTGCCCCAAACAGTGCTTCACGATGAATGCTGTCGTATGCGGCTTTGAAATCGATGAAAAGATGGTGTGTATCGATTCGAAACTCGTTGGTCTTTTCCAGGATTTGTCGAAGTGTGAAAATTTGGTCTATAGTCGATTTGCCGGGCCGGAAGCCGCACGGGTAGCTGCCGATTAGTGCGGTGCAGAATGGCTTTAGACGTTCACACAGTACGCTGGACGGAATCTTGCATGCGACATTGAGCAGGGATATACCTCTATAGTTCTTGCAAGGGGTAGGATTGCCTTTTTTGTGGATGGGGCAAATAGAGCTTTTCTTTCAGTCGTCGAGCATTCATTTTCCCAAATTCTGCAGATGATCTGGTGCATGCTCCCTACCGGAACATCGCCAACAGCCTTGAAGAGCTCTGATGGAAAGCCATCTAAGCCTGCGGCCTTGTTATTTTTCAGCTTCTGAATAGCTGTGCTGACTTCTTCGATGCTGGGTGGGAGGACTACTTCAGCGGCTTGAGTTGGGATTTCCTTGGTTCCTACCACTCTCTCTTGGCCATGCTCGTTAAGCAGCTGCTGGAAATGCTGCTTAAATACATCCACTATTCCCTGCGGGTCGGTGACAAGATTACCCTCGCAGTTTCGAAGAGCCTGGGTGCCCTTTTTGAAGCCCCCTGCAAGGCCTTTGGCTTTCTTGTAAAAGGCTCGTATTTTATGTTTATGCCTAGACTCCTCGATATCCTTGAGCTGGGAGGCTGCGATGATTCTTTTCTTTTGTCGCAGTAGTTTTTTCTCCTCCCTTCTTCTGGCTCGGTACTCTTCTTGCGCTGCCCTGGTTTTCCTCTGCAGCGCCTTTTGGTACGCCTCTTCGGTTGCTGCCTTTTTTTGCTGCGATTGAAGAACAGGCGAAACGAGTGGGTCTTAAGATCAATGAGGACAAAACGAAATACATGCTGTCAAGCGAAAACCAATCCGTCGCTCACCACCTGGGACAAAACATAACAATTGACAGCTACAATTTCGAGGTAGTTAAGGAGTTTGTCTAACTCGGAACAAACGTAAATTCCACAAATGACACCACAGTGGAGATCCGGAATAGAATCGCCCCTGGCAACCGTTGCTACTTCGGCTTGTCCAAACAACTGGGGTCAAAACTCCTCACTCGAAAGACCAAAGTCGTGCTTTACAAAACGCTCATTCTGCCAGTCTTGCTGTACGGAGCCGAAAGCTGGACGGTAAGCAGGACAGCGGAGCTGATTTTGGGTTATTTCGAGAGAAAAATTCTGCGCCGGATATTTGGTCCTGTCTGTGAGGAAGGTGAATGGAGAAGAAGACACAACCGCGAACTCTACGAGCTGTACCAAGATGTGGATGTAGTCCGGAAGGCAAGTAATCGCGGATGTAAGACATCTTGGTCTTGACAACTGGAAGCAGCGTGCCCGGGACCGTCAAGGATGGAAGGCAGCTATAGCTCAGGCTCAGATCCTCCAAGGATAGCTTGCCTGATAAGTAAGTAGTAAGTAGTATCCGAAGCATTTTGCTCATTCATAACTTTGTTTTTTTTTTTTGCGTGGGCGATTTGTTAGCCCGCCGCACAACCGCCATTCTGGTCGGGGTTTTGTCCCTGCATACGTTTGTTCACCTCCCAACGGTTGTCGAAGAGGCTATCCAGAGGGCGCCGCTAGGTGGCCGTATGTCAACATGACCCGGGCATTTAAACAGGGATCGTTGCTGGCCTCTCGCCAGGTTGAGGGCGATCAACAACTTTACCCTGTACATATGTCCGAGCCCATGCCCCCCACCGTAACCTCACTAGTGATGATACATTGAGGATCATATAATGAGGCCTCGTTGGAGGCGTCATAAATTGTATTTGAGACAAAGGGGCTAGAGATTGCAAGATCAGATCCTCTTCCCTAATTGAATTTATAATGGTAGGTTTATTGAGTAGAGTGAATATTCAAAAAGTGACTCACCTCATTTGTTGGTGTTGTTGCTGCCCCATTACATGTGGTGTGCATTGACTTCACATTCAATGACCAGATGTTCAGTACTCTACTAGGTCGTGTCATCAATGGGGACTTCCCCGATGACGGCTGCTAAGTCTCTTGTTACAAATTCTGAATTGGGGAAAAAGCTTATTTTAGAACCGATCAAACATGCAGCCCTAGAAGGGGATTCTCCAATAGCGTAAATTAGCTTACGCGATCGGTTTTTGAGGCCCATCATCTTACCTCACAGAAGTTATCGGTTCGATGGCAGTGATACACTGATCTACTTCCTATCGAGGATTACCCGAGTTTAGTGGGGAACGATCTCTAGATGTATTGGGACATAGTGATAACAGTTGTTTTTGGGTTGATCTATTTTGGTGTCCCTGTTGCCACATTAGGTGCAACCACCGTCCTGTTTGTTGTAGGTTGCTTAGTTTCCGTAGCAACCGATAATTGATCAACTTATGTCTTTTCCCTGCTTTTTATTATTGTCTTGACATCATCAAAGCGGTATGCCACTTTGCATTTAAGTTCTAGCAGCCAGTCCAAGGACCTAGTTGCTAGAACCAGATGCAGGAGGTCGTCGCCAAAATCTTGGTGATGGGTAAGCCCGTTCTTTGTGGGAAGTAGCCCCGAACGATGTGAGGTTTGGTGGTCTTCTTCCACCAGTATGACATCAAGTCCACTCTTTTCTTTTATGGTCATGACCTGACTTGCATGTCGATCGCTTAAGATTAAGGTGTCAATGAAGGTGTCAATTACAGCCTGAACGGCTTCCATCTGCGTTATGGTAAGGGGGCTTGCGTCCAGTTCTTTGCGAATGGTGCCAAGTCTGATTTTCCCAGCTACACTCCTAGCTTTGTCGGCTTGGAAGCTGCCGATCTTGCTGTATTTGGCAGCAGGATTCAGCTGGATAATTTCGGCGTAACAATCTCGTTTCAATTCCGGACACTTGGAGGCAGGGGCAGATTTTGCATATACTAGAGCCTTATCTCTGACGGCGCCGTGGCGCAGTGGTTAGTGTGTTGGACTCTGGCGCACGATGAGCGAGTTCGGATCCCGATAACACCAACGCCATCGAATGTGTATTTCGCGATGTTCCTCCTCGGCGGGGTACTGGCAAAACCCCCCGTATTAAACTTGCCATGCAAAGGCTGCTCGACTCACGCCGTTCGGAATCGGCATTAAACTGTAGGACCCTTCACCTGTGTGAAAAACAAATCACACACAACATGGGTGTTTGAGAGAAGCTTGGCTCTGGTCCTTCATGGGCTGTAACGTCACCAAAAGAAAAAAGAAGAAGAGCTTTATCTCTAGTTTTGCCCTGCTTGATCACAGTCTTAAAGCGTCGTCGTTGCTCAAACGACTTTAACAAAACCACCAGATCTGGAAGTTCATCTGAGAGCGTACTCACAGAATCCCTACCGACTGTAGTGTCAGTAATTGCTTCGTGGCGTCGGGTTCCTTTAGAGTATGATTCTCAAAAGTCATTACCTCTACTAAGCCTTCGTACAATGGCAAGGTCAGCAATTGTAACGAAGGATGTGTTCTTAGTAGCGCGTTTTTTTTTTTTTATAAGATAAAAAACACAGCAAAAAATATGTCTTTCGGAAGAAGAGATTTAAACACCATCACCCGATTTTTAGCAAGTGGCTACCTCTTTTGTTGATAACCATTAAGAATCCTATTGCCAAGGGTGTCCTCGAAAACATGAGGCCCAAAGACAGCTCCAGCGTATATGCAGTTAACCAGGCAGTGACTATCAAAGAATGTGTCTCAGAAGCGCAAATTATGTGTGGCTACATATCTGTTCTAATTGACAAGAAAAGCTTCTCGAATCTCGCCGTTCGGAACCGGAAATAAACGGTAGGTCCCTTTCACCTATGGGAAAATAAAATCACACACAACATGGGTGATTGAGAGAAACTCGGCTTTATCCTTCATGGACTGTAACGCCAACATACATACATACACATACATACATATCTGTTCAGATTTGTAACTCTTGATGAAAACTTCCACATTTTCGTTGAGGTTCAGCAGAGCCAGCAGAGCCTGGGCTTTTTGTTTTGTTGTTTTAGGTTTCTATATACTCTAGTCGCCTTTCTCGACATTGAACCATGGGCCGTCACCAAAGCGCTGACTGGTCTGGGTGTTACGGAATCAGTGAAAGAACTGGTACGACTACTGCTAACACAAAGAGTTGTCAAAGCTAACTTCGCTGGTGCCGTCTCAACTAGAAAGGTTAGCAGAAGTACACCACAGGGTGGAATACTCTCCCCTCTCCTGTAGAACGTGATGGTCAACGAGCTACTGCTGTTGCTTGAACAGGAAGGGTACGCTGTGATCGCCTATGGACGCAGTACTGTGGACTTGGGGTAAACCCTCAGAAGACCGACCTGGTACTGTTTACTAACAAATATAAAATTCAGCCCCTCAACCCACCGAGGATGGGTGGAACCCAACTAATAATCAAAGAGCAGGCCAAATGTCTAGGCCTGGTCCTTGACAGGAGGCTGAATTGGAAACCCAACATTCTTGACCGCGTCAAGAAAGAAACTGTTGCTCTCTACAGCTGCAAAAAAGTGATGGGCAGGAAGTGGGGTCTCCTACCAAGCATTATGCACTGGCTCTACACGGCGGTCATAAGGCTCATCCTCTTGTATGGCGTCGTAGTCTGGTGGACTGCTCTGGACAAAGCAGTCAATCGAAACCTTCTGGGGAAAGTACAAGAATCGGCCAACTTATACATAAGCGGAGCGATCAGATCAACCCCCACGGAGGCC
Source organism: Eumerus sabulonum (assembly GCA_951905685.1). NCBI lineage: Eukaryota > Metazoa > Arthropoda > Insecta > Diptera > Syrphidae > Eumerus > Eumerus sabulonum. The sequence goes on along the minus strand of OX645060.1, from coordinate 162,855,085 downwards.
CTAAATATTCTGTTACACCTTCCACCATTGAACCTTTTCAGCAAACAAATTGCTGCCTGCGCGGCCCTGAGGATGAGGAGCATAATACAATGTCCCACATCACAAAAAGGCCACACAACCATTCTAAATAAATAAAAAAAGTACCCATGGACACAGACTATATCATCCCGCAGAACGTGTTCACTAGGAACACTAGGAAGTTGTCTTTCCATCCACGGAGGAACGGGCTGAAGGGAAAGTCATACCAAAGGACTCGATCTCCCTCTATACCGATGGCTCTAAGATGGAGTCGGGTGTAGGCAGTGGAGTCTTCTTTAAGGAGCTTAACCTCAGCCCATCCCTTAGACTCCCAAATTACTGGAGTGTGTATCAGGCAGAAATAACAGCGATAACGGAGGCCCTTCCATGGCTCAGGACGAATGTAATATCCGCCAAGGATATTATCATTTGCACGGACAGCCAATCTGCGATAAAGTCCCTGGCAGCGGTAGCTCACAAATCAATGACACCTCTTAACTGTCGCCTATCTCTAGATGAGATGGCTGAGCAGTTCAACACAAAAGTATTGTGGGTTCCCGGACATAGGGATATTCCAGGAAACTGCGCGGCCGACGTACTCACATTAGGGTCTAGCACACTCTGCCTACCTACCCTCGGGTACCTAGAAACACCAATAAGTACGGTAAAGCACATGATAAAACTCCAAACCGTTGACGCGACCAACCTCCAATGGAATGAGAGTAATATCGACTTTATCACCAAACAACTCTGGCCTAAATTAAACATAGGACGAACCAGGGACCTAGTGGCAACCAAAAGGGCAACCTTAAGTACTCTGGTGGGTGTCATTACAGGTCACTGCATCATTGGGAAACACGCCGCCAGAGTAGGACTACCCTCCAACAACTTCTGTTGCGGCTACATGGACGAGGAGGAACAAAAATCAATACATCACCTCCTCTGCTCATGCCCCTCTTTTGCGAATCGCAGGAGGATCTACCTCGGCGCACCCTTTAATGATAATCTAAGTGAGCTAGCAGACCAAAAAATAGCTCAACTCCATCGCTTCATCAGAAGCACCGGTTGGATCTCTGGTAGCGGATCTGGGTTACACGATCCATTAGGTATAACAATGGGCCGACTTCGGCCTACGTGTGGCTTATGTCAACCACATTAACCCAACCTAACCTTTAGGTTGCTAAATTGATGCTCTCAGCACCGCGACCTGATTGGATCTAGTGGTTAGACTTCATATAAATACGAGAATGATTTGCAGGAATAGGATGATTTTACAATAGAATGATTTTGGCTAGGCTAAAACCTAACTTTAGATCATTGTTTACAAAACATACTCTGTTGTATCTCTCTGTCCGAAACATTCATACTTGCCAATTGGGTCTCTGTCTTCCGATTTCATTTCAGTTAAGTCGAGCGGTTAGTTCTGATTTTTAAAAACGATCCACCCAACGCTTCTGTTCTAGGAACCATTTTTCCAAATATTTGCGTGTCGTTTTCGCAACTTGTCATTTAAAATTAGGATCAGATAACTTAATATTTGCTAACCTATATAAGTAGCCTTCACTAAATTCTAAGCTAACCCCTTAGCGTCATCTTAATGTCATCTCCAGGTTTGCCTTCGTCCAACTCCATTGTATCCGCACCATATCTGGCAATTTGCAAAAAAAAATCCTCAAGCAGGGGACTTTTCACTCGACTGCCCCCTGTTTGGCAACGACAACGCAAACATTGCCAATCTCCTGTTAGCCTGCGTCAAAGGATATCCTTTTACTACCCATCGGTAGAAGATCAAAGATTTTTTGTTCCTTGCTATATTCTCTTCTTCGACTTTGACTCTCTGAGGCGATGACTCGCTGATTCGCCAAGTCCTTGATGTGTGTTGTTACTTTACATGTGGCACATGTCCTTGTTATTTAAATTTGTCGATGCATATTGATGGTTGACGATAAACGAGATGTCAAAACATTGTTCGCAGCCTTGGATGGAGGACTAAACATATATGTATGTACATATGTGAAAGAGCGGTCGTGTGGGGTGGGTGGCTAATTTGCAAATAATGTGACATGCATAGTCAAATTACACACGAAATCCTTTTTCGAATAACCTATCAATACGGAAGGACTTGCCTTTGAAGGGATTTCTTTCTTCCACTCCGCTATTACCGTCTTTTTATATCCTTTTCCGTACGGTGGTAGTTTGTCTTTTTGCAGGTTTTGAAATTTAATTTACATGAAGTGGCTTTGTAGCTCGTCGCTGGAGTAGGTTGAAAGGAGATTTTAAAATTTTACAAAAGGGTTTGTTGACCTGATTCCAGGTTTACCCAAATTTGCAATTTTCATTTCCAATGAACTGTAAACGTGCCTAGGTAATTTGGTTGTCCTTGTTTCATAAGAGTAAGAGAAGAAATGGGAGTAGAGGAATTACACGTAGATTTCAAAGGAATATGAATATGTTCCTTTGAACATAATTCCAGTTCAATTCAATCCAATGTGACCATATGCGTCGCAAACTAGTTTAACCCCCTCCTCCTCGATAGATAGCATCACTTGTCACTCACTCATCTGTCATTATTCGACTTGTAACCAGCGTGTCATTGGTAACTGGTGTCCATTTTTCCGCCTAGTCACTCAGCAGACTTCAGTTTTACGAACGAATTAGTAGAATGACTGGCGATTAGCCAGACCTGTTAACAAGTTGGTATTTATTCCGGTCCACCTGGCACCAGATGCGTGCACCCAAACACAAATTGTTGTCCATTTTCGACTCCGCATCCTTACGTCACAGATGGTCGTCACAAGCTCTGAATATTTTAATCCTTTTATTTCAACTCGATGACTTTCAATAAAGTTGATTAAAAAATGCCATCGTTTACCGTCGGTAACAGGGTGAAATCCCATCCATGGCCGATGGTCAAGCGGTCTCCTGGCCAATGTTCAAGTGACATGCATGTATGTACATACATATGCATGTGCACTGAATGTTGATGAACGTCCTTGTGAACGAGGAGTGGAGGGGCGCAGTTATCTACTCGCACTAACCAGTTGGCAGTGCGATTAAATGGAAATTTATCACAGGAGTTTGGGTATGAAAAAAAAAAACACAGAGCATGGGAGCGCGAGTTTCCGATACCTCGATTTCCGGGCGCAATTACGATCTCAGACGCATACGAGTACATACATACATACATACATCTATTGTGAATCGGATGGTTGATTACTTTGCAAAGAAAGCGTACGCCCCAGCCTCCGAGTCGCTATGTGGTAGATGAGACGTCGTCGTTACGTCTGACCCGTGGTCATGAGGGGTGAGTGTCGGTGTGGTAATTGGAAAACCATTGTCCAACAGAATCATAAAGGAAACGACAAAAAAAATGAAACCGAATAAAATCGAATTCGCAGGAAATACAGGACACACATTGAGCGAAATTGAAAGTGCCCTTGTATGGGAGAGTGATTGCGGAAAGGGTCAGCACACACCAATGAAGGTACTGAGAGAGATGAAAAAAAAAACCGAAAAAACGTGCAGGAAAACGTTTATCATTTTTATCCGGACGTTGCGGATCATTGCGGATATTCGCATTTACGTTTGTGTGCGACGTTGACTGGGAAACGACTCCGCGTGTTGGTTGATGTCCTTTTCATCCTTTCGTTCTGTTTTACATATTATGTTCTGTTTTGCTGGTTGTTTTTTGTCCATATTTGGAAATTGCTTTCTGGATGGGTAAACATTCGGCAATTTTGATTATTTTTTGCATCTTTTTGAATTTGTATTTTAGTTTTAGTTTTGTTTTTGTCACTCTCAGGAACACGATAGGTGAAGCCGCCGGTTCACAGGCAAAATGCACTTGAGCATTCATTAAGTTTCTGTCAATGGCTGGGGTGTCAGGGAGTATTGTCTTTCGTTTAGAAAATGGAAATCAACAGTAGCTGGTGGGGATTGCGTGATGTTGGTTTAATTTGCCAGATTTCGATTAAAATGACAAAGGTGGACAATGGTGCAAGTTATCAAAGCGAACCGGAGGTGAGCTTTCTTTGTGCTGACTCGGACTCAAAACGTTGTTCGCGTTTTTGGACCACTTTCTGACATTTTAGAGAGATGACATTTTTTACACTATTAGTTGACCATATACAGAGCTGTTCAAAATAATAGGGAAAGGAATTAGCCGAAGAATTTCTAAGGGTTTTCCGAAATGTTGTAACCGGATAGTTTCATATTAGTATTTTAATAAGTGAAACACGCAGTATCTGATCTGTATTACTATATATATTTCTTTTATTCATTGTAGTTTTTTTTTTTTTTTTAATCAACTAAAATACCTTCGAATTTGGTTGTTCAAAATAATAGGGAAATTTATAGTTTACATCCGATTTTCTTAAAATAATACATTAAAACTTATATTTATTCGTTAAGATAATAGTGAAAAACAAAATATGGTAGATCAGTGTCCCGAATGACCACCCTTGTTTTTTATGACAGCAGTTATACGAGCAGGCATTGAATCCATCAGTTTCTGGCATTTACTGATGGGAATATTTCTCCAATGGGTTTCAATGGCAGTCTACAACTGATTTTTATTTTGAAAGGTCTGTCTGGTCAAAGATTTTTTCAGTTCCGCCCACAAATTCTCGATGGGGTTGAGATCGGGGGACTGAGAGGGCCATTGTAGCACTGACACTTGATGGTCTTGCAACCAAGCACGAACCAATTTCGATGAATGCTTGGGATCGTTATCGTGTTGAAAGTGCCATCGTAACGGCATATTGTCTTCGGCATATGGTAGCATAACATCCTTTAAAATATCATGATAGCTCTCCTTGTTCATGATGTCTTTTATTTGGTAAATGGGTCCAACACCAAACCAAGAAAAGCAGCCCCATACCATGATGCTACCACAACCATGTTTCACGGTTTTTTTAGTAAACCGGACATGAAACTCCTTCCCCTGAGGACGCCGAACATTTCTACCGCCATCGGAAACAAATAAATTTATTATAGTTTCATCACTCCGAAGAATGATGCGAAACATCTCTTTGGAGTGATTTCTAAAATGCAAGGCAAACTCCATTCTCGCTTTTATGTTCTTTCTACTTAGTAGTGGCACTTTGTGAGCAATTCTACCGGGCAGTTTATTATTGAGCAACCTTCTCCGGATAGTTGGTGCACTTACTGCATTATTCAATTCCGCGGCAATCGCCCTTGATGACATAAAGGGATCCTTTTTCGCTAGCAGCACAATACGAGAGTTATCGATGGGAGTAGTTTTTTTTGGTCTACCTCTAGTTTCTCGTGCTGGAGTTCTTGAAAGCGCATTAAAAACAAAATTAATTGACCTTCCCAATGTATTGGCTATAAATTTAAGGGTCTTTCCTTGGCCTCTTAAATGTTTAATAATGCGACTTTCTTCAGCAGTGCAATGTCTATTACGTCCCATTTTTAACACTACGTAGATTTTAAAAATGTAAAATTTGTATAATTCTTACGTCTACGAAAAACAACATTACCTTTTCAATTATTTTTGACAGAAATACGAACGATAAAACAACGAAACAGCAAAATTCCCTATTATTTTGAACACCTTAAAATAATCCTTTTTCCCACTTTATACCACAGCACGAATAACACGAATGAAGAATTGACCAGAGATGCATCATAAGAAAAGCAATACAGCTGTACAAATAGCTGCAATAATTAAACAAACAAATTGGTTATCAGCGGTATTCCCTATTATTTTGAACAGCTCTGTACATTCATAGATCGGGTCATGACGAAATTTCGAATTTCGATCTAGTTTCATTGTAAAAAATTAAAAACCAAATTAAATTTGGAAGGCGGCCATCTCCTCTGAAAAGGTCTGGATAGTTTTTATCCAGATCAATCTACACCATTGCAAGGCTGCTACTGCTCTTTTAAGTAGTAGAATTGCATGCAGTAGTACAAATCATCACGTTGTATCCATTCAAAAACCGTTGGTGTGGAATAAACGCCTATTTGGCCTTGGTTATTCTTTATGATGAGCGATCCGAAAAGCCTAGGCTCTGCCTCATAATATCGAACTCACTATCAGCAACCAAACTTGGGCACTTTTGTGGACAAGATCTGGTGGCTGATAGAATAAGCTACAAAACGCACCACTCCACTCCGCAAAAAATTTGCTCGCCATAACTTTGTGACGAATTCATTGTAAGGGTTAAGGAGAGGATCATTCCTTCTAGGCAAATATTCAAATACTCCCCTTTCATTCTTCGAAAGAGTAGACTCAGCTTGAAGAGGAATCGGAAACCCAAATCTACATTTCTTCTCAGGACCACGTAAACAATAATGTTCAGAGCAAACTGTATGTCTGTGAAAACGATTGAGTGCTTGCGACAGTTGCAGATCACATTGTAGATTGACGTCGGTACGAAATAGCCTCGATGGATGATAATCTGCAGCACAAGCAGCAACCAACGGATTCCAAGCAGAAACTAACGAGTCAAAGAAGTCCTTAGACTTTTTCAGATCTTCCGATGACATAACATCAAAGTTTCTAACATCTGGTGCACCCTCAATCCAGAAAACACCGTGTATATGGGGACTTCCTCTATGTTGATACTCATACCTGTACCAAAAGTCTTTTACCTTCAGCTTCGATGATAAAAGATCCAAAAACGCTTGAACTCTTTTAGCAAAATATTCATTTGCAATCAATGGATTTTTCGACAGTAAATTCTGCATTTCCCTCGATATCACTGATTCAGATTTGTCAGTCGGATTATAACCAAAATGTTTTACTAAACATTTCCACCATAGATCTGCAGAGCTCAAAGTGAGGAATATAGTCGGCACACCTAATTGAGTAACCATTGCTTCGAGCTCAGTTCGTCGCTTATACCAAAACGGCCCGGTGCCGGCTATACCTGGTCCGATATGCAAAAGTCTCTAACTCTGCTAACTAATTCTTGAACAGTTCCGTCGAATCCATTCATTTTAGCAAAGACGACACCACGTTGACAAGCATCATGCCTTTGCATTCTGTTCAAACAGAAATATCTGAATCTTGGATCTTGAGCAAATCGTTTATCCTTATAACAGATCAGGTGCTTAACCCATTCACGAAAGGTCACTTTCTCTTGTCTTGATGCATCATTGTTGTCTGCTTTACCAGTTGGAAATAAGTGTGGGAATGCTTGCACTACATAACCGGCTTGCCTGAATTCGTTTAGAGGATTATCACTACCTTGAGGCCAGTTTAAAGCGTTTCGAGTGACTGAATTTTGATTTTCTTCTCGTAATCTTGGTAAGCCGTTCTCTGCCATCATGTCGTCTTCTAGCGCTTCATCAAGTTCTGCCCCAACTTCGAGGAATGGCAATTCATTTGCAATGTTACCGTCAACAGGCAACTTTTCCAGCACCTGGGTGTTAAGTGTGACGTCTCTGTAGAAGATGTTATTTGCGATTAGCCAAAGCAGAGCATCTTGGACTCTGTAACGACGTACACGGAAGTCACAATTGTGTTCCATTCCTGCGCGATGTATCAAAAGAATGTTTAGTTCCTTAGGTTACTTTGGCAATGAATCAACTAAAGGTTGAATATCTTGTTCGACGTTGAGGACATTGCCTTTATATTTGTATTGACCGTTGCCTCGACATGCTTTAACCTTATAGACACGAAGTACGGGATGGACTCTGGCGATTAGCATTTGTTCAGTAGGCGTGAGATTCATTAAAAGCTCTGGTTGGGTCCCGGGATCCATGTTGTTAGCGCTTGTGAATTTCGAACTATTTTTCTTGCAAGCATTACACACAGTGTTTTTCAAAATAAACTGCTGATACTATTGATCAGGAGAATGAGGTGCATCATTTGACACTGAAGTGCCCGAATGAAATTGACTGATTCAATAGTTATTAGAGGCGGAATGTGAAGGAATGTGAAGTTCTAAAAAATCTCGAAAACTCTCTGAAAAAATCGGCGGCATGGACGTTTAAGGAGGATGTTTTGAGATTTTTTTATTACCTTATTTTTGACTTGAAATATTTTTTATAATTTTTGCAGTGAAAATTCTTTATTTTTAGATAACGAGAAAATTAAATTAAACTAAAACTCAAATGGAAATAAATTAAATATAAACAATTAAGAATCATCGAAATTGTTGAAAAGCGCGCGAAATTTTTCATTTCAAATTTTCAATGTATTTCCCTATAGACAACTTTATTTTAATTTTTTAAAATTATTTCTAAATTAAAATACTGCGATTTTTTTATTTCTAAACATAAAAGAGGTTTGTGTTTGTCAGTTTAAAAAAAGAATTACGAAAATCGGTTCAGTACTTTTCGAGCCTTAGTGCGTACACAGAGTGATATTTAAGTCGGTTTTTAAGCTACAAAACGCACGGAGCAATAGAACACTTCGTCGTTGCGTCTGCCTACTTTCCCTATGATTCGTTACTACCTCCACCACCGAAGGAAGTCTCTGAACTCGTAGAGTAATGTGAAGCCCAAAAGATCGGTCTCATCTTGTGTTGCGATGCTAATGCCCAAAACACTGCTTGGGGCAGCAGCAAGTGTAACACGCAAGTGTCTTTTAGACTTCATTCTCCCGTCTGACCTTACCATCAATATTGTTGGCTCTCAACCAACGACAGGAGGTGATTGACCTGACCCTATTCAACAGATATGTGAAGGACATCACTAACTGGCGAGTCTTGCCTGATGCTACGCTGTCGGACCATAAATACATATATCGAATCCCGATTAGGTTGTGGGATCTCTTCCTTGCAACCTAGACGGAATCCGCGAAGGACCCAGTCCGGGTACGGTTTAGAGAGGAGCTTAAGAAATCCACTCAAGCCCTACCTAAACGGAACAATTTGGTAGAGAACGATCTTCACAGCCTGAATAGCGTCATCACCAGTTGTTTTGAACTCGCATGTCCTGTCTGCAAACTTCCCTGCAGAAAATCGGTCCCCTGGTGGAATGCCGAGCTCCAAAGTCTTCGCAGGGAAGCCAGAAGTCTTCTGAGTAGATCGCTCAAATCGAATTCGGAAGATGACTGGAACAAGTATCGGTCGAAGCAGAAAGATTTTAAGAAATTTTTTAAAATTAAGAAATTTTAAGAAATTTATTCGTAAATTGAAGAACGATTCTTATAGGACCTTCTGCAAAGAGATCAAGTCTCTGAGTGCGACTAGCAGGTTGGTTAAAGTCCTCAAACGGGGAAAAATGACAAAGCTGGATGCACTCAGAAAATCTGATGGTACCTTTACTGAGTCTAAAGCGGACACTCTTAGTTTACTGCTTGAGACTCATTTCCCGGGCAATCAGATCGACATCGGCTCGTTGCACACTCCTTCAAGGGAAACTGCAACTGAAACGATGAAAACAACTCGGCGTAACTGGTATATTGTGTCGCGCAAGGTTACGACTGAATCTATTGAATTTGTTGTGGCTTCGATAGCTTCAAATCACCGGGCACCGACAGGATATATCCTGTTATGCTGCAAAAAGGTATAAGGCAGCTGCTTCCTACTCTGAAAAGAATTTTCACTGCTATTCTTGCTCACATATAGATTCTTTGGCGCACAGTGAAAGTGATTTTCATTCCCAAAATAGGAAAAGAGGACTACTCACTTGCCAAGAGCTTCAGACCAATTAGTCTAACATCCTTCCTGCTGAAAAGTATGGACAGACTGGTAGAGTTGCACGTGCGCAAAGTTGCTCCTCGAATGCAGCCTCTTTCGGAGATGCAACATGCTTACCAGCGCGGAAAATCCTGCGAGACTGCGCTGCAGAACCTAGTTGGGAGAATTGAATGCGCACTCGAAAGGAAAGAGTACGCGCTGGGCATTTTCATCGACATTGAGGGAGCTTTTGATAACACAACTTTTGACAGCATGTGAACACTGCCAGACATCATGGCGTAGATGATGCAATGGTCCTATAGATCAAAGCAATTCTCATGCACAGGACATTGACCGCTGATGCAGGCCTCGATGTAAAAAAAGCGGACAAGAAAATAGCACCCGTGGAAAATGAACAAATAAAGAAGACCTTTTTTTGATTTGAAATATTTCGGTTTGCAGTTTTCGTTGCAATGAAAATTATATCGTTTTTTCTTCCGTTTATATACAAAATTTAAGTTCAAAAAGAAAGAAATGAAAGAAAGAGACGAATTCATTGTTTAAAGCTTTAGACGAATTATGTTCGAATGTACAGGGTGCTTATTATCTTTTAACATAGCTCGGACCCATTGGACTTATCCCCTCTGACGCCACCAGTATGCCAAATCCGGCGTAAACAGGGGCTGCCTACAAGGTGGCGTCCTGTCTCCGCTATTATGGTGCATAGTGGTCGATTCTCTGCTTGATGCTCTCAATGCCTCTGGAATCTATGCCCAGGCCTATGCGGATGATGTCGCCATTCTTTCTGTCGGCTCATGTTTAGCGACTGTCCGTCTCAAAGCACAGGCGGCGCTAAATGTGATCGATGATGATCTTTACGAGAAGGAGGAAAAATACTGACATGACTCAGCTGGTACTAAAAGGCACTTCCATTCCGATATCCAAGGAGGGTAAGTATCTAGGAGTCATATTAGATAGCAAGCTTCTTTGGTCAAAGCATGTTGAGTCAAAAACCACCAAAGCTTGTCAGCTTTCTGGCAATGCAAAGGAGCTTTTGGCAAAACATGGGGTTTATCACCGGCAAAGGTCCTCTAGATCTACACGGCAATGATAAGACCTATAATCTTATATGCATCGGTTGTCTGGTGGAATAGACTAAACGCAAACACGTCGAAGACTCTTTCACCAAACTCCAAAGAACGGCTTGTCTAAGCTGCACGGGGGCCTTCCCCAGCACGCCACCGCGCGCTGCTCTAGATGCTATGATGAGCCTTCCACCTCTTGATATATTTATCAGAGGGTGTGCTCTGAAAGCTATGTCTCGTCTGAAGAGAAATGGCTTTTGGTATAACTCGCATAGGAATAACGGCGTGCTTGCGCAAGAACTGTCCTGCGACTCCTGTCTCATGGACATGCCTACTGACGCACTGACGCCCGTTATTCTACTGCGTCGTAATTTCACAGTCGAGTTTCCATGGCGTCAGGATTGGCTATGGCTGGATACTGAACCTGGAAAGGGTCGTCTTCGCATTTTCACGGATGGCTCCAGGTCTGGGCGTGGGTTCGGTGCTGGGGTCTTCTTTGAGCGCGAAAACATCCGACTGCACTTCTCCTTAGGAAAATATGCGTCTGTCTTCCAATCAGAGATATACGCTATCCTAATGGCCATGCACTATGTTGTAAAGCACAGGTGGAAGGGGGAAAGCATATGCGTCTATAGTGACAGCCAAGCTGCAATAAAAGCTGTGTGTAACCCCTTAACTAGCTCCAAATTAGTGCTTGAATTCAAGTCCTTCCTAAACAAAGTCGGCAGACTAAATTCATTAAGGCATGTATGGGTTCCATGCCACTCTGGGATTCCAGGGAATGAGATCTCTGATGAACTCACCAGAATGGGTTCAGAGGAGGGCTTCTCAGTACCTGAACCTGCTCTAGGTCTACCTGCGGTAAATTCCTACGTGCTCGGCATCAGTGAGACGCCTACCTGTGCCGCATATGGCGAAGAGGAGGATGACACTGCAGAACATTTCCTCTGTGATTGTCCCGCCTTGGTTAGCGCACGGTGGCGCACCCTTGGAGCTGACGTGGTGTGTGCCGAATCCCTTAGCTCTACTTCACTGAAGCTCATTAAAATTGTTCTCCGGAAAACGGGGAAAATACAATAATGTAAGGTGTCTGTCTGGAGTACAATGGACCAGTGTTTGCGTCGAAATTCTCCAGCGGATAGCAGAAGCCTTCAACAAAAAATTAAATTATTCGAAAAAAAATTCGCGCACGCAATTATTTCAATTTGAACAAAAATTCCATTTTTGATACTTTTCGCCACCAAGTCACGTCATTTTACGGCCATATTCATCATCAAAACTGAATATACGTGAAGCGCAAAACTACTGATAGAAAAAGAAAATAACAAAAAACAACAATAAATCTCATATATCAACTGTCTACAGAAAAGTCTACAGAAAAACAGTTTGAGACAATATGCCACTTCCTCCTAAACGATTCCGGAACACGATCGACTAGAGACGCAGCCAGAATGAGCAACGTTCGTCAAAACATTATCGACGACCCTCTTCGAAACTCAAACATAGAAACAACGCATTTTGGAGACACGTAATTTATCAGAACATTCACCCAGAATCTCGACAAGCACGTGTTCAGACTCTGCGACAACTGCTCACGGCTACAACTCAGCCACCATGAAGTCATCAGCCATTACTGCACTAAAAACCCCGTCAAGTACTCTGCTCAAAACAATATGGACCCAGGAGATGTTCCAGAAATTATGAAGACATTGTCAGTCGTCGAGCAGATGTTGGTAGCACGGATTCAACCCGTTCTCAGCGTCTATCAGCTCCGCAGTCAAGGTGTCAATGGTCAATTCCGTTCCAACTGATTGCAAACGAGTTGTCCAGAGTTCCTAATACAGTCAAAATCTTGCTAGTTAAGAAGCAGGGAGCCCAAGGTTACATAGACTTTAGGGTCAGACGACAGGTGGTACACGATGTTCTGGTGTTTCTAAAGCAACAGAATCGCTTCTATGCTGACTTTGCAAATCGACGGAAGTGTTGCCAACGACTCAATGCCCGATGTTTCTGAAGACAGTAACGATGTGGTTATTAATGCGCTTACCGTGTCAAGTGGTATGAGACAAACCGAGGTTGTTCGTGATGTAATCGAGCCGCTCAAGCGTCGGATGACGAAGCTCAAGATCTGATCGCAAAACAGTTACTCTGCGTTGGCGCTAAAGTGATGTTACGCCAGAACTTGTGGACCTCTTGCGGACTGTGCAATGGCTCGATGGGCACAGTCATTGAGATTATTTACAGTCCGACCGAAAACAGAGTCAAGAAATCCATACCAAGCAAAGCTCCTATCTCCATCATGGTCAAGTTTGAAACTTACACCGGACCGACTTTCGCTTCAGGCGTTATTCCTATAACGCAGGTCGTAAAGTCATTCAAAAAAGGAGCAGTCAATGGCACGAGGAAGCAATTTCCGTTATAGCTGTCTTACGGCATTAGTATTCACAGGTCGCAAGGAATTACATTGGACAAAGCAGTTGTGGACTTAGCGATAAGTGAATTTAGTGCCGGGTTGACCTACTTTGCGTGTTCGAGGGTCAAGAAAATTGATGGAATCCTCTTCGATCCAAGTTTTCCATCCGAAAGTTTGTTGGGAATCAACTCCAAACCAGCGTTCTTACTAAAGCGGGCTGAACTCGAAAGACTGAATAGTATGCAATAGATGTGTGGGGGGAAAAAACAATTCAAATAAAATGATTTTCTACAAATATAACAGTGACACATTTTATGTCATCCAAATCGCAGCAATAATCTATAAAAAAACAATTGCACAATTTTCATACTTTAGCGCCAAAAGTTGTCACACCATTTTAGTTCGTAAAGTTAGAGGTTCGCTTTGTTTTGGGAAATTTATTCCCGCCTAGTAAGGATTGCGATACAGAGAGTGCATTATTTCCTAAAACACCAGGAAAACATAACTCCACCCTAAATGCCTTTCAGCTGAATAAATGTCTAATGGTTAAAGCAAGCCTCAATTAACAGCTGAAAATGATATGAAAATGAAAATGAGTGACTTCTCAGCTACAGAGTAGTACAATTCCTTTTCGTGAACGAAGAAACTATGTACAACTGAATGGACTAGTTTTTGCCTTGAGTTAAGGGAAATAACCTGTGTGATGTTTATTTCCAACAAAATGATTCAACTTGCCACACTTTTTGCTTTTGGTGGCGTTACAGCCCATGAAGGGCCAGAGCCAAGTTTCTTTCAACCACCCATGTTGTGTTTGATTAATTTTTTTGGACAGATGAAAGGGACGTACTGTTCAATGCCGATTTCGAACGGCATGAATCGAGACGCTTTTTAATGGCAAGTATACCGGAGGTTTTGCCAGTACCCCGCCGAGGAGCGACGCCGCAAAATAGACATTCGATGACATTATTGTTTTTGGGATCCTGGCCTGCAGTCCACTACATGACTTCTTGCACGCTGATAGGCCAGCCACCATATACCTAAGACCTAAAAAAACAATATCACTACCAAAATATACTTCTAGTGGAAGATGTAATCAAAAATGTTGACCGTCGGACGACGCCTGTAAAATCAGTCGAAGTGAATATTTTAATAATATCATTTCTCATTCCTAAATGGTGTCGATGAGCCTCGAATATAAAGTACTCAAATTGATTCATAAATAAATATTTGGTCGCTCTATATATCATATAATAGTATCATTTGATATAAAGGGTATTTCGTTAAGCCTGTCTTTAAATTTAAAAATGCGGGTGGCACCGCAAGGCCCACACGACTAACTTCCCAGGTGGGAAAAATGAAAACACCCATTTAATTTCATATTTTTTCACTTTTATAAGTCTTATGTGTATGTCGATGAACTTCAAAATTCTGTTTTCAAATATAATGTAAGCACTTACTTCTACAATTACTACAATATTTGATGAATAGGGAAATTTTCTTCTTTAAGTCATCAAAAAACCATCAAATCTCGAGACATCTCATCAACACTCAACCAAGAATGCTGAATTAAAATTTCGATAAATACAGAAATACGTATTTACAAGTCCGTCCAGCTGCTAAGGCTAAGAGTTGCAATGACTGTAGAATGGACGCGCTCGGTTTGCCCGTTTCCTCTTGGTACTTCTATGTTTATAAAATGTAGGTTAATATTGCGATTCTCGCAGTAGTCTTTATAAGAACTAGCTATAATCTAAAGCTTCTTCGCTGGTTAATGTCTTTGTGGGAAACAGTCAACAGGATTTGGTGAAAGCATCCTTGATTGATAAAATACATCTGAAGTTTTTCCTTATGGATTGCATGGGTCGTAAGTTAACGAAATGTCTGCAGTGGTCGCTCTCCGTTCGGTATAGGTTGTAAAAAGCACTCTGATTTTCTTGTGTCTCTTTCTGCCAATGTACATATGTCGGACAGTGGTGGAGCTATACGGGCAAAGTCTGGAAACTTTGAAGATGTAGGAAACTTAACAACTGCATTAGATTAAGATGGGGATGGTGGGAAGCTGTAATTTCGTATCCGATGACCAAGACACTTGAGATCAAATTTGTTCTTCTTTTGGTGGCGTTACAGTTCATGAAAGGGTGAAAGGGACGTACAGTTTAATGCCGGTTCCGAACAGCGTGAGTCGAGAAGCTTTTTCAAGGCAAGTTATACTACGGGGGGCTTTGCCAGTACCCCGCCGAGCAGGGACGCCGCGAAATAAATATTCGATGGCGTTGGTGTTATCGGGATCCGAACTCGCTCATCGTGCGTCAGAGTCCAACACACTAACTTCTGCGACACGTCGCCATCTGAGATCAAATTTAGGAAAATTTAATTTTTTTAATTTTATTTTGAGGCCGTTCTTTGAAGCAACGCTGAGCACTTCTTCAAATCTTCTCATACATACTTTCTTCTATTTTCTGTGCTGGGAAAACAATATCATTAATATAAACAACTATGTATATACAATTTCCCTATTAATTACATTTTTTATTATAAAATGTACGTATTTTTGGAAAATAATTTGTCCACAATGAGTATTAGTTGACGTGTATTTTCTATTTTGACTGGACTGACTTTGACTGGAACGTGAAAGAAACCATTCTCCAGGTCCAACATCGTAAAATACTTTGCTGCTTGTAGCTTATCTAGTTGCTCCTCGACCTTACCTTGAATTTTTTTTTGTTTACACTTCGGTAATCAAACCAAAGCCTGTTTGACCCATTTTTCTTTTTCACACGACTCGATTTGCGTAATCTGAAGAGCTTTCTGTTATTATCCCAACATCTAGCTACTCTCGTATTTTGTTTTCAATTATCTTTTGCTTCCTCGTCCGTGGTGATAACCTTCATGGTTATAGGTGATTTTTCTAGTGCCTTTGGTAAGAAATTTTTACCTAAAGAAAGTACCTGTTCAGCCTCTTAAAATTTTAGGTTTTCTCATCCTGATATATAGGGAAGAGGGAGCGAGCAAACAGAGGAAAGAAGTTGACCGCGTTTAACATGGCAAACGTCACCTTCAATCCATGTCCCTGCTCAATCCAAGTTGACACACAGTCTCCGCGTGGCCTCCCCTGGATAACTACCCTGGCACCCGCCAGGTAGTGAACCAATGCGTGCAGCGACCCAACCCCTTGTTCCTGGGGAAAGAGGAACCTGGCCCTCCAAGTTGAGGGTTGTGCTTAGGGGCAACATCCCTGTCACGTAAAAACCCACTTGTTCCGAAACAACAACAAGCCTCGGATACGGACGGATACAAAGCTGACAACCCCTGCAAACGACTAAAGAACTTGAGAATCTGCACCTGGATTGTGAGTTCCCTTAACAGACCGGGTGCAGGTGATCAATTGAAGCAAACCTTCAACTGCTATAAAGCAGATATAACCGCACTCCAAGAAGTGGGATGCGATGGACCAGGCAAAAGACGGATAAAAAACTGCGACATCTACTACGGGAACTGCTACAAGGAGAACAAACAGCGCTTATTCGGGTACGGATTCGTTATTCGAGGAGGACTCCGACAAAAGCCTTAAGCTTCGGAAATATAAGCTTGATATGCGCTCATGCCCCAACGGAAGAAAAGGACGATCGACTCAAAGAAGAAATCTACGATCTCGTAGACAGAGCCTATGCCCGATGCCCCAGCCACGACACAAAAATAGTTCTAAGAGTTTTTGATGCAAAATTAGACAAAGGGGACATATTTGAGTCGATCATAGGAAAGCATAGCCTCCATAACATCACATCCGACAACGGACTTAGGCTAACCGATTTCCTAGCGGGGCGTAACCTCCATGTAGCAAGCACACGATTCCGCCCATCTCAACATCCACGAGAAGGGTACCTGGCGGTCTTTTCATCAGTCGACCATCAACCACATTGATCACGTTGCGATCGACGCCAGACACTCCGCCAGTATTCTCAACGTACGAACCATCCAAGGAGCCAACATCGACTCGCACTACTACCTTGTTGTAGCCAAGGTACGAATGAGGATATCAAGAATGCTTAAGAACCGAGTAGGACAACGTAAGTTTGACATCGGAAAGCTACAATCGCAAGAAACTGCCAGACTTTGACTTTGCCGATCATTTCTCCTTCAAGTTTCCTCAAAATCCGCCCACAGCAGCACAAGCAATAGAGCAGGAATGGGCGCATTGCCACCATTTAGAAACCCCTGGTTCGCGGGTGCGGGCTTGTCTGCTGAGCTTCTTAAGGCGGTTGGAGATGAGCTGGTAAGGTGCATGCACCATCTTATTTGCAAAGTATGGTCGGAGGAAAGCATTCCCGACGAATGGAATCTCAGCATCGTTTGCCCGGTCCATAAGAAAGGAGACACCTATAACTGCGCCAACTATAGGGGAATAAGTCTACTTAACATCGCATATAAGATCTTCTCTGCCGTATTGTGTGAACGCCTGAAACCGTTTGTGGATAACCTGATCGGCTCTTATCAGTGTGGTTTCAGGCCAGGTTAGTCCACAATATATCACATATTTACGCTACGGCAGATCTTGGAGAACAATACCAAATCGACACTCACCACCACTTCGTCGATTTCAAGGCTGCATATGACAGCGTGTATAGAGATGAGTTATACAAAGCCATGTCTAGTTTTAACATCCGAGTTTTAACTCGTCCGACTGTGCAGGATGACAATGGAGAATTCTCGCTGCTCCATTAAGGTCGGTAATGAGCAAACCGAGACCTTTGAAATTAAAAATGGATTTAGGCAAGATGACGCGCTGTCATGCAACTTTTTTAACATCGGACTTGAAAATATCGTGCAAGAGTCACTGGCCAACACAAGAGGTACGATTTATTTCCAGTCTACGCAATTGCTTGGGTACGCCGACGACATTGACGTGATTAGACGGACACAGCGAGACGTCAATGAGGCCTTTGTAAGCATTGAGGTAGAAGCGGCTAAGATGGGTCTCAAGATTAAGGAGGGTAAAACCACATATCGGCTTTCATCTAAAAGAGACGGTTAAGACCGACGTAGTGGCCAGAACGTCACCATGGGCGAATATAACTTTGATGTGGTCAAGGAATTCTTCAACCTGGGCTCACTGATGATCGGCGACACAACGCAGAATCACTCTTGCCAACCGCTGTTTCTTTGGGCTCAAGAGGCAATTGAGTAGAGCCATCTCTCGGAAAACCAAGGTGACACTATATAAGACTTTGATCATTCCAGTCCTCCTTTACGGCGCAGAGGCTTGGATCTTAACAAAAGCGGATGAAGATGCCCTTGGTCGTTTCGAGAAGAAAATTCTGCGCACTATCTACGATCCCGTTAGTTCAAACGGTGTATGGAGGAGAAGATTTAACGAAGAACTGTACGGGTTGTACAGCGACATCGGCCTGGTACGACGTCTACGGATACAGCGTCTAAGGTGGCTAGGCCATGTAGAGCGTATGGAAAATACAGCTCCGACCCGAAGGGTCTTCGAATCCACCCCGGAAGGAAGGCGCGGCAGAGGACGGCCCTATCTACGGTGGCGCACGCAGGTGGAAGGGGACCTTAACCAACTGGGCGTGCGACGCTGGAAACAGCTGTCCACAGACCGTGCCGGCTGGAGAGGCTTGTTGGTTGAGGCCCTTGCTCACCATGGACTGTAGCGCCACCTAGGTAAGTAAGTAAGTAAGGATACATCGGATTTTGACGTTCATTTTCGTTTCCCTATAGTTAAAAAAAGCACCGTGGCGCAGTGGGTAGTATGTTGGCCTCTGAAGCCGATGACGCGGGATCGAATCCCGACACAGCCATGTCATCAAACGTGTTTTTTACGGTGTTTCTCCTCAGCGGGGTTCTGACAAAACCCCCTACAGTAAAAATTGTCATGAAAAGCTCCTCGAAATTCGCCGGTCGGATCCGGCAATAAACTGTAGGTCCCTTTCACCTATGGGAAAATTAAATCACACACAACATGGGTGATTGAGAGAAGCTCGGCTTAGGTCCTTCATGGGCTGTAACGCCAACATACATAGTAAAAAAGTAAAATGTGCCGAAAATACTACTTTCAATTTTCGATAATTGAATCGGTACCAATCAAAAACGACTGCACAAGCAACAGTGAGTTTTCTGTGCGAAATTGACAGTAGCAGTGTTTCTATGTATAATCGGCTTTAGAATCAGTAGAAAAATGGAAATGAAATGGTACTGATCCACTATAAATTGAGTTTCAGGTTAACGTATGCATATGTGTACACAATCCCACTGAGCTTCCTGAACTTCTGTTTTTATTAAGCATCCCAATTTCATCGGTTTTTTTTACCAATTTCTCCTAAATTCATATCATGATTGTGGACATCTTTCAATTATTAAATTTCCCTTTCATTAACTAATTGACGTCCTTTTCGTACGAAGAAAAACTGTTAATAAAGTCACATCCTTGCATGTGAACATATGCAGTTTGCCCTCAGAACAGGGGAAAGGAAGAAATTTATCGATCACTGATGCTCTTCCAATCACTCAATTACTCCTTTATGACTGTCATTTGATTGAAATTGAATCCTCGTGATGGGATCTAATGACAGTTTACATGTCCTTGTGTGTTTTTTTTTTTTTTTCGTTTTATATTATTTCAATTCATTTACTCGTACACAGTTGTAATGTAGCAAAAAAATGGGATAAAAAACCAAATACGATAGAGGACCAGAAGAGAAGGATAAAGAAGCAGTGAACCCTTGTCGTATCCTTGCATTCAATTGCAAAGGAATCTCATTCCAGGGGTAAATTCATTGTGCATTTTATTGTTATTATGTTCCTTTACTGCCAGTTGCTATGACTGCAATGGATTTGAAGGTAGTCAACGTAGACTGTATGTAGACTGCTATATGGAGCCGGGGCGACATGTTTACAACACCGTCGTTCCTTACAACCGCACCTCAGTTGTTCATCAATACATTTAGCAGACTCACTAAAGATAGTTAGTGAATGTACATACGAGTCTGTACATATGTACTCGTACTTAGAGAACATCCCTCCGCATGATAATGTTCTTTCGTCTGTCATCTGTCTTACGATGATGCTTAATGGATATGTATCACCCACTCGCGGATGTGTTTATTGAAGTGAAATTACACGGTAATAATGCGATTTATTTACTGAGAATCACTTAATTCTTACGATTAGAAGATGATGATAGTGGCTCTCGAATTAACGCTGTTAAGGGCTTTACTAATATTTCATAAATAATCACTTCCCTTTCGCATAGAAATACTAAAATGAGCCGTTTTACGAAAATACATACATACATATGTCTGTACATATGTCAAGTAATGGCCGATGGAAATGGTTTTATGACTCCTCATTTCCTCCACTAGCCAATTTCATATTCGAATCCTTGATCTGATCTACTTAGCATCGACTACATTTCTCAGGATATTGCCTGCGATTAGTGTGGTGCAGAGAAAGTAGAAAACGAAATTCATGGCGGCGGCGTGTCCTTCCTTTGTAACTAGTCGTCAGGAAAAACCAAAACGGAAATTCGGTCCGTTAAGTCGAAAGCTCATTCAACCGATTGCCATCCAACCCACATGCTAACCACTCACCCCCATACCGAGAGCATCTTTGATGAATGTCAAAAATACATATTTTGAAAATTCATGACATTATCCTTGATGGACTTTTATTGTTATCCTTCAACTCCCGCACCAGCCTCTCGGAATATGGATATGAGGTGGATATCGAAAAAAGGATAATGACCCGGAGGGCGGCTATTTATTAGTGCAACTAGCACATTAGTTAGCCATTGGGATGGTGTAATTTTCAGGATTAAATGGCTTGTGTCATTCTGAATGCGTGCCATGTGAAGGCGAACAGTGAACACGGGAGTCAAGCACGTAAAGGACATTCCGTAAGAATCGATTTCAAAATTACCATTCAACAACAAATCATTTGCACATAATGGAATGTGGGCTACACGTTGCATAGCAACATGGTATTCAGGCATTTATGACCATCCATGCGTAGACGCTGTCCCCGACTACTAGTATTAGCTACTTGAGGCATTCAAATCCGACACAACGGTGTCATCGTTGTCATTTGCAGATTCTTCACGGTTCGTCGAATTGAATGGATAATTACGGCGTACAAAGAGCTTCGCATCGTACCTTTTAACGCTGCGTTTCGACTTTATTTGAACGCAATAACCTGAGCGGCAGCTATGGTTACAATTTCGTTTTATCTGTGCTAGTTGCATGGCGCTTGGTGGCGATATTCAATAAAAATTTTCCACTTGGCAAGTTAACACGGACGCGAAGATTTTAATTTCGTATCTGAAGAATGTTCGTTTCCATTAAGATGACTCAATTGGCCGAGGGTGATGGATGGGAGGCATGCGGACAATCGTCAGGTTTTGAAAGGAATTGTGTGGAGGAGCGTATCGGTGAAGTACACTCGTGTATCTGATGAGTGTCCCTGTGGGGATTCTCAACAGTAAGATGAAAGATACAGCCACAAACAAAGAAGATGTGTAGCGTGGAGTGGTAGCGAGCTATAGGTTGGAGTGTCTGTTTATCTATGAAGAAGATTATACGCTTAGTACTTAACAAATTAATAATGGTCTCTTGAAAGGAGAGCTAGAGGTGACGAGCGTGCACTTTTGTTTTGTGGGCTCAATGAAAGGTATTTTGATTAAAGGACCTAGTTTAATTTGTCACAATTCTACGTTTGGAAGATTGAGGCATTTTTTTTTTTTTTTTCTTAGCAATAATCTAGGAGACGTGTTAGAGGGCTAAGCTTCTAGTGTTCTAGTTGAAGAAAGTCTTTCAACTTTTATCAACTATCGTCGGGCATTATTGAAAATTATTCTGTCCAATCACACTAATGTAATGGACACGAGAAGCGCGCGTGCGAATATGCCAAGGTTACAAAGCCTGCAGATGAGAACGGACACCTAGCGTAGAATCGCAGTTGATGCTGAGTATATGGAAAAGCCACTTCTACAGACTATATAACGTTGATGTTACTCAATATGTCGCTGTCAGGCAGAATGATCCATTTCTTAACGGCGAAGAACGCAGAAAATTCCGTCCCCCTGACCTTGACGAAATTAAGATTGCCATATCGTAACTCAAGTCGAATAAAGCTAATTGCGCAGACGGACTGCCTGCTGAGCTCTTCAAGGAAGCTGAGGATGGCCTGGTTAGGAGTATACAAAAGCTCATCTGAAAGATATGGTTAGAGGAAAGCATGGCCGAGGAATGGAGTCTTAGCATTATATGCTCGATCCACAAGAAAGGAGAACCCTCAGACTGAGCCAACTACAGAGGAATAAGTCTCCTTAACATCATCTGCAAAATCTTCTGTGTCGTTTTGTATGAACACCTAAAGCCTTTTGTAAATAAGTTGATAAGGACCTGTCAGTGCGGATTAAGGTCAGGGAAGTCTACCATCCACCAAATTTTGACACTAGGGCAGATCCTGGAAAAAACCTTATCTGTCGACTACAAAGCCGCATACGATAGCGTAATTAGAGACGAGCTATACAACGCTATGTCTACCTTTGACATACCTGCTAAACTCGTCAGACTATGCAGGATGACTTTGAAGAATGCTCGCTGCTCCATCCGAATCGGTGAACATCTTACCGATAGTTTTGATGTCAAAAAAGGATTTCGGCAGGGCGATGCGCTGCCGTGTGATTTCTTCAACATCATATTAGGAATGATTGTGCAAAAATCACTGGCCAAAACAAGAGGCACAATCTATTTCAAATCCTCGCAACTCCTTGCATACGCCGACAACATTGACATAATATGTGGATCACAGCGAGATGTCAATGAGGCGTATGCGAGTATTTAATGGAGGCAGCGAAAATTGGTTTGACAGTAAACGAGGGCAAAACTAAATATATGCTATCATCAAAAAAGGACACTCACTACCGACGTCTTGACCAGAGCGTTTGTGTTGGTTTGAGGGAGTTAAGGACTTCGTCTACCTTGGCTCCGCAGTGACCTGAAACAACGACAGAACAAGTACAGAAATCAAACGCAGAATCACTCTTGACAATCGCTGTTTCTTTGGGCTCAGGAGGCAATTAAGTAATAGAGCCCTCTCCCGAACGACAATGCTGATTCTATATGTACATATAAGACCCTTATCAGCCCGGTCCTGCTGTATGGCGCAGAATCATGGACACTATCAAAGGCGGATGAGAAGGCCCTTGGTCGGTACGACAGAAAGATTTTGCGCGTGATTTTCGGGCCTATAAACGCAGACGGGGGATGGAGGAAAAGATTCAACCACGAACTTTATGGCCTATACAGCGACATGAGTCTAGTCAGGCCTCTACAGATTCAACGCCTAAGATGGCTAGGCCATGTAGAGCGAATGGACACCACAGCTCCAGCCCGGAGAGTCTTTGAATCCAACCCAGAGGGACGAAGAAGCAGAGGACCTCAGCCAACTGGGTAATGGTTGGATGAGCTTAATATGACCCAGTTCTTTTGACAATATGAGCTGTTTTGAGAAGCTTATCTTCAAACATATTTTTCTAATTGAATGAAAGGATTAGAAATTCATTTCTAAGACTTGGAATTTTCCCATATCAACGTAAGCTCACTGTACTCAGTGCCAATCTTTATGTAGGCCTTACTTGGAGTTTCCGAGTTTTGATTTGTTGAAGAAATTGAATACCATTTAGACGGCGTTTTTTAGTAGAAACTAAACTTTCTACCATATTTTATTTCTCTTCGAGTCACTCAAAAAGAAGAAGGCCGCTGGTACTGAGGGAATACCCAGTGTTGTGCTCAGAGATCTTCCACCAGTGTCTATAGAGAGGTACGTCATCCTGTTTATAAATGTATATTGTCGGATGCAATAGAAATAGGCAGCGTGCAGCCATTCCTTAAAAGAGGTAAAGACACCTCTAACCTGGCAAATCTTCGCTCGATAAGTCCTGTTCCAAGTATCAGCAAGTTCATGTCGAAATAGGTTGAAGGCACGAACATCAATTTGGAAAACCATTTCGGTTTCAGGGCAGAGCAAGATACTATACATGGCTCGTCGAAACTCGTCTCGGATGTCCAACTAATTAAATGAAAGGACCAAAGTACGGTGCCTGCTTGGCAATGCTTGGAAAATGCTTTCGAAAAGTAAACCGATGCTGTATATACATATACACATATGGATATGCTTACTACATACTAGCAGAAAAAAATTACAGTCAAGTACCTTGGGATCTGATTGGATCAGTAACTACGAAGTGTGGTAATTAGGTTCCGGGAATTAAGTCATAACTCGAGACCAGGCAACACTGCGTCCTGAAGCGTCCTGAAAGGCTTGAGTGCGTGCTTTCCTTGTGCGACCCAATCTGGCCATGAAGAGCTGGTTCTTGCATCCCGCAATGCGCTGGCCCATTACTCGTTGATTGTGCAAGAGCTTTTGGCGAGAAAAAGTTCCAACGTTGTGGATTCCTATAGCCCCGATATTCTCTCCTGCGATTTCAGTTATTCTCCAAGATAAAGTCACACCTTAAGGGAACTCATTACAGGGGTGTAGAGAAGGTGAAAGAAGTTGTTACCATGGTTCTGAAGGAGTTCACTTTGGAGGATTATCAAGGGTGATTTGAATTGTGGGAGCATCATTGGAATCGTTGTGTAGAGTTAGAGGGGAACTATTGTGAAGGTCGGTAGTAAAATTTTGCGGCAAACTAAACTTGCTAGTTTTTGCTTACGTATTTCTGGAACATAATTGCCACGTCTTGTATATTTTAATAAACATGTAGGTTCTGCCCTGGAAAGAACACGGAAGCTCTGATAAGATGGCTGTTTCATTGCAATCAAATTGACTACAGAGAGAAAGTAATCTGCTACATGGCCTTAATAAAAACCATGACTGCCTATAGAAGTCACGTTTGGTTTAATGTTAGTGCCAGCCATATGGAGAAGAGTCGAGTGTTTGAGATGCAATGTCCTAGGACTTTCCTCGAAATACAACGAACACCCGAGCCAGAGTACATGAAATTCTATCAAAAGGAGGTCCACTACAACATGGCAAGGATTTTACGGATAGATCAATAACTTCTGTCACTAACGTGATCTCTGGAGCTTACTATCCCAACAATATATGTACATATATCATTAAAGATTGAGGCAATAAATGAATGTCGAAGTGTACTAATTGTGAACTTTTCAGCTCCTTGACATTTGGATTTGTCCCTGTCAGTTTACGATGTAAGCAACTGCACACGTTAAACATTTAAACCCGGTGGAAATAGAGCTATAACCGGTCATTCCGTCTTCTTCTTTCGCTCGTAATACTTTAATGCATGAATTTTGAGATATTCTTTATAGACTTTATTTAAACTTTAATTTCGATTTTCGTGTCCCATTTTTCACTTAAATAGTGAATAAAATCACAAATCGCAGACTACAGTAATGGTATACATATACAGTGAAGTCCCCCTTGAACGGACAGCAATGGTGCAAAATTGTTTGTCCGCCTAAGGGAGTTGTCCGTTTAAGGGAAATCAAATTCAAAAAACTTTATTTTTCGAAACTAATATAGTGGGGGCGCCGTGGTGCACTGGTTGGACTCTAACGCACGATGAGCGAGTTCGGATCCCGATAATACCAACGCCATCGAATGTTTATTTCGCGGCGTCCCTCCTTGGAGGGGTACTGGCAAAACCCCCGTAGTTTACTTGCCTTGAAAAAGCTCTTGAGCGGAAAGATTTTCCGATCACTGAAAGTTTTTCCTTGTCTCCTGTCATATTGGCCCAGTGCAAAATAGTGAGCCTCTTCTTTGAAAGGTTTCTCCTGTGCACTTTTCACCTTTCAAACCCATTGTCTTTGCGAGTAGTGCTCGAAAAAAAAGACCAGTTTCATCTGCATTGCAAATGCAGTCACGATCATAACTTTTGAAGAAAATTATTTACGTTCCCAAGATTAACATCTCCATCCTCTCAGCTCACATTTTTGTAGAAAATACCGCCACGATTCAGAAACTTATCCAGCCAACCTGCAGATGGTTTAAAATCTGTGATTCCTAAACGATTTGCAACTTCTGCCACCTTATGTTGAATTGCGGTTCCAGAAATAGGATCTCCTTTGTTTCTAGCTGCACAAACCTATTCAAAAACAATTTTATCTAGACTCTCGCTCGATGAAACGAAACGCCTTTTAAGGTGAGTTGCACTTGAAGAAGATTGCCAAAATTCACACATACAATGCAATAAGAAAAATCCAATATTTGCTGTACACTGCAAGTAATAAAAAAATACCATTGCCAGAATATCCGTCTAATGACAAGTTTAATCTTGCTTTGGTTTCCTCTTCTTCTTCTTGACGGGCGCTACAGTTCGAGGTAAACCTGGGCCTCACCCAACATGCCCCCCAACTAGCACGATCTTTTCCCAGCCTTTTCCATTACCGCACACCCAGTTGGCTGAGGTTCCCTTCCACCTGTGTGCGCCATCTTAAGTGCGGCCGTCCTCTGCTTCTTCGTCCCTCGGAGTTGGACTCAAAGACTATCCGTGCTGGAGCTGTGGTGTCCAACCATCTAAGGCGTTGAATCCGTAGACGCCTTACTAGACTCATGTCGCTGTACAGCCCGTAAAGTTTGTGGTTGAATCTTTTCCTCCATCCCGCGTCTGCAATTATGTACCCGAAAATCACGCGCAAAAGTTTTGTCTCGAAACGACCAAGGGCCTTCTCATCCGCATTTGACAGTGTTCATGCTTCTGCGCCGTAGAGCAATACCGGGATGATAAGGGTCTTATATAGAGTCACCTTTGTCGTTCGGGAGAGGGCTCTATTACTCAATTGCTCCCTGAGCCCAAAGAAATAGCCATTGTCAAGAGTGATTCTGCGTTTGATTTCGGTACTGATGTCGTTGTTCCAGGTCACTGCGGAGCGAAGGACCTTTTGCCTTAGTCCACCTCGAATAGCAAATCCGCATCCGAACAATCGTTGTCCTCTCTCCCTAAAGCAGTCGTCGTAGTAAATTTCTCAGTTTTTTATCCGCTTCATACCCGGTCCATTCCATCGCATTTCCTGGATGGTGGTTATGTCCGTTTTATAGCGGTCTAGGGCGTCCGCATGTGGCCTAACATTCCACATCGCCAACATTAATCCGGTCTGTTTTATCCGAGGCTTGTGGTTGTTTCGGAGTTTGTATTTTTTTACGGTTACGACTTACTAGGCCGTAGCCCAGCGCAGGAGGCTCGTCATTCGCACTTCCCCGTCTGCAATTTCCATAGGAAATCTCCAGATGGCACCACGAGGAGGTGAGGATGGGACTTACTAATAGTGCCGCTAGATGTTCGACTGCGGTGGCTCCTCTCGCTTTTTAGCGGGCCAGCACCCGTCAGATAGATGCTACCCCTACGAGGTCTTTGTTAGCCCTTTGCCATCCTGCTTTTGTGTCCGCCTAAGGAAAAATATTTTATTATTCATATGCGTAATTGCTGTCCGTTCAAGGAAATGCCCGTCCAAGGGAAATTGTAGACTATGAAAATTATATGGAGGTGTCCGCAGTGGGAGATTTCACTGTTTACGAATTTAATGACAGGCTTGATAGCTCTTTATAATCAGACACCAAGTCAAACCGAGTGACTAGCACCATATAAGCACATCATGTACTACCCATAATCGTGTTCAGCTTTAGTTTAAAGGTTTGCTTTTGCTGTAATTTTCTTTCCGTTCGACTTATTTCAATTTTGCCAAACTTCCATAATCATTTGTGTTCTGTTTTTATTGATCATTTAATTCGTATCGTCGTCGTTGTCGCCACTGTCTGTCACCGAACGACCTGAGACGCACTTAAAATCAAATTTATCAAATAGTTTACGGTCGATTTTGGTGTTGTTTCCTTCCCAACTTGATAGTGATTTTATCGTTTGTTTCGCTTCAGTAGCTTGATTCTCAATTTCCCCTTTCAACTAACTTTCGCCCACCAACGGCACACTAAAAGATATCCACGATAAACGCTCCCCAAAACAGTCGAAAGCTATTTTATAGCTCAACGTTAAAACTCTTCAGCCGGTTTGGAGAGAGCGAGAGTGAGAAAAGAATTCAATAACTAAATACATGAACGCAAGTATATTTCACAGAACGTTTTGTTTAGATACATTTGTAGCTCTATTACACGGTAAATGTGCCGAATGAACGGTGTAATAAACCGCGCGAATGTAATCTGCCAAAAAGGGTTATAAACCAGCCAAATAGGATTTGTGTGTAATAACTGGTAAAAAGGGAAAAAATAGAAAACAAAATCTAAAATGCATTGGGTTGAGGCTTTAAGTAATGAAAACTTAGTTCACAGATTTGCATAATGGCCCTTGACCAAAATAAGGGCAATCGCTTCACTGTATGGAAATTGCATTGGTCAAATATGCGAACTAAAAGCTCCTCGTCGACTTGTAGATGCACTCAGTTTGGCAATCTTGTCGAAACCATGTTACCAAACTTGAAATTTGAATTCTATTCTCGTTCTCACCGTTCTCATCCCACTGCCACATTCAGCTAAAAGTCATTAAGCGAATTATTTTACGTGCGTAGCCAGTTTGCCGTTTATAGTTTACCATTAATTCAAGAACTCTTCGCCGTCGATTTGCATTTTAAAGCCATCGGAGCAAGCAATAAATTGTCGTTGAAACTTCAAAAAATCATAAAATTGACACGGAATTACCAAAAAATGTAAAATACACTTCGTACCTTTGTCATCACCCTGCTGCGCGGTGTGACCATTTCCCTGTCTGATATTTATGACTTGTTCGGTGTAATCCAATGTGTGATGTATGTACATACATATGTATCGAGGTTGTGATTTATTCGTTTTTTTTTTTTTGTGGATCAGTGGGATAATGGAGACAATTTAAAATGCTCCTTCTACCGTGCAACTGTTTTAAATTGTCCACATGACAGAGACACATATGGAAGATGTACCCAAGAGCTCTGATTTTAAAAGAAGGAAAGAAGGAAAGATCCTTAATTTGATTTATTAGTTCGACGTGCAGAAAAAAAAACACAATTCACATCCTCACATCCCTTGTCATCTGCAATAGTTACTCTCAGCTCGATTGATTCACACTGCTTCCAATTTGACAGGATAAAAGAGTCGCAAGGAAAGCAGAAGGAATCTGGGGCAAACAGCGGTTACTGGTGTCAATGATTCTAATAGATACTTATGGGTTCATTGGGAAGGTATGTAACTGCACCCCACTTTCTCTCGGGCAAATACTTCAATTACGTTTTAAAGTAGGGTGTCCTTGTCGATGTGATTGAGTTGGTATGGTGTAATTTCGCAGGAAAGTCCTTGTTCGCACGTCTGTCTATGGCTTGTTTGAGCGAAACGGATTGCGAAAAAATGCAAATGTGACACACGCTTTTACGTTTTTGTTTTCGTGATTGCGTTGCCTAAAGCGTGTGTTTGCAAAACAATCCATGCAGTTTCAGCTAACATGGATATCAGAATGGGATGCTGTTCACTCTGCTGGTTTGAGGGTGAACGTGTGCTATTGTTCGATTCTGTTTTATGTACAATTGAAAATAGACATGAGATATTGTTCAGTTTATTTGGATCATTTAGGATTGGTTATCCTTTGTGATTTTCAATTAAATTAATTTTGATGAAAAATTACTGGAGTGGTTGAGGGACGCCGTAGATCGAATCATGTTTTGCTGATGATGTCATCGTTGATTGATTTCGATGATTTGTCATAGACATTGGTTCAGATGGGAGTGTGAGATGGTAGTCATCGGTGTTGTATTTGAATTATTATTTTTTTTTTGTCAGGACCAGTTGTCAGAACCAGTAAAATCAAATTGGATTTTAGCTGTTATTTTGTTGGAGAGATTTCAGCCTGAAGTACGAATTTGGACAATAGTAGGTATGGTACGTGTGTAGGCCCAGGTTTATTTTCATATTTAATTCTTCGTTATTACTAATCATTCTTTGTTCTAAAATAGAAAGGACCACGACGAGCTAGGAAAAGCGAACAATGTTTCAATAACCTTCTTCTTCTTCTGATCAGGCGCTACAGTTCGTGATGAACCTGGCCCTCAACCAGCATGACCCTGCAACTAGCACGATCTTTTGCTAGCCTTTTCCATTGCCGCACAATCAGTTGGCTGTGGTCCCCTTCCACCTGTTTGCGCCATTTTGCCGCATTTCTTCTGTTCCTTCGTCCCTCGTTGTTGGATTTAAAAACTCCTCGGGCTGGAGCTGTGGTGTCCATTCGCTATACAAGGTCAAGCCATCTTAGGCGTTGAATCCGTAGACGCCTGTCTAGGGCTCTAGACTAATGTCGCTGTACAGTCCATAAAGCTCGTGGTCAAATTTTTTCCTATATCCCCCGTCTGCATTCATAGGACAGAAAATCACACGCAAAATCATTCTCTCGAAACGAGCAAGGACCTCCTCATCCGCTTTTGATAGTGTCCATGATTCTGCGCCATACAGCAGGACCAGGATGATAAGGATCTTGTATAAAATCAACTTTGTCGATTGGGAGAGGGCTCTATTACCCAATTGCCTCCTGAGCCCCAAGAAACAACGATTGGCAAGAGTGATTCTGCGTTTGATGCCAAGGTAGACGAAGTCTACGTGTCATCGAACGTGTTTTCACGGTGTTTCTCCTCAGCAGGGGTCCTGACAAAACCCCCTGTAGTAAAATTGTCATGAAAAGCTTCTCGAAATTCGTCGTTCGGAACCGGCAATAATCTGTAGGTCCCTTTCACCTATGTGAAAATTAAATCACACACAACATGGGTGATTGAGATAAGCTCGGCTTTGGTCCTTCATGGACTGTAACGCCAACATACATACATACATACATACAATACAAACGTTCTGGCCGAGACGTCAGTGGTGGGTGTCCTTTTTTGATGAGAGCAAACATTTAGTTTTGCCCTCGTTTCCTGCTCAACCAATTTTCGCCGCCTCTGCCTCACACGAGTATTGACATCTCGCTGTTTTCTTCCGATTGAGTCAATGTCATCCGCCTATCCGTAGGGGTATCTTAGCTACTACAAGATGGTTGTGCAGGTCGATGTTAGCTCCTCCGAAAGTTGGAACATCAAGAATAGTGGAGGAGTGTATGATATCAATCTGGTCAGTGATTGATTGATCTGGCGACCGCCAGGTGCTTTTGTTTATATCGGTGTGTGAGAAGCGCGTACAGGCTAGAAGGAGATTTCGCCCCGTAGCAAGATCAATCAGCCTGTGTACGTTATCGGATATGTTGTCGTGTAGGCTGTATTTACCGATGACTCATTCAAAGATGCTTTCCTTACCCAGGTTAGCATTAAAGGCTTCTAGTAAAATTTTGATGTCATAGCTGGGACACTGGGCATACATATGTATGTCCTGTCTAGGAGATCAATCTTTGGTGGAGACATCCTTGTCTTCCGTGGGGCGAGATCGGGCTGATGTTAGAAAATTTAGCCTTGATATAGACCGTTATGAGGCGTTCGCTTACAGGCCAAAAGTTTAGGATATATTGCCTTAGTCCACCTCGAACGACAAATCCGCATCCGAACAATCGGTTGTCCCCTTTCCCTATAGCATAGGCCGTAATAGATGTCGCAGTTTTTCATCCGCTTTATACCCGAGAGCGCCGTGCCGCAGTGGGTAGTGTGTTGGCCTCTGACGCCGATGACACGGGATCGAGTCCCGACAACAACCATCTCATCGAATGTGTTTTTCACGGTGCTTCTCCTCCAAGAGCTGTAGTACAGTTGTCAAGAAAAGCAAAAGCAATAAAACTGTAGGTCCCTTTCACCGATGGGAAAATAAAATCACACACAACATGGGTGATTGAGAGAAGCTCGGCTTTGGTCCTTCATGGACTGTAACACCAACATACGTACATGCATACATACACATAAGTTGTACAGCCACAATCCACAATGTTCTACAGCCAAAGGCAGAGTTAAAAACTCGGCTGAAGGCAGTTGGCTCATATTAATTTTTGATTTAATATTTTTTAATTATCATCCCATCGACGAGACGGAGAACATCAAAAAACCATTCCTTCCGTCAATCAAACCCGTCAATTTCGACTTCCTCCTTCCGAACAATCCTCGACAATTTTTCATATTTCAATTCGCCTCCTGACATTTGATTACCCAGTTGTTCAATTACTCCCGCCGAACCATTAGCAGGTAATCCCAACTGTCGGTTATACATTCGGTCCCGCCTCCACCGAATCACCACCACTAAGGATCAACCAAAAAAAAAAAAAACAAACACTCGAACGAATTATATCAAATTACGTTCCGTTTTTTAATCAAAGAAGAAGGTGGTGAAAAAGTGCCTCCGTTCCATATTCAATCGGATTCGTTTTGGTGTCCTTGCATGACAGGGCTACTGAATGAAATCGATTCCCTTCCAATATCCATTACCTAAGCGTCGAGTACCAAAACAACCAGAGCAGTGGAAGAACCAACTGAAAGTCATTATTTACTCAATACACCAAATGTCCTGCCGCATAGCATGTGCCACGACAGCATTGATGCCTCTGATGATTCTCCCCGGAATCCAGTCAATATGGTTCTTAGTTCAGTTGAACTTTTTGGTTTTTTTTTTTTTGTATGGTTTGTTTTGTTTTGGAGATTACCACTTGGGCGATGAGAGTTCTACGGAACTCCTGAGTTTCCTTTGTTCATTCATCGTGGACGAAGGAATGCATCTTTCCTCCCTACCGTTATTATTGTTATTATTATCCTCATCCATAACAAGGAAATAATAGGAAATGTACACATTGAATGCTGGTTGCTGCTGAATGTGAACGGCGAATTCCCCGGAGAGGAGGATGTGCCTATCAAAGAGAGCGTCCTTTGTGCTTCTATGAGTCCTTGTGTGTATGATGTATGTACCTATTCTGTTTTCGTCTCGTTGTACTTCTTTTTCGCTTTGAGATTGTTTGATATTGTAAAGTAAACTGGTGCAGGGAAGTTTAAGTTTAAGGAGAACCACGAATGGGTATCAAGTCAACTTGTATTGTTGGGGAAACGGTGATGTGAATTGACATGTTCCACTCAGATGTACAAACAAGGCAATTGAGTGATTGGCAAACAGAACATTTATGGATTAACTGATACTAAGGATATAGTCGGACGGATCAAGTGGTAATATTAATTATGAGTAGTAACAATGTCAAAGGACATCCACTCTTATTACGAGATACATACAATGTACTTTGAATGTCGATAGAATCAGGTGATTTTGATTATAAAGAATGCACCCAACTGTGTTACAAATAAAAAGTATATCTTTTGGCTTCCGAATTCTAAATGGTACAACTATAAGTGACGAGCTGACATTTATTGGAGGCAATGGTGCATCAGTTATAGATTACTGTTTGGTAAAGGGTGAATGAAATTTTCATGTCAGTGACTTGGAAGTGAAACAGATCCCATATTCAGACCACCTACCAATCACTGTCACGTTTAGCTATTCGGCAACGGTGAATGAACAAATCAGGGAAATGATGGTGATTCCAAAGCTGATATGGAATGACAATAAAGTCATTCGAAAATGGAGGAGAAACTGCAAGGACAACATATTTCGAGCATTGAGGAGTTTGAGCAAATTATAAAAAAGTCGTATCCCTATGGAACTGCAAACACAGGTGCATATAAACAAAATATAGAACCGTGGTTTGATAAAAGGTGTCAGAAAGCTAGAATAGCATCGTTTGCGTGGCTAAAATTATTGCGTTCATTCAACAAGGAGACGCTTAAAAAGTCTTATCTTAAAGCCAATCTTCTTCTTCTTCTTTGATGGCGTTACAGCCCATGAAGGACCAGAGCCAAGCTTAAAGCCAATCAGGAATTCAAAACCATGTGCAGACAAAGTAGTCGAAATTATTACGGAAGCGAGGCGCGTAGACTGGGGCGCTGTAATAGTTCATCGGAATTCTGGAAGTTTTTTTTTTTTTTTTTTGTTAAGGGGCTAGTGCTACCATTAGCCGATTTAGCCGAGTAGCCTCTCCACTTCTATAATGAAGTTGAGGGTGCTTCTCTAGGAGCCAGGGTGATCCCCTCAGGAGTCATAACTTCATTGAGAAGGATACGCTTCCTAAGATGGCAGAGAGCAGCACACTGACACAGTATGTGTCCTGCCGTCTCAGACGAGAGGCTATTTTTATTTAAATGATATCTCAGACCACAGTGTCCCTATTGAGTTTGAGTATGACAATAGGGTGCTTGCTTAGGGGTCGTATAAAGTCCCCGGGCGCTGTTCCAAAAGGAAAGGTGTTGCAGTTTTTCCCACTTGTCTAAGAAGTAATTTATTTAGTATTTGATGGTTACTCCTCTGATGCCAGTCTCGAGACTTAGATTGACGCATGTTAGGATGGCATGCAGCTCTGCTTGGAAGACGCTGGGGCTTATTCCCAGGGCCTTCGAGATCTTGCGTTTGGGTCCAAAGATGCCGGCGCCAACGACGGAAGCCATCTTGGAGCCATCCGTGTACCACCTAACTGTGATCAATGTTTTCCCATGCATAGCGGTCTAGGATCAGTATCTCAAATCTCCTGTCAAAGGTGAAGGTGTGTGGGAATGCGTCCGAGACCGTAGTAATCATATCCAACTCGGGAAGGTGTTTTAATATCGACATGTGGGCTGCGGGTCTACATGGCATATTTGTTCCCCAGCAGAGAATTCTCATTGCATTGCGTAATGCCAGCTTTTTGATAAAAAGGTGCAGTGGAGTGAGTCTGAAGGCGTTGAAGCTTAAAAATTGTAGTTTTTTGCTCAAATTTTGTTGAGCGGACCCGTAGGTGACGATAGGTCTTACTATCGCGGTATATAGCCAGTGGACTACCTTAGGTTTAAATCCCCAGGTTTTACCGTAGGTGCGTCAACAGGCCCACATGGCCTTAGTCGCTTTCATGAGTTTATTTCTCATATTGGAGTTCCAGTTGAGTATACGGTCTAGGTCAATACCTAGATACTTTGCTTCCTCTGAAAATCCTATGCGTGTGCTATTAAGTAAGATTGAGCAGGGTTGTACCTTTCTCCTCTTTGTAAATGGGACTAAGATTGTCTTATTTTGGTTACTAGATAAATCCTCTATGTCACACCAGTCAGGGATAAGTTGGAGCGCAAGCTGCATGCGCATACAGGCAGTGATCTCGCACTTGCTTGTGACAATGACTACTAGGTCATCAGCATATCCGACGACCTCGTAGCCCCGAATGGTTAGCTTGCGTAGTAGATCGTCGATGACTATCGACCAAAGCAGTGGTGAGCGCAAATTGCGATCTCCTTTTGTGTGAAACTATTTTCAATGTGCGTCACCAAGTGGTGTAGTGCATTCTCGGTAGATCGCTCTTTGCGAAATGCATACTGGTTGGGATGCAGAGGATACCTCTAATATGGAGCTCTATCAGTTTCTCCATTGTTTTTAGAAAGAACGAAGTCAAACTGATAGGTCGAGAGGATTTAGGTTGCTCACTTGGTTTCCCAATCTTGGGGATGAAGACAAGATTGACCTCTCTCCAAATTTGGGGTATGTATCCCAGGTTGAAGCAAGACCTAAAAAGAACTATCAGTGATGGTAGAATTGTATTCAAGCCTTTCTGTAAGTTCGCAGGAAAGACACTGTCCTTGCCTGGAGCCTTGTAGGGTTTGAATGAACCTATTGCCCATTTGACCCTGTCAGGGCTGAAGAGTCTACCAGAGAGGCTATTCGTCCTACTGTCAATGTTATCTATGACGTTAATTTGATCGTCAGAGGACATCGAGTAAGGAGTAGAACCAGGGAAGTGCACCTCGAGCAAAGTCTCCAGGATTTCCCTGCGATTGACGGTAAAGGTGCCGTCTGATTTGCGAAGCAGCCCGAGCCCATTTGTGTGCTCTCGAGATAGTGCTTTGTGGAGTCGGGCCGTTGTTGGAAGCGAGTCTATGTTCTCTGCATGTTTCCTCCAAGACGTTCTCTTGGATGTCTTGTATTTAGTTAGGGCAGATCTATAATCAGTCCAACTATTATACCGTTTAGCTCTGTTAAACAGCGATCTCACCTGCTTCCTTAGGGACTCAAGCTGAGTATTCCACCAGGGCACACACCGTTTGTGTGTAGTTTTCTTGGGTGTATAGCTGATTCTGGAAGTTAGTGAAGAAACTCAATGGAAACAGGTAAGTGATCAACAGAGGTCTTCATGAATATACTTCATGAATACTTCAAGGATTTATTGAACCCACCAGTGAGCAGATCTACTTTCGAATATGCGACGCCAGACAACCGGAACTACATGTTGGATGGCCCGATAACTCATCAGGATCTCAATGCTGTGCTTCTCTGCCTGAAAGATAATAAAGCAGCAGGGTCGGGTGGTATACCAACCGAATTCATTAAGTACAGTGCCAACGGTCTAAAAGACAACCTTATTCGTTTATTCAATAACATTTTGGTTCATGGAATAATACCTCAACGATTTAAGGAAGCCTTGATTGTTCCTATTCACAAAAAAGGGGATCCAGCTAGATAACCATCGGGGCATATCCTTTCTTAATACATCCTACAAAATGTTTGCAACAATACTGCAGAAGAGGCTAAATACATGGATAGAAACCAACAACCTCATAAAGGAATTTCAAGCAGGCTTTCGATCTGGATATTCAACTATTGACCATTTATTTGAATAGCATAGCAAGTACATACATATATGAATTGTAATAAGAAACTGTATGCATTTTTTTGGGATTTTAAGGCGGCCTTCGATACAGTGAACCGAAACGCCCTGTTTTATAAATTTTATGGAATGGGAATGTCATCGAAATTTGGAAGGGTCGTACAAAATCTATATGGAATCACTGAGGCAGCTGTGTGTAGTGGTGAGGCGGTATCAGAATGGTTCCAGACGAAGTCAGGTGTAAAAGAGGTATGCCCGCTAAGTCCACACTTATTCGCCCTTTTCATAGATGATATTGTGGACTATCTTCCGGGATGCGTTGAATTTGCAGGAGTTTCTTTTAAAGCCCTTCTGTTTGCAGATGATATCGTGCTGCTGGCAAACTCACCGGAATCCCTGCAACGGATGATAAATCGTTTGCATGAGTATTGCAAGCTATGGATTCTTATCGTGAATTTGGAAAAATCTATGATAATGGTTTTTAAAAAAGGAGGAGGCAGATATGCATACAACGAAAAATGGAACCATAATGGGGAAAGAATAGAAGTAGTTAAAAAATACAAGTACCTTGAAATCCTGTTATCAAGTAACCTTAGTATGAAGAGGCACCTCCATGAAAAGCTTACGAAATCTAAAAACGTAATTAATGTAGCGTGGAAGAACTGTTTCAGTAATAAAAACATTAACCACAGTAGCAAGTTCAAGGTATTCGAAGCCGCATCCGAGGCAATAATGCTCTACGCGGCTCAGGTATGGGGATATAGGCCCTACTAGGAGGTGGAGAAACTGTAACGTTTTTTCATTAAAAAGATTTTCCATCTTCCTCCAAAGACATCGAACTATACATATGCTTAAGCTGGAAACAGGTTTATCTCCTATATTTGTAAAAACCCTCAAACTGCAAGTCAACTGCAAAGAAGTTGATCGCGTTTAACTTGGCAAACGCCAGCTTCGATCTCTGTCCCTGCTCAATCCAAGTTGACACACAGCCTCCACGTGGCCTCCCCTGGATAGCCATACTGGCACCCGCCAGGTAGAGAACCAATGTGTGCAGCGACCCGACCCTTGTTCCTGGGGAGAGAGGAACCTGGCCCTCCAGGTTGGGGGAGGCGCCAATAGCCTCGGATACGGACGGATTACATGTTGACGACCCTCGCAAACGACAAAATGGAAACGAATCTCTGATCTGCACCTGGAAAGTTAGGTCCCTCTACAGACCAGGTGCAGCCGAACAACTGGTCAACTCTTTGGACTGCTGCGATGGGATGGGCCAGGCAAAAAGCGGAAGAAAAACTGTGATACATATTACGGAAACTGCTACAGAGAAAATAAACAACGCTTATTCGGATGCGGATTTGTTGTTCGAGGCAGACTCAGGAAAAAAGTCTTAAGCTTCCATTGTGTAAGCGAACGCCTCATAACTATCCGCATCAAGGCCAGCCTCGGCAATATAAGCTTACCATGTATCCACGCCCCCACAGAGGAGAAAGATGATCGACATAAAGACGACTTCTATGGTCTCCTAGGCAGAACGTATGCGCAATGTCCCAGCTATGACACCGAAATTGTTCTAGGATATTTCAATGCGAAGCTGGGTAAGGAAGCTATCTTTGAACGGGTCATTGGAAAGCACATCCTACACAACCCCACGTCAGAAAACGGACTAAGGCTAGTGGACTTCATGGCGGAACATAATCTTGTAGTAGCAAATACACGATTCCCACACCTCCACATCGATAAGAAGACCAGGTGGTCTTTCGATCAATCGACAACCAACCAAATTGATCATATTGTGATCGACGGCAGACACTCCTCAAGCATCCTAGATGTCCGAACCTTTTGAGGAACCAACATCGACGGAATCAACGGATTCGAGTAAGAACACCGAAATTTAACGTCGGAAAGCTGCAATCGCAGGAGACCGCCAGGAACTTCGCCGATCAAGTCTCCCTCAAGCTCTCTCAAGTCCCGATGTAATCTGCAAAAACCATAGAACAGCAATGGAGTCGTTGTCAAAACGCCAATAGAGAATCAGAATGCATACATGGCCACATTGCATCGACGGACGAGGGCTGCCCGCGAGCTCTATGAAAGAAGGGAGAGATAGTGACAAGCAGCAACGATACCAGCGCTGAGATAGAACGCAGAATAACTCTTGCCAATCGCTGCTTCTTCGGGGTCAAGAGGCAATTGAGTAGTAGAGTCCTCTCTCGAAAAACTAAGGTATCCCTCTACAAAACCTTAATCATCCCGGTCCTCCTTTACGGCGCTGAGTCTTGGACGTTATCAAAAGCGAATGAAGAGGTTCTTTGGCGTTTCGAGAGGAAAATTCTGCGTGCAATCTTTGGTCCCGTTTGTGTAAACGGAGAGTGGAGGAGGAGATTCAACCATGAACTGTACGGGCTGTACAGCGACATCGGCCTGGTTAGACGGCTTCGGATCCAACGTCTAAGATGGCTAGGCCATGTAGAGCGAATGGACATCCACGTTCCGGCCCGAAGAGTCTTCGGCTCCAACCCCGAGGGACGACGCAGCAGAGGACGACCGCATTTAAGGTGGCGCGCACAGGTGGAAAAA
This sequence comes from Eumerus sabulonum, assembly GCA_951905685.1. NCBI lineage: Eukaryota > Metazoa > Arthropoda > Insecta > Diptera > Syrphidae > Eumerus > Eumerus sabulonum. Next base: position 162,815,764 of record OX645060.1, on the reverse strand, counting down.
GGACCTCAACCAACTGGGCGTGCGGCACTGGAAGCGGCTGGCCAAAGATCGGGCCGGTGAGACTTGTTGGTTGAAGCCCTGGTGCACCCCGAACTGTAGCGCCATCAAAGTAAGTAAGTAAGTAAGTAAATAGGGAAGACCTGCGCATACTCTGTAGTATGTGTAATTTGAAGGAGAGAGAAGATACCTTGCATTTCTTAGGTAAGTGCCCAGTCCTAAGAGAAACTAGGAGAAGTGTTTTTGAAAAGGACTTTTTATCGGAGAGTCAAATGATATTACTTCCCAACGAAATCGATGTCAAGAGGCTATTTGAAAGAATATTTGATGCAAAGCTTTTTCGTACAATTGTCAATCTGGCAGACGGCAATGCTATGCATATTGATTTTGTATACCTTAGGCTACTAAATGAAAAGAAAATATAAAATCTAATCTAATCTAAAAAAAAAGTATATATTGCTTTAAGAATTCTCCTTCTTTTATTTACATACATATATGTTTACTAAAGTTTACTTATACAGAGGAAAGTCTTAATTTCTGAACACCAGTGAGACAATTAGCCCTGGTTTGCGGTGGCAGCGACATTTGCTGCAGCTTGGGCGACGCCAATCGCTTGCAAAGATGCATCTCGAGTACGTTGTACAGCACCCTCCTGAAAGCACACATATTTTTTTTGAAATTCATTTACTTAATCCCTATTGCCTATGATCTTACCAATTTTTTGCCAATTTTCTTCAAGAAGCCTGCATTCGATTGTCCGGAGAACAGAACTAGCACGATGGTCAATGTAACAAGGAAGTACTTAGCAAAATTCATGTTGACTTGAGTCTTGTCTCAGAGGTTTACTGTAAGGCGAGTGTAAGTAGATTGATGAATTATTGCAATCGGTACTCACTATTTATACAAGAGCTCGGCTTGTTCGGGTGCATAATGGGGATACATTTCGTAAATGCGAGCCTATGGTAGCTTAATTGCTATGTGATTTACATAGGGTAGTGTATCTGTGGATACTTGGAAGGCTGGTGATCTATTTCCGCGTACGTCAATTGAACTTATTGTGAACCTGGGATTTTTTTCAAAATATTTCCGGGGATTTTAACTTCAATCTACTAGATTAGAGCGAGATGGTTTCTAATTACTTGACTATTCTGGCATCGCATGGTATTGTTTGTAAAACTGAAAAGAAATCTTTTTTATGAATTTTGAGTTGATGTCTACGCAGAATGTGATGTCTCTGTCGCGTATTCGGTATTTTTGAATTGTCTTAGTAAACATATTAATAACTGCACTTCAATTGTGCCTCTAAAGAAACCTGACAAAAGACTTAAGCCCTGGATTACAAGTTTTCTTATTAAGAATGTTCAGGCAAAAAATAAGTTAAGACTGCAAACAACTTCGGATTGAGTGATCGATGCAAAAAAGTATGTTCTCGACTCCAAAAAAAAAATTCGTAAGAGCCGTGATGATTACTATAGAAATCGATTCCTTTTTGCTAAAGGTATCTGTGGTACCTGTGGTGAGCATTCCCAAAGTAATAGTTTTTTCCTTCGAACTTGTATCTGCACATGAACTTTCCAATAGATTTTTAACACTCATCGGATGTTTCTTGGTAGATGTACTAGCAGTCATTTTTAACCGAAGTGTTTCTTGTGGAGTTTACCCTTGCGCTCTCAAATATGCAGGCGTAGCGTCTCTATTTAAAAAAGGTTCAGCAGAATATATGAACAATTACAGGCCAATTTCACTTCTTCTTGTCTTTAATAAAGTCTTCGAAAAAGGTGTTAAAATAAGATTATTATCCTATTTAAACAAGAATAAGTTCTTCAGCCCTATGCAATATGGTTTCCAGCAGGAAAAATCAACTGATGATGCCCTACTTAATTCCTGTTCCAGTGTGTTCTCTAACCTTGATGCAAAAAAGTTCACTGCAGGCTTATTTGTTGATATTAGGAAAGCCATATCGAAGGTTGACCACTTTACCTTGCTGGGAAAACTAGAAAAAAGAGGCATTCGTGGTTTTATGCTCGATCGGTTCAGATCCTATCTCTCAAACAGATCGCAAAAAGTTAAAAACAGTAAAACCAGGAATGTTGCACAGCTTTTGAATTTGGGGTTCGGCTCGCTGAACATGAATTGAGGATTAGCTCTAAAACTAAAATATGTTCTTCAACTTAACGACCAAAATCGACCTTAATGCAGAGTTTTACTTCCATTCTATGGATTGCCGAATGTCCAAACTAGTAGGCTGCTACTATGTCCCAGTTTCATCTTGTCTCACTTTTAATAACACCCTACATTGCAATGATGGCTGTTTTTTTTCGTAGAGAGGCTAGAAGAGTTCAAATACTTGGGACTCACTATTGACTCTAAAATGACCTTTGCAAACCAATCATTGAAAAAACATTTTCGTTTCGAATTGTAAATTTCTAAATGTAATAGTATTCATCTTTTCTTTGAATGTGTAAATTATATGTATTTTTATTTAAGGACCTCCCATCAAACCGTTTTAATAAGGCCCATCGAAGTGGCATTTGACACTATTTTATTACGTATAGCTTATAAAATGGGTGGCAAAGGACTAACAAAGGCTTCGTAGGGGTAGCATCTATCCGACGGATGCTGGCCTGCTAAATAGAAAGAAGAGCCACCGCAGTCAAACATCTTGCGGCACTGTTGGTAATCCAGTACTCCACTATTTTTGATGTCCGAACATTCCGACGGGCTAACATCGACTCGGACCACTATCTTGTAGTAGCCAAGATGCGCTTACGGATATCGCGCAGCGGAGTAAAGTAAGAATACAAAGATATGACGTCGGAAAGCTACCATCGCCAGAAACCGCTCGTGCTTTTACCGATCGCGTCTCCCTTTAGCTCTCCAATACACCTCGATCCCCCTCGATATCAACAGAACAGCAGTGGAGCCTTTGCAAACAAGCCCTGAAAAGTTCGCCATCCGAAGTCTTGGGTTTTAAGGCTCCACCACGAAGAAACACCTGGTTCGATGACGAGTGCAGGAGGATTCACACAGCGAAGCAGGATGAATATAAGGCCTCGCTGCATAAAAGAACAAGTGCAGCTCGTGAGCTCTACGAGTTAAAATGAAGGGAGGAGCATAAGCTTCTCAGAAGAAAGAAGAAAGAGCACGAGAAGCGCGCGATTGAGGATTTGGAGAGGTGTTACTGCAGGCGTGACGTTCGAAAGTTTTATCAACAGATAAAGCGAACATGCCAAGGTTATAAAGCCAGAACGGAAGCCTGCAGGAATGATAACGGACACCTAGTAGTAGAATCGCAGTCGATGCTGAGAATATGGAAAAACCACTTCTGCAGACTGTATAACGGCGATGTTAGTCAATATACCGCTATCAGGCAGAATGATCCATTTCTAATCGACGAAGACCGCAGAGAATCATGTCCCCCTGATCTCGACGAAGTTAAGATTGTCATATCCAAGCTCAAGTCGAATAAGGCTGCTGGCGCAGATGGACTGTCTGCTGGGCTCTTCAAGGCAGCTGAGGATGACCTGGTTAGGAGCATGCACCAGCTCATCTGTAAGATATGGTCAGAGGAAAGCATGCCCGAGGAATGGAGTCTCAGTATCCTATGCCCGATCCACAAGAAGGGAGACCCCTCTGACTGCGCTAACTACAGAGAAATAAGTATTCTTAACATTGCTTATAAAATCTTCTCTGCCGTTTTGTGTGAACGCCCGAAGCCTTTTGAAGATAAGCTGATAGGTCCTTATCAGTGCGGATTCAGGCCAGGGAAGGCCACCATCGACCAAATCTTCACATTACGGCAGATCCTGGAAAAAAACCAATGAATTCCAAGTCGACACTCACCGACTTCAAAGCCGCATACGACAACGTAATTAGAGACGGGCTATAAAACGCTATGTCTACCTTTGACATACCTGCTAAACTCGTCAGACTATGCAGGATGACTTCGCTGTTCCATCCGAATCGGTGAACACCTTACAGATAGTTTTGATGTCAAAAAAGGATTTAAGCAGGGTGATGCGCTGTCGTGTGATTTCTTCAACATCATAATAGAAATGATTATGCAAAAATCACTGGCCAATACAAGAGGCACAATTTAATTGAAATCCTCGCAACTCCTTGCATATGCCGGCGATATTGACTTAATAGGTAGATCACAGCGAGATGTCAATGAGGCGTTTACGAGTATAGAGATGAAGGCGGCGAAAATTGGTTTGGCGGTAAACGAGGGCAAAACTAAATATATGCTGCAATCAAAAAAGGACGCTCACCACCGACGTCTTGGCCAGCACGTTTGTATTGGCAGATATAAGTTCGAGGTAGTTAAGGACTTCGTCTACCTTGGCTCCGCAGTGACCTGGAACAACGATATCAGTTTCGAAATCAAACGCAGAATCACTCTTGCCAATCTCTGTTTCTTTGGGCGCAGGAGGCAATTGAGTAATAGAGCCCTCTCCCGAACAACAAAGTTGACTCTATATAAGACCCTTACCATCCCGGTCCTGTTGTACACGCAGAAGAACGGACACTATCAAAAGCGAATGAGGAGGCCCTTGGTCGGTTCGAGAGAAAGATTTTGTGCGTGATTTTCGGGCCTATAACCGCAGACGGGTGATGGTGGAAAAGATTCAACCACGAACTTTACGGGCTGTACAGCGACATGAGTCTAATCAGGCGTCTACGGATTCGACGCCTAAGATGGCTGGGCCATGTAGAGCAAATGGACACCACAGCTCCAGCCCGAAGAGTCTTTGAATCCAACTTGCTGTGCGGCAAGCGGGCTAGCAAAAGATCCTGCTAGTTGGAGGGGCATGTTGGTTGAGGCCCAGATTCACCCCGAACTGTAGCGCCCGTTAAGAAGAAGAAGAAGAAGTTTATAAAATACGAAATGCCACTAAATTTTTTTTCTATGTTCATATCAGAATTTTAATATTGATGTTCCTTTTTCTCGAAAATATTTTAAATAAAAGTCTAAAAAAAAATATAGAAATAATAGCTTTAAAGCACAATCTGTGGAGAAGAAGAAGATAGTATTCATCTGCGTGCAATCGCTTGCTTATATCAGCTATTTCGAGTATTCCAAAATTTCACTGCTTACTGATTAATATAACGTCAAAATCTTGAGTAGTGCGCTGTTATAAATTTAAAAAATCACTTCCTTAGTTCAAGTTTGCGCTATAAGCTCCTGTTTGTATAATAAGCTCCTGACATACCATGGAGCATTTATTATGCACATGAGGACTTTGGTTTGGAAGCGCTGAATTAGTTATATTTTTGGTTTTGTTTTCTACATAGAATAGACGTCTTCTTGTTTCAACCGACAATATCTATTAGTAAAATAAAAGTTCTAGGATTCTTGTATAATCCCCAGGAATAAGTGACTTAGTTTGTAGAGTGGACGTTGAGCGATGTCTAGGAACATCGACGAACATATGTGTTTACTCTCAAGAACTTTCGATAGTATTAATTATTCTATGTATACTAGGGTAGGTTGGAGAGTTATTGGCCTAGCAATACCGATAATTCCCATTAGGTTTCAACACACTTAGTCCAGCATTTCTCTAACATCGGTACTTCTTCCCGGAAGTGAGAGTTTGAAATGCTGTAAATTTATTCATTATTCATTCATTCATTCATTTCTCCACTGAATGCTAAACGCTTCCCAGAAACAAAATTTGGTAACAGATGTAGCCTGAGAATAGGGGGCGAGCAAGCATACCCCACATTCCGCAGTTTTCTCATCACCAACGCACCCTTGTGTACAGGTACGTTGCCAGACTTTATCTAGCAAACAGCTGGTCAGAGAGTTTGGACCAATATTCGTCTGTAGTTGGTCTGCCTTTTGGCATCCGAAAACACGCTGGGCATGACTCTTCTGGAAGACGCTGTTTTGGCGCTTAACCACCGGCTTTCACCTACTACTTGGGCTACTGCTTCGTTTCTAGCATATAGTGGCACTTCCCTGTCCTATCCATGAAGACAAAACGTCATACAAATGCAGTCGAATCCCTATTGAATCGGCCCAATGGTCGCTATGGAACTTACTTGCCCATTTGCTTTTCATCGGTATTCAACAAATGCGGTACTCATCTTATGTAAAGTTTGCCATTACCGTACATACCATTTAAAGACGGGAGATATTTCAGTCCACTCAACTTTTTCTTAATTATTTTTTTTTTTTTTTTGTAATCTAGTGTACAAGACTCGGCAAAAGTAATGTCATGTTGTGATTTAGCTGCTATTTTACCTTAGAATCGAGAAAATTGAATTTAAATAATATATCTTGAAAGTATGCACATGTTTCATTTTGAATTTTTACAGAACATCTGGCTCCAGGTGTGTGATTTCGTTCTCACTGTCGGCTTTCAAAACTTTTGCAAGCTTTGTGGTTTATTGTGCTAACCTCCAGTTTTGAAAAAAATAACTACAAGACTAGTGCAGTGAAATTTGGCATTCTGGCCGATCATTTTTAATTGCCAAAATGAGAAAGAACATGTCCTGAGAGTGGGTGATTTAAAGTCTACAACTTTGCCAGAGCTACATGAGCAGTTGCTCCAACTTGTGTTAAAGAAGTTGTCTTTTAACATCTGTCCGTAATGCTTGCCTAGTGATCAACCGATGTTAAGGAATCCTTTCTGACTGTCTATACGATAACAGTGGCATATGGGAACGGCCACTTTTTGGGACATCTCTAGGCGACCCATTTGATACGAGATACTCAGTTTTATGCGGGGGCACATTATGAAGGAGGAGCAGGAACACAAGGACAAAATCAAATGTAATGCAATGTAAAAAAGAAATTACAGAAATTTGGCCAGAAAAGTAGTAACAATAACTATGCATTCCTTAAAGCTGTATTGTTTCATTTCCTATTGTGTACAATACAAATGCCAAAAACACAATGATATTTGGCTTCATAAACAAAATTTAGGGAACATACTCTTTGCATTACCCATCGGATTCTCGGCTAAAGACACACTTGGGATTAGATTCCGGTATTATCGCCATCAGACAAAAACACGTTATCCATTGAATGTCACCAATCGCCCACCTAACTTATAGGAGGATCAAGTAAGTCGTAAGTTCTTAACTTAGCCATAACGAATTATAGAGGGCAACGAATTGTTTTTTCTTGTTTTCTTTAATTTGAAATTGTCAAGCAGAATATCTCGAGCAACATAAAGGCCACAAACAATTTGAATTTGCAATGGTAATTGGACAACCACAGCGGGAATTTAAGAATGCAGATTTAAGGGTAAATCGGAGTAAAACTTTTCAACGAAAAACTTGTAACACTTTCATGTTAGTCAAAACGACTTTATTGTATTGGTAGCTACAGCTTTTGAGATGTCGAGAACTTCATCTACTTTGGCTTCATAGTGACAAAGGGCTTGTGGAGCAGCGTTACTATTGAAATTAGTCAGACATCTCCGGCTCTGATCCGAAGAGTCTTTGATTCTAACCACGGGAGACGACGCAGGAAATACAACCATGGCTTCAACCAATGACTGACTAATTACATACTTCTACATAGCTTCCTCTAGTGAGGTAGTTCCCCATTGACAAGAAAAAAATGATGCGCAATGAGTGTGGCTAGCTAAAGGCATAATGGGTGAATTGTAAACAACCCGACTTTGTACTCTGTATATCTTACAATGCGTGATCCGCACAAAGCATAGCTTTGGGGAATTCCCTCAACTCCCAAACCGATTTACTCACACCCAACAGTTGGAGACGATTTTCCTTTATTGAATCCCATTCCCATACTGTTGTATTGTGTTTCTTTCTCTGTGAATCCAAAAAACGACAATACCAAAAAAACCACACGCCATGACTAAGTCAATCAATTGACTGTGTTCATGATAGTCGTAATTAAAATAATTTGCTCTGGTGGGGAAGCCTGCCAGACAAGAGTGGGTCGCGCTCAGAGTCGTGTAGAGCTTCGCTTGGTTAGATTGGTGTGCACGTATTCTTGATTCATTCACTTTCGTTTTTATTAAGATTTACGAGGGCTGTAAAGCAGGTTTTACGACTAAAAGAAAATTTGAGTAAATTGTTTTTGTGAGTCATATTTGGTTGTTCCTTTTCCTTTGATGGGCTTTTTATGTCCGCAGATTGGTTACTACCGAATAGGTTAATCGGAAGTAAATCTGTATGCTGAGATGCTGTGTATTGGTTTTAAAAGGCGCTTATTTCTGGGAACTGCCTGTTAGTTCTCGGATCTACGAGAGAGGATTTATGATTAACAAGTAATCAGATGTTTCTTAACCCTCGTTTTACAGCCTTCGATGCCCGAAAAAAATCACGAGAAATTATAGGAGTCAACCATGTGGTTTGAGAATTATGCTTTGGCGATAGATCACTTAAGCATGATCAAACGAATCGAATTTTTTTGAAAACAGATATATATTTGGTTTTACCCTCATTAACCTTGAGACCCATCTTAGCCGCTTCTACCTCAATGCTTACAAAGGCCTCATTGACGTCTCGCTGTGTCCGTCCAATCACGTCAATGCTGTCGGCGTACGCAAGCCATTGCGTAGACCTGGCTCTTGTATTGGCCAGTGACTCTTGCACGATCTTTTCAAGAACGATGTTGAAAAAGTTGCACAACAGCGCGTCTCATTGTCTAAATCCTTTTTTAACATCAAAGGTCTCGGCTTGTTCATTACCGACCTTAATGGAGCAATGAGAGACGAGTTTGGCAGGGATGTTAAAACTAGACATGGCTTTGTATAGCTCATCTCAATACACGCTGTCATATGCAGCCTTGAAATCGACGAAGAGGTGGTGAGTGTCGATTTGGTATTCCTGGGTCTTCTCCAAGATCTGCCGTAGCGTAAATATTTGGTCTAATGTGGATTTAGCTGGCCTGCAACCACACTGATAGGAGCCAATCAGGTTATCTACAAACGGTTTTAGGCGTTCACAGAATACGGCAGAGAAGATCTTATATGCGATGTTAAGGAGACTTATTCCCCTATAGTGGGGGCAGTTATAGGGGTCTCTTCTCTTATGGACCGGGCAAAAGATGCTGAGATTCCATTCGTCGGGCATGCTTTCCTTCGACCATACCTTGCAAATGAGATGGTGCATGCACCTTACCAGCTCATCTCCAGCCGCCTTAAGGAGCTCAGCAGACAGACCGTCTACGTCCGCGGCTTTATTAAACTTAAGTCATGATATCGCTATTTGGACTCCGTCTAGGTTCGGGTGGACTGGATTCTGTTACATGGTTGTCCATTACGAATGGCTCGTTCTGCCTAACAGCGGTATCTTGTCTATCATCGCCGTTATACAGTCTGCAGAAGTGGTCTTTCCAAATCCTCAGCATCGAGTGCACTCTACTACCAATTCTCCATTTTCATCCCTGCAGGCTGCCGCTCTGGCTTTGTAGCCATGACATGTTCGTTTAACTTTATTGTAAAACTTACGGGCGTCATTCCTGCGGAAGCATCTCTCCATCTCCTCGACCTCACGCTTTCCGTGCTCTCTCTTCTTTCTTCTGAAAAGCGTGTGTTCCTCTCTTCTCTTCTGCTCATAGATTTCGCGAGCAGCTCTCGTCCATCGTTGCAGCATGGCTTTAGATGCCTCTTGTTTTGCTGCATGAGCTTGTTAGCATTGTTCATCGAACCAGGGGTTTCTAGGTGGTGGTGGTTTGAAACCCAGCACCTCTGAGGCAGCGTCTCTGACGGCGCTCTGGCAATGCGCCCATTCCTGTTCTATTGTTTGTGCTGGGCGGATTTTGAGAGAGCTTGGAGGAGACACGACAGGCAAAGATTCTAGCAGTCTCTTGCGATTGTACTTTTCCGACGTCAAACTTACGTAGTCCTACTCGATTCCTAAGCATTCTTGATATCCTCGTGCGTACCTTGGCTAAAACAAGGTAGTGGTCCGAGTCGATGTGGCCCCTCGGAAGATTCGTACGTCGAGAATACAGGAGGAGTGTCTGGCGTCGATCGCAATGTGATCAGTCTGGTTGGTGGTCGATTGATCAAACGACCGCCAGGTACCCTTGTGGATGTTGAGATGGGGGAATCGCGTGCTTGCTACAAGGAGGTTACGCCCCGCTAGGAAATCGATTAGCCTAAGTCCGTTGTCGGATGTGGTGTTATGGAGGCTATGCTTTCCTATTATCGACGCAAATATGTCCTCTTTTCCCAGCTTTGCATTAAAATCTCCTAGGACTATTTTTGTGTCGTAACTGGGGCATTGGGCATACATACATATGTTCTGTCTAGGAGATCGTATAATTCTTCTTTGAGTCGATCGTCCTTTTCTTCCGTTGGGGCGTGAGCGCATATTAAGCTAATGTGTCCAAATTTAGTTTTGATGCGGATTGTTATGAGGCGTTCGCTTACATCTCGGAAGCTTAAGCCTTTTTGTCGGCGTCTTCCTCGAATAACAAATCCGCACCCGAATAGGCGCTGTTTGTTCTCCTTGTAGCAGTTCCCGATGTAGCAGTTTTTCATCCGTCTTTTGCCTAGGCCATCCCATAAAAATAGTCTAAAGACTGCACGATCCTACCGCCTAATTAATCAGTCAAAAACGGGAAATAAATTGCTCACCGAATTCGACTCGCGTGCTGTGTGACACGTAGCGGTGTTTTTTGGACAAGGTTTAGCTCATACCTCTTGGGTGAAAAAAAAAAATAGGCTGTAATGGGCTAATATGTATAATGGGCAAACGCCAGCTTCGATCTCTGTGCAGCGACCCAACCCTTGTTCCTGGAGAAAGAGGAACCTAGCCCTCCAGGTTAGGGGTTGCGCTTAGGGTTAACATCCCTACCGCGTAAAACAAGAACTTGTTCAGAAACAACCAATAGCCTCGGATACGGACGGATTAAATGTTGACGACCCCCGCAAACGTCAAAAAGGAAACGAACTTCGGATCTGCACCTGGAACGTTAGGTCCCTCAACAGACCAGGTGCAACCGAACAACTGGTCAACTCTTTGGACTGCTATAAGGCAGACATTACCGCGCTCCAAGAAATGCAATGGGATGGGCTAGGCAAAAAGCGGATGAAAAACTGTGATATATACTACGGAAACTGCTACAGAGAAAATAAACAACGCTTATTCGGATGCGGATTTGTTATTTGAGGGAGACTCAGGAAAAGAGTCTTAAGCTTCCAGTATGTAAGCGAACGCCTCATAACTATCCGCATCAAGACCAATCTCGGCAATATAAGTTTATTATGTGTCCACGCTCCACAGAGGAGAAAGATGACCAACATAAAGACGATTTCTATGATCTCCTAGGCAAAACGTATGCGCAATGTTCCAGCTATGACACCAAAATCGTTCTAGGGGATTTCAATGCGAAGCTGGGTAAGGAAGCTATCTTTGAACGGGTCATTGGAAAGCACATCCTACACAACCCCACGTCAGAAAACAGACTAAGGCTAGTGGACTTTATGGCGGAATATAATCTTGTAGTAGCAAATACACGATTCCCACACCTCAACATCAAAAAGGGGACCTGGCGGTCTTTCGATCATTCGACAACCAACCAATTTGATCATATTGCGATCGACGGCAGACACTCCTCCAGCATCCTAGACGTCCGAACCTTTCGAGGAGCCAACATCAACTCGGATCATTACCTTGTTGGAGCCAAGGTACGCATGCGAATTTCTCGGAATCAACGGAGTCGAGTAAGAACACCAAAATTTAACGACGGAAAGCTGCAACCGCAGGAGACCGCCAGGACCTTCGCCGATCAAGTCTCCCTAAAGCTCTCTCAGGTCCCGATGCAATCTGCAGATGTACTCGGTTTCGAGCCACCACCGTCGAGAAACCCATGGTTAGATGATGAGTGCAGACAGGCCCATGTAGAGAAACAGAATGCGTACATGGCCACATTGCATCGACGGATGAGAAGTGCCCGCGTGCTCTATGAACAAAAAAGGAGGGAGGAGCAAGCGCTTCTGAGAAGGAAAAAGAAGGAGCACGAGAAGCGCGGGATCGGGGAGATGGAGAGATTTTACTGCAGGAACGAGGTTCGAAGATCTTACCAGAAAGTAAAACGAACATGCCACGGCTATAAAGCCAGAGCAGAAGCCTGCAGGGATGAGCATGGACAACTAGTAGTGGAGTCACAGTCGATGCTGAGATTGTGGAAGGACCACTTCTGCAGACTGTATAACGGCGATGATAGCCAAAATGCCGCCATTCACAATGGACGAAGACAAAGGAGAATCCCGTGCACCCGAGCTAGACGATGTTAAGATAGCGATATCGAAACTTAAGTCTTACAAAGCTGCTTGAGCAGACGGGCTCCCCGCGATGAGCTGGTCAGGAACATGCACCATCTCATCTGCAAGATATGGTCGGAAGAACGCATGCCCGATGAATGAAATCTCAGTATCGTTTGCCCGGTCCATAAGAAAGGAGCCCCTATGACTGCGCCAATTGCAGAGGGATAAGCCTCCTGAACATCGCGTACAAGATCCTCTCTGCCGTACTGTGTAAGTGCCTGAAACCGTTCGTGGACAATCTGATAGGTTCCTACCAGTGTGACAAGACCTTCGGCAGCTATATTTTTGAAGTAGTCAAGGACTTCGTCTACCTTGGCTCGATTGTGACAAGCAGCAACGACACCAGCGCTGAGATAAAATGCACAAAAACTCTTGCCAACCGCTGCTTCTTCGGGCTCAAGGGGCAAACGAGTAGTAGAGCCCTCTCTCAAAAAACTAAGGTATCCCTCTACAAAACCTTAATCATCCCGGTCCTCGTCTACGGCGCAGAGACTTGGACGTTATCAAAACCGGATGAAGAGGCTCTTGGGCGTTTCGAGAGGAAAATTCTGCGTGCAATCTTTGGTCCCGTTTGTGTAATCGGAGAGTGGAGGAGGATATTCAACCAAGAGCTGTACGGGCTGTACAGCGGCATCGGCCTAGTTAGACGTCTTCGGATCCAACGTCCAAGATGGCTAGGCCATGCAGAGCGAATGGACATCAAGGCTCCGGCCTGAAGAGTCTTCGACTCCAACCCCGAGGGACGACCGACCGCATTTAAGATGGCGCGCACAGGTGAAAACGGACCTCAACCAACTGGGCGTGTGGCACTGGAAACGACTGGCCAAAGAACGGGCCGGCTGGAGAGGCCTCTTGGTTGAGGCCCTGGTTCACCCCGAACTGTAGCGCCATCAAAGTAAGTAAGTATGTACGTCAAACCATTCGTACATGCCGAAATGCCGGCGTCAATTACAGTAAGCCAACATTACACGTGTTATCCGCGAAATACCAATCAATATGCTCGAAAAGGAGTATCTCAAAATCGAACTCTTCGTATGGATCACCTAAAATGTAGTCACCATTACAATGCCCACTAATGGCAGGCATGTATTTAAAAGATCAGGTAAAAATATTAAACATTTTTTAAATTTTCATTAGTATGAAAACTTTGGCATTAAGACTGGTACTGTCTTAGAAACAATGGAAGGAGCTGCTGAAAAGAGGACACAGGCATGCTGCTGAGTGGACCTATTTTTGAAACCCGTAGTACATTCGAAATAGAATGCAATGAAACTCACCATGTTTTTGAATTTAAAAGCCACTAACGCTCTAAATCGAAACAAGATGCTTAATACCAAACACCAGAGTTCAATCAATATGCGACAGGATATAACCCCGATTCGTGAACATACCTACGTAATTCGATTTTCAAGTGTCACGAAAACGAAAACACTGCCTTAAGCCATAACCTCTTGCTTCACCACCTATTCGCAACTGTAACAGTTTCCATTTGAATTCAATTACAGCATCTCCCGCTGTGCTATTCCAGCCATTATCCCAGTTCCGCTCGCGGGGACATCCTGCATACGCATCACTTCCATATCCCACCATGTGGAATCCTTTCAAAAATCGTGACATATTTTCGAGTACACATCATCGCTGTCGCTCTAACGACTTTCAATCCATCATCCCCAATAACCGTGTTTTCCAATCGAAATAACACCAAGCTATTATCGATTCGCGGACTATACGCCACTCATACACCATCCTCATCTTCTGAATATCATATACATATGTCATAGCGATGTTCAGCTGAAAATTTGTCACACGCAAATCCGATCTTATGTCTATTGTACTATTGACTATCGGGGTGGGGCCGTTAAGCCCGTCGGCATTATTATTCAAATTAATTTTCATAATCCTGCTCGGATAGCACTTTTGCTTGTTGCTGTCGGCTCTGGTGGGCCACATTGCTCAGTGCCAGTCAATCGCAGAAACTTTTGGCGGCAGGATTTTGAATTTTAATCAGTTATAGGCGGTATAGGTGGGAGGCGTCAATGATTCGTCGAATATTGTTTGAAATTAAGACGGCGGAATCGTGAATGGTAGGGGGAGAACCTGAGACAACCTGTCAATTTCCCATGAGGCGTCAGGAAGTTGTACGCGATGCGTTGGTGAATTGTGAAGGGTGCCACGATAATTCGTTACTTTCCAATCAATTCCGTATCCTTAATGCCGAGTGATTACACAAGCAGTGCCGGTGGTGGTAAGCCATTCTTTTTTCCTTTGGTTTTTCTTTATTTTCTTTAGCGACGCACATCGGGATTATGCTGAGTCCTTAAGCCGCGAATGTCTTACAGTCAATTACGGTCTGAGGTAGGTTTGCTTTTCTTGTCGCGGATGTCTTTTCTGTATTTTAATCAGGATTACGAAGGGTGGCGTAAGGCTGATGAGGAAGTTATGGAGCTACACGTGAGCCATGTGTTTGTAATGTAGTCACGTACAAGAGGCAAGCATGATGGTCCCACATTTTTGGATTTTCTGTAATTATCTTGCCTTAGTGACTTTTTTCTAAAATAACTGATTCGACTTCCTTCAATTACAGGTAGTTGACGATGTAGTTAAATTTAAGTGCAATTTTTCCCTACAGTTTATTATCTAGGGGTCGTTGCTGACCCTCAAATTGTTATAAAGGGTATTTTGCACGAAACAGTTGTAGAGGGTTAGCAGTAGACTTCTTCTTCTTCGGTAGAGCTACTGTTCAGGATGAACCTGTTCCTCAATCAACAAGTATATCCAGCTAGCATGATCTAGTTGTTTCCAGTATCGCACACCAAGTTGATTGAGGTTCCTTTCCACCTGTGTGCGATACCTTAGATGCGGTCGTCCGTCGGGGTTGGAGTCGAAGACTCTACTAGCCGGAGCTGTGGTGTCTATTCGCTCATGACCTAGCCATGTTAGATATTGAATTCGAAGAAGTCGTACTAGGCCGATGTCGCTGTAGAGCCCGTACAGTTCGTGATTTAATCTTCTAGTCCACCTTCGTCAACCCAAACGGGACCAAAATATGTACGCAGAATTTTCCTCTCGAAAGTACCAGGGGCCTCTTCATCCATTTTTGGTAAGGTCCTAGCCTCTGCGCCGTAGTGGAGGACCGGAACCTTAACCATCGTTTTGATTGCGGTTGGCAAGGGTTATTCTGCGTCTAATCTTAACGCTTGTTACCAATGTGGTTGCAACTTGTTACCAATAGACCAGTAGCCAAGGTAGACGAAATCCTTGACTATAGCATAGAGTTGGTCTTGCCCTTCACTTACTTTCAGACCTACTTCAGCCGCTTGTGCTTCAATGCTCACAAAAGTTTCAATGACGTCTCATTGCTTTCTCCCAATCACGTCAATGTCATCAGCGTACACAAGCAATTGTGCAGCCTTGATGTAGATCGAGTCCGTTGTATTGGCCAGGGATCTTTTTAAACATGATATTAAAAAAGTCGCATAAATGTGCGTCGCCCTGTCTAAATTTTTTTTTGACATCGAAGGTCTCAATTGAATTCTTACCGACCTTAATGGAACACCGAGAATTCTCCATTGTCATTCTGCACAACCTGGCGAGTTTAGCAGGGATGTCAAACCATAACATGGCTCTATGTAGCTCGTCCCGATAGACACTGTCACACTGCTTTAAAACCGATGAAAAGGTGGCATGTGTCGACCTGAAATTCATGGGTCTCTCCAAGATCACCCGCAGTGCGAATATATGGTGTATTGGGGATTTTCATGGCCTTAAACCACGTTGATAGGGATCTATCAAATTGATTCCGAATGGTTTCAGGTGTTTGCACAGTACAGCAGAGAAGACATTATACGCGATGTTAAGGAGACTTATTCCCCTGTAATTTGCGCAATTATGTGGGTCTCCTTTTTTATGGACCGGACAAACGATGCTGAGATTCCATTCATCGGGCATGCTTTCCCCCGACCATATCTTACAGCTGCTTTAAATAGCTTAGCAGGCATGCCGTGTGCGACAGCATCTTTATAAAACTACAGTTTTGATATAACTATATTAACCTCTTCTAAGTCGGTTGGACGGAATTCTCTCTCATCTTCGTTCAGTGTGAATAGTACATTCTGCTTAACAGCGGTATTTTGACCATCTCCGCCGTTATACAGTCCGCAGAAATATTCTTTCCATATACTCATCATCGACAGTTATTCAACTACGAGGTGTCCATGTTCATCGTGGCTTCCGCTCTAGCTTCATAACCTTGGCATCTTCGCTTTATTTTTTAGTAAAACTTTCGAACGTTGTTCCTGCGATTACATCTCTCCATCTCCTCGATTGCGCATATATCGTCCCCTTTCTTTTTGCTTTTGAAAAGCGCATGCTCTTCTTCTTTTCTGCTCGTAGAGCTCGCGAGCTGCTCTCGTTCGTTGATGCAACGTGGCCATATATGCACTCTGCTTTTCTGCATGTACCTCTCTGCACTCGTCACCAAACCAAGCGTTTCTCCTAGGTGGTGACTGGAAACCTAATACATAAGAGGCAGCATCCCTGATGGCGCTTTGAAAACGTCTACACTGCTGTTCTATTGTTTGTGCAGTTTGCTTCGGCTCTTGAGTCCTGCAGTGATTGCAGCTGGTGCTACTCGACTTCGATATCCACATTCGAACATTGGTTGCAACGAAGTAATGTTCCGAATCAACATTAGCTCCTGGGAAGGTTCGGACGTCCAGGATGCTGGAGGAGCATATGGCGTCGATTGCAATATGATTAATTTGGTTAACAGAAAATTGATCAGAATACCGCCAGCTCGCCTTATTGATATTGAGATGTGGGTACCGTGTGCTAGCTACTAGGAGATTACGCCCCGTCACAAAATGTATTAGCCTGAATCCGTCTTCGGACGTGGGGTTGTGTAGGCTGTGCGTTACTACGACTCGTTCAAAGATGTTCTCTTCACCCAGCTTCACGTTTAAATCTTCTTTCTTTCATCACCGTTAAACAGTCTAAAGCATCGACTGTGACTCTACTACAAGTTGTCCGTCTTCATCCCTACAGGCTTCCGCTCTGGCTTTATAGCCCTGTCATGTTCTTGCTCTGTCATGTTAACTTGCGAGCATTATTCCTGTGATATCATCTCTCCAATATTCACGAGTGGCTCTCGTCCGTCTATGGAGAACGGCTTTGCAGGCGTTTTGCTATGCTACATGGGCTTGCCGCATTGCTCATCAAACCAGGTGTTTCTAGCTGACGGTGGCTTGAAACCCAACACATCAGACGCAGCGTCTCTGACGGCACGCTGGCAACGCTCCCACTGTTATTCTGTGGGTTGTTCCGGTGTCATTGGCATTCAAATCTTCATTCGTACCTTGGTATAAGGTAGTGAGTCAATATGGGCTCCTCGGAAGGTTCGTACATCTAGAATGCTGGAGGAGTGTCTGGCGTCGATCGCAACGTGATCAATCTGATTGGTGGTAGACTGATCAGGTGATCGCCAGGTTTCTTTGTGAATATTGAGATGCGGGAATCGTGTGCTAACCAGAAGGAGATTGCGCCCCGCCAGAAAGTCGAGTAACCGATGTCCGTTTTCGGACGTGGTGTCGTGTAGGCTATATTTTCCGCTGATCGACTCAAATACAGATGGCAGCAAAAATAAGTTTCCACACATTTAAGAGAAGCAAATGTTAACTGATTTTTTAAATTCAATGTTTTTATTTAACGTAATGCTGGGCATTTTTCACTTACATTATATTGTAATTACAAAACGTAACAGATATAAAAAAACATAAATATAAACAAAAAAAAAAGTGTGTTTTATAAGAACCTTAAAAAAAAATGTAGCAAAAATATGTTTCCACACTTTCTAATAGCCACAATGTCCCCCATTATTAAGTGACATAGACGCTAATCGATGTGGCATAGGACGCGTAAGCTTTTGGCATTCTTCTTTAGTAAACTGAGGCCATAATTCCCTGATGCAGATTTTTTGCTCGTTTATGTTTCTTGGTTCCCTCTCTGTTAACTGTATTTTCAATAGAGCCCATAGGTTCTCTATTGGGGAGAGGTCAAGGCCTTGTGGTGGCCACTGCATCAGATTTGTACTTTCCTGCAGCACATAGTCCTTCACTATTTTGAAGTTATGGATGGGCGCATTATCCTGCTGCAGCACGTAGTCTTCTCCAATTAGGCGTCTGTCTTCGGGAATTACCACTTTTCGCAGCAAATTCAAGTAAACAGAAGCGCTAACTTTTCCCTCTAGAATAATGATTTTGCCCACCCCATATGAGGAAAGACAACCCCAACCATAACCCCACTTTGGACTCATTTTAGTGTAGGTTTGGCACACTCATAGGATAGTGCCTCACGATTTTTCCTCCAGACACAAACTCTGCCATGCGAATAGTTCATTCGTATCATGGATTCATCTGTCCAAATGACCTTATCCCAAAAAGCATCGTCTTTTAGAACATGCTGCTGATAGAATCGCAACCTTTTTCTGCAACCTTGACTTTTGCGTACATAAGGCAATTTGCGGGCAACGCGACAGAGCTTCCCATCTTCGTGCAGACGCCTGCGTATTGTGTCAACTGATGGTACTTTGGTAGCCTCGTTGCTTATTTTGGCTTTTACCTTTTTTGTCGTGAGTAATGGAGAGCACCGTGGCGCAGTGGGTAGTGTGTTGGCCTCTGACGCCGATGACACGGGATCGAATCCCGACACAGCCATGTCATCGAACGTGTTTTTCACGGTGTTTCTCCTCAGCGGGGTTCTAACAAAAACCCCTGTAGTAAAATTGTCATGAAAAGCTTCTAGAAATTCGCCATTGCAGCAAGAGATGCACCTAGAGCATGCCAGCACAGTTAGTTTTTGTTTTCAATATCCTGTGGAAACTTATTTTTGCTGCCTACAGTATGTCCTCTTTGCGCAATTTCGTATTAAAATCTCCTAGAACTGTTTTTGTGTCGTAGCTGGGAAATTGGGCACAGGTTCTATCGGGGAGATCGTAGAATTCTTCTTTGAGTCGATCGTCCTTTTCTTCGGTTAGAGCATGAGTGCATATCAAGCTAATATTTCCAAAACTAGCTTTGATGCGGATCGTTATGAGGCTTAAGACTTTTTGTCGGAGTCTTCCTCGAATAACGAATGCGCACCCGAATAAGCGCTGTTTGTTCTCTTTGTAGCAGTTCTCGGAGTAGATATCGCAGTTTTTCAACTATCTTTTGCCTGGTCCATCCCATCGCACTCCATCGAGTGCGATTATACATATATGTATGCTTTATAGCAGCACACGGTCTGTTAAGGGACCTCACATTCCAGGTGCAGACTCTCAAGTCCTTTAGTCGTTTGCAGGGGTCGTCAGCTTTGTATCCGTCCGTATCTGAGGCTTGTGGTTGTTTCGGAACAAGTAGGTTTTTACGTGATAAGGATGTTACCTCTAAGCATAACCCCCAACCTGGAGGGCCAGGCTCCTGTTTCCCCAGGAACAAGGGGTTGGGTCACTGCACACATTGGTTCACTACCTGGCGGGTGCCAGGGCAGCTATCCACGAGAGGCCACGCGGAGGCTGTGTGCAAATTTGAATTGAGCAGGGACAGAGACTAAAGCTGGCGTTAAACGCGATCGACTTCTTTGCTTTACCTAAATTAAATGGGTAACGAGCGATATTCCTATTCTAATAGTTTTTTATTTTATTTCATTTTTCTTAAAACTACAATATATTAAAAATTAAAGTGAACAGTGAGGTGTCTCCATTTGTTATAATCATTCGCCATCATCGTCAGATTGCTTGGATTCTGCTTTCTTCAAAATTCGGGCAATGATTCCAAGACTATCAGCGATTTGATTCACTTTCACAGCATTCTCATTTATCGACTGCGCTAAATAACTCTACAAAATAATAGTTTACATATCCAGTAATTATTTAAAAAAAAAAAAAACAGGAATTCCAGATTCTTACCGTGCCTTCTGTCAGGTCATCCAACCAGTCTGCCTGAGCCACCTTCGCGCTTGAGATCATAAGTAGAGCAGCGAAAACAGCGAAAACTTTGACGTTCATTTCATGTGATTAGTTTCAAGACCTCTATAGTAATGCATAGTCAAAATTGGGGATACTTCACTTTAAATACTTTCGGCCCTCTACCCAGTTGGTTATGGTACAATACTTTAGCGGTGGGATTTCCTAGTTTTCAGATTAATTTCGGGGGATTTTCTGCAAGCGCTTGGTCCGTGGATTTTAGAAATTTTTCGAAACGTTACTCTTCACATACGAACTGCCTCGTTTCATTTCAGGAGCAAATAATTTTCTCTCAACACTCTGAAAAGCCATCAACCTAATAAGACCATTAAAATTCCACCCAAGAAACTAGATTGCCATTCGAACTATCCATTAACACCCATCCAAGCGATATTCATATCGTTCCACATCCGTCGTAGCATGTATGCGATGCGTACCAGTTCAAGCACTTTTTTCCCAGCTCGTCGTCTGGCAGTGATTTCGGAAGCATACGAGTAGCCGTAGCCGTTTCCCGCCACCGCCGTAACGAGATTGGATTACAATTTCACAAGCGATTTATCATTTTAATTCGCGATTTATGAACAATTTAAAGCGAAATCAGGCGCCATTACAATTATTTATTATTAAATACACGCCCAGGGACTACAGTCGGGTGACATTGTGTGGCTTGGGGTGCCTTGTGGTAACTAGTGGGTTGGTAGCGCTCTTTCGTAAAAAGTGAGTTTTAGCGCTTAAGGAGGATACCCGCGTGAGGGTTGACTGTTTGAATTTGCATGGAGGTGAAGCGGTTTTTTGCAAATTTGTTTTTCTTTCCTTGCACGAATGAAGTGGTTTCGAGTGTTATTCTCATAAATATGCAAATCTGGATCAAGGGGGCACTCCACAAGTCGCTTACAACCGAAGTGGAAGGTTCATAATTTCATTTGTTGTTTTTTTTTTCTACTTGCTAGTCTTGTGTTTTTGTTTTTAATTTATTTTGCATGTTTGGAAGTGCGAAGACTGGTTTAATGGAGGATATGCATATTGTAATGTTTGGAAATTGGAATAAGGGATAGTAACTTGATTTGAGTGGTGGGTGTAAAGTGTTTGCAGAGTGAATCAGTATGGAAACAGAATATGACCTAGTTTCCGGGAAGTAAAGAATTGCTGATGAATTTTTGCGCGCAGCATTTGGTAAGTTTGCCATTAGGTTTTATTCTTTTTACAATCAGCGTTACCGCTCCTCAGCTGAACTTGTTGAACCTCCCTGCAAGAACAACATAATTTCATAGGAGTTTCTACCTATGGTTGAACAATCTTATAAATTTCGTATGCGGCGCGCTTCAAATTCAATGTAAAATCAGACACCAGTTAAAACCATTCACGTAGAGTCATTTGAGTTGTCCAAATATAAGGGAAGACCCCTTGTTCCTGGGGAAAGAGTAACCTGGCCCTCCAGGTTGGGGGTTGCGCTTAGGGCTAACATCCCTATCGCTTAAAACAAAAATTTTGTTCAGAGACAACCAATAGCCTCGGATACGGACGGATTACATGTTGACGACCCCCGCAAAAGTCAAAACGGAAACGAATTTCGGTTCTGCACCTGGAACGTTAGGTCCCTCAACAGACCAGGTGCAGCCGAATAACTGGTCAACTCTTTGGACTGCTATAAGGCAGACATTACCGCGCTCCAAGAAGTGCGATGGGATGGGCCAGGCAAAAAGCGGATGAAAAACTGTGATATATACTACGGAAACTGCTACAGAGAAAATAAACAACACTTATTCGGATGCGGATTTGTTGCTCGAGGCAGACTCAGGAAAAAAGTCTTAAGCTTCCAGTATGTAAGCGAACGCCTCATAACTATCCGCATCAAGGCCAATCTCGGCATTATAAGCTTACTATGTGTCCACGCCCCCACAGAGAAGAAAGATGACCGACATAAAGACGACTTCTATGATCTCCTAGGCAGAACGTATGCGCAATGTCCCAGCTATGACACCAAAATCGTTCTAGGAGATTTCAATGCGAAGCTGGGTAAGGGAGCTATCTTTGAACGGGTCATTGGAAAGCACAGCCTACACAACACCACGTCAGAAGACGGACTAAGGCTAGTGGACTTTATGGCGGGACATAACCTGGTAGTAGCAAGTACACGATTCCCACACCTCAACATCCATAAGGGGACCTGGCGGTCTTTCGATCAATCGGCAACCAACCAAATTGATCATATTGCGATCGACGGCTGACACTCCTCCAGCATCCTAGATGTCCGAACCTTTCCAGGAGCCAACATCGACTCGGATATTTACCTTGTTGCAGCCAAGGTACGGATGCGAATTTCTCGGAACCAACGGAGTCGAGTAAGAACACCAAAATTTAACGTCGGAAAGCTGCAATCGCAGGAGACCGCCAGGTCTCGGTTTCGAGCCACCCCCATCGAGAAACCCCTGGTTTGATGTTGAGTGCAGACAGGCCCATGTAGGGAAACAGAATGCATACATGGCCACATTGCATCGACGGACGAGAGCTACCCGCGAGCTCTATGAACAGAAAAGGAGGGAGGAGCATGCGCTTCTGAGAAAGAAAAAGAAGGAGCACGAGAAGCGCGAGATCGAGGAGATGGAGAGATTTTACTGCAGGAACGACGTTCGAGGATTTTACCAGAAAGTAAAACGAACATGCCAAGGCTATAAAGCCAGAGCAGAAGCCTGCAGGGATGAGCACGGACAACTAGTAGTGGAGTCACAGTCGATGCTGAGATTGTGGAAGGCCCACTTCTGCAGACTGTATAACGGCGATGACAGTCAAAATGCCGCCGTCAGGCAGAGGGAACCATTCACAATGGAAGAAGACGAAGGAGAATCCCGTCCACCCGACCTAGACGATGTTAAGATAGCGATATCAAAACTTAAGTCTTATAAAGCTGCTGCAGCAGACGGACTCCCCGCGGAGCTGTTTAAAGCAGCTGGCGATGAGCTGGTTAGGAACATGCACCAACTCATCTGCAAGATATGGTCGGAAGAACGCATGCCCGATGAATGAATCTCAGTATCGTTTGCCCGGTCCATAAGAAAGGAGACCCCTATGACTGCGCCAATTACAGAGGGATAAGCCTCCTGAACATCACGTACAAGATCCTCTCTGCCGTACTGTGTAAGTGCCTGAAACCGTTCGTGGACAATCTGATAGGTTCCTACCAGTGTGGTTTCACGCCAGGAAAATCCACGATAGACCAAATATTTACACTACGGCAGATCTTGGAGAAGACCCATGAATTCCAGGTCGACACGCACCATCTTTTCGTCGACTTTAACTGCGCGTATGACAGTGTTTATAGAGACGAGCCATGTCATGTTTCAACATTCCTGCCAAACTCGTCAGACTATGCAGGATGACTATGGAGAACTCCCGCTGCTCCATTAAGGTCGGAGGTGAACTAACCGACCCCTTTGATGTTAAAAAAGGTTTTAGACAGGGTGACGCACTGTCATGTGATTTCTTAAACATTATTCTTGAAAAGATCGTGCGGGGCTCTGCGGCCAATACAAGAGGTACGACCTACTTCAAGTCCACACAATTGCTTGCCTACGCAGATGACATTGATGTTATTGGACGAACAAAGCGAGAGGTCGATGAGGCGTTCACAAGCATTGAAGCAGAAGCGGCGAAAGTGGGTCTAAGGGTAAATGGGGACAAGACCAAATATATGCTGTCATCCAAGAAAGACGCAGAACACCGACGTCTTGGTCAGAACATCACCTTCGGCAGCTATATTTTTGAAGTAGTCAAGGACTTCGTCTACCTTGGCTCGATAGTGACAAGCAGCAACGACACCAGCGCTGAGATAAAACGCAGAATAACTCTTGCCAATCGCTGCTTCTTCGGGCTCGAGAGGCAACTGAGTAGTAGAGCCCTCTCTCGAAAAACTATGGTTTCCCTCTACAAAACCTTAATCATACCGGTCCTCCTCTACGGCGCTGAGGCTTGGACGTTGTCAAAAGCGGATGAAGAGGCTCTTGGACGTTTTGAGAGGAAAATTCAGCGTGCAATCTTTGGTCCCGTTTGTGTAAACGGAGAATGGAGGAGGAGATTTAACCGAGAACTGTACGGGCTGTACAGCGACATCGGCCTGGTTAGACGTCTTCGGATCCAACGTCTAAGATGGCTAGGCCATGTAGAGCGAATGGACATCAACGCTCCGGCCCGAAGGGTCTTCGACTCCAACCCCGAGGGACGACGCAGCAGAGGACGACCGCATTTAAGGTGGCGCGCACAGGTGGAAGGGGACCTCAACCAACTGGGCGTGCGGCACTGGAAGCGGCTGGCCGAAGATCGTGCCGGTTGGAGAGGCTTGTGGGTTAGGGCCCTGGTTCACCCCGAGCTGTAGCGCCATCAAAGTAAGTAAGTAAGTAAGTGATGTAACAGCGTTTTAAGTGTTTGTTTACCCTTTTGACTTGTCATTACTTGACATTATAATTGCATTATATCATTGCTTTAAATGTCATGTAGTAATCCAAACTGTCTTCTTTCTCTTTCCTGTTTTGCCTGTCAAGTGTGCTGGACGTGAATACTTGAATTGAATACTTAAACTTAATCTAAATAAATCTGTGAAATTAAACGTTATATTAAAAAGTCTTTTAATTATAATACTAAGGAACTGTTGTTCCCTTTGACAAACCGAGTAATTCCCAAGCTCGCTTACCTAAATCCAGCAACGCCTCAGGTTGTCCGAGAACAATTTCAAACGCTTACGCATACGAGGCGTGGCAATTAAGTTCCGGGAACTGTTGTTCCCTTTGACAAACCGAGTAATTCCCAAGCTCGCTTACCTAAATCCAGCAACGCCTCAGGTTGTCCGAGAACAATTTCAAACGCTTACGCATACGAGGCGTGGCAATTAAGTTCCGGGAATTTGTAAACAAATAAGAATTTTATTATTGACCTTTACAATAGTCCCCTCTTAGTCTAAACAACGATTACAGTGTTGCTCCCACACTTCAAAGCACCTTTGGTAATCCTCCGAAGCTTACTCGTTCAGAACCATGGTTACAGCTTCTTTGACCTTTTCTACACTGCCATGATGAGTTCCCTTGAGGTGTGACTTCACCTTGGGGAATAAAAAAAAAAAAGGAGGCCAGGACAATATAAAGGCTATAGGGTAGGTGAGGAAGCGTTAGATTGTATTTTTTTTTTTTGTCACCAAAAACTCTAGCACAGTCAACAAGGAATAAGACGGCGCATTGTTGTGGTGCAAGATCCAGTCCTTCTTGACGATTTCGGGTCGTACACGGAAATAATGTGCTCGCAGCCTAATCAGAACTACAACATAGAACTGTCCAATCACTGCCTAGTCGGTAGGAAAATTTTCACGATGAACAAAACCGCGGTACGTGAAGTGACGATACCTCTTTTATGAAATATGCTTAAGAGACTTATTCCAAATATCCCCTTGGCATGTTTGTTTTACTTTTCCTCCTTTTGTCTACAAAATAGCCCATATTTCTATCCTTTTCCTCTTAGGAACAACCGCAATGAAAAAGCCAATGAAAAAAATGTTTTCATTTTGGAATTAACGAAAAATCCCCAATTGAAATTCTAGAACCTTGCAAACAATACAGTCGACAATGAAGGGGATAACCCCCTGTTCATTTCGATAGAGGATCTCCAATTGATCTTCAAGTCACTTAAAAGAAGAAATCCGTTAGGTTAGGTTAGCGCGTTGGAAAACAGCGGTGCAACAAAAGCGAGACAAAGTCATCTCTAAGCCGGCAAGCCTTCGGTCAGTAAGTCTCCTCCGAGTATTAGTAAGGTCTTCAGAAAGGCGGTTCACAGAGACCTATCTAAATTGGTTGTGGACATTGGTTGGACATCATTCAGGATAACCAATTCAGTTTACGACAGGACTTGGTACTACATATGCCGCGTCAAAACTCGTCCCGGATGTCCAACGGAATAAATGCATGAACATCCATTAATAGGTTTGAATTGTAACGAGCCTTCGATACCGCATGGTTAGAAGGACTTCAATACTAGCTCAAACAAAAATGCATAAGTATGCCATTGCTATTGTATATATGATCTGGGACATATTGACGGGTAGAAAGCTTCTTGTGAACAACAGGACTTGCTGAACTTTTCTGCATTTATATCACTATTTGGTAGCATCCGCGGGCGAAGTGTGGATAGTGGAAGAGTGGATAAGTTTCTATATTTTAATCTAGATATTGCTCTCGAGAGAGCCCAAAACGCTTCCGCTTTGACTTGATGGAGTGAACTTGGTTCCAAAGTGAAGCTAATCAGCCACTTGGCCTTAATCAGGGTTTGCTTATCATCGATAGCGGAAGTGTCACGTTATTCAAATAACTACATTTGTTACTTTGTTGAAGTATTTATAAATGTGATGCTGTAGCGTTAAGTGTCAAATAATATGATCAGTCATGATTTTTGTGTTCAGTGGGAGAATTTTCTGGCCGTATCTTCTGCCTTGTGTTCAGTAAGGCTGTTAACATATGGCTGTCCTTTTTTGTTCTAACTTGATCTGACATTTCCCATCATAAATGCATACTTGTATCGCCAGGGATACTTGCAAAAAAGTGTATTCAATTGGCGGACTTCACCGCATAAAGAAACCGCACCAATGAAACCCAAAAATGTCAAAATCAATGTTGCAGTCGTACGTGAAAAAAAGGGATTATTTCAATTATAGTAACGACGTAGGCAGTTGTACGTGGAAAACCGATGTTTTATTAACGACGTAGGCAGTGCAGTCGTACGTAGAAAACCGAATGAGTCGTAAGTCGTTTTCCAGCGTCTTAAATAAAATAAACTGCCCACCGTAAATCCTCCACAAGAGGTGTTATGCGTACGGCTTCCACCCAAAACAGCTGATCGTCACCGTTGGGGGTCATTCACCCCAAATGTGGAAGCCAACTCGGTCACACACGCACTGTGAGCATACATATGTGCGAGTGGGAAGGGCCAATAATCCCTTCGCTTTTGCGCTCACCCATGTGGAACTTGTGGATTTTGTGGTTTGTGTTTTGCCGTCGGCCTTTGACTCTTTTGCACTAAATGCAAATTGCCGACGGCAATTGCACCTTCGGTGAATTGCGTACGTATGTATGTATGTTGTTCTGCAACAACACTGTTCTGCTTTTCTCCTCATTGAAGACAACCAAAATTGATAAATGACAAAGTTTAAACCTTATTATTGGAGCAATGGTACTTCTAGTCCTGTTAACTGTTTGCGAATAGTGCGCTAACGTTCTAAGAAGTGCTCACCATCATCATCATCATCATTTTTATTGGCCCGTAAGTTCCTCTAAAGGAGCCGGATCTCCAGGACACTCGAACCTCCACCACCGACTCTAACTCATCAGGAACTATGCACAAGCACAACCAGGGAAGTTTTTGGACTTGGTCAATCCACCTCGCCTACCTGTTGGTATCGCATTCAAGGCACGCTTCGGACATCGTGATGAGAGGTTCATTCGCCCTTTCCGTTCGGAAAAGCAGCTGCTCAACATTGAGTTCCTCGTGGACTGCTGTGTTTCTCACCGTATCCCGGCGACTAACTACCACAATGTATGTATGTTGGCGTTACAGTCCATGAAGAACAAGAGCCGAGCTTCCCTCAATCACCCATGTTATGTGTGATTTAATTTTTCCATAGGTGAAAGGGTAGTTACTACAGTTTTTATTGCCGGTTTCAAACGGCGAATTTCGAGAAGCCTTTCATGACAATTTTACTAAAGGGAGTTTTGTCAGAACCCCGCTGAGGAGAAGCACCGTGAAAACACGTTCGATGACATGGCTGTCTCGGGATTCGATCCCGTGTCATCGGCGTCAGGACCTACACACTACCCACTGTGCCACGGTGCTCTCAACTACCACAATAGCACTAATAAATCTCATATCGGCAGCTTGTATTCGCGATCTTATTTTTTCGATCAATACCTACATTTCATGAACATAGGTGAGAGTTGGAACAAATATTGAGTTAAAAACCGCTAACTTGGCTTTGACACCAAGCTCGGCCTTCCTGATTACACATCTTCCAAACTGTTTCAAAATTGACCAGCTCTGCAAGAAAGCTCAGCATTACTCCTCCCATCAGTCGTAAAGAAGACCCCAAAACACAAAAGCTTCTCCACCTGCTTCAGTGGGACTCCATTAACATGTGATATTGGGCAGGTGTCTTGAAAATAACCATAACCCCAAGTTAAGCATCATCCCAGCATCAGCATATGCAGCCACAAACCTATCTAGCGCGCGCTGGAGTTCCATCTGGGAGGATGTGAGTACAACTAAGTTATCTTCCTCAAATCTTCCAATGTGACTGTCCTACAACATCCAGTCCGTATATGTATGTATATTGTTGGGGACACGAACCGATGGCTGTATTCGAATTTCGCCGTCAAAGTTAGGAATGCTCTGTGGCAGCTAAAAGGGAAATTTCGGTAACTTTCAGCGACATAATGCTGCATGTTGATGTCAGCGCACGGAGCATTCTAGAGACTTCTGAAGGGGACGTCTGACGGCTATATACGCGAAAACAGCCGCCTTCGGCTGCATTCAGTATTCATTCAGTGTTCAGTATAATGGACTCAGTGTGTAAAAAAGATTTGTGTAAGCAATAAAGCGTTAAGTGTTATAAAAGGCTGTCACAAAAGTGAAGCGCCAAGATAATTGATCTGAGGTGGAATAAAAGAAGTGTGTATTGGATAAACCAGTAAACAGTTGTAGTTTATCGCAATCTAGTGGCCGGACACTATTCTGGAATATTAATTTTCGTAACAATATAATGAAAAGGAGAGGTGACAAGACGCACTCTTGGCGAAATCCAACGCCCACTGTAAAAGATGTTGATTTACTGCCGTTAACGCAAACAAAGCTGCTAAAGTTTGTGTAGAGAGACCGAATGGCCCTCACCAGAAAACCATCAATCTCATACTCCTGCAGAGCACTCCAGAATTTACCTCGAGGAACTCGATCATATGCCTTTTCCAAATCTATAAAATAACTGTATATCGGTTTGGCGTACTCCCAAACCTTCTCGAGTACTATTTTTAGAGTGAAAAGCTGGTTGTGACCGCTGGAGCGCTGACGAAAGCCGCACTGTTCATCCCCCATCCTGACCATAGCACTAGAACGCGCCTTCACCACCTTAGCGTAGACCTTACCGGGGACCTTAAAAGGTATATGCCCCTGTAGTTTGAGCACTCTCTTTTATCACCCTTTTTGAAAAGAGGGACAATCACCCCAGTCTGCCAGTCGTTAGGTGTACCATCGCGTTCCCAGGCTACCTTAATGACACGAAAGAGACTCCTTCTTTACCCATTACCTTAAGCATTTCTGGCCGGATCTCATCCACACCGGCAGATTTGGTAACTTTCAGCGACTCAATCGCTAAAATGACTTCCTCAACCGTTGGACTATTCTCCGCCCCACTTAGGACTACAGGTATGTCCCCCACAGTGCCCTGTTCGCGACTGAGCAGCTCCGAAAAGGGCTCACGTCCATCTGTGCAAGATGTCCATCTCATTGGAAACCAACCCATCATCTTTGGATTTGACTCCTTCGATTATGTTGAATTTCCTTCATCTTAGCCGGCGAATGGTTTGCCAGAACACATTTTTCGCAGATCTATGGACGCTTTCCAATTTCTCGCCGAACTCCTTTCAGGACTGCTCTTTAACTGCCTGAACAGCCAATATGCAAGTTCTTTGTGCCACAGAGTCACGGTCACGGGAAGCAGAGTCCCCTTAGAGAATCCAGTCCCTATAAATCTTCTTCTTCTCTCTGCTGGCTTTTTGAAATCCGGGTGTTTTAAACCACGCAGTTCTTTTCTCACCACCAGCCGCCACACCAGACCGCTTCAATCCACAAACATCACGTGCAGAGGCAATGATAGCTGTTGAAAACAGTCGCCATTCTTCCTCTACATGCAATGGAACAGTTGGAATTTGCTCAAGAAATGCTACGAAATCTAAACGTAGAGACAAGTAAAAACTTAAATAATACAATTTTGCCCGGCGCGCTGCTTCTAGTTATCAAGACCAAATTGTCATACATACATCGGCGATTACTTGATTTTCCTGTTCTACTCAAACCAGGAGGCTCGAGGTCGAAACCCTCTTAGCTGGAGCGTTGGTGTTCATGCGCTCGATATGACCAAGTTAATTTAGTCGACGGATCTTTGCCTTCCGGACTATATCGACATCTTTGTACAGCTCATAGAGTTCGCGGTTATGTCTTCTCCTCCACCCACCTTCCTCACAGATGGGACCAAATATCCAGCGCAGAATTTTTCTTTCGAAAGTACTCAAAATCAGCTTCGCCGTTCCTGCATATCGTCCAGTTTTCGGCTTCGTACATCAAGTCTGATAGTATAAGCGTTTTGTCAAGCGTGACTTTGGTTTTCGAGTGAGGAGTTTTGACCCAACCTGTTTGGACAAATCGAAGTAGCAGCACTTGCCAAGGGCGACTACCGAATCTCCACTGTGGTGTCGTTTGTAGAGTTTACGTTTGCCCCGAGGTATACAAACTCCTTAACCACCTCGAAATTATATCTGTCAACCGTTATATTTTGTCACAAGTGGTGAGCGATGAATCGATTTCGGCTTGACAGCACGTATTTTGTCTTATCCTCGTTGACGTTAAGACCAACTCGTTTCGCCTATTCCTCAATCGCCGTGAAGGCGTCTACAACGTCATGCTGAGACCGCGCGATGATGTCAATATCATCTGCGTATCCTAACAGGTGGTCAGACTTATAAAAGATAGCGCCGACGCCTGCCCTACGCACTATCTGCTCCGGCACCAAATTGGAGAAGTCACATGACAGCGCACCTCCTTACCGAAATCCGGTGCATGTTTCAAACGGTTCAGAGGTCTTAGAACCACTTCCATCTAGCTTCGGTGTTCTCTTACAACATTTTCACTCTACACTTCACAAAATTTTCAATAAATTTCTGCAGTATTTGTTTTTTATAGCAAAAAAGCGCCACACAAATGACGATTTACAAAACTTTCTACCAAAAGAATGTGGTCTGAAATATCATGCATTCGTTTGCAGAACCAATCCAACATATGGGCATCAAGACCATCTAGTGATAAAAAATTGTGGGAACTTTTTATAACACCCAATATTTAATTTGAACTTTGAAATAAGTTTTGTTCACAATTTGAACATTGTTTATTTTAGTGTGTTCACCTAGGAGCAATAAGGTATTTTGAAGTTAGTTGAGATATATAAGCTAGATTGAAGCATTTTTGTCTAGCCTAACGTAGTAGTGGAGTCACAGTCGATGCTGAGATTGTGGAAGGACCACTTCTGCAGATTGTATAACGGCGATGATAGTCAAAATGCCGCCGTCAGGCAGAGCGAACCATTCACAATTGGCGAAGAGGAAGGAGAATCCCGTCCACCCGACCTAGACGATGTTAAGATAGCGATATCGAAACTTAAGTCTTATAAAGCTGCTGGAGCAGACGGACTCCTCGCGGAGCTGTTTAAAGCAGCTGGCGATGAGCTGGTTAGGAACATGCACCAACTCATCCGCAAGATATGGTCGGAAGAACGCATGCCCGATGAATGGAATCTCAGTATCGTTTGCCCGGTCCATAAAAAAGGAGACCCCTATGACTGCGCCAATTACAGAGGGATAAGCCTCCTGAACATCGCGTACAAGATCCTCTCTGCCGTACTGTGTAAGTACCTGAAACCGTTCGTGGACAATCTGATAGGTTCCTACCAGTATGGTTTCAGGCCAGGAAAATCCACGATGGACCAAATATTTACACTACGGCAGATCTTGGAGAAGACCCATGAATTCCAGGTCGACACGCACCATCTTTTCGTCGACTTTAACTCCGCGTATGACAGTGTTTATAGAGACGAGCTATACAAAGCCATGTCATGTTTTAACATTCCCGCCAAACTCGTCAGACTATGCAGGATGACTATGGAGAACTCTCGCTGCTCCATTAAGGTCGGAGGTGAACTAACCTACCCCTTTGATGTTAAAAAAGGTTTTAGACAGGGTGACGCACTGTCATGTGATTTCTTCGACATTATTCTTGAAAAGATCGTGCGGGGCTCTGCGGCCAATACAAGGGGTACGACCTACTTCAAGTCCACACAATTGCTTGCCTACGCAGATGACATTGATGTTATTGGACGAACAAAGCGAGACGTCAATGAGGCGTTCACAAGCATTGAAGCAGAAGCGGCGAAAGTGGGTCTAAGGGTAAATGGGGACAAGACCAAATATATGCTGTCATCCAAGAAAGACGCAGAACACCGACGTCTTGGTCAGAACGTCACCTTCGGCAGCTATATTTTTGAAGTAGTCAAGGACTTCGTCTATCTTGGCTCGATAGTGACAAGCAGCAACGACACCAGCGCTGAGATAAAACGCAGAATAACTCTGGCCAATCGTTGCTTCTTCGGGCTCAAGAGGCAATTGAGTAGTAGAGCCCTCTCTCGAAAAACTAAGGTTTCCCCCTACAAAACCTTAATCATCCCGGTCCTCCTTTACGGCGCTGAGGCTTGGACGTTATCAAAAGCGGATGAAGAGGCTCTTGGACGTTTCGAGAGGAAATTTCTGCATGCAATCTTTGGTCCCGTTTGTGTAGACGGAGAATGGAGAAGGAGATTCAACCAAGAACTGTACGGGCTGTACAGCGACATCGGCCTGGTTAGACGTCTTCGGATCAACGTCTAAGATGGCTAGGCCATGTAGAGCGAATGGACATCAACGCTCCGGCCCGAAGGGTCTTCGACTCCAACCCCGAGGGACGACGCAGCAGAGGACGACCGCATTTAAGGTGGCGCGCACAGGTGGAAGGGGACCTCAACCAACTGGGCGTGCGGCACTGGAAGCGGCTGGCCGAAGGTCGGGCCGGCTGGAGAGGCTTGTTGGTTGAGGCCCTGATTCACCCCGAACTGTAGCGCCATCAAAGTAAGTAAGTAAGTATAACGTAGTTATAAAAAAAAATTAAGAAAAATTAACTGAACTATTAAAAAGAGAAAATCAGCTTTATGATAGGTATTGGGGGTAGTGACTCAAGGTAATGGGAGCTCAATCAACATTCTGTGTTGATTTCGCATGCCAATTAATATTATAATAAATCTTAGCATACCATACTCCACTTGAGCTATGTAAAAGCTTCAGGTGAGCCATATAATATCTCTGTTTACCTGAATTCTTGCGTGTGGCTCATTGGAATTATGAGTGAGTCATTTTGTATCCATCATTTTATACTTATTTTAAAGAGCTCCTTACGAGAATTGAATTGTCTTTGAACAACATTCCAGACATTTGCTTCGGTAGTATTTTATTTTGTGGTTAAACCCAGTCTGGAGACCAGGCCTCACTCGTGCGAGTGAAAGATCACGTAGCAAAAAAGTTGCTTGTCGAGAAACTTAACAGTCTGTCTCTGAAGAATGTAAGAATCACTTCTCACCCTCTACAATCTATTAAGTTATTCAAAAACAAATTAAATTTGTCTACAAATGCGCCTAACGACCTCAGACTTCATCACAGTCACAGTTGCAAGATTGCCCTTAATGGCTACTTGACCGAATCCCATTTAACTTGGCACTACCGAAACCCATTTCCCCTCTTGAACTACTACTACCCTTTGCAATCAGCTCGTTCATAATAAACGAGATCCAATATCAATTTCAAACAACAATACTGGCTGTTGTAAAATTTTATCACCTCAAGTACTCAAAGGGATAACTCTGATGTGATAGTAGCACTTGCTGCTGAAACTGGACAAAGTGATAATGTTGGTCGACTGCTCCGTCTGCATCTACGAAGGGTTGCGTAGTAAAGAAAACGCATTCCCATAAACTGACGAATGAATACAACAACTGTCAATCAGGCCGTTTTGAAGGTCGTTTTGAAGGGAAGGCACTTACGGTCAGAATTATGGGTGGATTGGATTACATTGGACATTTCCATAATGGCATTGAATGGAAATTGACATTTTTTTGATGTGGGATTTGTTCAAGTCTGACGGAATGTAATGCATTCGAGTGATGTTGCGAACATGTTTACGGTAAGGGTCACTGTCGAGTTTTTGAGTCATTCAATTAAGTTGATGTAACATTTGTATATTACGGGTTGGTAGTACATCAGATGCACTAGATGTAAGCACTTAGTAGCTATTTGCAAATTAAAATGGCGCAGTTACTTGGAAGAGTAAACCAGGTCTGTGCACATAATTTAAATTAAATTCTTGACATATTCAATGTCTCCAGCAAAGTCTTTTTTTAAGTAATTTTGCATTACCAAGGCCATTTATTAGAAATGAGTTTCGGCAAGTTTGTGCAAAAGTTGAATTAGTCACATCATTCATTATCGTTACTCAATTTAAGACTAACAGTAGCTAAAATTTAATGTCGAATAATTTTTCTGTCAAAAAATAGCTCAAATTGGCGCTAAACAAGCAAAATTGCCACACCTAGGAATCGAGAAGTCAATGCATCCGCGGAGGGTCACAGTTTGGAACGAATTTTGGAATGACCTATTTTATTACAAAATGGCTTTGGCCAACGTTGCACTAAAATTGATTTCAACATGATAGCGTCATAACACACAAGTTATCAAACACAATTTCTTGCACCATTAATTCGGTAATGCTGTTAACTAACTTGGTAATAACGAATGAACCGGGGCTACAAAACAATTTGAGGCGTTCCAGAAACGATTGTGGCCCTTAAAGCCAAAATCATCAGAGCCACTCGTGAGATAGAACCAAAAGTTATCATCAACGTCTTGAAAAATTGGGTTAAATTGGTTGCGCTATCTCACAAATAATGGGAGTATCAGTCAAAGCTTAAGATAAAGCTTGACACTAACAGTGGGACTATTCAGTACAGAGACGGATCTGACTAAAATAGTCCTAAAAAGGGGCAAGGAACGGCTGTCTTCACAGTGAGATCATATGGTATTACCACTGTCCATCCCACCACGTCATCTATTGTTAAGTTCATACTATCAAATACTCTAAACATTCGACTATTTTTCGATAAAGTAGGTAGTACCATTCGATTAATATTGAGAGCAGTTAGCTTGAACGATTGGTGAAAATGGAGGTTATTCGACGCGTCGAAATAGTACTGAGAGCAGATATAGGTCCTAAAATACAAATATTATGGTAATTCCTCTTTTTGGCAGCGACTAAAGTGGCATCAATGGAAGACTGCTACAGTGTACTGGCAAAAATAGCTTCTAATTATCCAGGTAGGTAGGTAGATTTGATAGCCATCCGTGCGACTCTCTTATATCTCCTACGTTCATTGTGATGCCATAAGAATCGGATTACCAACCCGTTATCGTCGAAGCTATTTGGGGCTCCTGACGAAGTCTGGCTCTATAAAGGCTAGCTCTCTGAGGTCTACAAAGAATGCACCAATATACCTCGCGAAGCGTAAAAGCAAATCACGTACAGAGGAGGTGAAGAATTTGTAGCTACGCCAAAAGTCGTTGGAAAAAAGATGGAGTCTCATAGCATGTCTTCAGAAGCGGTAGTGGCCTGTTGCGGTGACTATGGCAGAGTCGATTATTCCCTTGTCTGTCACAGGTAGATCCTTTGTTCGTTTATGTTTAAGCGAGGGCCAGATAAGTCGGGCCGACTGGCAAATGATGCCATTCATCCACCAATTGCTGATGGAATTGACGGAATCGGCTAGAGTAGGAAAACTCATAGTGTTCGCGCAATTCCTAACAAGTTCGTCAGTTTCTTGTGATAGCCTGAAGTATTGATTTAGGTTGAGCTCAATTCAGTAGACCCTACGCTCCACTCCTGTATTTTGAACTCATCTCTATACTGACATACCGAATTTGTTGGCAGTAAACTGTCTACCACCTAATCTACCCTGAACCGGAAGAGGGTGTTGAAATCCTCGGTGAAGACAGGGCAAACTCTCCTCTTGCATACGGTGATGCAAGTTAATTGCTAAACTGATTCAAAGGTTGGAGGCGAAAAAAAAAGTTATAAATGCACATTGCAACACTTATACAGAGGCTTGTCGGCTTTTGCACAAGTTCTAAAGTCTTGCAATAAATGCCATTATCCAATGCAGTCCAATAAGCCAGAATTGGTCTGCTTGCTGCCATAAGCCTAATGCTTCTGTATAACAAAACAAGACAGTGAGGGGCCTTTTTACCTTTTATTCAGAATCAAATCCAGGCGTTTTATCTGGCCCGAAATTATCAATTTGGTATCCATAACTAAGGGAATTATGTGCCCTCTAGTGAATAGTAGAAGTTCCATGAATTAACACCCCGGGCTAAAAGTGTCTGTCAATTTAAATAGAATACGTAAAGCTTCCTGAATAAGGTCGCGCAATGTAATGACTTTTGTTAACCGATCCGGTAGTGATGAAATGGCAAAACGAACCGTCATGACTCTTCGTGTCAAGAAATGGTTCAATCATAGCACATAGCATTCCTATCACCTCCAAACTATTGAGGGCACTGATAACACCCTGTTTTTTCTATTGACTTTTCCTTATTGCTTGTGGGTAAAGTGCAATCTCCATTGATTATCCTGTTGTTGAACGCTTGCTGAAAGGCCTTTGCCAAAGTATGTATGCTTAAAACGGCAGGCGGCAATCTGATGGGCGTCTCAAATCGTTAGCGATGACATAGATGTGACAATAAATATTTAACTAGTTTGCCATACCCGCAAACGGGATATAGGAGAGTTAAGGACAACTCTTCAAGATCAAAATCAGTCACGGGAGGACTAGATTTACCTAAAGTACCCAAAGTAGATATTTTGGTTTTGGAATCACTTTAGGAATCCCACGGTACACAATGAAACTGTGTGATTCAGTCGTACACCTCGGGAAGCGTGAGTCCAGGAGAAGTTCGGAGACTCTTCACCGAAAAGTATCCCGTGTCCAGTGTCTTTCCTCATGTGGTGAATAGGGCACTGAAGTTTGATGGCAAAGACTTTCCTCAGCCTGCAAGTTTCCGAAGCTTCTTCGATCTTACTGCAGAAGTGCTTCAAAGACTGCTTCTAAGCTTACCTGATACTTGCCTTGAATATCCTGAGCACCTGTTTGCAGGAGAGCCTTCTTTCAGAAAAACTATAATAGAAGAAGGACAATAAAATATATATAGGATTAAAAGCAATATAAAAAGAGTGACATCCTTCATTCAACATATTTTGGTGACATTTTAACAAAATTTCCAAGATACAACCCTTTCCGAGCTCTTTTTATAAAAAAGAGAAATGACTAATTGGCCTTCTGGATGGTTTGTTCATAATAGTATACCTTCTGTTACACAAGGTGCGTCCATTTATAACTTTCTTCAAAAAATCTGATACTAATTATGCAAATTAATCAAAGGGGTGATCCACCAACCGACGACGCAGTTAATTGGCCAATTTTTTTCACGCTTATTTCAAGAAAATAATCTAAGCGAAGGGGAGGTTTTTAATACTTTATTTTTTTTCTGAAAAAGAAGACCGTGCGAAATAGATTATTAAAAGGATATCAGTCAAGAAACGGATTATGGAACTTTTTTCTATTAATCTGTACTCCATTTCAAACTGTGCTGAGCTAGGATAATCGATTTTATTAAGGATTACCAAATTGGCATCCCCCTTCCCACTCATGATTTCATTCCCAAAGTCTCTGTGGCCTCAGGCTACCATCCCCAAATACAACCCTGCACACTGAATGCAATAATAATTCGTGTAGCATGTGGACCAACGAATCTACAAATCTACACAAATGAACGACCCAAAATGACCATTCAATTTTATGATCCTACAAGCAATCCTAAACCCCCCCATATACTTGTCACTTAAAAACACATCTTGTTGGCAATTTTGTGGAAATAAGGCCCTCAGGCGACTATGGTACGCAAGTGGAATACGAACGTCGAATGGACGTTTCACAGTCATGGCTAAGGCGGGAGTTATGAAACCCTTGCGAGTAGTGTGAGAGAAAAGGATTAAAGGGAAAAATTAAACGAAAATATTTTCGAAAGCACACATTGAATATTTATATGAATGTATGAAGGAGTTGTGGTTACGACTTATATGGAGTCCTGTCTTGCTCAGGGCAATGTGCCTTGAGGTCGATGTGGGAGATGGTATTGGCGAACAGCTTTAAGGTAAGTTAAAGACCTAAGTGCTGACAATCACCTTGGGTGTACGAAAGTCATCGTAAATAACCATATCGTGCTACCAAGATAGAAAGAAATGAATTCATTCTCTAATTGACAGCTGCAGATGTACAACGCTGTGGCCTTAAGGGCACATTAACCTCGTTTCAGTCAGTTTCCCTTTGATTTGGGTAATTTATACGTGACTTCTGGTATCAGTGGGCTGCGAACCGGGTCACCATAATCATCCCTACTAATCACCATCTATGAAGAATTATCGAATTATTTCAAGTAGACGTTGAAGACAGCATTTGCGAGGTGGATTCGTGCCACCACTCCACTCATTATTGAAACTTAATCACGTGCCCGTTGCTTAGTCAAGTTTTTCTTATTTTAATAGACCAATTCACACTTTTCAACATCCCTCAGTCAGACTTGTGTTTTCGCTGTTAAGGAAGCAATAATAGGTAGGATGACCCTTCCAAGGTATCAGGAACAGGCTGTTAAGTCATTTGCATAATTATATCAGATTATTTCAAAACCATTTTTTTTCTTCTTATACTGTTATCTGGAAGATGTTAGATTGATGGAAAGCCAGTTCATATAATTTACTCGATATCGTCTTAAAATCAAATGGCATGTGAACAAAGAAAACATTTTTTGCTATTCTTAGCCGAAAAGCCAAAATGCAGCACATTGCCTTCCTTCTTAATTGTCCAATCACGAGCTCAGTGGACGAGCCAGATATGAGGCGTCTCAGATGGCATACATTATGCTCGGAAATTAAAGTCGACAATATTAAGGAGATGCCCCAGTAACATTCAAGGCATTTACACATGCGCTAACCTAGCACTTCATTCTTGCCTTCAGCTAAGCCACGCACACAGCCCTGACATTTTAGGCTTATGGTCATGTTTTATTTACCTTTTCATAATGTTTTAAATGTTTCTGCTATCCGCTGAGCGTACGACTTATCAGCAGGTGGTTCAAGAGCTGTTCCAATTTAAAGGTGTTAGATCCTTAATCAAGCATTACCAGAATTCAAGAACACACTCTCTGGTTATTTCCAGAACACATGTCCAAAGCACTCTACATATTAGTGGAGTCCCATTGAAGCAGGTGGAGAAGTTGAAATATCTCGGGGTCTTCTTCACGAGTGATGGGAGGTGTAATACTGAGCTTTCCTGCAGGATTGGCCAATCTGGGTCAATTTTGAAACAGCTTGGAAGATCTGTAATCAGGAAGACCGAGCTTGGTGTCAAAGCCAAGTTCGCAGTTTTTATCTCAGTATTTGTTCCAACTCTTACCTATGGTCATGAAATTTGGATATTGACCGAAAGAATAAGATCGCGAATACAAGCTGGCCAAATGAGATTTCTTCGTGCTGTTGTGGGAGTTACTCGCCGGGATAGGATGAGAAACACGGCAGTGCGCGGAGAGCTCAATGTTGAGCAGCTGCTTCTCCGAATGGAAAGGGCTATGTTTCAACGGTTTGGTCACGTGAGACGAATGTCGCCATCATCACAGCTTCCGAAGCGTGCCTTGGATGCAATACCATCAGGCAGGCGACCGCTTGGTAGACCCAGGACGAGGTGGTTGGATCAAGTCCAAAACCCGCCTGGGTGCACTTGGGCATAGCTCCTGATGAGTTAAATTCGATGACGGAGGATCGAGTGGCCTGGAGATCACGCGTGCGCGCATTACCCCCGCGACTCTTTTAGTGAAACATGCGGGCCACTGAAAATGTATGTACATATGTATGTATGTGTATGAATAAATGATATAAATGAATAAGTGATATAAAAGATAATCAAAAACACTAAAGGCAAAAGCAGCCGTTTCTAATTCTCAGTACACCACGGTATATGCTGGCGTTACAGTACACGAAGGATCAAAGCCGAACTTCTCCCAATTACCACCGTTCGAAATTATTAGTCAGAGTTTTATAGTAAACTATTAAGAAAAATACATATGAATCAGGAAACGCCCTCTATCTGATATTTTAAACTTACTTGCAAAGTCTCCGTAAACACGTGTTGCTGTGCTCCCAGGGGCACACTATAAATACAAAATTACTAACCACGAGCGTATGCAAAATCAATTTATTTACCCGCAAACGTAATAACAACTCTTTCCCAGTGCCACTCCATCAACAGCCCCCCACCCCTCCACTTATTATACATAGCACAACCCATAATGGGACATAATTAATCAGTCAAAGAGAAAGTTAATCCCTTTACGAAACGCATGTAATCATTGTTTCACATCCAGCCCATCGTCAGCCCAACAACCCACAAGGCAAACACCAGATATGAAAAACCTCCACCCTGTTACCGCCACCGAAAAAAATATCACATTGTCAGGATATACGGAAAACAACGCTTAAGTGTAACATTTTATCCACACATGTGCTACTCGTGCTCATGAACGTCTGCCAACCATAGAAGCAGTAATCACATATGCAGATTACTTTCACGCATGTATCCCAATCCCACCGCAAGGTTGACTCCTGCCACATTGTAAACCCTTTGACAAACGAATGTTTTTCCTCTTCGGTGGTTTCGCACAATAAAACCATCCCCGCTTGAAAAACCGGGTAAAAAAGAAGCAAATAATCAAATTTCCCTTTCCAAAACTATAGAAGCGTATCGCTCTTTTTATCGTCCTTGTTGCGTATCCTTTCAGGTGAATCCAATAAATTCAACTTTTTAAGGAGGAGCTGGAAAAATGTCTCCGCTCCTTCGTCTTGTAGGCCTGAAGTGTTAGTTTAAATTAATCAAAAGCCTCATTTGCCTACCACATCGTCGTCGCGTCCTTTGATGATCCTTAAAATGTATCGAGTTAACAAACATTTTTCCTGCGACTCAAAAACTTCATCTCGATAAATTCACATATGTATGTACATTTACACAATGAACATATGAGCTAAACGAATACCCGTGGCGAATTCCCAAAAGGACTCGAAACCTTTACTACATATGCATGCGAACGAAAAATTAAAGACGAAGAAGCCAGCCAGCTTCGCGAGGGTATTAATTATTTTTCGGTTTTAATTAGATCGTATGAAGGAGGTGAATTTTGGTGTCGATTCAGTTCAATGCGGATTCAGGTTCAGTGCGTATGTGGGAAGAAAGTAAATATCCTTTCAAAGGAATCAGCAACAATCGGTAATGTGTGTAATTGCGATTGGGGCACGGAACAAATGAGGAAAAAACTGACAAAGTCGTCTCACATGGGATTGGAATGGAATTTGGTATGGGATATAATTAAAGTTTTAGCAAATGATTTACGAGTAGTTCGAGTATGTACATATGTCGGTAATAGTGAATTCTGATATAGAAATACGGAAAGATTAGAATGGATTTCGTATACGTTTCACTTATTTATCGAACAAGTTGATTAATAACATTCTACGGCATCTCAGGATTCTGTACTCGTGCGATGCTCAAGGAGAATAGTACTCGAAATAGGGATCAACAAATTGAATGAAGAAGAGGTACGAAAAGATTAATTTGCGCTTCTCGTAAGTCGGGTTGTTTAACTCCTCTCAAAGTTGTAAAGGGTGTCTCAACATTCTTACAAGTATTTCCAACTGAAAATGCGAGTTATTTTTCATCTATTATTTGAAAATTGTATTTTTATAATTACTCATAAAGTACACAACATAGAGCTAGATAGATACTAGTATGAAATAATATATTGGGGGGCAATCTTGATGACTTAGCTGATCACCAAAACGGGGAATTTAACGATCAATAATTGGCTCACGTGGATGGCAAAGGACTATCAAAGGCCTCGTAGGGGTAGCATCTATCCGACGAATGCTGGCCTGCTAAAAAGTATCTTGCGGCACTGTTAGTAAGTCCCATCCCCACCTTCTCGTAGTGCTATCTGGAGATTTCCTATGGAAATCGCAGACGAGGAAGGGCG
The DNA here is from genome assembly GCA_951905685.1 of Eumerus sabulonum. Classification (NCBI taxonomy): domain Eukaryota; kingdom Metazoa; phylum Arthropoda; class Insecta; order Diptera; family Syrphidae; genus Eumerus; species Eumerus sabulonum. Next base: position 162,773,459 of record OX645060.1, on the reverse strand, counting down.
AATGACGAGCCTCCTGCGCCAAAAAACAGGATTAGTCGGTTGGCCTACGGCCTAGTAGGCCGTAAACGTAATAAAAACACAACCTCCGAAACAACCACAAGCCTCGAATAAAACGGACCGGATTAATGTTGACGACCCTTGCAAAAAACGAAAAACGGACAATGATATTCGACTCTGTCGTAGAATATTAGGTCCCTAAACAAGCCACGTGCAGCCAAAAAACTTGCGGACGCCCTAGACTGCTATAAAGCCGACATAACCGCCATCCAGGAAATGCGATGGAATGGACCGGGTATAAAGCGGATGAAAAACTACGATATCCACTACGGCGACTGCTATAGGGAGAGAGGACAACGATTGTTCGGATGCAGATTTTATGTTCAAGGTGAACTAAGGCAAAAAGTCCTAAGCTTTCGGCATGTGAGTCTGATCTGCATCCACGCCCCCACGGAAGACAAGGATAGTTCCACCAAAGATGAGTTCACGATCTCCTAGGCAGAACGTATGCCCAATGTCTCAGTTTTCTTCTTTTGGTGGCGTTACAACCCATGAAGGACCAGAGCCAAGCTTCTCTTCAATCACCCATGTTGTGTGTGATTTATTTTCCACAATTTAATGTCGATTCCGAACGGCGTGAGTCGAGAAGCTTTTCCAAGGCAAGTTATACTACGGTCAGTTTTGCCAGTACCCCGCCGAGGAGGGACGCCGCGAAATAAACATTCGATGGCGTTGGTGTTATTGGGATCCGAACTCGCTCATCGTGCGTCAGAGTCCAACACACTAACTACTGCGCCACGGCGCCCTCAATGTCCCAGCTATGACATCATAATTGTACTAGGAAACGTCAATGCTAAGCTGGCTAAGGAAAGCATCTCTGAAAAAATCATCGGCAAACATAGAATACACGACACCACATCCGATAACGGACACAGGCTGATTGATCTTGCTAAGGGGTGAAATGTCCTTATGGCTAGTACACGCTTCCCGCACCTCGATATACGCAAAGGCACCTGGCGGTCACCAGATTGATCAATCACTAACCAGATTGATTACATCGCGATCGACGTCAGACACTTCTCCACTTTTCTTGATGTTTGAGCTTTCCGATAAGCTAAAATCGACTCGGACTACTATATAGCCAAGATGCGCATACGGATATCACGAACGCAGCCGAGTAGAGCAATAATATAAAATTATGACGTCGGAAAGCTACTATCGCCAGAAACTGCTTGTGCTTTTACCGATCGCGTCTCCCAATACACCTCACCCCTCCACGCAGTCAATAGAAAAGCAGTGGAACCTTTGCAAACAAGCCCTAGCACTGAATTTGAAGTTTTGGGCTCTATCACGAAGAAACACCTGGTTCGATGACGAGTGCAGGAGGATTCACACAACGAAGCAGGATGCATGTAAAGCCTCGCTGCATAGAAGAAGAAGAGTAGCTCGTGAGCTTTACGAGTTAAAAAGAAGGGAGGAGCATAAGCTTCTCAGAAGAAAAAAGAAAGAGCACGAGAAGCGCGCGATTGAGGATTTGGAGAGGTGTTACTGCAGGCGTGACGTTCGAAAGTTTTATCAACAAATAAAGCGAACATGCCAGGGTTATAAAGCCAGAACGGAAGCCTGCAGGGATGAGAACGGTCACCTAGTAGTAGAACCGCAGTCGATGCTGAGAATATGGAAAAACCACTTCTACAGACTGTATAACGGCGATGACAGCCAACATACCGCCGTCAGGCAGAATGATCCATTTCTTAACGACGAGGACCACAGAGAATTCCGTCCCCTTGACCACAACGAAGTTAAGATAGCCATATCGAAACTCAAGTAGAGTAAAGCTGCTGGCGCAGACGAACTGTCTGCTGAGCTCTTCAAGGCAGCTGGAGGTGACCTGGTTAGGAGCATGCATCAGCTCATCTCTAAGATATGGTCAGAGGAAAGCATGGCCGAGGAATGGAGTCTCAGCATTCTATGCACGACCTACAAGAAAGGAGAGCCCTTTGACTGCGCCAACTACAGAGGAATAAGTTTTCTTAAAACTGCCTACAAAATGTTCTCTGCCGTTTTGTGTGTAAGCTAATAAATCCTAATTAGTGCGGATTCAGACCAGGGAAGTCCACCATCGACCAAATCTTCACACTACAGCAGATCCTGGGAGAAGCAATCAATTTTAAGTCGACACTCACCACCTAATTGCCGACTTCAAAGCCGCATTACTTACTTACTTTGGTGGGTTAGAGCAAATGAAGGACCAGAGCCAAGTTTCCCTCCAACCACCCATGTTGTGTGTGATTCTATTTTTCACAGAGGTGAAAGGGACCTACAGTTTAATGCCGATTCCGAACGGCGTGAGTCGAGAAGCTTTTTCTAGGCAAGTTATACTACGGGAGGGTTTTACCAGTACCCCGCCGAGGAGGGACGCCGTAAAATAAACATTCGATGGCGTTGGTGTTATCAGGATCCGAACTCGCTCATCGTGCGTCAGAGTCCAACACACTAACTACTCCCTTACAGCGTCCTCAAAGCCGCATACGACAGCGAAATTAGAGACGAGCTATACAACGCTACGTCTACCTTTGACATCCCTGCTAAACTCGACAGACTATGCAGGATAACATTGGAGAATGCTCGCTGCTCCATCCGAATCGGTGAACACCTTACCGATAGTTGTGATGTCAAAAAAGGATTTAGGCAGGGCGCTGTCCTGTCAAGCGATTTCTTCAACACCGTATGGGAAACGATTCTGCAGAAATCACTGGCCAATACAGGAGGCACAATTTTTTCTAATCCTCGCTCACTCCTTGCATACGTCGACGACATTGACATAATAGGTAGATCACAGCGAGATGTCAATGGGGCATTTGCGACATCTGGGGCATTTGTATTGAGATGGAGGCGGCGAAAATTGGTTTGGCGGTAAACGAGGGCAAAACTAAATATATGCTGTCATCAAAAAAGGATGCTCACCACCGACGTCTTGGCCAGAACGTTTGTATTGGCAGTTATAAGTTTGGGGTAGTTAAGGACTTCGTCTACCTTGGCTCCGCAGTGACCTGGAACAACGACATCAGTTCCGAAATCAAACGCAGAATCACTCTTGCCAATCGCGGTTTCTTTGGGCTCAGTTAAGGTCAATGAGGACAAAATGAAGTACATGCTGTCAAGCAAAAACCAATCCGTCGCCCACCACCTGGGACAAAATATAACAATTGACAGCTACAATTTCGAGGTAGTTAAGGAGCTCGGCTCAGGTTCATAGACTGTAACGCCAACATACATACATACATACATAAGGAGTTTGTCTACCTCGCGGCAAACGTAAATTCCACAAATGACACCTTAGTGGAGATCCGGCATAGAATCGCCCTTGGCAACCGCTGCTACCTGGGCTTGTCCAAACAACTTGGGTCAAAACTCCTCACTCGAATGACCAAAGTCATGCTTTACAAAATGCTCATACTGCCAGCCTTGCTGTACGGAGCCGAAAGCTGGACGATAAACAGGACAGCGAAGCGGATTTTGGGTTCTTTCGAAAGGAAAATTCTGCGCCGGATATTTGGTCCTGTCTGTGCGGAGGGTGAATGGAGAAAAAGAAATAACCGCGAACTCTACGAGGTGTACAAAGATTTAAATGTAGTCCGGAAGGCAAAGATCCATCGACTACACTGGTTCGGCCACATCGAACGCATGGACATCAACGCTCCAGCTAAGAGGGTCTTCGACTCCGAGCCTCCTGGTTCGAGAAGAAGAGGAAGACCGAACCTCCGGTATAAAGACCCAGTAATCGCGGATGTAAGACATCTTAGGCTTGATTACTGGAAGCAGCGTGCCCGGGACCGTCAAGGATGTAAGGCAGCTATAGCTCAGGCTCAGATCCTCAATGGATCGCTGGCCTGATAAATAAGTAAGTTAGTAAGTAACATCGCATACAATATCTTCTCTGCCGTTCAGTGCGAACGCCTGAAACTCTTTATGGATAATCTGGTTCGTGTCAGTGTGGTTTCAGGCCAGGTAAATCCACAATAGACCAATTATTCACATTGCGGCAGATCTTGGAGAAGAATACCAAATCGACATCCATCACCTTTTCGTCGATTTCAAGGCCGCGTATGACAGTGTGCTTGGAGACGAGCTATACAGCCCCATGTCTAGTTTTTACATCCCTGCCAAACTCGTCAGATTAACCGTATAAACGGGGAGTGGAAGAGAAGATAAGTAAGTTTGGCGGTCTGCAGTTGTTTTAATCCATCACAGCCTTCTGAATCCTGGCGATATCATCATAGCTGAGAAATATTGTCAACGAGTCAATGAAATGCTCGAAAAGCTTGATCGCATGCGTCCTGCTTTGGTCGACAGAGAATTACCAACCACACGTCGCACAGCCGACCTTACAGAAGTGGAAGGGACTGGTTTACGAAACCTTGCCCCATCTATGTACCATACTCGTCGAACTTTTCTCCAACCGACCACCACTTGTTCGAGCATTTCGACAACTTCATGCGTAAGAAATACTTCAAGAGCCAACACGACGCCAAGACTGCCTTCAACAAACTATATACATAGTATAACTATACGAATGGATATATATGTAACTTTCTTCCCGGTGACAAAAGTTACTATTTTGATTAATACAGTTTGGTTTGACTTAAGATATATGCTTATAAAGTTAAAGGTTAAAAACCGACACTATTTTTTTGAACTACCTAATCATTTTCTTTATTTGCAAATTGTATTGTAAGTTACCGGAGGGAAATATAAGGTAGGTTGGGAAAAAATAGATAGAATAGCAACGCAACCAGTTCACATTTCGGTTGAAATTAGGAATATTTTTGAGAGGACGAATTATTGAACTAAAATGTGGGAGAGGGTTTGTCTTTGCTTGTATCTTTTACTATATAACTGAAACAGAAAAGATGTGTTTCAACGTACACATGACTCTCTGAAAGTAGCATATTCTAGAGGCGCCACCTATTGATAGCTATCTCAGTTACGTGTGTACAATCATAGAGTTCATTCCCACTTCGCCAATTCCCATTTCGCCATTTCCCACTTCGCCAATTCCCATCTCGCCAACTATTTCGCCAATCGTTTCAGGCATATGTATATACAAATAAATTCAATTTATTATATTTCTTATCAAACTTAATGATCAAGGTGAATTTCGTCTCAATCGGTGAACAAGTTTAATTCGAACGCAATGTTATTTTATTCAAATTAAATTAATGTGATATTTAATCAAATCAATAAATTGCAGATTTGTTATATCCATGTTATCCAATCGCTGCTTAACCTTTGTGTGCATATTCACCAAGGCATTTGTCCATATTGTCAACACCTCCTTTGCTTCTATTGTGATCGAGTATCATTTTTGGCTTTTTTAGGACCCTCAATTTCGATACTATAATGGGAAGTGGAAAGAAGCACAACCGATTTGTTCTTTTTTGGAATATATGTTGCTTTTGTTGCTGCTTAGTCCAATTGGTGTTTCTACTGCTCTTCCTTTTGGATTATAAAATTTGGCTGGTACGGATGTATGTCTTCTCGAAATTCGCCGTTCGGAACCGGCAATAAATTGTAGGTCCCTTTCACCTATGGGAAAATGAAATCACACACAACATGGGTGATTGAGAGAAGCTCGGCTCAGGTTCTTCATGGACTGTAACGCCAACATACATACATACATACAATAGTTTTCCATATACGAAGTGGTCTTGTTTAATTTTCTTCATGTTCACGATCGCACTGGATAGCTTTTCTATTGATTTTGCGAATTATTATATCACACATTTCAGTTGACATTACATTAAGATCTTTTGTTCTACGTGCTGGTCCAGTGTTCGAGCTTCTTAGAATATTATGCGACAAAAATCGGCGAGGTTGTGGTGGTTGGTTTGACCAAATTTTACCATCTCTAGCTATATAATTATTTGCACAAGATTTAATTGGAGCTACTTCCAATTCTTGGTCCTAATCAGCCTCACTAACAGGATCATATTCTGGTAACTGCAATCCCACGGCGTCTAAATCTTCTACATTCACATTACTGTATTCACTGTCGCCCTCTTCGTCCGCCATTGCACTTCCATATGTGTCTTGCTCATCTTCACTATCAACCTCCAAAAATTCCTCTAATCTTTGGCTTATTCTCTGTCTTCAAAGCTAAGTCCTTGCAATTGCCGGGGAGTTAACCATTAACCATCAGCCATAATATAATTTTAATTTATTTTTATAAATAGTTACTTTAAAAACCTGTGAAGGGTGGCCGTGGTGCAGTGGTAAACATCGCCGACCGTCGAGCGGGAGGTATGCAGTTCAAAGTCATTCCATTGCCAAGAAAAAAACTATGCAACACAGCTGTTGTGAATGAGAAGTGATAAAACATACTGATGAAGGCATAACACTCACAGTATATGGTCACTTCAGATTCATCATCTGTGTGTGTGCAATTCTAATATAACACCATAAGTGCATGGAATAGTTGCTGAGAAGTACAACCAACGTGAAAAATCGGTCGGTTCCTCTCAAATCCTATCTAGGACACCAACATCTGGAGAGTAGGGAACGAACATCTGCGACTCAAACCATTACACTCCGATAAGGTTGTGTGATGTGTGATAAACTTAAATAACTAAAAAAATGTATGCTTACTTCTCAAATGCATCGCGTGAAAAATAAAAGCGCCTTTGTATCAAAATGCGTTAACAAATTATGTAACATGAGAAAACAATTTAAACAATTCTAAGACACAATTGGCAGGAACACAACCAACTCCTTCCGACGACCGTTTACATACAAAAATATATATGGTACACCCGGATATGTTAATTGAGCGATCAATTGATTTTAAACTTCATTTCAACTGTCTTTCACTAATCTTTTTGTTTTGTTGGCGAAATGGGAATTTCCGGATTAAGTTTATCTTATCTGTTGGCGAAATGGGATTTGGCGAAGTGGGAAAAAATCGTTGGCGAAGTGGGAAGATACCAATCATAGATACGTTATGTCCAAATTATCAAAAACAAAAAATTTAAAGCCTCCATAAGCTGATATTGAAGCGAATCCGTTCGCCGGTTTTCGAAACATCTATAAGGATGGAAATTGTACGGGTATTTTGTATTGTTCCCAGCTAATGGTTCTGAAAGTCTCAATACACCATTTTCAAATTTCAGCTAAAATTCGGCTTCGAATATTTTTATTTGCTAGTCCGTTAATATTTTAACATGCAGCGTCATTTTTAAGCTAGGTTTGACAAAAACCCTAATCATTTCTTTATTAGGAAAAGCAGGGATCAAATAAAATTAATCCGAAGTCGATGTGTTTAATTTTTGTCGAAATACTAGTGGAAGAAAAGGAATATTACAATATTAAAAAGCACTGATATTCCCAATACGAAAAAATGCTTTACTGCTGCGTGTATAACTGGTCTTAAGCCTCGTGCCATTATATTCGTCATCCATTAAGGAATCAATCTTCGCCAAATAGGTTAAGACCATGTTAAACAAAAATCTATACCCCGTTGTCCCTAAAATATCTCCTTGCCCCCAGTGACCTTAGGCCAAATCATATTTTCCAATTCACCCGTCAGACAAAACCAAAACATCGTCCAACTTGTCTCTGTGAGCACAAAAACACAAGCCCATCAACCCCCGCGCCAGCATAACTTTATTTACGATTCGTCTTCCTATTCATAGGTCATAGAATCAGAGGTCATAAATTTGTACATTTTATCACAGTCCAACATTACCTCCTCCGTCCTGTCCAGTTCATCGCACAACTAAAACTCCATCTCTCAAGTCTTGTCAAGAAAGAGAATATAGTATAATACATACCGTATACCTTCCATTGTCGGTCCCATGACTCGGCAAAAAACTCCCAGTTGCAAGTGCATCAGATTGTCGGAACTTTGTACACTGCAACGTGAACCACCTACATCCTAACCGATTCCTTTCCCATTCTTAGCCACAATATCGTCATGACCAGTACTACTGCCAATGCCACTTCCAGTGCGAGTGCCAATGCCAATGCTAGTAACTTGGCTCGTTGGTGATTTTACTTTCATTCAAGCACCACCTACCACTTGGCGTAGTATTCGTACGTCTACTCTTCCGTACGTACTATCGTCGTAGTACTACAGCTCGTTGAGAGAACGTGTACGTGCCAGACACAGTCTGTGGCATAGACCGGATACTTTATGGATCACAACCTGGAAAAGTCTGCTGACGCTTATTTGGGTGTCGATGGAGTGTGTCTGGTACCGGAAGACAATGGGAATGAGGCGAGCAAAAGTATACATACATACATACATATTCCTCTCATAAAATGTCGGAAACTTCCGTTCAGGGAGTTGCCAACAAATACTGCTTCATGCTTATCAGATCCTAGGCGAGTAGAAGCACCTTCACTGCCGCGACACTCTCTGTGTGCCGAACGTTTCGTTCCCCGCCTGTCTGTCAGTCGGAGTTGAGATGTTTTTCATTCTCTGGCTTCATATCGGTGTCGGCGTCGGGTCGCCTCACCGCAATGTTTTCACTATAGATGTGGATGGAAGGGGTGAAGAGAAAATATTGATTATACTGCGGCGTGTTGCATTTGCTTTGGAATTGGCTTGAAGCCAATCCATCTGACAGTGATTTCCCAGTGATGCTGATTGGAGTGAATTTTTTTCCAACTGAGCAGCCGTAGAGACAGACAGGGGCAGGTGCCGTGCCTCAGTGGTTTGGCCCTTTCGCTTTTGTGTAATCCTTCTAGATACATATTATTCATCCTTTTTTTGTTTAATAATTTTTTGTTGTTGTTGTTTCTTTTGCGAAAAACTGACTTGAATGGCAAACCATTTCGGGGCATTGACGTGTAGTGGAAACGTCTGACTAACCATTTCCGTGCTAAGTACCCTTTGTTTGCTCCGTTAGTGGTTCGTTTTTGTTAATCATGGGCTATTATGACGGGCGGGAAAAAAATTATGAATTTCTTTTTTTGCATCAGCCTCCTTTCTTTGTATTCTTGCAGCTCGGGACACGAAGAGTGGCATCATTGGTCGGGAAAATATGTGGTTTTCTCCCCCTTATTTTTTGTTGGTTTTATTTACTCTAGGGATTGTGTCTCCAAGTCGTAGTGAGTATTGCAAGTAGTAATTGTGCATTCAGTCGCAATCAATTAAAAGCAACGGCTCGGATTATTTTCCATTCTCATTGGCTAGACAGAACACAAAACAAAAATCAGATGTTTTAGTGAGCTGCTCTTAACGTTCTTTTATAAATTTTACTTTTTTTTTTGGTTGTTAATATTTCAACCTCCGTCTGGTATGGTAATTTGTCTGGTGGGGTTAGTGCTCTGAACCGAAAACATTGCAAAGCTTACAACTCTAGTAATCCGATGTGAATTGATAGAGTAACAGACTGGAATTGTTTCCTGCGATAGGTTTTCCTATAAAAAAAAAAACAAAAAAAAAAAAAAAACGAAAAACTAAACTACATACATAGGTAAAAAATAGGGGACTAAAATAATTCTCCTGAGGCACAATCCTTTTCTCATCGACTCATTAAATTCTCAATATTTCTCACGTCTTGTTATACGTTGTCAGCATTCGATCCTGACACGGTCATCGGCGTCAGAGGCCAACACACCACCCACTGTGCCACGGCGCTCCCTACGGAAGGGACATAAAGGACTTCCCACTCCACCAAATTACAGGTCACAGTTATCTTGGATCACAATGCATATGGGGGGATAAGGTAATTAAGTCGCACTCACTCAAGAAACATATTGTTGGGGTATAAAGCCACAGAGTTATTGCCGTAAATCCTTGCCCTACGGTATACGACCTCTTTTGGATAGAACATTGCTTACTCTGGCGCTGGTGTTCTGTGAAATCCAAAGCAAGTTCCTTGACATTGTGCTGGCACTCACACTAAGTTAAACGGGACATCCATTGGCAGTCATGGGCCTGATTAAGACTAGTAAGCAGACTACCTTCAACCTAGATTAAAGTAAGCTGCATTGAAATAACAATTTTGTCGGAACGAAAAAGAGCACGAGATCTAGACGACCATCTACATCTATACCTTTCCCTTTATTTCATATCAAAATACAGATACTGATAGAGCCAGATTGCATCTGGCAATTCTATTTGCCAGTGGACATCCATCCGGTGCAAAAAACCTTTGCCCTCGGCAAATGTGTTCTGAATAAAATAGTCTCTGATTTCTGGAAATTAATTCCTAACTTCCTATCATCACAATACTGCTGAAATTTGACGCATTCACGCTGCAGAAGGGTAATCATAACGTCGATCGCTGGATTCAAACTGTGCGCGGTTCGATTCGGGAAGATAATCTAACAGATCACTGATGTAAACGCTGAAAAGCGTCCAAACGTTTGAGTAGGAGTTACGACAGCAATTTTCACATAGACCTTTGCACCTGTCAACATATTATAGATCATGATATACTTACTTACTTACTTAGGTGGCGCTACAGTCCGTGGTGAACCTGGGCCGCAACCAACAAGCGTCTCCAGCCGGCACGGTCTTTGGCCAGCTGTTTCCAGCGTCGCACGCCCAGTTGGTTAAGGTCCCTTTCCACCTGCGTGCGCCAATATTGATGCGGCCGTCCTCCGCCTCGACTTCCTTCCGGGGTGGATACGAAGGCTCTTCGGGTCGGAGCTGTATTTTCCATGCGCTCTACATGGCCTAGCCACCTTAGACGCTGTATCCGTAGACTTCGTACCAGGCCGATGTCGCTGTACAACCCGTACAGTTCTTCGTTATATCTTCTCCTCCATACACCGTTTGACCGTAGATAGTGCACAGAATATTCCTCTCGAAACGACCAAGGGCATCTTCATCCGCTTTTGTTAAGGTCCAAGCATTGCGCCGTAAAGGAGGACTGGGATGATTAAGATCTTATATAGTGTCACCTTGATTTTCCGAGAGAGGGCTCTACTTCTCAATTGCCTCTTGAGCCCAAAGGAACAGCGGTTGGCAAGAGTTATCCTGCGTTTTATCTCAGCGCTGGTGTTGTTGTCGCTGTTCATCAGTGAGCCAAGGTAGACGAATTCCTTGACCACTTCAAAGTTATATCCGCCCACGGTGACGTTCTGGCCAATACGTCGGTGTTGTCCGTCTCTTTTAGATGAAAGCAGATATTTGGTTTTACCCTCATTACCCTTGAAACCCATCTTAGCCGCTTCTACCTCAATGCTTACAAAGGCCTCCTTGACGTCTCGCTGTGTCCGTCCAATCACGTCAACGTCGTCGGCGTACGCAAGCAATTGCGTAGAATTGAAATAAATCGTACCTCTTGTGTTGGCCAGTGACTCTTGCACGATATTTTCAAGCACGATGTTGGAAAAGTTGCATGACAGGATGCTAAAACTAAACATGGCTTTGTATAGCTCAATTCTATACACGCTGTCATATGCAGCCTTGAAATCGACGAAGAGGTGGTGAGTGTCGATTTGGTATTCCGGGGTCTTTCCCAAGATCTGCCGTAGCGTAAATATTTGGTCTATTGTGGATTTACCTGGCCTGAAAACTCACTGATAAGAGCCGATCAGGTTATCCACAAACGGTTTCAAGCGTTCACACAATACGGCAGAGAAGATCTTATATGCGATGTTAAGGAGACTTATCCCCCTATAGTTGGCGCAGTTATAGGGGTCTCCTTTCTTATGGACCGGGCAAACGATGCTGAGATTCCATTCGTCGGGCATGCTTTCCTCCGACCATACCTTGCAAATGAGATGGTGCATGCACCTTACCAGCTCATCTCCAGCCGCCTTAAAAAGCTCAACAGACAGGCCGTCTGCGCCCGCGGCTTTATTAGACTTAAGTCTTGATATCGCTATTTTGAATTCGTCTAGGTCGAGTGGACTGAATTCTGTTTCATTGTCGTCAATTACGAATGGCTCCTTCTGCCTAACAGCGGTATCTTGTCTATCATCGCCGTTATACAGTCAGCAGAAGTGGTCTTTCCAAATCCTCAGCATCGACTACGACTCCACTAACAGTTCTCCATTTTCATCCCTGCAGGCCGCCGCTCTGGTTTTGTAGCCATGGCATGTTTGTTTTACTTTATTGTAAAACTTACGGGCGTCTTCCTGCGGAAGCATCTCTCCCTCTCCTCGATCTCACGTTTTTCGTGCTCTCTCTTCTTTCTTCTGAAAAGCGTGTGTTCCTCTCTTCTCTTCTGCTCATAGATTTCACGAGCAGCTCTCGTCCGTCGTTGCAGCATGGCTTTATATGCCTCTTGTTTTGTTTCATGGGCCTGTTCGCATTGTTCATCGAACCAGGGGTTTTTAAGTGGTGGCGGTTTGAAACCCAGCTCTGAGGCACCGTCTCTGACGGCGCCACGGCTATGCGCCCATTCCTGCTCTATTGTTTGTGCTGCTGTAGGCGGATTTTGAGAAAGCTTGGAGGAGACACGATCGGCGAAGATTCTGGCAGTCTCTTGCGATTGTAGCTTTCCAACGTCAGACTTACGAAGTCCTACTCGACTCCTAACCATTCTTGATATCCTCATTCGTACATTGGCTACAACAAGGTAGTGGTCCGAGTCGATGTTGGCCCGTCGGAAGGCTCATACGTCGAGAATACAGGAGGAGTGTCTGGCGTCGATCGCAATGTGATCAATCTGGTTGGTGGTCGATTCATCAAAGGACCGCCAGGTACCCTTGTGGATGTTGAGATGGGGGAATCGCGTGCTTGCTACAAGGAGGTTACGCCCCGCTAGGAAATCGATTAGCCTAAGTTCGTTGTCGGATGTGGTGTTATGGAGGCTATGCTTTCCTATGATCGGCTACAAATTATATAGGTGTATATATACTATATATTATACAGCAATAACTGACTTATGCCCAGGTGTTTGAGCTTGTAGTGAAGTCCTTCAAACCATACGGTATCGAAGGCTTTTACCAAAACAATCAGGCAGGTACCCCAACACTGGTTTCTGCATTTATTCTTTTGGATATCCGAAACCAGTTTCGACGCAGCGTTTGGTTGATGGTGTTATGGATTACCTTCTCAATGACCTTGCAGATACTCGGAAGGCGACTTATCGACTAGAGATTTGCCGGGTTAGAGGTCTGTGTGTCCCTCTTAGGGATTAATTGCTAAACAGGATGACGCACCTCTCTAAAGCCAAGTGCGTGGCCTAAGCACAACATTGGACGTTCCGTAAGTATGCCCAGATTTTTTTCTTTTTTAGTGACACCAAGATCAACAGGAGATCCTCGGTCGAGATGAACAGTGTGTTAGCACTTTCATTGGCGACGGCATTTTTGGCGTAAAATGGTCATCGAACCTGGTGAAACAATTTGTTTTTTTTTTTTTTAGAAACTCGCGCAAGTTTAAGAGTTTTTTTTATATTCTCTTATGATGTGTTTTATAAATACACAACCTGAACGGAGTGCAGTGGTTTGGGTCGTTGATGTTCGTTAACTCTCAGGGGTGGTTGTCCTAGATAGGACAAGAGCCGATCAAATCCCGCGTTGGTTATAACCGTAGTATTTCGTTCAAGCACATTAATATTGCATACGCAGAGGATGAATGTTAGTTGACCATATACTGTGAGTGTTATGCCTGCAGCAGTACGTTAAGTCACTTTCCATTCACAACTGCGTTGCATACTTTTTGTCCGTATAGGAATTACTTTTTCTTGGCAATGAAGCGAATTTAATTTGAACTATAGACCTTATAGATGATGTTAACCACTGCACCATGGCCACGGTTCTCGGATGGCTAATGTTCGATATCATTTCGAAGGTAGAAGTAAAGCAGCAAGCCTCCGTTCTCCAGATTGTGGATGCTATCATACACCCTGTACAATTCCTGGAAGACAGCTTGAACTGTCACCATTTTCTCCTGAGGATACTCGATCGTAATAAACGCTCGTTGTTTAATGTTCTCAGAAGCTTCAGATCCCAAATGCCGTTTTTTTTTTTTTTTTTTTAGAGTCCCACGCGCACTCAAGGCTAAGGCCTTAGATCGATAGACGTTGTGCGAGAAGAAGGTAACAGGGAGAGGGAGATTGGTCTTAATTGTCTACATATTGTATTGAGGGGGGAAGACCGAACGAGGTAGCGCGTTCCACATTCGTGTGGTTCGATTGAGGAAAGAATTTCTATATTTGACAGTACGACCGAAAACGGGAATTCATGAGCATTCCGGGAGAGGCGTGTATCGCGGGAAAGGTTATGAGGGGGCGGAATGCAACTGGCTATTTCGTCAGAGCATTTATGATGAAAGTAACGATAAAACAATGAAAAGCAGGATACGTTCCTACGATGTTCCAGCGAGTCTAGTGTTTTGTTACTGGGGTCACCTATCAGTTTTATCGCGCGTATTTTTATTCTATCTAGTAGGTGCAATGTGGTGTTAGATGCGCCAGACCCGACATGAGCGTTGAACTCCAACTTAGGACGAATGAACGCCATATAAATTGTAGCCAGATCGGTGGGTGTGAAGAATTTCTTGCATCTGTATAGAAAACCTAGGCATTTCGCGGCATTCTTGGCGACACTAAATATCTGATCATTCCAACAAAGGTTGTCACTGATGCACATACCCAGGATTGAAAGCTTTTCGGTTTCCGAGATACAAGTGCCATTCATGGATAATGGCATTGGGTCAGTGTTACGCTTTAGCGACAGAAGACAGCATTGTGTTTTGGAAGCATTAAATTCCACTCTATTGTTTTTACCCATTTGGATGATGCAGTCGATATCGGAATTTGATTAGCTTAACATACGCTGCCGCTCACTATTTACAGCCGAAGTGCAGGGTCGTAAAGAAGTGAACGAATATGAAAAGCTGAGGGTACTGTCGTCAGGGAAGGAGTGGATTGGATTAGAAGTAACAGACAAGACATAATTTATAAAAATGAGAAAGAGTGTCGGAGACAAAACGGAGCCCTGGGGAACACCAGCATTTACAAAGTGAGTGTCAGACTTGAATCCGTCCAACTTGAATTGAACGATTCGAAAGGTAGTTTCTAATCCATAGAAGAAGAGAGTCGTCGATCCCGAATGCCACTTCTCGGTGAGATATACTATCAAATCACCAGTGGATCTGTTGCTGCGAAAACCATACTGCCGGTCATGAGAAGTTTCTGCGACTCGAGATATTTCATTAGCTGACGATTTATCAGCGTTTCCATTACCTTGGAAAGAAGGGACGTTAGTGCAATGGGTCGGTAATTGGATAATGGGCTGGACAAATGCTGTTTTTCACCTACTCGGGTAGAGCCCAGAAGAGTAGGAAAGGTGAAAAAGCTTACGTAGTGGTTTTGCCAGCGTAGAAGAACACCTCTTCAGAATTATTGGGGAAATACCATCTGGACCAGCGGATTTGTGTATGTCAAGGTCTATAAGAACCCTTGCAACTGCACGAGTACGGAAATGAATTTGTCCCATGGTGGAATTAACGTACTCCAGGTGACAAAGATGATTGGCTTTCTTATATTTCCATATTATTCTTTTCGGAGCTTTTTCTTTAATTGAGTGGAATGAGTATGGGAATTTAGCTGATATGACACAGTGGTCTGACGAGCCTAGAGGAGATAATACATCCAAAGTGTATTTATCAGGTTGAGAGTTAAGAAACAAGTCCAAGTTGTTGGCGGTATGACCTGCAACATCCGGCATACGCATGGCTCATTCACAAGCTGGGTTAATTGATTCAACTCAGCGAAAATTTCGACATACCTTCCTTCGGGTGTTGTCTGTCCAGAATGTCGAAGCCACTGAGAATTGTGAACAATGAAATCGCTCGATATAACGATTTCAGTGCGAGGAAACAGGGAAACAATTCTTTGAATGGAGTCGCATCAAACGAGTCGAACATGACGCCTCTGTCCAGGTTTGGGCTTCTGTAAAGATAACAGTAGTGAATTGTGTGCTTACGAAGAGTAAATTTGAGCCATTTCACGTTGTTTTTATTTTTATTTATTTTTTGTTTATTTTTTTATTTTATTTTTTTTTTTTTTTTCTCTTTTTTTGCGGCTAGAGTGAACGTACGTCCGCGCACGACGGCTGTCAACTCCAAACTCTTGCTGATTATTTTTCGGAAATATTTTATATTTCATTTATTTGCTAGAACATATTCGCGTTTCGTAGATCGGTAAACTTTCTGTACAAGAAATTAAGTCTTTTCAGGTCTATCTGTGAAGTGCGTCTATTGCCGCGTTAATGGTGCCGTGATGCCGTTGGCGTGATATCGTCCTGTTCATCGTTTGTTTTAACCAATGGATCGTCTCCAGCATCAGCAAGATTGTTCGCCATGGACAGGAACAAGCGGTAAACTCTTGTTGCTACATCCTGGCTATCACATGGCAGCATACGATTCTTCCAGCCGTACTCCCGGAGCTTCAGTACTGGTCCGAATTAATAGTTTTCGATTCCCTACAAAAAATTTCTGCGAGTAATTCCTGGCTTGCTGCTATTCGACTACGAACGTTTTCACTTGAGGTTGTCGTAAAATATCCTTTTTTCATTACTAGTCACTATCCGGTTAAAAAGTTGGTTGATTGGTCAATTGCAAATATTTCAGCCTCTTGAAGGTAAAGCCTAACGAACACCAAATGTGGACTTACGTAGAGTAGGCTTTTCGTAGTCCCAGTGGGGCAAGAGTAGTTTGGGGCCAAATAATCTCAATGCAGAAAATCTTAAAGAAGGTAAATTCAAGCCACAACATTCATGAGATTATATGGGATGACAAGAATTCTTGCTGCTTCCTCAACGTTGATAACGAAGTTCAGAATTCTAACTTATACAGCAACAACACGTTCTTTAGACCCCTGCGGGTCTAATAGCTAAGTTATCAATATTGTTCCACTCTGTCTACACAGCTTAAGTAAGCATCCACAAAATATGTCTTGATAGATTTTGATGATATGCAAGCTCCCACAGCTCATCCTGAATACCAGAGTCTGGCAGAATAAATACATCATCTAAGCCACGAACGATACGAAAACATACTCATCCCGTGCGATGCAACTCTATTTGCGTTGTTATCCTTTGTCTAGACAGATTAAGGCCACGTCAATATAAAAACATCGAAACAACGCGCATTACCCTTTCTTCACATTGCGGCAAAGCACCTATTTGATGGCACCTATGCACCTTTGTAACAAGACCCAACCACTAAATCCTTCCACACGGAGGTACGTAGAAGTGAGCACGCGACACATGAAACTAAATCCACTCGGACTGGTTTCGTTCACTTCATTTTGCCACTCGTTCGGTTGCAAATTGAATTTTCGGGTTAATAAAGGATTTCCTCTGGGATGTCATAAACTTACTTAACACCATCACCTTCGTCAGTACCCAGACCATGCGAAAGATCAAACCATAAATCCGTGTCTCAGGGTCACATTCCCACGAGCTCCGACTAATTGAAGCGTTGCTATAATTTTTCATATCACTTAAGTCCCGGTCACATGGTGTTATTGCATCTACCATCATCGTAAAAGCTGCCGTAAAACTACTGTAGAACACAGCTGACCTCTCGTCCGAACGGTCAAGCGCCAGGAGGATGAAGCAATTCTTGACCCGTGCGTAAAGATGTGTAGTTTATGGGATGTTTTCTAAATGTTACGTCGACAACACAATACATATGGTTCTTTGTTATCGACGGATCAACACAACAATGAATACAACTTTGGTTGGGGGTGAACCAAAGGAGCCGTCATAAAACCCACATGTTGCTAGTCGACTTATATGGAATAGCGCTTGATGATAGCAACGTATGCAAATCGAGTAAATAAAATAATGGAATGGATGAGAATTAGGGTGAGGTACCCACCTACATATGGCTTAACATGCTGATGATGTCTTAATAAACATTTTCTTGGATCACCCCGATGTGATGGGTTGGAGCCAAAAACTGCTGATGCTTCTCTCTTTTCTTGGCATTTTCTTCTGAAAAACTTCTCTGCCAACAAAAGTTAAGAGTTTCGGGATTCGATAGCGGTGGAAACTGCCGGCGGAAGCAAATATGAAATCATTTGGCACTCCTGTGCTGACACCCTTAATGCAAACTCGAAGTTGAATTGCTGAAATGTGCAAGTTGAGCGCAATCAGTTCTCAAGTGTCATTTAGGAAATGGGGAGTCGTATTCATGGAATGATTATTTGGTTGATTGTAGGCAAGGCGTGGAGAGTATTTGTGAGTTTATGCAACGGCTTATACCTATCCGTATATTGTGTCTTTTCATATACATAAATGTAATCACTTCAAGGGGCATTTAGGGAAAGGAATGAGGGGGTCAACAATTAACAAGTATTATATGACTTCCTTTAAATTAGGGCATATTACCTAAAGGTGGTAACATGATGTATATATCCAATACGATTTCTGGCTTATTTCTTTTAGGGTTATACTCCAAGATGAGCACTTATCTGGCTCCTAACGTAAAATCTTTCATTGGCTTGGACGAGTGCCATCTAGAAAATCTTGTTGCTGATTTCTGCAATATTGAAACAGGTACTAACATGACATTCCCACAGTAAATACCTTGACTAATAAAAATAGTTCTACAAGTATATAATATATTTTGTATAATAATTGGAACCTACAGGCCAACAATAAAATACGTCTTTAGCTAGCCTAATAGACAACACAAAAATCGGTACTTATTTTCTCGCAAATGGATTTAGCCAACCCGTACAGGAAGTTAGACATTTTATAGACAGCAACTCAAGTGACATCTTTCTAGTGCCAGAGACACACTTCACCAACAAAAGCTTAATAAATATTCCAAAATATAAAATTGTTCATAAAAATCACAAATGTTACGAAATGGAAGGACACAAAAAAGATTACCGTCAAGCGTCAACCATTCAAATCGAAGACATGCAAGGATCTCTTATGATATCTTCTCTATGCTGTCCGCCTAAACATATTAGTAACACCCTAGAGTATACAGAAGTCTTCAAACACATGGGACCACGCTTCATCACAGGTGGTGATTTGAATGCAAAAAACACCGATTGGGGTTCAAGATTATCTAACATGAAAGGAAAAAATCTGAGTAGACTACATCTGAGTAAAAATGTTCAACAATTGACCAATCACAAGACAGACTGGGACACGCATTTAATTGATGAATATATCGAGATCAAAAGATAATTAAAAACCAACGAGGACATAGAGAACGCCATAATTCACTTCAACGAACTATTCTAATCTAAACAATCAAACAAGTTCTACGCACCCACGTCGAGCAACATTAGACAAAAATTTAAGGAAAAACGCAAATTAAGGGAACATGGCAATCAACCAGTTCACTACTTGACAAAGCTAAACTTAATAACTCGAAGAAAGTGACCGTTAATTAAACAAACACGTTACGAATGTATCAGCAACACTAAGACCGAATTACACCAGTCACCCTCGCTGAATATTGACGGAACCTAGTCCAGAATTTCTTCGGGCAAAGCTAAAACCCTGACTGACTATTTCAAAATTGTTTTACAAACACAGTTAGCAGACAAAACACCGTGACCCCTCCAATACGTACTACCATAAACACAGAAATCAAAACAATAACCACGCAAGAAATAAAACTTTTATTGAAAAACAATTTAAACCAAAGAAAATCCGTTGGATACGACATGATTGACGGAAAGCTCATACTCAAGCAACGATCTGACAAAGGCATCATAAACCTGAGGACAAATATTCTAAGCAATATTACGACTTAATTACTATCTGGAAGATGTTCAAAATAATGCCAATTCCCTAGCCGGGCAAAGACCCAACAAGGACCGACTCATATAGGCTAATAAGTCTATAACCAATTATTTCTAAAATGTTCGGCAAGATACTAACAAATTCACCGAGTATCTAACTAGGCGGGACTCTTGCGTGACTACACACCTCGACGCGGTGCAAGGACCTAGTAAAAGTCAATGACTCTCGGGGCAACTCCAGAGGAGACATGAAGCTAAGATGTGGTCAAATGGGCCGGATCAAGGTGTTATATGACCCGTGCCGATGATCAGCCTGGCTGGGGGCCCATCCCAAAAATAGCCCAGTCGCTAACGGAGTATCCTGAGCACCAGGCGCACTCAGCATTACTCCTGTGCTGCATCAGCCGACTCCATGGTATCGACGAACCCAGAGCAACTCGCTACCATGGAGCCGATGATCACTGAGGAGACTCTCTACTGTCCGACCTGGACCTTCCCGAGGTAGACCTTGGCGAGACTATGTCAGATTTCGAGCTGGGGTCTGACGAAGAGTCTGCCAACGTCACAGCGCTGGAGGTTAAAGACTGCGGCCAAAATGCTGTGGATTCTTCAAATTAATCTCCATCATTCTATTGCCGCCTCGGCCGCCCTAATGCTCCGCCTCACCAAACGCGGAGAAGACGTCGTTCTGATCCAGGAACCATGGTAGTAAATAACATGGTACGTGGACTCGGAACATCCGAATATAAGCTCACCTACGTGCACGATGCAAGTAAGCCGAGAGCTTGTATCCTAACCAAATCACACATAATAACCCTTCTACTCCCATCCTACAGCGACCAGAACATCACGGCTATTAGTGTCGAGGGCAGTACCCTCAGGATCTGGATTGCCGCGGCCTATTTAGCCCATGACCACCCAAGTCCTCCCCCTCCGGCCAACTTGGTAAACCTGGTCAAGGATGCGGAGCAAACAAATGCCGGACTGATTATAGGATGTGATGCGAATGCACACCATACGATTTGGGGATGCAGCAACATAAACGAACGAGGTGAGTCTTTGTATAACTATGTATTACATACTAACCTCACCGTTTGCAACAATGGCTGTGAACCAACTTTTATTACCAAAAACAGACAGGAAGTCCTGGATGTAACTTTTGCTTCGCAGGACATTGTCGACAAAGTCAGAGATTGGAAAGTCCTAAAAGAACACTCCCTCTCTGACAACAGAACCTATGTTGAACCCCACCTAGGGACAAGACACCCCACCTATCCGCTAAACTCAGACAGAAACCCTCAATAGAGCACTGTCTCAATCTTGTACAGTTAGCACCCCCAGAGGCGAACCCAAACCCCCCTGGGGGAACAAAGAGATAGTCTCCCTATGGAAAGAGAGCAGAAAGCTCTTCAACAAAGCTAAATATACCCGCTTGCAAGAGGATTGGGACCTCTACAAGGAGGCACTAAAGTCTTCCAAAGCAGCGACCAGGAAGGCAAAGAGACAATCCTGGAGGCACTACTGCGATAATATAAGGGCGGTTTCCGAGGCCTTAAGAATAAGAAAGATTCTGGCCTCGGTTCCGTATAATCCAAGACATCTGATGCGTAATGACGGCTCCTGGACAACCTCCAGAGAGGAAGCCCTGGAACTTCTCCTAAGCGCACACTTCCCAGGCAGTAGTGACTCGGATATGACACCTCCTCGGGTCAATCAGCCAGCGACACCTTCCCTCGAGCGTGCTTCTGATCTGGTCAACTACAACAACTTCCTTTGGGCCATAAGGAACTTTGAACCCTACAAGTCTCCGGGACCGGATGGGATCATATCAGCTGAGCTCCAGCAGGTAGCAGATATCATCCTCCCCTGGCTTGTGGTTAAATACAATAGTTGCCTCTCCCTTTCCTACATCCCCAGCAAGTGGAAGGTAGCCAAAGTCATGTTCATACCCAAGGCAGTTAAAAGCTCCCACACCTATGTAAATTACCTAAGGCCTATTAGTCTCACTTCTTTTCTATTAAAAGCTCTAGAGAAGATTTTAGACGTACACATCCGGTACAGCTGCATCTCAGGAAGGCTGTCGGATAACCAACAGGTCTACAACAAAGGCAAATCAGTGGAAACAGCACTCCACTCATTGGTCAGTAAAATAGAAAGGTCACGGGAAAGTAAACAATACACTCTAGTCGCCTTTCTCGACACTGAGGGCGCCTTTAACAATGTTGAACCATGGGCCGTTATCAAGGCGCTGTCTGCTAATACAAAGAGTTGTCAAAGCCAACTTCGCTGATGCCGTCTCAACCAGAATGGTCAGCAAAGGTACACCACAGGGCGGAGTACTCTCCCCTCTCCTCTGGAACGTGGTGGTCAACGAACTACTGCTGTTGCTTGAGCAGGAAGGATACGCTGTGATCGCCTATGCGGATGACATTGCTATTGCCGTCACAGGAAAATTTCCCAGCACTCTATGCGACCTTATGCAGAGTGCATTACATACAGTAGAAACCTGGACACGGTACTGTGGACTTGGGGTGAACCCAAAGAAGACCGATCTGGTATTGTTCACTAACAAATACAAAATTCCGCCCCTCAACCCACCAAGGCTGGGTGGAACTCAACTAACAATCAAAGAACAGGCTAAATATGTAGGCCTAGTCCTTGGCAGAAGGCTGAATTGGAAACCCAGCATTCTCGATCGGGTCAAGAAAGCAACTGTTGCCTCTACAGCTATAAGAAAATAGTGGGCAGGAGGTGGGGTCTCCAACTAAGCAACTGGCTCTACACAGCAGTCATAAGGCCTATCCTCCTGTATGGCATCGTAGTCTGGTGGACTGCTTTGGACAAAGCAGTCAATCGAAACCTTCTGGGGAAGGTACGAAGATCGGCCAGCTTATATATAAGCGGAGCGATCAGATCTACCCCCACGGAGGCCTTACATGTTCTACTACATCTTCCACCATTAAACCTTTTCAGCAAGCAAGTTGCTGCATGCGCGGCCCTAAGGATGAGGAGCATAAGAAAATGGCCCACATCTCAAAAAGGCTACACCTCTATTCTAAAACACTTCAAAGTACCCATGGACACTGACTACATCAACCCGCAAAATGTTTTCACCAGGAACTTCGAAGTTGTCTTTCCATCCAGGGAGGAATGGGCTGAGGGAGAAGTCATACCAAAGGACTCCATCTCCCTCTACACCGATGGCTCTAATATGGAGTCGGGTGTAGGCAGTGGGGTCTTCTCCAAGAACTTAACCTCAAGCTATCATTTAGACTCTCAAATTACTGTAGTGTGTTTCAGTCAGAAATAACTGCGATAACGGAGGCCCTGGCATGGCTCAGGATCAATGCAATATCCACAAAGGATATTATCATTTGCACGGATAGCTAATCTGCGATAAAATCCCTGGCAGCGGTAACCCACAAATCAAAAACATCCATTAACTGTCGCCTATCTCTAGATGAGATGGCTGAACAGTTCAACATTAAAATACTGTGGGTTCCCGGGCATAGGGATATTCCAGGAAACTGCGCGGCCGACGAACTCGAAAAGTTAGGGTCAAGCACACTCAGCCTACCCATCCTCGGGTACCTAGAAACACCAATAAGTACGGTAAAGCACATGATAAAGCTTCAAACCATAGAGGAGACCAATCTCCAATGGAATGAGAGCAATATCGGCTTTATCACCAAACAATTGTGGCCTGAGTTAAACTTAGGACGAACCAGAGACCTGGTGGCAACCAAAAGGGCAACCTTAAGCACTCTAGTGGGTGTCATTACAGGTCACTGCACCATTGGAAAACACGCCGCCAGACTGGGGCCACCCTACAATGACTTCTGTCGCGGCTGCATGGACGAGGAGGAGGAGGAATCAATACACCACCTCCTCTGCTAATGTCTCTCTTTTGCGAATCGCAGGAGGATTTACCTCGGCGCGCCCTTCTTCGACAATCTGAAGAACCACCGCTTTATTAGAAGCACCGGTTGGTTCCCAGGTAGCAGATCAGGGTAACCTGATCCAGGTGGTATCACAATGGGCCGGTTTCGGCCAAAGTGTGGCTTACGCCTACCCCGTCAACCTAACCTAACTGGCGGGAATAAATTCCCCAAAACAAAGCGAACCTCTAACTTCACCAATTAAAATGGTGTGACAACTTTTGGCGCTAAAGTATGAAAATTGTGCATTTGTTTTTTCATAGATTATTGCTGCGATTTTGATGAGACAAAATGTATCACTTTTCGAGTTCAGCCCGCTTTAGTAAGAACGCTGGTTTGGAGTTGATTCCCAACAACCTTTCGGATGGAAAACTTGGATCGAAGAGGATTTCGTCAATTTTCTTGACGCTCGAACACGCAACGTAGGCCAACCCGGCACTAAATTCACTTATCCTTAAGTCCACAACTGCTTTGTGCAATGTAATTCCTTGCGACCTGTGAATACTAATGCCGTAAGACAGCAATAACGGAAATTGCTTCCTCGTATCATTGACTGCTCCTTTTATAAATAACACTACGACCTGCGTTATAGGAATAGCGCCTGAAGCGAAAGTCGGTCCCGTGTAAGCTTCAAACTTGACCATGATGCAGATAGGAGCTTCGCTTGGTATGGAGTTCTCGACTCTGTTTTCGATCGGACCGTAAATAATGTCAACGACTGTGCCCATCGAGCAATTGCACAGTCCGCATGTGGTCCACAGGTTCTGGCGTAACATCACTTTAGCGCCAACGCGGAGTAATAGTTCTGCGCTCAGTCCTTGAGCTTCGTCATCTGACGCTTGAGCGGCTGTTGCATTATTGTTTGAGGCATTTATTCGAGTCACTGGGCATCCAAGCGATCGTTCTTGTTATAAGCGTTGATGTTTTTGTTGGTCGCCATCAATCGTGTCGCGTCCTCGAAATCTCGGGTCGATCCTGGATTATTGTCGACAAAGCTTCTGATACCAGTAAGACATTGTGCCTCTGATATTGAAGCAAAGTAGAGAAAACGGTTCATCAGCGCCGGATTCTCTCTGGCTTGTTGTTGTAGATACTCCGGGGATCCATTGGAATTTGTCATGTTGGCATAGATTAAACCTTTGCTAATTGTGTCGTGGCGTTGCATCGTGTTGAGGCAGAAGAATGGAAACCTCGGGTCTTGCGCAAATCTCTTGTCATGGTAACTTATCAAATACCGAGCCCATTCCTGAAATGTGGGTTGATTTTCTTTAGAACGTGTATTATCATTGAAGTCAGCAGCACCAGAAGGGAACAGATGAGGAAAAGCTTTGACGATGTATCCAACAGTCGTGAATTCGTTAACCTGATTTGCTGAAGCTGTGGGCCAATCGAATGCATCACGAACAACCTCGGTTTGTCTCATACCACTTAACACGGGAAGCGCATTAATAACCACAACGTCACTGTCTTCAGCAACATCGGGCATTGAGTCGTTGGCAACACTTCCGTCGACATTTCTAAGTTGATCTTGAACGCTTCCGTCTTCTGGTAGTGCCGCCAAAGCGGACATATTGATTGTCAGCATAGAAAAGATTCTGTCGCTTTCGAAACACCAGAACATCGTGTACCACCTGTCGTCTGACCCTGAAGTCTTTGTAACCTTGGGCTCCCTGCTTCTTAACCAGCAAGATGTTGACTGTATTACGAGCTCTAGGCAACTCGTTTGCGATCGGTTGGAGACCTTGCTCGACGTTCAGCATGTTTCCCTTGTAATGGAATTGACCATTGACACCTTGACTGCGGCGTGGATAGACACTGAGAACGGGTTGAATCCGTGCTACCAACATCTGCTCGACGACTGACAATGTCTTCATAGCCTCTGGAACATATCCTGGATCTATATTGTTTTGAGCAGTGTACTTTACACGGTTTTTAGTGCAGTAATGGCAGATGACTTCATGGTGGCTGAGTTGTAGCCGTGAGCAGTTGTCGCAGAGTCTGAACACGTGCCTGTCGATATTCTGGGTGAATGTTCTGATAAATTCTTTAAGAAAAATTACGTGACTTAGGGACGAAAAGCATCAAAAATGGAATTTTGGTTCAAATTTAAATAGTTGCTCGCGCAACATTTTTTTCGAATATTTTAATTTTTTTCCAGATTAAATTTGGTTTTTAATTTTTTACAATCAAACTAAATCGAAATTGAAAATTCCGGCTTCATCTTAACCCGATTTATACAGCCAACTAATAGTGTAAAAAATTGCATCTCTCTAAAATGTCAAGAAGTGGTCCAAAAACGCGAACAACGTTTTGGGTCCGAATCAGCACAAAGAAAGTTCACCTTCGGTTCGCTTTGACAAAATATTAAACAATCTGGACAACAAAACATTTTGTGTGTCCGCTTACCTAGACGTTTGACATAAAGGCCTCGTCTTTAAAATCAGCAAAATGTTACTAGGCTACCTCGCTTTAATCAAGGGCTATCCAGACGACTGATACTTCTACGTGCAGTGCAACAAAGAGTCACCTAACCTATACAAAATAGACGCAGGTGCCTCGGGACCAATACAATAGTTGCGAAAATGAGGAATTATGATAAATGAGCACAAAAGAATACAAGTTGGCGCACAAACCATAAATAACTCGACAACGCTGCAAAATACCTGGGAATATTTATACATAGACAACTCCATAGACCCCATTTAATATATAACCGAAACCAATTAAAAAACAAATTCCGACAGTCATATTAGCTTCTTAGGAAAAACTCGAAACTATCGTCCTAAAACAAACTCCTAATCTACAAAACAATAATTAAACAAATATGGGGCTACGGGATCTAAATCTAAGATACGGCAAGTTCAACAAATATAAACATAATTCAAAGACTATATACAAAAAAACTTGTTCGGACAATAGTCAATGCACCATGGTACATCACATATGTACATCGCAATCTCAGCATAACCACTGTAAAAGACGAAACCAAAACATCAAGCAGAAAACACCAAATCGCACTATGTTACCGGAAAAAGAAACCAACCAGTCTCCCGCAGAGAAGAAGCACCATGGAAAACACATTCGATAACATGGCTGTTGTCGGGATTCGATCCCGTGTCATCGGCGTCAGAGGCCAACACACTACCCACCGCGCCAAAGAATTTCCCTGTTATGAATAACAGGGGTGGTTGCCCTAGATAAGACGAGAGCCGACCAAATTCCGCGTTGGTTATCTTCTTCTTCCTAGTGGGCGCTACAGTTCGGGGGGAACCTGGGCCCCTCCATCTAGCACGATCTAGCCTAGCCTTTTCCATTGCGGCACACCCAGTTGGCTGAGGTCCCCTTCCACCTGTGTGCGCCATCTTAAGTGCGGCCATTCTCGGCTTCTTCGTCCCTCGGGGTTGGATTCAAAGACTCTCCGGGCTGGAGCTGTAGTGCCCATTCGCTCTACGTGGCCCAGCTATCTTAGGCGTTGAATCCGTAGACGCCTGACTAGGCTCATGTCGCTGTACAGCCCGTAAAGTTTGTGGTTGAATCTTCTCCTCCATCCCCCGTCTGCGTTTATAGGCCCAAGAATCACGCGCAAAATCTTTCTCTCGAACCGACCAAGGGCCTCATCATCCGCTTTTGATAGTGTCCATGCTTCTGCGCCGTACAACAGGACCGGAATGATAAGGGTCTTATATAGAGTCAACTTTGTCGTTCGGGAGAGGGCTCTTTTACTCAGTTGCCTCCTGAGCCCAAAGAAACAGCGATTGGCAAGAGTGATTCTGCGTTTGATTTCGGAACTGATGTCGTTGTTCCAGGTCACTGCGGAGCCAAGGTAGACGAAGTCCTTAACTACCTCGAGCGTATATCTGCCAATACAAACGTTCTGGCCAAGACGTCGGTGGTGAGCGTCCTTTTTTGATGACAGCATATATACAGTTTTGCCCTCGTTTACCGCCAGACCAACTTTCGGCCGCCTCGAACTCAATACTCGCAAACGCCTCATTGACATCTCGCTGTGATCTACCTATTATGTCAATATCGTCGGCGTATGCAAGGAGTTGCGAGGATTGGAAATAGATTGTGCCTCTTGTATTGGCCAGTGATATTTGCACAATCGTTTCCAACATGATGTTGAAGAAATCATACGACAACGCATCGCCCTGCCTAAATTCTTTTTTGACATCAAAACTATCGGTAACGTGTTCACCGATTCGGATGGAGCAGCGAACATTCTCCAAAGTCATCCTGCATAGTCTGACGAGTTTAGCAGGTATGTCAAAGGTAGACATAGCGTTGTATAGCTCGTCTCTAATTACGCTGTCGTATGCGGCTTTGAAGTCGACAATAGGTGAGTGTCGACTTGAAATTCATTGGTTTTTTCCAGGATCTGCAGTAGTGTGAAGATTTGGTCGATGGTGGACTTCCCTGGCCTGAATCCGCACTGATAAGGACCTATCAACTTATTTACAAAAGGCTTCAGGCGTTCACACAAAACGGCAGAGAAGATTTTGTAGGCGATGTTAAGGAGACTTATTCCTCTATAGTTGGCGCAATCAGAGGGGTCTCCTTTCTTGTGGATCGGGCATACGATGCTGAGACTCCATTCTTCGGGCATGCTTACCTCTAACCATATCTTACAGATGAGCTGGTGCATGCACCCAACCAGGTCATCCCCAGCTGCCTTCAAGATCTCAGCAGACAGTCCGTCTGCGCCAGCAGCTTTATTCGACTTGAGCTTCGATATGGCAATCTTAACTTCATCGTGGTCAGGGGGACAGAATTCTCTGCAGTCTCCGTCGATTAGAAATGGATCATTCTGCCTGACAGCGGTATATTGACTAACATCACCGTTATACAGTCTGCAGAAGTGGTTTTTCCATATTGTCAGCATCGATTGCGGTTCTACTACTAGGTGTCGGTTCTCATCCCTGCTTTATAACCCTGGCATGTTCGCTTTATCTGTTGCTAAAACTTTCGAACGTCACGCCTGCAGTAACACCCCTCCAAATCCTCAATCGCACGCTTCTCGTGCTCTTTCTACTTTCTTCTAACTCGTAGAGCTCACGAGCTCTACGCTCTTGTTCTTTTATGCAGCGAGGCCTTATATGCATCCTGCTTCGCTGTATGAATCCTCCTGCACTCGTCATCCAACCAGGTATTTCTTCGTGGTGGAGCCTTGAAACCCAAAACTGAGCTTTTCAGGGCTTGTTTGCAAAGGCTCCACTGCTGTTCTATTGATAGCGTGGAGGATTCAGATGTATTAGAGAGCTTAGGTGAGACGCGATCGGTGCAAGCACGAGCGGTTTCTGGCGATAGCAGCTTTCCGAAGTCATAACTTTGTATTCTTACTCTACTCCGTTGTGTTCGTGATATCCGTAAGCGCATCTTGGCTACTACAAGATAGTGGTCCGAGTCGATGTTAGCCCCTCGGAAAGTTCGAACATCAAGAATAGTGGAGGAGTGTCTGACGTCGATCGCGATGTGATCAATCTGGTTGGTAGTCGATTGATCAAAAGACCGCCAGGTGCCTTTGTGTATAACGAAGTGCGGGAAGCGCGTACTGGCTAGAAGGAGATTTCGCCCCGTAGCAAGATCAATCAGCCTGTGTCCGTTATCGGAGGTGGTGTCGTGTAGGCTATGTTTGCCGATGACTCGTTCAAAGATGCTTTCCTTGCCCAGCTTAGCATTGAAGTCTCCTTGTACAATTTTGATGTCATAGCTGGGACATTGTGCATACGTTCTGTCTAGGAGACCGAAGAACTCATCTTTGGAGGAGTCATCCTTGTCTTCCGTGGGGGCGTGGACGCAGATCAGGCTGATGTTAAAAAAATTTAGCCTTGATACGGATTGTTATGAGGCGTTCGCTCACATGCCGAAAGCTTAGGACTTTATGCCTTAGTACACCTCGAACAACAAATCCGCATTCAAACAATCGTTGCCCTCTCTCCCTATAGCAGTCGCCGTAGTAAATATCGCAGTTTTTATCCGCTTTATACCCGGTCCATTCCATCGCATTTCCTGGATGGCGGAGATGTCCGCTTTATAGCGGTCCGCTATAGATGTCCGCTTTATAGCGGTCGCATTATAGCAAGTTGTTCGGCTGCACGTGGCCTGTTTAGGGACCTAACATTCCACGTACAAAGCCGAAGATCATTGTCCTTTTTTCGTTTTTTTGCAAGGGTCGTCAACATAAATCCGGTCCGTTATATCCGAGGCTTGTGGTTGTTTCGGAGTTTGTAGTTTTTTTACGGTTATGGCTTACTAGCCCGTAGTCCGACCGACTAATCCTGTTTTTTTGACGCAGGAGGCTCGCCATTCGCCCTCCCCCGTCTGCAATTTCCATAGGAAATCTCCAGATGGCATTACGAGGAGGTGGGGATGGCACTTACTAACAGTGCCGCAAGATGTTCGACTGCGGTGGCTCTTCTCGCTTTTTAGCAGACCAGCTTCCGTCGGATAGATGCTACCTCTACGATAAAGTGACCAGATCCAAAAAGCCAAAATGTGGGACAAAGTAAACAAATTCACCCGAAAATATTATACTCATACATTTTTTTTTTAAATGTGGGACAATTCCAATTTTATTAAAAGAGAATATAAAAAAAAACACTTATTTTATACGAAAAAGGAAGAACACAATCTTAATGACTATTAAAAACTAAATTATTCAATAAATTCTCACAAAAAGTGAAAACATAACATGGCTTAATAAAAAAATAAATAAAATCAGTTCAGTTAAAAAAAGACTAGATTTTACCTTAATCCGCACTTAAAAGATCCTTTTTTTTTATATCACTTGATTTTAATGCGCTAAGCTTAAATCTGCAAAAATATGTGCGTGTTCTCTTGTCTTTTCGGGTGGCACGCTCATCAAGTTTTATAATACCGTAAAAAAATGTTATCAAAAAATCAGCAATGGAATGGATTAATTTCGAAAAAAATGTCCACTCCTAGTTACATTTTGGTACCGTTTCATTAATTTTGAAACTTTGGGGACGTGCACGCCCAATACGTAAGAGAACGCACATACGTATTTGCAGATTTAAGCTTAGCGCAATTAAATCAAACTGTTTTTTAAAATGCGCATTAAAGTTAAATATTTGCAAAAAAAAAAAAAATTTAAATACTAGTTAGTTAGTTAGTTTAGTTAGTTAGACTATTTATTAAACAGAAAATATAATATGTATTTACAATTCATTCCAGATTCTTAGTCTATGTATATGGTTTGGCTGAAGGCCGTCTACCAGTTAAATACTATATATATTAATAAATCATTCACACATATTTCTCTGAAGAATGATTTTTTTTCAATAGGTTATTATTTTTTGACATTTCTGCGAAGAGATGTTGGTAGCTGAAATAACTCGATCTCACAGTCAATATCGCTTTAATTCTTTCGTCAGACAGCTGTGACTTCTCCTCCGTCCACAATTTATTCACAACTGAAAATATCCTTTCCGTCGACGCATTAATTCCCGGCAAACAGAGCGTATACTCAACAAACTTTTTGGAGTTTTGGTAAGGAATATTGCAGTTTTTGAAATGCGTGAAAATGTCCACCCGTCTTGTCAGCTGATATTTTTTTCGTCATTCCAGTTTTGTAATTTAAAAGCAGTTGCGTATTGCTTAATATATGATACTTCATCAAACAAATCATTTTCATTAATTTTATGACTTAGAAAATGTGTATTTAAATCTTCATCCCAAACAATTGCTGATTTAAGTAACAACCAATTAAACTGGCTTACATGACTGAACTGTTCAGTCCAAAGATCTATATGTTTAAAAGATGTGCGGTAGAAATTAAGTAGATGCGCTAGGAACTACTACGTATATGACCCGCTTCTTCTAATTTACTTAAATCATCTTTAAGTACTAGTGGCAAGTATTCAGAAGCGATTCGTTCTTGAAGTTTATTTTTGAGGTTCTTTTTAAATTTCGGCAACTTCCATTACATTTAGGGTTTCGTGCTCTATTGATTTTATAGTGCCGTGGAATATAAACGCACTGTTATGCAGAAATTTCAACCAGAGATCAGTGGCATCGTTTTCAAAAAATGATTTTATTGCTACTGGACACTTCTCTATTGAAAGGAAATATGATTTAAGAGGTAAGTAAATTTGTAAAACCCTTTCAATAGCTGGCATTAACGCAAGCCAGCGTGTTTCAAAGTAACCCAACAATTTTTTGTATTCAACATCTACTTCATTGCAGAATATTTTAAGTTCTTCAATCCGCACCGTGAAAATATAAAAAAAACTATAAATCTTTTTAATAATAGACTCAATATCGACGGGCATAAGATCAGCTGCAGTTCGTATAGCATTGTTTATAATATGTGCAGCGCAGCCAATACCTATTACCTTTTGAGTAAGGATTGCGTTTATTTTGGTAAGAACAAAATATGTTGGTGTTACAGTCCATGAAAGACCTAAACCGAGCTTCTCTCAATCACCCATGTTGTGTGTGATTTCATTTTCCCATAGGTGAAAGGGACCTACAGTTTATTGCCGGTTCCGAACGGCGAATTTCGAGAAGCTTTTCATGACAATTTTACTACAGGGGGTAGTCAGAACCCCGCTGAGGAGAAACACCGATGACATGGCTGTGTCGGGATTCGATCCCGTGTCATCGGCGTCAGAGGGCAACACACTACCCACTACGCCACGGTACTCTCTAGAAGCGTCTGTATACACAGCAATAAAATTAGATTTCATTAGGCTATTTGTTAATTTTTCTAAGACGTGTGGCATGAGAACATTTTTAACAATAGCTTCCGATTTAGTTCTTGCACAAAAAAAATTGCTCTGAAAAAGTGAGTGGATAATTTTAGAAGTACAATGCATCGAAAACTTTGATATTGGCTTATAGTATGAAATGAAAAATCTGCTTATGCCAAGGCTATATTCTTCTCAGTAGAACCCATTTCTGTCGGCTAAAAAAAAATAGCAAATTGCTGCTTCTTCCTGCTGCGGACTGCAATGTCTTCTTATGTTTATCAGTATTCAAATGTCGTTTTACTGTGGAGTCATTTACTTTTGTTTTTTTTATGAATCTGCTTCGATTTTCTTTGTAAACTTGCACACATGCTTTCTGTCTACCATAACTGAACTGAACTGAACATAATTCCAAGCACAACACTACAACTTACTTTGTCAATATACTCAAAAAATTAAATAAATAAAATAAGAAAACTATGAGTGCATTTAGTCGTTATGGTCGTTACGTTCCTGCACACATTTTTTTTAAATGTTGGCAGCGTTCAGTTAAATTATTATGATCATTTATAAAACCAACCAACAAAAAATTTAAGCTCGGGACATTGTGGGACATCTTCTGATTTTGTGGGACTTTTGTGGGACAATTTTCGATGTGGGACAGTTCATGTAAATGTGGGACTGTCCCACGTAATGTGGGACGAATGATCACTTTACTCTACGAGGCCTTTGTTAGTCCTTTGCCATCCAGATAATAATTATATTAAAGATAAAATAGACTGAGTTTTTAAACCTCACTTTGCCTCTCTTTTGACACATCAGTCCAGCGAAAACGAGGTAAATAAAAAAATGTCCAACCTGCGACCTGCACAATGCGTTTTTTTTTTTCAAATCTCAATTTCTGTGCTTAAGAAAGCGTTTGTTGAACAAAGAGGTATAAACCGCAGAGGCATGTTGGTTGAGGCCGAGGTCCACCCCGAACTGTGGCGCCCGTTAAGTAAGTAAGTATCTTTTTCAAATAGCTAGGGTAGGGCGCCGTGACGAAATACTAAACTTGTAAGTGCACCGCGGGCTGAAAAAGATTGGGAACCACTGCCATACCTACTCATCTGAATTATCTGTTCCTTTCGTCCTGTTCGGCGGTGTTGCCCTGTAACATTTGCTCGCCGGTGTTACCGTTGAACACTAGATATTTATTTTTTTTTACTTTCTGTGATATTTTAGTTGTAATTAGTGCTAAAACTAATATATAAATGTTCAAAATATTCTTACTGTAAAAGCGTGACTGAAAGAGTTAAAGAGCCATCAAATTCGGATCAAATTTAAAATAAGAAGATGTCGCGCCATCTCTGGTTGAGTAATAGTACTTCGGGATACTGCCAAGGTGTGAATCTCTGACTATTCTGAACTAATTCACAATAATGTGATTTTTAGTATTTGGATGGGCATATCTAGTGAAGACACAAACCATTGGGAAACATTTGAGTTACCAGAAAAGTGTACATTGTAGCACATTTGAATTTATTGTCGAAAGTTCTTCAATACAAGAAAATTGTACAACGAAGTCTACGCAAAATACATAGATATATGTATTTAAAACCAACAAAGTTTTTTATGAAGAGCATTTTTTGTGATGAATATGTAAGAGTTTTAAATTTGGTTTAGGTAGGTATATGCTTTCGATTTGGAAATCACAAAATAACATGACCTTTCAGCTGCCGCCCCATAAAATGAATTGCGTAGATCCTGCGAAATGTTAAACAATCCTTAGTCACACAACCCTTGGTCACGTAAATAATACACACATACAACGCAAAATGTAATTTTTCCCAACCGACCAGTCCCCCTTCCAGGCAATATGAAAAGTAAATATTCATCACTCGTCCAACTGTTCACTTCCCTTGATCCAAATTGAATTATTCGGCTACTGGTTATTCATGCCAATAAGCCAGAACCCAAACTCTGAGCTCATTTTCCTCTCATCGTACACAGCAAAATGAACGCACTGAATTCCCGTCAGTGTGTCCTGTAATCAACCAGTGGCGACAAATAGTCGCCACATAATAGTCTAGAAATTTACATCAACCCCTCTGCCCTCTTCCTAACGCCGTCATCGGCTATTTCCCTTAGTTCGTTGCCCATCACCATATCGCCAGTTTGTCAACGAACCACCCATCCCACTGCCACCCTAATAACCGTTGTGCTTCCTTGGAATTACTATACATATGTACATGTAGATGATTTGGCCGCCTCGCGCCGTCGGATCTGTCATCAATTATCGGTCATTGAAATGATGTCATCGTGGGGGGTGCTCTGGATATGTTTGTTTCATGGAACAGCCAGGATGACGTCACCAGATGACGTCATATCCATCGTCCTACGCAGGATCTTGACCCACATCCACTTCGGTTGTTTGTGGAAAATTCAGACTAACCGGTGTCATACCCGCACCACCAACCCTACATATTCCCTAGATCTAATCGGCAATTGTTAGTGGCAACAAGAAATATATACATACATGCATGCATACATACACACATACATAACAGAAAGAAGGAAATATTCACGACATTTGTGGTAGGTAACTATTCGGAAAACACCCGGCAAGACAAACAGTGAACACCTGTCTCTAGGGTATGCGCGTAATCATAGATAGCAACGATACAGGTGGGCAATCTGGTGCTCCTAAGCTAAGCGTTCTTATCAGGAGGCGACGTAAACAAAAATTAAAGGTATTGTCGGAGCTCTGCGTTTTCGACGGAGTGGTATTGTCGGAGGTCTACGTTTTCGTATTATGTTATCACGAGCGTGTGGCGTTGGTAGAACATCTGGTTCGAGTGATAAGACCGACATTGAATTACTAGACTGTGGCGCATGACTCACTTGGTGAGCAATTAATCAATCGGCGTGCTTAATGGACGTTCTACAAGTTTGGTTTATTGTTATTGATCGTTGGCGTGGGAAATGGTCGCTAATGTCTGACAATGCTTGAAGCGTGATACGGCTGAGTCAAGAAGTACATTTGATTACTAATTGAATATGTTACCTAATTGAAATTATGTATGTACTTTGGATGTAGCAACTAGCAACTAGGATATGGGTGTTTGTCGTAATCCGCGATTTGCTAGTACATATTTCCGAAGGAATGGTAACGCACAAGTCTTGATATTATTTGAGAAAAACAACGACGGACCGGCCGAACACTAAATCCTGATAATGAGACATTCAACCTAAGATATGAACATTGGAAATCCGATATCATGCTCTGCCCTGAAACCGAATCGGTTATCCGGAATGACGTTCTTGTCCTCAGCACATTTAGACAGGGCTCTATGGACCATCTTCTCGAAGACTTTGGTGATACTCGGAAGGAGATTTATCGACTAGAGAATTGTCGGGTTATAAGAGACTTTGACCCTTATAGGGATTGGTTGTTAAACAGGATATAGTACCTCTCAAGAGCCACTGGTAGTAGGTGTCTGAAACCAATATTGGACATTCCATCAGTTCTGACACGAAAATCAACTGGAGATCCTCCATTGAAATGAATAATGGCTTAGCCCCTTCATTGGTGACGGCATTGTTTACCATAAGATCGTCACTGAACTTGATGAAACCAAGGTTCTCGGATCACTAATGTTTGATATCGTACCAAAGGTAGAAGTGGTAAAATTGGGCTCTGTTTTTCAGGTCGTAGTTCGGCCGAATTCTTTCACTTACCTTGTACACTTCCTGGAAGACAGCTCCCATTGTAGCTACTTTTTCCTGAGAATCTTTGATCACCAAGAAGGACGGCGTTCTTTGGATCAGTGCTGACTGTACATAGTACAAGTACGTTGTCTGACGTTCTCGAAGGCTTCAGATTCAGATAAGATTCCTGTCAATCTCGCTGTTTGACAGGTTCCTGTAAGTCGTCGGGATGGAGACGATCGAACTGAGCGCTCTCGTCAGGCTTTACTATAATCGGTAGGGTGCGTTTTGATATATTCTACTATTATCTTGTAAGCGTGTCCAGTATTTGGATTAAGTCCGCAACAGCCACTGTCGTATTCAACGGTCCGTAAGCTGTTTGTAAATTATTCGTTCGGGTTAGCCAGTCTCAGTCGTGAGTCTAGCAGCATAAGTTCCAGATTGGAGCAGCTTCGTTTTTTTTATAATATGCGCGCACCTTATCTATTATGTCGGTGACACAGTGCGTGCAGAAGCTAGAAAAGAAGAGGGTTAAGGGAGATGCCGATGGACATTGATATTTAATGCTTGCATGTACTGAGGGGGAATACCGAATCCGGCAAGGAATTCCAGATTCGTGTGGTTCGGTGAAAGAAAGATTTAACCGGGCTTCAGGGTATACTGGTGATCATTCCTAGAGAGACGTATGTTGCGGGAGAAATGTTGAAGGGGCAAAATACCACTGGCTATTTCATGCGAGCTTTTTTTTGTGGAAGTAACGACAAAACAGGGAAAGGCAGGAAACATTCTTGCGATGTTCCAGCGAGTCTTATGCTTTGGTAATGCTGGAGTTGCCCATCCGTTTTATCACGCGATTTTATATTCTATCTGGTAGGTGCAATGAGGTCTTGGAAGCACCGAAGCAGACATGAGCATTCAACTCTTATTTACGGCGAATGTACGCCTCATAGATTGTTACCAGATCGACAGGAGACATTGTGTTTTGGATGCATTCAATTCCACTCTATAATTTTTACTACATGCAACGATGATGTCAGAATTTGATGAGCTTAACATACGCTGCCGTTCACTATCTACAGCCGAAGTGCAGGGTCGTAAAGTAGGGAGCGAATATGAGAAGCTAAGGGTACTGTCACCAGCGAAGAAGTGGATTGGATTAGAAGTGGCAGACAAGAGATAATTTATAAAGATGAGAAAGACGAAGCATCTAAGAAATGGATGCCAGACTTGAATCCGTCCAAAACAAATTGAATTGAACGATTCGGAAGGATTAGAACATTGAAGAAGAGACTCATCGATCCCGAAAGCACGCATTTTCGACAAAAGGGCTTCCTGCCAAACCCTGTCAAATGCTTCGGAAATATCCAGTGCAACTATTTTGTTTTCACCCGCTTGGTGAAGCGAGCGATTCCAACTTTCGGCGAGATATGCCATCAATTCACCAGTGGCTTAGTTGCTTCGGAAACTGTACTGACGGTTACTGAGGAGTTTCCATGATTTGAGATATTTCATAAGCTGACGGTTAATCAGTGTTTCTATGACCTTGGAAAGAAGGGATGTTAGTACAATGGGTCGGTAGTTGGAGAGAGAAGATGATTCGCCTTTTTTGGATATAGGCTGAATAAATGCTGTTTTCCACCTACTCGGAAAGAGCCCAGAAGAGCAGGAAAGGTGAAAAAGCTTACGCAGTGGTCTTGCCAGCATAGAAAAACACCTCTTAAGAACTATTGGGGTAAAACCATCTGGACCAACGGATTGGTGTATGTCGAGGTTCTTAAGAACCCTTGTGACTGTACGAGTGCGGAAGTGGATTAGAACTGGCGCAGACGAAAACAAAGTATGTACAAGCTGGGAGCTGAGAATTGGCTGCCAAGTGGGCAGCAATTAGGTTAGCTTTGTCTAAGGGGGGTGACAGCTGGAATGTCATTGTGGATGAGCGTCGGCATAGACGACGTAGGTGAGTTTTTTACCTTTTTTACAAACGACCAGTAACTTTTGCTACCTTTGGGACGTCGAAGGATTTCAGGCCTTCAGTTTTCGTCGGATTGGAATTTAAACCATCGAATGTGGGTGTTGGAGTCGCTTCAGTCTCGTTTGTCCTTTTTTTCCTTTTTCCTCGGAACTGTTTGCCTTATAGGCCCAAAAGCTTAGTTCCCCGCGCCTAATAGCCGCTATGCAGCTCAAGTCAAACTACGTGTTATCCTTTGGCCTGGTGCTTTTAATCTTGCTAGGAATAAAATTTGCCATGCCGATTCCGATAATATTTGCAATAATATCAGTTGCGGTATCCACGTATCGTTGTCGAGGGAGCAGAACGATCAGTTAAAGATCCAAAAGAAGTTGCACAATCAACACCTTCTCATCAGTGAATGAATAAGTTTTTAAATCGATGCTTGGTAAACAAGAAATGGCCTCTCTGACGTTTTACCGTGACCTTTTGAAGACCTAAGTCGATCTTTTAGGAGAGCGATGAAATGAATGGGATTTACCGCATAGCGTACCAATATTCAAAGAAAACAATCTACTTTAATCAAAGTATATTAAGTCAAAAACGATTAAGAGTTTATCAGCTTTCAATGCAGAAGTTACTTATGGCAACTCATGGCATAAGTACCTTTCATATACATATCGGTTGCTTAGCGAGACAAGTTGTCACATAAACACTTTATAGTGCTTCTTCTTGTCGAACTCCAAGGAACAATATGTCTCGAATGCACGGAACATACCAGATTCTGCTCCTGGACGGATGATATTTATTACGAGGAGTGTACATTGAAAGCGATAGCTCATTTTAGTAGGTTTAGCCTTAATACAACTCGCATTGGAAAACAGAATTATTCTAGGACTCGATTACACTTTTCAAGCTGCGCAGAGTCGCAGATGTAGATATTGTTTTGACAAAATGTATTCATCTCGATGTCTGCGAGAAATCGGCGACTTTTTATCCCTAAGAAAATTGACTCCAGAAGACTCATAAAGAGCATTAAGGGTCACTACGCTCGCATCAGGTGGACCGAAGGGACCAAATCTTACCTCCACCTCGCTCTAGTCCCCTTGCTTTTTCTCTCTAGTATTGTAATGCACCAGCAGCTCTGCCTGAGCGCTTTCAATATATAACAAAATCCTACTGTTCGTCTACTCTTATGCACGCTTATACTAGTAGGCTCGTTGAAAACGCGTTGAAAAATCTTAATGTCGCCCTCTGTGAAACACCCATAAGTGAATAGTGTCTCTGAAGAAGAGATTAAGAAACTGGTTAAAAATTTAAAAACCGGAAAGGTAGGAGGTGTTGATAATGTTAAAAATGTATACCTTAAGAACCTGCCTGAAGAAGGTATTATATTTCTAACTTATATTATTAATATTTGCCTTAAGGTGCAATACTTCCCCGATGCTTGGAAAATAGCAAAAATAGACCCAAGCCAAAAAACGGGAATACCTCCTAATGATCCTTAAAGCTATAAGCTTATTGAGTAGTGTAAGTAAGATTTATGAAAAAATCCTTAAAAACAAAATTATCAGAACTATCGAGGAAAAGAAAATGTATCCTGATGAGCAGTTTGGTTTTGGACATGGCCACGGAACGTCACATCAAGTTTTCAATAGGAAGATCAACGGGCATGCTATTGTTAGGCATAGAAAAACTTTCGACTCTGTTCCCTCCTGTTCCCTCCATTCATTTGTAAAATTATCCAAAGTTTTTTGTCGAACCGTGTTTTTCAAGTATTTACAAATAGTAGTGCGTGTGATCCAGTTATGCTTAATGCTGGTGTACCCCGAGGTTCAGTTCTTGGTCCAGTCTTGTACAACATATATACATCTGATTTCCCCAAACTGACATATTGCGATGTCGCAATTTATGCAAATGACATGATATGACATATGACATATTCAGACGAACTTAAGAAATGCCATCGATATAATACAAAAATATTATTGCAACTGGAAAATCAAGCTTAACGCGGGTTAAATTCAAGCCCGGAAAAGAAAGACTTGTTTTTTGCCGTCTAATCAATTCGTGTTTAACGGCCATCTGATACCTTGGAAACCGTCAGCGCAGTACCTAGGGATTCATCTTGATTCCAGATTAACATTTAGCACATTACAGAGACACTTAACAAAGTCAATATTGCAATTCGGATACTATAATCATTGATAAACAGAAGATGTATCATATGGCTGTCCAATTTGGGGGAAATGCGCCAAGTCTCATTTAAAAAGATTGCAAATTAAGCAAAACAAAACACTAAAAATGATGCTAAATCTTCCCTGGCATTATTCCACAAGAAATCTACATATTAGAGCTAAGGTTGAATTGATCTCTCACAGAATTGATAATCTTACTGAAAATTTTAAACTAAGATGCGTCATTCCCAATAACCCCCATATTAATAGTTTAAATTTAACATGATATGAAGTCAATGTTTTCCAATGTAATATGTATCTATGTTAATTATAATTCAGACGTATTATTTATTTTACTACTTATTTAGTTATGTACTTAAGTTTTTATTTATTGACTAATTTATTTATTTATTTATTTGTTTCTTTATTTATTTATTTATTTCTGTTTATTTATTTATTCATTATTTTCATTTAACTATTATTTATTTATTATAATAATAACATGCATTATTACTTTTTTTTTTGTTGTACATTGAAGGTTTTAACGTTTTTTCCTTCAAAGACTAACATCCTCATTTTGCATTCTTATTCATTTTAATATAATATAATTAAAGAGTAGAAAGATATAGTTTAAATATCAAATCTCTGTAAATTACGCGATAACTCAGCAATTGTAAAATGTTGACGTAAAATACCTATCTATCTATCTATCATATGCACATCTCTTTTGTCAACCTGCCCAAATGTGTAGATCTGTAATTTTTGGTAAAACATCAGTGACAAAGGAATTGAAAGGAGAGTTCGTTTCATTGATGGAAAGCGTCGGGAAGTTTCCAGATTTAAGGATTTAGCAATAGGTCTGTAGGGGAAGTGTTCACACATTGACTGCAAGGATTATTGATACTCTAGTTAGAAGTAAGGGATATGTCAAAATTAACAACAACAAAAGCTGATTTGCCAGCATAGAGCAACAGAGTTAATGGATTCTGTGAGAAATTTATTGACGAATGACTAATTGTCCACTTATCATATTCACCATCAATAAAATCACTAAACACAAAAAGCTTATCCACCACTTGCGCGATTACCTCCGAATAGTATGACTAACGGTTCCATGCACCATAATTACATACATACATGTCGGAATTACTGATAATTTGCTCCTTATAAGGAGCTACTTAAGCTACCCCTTAAGCTATACCCCTGCTCATTTTATGGTTCACACCTTAGTTAATTAATGAGGAAAGTACCCCAATAGAGCATTATCATGAGGCGAAACAAACCTTTTTCATTTTGCCGCTCCTTTGACTACTACAAATCGATTGTTTGTTTGCTGTTGGTTTTTGTCCAAGGACAACATTTCAAGGTTAGTTGGAGTCGCAAAAGTTTCCAATGAAATTTGAAATTAAATTTTTAATGGGGATCGCTTGTACATACTCGGGTTGACTGACCTACTTGTCATATATGTATGTTTGTACATATGTCGGGGGCGGGAAGTCCTTTCGTGCCCACCAGTCACGGAATTGTGTTTTTGTTTTTATCTGCCGGAGAATAACAGTGTTCAGATCGTTAATTCAGCCATATGGTACGTGAGGAAATCCCTCTGAGACAGCTAAAGAAGGTATTTATATGACCAACATATGAACATGTTTGACAGGTAATTAGAAATGATGGTCTGTTCGGAAAAGTGGTCGTGTGAAGTGAGATGGTTATGACAGATAATTGTGTTCAACTGATTAGAGCCTAAGAGCCGAGGGTGGGGACTTGATTGCTACACGTGTAGCAATACTGTTTAGTTGATGATTAATTTAGAAGAAAATTAACGTAGGTTGCTACTTAAGGCTTGAGTTATAACAACACCAGTATATCAAATCATCAAGTCTCTTCAATGGCAATCTTACTCAGAACATTTTGTCATATGAGTAGAGATTGGTAAAAAATGGAACTCGCTTCGACTTTGTGTAACGGAGACCATCTCGGGTCACTATGACGAGTTATCTGTAATCATCACTAAAAGTGGCTTGAAACCCTGTTTATCCGAGCCCACACCTCTGATGGCACTTTGACGACAACTCTATTTATCAAGGGATACATAGCAAAAAGTATACTTTAAATATCTTACTTCACACCTACATTTAGATTATTCTGGACAAGTACGAATCGACACATACACACATAAATTCTGTCTTCGAACTTTTAATGCGGATTTGATGTCTTATTAACGTATGATTCCTTGGGCAAAGTAGCATAACATGTGACAAAGAATCAATATAAATGTCGTCTTCTTCAACGTATTTTCATTGTTGTGTTAATTACGTTCGAACTTTTACTTTCTCTATAAACAATTACCTATAACCCCACTAAACCAGACTATAAATTATTCAGTATATACTCAACCATAGGATTGTAATGCTTTACTTCTTGCCAGATTGTAACTTGCAGTAGATACCATTGCAAAGCTTTTGATTGCGATAAGGCAACAGCTATTAAATTAATTTCACTTCATTTATTGCCTGTTCACTTCCGAATTAGACTACCTGAATTGTTATTAGCTTATTAAAAGCGTTTGTTCCTGTTTACAGAATAGGTATTTCGGACAATCTAATGTTGCTTATTCGAGCATATTTTTAAAAACAGTATTCAATAATAAGTGGATTGAAGCACGGTGGTAAACGCTGTTGTGACTTATTGAAGCCATGGTGAGTTGCTACAGATGATAAGTTATAAGTTGTATCATATTTACCGCCAAAAACATAAATGACAACTGTACAGAATCATAATCTCTGGTTCGAAGCCACTATACATATATGCATGTGCTATTAATATAAAATACCTACTCGTAGTCAAATTTTTGGAATTCATCTGTTTGAGAGTTTGTTTAAATGTTTAACATGGCAAATAAGTCAAAGCCTAATAATGCAGGTGAATGTTGTCTTGGCTGATAAGCTATTTTTATATTTAGTTACGGGCTATAAAGCTTATATTATTTATAAAGCGTTTTCCAACAGGGAATTGACAACTGTCATTGTCAATTTATTCAGTAAACTCAACATTTTCATCGTGGTAAAGTACACGAACGAGCAACGTCTGCAAATTATAAAAACTTTAAGGTAGCTCCAATTAGAGTCTACATATTCGTTGTGTGATTTTGCCGTGTCAGTGAGACAACGGGTTGGTCGGACGTCATTCGTCCGTAGCAAACGATCCAAATTAGTCAATTCCACGGCGTTCTAAAGAATTGAGCATCGCTCAGACCACATTATGGCGTATGTATTTTGAGTAAGGATCTTGGTTTACATCCATACAAGATCAAGCTTACTCAAGAAGTGAAGCCGGCGAACCATTTGAAGCGACGTACGTTCTCCGATTGGGATCTGGAGAAGATGCGCCAAGATGATGAATTTCATCGCAAAATCATCTTCAGTGACGAAGCTCATTTTTGGCTCGACGGGTTCGTCAATAAGCAAAATATGCGTTATTGGTCGGGTGAAAATCCACATGTGCTTCATGAATCACCACTTCGTCCACAAAAAATAACAGTATGGTGCGGTTTGCATGCCGGCGGCGATACTGGGCCATATTTTTCGTCGACAATAACGATCGTCACGTTACTGTGAATGGCCAGGGTTATCGCGCCATGATTACCGATTATTTTTTAGCCCGAATTGGAAGATATGGAATTGGACGACATGTGGTTTCAACAGGATGGTGCCACAAGCCACACAGCACACGTTACAATCGATTTATTGAAGGGTAAGTTTGATGAGCGTGTTATCTCAAGAAATGGGCCAGTCGATTGGCAGCCTCGTTCGTACGATTTAACGCATCTAGACTATTTCCTTTGGGGCTACGTTAAGTCATTGGTTTATGCCAACAAGCCGAGCACGTTGGAAGAACTCAGAGCCAACATTGAACGCGAAATAGCGGCCATTTCGGCCGAAATGTGTGGCCGAGTCATCGAAAATTGGGTCCAACGAATCGACCGCTGCAAACGTGCCCGCGGTGGCATATGAACGAAGTCGAGTTCCATTCATAAAGGTTTTGATTGTACTTCAAGGC
Organism: Eumerus sabulonum; assembly: GCA_951905685.1. NCBI lineage: Eukaryota > Metazoa > Arthropoda > Insecta > Diptera > Syrphidae > Eumerus > Eumerus sabulonum. Next base: position 162,729,257 of record OX645060.1, on the reverse strand, counting down.
AATAGTAAAGTTTTCGAAATATCTCAAATGATTTGCATTTTATTTAAAACAAAAGTTGTCAAGTCCTTATTGGAAAATCCGATATATAGAAATAGGATAGAAAAAAAGCGAAAAGCACTGGTATAGATATATATTTTGATAACATTATTATCATTTTAATCTTTCTGGTATTAAGATATTGAGAATTTGTAATGAGTAGTCAGAGAAATATATGCTGTGAACGAATTATAAACGCAAAAAAATCAAAAATGACATTTTGTTATTATCGGATTGGGCAATGCAATTTTACGAATCTTCCTCTTTGGTGGCGTTACAGCCCATGAAGGACCAGAGCCAAGCTTCTCTCAATCACCCATGTTGTGTGTGATTTATTTTTCACACAGGTGAAAGGGGACCTATAGTTTTAATGCCGATGCCGAACGGCGTGAGTTGAGAAGCTTTTTCATGGCAAGTTTACTACGGGGGTCAGTACCCCGCCGAGGAGGAACATCGCGAAATAAACACTTTCGATGGCGTTGGTGTTGTCGGGGTCCGAACTCGCTCATCGTGCGCCAGAGTCCAACATACTAACCACTGCGCCACGGCGGCCTCAATTTTACGAATATGAATGTTAAAAGAAGAAGTGAAAGTCTTGATGAAAAACCAAAATGATCGATTTCACGTCCGGCATAGTATAGAGTACAATTGGGTGCTTGAACATTAGCGTGGAGATGACCAATTTTGACAACGATTTTTCTCCAACGATGAGGCTAGTTTTTCACACGGTCGATATGGTAACTAAAAAAAAAAAATGGTCGCACATGAGGAAGTGAAAATCCACATGTAGCTGCCTAAAAACCATTATATCACAAGAGCTCACTGTTTGGTCATTAATTCGATCTGATGGAGTCATAAGGAAAGTATACCCGTCTAATCGTTGTAGCCAAATGTTGAATGATGTTTTTAGGCCTAAGATCGAAAATGCGAGTGTTGAAGATACGTGATTTTAACGAGATGGTGATCTTGTTAGGGTTCCGTACCCAAAGGTAAAACGGAACCCTATTACTAAGACTTCGCTGTCCGTCCGTCCGTCTGTCACCAGGCTGTATCTCATGAACCGTGATAGTTAGACAGTTGAATTTTTCACAGATGATGTATTTCTATTGTCCGCTACCACGACAAATACTAAAAACAGAACAAAATGAATATTTAAGGGGGGCTCCCGTACAACAGACATGATTTTCATCCAAAAAATTCCCTTGGTCACATACTGAACTAAGGTTAGTTGACAATATCCCACAACCAGTAGCAAACTTTCCAGTTATGATCTCTTTTGATGAATTAATACTAGCTGCAAACCTTTTGCTCATATTTCCCATTATTGTTATTCACCTTTTCATATCGTTGCTGTCAAGTAAGATAATTGATTTGAATTCAATGGACACTTTGATGATCAACTATACATATCTCATCATGAAGATTTTTGATTATCAAAGTAATATGCCGATAACCTGCCTGCAACCAAGATCTGTCATCATACAAAAAATGTGATTTAATGTGATGACTGATGAGGTAACATATGTACATAGTCTCTTTCATATTTATATATACAGATGGTACGGAACCCTTCGTGCGCGAGTCCGACTCGCACTTGGCCGGTTTTTTTTTTATGGATAGCGTTACACCTCGATGAGAGCTAAAACATGTGTAGCCTCTCTCATTCACCATTAAATGGTAAGTCGTATTCACCTCACACAGGTGAATAGGACTTACCACTTAATGCCGATTCCGAAGAGAAATTTTTTTCCAGGCAATTATACTACAGGAGATTTTGCCAGTGTCCTGCCGAGGAGGGACGCCACAAAGTAAATATTCGATGGCGTTGGCATTATTGGGATCCGAGCCCGATCATCATGCGTCAGCGGCCGACACACTACCCATTGCGCCAACGGGCAGGTTTGCATTTTGGTGATTTGGACTGGCCAACAAAATCGTGTGATTCCTCGTCATTGAATTTTTTTTTTTTTTTTTTGAGGGACTATGGTAAAGATCAGTTCCCGTAATGACGGAGCGGGAAGCTGTCAGGTTTCTGCTATGGCCGGCGCTGCCGCCGAAAAAGATGGCGGGGCTGACTCCGAACGCAGAAGGCGAATTCGTTACGGGTTCTAGCAATCCTCGAACTGGTAAGGCTGTCCCAAACCGGCGTCCGAAGGGAGCAGAAGCTTTAACCGAAAACGGTAGAGAAGAGATAGCCTGCAGAATTTAAATAACTTTTTAACCTCCATATTGTTAAGCAAGAGTATTATTTCGCTTTGCGTCAGCATGTCGCTTCCAAACGCATCTCTTCTTATTTCTTTTAAAATTGGGCATCTCCCGATAAAGTTGTGAATATTCTCCCTTTCTCCAAGGTTACACAAGGAGCATATACTGGGTAGGTCATCTCTATGTGGTATGAAATTCAACTGCAGAAGTTCTCCCCGCAGCTTTACCATCATTGATATTTCAGCAACACTATTTTCGTCACGAAAATAATTCCTCTCCGCCAAGTTGTGACTATGTTGACAGTAGAGTTGTCTGTGAATCGATCCTGTTGCATCGTTCAGATACTTCTCTCGCAGCTTAAGGTCCACCGCGGAAATGAGCTGGTAAAGAAAAGCTCTTAACTCTTCATGTCCAATAATATTTAAGTTAATTTCCATCACACATTTTCGCGCTAACTCCATCCAGTCCGCACACTAGCCTTTTTTGGCCCTTATGGCTTGGAGAGCTACTATCTTTGGGAGTCGGTTATCATTCATCTTTAGAACTTTCAATATATAATCTATTTGCATTTTCAAGGTACGTACATATGAATAGAGTCGATAATCCTGTTTCCAGCATAATGACTTAGTTGGGTGTATTAAGAAGCAGTTGAAATATCCGTTTGCAGAAGTATCGCAGAAATTTCTCAACCGTATCATACTGCTTCGTTCCCCAAGTTTGCGCTGCATAAAAAAGGACTGATTCTGATACTGCCTCAAATATCCTAAACTTACTGCTATGAGCGATACTTTTATTATAAAAGCATCTATTCCAGGTTGCGCTGATTGCTCCTTTGGCCTTTATCAGTTTCTCCATACTCAAATTCCTTGTAAGCTTAACTTACAGATTTTGGTGACCACTTCGATGGGCTCTCTATTATAGTGCCATTTTTCGTTTGCACAGTGACGGCCTCCTCCGCGTTTAAAAATCAACACGGTAAGAATTTTACGAGGTCCTCAATGAACAGAGCAAACATACTTGGGCTTAATGTGCAACCCTGTTCTTCGCCATTCCCTACCATAGCCATTGTGTCCCCACAAAGATTCTGGATGACTCTCCCGAACTTCCATGACATGCCATTACTGTGGAGCTTGTAGATTAGCGTACTTCTGTCGATCGTATCAAAGGCAGCTCTAAAATCCACAAAAAAAGCATACAGCATTCCATTTGGTCTATCGTGGATTCTCCTGGCCTGAAAGCACACTGGTAGGAACCTATCAGATTGTCCACGAACGGTTTCAGTCGCTTACACAGTACGGCAGAGAGGCTCTTGTACGCAATGTTCAGGAGACTTATCCCTCTGTAATTGGCGCAGTCATAGGGGTCATAGCTGCTTTAAAAAGTTCCGCGGGGAGTCCGTCTGCTCCAGCAGCTTTATAAGACTTAAGTTTCGACTTAAGTTCTAGACCTAAATCTAGAAGATCTCGACACCACCGTGGTGGAGGTCAATCGAATTGATAACAGCCATGATGCTGAGATTAATTCAGATTAACCTCCATCACTCGAAAGCGGCTACCGCTAACCTTCTCCTCAGGCTGGCCAAAGGGGAAGAGGACATAGCCTTAATCCAGGAACCTTGGGTTCATGAACACAAGGTTCGTGGATTGAGAAATCCAGCCTACAACATTTTTACATCACAAAAAGAAGGTAAGCCCCGGACTTGCATACTTGCAAAGAAATCCATAAACGCTTACCTTCTTCCTAATTACAGCTCCCCAGACACCACGGTGATTGCCGTAGAATCACCCGGGAACAAGCTATGGATAGCCTCTGCATACATGGCGCAAGACGAATCCATCCCATCGGACGAGATAAAAAGGCTGGTGAGAGACTCGCCAAACCACCAAGCTGGACTCCTCATTGGGGCTGACGCGAATGCGCATCACACCCTGTGGGGTAGCAGCGACATAAATGAAAGAGGTGAGTGGCTTATTGAATTCATTCTTACCTCTGATCTTAATATATGCAACAAGGGTCATGTACCCACTTTTGTTACAAAAAATCGAAGGGAGGTACTAGACATAACTCTAGCATCTCCCTCTCTCATTGACAAAATAAGAGAATGGAAAGTTTCTGAGGAACACTCCTTCTCAGACCACCGCTACTTGGTTTTCAACCTAGCCTTCATGGTCCCAACCCCAATCGACTCTTCATGTAACCCAAGAAGAATCGATTGGGAGCGCTATAGAGCCCTTGTTGGCAACTCTGTAGTAAGCAGGACCCCCGATCACCCGCGGTCCACGGTAGACATAGATAATATGGTTGACATTTTAACAACTACCTTGGGCAACGCACGGGTCAACAGCTGCGCAAGCCACAAATCGAGGAAAAACTCTTATCCCTCGTGGTGGAACGCAAACCTAAGCAAGCTCCGTAAAAACTGTCGAAAACTCTTTAACAAAGCAAAGAGTACTAGGAACGATAGTGACTGGAGCCTATATAAAGCTTCACTCAGAACTTACAAACAAACTCTGAGGAAAGAGCAAAGGCTATCCTGGAAACTTTTCTGTAACAATATGGAAAAAATTTCAGACGCCTACAGATTGAGGAAAATACTCTCGAAAGATCCACAATTCCCAAGCTACCTTACAGCTAACGGAGTCTGGACAGCATCTGAAGAAGAAACTCTAAACCTTCTTCTCAATACGCACTTCCCAGGATGCCATGAATCGCAGGTTTCACCGCAGCCGCAAGGAACCCACTTTTCATCCGCATTAATGGGAAATTTCGAACACATCATCTCCAGAGAGAAAATAATATGGGCGCTAAAAAGCTTCAAGCCCTATAAATCGCCAGGTCCGGATGGAATTTACCCGGTCGAACTTACACAAACCATGGAATGGACTATACCATGGCTAGAGATAATCTTCAAAGGATGCCTAGCTTGGAGTCACATTCCAGACAAGTGGAAGTGCGCAAAGGTGCTTTTCATTCCTAAGGCCGGCAGAAACTCTCACACTACCCCCAAGGATCTAAGGCCTATATGTCTATCATCCTTTGCACTAAAAACCTTGGAAAGGATGGTAGACCTATATATACGCCATAACTTGGATCCGCCCCTAATTTCTAGGGCACAGCATGCCTACGTTAAGGGTAGATCTATCGAAACAGCCTTGCACACCCTAGTGAGGAAAATCGAAAGATCAATCCATCTTAAAGAATACACTTTAACAGCCTTCCTAGATATAGAGGGCGCCTTTAACAACGTCATTCCGGAAGCAATAACGGAAGGGTTGGAAAAGCTAAAGGTGGAGAAGACTCTCGTAGAGTGGATCAGCGAACTACTATCAACACGCAAGATTCACTCGAAATGGGGTAACCAGGCAATCACCAGAGTGGTTACCAGGGGAACCCCGCAAGGAGGGGTTCTCTCACCTCTCCTCTGGAATGTAGTTATAAATGAGCTACTAATTAAACTGGAGGAAGAAGGCCTGGACGTTACTGCCTACGCGGATGACGTTGCCATTTCAATCTCAGGTAAATACCTATCGACACTGAATGACCGTATGCAAACGGCATTCTCAATTCTTTGCAAATGGGCGCATAGCAAAGGGCTCAGGGTTAATCCCCAGAAAACGGAGCTCGTGCTATTCACCAAAAAGCATAAAATTCCGGAGCACTGCCCTATCACTTTGCTTGATACCAGATTAAACTACTCCTCCAGTGCCAAATTCCTTGGCATCATACTGGACAGGAAATTAACCTGGAAAATCAACACAATCGAAAGAGCCAAAAAAGCAACAATAGCTCTCTATTCATGCAAGAAAGCCATAGGGAAAAAATGGGGGTTCAATCCCAAGATTACTCTATGGCTCTATACCACGGTCGTTAGACCCACATTAATGTATGGAGCGACTGTCTGGTGGACAGCACTGGACAAGACAACATACCTCAAACAATTCGAGAAGGTACAAAGGCTGGCGTGTTTATGCATTACCGGGGCCCTCAGGTCCACCCCGACGGCTGCACTTAACATGATACTCGACCTTACACCACTCGATATTTTCGGCAAGCAAATTGCCACACAAACGGCCATTAGACTTAAAGCCAACTCGAACTGGAAGAGCTACGTCTTTGGCCACTCCTCGATCCTGATTAACAGGTCAACCATCGCAGAAAACCTAGACCTCACAAAGCCCACCACAGTCTTGGATAAAAACTTCATAACGTTATACCCGGACAGACAGAACTGGACTCGTCAGACTCAACCTCGTAAAGGCTGCATAGATTTCTATACTGACGGGTCTAAAACCAAGGACGGGGTGGGCAGTGGGGTATTCTGCAAACAACTTAAGCTAAACAAAGCGATAAAACTACCTAATCACTGCAGCGTTTTCCAGGCGGAACTGTTGGCAATAAAAGAGGCTCTGTCCTGGCTGAAGTGGAACGTGATATCCACCACGGACATCCGTATTCTCACGGATAGCCAAGCGGCCTTAAAGTCGCTGGAGTCCTATGTGTACACATCAAAAACCAGCCTCGACTGTCGCCTATCTCTTAATGAGATGGCTGAACAGTTCAACATACAACTTATATGGGTACCGGGACACAGCGACATCACCGGAAATGAAAGAGCCGACAGACTCGCCAAAAAAGGAACGACGCTACAAACAACTGTGGTCTGCGAGGGTATACCCTTCGCAACCATCAAATACAATCTCAATACCCTCGCCAGGGCCGAGACGAACCGGAGATGGACTCAGGGACACACCTGCCTCATCACCAGGCAAATCTGGCCCCGGCTCGATAGTCAACGGACTAGGAGTATTATCTCCCTAAATAGAACTGACATCTATAAAGTCATAGGTGTCATCACAGGACACTGCCTTATTGGCAGTCACGCGCAAAAACTAGGTATCACTCCGAATGACTTTTGTAGGAGCTGTTTAGACGAGGAGGAGGTCGAATCCATTCATCACCTTCTCTGCGCCTGCCCAGCATTCTGCACAGTCAGGAAACGATACCTAGGATCATACCTCCTCAACGATCTGACCGAAGTTCAGCAAGTGGGGATATCTAATCTTCTTAAATTCTTAAGAAGCACAAAATGGTTCCACGAATAGGGGGCTAAGCCCCCTCGTAGCTGCACAACGGGCCTCCTTGGCCTATGTGTGTTCTTCCCATCTCTGGGAAGGCTACGGTCTTACCTACCTACCTACCTAAGTTTCGATATCGCTATCTTAACAACGTCTGGGTCGGGTGGACGGGATTCTCTTTCGTCTTCGTCCATTGTGAATGCCTCGCTCTTCCTAACGGCGTCATTTTGACTATCATCGCCATTAAACAGTCTTAAGAAGTGGCCTTCCACAATCTCAGCATCGACTCTGACTCTCCACTGCTAATTGTCCGTGCTCAACCCTGCACCTGCAGGCTTCTCCTCTGGCTTTATAGTCTTGGCATGTTCGTTTTACTTTTTGGTAAAATTTTCGAACATCAGAAGCGTATGCTCCTCCCTTCCATTCTGTTCATTGAGCTCGCGGGCAGCTCTCGTCCGTCGATGCAATGTAGCCATGTATGCATTCTGTTTGTCTACATGGGCCTGTCTGCACTCATCATCAAACCAGGGGTTTCTCGACGGTGGTGGCTCGAAACCGAGTACATCTGAGGCGGCTTCTCTGATGGCGTTCTGTGGACTCCATTGCTGTTCTATTTTGGTTTCTGCAGATTGCATCGGGACTTGAGAGAGCTTGAAATACGAATATGTTAAAATAGGCTTTGTCCTGACAATTTTGATATGTGTATGTACATATGTATGTATTTATATTTTAGGTCGGACTTTCTTAGTTTCAAAGACGTAAACTTTTGAATTTCCCATACAAAATACGGATTTGGCTTGTTTTAGTTCAATCATAGTTTTGCCTAGGACTATGCAACAAGTTTTAAATAATCTAATTTTTCATATATTATCTGTATACAAAACTAGCTTCCCTTTTTTTTAGTTATTTAATTTCTAACAAAAAATTGCTGAACTGACTGCTGGAAACTTAAAAAATTCTAAGTTACGTAATTACGCGTAGAATGAAACTGGTCCCATGTCAGTGTCATCTTTGGTTCTTAAGATAATCGAGACGAACTATTTCAAACGCACATACGCACTTACATACACACATACATCTCTATAAACCCCTTGGATTTGGATTCCGGTGACCTTGAAACATGGAGACATGTCAAAAACAAATGTCTTTTGACAAAAGAAATGTAAAGTTGTCCCGCTTTGAGAGGAAAAAATGATTTACCCTTACGTTTAGCCCACACTTTGCAATGTCTGACGACCATCTATTCCGATCTCTACACAACTCGCTTGATGGTAAACAATTGGCCGGCTGAAAATCACTTGGCCAAGTGAAAATGGCAATAGGTCATAAATGATTAAATTGATTTCCGACAAAGGAACTTTTTGTTAAAAAAAAAAATTACAGACAAAAAAACTTATCTCATTAGACACTCTTCAGTGACATCACCGTAAACAACACGAACATTAAACAAAAAATCTACATACATACATGCATATGTAGAAAGCTGCTAATTTGATTAACTATAAATCTGTATACATACATATGTATGTATCCAGTTTTGTCCCAACAAACATTGGGACACGAACGCTTATCACAATGTCAACAAGCACCGCAGAGGCCCATTCCCAATGACGGATGTATGATATGTAGTGTAACGCATACCAAATGGAAGCAAGTTGCCAAAATACCACTAACACATCTACACGATACTGAGAACTAATCGGTGTATCGACAACTAGCGCCTGATAGCTCGGCAAACTATAGACTCCCGTATATACATACATACGTACATTACATCCCACAGCGCTAGAGTAAAATTGTATTCAATGAGCTTTTTTTTCCGGCATCGATGACGATCTGACGACTCCAAATAGTTGGGCAGCATAAAGCTTGGAACTCAGTCGTTTGGGATATTCGCTTCAAGTTGGATGCGGCAACGTACATGGTTTCTCGTCCAGTCATCTTACTGTTCTCAAGTTTATTAATTCTTACAAATACGATACCGAAATTACCGGAAAGTGAATATATGTACGAGCCTCTATTGGAAAATTTAACACCCAAGCCGTGGTAATACATACATACAGTACATAGTGTGGAACGTGTGATAGTCATAAGGTATCCTGAAGATTCAACACATCACGTTTTTCAACCCTTGGACTGTGAATGTAAGTTGGTTACATGTTATACATATGTATGTGTGTAAAGGTGTATCGAATGGACATTACATCGTATACTCGATTTTCGGCTAATAGACTAGCCCATAGGTTTCTTGTGTCAAGGTCTACAGTCAGACAACGGCGTGTGTGGCTCATTTGTTTAACTATCGGAACCTTTATGTCCAGCGCCTACTAAACAATGCCTTGAACAAACGGAGTGGGATAATTGTCATAAATTTGTTATGAATTTCGGATATTTTAGTGGCACAGTTCACAAGCAGAGAACAGTGCCGTGGCGGGGCGTATTCTACAGTCGGGCGCAGATTGTGAGTGTACGGCTAAATTGAATATGAAGCGGGTCGCGCTGGCTTCGGACGCATTTTGCTGGCATTCATCCAATTTTCTAAGATTGCTCTTTAAGTAGTCGATACATGTCTATTTTTTTTTTTTTTTCTGTGGCGGGTATGAGACAGGCTAACGAATAAAGTGAAAGATGAATGGTGTTTATAAGTCATCCCTGTTCGAGGAGCGGAATGTTTATATTCATGTAACTCGATTCTCCTTGACAGGATGATGAGACTGGGGGTGTGCGCCTAATCGAATTGGCTATATGGATTATTGAAATTCAAAGTATCTTTGATGGGATTATTAGTAATAGTGTTTATTGCTTTTACACAAATTAAATGTCGATTTTCCAGTGGGTGTTTACACTACCCATGAGTTATGTAAATTGAAAGTACATACATACATATTTCAGCTCGTCATAAACTTTGATTAGTAGTACATACATACATCATTTTCTGATCATTTTTCTCATTTCTATCGCGATTTTATCACTCTTTTGTTTTCTGTTTTTAAAAGTGATAGGTATTTAGTGCGACTAAGCATGACACATTGATGACTCGATGCGATGGGTACCTACCTACAAACTGAGAGTTTGAAAAAAATAATTTTTAGTTGCTATTCGAGTTGTTCGTTGGGAAAAATAATCAATTGGGGGATGGGAAATAAAGTAAAGAGGGTGTGACAGTATAGATCACCTTTTTTTTCGCCTGGCGTGTGTGCGTAATTAGTTATTAATTAAGGTAGAAGTTTATCTGTCAATAGGTGAGTAATTTGTTGGTACTCCACAGTGTTAAATAAAGTTTTGTTTCCCTTGTTTTAAGACCCGGGGTAGTATTAATATTGATATGAGTAGTATTCACTTATTACACTATACAAAACTAAGTTTAATTTGAATTTAACCCTCTAACGGGCAAAATAGTAAAAATGGTCGGATCAAGTTGATAATTTTTTTTCAAGTAAACATACATGAGATACCTAAGCATACATTTAAATTTTCAGGTAAAAAAATATCCAGATCAACCGCCAGGTGGGAATTATTGGAGACCGTCTCAAGACGGTCTTGTCGGTTTGCGAGTACAAAAAATACTTCGATGGAATTAATAATTCAATTTATTTTAATAACAAAAAAAAAAAAAAAAAAAAAAAAAAAAAAAAAAAATTGGGAAACAATCATAAACAGTTTTAATTCTTATGGTGAGAATCCCAAAAACAATTTTTGTTAACTTACATTTTGAACAAATGACTTGAGTGTCTGACTTTTTACAGTGTTTACACCTTTTCTTTTCGGTTCTTTCCACCCAAATTGGGAAATGATTTTTGCGATCTAATCGAACATTAGCAACCGGGTGAAGAGCTCTTTTCCCGACATTGGATGTGATAGGAACTGGTGATTTTGAATGCTCCACACTTTGAGCCGATGATGGTCGTCCAACTGGTCTTTTTCCCTTGAAAGAAACAATTCCAGCAGCTATTTGCTCCCGAAATTGTGGAAGTTGTTCTTCTCCGGACAAATTGTTACGTTCTTGTGACACGAATTCTTTTGAACGTATGCGTTTGTTGCGGCCATGTCAATGAAATGGTAAAAAAGCCTCGTCATAATATTTCGGCTTTTTGCTCGAATATGGTACCCACCCATAAGGTCCACCCCACCCATATGAGCATTATACTCTCGGATGATTTGGGGGCAGCCTATTTCGACGAGTTTTTTCTGCTTTCTGTCATATCGGGGTGCCTTTGCTATACTTTGATCACGATCTCTCAAATGCTTCAATACCTACATATGTATGTACATACGTAGGTGGAACCCAACCGTACACACCTATTATCCTTCCATAAAACGGTACTCACATCCACTCCATCGATTGATGTTACACATTCTATTGAATATCCTCTACTTTCCTTTCTTGCTTGATTGTCGGTCGGAAACTTACATACAAATTATGGCATCATAACGCCATCAATGCGCGGCCTGTCCATCGTCCTGCACGCGCATCGCCTCAACAGCATTTTCTCACGCCCAGCAATAGCTTCCGTCGCCTGGCTGGTATTTGAGCCAGACCAACCTACTTCTCACGCCCAGCAATAGCTTCCGTCGCCTGGCTGGTATTTGAGCCAGACCAACCTACTTCTCACGCCCAGCAATAGCTTCCGTCGCCTGGCTGTCATTTGAGCCAGACCAACTTACTCCTCACGCCCAGCAATAGCTTCCGTCACCTGGCCGGAATTTGAACCAGATCAACTTACTTCCCACGCGCACCAGTAGTTTCCGTCGCCTCACCGGCATTTGAGCCGGATAAATGAACTATCAACTTGTTTCCCACGCGCAGCAGTTTCACTGTTAAGTACAGTTTAGTTTTAAGAAAGACTCTAAATAAAGTAGTCATGACTTGAACTCGTAATATTTCTATAAATAAAAATAACTTACATGCTGGTATACGATTAGCTATATAAAAAAATGAATAAATTTTATAGCGTTAAAATAATTTTAAAAAATCACCTCGCACTGTGCCTAAACTGAAAATTCCTCGGGCTCATAAGTAGACCAAAAGAGGTAGCGATATGTAGAAGTTATCGAAGTATAGAATATGATTAGCAAACTCGGGAATCGCTTGCGATAACCGAACAACAACATTGGATGTGGCTCCTAAATCTGGTGTGCCAGGTAAGATCACATTATCACCTGCACCATTGTATACTTCAAAACGATAGGCAAATCCGCTTGAATCGCAAAGATCAAACAATTTGACACCCACTTGTGCGGTTTGTTTGGCATGTATTGACGAAGATGGTGTTTCGTTTTGATGCTGCATTTCCATTGGCGTGGCAAGGTTTATTACACTCAATGGAAGTAATGCATCACCATTAAATGCAACTTCATTTACATGTAAGCGCATAGAGCGCTTGCGCCAGACCAATCGGGAAAGCTTTTTTGAATCTTTTCCAATAGAAGATACATAGCGCCCATGAGGGCGCCGTGACGCAGTGGTTAGTGTGTTTGACTCTGGCGCACGATGAGCGAGTTCGGATCCCGATAATACAAACGCCATCGAACGTTTATTTCGCGACGTTCCTCCACGGCGGGATACTGGCAAAACCCCCCGTAGTAAACTTGCCATGAAAAAGCTTCTCGACTCACGCCGTTCGAAATCGGCATTAAACTGTAGGTCCCTTTCACCTGTGTGGAAAATAAATCACACACAACATGGGTGATTGAGAGAAGCTTAGCTCTGGTCCTTCGTGGGCTGTAACGCCACCAAAGAAGAAGAAAGATACATAGCTCTTCACTGAAGCCTCCGGAAGAACACCGTATTGTTGGATCAGTAGCCTCAAATGATGGCAATGGAGACCGTGGCCTCTTTAGTGATTTGAGAACTAAACCAAAACGAGACAGTTTTTTACTTGTAAACCGACAAGACCGTCTAGAGACGGTCTTGCATTTTTTGATTGCAAAAGACGCATAACACTGTTTTGTCACTTAAATTTTATCAATAACTTTAGATAAAATATATAATTTACATGCTGTTTAATCGAACACATAGATTTTTTCATTCTTGGCACTTGAAAATTTACAAAATTGAAATTTAATTTTCGCCGTTAATTCAATGAGTTTTTGCATTCAATTGATAATAAAACTCAAAAGCGTGATCGGAGTGGAATGATAAACATACCGAAATGTGCAGAACAGTAGAAAAAATAAGTTTCCGTTGTTTTAAGCAAAAAAAAAAAAAAAACAAAATGTGTTTGACGCTGGAAGCAAAAAAACTGAAGGCAGTCTTGAGACGGTCTTACCCGTTAGAGGGTTAATTCTGAACTCTCTCTCGAGAGTCCAGAATCGAAAGGGGTCCTATGTAAAATTTGATGGTAAAGATGGTAACTGGAGCGTTCCATCTCTCCGTGGTGGTCGAAAAATACTTGTACTTGCCCGTCACTACGGCATCATATTTTTGTGGTATTTTCCAGGGTTATGCGTACGTATCACTTTGCTCCTCTCTTAGCTAGCTTACAAATTAGAGATTTTAAGGTAGCTACGTATAAAATATGTGTGTATGTATATATGTGTATAGCCAGATCATCTATGGCCTTCGGCAATTTTTTTTTTTTTTTTATGTTTAATTGGATTTGATTGCAACAACTCTAAATGCATTTATCACTGGAGCTATCCTTATTGAGATATTGCAATTAAGATAAATCAATTATTGAGGGCCCCCTTCAATGTCTAGTTTCGTCTACAAGGTGTACAATTTGTTCTGCCTTACTTACGTACCTACATACATATGTATATGTACCAGGGACGAAGCGTCCATATATTGAGTGGAATGAGTGCTTCCGTTGAACCATTTCAAAAAATCGCACCTAGCAAGGAATTCATTTTAAAGTTGCATTATATATGAATAATATAATAAACATATTATTCATATAATCTACTAATCCATTCTTATTTAATCTATTTTGTAAATTAAATCCCAACATCATTCTGAGAACATTTATAAGTCCATTATTTATAATGCTTTATCTCAAACAAAAATGCCTAGAATGCACAACAGCTGGGCATTCCATTATTTCGCTTTCTTAACTCAGATCTCAATACAAAGCGAACCAATTTTAGGTGCCATTAATTAGCAGCAAAAAACAAAAAAGAGTACATTGTGGTTTGAAAGGTGATAGTTTTTAGGGTTCCGTACCCAAGGGTAAAACGGGACCCTATTACTAAGACTTCGCTGTCCGTCCGTCCGCCCGTCTGTCACCAGGCTGTATCGCATAAACCGTGATAGATAGATAGACATTTGAAATTTTCACAGATGATGTATTTCTGTTGCCGCTATAACGACAAACACAGAATAAAATGAATATTTAAGGGGGGCTCCCATACAACCGACATGATTTTCATGCAAAAAATCTCCTTGGTCACATACTGACCTATGGTTATTCGACAATATCCCACAACCAGTAGCAAACTTGCGAGCTTTGATCCCTATTGTGTCTTTGATGTATTAATCCTAGCTGCAACTCTTTTTCCTATAATAACGAACAACCAATAATAAACACCCTTTAAACTTTGAAGATCCCTATTGTGTCACTGCTAAGTTAATCCTTGCTATAAACCCTTTCGTACAATTGCTATTCCCCTCCTTTTCCATCCTGATAGGTTAAGATATCACATGTTGCAACAAATTCAATTGTTGTGAAATTAACTTTCGATCATATCTCACAACCAATAAAACTCTTCCAAGCATTGATCCCTATTGCGTAGGATTAATATATCAATTAATCCTAGCTGCAAACCTTTTTCCCATAATTATTGTTATTCACTTTATCACCTATTTGCTGTCAAGTAAGATAATTGATTTGAATTCAATGGACACTTTGATATGCCTGCCTGTACCTGCCTGCAACCAAAATAGAGAACAGAGGAAATTTTAAGAAACTGTTTATATTTGCTTCGTATAATCCAATTTTAAAAAATCATTTGTATAATTCGACGGTTTTTTCTGTGCTGGTTTCTTCAAAAGTCTGCATAGTTTCGTTCGTTTTTTTTCCCCGTCCGTCTAAAAGAATTGCAGCATTTAATGCAGTTATAAAATGAAAAATTCCAAACGCTGCTCCAACTCGTTGCGAATATAATGGGCGCATTGTGCAAACTATCTTTGACCTGGAAGGCCACCTTTTAACCTTTTTTGAAAGCATAATAGAAAATGAAGAAGATTGGGACAATGAAGCTGAGGTTCTATCAAAAGACCTGCTTTATTGTTTTCAAGATAAGAAATTCGTTGCTCTGCTCTATTTTTTCAACGAGTTTTTTCCACAAAGTGACATTTTGTTTAAAATACTTCAATCTGACCCAGCGATGTTCAATTTTGTCTAAATAAAATAAGTAGTTTCAAAAATAGTAGTATTTTTGGAAAAAAAATAGATGGAAACGAAAATTTATCACATTTTAACAGCAACAAACATTCTGAAATTAACCGTCCTGCTCTTTTGAAAACAATTGTCCAGCAAGTCATCACTGATATCGATAATCGATTTAGTTCCTTGTCATGCTGTGAATTTTTAAAACTTTGGACACATCGTTATATGAATACTTCAAAACCCCTTTTCCTAATAATTTGCTTAATAACCTACAGAGTTCATATCCGGGTTATTTTGATATTCCAGCGTTAAGAACAGAACTAAAGATTATTTTCAATGATGAGAATTTTAAGTCAAAAAAAGGTCTTCAAGGAACACTAAGATTTTTAATTGAAATTGGTTTGGATGAAAGTTTCACAGAGTACTTGAAGCTTTATAAACTAATGTTAACTTTCAACGTAACAACCGGATCTGTAGAGAGATCATTTTTATGTCTTAAGACAATAAAAACCTTCCTTAGAAATAAATGTGGACAAGAAAGGTTATCGAGTTTAGCTCAGATTTCAATTGGAAAACGTTCATTAAAAGACATGCAAGTCAAGGGCACATTTTGTGACCAAGTCATAGATCATTTTGCCTTAAAAGAAAGAAGGATAAATCTGATATATAAGGCTTAAACATTTTTTTATAATTAGATTTTACTACTTAAAACATTATTTATGTACATTATTTTATATTTTTGTTTTTATGTGTATAATACTAAAGTGGAATTAAAAAAAAAAAAAAAAAAAAAATTATCTAAAATGTTTGGTACATACATATACATATATGTAGATGGTACTACAGTTCGTGGTGTACCGGGGCCGCAATAAAGCTTTAGATTCCACACATAGATATATCTACGAATCTAGTTGGACCATATCTCTTTCCACCTGTGTGCGCTATTTAAGATACAGCTGTCCTTTGATGATTGTCTTATAACTGATATCGAACACACACATTTCATTCGCTCTATATGTATGTTCCAGCTTTCTAAGATGCTATATATGTATCTCCATAACCATCTATGCCCAGACATACATATGTATGTATGTATGTAGCACGCTGATTTTGCCTCTCGGATCGGACTAGGCCCAAACCATTCGACCGAGTATAAAGAGTTACCTTATTTTTTTTCGCAAAAGGTACTGCATCTCAATTGTCGTTTGAGAATTCTAAAATTGCGGTTATTCTGTTTGATTTCAGCGCTTCATTGATGGTCGATTTTTTTTTATAATTATACATATTACCGTCAGATCCACTCTCGCCGCTTCCACTTTAAAATACAAATGCCTCACTGAGTGCCAAAAAACAGCAAGACATTGTACTTTTTCAAGTTTGAACTACAGTACTATCTCGGTAGAGTGAACTTATAAAAACCAGGCCTGTTTCTACGACCGAGATTGTTCACATTACGGGGCTTGCAAATCTTAAGGCATTCTATAGTACACTAGTCAACAAGTGTATATGTACTGTGTAATGTTTTTTATTTTCATTTAACCCTAGAAGGGTAACCATATTTTTTAGCATATTACAGGTAACCATTCCTCGAATCGACGAAGGGATATTCAACTGCGCTTTTAATGAAAAGTTACTAGGTAATTCTTGTGAAGTAAAATCATTTTTGTTTATTAGGCGTTGTTTATTAAGAAAAAGAAAAAGAAAAAAACGTTTTTTTTTAATTCTTGAGTTTTTTATTTTCGAAACAGTCCTTGGAGCCATTGTTTTGGAGATCACTTGCTTTTTTAATTTTTAATAAAAAGGCTTTTTTGTTTATTTGTAAAAAAAACTTAACTTAACTTAAAAATTGATTCACTAGTTAACAGAACACAGTCAAAACGAAAATTAAAAAATAAATATTTGGTCATTTGTATGTAAGTTTGTATTTTTGAGATAGCTTGTTTTTTCTTCTTTTTTTTTTTTTTGTTAAAAATATAAATTTTTTTTCTAATAAAAATAGTAGGGACTTAAAAGATAATCTTTGGTATCTTCTTCTTCTTCTTCTTAATGGGCGCTACATTTCGGAGTGAACCTGGGCCTCAACCAAAATGCGCCTCCATCTAGCACGATCTTTTACTAAACTTTTCTATTGCCGCAAACCCAGTTGGCTGAGGTCCCCTTCCACCTGTGTGCGCCATCTTAAGCGCGGCCGTCCTCTACTTCTTCGTCCCTCGGGGTTGGATTCAAAGACTCTCCGGGCTGGAGCTGTGGTGTCCATTCGCTCTACATGGCCCAGCCATCTTAGGCGTTGAATCCGTAGCCGCCTGACTAGGCTCATGTCGCTGTACAGCCCGTAAAGTTCGTGGTGGAATCTTTTCCTCCATCCTCCGTCTGCGTTTATAGGCCCGATAATCACGCGCAAAATTTTTCTCTCGAACCGACCAAGGGCCTCCTCATCCGCTTTTGATAGTGTCCATGCTTCTGCGCCGTACAAGAGGACCGGGATGATAAGGGTCTTATATAGAGTCAACTTTGTCGTTCGGCAGAGGGCTCTATCACTTAATTGCCTCCAATTGCCGCCTTCATTTTATCACTGACTAAGTT
Organism: Eumerus sabulonum; assembly: GCA_951905685.1. Taxonomy (NCBI): domain Eukaryota; kingdom Metazoa; phylum Arthropoda; class Insecta; order Diptera; family Syrphidae; genus Eumerus; species Eumerus sabulonum. The sequence goes on along the minus strand of OX645060.1, from coordinate 162,711,031 downwards.
TAGTCGCTCCCGGACGAACTGGTGGATAGAGTTCAGCTGCTCCTTCTTTTCGGTTACGAAATCCACCGAACCGAACTTTAGTATCGATGGAAGTCGGAGATCAGTTCCAAAAATGGTGTTATCGCCGTTGAATTGTGCTGGATAAGTACACCATTAAGAAAAGGGGAAGATGTTCATCCCAGTCATTTTGATCTCCAACGACGACTTTTCTCAAGTATTCCTCGTTCGTCCGTGCCATCAGATTGTGGGTGTAATGGTTTTGTGCGTGTTTTTCGGATACCTAGCATGTCGCAGAGTTCTTTGAACACCAACGACTCGAAGTGCCTTCCTTGATCCGAGTGCAGTTCCAGCGGTACTCCATAACGCGCAACCCAGTTATTAATGAATGCATCCGAAATGGTTTTGGCTTCTTGGTTCGGTATGCAAAACATTTCAGGCCATTTGCTGACGTAATCGATCATCACCAGCACGTATTTGTTACCAGCGTTTCTCTTTGGGAATAGGCCTGCAATGTCCATGGTGATACGTTCGAACGGTGCTCAAACATTGTACTGCTGCATATTTCCTCAGGCTTTCCTCTATGGTCCCTTTGCCTTCGCACACAGTTCACGTTTTCCAATATTTTCTACAGTTTTGTTAGATGACCCCCACTTGGTCGCTCGTATTATTCTCGGATGACCTCGTTTCTTTGGAATTATCAGCAGATCGTTTACAACGTAACCCGTTCTCACTTTCTCAACTGCGGTAGAGGCAGTTCAGCTTTAAACTTTGCCATTGAGCCAAGTGAGCTTTTACGATTGGGTTTTCACTGGATATTTGCTTTCGTGTTGGTCGAAAATCTCGTTCTTGGTGATCGATGATGACTACCAGGCCGGCATCTTCTCGCTGCTTCTTTCCGATTTTCTCGACATTCCAGGAATCTTTTGGTAGCACATGGGAATGACGGATGTCGGTGACCTGTTCCTTGGTTTAAACGTCGCCAGGTCGCCTCGACAAGGCAGCTTCGTTTCCATGACTGTTTCTCTTCCGATGTTCGCGTACTGTCACCTGGTCTCTTTTTGGCGAATTAGACCTCGAACGCCTTCTCCACAGACGGCAGTTTCTCGCAATCTACGCGGAAATGAGCCACTCCTACTCGGCGTTGTTGTTCTGGAACTATCCTGGTCCTCAGAAATACGCCGCAATTTGATGGAGGGACGCTTTCTTCGCAGCAGTTTCTCGCAATGTGTCCCAGGTCGCGATGTAGCATTTCCGCCGCAATTTAATGAAGTGTCGGATTATCAAGAGCCGCTGTGCTGTCAACTTCCTTCTTGAAAGTTGTCTTTGACAGGAGAATCAAGCTTCGTTGCGTATCGGGGTCCCTTGGATGAGAGAATGCGTTTTAAGTTTTTCCACCACATCAATTGGAATATCCGCGTATGGCATCTTATTTTTCTTTGGTGGCGTTACAGCCCATGAAGGACCAGAGCCAAGCTTCTCTCAATCACCCATGTTGTGTGTGATTTATTTTTGACACAGGTGAAAGGGACTTACAGTTTACTGCCGATTATTGGGATCCGAACTCGCTCATCGTGCGCCAGAGTCCAACACACTAATCAGTGCGCCACGACGCCCACAAAATATGGCATAAGATGTCAGAAATATGAAAAGAAATTTTCTTCAGCAAACAACGTGTAATCATGACGAAGGATGTAACCTTACGTGCCCAATTCCTTTTTTGCAATAGCCCATACATTTGTACATAATTTAGACTCCACAGTAGTGCTGTAGCAAATCGTATGTATTAGTTACTGAGTAACGGGTACTCTAATTTGTACCAAGTAACGAAACGTTACTCCCAAATAAATGTCGTTACTAGCACGATTTCGTCACTTCTGTATTTGAGTATAACGAATAGTGCGGTAGCAAATCGTACAATCGTATGTATTCGTTACTGAGTAACGAAGTATCATTATCGATACGCTAACCATTCATGTACTTTGGGTATTTTGGTTATAATGGTATCTGGTATATCGTCGTCGATCGGTACGTATCATTCAAACTGCCTCATCTGACTTCTTCTGACTTATACTGTTTGATGTGGGTATCTGTTTTGAGTACTGATAGCAATACAATGTGTTTTGCGTCAAATGGTGTGTAGTATCGTCTCGTCATCGCTACCGGACTTGTTCTTCATTGTACTGTTTTTTGTGCATCTATGAAAGTAACGAGTAACGACATTTTTGTAACGAGTATTCAAAACAAAAGTAACGTATACATACGGGTATTCAATTTGAAGTTACTTTTACAGCTCTACTCCACAGACTTCTGACCAAGCTGATGTAACCGACCGAATGGCTCACTGACTCAGGCTAGTGGTTGAGCCTTCTCTTCCATTGAACAATCCTCTTTAATTGGCCGACGACTTCCTCATCCACTTTTGATAAGGTCTAAGTTTCTACGCTTCATCACATAAAAAATGTTTAAGCAAAATGTTGTGAATAGATTCATTCAAACTCGACGCGAACTGTAAGTGGTAGATTATTCCCCAAATGTTTCCCTTCCCACTTCTATGATGGTGGGTGATATCTGTAGCAGTTGAATGCTCCACAAAAAACAAATGCCCACCTGCGATTTTTAATGATTGTATTCGTAACTTATCGATTTTCTTATCACTTTTTTTTTGTTAGATCTACTGCCCATCGAAGTAGATCACCCAACATTTCGACTAAACGCTTGTTTTACATCTGCTCATAAATTCTTTAATTCACTGATTTTCCAATTGGTAACAAAAGTAGTATGGTCATAACTCAACGTGCCATATACTCCATAGAATTCACAGAAAATTTAATTTTATCTAAAACCAGCTGCTTGTGCTTAAAGTACATACGACAACACGTCGTCGTGGTTGTTCTAGTCATTGACGATTGTGTATTCAAAAGTTTGAAAATCGTCACTCGGAGCGTACCATTGTATCTAGGAATTGTGTCACGGTTTTTATGCTGCGCTCGATGGTGTTGGTGAACTATCAATAAATTCTTCTGTCATCGTGCGTGGACTAATGACTAGGTCATCAGCGGAACTGACTTAATTCAAATTCTGTAGAGTAAATACGTGTAGATGAACATCAATGGGTTTGTTTGTACTCCAAAGTGTATTGACTTGAGAGGTAGCGCCCATTTATCCAACTTTCAGATGTTTTGGTTGAGGAAAACCCTGTTTTCAAGAAATCTACGGAATTCCTTGAAGTCTTTGTACGTTGTAATGGTGTTCCAAATCAGACAGACGAGAGGAGCACTGAGTTATATAATTCGCTTTACACAAAAGCAGTATTTGTCCAAGGTCAATTTGATCGGCCGCAAGCGGTTCTATATACATACATATGGGACTCGTAGTTGTGACTTGTGCGATGAATGGTTGATTAAATATAGACATTTACGTGATTAAACCAGTTGTACTATCTGCCAAAAGTGAGGGAGGCGGAATTTCCGCTGCTATTTTGTGACACTTTAAGACTTATTTTTGGCCAATATTAAGGTGACTGCTACTACACGTTTCTGTCTTGTGACTACAATTTTGTTGCAAGAAGCCTACTCATTTCATTTTGATGAAAGGATATAGTGCATATCCTACAATAAGTTGTTGTTTTTGTTAAATGTCTTGCACACTACTAACTGGAATAGAATATTTTACATGACCTGCGTCAACAAGCAAGTTGCTTTCTTAAGGGAAAAATTAACTTACTCTTTGATAAGCACATTCAATTAAGAACTAAAACTCTAAACCATAGTTCTCCAAGCTGGATGAATAACAACATTAAAAGCTAAGAAGGACAGGGACTTAGCGTATCAGCGGTGGAAGAGATATAGGGTGGTTATTTTGCGTCCGAAATACCGAGAACTCAGGAATAAAGTGACCCAATCGAAAGAAATCCTTCTACGCAAATCGTCTCGACCCCACTGTGTCCGGAGAAAAACTATGGAAGAACCTACGCCAAATAGGCGTGATTAAGTCCCAGCCCAAGCCTATGGACGACCTTGACTGTGACACTCTTAGTTCCTTATTTACCTCAGCCTCCACCCCTAATGTCTTAAATCAAGTGTTATTGGAAGAAGAGGAAATACATGTTTCAGCAAGCTCGAGGCTACTTAACCACCATCTCTTAACCGAAGTTGAATTCGCAGTTCTTTTGATTAAGTCAAACGCGATTGGCTTAGACGGGGTCAATCGTAAATTTTTAAAAATAACACTTCTATTTACATTGCCTTTCATTACCCATATCTTCCACCGCATCATCACTACCTGTATTTTTCGCAGTAAATGGTAGGCTAAAATAGTTCGCCTACCTAAGAAACCAAATTGTAATCTCACCGATTATCGACCGATAGCGATCGTTCCCTATCATCTAAAGTTTTTATAAAAGCAATCTTACCCCAAATACATCTCTCCGCTGAAAGATTACTGCACGATAGCCAATCAGGTTTACGCCCCCAGCATAGCTGTAAAACTGCTCTGTTGTTTATCGTTGATGACATCAGGAAAAGTTTAGATAAAAAAGAGTTGACCATCCGTACGTTACTTGACTTCTCCAAGGGCTTTGAACCACAGTGAACCACACTATCTTGTGTAACAAGCTACTGAAAAATTTAAAATTTTCAAGGCGTTCCCCGAGGATTTCCGGTCCTTCTTGGTTGACAGACAACAGAAAGTAGTAATTGGCGATAAAATGTCGGACCTTCTTTCCACGCATGCCGGTGTGCCACAATATTCTATTCTAGGTTCGGTTTTATTCCTGCTGTATGTTATGGAATTACCCAATATTGTCAAACATTGTCGGGTACACATGTACGCAGATGATGTGTAGTTACAAATATCCTTTCCATTTTACTCGGCAGTAGCATTCGTTGCCAAAATGAATGAAGACCTCCAAGGTATCCTTGAATGGACCCAAGCCAATACCCTTTGCCTCAATCCCAGTAAATCGAAGTCACTGGTTATATACCGAAATCTGGTGGACACCTCTATTCTGCCGGCTATCAAACTGGGTCAATATAATATCGATTTTGTTGAGAGTGCGAGGAATCTAGGACTATTTTTCAACCGCACTCTTACATGGGACGATCACGTCAACGCCAGCATCGGAAAGGTGTACGGCAGGCTGCGAACTCTCTAGGCATCACAGCACTACATCTCTGTAAAAACTAAAATGATTATCGACTCTGCTGCTTCCAAGTCTTACATACATATGGACATTTTTCGCAACTTCGATTTCAGATCTAAACGAAAACTTAATGTGACTTTTAACAGCATTGCGCGATTGATTTTTAACATCCATAGGCACGAGTTTAAGCTTCCGAGAAATAAGCGAACGCCTCATAACAATCCGCATCAAAGCTAAATTTGGAAGCATTAGCTTAATATGCGCTCACGCCCCAACGGAAGAAAAGACGATCGAGTCAAAGAAGAATTCTACAATCTCCTAGACAGAACATATGCCCCAGCTACAACACAAAAATAGTCCTAGGAGATTTTAATGCAAAACTGGGCAAAGAGGACATATTTGAGTCGATCGTAGGAAAGCATAGCCTCCATAACACCACATCCGACAACGGACTTAGGCTAATCGATTTCCTAGCGGGGTGTAACCTCCTTGTAGCAAGCACGCGATTCCCCCATCTCAACATCCACAAGGGTACCTGGCGGTCTTTTGATCAATCGACCACCAACCAGGTTGATCACATTGCGATCTCATATTCGTATTCTCGATGTACGAACCTTCCGAGGGGCCACCATCGAGTCGGACCACTACCTTGTCGTAGCCAAGGTACGAATAAGGATATCAAGAATGCTTAGGTGTCGAGTAGGACTACGTAAGTTTGACGTCGGAAAGCTACTGTCGCAAGAGACTGCCAGAATCTTTGCCGATCGTGTCTCCCCCAAGCTCTCTCAAAATCCGCCAACAGCAGCATAAACAGTAGAGCAGGAATGGGCGCATTGCCAGAACGCCGTCAGAGACGCAGCCTCAGAGGTGCTGGGTTTCAAACTGCCTAGAAACCCCTGGTTCGATAAACAATGCGAACCAGCCCATGCAGCAAAACAAGAGGCATATAAAGCTATGCTGCAACGACGGACGAGAGCTGCTCGCGAAATCTATGAGCAGAAGAAAAGAGAGGAACACGCGCTTTTCAGACGAAAGAAGAGAGAGCACGGAAAGCGTGAGATCGAGGAGAAGGAGAGATGCTTCCACAGGAATGACGCCCGTAAGTTTTACAATAATGTAAAACGAACATGCCACGTCTACAAAACCAGAGCGGCGGCCTGCAGGGATGAAATCTGAGAACAGGAAGTAGAGTGCCGTCGATGCTGAGGATGTGGAAAGACCACTTCTGCAGACTGTATAACGGCGATGATAGACAAGATACCGCTGTCCGGCAGAACGAGCCATTCGTAATGGACGACGATGAAACAGAATTCAGTCCACCCGACCTAGACGAAGTCAAAGAAGCGATATCAAGACTTAAGTCTAATAAACCGCGGGCGCAGACCACCTGTCTGCTGTCTGCCTGTCTGCTGAGCTTCTTATGGCGGCTGGAGATGAGCTGGTAAGGTGCATGCACCATCCCATTTGCAAGGTATGGTCGGAGGATAGCATGCTCGACGAATGGAATCTCAGCATCGTTTGCCCGGTCCATAAGAAAGGAGACCCTTTAACTGCGCCAACTATAGGGAAATAAGTGTCATTAACATCGCATATAAGATCTTCTCTGCCGTATTGTGTGAACGCCTGAAACCGTTTGTGAATAACCTGATCGGCTCTCATCAGTGTGGTTTAAGGCCAGGTAAATCCACAATGGAGCAAATATTTACGCTACAGCAGATGTTTGAGAAGACCCAGGAATACCAAATCGACACTCACCACCTCTTCGTTGATTTCAAGACTGCATATGACAGGGTGTATAGAGATGAGCTATACAAAGCCATCCCTGCAAAACTCGTCCGACTGTGCAGGATGACAATGGAGAATTCTCGCTGCTCCATTAAGGTCGGTAATGAGCAAACCGAGACCTTTGATGTTAAAAAAGGATTTAGGCAAGGTGACGCGCTGTCATGCAACTTTTTCAAAATCATGCTTGAAAAGATCGTGCAAGAGTCACTGGCCAACACAAGAGGTACGATTTCAAGTCTACGCAATTGCTTGCGTACGCCGACGACATTGACGTGATTGGACGGACACAGCGAGACGTCAATGAGGCCTTTGTAAGCATTGAGGTAGAAGCGGTTAAGATGGGTCTCACGGTTAATGAGGGTAAAACCAAATGTCTGCTTTCATCTAAAAGAGACGGACAACACTGACGTATTGGCCAGAACGTCACCATGGGCGGATTTAACTTTGAAGTGGCCAAGGAATTCGTCTACCTTGGCTAACTGATGACCAGCGACAACAACACCAGCGCTGAGATAAGACGCAGAATCACTCTTGCCAACCGCTGTTTCTTTGGGCTCAAGAGGCAATTGAGAAGTAGAGCCTTCTCTCGGAAAACCAAGGTGACACTATATGAGACCTTAATCATCCCAGTCCTCCTTTACGGCGCAGAGGCTTGAACCTTAACAAAAGCGGATGAAGATGCCCTTGGTCGTTTCGAGAGGGAAATTCTGCGCACTATCTACGGTCCCGTTTGTTCAAACGGTGTATGGAGGAGAAAATATAACGAAGAACTGTACGGGTTGTACAGCGACATCGGCCTGGTACGACGTCTACGAATACAGCGTCTAAGGTGGCTAGGCCAATTAGAGCGCAAGGAAAACACAGCTCCGACCCGAAGAGTCTTCGAATCCAACCCGGGAGGAAGGCGCGGCAGAGGACGGCCGCATCAGCGGTGGCGCACGCAGGTGAAAGGGGACCTTATCCAACTGGGCGTGCGACGCTGGAAACAGCTGGCCAAAGACCGTGCCAGCTGGAGACGCTTGTTAGTTGAGGCCCAGGTTCACCACGAACTGTAGCGCCACCTAAATAAATAAGTAAAGCACGAGCATACATATCTCCAGCTGTTCAAAGATCATTTTTGGCTGCACATTTGACAACATCCTCATTTACCACACCCTGACTTGCCTTTATAATTGCCTAATTATCTCCTTAATAAGTTGACTTTCCCATTATCTGAACGAACGAACACACTCATTCAACCTAGATACATGTGTTTAAATCTGAAAGACAATTTTTTGATCATTCTACACGCCTTTGGAACTCTCTCCCCATTGCATTGAGAAGAATCAGAAATTCAAAGCAATTCAAAACCGAACTACTTGAATATTTGGCTAATGATCATAATCTATTCACCACCTCTTAGTAAACTTATCTATTTCATATCTTTCTTTTCATATTTCCTTCCTTGTTGCTTTATTGTTTCCTCCTATAACTCTTTGTCCAGATCTTAAACTATTTTGTATATGCATCTTTTAATCTTACACAAATTTATAAGATTCTCATATTAGTGTGTCAGAATATTATTATCGCAAATAAATAGTAAATAGTAAATAATAAGTAATAACCTGAGTGAATTTATTGTTGGGAATTGATGATTTCTTATCCCGAAAGTCGGTCCTAGTGAGACAATATATCATCAATCAAGCAAAACGATGAACACCATTTTATTCCAATAAAAAAAAAAAAAAAAAATAAAAACGCTGGCCGGAGGTATGTAGCATTTTAAAAAATGCTGCAAGAAAGGATAAGTCCAATGGAGCATTGCCAATGAAAGTGACATTGATAAACTAAAACACGAATTGAACCTGGGTATTAAACTGTAATGAGTTAAGCATTAAACCCATTTCCCAACCTATCCCGCATGTAAACAAACAATCAATAAGGCTTTTAGGCGTGGTGTAGTTGCAATACTGCCCTTATACATACATATATATACAACGCGAGATTAGGACTATCGCAAAATAATTTTACAAGTGGGCCTGCACTATCGATTATAAATGCAGCTCGAACCTCTAAAGACAAACTATGCGATACTAAAGGTTCTAAAAATTTGGAATTTGCTGATGCGTATGACTGCATGATCCTCAATGGTAGCTGTAGATGGGGAATGTACTTTCATCCGGGGAACGTCATTCTCCGTTATAGATTATTGTTTAATGTCCGAAAATTGGAGCTCAATTGTCAGTGATTTTTCCATTGCCGCGCAAACATTTTCCGACCATATGCCCTTAGAAATTTCATGCGCTATTAGGAAAGTAGGAGTAATGGCTAACTCAAGACAACTGTCTCTTCTCCCGAAGTTGACTTGGAATGACCGTTTTCTTTCCTCTTACCAAAATAATTGAAACTCCAAGCTTCTGAGTCTGAGGGATCAAAATATAACACCCAACATCGACGTTGTAACCCAAATTATTAAATGTTCTGTGCCGACTAGCGCTAATACAAGACGTTTTTTAGTAAGAAAGCAGATGTGGTTCGATAGTGACTGTCTGAAAGCAAGAAAAAGGTAATTTGCTCTACTAAGACACCTAAGGAAAGTAAATTCCATCTGCTCCAAAGAACTCTATGCAGAAGCAAACAAATACTTCAAACGCTTTTGTCTTGAAAAACGGAAACAATTCAACCAACAAATCATCGCAGTTCTTAACTCGTCAAAGTCTGCAGGTGAATACTGGAAAGCGGCTAAATTTGTAGCTGGAAGAACCAACATGATCTCAACGACTTTGCAAGTGTCAGAGCTGAGGGAGCATTTTAGAATACTACTCAACTCTCCCCAGTTTTCCCCGTTACCGCAATATGCAGCGGCATTCTTTGCGGACGAACTCTTGGATGCACTCTAAAGCAAAGAAAGCTCCAGGTGATGATCGGATCCCTTTTGCATTCTACAAGAACAGTTCTACTGACTTACTCGCTGCACTTACAAGAGAATTTAATAGAATTTTTGAAACAGCCAGTATGCCAGATAGCTTTAAAAGGACGATAATCTTCCCACTGCATAAAAAAGGCGAGCTGGATAATCCTGCTAACTACAGAGGCCTTTCTTTTTTAAACACGTCGGTTAAACTATTCAGTGCTATAATTTTTAAGAGGCTTACGCAATGGATAGCAAACAACAACATTTTTAATGAATATCAGGCAGGCTTCAGGAAGCATTATTCAACATTGGACCACATCTTTACCCTTACCAGCATTGCGGAGTTTTTTAAGAAAAGTCATAAAAAGCTATATGTTTTCTTTGTTGACTTCAGCTCTCTTCTACAAGCTGTATAGTTTAGGTTTGTCGAGCAAAGTAATAAACGTACTGAAAGCGATGTATAGAAATAACGTGGCGTATGTTTGGAATGGAGAGTTTGTTTCGGAAGAATTTGAAACGCAAATGGGAGTTAAGCAAGGATGCATCTTAAGCTCTTTACTTTTCGTCTTATTTGTAAATGATACCTGCGCTAAAGTTTGCAGACGATTAAGTGTTCCTGTCGGAGTCAATAGAAGGAATGCAGCTGGTGATGAACCGTCTTGAAAACTACTGCAATCAATGGAACCAGACAGTGAATCTATCGAAATCAAAGGTGATGATTTATAGGAATGTCGGTGGAAGATACTCTCGCAACGAAAAGTGGTACTATCGGGGCGAGAGCGTTGGAATAGTGAAAGAGTACAAGTATTTAGGTATGATAATTACATCTTACCTCAGTATGAAAAGGCATTTCGTGTGCCAACTAGCAGCAGCTAAAAGAGCTATTTCATTAGTTTGGGGGCGTTGCATTGATATTAAGGTAATCGACCACACATCGAAAATCAATCTGTTTCGCGCAACTGCTTCGTCTATACTGCTGTATGTGTATGTGTATGTATGTTGGCGTTACAGCCCAAGAAGGGACCAGAGCCGAGCTTCTCTCAATCATCCAGGTTGTGTGTGATTTAATTTTCCCATAAGTGAAAGAACCAACAGTTTATTGCCGGTTCCGAACGGCGAATTTCGAGAAGCTTTTCATGACAATTTTACTACAGGGGGCTTTGTCAGAACCCCGCTGAAGAGAAATACCGTGAAAACACGTTCGATGACATGGCTGCGTCGGGATTCGATCCCGTGTCATCGACGTCAGAGGCCAACACACTACCCACTGCGCGACGGTGCTCTCTCTATACTGCTGTACGGGGCCCAAATTTGGGGTCATTCCCTTTTCGAGGAAGTAGAGAAATTCCTTAGATACTTTCTAAAAAGAGTTTTTCGGCTCCCAATATGTACACCAAACTATATGCTGCATCTTGAAACTGGAGTCCCACCCCTTTTTCTAAATACTCTTAAACTGCACGCGGACTATATTATGAAAGTGGTGGAGATGGAAGAAAGCAGATTGCCGAGGATTGTACTGAACCACATAATATCGTCGTGCGGGCCCCTGTTTTTAAAGTGGAAGGAGTTGGCAGCAAATGATGGCGTAAATCTGGATATTTCTGTTGATATGCAAAAACCATCGGTAAAATCCATGTTCGTCAATGTTTTCAAAAAAGCAGGCAATGCCTTATATGACGCATTTGTAGTTGAAGCCCTCTCATCACAACAGAGGCTGATCTACAATAGATTGAATTACAATCCCATTGGATGCGCCTCTACGTACTGCAAAGGATAAGCACAATATTTAAACTTCGAGGGGAACCATAAATCGTTATTTTATGCCACATCGACCTGATCTTCCTATCATATGTGACCTGTGCAACCTTAAAGAAAGGGAGGCCGTATACCTTTTTATCGGAAGATGTCCCATTCTGGGGGAATTTCGCGTGAGATACTTCGGAGTCACTTTCCTGGGACTTTGATGAGGTTATCAACATACTAAACGGGAGACAGGGGTGGGAAGTTTTATACAGCTACACTACAGCAGCCATACGCGACAGATTGCTTATATACCTTAAATTATATTAGAGAATTGTCAACCTGGTAGACGGCATAAAGCCAAACCATAAACGACTTTGTTATCAAAATAAAAGAAATATGTATTATATGAAATAAATGAAGTCACTTAACTAACTAACTAACTACATACGTATACATATGTACATATATGTATATATACATTTGGAGATGTTCCTTTGACTTTTTCATGGTACTTGATCACATCTGTTCTAGCAGGCTTAAATCGTTCAGCCTATCTAAAGAAAGGATCCAATAGTCAGTGTTGAGAGCAATTGAGACTAGTTCGCTCCCCATATAATTATATGTATGTATGTACATTATATCAATCAAGTGCCCACGATTTCCGGCAAAACCTTATGACGAACTACGCTATTGTAATTGAAGATTAGAATGAGCAAACATTTCATATTTGACCAAACTTGGCGAACGGTTTCGTCAAGTCTGTTTCGTCATTTATGACATTCCGACAGTTCTTGAGCGATTTAGCAGTTTAGAAATAAATTTCGTTCATGCCCAAAATATCTGAAGAACTTTCATCACATTAGCCACTAACTGATGTCATATTCTCAGCAACTTCTCTGATAGTGATTTGACACTTCGGTGTGGCAATTAAGTTCCAACAATTTAGTCAGGGCTCGAGAACTGGCACCACTGCGTCCACAAAGGGGGGGTCCTTTTTTTTGACGTGACAACGTCTATTAAATCGGTTAGCGCTGAAATATGGGATGCCGAAACGCAAAAAACTCAGAAAAATGTAGACTAACCGTGTGAGTAGGCGTGGCCTAGCGAGAATGTAGTAGTGAGCTCGCGCGAGAATTATCAACATGTCAGATAAACAAAATTCGGCGTCGTTTAGTGGAATTAAATAAAATAAAATCATATCATAGACCTATTGTTAATAGAATATTAGAAATAAAGAACCCTTAAACGTTTGAGTATAAAATTGTCTTATTCAATTAATTACATGTATAATACTGTAATATGAAAATAAAACACTGAAATCAATAAAAAAATTATATGTAATTGTTGAATATATAATATTTATACCTCATTCATAAAATCGTATAATAGACGTTGTCACGAAATAATGGATTTGGCTATTAACAGCCAATCTAATAACAGTTTTTTCAGTTTGCATCCAATGCTGGCGTCGACAACATGTTCTGTTTGCGGGTTGTGCGTATTTTTCGAAAAAAAATTAGCAAAAAAAAAAAAAAGAAAGACTTCAAGCAACGTGTTGTTACTACATTTTTATGGAATCTGGTCAAAAACCTTTGAAAAGCCTCAGGAAATCGCAAGTGCTTTATGGAAACGAGTATAAGTCGAAAAAACGTACATACATACATATGTCTGAAAAACTATCCACGTGAAGGTGAATATGTTTCTACCAGAAAGTGACTTAATCGTTTTATGTTGTCGCCCTGAAGAGGCTGCGAGTATGACATTCCTCACTGAATGTGCAAGGATTTTTGGCGTCCACCCTATAGCTTCGATATTGCCCCTGCGACTTTCTTTTATTCCCCAAGCAGAACTCACACGCCAAGGGATGGCGAGGCTGTAACCATGGTTCCGAATGAGTTAACTTCAGAGGATTATCAACTTACCTACCTAAAAATAGCCTTCTATTCTTGGCGGTTCCGGGCACGCTGCTTCCAGGCCAAACTTTCTTGCCCACCAAGCGTTGGTGTCCAACGCTCGATGTGGCCGAGCTATTGTAGTCGATGGATTTTTGCCTTCCGGACTTTATCCGCATCTTTGTACAGCTCATAGAGTTCGCGGTTATGTCTTCTCCTCCATTCGCCTTTCAGGCAGACAGGACCAAATATCCGTCGCAGAATTCTTCTTTCGAAGGAGCCAAGGATCAGCTCTATTGTCTACCTTTCAGTTCCCTATAGCACGACTGGCAGGATAAGAGTTTAGTAGAACATAACCTTGGCTCTTCGGGACAGGAGTTTAGATTCTACCTGTTTTGACAAGCCGAAATAGCAGCGGTTACCGAGGATGATTCTGCCTCGGATCTCCACTGTGATATCATGTTTGCCCCGAGGTATGGGCATTCCTTCACCATCTCAAGCCTATAGCTGCTGATCGTTATGCTTGTCCTAGGTGACCGCTTTTTTGTTGATATAATATATTTCGTCTTCTCCTCATTCACGTGAAAGCCAGCTTGTTTCGCCTGATCTTCAATCTCCGTGAACGTTTCCATGCTAGGAACTTGCGAAAATATCAATATCGTTTGCGTAGCCAAGCAACTGGACCGATTTGTGAAAGCTAGTGCCTTCCGTGCTGACGTTGGGCCGCCGAACTATTTGTTCCAACACAAGATTGGAGAAGTCGCATGACAGCGCATCTGCTTGCCGAAATCCGGAGCAGGTTTCAAAAGGCTCGGAGGTTCTGGAGCCGAACTGCACGGTGTTCGTTAGTGTGGTTCGACACATCCGGATCAGTTTTTCCGGGATCCCGCATTCGGCCATCGCGTTAAATAAGACACTGCGATAAATGCTGTCATATACAGCTTTAAAATCGCTAAAGAGCTGGTGAGTATCGATTTGAAACTGTCTGATCTTCTCCAGGATTTGTCGCAGCGTGCAGATTTCGTCTAACGTGCGGGCCGAAGGCCGCACTGGTTTGTGTTGATTAGTGCGGTTCAGAACGGTCTTGAACGAAAAAGCCTGGGTAAAGCAGCACAAGCTTGCAAATAAGAAAAATACATCAATCACTCACGTAGGAATAAAAAGCAATGATGCTGCCATAGTTTAATCTCGTTTATGGAGCAATGAACTCTAAATAGAAAATAGTATGTTTATGGAATCATAAAATTACATAATGCGGGTTATTTATTTTAACTTGAAAAGATGTTGCGTTTGTAGTGCCTGAGATTGCTTTATGCCCCAGATTACCTTCGCACACATTCCAGATAAGAGCACGTTTTCGAATACTTCCTGTTCGTATTTTCGTTATCTTACAAATAAACCAAAAACGTAACATTGCTTACATTAAAGATACATATGTACATATGTTAAGATGTGTTCAGTAACTTTTTTTTTTTTTCTTCTTCTTCTTAACGACAGTTCGGGGTGAACCTGGGCCTCAACCAACCCCTCAACCCCTCCAACTAGCACGATCTTTTGCCAGCCTTTTCCATTGCCGCACACCCAGTTGGCTGCGGTCCTCTTCCACCAGTGTGCACCATCTTAAGTGCGGCCGTTCTCTGTTTCTTCATCCCTCGGGGTTGAATTAAAAGACTCTCCGGGCTGGAGCTGTTGTGTCCATTCGCTCTACATGGCCCAGCCATTTTAGACGTTGAATCCGTAGACGCCTGAGTAGACTCATGTCGCTGTAAAGCCGGTAAAGTTCGTGGTTGAATCTTTTCTCCCATCTCCCGTCTGTGTTTTCTCGAACCGACCAAAAGCCTCCTCATCAGCTTTTGATAGTGTCCATGCTTCTGCGCCGTATAGCAGGACCGGGATGATAAGGGTCTCATATAGAGTCAACTTCGTCGTTTGGGAGAGGGCTCTATTACCTAATTGCCTCCTGAGCCAGAAGAAACAGCGATTGGCAAGAGTGATTCTGTGTTTGATTTCGGAACTGAACGACATCAGTTCCAGGACACTGCAGAGCAAAGGTGGACGAAATCCTTAACTACCTCGAACGTATATCTGCCAATACAAACGTTCTGGCCAAGACGTCGGTGGTGAGCGTCCTTTTTTGATGACAGCATATATTTAGTTTCGCCCTCGTTTACCGCCAAACCAATTTTCGCCGCCTCCATCTCAATACTCGCAAACGCCTCATTGACATCTCGCTGAGATCTACCTATTATGTCGATATCGTCAGCGTGTGCAAGGAGTTGCGAGGATTTGAAATAGATTGTGCCTCTTGTATTGGCCAGTGATTTTTGCACAATCATTTCCAATATGATGTTGAAGAAATCACACGACAGCGCATCGTCCTGCCTAAATCCTTTTTTGACATCAAAACTATCGGTAAGGTGTTCACCGATTCGGATGGAGCAACGAGCATTCTCCAAAGTCATTTTTTTTTGTTGTGGAATAATGAAGAGGATGAATAGCCTACATAATAATGCTTGCAGTTTTGCTTTAAGCACATGCCTCTATCTTGAATTTATTGACAATCCATTGAGATAACAAATCTCAATAACGAAATGTGTTACGAAACAATCTCATAAAAGTAGAACTACATCCATACAGCATCTATTATACATGTATTCATCATTTCGTATTCAATTGAAGTCATTATTCACCCTTTCTTTAATCACACAACCATATCTACCTACGTATATAATGCTAAGCGTATGATATTGTGCATTATTTGGATTATATACTCACTGACAGGTACGAGTAACTTGTACATAGTGTTACAACATATTTATTATTATTAGTTTTCGTTAATAAATCGCGAATATTATCACTTTAACGAAGTCATACAGAAAAAGTAAACTAAATTAACCCTGGCAACTTGTGGAATAGTGAGGTTTTAATGGAGTTTTTCCTATACATAGGATTAAATCTAACTTTGTCATCGTGGAGTTTAACATTTTTAGTGCCAACCGTGCTCGCAATATTTTCTCATACGAGAGCTATTTGTGTTGATAAAATCAGTGTAAACGCTGCTAAAGGCTGCCCTTAAGGGGGGGTTCTCTCACCCCTCCTTTTTTTTTCAATAATTTGCGCGCACTCAAGGTCTAATCACCTTATTATGTCGGCGACACAGTGCGCGCAGAAGGTAGAAAGGAAGAGGGATAGAGGATATGCCGATGGACATTGATCTTAAATGCTTGCATGTTACATTGAGGGGGGAAAACCGAATCCGGCAGGGAGTTCCAAATTCGTGTGGTTCGGTTAATGAGAGATTCTCTATATTTGACGGTACGTCCGAAAGCGGGCTTCAGGGTATATTGGTGAGCATTCCTAGAGAGACGTGTGTTGCGGGGGAAATTTTGAAGGGGCGGAATGCAACTGGCTATTTCATCAGCTCATTTTTGATGGAAGTAAAGCTCCAGCGGATAGCAGAAGCCTTCAACAAAAAAGCCTTCAACGATAAAACAGGGAGAGACAGGTAACATTCTTGCGGTGTTCCAGCGAGTTTGATGTTTTGGTAATGCTAGAGTTACCTATCAGTTTTATCGCGCGTTTTTGTATTCTGTCTGAGAGCATCGTTGTGAACTGGGTAGTGAGGCTTCTGACGCCGATGACACGTGATCGAATCCTGACACATCCATGTCATCGAACGTGTTTCTCCTCAGCGGGGTTCTGACAAAACCCCCTGTAATAGTAAAATTGTCATGAAAAGCTTCTCGAAATTCGCCGTTCGGAACCGGCAATAAACTGTAGTTCTCTTTCACCTATGGGAAAATGAAATCACACACAACATGGGTGATTGAGAGAAGCTCGGCATTATGTATTCTATCTAGTAGGTGCAAGAAGAAGAGGTCTTGGTGCTTCCAACCAAGAACCAGACATGAGCGTTAAACTCTAATTTGGGGCGAATGAACGCCTTATAGATTGTAGCCAGATCTAAGGGTGGCATCTGTATAAGAAGCCTAGGCATTTCGCAGCATTCTTGGCGACACTGAATATGTCGTCGCTCCAATTAAGATTTTGAGTAACACACATACCCAGGATGGAAAGCTTTTTGGTTTCTGAAATGCAAGTGCCATTCATGGATAATTGCTGCGGATTAGTTATACGCTTTAACGACAAGAGATGGCATTGTGTTTTGAATGCATTGAATTCCACTCTATTGTTTTTACCCCATTGGATGATGCTGTCGATATCGGAATTTAATGAGCTCAACATACGTTGTCGCTCACTATCTACAACCGAAGTGCAGGGTCGTGAACTAGTGAACGAATATGAGAAGCTGAGGGTACTGTCGCCAGCGAAGGAGTGAATTGGATTAAAAGTAACAGACAATAGATCATTTATAAAAATAAGAAAGAGCGTTGGAGACAAAATGGAGCCCTGGGGAACACCAGCATTTACAAAGTGAGTATCAGACTTGAATCCGTCCGAAACAACTTCAATTTAACGATTCGAAAGGTATCTTCTAATCCAATGAAGAAGAGACTCATCGATCCCAAAAGCACGCATTTTCGACAATAAGGCTTCATGCCAAACCCTGTCAAATGCTTTCGAAATATCCAGTGCAACAATTTTGCTTTCACCTGCTTGGTGAAGCGTGTGATTCCACTTTTCGGCGAGATATGCCATCAAATCACCAGTGGATCTTTTGCTGCGGAAACCGTTATGACGGTCATTGAGGAGTTTCCGTAGTTCAAGATATTTCATAAATCCTATAGTCCATCGTTGTCAATCAACTGATTAACATACTCAGCAACAATGGTTTCTATGTCCAAGGCTATGCCGACGGCATAGTGATCCTAATCAGAACCAAATTCGACGACACAATCTCGGAACTCCTCCAAATGGCACTCAACCTTCTTGCGAACTGGTGCATAAGGGTTGCACTAAATGTCAACCCCAGTAAAAGCACTATAGCCTTCATCAAAAGCAGGAACAGGCATAAACTCACCAAACCTACTCTCTTTGGTGAAGCGATAGAGTTCTCAAAATAAGTCAAATACCCTAGGGGTAACTCTAGACGAAAAGCTCACTTGGAACTCTCACATTACAAGGATCATTGCGAAAACGAGTATCTCTCTATGGACCAGCAAAAGTTTCATTGGCAATTGGGGCAGTAATCCCAAAATATCCCGCTGGCTATATACAGCCATCACCAGACCAATTCTTACATACGCTACGCCCGTCTGATGGTACAAAACAAATATCAGTACAAGCCAAGCTCAACAAACTGCAAAGACTAGCTTGTATCTGAAGGGGCTCCGTGGCGTAGTGGTTAGAGTGTTGGACTCTGACGCACGATGAGCGAGTTCGGATCTCGATAACACCAACGCCATCGTATGTTTATTTCGCGGCGTCCTCCTCGGCGGGTTAAAATCAAAACCCGCCGCAGTATACTTGCCATAAAAAAGCTTCTCGACTCAAGCCGTTCGGAATCGGCATTCAACTGTACAAAAAATAAATCACACACAGCATGGGTGATTGAGAGAAGCTTGGCTCTGGCCCTTCACGGGCTGTAACGCCACCAAAGCAAGCAAAGCATCTTAAAACTTAAATAGTTACCCCTCTATCATTGTCTTTGCAACGAATTATGATTCAGCTTTTAGATGTGACGATCAGTTGCACGAAACTTGACTTAAGACAATTAAACTGACCTGACCAATTTCTTAATTTTCTTAATTGAGTAAGCTGTCTGGACTGTTAGAAAGATTCATGTCTTTTAATCTGTTCCAACTATATCAATATCAGATATCTATATTGGAGTCAAAATATGACTACGTACCTACTGTAAGTCATGCTTCGAAAAAATTAGATTTGTTTAGATGGGATGAGCTATCCTTGGTTGCTGATGTTTATAGTGTCAACCCGGGAATGATTTATCTCTAAGGAAAAGCTTTTACTTATTACTCTAGTTCGAAATATACTGTAGTGATCTAGTGGCTTGAAGAAGACTCTTAACTTTCAGCCTTTCTTAACTTTCTCCATTGAGGAGAATTCACGACAAAGGTAGCGTTGTTCGACCGTTTTCTTAGGGTTCCGTACCCAAAGGTAAAACGGAACCCTATTCCTAAGACTTCGCTGTCCGCCCGTCCGTCAGTCCGTCTGTCACCAGGCTGTATCTCATGAACCGTGATAGTTAGTCAGTTGAAATTTTCACAGATGATGTATTTCTGTTGCCGCTACCACGACAAATACTAAAAACAGAACAAAATGAATATTTAAAGGGGGCTCCCATACAACAGACATGATTTTCATCCAAAAAATCCCCTTGGTCACATACTGAACTAAGGTTAGTCGACAATATCCCACAACCAGTAGCAAACTTCCCAGTTTTGATCTCTTTTGTGTCTTTGATGAATTAATCCCAGCTGCAAACCTTTTTCCTATATTTCCCATTATTACTATTCACCTTTTCATATCTTTCCTGTCAAATGAGATAATTAATTTGAATTCAATGGATATACAGATGGTACGGAACCCTTTGTGGGCGAGTCCGACTCGCACTTGGCCGGTTTTTTTTCCCTGAAATGATTGAGGGGTATGAGGTAACAAGTTCATAATGTATGCGTGGCCGCACTGGCTGTATTATGTTTGTAAAATGGAGCAACATAGTACCCAGAGCCAATCTCTGAATATGTTTCAAGAAACCACAGCAGATTCTACATTAAAAAGAATTTACCAGACAGAAAAGGAGAATGGGCCAACCTCCAAAAAAACAAAAATGAGGTCTACAGGATAAGTTCTCTTAACATGACAGTACGCTTATGTACATACATATATCATTTTCTATCCAGTGAAAATGAAAAGATAAGCTAAGCTAGAGGGTAATTCATTTCATTTATCCAACCTTAATTTAAATTCTTTCAAATCGTTTTCACATAAACACGCCAATAAGCTTTACGTGAAATTGTGAAAAGCACACTACTCCTTATTGTTAAAAAAAAGAACTGTTAGAATAAAGATAAATATCCCATTCTGAGATACATACCGTTGCGTAAGAACATAGATACGAAGCATGTCATAATTCAGATCTTTTACGGGCGATGACAAGCCACCTTCACCAACCACCATCAGATACACATTAGACAAGTAATGAAAACAAAACATCCGCAGAAGTCATATCTCTCCTGACATCACCTTATCCACTAATGGCTGATTGACTTCCAGATCGTGAACATTTCTCTCAAATGTTAATTTGTTAACGAAGTACTCGTTTGCTCGGTGTCCAAAGTCTGTCGTGTCATCGGTGATAAAGAAATAACCACAATACTACTATGAAGATAAAACGAAGAGCGAAGCTCGTAGTGAACGAAATTTTGCTATAAATACTCCCTGAATTGTTGATTCCCCATATTGGGGTTGACATGGCATTCGGATTGAATAGAACCTGCAGCCATTCCGCATAAAAATGAATGCTCGAGAAGATTAGATTAGTACCCCGGGTGTACTAATAGTTGTGGGTGATGCGAAATGCTTGTTTGGTTTCTCTCTTTCGCTCTCTGTTCCGAATTGATATGACATAACCGAGGGCGTCAACACCGTTAAACACCGTGGGTGATTTTGTTTTGATTGATAAAGTAGAGCCCTAGTATGCTCATCAATCGACATACATGATCAATTGCAATGTATGGTATTCGTGTGTCGTCATAGAAAACGTGGTTAAAACAAATATTTCTTACTGTACCGAATGGTTCTATGTAGTACTTAACCTAGAGTGAAGGTTCACCCTATCGTCAAAAAATGTATCTGTTACCTTACTTTTTGCCGGCTAGGTAAAAAAAAAAAAAAAAAACAGGAATCCGTAGGAAAGACACGGTCAAAGTCTCCCAGCCCGTGATGTGCTGAAAAACAGGTTCTCTCTTTTCCCATGCATACTACGCGACAAAACAATCGATAATTATTCACGAGGTCAGTGTTAGTTGGAACCAAAACAGAACCTGCTTATCGCACGTATTCGTGTTCATATTCGCTATGTATATCGTATTAGTCCAAAGCATTTTTAAATCTTGTTGTCAATGGGTCAGAGGAAGTTTGATCTGTGTTACATCAGCCTCGACATTGAGAGTTATCCAACATTGTAAACTTAACATCATAGTCTTTACATTTTTATTGGTTTCTCTATTTTGTTGTACCCTTGAATACGGAAGTAGCTGGTGAAGAGAAATGACATCATGGAGATTCGAGAGTGGAAACGTTTGGAATGGTAGGCGATAGTGGAATTTACTTTTTGGTCTGAAATTAGTGGAAGCGAGAATACTCTTATGAAGCTTTTTTAACGAATCACTGAAACGGGGGTAATGTGATAAACTCGTAGGCCGAGTCAGATATGATTGGTACGTGGTTTGGCCGCCCTAATTTAGTTTTTGAATATTTTTTTTTTTTTTTTTTGATAGATGCTTTACGGTTCAGATGTTATTTTTATTTCATTTTAATTTAGTATCTTATGTTGATGTGATTTATTTTATATTTTAAATACATATATGACTTCATACTATCCTGTTATTATCAAAAACATAAAAAATTACGTTAGCCGAGAAGTACCCAATATTCCCCATTTCGTTTTTGTTTTTTCAATTTTAAACTAAATTCAATTAATTGGAAAAAAGTCTTCATATGTATACACTCGTGCTCAAAATAATAAATACACATGTGGCGAGCAAAACTGAATATCAAAACCGGAAAACAAATGATATTATCTTATTTATAGTAGATAGTGGAGTATCTTAATTTATTTAGATTTATTTACTTAGTACACTTTAGTAACTATGTTTTGTAGTAAAAACGTAATTAAATTTTTATAAGTATAACACTAACAAAAACAGATTTAGTTTACAGTTAAAAGTATTCACTTTTCTTCATCTTTGGTGGCGTTACAGCCCATGAAGGACCAGAGCCAAGCTTCTCTCAATCACCCATATTGTGTGTGATTTATTTCCCACACAGGTGAAAGGGACCTACAGTTTAATGCGGATTCCGAACAGCGTGAGTCGAGAAGCTTTTTCATGGCAAGTTTACTACGGGGGGTTTTGCCAGTACACCGCCGAGGAGGGACGCCGCGAAATAAACATTCGATGTCGTTGGTGTTATCGGGATCCGAACTCGCTCATCGTGCGCCAGAGTCCAACACACTAACCATTGCGCCACGGCGCCCTCAGTATTCACTTTTGCTCGTTTTAATACTTGTAGGGTAATAGTAACTCCTAGTACTTCGTGCATAGCCCTTTGTGCTTTAATCTTTTCCCATTCAGTCTGAATCCTAGTCCATAGCTCGTTCAGGTTGATGGGGGTATTTCGTATCCCAGAAGCTGATGTTTAACAATGACCCACAAATTCTCTTATCGGATTCAAATCCGGACTTTGTGCGGGCCATTGCTACTGTGAAGAAGTTCGTTTATCAAGCCAGTTTTTTACAGTTTTGGCAATGTGTTTCGGATCCCCGCCCTGTTGGAAGATAATATCTTCAATAGGATAAGCACATTTCTCAATAAAATTCGGTAAATTTGCCTGGAGTATTTGAAGATAATTTTCGTTTTCATTATACAATCGATTTTCATTAAAGGTCCAACATGCCACCAAGTAAAACACCCCCAAATCATAAGGCTACCTCCTCCGTGCCACACGGTCTCTTTAACTTGGTGTCTAAGAATACTTTCATTAGGTTTCTGCCAGAAATATTCCTTTCCATCTAATTGGTAACGATTGACTTTGCTCTCATTAGACCATTGACACTCTTTCAGTCTTTTACCGTCAAGTTTTTGTGGTCTTTGCATTCATTTGTATTCGGATTTGCTCGCCACTGTAGTACAATGGAGACAGCTGGAGACAACTATATAATTAGAAACGCTTATGTCATTTTATGTTTTTTCGACTCCATTCATACCTATGCACATTTGGAAAAATGTTATTTGATTTTTATTTTTTACATTCCATTTTCTATTGTTATAAATAGAGGGCGCAGTGGCGCCGTAGTTAGTGTGTTGGACTCTGACGCACGATGAGCGAGTTCGGATCCCGATAACACCAACGCCATCGAATGTTTATTTCGCAGCGTCCCTCCTCGGCGGGGTACTGGCAAAACCCCCCGTAGTATAACTTGCCTGGAAAAAGCTTCGACTCACGCCGTTCGGAATCGGCATTAAACTGTAGGTCCCTTTCACCTGTTTGAAAAATAGAATCACACACAACATGGGTGATTGAAGGGAAGCTTGGCTCTGGTCCTTCATGGGCTGTAACGCCACCGAAGAAGAAGATAAAAATGAAAAAATAAGCTGTATGCTTGGGTTACATTTTTTTTTTTAATTTTTGGGTGATTTATTGAAAAAGCCCTGAGACAAGTACATAAATAAAAATGTTCAATACTGCTAGAGATCGCTTAGTCATTGAGCTGATTAAACGTTGGCCTTTTTTCGACTGGGATGGATTCTCATGCTGCCTTTACTTTTTCAAAGAGCTCGTCAAAGTTGGCAATATTTTGCGCGCTAACAGCCTTCTTAACATCGCCCAACAAATGCTCGACTGGATTCAAGTCGATGGCCAATCAAGAGTTGTATTCGAAAAATTTTTTTTTTGTGAGCTTTGCGGTATGTTTGGGGTCATTGTCTTGTTGAAACTTCCAAACAACCTATACATTTCCTTTTGCCTAAGGTAGCATAATATTTTGCAGAATGTTGACATACTTTTCTTTTGAAAGCAAACCAAAACACACATTAATCGATCCTCCGCCGTGCTTGACAACAGTCGGATCAGTAGCAGCATTTTTTGATCTTTGTTTCGTTAGACCAAAGTATGTATTTCCAGTTGTTCGTCGTCTATGAGGCATGTGCTTTGGCGAATTCCACTCGTCCTTTTCTTTGCGTTTTTGTTACAAAAGGCTTCTTGCACGAAATTCGGCCATGAAGTCCAGCCTCAACTAAACGACGTTCAATCGTGCGGCCGGATATTGTGTAATCAGTTCCAGTACAAACGCATAACGTCAGCAGCACTTTTCTCGGATCTGCTTTTGCCAGCCCATTTTTTGCGATGTTTTTTCAGGTCGTTTTTTGTGGGGTGCTCTCAGTGGTATGATACTTACGGAAATGTTCCAGCGCATTAAAAACCATCTTCTTGGAGCATTGTATTTGTTACCCTATTTTTTATACGAAAGGCCCTGTTGATTGCAACTCTACAATTGCCTTTCGTACAGCTGGAGTACAAGTCTTCAATATTCCCATAATTTAATTATGGGACATAAACAAAATATACTCAAAGGCCATCAAAACCCTTTGGTCCCTAAAACAACTCGTAGGCAAAACGTGGGGATTAAACCCAAAAATAAGTATGTGGATCCACTATCAAATTATTAAATCAACCATACTTTATGGCCCTGCTGTATGGTGGAAAATATGTGAACAAATAGGTGTCATGATCAAACTTAATAAAATACAATGAAAACCATTCTGACTGCAGGGATGGAAGCAATGCTGAACATTAATTACACACTGCAATACAGGCTGAAACTGCAAAATAAGCCTTAACTTTATAGAGATGTCCAACAAGGTCTCCTTCTATAGAAATATATAGAAGGAGACCTTGTTGGACATCTAGAGATTCTGATGCCCCCTGAGTTGAATTTTAAAATATACTACGAAGTACTCATACCAAGCAGTGAAGAATGGAACAACAACCTCGTGGATAAATGATGGAGCCCAGAAATTGTATACAGAAATCACCAAGCACCAAGGAGCAAGTTACAGCCTACAAATTCCTCTGTGCAACGAGTCAACAATATTTCAAGTTGAGCTGTTCGCAATTAATGAAGCAGCACATCGCATCTGCGATAGAAAACCCAACAACATCAAGATATCTATGTTCTCAGAAAGCCAAAAGGGGATATTTATGTTCTCAGAAAGCCAAGCGGTTCAGGGAAACCCTGGAGACTTTGCTCGAGGTGCACTTCCCTGGTTCTACTCCTTACTCGATGTCCTCTGACGATCAAATTAACGTCATAGATAACATCGACAGTAGAACAAATAGCCTCTCTGGTAGACTCTTCAGCCCTGACAAGTTCAAATAGGCAATTGTCTTTTGTGTCTTTCCTCCGATCTTACAGAAAGGCTTGAATACAATTCTATCACCACTGATAGTTCCTTTTAGGTCTTGCTTCAACCTGGGATACATACCCCAAATTTGGACAGAGGTCAATCTTGTCTTCATCCCCAAGATTGGGAAAACAAGTGAGCAACCTAAATCCTATCGCCCTATCAGTTTGACTTCGTTCTTTCTAAAAACAATGGAGGCCAATGTGGGCCTGTCGACGCACCTACGGTAAAACCTGGGGACTTAAACCTAAGGTAGTCCACTGGCTCTACACCGCGATAGTAAGACCTATCGTCACCTACGGGACAAAAATTGAGCAAAAAACTACAATTGTTAAGCTTCAACGCCTTCAGAGACTAGCGTGTCTCGGCATCACAGGCGCGATGCCAACCTGCCCCACGGCAGCCTAAGAAGCACTCATTGGACTCACTCCACTGCACCTTTTTATCAAAAAGGTGGCATTACGCAGTGCCGGGAACAAATATGCCATGTAGACCCGCAGGCCACATGTCCATATTACAACACCTTCCCGAGCTGGATATGATTACTACAGTCTCGGACGCATTGCCACACACCTTCACTTTGACAAGAGATTTGAGGTACTGATCCCAAACCGCTCAGCATGGGGAAACAGTGATCCCCTGCTAAATATCAAAGGCCTTAGGTGGTAGACGGATGGCTCCAAGATGGCTTCCTGCGTTGGCGCCGGCATCTTTGGACCAAAACGCAAGATCTCGAAGGCCCTGGGAATAAGCCCCAGCATCTTCCAAGCAGAGCTGCATGCTATCCTAACATGTGTCAATCTAAATCCCGAGACTGGCATCAGAGCAGTAACCATCAACATACTCTCTGATAGCCAAGCAGGGCTTAAAGCGATGGGTTCGTACAGAACGAACTCAAAAACCGTCAAGGAATGCCATGACGCCCTACAAGACCTCGCCAAAAGAAACAATGTTAAGCTTTGGTGGGTGCCAGGACATAAAGGTATCAAGTGCAATGAAACTGCCGACCAACTTGCCAGGAAAGGTTCCAGCGACAAATAAATAGGTCCGGAACCATTCTGGGGCATTCCCGGGTCTAAGATAAATTACTTCTTAGACAAGTGGGAAAAATTGCAACACCTGTCCTTTTGGAACAGCGTTCGGGGGCTCCGTCAATCTAAACGACTTATACGACCCGAACAAGCACCCTATTGACATACTCAAACTCAATAGGGTGGATATCAGAAAACTAGTCAGCTATCTAACGGGACACTGCGGTCTGAGATATCATCTAAACAAAATTAGCCTCTCGTCTGAAACTGAGTGTCGGCTCTGTCTTGAGGACGAGGAGACGGCAGAACACATACTGTGTGAGTGTGCTGCTCTCTGCCATCTTAGGAGACGTATCCTTCTCAGTGAAGTTAGACTCCTGAGAGGATCACCCTAGCTCCTACGAGAAGCATTCTCAACCTCATTATAGAAGTGGAGAGGCTACTCGGCTAATCGGCTAGTAGGCACAATATATCTGCAAAGGTCGCACTGCCGTGCTGCTAATGGTAGCACTAGCCCCATATATGAATAAAAAAAAAGCCAAGCGGTTCTTAAGGCGCTTGAGAGTTACACATTCAACTCTAAAGCTCTCTGGGAATGTCACAAAACACTAAACAAACTGCCAGAAAATAACAGACAAAAGCCGATTTGAGTGCCAGCTCGTGAAAACCATGAAGGTAATGAAAAGGCAGGCACAAAAGCTAAGAAAGGTGCTCAGGTACCTCTCACATGGCTTTCCCCCCTTTATTATTATTTTATTTTTTATTTTTTTTGTTTGCGCAGGTTCAAGAGTTTTATACTCTTATAATGTTTATCAAACAACCGGAAGGGTTATGGTTTCAACAACTCGAACACAACGACGAATATGTCGCAAAAAGTAGTACCCACCTACGGAGTGACTATTTCACAATTATAGTCAGTTAAACCAATGGCAAACCTTAAACGTCTCGGATAACGAAGACCAAATCCGAACCACGAATTAGATGACTATAGCTAGTTCGCATGTTCACCTCAAATTTGACACCGTTTCTCCAATGTTTTAATATTTATTTATAAAGTGAAAAAATATACTAAAGGGATCATCCCTTCAAGGGAAACAAAATTTTACGAGGATTAAGTACAATTTACCGTCATATATGTACATGACATCACTATACAAAAGGGCCTCTTGCAAATCGACCAATATTCCATTTCGTACACACCCCTGTTGCCTACTTGATTCAGAATAGCGTTCATTAGGAAAGCTTCTATACTCAGACATGAAATTCGTTGGAAAAAGTTCGTAATTTGCGTGTCACTGAGACATTTATTTAAAAACAATTCCGTTTGCCTTTGTTCAAATAACTCCTGGTCAGTCATAGTCATAAATTATTGAATGAAATTACTTATTAGACGCTGTACTGGAAAATTTATCATCGCCAATGGTATAGATTAAATTATTGTTTTGGGTTTAGGGGTATCTAATTGTTTGGTCGTTCAGAGAGGTCATACTAAATGGAGATTAGTTCGTACAGCTACGTGAAAATGGTCACGGACTTTCATATGAACATATGTATTTATTTATCTTTTTTTTTTTTTTTTTTTTTGAATGGGCGTTACAGCCCATAAGGGACCTAAGCTGAGCTTCTCTCAATCACCCATGTTGTGTGTGATTTAATTTTCCCATAGGTGAAAGGGACCTTCAGTTTATTGCCGGATCCGAACGGCGAATTTCGAGAAGCTTTTCATGACAATTTTACTACAGGGGGTTTTGTCAGAACCCCACTGAGGAGGTACACCGTGAAAAACACGTTCGATGACATGGTTGTGTGGGGATTCGATCCCGTGTCATCGGCGTCAGAGGCCAACACACTACCCACTGCTCTCCATATAAACATATACCTCCTTAAAAAAAAATACACCGCCAATAGCCGATGTATCGACGTATGCAACATTAGTGGCCACGAATGGAATGAAGATATTTAGTAAAACATGATCTCTACACTAATGCATCCCTAGGAGCATGCGCTTCTGAGAAGAAAAAAGAAGGAGCACGAGAAGCATGAGATCAAGGAGATGGGGAGATGCTATTGCAGGAAAGACATTCGAAAGTTCTACCAAAAAGTAAAACTGAACATGCCAAGGCTATAAAGCCAGAGGAGAAGCCTGCAGGGATGTGTACGGACAACTAATGGTGGAGTCACAGTCGATGCTGAGATTGTGGAAGGACCACTTCTGCAGACTGTATAACGGCGATGACGGTCAAAATGCCGCCATCAGGCAGAAAAAATCATTCACAATGGACGAAGATGAAAGAGAATCCCGTTCACCCGACCTAGACGATATTAAGATAGCGATATCGAAACTTAAATCTTATAAAGTGGCTGGAGCAGACGGACTTCCCGCTGAACTATTTAAACCATCTGGCGATGAGCTGGTCAGGAACATTCACCAACTCATCTGCAAGATATGGCCGGACGAATGCATGCCCAATGAATGGAATCTCAGCATCGTTTGCCCGGTCCATAAGCAAGAAGACCCCTATGACTGCGCCAGTTACAGAGGGATAAGTCTCCTGAACATTGTGTACAAGATCCTCTCTGCCGTACTGTGTAAGTGACAGTGTTTATAGAGACGAGCTATACAGAGCCATGCCATATTTTGATATTCCTGCCAAACTCGTCAGACTGTGCAGGATGACTATGGGGAATTCTCCCTGCTCCATTAAGGTCGGAGGTGAACTAACCGAGACCTTCGATGTTAAAAAAGGTTTAAGACAGGGTGACGCGCTGTCATGTGGTTTCTTTAACATCATACCTGAAAAGATCGTGCGGGACTCTGCGGCCAATACAAGAGGCACGTTCTATTTCAAGTCTATACAAATGGGGACAAGACCAAATACATATATGCTGTCATCAAAGAAAAACGCACCATGGCGCAGTGGGTAGTGTGTTGGCCTCTGACGCCGATGACACGGCATCGAATCCCGACACAGCCATGTCATCGAACGTGTTTTTCACGCTGTTTCTCCTCAGCGGGGTTCTGACAAAACCTCTGTAGTAAAATTGTCATGAAAAGCTTCTCGAAATTCGCCGTTCGGAACCGGCAATAAACTGTAGGTCCCTTTCACCTATGGGAAAATTAAATCAAACATAACATGGGTGATTGAGAGAGAAGCTCGGCTCAGGTCCTTCATGGACTGTAACGCCAACATACATACATACATACATACAAAGAAAAACGCGCAACACCGATGTTTGGTCAGAACGTCACCTTCGGCAGCTATATTTTTGAAGTAGTCAAGGACTTCGTATATCTTGGCTCGATAGTGACAAGCAGCAACGACATCAGCCCTGAGATAAAACGCAGAATAACTCTTGGCAACCACTGCTTCTTTGGGCTCAGGAGGCAACTGAGTAGTAGAGCCATCTCTCGAGAAACCAAGGTATTCCTCTACAAAACCTTCATCATCCCGGTCCTGAGGCTCGGACATTATCAGACATAGCCGATGAAGAGGTTCTTGGACGTTTCGAGAGGGAAATTCTGCGTGCAATCTTTGGTCTCGTTTGTGTAAACGGAGAGTGGAGGAGAAGATTAAACCAAGGGCTGTACAGCGACATCGGCCTAGTTAGACCTCTTCGGATCCAATGTCTTAGATTGCTGGACATGCTGGATTGCGAATGGACATCACCGCTCCGCCCCGAAGAGCCTTCGACTCCAACCCCGAGAGACGACGTAGCAGAGGACGACCGCATCTAAAGTGGCGCGCACAGGTGGAAAGGGACCTCAACCTACTGGGCGTGCTGAACTGAAATCAGCTGGCCCAAGATCGTGCCGGCTTGAGAGGCTAATTGGTTGAGGCCTTGGTTCACCCCGAACTGTAGCGCCATTTAAGTAAGTAAGCAAGTGCATCAAATATTGTAATTCGATGCCTTTCTATAAATATATTACTCAATGCGACAACTTGTAATCAGTAATGTTAAGGTTTATCTCTATCACATACTCATATTTTTAATTCATCTTTTTCCTTAATCTTATCTTAAGTTAACACTTTATTAAAACCACGTTTATCTGAATTACAAAATGTAAAGAGTCAACATTCCTTTGTCCACACAAATGGTTTTAACAAATCATTTTACATTTATCTTTCTTTCAGTCGAATGAACTGCTATGCCACCTACTTCATCCCTCGACGCCTTAATTCACACTGAAGCCTTAAATAGCCGCACACCAAAGCAAACCATGTGCCTTTCGTCGCCCGCCGATTCTAACTCGGCTGCTTACCGAAGAGCCTCGTGTAACAGCCTCGATCAGCCAGCTACCAGTTTACATACAGTCAATACCACAAATTCTAGTAGTATAAGACACAGAAAATATGCATCTCTATCAGCAATCACACCAAATACTCTGAACCTATTAGAGGCTAACAACAACAATAGCAGTAGCAGTGCGATCAATAAAGATCTACATGAGCACGAAAAGAATGCCGTCTATAAGGAATGCCCAACCAAAGCTAACAGCACGTTGCCAGTGATTGCGGCGGCGACAGAAAGTACAGAAGTAGAGTACAAACCACAAATTCGATGGCCAGATCTAATTGCCCAGACATTCATTCACACTGGAGCTGTGTATGGATTCTATCTGTTGTTCTCTGCAAAGTTCTATACGTTTCTTTGGGGTGAGTTTGGAATATAGTACTTGAAATGTTCTATCTCAACAAAGTCGGTGGAATTAGAATCCATCAATTACAGGGACTCTGATTGAGTATCTATCAAATAATTCTTATCGATTAATTTAAATTCAATTTACGTCACAAGCGCGTCAAATAATGTCCCACTGTCTATAAAACGGGCACGTGATTTGTAAACATTTTGAATGTACATATCTAAAAAGTAAGGGATGACACATTCATTGCTCGATCGTGTGTTCAATGCTATACGAATTGTAAGTGGGATGCGCAAT
Organism: Eumerus sabulonum; assembly: GCA_951905685.1. Lineage (NCBI taxonomy): Eukaryota > Metazoa > Arthropoda > Insecta > Diptera > Syrphidae > Eumerus > Eumerus sabulonum. The sequence continues at coordinate 162,679,501 of OX645060.1, read as the reverse complement.
TATTCATTACTTACATTACAAACGAGTTCACATATACATAGCATTTTCAGGCTCAGATACATATATGTACATACTTCTAAGTCTAATAGAGCTCTGTTTACTCTTCTTCTTAGACACTTGCTGTGTACTAAAGTCAAACGTTCTACGATTTTCAACCGATCGATCATCTATTTATTGTATTTACATCCGTGCTAATCGACACTATCGATCGTGATTTCAATATCTAGCATGTAGCCTATTGAACACAATCGGCGCCTATATTGATTTGAAGTAGCAGACAGATGTTTAATAACGACTGTATAGACTAGGTCTGCAATGCATTATGCTGTTTGCAAATGTTGAGCGAAGCGCAAGTTTTTTCGATATAGGTGAAAAAATTAAATTTAAGATTCTAATGCATTTTTATTTTAATTCGGAATTGGAAACAATATTATATTTTTATTCAAATTGTGGAATTTAATATTTGTTTCAAAATTAATATTTTATTTGCGACACAAGAGGAATGTTTAGCTCAATCTTCTACCATTGCCAAGTTGTCAAGTCTATTCATTGCTTCTCGCCTGTTATTGAACCCGGAATGCTTATTGATATCCAGTAGACGCGATTTAGGAAAAGATGGCTCTATAGCTAGACCATTTAGTGTTTTCACACGAGACAAAGCCACATATGTCAAACCAAGACTAAATTCGTTGTTTCCGATATCTATAACTGCTTTGTTCAAAGTTATTCCTGGTGATTTGTGAACAGTTATTGCGTAAGCCAGTCGTAATGGGAATTGTTGGCGAGTACATTTGATGTTTGATGTTTTGAAAGCAACAGTTTGAGGCACCACAGGAAGTAATCCATTATACATCGAAGGGCCAGTATAGTTATCGAATCGTACCAACACGCATATTGGAAAGTCGTATAGGTTGTTGTCAATATCACCACGCTTGTATACAATATCTTCCACAGTACCCAGTGTTTCATTACATAGCCCTTGTGAAGTCCAAAGGTTTTGAGTTAGCATAACACGAGATCCAGTAGCGAGCCACAGTAACGGTGCCAATCCTTGGGCATCATCGGAAGGTGCTTTAGCTGCTGTGGCGTTGTTGTGAGCAGCGCGAATGAGAGCTACCGGTTTTTCAAGTCTACGTAACATATGTTGATTATAATCCGAGATTCCTTCTTTTTTAGCTTTCAAACGTAAAGCATTCATGAAATTAGATGAAAATTCAGCGACATTCGTGGCAAATCTTTTCTGAAGTATCGCATAGACTTCGTCAATAAATTAACCGCTTGCTAATCTTTTTGAAACTTGTCTGAACTGTTGCTGTTCTTCTCCAAGTTTTCGCATTATTGTTGTAAGCTTGAATACTTTCGAAAATTGATTAAAAATAAGTTTTCCATGCAATGCTGCTTCACTGTCGATCCTTGGCGTTGCTAACAAAGAGGTGTCGCCAACAGGTGGTAATTGATTGAAGTCACCAAACAGATAGAAGATAACGCCTCCAAATGCCATCTGATTAGTTTCTGGAGACGCCTGTTTGTGATTCAAATATATGAGCGCTTCTTGTACTTTCGCTCGGCGCACGCAAAAATCAGCATGTCCCCTCACACCTTCACGTCTCACAACCAGAACGCTGATAGATGAAGCTGTTCGAGGCAATATACGAACGATGTCAGATAGATCTTGAGGAATATTAATGATATTACCTTTATAGTGATACTGTCCAGGTTGTCCAAATGCTTTTGTCTGATACACACTCATTACTGGATTCACTTTGGCAACCAATAATTGTTCAATCTTGAATAAGTTTTGTAGTTGATCGGGAACAGGTGATGGCATCATGTTGTTCAGGTGCGTAAATTTAGCAACATTTCTTTTGCATGCTGTGCACGTAAAGTGCACTGTGATCTTAAGCAAGTCGGAACGGTGACAGTTCGAGCAATTGACGTAATTTAACAAGTCTAGTTCTTTCGTGAAAGAATCATAGAGTTTCTGGTCCAGTTGAGTTGTATTTGTTTGCTGAGTATTGATAGGCTCAATAACTGAAGAAAGCGGCTGATTTCGTTCAGCCCGTAAGTTTGCCATCGACTGAGTTTGTCGTATACGTCGACCTAAACCTGGTCGACGAGGCATTTGAGTATTTCGTAGCTGTTTGAAAAAGATAAGATATGGTTAGACTCGATATTTATCAAAAAAGATGCTGAATTACCTATCGAAGACGAGAAATACAAAGAATTTAATTGTCGCAGTTATGGTTTTTGAGTGTTTGTTGAACGAAAAAACGGAGAAAATGCGCCTAGAACTCGAACTGGAATGTTCAACAGAACAATTCGTTTCTGGGAAATTTTGCACAGGGCTTCCGCAGGAATTCTATAATTCACGCGCTGTGATTTTTTCATTGTGCACAATGAAAAGTCGATGAATTTTTTTTTTCGGGGATTATTCCTCGATGACTTATTCGATTTAAACCATTCTTTTTTTTTGTCACTTTTACCTTGTTGATGTTCATCACCATGTTCAATTTTATGACCATCCAGCTAACTGCTCCCAAGTTAGAGCTCCTGGAACTTTTGTTTTAGTGATTATTCCTCCGTGGCAAGTTCGATTTCAATTTTCATTTGATAACAACCTTCACAGTGTTTTTGTGTATGTGCATGGTAAATTTCATCAAGATAAGTTAAACCGTTTAGTAGCAGGAGGGGCACAAACGAAATACATCGAGTCGCCTAAGATTGAGCTTCGCTCCACTTCGTTACGCTTCGCTCAATTAGATGGTCATCCGTTGATCTAAAATGTTTGGGGACGTCAAGCTATGATTTCGTTGCGTTCCACACTTATTACATCATTTTTTCCCTTGCGGATAGTGCCTCTATTAAGTTGGCGGATTGTATATTCTGCTATTGTCTGGTCCTCAGCAACAGAATGTTAATGCTGGAATGGCACTTTCGGCTTAGTTTAAAATAAAGGGTTCGAATGTTTAGAATGGCGTACATCCATTTTATTCTAACTTTATTGACCTTATAACTAAATGAATGAAGGCTTCGTCTAAACCCAATTAAGCATCATCAGAAAAAGATCCCTTTCACGCCTACTGCAAGTAATTCTCCTTAGCGGTAAGGGAAAAGTCACACATTTCTTATAGATTTTGGTACGTACGCGTTTCACTAGCTTGCATCTAGGAGACTTTTATGTTTGAAACTCAGTTACAAATAAGATCTATCCAGAGCATTAAGTAGAATTTGAGCGGGACCAGGAAATGAGAAACATTTTTCTGAGCTCATTCTGGCAATTAAAATCGAGTACTATGCACCACCCATCTGACAGGACACTGCGGTCTGAGATGTCATCTAAACAAAATAAGCCTCTCGTCTGAAACTGAATGTCGACTCTGTTTCGAGGACGAAGAGACGGCGGAACACATAATGTGTGAGTGTGCTGCTCTCTGCCATCTTAGGAAGCGTATCCTCCCAGCGAAGTTATGACTCCAGAGGGGATCACCTTGGCTCCGACGAGAAGCATTCTCAACTTGACTATGGAAGTGGAGAAGCTCCTCGGCTAACCGGCTAGCAGGCACAATATATCTGCAAAGGTCGCAGTGCCGTATGCTAAGGGTAGCACTAGCCCCTCCACCACCCAACACGGCAAGAAAACGACTCTAGGTACGCTTGAAATGATTTACGGTCGAAGAAATTGCTTTTCAACAACTCAGGAAATGTGCACCGGAAATGTGCTAGACTAACTTGCTCCATTATTCTAGTTTTTTTTTTTTTTTTTTTTTTTGTTTTTTTTTAATTCCGCTTCACTTCATAATCATATCGTTGCCTGTTATCTGTATCCTAATGGGCTTCATGTCAGATGGGGCGAAAGTAATGTTCGAAGTTGAATGCTTTGTAAGATTGACAGAAAAATAGTTGTCACCAGTCTGTTGTTTTAACACAACATGAAATTCGTCCTTTCATTCCTTGGCTGAAGGTCTCATTCAAAATAGATCCAGAGATGTCGCAAAAGGTGACCGGTTCCATATTGCTCGTTCTACCGGCCAAGTGCGAGTCGGACTCACGCACGAAGGGTTCCGTACCATCTGTATATATAAAAATGAAGGACACGTTGTATGTTACCTCATCAGTCACCACATTAAAACGGCTGATTCGTTTAAAAATATTTTTTGCATGATGACAGATCTTAGTTGCAGTCAGGTTATAGGCATATTACTTTGATAATCAAAAATCCAATCATAGTTGATCATCAAAGTGTCCATTGAATTCAAATCAATTATCCTACTTGACAGCAAGGAGGTGAAAGGTAAATAACAATAATTATGGGAGAGAGGTTTGCAGCTGGGATTAATATATCCAGGACACAATTGGGATCAAAACTTGGAAGTATGTTATTGGTTGTGGGCTATCATCGAAAGTTAAATTCACAACAGTTGAATTTGTTGCAACATTTGATATCTTAACCTATCAGGATGGAAAAGGAGGGGAATAGCAATTGTACGAAAGGGTTTGCAGCAAGGATCCACTTAGCAGTGACACAATAGGGATCATCAAAGTTAAAAGGGTATTTATAATTGGTTGCTCGTAATTATAGAAAAAAGGGTTGCAGCTAGCATTAATACATCAAAGACACAAAATTGATCAAAGCTGGGAAGTTTGCTACTAGTTGCGGGATTTTGTAGAATAACCTTAGGTCAGTATGTGACCAAGGGGTTTTTTGGAAAAAAATCATGTCTGTTGTATGGGAGCCCCCCTTAAATATTTATTTTATTCTGTTTTTAGTATTTGTTGTTATAGCGGCAATACACCATTTGTGAACATTTCAATGTCTACCTATCACGGTTCATGAGATACAGCCTGGTGACAGACGGACGGACGGATAGCGAAGTCTTAGTAATAGGGTCCCGTTTTACTCTTTGGGTACGGAACCCTAAAAAAGACCTTATGTCAGAAAGGGAAGATCATCTTCATTATATGTATGTATACTTTAGTGTCCAGTTCGAAATTCGGCATCCTGAAAAAGGCTTCCAAGTACTCCAGAGAAGTACGACACAGCCATGTCATCGAACGTGTTTTTCACGGTGTTTCTCCTCAGCGGGGTTCTGACAAAACCCCCTGTAGTAAAATTGTCATGAAAAGCTTCTCGAAATTCGCCGTTCGGAACCGGCAATAAACTGTAGGTCCCTTTCACCTATGGGAAAAATGAAATCGCACACAACATGGGCGATTGAGAGAAGCTCGGCTCAGGTTCTTCATGGACTGTAACGCCAACATACATACATACATATTCCAGAGAAGTAATTTTTTGAATGCGAGAAATATACGAGTACGTATTGAGCTAACTTCTCAATTTTTTTGTTGTATAATTTTATGCGCATATGGGTCATTACTTCCCCTATATGTACATCCTTCTTCTTTGGTGGCGTTACAGCCCATGAAGGACCAGAGCCAAGCTTCCCTTCAATCACCCATGTTGTGTGTGATTCTATTTTTCACACAGGTGAAAGGGACCTACAGTTTAATGCCGATTCCGAACGGCGTGAGTCGAGAAGCTTTTTCTAGGCAAGTTATACTACGGAGGGTTTTGCCAGTACCCCGCCGAGGAGGGACGTCGCGAAATAAAGATTCGATGGCTTTTCATTTCATTTCATTTGATTTATTCAACTCTGTACAATTATAAGTTATAAAACTTTTGGTCTTGTACAGGAAAATACAAATTTACAATTTATAGGTGTATTCTTAAATTATTCCGTAAGTTGACAAATATATAAAAGTTAAGTGATAAAAAGAAAAAAGGAATGTAACTAGGTAAAGAGGTTTATACAATAGAAGGAAGAAAAGAAAAAAAGAAAGATAATATCTAAATAGACATAGAAGTAGATTATAGTTATAGTTTAAAGTTTGAAACCGACATGTTGTTAATAACTACTAGCATAGTATTGGAAAAGCCCTTTTTTAAAGTGTTTCTCCACGCTCACACCCCTTAGATTTATGGAAAGATTATTCCAGAGACCGACTGCATTTATGAAGAATTGACGTCTACTAATCAAAAATCTATATCTCGGAGGTATTATTTTCAGGGTTCTTTGCGACCGAGCGAATTTTATTTTGCTTGTCAAGTAAGTAGGAGCTTTATTGTGAACAATCTTGTGTAGTAAGAGGACCGTTCTGTATTTTAAAAGCGCATCTAGGGTACAGCCGCCAGCGATTTTTTTGGTAAATCCGGAAATATGGTCATATCGTTTCAGATTAAAGGCATATCTAGCACAGTTATTTAGCGCGACATTAAGTTTCCTCGACGAGACTGAGTCCAAACATGCAAAAATTTCACTACCATGTAGCACAGTAGGTAAAACGAAGGATTGAATCAGTTTGAGTTTTACAGCGGGAGGTAGACACATTTTTGTGGGGCTTAATCCCCTTAGAATGCCATATATTTTTGAAACAATAAAGTTTATATGATCATTCCAGTCGAGCTTATGATTGAAGTACACTCCCAGATTTTTTATTTTGTCAACAAACTGGATTGTTTCATTATTGAGTACAACATTGATGGGAGGTAACTCTAAATGGGTTTTGTCTATTCTAAGTGCCTTGGTTTTAGATGGATTAAGACTCAAACGGTTGTGCTGTGACCATAGATAGATGTTATTTAAATCCGAGTTAATGACACTAACATTTGATGAAACATCTGACTTAGTAAACTTTTTATATAACTGGACATCGTCGGCATAAATATGGTAGTCACAATTGTGTATCTGTTTATGGATGTCATTTATGAAGAGGGTAAAAAGGAGAGGTCCCAGAACGGATCCTTGAGGTACACCTGTCGTAAGGGGTAGACATGTAGAAATTTTGTCGTCATAGTAGACGGTTTGATTCCTATCTTGAAGATATGATCCTACAAGTTGACACGCATAACGATCAAAGGCGAATTGATTCTTTAACTTGTACAGAAGTACAGGGTGGCTTACTGAATCAAAAGCTTTCGAGAAATCTAAGAATATGATAAGAGAAATCATATCTTCATCAATACCAGCTCTTACGTCATCAGAAACCTTAAGTAGTGCAGTGATGCAGTTATGCTTTTGTGAGCATTTTTAATTCCGCTCACGAACACGAGTGTGTGCATTTATAGAAGCTCACCCCTGTGCGCACTTAATAATGTAATAATGATAATGATAATGTTATCATCCCGCAGACGGTAGAAAATAAAATAATAAATGTTAGCCGACATAAAGATAATGTTATTATCATATTGCATCACGCAAGTGTGTGTCTCTTTTTTTATAATTGGTTCAATTTTATTTAAAAGTTCTTTATAAGTTTGACTATTCATTCTAAGAACATTTTTAAAATCTTCGAGTTCTTTAAGAAGGCCAACATGCGGAAACTTTGTTCTTTTTAAGAACTAATCTTTCGAACAAATCCTTTTTTTTTTTATATATATATACATGAAACTATTACAATTAATGTTTTGTGTTATCGGGATCCGAACTCGCTCATCGTGCGTCAGAGTCCAACACACTAACCACTGCGCCACGGCGCCCTCCTAGGGCGGCCCATCCTAGGGTTTAAAAAAACACGGCACGTGCAGAAGGGATTTGTTTTAATATTCTGCGGGTCGTAATAGCTAGGAAGCGAAGCTCAAGTGATACTAATGATTTTGAAAAATTGCTATCATCGCACGATTTTGAATCCTGTTGAGAATGTGTAGGAACGGTTTTGGAGCACCAAACCACAAGCAAATGTTGAAACGATTAGAAGCATTTTTTTTAACATTGCTTAAGGAAACTTAAGTCACGTTGAATATGTGGTTATTCCAACGAAGGCCGTCATTGACCCTCACGCCAATAAGGAAAAACTCTCCGAAACAACTTGATTTGAACGATCCAACAGGTAATTTCTATTTCATTGACGAAGACGCCCCAGGATTCCATAAGCATGAATTTTCAATAGAAGAGCCTGTTGCCAAATTCTGTAAAATGCCTTTCAAATGTCAAGGTCAACAATCTTGCCTTCACGAGAAGTATCCAGAGACTGCTTCCATTTTTTTATAAAACATGCCATCAAATCACCATAGGATCTGTTGCTACGAAAACCATACTACCGGCCATTAAAGAGTTTCCGTTGTTCGGGACCTTTTATGAACTGACATTTATCCGCGTTTTCATGACTCTGAAAAGAAGGAACGTAAGTGCTATGGGTCGATAGGAAAAGGAAGAGGAATGTACATGTTTTAAGGGACGTGCTAGACAGATGCTGTTTTTTTTTTTAATAGGGAAGAACACCGAAAGGTAGTACTTATAGATAGAAAAGAATACGCGGTGGTCTTCCCAGCGTAGCCGAACATCTCTTGGAATCTGAGAGGGTAGAGTTGTAAAAAGAGTAGATGACAAGTGACGCCTTGATATTGCCCACATGAGTAATTGGCTGTGAGCATTTTTGATTTCGCTCACGAACACGAGTGTGTGCATTTATAGAAGCTCACCCCTGTGCGCACTTCATATGTTCGTTAAAGGGCCCACAGACACCACATTTGTGTGTACACATGTGTCGGTGTGCGAACATGTCTGCTGTCTGTGGGATGGTCGCTATCGGTGTGATGTGTATGGGGATGTTCGTGCACATCCCACATAGCCGACGGGATAATGTTATCATCCCGCAGACGGTAGAAAATAAAATAATAAATGTTAGCCGACATAAGGATAATGTTATCATCATATTGCATCACGCAAGTGTGTGTCTCTTTTTTTTTTTATAATTGGTTAAATTTTATTTAAAAAGTTCTTTATACGTTTCACTATTCATTCTAAGAACATTTTTAAAATCTCCCGGCGAATTTTCTTTGAGTTCTTTAAGAAGGCCAACATGCGGAAACTTTGTTCTTTTTAAGAACTAATCTTTCGACCAAATCCTTTTTTTTTTTTGTTTTCTTTTTTTTTTTTTATATATACATGAAACTATTGCAATTAATGCACACACCTCATCGTCCACGTAACTCATTTTTATCTATCTTCTTTGAGATCTCTTGCACAACTAAAGTGTGTACGATTTGGTGTGACGTGTGTGGCGGAATCACACACCGGTGTCGATATACATGTGTACACACAAGTGTTGTGGCTGTGGGCCCTTTTAAAGTGAACGCACACTTAAGTATGTGCACTCTGTAGAGTGGGTTCCATTTAACGCACATGTGGAGTGCGCACATGGGGTGAGTTTCTATAAATGCACACACTCGCGTTCGTGAGTGGAAATAAGTTGATTTACTGCTCGGAAGTTGTTTGCGCACTGATAAAACATGGAAACATTTCACTTGAATCTTTTTTTTTTCCACTTGTATAATATTTTAGTCTAAGATGGCTTCATATGGCTAAGGTCAAAGTCTAAATTAGAAAAATTCAGCTATCGAAATTGCGCACGCACGTGAGCAGTTTATGAGCAAAAGATTGTTTAATGTGCGCACATGAGTGTGGGTTTCCTTACCCTGGGTTACATGGAGCGACAGCAAAAAGGCTTAATGGTAGCTACACGCGGTGTTCCCAAGCGGTTCCCCATCTACGTACTGACCGCGCCCAATGCTGGTTGATTGCAGTGATCGAATGAAAACCGATATATTACCCATTATTTGTCTATGAATCCTACCGCAGGTAACAAATTGAAGCTAAGAACCATTTCGATCCCGTTAGCTTTCAACAAAAAGGCATCATAATCGGTCCATTCGTTCAGGAGCTACGATGCCACAGACAGACACACAGACACCTCAAACTTAAAACACCCCTCTTTTTGTGTCGGGGCTTAAAAATGAAAAAATATGGAATTAAATGGGTGTTTTAATTTTTCCCACTGGGAAATTAGTCGTGTGGGCCTGGCGGTCGCACCATTGTTTTTTTTTTTTTTTCTTGTATAATTTTTGAATAATTATGTTTGTCACACAACCACTGCCCCACATTCTTCGAAGGTCGAAGGTCAGAATAATGATAATATCACATATTTCAAAAGACAGTAAAAGCAAACTTGAACGATGCAATAAACAGTATTGTATAAACCAAAATCTATGCTATGTCCAATCTACATCTTGACGTCAAAAAATTTATTACATAATCCGATATTTTATGGCAGCACTTAAAATTTTAACGGATTGTCACTAGCGCCTAATATCTTTATAGTTCTAAAAAATGTAAGCAAATGAACGGATTTGTCAGATGTGTGTTTGCTTTGTACAGCGGTTGTGTGCCTGAGTCTATGCGTAGTCATGGGTCTGTGAGAATCATTAATGAACACAGAAGTTCACTAGATTTATTTAAAATGACATAGTGGCCGATATCTATTTCACACTAATTTTTAGATACTGTAACAAAAAAAAATTATTGTGTGCCGCATTGAACGATAGAAGAATACACACATACATACATATGTATTTACTGAGTCACTCGGAACCTTGTTCCTTAACTAGGTCGTTCTGGAATATCTGAAGAAAGAAATACAAAAAACTAATTATGTATGTAGATATGATAAAAAAATTTCGCAGATTAGGAAATGCTGGTCTTTAATGGAAGTCACCGGAGCCCCATTGAGTAATGATGTGCACAGGTGTTCAACGATTTACGTTGAAAACAGCTCTAATCTTATCTTCTGTTCGTTTGTTATTTTCATTTTTAGTTATATCTGTATGTATGTACTATTGAAGCTTTATAGTATTTCGAAAAGGCGTTGTGCGATAAAGTGGACTTGGAGTGTTTGCAATTTAAGATTACAGTAGACTCTCGATAACGTGAACACCGGTAGCGTGAACAAAGTTTGTTTTTGCTTGACACCTCTAAAAAACGTGAACAAATCATGAACACTCTTAAACGTGAACAACAATTTTTGCTTCAGGTTAACAGTAAACTGTTCGAGAAATCTGTAAATTCCTTATTCCGGCTTGTTGTACGTCAGTTCGTGTCAGTTTGCTCCTCGTTGTTCCTTACAATAATTTTTTTTGGCTGGCTTGTCCGCTCGATGTTTGTCGTTTTCTTTGTATTTTATCATCATACGTTTTATACGCGTTACGGTTTTGGTTTTTTAGTTCTTTGCGTCAACATGTCCTCAGAAACCAACGTTTTTGTCACTTAAGGATAAATGCGCGATAATTGAGCAATTCCGTAGTGGTTCAAGTGTAACAAGTTTGCCAAGAAAATACGATGTTGCGAAGTCTACCATTTGTGGCGTTAACAAAAAAGAGTGAACAAATTTTAAAGTGTGTAAATATCACATTTTCGGGGCCAGAGAAAATAAAAACACTTCGATCATCGGAACTTCCCAAAATGGAAAAGGCGTTATACCGGTGGTTTTTCGAACGTGAAAAAAATTATCCGATTAATGGCCTGATGATAAAGGCAAAGGCCTTGTCACTGCATTCTCAAATTAAAGAGAGCAGCTTCAATGCTAGCGAAGGATGGATGCAGAGATTTAAAACTCGATACGGCGTGATATTTATTAACATCACTGGTGAAAAACTGTCTTCCCAACCCGAGCTGGTAGACACATTCAAACGTAAGCTGCAGGAAACGATTGATACGATGGGGGTGACCACCTACCAACTTTATAACGCAAACGAAACAGGGCTGTTTTTGAAGCTTTTGCCGGACAAAACATAAGTTTCGTCGTATACTAAGCTTTTTGAGGTAACATCATTTATGAAAAGTCAGGGTCTACTAGTGAAGGCCCTTCTGCTGTTAGACAATGCTCCATCGCATCCTCCAGTAAGTGATGATCACCTACAGTAAGTGGTGATCACCAATTATCACTCTATTACACTGATGTTTATGCTTCCAAATGTGACGCCACTGATCCAACCCATGGATCAAAATGCGATTAGAATAACCAAGCTTTACAATAGAACTAGTCGGTTAGCTTCGGTTGTAGCGAAACAAGCGGATATTCCAGAATCACTGAAAATGCTAATTTCAAGAGATTCAATTTCATTCTTAAAATCAGCTTGGGATCGATTAAGGACACAATCGCAAAGTGCTGGAAAAATATTTTAAGTTTCGTAGGTGCCAAAGGAAAAAATTAAGCCCAATGAAGTCATTTCCATTTTTAACAGGGCCTTGGATTGGGCTGAAGGTGAGCTGGTTAGCCAAAATGACATTAGTGTCTTAAGATACCTTAGGGAAAAAGCAGTGAGAATGCTCTTGGATAAGAAGAAGAATGCCCGGGCTGTAACGCCATCAAAGAAGAAGAAGAATGCCCGTGTTCAGTTAATATTTAATGTTATTTTTGATGCCATCACTTTTTATTTTTTACTTACATACATATGTGTGTATGTATGTTCATATGCAATACCTTTTTGTTTAAATCAAATAACTAAATTAAATATACTGTTGTGTAATAGTAAAAATGCATTATTTTTCATCCGTTAAAGATCAGACGTTTCGAAATGAAAATCTACAGTGGAATTGCCCTATTCTTTTATTAAAACTTGACCTTCGCAAACGTGAACTCTCCCGCAAACGTGAACTCCCTTGGTTTTTAATTGTTCACGTTATCGAGAGTCTACTGTATTATCCGATCAAGATAGATAATCTGAGATTACAGATAACCTGAGGTTTGTGACTTCCAATCACTACTACTATGTATTGCAAAAAGAAAAAAAAAAGAAGAAAAAACAGAAACGAAATATCGTTACTACCGATTGGCGTCTATGATTTTAAACATATAAGATCCAGTTTTTGCTAGGGTTGAAACCGCGTGACCATTATACGCGTCGTAGGTTCGATGAATGGGCCGAAAACATGATTAAGTTTGATCGTCATTTTCAGCGCAAGATATGTAAACAAGCAGAGTTGCCGAATTTGGAATGGAGAAAACCCAGAAGCCCTTACAACCATTCAAACTCACTGTTTGGTTTGCTTCGCGGGCAAATGCCGGTCGGAATGTTACCGTCAATGAAAGTGTGAAGATTTGGTCGATGGTGGACTTCCCTGGCCTGAATCCGCACTGAGAAGGACCTATCAGCTTATTTACAAAAGGCTTCAGGTGTTCACACAAAACGGCAGAGAAGATTTTGTAGGCGATGATAAGGAGACTTATTCCTCTGTAGTTGGCGCAATCAGAGGGGTCTCCTTTCTTGTGGATCGGGCATACGATGCTGAGACTCATTCCTCGGGCATGCTTTCCTCTGACCATATCTTACAGATGAGCTGGTACATGCTCCTAACCAGGTCATCCCCAGTTGCAGATAGTCCGTCTGCGCCAGCAGCTTTATTCGACTAACTTCGTCGAGGTCAGCGGGACGGAGTTCTCTGTAGGTTATGTAGGCTTGGTGTGTGTCGAGTTGCAACGTTTAAGAGACTAAGCCAAGACGAAATCCTCGACGAAATTTAATACTACAGGTTGTACTCGCAAGAGCTGGCATCCAACAATTCTGAAGGTTCCAACAATGGTTTTCAATATTCCAGGAAATCGCAAGTGCGACACTGGTGCTTGAGGCTCACTGTCGGAATGTTTGGTTAATGTATGTATATATCCTAGGAATGTGCCAACGCATTGTCGTGGGACAAAGTCGTACACGAAAAAAACGTGCTCGCAGCCCCTTCTGGACGTCAGTGTTTGGTCGGTAGGAACATATTCCCATGAATGATGCCGCGGTACAAGCTCCTTCACGTGGATCGTCTTCTACTGATTCGCACACCTTCTTGACGCACTTTCCTTATTTAAACATAAGTGTTTTTGACATATGTACACTCGTTTCCATACTTACTTACTTAGGTGGCGCTACAGTCCGTGGTGAACCTGGGCCTCAACCAACAAGCGCCTCCAGCTGGCACGGTCTTTGGCCAGCTGTTTCCAGCGCCGCACGCTCAGTTGGTTAAGGTCCCCTTCCACCTGCGTGCGCCACCGAAGATGCGGCCGTCCTCTGCCGCGCCTTCCTTCCGGAGTGGATTCGAAGACTCTTCGGGTCGGAGCTGTATTTTCCATGCGCTCTACATGGCCTAGCTACCTTAGACGATGTATCCGTAGACGTCGTACCAGGCCGATGTCGCTGTACAACCCGTACAGTTCTTCGTTATACCTTCTCCTCCATACACCGTTCGAACAAACGGGACCATAGATAGTACGCAGAATTTTCCTCTCGAAACGACCAAGGGCATATTCATCCGCTTTTGTTAAGGTCCAAGCCTCTGCGCCGTAAAGGAGGACTGGGATGATTAAGGTCTTTTAAGGACTGGGATGATTAAGGTCTTGGTTTTCCGAGAGAGGGCTCTACTTCTCAATTGCCTCTTGAGCCCAAAGAAACAGCGGGTGGCAAGAGTGATTCCGCGTTGTATCTCAGCGCTGGTGTTGTTGTCGCTGGTCATCAGTGAGCCACGTTCTGGCCAATACGTCGGTGTTGTTGTCCGTCTCTTTGAGATGAAAGCAGATATTTGGTTTTACCCTCATTAACCTTGAGACCCATCTTAGCCGCTTCTACCTCAATGCATACAAAGGCCTCATTGACGTCTCGCTGTGTCCGTCCAATCACGTCAATGTCGTCGGCGTACGCAAGCAATTGCGTAGACTTGAAATAAATCGTCTTAAGTCTTGATATCGCTATTTTGACTTCGTCTAGGTCGGGTGGACTGAATTCTGTTTCAGTGTCGTCAATTACGAATGGCTCGTTCTGCCTGACAGCGGTATCTTGTCTATCATTGCCGTTATGCAGTCTGCAGAAGTGGTCTTTTCAAATCTTCAGCCTCGACTGCGACTCTACTACCAGTTCTCCATTTTCATCCCTGCAGACCGCCGCTCTGGCTTTGTAGCCATGGCATGTTCGTTTTACCTTATTGTAAAACTTACGGGCGTCATTCCTGCAGAAGCATCTCTCCTTCTCCTCGATCTCACGCTTTCTGTGCTCTCTCTTCTGTCTTCTGAAAAGCGTGTGTTCCTCTCATCTCTTCTGCTCATAGATTTCGCGAGCAGCTCTCGTCCGTCGTTGCAGCATGGCTTTATATGCCTCTTGTTTTGCTGCATGGGCTTGTTCGCATTGTTCATCGAACCAGGGATTTCTAGGTGGTGGCGGTTTAAAACCCAGCACCTTTGAGGCAGCGTCTCTGACGGCGCTCTGTGATCAATGTGGTTGGTGGTCGATTGATCAAAGGACCGCCAGGTATGTTGATGTTGAGATGGGGGAATCGCGTGCTTGCTACAAGAAGGTTACACCCCGCTAGGAAATCGATTAACCTAAGTCCGTTGTCGGATGTGGTGTTATGGAGTCTATGCTTTCCTATGATCGACTCAAATATGTCCTCTTTGCCCAATTTCGCATTAAAATCTCTTAGAACTATTTTTGTGTCGTAGCTGGGGCATTGGGCATATGTTCTGTCTGGGAGGTCGTAGAATTCTTCTTTGAGTGGATCGTCTTTTTTTTCCGTTGTGGCGTGAGCGCATATTTAGCTAATGTTTCCAAATTTAGGTTTGATGCGGATTGTTATGAGGCGTTCGCTTATATCTCGGAAGGTTAAGACTTTTTGTCTTCCTCGACTAGGCGCTTGCTGTTCTCCTTGTAGCAGTTCCCGTAGTAGATGTCGCAGTTTTTCATCCGTTTTTTGCCTGGTCCATCCCATCGCACTTCTTGGAGTGCGGTTATATCTGCTTTATAGCAGTTGAGGGCTTGCTCCAATTGATCGCCTGCACCCGGTCTTTTAAGGGACCTCACATTCCAGGTGCAGACTCTCAAGTCCGTTAGTCGTTTGCAGGGGTCGTCAGCTTTGTATCCGTTCGTATCCGAGGCTTGTTGTTGTTTCGGAACAAGTTGGTTTTTACGTGATAGGGATGTTACCCAACCAAGGGGTTGGGTCGCTGCACACATTGGTTCACTACCTGTCGGGTGCGAGAGTAGCTAACCAGGGGGGGCCATGCGGAGGCTTTGTGCCAACTTGGATTGAGCAGGGGCAGAGATCGAAGACGGCGTTTGCCATGCTAAACGCGATCAACTTCTTTGCTCTGTTTGCTCGCTCCCTCCCCCCTATTGATAATATAACCATTATTTTGCATGAACAAAAACTCAAACAGTACACAAGTTTGCTGCATTACAATCGCAAAGATACTTTTTTTTTAAACTAAAGTCCATTATTTAAATACAACGATCTGCATATTGAATTGTAATGATTGCACGTGTGACACATCAATCCGGTCATTTAGTTCCCAATGAATCCATTTATAGAACACTGCACAACTAAGCAATTGAGTCCATGAACTGTGACCTCTGGACATTGATCTAATTTAGTTGTTTTTATTAAGCACAATTCATTGCCATTCTCCTTTCGATGTATCTATTGCATATAGTATATTTTACGTTGTATCTCTTCCAGTCGTAGTGACAATTTGGTGTTCCGGCGTTGGAATCACAGCTGGAGTCCATCGACTCTGGTCACATAAATCTTATACAGCCGCACTACCATTGCGGCTTTTACTGATATTTTTATTCACTATAGCTGGGCAGGTATGTTCTCATTCTACGATCTATGATTAAATTAAACATTTTTAATAATTTTGTTTTGGTAGCGTGATGCATACACGTGGGCTCTAGATCATAGGATACATCATAAATTCTCAGAGACAGAGGCTGATCCCCATAATGTAAATCGTGGATTCTTTTTTGCCCACGTTGGATGGTTATTCCTGACACCACATCCGAAGGTGGTGGAGAAGCGCAGAGTTATTGACATGTCCGATCTGGAAAATGATCGTGTGGTTATGTTCCAGAAGAAATGGTACATTCCGTTGTTTGCTGTACTTGCCATTGGATTTCCAGTGTTTGTGCCGTGGTATTTTTGGAATGAGGATCTCTGGATGTCATTCTGGATTAATTTTAATATGAGATTCTGTGCGACATTGAATATTGCATTCTTTGTAAATAGTGTCGCTCATATGTGGGGACGCAAGCCCTATGATAAGTGAGTATCCAAGTTATCTCGTATCTTAAGTGGGACTTATCCTTTTTTGTTGCATTTTCTTTATTCAAAAGGAATATAAGCCCGGTGGAGAGTCCGATAGTCTCGTTCATAGCTTTGGGAGAGGGCTGGCATAACTATCATCATGTTTTCCCGTGGGATTACAAGACCAGCGAATTGGGTACATACAGTCTGAATGTAACGACTGCGTTTATTGATTTCTGCGCCAATCTTGGCTGGGTCACGGGACGTAAGTACATCACAATACTATTTACATATATTATGAATAATTTGTTAATTTTTTTCTCAGGTAAATCAGTGTCTCCTGACATGGTCGCCCGACGAGCAGCAAAGTGTGGCGATGGTTCGCACTTTCTAAGTGATGAGTATGCCCATAAGGATCAAGTTTGGGGGTATGGCGACAGAGATTTGCCGGGAGAAGATGCAGCTGAACTGGAGAAGATGAACAACTGAGTTATTTGTATCTGCGCGGTGGATAATATTTATTTGCATACTTAAAGCAGCTGTTGTTTTGTTTATTCTTGGACAAACCAAATGTATGGTAGTTGGGTGCTGACATAGCATGTAACATTTTTCCAGTGAGGCCCAGGTGCCAGTTAAGAGTAGTATTCTTGATTTTTCGTTTAAGTTATTGCGTAGTATTTGTTTTTTTTTTCTTTTTGTTCTTTTTGTTTTTGTTAATAGAACACATTAATTCGAAACATTGTTTTATTTATGTAGAAGCGATTCAACACGAAGTGCACTATCTCTAGATATGTATTTACATCGTCAGAATCAACTGAATGGACCTCAATATGCTGCTTGACTTAGTCCTGAATGTAGTCAACTATGGACGCGGTTAAATTCTTTTCGTGATTGAGCTGTCCACATTGCGTATCCCCGGGGTTGCTGGTCATACGGTCAACACACTGGACTTGTTTCTTACCTCTCAGCCTAACAAATACACGATCGATGTATTGTCGCCCCTAGGCTCGTCTGACCACTGCGTGATATCAGCAAAATTCTCGAACTCCCACCATCCAGTTAAAGAAAAAGCTCCTAAAAGAGCACTATCGCTCTTTGGGGATATCGCAAGAATGGGATATGTCTTATGAAAGTTGTGCCGAAATCACGCAAAGTATTAAGTAGACTAAATTGCGTGAAATTGCCATAAAAGAAGGAACACTAATAATCATAACCGGCGGAGGTGACTTGCCCGCGCCGCGGCTTCCAGGCTTCCCGTCCATCAATGGACGGGAACCAACTTGTTCCGAAACAACAACAAGCCTCGGATACGGACGGATACAAAGCTGACGACCCCTGCAAACGACTAACGGACTTGAGAGTCTGCACCTGGAATGTTAGGTCCCTTAACAGACCGGGTGCAGGCGATCAATTGGAGCAAACCCTCAACTGCTATAAAGCAGATATAACCGTACTCCAAGAAGTGCGATGGGATGGACCAGGCAAAAAACGAATGAAAAACTGCGACATCTACTACGGGAACTGCTACAGGGAGAACAAACAGCGCTTACTCGGATGCGCATTCGTTATTCGAGGAAGACTTGACAAAAAGTCGTAAGCTTTCGGAATGTAAGCGAACGCCTCATAACAATCCGCCTCAAAGCTGAATTTGGAAACATTAGCTTGATATGCGCTCACGCACCAACCGAATAAAAGGAGGATCGACTCAAAGAAGAATTCTACGATCTCGTAGACAGAACCTATGCCCAATGTCCCAGCTACGACACAAAAACAGTTCTAGGAGATTTTAATGCAAAACTGGGCAAAGAGGACATATTTGAGTCGTTCATGGGAAAATATAGCCTACACGACACCACATCCGAGAACGGACATCGGCTACTCGACTTTCTGGCGGAGCGCAATCTCCTTCTGGCTAGCACATGATTCTCGCATCTCAATATTCACAAAGGAACCTGGTGATCACCTGATCAGTCTACCACCAATCAGATTGATCACGTTGGGATCGACGCCAGACACTCCTCCAGCATCCTAGATGTACAAACTTTCCGATGAACCAACGTCGACTCGGATCACTACCTCGTTGTAGCTGTACAGCTGGACAATGAAAGTTTGACGTCGGAAAGCTACAATAGTAGGAGACCGCCAGGACCTTTGCCGATCGAGTTTCCCTCAACCTCTCGAAAACTCCAATGACACCGGATCAACCCATAGAACAACAGTGGGAGCATTGCCAGCGTGCCATCAGAGACACTGCCTCCGATGTGTTGGGTTTCAAACCACCAAACCACCGTCAGCTAGAAACCCCTGGTTTGATGAACAACGCGGGCAAGCCCATGTAGCAAAGCAAAAGACCTACAAAGCCATGTTACATAGGCGGACTAGAGCCACTCGTGAACAGTACGAGCAGGAACAGGGAGAGGAACACAGGCTTTTAAGGAAGAAAAAAGGCAGCATGAAAGGTGTGGGATCGAGGAGATGGAGAGATGCTATCACAGGAATAATGCTCGCAAGTTTTACGAAAAAGTAAAACGAACATGCCAGGGCTATAAAGCTAGAGCAGAAGCCTGTAGGGATGAAGACGGACAGCTAGTAGTAGAGTCACAGTCGATGCTGAGAATATGGAAAGAATACTTCTGTAGACTGTTTAACGGCGATGAAAGATCTAATACCGCTGTCAGGCAGAATGATCCATTCGCAACGGACGAAGATGCAAGAGAATTTCGTCCACCCGACATAGATGAAATTAAGCTAGTAATTTCAAAGCTCAAGAACAATAAAGCCGCGGGCGCAGACGGGCTGTCTGCCGCGCTATGTAAAGCGGCTGGTAGGAAAGCATGCCCGACAAATGGAATCTCAGCATCGTTCCCTAGTCCACAAGAAAGGAGACCCCTATAACTGCGCCAATTACAGGGGAATAAATCTGCTTAACGTCGCATAAAATATCTTTTCTGCCGTATTGTGTGAACGCCTGAAATCCTTCGTGGATAATCTGATAGGTTCTTATCAGTGTGGTTTCAGGCCAGGTAAGTCCACAATAGACTATATGTTCACACTGCGGCAGATCTTGGAGAAGACCCAAGAATACCAAATCGACACCCATCACCTTTTCGTCGATTTCGAGGCCGCGTATGACAGTGTCCATAGGGACGAGCTATACAGCGCCGTGTTTAGTTTTGGCATCCCTGCCAAACTCGTCAGATTGTGCAGAATGGCAATGGAGAACTTTCGCTGCTCTGTTAAGGACGCTGGCGAATTAACCGACACCTTTGGTGTTAAAAAAGGATTTAGACAAGGTGACGCACTCTCATGTAATTTCTTGAACATCGTGCTTGAAAATATCATATGAGACTCACTGCACAACACACGAGGTACGATCTATTTCAAGTCTACGCAATTGCTTGCGCACGCGGATGACATTGATGCAATTGGACGAACACAGCGAAACGTCAATGAGGCCTTTGTAAACATTGGGGTAGAAGCGGCTATGATAGGGCTCAAGGTTAATGAGGGTGAAACGAAATATATGCTGTCAACCAAAAAAGACCGCAACACCGACGTCTTGGCCAGAACGTCACAATTGGCAGCTACAGATTCTAAGATGGCTAGGCCATGTAGAGCGAATGGAAAACACAGCTGCGGCCCGAAGAGTCTTCGAGTCCACCCCGTAAGGAAGGCCCGGGCGCTGAAAACAGCTGGCCAAAGACCGTGCCAGCTGGAGACGCTTGTTGGTTGAGGCCCAGGTTCACCATGAACTGTAGCGCCACCTGAGTAAGTACTAAGTAAGTAAGTACCGTTGTCGATTTTGATGTTAAACGCTTTCTCACTTAGAAAAAATAGAAATATGTCTGTATACGGGCTACGTCATTCCCGTGTATAAAATCGACTTAGCAATTGCACTCGTATGTACTCGTATATACTGTGCTTCGTCGCCCTAAATGGTTTCAAATTCAAGAACAACCTTTGTCGAATAGAAGCACAGTGAAAACGAAAGAAAAACAAAAAGTAAACAGCCGGTCAATCACGGGAATGCGTTCCTTCCTGACACCAAATGAATTTGAAGAACTGAGTAAAAGTCCCAATTACGAGTTCCCGGTATAAATTTACATTCATCATTTATCGTACCTACCTTGGTACTTTAATTGTGTCTAAATCTATACATGTATCTATAGAGTTTTGCATTTCTCTACCTGAGTAAATAAACTACAAAATCATAACAAAAATTGCTGACGAATAAAACGAAATGAAACGATCGGTCGCTAGCTGCCATTTGGACTAGGGCTTCCAATTCATTGTCAGTCGGGAGGTCTATACGAAACGTTATCCAGTGAAGGTGGATCCGCGAGTTTTCGAACAAAAAAGAAAAGTGCTGTGGAACCGATTTTTTTATTTCTGTTTTCATTTTGTCTGAATTTGGACCGAGGGTAAGGGAGTTACATTTCACTTGGGTGCACAGTTCAGTTGCTGATGGTTTTTGAAAGTCAGCTTGATTGCGAAAGGTTTGGAAAATTTTATAGAATTGGTGGCAATTTGAGTAAGAGAACATCAAACAGGAAAGAGTCGATAGTGTGTGAAGGTGTTTTTTGAAAATATCGTGATCGTAGTGAAGTCGGCCATCAATTTTAATCTCAATTTTTTTTTTAATCTTTTGAAAGAAAGCGTAAGTGAAAACTCGTTGCTTTTTATTTACCTTCTACTCTTAGCGGCAGCTGTGTCAGGATTCATAAGCGAGGACTTGCTGCCCGTGAAGAAGAACATCTTAGTTATATTGATTCCTTATAGCAGCCCATATTTGAGCTGCCCATTAAGATCAAAATGAACAAGCTCTCGTCATGTTTGTATAGACTCTTTATCTGAGATGAAATTGCCACCTTTTTGTTCTATATTGAAAGCGTTTACCCCATGGAACGTCAATGCAAAAATTAACAGAAGCTCCAGGCATATTTTCTTACAAAAACAATCACTGAACTTTCCGGAGGGTAGTTTCAAAAATGCCAGATCTAGAAAGAATCAGCATTCTAAAACTATTTCTACATTTAGTGCTAATGCATTGGTCCCCTACCTCATCTGTGATCAGGAATTGACAAAAAAATCGGCTGGGAGGTTTGTTCTATATTTTATTCATAACTGCTTAAGCAGTATCGTTCGAAGTCTGCCATAAAAATATGCTGCTGCTGGAAGCGACCAAGTAGAGTCACCGATTGCCGGGAAAAAATGCGTATGTTGACCTCTTACACCATCGTATGTCATGTGAACTAGTATAATCAGACATATGACAGAGCTATAACGCATTTGATTACAAAACCACGTACGCTCCCGTCAAAGGTCATTTAATTAGAATACATATGCCTACATAGGCCGATACAGTCTCAAATCTTTTATAGGTTTTATTCAAGTACTTCTTTACTATTCTGACTTCGCTCAATTGAAATATTCCATAATCCATCGAATTAACCCTAAGCGACCTCTCGCCTGAACAATTTCGTATGCAAACTAATGAATATTGAACAATGGTTCTATTTGAGTATTTCAATATTCTTCGAAATCACTTAGCATTTCCTTGTATTCCAGATATCCCGACCGACAATGGCAGCCGCAGAAGTGGATAAGGCATCTTCAGCTGTTACTTCAGATGCAGCAATATCAAAAGACAACCAATCCGAACAGAGCATAGATTCGGTCCGGATCAAACGAGAGGCCAGCTGGCCTTCGGTATTGTTCTACATTCACCTTGTTGTACTTGGGTTTTATGGTATTTTCGTTATGTTCAACAATACATCGTTCCTAACCTTATTGTTTAGTAAGTAGATTCTATTTATACGTATTGAGAAAAATGATTTAAATATTTTCGTTTAAAGCTTTATTTTTAATACTCTTTGGGATACTTGGAGTCACAGCGGGTGCTCACAGATTATGGGCGCATAAAACTTATCAGGCGAATACTACACTAAAGATATTCCTTATGGTTTCACAGACTTTAGCGGGGCAGGTGAGTGTAGTAAATTAAGGCTACCCTTGTCAACATCGTACTTGTGACTGACACTCAGTTTACAAAAATCGTCGTCTTCCCGCAATCGATTCTCGTTTCAGCTATTCTTTTTAAACCCATTTCTATCCATTGGTTCTTGGTCATACCAACTCAAGAATTTTCTGTTTCAGATATGACCTATGACCTATACATTGAGATTGGTTATTGTAGAATAAGTTGACGGATGACTGTGGTCTTGGACCACTGAACTTTCGCTGCTCTTATGTTCTGCTATACTATTGGGAATATAAAAAAAACGCCTTGTAGTAAGGACAATTTATTTTCGAGATAGAGCACTTTTCTAGTGATCACACCGTAATATTTATAAATATAAGTGTCCCTTTGGTTCCAAGCGTCTACATACATCATGTCCGTTTGTCAAGCCTGTTACTTTTTAACCGTCAAATTTTAAAATCAATTCGATTCTTTAACGGAATTACTAGCAGTGATAACACAAACCAATTTTAGAGTTTCGTTAAATTCCAGTCAATTTATCAAAGCTCGCAACCACTACATACCACATCTCGAAACCATTTTTTACATCTCATTGCCATTCCAGGGTACAATTTACAATTGGGTTCGCTTGCATCGTCTCCATCATCTGAAATTCCGCACACACGAGGATCCTTTCTACAGTGCTGCCGATTTCTTCTCAGCTCAAGTGCGGGCTCAAATCGAAAGTCTCTCACCCGAGCAGGAGAAAATGTTGAAGGAAATCGATATGTCCGACTTGGAGGCCGATAAGGTGGTAATGTTCCAAAAGAAGTGAGAGAACCACATCCCTCACACTGCAAATTTTAATTTTAAAATTATATTTTTCGGTTTCAAGATTTTATTGGATTTTGTATTTCATCCTAAATGTCTTGCTTCCTATTAACACTCCTCTGGAGTACTGGGGCGATACCCTTTCTGCTTCGATATTTGTCACATTTTCTCTACGTTATTTGATTGTCATAAA
This sequence comes from Eumerus sabulonum, assembly GCA_951905685.1. Taxonomy (NCBI): domain Eukaryota; kingdom Metazoa; phylum Arthropoda; class Insecta; order Diptera; family Syrphidae; genus Eumerus; species Eumerus sabulonum. Next base: position 162,655,632 of record OX645060.1, on the reverse strand, counting down.
TATGTGTTGGTTGATAAATTCAGCTCATTTTATATGGGGACTGGACAAAAGCTTTAAACCATCAGATTCGAATATGATTTTCTTGATCACGAAGAGCTACTGGCCACAATATCACTATTTATTACCACGTGACTATCAGACAGGCGAGTTCGGCGACTATGGTAAGTTCATATTGCATGGAATGTACTTTTCTAATTTGTTTTTATTTATTTTTTAGGTAAAGATTGCACAACAGCATTCATAAGAGTATTTGCAGCGCTAGGTTTAGCCACAGATCTGCAAACTGTAACCACACAAGCAGTACGAAATGGTCTCACAACAGCTGTGGAGACTGGAAAGCCAATCGTAGATTGTATTGAAGAAGCTGCTGCTGTAGAACAAGATAAACTGCCCAAGGATCATTTTCTAGATAAGAATAAATACATGTAGATACTTTTCAATGATCACTGCGGTTGTACGACGTAGGATTTTGTGATCTTAAATAAACTTAATGTTTTGTCTTGTCTTTTAAGGATTTTGTTGCATATTTTGGTTGGAGCGGTATGAGATAAGAGGCTTGGTTTTGGTTCAATGTTTCCATACTCTCTTTTTCAATGGGTTAGAAACTGCCTTGCGAATGGTTTTGAATCGATTGAAGTCCGATATCCACCTTTTAAAGGCTGGCGTTTTCCAGGGGGGAGGGAGGCGAGCAAACTGAGCAAAGAATTTAAGAATTTGAGAGCGTTTAAAATGGCAAACCCCAGCTTCGATCTCTGTCCCTGCTCAATCCAAGTTGACACACAGCCTCCCCGTGGCCACCCCAGGATAGCTGCCCTGGCAGCCGCCAGGTAATGAACCAATGTGTGCAGCGACCCGACCCCTTGTTCCTGGGGAAAAAGGAACTTGGCCCTCCAGGTTGGGGATTGTGTTTAGGGGTAGCATGCCTATCACGCAAAAAATCAATTATTCCGAAACAATCACAAGCCTCGGATACGGACGGATACAAAACTAACGACCCCTGCAAACGACTGCAAGGACTTGAGCGTCTGCACCTGGAATGTGAGGTCCCTTAACCGACCGGGTGCAGGCGATCAATTGGAGCAAAGCCTCAGCTGCTATAAAGCAGATATAACCGCACTCTAAGAAGTGCGATGGGATGGACCAGGTAAAAGATGGTTGAAAAACTGCAACATCTACTAGGGGAACTGCTAAAAGGAGAACAAACAGCGCTTATTCGGATGCAGATTTGTTATTCGAGGAAGACTCCCACATAAAGTCTTAAGCTTTCGGGATGTAAGCGAACGCCTCATAACAATCTGCATCAAAGCTAATTTTGGAATCATTAGCTTGGTATGCGCTCACACACGAACCGAAGAAAAGGACGATTGACTCAAAGAAGAATTCTACGATCTCCTAGACAGAACCCATGCCCAATGTCCCAGCTACGACACATAAATAGTTCTAATCACCGGCTACTCGACTTCCTGGCGGGGCGCAAGCTCCTTCTGGCTTGCACACGATTCCCGCATCTCGATATTCACAAAAGAACCTGGTGATCGCCTAATTAGTCTACCACCAATCAGATTGATCACGATGTGATCGACGCCAGACACTCCTCCAGCATCCTAGATGTATGAAGCTCCCGAGGAGCCTTGTTGTAGGCAAGGTACGAATAAAGATGTCAAGGATGCCGCGGAGTCGAGCTGGACAACGAAAGTTTGACTTTGGAAAGTTACAATCGCAGGAGACCGCTAGGACCTTTGCCGATCGAGTTTCCTTCAACCTCCAATGACACCGGAACAATCCACTGAAGAACAGTGGGAGCATTGATCAAGGGTGGATAGCGTATGGTTGTTCGCAGTAACAACGGAGTTGTAGCCATCTGAACAACATCTGAGGTTTAGTTGTCGACCAAGATTGTTAGTGACACTGCTAATCTGAAATAGGTTAGACCTTACGAGACGTTCGGTGAAGAGTGTTTTCTTGTCAGAGGAAGCATTAATAAGAACGAGAAAACACTTGTCTTCTGATAAGGTTCATTGCAGAAATGGAAGATTGAAATCCCCAACAACGATGAAGTCATCGCTAGGATGAACTTCAAGGATAGGAGAGTCAATTGCATCTACAGCAAGCTGGTAGACCAAAGCAGGTTGTGAAGGGCGGATGTCAGGAAAGCATGTAAATATACATTTTTTAGACGGGTACCTAGGCGAAACAAGTTCAAAAGATGAAGAGTTAGGAATTGTGACGAATGATGCATCTAAGCGGGTATGGGAAGTGCGTTATTGTGCTGTCCATTAACGCGAAAGAAGACAAAGTCGGAAGAGAAAAGTTCCGAGTCAAGAGTAGTAGGATTGGGGTTAGCTTCAGATAAGAAGATATCGTAGGGAGGCATTTGGGAGTTAAGAAAGACCGTTGAGGCTTGGAGCGCAAGCCTCTTACGTTTTGGTAGTAAAAAGTAAGAATACCTTTAGAGAGGGGTTATGATGGAAGCGTTTGGGCCAAAAATTGTTTTTAGCGTCCCTGGGAGTTTTTTGGGGCTTGGAGAGGTTGATTGTGTGGGAATACCAAAATTAGGGTATTTGGCAGTAGAAGAAGGGTAGTTCGTGGGAATATATAGCTGGGGAGCGAGATTAAAGGAAACTGGACTGTTTCTTGTTGGCTATAATGGGATTAGGGGAATTGTAATTGGTATTTTAAACATATTTAATTTCAGTATCGACAGCATCATTTTATGGGGGAAAAGAATAGAGTTGAAATGCTTCCAAATACAATGCTGTCTTCTGTGACATTATACATGAATGGCACTTGCATATTAGAAACCGTAAAGCTCTCCATCCAGGGTGTGTGTTTTAGTTGACAAGAATGCTGAAAAATGCCTAGCTTTCTTATAGCGGGTGTGTTTTTTTTAGAGGTTTAGAAATTCAACATAAAATAAAATATTTGAAGCTAATGTTAATGTTAATGGAGGGCATGGGCTCGGACATACAGGGTAAAGTTGTTGATTGCTCTCAACCTGGCGAGATGCCAGCAACGATCCCTGTTTAAATGCCCGGGTCAAGTTGACATACGGCCTCCTCGCGGCGCCCTCTGGATAGCCTCTTCAACAACCGTTGGGAGGTGAACAAACGTATGCAGCGAAGAAAACCCCGACCAGAATGGCGGTTGTGCGGCGGGCTAACAATCCGCCCACGTAAAAAAACCCAAAGTTATGAATGAGCAAGATGCCTCGGATATACGGACGGATACTCGACGACGACAACGCACGAAAAAGGAACACGATTTGCGAGTATGCTCCTGGAATGTCAGAACCCTGTACACTCCCGGAGCTGCTCATAAACTAGAAGGAATCCTCACGCAGTACAAGGCGGATATTACTGCGGTCCAGGAAATACGCTGGATAGGAAACGGTATGATTAGGAAGAAAAATTGCGACATTTATTACAGCTGTCACAAAAGGTTGCACTTACTGGGATGCGGATTCGTCGTGGGAAAGCGGTTAAGGTCGAAGGTCATCGACTTTAAACCTATAAGTGATCGCCTGGCTGTGATCCGCATCAAAGGCAGATTTTATAACATCAGCCTTATATGTGCACACGCCCCTACCGACGAGGCTGAAGACCCTATCAAGGAGGACTTCTATGACCTCCTGGACAACGCCTACGGAGCTTGTCCGGAGTACGATGTAAAAATCGTGCTCGGGGACTTCAACGCCAAAATCGGAAAGGAAAACACCATTGGCGGAGTGATCGGAAAGCACAGCCTCCACGATACAACAACAGATAACGGCTTCCGACTCGCTGACTTTGCGACAGCTCGTAATGCGGTGATAAGTAGCACAAGATTCCCCCGCAAGCGAATCCACACAGCAACCTGGCGATCTCCGGACGGTCGAACCGCCAACCAAATCGACCATGTGCTCATTGACGCAAGGCACGCGTCAAACATCCTGGATGTGCGAACATTCAGAGGGGCAAATGTCGACTCTGACCACTTCCTCGTAGCAGCAAGATTCAGAGCTCGACTGTCCAGTGTCAGAAAGCTGCACCAGCCCATCAGGAGGAGGTTCGACATTGGGCGCCTGAGCACACCGGAGGTTGCCAGAGTCTACAGGGAGCAGCTGAGCGAAAGACTCTACGGTATGCCTACGTCGAACACAAATGCCAATAATATGTGGCTGCATTGCCGCTCAGCCATTCAGGAAGTAGCCGAAACCACCTTAGGATACCTACCACCCCCGACAAGAAACCCGTGGTATGATGGCGAGTGTGAGCAGAAAAAGGCAGCAACCGACGAGGCGTACCAAAAGGCGCTGCAGAGGAAAACCAGGGCAGCGCGAGAAGAGTACCGAGCCAGAAGAAGGGAGGAGAAGAAACTACTGCGACAAAAGAAAAGAATTTTCGCAGCCTCCCAGCTCAAGGATATCGAGGAGTCTAGGGATAGACATAAAATACGAGCCTTTTACAAGAAAGCCAAAGGCCTTGCAGGAGGCTTCAAAAAGGGCACCCTGGCTCTTCGAAACTGCGAGGGTAATCTTGTCACCGACCCGCAGGGAATAGTGGATGTATTTAGGCAGCACTTCCAGCAGCTGCTTAACGAGCATGACCAAGAGAGAGTGGTAGGGACTGAGGAAATCCCAACTCCAGCCGCTGAAGTAGTCCTCCCACCCAGCATAGAAGAAGTCGGCACAGCTATTCAGAAGCTGAAGAACAACAAGGCCGCAGGTTCAGATGGCTTGCCATCAGAGCTCTTCAAGGCTGGCGGCGATGTTCTGGTAGGGAGCATGCACCAGATCATCTGCAGAATTTGGGAAGATGAGAGCATGCCCGACGACTGGAATACCAGCTCTATATGCCCCATCCACAAAAAAGGCGATCCTACCTCTTGTAAGAACTATAGAGGTATATCCCTGCTCAATGTCGCATACAAGATCCTGTCCAGCGTATTGTGTGAACGTCTAAAACCATTTTGCACCGCACTAATCGGCAGCTACCAGTGCGGCTTCCGGCCCGGCAAATCAACTATAGACCAAATTTTCACACTTCGACAAATCCTGGAAAAGACCAACGAGTTTCAAATCGATACACACCATCTTTTCATCGATTTCAAAGCCGCATACGACAGCATTCATCGTGAAGCACTGTTTGGGGCGATGGCCGAATTCGGGATCCCGGTAAAACTGATCCAGTTGTGTCGCGCCACGCTAAAAAACACGCGATGCACCGTGCAACTCGGTTCTAGGACCTCGGAACCATTCGAAACATGCACCGGATTTCGGCAAGGAGATGCGCTGTCATGTGACTTCTTCAACCTGGTGCTGGAGCAGATAGTGCGACGGGCAGGCGTCAACAGGGAAGGCACTATCTTTTACAAGTCCATCCAGCTGCTAGGATACGCGGATGATATCGACATCATCGCGTGTTCTCGCCGTGGCATTGTGGAAGCATTCACGGCGATTGAAGAACAGGCGAAACGAATTGGCCTTAAGATCAATGAGGACAAAACGAAATACATGCTGTCAAGCAAAAACCAATCCGTCGCTCACCACCTGGGACAAAACATAACAATTGACAGCTACAATTTCGAGGTAGTTAAGGAGTTTGTCTACCTCGGGGCAAACGTAAATTCCACAAATGACACCACAGTGGAGATCCGGCGTAGAATCGCCCTTGGCAACCGCTGCTACTTCGGTTTGTCCAAACAACTGGGGTCAAAACTCCTCACTCGAAAGACCAAAGTCATGCTTTACAAAACGCTCATTCTGCCAGTCTTGCTGTACGGAGCCGAAAGCTGGACGATAAGCAGGACAGCGGAGCTGATTTTGGGTTCTTTCGAAAGAAAAATTCTGCGCCGGATATTTGGTCCTGTCTGTGAGGAAGGTGAATGGAGAAGAAGACACAACCGCGAACTCTACGAGCTGTACCAAGATGTGGATGTAGTCCGGAAAGCAAGGACCCGTCGACTACACTGGCTCGGCCACATCGAGCGCATGGACATCAACGCTCCAGCTAAGAGGGTCTTCGACTCCGAGCCTCCTGGTTCGAGAAGAAGAGGAAGACCGAACCTCCGGTATAAAGACCAAGTAATCGCGGATGTAAGACGTCTTGGTCTTGACAACTGGAAGCAGCGTGCCCGGGACCGTCAAGGATGGAAGGCAGCTATAGCTCAGGCTCAGATCCTCCATGGATCGCAGGCCTGATAAGTAAGTAAGTAAGTAAGTAATGTTAATGTACATGATATTAGCTTAATGGCACTAATTAGTGCTTAAATATAATCTCGGGGATGTAAGTGCCACGACTAGCAACTCGACAATCAGCGATAATACGGCTAATGGTTACTTCCAAATCGTTCAACGTCTTCATATACCGCCGCCGAAGAAAGTAATCTACAAGTGTGAGATCACAGGATCGCGGAGGCTAGTTTACATGTCTATTACGCGAAATTATGCGCTCAGCCAGTGGCGTAGCATGCCTTGTAGGGGCCTTGTATCAAAATCAGTTGGGGCCCTAAGGATTTTTCACAAAAGAAACAAGAATTCATGCATTAAATTAAAATAAATAGTTATTGATTTTAGGCGAAGCGTAAGCGAAGCCTCTCTCTACTCGACTCCAATGTAAAAGCGTTCGTCCGCGAACTGTTCGTAAACGTGATGTCCGATTGTAATGAAATTTTGCACACTGACATATCTTAGCATTGCCAAATTTTGCATCGGTCACGAACCATGGTCACACATGTCCAAACTTTCGAGCACTCGCCGATTTTTCATTGAGTTCAAACATTTTTACTTTTTGCACGCCCCCTATATTTTGAGTAACCGTAACGATAGAGCACAACACAAGCGCCTAAATAGGTATGAATTAAACGATTTAAAGAAATGTCGAGTAGTTAGAGAGGTTTCTTGTACGCTTCGCCTCAATATTTTGGTGTAGGAGCGGATAACCAGCTCCGTCCACCGCCCTACTTATAAGTTATCACTTCCTCATAGAAATTGAGCTAGCCAAATAATTTAAATTAAATATACGCTTTCCTTGTTTTTTCAGCAAATTGATTTAGTAAATCATCTAGCTGAAGACGAATTTTCTAAAAATTCTGTCTCTATAGGCAATAGTGACAAGTCTAGTAGCCGTTCCTGCTTTCAGCTGTTGCGGTTGTAACTGGAAGGGTCAAGACAATTGGATGCAAGGCTATTGAATTTTATCAGCAATAATTCTATAAGTTCCTTAATGGAATGAATTTATTGAATTTCAGATTTTAAGCACGTTTTCAGAGCAATTAATTGTTCATAAAGATTAACTGAACATCTTTACTGTATTTAGACGACAGTTTTCCGGAACCGTTTTTTATCACTTCGTATGAAGAAAATAGGAGTTTCTCCGGTTGTAATACTTCGAATATATTACTCAGGTCACAAAGGCTCTAAAATCTTTGTTTAGTTTGAGAAATTAATATGTCTAAACAGCAATAGTATACATTGACCTTGAAATATGATTGCGGGTCTGAAATTCTCTCATCTTGTCATAACTCATAAACTCATAACTAAGAAACGCTTAGTTATCTTTCGCCTTTTATTTTTAAAAACAGTTGTTAGCCCCACTCTTTTGCAAAGTCTCTGGACTCATTCAGCAAACCATTGAAAGAATTTTGATTTCTTATTACGCTCAGTCTATTCAAAAGATTACTTAATAAAATACTAGCTTTCTATAAGTAATTATTTATATGCTCTAAAGCTCTACATTTAGGGCGTCGTGGCGCAGTGGTTAGTGTGTTAGACTCTGGCGCACGATGAGCGAGTTCGGATCCCGATAACACCAACGCCTTCGAATGTTTATTTCACGGCGTTCCTTCTCAGCGGGGTACTGGCAAAGCCCACCGTAGCTTACTTGCCAAGAAAAAGCTTCTCGACTCAAGCCGTTCGGAATTGGCATAAAGCTGTAGGTCCCTTTCACCTGTGTAAAAAAAAATAAATCACACACAACATGGGTGATTGAGAGAAGCTTGGCTCTGGCCCTTCATGGACTGTAACGCCACCAAAGCAAGCAAGCCAACAAGAACTTTAGAAACGATTAGCGGTTTCAAATAGTGAAGAAAAAAGAAGAGTGAAGAACTAAGAAATCATAACTCTCTAAAATGTTAATTACATTTTTACATTCATCTTTTTATCTTTTTTAGTGGGAATTTAATTGAGTTGGTACAAAATTTTCATGATTGATAAATAATTGTTCTTTATCGCTAATAAGGCATCGTTCTTTGAAGACCATCTAGGAGGACATACCTTTTTAAGGGTAATTTTATATTTTTCAAATGAATCGTTACTCAACATTGCCCAGCGTTTTATACTATTGCTAAAACAAGTACACATGTATTTTTTTCTAAATTATCGAAAAAAGTCGACACTTCAATAGCATGTTTCGCAGCATCGTTTACAATTAAATGTAATGCGTCTGCAGCTCAATGAACATAATCGGCATTCGGGACATTTTTTTTTTATAAGGGCTTGTAATTGTCCATATACACCCGACATAACATTTGCTCCAGAGTAACCCTGTCCTCTATGTTTAGACACATCAATTCCATATTCTTTAATCGTACTTAAAATTCCAGTTTTAAGTCCTGCACTGCAATCGGATACTGCTATAAACCTCAAAAAGGACTTACAGATTTTTAATCCTTCAGGTACATTATGATAATTTTCTATTATCGAGATGTATCGAAAAACTACAGAAAGTTGGTCAATTTTTGACAAGTCTTGTGTTGTATCCAAAATAATTGCTAGAAATCGAGATTTTTTAATTTCGAAAATAATATTATTCCTAACTGCGGTTCCAAGCAAATTAATAATTTCATTTTCAATCAATAGGGACAAAAACATATTTTTAGGAAGGAAATCGCTCAGAAAACAAAATTTGTTTTGGAAAAATTCACACAATTGTGGTTTAGTTTAAAAAAAAAAAACCAGCAACACAGTGATTCATATATTCATCGCCATTCATTAAGACCATTCTGTCTCAAATAAACGTATTGGACCAAAAATTCATTTAATTTTCATAGAGAGATAAGTAGACAGCAAAACAAATTTGAATTATAAATATTTTTTTTTTAAACAAACAAGAAAAAAATAAGGAAATAATTCATTATCACAGAAAAAACAAACTCCATGCAAAATAAATACATAGACGAAAAAGATAAGTACAAGTTGAAATAAATAAAATCATTAGAAGAAATCAATATTGCGCAGATATATTATTCTCGTTCTATGAACTAAATTATTACTTTTTTCTGCTCTCAAAAAAATATATTTTTCACTCATTCACACCACATGCATGCGCCACGCACTAAACTTATCACAGAATGAAAAGCAATGTGTGTTTGCGGAATCTGTAAATAACCATACCTGGAAGAGGAAGGTTCAAGTCATCAAAGACAGAATACCCACCTTTTTCATTCTGGCTAATAGTTCATAAGAAATCGTTAAAAATATGAAATGGAATGTGGATAGCATTTACTAATTTTTGCTTAAACATGTTAGGGGCCCCTGTAGCCCGGGGGCCCCTTATCATTGATGCAGCTGATACGGCGGTAGCTACGCCCCTGCGCTCAGCAAATGTTCCCCGCAAAAGATTGATGATGTCGCGCGCCGTGTGCTATGTTGCGCCATCTTGTTGAAACCAATGTTCTGTCACGTCAAAAATCATGTTTCTATAGCGCTCTCCATTGACGGTAACATTCTGGCCGGCATCGTCCTTAAAGAAATATGGGCCGATGATTCCACCAGCTCATGAGGCACACCAAACAGTGAGTCTTAATGGTTGTACGGGCGTATCGACAAAGGCTTTTGGGCTTTTTCTACTCCGAGTTCGGCAATTTCGCCGACCGGAGACCAAAATTCTGCGTTGAATCATGTTTTTGGCTCATTCACTGAACCTGCGAGGCGAGCTTTTAAGCCAAGATTTTTCCAAGATTTTGGTGCGAAAACGATTCATCTTGTTCCGAATAACTTGTTCAGACGGACAATTATGTCGACCATCAAATGGACATAGCGCACGACAAGTGTGACGAACCGAACTAAGGTTTTCAAAATAAGTTTTCACAACTTGTATGCGTTGTTCTGACGTTCAGTCCACGAAGAACCAACGCCGATGTCCTCTCAGTTACCCATGTTGTGTGCGATTTTATTTTCCCATAGGGGAAAGAGATCTACAGTTTATTGCCGATTCCAAATCATGAATTTCGGGTAGCTTTTCATGAAAGTTGTACTACGGGGGATACGAGGAGAAGAATCGTAAAAGGGCCCACAGACCTCACACTTGTGTGTACACATGTGTATGGACACCGGTGTGTGATTCCTCCACACACGTCACACCGATAGAGACACCGACACCAAAAATCAAAAACTTTTGATTTTTACTCGCTCCGTGTCTGTCACCGAAAATGGTGTGTGCACCAGCCAACAGACAGCACATGTGTGCACACAAGTGTGGTGTCTGTGGGCCCTTTTACGAAATACGTTTGACGACATGGCTATTGTCGGGAGTCAATCCCGTATCCTCGGCGTCAGAGGCCAACACACTACCCACTGTGCTGTAAAATGGCAAAATATAGTAACTACAAATCAGCCTTCAGCTGTCAGATAAAAAATCTGTAGAAACAATGCTGCCTCTTTGAAAACCAAACACCTAAAAAGCACTGTTTACTACGTTTTAGCTCATACTTGCTGCATTCATATTGTTACAAAATTAATTCCTTCGCGAATGCGGTCCGATCACTGGATTGCGATATATAACAACTGTTTGATTGTTTATTCAATACACACACACCACTTCAGCTTCATCAGGGCATTCCAAACGTCGACATGGAAATTTGAACACAACCGTTGGTTCGTGTCCGCAACAGTATTGCTGTCAAAGTTTGGAATGCTCTGTTGCAACTAAAAAGGTAATGGTGGGGTCTTTAAGCGGCATACTGCTGGGGAAGAGGAACATCTGACGGCGAACATTCGAGAAAGTGGATCGAGGGTTATATAAGCGGGAACATTCACCTTCGGGAGCATCCAGTTTTCGGGATTCAATAACGAGTAATCAGTTGGTGTGAAAGTTATCAAGCCGCCTGGGAAGCAATAAAGTGTAAAAAGCAATAACGGGGGAGGGAGCGAGCAAACAGAGCCAAGAAGTTGATTGCGTTTAACATGGCAAACGCCTGCTTCAATCTCTGTCCCTGCTCAATCCAAGTGGACACACAGCCTCCGCGTGGCTCCCCCTGGATAGCTACCCTGGCATCCGCCAGGTAGTGACCCAATGTGTACAGCGACCCAACCCCTTGTTCCTGGGGAAAGAGGGACCGGGCCCTCCAGGTTGGGGGTTGTGCTTAGGGGTAACATCCCAATCACGTAAAAACCTACTTGTTCCGAAACGACAACAAGCCTCGGATACGGATGGATATAAAGCTAACGACCCCTGCAAACGACTAACGGACTTGAGAGTCTTCACCTGGAATGGCGATCAATTGAAGCAAACCCTCAACTGCTATAAAGCAGATATAACCGCACTCCAAGAAGTGCGATGGGATGGACCAGGCAAAAGACTGCTAGGAACTGCTACAAGGAGTACAACTAGCGCCTATTCGGGTGCGAATTCGTTATCCGAGGAAGACTCCGACAAAAAGTCTTAAGCTTCCGAGATAAAAGCGAACGCCTCATAACAATCCGCATTAAAGCTAAATTTGGAAACATTAGCTTAATATGCGCCCACGCCCCAACGGAAGCAAAGAATTCCACGATCTCCTAGACAGAACATATGCCCAATGCTCCAACTGCGACACAAAAATAGTCCTAGGAGATTTTAATGCAAAACTGCATGGCCTCCATAGGACCACATCCGACAACGGACTTAGGCTAATTGATTTCCTAGCGGGGCGTAACCTCCTTGTAGCAAGCACGCCATACCCCCATCTCAACATCCACAAGGGTACCTGGCGGTCTTTTGATCAATAGACCACCAACCAGATTGATCACATTGCGATCGATGCCAGACACTCCTCCTGTATTCTCGACGTACGAACCTTCCGAGGGGCCAACATCGACTTGGACCACTACCTTGTTGTAGCCAAGGTACGAATGAGGATATCAAGAGTGCTTAAGAGTCGAGTAGGACTACGTAAGTTTGACGTCGGAAGCTACAATTGCAAGAGACTGCCAGAATCTTTGCCGATCGTGTCTCCTCCAAGCTCTCTCAAAATCCGCCTACAGCAGCACAAACAATAGAGCAGGAATGGGCGTACTGCCAGAGCGCCGTCAGAGACGCTGCCTCAGAGGAATTGGGTTTCGAACCGCCACCACCTAGAAACCCCTGATTCGATGAACAATGCGAACAATCCCATGCAGCAAAACAAGAGGCATATAAAGCCATGCTGCAACGACGGACAAGAGCTGCTCGCGAAATCTATGAGTAGAAGAGAAGAGAGGAACAAACGCTTTTCAGAAGAAAGAAGAGAGAGCACGGAAAGCGTGAGGTCGAGGAGATGGAGAGATGCTTCCGCAGGAATGACGCCTGTAAGTTTTACAATAAGGTAAAACGAACATGCCCTGGGTACAAAGCCAGAGCGACGGGCTGGAGGGATGAAAATGGAGAACTGGTAGTAGAGTCGCAGTCGATGCTGAGACTGTATAACGTCACTGCGTGAGCAGTGAGAGCACCGTGGTGCAGTGGGTAGTGTGTTGGCCTCTGACGCCGATGACTCGCAATCGAATGCCGACACAGCCATGTCATCGGACGTGTTTTTCACGGTGTTTCTCCTCAGCGGGGTTCTGACAAAACCCCCTGTAGTAAAATTGTCATGAAAAGCTTCTCGAAATTCGCCGTTCGGAACCGGCAATAAACTGTAGGTCCCTTTCACCTATATGAAAATGAAATCACACACAACATGGGTGATTGAGAGAAGCTTGGCTCAGGTTCTTCATGGACTGCAACGCCAACATACATACATACAATGAGCAAACCGAGACCTTTGATATTAAAAAAGGATTTTGGCTAGGTGGCGCGCTGTCATGCTACTTTTTCAACATCGTTCTTGAAAAGATCGTGCAAGAGTCACTGGCCAACAAAAGAGGTACGATTTATTTCAAGTCTACGCAATTGCTTGCGTACGCCGATGACATTGACGTGATTGGACGGACACAGCGGGACGCCAATGAGGCCTTTGTAAGCATTGGGGTAGAAGCGGCTAAGATGGGTCTCAAGGTTAATGAGGGTAAAACCAAATATCTGCTTTCATCTAAAAGAGACGGACAACACCGACGTATTGGCCAGAACGTCACCATGGGCGGATATAACTTTGAAGCGGTCAAGGATTTCGTCTACATCGGCTCATTGATGACCAGAGACAACAACACCAGCGCTGAGATAAAACGCAGAATCACTCTTGCCAACCGCTGTTTCTTTAGGCTCAAGAGGCCATTGAGAAGTAGAGCTCTCTCTCAGAAAACCAAGGTGACACTATATAAGACCTTAATCATCCCAGTCCTCCTTTACGGCGCAGAGGATTAGACCTTAACAAAAGCGGATGAAGATGCCATCGGTCGTTTCGAGAGGAAAATTCTGCGCCTACCTACGGTCCCGTTTGTTCAAACGGTGTATGGAGGAGAAGATATAACGAAGAACTGTACGCGTTGTACAGCGACATCGGCCTGGTACGACGTCTACGGATACAGCGTCAAAGGTGGCTAGGTTATGTAGAGCGCATGGAAAATACAGCTCCGACCCGAAGAGTCTTCGAATTCACCCCGGAAGGAAGGCGCGGCAGAGAACGCCCGCAGCAACTGTGGCGCACACAGGTGGAAGGGGACATTAACCAACTGGGCGTGCGGCGCTGGAAACAGCTGGCCAAAGACCGTGCCAGCTGGAGACGCTTGTTGGTTGAGATCCAGGTTTACCACGGACTATAGCGCCACCTAAGTAAGTAAGTAAGTAAGTAAGCAACAAAGTGTAAAGTGTGTATGAGCTTCTAATAAAGGTGAAGCGCTCAGATAATTTATCTGAGGTTGTAATAATAAATAAAATATGTGTATTTTGATAAACAAGTTTATGTTTATTTACATATTTATTTATCAAATATCAAATATATGTAGTTTTTACATAGGTTTTTCCGCGAAGCCAGAAGGGCTTATCTGCAGATGGTTGATTTACTTGATAATTTGAAACAATGGCAGGGTGAGCTTGATATAATATTGCTAGAGCTCATAGTTAGAGTAAAACTTCAATTTAATTTTAATAAATTTAAGAAAGCAGAAGGAAAAAAAAAAAAAAAAAAAACAAAAAAAAAGGTTTTCTTCAATACAGAGATGGTTTTTAGGGTTCCGTACCCTAAGGGTAAAACGGGACCCTATTACCAAGACTTCTCTGTCCGTCCGTCTGTCACCAGGCTATATATATCTCATGACCCGTGATAGTTAGACACTTGAAATATTCACAGATGTGGATGTATTTAAGCAGCATTTTCAGCAGCTGCTTAACGAGCCAAGCAAGAGTGGTAGTGACCGAGGAGATCCCAACTCCAGCCGCTGGAGTAGTCCTCCCACCCAGCATCGAAGAAGTCGACACAGCTATTCAGAAGCTGAAGAACAACAAGGCCGCAGGCTCAGATGACTTGCCATCAGAGCTCCTCTAGCATGAACCAGATCATCTGCAGAATTTGGGAAGATGAAAGCATGCCCGACGACTGGAATACCAGCTCTATATGCCCCATCCACAAAAAAGGCGATCCTACCTCTTGCAAGAACTATAGGGGTATATCCCTGCTCAATGTCGCATACAAGATCCTGTCCAGCGTATTGTGTGAATGTCTAAAATCATTTTGCACCGCACTAATCGGCAGCTACCAGTGCGGCTTCCGGCCCGGCAAATCAACTATAGACCAAATTTTAACACTTCGACAAATCCTGGAAAAGACCAACGAGTTTCGAATCGATACACACCATTTTTCATCGATTTCAAAGCCGCATACGACAGCATTCATCGTGAAGAACTGTTTGGTGCGATGGCCGGGATCCCGGGAAAACTGCTCCAATTGTGTCGCACCACGCTAAAAAACACGCAATGCACCGTGCAACTCGGTTCTAGGACCTCGGAACCATTCGAAACGTGCACCGGATTTCGGCAAGGAGATGCGCTGTCATGTGACTTATTCAATCTGGTGCTGGAGCAGATAGTGCGACGGGCAGGCGTCCACAGGGAAGGCACTATCTTTTCCAAGTCCATCCAGCTGCTAGGATACGCGGATGATATCGACATCATCGCGTGTTCTCGCCGTGGCATTGTGGAGGCGAAACGAGTTGGTCGTAAGATCAATGAGGAAAACGAAATACATGCTGTCAAGCAAAAACCAATCCGTCGCTCTCCACCTGGGACAAAATATAACAATTGACAGCTACAATTTCGAGGTAGTTAAGGAGTTTGTCTACCTCGGGGCAAAAGTAAATTCCACAAATGACACCACAGTGGAGATCCGGCATAAAATCGCCCTTGGCAACCGCTGCTACTTCGGCTTGTCCAAACAACTGGGATCAGAACTCCTCACTCGAAAGACCAAAGTCATGCTTTACAAAACGCTCATACTGCCAGTCTTGCTGTACGAAGCCGAAAGCTGGACGATAAGTCGGACAGCGGAGCTGATTTTGGGTTCTTTCGAAAGAAAAATTCTGCGCCGGATATTTGGTTCTGCCTGGGAGGAAGGTGAATGGAGAAGAAGACACAACCGCGAACTCTGCGAGCTGTACCTAACTGTGGATGTAGTCCGGAAGGCAAGGATCCGTCGACTAAACTGGCTCGGCCACATCGAGCGCATGGACATCAACGCTCCAGCTAAGAGGGTCTTCGACTTCGAGCCTCCTGGTTCGAGAAGAAGAGGAAGACCGAACCTCCGGTATAAAGACCAAGTAATCGCGGATGTAGGGCACCGTGACGCAGTGGGTAGTATGTTGGCCTCTGACGCCGATGACACGGGAACGAATCCCGACACAGCCATGTCATCGAACGTGTTTTTCACGGTGTTTCTCCTCAGCGGGGTTCTGAGAAAACCCCCTGTTGTAAAATTTTCATGAAAAGCTTCTCGAAATTCGCCTTTTGGAACCGGCAATAAACTGTAGGTCCCTTTCGCCTATGGGAAAATGAAATCACACACAACATGGGTGATTGAGAGAAGCTCGGCTCAGGTTCTTCATGGACTGTAACGCCAACATACATACGTACATTAGGGTTAGGCGTTTCTTTTTCAATTAGTCTGGAAATGCCATAAAAGTTCAGAAATGGTTCTGTTTTAATTTTAGTGGCTAACTTCAAGCTTTTGTTGCTGGAAGCAGCGTGCCCGGCACCGTCAAGGATGGAAGGCAGCTATAGCTCAGGCTCAAATCCTCCATGGATCGCTAATAAGTAAGTAAGTAAATAATCGAACCCTATTCGGGAACGATTAAATTTTCGTACAATATATATTCTGGGAATGTTTTGGACTTGTGTTGATCACTTCTGGCCCACTTTCCATCAGTTGCTTGTATAGGAGGTATGTATATGCATAGCTGATAATTTCATATATTTCGGTATTTGTTCAAATACCATGTTTTTCTTGCCTGTTTTGTTGTATAATTTCCCTGGGACAAGTATCTCTTTTCGTTTCCATTCATATTTTCATATTGATTGCTCAAAAAATTGTTCAACTTCTTTTTCGAATTGTTCAGTATTGTGTAGAGCTGCTCTTAGGATAATTCTGTCATCTAGAGTCTTTTTGAGACTTTCCTAATCAGTGCGTTTATTATTTATGGTTGTCTGTCCTACTTCTGGACAATTTTATCACTGAACGTAAGAGCACAACCGCATAATCTGAATTTACTTAATTAAACTATTCTACTTGCAGAGCCCCGTGGCGCAGTGGGTAGAGTGTTGTCCTCTGACGCCGGTGACACGGGATCGAATCCCGACACAGCCATGTCATCGAACGTGTTTTCACGGTGTTTATCCTCAGCGGGGTTCTGACAAAACCCCATGTAATGGGAAAATGGTCATGAAAAGTTTCTCGAAATTCGCCGTTCGGAACCGGCAATAAATTGTAGGTCTCTTTCACCAATGGGAAAATGAAATCACAGACCACATGGGTGATTGAGAGAAGCTCGGCTTTGGTCCTTCATGGGCTGCAACGCCAACATATACATATACATACAAACTATTCTACTTGGATGTTTTAGATTTAGAAATCGTTAGATTTCGTTTGGATCAGTAGGCCGGTTTTCGTGTAGCAAAGACCTCGCTTTTAACAAACTGCTTGAAGAAAATGTTTCGCGTTAAAGTCACCCCGAATTATGTGCCTATTTCCTATTCCCAGTTTTTCTTTTTTTATTTAGTAATTCGTGGTTTCCGTCAACTTGTGTAAATTGCTACTATATTAAATGAATAGTTTTTGGCTTTTATGTTTACAACTGTTGATCTCGTCACCGTAGTTAAATGGGGAAATCTTAATCGTATGGAATTTAAAACACACAACGCTGTCTTCCATATTTAAAGCGAAATATTAATAGCCAGCCACTATCCATGAATGGCACTATATACATACATACATATATATGTTTATTTTCATTGGCCCTCGTGTTCTACTAAAAGGGTCGCGGGGGTAATGCGCCCACGCGGGATCTCCAGACCACTGGATCCTCCGCCATCGACTCTAACTCATCAGGAGCTATGCCCAAGCGCACCCAGTCGAGTTTTTGGACTTGGTCCAACCATCTCGTCCTCGGTCTGCCAAGTGGTCGCCTGCCTGATTGTATTGAACTCAAGGCACGCTTCGGAAGTCGTGATGATGGCGACATTCGTCTCACGTGGCCAAACCATTGAAGCATAGCCCTTTCCGTTGGGAAAAGCAGCTGCTCAACATTGAGCTCCCCGCGCACTGCCATGTGTCACACTCTATCCCGGCCAGTAACTAACGCAACAGCAAGAAGAAATCTCATTTCGGCAGCTTGTATTCGCGGTCTTATTCTTTTAGTCAATACTCAATTCCGTTCGGAGAAGCAGCTGCTTAACATTGAGCTCCCCGCGTACTGCCGTGTGTCACACCCTATCCCGGCCAGTAACTAACGCAACAGCACGAAGAAATCTCATTTCGGCAGCTTGTATTCGCGATCCTATTCTTTCAGCCAATACTCGAATTTCATGACCATAGGTTAGAGGAACAAATACTGAGTTAAAAACCGCTAGCTTGATTTTAACACCAAGCTCGGTATTCTTGATTACAGATCTTCCAAGCTGTTCCAAAATTGACGCGGCTCGACCAATCCTGCAGGAAAGCTCAGTATTGTCTCCCATCACTCGTGAACAAGGCCCCGAGATACCTAAACTTCTCCACCTGCTTCGATTGGACTCCACTAACATGTAGAGTGCATTGGACAGGTGTTCTGGAAATAACCATAACCCCGGATCAGCACTTACTGGTGGGTTGCATTTCTGCCCTGACGAAACCCACACTGTTCATCCCCTATCCTGGATTCCATCATAGCTCTAGAACGCGCCTCCAACACCATACCCGACTGCTCTTTAGCTGGTCGCACAGCCAATTTACAAGTTCTCCGCGCCACAGTGTACCGGTCATGGAAAGCAGAGTCTCCCAAGAAAATCCAGTCCCTGTAGTCCTTCTTCTTCTATCTAATGGCATCTTGAACCACGGGTCTTTTAAACCACGCAGTTCTTTTCTCATTACCAGCCGCCATACCAAGCCACTTCTCTCTACAAACATCACGTGCTGAGGCAATGACACTTACTTACTTAAGTGGCGCTACAGTCCGTGGTGAACCTGGGCCTCAACCAACAATCGTCTCCAGCTGGCACGATCTTTGGTCAGCTGTTTCCAGCGCCGCACGCCCAGTTGGTTAAGGTCCCCTTCCACCTGTGTGAGTTACACTTACGTATGACATAAGACATACAATAAAACAAAAACAAATTGTTAACACGAACTTTATTAACATCTATGTACATATCTTACATCAAGTACACAATACAAAGGACGGGACAATGCTAATGCTAATTGATAACTCGCTCCAACGTTATCTTCTTTCAAAGACAGAGCTGGAGAGAGAAACCGTAGCAAAGATAAACAATACATTTGTTGATTTGCTGAGCAACACAACAGGTGTGGGGAGGCGTTGCAGCATGTAACTCGTGCGCCATCGTTGATGCGGCCGTCCTCTCCCGCGTCTTTCTTCCGGGGTGGATTCGAAGACTCTTCGGGTCGGGGCGGTATTTTCCATGCGCTCTACAGGGCCTAGCCACCTTAGACGCTGTATCCGTAGACGTCATACCAGGCCGATATCGCTGTACAACCCGTACAGTTCTTCGTTAAATCTTCTCCTCCCGTTGAACAAACGGGACCGTAGATAGTGCGCAGAATTTTCCTCTCGAAACGACCAAGGGCATCTTCATCCGCTTTTGTTAAGGTCCAAGCCTCTGTGCCGTAAAGGAGGACTGGGATGATTAAGGTCTTATAAGGACTGGGATGAATAAGGTCTTGGTTTTCTGAGAGGGGGCTCTACTTCTCAATTGCCTCTTGAGCCCAAAGAAACAGCGGTTGGCCAGAGTGATTCTGCGTTTTATCTCAGCGCTGGTGTTGTTGTCTCTGGTCATCAGTGAGCCGATGTAGACGAAATCCTTGACCGCTTCAAAGTTATATCCGCCCATGGTGACGTTCTGGCCAATACGTCGGTGTTGTCCGTCTCTCTTAGATGGAAGCAGATTTTTGGTTTTACGCTCATTAACCTTGAGACCCATCTTAGCCGCTTCTACCTCAATGCTTACAAAGGCCTCATTGGCGTCTCGCTGTGTCCGTCCAATCACGTCAATGTCATCGGCGTACGCAAGCAATTGCGTAGACTTGAAATAAATCGTACCTCCTTTGTTGGCCAGTGACTCTTGCATGATCTTTTCAAGCACGATGTTGAAAAAGTTGCATGACAGCGCGTCACCTTGCCTAAATCCTTTTTTAACATCAAAGGTCTCTAAAAGGTAAGGTTGCTCATTCCCGACCTTAATGGAGAAGCGAGAATTTTCCATTGTCATTCTGCACAGTCAGACGAGTTTGGAAGGGATGCTAAAACTAGACATCGCTTTATATAGCTCATCTCTATACACGCTGTCATATGCAGCTTTGAAATCGACGAAGAGGTGGTCTTCTCCAAGATCTTCCGTAGCGTAAAAATTTGGTCTATTGTGGGCTTACCTGGCCTGAAGACACACTGATAAGAGCCGTTCAGGTTATCCACAAACGGTTTCAGGCGTTCACACAATACGTCAGAGAAGATCTTATATGCGATGTTAAGGGAACTTATTCCCCTATAGTTGGCGCAGTTATAGGAGTCTCCTTTCTTATGGACCGGGCAAACGATGCTGAGATTCCATTCGTCGGGCATGCTTTCCTCCGACCATACCTTGCAAATGAGATGGTGCATGCACCTTACCAGCTCATCTCCAGCCGCCTTAAGAAGCTCAGCAGACAGGCCGTCTGAGCCCGCGGCTTTATTAGACTTAAGTCTTGATATCGCTATTTTGACTTCGTCTAGGTCGGGTGGACTGAGTTCTGTTACATTGTCGTCCATTACGAATGGCTCGTTCTGGCTGACGGCGGCATTTTGACTATCATCGCCGTTATACAGTTTGCAGAAGTGGTCTTTCCAAATCCTCAGCATCGACTGCGACTCTACTACCAGTTCTCCATTTTCATCCCTGCAAGCCACCGCTCTGGCCTTGTAGCCATGGCATGTTCGTTTTACCTTATTGTAAAACTTACGGGCGTCATTCCTCGATCTCACACTTTCCGTGCTCTCTCTTCTTTCTTCTGAAAAGCGTGTGTTCCTCTCTTCTCTTCTGCTCATAGATTTCGCGAGCAGCTCTCGTTCGTCGTTGCAGCATGGCTTTATATGCCTCTTGTTTTGCTGCATGGGCTTGTTCGCATTGTTCATCGAACCAGGGGTTTCTAGGTGGTGGCGGTTTGAAACCCAGCACCTCTGAGGCAGCATCTCTGACGGCGCTTTGGCAATGCGCCCATTCCTGCTCTATTGTTTGTGCTGCAGGGGGCGGATTTGAGAGAGCTAGGAGGAAACACGATCGGCAAAGATTCTGGCAGTCTCTTGCGATTGTAGCTTTCCGACGTCAAACTTACGTAGTCCTACTCGACTCCTAAGCATTCTTGATATCCTCATTCGTACCTTGACTACAACAAGGTAGTGGTCCGAGTTGATGTTGGCCCCTCGAAAGGTTCGTACGTCGACCATACAGGAGGAGTGTCTGGCGTCGATCGCAATGGAGGCTGTGTGTCAACTTGGATTGAGCAGGGACAGAGATCGAAGCTGGCGTTTGCCATTTTAAACGCGTTCAACTTCTTTGCTCCGTTTGCTCGCTCCCTCCCCCCAACAGCATTGACAGCTGTTGAAAATAGTCGCCATTCTTCCTCTACATGCACTGGAACAGTCGGAATTTGCTCAAACCTTTCTGATATGTGTCGTGCGAAGTGTTGCCGCACCTCACTGCTCTGGTGTTTCTCCCACCGTATGCGTGTAACCACTCTTGGTTTCCGCCTTGGCAGACGAGGTACTCTATTAGTAAGATACAGCTTACACAACACCAGGTGATGATCAGTTGACAGTTTAGCCCGTCTCAACACACTAACGTCACAAACCATCCGTTTTACACACGATGGTACCACAAAGAAATCTATCAATATATTTGTGAATGTTTTTGAGCGGAAACACCTTAATAATGGACATGCCATTTGCACAGCAAACATCCAACAACCTTTGTCCGTTCGCAATTTGGTGAGGATCACTGTTCCTCCCAATCACATTCCCCCGTATCGTTACAACCGCACCCACGTGGGCATTGAAGTCACCCATCAGGAATAAAAGAATCCATCTCAACTAACCTATCAAGGGCAGCATCAACTTCATCCAGGAAAGTCGCATACTCTGACCTTAGATTCGCTGCATACACCTGCATCAGAGCCAAGCTTTCAAGCTTGAGTTTTAAGATCGCGATTCTGCCTCCCAATGGTATCCACTCCTATACCTTGCCTGCCATTGCGGGACATCCCCACTACCGCCACATCTGAAATGCAACTCCTGATAGAAAGAGTTTCCCCCCTTTCAAATGTCCTCTTTGCTTTGGCGAAAAGATAACTACGATATCTAACCGATATCTGGCAGCTTCCTCAACCAGCTCGAGATACTTTACTGTGAGCGATTAAACGTTCCATGTGCACATCCAAATTCTGTGTCGGTGTCTGTTGTCTTTTATTTACCGAACGCACTGGTTAGTGCATGGCGTGCATCCCCTCCTCATCCTCGTAATGGCTCAGGAGGCCACTGCCGGGTTGCTCGTGACTTCTTCGGGCTAAGCCCGACCGGCTGCCGAGCTGGATAGGCCGGCCCCCAGACGCCCGCATACTGCCAGCATTTAGGCCTGGTTCGGAATGGGGCCCTGGCACACCAGGGTAGGCAGTTACCGAGGCAGGTCTCCTCCTTGTCATCCAGGGGAGATTTGCGCTAATGACCTCAATTGACCTCCGAGCAATAAATCGCGAGATATTTGTGAAAAACTGATTTTCGTGACCTTTTGACCTTTATAACTTTTTTAGCCGGCACGATATCAATGTCGATTTTTCACATCTTCATTACAACGCCGTAATAAAGGTGTATGCAAATATGATTAGTGCTTTAGTGACGGCCCATGGTTCAATATTATTAAAGTCGCCCTCAATATCGAGAAAGGCAACTAGGATAAATTCCTTATGTTCCAATGATCTTTCTATGATGCTAGTGAATGGAGTGCTGTTTCTACTGATTTGACATTGTTGTAGGCATGTTGGCTCTCCAACAGCTTTCCTAGATTACAGCTGTATCTAATGTCTGCATCTAGAATTCCCTCTAGAGTTTTCAGAAGAAAAGATGTAAGGCAGTAGGTTCCAAGTCCTGTGGAAGCTTTTACCTGCCTTAGGTTTAAATATGACTTTGGTTCCCTTTCACTATCCACTAGGATAGTGACAGAATGCTTTTATAGATAGCTACAAGCCATGAAGCATGAGATCTGCCACATTCTGGAGTTGCGCTGGTATGATCCCATCCGGACCTAGAGACATGTATGAATCAAAGTCTTTTAAAGCCAAAGGACAATATTATTTGTAAGTAGAATACGAGTTATCTCGTTGGATGATATTCTCAGTTGGATGTCTTTTGGAAGTATCGTAGCCGATTCATTACTATCCGGAAAGTGTGTATTTGAATTTTCTTTATTCTTGAGGCCTCTGAGGTCACTTTGATGTTCTCGCAGCGGTTCCTCCAAGATTGTCTTTTGGCCTTTCTGCTCGCTTCCTTAAAGGATTTCAGCTAGTCCTCTTGCAAGCGAGTAAATTTTGCTTTATTAAAAAGCTTTCTGCTCTCTTTCTTAAGGTAGCATAACACTTTATCCCAACAGGGGGTTGGGTTTTGTCTTCTGGGGGTTCTGATTGCACACGAATTGGGTAGTGGTCTGTTGAGGGCTTTTGTCAATTCATTGAACATGTTATCTAGTTCCACAGAGTTACGCCGAGCGGTAGGATGCTGTACATCTAAGTGGGGCTCAACAAAGGTTCTTTGTGCCAATCAGTTTTCTTATAGTTCCTAAAAGGAGCTTGGTCAACGGTGTGATTGACCAGGTTGAATTGAATGTATTGATGGTCAGAGAAGGTGTGTTCTTTAAAGACCTTCCACTCCTTATTTGTAACGTGATGCAAGCGTTACATCCAGAACTTCTTGTCTGATTTTGGTGATAAAGCGAAAATTAAATCCATCTGACTAAAAATGTCAATAGTGTTTATAGTTCCCACACTGTAACAATGAATCAAACTCAATTTTATTTTCGTCGGTTCCGTCCCGGTAATGCAAGCTCTGCAAGGCTAATTGTTGAAAATGTCAATAAAATCATGGAAATCATTGAGTTTAGCTATCAAGCACTGTTTCGATTGCTTAGGAGCTAAGTACAAAGGAAGTCCGTTGTATGGGGCCCCTCGAATGAACGCAAAAAATCATTTGCGAATCGCTGCTGAAAAAAATTGACCCATTTCTGAAGCGCTTGGTGGATAACTTATGACCACTAAGGTCGAGCAATGCGCATTCTCAAAAATCTTCTCTACCGTTCCAAGTTCACTGGAAAAAACTACTATTCTGAGCAATACACATATGTATGTATGTAAACTCGATTTTGCTGTTCTCTACCCATGCTGGCTATTAAACATAACTTCTGAGCCGGAACGCGCTCATCGAGCAGAACACCGAACCGCCTTACTTGCATTTTCAACACCTCGACTCGCGCCAAAAATTGTTGATACAATTCCATCGCATAGCAAAAACGCATTGAGGGTACTCGTCTCATCTGTCATTGTTAAATCTCAAAACCAAGAATTCCGGTCACTGAGATTACCTTCAACACTAGCCAGTTAGCCAGCCGGGCGTCATCGTCTATTGGTTTTCGTTGCTTCTACCTTCTGTTTTCTTCACGAAAATGCCATACTTTACAATCTTGTACTACACGAGGTCCTCTCCGTCTTTTATTATTTATTTACAATTTTTTTTATGAAATCTCAAAATCTGTTGAGTAGGTTTTTCTTCTTTTTTTCCCCCGTTTTTTATGTTTTGATTTTTGTCTGTTATTTCATACCAATCTGTTGCTTCGTCTACAGACGTTCGCGACAAAGTAAAGAAAAAACAAAAAACTACGAGGAAAGATATGAGATAGGAAAAAATCTGCTGACTTGTGGAAATCCATTCCGTTCTGTGGTTATTGTCATATACGGCGTGCATTTAGATTTTCAGTTTCGACCCAAAGTTAAACGTGTCAACACGAAAAGGTTTTTGTTATCTGTTTTTAACTCGGCCCACCTTAAGGTGTTGACCTAAAGTTTTAACACGATCCAAATTCCACTCGATTCCGTGTACCAACAATATTCTGCAAATTGTAAGCAAAAGTGAAAAAGAGAGTGTCTGAAAAGGTCTTAAATGGACTCTGTACCGTGTGGAGTATTAGTTTTAGTGTAAAACCGTGTTTTTGGAAAATAGCAGTTTCGACAGTAGGAGGGTAAAGTACAAGATAAACCAATGAAGAATTAAATGAAATGAAAAGCTTTCAAAACATTATCTCACGAGTGAAAAAGCAAGTTTTCGAGTTTTACATTTTGAAATTAATATGAAACCAATCCAGAGAGAAACAATTTTAAAAAAGTGTACAGCGTTTTTGTGGAACGATTTAATTGAAGATTGTCCCCTGAATGTTTTTGGTTGCTTGCTTTAGTTTTTTTGAAAGGGTACCCATGACTTCTTACACTTTATCCTTAAAACTGTTTGTTACACAGGAAATATGCCACCTTACTTCCCACGTGGAGAACTAGTACCTATCTCACTAATGCTAAGCATGATAAACTGTTGATTGGTCTAACCGCAAATGCGACAAGAGCTGGCCTGGAGTTCACGCAGTATTACTGAAATGAAACATATTGTAGATGTGAACGTAGTTTGGCAAACGCTCCTTACTTACTTAGATGGCGCTACAGGGTGAACTAAGGCCTCAACCAGCAAGCCTCTTCAGCCGGCACGATCTTTGGCCAGCTGCTTCCAGTGCTGCACGTCCAGTTGGTTGAGGTCCCTTTCCACCTGTGCGCGCCATTTTAAAGCGGTCGTCCTCTTCTGCGTCGTCCCTCGGGGTTGGAGTCGAAGCCTCTTCGGGCCGGAGCGGTGATGCCCATTCGCTCTACATGGCCCAGCCATCTTAGACGTTGGATCCCTAGACGTCTAACTAGGCCGATGTCGCTGTACAGCCCGTACAGTTCTCGCTTGAATCTGCTCCTCCCCTCTACGTTTACACAAACGGGACCAAAGATTGCACGCAGAATTTTCCTCTCGAAACGCCCAAGAGTCTCTTCATCCGCTTTTGATAACGTCCAAGCCTCGGCGCCGTAGAGGAGGACCGGGATGATTAAGGTTTTGTAGAGGGATACCTTAGTTTTTCGAGATAGTGCTCTACTACTCAATTGCCTCTTGAACCCGAAGAAGCAGCGGTTGGCAAGAGTTATTCTGCGTTTTATCTCAGCGCTGGTGTCGTTGCTGCTTGTCTCTATAGAGCCAAGGTAGACGAATTCCTTGACTACTTCAAAAATATAGCTGCCGGAGGTGACGTTCTGACCAAGACGTCGATGTTGCGCGTCTTTCTTGCATGACAGCATATATTTGGCCTTGTCCCCATCTTGTCCCCATTTACCCTTAGACCCACTTTAGCCGCTTCTGCTTCAATGCTTGCGAACGCCTCATTGACGTCTCGCTTTGTCCGTCCAATAAAGTCAATGTCATCTCCGTAGGCAAGCAATTGTGTGGACTTGAAGTAGATCGTACCTCTTGTATTGGCCGCAGAGTCCCGCACGATCTTTTCAAGTATGATGTTAAAGATATCACATGAGTGTGCGCCACCCTTTCTAAAACCCTTTTTAACATCGAAGGTCTCGGTTAGTTCGTCTCCGACCTTAATGAAGCTGCGAGAATTCTCCATAGTCATCCTGCACAGTCTGAGGAGTTTGGCGGGAATTTTAAAACTGTATAACTCGTCTCTATAAGCACTGTCATATGCGTTTCCATACGCCACCTGCAATTTTCGGAGGAATGTTCTGAAGGTTTATCACCAGATTTCACTGAGAATTGAATCAGAGCTCGTGGCTTGTAATGTGAGTTACTCATTTTTAGGGCGCCACTAACAACTTTTCTTTCTCGGAAAATACAACACACAAACAAAGCATACTGTCGACTTCAGACTTGAACGAAAATTGAAAAAAGGGCCCCGCTTTCTAGACAGATGTTAACGAACGTCGTAGTGTTGCTATTTCCCGAGTTATTACTATATTTACGGATCCGCGACCATGATCAAAGCCCTACTGTTGCCACAACTTACGTACACTAGACTGAACTGAAACTGAACTTTAATTTTAACCAATTGAGGTAATTTCCTTAAAAGAAGAGAGTGCAGGAACTACTACAATGAGAACAGGTACTGAAAAGGTATGCCCTTTCCTTTTAAAAGTCACGCCCAGCGGTTTTCTTAGGTTTCTGGTAGTATTTTTATTATAACTTGTGAAGAATAGCATCACTGAAAAGTCCACAACTATATGGATGTTGCAATTTGCAAGAACTCGCTTCATTACTATCGCAATTGCTCAATGCTTTGACTTATTGTGTAACAAGTAATCTGTTAAAAATAACAATCATCTGAATCTGTTCCTTCAATCCGGCCATACCAAGCAGAATATTTTTGATTTTGCTAAAATTTCTTGTAGTTCTTCCTTGAATGTTGGTAAATCCATGCACTGCGAAGAGAACATCATGTTACAGCAAACAACTGACGAAATTTTCGCGTTGACATTGACATTTTTAGGGATCCATATCCTTATTAATTTTAAGGAGTCGATTTATGAACACTTTATGGCTGAAAATGTCATTATATTCATATTGAAGGTTCTGTATGAATAGAGTATGCAATAAGCCCTACCTATATCAGCTGCTTTATCATTAGATTGATCCATACGAATTTCAATTTGAATTAAGTATTCAAGAAATGCTGATTACCATTAGGCTACGACGAGAATTACCGAATGCCTAATTGCATTATATGTATGTACATAGCGAAGATTCAACCACGTTGGGCGACTTCAAGGAGGGAGTAGGTGCCATTAAGACGGTCGTTCATTGATACAAGCATTTTCAACACTTGTATCATGAACAATAGTTAAAAGTTGCATAATGAGGAGGGTACACCACTCTTTTTAAATAAAATTGCTAATCTCCGGCTTTGAGTAGTTCTTTCTTTCATCAACTTCTTCTTCTTTTTAACGGGCGCTACAGTTCGGGGTATACCTGGGCCTCAACCCACATTGAAGGGGCACGATCTTTTGCTAGCCTTTTCCATTGCCGCACACCGAGTTGGCTGAGGTCCCCTTCCACCTGTGTGCGCCATCTTAAATGCGGCCGTCCTCTGCTTCTTCGTCCCTCGGGGTTGGATTCAAAGACTTACCGGGCTGAAGCTGAGGTGACCATTCGCTCTAGATGGCCCAGTCATCTTAGGTGTTGAAGCCGTAGACGCCTGACTAGACTCATGTCGCTGTACAGCCCGTAAAGTTCGTGGTTGAATCTTTTCCTCCATCCCCCGTCTGCGTTTATAGACCCGAAAATCACGCGCAACATCTTTTTCTCGAACCGACCAATGGCCTCCTCATCCGCTTTTGATAGTGTCCATGCTTCTGCGCCGTACAACAGGACCGGGATGATAAGGGTCTTATATAGAGTCAATTTTGTCGTTTTGGAGAGGGCTCTATTACTCAATTGCCTCCTGAGCCCAAAGAAACAGCGATTGGCAAGAGTGATTCGGCGTTTGATTTCTGAACTGATGTCGTTGTTCCAGGTCACTGCGGAGCCAAGGTAGTCCTTAACTACCTTGAACTTATGTATATCTGCCAATTCAAACGTTCTGGCCAAGACGTCGGTGGTGAGCGTCCTTTATTGATGACAGCATATATTTAGCTTTGCCCTCGTTTACCGCCAAACCAATTGTCGCCACCTCCATCTCAATACTCGCAAACACCTCATCGCTGTGATCTACATATTATGTCAATGTCGTCGGCGTATGCAGGGAGTTGCGAGGATTTGAAAAAGATTGTACCTCTTGTATTGGCCAGTGATTTTTGCACAATCATTTCTAATATGATGTTGAAGAAATTACACGACGCGCATCGCCCTGCCTAAATCTCTTTTTGACATCAAAACTATCGGTAAGGTGTTCACCGATTCGGATGGAGCAGCGTGCATTCTCCAAAGTCATCCTGCATAGTCTGACGAGTTTAGCAGATATGTCAAAGGCAGATATAGCGTTGTATAGCTCGCCTCTAATTAAGCTGTCGTATGCGGCTTTGAAGTCGACAAATAGGTGGTGGCGACCTGGAATTCATTGGTTTTTTCCAGGATCTGCCCTAGTGTGAAGATTTGGTCGATGGTGGACTTCCCTGGCCTGAATCCGCACTGATAAGGACCTTTCAGCTTATTTACAAAAGGCTTCAGGTGTTCACACAAAACGGCAGAGAAGATTTTTTATGCGATGTTAAGGAGACTTATTCCTCTGTAGTTCGCGCAGTTAGTGGGGTCTCCTTTCTTGTGGATCGGGCTTACGATGCTGAGACTCCATTCCTCGGGCATGCTTTCCTCTAACCATATCTTACGGATGAGCTGGTGCATGTTCCCAACCAGGTCATCCCAGCTGCCTTGAAGAGCTCAGCAGACAGTCCGTCTGCGCCAGCAGCTTTATTCGACTTGAGCTTCGATATGGCAATCTTAACTTCGTAGAGGTCAGAGGGACAGAATTCTCTGCGGTCTTCGTCGATTAGAAATGGATCATTCTGTCATTGATCATTGACTAACATCGCCGTTATACAGACTGCAGAATTGGTTTTTCCATATTCTCAGCATCGACTGCGATTCTACTTCTAGGTGTCCGTTCTCATCCCTGCAGGCTTCCGTTCTGGCTTTATAACCTTGGCATGTTCACTCTATCTGTTGATAAAACTTTCGAACGTCACGCCTGCAGTAACACCTCTCCAAATCCTCAATCGCACGCTTCTCGTGCTCTTTCTTCTTTCTTCTGAGAAGCTTATGCTCCTCCCTTCTTTTTAACTCGTAGAGCTCACGAGCTGCTCTTGTTCTTTTATGCAGCGAGGCGTTATATGCATCCTGCTTCGCTGTGTGAGTCCTCCTGCACTCGTCATCGAACCAGGTATTTTTTCGTGGTGAAGCCTTGAAACCCAGGACTTCGGATGAAGAGATTTTCAGGGCTCGTTTGCAAAGGCTCCACTGCTGTTCTATTGATAGCGTGGAGGATTGAGGTGTATTGGAGAGCTTAAGGAAGACGCGATCGGTAAAAGCACAAAATAGTAGCTTTCCGACGCCATAACCTTGTATTCTTACTCTACTCCGCTGCGTTCTTTCATCAACTACTAAGCAAATAAACTATCCCAAACGTCTGCAAATTTATCTAAAGGCTTAGATCATCTCAAATGGCATGAAGAGAGACGCTTGTTGTAAATAACATCTTTAGCTAATTTTAATTCTAAGAACCTCTTGACACAGATTTTAAATAACTCGTAAACTGTGGCGGTCAACCTAATAGTAAAGTTGCACATAAGGGTTGTACGTCTTAATAGCTTTTGCCTTGTGCGTCAATTAGAAATCCATTTAGTTTTGCTTTTAACAAATACAGGTTCACCATATTCTTAATGCAAACCAATCGTTAAATAAACCAATGAGGGACATGAATCTTAAGTTCCCAATTGGTGTTCATTGTTGTATCGCAGAGGGCAACCTTCGCATTCTCAGAAACAAGTGAGAAACAAGTGGATGAAAACAAATATGTTTAGCTATATAATTAGGTAACTCTGAAAATTCGAAGCTCGATTCCTACGCTTGTCCTCATTTACGGAACCCTCACTACAGTCGAATCGCTCAAAATGCGTTTTCACGTGTTGGATTCAGTCTTAAGGTTCACTGGTCGGCGAATTAAAAGTTGGAAAGGAGTATATGCGTCTAGAGAACTCCGACCTGCTCGTCAAGGAAAAAACAAAGTGTCTGTTTTAGCAATTAAGTGCTTTGAATAGTCTCACGGCGCAGATGAAGCTGTGTTTACCCGTGGATAGTGATGTAAACGTTAAAAGAATCGATCGTCCCAAATGAGCCTACTATGTACCAGCCAATGGGACCTTGAAGCCTTAATAACTCCGTAAACAATGTGCTATATAGCAAAGCAAATAGATGATTCTCACCTGTACATTTTGGGTTTTGTTTTTGCCACTTGAAGCGTTATTGTTTACGGTTTACTGCAACAAATGGGCTGAGTGTCTAAAATATCAAGGCAAAATGTATTTTTTGCTTTATGGCTTAATGATGTGTAAACTGAAATAGCGCGACATGTGCTCAGCCAGATGACAGAGGTGACATAGGTCGCATCACCTTCAAATTCCACATTCTCCATTCAACCCTAGATGATTGTATTTGTTTTCATTTTGGGCGTACTTCGTTCTTTACAGTCGCATTTCATAATTTTGGAATATCAGCAAAAATGCATTTCAAGTTTGACATACACATGACTATGAGTATGTTATCTTGAACTAAAACTGCTGACGGGACGAATTGAATTCTATTTTAAGTGGCATATACAGACGCGTTCGGTTTGGCAGCACCTGGAAGTTGTTGAGCTTTTTACGCGCAACAACGATCCGAACGAGTGATTTTTCATATATTGAATAACAGGAGTAATTATGATTTGTTTGGCGATGTTGGTTCAGGTTTACTCTAGATAAAAAGTGGAAATTGTCTAGCTGACAAGGTGCTAAGTGCTAGCCGGTTCGGTTGAAAAAAGATCAATGGATTCATGGCGCGAGGCACCAATTACCGACTAAACATTAAAATATTGTCTTTACTGCAAATATTTGGCGGTAAAAGAGGTATTCATTATTATGGTATTGGCTGCAAAGAGGTAAAATATGAATTTTTTTTATATAATGCCATTCACCACTGACCTTGTCAGCTCCAATGAATGCTTGTAATACTGTAGGGTCTTGCTATTGTCTGGCTATTTCTGTCATTGTTGAGGATTAGGGGTACCACTTGTTGCTATGATGTATATTACGATAGTGACATTCATCACACCTTTGTTGCATTAGTACTTTTCCAGACTATGGACCCGACTTGGCTTTGTGGTTAGCAGTCGAGGATATTAATTACTGGACCTTGGCCGCTTAAAATTTAATTTCAGGTGAAGCTCAGCACATGGTGTCATCTATCATAGATCATTGCAAAGGGAGTGAATCACTTTTTAAAGTAAACTGAACCCAAAACTCAGATTATACTGAGTGCATTTCAATTGACACTTCTGTTTCGTCTTCGAAGCGTTAACGACACCAATAAGTTTTTTTCATTGCACGCAGAATTTAATATCGATGGTAGAAAAGTGTCCCTCTTTAAAATGCTGTGGATCCTTAAGAATATCCCTAATTTCTGCCACACATTCTGGTTATTATGGTTTTGCCAGATACCTTAACTAGCACATTATTATAAAAATATATAGTTAGACAGAACTATTCTGTAAAAAATTATCTAAAAAATGATTGGGACTTGGATAGGACTTTTTTGCTGCTATCATCATCATTTTCAGTGGGCCGCATGTTCCACTAAAAGAGTCGCCACTCGATCGTCCGCTATCGACTCTAACTCATCAGTAGCTATGCCCAAGCGCACCCAGGCGAGTTTTTGGACTTGGTTCAACCACCTCGTCCTGGGACGCTTCGGAAGTCGTGATGATGGCGACATTCGTCTCACGTGACCAAACCATTTAAGCATAGCCCTTTCCGTTCGGAGAAGCAACTGCCCAACATTGAGCTCCCCACGCACTGCCGTGTTTCTCACCCTATCCCGGCGAGTAGCTCCCACAAGAGCACGAAGAAATCTCATTTCGGCAGCTTGGATTCGCGATCTTATTCTTTCGGTCAATACCCAAATTTCATGACCATAGGTAAGAGTTGGAACAAATACTCAGTTAAAAGCCGCTAACTTGTCTTTGACACCAAAGCCCGGTCTTCTTGATTGCAGATCTTCCAAGCTGTTTCAAAATTGACCCAGCTTCGCCAGTCCTGCAGGAAAGCTCAGTATTACTCCTCCCATCACTCGTGAAGAAAACCCCGAGATACTTAAACATGTAGAGTGCATTGGACAGGTGTTCTGGAAATAACCATAACCTCGGATTTGTCCACGTTAACTCTCATTCCAGCATCAGCACATACGGCCACAAACCTATCTAGCGCGCTGAAGTTCGATATGGGAGGGTGTGAGGACAACTAAGTCATCTGCAAACAGAAGATGGCTTATCCTCAACTCTCCCAATGTAAAACACTCCTCGCCTCGACTGAGCTGCAACATCCAGTCCATATATATAATGAAAAGGAGAGGTGACAAGACGCACCCTTAGCGAAGTCCAACGCCCACGGTCAAAGATATTGATTTACTATCGTTAACCCAAACGCAGCTGCTACAGTTTGTGTATAGAGACTGAATGGCCCTCAACAGAGGACCATCAATCCCATACTCCTGCAGAACACTCCAGAGTTTACCTCGAGGAACTCGGTCATACGCCTTTTCCAAATTTACAAAGCAGCTGTAGATTGGTTTGGCGTACTCCCAAGCCTTCTCGAGTACCATTCTTAGAGTGAAAAGCTGGTCGGTTGTGCTTCTGTCGTGACGAAACCCGCACTGTTCATCCCCTATCCTGGATTCGACCATAGCTCTAGAACGCGCCTCCAACACCTTAGCGTAGACTTTACCGGGGACCCTTAAAAGAGATATGCCCCTATAATTGGAGCACTCTTTTTTATCCCCCTTTTTGAAAAGAGGAACAATCACCCCAGTTTCCCAATCGCTAGGTGTCTCACCGCATTCCCAGGCCACCTTAATGACACGAGAGAGCCATTTTTTTTTTTTTTTTTTTTTATTCCCCTTTATTCAACACCTGTTTTGGATAACATTTAATTGAAGTTTTTACAATTTAGTTTTGGGTATACGTACAATGTAGGACCAATGTCCTTTACAATTGTGTTTTTACTCGTGTGTAGGAGAAGATGGCACAAGTGGGATTTAGTCCACTCGAAGCGTTGGGGGTTTTGTTCACACCGAGCGCCCCTTATCGCTCGTTGTTGTCGCCAGATGCTTTTTTTTTTTTTTTTTTTTTACTTCGGTGATGTACCCAGCATTTACCCAAACCGTTCGATTAGGTCTGTTGGTCTGTATCGTTTAAGTCTTCGTATATGTGTTTGTTCGTCATTTGGGATATTGCGTATCTCGTCGTTTGTATGTTGTAAAATCTTACTTTGGTATTTGACGCAGTGTTTTTTTTATTTCGTCTGCAACAGTTGTTATGTGAAGGTCTTTATGTATTTCCGTGTTTGGCACGTACCATTCTGCGTTGGTAATTGTTCTTAAGATTCTGTTTTGTGTACGTTGGATTATTTGAATGTTTGAGGTTTTGGAAGTGCCCCATAGTTGTAGCCCATATGACCATATAGGTTTAATCATAGCTTTGTATATCAGAAGTTTATTGTCTATAGTCAATCTAGAATTTTTACCAAGCATCCAGTAGCATTTTCGGAGTTTCCATGTTAGTTTACTGTCAATAACCATGCCTAGATATTTGGCGTGATCGTTGGTTTTAATATTCTTATTGTTAATTGTTATAGGAGGTGGATTGTCAATTTTTCTGGTTGTGTAGATAACCTGGATAGTCTTTTCTTCATTTATTTGTATACCCCACTTTGTGAACCACTCTATGGTATTATTTAAATGGCTTTGTAGTTTGAGGTTTGCGTCGTTTACGTCTTTGTCAGATTGGAGTATGATAGTGTCGTCTGCAAATGTTGCTAGCATGGAGTGTTGCGATGTTGGGGTGGGTATGTCTGCAGTGTATATTAAGTAAAGTAGTGGTCCCAGAACGCTGCCCTGGGGAACGCCAGCGTGAACTATGTGCAAATTAGAATATTCTTCCTTGTGTTTTACGTAGAAGTGTCGTTGGTCAAGATAGCTTTTAAGTAGCAAGTAAAAGTCTAATGGTAAGGCTTTATTAAGCTTGTAAAGTAGTCCCTTGTGCCAGACTTTGTCGAATGCTTTAGATACGTCAAGAAATACTGCTGAGCAGTACCTTTTATTGTCTAAGTCGTTTGATATTTTGTTTATTACCCTATGTGTCTGTTGTATTGTCGAGTGATGTTGTCTGAATCCGAATTGGTGATTCGGTACAACGTTGTTTTTGTCAAGTATTGGTTGTAGTCTTTTCTGTATAATTTTTTCCAGGAGTTTCGATAACACTGGTAAAAGGCAAATGGGTCGATAGCTACTAGCTTTTGTTACGTCTTTTCCTGGTTTGGGGATGGCGTGCACTTCAGCGACTTTCCATGGTTTTGGGAAGTATTTAGATCGAATTACAGCGTTAAATATATTTCTGATATAGATAATTGCGTGTTCGGGTAGTTCTTTTAAGATTTTCCCATTTATCATGTCGTAACCAGGGCACTTATTGGGCTTGAGACTATTCTTAATATGAAAACCAATTTCAATTTTAGTAGTCAATTTGATTGGAATTGTATTTTGGAGGTTTAAATATTGTGAATTGTTGTCCTTTTCATTTGTGAAGCAGTTGGCAAAGAAGTTCGCTAAAGTTGCTGCTTTTTCTACATTTGTCTTAGACCAGGATTTGTTTTCGTTTAATATTGGCGGTTGGTGTGAAGTTGTCTGTTTCAAGTTTCTTGTGGCTTTCCAGAGAGAGTAGTTCGTTTGGAAAGTCGGCGTCAAGTTTTTTAAGTAATTGTTGAGTTGTTTGTTTTTATGCTCTTGTAATATGTCCTTAAGTTCTTTTATGGTCTTATTTAGTTTGGTCTTTAGTTCAGGAGAGCGGTTTGTTTGCCATAGTTTTCGAATATTGCGTTTGTGTCTAATTTTGTTTAGGATATATTGGGGAGTATATGAGTCACGTTCAGATGGGACAATCTGTGGCGTACAGATGCTCAAGGCATTTATTATGGTGTCGTTAAAGTAGATTATTGCGCTATCTATGTTGTCAGGGCAGTTTAGGGGGATTCTGAGTGGCAGATCTCTTGTTAGGATGTCCTTAAATGTTTGCCAGTCAGTTCTTTTGTTGTAAATCCTTGTATTTTGAATAAGCGTGGTAGCTTTGGTCTCGTAGGTGATTATGATTGGAGAATGGTCGGAAGAGAGGTCAAGGGAAGTTTTTGCGGTTAATCTTGTCCTGGGTATACTTCTGTATATACAGAAGTCAATGAGATCGGGTTTCTTATTCATATCTGAGGGCCAATATGTTGGTTCCCCTGGGCTGAGAAAATGCACGTTAAATGATTTTAGAACATTTAGAAGGATGCTTCCCTTTCTGTTTGTTAGTCTGGAGCCCCAGTCTGTGTTTTTTGCGTTGAAGTCGCCTTCTGCGATGAATCTTTTACCTAGTGTGTTAATGTAATTTTTGTATTGGTCTGTCGATATGATAAACTTAGGTGGACAGTAGAGTGCTGAAATTGTGAGTGGTCCATATGCATCTTCAATTTGTATGGTCGTTGCTTGAATCTGCTCAGCTTTGCAACCTGCAAGGTCTATTGATTTGATTGTCTGTCTTATTATGATTGCTGTGCCACCATGAGCTTTGTTGTCAGGGTGATTTGTTTGATACATATTGTATTCGGGTATTTTGAAAAAGTTTTTGTCTGTGAAATGTGTTTCTGAGATCAATAGGATGTCTATGGAGTTGGTTCTGATAAATTGCTTTAATTCGTTGACATGCTGCTGCAGTCCGTTAGCATTCCAAATAACGATGTTTAGTCGGTCTAACTTCATATTTAATTACTCAGTTTGGTTATTAGTACTGTTAGTATGTTAATCATGTTAGCGATTTGTGTCACTAGTTGTTGTATCATTGTTTTTAATTCAGTAAGGTCATTTGAAGATTGTGCTTGCTGAGGTGTTGTTAATGTTATGGGAGTAGGTGGGTTAGTTGGGGGAGCGGGCTGTTTTTGTTTTGTGTGTGTTAGTGTTTGGGATTCAGACTTTGCAGCTTCTGCGTAAGTGGCAGTTGTATTGACGGCAGTAGTATTGTTTGTAGTAATAGTAGATGTAGGGGGAGTAGGAGTTGGTTTGGTTATTGGGGTCTCTTTGCTTCTAAGAGGTGGAAATCTTTGTAGCTTCAGAGACCTATATATTTCACAACCTTTGTAGTTTGCTGTGTGGTTGCTTCCACAAAGAGCACAGCGTATGTCACTTGTTTTTTCTTTTATTGGACAGTCAATAGTTTTGTGGTTTTTTGCGCATTTGACGCACACTGGGGAGGAGGTACAATAATTTCGTGTATGGCCGTATTTTTGGCAGTTGCTGCATTGGGGTATGTCTTTTCTTATGTGAGGTGGTTCAAAGGTTATTTGGCAGTGTAGTAGTGTATTTATGTTATAAATGTCTTTGTTGTTCTTCTTGTTCTCTAGTTCTAGAGAGAATATTGGTAGAGGTTCTCTAGTGTGTTTTCTTGTTAGGTTTTAAATGTTCGTTACGGTGTGTCCTTTTTCAGCGAGTTCATTTTTTATTGCTTCTTTGTCGGTGGAGGGGTGCATGTTTTTTAGGATGACTTTAAGGCCCCTTTGATCTTTAGGTTTGTACGTATAGTACCTCGTGTTCTTTTGTTGTAGTAATCTTAAGATCGATGTATAGTGCATCGAATCTGTTGGTTGGATCTTAACTTCTTCGTTTGGAAGGACCCGCATGAGGTAGTGGTTCTGCGCTACTTCGTTTAGGGCGTTTGTCAGTATACCTATTGTTTTGACTCCTTGGACAAATATTGGAGGGGGTTTGGTGACTTTTGGCGGCTTTTCTATAGCGGGCTTATTTGGGGTAGAGGGGAGGTTTCGGATGTCTTCATCGGGTGAAAGGACAGAGAATCTATTTTGTGTGTCATTGTTTGTGTCGTTTAACCAGTATGTCGTTAATTTGGTTTGTGTCTCTGTTTTTTGTTGTTGGTATTGTTGTTTGTTTGTACTGGGGAGTTTCGGTTTCTTTTTAGTTCATTAGGAATAGTCTCATACCTGATCGACGGTTTGGGTTTTATGCTGGTAAATACTAGGGTTGGTGTTTCTGGTGTTGATGGATGCATAGAAGTACTGGTTGTGGTTGTTGTAGTGCCAGTGGTCGTTGTGGTTGTGGTTGTGAAGGTTGTTGTTGGTTTTGTTGTGGTTGTGGTGGTATTTGTTGTAGTTCTTGTTTTCGCCTCGTAGTGGTTTAACATGTTCTGTTGGGAAGGTATAAGTATGAGGTCACTATTTTGAGACGCTACTGTGTTTGATGGGAAGCTCGGGTTCATTGGAATTGGTTGGGAAACTGGCTTTGAGGTGATACAAGGTTGGTGTCTAGGAAGAGCTTTGGTTGGAAGGGAAGGGAAATCCGGCTCGAAATTTATTGAGTTGGTTGATTTAACATGAGTGGGAGAGGGAGTTAGGGAATTTTTGGATTTACGCTCGAGGGGAGGCGAGCGTAAAACGCTCATACTTCCTTTGTTTATTTTTTTTTTTTTTTGTCCTTTGTTGAAATTTTTCCACTTTCAAGAAAAACAAAAGAAGAAAAATCACTGGATTTTAATTGGAGCTGAGCCAGAAAGGCTCTTTACTAAGAAATAGTGTCTCTGTCACTTGTAATTTCGGTGAGATATATTAAACACGGCACTCGATGTAAAAAACACGTCCGTCCGTTTCGTAATTCACTCATACCATAATACTCCCTCTTTACCCATTGCCTTAAGCATTTCTGGCCGAACTTCATCCACACCGGCGGATTCGCCAACTTCTAGCGATTCAATCGCTAAAATGACTTCCTCCACAGTTGGATTATTCTCCGCCACACTCAAGACTATAGGTCTGTCCCCTTCAGTGCCCTGTTCGGAATTGAGCAGCTCCGAAAAGTGCTCGCTCCATCTGCGTAAGATGTCCATCTCATTGGAAAGCAACATACCATCTTTGGATTTAACTCCATCGATGAAGTTGAATTTCCTTCCTCTGAGCCGGCGAATGGTTTGCCAGAACACCTTTTTCGCAGATCTATGGTCGCCTTCCAACTTCTCGTCGAACTCATTCCAGGACTGCTCTTTAGCTGCTCGCCCAGCAAATTTGCAAGCTCTTCGTGCAACAGTGTATCGGTCACGAGAAGCAGAGTCCCCCAAGAGAATCCAGTCTCTGGAGGCCTTCTTCCTCTCTCTGATGGCTTCTTGTACTCTGGGTGTTTTAAACCACGCAGTTCTTTTCTCACCATCAGCCGCCACATCAAGCCGCTTCTCTCCACAAACACCACGTGCAGAGGCAATGACAGCTGTTGAAAATAGTCGCCATTCTTCCTCTACATGCGATGGAACAGTTGGAATTTGCTCAAACCTTTCGGATATGTGTCGTGCGAAGTGTTGCCGCACCTCACTGCTCTGTAGTTTCTCCCATCGTATGCGTGTAACCACTCTTGGTTTCCGCCTTGGCAGACGAGGTGCTCTATCAGTAAGATACAGCTTACACAACACCAGGTGATGATCAGTTGACAGTTTAGCCCCTCTCAACACACTAACGTACCACGTACATTTCTGAATGCTTTGTGCGGAAACACATTAATAATGGACATACCATTTGCACAACAACAACCTCTCTCCGTTCGCGTTTTGATGAGGTTCACCGTTCCTCCTAATCACACTCCCCTGTGTCGTTACATCCACACTCACGTGGGCGTTGAAGTCACCCATCAGGATATAGGAATCCATATCAACCACCCTATCAAGGGCCGCATCAATTTCATCATCAATTGAATATCTTCACAACAAAAATCTTTCGCATTTTGACCGAGTATTTCTATCTTCTTCTTTTGGTGGCGTTACAGCCCATGAAGGAGCAAAGCCAAGCTTCTTTCAATCGCCCATGTTGTGTGTGATTTATTTTCCCCATAGGTGAAAGGGACCTACAGTTTAATACCGATTCGATAGGTGACTTTTTCAACATCGTGCTCGAAAAGATCGTGCACGAGTCACGACATTGACGTGATTGGACGGACACTGCGAGACGTCAATGAGGCCTTTGTAAGGATTGACGTAGAAGCGGCTAAGATGGGTCTCAAGGTTAATGAGGGTAAGACCAATTTTCTGCTTTCAACTAAAAGAGACGGACAACACCGACGTATTGGCCAGAAC
This sequence comes from Eumerus sabulonum, assembly GCA_951905685.1. Classification (NCBI taxonomy): domain Eukaryota; kingdom Metazoa; phylum Arthropoda; class Insecta; order Diptera; family Syrphidae; genus Eumerus; species Eumerus sabulonum. The sequence continues at coordinate 162,615,784 of OX645060.1, read as the reverse complement.
GTCACCATGGGCGGATATAACTTTGAAGTGGTCAAGGAATTCGTCTACCTTGGCTCACTGATGACCAGCGACAACAACACCAGCGCTGAGATAAAACGTGGAATCACTCTTGCCAACCGCTGTTTCTTTGGGCTCAAGAGGCAATTGAGAAGTAGAGCCCTCTCTCGGGAAACCAAGGTGACACTATATAAGACCTTAATCATCCCAGTCCTCCTATACGGCGTAGAGGCTTGGATCTTAACAAAAACGGCTGAAGATGCCTTGGTCGTTTCGAGAGGAAAATTCTGCGCACTATCTACGGTCCCGTTTGTTCAAACGGTGTATGGAGGAGAAGATATAACGAAGAACTGTACGGGTTGTACAGCGACATCGGCCTGGTACGGATACAGCGTCTAAGGTGGCTAGGCCATGTAGAGCGCATGGAAAAAACAGCTCCGACCCGAAGAGTCTTCGAATCCACTCCGGAAGGAAGGCGTGGCAGAGGACGGCCGCATCATCGGTGGCGCACGCAGGTGGACGGGGACCTTAACCAACTGAGCGTGCGGCGCTGGAAACAGCTGGCCAAGGGCCGTGCCAGCTGGAGGCGCTTGTTGGTTGAGGCCCAGGTTCACCACGGACTGTAGCGCCACCTAAGTAAGTAAGTAAGTAATATATGGGCGTAAACACCATCTATTGACAAATCTCAGTATTATTTGCCCGATCCACAAGAAAGGAGACCCCTTTGTCTGCGCAAAAGGAGTATTTGCTGTTTGTAATCTCATTACCTTAATTTTTGCAAAGTTTATGTTGAGGCCGACTGAGCGCGCATTCATGTCAAGTTGGCGAAGTTTCGCAGTGACACCCGCCAGTGTGTGCGACATGAAGCAGATATCGACAACATAGTGCAGCTCGCTTAGTGCTGATTGAGCCTCCATTGTAAATCTTCCGGGGCTTCTACATTTGTGCGTCTTAAAACGCTGTCGAGAACGACTGTATATAAATAGGAGTGGTGATAAGACGCAGCCTTGCCAGACTCCTTTGTTGACGGAAGATTTGCCGCTGTGTTTTCCTTTGGAGCGCGCTCTATGCATTGCGTCCGCGTATAGGGCCTTGACAATATCAATGATTTTATCAGGCATGCCGCAGCTTTGTAGGGATCTCCAGATGGCATCCCGAAAGACAGTGTTAAAAGAACAGATAAGTTGGCGATCTGCATTCGTTTGACTGTTCTATGATTATTCGCAAGGTGTTAATATTGTCCACGCAAGTCCTGTTTGCTCGGAAACCGTTTTGTTCTCTTTGCAATTGTGCATTCAGGATGGGCGAGATTCTTTTTAATATGACGTCGTGCATTGCCTGAGGCCATCCTTTTTCGGGATAGTAGGGATTAAGCCTTCTTTCCAGTCTCCAGGGATGCTGGAGTCCGCCCATGCCGACTGTAAAATGGGATGTAACGCGCGTGCAATAATGCTGACACCATGCTTAAGCACCTCGGCGGGAAGCTCGTCCGAGCAGGAGACTTATTATTTTTTAATTTGCCTATCGCCCTCTGAGATATTGCTAAGCGATGGTGTCTCTGTGGAGATGCTCCTTTTTGGGTTTCTTCTCCTTTCTGTGCTGTATGCGTGTTCAGTTATTTCCTCAGCGGTAGTCCCACCCTTAGAAAATTCCTCCCAGCGGTTAAGCTGGCCGCCGTCTGAGTAGATTGAACTTTGTATTCGTTAGCTTCTTAACTTTTCGGTGCGCGGCATTATAAGCTTGGAGTATGCTGTTGTGTTGAAGTGGTGGAGTATTATTTAGCTATGGACTTTTCTGCGGCTTGAAAGCATGCGTTCGCGATCTGTTTCATAGTCGACGCTTGGTTGGGGAGTACATTGGACAGCTCTTGTTGGTATAGCTGGACAGTTGCGGGCTTTTTAAAATTGTCCAAGTTGAAGGTCTTTTTCCGAGCTTCCTGTCTTCTGATGCCTTCAGATCGAAGACGCAGTTGGCCGACGACCTGGTTGTGGTCGCTGTATACGTCAGCTCAGCTTCCCTGCGTATGCGGACATCGATGAGCGAGCTGTGGAAACTTCTGCTGATCAGTATGTGGTCAATCTGGTTTCGTGTATGACCACCAGGAAATTGCCAAGTGTATTTGTGAATGTCTCGATGTGGGAATTTCGTGCCACAAATTAAAAGATTGTGGCTTGCGCAGAGCTCGAGCAGCCGTTATCCGTTGTTGTGTCTGGTTGGTGCCAATGCATGTTTAGCCATTAGTCTCTCGAAGTTTGCATTATCTCCTCCTATTTTGCGTTGAAATCCCTACGGGGATGATTATGTGCCCTTTTGGGGGCACTTTCGGGCTGATAGTGGCGTCAAGTAGATCGTGTATCCGAGGCTAGTTTCCGTTTCTTGAGTAGTTTCGGTTTTATGGCCGGGGTACTAACCCAACGCAACCTACTGGCCCCCAGTAGGGCACGGTCCAGAGTTTAATGAGTCCGGCAACGGCATTTTCTCCGCGCTGGCTTCTAAGGTTATAACCGCCTTGTTTCGGTCGTCAGAGCCTCGTCAGCATGTCATGGTCCACCACGTGAAGGTGAGGTTGACTTTGGGTATGAGAGGCAATGTAATCGCGTGTGACACTTTAACAACGTCTTAATTTACTCAGGATTTGAAAACAGCCATCATTTCCTAATGCCTTAATTAAAAGTTGCTTAAAAGCCTAGCCCAAACGCCCCGTAATGGATGCAATTTAATTTAATGAAGTAAGGCCAAGGGTCGTACTCTTTGCCCGTTGTCTATCAAAAACGTTTCATGTGTTTATTGCAAAAGTTTGAAACAGCCAAGGAAAGGTCCCATAAATTCGCATTGCTGGATAAACTCCCCTACTTACAGATGTACATATATATAATGCAAACCAAGATGATCAACCTCTAAGAAAGTAAAAAACCGGTCGTACCGCTCATACGGAAATAACTGCGACTTTTTATCCCGAATTCTCTTAATAGTAATTACATCTCTAAATATGCAGCAAACACAATTCCCATCTCCTCTAATGTTGGTCTAAATAAAGGAACAAAAAAAAACGAAACGAAATACCGTAAATACAACCTTGGTATAAAAAAGTTTAAAAACTCTTCACTTTCACTGGACAAGTAATTACACACCATCTCACAATCGTCATTTCTCTTTGGCATGCCTCGCTCGTAACTTTGCCTTGTTTCCTCACAGTTGTTATTACGAGTGACTATTAACTTATTGTCATTTAGCTTCAGAGAGGGCTGGACCATGTCCCATTGTTTTTGTCAAGACACCTTTTGAAGTTTTGTCAAACGTTGATGCATAAGTATCTGGATATGCTATTCGCAGTTCCAAAGATTGAATCAGCAATTGACGTTAATGTAAAAACTCATCGGTAGGTAAATGGGGGTGATTTGGTTTCACGTTTTATCTGTTCCCTTAATTGCCACTCGTCAGCTATAATAGCCTTACGAATATATGTATTAATCTGGCTGTTGGTAACGAGCGTAGAATAAAATGACAGTATTCCATTGGAAATTCCGGGTATTATTGACGGAAAATATTTGTCACGCAGTCCAATGATATACTCGTATTACGCGGTTTTAGGTTCGTACAAACTATCCTGGTTTTCATGAAATAATTAGCTAACCTCTTAAGCCAGATATTTGTGTAGAAAAAGCAGGGTATGCACCTAGATATCATTGATCACGATATTAGGTCTTTTGTCCTATTTTATATATCAAGAGGTTAAAAAATAAAGCCTGTCTTGTGCATATCTTCTTCTTCTTAGGTGGCGTTACAGCCCATGAGGGACCAGAGCCAAGCTTCTCTCAATCACCCATGTTGTGTGTGTGATCCGCACTGATAAGGACCTATCAGCTTTTTTACAAAAGGCTTCAGATGTTCACACAAAACGGCAGAGAGACTTATTCCTCTGTAGTTGGCGCAATTAGAGGGGTCTCCTTTCTTGTGGATCGGGCATACGATGCTGAGACTCTATTCCTCGGGCGTGCTTTCCTCTGACCATATCTTACAGATGAGCTGGTGCATGCTCCTAACCAGGTCATCCCCAGCTGCCTTGAAGAGCTCAGCAGACAGGCCGTCTGCGCGCGCGGCTTTATTAGACGTAAGTCTTGATATCGCTATTTTGACTTCGTCGAGGTCAGGGGGACGGAGTTCTCTGCGGTCTTCGTCGATTAGAAATGGATCATTCTGCCTGATAGCGGTATATTGACTAACATCGCCGTTATACAATCTGCAGAAGTGGTTTTCCCATAATCTCAGCATCGAATGCGATTCTACTACTAGGTGTCCGTTCTCATCCCTGCAGGTTTCCGTTCTGGCTGTATATCCTTGGCATGTTCGCTTTATCTGTTGATAAAACTGCAGTAACACCTCTCCAAATCCTCAATAGCGCGCTTCTCGTGCTCTTTCTTCTTTCTCCTGAGAAGCTTATGCTCTTCCCCTCTTTTTAACTCGTAGAGCTCACGAGCTGCTCTTGTTCTTTTATGCAGCGAGGCCTTACATGCATCCTGCTTCGCTGTGTAAATCCTCCTGCACTCGTCATCGAACCAGGTGTTTCTTAGTGGTGGAGCCTTGAAACCCAAAACTTCGGATGCAGAGCTTTTCAGGGCTTGTTTGCAAAGGCTCCACTGCTGTTCTATTGATAGCATGGATGATTCAGGTGTATGGGAGAGCTTAAGGGAGACGCGATCGGTAAAAGCACGAGCGGTTTCTGGCGATAGTAGCTTTCCGACGTCATAACTTTGTATTCTTACTCTACTCCGTTGCGTTCGTGATATCCGTAAGCGCATCTTGGTTACTACAAGAGAGTGGTCCGAGTCGATGTCAGCCCCTCGGAAAGTTCGAACGTCAAGAATAGGGGAGGAGTGTCTGACGTCGATCGCGATGTGATCAATCTGGTTGGTAGTCGATTGATCAAAAGACCGCCAGATGCTTTGTGTATATCGAGGTGCGGGAAGCGCGTACTGGCTAAAAGGAGATTTCGCCCCGTAGCAAGGTCAATCAGCCTGTGTCCGTTATCGGAGGTGGTGTCGTGTAGGCTATGTTTGCCGTTCAAAGGTGCTTTCTTTACCCAGCTTAGCATTGAAGTCTCCTAGTACAATTTTGATGTCATAGCTGGGACATTGGGCATACGTTCTGTCTAGGAGATCGTAGAACTCATCGTTGGCGGAGTCATCCTTGTCTTCCGTGGGGGCATGGACGCAGATCAAGTTGATGTTAAAGAATGTAGCCTTATTACGGATTGTTATGAGGCGTTCGCTAACAGGACTTTTTGCCTTAGTCCACCTCGAACAACAAATCCGCATCTAAACGATCGTTACCCTCTCTCCCTATAGCAGTCGCCGTAGTAAATATCGCAGTTTTTCATCCGGTTTATACCCGGCCCATTCCATCGCATTTCCTGGATGGTGGTTATGTCCACTTTATGGCGGTCTAGGGCGTCCGCAAGTTGTTCGGTTGCACGTGGCCTCTTTAGGGACCTAACATTCCACGTACAAAGCCGAAGATCATTGTTCTTTCTTCGTTTTTTGCAAGGGTCGTCAACATAAATCCGGTCTGTTATATCCGAGGCTTGTGGTTGTTTCGGAGCTTGTGGTTTTTTTTACGGTTACGGCTTACTAGGCCGTAGCCCAACCGACTAATCCTGTTTTTTGGCGCAGAAGGCTCGGCATTCGCCCTTCCCCGTCTGCAATTACCATAAGAAATCTCCAGATAGCACTACGAGGAGGTGGGCATGGGACTTACTAACAGTGCCGCAAGATGTTCGACTGCGGTGGCTCTTCTCGCTTTTTAGCAGGCCAGCATCCGTCGGATAGATGCTACCCCTACGAGGCCTTTGTTAGTCCTTTGCCATCCGCACCTTTATTTAAATCGATATAACAGTATTTACGTTTCTGTACAAGCGCTTTGCTTTTCTCAAAAGTTTAATAACTAGAGCAGTCTGACGGTGGTGTTTTAAAATGAAGCTAGGTTAGGTTAGGTACAAGTGGTTGGCATAAGCCACAGGAAGGCCGAGGTCGGCCAAATGTGATACCACAAGGATCATTACCCTGATCCGCTACCTGAGAACCAACCGGTGCTTCTGATGAGGCGATCTAGTTGAGCTATTTTTAGGTTTGCTAGCTCACTTAGATTTTCATAGAAGGACGCGGTAGATCCTCCTGCGGTTCGCAAAAGAGGGGCAGAGAAGGTGATGGATTGATCTCTCTTCCTCCTCGTCCATGCAGCCGCGGCAAAAGTCATTGGAGGGCAGCCCTGACCTGTAATGACACCCACTAGAGTGCTCAAGGTAAAGGCCAGCTTAGGCCAGATTTGTTTAGTGATAAAGCCGATATTACTTTCATTCCATTGGAGGTTGGTCGCCTTTATGGTTCGAAGTTTTATCATGTGCTTTACCGTACCGCGCAGTTTCCTGGAATATCCCTATGCCCGGGAACCCACAATACTTTAATGTTGAACTGTTCAGCCATCTCGTCTAATGATAGGCGACAGTTTAAGGATGTCTTTGATTTGTGGCTATCCGTGCAAATGATAATATCCTTAGCGGATATTACATTGATCCTGAGCCATGTAAAGGCCTCCGTTGTAGCTGTTTATTTTACCTGATACACACTGCAGTGATTTGGGAGTCTGAATGATAGGCTGAGGTTAAGTCCCTTGGAGAAGACTCCGTTACCTACACCCGACTCCATCTTGGAGCCATCGGTGTAAAGGGAGATCGAGTCCTGTGGTATAACTTTACTTCAGTCCATTCCTCCCTGGATGGAAAGGCAACTTCGAAGTTCCAAGTGAACACACTCTGCGGAATGATGTAGTCTGTGTCCATGGGTACTTTGAAGTGCTTAAGAATGGTAGAATGTCCTTTTTGTACTGTGGGCCATCTTCGTATGCCCCTAATTCGTAGGGCCGCGAAGGCAGCAACTTGCTTGCTGAAGAGGTCCAACGGTAGAATATGTAATAAGATATTTAGGGCCTCCGTGGGGGTTGATCTGATCGCTCCGCTTATATATAAACAGGCCGATCTTTGTACCTTCCCCAGAAGGTTTTGATAGACTGCCTTGTCCAGAGCAGTCCACCAGACAACGATGCCATATAGGAGGATGGGGCTTATGACTGCTGTGTAGAGGCAGTGCATAATTCTTGGTTGGAAACCCCACCTTCTGCCCAACACTTTCTTTCAGCTGTAGAGGGCAGTGGTTGCTTTCTTGACACGATCAAGACTGTTAGGTTTCCAATTCAGCCTCCTGTCAAGGACTAGGCCTAGGTATCTAGCCTAATCTTTGATTATTAGTTGTGTTCCATCCATCCTCGGTGGGTTTAAAGGCGGAATTTTATATTTATTGGTAAACAGTACTAAGTCCGTCTTCTTAGGGTTAACCCCAAGTCCACAGTACTGCGTCCAGGTTTTTACTGTACGTAATGCACCCTGCAATAGGTCGCTTAGAGTGGGCGGCAATCGCAATGTCTTCTGCATAGGCGGTCGCAGCGTAACCTTCCCGTTCTAGCAACAGTAGTAGTTCGTTGACCACCACGTTCCAGAGGAGAGGGGAGAGTACTCCACCTCGTGGTGTACCTCTGCTGACTATTCTAGTTGAGACGGCACCAGCAAAGTTGGCTTTGACTACTCCTTGCGGTAGCAGTTGTCGTACCAGTTCTATCACTGATCCCGTAACACCCAGATCAGACAGCGCTTTGGTGACGGCCCATGGTTCAACATTGTTAAAGGCGCCCTTAATATCGAGAAAGGCGACTAGAGTGTATTCCTTACGTTCCAGTGACCCTGTTTTTTTTTTTTTTTTTTTTGTTGCTGACTAGTGAGTGGAGTGCTGTTTCCACCGATTTGCCTTTGTTGTAGGCGTGTTGGTTATTCGACAGCCTTCCTGAGATACAGCTGTGACGTATGTGAGCGTCTAAAACCTTCTCTAGAGTTTTTAATAGAAAAGAAGTAAGACTGATAGGCCTCAAGTCATTTGCATACGTGTGGAGCGTTTGCCAGCCTTTGGTATGAAAATGACTTTGGTTAACTTCCACTTGCTGGGGATATAGGACAGGGAGAGGCAACTCTTGTATATTACCACAAGCCAGGGGAGGATGAGATTTGCTACCTGCTGGAGCTCTGCTGTGATGATCCCATCCGATCCCGGTGACTTGTAGGGTCCAAAGCTTTCCCATAGAACAATGTTGTTGTTGACCAGGTTGGAGCACGCTCAAAGGAGGTAGTAGAGGTGCCAATCCTCTTGCAAGCGGGTATATTTTGCTTTGTTAAAGAGCTTTCTGCTCTCTTTCCTAAGGGAGACTATAACTTCATTCCACCAGGGGGAGGTTTGGAGTTTCCTCTGGGGTGCTAACCGCACAAAATTTAGACAGTGCTCTGTTGAGGATTACTGTCAGCTCATTTACTAAGCTGTCTAATTCCGCAGGGTTGTGCGGATAGGTCGGGTGTTTTGTCCCTAGGTAAGGTTCAACATGGGTTCTATACTTTTGCCAAACAGTTCTCTTGTGGTTCCTGAAGGGAGCAGTGGCACTGACGTGGCTAAATATGCTGAATTGAATATAGCGATGGTCAGGGAGGGAGTGCTCTTTTAGGACTTTCTGTTCCCTGACTTGTTCGACAATGTCCTGTGATGCAAAAGTTACATCTAGAACTTCCTGTCTATTCTTAGTAATAAAAGTTGGTTCGCAGCCGTTATTACAAGCGATGAGGTTCGTATGTAGTAAATAATCAAACAAAGACTCACCTCGATCCTTGATGTTACTGCTGCCCCATATCGTGTGGTGTGCGTTGGCATCACACCCTATTATTAGTCCGGCATTTGCTTGCTCAGCATCCTTGACCAGATTCACCACGTTGGCCGGAGGGAGAGGACTTGGGCCCATGTAGAGAAACAGAATGCATACATGGCCACAGTGCATCGACGGAAGAGAGCTGCCCGCGAGCCCTATTAACAGAAAGGGAGGGAAGAGCATTCGCTTCTGAGAAGGAAAAAGAAGGAGTACGTGAAGCGCGAGATCGGGGAGATGGAGAGACGTTACTGCAGGAACGACGTTCGAAAGTTTTACCAGAAAGTAAAACGAACATGCCAAGGCTATAAACCAGAGCAGAAGCCTGCAGGGATGAGCACGGACAACTAGTAGTGGAGTCACAGTAACTGCTGAGATTGTGGAAGGGCCACTTCTGCAGACTGTATAACGGCGATGATAGTCAAAATGCCGCCGTCAGGCAGAGCGAACCATTCACAATGGACGTAGACGAAGGAGGATCCCGTCCACCTGACCTAGACGATGTTAAGATAGCGATATCGAAACCTAAGTCTTTTAACGCTGCTGGAACAGACGGACTCGCCGCGAAACTATTTAAAGCAGCTGGTGACGAGCTGGTCAGGAAAATTCACCAACTCATCTGCAAGATATGGTCGGAAGAACGCATGCCCGATGAATGGAATCTCAGTATCGCTTGCCCGGTCCATAAGAAAGGAGACCCCTATGACTGCGCCAATTACAGAGGGATTAGCCTCCTGAACATCGCGTACAAGATCGTTCCTGCCATACTGTCTAAGTGCCTGAAACCATTCGTGGACAATCTAATAGGTTCCTACCAAAGTGGTCTCAGGCCAGGAAAATCCACGATAGACCAAATATTTACACTACGGCAGATCTTGGAGAAGACCCATGAATTCCAGGTCGACACGCACCATCTTTTTGTCGACTTTAAAGCCGCGTATGACAGTGTTTATAGAGACGAGCTATACAGAGCCATGTCATGTTTTAACATTCCTGCCAAACTCGTCAGACTGTGCAGGATGACTATGGAGAACTTTCGCTGCTCCATTAAGGTCGGAGGTGAACTAACCGACCCCTTTGATGTTAAAAAAGGTTTTAGACAGGGTGACGCACTGTCATGCGATTTCTTTAACATTATTCTTGAAAATATCGTGCGGGACTCTGCGGCCAATACAAGAGGTACGATCTACTTCAAGTCCACACAATTGCTTGCCTACGCAGATGACATTGACGTTATTGGACGGACAAAGCGAGTAAATGGGGACAAGACCAAATATATGCTGTCATCCAAGAAAGACGCGCAACACCGACGTCTTGGTCAGAACGTCACCTTCGGCAGCTATATTTTTGAAGTAATCAAGGACTTCGTATACCTTGGCTCGATAGTGACAAGCAGCAACGACATCAGCCCTCAGATAAAACGCAGAATAACTCTTACCAACCGGTGCTTCTTCGGGCCCAAGAGGCAATTGAGTAGTAGAGCCCTCTTCCGAAAAACTAAGGTACAAAACCTTAATCATCCCGGTCCTCCTCTACGGCGCCGAGGCTTGGCCGTTATCAAAAGTGGATGAAGAGGCTCTTGGACGTTTCGAGAGGAAAATTCTGCGTGCAATCTTTGGTCCCGTTTGTGTAAACGGAGAGTAGAGGAGGAGATTGAACCAAGAACTGTACGGGCTGTACAGTGACATCGGCCTAGTTAGACGTCTTCGGATCCAACGGACATGGACATCACCGCTCCGGCCCGAAGAGGCTTCGACTCCAACCCCGAGGGACGACGCAGAAGAGGACGACCGCATTTAAAATGGCGCGCACAGGTAGAAAGGGACCTCAACCAACTGGGCGTGCGGCACTGGAAGCGGCTGGCCAAAGATCGGGCCGGCTGGAGAGGCTTATTGGTTGAGGCCCTGGTTCACCCCGAACTGTAGCGCCATCAAAGTAAGTAAGTAATTACTATGAAAAAACTAAGCTTACTAAGCTAACAGCTATACATATATAAATATTTTGTTTTAAAGAGCTGGATAGTAAACGGATCAGGGCCAATTCGAGATTATGATGGAATAACACGACTAATTGCTTAATTAGCATTAAAGATAATAAAAACTATCTTATAAACTGATTTTATGTCACAAACCCACTTCTTTTTCTTCTTTGGTGGCGTTACAGCCCATGAAGGACCAGAGCCAAGCTTCTCTCAATCACCCATGTTGTGTGTGATTTATTTTTGACCCAGGTGAAAAATAAGGGCGCTGTGGCGCAGTGGTTAGTGTGTTGGACTCTGGCGCACGATGAGCGAGTTCGGATCCCGATAACACCAACGCCATCGAATGTTTATTTCGCGACGTTCCTCCTCGGCGGGGTACTGGCAAAACCCCCCGTAGTAAACATGCTATGAAAAAGCTTCACAAACCCACTTAAAGAAGTAATTTATCCGCTGATTGAATTAAAAAAAAATATTATTTAGTGAGCGAGGTTTTAAACCATAGAAAGTATAACATCAAACAGAGCTTAACCATGTTTCAATCATGCTAGACAATCCTTCTGAAGCTCAAATGCTAAATTTAGCAAAAATTATAATGAAGACGATCCGTGCTCATGAATAGTACGACGAGAGATAAGTGAAAACAGGTCTGTTATTTTTCTTTTTCTATTCTCCCTTCGTTCCAGAGGAACCTAGTATAACCGCGTATCTACAATACATTTATCACGTAGGCAGTAGACGCAACTACTGATTGATCAAAACGTGCGTCCCATCCTCAGATAGATTTGTTCTTTCGCACTATACGTCCATACATATGTGTGCGAGGGAATAAAAGATGACGCGTAAAGGAAACGTGCAGATCTGCAGAGTGTCACCTGTCTCCCGCAGTTGAAGGATATCCTATAAATTCAGTGACAACAACGCATCCTTACTTAGATCCCATTTAGTTTCCTAGTCTTCGCGTTTACGTTTTGAGCTGCGAGAAATCGTAATCTGCTCCGTTCGACTGCTAGAGCTCGTGTGAATTTTCATTAACAAAGGTTATCTAACTGCCTATTTGAACAGCAAACAATTTTCAAATAACCACCACCAACAAGACAACAAAGTTAGGTTAGTACGGACAAAAGATATTTGTAATTACATCGTACCTCAGTGATTCGGGACTGGGCTAACAATACTCTGTCATCGCTGTGAATGACTGACGCACACGGATAGGAGCATGTTATGTAAGGTGAAAGCATCTCTTTCGCATCTCCCATCTCCCTAAAGTTGAATAAAAAAAGGTTTTTTTTTTTTGGATAAAAGAAAGCAAAAACAAAAACGAAATTGAACGAAAGGTAAAAAAAGCGAAGGGAAAAACGCGTGGAAAGAGAAAGAATCGCTGGACTGTTGCATGGACGGTGGATGGTTAGCACCATCTCGCAATAGGTACAACTGAAGTAGCACTTAAGATACACGATCAAGTCGCGGTTTTCTCGTTGAATTTCGGATTTGTTTTTTTTTTTTGTTGGACATTCGTTTTGGTGAACTTCATAGATGCTGTATGTCGGCACATTGATTCATTAGTGACCGAGCACTAGGCAAGTGTAAGTTGTGTGGTGGTCCCGTGGTCGTTTGCCAATAGAATCGTCTTCAAGTTAATTTTGTCGGTCGACTGATATGGTCGTCAGATACTCGTCAGTCAGATTCGTCTTACTTCAGTTGTCGTTTTCGAAGCTTTTCATTTCACCTCGTAGGCAGATCGCATGAGGACTGTACTTACGTTTCCCTTATTTCTTTTTTTTATTTCTTGAAGTTACCTGGATTAAAAGGAATTTAATGAAAAAGTAAAAAAAAGTCTGAGTCAGCGGCGTAATAGTGGAAAAGAGAAATCGGAAGAGTCAGCGTCGTCGTTACGAGATTAAGTAAGAAAAAAAAAAAAAAAAACACATTGAAAATGGGTCACTTGTCCACCTCGAATCGCGTCAATACGACGGTGATAACAGCGAACGGATGCGTCGTGGACGACAAGGATACCAACGGTAAGGTGCCACTATGTCACAATGGCACGAACGGTTGTGGCGCCGGGAGTAGCGGCGGTAGCAATGGGATTTGTAGTGGTGCCAATGGAATCAGTGAAAACGGTAATGCGATCAAATTAGTGTCCAACGGAAGCAACGGAAGTGCGAAGCTATTATCGAATGGTTATAGTCAGACAGTGTTATTGAATGAAAGTGAAGTGAATAAACAAGAGGTGAATGGTAAAGCATCGAAAAAATCCAATTATTTTGAGCCAGAACATCATATCGATCTTGAGGAGTACACGAAGAACTTTAAGGGCGATACTGTGCTGGGCATTCAGTTCAAGGCACCGCTCAAATGGGATAAAGTTATTCAAATTACGTTGTTGCATATTGCATTCGTTTATGGATTTATCATTTTCGACTTGAGAGACTTCAATATCTGGACAACGCTTTTCGGTAAGTTGAATTTAATTTCTCATTTTTATAATCATGTTTCCTATTTCGTGCATAACTGACCTTAAGCTTGCTTGCTGAAGCATACATTTCAACACAAGACTGCCTGCAGATAGTCATTGGTGTTTAGGTTGAACTGCTTAGGCTAGCGATTACGCACGTGTTACTCAAGTTAGAAAAGACAATAATAAAAACAGAATGCGAGTCTTTGTTCGTCAAAGAAAATCACCCGTGAGGCCTTGTGACCAAACTTGGGTCTTGATACTTATTTGGTACTTACTGCTCTGTTGAAAATTAAATATATCTCAGTTTAAGCTGACATTTACTTCCTCAAGGAAAAGACATATACTGGACCAGGTTAGCCTATTGCCTCTAATGGGGCATTTGGCTTTGAAGTTGATAGTTCAAATGCAATTACTTCCAACTTTCGCATAGTCTTATGTAGTTTCCTTTATTGTCGTACGTCTGTTTATTTTAAGCTTTCCCTTACTCTTAACATTCTCCTTTTATAAGGACGAAGTTGGAAAAAAAAATTTCTAACAAAACCTATAAAATAGCAAAATAAAATATGTACATAATGTACATATGTGTCATAATATCTTGCCAAAGCAAATACATATCTACTGTTTTTCATATTCCTCTTTGAGTATTTATACTTTTGTTTATTTAATGACTTAACACCTAATTTTTGTGTGGAATTCCTAGACCACTAACCAATCAACGTACTGTGCATTGCCAACATTAAAAAAAGCTTTGCAGATTTTCGATGGTTGGTGAATATGACATGAAATCTTGAAACACACGAACTTACGAACTCTGAGTTCATCTCACCAAGTCTGGAATTCAATAATTTGTACTATTATTTCACTATGTTCAATAGTAGCACTTAACATTCAATATCTGAATCTATACAAATTTGTGCCTACATAGGGTGGGCCAAATATTCGATGAAATTGAATTTGATCCACGTATTATGGCTTTATTAGTACGAGCAAACATTCCCCTCGGCTGGTTTTGGAGTATCGCATTCTGTCACCCCCCATTTCCCAAGACATTGTTGATTGGTTTCGGGTTGTAGCTTACGGATTGCTTCGATGATATTGGCCTTAAGTGGTTGAATCGTTTCCGGATTGTTGGCATAACATCAGTCCTTTACGGTTCCACACAGTGATTCTGCGTTTGATTTCGAAACTGATGCCGCTTCTCCAGGTCACTGTGGAGCCAAGCTAGACGAAGTCCTTAACTACCGTAAGCTTATATGTATCTCCCAATACGAAGCTCTAGCCAAGACGTCGGTGCTGAGCGCCCTTCTTTGATGAGAGCATATATGTATGTACTATATTTTGCCCTCATTTACTGCCACACCAATATTCGCCTCCGCCTCAATACTCGTAAACGCCTCAATGACATCTCGCTGTGTTATTCCGATTATCTCAATGTCATCTGCGTATTCGTGGAGTTGTGAGGATTTGAAATAAATGGTACCTCTTGTGTTGGCCAGTCATTTCTAATACGATGTTACGATGTTGAAGAAATCATACGACAGTGCATCACCGCCCTGCCTAAATCCTTTTTGGACATCAAAACTATCGAGCAGTGAGCATTTTCCAAAGTCATTCTGCATAGTCGGACGAGCTTAGCAGGGATGTCAAAGGTAGACATGGCGTTGTATAGCTCGCCACTAATTATGCTCTCGTGTACTGCTTTGAAGTCGACAAGTGCGTGGTGAGTGTCGACGTGTAATTCATTAGTTCTTTCCAGAATCTGCTATAGTGTGAAGATTTGGTCGATGATGGACTTCCCGGGCCTGAAGCCACACTAATATCTATCTTTCAGCTATCAGCTCTATTTACAAAAGGCTTTAGGCTATCAGCTTATTTACAAAAGGCTTTAGCCGTGCACACAAAATGGAAGAGAAGAGTTTGTAGGCGACGTGAAGGAGACTTATTCCTCTGTAGTTGGCGCAGTCAAACATTTATCGGGCATGCTTTCCTCTGAATTTATCTTACAGATGAGCTGGTGCATGCTCCTGCTCCATGCTCATCTCCAGCTGCTTTGAAGAGCTCAGCAGACAGTTCGACTGCGCCAGCAGCTTTATTCGACTTGATTTTCGATATGGCGATCTTAACTTCGTCGAGGACAGGGGGATGGAATTCTTTTCGATCTTCGTCATTAAGAAATGGATAATTTTGCCTGCCAGCGGTATATTGACTAACATATACAGACTGCTGAAGTCGTTTTTCCATTTTCTTTTCTACTAGGTTTCCGTTCTCATCCCTACAGGCATTTTCGATTTATCTGTTGATAAAACCTTCGAACGGCACGCCTGCAGTAACACCTCTTCAAATCCTCAATCGCGCGCTTAAGGCTTATCAAATATATTCCATTATACCCCTGGGTGTATTTCATTGGCGTTTCAGAGGTCCTTTGGTACCTTCTTAATTCTGCTATAATAATTGCTTTATTTTTATGTGCTATACATATGTAATTATGTATATGTATGTGGCGTGGCCGATGACACAGGATCGAGTCTCGACAACAGCCATGTTATCGAATGTGTTTTTCAAGGTGCTTCTGCTCAGCGTCGTACTGACAAGATCCCCTGTAGTAAGATTGTCATGAAGAGCTTCTCGAAATTCGCCATTCGGAACCGGCAATAAACTGTAGGTCCCTTTCACCTATGGGAAAATTAAATCACACACAACATGGGTGATTGAGAGAAGAATCGGACTCGCGTACGAAGGGTTCCGTACCGAAAGAGACGTTGTATGTTACCCCATCACAATAAAACGGCTAATCTGTTTGAAATGATTTTTTGCATGATGACTGATCTTGGTTGCAGGCATATTACTTTGATAATCAAAAATCTCCATACTGAGACAGTTGATCATCAAAGTTTCTATTGAATTCAAATCAATTATCTTACTTGACAGCAAGGTGGTGAAAAGGTGAAGGAAAAAGGTTTGCAACTAGGATTAATATATCAAGGACACAATAGGGATCAAAGCTTGGAGGTGTGTTATTGGTGGTGAGATATTGTCGAAAGTTAGTTTCACCAACTTGGTCAGTATGTGGCCAAGGGAGTTTAGCGAAAATAGATTATTTTTGTTTGCAACAATTGATGTCTTAACCTATCAGAAAGTAAAAGGAGCGGAATAACAATTTTACATACATACCTATCAATTGTCTTACCTGACAGCAAGGAGGTGAAAAGGATAATAACAATAATTACAGAAAAAAGGTTTGCAGCTAAGATTAATGAAACAAGGACCCAATAAGGATCAAAGCTCGGAAGTTTACTACTGGTTGTAAGATATTGTCGATTAACTTTAGGTCAGTATGTGACCAAGAGGATTTTTTGATTGAAAATCATGTCTGTTGTATGGGAGCCCCTCCTTAAATATTTATTTTGTTCTGTTCAGTATTTGGTGTTATGGCGGCAATAGAAATACATCATCTGTGGTAATTTCAACTGTCTAACTATCACGGGTCATGAGATACGGTCTGGTGACAGACGGACGTTTGTCCGCCCGTTTTACCCTTTAGGTACGGAACCCTAAAAATGGACTGAGATCTGTTTCCTCAAAGTCGCATATAAGATCATTGTAAAAAAAAACGTGATCAGCATGATTTTAGTCATGGGAGAGTCACATTATATCGATATCTTCAACGAATCGGCTTGGAAATATCTTGTCGAATTCTTTGGTCAACACATGGGACATGATATATTTCAAGTCTATTCAATCGCTGAAAAAAATGGGAGCAAAATTAGGTATACGAATGTGTTGTCGTCAGAAAACGGACTCATGGTCAGAACGTACGCATGGAGAGATATAACTTTAAGGAACCCAAGGACTTCACCTACCTAAGCTTCGTGGTGGAATCCACAAATTACAGACAGCAGGACTTGGAACTTACAAGAGTCTATGGTAAACGTTCTTTAATGGTGGTCATGATAGCGTAAATGTTGACTAACATGTTACTCAATAGCGATTTGTGATATTCAGAAATGCAATTAAAGACGTGCGTGAACTCGTCGTATTCGCCTGTGCTGTGAGTGTGGTTTTCACTTATTCGGAAAATGCATTTGTTGATAAAAAGAAAACGGGATGCCGATGTAGAGACCATTCGAAAGACTTGCCCCAATTTTCTAAAGAACATTTCTACAGGCCACTTAAAACAATCAAGAAGACTATTTGGAGTAAATTGATGGAGTTTTTTTTAAATTAGTAGCTCAGGAGGCAATCAAATCATAAGGTGCTCAGGTAACTTTGCTTAATTTTCTACAGCGCAAAAACATAGACCTTCTTAAAAACGTGTTAAAAGGCACTTGCTGGTTTTAAGAAGAGAATGTTATTTACAACCAACAATAATATTCACTGTAGAACGACGTGAGCTGTTAAGGCTGTTATGGCTTGACCTTGACGGTTTCAACATACTTATAAAGCTGGCCCATATATTGCCAAATTATGAGGTCCTTCGGAATAAGATTTATAATTGATTTTTGTGCTGTATTTCATTATATTCCTATAAACGAGGACTCGTTCCAAGAGTTCATCAGGCCCTATAAAGCCACTATTCACTTTGATGTGTTTAAGGATTTGCTACAACTTTCTCGAACAAGACATAAATTACTCATTTGATTAAGACCATAATATTCGTTGCGGATCAGTTTCTGCCTTTTTCGCCAGTACCCACTGGCATAATGATTTATGATCACATGTACATGCATATATTACGCAATCCAACACAAGATTAGATATTTCTTTACCTTATTGGCAATTCAAGAATTTCGACTGGACGATTATAGAAGTTTAGCTCGCACGATTAATTTATGCCTGGTTCGTGTGCAGAGCCCTTGATATGCCATCATTTGACCATCAATTATTGTCTTGTAATCATTTTCATTTTTTCTACCAGTAGAAATAATGATCAAAAATTGTGTTGTCCAGGAATATGAAATGTAAACTATTATATGTATATCTACAACCCCTTGTATAGTTCTGTCTCATCTGAAACTGACACATGTCAATTATGTTTAACAATAGTATGGAACACTATCTACCAACGAAGGAAAAGCAAAATCAACAACATCTATAGACAGTTGTAATCACTAAATGTTCATGTATCTTGAAACCTTCCGTTGGCATTCAAGCTCGATTGCACCTTTTCGAGACAACTTATGACATCACTAGTATTTCTTTGAGCAACAGGTTTTCACCTAAGTGGATGCATCGTTTTTAGGCCACTGCAGAATGGTGTACATATAAGCTGCATTTAAAGCCATGAAGATAAAGATAGCGAAGAAGAAAGAAGAAAAAGTGAAATCGAATTTGACATTGAGCTCGAAATGCAATTGTGGCTGCGGAATCCCCTGAAGACATAGGGTCTCAAGCGACTTTTGCAACAATCCTGTTAAATCGATCGATCGGCGTGATGAAGGGACTGTGCGGTAAGGTCATGTGACTGAAATTATTTCGGATAATATGCGATGAATGATGGCCCTTAGTGACTGCCCTAGGCCTTTATGAGTCACTCAAGACTACCTGTGGCAATAGCCCTAAATTCAAACCAACAAAACGAGTTTTGTTATCTCGGTTTTTCAAAAGCGTTTTGTGAGATTAATTTCGTGAGGGGAGTTTTTCAATCCTGAACAACGTAGTAAATTAAATTTCGAGTGGTACTTTGTTTTGCAATAAGTACACGCATACATATTAACAGATTAAATGTGCAAACGTCAAATAGGCACTAGAGCGTTTTACTTGCAATGAAAAATATTATACTCCAATTTGATATTAGAAAACTGTTACGACATTTGTTCTTGCACTCTATAGAACCAACAGAAGGGTCTTAAAGGACTAGCAATGTATAGAGATATCTAAAGTAGTTCGCTGTTTTTCTCTATAAAATCAAAAATCAACCGAACCAGGGCAAAGGAATAGTAGTTGACATAGTGAAATTCGAATTTTAAAAAAAAATTCCCATTTCATTCGCAAGTATTTTTCAAACTTTTTTGTTCTCACTCTTCTTCATTATGCTCTTGACATACCAAATATGGAGCATGAATGCCTTGGGTTAATTACGATAGGATCAGCGATTGTGTCTAACTTTTTCATTTTTAATTCACTTTATTTCAGAAATAAATTATAACTATCTTACGCGCTAGACAAAATGATTAAAACTAGCTACATTATAACTAACATTAGTGTCTTACTGACCCTGAGCGGGCACTCTAAAACAAACAATATATACTTAATCTATGTCTTTCGACAACTTAATATTAACAGTGACTGAATTACTTTTATTATATTTTTTGCCAAGAAGATATGCAAAAAACTTAGCGTATTATCGGGTTTTAAGGAGTTACGTATAAAACTTAAATCTAACTAAAACTAGCTAATTCTACCTTAATCTACCTTAACTAAAGTGCATATACAAAAATTATATACATACATATATAATATGTATATACATCTTTTTTCTATTTTTAATTTTACGATTTTTTTTATTTCTTTATTAAAATACCCAAAACTTACTTAAATCTACCTTAGCCTATCCTAGCCTACCCTACCCTATCGGAGTCCGCCATTGATGTTCGGCTATATTAAAGGATTCCACTACGGAGTCCGTTAGCCACCAAAAGCGTTGATGCTTTCGGACAACGTCTTCTCTATCTCGGCGAGAAGCCGCTCTACTGAACCTGAGGCGCTCGGGCTCACAGAGCACGACGTAAGGTTCGTAAAGGAGTCGCCGTTCCACAGAATTACGGGCCACATGGAAAATCAGCGGTACCGCAATCTATCCTGGATCAGCCCACAATTATCAAAATAAAGAATTGCTTCCAGAAGCACAAAGCCGTTCAGACGCACTTTTTTATAATACATAAAATTGGGGTAGTAAGCCCCAGAGATCAGGTTATTCGTCGAAGTCATTGCCCTTGCAACGTGACCTCGAATCAGTTTAATCAGAAAGTTATCAATCCGTAAAGTCTTTGCCCTATCGTATAGGACCCCGTTGGGCTAGAACTTTCTGTACTCAGACTTTGGTGTTCTGTGTAATCCAAGACAAGTCCTCAGACATCGTCTCTCAAACACCCGAATCCTTTCCATTAAGCTTGCGCTCACATTCAACCAGACGAGACATCCATAGGCAATCATAGGCCTAATCAAGGCCATATAGCAGATTACCTTCACTACAGAATCAATATGGCTGTAATGAAACAGCTATATTGTCAGAGGGAAAGCGCCCCGAGCTCTTTCCAGAGCAGCATCTTCATTTTTATTAAATTATAGATACTGAATCAGCCAGATCCCGAGGTATCTGACTACACTTTTACTCGCCAATGGACGCCCGTCCGGTACGATGATTGCGAAATTTCGCGAATGTTTTCTAGTATCCCTGGAGGCCCTAGACAGAGGCGTTCTCAATAAAATAGTCTCAGAACTGCTGAATTTTATCGAAGTCACGTTGCAATAAAATGCCACTGACCTCGATCGTTGGACCTGATCAGTACGCAACCAAGTCATCTGCATACGCTATTGAATGGTGAAGAGAAACTATTAGATCACTGATATAAACGCTGAAAAGGATCGGCGAATTTACCGTACCCTGTTGCAAACCATTTTTAATTTCAAATGTTTGAGCAGAAGTTACGTTGGCAATTTTCACAACGAACTTTCTACTCATTAGCATATCATGAATTATATATAGCAATGGTTTACTTATGCCCAACCGTTTGAGCTTGTAGTAGAGTCCTTCTAACCATACGGTGTCGAAGGCCTTCTCCAAGTCAACCAGGCAGGCACCCGTGCATTGGTTCTTGCATTTATTCCATTGGATATCCGAAACGAGTTTCGACGCGGCATGTATGGTATCATGCCCCGTCCTGAAACCGAATTGGTTATCCGGGATGATATTTTTGTCCTCAGCCCATTTGGACAGGGCTCTATGGATTACCGTCTCGAAGACCTCTCTGACACTCGGAAGGAGACTTATCGACCGGAGATTTGCCGGTTAAGAGGAGTCTTTGCCCCTCTTAGGGATTGGTTGGACCACCACCGTTTTCCAATTCATCGGATTATATGCATTATTCAGAGCACTGTTGAACAGGATGGTGTACTTCTCTATAGCTACTGGTGGAAGGTGCCTGAGCACAACATTGGATATACCATCACTACCAGTGGATTTTTTATTTTTTAATGACATGAAGATCAACTGGACATCCTCCGTCGAAATGAACAGTATATCAGCACCTTCATTGGCGATGGCATTGTTTGTCGTATAGTCATCATTGAACCTGGTAAAAACCATGGTTCTCGATTCGCCAATGTTCGATATAATTTCGAAGGTAGAAGTGGTGAAGCAGGGCTCTATTCTCCAGGTCGTGGTTCGGGCGAATGCTTTCATTCACCTTATACACTTCCTGGAAGACAGCCCCCACTGTCGCCACTTTCTCCTGAAGATCCTCAATCACAAAAAAGTCGTCATCTAGGACGGGCGCTCTCTGGATCGATGTTGACTGTTCGTAATAAACGTTCGTTGTCTGACGTTCTCGGGAGCTTTAGATCCTGAATATCATTCTGATCTTTTCTCCGAAATATTTTATTTATCTGCGGGAACATATTCGCGCTGTTGGATTTTACAGCGCGAACTTTGTTGCTCCGGTGCAGACTTATGGCTATTTTGTAATTTTCTTTCATTAGCTGTCGGAGATTTTTAATCAGTGACTTCAGGTCCTGACCTCCGAGTTTTGTCTGTCGGTAAACCGCCTGTACAAGAGTTTGAGTCTTGAGAGGAGTCTACTTTTCTGTCTGTGAAGTGCGTCTATGGTCGCGTTTTGGTACACATCCGAGGTATCGTAATGCCGTTGGCGTGGTGTCGTTCTATCCATCGTTTGTTTGATTATTTTGTCCATTTGTTTTAGGTGCCTATAAATTTCGTCATTTGATAGTTTCCTATTATTCGGTGGGGATGAGGCACTCAAAGTGAGTGCTCTCGTCAGGCAGAGGGCAAAGCGTGGCCAGCGTGCCCTACTATAATCATAGGGACATACTCTGCCATTTCTGCGAATTCGTCCGGTATTTTAATTACGGCACTAAGTCCGCAATGGTCACTGCCATACTCAACGGAACGTAAACAGTTCGTAGACCATTCGTTCGTGTCAGCCAGTCTCAGTCGTGAGTCAAGCAACTTTAAACTTGCCGCTTCTAGGAAACGACGTATTTTTAGTTTATACTCAATATTGTGCAGGGCCTACCAATGGCTTAGTAGGCTCCCTTTAGTGTTGGGTACATTATTGCCCCAATCACCATTTTTGGCATTTAAATCTCCGGCCAAAACATAGAAGTTTTCTGCCGAGTCTAGGCGCAGAAATCGAAAAAGTATTTCAAACTCTGCAATGAAGATATTGGGCTGAGGTGCTTCAGATGCATAGGCCGATACTATGTATATCCTCCTTCCGTTCCGAAGGGGGATACATATAACACATGTCTCCAGCACCTGGAATCTCTGCACTTCACTGCTATATATAATTTTATATAATTTTTAATGAAGATCGCGACACCTTCGCCTTGAGTGGCATTGGGTCGGTCTCTTCGTATTATATTGTAGGAATTGTGCCGAACTTTGTGCCTCTGGTTTAGTTTAGTTTCGCTAGCCAAAAACACATCAGGCCTTTCTTCCTGCAACAGGTTAAAAAGAACGGTGCGTCGCTCGATCCTAATCAGTGAATTTACATTCACAGGCAGGATCTTCAGGAAACTCTCTACTGGTGTATCCATTAGGACTGTAGAGGCGCCAAACCCAGAAACGAGTATAGCCAGTCCAGTCGTTTCGTCTGCTCATTGATCTGCTGCTGGATCTGGCCGATCTGCCCTTGAATGGCGAGCAGAATCGGTAGCAGTTCCGCCTCGGCCCCCGGTGCCTTAGGAACAGGCACTGGGGCTCTGGCAGCAGCCTTCGGTATTTGTGCCGTTTTTCCCTGACCTGCCGCCATTTGGGCGTAGGTCAAATGGGGTGTAATGGCTGAAGAGTGAATACCTCTCGAGGGAGGAATCTTTTCGATATTCTGTCGAGCTTGTCTTAGTTGCTTTATGTATTGGAACTTAGGAAAGCCCCGAATATTTGCAGGGTGCCCGTTGTTCTCACAGAGTGCGCAAAAAAGTTGTTCCCTTTCGAGAACTTTCCCTGCGCTCCGGTCGCATTCATCGTATCTGTGGTTCTGCGCCCCCTTGACACATCGATGCTGCATTTTGCAGTTCGACGCGGCGTGCCCGTACCTCTGGCAGCGGATACATTATAATTGTGTCTAATAACAACTTCATATTCGTCGATGTGTAGAGTCACACGCTTACTATAAGACCAGAAAGTATGCTCAAATAATACATATTTTTTCAGTTTCAACGGACAAATAACAATAAGGTCACTTTAGACAACAAGAAAGTGTGAAACTTATATTCTTCCTTAAAGCCGGTTTTTGCTTTTCCTAACCTTTTAAAGAATGTGATAGTGTGAGAAGTCTCTATCTTCTCCTTTGGTGGCGTTACAGCTCATGAAGGACCAGAGCCAAGCTTCTCTCAATCACCCATTTTGTGTGTGATTTATTTTTGGCACAGGTGAAAGGGACCTACAGTTTAATGCCGATTCCCAACGGCGTGAGTCGAGAAGCTTTTTCAAGGCAAGTATACTACGGAGGGTTTTGACAGTACCCTGCCGAGAAGGGACGCCGCGAAACCTTATTATTACTTCTCTTAATTTAGCGCTTGACTACATTACGCTATCCATTCTGAAACATAAGAGCGGAATTGACTCACATCTATGGAAGATAGTTAGGAAAAAGGTCAATAAATGGCCGAATAAATAGAAGTAAAGGATGTGAAAACCAAATGCAGTCACAGTGAGATTGTAATGATTTTGGAACCTGAATGTAAAGGGTTTTTACTTAAAGTTTGGTTTTTAAACTAGCAGCACTGTTTCTACAGATCGTCAATTTGCGGTTGAAAGTTGATTTCTGGATAGTACGTTTTATCATTTCAGGATGAACCTATTAAGCCCGAAGCAACCCGTGAAAATTGTAAACTTATTTTGAAAACCATGGTTGGGTTCGCCAAACTTATCGTGCGCTACGTGCATCGTCCATCTGTGTAAATTATTCGGAAGACGATGAATCGTTTTCGCACCACGTAATCTCTAGAGGATAATGCGCATCTCTAGAGGATATCGCCATCGTGAACAGCAATTGGAGCTATGAACATCCACTTCGTTGAAGATTTCAAGGAAAGATCTTCGCTTAAAAGCGCCTAAGATCCAGCATGTACAAGATTTGAAACCGCGTGACGATTATATGCGCCGTAGGTTCTGTGAATGGACCGAAAACAGGATTCAGCTTGATCCTCATTTTCAACGTACAATTTTGTTCTTCGATGAGGCCCATTTTGGTTAGATGCATATAATAAACTAATGAAACGAACATCACTATGGTTGTTTAATTAATTTATATTTTTATTTAACTTTATAATTACTTGCTCTTGACCAACACCGGATTTGACCTTTCAATGAATGCCAAAAGATCTCTTACACTCATCGGCTTGGTGTTCTCCAAGACCGAGAGTAAGAAGAGAGTTTGGAAAGCGGGGCTTTATTCACATTTAACGTTTGCTTGACAAACGTCAAGTGTGCAAAGCCCGTACGCTAACAGGTATGTCGAGAGGTGCAATACCAACTCCAAAGTACTTAATACTTAATATTACAATATGTAAACAAACAAAATTGCCGAATTCGTAGTGGAGAAAACCCAGAAGTCTCTGTCGAAATGCCCTTACAACTATTAAGACTTACGGATTGGTGTGCTTTATGAGTTAGTGGAGCGCTATAAAAACATGATTTCTGACTTCTTCGTTGCTCAGTTAAATGGCATTGACGTGATAGAGTTTTGGTTTCAACTAGATGGCGCAACATGCCACACGGCGCGCGACGCTGTAAACTGGCCTTTAGACTACTTTCTTTGGGGGCATGTGAAGTCACTAGTCTATGCCGATACCGATAAACTAGAGGCATTGGACGATTTGGAAGTCAACATTTGCGGTATTATTGCTGATATATGGCCCCAGTTGGTCGATAAAGTTGTCGAAAATTGGATTTCACGATTGCGTTTCATTCGAACTAGCCGTGGCACACATATGCCCGAAATCATATTTAAGGACATACAAATTTCTGTGAAATAAATCTAATATCATAATAGACACCGTTATTAGCTTCAAGTGTATTATATCGCATTGAATTTGCAAATCTCAAAAAAAATACCCCTCACTGTATAAACATTGTTCAAGTTCAAATATTTGTGAACCATACTGACTACCAAAAACGACTTAAAAATTTAAACAAAATAAAAGCTTTTATATGGGCACTATATGTATACGTCTTTGCGATGAAAAGGGAGGAGGGAGCGAGCAAACAGAGCAAAGAGGTTTATCGCGTTTTACATGGCAAACGCCAGCTTCGATCTCTGTCCCTGCTCCATCCAAGTTGACACACAGCTTCCAAGTGGCCCCCCCTGGTAGTGAACCAATGTGTGCAGCGACCGAACCCCTTATTCCTGGGGAAAGAGGAACCTGGCCTTCCAGGTTGGGGGTTGTGCTTAGGGGTAACATCCATATCACGTAAAAACCTACGGACGGATACAATGCTGGCGACCCCTGCAAACGACTAACAGACTTGAGAGTCTGCACCTGGAATGTGAGGTCCCTTAACAGACCGGGTGCAGGCGTACAATCGGAGCAAACCCTCAACTTCTATAAAGCAGATATAACCGCACTCCAAGAAGTGCGATGGGATGGACCAGGCAAAAGACGGATGAAAAACTGCGACATCTAGTACGGGAATGGCTACAAGGAGAACAAACAGCACCTATTCGGGTGCGCATTCGTTATTCGAGGAAGACTTAAGTTTCCTAGATATAAGCCAACGCCTCAGAACAATCCGCATCAAAGCTAAATTTGGAAACATTAGCTTAATATGCGCTCACGCCCCAACGGAAGAAAAGGACGATCGACTCAAAGAAGAATTCTACGATCTCCTGGACAGAACATATGCCCAATGCCCAGCTACGACACACAAATAGTCCTAGGAGATTTTAATGCAAAACTGGGAAAAGAGGACATATTTGAGTCGATCATAGGAAAGTATAGCCTCCATAACACTACATCCGACAACAGACTTAGGCTAATCGATCTTCTAGCGGGGCGGAACCTCCTTGTAGCAAGCACGCGATTCCCCCATCTCAACATCCACAAGGGTACCTGCCAGTCTTTTGATCAATCGACCACCAACCAGATTGATCACATTGCGATCGACGCCAGACACTCCTCTGGTATTCTCGACGTACGAACCTTCCGAGGGGCCAACATCGACTCGGACCAGAACCCTGTTGTAGCCAAGGTACGAATGGGGATATCAAGAATGCTTAGGAGTCGAGTAGGACTACGTAAGTGTGACGTCGGAAAGCTACAATCGCAAGAGACTACCAGAATCTTTGCCGATCGTGTCTTCTCCAAGTTCTCTCAAAATCCGCCCACAGCAGCACAAACATTAGAGCAGGAATGGGCGCATTGCCAGAGCACCGTCAGAGACGCTGCCTCAGAGGTGCTGGGTTTCGAACCGCCACCACCTAGAAACCCCTGGTTCGATGAACAATGCGAATAAGCCCATGCAGCAAAACAAGAGATATATAAAACCATGCTGCAGCGACGGACGAGAGCTGCGCGCGAAATATATGTGCAGAGGAGAAGAGAGGAACACACGCCTTTCAGAAGAAAGAAGAGAGAGCACGGAAAGCGTGAGATCGAGGAGATGGAGAGATGCTTCCGCTGGAATGACGTCCGTAAGTTTTAGAGCAGGGTAAAACGAACATGCCATGGCTACTAAGCCAAAGTGGCGGCCTGCAGGGATGAAAATGGAGAACTGGTAGTAGAGTCGCAATCGATGCTGAGGATCTGGAAAGACGACTTCTGCAAACTGTATAACGGCGATGATAGACAAGATACCGCTGTTAGGCAGAACGCGCCATTCGTAATGGACGACAATGTAACAGAATTCAGTCCACCCGACTTAGAAGAAGTCAAAATAGCGATATCAAGACCTACGTCTAATAAAGCCACGGGCGCAGATGGCCTGTCTGCTGAGCTTCTTAAGGCGGCTGGAGATGAGCTGGCAAGGTGCATGCACCATCTCCTTTGCAAGGTATGGTCGGAGGAAAGCATGCCCGACGAATGGAATCTCAGCATCGTTTGCCCGGTCCATAAGAAAGGAGACTGCGCCAACTATAGGCGAATAGGTCTCCTTAACATCGCATAAAAGATCTTCTCTGCCGTATCATATGAACGCCTGAAACCGTTTGTGGATAACCTGACCGGCTCTGGTCAGTGTGGTTTCAGGCCAGGTAAATTTACAATAGACCAAAAATCTACGCTACGGCAGATCTTGGAGAAGACCCAGGAATACCAAATCGACAGTCACCACCTCTTCGTCGATTTCAAGGCTGCATATGACAGCGTGTATAGTGATGAGCTATACAAAGCCATGTCTAGTTTTAACATCCCTGCCAAACTCGTCCGATTGTAGAGGATGACAATGGAGAATTCTCGCTGCTCCATTAAGGTCGGTAATGAGCAAACCGAGACCTTTGATGTTAAAAAAGTATTTAGGCAAGGTGACGCACTGTCATGCAACTTTTCCAACATCGTGCTTGAAAAGATCGTGCAAGAGTCACTGGCCAACACAAGAGGTACGATTTATTTCAAGTCTACGCAATTGCTTGCGTACGCCGATGACATTGACGTGATTCGGCGGACATAGCGAGACGTCAATGAAGCCTTTGTAGGCATTGAGGTAGAAGCGGCTAAGATGGGTTTCAAGGTTAATGAGGGTAAAACAAAATATCTGATTTCATCTAAAAGAGACGGACAACACCGACGTATTGGTCAGAACGTCACCATGAGCGGATATAACTTTGAGGTGGTCAAGGAATTCGTCTAACTTGGCTCACTGATGACCAGCGACAACAACACTCTTGCCGCTGTTCCTTTGGGCTTAAGAGGCAACTGAGATGTAGAGCCCTCTCTCAGAAAACCAAGGTGACACTATATAAGACCTTGATCATCCCAGTCCTCCTTTACGGCGCAGATGCTTGGACCTTAACAAAAGCGGATGAAGATGCCCTTGGTCGTTTCGAGAGGAAAATTCTGCGCACTATCTACGGTCCCGTTTGTTCAAACGGTGTATGGAGGGGAAGATATAACGAAGACCTGTACGGGTTGTACAGCTACATCTGCCTGGCACGACGTCTACGGATAGCGTCTGAGGTGGCTGGGCCATGCAGAGCGCATGGTAAATACAGTCCCGACCCGAAGAGTCTTCGATTCCACACCGGAAGGAGGGCGCGGCAGAGGACGTCCGCATTAACGGTGGCGCACGCAGGTGGAAGGGGACCTTAACCAACTGGGCGTGCGGCGCTGGAAACAGCTGGCCAAAGACCGTGCCAGCTGGAGACGCTTGTTGGTTGAGATCCAGGTTCACCACGGACTTTAGCGCCACCTAAGTAAGTTTGGCGATGAAAGAACTCTACTGACTCGAATTTGCAAGGGTTTCCCTGTTCTGAGATATCGAATACGTAATAGTCAACCGTAATGAAAAAGTAGCTTAGTAAAAATTAATACTAAAAGTAATGGAGCTATAATGAAATCACTATAATAAAATGTTATATTATAGATTGTGTATGTATGTATGTATGTTGGCGTTACAGTCCATGAAGAACCTGAGCCGAGCTTCTCTCAATCACCCATGTTGTGTGTGATTTAATTTTCCCATAGGTGAAAGGGACCTACAGTTTATTGCCGGTTCCGAACGGCGAATTTCGAGAGGCTTTTCATGACAATCTTACTACAGGGGGTTTTGTCAGTACACCGCTGAGCAGAAGCACCGTGAAAAACACGTTCGATGACATGGCTGTGTCGGGATTCGATCCAGTGTCATCGGCGTCAGAGGCCAACACACTACCCACTGCGCCACGGTGCTCTCATATTATAGATTAGTGTGATATAAAATGCACAAAACTGTCATACAAATTTGTCAACAATTTTGTTGCAAAAAACGTTGGACTATAACAACTAAAAACTTTCTTGCAGAATTGTATTTCACATTAAGACCATTGACTATCTGATTTTTGGAGAAAAGGTGATATAACATATCAACCATAAAAGCATAAGAAATACAAGATTTAATTAAACTTTCTAACCAAAACAAACTCTCATATTTCTCTTAAACATAGGTGATGTAAGATCTGACTGTTGATTTAGGAGCTATTTTTTACTCACGCAAAATTCCCAATTTCGGCTGCCTATTGTAGAGACACCACCTCCAATTAGTAAAAAGACAGCTTTTGATCTATGAATCGTTAAATCTCTCCGCGCATAACACATGTCTTCTATATAATAAATGAAAAACAATCTGTTGAATCATAGCCAAATGTTCGCAAAATACAATAAACAAATATAGACAGAAAGGAAATGAAAGAGAAAAGATAATGTATCTTTTGCAAATTTAGCATATCACTATCAAAGTGGGGAGTATGTTTTATAATAAAATGGTCTTACCTCCGGGCAGCGTAATTAGAAAGATTTAAATGTAAAGTTTCCTGGACACATTGGTTCCTGTTCTTTGTTTTAATTCGAGGAAGAATTCTGGTAACAGTCTATTTCAGAGGTCAACAAACCATCATGACAACAGGTTTTCGCTGACGAACTGTAAGAGAGGAAAACACAGAATTTCATTGTGGTAAATATCGTAGTTTAGTAACCGACTGTTACTTAAATTCATGATATTCACACTCCACAGTCCAATTTGAATAAGATTGAATGATTTTTATTTATTACAAAACATTTGGAATCTTCTGAGCGCTGTTTCGAAGATATTGTGATTTAATCTATTGTTGAAGAAATCGGCGATTTAATTGTTGGTGTTTGGATGCTTGGATGCACTGTTACTTTTTTTGGATTAAAATTATAGAGAGCGTTATGGAGCTTTAGGTTTTTTAAATGATCACTAGCTGATTATTAGAGTGTAGAATTGTGCTATTTTCTTTAGATAAGCAGTTAAGTAACTATACGACGGTAACAAGGTCCATCGATGCATTTGGAGTGAGATGGGGAGCGGCAAACGAAAACGAGGATGTCATTGTGCCGACTGAAGGGAATGTTGCTCTTTTTTTTCGATAACAAGTGGTACCATTCATTCAGACAGTGGTTAGATATTTCTGAAAAGCGTCCTTAAGAGGCTTCGGGCATGTGTTTTCCGTGTGCTACCCGAACATGCCAAGAAGGGCTAGATCTTACATCATGACATTGCGCCGGCCCATTTCTTGTTGGTTGTGCCCCCTGTGACTTTTTTTTATTTCCCAAGATGAAGTCCTCACCTCAAGGGAACTAGGCAGGGTAGAGAAGGTCAAAGAGGCTTTAACCATCATTCTGAACGAGTTGATTTCGGAGGATTTTTAAGGATTCTTTCTTCCCTATATTTTGTTTACAAACTCTTGGAACTTAATTGCGACGCCCCATATGTACGTCGATTCAATAGTCTTTTCGAAAAACCCTTGATATTCGACGATATTCTCATGTGTAGTGTTGCAAGTTTCACAATCTTCTTGAAAGTAAACTTTACCAAATGATGGTCGGTTAGCTTGAGCTCTTGTGATAAATCATACTAATTCTTAATAATTCTTTATTCTCATAACATCCAATTCATTTTACAAAAAAATAGTTTACATGTGTTACATACGTTATAATGTCACATTTATGCATTGTAATTCAAGCTATTCAATACATTAAAAGTTAACTAAAGTACAATCAAAAACTAGATCAGGTTATGAAGCGCAACAAAATTTCAATTTCATTGTGGTTTAAATTTAGAAGCCAAAGTCTTAATGGGTATCAAGAATTTGGAAAGATTTCTAATGATTCGTATATTTTCAGGAAGACTATTGAATAGTTTACATGAAGTAACTAAGTATAGAAATTCCTCGAGCTAGTAGTACGAAATGAAGGAATATTTCAGTGTTACCACGTAGATTATAAGCATCGGAAATTGAACTTTGCATATAATCAGCTCTTTTAAAGAAGATTTTTGACACTTTAAAAAAGTATAAATGCCTTACAGGTAGAATTTTTTGTCTCCTAAATAATTCCATAGAATGGGCACGACGACCTGATTTGCCTGACATTTCTAACAGCGCACTTTTTTAGGATGGTCAATTGTTGTATTTTATTAAGGTAAGCACCCCCCAGCAACTTATACCATACTGAAGTCTAGACTGAGTAATTCCATAATAGACAGATTTTAAAGTTTTTATAGATCAGTATCTCTTAAGACGATATAAGATGCGTACCGATGAGAGCAGATACAATTTTACATTAGAAATATGCTCATACCAACTCAATTTCTGGGAGCACCGTGGCGCAGTGGGTAGTGTGCTGGCCTCTGACGCCGATGACACGGGATCGAATCCCGACATAGCCGTGTCATAGAACGTAATTTCACGGTGTTTCTCCTCAGCGGGGTTCTGACAAAACCCCCTGTAGTAAAATTGTCATGAAAAAAAGCTTCTCGAAATTCGCCGTTCGGAACCGGCAATAAACTGTAGGTCCCTTTCACCTATGGGAAAATTATATCACACACAACATGAGTGATTGAGAGAAGCTCGGCTCTGTCCCTTCATGGACTGTAACGCCAACATACATACAACTCAATTTCTGGTCAATAGTGACACCTAAATATTTGTTTTGCTCTACTATCTCTATTAAAAAAACAGTACGCATCGCAGGTAATACTTTCATTATACATATAAGACATCACTAGTGTAATCAGCACACACACATTTACATAGTTTGTGTCTAACTTAGTCTTATTACTTGCTATTAGCTTGTGACTGGCAAACCAGAGTCGAAGCAAATTAATATCCGCAACTAAGTCAAAACGTGTGCTTGTGCTATAAGCAAAGGCAAGGTCGTCTGCGAAAGCTTTAAGGTTACCACAAAATGGAAGCGTAAAAACAGAGTTAATATAAATTAAAAACAGAAGGGGCCCAAGAACAGATCCTTGTGGAACACCGAGATTGTTGTCCTTGAACTACTTAAACTGTCTCCGATTTTTACCTTTTGTGATCTGTTTTCTAAGTAGGATGTAAACCAATCTATTTCTATTTCTGCTTCTATTTATTTCGATAATAATAGTCTCACACATTAAGATCTTATCTTTTCTTATAAATTTGTGTAAGATTAAATAATACATATACAAAAATAGTTTAAGGTTGGTTAAGGAATCAATAATGGAAAGAAAATAAAAGAAAGCGATGACGAAATAGTGTACATGGATAAGTTTTTAAGAGGTGGAGAATAGGTTATGATCATTGGCCAAATATTTAAGTAGTTCGGTTTTGAATTGCTTTAAGTTTCTGATTCTTCTCAGTGCAATGGGGAGAGAGTTCCAAAGGCGTGTGGAATGAACAAAAAATTGTCTTTCAGATGTTAAGCACATGTATCTAGGTTGAATAAGTGTGTTCGTTCGTTCAGATAATGGGAAACTCAACTTATTAAAAAGGTAATTAGGCTGTCGTGTATGCTGGATCTTATGAAGGCAAGTCAGGGTGTAGTAGATGAGGATGTTGTCAAATGTGCAGCCAAAAATGGTCTTTGAGTAGCTGGAGATATGCTCGTGCCTACGGATGTTAAAAATGAAGCGGGCAATGCTGTTAAAAGCCACATTAAGTTTTCGCTTAGATCTGAAATCTAAATTGCAAAAAATTTCGCAACCATATGTAAGACTTGGAAGCAGCAAAGTCTTGGCGATGATAATTTTTGTTTTTACAGGGATGTAGGGCTGTGATGGCCAGAGAGTTCGCAGCATGCCGTATACCTTTCCGATGCTGGCATTGACGTGATCGTCCCATGTAAGTGTGCGGTTAAAGATTAGTCCTAGATTCCTCGCGCTCTCAACGAAATCGATATTATATTGACCTAGTTTGATAACCGGGAGGGTAGAGGTGTCCACCAGATTTCGGTATATAACCAGTGACTTCGATTTACTGGGATTGAGGGTAAGGGTATTGGCTTGGGCCCAGTCAAGGATACCTTGGAGATCTTCAATCATTTTGTCCACGAATGCTACTGCCGAGTGAAATGGAAAGGATATTTGTAACTGCACGTCATCTGCGTACATGTGTACCCGGCAATGTTTGACAATATTGGGTAATTCATTAACATACAGCAGAAATAAAACCGGACCTAGTGTGGAACCTTGCGGCACACCGGCATGCGTGGGAAGAAGTTCCGACATTTTATTGCCAATTACTACTTTCTGTTGTCTGCCAACCAAGTAGGACTGGAAGAGCCTTGCGGTATGCCTTGAAAATTTAAAATTTTTCAGTAGCTTATTACACAGAATAGTGTGGTTCACTGTGTCAAAGGCCTTGGAGAAGTCTAGTAACGTAAGGATGGTCAATTCTTTTTTATCTAAACTTTTCCTGATCTCATCCACGATAAACAAAAGGGCAGTTTTACAGCTGTGCTGGGGGCGGAAACCTGATTGGCTATCGTGCAGTAAACTTTCAGCGGAGAGATGTCTAAATATTTGGGGTAAGATTGCTTTTTCGAAAACTCTAGATAGATAGAGAACGATCGCTATCGGTCGATAATCGGAGAGGTTACAGTTTGGTTTCTTAGGTAGGGGAACAATTTTAGCCTGTTTCCATTCACTGGGAAAAATACAGGTAGTGATGATGCGGTTGAAGATATGGGTAATGAAAGGCAATGTAACAGAAAGTGTTATTTTTAAAAATTTGGGATTGACCCCGTCTAAGCCAATCGCGTTTGACTTAATCAAAAGAACTGCATTTGCGACTTCAACTTCGGTTAAGAGATGCAGATTAAGTAGCCTCGAGCTTGCTGAAACAGGTATTTCCTCTTCTTCCAATAACACTTGATTTAAGACATTAGGGGAGGAGGCTGAGGTAAATAAGGAATTAAGAGTGTCACAGTCGAGGTTGTCCATAGGCTTGGGCTGAGACTTAACCACACCTATTTGGCGTAAGTTTTTCCATAGTTTCTCTCCGGAGACAGTGGGGTCGAGACAGTTTGCGTAGAAGGTTTTCTTTGCCTTTCGTATCTTAAGAGTCACTTTATTCCTGAGTTCTCGGTATTTCAGACGCAAAATGTCCACCCTATACCTCTTCCAACGGAGAAACGCTAAGTCCCTGTCCTTCATTAGCTTTTTAATGTTGTTATTCATCCAGCTAGGGGAACTATGGTTTACGGTTCTAGTTCTTAATTGAATGTGCTTATCGAATAGTAAATTAATTTTTTCCCTAAAGAAAGCAACTTGCTCGTTGACGCAAGTCATGTGAAATATTCTGTTCCAGTTGGTGTTCTGCAAGTCATTTAACAACTCTGTACGATCAAAGTTGTTAAAGTCTCGAAACTGGAAGGTTTCTATACCCAAATTAGTCTCGAAAGCAAGGGTAAGGTAAATTAACTCATGTTTTGAGAAACCTGGAGCTAAGAGCTGGTCATAGAGGAGAACTTTGTCCATATTGCTAAGGAAGAACAGGTCCAGTAGAGTACTAGTTTCGTTAGAAGAATGAGTTGGGTGGGTTGAGTTTACGGCTTGAAGGTTTAATGCAGCCATATTACCAACCAAGAGCCGAGACCGTGAAGAATCGAGAAGGTTACAATTAAAATCTCCACCAATGATGATGTTTGTGGTGTAACATGACAGCCGTTCAATTGTTTCTAGGAAGGGTGACATATCAATGAGATTGTGAGGCCTATATACTGTACACAGTAGGACATTTTCTCTACCGCAAAGAATATTGATGAATACATACTCCATCGGGGATCCTTCTTGAGATTTATAAATTAGTTTGCTGCAGAGTTGGTTCCTTACATATACAGCAACGCCACCACCTATCCTTCCAGTTCTATCAGAGCGATAAAGTCTGAAACCATTGACAGAGAGAAATCTGTCGCACAATTCGGGGCTAAACCAGGTTTCCGATACACAGATAACAT
Organism: Eumerus sabulonum; assembly: GCA_951905685.1. Taxonomy (NCBI): domain Eukaryota; kingdom Metazoa; phylum Arthropoda; class Insecta; order Diptera; family Syrphidae; genus Eumerus; species Eumerus sabulonum. The sequence goes on along the minus strand of OX645060.1, from coordinate 162,580,454 downwards.
CGACACCGGAGTTAACGAACAAATAGCGGAACTCATCGATCTTACCCTTCAGGCTTTGCGCATTTATATGAACAATGTGTAAACCAGTGTGCTGTGTACTGATGACACGAATCATGTCATACAAATTTCCATTTCTTCCATCACCTTCGGAACCCTCACCCCCATCAGGTAGAAAAATGCGTGACATATTCATAAAAGGAATAAAGGCAACGTGAGAAGAAGCAGAAAGGTAAGCGAATTAGGCAACAGATTGAACAAAATATAGTTAAAATGGCCATTTCTCATGTACAATATTGAAGGGGAAGAAGCAAAAATAGAAGAAAATTAAAATAAGAGAGAACAAAAAAAAGTAAAAAAAAAAAAAAAGTTATAAAATAGAAATAATAATACTAATAGATAGTAGCAATAATAGTTTGGGTTCCACGGCAACACTTCTTACGCAGGAACAGTCCCTTCACGAGCATCTGCATCCGTCGCGGCAGCGGCAACATTTGGAAGCGAGAGGTTATCAGTTCGTTCGATTAAGCGGCTTTCTCCACCAGCTGAGAACTTAACATAAACTGATCCGGATTTTGTGTAAACATTGACCAGCTGTTTCTTTCTCTTCATACGAACGGCTAGCTGTAGGAGGGAACGATTACGCTGTGTTAAACTCTCATGTAGCTGGACGCTAGCATTGGAATCAACGCCCACATCACGAAGAAAAAGTTGTTTGTGTTGTTTGCAGTGAAGAGCAGCTGACCGAAGTACAGAGTTCCTCTCCTGTGTGCTGTTGAACTTTATGATAATTGGAGAGGATGCCGTGGTGTTATTGTTGTGGCGTGCACGAAAAATACTCCGGAGAACTGGGGTTTTGCACTGGATGGTGTGGCAGAGGTGGTTGAAAATGTACATAAGGTTCTCATCGGGGAGTTCGGGGACGCCAAATAGCACAGCGTCAGCAGCAACACTTTTCTCTCAAGAGCATCGATCTGCAGTTGAAGTGCGTGGAGCTCTTCTTTGGTTTTTGGTGCATTTTTTTTTTTTTTTAATAATTTGCGCGCACTCAAGGTCTAATAACCTTATTATGTCGGCGACACAGTGCGGGCAGAAGATAGAGAGGAAGAGGAATAGAGGAGCTGCCGATGGACATTGATCTTGATGGTTGTTACATGCGTTTCCACTACACCGACACGACTGTTGATGTTACTGATCGTGCTCCGAAGCTCCTCAGCCTGAACACTGAGATCTTTGCCTGCTTTCTTGGACTTGGCTGCTATGCTATCCATGCGAGTGATGGTGTCAGTGACAGCAGTTTTCAGCTGATCCAGTTGTGTTGACCAATTTTTCTCCATCAGCCGGATCTCAGAGAGCAAGTCTGAGCGGATTTTTGACAACTCCACGGTAATTCTCGTCACTAGGGTCTCAGTGAGCTTAAGAAAGCGGTCATCAAGGGTTTTGGGGTCACAAGAGAGATCGGTAACTTGTTCAGACGGGGAAGGGAGAGTACGTGTGGGTGTAGAGAGAGCGACACTCTTCAGCTGGGATGCTTTGGATCGTGTACTTGACATGATGTGGATGTGGATGTGATGTGCGAGTATGTGCGAGCAAAACGGCGGCAAAAATCCGTTCGCGATTTTAGGTTTTCTTTTGTTAAAACAAAATAAATGAAATAAAATAATCGCACGGATAACGCACCGAGAAAAGAATACGGACTCGATTTGTATTTTCACGCACTTTGCTTGCTAATACGGTTAACTGCCTCGCGTTCGCAGAAAAATGTTGTCTTTACTTAGACATGCGACTGTACTCAATCACTGTTCGAGTGGGATCTAAGGTAAACCGGCGGAAACCCGCACAATGCAATTTATCTAAAAGAATGTCAACCATGTCGAAGGCTTTAGTGATGTCCACACAAAGCCCGGCACAGCATTTTTTTGAATCAATTGCTTTATATAGGAAAGCACAAAAGTCAAGGATAAAGTCAAGCATCTTCTGTGGAAAGAGCATTGGTCCTTGATATGCCCAATTCAAGTGATCGACGCGTCGTGTTGTTTCACAACAGCGATATTATCAGGTGTCCAGCCAAATTTTGGTGTATCGCCCATAGAACATGTAACCTTGAATGTACGTGTCAAACGATGTACATATGTATGTATAGCGAAATGGGTTTATTTTTAATTGTTCACCACTTTCATAGTACGGTTTTCAATCGAATATAATATAACGATAAATGGCAAGTATTTGGCTAAGGTCGTGACATTCTGCACGTCAGTTGGCACGATTCACACAAAATAGAAAAACTTTGTCACCAATATGTGGTAAAAGGACATCTTCAAACAAGTGATAGGAAATTATAATCTCTGCAATACTACATCCGTACACGTATTCAAGAAGTCTACTTACCGGTGTACTCTTTTTGGTAATCAGCGCACGATTCTGACATCTCAACAGCCCTAAGGGGAGCTTGGTGGTCACGAAAACAAATTAGTCATATTGCTATCGATGCCCGATTACTTCGCCAGCATTTTGTATGTCTGAACTGTACAAGCGATAGTGTCTTGATGCATCTTAAGGGGATCCATATAACTGCCTCCACTGTAAGAGAATAAGTCTCCTCGACGTCGCTTATAAACCAAATCTTTGTGAACGTATGGAACCGTTCTTGTCGAATGTAATTTTAGGCGATGACATTCACGATACAAAGGCCAGATGCTTACACTATGCCAGATCTAGGAGATTTTATAGTCGTAGATATGCACATATATGACTGTCTCTAGGCAGACAGGCTATGAAGGAGGGGCGAGTTTTTCGCGAGCAGTGTATCGTTAACGTCATACATTAAATGCTTGTCAATGCAAAAAGCAAGATCCTAGTCAATACTATTGTTAAACACTATCCCAGAAAATCAAAATACCTTAAGATTACCGAAGAGCGGATTTTCACAAAGTTTGCAACTACATGTATAAGCTCTCACGCAACCTCAATATACCTAGCGATTAAATGTGCTGAAAGTTATACTTTCTTTTGACCTATCACATACATACATATGTACATATGACTAGATACACGTCACGTGACTGAAATCTTTTTTAAAATGCTAAAAATATCCACACACCTTCGTTGGTTATGAAAAAGACTGTTATTAGATTGGCTGTTACTAGCCAAATCCATTATTTCGTGACAACGTCTATTATACGATTTTATGAATGAGGTATAAATATTATATATTCAACAATTACATATAATTTTTTTATTGATTTCAATGTTTTATTTTCATATTACAGTATTATACATGTATTTAATTGAATAAGACAATTTTATACTCAAACGTTTAAGTGTTCTTTATTTCTAATATTCTATCAACAATAGGTCTATGATATGATTTTATTTGATTTAATTCCACTAAACGACGCCGAATTTTTTTTTATCTGACATGTTGATCATTTTCGCGCGAGCTCACTACTACACATTCGCTAGGCCACGCCTACTCACACGGTTAGTCTACATTTTTCTGCGTTTTTTGCGTTTCGGCATCCCATATTTCAGCGCTAACCGATTTAATAGACGTTGTCACGTCAAAAAATTATGAACATTCAAAATCCCATCGAGTACGTTCATAAGAGCACACATAGCGCTTCAACTTCTGGACCATCTAATTCAGAAACAAAAATGAATCAACCAGGTAAGTGTTGCATAACCCATCGACCGATACGTTGTACCATTCCGATACAAGTTCATGAGCAACAAATTGATTGCAGATACATGAGTACGAGAGACTTCGGTACCAATCCGGTTTTTCGTCCGGACCAAAGCGTGGTAGGTGGCGATTTCCTAATAACTGTTGATGTAGTGTAGCGTACGCGGACGGTGATGTGATGGCCTAGAGCTTGCTGGCCTGCTTTGAAGATCGCTGAATGTATTAAACTGGTTCGGTGGATGCAATCGACAAACACATGTATCTCGAAACTCAATTCATTGATTTCTTTGATCATTTTCAAACCCGTATGTATGTATGTGGCCTAGTGTAGCTATAGTTTGTGAAAGATTATTACACAATAGCTTAGACTACGTATTTTTTTGGGAATGATTACTGAATTTGAATGAAATAGTGCATTCTTCTTCTTCTTAATGGGCGCTAGAGTTCGGGAGCGCCCTCTGGGCGCAATAAGAGGGGTCTCCTTTCTTGTGGATAGGGCGTACGATGCTGAGACTCCATTCCTCGGCCATGCTTTCCTCTGACCATATCTTACAGATGAGCTGGTGCATGCTCCTAACCAGGTCATCCCCAGCTGCCTTGAAGAGCTCAGCAGACAGTCCGTCTGCGTCAGCAGCTTTATTCGACTTGAGCTTCGATATGGCAATCTTAACTACGTCGAGGTCAGAGGGACAAAATTCTCTGCGGTCTCCGTTGATTAGAAATGGATCATTCTGCCTCATTGTAATGTCTGCAGAAGTGTTTTTTCCATATTCTCAGCATCGACTGCCATTCTACTACTAGGTGTCCGTTCTCATCTCTGCAGGCTTCCGTTCTGGCTTCATAACCTTGGCATGTTCGCTTTATCTGTTGATAAAACTTTCGAACGTTACGCCCTCAGTAAACCCTCTCCAAATCCTCAATCGCGCGCTTCTCGTGCTCTTTCTTTTTTCTTCTAAGAAGCTTATGCACCTCCCTTCTTTTTGACTCGTAGAGCTCACGAGCTGCTCTTGTTCCTTTATGCAGCGAGGCCTTATATGCATACTGCTTCGCTGTGTGAATCCTCCTGCACTCGTCATCGAACCAGGTGTTTCTTCGTTGTGGAGCCTTGAAACCCAAAACTTCGGATGCAGAGCTTTTCAGGGCTTGTTTGCAAAGGCTCCACTGCTGTTCTATTGACAGCGTGGATGATTGAGGTGTATTGGAGAGCTTAAGGGAGACCCGATCGGTAAAAGCACGAGCGGTTTCTGGCGATAGTAGCTTTCCGACGTCATAACTTTGTATTCTTACTCTACTCCGTTGCGTTCGTAATATCCGTAAGCGCATCTTGGCTACTACAAGATAGTGATCCGACTCGATGTTAGCCCCTTGGAAAGTTCGAACATCAAGAATAGTGGAGGAGTGTCTGAAGTCGATCGCGATCTGGTTGGTAGTAATAGTGCATTGGTTTAAGTAAATCATAAGAATTAAGTGCATATGCTGATAAAGAGCAGGTGCCACTTTTGTAAAGAGCTTTGGCGCTTCACTAGTAGTTTACTAGACAAATTGTCAACGCAAATGTGGCATAGTATGAATTTTACAATGGCAGTGACCATGGTCGTGGCGCCGTGGTTTCGAAAAAAATGTGTTGGACCCTGACGCACGATGAGCGAGTTCGAATCCCGATCACACCAACGTCATCGAATGTTTATTTCACGACGGGATGCTGGCAAAACCCCCCGCAGTAAACTTGTCATGAAAGGGCCATTCTAGATTTGGCTGGGCTCAGAAAATTTTTCCTTGTATCTAATGGTTAGTATAACAGGGATCTTTTCTGAAAAGTGAGTATTTAGAAAATCTTCGAATTAATTTTTGCAGTATTTTTTACAATTAATTATAGAAAACCACTAATTATAGAAATCACACTGAATGACCGTATGCAAACGGCATTCTCAATTCTGTGCAAGTGGGCCCATAGCAACGGGCTCAGGGGAAATCCTCAGAAAACGGAGCTCGTGCTATTCACCAAAAAGCACAAAATTCCGGAACACTGTCCTATTACTTTGCTTGGGATCAGATTAAACTATTCCTCCAATGCCAAATACCTTGGCATTATACTAGATAGGAAATTAACCTGGTAGAGCAACACAATCGAAAGAGCTAAAAAAGCAACTATAGCTCTCTACACATGCAGGAAAGCCCTAGGGAAAAAATGGGGATTCAACCCCAAGATCACCCTATGGCTATACATCACGGTCGTCAGACCCATACTAATGTATGGAGTGACAGTCTGGTGGACAGCACTGGACAAGACAACATACCTCAAGCAATTCGAGAAGGTACAAAGGTTGGCATGTATGTGCACTACCGGGGCCCTCAGGTCCACCCCAAAGGCTGCGCTTAACATGATACTCGACCTTACACCACTCGATATTTTCGGCAAACAAATTGCGTAGGCCTATACACCTCATAGATTGCATAATGGATCAACGAGTCTATGTTGGTATTTTAGAGAATACCATGCTACCCTACGCCGAGTATACAATGCCTTTGAAATGGGTCTTCCAGCAGACCAACGACCCGAAGCATACCAGTCGAGCAGCTAAGGAATGGTTTCGGGTTAATAAAGTTGAGGTTATGCCTTGGCCTGCACAGCCCTGAGCTCAACCCTATAGAAAATCTGTGGGGTGATATCAAAAAAGCTGTAAGGGAGGATAAAATAGTCGGGAGCTTTGGGTGATAGTGACGGATGCTTGGACGAAAATCCCCGAAGAGCGTTGTCAAAGTTTAGTGGACTCTATGCCGCGTCGTTCTGAAGCTGTGTTAAATAATAAGGGTTTCACAACTAAACATTAATAACGAGTGCCTTTTTGAATAATCTTGATTTTCGATTGATGCCATTTTAAGCCTTTTATGTGTAAATGATGTAGTACTACTATTTTTTTTGATCAATGAATTTTCCATGCTTATTTAGTTTTTATTCTATCTTATTCTATTTATTTGGTTTAGAAAGTAATGAATTTACAAAAAATATTCAATTATATTCAAGTTTTGTATTCCTACTATTTTAACAGAGAAAAATACTAACGGCCCTTTTTTGGCAATATTTGTTTTCTTTGCTAGAGGACACTACTATTATTTTGAACACAGTTGTATGTACATATGTGTTGGCCTTCTGTTTTGGACACTTAAAAATCGTGTGTTTCCTGTTGGAAATACCCTTTTACGAATAATATCCGGTTCGAGCAAAGACCTCAACACATTTCAACAGAGAGAAAGCTTCCTGTTAGCGACTAGTCTAAATGTTTACACTAGTGTCGTCACTTTCGCTAACAAAATCAATTTAATTAATTTTTAGTATGATGCTGATAGGTAACTAATGAACAGGTTTCTTGACTAAACGTGACCAAAGTCCGCGAAAACACTTTCCATTTGGCGAAATTCCGAAAATCATGGTATGATTAAATCGAACGGATTTTTTTGTTTTCTTTTTTGAAAAATATGTCATTCCATCAATTTATCAATTTACCTCCCCCAGCTACGGGAAGACACTTAAACGTAAAGTAATTTCTGAGTTTCTATTAACCAATAAACTTAACATCTCCAGGCAATTCATTGACGAGCAAAAGTGCTAACGCTTAATGCATACCAACAAATTCAATTGTTATACCAACACAAAGAAGAAGAAAAAAGTCACCAAAGCCTATCCGCCGCTGTACCCCTGGTATCTACAGGTTATTGTTTGAAGATTTAATTTCGATTGTGACAAGAATTACACGACACAATCTGACACGCCATCTGCTTTGTAGTGAGCGCGAACGGTGACGATAAAGATGACGAAGCCAACCAATCGCTGGGTATGGGGAACCTTTGTTGTTATTAATGATACACATGCGTGATGTGATTAAGATCCCTGAAATTCAGATATCTCACACACATACACTCACTGTGATGCAATAAGCTTGGGCAACCAAGCGGCTAAGCCGTTAAGCTATTAAATTGTCGTTTTGTCGTTCCGTCAATAGGGAAGGGGGAACAACACGGACAATAAACAGTACATTATAAAGTCTCTAAGAAAACAAACGATTTTTTCCAACTGTTTTTCAGGCGTTAAATAGCAATGGTGCAAAGCAGACTTAATTGAATTATTTTTTTGTTTCGTTGCAGCCTTCTTTACCGGTGGTTTGGCCGGATTCGGTGTGACAGGCGGCGCACATCGTCTATGGACGCATAGATCGTTTAAGGCCAACGTTCCCTTAAGGGCTATTCTAATGGGATGCTTCTCATTAGCGGGACAGGTAAGTTAAACGATAATGAAGATTGTTATGCAATGCACTTACACTTCTGGGCGGGACGGATATTACAGAAAACCTGTTTTTTTTTTTTTTTTTTGTTTACGTTTTCTGATGTAAGAGAACCTTGCGTTCAATTAGGGAAACTGAAAGACGAATTGTGAAAAAAAAAATATAAGGCAGGAAAAGATAGACACGAATTTTGTAATGCAAACTGGTAATGGATTTGGAGATAATTAACGTTAATGGGCAGGCGGTAACCTATATGATAGTCAAGCACATTTGACATATGAGTGAACCTGTCGAACCTTGAGTTGGGAAAACAGTGGAACTTTTCTGACTATAGTCAATCTGTTTTCTTCTTCTATCAATGTGACCGGGGAAAGATAAATGTATAAATTGCGATGGTTATCATCCAGCTAACTATAGAGGTTGTCCAGATGTTTCCACAGAAAACAGAAAAAAAAATTAACAAATAATAATGATTACTTACTTACATACTTTGACGGCGCTAAAGTTCGGGGTGAACCAGGGCCTCAACCAACAAGCCTCTCCAGCCGGCCCGATCTTTGGCCAGCCGCTTCAAGTGCCGCACGCCCAGTTGGTTGAGGTCCCTTTCCACCTGTGCGCTCCACCTTAAATGCGGTCGTCCTCTGCTGCGTCGTCCCTCGGGGTTGGAGTCGAAGACTCTTCGTTGATGTCCATTCGCTCTACATAGCCTAGCCATCTTAGACGTTGGATCCGAATACATCTAATTAGGCCGATGTCGCTGCACAGCCCGTACAGTTCTTGGTTGAATCTCCTCCTCCACTCTCCGTTTACACAAATGGGACCAAAGATTGCACGCAGAATTTTCCTCTCGAAACGCCCAAGAGCCTCTTCATCCACCTCCAAGTCTCAGCGCCGTAGAGGAGGACCGGGATGATTAATGTTTTGTAGAGGGATACCTTAGTTTTTCGAGACAGGGCTCTACTACTCAATTGCCTCTTGAGCCCGAAGAAGCAGCGGTTGGCAAGAGTTATTCTGCGTTTTATCTCAGCACTGATGTCGTTGCTGCTTGTCACTATCGAGCCAAGGTATACGAAGTCCTTGATTACTTCAAAAATATAGCTGCCGAAGGTGACGTTCTGACCAAGACGTCGGTGTTGCGCGTCTTTCTTGGATGACAGCATATATTTGGTCTTGTCCCCATTTACACTTAGACCCACTTAAGCCGCTTCTGCTTCAATGCTTGCGAACGCCTCATTGACGTCTCGCTTTGTCCGTCCAATAACGTCAATGTCATCTGCGTAGGCAAGCAGTTGTGTGGACAAAACAGACCAGGTGCAGCCGAACAACTGGTCATCTCTTTGGACTGCTATAAGGCAGACATTACCGCGCTCCAAGAAGTGCGATGGCCAGGCAAAAAGCGGATGAAAAACCGTGATATATACTACGGAAACGGCTTCAGAGAAAATAAACAACGCTTATTCGGATGCGGATTTGTTGTTCGAGGCAGACTCAGGAAAAAAGTCTTAAGCTTCAAGTATGTTAGCGAACGCCTTATAACTATCCGCATCACGACTAGTCTCGGCAATATAAGTTTATTGTGTGTCCACGCCGCCACAGAGGAGAAAGATGACCGACATAAAGACGACTTCTATGATCTCCCAGACAGAACGTATGCACAACACCACGTCAGAAAACGGACTTAAGCTGGTGGACTTTATAAGGGGACCTGGCGGTCTTTAGATCAATCGACACGAAACCAAATTGATCATATTGCGATCGACGGCAGACACTCCTCCAGCATGCTACATGTCAGAACCTTTCGAGGAGCCAACATCGACTCAGATCATTACCTTGTTGCAGTCAAGGTACGGATGCGAATTTATCGGAATCAACGGAGTTGAGTAAGAACACCAAAATGTAACGTCGGAAAGCTGCAATCGCAGGAGACCCCGGGACCTTTTTTTTTTTTTTACATATGGGGCTAGTGCTATCAATAGCAATGCGGCACGGCGACCTTTGCAGATCTATTGTGCCTGCTATAGAAGTAGCCTCTCTACTTCTATAATGAAGTTGAGAATGCTTCTCGTAGGATCCAGGGTGATACCCTCAGAAGTCATAACTTCATTGAGAAGGATACGCTTCCTATGATGGCAGAGAGCAGCACACTCACACAGTATGTGTTCTGCCGTCTCTTCGTCCTCAAGACAGAGCCGACACTCGGTTTCAGACGAGAGACTAATTTTGTATAAATGATATCTCAGACCGCAGTGTCCCGTTAGATAGCTGACTAGTCTTCTGATATCCATCCTATTGAGTTTGAGTATGTCAATAGGGTGCTTGTTCAGGGGTCGTATAAGTCGTTTAGATTGACGGAGTCCCCGAACGCTGTTCCAAAAGGACAGGTGTTGTAATTTTTCCCACTTGTCTAGGAAGTAATTTATCTTAGACGCGGGAATGCCGCAGAATGGTTCCGGACCTATATACTTGTCACTGGACCCCTTCCTGGCAAGTTGGTCGGCAATTTCATTGCCCTTGATACCTTTATGGCCTGGCACCCACCAAAGTTTAACATTGTTTCTTTTGGCGAGATCTTGTAGGGCGTCATGGCATTCCTTGACGGTTTTTGAGTTCGTGCTGTACGAACCCAGCGCTTTAAGCGCTGCTTGGCTATCAGAGAGTATGTTGATGGTTACTCCTCTGATGACAGTCTCGAGATTTAGATTGACGCATGTTAGGATGGCATGCAGCTCTGCTTGGAAGATGCTGGGACTTATTCCCAGTGCCTTCGAGATTTCGCGTTTTGGTCCAAAGATGCCGGCGCCAACGCCGGAAGCCATCTTGGAGCCATCCGTGTACCGGCTAAGGCCTTTGAAATTTAGCAGGGATCACTGTTTTCCCATGCTGAGCGGCTTGGGATCAGTATCTCAAATCTCTAAAAAATCTCTAAGCACCAATTGATTGGGCCCGTTCCTTTTTGTAAATGTCCGGCCTTAAGGCCATTAACCGAGGGCCCAATTCTCATGTATCAGCCGTCAATTAAGCTTAGCAATACCTGAGCTTTACGACCAGACATTCGTCAAATTTGAGCCGACAAAGGGAGCTGCAGCTAAATTCGTGTAGACATAGTAACGTAAATAAAACGTAGACACATTAGTGTACAGTTCTATGCACCAGCATTGCCTTGATCCGCAATGCCAGAATTATGCGCCATGCTGTCTAGCAGCGTTGTATATGCCCTCAAAGTTAAGATGTCAACAGCCGTGAGTCACTCGCAGTGGAGTTTGTGTGAAACAGGGGTGAAGCTTTCATTCATTCATTTCATCATGTATGCTTGCAACGGGGTTTCTGCAGCTGGAAGGTGCCACACTGCCATCCGTACTCTTACAACCTACATTTGTCTCGAAGGGTCTGATAGTTGGCGCTATAAAGTACACAACGTATTCAAGTAGAAAGGCGTTGTTTGCTTGGGCATATCTATGTGCATATACTTACTTACTTAGGTGGCGCTACAGTCCGTGGTGAACCTGGGCTTCAACCAACAAGCGTCTCCAGCTGGTACGGTCTTTGGCCAGCTGTTTCCAGCGCCGCACGCCCAGTTGGATAAGGTCCCCTGCGTGCGCCACCGTTGATGTGGCCGTCCTCTGCCGCGCCTTCTTTCCGGGGTGGATTCGAAGACTCTTCGGGTCGGAGCTGTATTTTCCATGCGCTCTGCATGGCCTAGCCACCTTAGACGCTGTATCCGTAGACGTCGTAACAGGCCGATGTCGCTGTACAACCCGTACAGTTCTTCGTTATATCTTCTCCTCCATACACCATACACAAACGGGACCGTAGACAGTCCGCAGAATTTTCCTCACGAAACGACCAAGGGCATCTTCATCCGCTTTTATTAAGGTCCAAGCCTCTGCGCCGTAAAGGAGGACTGGAATGATTAAGGTCTTATATATGTATGTAGTGTCACCTTGGTTTTCCAAGAGAAGGCCCTACTTCTCAATTGTCTCTTGAGCCCAATGAAACAGCGGTTGGCAAGAGTGATTCTGCGTTTTATATCAGCGCTGGTGTTGTTGTCGCTGGTCATCAGTGAGGCAAGGTATACGAATTCCTTGACCAATTCAAAGTTACATCCGCCCATGGTGACGTTCTGGCCAATACGTCGGTGTTGTCCGTCTCTTTTAGATGAAGGCGGATATATGGTTTTACCCTCATTAACCTTGAGACCCATCTTAGCCGCTTCTACCTCAATGCTTACAATGGCCTCATTGACGTCGCGCTGTGTCCGTCCAATCACGTTAATGTCGTCGGCGTACGCAAGCAATTGCGTAGACTTGAAATAAATCGTACCACTTGTGTTGGCCAGTGACTCTTGCACGATCTTTTCAAGCACGATGTTGAAAAAATTGCATGACAGCGCGTCACCTTGCCTAAATCCTTTTTTAACATCAAAGGTCTCGGTTTGCTCATTACCGACCTTAATGAAGCAGCGAGAATTCTCCATTGTCATCCTGCACAGTCGGACGAGTTTGGCAGGGATGTTAAAACTAGACATGGCTTTGTATAGCTCATCTCTATACACGCTGTCATATGCAGCCTTGAAATCGCCGAAAAGGTGGTGAGTGTCGATTTGGTAGCGTAAATATTTGGTCTATTGTGGATTTACCTAGCCTGAAACCACACTGATAAGAGCCGATCAGGTTATCCACAAACGGTCTCAGGCGTTCACACAATACGGCAGAGAAGATCTTATAAGCGATGTTAAGGAGACTTATTCCCCTATAGTTGGCGCAGTTATAGGGATCTCCTTTCTTATGGACGATGCTGAGATTCCATTCGTTGGGCATGGTTTCCTCCGACCATACTTTGCAAATGAGATGGTGCATGTGACTTACCAGCTCATCTCCAGCCGCCGTCTGCGCCCGCGGCTTTATTAGACTTAAGTCTTGATATCGCTATTTTGACTTCGTCTGGGTCGGGTGGACTGTATGTACATATACTGAATTAATTTATCACAATGAATGAACTATCCTAAGTTTGAAGAAAAAAAAGAGGTTTTCTTCATATTTATTTTTATACTTTATGGTTGCGTAATCAGTCGAAGAAGCGTCGTCAAAATCATTCATTATTGGCATAAACACTTGATTCACACAACAAATGGCGAAAATTGGTAAGTCCTCAAAAGATTGTTTACTATCCATTATCTCATAAGCTTTCCAAGCCAACCAACTTGTGAATAGGAGTAGTTTCTCAGGCCGAAAACAAAATGGATTCTTAAATTCGTGTGATTTTCACTATGTTCCTCCGGTTTCGCTTATAACCTCCTTCTCAGCTAATACGCGTGTTCGAAACGCTATTTCGTTGCTGTTTATCACATGTGCTTTCTGCGTTTCCTTCCTGCATGTGTTCGGCGACAATTAATTTATATTGTTATTTGCTTTTCTCTTTTCAGAACACTCTCTACGACTGGGTGCGTGACCATCGTGTTCATCACAAGTTCTCCGAGACCGACGCTGATCCGCATAATTCCAATCGTGGTTTCTTTTTCGCCCACGTGGGATGGCTAATGATGCTTAAGCATCCGGAGGTGCTGAAGAAAGGCCGACAATTGGACATGAGCGACGTTTTGAGTGATCCTGTCATTCAGTTTCATCAGAAGCACTTTATCCTGCTGAAAGTGTTGCTCTGCTTTTTGATTCCGACTCTCATTCCCGTCTATTGCTGGAATGAAAAGTGGTACTGCGCATTCTTGACACAATGCATCTTCCGGTATGTGTTCAGCTTGAACTTCACCTGGTCCGTAAACAGCGCTGCTCATATGTGGGGTGCTAGGCCTTATGACAAGTAAGTTTCGTTTTTTTTTCATCACCTTTTTCCTGTTCCATTGGCAAGAATTCAATTTTTTCCTATAGACGCATTATGCCAAGTGAGAACCTCTTCGTATCGATTTGTGCTATGGGTGAGGGATGGCATAACTATCATCACGTCTTCCCATGGGATTACAAAGCAGCTGAATTGGGCAAGTACTCTGTCAATTTGACTACATTCTATCTGGACATGTTTGCCAAAATCGGTTGGGCTTGGGATCTAAAACAACCGTCTAAAGAACTGGTACAACGGACTGTCGAAAAGTACGGCGATGGCACTCATTTCTCGTTCGGGCACATGCATATCGACGAGATTCCAGATCCTTCTGAAAGCGGGACACATTACGACGAAAATAAAAACTTTAAAAGAGACTAGTTTGGGAATGGAACTCACCAAATGAGGAATAGGATTCAAAATGGGGGATTAAAGTCGTTAGGATTAGAACATAAACAGAAATTAAGAGAAAAAAGTAATTCGAAATAATTCCATTAAAAAAAGAATATTTATGAAGTATGAAGTAGTTATTTAAATTCAGACACACCGTTTAACGATGGAGGGTGTGTTGTTTTTTATACGATTAAAAAACAAATGATTCATTTTATAAACCAAACTTATTGTTTTAACAATCCACTGTAATGTATTTTAGGTTAGGGCATTTCATTTGAGTGGTGGAATTTATCATTCAATTTATGAATTTAGTTTTGTAGGGACTTTTTCTATCGGTTGATAATCATTTGTACTGAAAAAGATAAATATACATATTTCCTATATAAAACAAAATACATACTTGTTTCCTTTTCATTTCACTGAATGCTAGGATTCGTTGAAGTTTATCTGTTTGGTGCGCACCTATGTAAGTTCTTGCTGTTTTTCTCATAAAAACGCAACTTTGTTGTAAAAAAATGGGTACAAATGTATCATTCAAACTACTATCTACAACTTTCTCCCATCTTCCTCGCAGAGCTCGAATACCGTTATGGTAGAAGCGTTCACCTATTGAGGCTATTCACGAATCAAGTCATTTTTTGATGTCTTCATATGAGCGGAACTGGTGATCAGCTAGACCATGTGCTATCCAACGGAACAAGTAGTAATCGGACGTCGAAATATCTGAGGAATTTGGCGGGTGGGGTAGGACTTAAAATTTGGGCGTTTCCAGGGAGGTTTAAGCGAGTTTTCCAACGTAAGTGAGACCGCCTCTTCATTCATTCTTCTTCTTCTTAATGGGCGCTACAGTTCGGGGCGAACCTGGAGCTCAACCAACGTGCCCCTCCAACTAGCACCATCTTATGCTAGCCTTTTCCATTGCCGCACACCCAGTTGGCTGAGGTCCCCTTCCACCTGTGTGCGTCATCTTAAGTGCGGCCGTGCTCTGCTTCTTCGTTGGATTCAAAGACTCTCCGGGCTGGTGCTGTGGTGTCCGTTTGCTCTACATGGCCCAGACATCTTAGGCGTTGAATCCGTAGATGCCTGACTAGACTCATGTCACTGTACCGTAAAGTTCGTGGTTAAATCTTTTCCGTTATCCCCAGTGTTGTGCCATGTAGACAACAAATGTAGACTACACGATTGTCTACTTGTAAACAATTCAAGGTAGACAATTCAAAATTGTCGACACGTGCCTGTCGACAATGAAGACAATGTAGACAATTCATAAAACAATGAATTTTTTTAATTATGAAAAAAAGTTCCCTGTTAAAACTTTAAATATAATATTTATTTTAAGCAACAAGTTTGAAACAAAACAATTTATGAAGTTCAGAAAAAATGTTCAAATGCTGAAATTATTCAAATTCATCTTCATCCGAATAATCACATTGGCCATGGCCTTCCTCTATTCGAACTGAATAGTATAAATGAAGAAGCTTCTTAGATCGCTCGAATGTTAGACGATTTCTTGGCGCAGAATGTACTTGCGACCAACTTGAAAAAACTCTCTCGATTTGAGCTGAAGAAGCAAGAATTTGGAGGAGTTTTTTAGCCAGATTTGCCAAATTCGGGTGTTTAATTGCAGCCATGTTCCAAAAAAACTATAGGCTTTTTTATGTCCTTTTCATAAAGCATTTTGAAGAAGTTCATTTTTCTATTGAAACAATCCCAGTCTTCAATGCCATCCCCGTTGAGGTGTTTGAATAAAAACTGGCAAACGATTGTGTTTTGATCATTTGTAAGCTTGTTGTTATCGAAGTTGGGGTGCAAATAATAAGCTGAAAGGGCATATTTGTTTAGAGCCATATCCACACGTGATCTTAAAGAAGTTTCATATCTTGAATTGAATTTATCTGGTAGTTTCAAGTTCAACCAGAGATTAACTGCTTCTCCTGCAGAGCAATCGACTGCTTGACATCTATTTACCAATTTGCAAACTGGATCAAAAAGCTCAATATAGCTCTTAACATCATCGATGAATTGCTCATCAAAAATTAATGACGCCACGTTCTGTTTGATTTTTTTTAATCTTGATTCGGCTGCGACGAATTTCATGTGTTCATGATTTTTCATTAAGCATTTGTAAGAATCACGGTATGAGCACCATCTTGTTTCACAGGGCACTTTAATCCTTGTGCCTCCTCTATCAACTATCATTTTTTCAAAATCAGCTTGCTTATACTCTTTTAGAATCAAAGTTACTTTACTATTAAGATTTTTGTCGATTATATCTTTTGCCAATAAATTTCCAATGTGACTACTGCAGGTGCTGTGCCAAATAAAATGTTCCGATATTTTTCCCATTTTTTTCATAGTACTGGCATTATCAGACACAACGGCGTAAACTTGAGTTGAGTAAATTTGTTTTGCTAGGTCAACAGATTCTACCAGGATATCTGAGAGCTTTTCTGCTGTCTCAGAATCTCCAGTTAGATCCCAAGCCTGAAGAAATGCTTGCTCTCCTTCAGCATTGTGGAGCATTGAGACCACTGTTTTACTATTGCTTGAAGAATTCTTCCAGCCATCTATCAGCAAAACAGCTTCAGAACTAATGGATGTCTTACTTAAACAAATGCATTTGTCATACGCTTTATTCAATATTGATGTCGAAAGTGCTTTACGACCGGGTAGTTTGTTTGCATATGCCGGTCGAATCTTTTTTATGAAATTTTTAAAATGAAGTGACTCGACTATTCGCAGTGGGATATTGCATCCAAATACCAGTTTACCCAAAGCTTCATTCAACTCGGCTTCTTCTTTTTCTGAAACGCTGTCCGCAAATCTTTCAACTGTGTTCGATGAGGCACAGGGGCGTTTTGAACGTTGTACGTTTGCTTTGAATGTTGCGGTAGGTAATGGCAATAACGGTAAGGATGAGGATGAGGAACCGAGGCTCTTGGAACTTAACGATAAAGATGAATTTGATGTTGTTAATGTTGAAGCGTTCCGGGAATGGAATTCGCTTGAAACCTCCCGAATCGGGAGCTTTCTTGTAGTTGTTGGAAATACTATATTTGATCCAATGCTCAATGGTTCTTTTTCCCTTAATTATACGTTGAAGATTAGAATAAAAGGTATTTTTCACAGAAAATACTCACAAGTGCTTTGTTTTAACCATTACATCCTGGTTCTCACCTTCATTGTTGCTTGAAACGGACATCTAATAAAATTTATTTTTGTCATTATCCATTTTATATTGAAAAAAAAAAGGAAAAAAAAACAATAGCTAACCGCGTTTTCAAAGCTCAGCTCGTCGATATCACCATCTATTAAAACAATCATCGAGGCATCATCGGATTCAGATGTAACAATTGGTGGCCTGCAACCAGTTCTATTGCAAAACATAAATAAAAATATGACTATTGTGGTGTGCGTTGGTAAACACGACCGAGTTGTGGCGAAATTCTTAAACTCCCCATCTCGCGCTGTGTGCTGCCATTCGGGAACGACAGTTCAAGTTGGCTACTTTGGTATTCCTCGATTATTAAGCGTCCGAACGAGAACGTGACAACATCTCAGGTGTGGGGTAACCAGCCATCAGAAATTTTATTCTTCCGCGTACACGTAAAACTTCCGAAAACTTCCGATAATCATGGACGAGCTAACCGAAAGTTCGCGAAATAATACAAAACAACAACTAATTGCCGCATTGCAAGCCGCCGCCATTGAATTTCCAAGTACCGCCACATTGCCGCAGTTGAGATCACTATACAACGAAGAATTTCGCAGGCAGCCATCGATCCACGTGTCAGATTGTGAAACAACCAATGGCGAAACAACACCTACAGTCAACACGCAAGCCACAAATTCAGGACCGTCCCAATCCGTCCATTCTGCTGCCATCCTCCACGTTTCCGCGGGCACATCCAACTCTGAGCAAATTCCATCTATTCCCGATGTACCCGATGATGATATTGAGATGGAGCGGTTGCTATCTAGGCTCCAAAAACAGAAGCAAATACTCCAACTGCGTCTTGAGCTAAAACTGCTCGAAGAAAACGACACTTCCAGCTGTATGCGCCACGTGGACTTCTCCGACATTTCCAATGCTGTGTCACCATTTAGCGGCGACAACGCTTATGAAATTCGGAAGTGGATAAGCGATTTCGAGGGAGTTACCGATTCTTTGAATTGCGACGAGAGATTCAAGTACCTCAGTGGACGTCGCCTCTTGGAAGGTACTGCCAAATTGTTCTTACGCACCATCCATACGGAGGGCTGGGCCGACTTAAAAGCAAATCTAATCTCTGAATTCGACCGCGAATTAAGCAGAAGAGAGGTTTACCGACTTTTGTCGAAGAGGACCTGGCGAAAGCATGAGACGCTGTTACACTACGTTATCAGTATGCAAGAGTTAGCTAGCCGCGCCGACGTTGAGGAGATCGACCTATTAGACTACATAATTGAGGGGCTGCGTGATAGTCAAACAAATGTTGCAATGCTGCATGGCGCTACTAGC
Organism: Eumerus sabulonum; assembly: GCA_951905685.1. NCBI lineage: Eukaryota > Metazoa > Arthropoda > Insecta > Diptera > Syrphidae > Eumerus > Eumerus sabulonum. The sequence continues at coordinate 162,561,769 of OX645060.1, read as the reverse complement.
TTAATTGAACTTAAGGCGTTGCTGCTGAAATACGAGAAAATCCGCCAACGCGCTATTCCTGCTTCATCAGACCTCGTTAACACAAATCCCAAAGGAAGAAGAAACTCCATTGCCACCATCGAGCAACCATCCATCAGGTGCTTCAACTGCTCGGAAATAGGACACTTGTCGGTGAACTGTCAAAAACCAAAACGAGCTCATGGTTCCTGCTTTACATGTGGAAGCAAGGACCACAGATATTCAACCTGTGCAAGGCGTACAAAACGAGGAAACCAAGTTGCAGCTGTATCTCATGTTGCCGTAGAGGACCCACCTCAGAGACAAGAACCTGTGATCGAGTCAGATGCTGAAGTTTTACGTATCCTAGATTGTTTACAAATGGTGAGTGTTGCCCTTTGCCAAAATAATGAATTAGATGACACTAAGTATTTCGATTGCTGTTCTCTTTTCGATACCGGTAGTCCGGTTAGTTTTCTCCAGCGGTCAGTGTTACCGTCCCATTTGTGTGGTGATGTGTTAAGCGTATCTAAATACACAGGCCTCCGAAAAACTGAGCTGATTACATATGGAGAAATCGAATGCTTCATAAAATTCATGGATCGAAGAAAAAAAATTAAACTACTTATCCTCCCCGATGAAGACATTCAAGTTTCTCTACTATTGGGTAGAGATTTCCTCCAGTTGTTTGAGATTCGCTTATGTATTCGGAACCCTTGTGTAGCGTTGGAACGGCAACAACCAAAAAATATTGAAAATAAAGAAGAAAAACGTAAAAATCCTATAAAGCAATCGAATTATTGTGTTTTTGATTCATTATATTATATTAATCCACATAGACATCCCGGTCTTTCTGAGAAAGCTGATGTTGTGGCTGAAAATACACCAGAGGTTCTTTCCCACATTGAATTACCTTCTGTAATTAATGAGTCTCCTTCTGAGACTGTAGAAATTGAAACCATTTTTGATAATTCACTAAGTGCTTACTTTATTGACTCTGGCGCTGATGCATCAAACGTCAGTATTGGCTCTACAGTGTCAGAATTCGTCGCCGCGCGATTGCGTAACTTAATTTCGGATGAATACATTAACGCGAAAACAATTGCCCCCGTCGACCATAACTACGAAATGGTAATAAGACTGTCCTCGGACACTCCGGTTTTTAGTCCGCCCAGACGTTTGTCATTTCGTGAAAAACAAGAGGTGGATAAACAGATCAACGATCTCCTACAACAAGGAATCATACGTCCGAGTTGTTCTCCATACGCATCACCTCTTGTATTGGTAAAGAAAAGGTCCGGAGAAACTCGAATGTGTGTGGATTATCGGGGCCTTAATAAGATGACTGTTAGAGATAATTTTCCCCTACCGCTAATAGAAGATTGCCTGGAATACTTGGAAGGCAAACGGTACTTTACGTTATTAGACTTAAAGAACGGATTCCATCAGGTCAAAGTTTCTCAAGCCTCTGTTAAATACACTTCCTTCGTCACGCCTGCAGGCCAATACGAATACTTGAGGATGCCATTCGGCCTAAAAAATGCTCCTTCAGTTTTCCAAAGATTTGTCGCTCACGTTTTTAGTAAATTTCGGGGGAAAATCGTAGTATACATTGATGACATAGTCATTGCCACTGCCTCGTTGGAGGAGCATTTCAATCTGCTACAGCAGGTCTTCCGTTGCATATCAGAATATCAATTAGAGCTGAAATTATCAAAATGTAAATTTTGCTACACCGAAATGGAATATCTGGGATATGAAGTTACGGCCCAAGGTATACGACCAAGCGACAGGCATGTTCAAGCTATAAAAAAATACCCGATTCCGAGGAATACTAGGGACCTTCATGCGTTTGTTGGGCTTTGTTCATATTTTAGGCGGTTTGTCGATTCGTTCTCAGTAATTGCCCGTCCCTTATTAGACTTGTTGAAGAAGGACGTGGAGTTTAATTTCAGTCCTTCATGTCAGCAGGCATTTGAAACATTGCGCCAAAAGCTACTAAGTGCACCAGTATTGTAAATAGCTCAGGTTGTAAATAGCTACAACCCAACAAAAGAAACGGAACTGCACTGCGATGCCAGTGCCCTGGGCTTCGGAGCTGTGCTTCTCCAACGTCAGGAGGACTGTAAACTGCATCCAGTTGCTTATTTTTCAAAAAGTACCACCACAGTTAAACAAAAATATCACAGTTTCGAACTGGAAACACTAGCCATAATCTACGCACTACGCCGATTTCGAGTATATCTAGAAGGCTTATCGTTTAAGATTGTGACAGATTGCAGTTCGCTTACTCTAACACTAAGTAAAAAGTCTATTAATCCCCGCATAGCTAGATGGGCTTTAGAACTCGAAAATTACGACTACACTATCCAACATCGCAGTGGTCTTTCTATGGGTCATGTCGACGCTTTGAGTCGGTGCCATTTGGTTTCAGCCGTCGAACAAGAAGATGTTAATTTTCAATTGCAAGCTACTCAAGCTAGGGATCCCGAAATCATTTCATTACGCGATAGGTTGGAAAAGGAGTCGTTAACATCGTATGAGTTACATAATGGATTAGTGTATAGGAAATGCCGCAATGGGAAATTGGCTTTCTATGTTCCGAAGGAGATGGAAGTTAATATTTTAAGAATGGTACATGAGAAGATTGGGCATCAAGGTGTAAATAAATGTTATGAGCAAATTAAACTACATTATTGGTTCCCAGGTATGCTCAGCAAGATCGAATATTTTACGCAGAATTGCATCAAATGCATAATGCACTCAGTTCCAGTCAGAAATGACAAACGGGCATTGCACTGTATTCCCAAAGAACCCGTTCCATTCCACACGTTGCACCTTGATCATTTTGGCCCACTTCCATCGCTTGCTTCTAAAAGGAAGCACATTATGTTGGTAACGGATGCATTTACCAAATATATGAAATTATATCCTGTAGTGACCACCAGTACGCGAGAGGTGATGGCCTCTTTAACTAAATATTTTGAATATTATAGCCGGCCGGTTCGAGTTATTACTGATAGGGGCAGTTGCTTTACTTCATATGAATTTAGCAAGTTCTTACTAGAGAGAAAAATCTCACACGTGAAGGTCGCAGTGTCCTCCCCTCAGGCCAATGGTCAGGTGGAAAGGGTCAACCGCGTCCTTAAGGGGATGCTAGGGAAAATCACGGAGCCTTTCCAACACTCTGATTGGGTGAAATTGTTACCTCGAGTGGAATATGCCATCAATAATACAGTGAATCGGTCGACTAAATACAGTCCAAGCTATTTATTGTTTGGCGTATCACAGAGAGGCGCGGAAGTAGATGAACTTACAGAGTATCTATCGGAGCACGAACCCGAACGATTAATCAGCAGTTTACCTGATATAAGAGCGTCGGCGTCCGGGTCAATAAGTCAATCACAAGCATATGCACAGAAACAATTCGAAAGCAAACATAAACCGGCTCAAACGTTTGATATTGGCGATTATGTAGTTATAAAAAACACTGATACTAGCGTAGGAGTCAATAAAAAGTTTATCCCTAAATATAAAGGACCTTATGTCATACACAAAATACTACCAAACGATCGATACATTGTGAAAGATATTGAAGGGTGTCAAGTAACTCAAATCCCATACGATGGTGTGATTGAATCAGTTAACATCAAAAAATGGAAGGCCCGGGTTGATTTATGAAAAGATCCATCTTCAGAAGGCAACACTTTTAGTGCAATTAGTCTTAAGTTTAAAGTAACGTGAAAATAAGACACGTGTTTATCCTTGTCTAGTACATAATTTATATTATTTATCGACTGTACACTTTAATATGCATATGTATATGGTAATAAAGAATTGATCGAGGTCTATCAATGTGTCAGGTTGGACGAGTTGTGGTGTGCGTTGGTGAACACGACCGAGTTGTGGCGAAATTCTTAAACTCCCCATCTCGCGCTGTGTGCTGCCATTCGGGAACGACAGTTCAAGTTGGCTACTTTGGTATTCCTCGATTATTAAGCGTCCGAGCGAGAACGTGGCAACACTATAAAATAAAATGTACCACATCGGCATTACCTGTGTCGGCGAAGACGGTTTTCAGCAGTATTCTGAAGATTTTTGTTGCACACTGTACATATAGCTGAATATTTGTTACTGTTTTTCACCAAAAGAAAACCTAGCTCTTCAAAGGCTTTGTTTTTAGGTCGACCGGACATATTTACATCAATTTTATATTTCGAATATATGTGTATGTATATAATAACAAAAATATTCTTTATTCACGAGCACGACAACGTGTCTTGCAATTACTTTTTCGAATGAATTTATTTGCAATTGACAGTTGACACCGCTATTGTTGACATTGTTGACATTGTCGACATAATTGTTGACATTGTTGACATTGTTGACATTGTCGACATTGTTTACCTAATTGTCTACGCTAAAAAGTAGAAAATTAAAGTCGACACGTAGAGGAACAACACTGGTTATCCCCCGTCTGCGTTTATAGGCCCGAAAATCACGCGCAAAATCTTTCTCTCGAACCGAACAAGAGCCTCCTCATCCGCTTTTGGTGTCCTGATGATAAGGGTCTTATATACAGTCGGGAGAGGGCTCTATTACTCAATTGCCTCCTGAGCCCAAAGAAACAGCGATCGGCAAGAGTGATTCTGAGTTTGATTTCGGAACTGATGTCGTTGTTCCAGATCACTGCGGAGCCAAGGTAGACGAAGTCCTTAACTACCTCGAACTTATATCTGCCAATACAGACGTTCTGGCCAAGACGTCGGTGGTGAGCGTCCTTTTTTGATGACAGCATATATTTAGTTTTGCCCTCGTTTACCGCCAAACCAATTTTCGCCGCCTCCATATCTATACTCGCAAGCGCCTCATTGACATCTCGCTGCGATCCTATTTTGTCAATGTCGTCGGCGTATGCAAGGAGTTGCGAGGATTTGAAATAGATTGTGCCTCTTGTATTGACCAGTGATTTTTGCATAATCGTTTCCAATATGGTGTTGAAGAAATCACACGACAGCACATCGCCCTTCCTAAACCCTTTTTTGACATCAAAACTATCGGTAAGGTGTTCACCGATTCGGATGGAGCAGCGAGCATTCTCCAAAGTCATCCTGCATAGTCTGATGAGTTTAGCAGGTATGTCAAAGGTAGACATAGCGTTGTATAGCTCGTCTCTAATTGCGCTGTCGTATGCGCCCCCTTAGGTCGACAAATAAGTGGTGAGTATCGACTTGAAATTCATTGGTTTTTTCCAGGATCTGCCGTGGTGTGAAGACTTGGTCGATGGTGGAGTTCCCTGTCCTGAATCCGCACTGATAAGGACATATCAGCTTATTTACAAAAGGCTTCAGGGGTTCAAAAACGGCAGAGAAGATTTTGTAGGCGATGGTAAGGAGACTGATTCCTCTATTATTGGCGCAATCAAAGGGATCTCCTTTCTTGTGGATCGGATATATGTACGATGCTGAGACTCCATTTCTCGGGCATGCTTTCCTCTGACCATTTCTTACAGATGAGCTGGTGCATGCTTCTAACCAGGTCGACATGGCAATCTCAACTTCATCGAGGTCAGGGGGACAGAGTTCTCTGCGGTCTTCGTCGATTAGAAATGGATCATTCTGCCTGACAGCGCTATATTGACTAACATCGCCGTTATACGGTCTGCGGAAGTGGTTTTTCCATAATCTCAGCATCGACTGCGATTCTACTACTAGGTGTCCGTTTTCATCACTGCAGGCATCTATTCTGGCTTTATAACCTTGGCATATTGGCTTTATCTGTGGATAAAATTTTCAAACGTTATGCCTGCAGTAACACCTCTCCAAATCCTCGTGCTCTTTCTTCTTTCTTCTAAGAAGCTTATGCTTCTCCCTTCTTTTTAACTCGTAGAGCTCACGAGCTGCTCTTGATCTTTTATGCAGCGGGGCCTTATATGCATCCTGCTTCGCTGTGTAAATCCACCTGCACTCGTCATCGAACCAGGTGTTTCTTCGTGATGGAGCCTTGAAACCCAAAACTTCGGATGCAGAGCTTTTCAGGGCTTGTTTGCAAAGGCTCCACTGCTGTTCTGTTAATGGCATGGAGGATTGAGGTGTATTGGAGAGCTTAAGGGAGACGCGATCGGTAAAAGCACCAGCGGTTTCTGGCGATAATAGCTTTCCGACGTCATAACTTTGTATTCTTACTCTACTCCGCTGCGTTCGCGATATCCGTAAGCGCATCTGGGCTACTACAATATAGTGGTCCGAGTCGTTGATAGCCCCTCAGAAAGTTCGAACATCAAGAAAAGTGGAGGAGGATCTGACGTCGATCGCGATCAAAATACCGACTAACAACCAGATTGATCAAAATACCGCCAGGTGCCTTTGTGTATATCGAGGTACAGGAAGCGCGTACTGGTTAGAAGGAGATTTCGCCCCGTAGCAAAATCAATCAGCTTGTGTCCGTTATCGGAGGTGGTGTCGTGTAGGCTATGCTTGCTTTCGTTACCCATCTTTCCTTACCCAGCTTAGCATTGAAGTCTCCTAGTACGATTTTGATGTCATAGCTGGGACATTAGGCATACGTTCTGTCTAGGAGATCGTAGAACTCATCTATGGCTGAGTCATCCTTGTCTTCCGTGGGGCGTGGACGCAGATCAGGCTGATGTTAAAAAATGTTGCCTTGATACGGATTGTTATAAGGCCTTCGCTCACATGCCGAAAGTTTAGGACTTTTTGCCTTAGTCCACCTCGAACAACAAATCCGCATCGGAACAATCGTTGCCCTCTCTCCCTATAGCAGTCGCCATAGTAAATATCGCGGTTTTCCATCCGCCTTATATCCAGTCCATACCACCGCATTTCCTGGATGGCGGTTATGTGCGCTTTATAGCGGTCTAGGGCGTCCGCAAGTTGTTCGGCTGCTCGTGGCCTGTTTAGGTACCTAACATTCCACGTACAAGGCCGAAGATCATTGTCCTTTTTTCGTTTTTTGCAAGGCTTGTGGTTGTTTCTGAGTTTGTGTTTTTTTTTTACGGTTACGGCTTCCTAGGCCGTAGCCCAATCGACTAATCCTGTTTTTTGGCGTAGGAGGCGGATGGCTAGCCTCAGCCTTCCCCGTCTGCAATTTCCGTAGGATATCTCCAGATGGCACCACGAGAAGGTGGGGATGGGACTTACTAACAGTGCCGCAAGATGTTCGACTGCGGTGGCTCTTCTCGCTTTTTATCAGGCCAGCGTCCGTCGGATAGGTGCTACCCCTACGAGGCCTTTGTTAGTCCTTTGCCATCCGAATTAGTAGGATGAAAAGCACCAGGTCATAGGATAGTACGTAGTTTGACATAAACTGTAAAAAGGGCATTCGGTTAAGGGAGCAAAGTATCCGGACTTGTGAAGCAAACAATGCCAAGAAAAACCGGAAAAGTGTATGTATGTATATATGGGGCATTACAGCTCATAGGGAACCTATGCCTGGATTGTCTTCAATCACCCATCTACAGATCTACAGTTTTTTGCCCATTTCGAACGGCGAATTTTGAGAAGCTTTTAGTGACAATTATAATACAGGCGGTTTTGTCAGTACCCCGCTGGGAAAAAACACCGTCAAAAATACATTCGATAACATGGCTGTTGTCGAGACTCAATCCCGCTTCATCGGCGCTCCCAGAAAAAGTATATGCTTACCAGAAATATCTTCAATGTCAGCAAAAGCTGAGGTTCACAATACAAAAAGTTTCCGACCGTTTGAGAAGAACATTAAAAACTCGTCCTCGTCGTCTATACCAATGTTCAACCGACGATATTGCAGATGTCACCCCCATAGACTAACTGTTGCTGACTTCTTCGAAACAAGCTTTTCGTACTCGTCGAGACGGCATTTTCTCAATAGTTCTATAGAGGTGCTCTTCTACGCCAGCAAAACCATTTCATTTCTTTTTTCACCTTTTTCCACCTTTTCGATCCATTTCTGTTCAGGTTGAAAACAACATCTGCTCAGCCCATTCTCATAAAAGGCGCAACTTCTTCTCGCTTCCAGTACCGACTCATTGCACTAACGTCCCTTTTTTCCAAGGACATGGAAATGCTCCTTAACCGTCAGTGGTACACGGATGGCTCCAAGATGGCTTCCGGCGTTGGCGCCGGCATCTTTGGACCAAAACGCAAGATCTCGAAGGCCCTGGGAATAAGTCCCAGCATCTTCCAAGCAGAGCTGCATGCCATCCTAACATGCGTCAATCTAAATCTCGAGACTGGCGTTAGAGTAACCATCAGCATACTCTCTGATAGCCAAGCAGCGCTCAAGGCGCTGGGTTCGTACAGTACGAACTCAAAAATCGTCAAGGAATGCCATGACGCCCTACAAGACCTCGCCAAAGAAACAATTTTAAACTTTGGTGGGTGCCAGGACATAAAGGTATCAAGGGCAATGAAATTGCCGACCAACTTGCCAGGAACGGTTCCAACGAAAAATATATTGGTCCGGAACCATTCTGCGGCACTCCAGGGTCTAAGATAAATTTATTCTTAGACAAGTGGGAAAAATTGCAACACCTGTCCTTTTGGAACAGCATTCGCGGACTTCGTCATTCTAAACGACTCATACGACCCCTGAACAAACACTCTAGTGACATACTCAAACTCAGTAGAGTGGATATCAGGAGACTAGTCAGTTACCTAACAGGACACTGCGGTCAGAGATATCATCTAAACAAAATTAGCTTCTCGTCCGAAACTGAGTGTCGGCTCCTTCTCGAGGACGAAAAGACGGCGGAACACATACTATATGAGTTCTGACTCCTGAGGGGATCACTGTGGCTCCTACGAGAAGAATTCTCAACTTTATTATAGAAGTGGAGAGGCTCCTCGGCTAATCGGCTAGCAGGCACAATAGATCTGCAAAGGTCGCAGTACCGTATTGCTAATGGTAGCAGTAGCCCCATGTATTAAAAAAAAAAAAAAAAACCGCCAGTTACTGAAATAATTTGCAACTTCTCAATGACCGACAGCATGGTAGCAACAGATCGACTGGTGATTTGATAGCATGTCTTACCCTACCAAGCAGGTGTAAACAAAATTGTTGCACTGGATATGTCGAAAGCTTTTAGCAGGGTTTGATAAGAAGCCCTTTTATCAAAAATGCTAGGTTTTCAAATATCGATGTTCCGAAGGGCGCCATTTTTTCTCCGACCCTCTTTTGCACGGTCGTTAGACCCATACTAGTTTATGGAGTGATAGTCTGGTGGACTGCACTGGACAAGACAACATTCCACAAACAACTCGAGAAGGTACAAAGGTTGGCGTGTATATGCATTACCGGGGCCCTTAGGTCCACCCCAACGACTGCGCTTAACACGATACTCGACCTTACACCACTCGATATTTTCGGCAAGCAAATTGCCACACACACGGCCATTAGACTAAAAGCCAACTCGAAATGGACGAGCTATGTCACTGGCCACTCCCCCATCCTGAATAACAGGACAACCATGGCAGTAAACTTTGACCTCACAGAACCCACCACGGTCTGGGAAAAAACTTCATAACGATTTAGCCGGACAGACAAAACTGGACCCGCCAAACTCAACCCCGCAGATACTGCGTAGACTTTTACATTGACGGGTCTAAAACCAAAGACGGGGTTGGTAGTGGACTCTTCTGCAAACAACTTAAGCTGAATAAAGCTCTAAAATTACCAAATCACTGCAGCGTTTTCCAGGCGGAACTGTTGGCAATAAAACAGGCCTTGTCCTGGCTGAAGTGGAACGTGATATCTACTACGAATATCCGCATTCTCACGGATAGCCAAGAAGCCTTTAAGTCGTTGGAGTCCTATGTGTACACATCAAAAACCAATCTCGACTGTCGCCTATCTCATACAACTTATCTGGGTACCAGGACACAGCGACATTCCAGGGAGTGAAAGAGCCGACGCACTCGCCAAACAGGGAACGGCGCTACAATCAATAGCGGCTTGTGAGGGAATACCCCTTGCATCCATTAAACTTAATCTTACTAATCTCGCCAGGGCTGAGACGAACCGGAGATGGATTCAGGGACATACCTGCGTCATAACCAGGCAAATCTTGATGGTTGATTGACAGTCAACGGACAAGGAGTATAATCTCCCTAAAAAGAACTGACATCTACAAAGTTATAGGTGTCATCACCGGACACTGCCTTATCGGCAGTCACGCGCAAAAACTAGGTATAGTTCCGAATGATTTCTGCAGAAGCTGTCTAGACGAGGAAGAGGTCGAATCCATTCACCACCTTCTCTGCACTTGCCCGGCATTCTGCACAATGCCTTCCTTAACGAACTGACAGAGGTTCAGCAAGTAGGGATACCTGATCTTCTTAACTTCTTAAGAAGCACATAATGGTTCCACGAATAGGGAGCTAAGCTCCCTCGTAGCTGTACAACGGGCCTCCCTGGCCTATGTGCGCTCTTCTCATTTCTGGGAAGGCTACGATCCCACCTACCTACCTCATTTTTAATTCTATAAATGAGCTCTCGTCTGTTTTTTCTTTTTTTTTTTTTTTTTTAGAGGCTCGCGCAGGTTCAAGAGTTTTTATATTCTCTTATGATGTGTTGACACACACAACCTGGACGGAGTACAGTGGTTGGGGTCGTTGATGTTCGTTCACTACTCTCAGGGGTGGTTGTCCTAGACCTAGTTAGGACGAGAGCCGACCAAGTTTCGCGTTGGTTATAGTCCGTAGTAATTCGTTCAAGCACTTTAGTATTGCATACGCAGAGGATGAATTTCGGTTGACCGTATACTGTGAGTGTTATGCCTGCAGCAGTAGGTCTGGTCACTTTCCATTCTGAACAGCGTTGCATACTTTTTGTCCGTATAGGAACTACTTTTTCTTGGCTATGAAGCGAATTTGAGCCATAAACCTTCCGCTCGGCGGTCGATGATGTTAACCACTGCACCACGGCCACCCTAATCCAATCTAATCTAATCCAATCTAATCCAATTCACTGCCTCGCTGACGACAGCATTTTTAGCTTCTCATATTCATACACTACCTTACGACACTACTCTTCGGTTGTAAGTGAGCGGCAGCGTACGAGTATGTTATGCCCCTTAAATTCGAGTAAAGTGTATTACTGATCTGCAACTACTATCCACGAATTGCACTGCATCTCGGAAATCAAAAAGCTTTCCATTCTGAGTATGTGGAATAGTGTTGCCAAGTATGCTACGAATTGCTTAAGCATCTTATACACATTACATACATATGATGCAAGAAATCTTCGAAATCCTCAATCTACCAGGCGGTCATTGGCCCTAAATTTGAGTTTAACGTTCATGTCTGACCCCAGCATCAGCAAATCATTAGGAATTCATTTGAAATGTACAAAGGCAGAATAAGCGTTTTGTAAAGCATGACTTTGATTCTTCGAGTGAGGAGTTTTGACCCAGGTTGTTTGGACAAATCGAAGTAGCCGGGGTTGCCAAGAGCGATTCTATGCCGGATCTCCACTGTGGTGTCCTTTGTGGAGTTAACGTTTGCCCCGAGGTAGACAAACTCCTTTACCACCTCGAAATTATAGCTTTCAATCGTTATATTTTGTCCGCAGCTACTTCGGCTTGTCCAAACAACTGGGGTCAAGACTCCTCACTCGAGAGACCAAAGTCATGCCTTACAAAACGCTCATACTGCGAGTCTTGCTGTACGGAGCCGAAAGCTGGACGATAAGCAGGACGGCGGAGCTGATTTTGGGTTCTTTCGAAAGAAAAATTCTGCGCCGGATATTTGGTCCTGTTTGTGAGGAAGGTGAATGGAGAAGAAGACACAACCGCGAACTCTACGAGCTGTACAAAGATGTGGATGTAGTCCGGAAGGTAAAGATCCGATGACTACACTGGCTCGGCCACATCGAGCGCATGGACACCAACGCTCCAGCTAAGAGGTTCTTCGACTCCGAACCTCCTGGTTCGAGCAGAAGACCGAACCTCCGGTATAAAAACCAAGTAATCGCGGATGTAAGATATCTTGGTCTTGATAACTGGAAGCAGCGTGCCCGGGACCGTCAAGGATCGAAGGCAGCTATAGCTCCATGGATTGCTGGCCTGATAAGAAGAAGAAGAAGAAGAACGGGTTGGTGGTACGCTCGGACGAAAAAAGATAGCATTGTATTTTGGAAGCATTTAATTCTACAAATTCCGCAAATAATGATACTGTCGATGCCGCTCATTATTTACATCTGAAGAACAAAGTCGTTAGGTAGTCGACGAATATGTGAAGTTTAGGGTACTATTGTCAGCAAATAAATGAACTGGTTGGGAAGTGGCAGGCAAGGTAAAAATAAGAAAGAGTGGCGGAGACAAAATGGAGCCCTTGGAAACATGAGCATTATAAAAGTGGATGTCTCGAAAGGTAGTTTCTAATTCAGCGCTTTCAAAATATCCAAAGCACCTACTCGGAATGACCTCAGAAGAGTAGGAAAGGTGAAAAAGCTTAGGCAGTGGTTTTCCTAACATAGAAGAACACCTCTTCAGAACTTTTGAGGAAATGCCAACTGGACTGGCGAATTTGTGTACGTCGTGATCTTTCATAGTTGGAGCAGTCTGGATTGAAAAGTTATGAGGAGGGGAGAAAAGTGTTTGTAGACGTAGATCAAAAGCTTACTTACTCTCATAAGAAAAAGCACCAAAATTCCTGCCGATTGATTGTTCTGATATTTTGCCTTTATTCTGGAGGTTTGCCTGTAATACGACTATACGATAAATGAGCTGAAAACAACTAGCGGAAGTTGGTCGGCACAAATTTATCACAAGCGTGGTACGACGGTGAAGAGAAAAATGTTCGGATTGAGAGTGAAGGACTGCGATAATCAGTTCAGAAATAATTTTATTTTTGTTTTTTACCTCCTTATCTTCGGCAACTCCAGCGTTTCTTCAATATCATTATACCTATACCTAGGCCTTGCCTTCCGGAAGGCAGTGAAAATCTATGGCTCTCTTAACTTCTTCATTGAATTTGACGCGCTTCACGAAAACAGATTTCTTAAAGTTTTGAAACAGATGAAAGTTTCTTCTGAAAGATCAGTAAAATAGGGGAATAGTTAGAATAGTTTATCCATCGACAACGCATCCTTGTGTACCTGGTGAAAGATTTTTTTTTCTTTTTTGCGAATTTCGACATGCAGCTCGATGAGTATGCTGGGGTAATATTCGCCTGTAAGTGTTCTGCCTTTTCCGAGGTTGTCAATTGACAGGGTCCCCTTTGCATACCAAAACACATTCGCCATGACCTTTCCGGCAGGCGTGATCGGCTTCGCATTCTTTGGTACTGAACCATCGGTTTAAATCAACGGCTTTTACTGTACTGTTTCGCTTGTAGTCACACCAATTCGGTAGGAACCCTATTGATTGCTAAAGATTGCTTCCGATCGGCATTCAGATAATACGGGCGTTTAACATCTTTTCTTCCAATATCCCTATATACTTGTCATTTTCCTTGTCAGGTTCATAAAACTAGAAGATTCTCTACTTTAACATGACTATGTCACCATTCGTCATCTTTGCCCCGAATTTGTCGCCAGAAACCCGTTCTTACGAATGACTCAGAATATAACAACTCTTCTGTCTCGCATGCCATGTATAAGATAATCAAATCTTTTAAATCATAACCAGTCTATTTATTGCTCCAAAACCTCTATCACCATCAATCCCATTACCAATACATCTCTATTAAATACTTTCTAAAAAAAGAAATTGCAAATTTGCCAAGATTAGAGAGTCGAACTGGGTCAATGGTCGTAATATACGATTTCGTCGCTTTCGATTCACGTCTCCCAACCAAACGCACGTCTGTTACTTGCTTCCTAAAACCCATTGTTCAGTTCAACCAATACTTCTATTTGGCTATCAGACTAAATGAACAGCTATCGTCCGCCGTCTGTTGGCCATGCCATGCCAACATGCATTCCTGCGTAATATGCTCTGGTGTTATTGTCATCGCATTTCGTCATCTCAGGTGATTCTTCACTTAAATGACGCTGTAAGCTGTACATTGATGGTGGGAGAAAATCTTTTCCTCATGGCCAATCGATGTAAACAGGGTTATGAGGGTTATGTAATTGTCACCAGTTGGCAAATATTAAGCCAAAAATCGACAAAAAGCACAAAGACAAAACGAAGAGAGGCGACCAAAAAAGGGCTCAGCCCGTTTTCGGTGACAAATTTACATATTCACTTCGGATGTCGTCACTTGTTTTGTAAAGAAATTAGTTTTTGTTTAATCGCAAGCTCGTCAATATTGATTCAACATAGCATTTTTCAAGATTTGAGACCTAATGGAGATGAGTATGCCTCTTTATTGACCTGAACTTGAACTTTTGTTAGTTCTGGTCCGAGTTTAAGGAGAACAGGGTATGATATAAAGCAAATTTGTTAGTCCGAACATTGATGAGGATATGTGGCCAAATTGCCGCTCAGGGACTAAACTTAAAATACGGGCCTTCTATAAGAAAGCTAAAAGGCCTGCAGGAGGCTTCAAGAAAGGCACCCAGGCTCTTCGAAATCGCGAAGGCTATCGGGTCACCGACCCGCAAGGAATAGTGTATGTATTGATGCAGGATTTATAGCAGCTGCTTAACGAGCATGATCATGAGAGAGTGGTAGGGACTGAGGAAATATCAACTCCAGCCGCTGAGGTAGTGCTCCCAACCAGCATCGAAGAAGTCGGCACAGCTATTCAAAATCTGAAGAACAACAAGGCCGCAGGCTCAGATGGCCTGCCATCAGAGCCCTTCAAGGCTGGCGGCGATGTTCTGGTAGGGGCATGCACCAGATCATCTGACGAATTTGTAAAGATGAGAGCATACCCGACGACTGGAATATCAGTTCCATTTACCCCATCCCCAAAAAAAGGCGATCCTACCTCCTGCAAGAACTTTAGAGGTGTATCCCTGCTCAATGTCGCATACAAGGTCCAGTCCAGCGTACTGTGTGAACGTCTAAAGCCCTTTTGCACCACACTAATCGGAACTACCAGTGCGGCTTCCGGCCCGGCAAATCGACTAAAGACCAAATATTCACACTTCGACAAATCCTGGAGAAGAACAACGAGTTTCAAATCGATACACACCATTTCCTTATCGATTTCAAGGCTGCATACGACAGCATTCATCGCAAAGAATTGCTTGATGTGATGGCCGAATTCGGAATCTGAGGAAAACTGGTCCGGCTGTGTCACGCCACGCAGAAAAATACGGGAAGCAACGTGCAGTTCGTTTCCAGGACCTCTGAACTGTTTTAAACATGCACCGGATTTCGGTAAGCAGATGCGCTGTCGTGTGACTTCTTCAATTTGGTGCTGGAGCAGATAGTGCGACGGGCAGCAGTCAACAGGGAAGGCACTACCTTTAACAAGTCTGTCCAGCTGCTAGGATACGTGGATGATATTGACATCATCGCGCGGTCTCGGCGTGACGTTGCTAGACAGAATTCTAAACCGCGAATTAAACTGGAGGGGATTCCAGCATCACCAAATCATTACTTACTTAACTTAACCAACAAACTTCTCCACCTGGCACGGTCTTTTGCCAGCTGTTTCCAGCGACGCACTCCCAGTTGGTTAAGGTCCCCTTTCACCTGTGTGCGCCACCTTAGACTGGGTCGTCCTCTGCTGTGTTGTCCCTAGGGATGGCCTAGCCGTCTTAGACGTTGGATCTCTAAACGTCGTACTAGGCCGATGACGCTGTACAGCCCGTACAGTTCGTCGTTGTATCTTCTCCTCCACTCTCCGTTTGAACTCAAGAGACCATAGATTGAACTCAGAATTTTCCTCCCGAAACCACCAAGGGCCTCTTCATCCGCTTTCGCTAAAGTCCAGGCCTCTGCGCCATAGACGACGACCGGGATGATTTGTTTTGTACAGGGCAACTTTGGTCTATCGAGAGAGGGCTCTACTTCGCAATTGCCTCTTGAGCCCCAGGAAGCAGCGATTGACAAAAGTATTTCTGGCTTTGATCTCAGGGCTGGTGTTGTTGTCGCTGGTCACTAGCGAGCCAAGGTAGACGAAGTCTACCGGCGTTCTGGCGGAGGCGTCGGTGTTGCGCGTCTTTTTTTGGTTGACAGCATATACATATTTCGTTTTACCCTCGCTAACCGAAAGACCCATTTTAGCCGCTTCTGCTTCAATGCTTTCAAACGCTTCATTGACGTCCCGCGGTGTTCGTTCAATTACGTCAATGTCATCCGCGTACGCAAGCAGTTGCGCAAACTTGAAATAGATCGTATCTCTTGAGTTGTCCAGTGAGTCTTGTATGATCTTTTCAAGCACGATGTTGAAGAAATTATATGAGAGTGCGTCACCTTGTCTAAATCCTTTTTTAGCATCAAAGGTCTCGGTTAATTCGCCACCGACCTAAATGGAGCAGCGAGAGTTCTCAATCGTCATTCTGCACAATCTGACCAGTTTGGCAGGGATGTCAAAACTAGACATTGTGCTGTATAGCTCGTCTCGACGAAAATGTGATGGGTGTCAATTTGGTAATCTTGCGTCTTCTCTCAGATCTGTCGCAATGTGAATATTCGTTCTATTGTGGATTTACCTGCCCTGAAACCAAACTGATACGAATCTATTAAATTATCCACAAAGGGTTTCAGGCGTTCACTCAGTACGGCAGAGAAGATCTTCTATGCGATGTTAAGGAGACTTATTCCCCTGTAGTAGGCGCAGTTATACGGTTATACATAATGCTTAGATTCCATTATCGGGCATGCTTTCCTCCGACCATATTTTACATTTGAGCTGGTGCATGCACCCTACCAGTTAATCTCCAGCCGCTTTAAATAGCTCGGCAGACAGCCCGTCTGCGCCCGCGGCTTTATTGTTCTTGAGCCTTGAAATTACTAACTTAATTTCATCTAGGTCGGGTGGACGAAATACTCTTGCATCTTCGTCCGTTGCGAATGGATCATTCTGCCTGACAGTGGTATTAGATCTTTCATCGCCGTTACACAGTCTACAGAAGTGTTCTTTCCATATTCTCAGCATCGACTGTGACTCTACTACTAACTGTCCGTCTTCATCCCTACAGGTTTCTGCTGTAGCTTTATAGCCCTGGCATGTTCGTTTTACTTTTTCGTAAAACTTGCGAGCATTATTCCCGTGATAGCATCTCTCCATCTCCTCGATCTCACACCTTCCATGCTGCCTTTTTTCTTCCTTAAAAGCGTGTGTTCCTCTCTCCGTTTTTACTCTTAATGTTCACGAGTGGCTCTTGTTCGTCTATGTATGTAGTATAGCTTTGTAGGCGTTCTGCTTTGCTACATGGGCTTGCCCGCATTGTTCATCAAACCAGGTGTTTCTAGCTGACGGTGACTTGAAACCCAACATATCAAAGGCAGCGTCTCTGATGGCACGCTCGCAATGCTCCCACTGTAGTTCTTTGTTGTTCATTGGAGTTTTCGAGAGGTTGAGCGAAATTCGATCGGCAAAGGTCCTAGCGGTCTCCTGCGATTGTAGCTTTTCGATGTCAAACTTTCGTTGTACAGCTCTTCATTCGTACCTTGGCTACAACTAGGAAGTGATCCGAGTCGATGTTGGCTCCTCGGAAGGTTCGTACATCTAGAATGCTGGAGGAGTATCTGGCGTCGATCGCAACGCGGTCAATCTGATTGGTGGTAGAGTGATCAGGTGATCGCCATGTTCCCTTGTGAATATTGAGAAACAGGAATCGTGTGCCAGAAGGAGATTGCACCGCCAGGAAGTCAAGTAGCCGATGTCCGTTTTCGGACGTGGTGTCGTGTAGGCTATATTTTCCCGTGATGTCCTCTTGCTCACTCAAAGATGTCCTCTTTGCCCAATTTCGCATTCAAATCTCCTAGAACTATTTTTGTGTCATAGCTGGGACACTCGACATAGGTTGGTTCTGTCTAGAAGGTCGTAGAGTCCTTCTTTGAGTCGGTAGTCGTTTTTTTCGGTTGGGGCCTTAGCGTATATCAAGCTAATGTTTTTTAAATTAGCTTTGATGCGGATTGTTATGGGGCGTTCGCTTGCATCCCGAAAGCTTAAGACTTTTTGTCAAAGTCTTCCTCGAATAACGAATCCGCATCCGAATAAGCGCTGTTTGTTCTCCTTTTAGCAGTTCCCGTATTAGGAGTCGCAGTTTTTCATCCGTCTTTTGCCTGACCCATCCCATCGCACTTCTTGGAGTGCGGTTACATCTGCTTTGTAGCAGCTTAGGGTTTGCTCCAATTGATCGCCTGCACCCGGTCTGTTGAGGGACCTCACATTCCAGTTGCAGACTGTCAAGTCTTTTAGTTGTTTGCAGGGGGGTCCATATTTGAGGCTTGTGGTTGTTTCAGAACAATTGGTTTTTTCCGTGATAGGGATGTTACCCTAGGGGGGTCCATATTTGAGGCTTGTGGTTGTTTCAGAACAATTGGTTTTTTCCGTGATAGGGATGTTACCCCTAAGCATAACCCCCAATCTGGAGGGCCAGGTTCCTCTTTCCCCGCGAACAAGGGGTTGGGTCGCTGGACACATTGGTTCGCTACCTGCCGGGAATGCAGCTATCTAGGCGAGGCCACGCGGAGGCTCTGTGTCAACTTGTTGAACGCGATCAACTTCTTTGCTCTATTTGCTCGCTCCCTCCCCTTCATCTCCAAATCATTGGGCTCGCTAAAACATCGCCTTTGCCTGATTTATTGCTACCTTCGGAAAATAAGGTATCACGAATCTTACCAAACGCATCTTTATAGATCTGCAGTGGTAAACGAGTCCATCACTAAAATTGCCAAAGACTGTACTTAACACCTGCTGAAAAGATAAACCACTCTGTGTTCAGTAAATGACAGTAATTAACAATCAACGTCCACACTATCTGTTGGCTCACTTTTTGTGATCTCTACAATCGATGAACCTCTACTTAATAGGGTCTTAGGCTGTAAATACTGTTACTATCCACGAATACTACATGTACTCGTTGGCCTTTTGAAGAAGGTCAGCCTACGTTTTTTATTCTGCAATTCTAGTCATCTAATCTATCTTGAACTGTGGGAGTGGTACTGGCATTATCGCTTATGGTATCTGCTACTAGTGGTCAGCTGCACTATGTAAAATAGGAATGTTTGGGTTAGACGCTGATGAAACCGAAGTACATTTTCTTCTCTGAGTGTACTGTACACAAGCCGAATACAAGCTCCATCTGCGTATCGTCATCATCGCACTTAAACCAGACAACAGAAAAACGTCCAAAAAGATAGTATAAATACATATGTGCGTTTGTTCATCCAAATTCTAGGAAAAACCTCCGAGTTGTGACCACAGTCACGTAGAGCATCTTTACAATCTCCTTATATCCCTTTGTACGCATCTCTCATGTGCATCAGTGCAACCGCAATGCCAAGAAAGACAAGCCGCTAATTGCAATTCCTATGCGCGTACTCGTAGCACAACCTGAAGGACATGCAAACAAATCAAGTAAATTGTGTTCCTATGGATACTGGATGGCACCACTTAACCCGAAGGTTGCTTTGGTCTCCCAACAAAATCAATCAATCCATCATGACAATCGTCACGTTTGACGACCGACATTTATAGTCGCGCGTTGTAAAATTCAAATGTCGACACGAGCCGTAAACTACCGAAGATCACGGCATGACATGACAACAAGTGTCGTTCAAGGACGGTTTTTCACTTCGTTTTTATCAACAATGAAGCTCTTACAAAACTTCTCCAAACATGAGTATCGAATGTCGCAAAATGGATGTGCTTAATTAGCTTTTGCTGAATGGGCAATGGGTGCTGGGCGGTATACCCGACGTGCCTACCCAACCACAGTGTACAAAGTACCTTCTCCAGAGCTTGTGCAATACTAATACTATCGTTGTGCTTCGAAATGTTGACCGCAACTTCCGGTCCATTTATTTTCGGCGCACGGCCATAAAACAGTCAAGCAATTGACAATTTAAGGAAATTGACAAATTCCCTCGTTATGGTTGCGTCTTGGTTAAATATCCAAAATGAAACTGTCAAGGCTGTCATCTAATAACCAACAACTAACGACTAGATACTATCGGTTAATGACAGTGTTCCATAGCATTATGCTTTCAATAGAATTTCATGTGTTGGTGGTATTTTCCTTTTTTGAAAGATTCGCTTTGCACATGAATCCAAATTTGAGGCAGTGAGTCGGAGAGTTGTTAGATTTCCGCGTTTGAGCAGCCCTGAAACGCATTGAAAAGCTAGATTTTCAGTGGTTTAATTAGTTTAGCAAACCATATGCATACATGGTAGGTAGTATTTGGGGATTGTAAGGCAACTGGCCCTATAAGGTGGATGGGCATGGGGAAGTCGACTAGATTCCTCGTAAACACAGATGCGCATCGTCCAAGCGAAATCTGTGGATTGGATTTCATTATGAATACACAATTGATGAATGTGACGTAGCACCTGTTTGAAGTCAGATTAGGTAATTAAAGAAAGCGCTTGCAATCATTTGAATAAATAATTGGCTAGTAGCGGATAGTAAACAGGTACGGGATGGAAAAGGCGTGGGATTTAACCATATCCCGGTTATGCAAAATTGTCAAACGCAATGGGACCAAAGTTCAAAAAAAGGCTTCATTAAAATTCATTTTTGTCTTAATTCCATCAAATAAATTGAACAACCTCTTCTGGTGCAACCGTAGTTTATTTACAAGTTTGTTTAGAGCACATGATCTAGGCGAATGCTATGTTTGTTTCAAGTGTTAAGGTTTTCCGATTTTTTGACTATTGCTTTTATTAATAGACCTGCTAACTAATACCTGCGCTTACTTTAAGATCAAAGCGGAACGTCTTATGGCAAAGTTCGAAGCAACAATGTCTGAAATGCAGTATTTTCCGTGCACAAACTGCGACCGCGAAACTCTTCATTCCGAACCAGGACCCTGCAACAGGTGTAGTTGACGGTCAAACGCTGCAGACATGTTCCTTGTTGCAAATTTCATGGATCCAGGCGAGGTCCCAAATGAGCTTCAAGATCGTCATAACATCGTTGCCTGTTATAACGGTGCGTCGTCACACACCAACTGGCCACAGAGTCTTTCGTGTTCGTCGCCAAAAAGTCATTCGTCTCTTCGTTGGCTCAAGTCGAATCACAAGTACTAAGGCCACATTGTGATCTCCGAAGAAGCGCTAAGTTGTCTCCCAGTCGATGGCGACGTGTCAACGGAACTTCAGACAGTTAGCACTGAAGCTGAGGCAAGCGACATGGCAATGACAACAGACCAGGAGCAGCCAGAAAATGCCCAAACCGACATGGATAACGTTGAGACTGGCATCACGACTAGCGTCTCAGCGCTGCAGAGCCAGCGAATTCAATCGATTATCGAATGGCCAGCGGCGCGCCCTGTCGCTGTGCTTGAATGGACGCATGAAGGATACGTCACAATGGCTTTCCGTGCCATACGGAAATGCAGACATCAACGATAACAATCGCCCTGCAACATATGTAAGTCACGCACATTCGTGTAAGATCAGACAACCTAGCATCAGCGATTAGTCCCAACATTAACCAAAAGCCTATCCCACTGCATCCGTCAGACCCGCGTGCTAAAGGTAATGCGGGACATGCACACATTGCAAACAGACTGCACGGGCTGTGTGGCATGGCGGGCCAACCTGTATGGATCAGAGGTCGTTCAAATCCATGTCTTCAATTCCAGTGAAAAAAATCAGTTAACAAGACTCCGTAACGCCCACCGTTGACCGAAACGTTATATCCAGTCTCATTATCGAAGAAATATGCACCAAACCGTCACACGTTGTGGATTCATTGGCTTCTCGACATAAGCGTGCGGGTTTTCCGAGATGAAAATGCGCCTCATCAGAAAAAAGATTTTCGCCTGATCTAAGGCCCAAACTGCGAAGCGATAACGAAGCGGATGGTCCCGTGCCTTCAATTGCTGAGTCAAATGGACCTTGTAAGCTAATAATCCGAGATCTTTGTGCAGAACTCTCCTCAGGCTAGTGCGTGAAATGCTGAGCTTTTGAGATCGATGGCGAGTTGATGTTCGTGAATTGAGTCTCACACTCTCGGCCACAGCAGCCACATTCTCATCTGTGCGCACCGTACGACGACGGGGACCATGAGTGTTGTCCACTAGCATACCAGTCTCATGAACTTTTTGCACAAACTTACGTACAGCAGCCGCGGTGGGTGCTTCATTTCGGCCAAAACTTATTTTCAAAAAACGCACTGTTTAGGCTACACAGCACTCACTTTGGAAATAAGTTTTCAATACTTCTCAACCCTGTTCAACCGTAAAGTGACACATTTTGTTCCGCGGAGGTATAAAACAGCCTCTGATAGAAAAACGGAACGGACCTATGTTGACGGCCCTATAATACAAAAAAAAAAAAAAACAAACAAGGACCTTCGGTTCTGTGCGAGGAATGTTAGGTCCCTAAACAGACCACGTGCGGCCGAACAACTTGCGGACGCCCTAGACCGCTATAAAGCGGACATAACCGCCATCCAAGAAATGCGATGGAATGGCCCGGTTAAAAAGCGGATGAAAAACTGCGAAATTAATTACGGTGACTGCTATAGGGACATATGCAGTGTAACGGTGATGACAGCCAACATACCGCCCTCAGGGAGAATGATCCATTTCTTAAGGACGAAGATCGCAGAGAATTCCGTCTCCCTGACCTCGACGAAGTTGAGATTGCCATGTCGAAACTCAAGTCGAATAAAGCTGCTGGCGCATATGGTCTGTCTGCTGAGCTCTTCAAAGCGGCTGGGGGTGAGCTGGTTAGGAGCATGCACCGGCTCCTCTGTAAGATATGGTCAGAGGAATGCATGTCCGAGGAATGGATTCTCAGCATTGTTTGCCCGATCCACAAAAATGGAGACCCCTTAATGTCGCATACAAGATCTTCGCTGCCGTTTTGTGTAAACGCCTGAAGCCAGTCGTAAATAAGCTGATAGGTCCTTATCAGTGTGGATTCAGGCCAGGGAAGTCCACCATCGATCAAATCCTCACACTACGACAGGTCTTGGAGAAAATCAATGAATTTCAAGTCGACACTCACCATCTATTCGTCGACTTCAAGGCCGCTAACGACAGCGTAATTAGAGACGAGCTATATAACGCCATGTTTACTTTTGACATCCCTGCTAAGCTCGTCAGACTATGCAGGATGACTCTGGAAAATGCTAGCTGCTCCATCCGAATGGGTGCAGAACTGACCGATAGCTTCGAAGTCAAAAAGGGATTTAGACAGGGTGGTGTGCTGACGTGTGATTTTTTTAACATCACATCAAAAATGATTATGCAAAAATCACTGACCAATACAAGAGGCACAATCTATTTCAAATCCTCGCAATTCCTTGCATACGCCGACGCCATTGACATAATAGGTAGATCGCAGCGAGATGTCATTGAGGCGTTTGCGAGTATTGAGATGGAGGCGGCAAAAATTGGTTTGGCAATTAATGAGGGCAAGACTAAATATCTACTGTCTTCGAAAAAGGACATTTACCACCGACGACTTGGACAGAACGTGCATATTGGCAGATATAAGTTTGAGGTAGTTAAGGATTTCATATACCTCGGCTCCGCAGTGAGATGGAACAACGAAACCAGTTTCGAAATCAAGCGCAAACTTACTCTTGCCAACTGCTGCTTCTTTGGGCTCAAGAGGCAACTGAGAAGTAGAGCCCTCTCTCGTACGACCAAGTTGACCTTATATATGACCCTAATAATCCCGGTCCTGTTATCTTCTTCTTTGGTGGCGATACAGCTCATGAAGGACCAGAGCCAAGCTTCTCTCAATCACCCATGTTGTGTGTGATTTATTTTTCACACAGGTGAAAGGGACCTACAGTTTAATGCCGATTCCGAACGGCATGAGTCGAGAAGCTTTTTCAAGGCAAGTACGGGGTGGCCGTTGTGTAGTGGTTAACATCATCGACCGCCGAGCGGAGGGTCTATAGTTCAAATTCGCTTCATGGGTCCGCCAAATAACTTTTTTTTGTTAAAAATGCTATAAAAAAAAAAAAAAAAAACTACTGAATATTTTCTCAAATTTCTTTTTTTATTTGAAAGTACAATCCTTCCGGTTAATAATGGAAAATAATTTCATTCAAACGGCTGCCTCGGCTGGCCATGCAGTAGCCTACACGATCGGTCCAATTTTTAAGCACATTGTCGATTGTGTGCAGCTGTATTTCGACAATGGCTTCACGAATATTGTCCTTTAAAGCGTCAATTGTCTCTGGCTTGTCGGCGTAACACTTATCTTTGACGGCACCCCACAAATAATAGTCCAACGGTGTCAAATCGCAGCTCCGAGGTGGCCAAACGACATCAGCTCTGCGGCTGATAATGCGATCTTCAAAAACAGGGCGCAAAACATCGAGTGTAGCTTCGGCTGTGTGGCACGTTACACCATCCTGTAGAAACCAAATGTTCAATTGTTGAGAACGACGGTGAATTGATGGTGATGGCGCTTCACGCACACTTTCTGCCGCAGCAGCAATATTCTCGGGTGTACGCACTGTTTTTGGCTTTTCACGCTTTGGTTTATCGATGAGGATGCCAGGTTCTTTCACTTTTTTCACAAGATAACGAACATACGGGGCTGACGGTGCTTCTCTTCTTCCAAAATCCGTACGCAATTTTCGCACACATTCTGCAACATTACCATGATTTTCAAAGTAATGTCGCAATATTTCCCAGCGTTGTTCAAGCGTATACACAACCGTATTCGTTCAGCGGAAGGATACAACTAATTATCTGTCAAATCAGACATGAACTAAGTGTTACCATTCACGAAATAAGAACTACTTGAAAAAAGAAAACCTTATATGGCGGACCCTTTAGTATGCAACGCAGTTGTGAAAGGAAAGTGACCAGACGTACTGCTGCAGGCATAACACTCACAGTATATGGTCAACTGAAATTCATCCTCTGCGTATCCAATATTAAAGGGCTCGAACGAGTTACTACACATTATAGCCAAAACGCGGTCGGCTCTCGTCCTATCTAGGACAACCACCCCTGAGAGTAGTGAACGAACATCAACGACCCAAACCATTGCACTCCGTTCGGGTTGTGTGTGTAAACACATCATAAGAGAATATAAAAACTCCTGAACCTACGCTACATATAGGTATGTAGTTTCTTCAACTTATTATCTACTTTACATGTTCACATTCATTTCAATATATTACTTTTGCCCCATATTAAAACCCTAGTTTATTAATGCACTAGGATATGACTAAAGTTGCGACCTAATCAAGGTTATTAATGATTCCGCTAAATGTTGACCATGAATATCGGTGTATCTGAATGGAAAGTAATGGAAAGTAATGGAAAGTATTTTTACAATGTATTTATTTAAAGAACCTGACCTTAAATCACATTAGTAAGGGTCTTTTAGATTGCTTATTATTTTAGGTAAAAACTTACTTTCAAGAATAGACAGTCTTTTATGTCGCGAAAATGTTGCAATCTTACCCACAAATAATATACAACATGGTTTGCATGCATTTCCCAGTTCCCTGTTTTTACATGAATAGTTTCAAAGGGGTATTCATCTCTTTGCTGTCCAACTAAACGTTTATAATTTAGGTAGTGTTTTTGAGTCTACAGTTGGAACAATTTTTTCAGTAGCTTCAGTCACAGCATTTTGCATGGTGGCTGGTATCTTCTCAATCTCTTTAAAAGAGTCTATTTCCGGCGTTGGTGGTGGTGTCTGTGGCAATCTCGGGTTGCTTCGTCGGAATGCAATTGGTGATGTGATCATTCTCTCAATGGCAGGATATGGCGGTACATCACCATCATACTGCATAGAAAAATAGAAAAACAAACACTCAATACAACATTCCAATTGCGACTTATGTAGTTGTACTTAACGATAAAGAATATCATTTGGGCGATTGTGTAAGCTATTAAAGAGAGGACGAATAACTTGAGGCATTCTTCAACGAAACGTAAAATTAAATAAACGAAAAATCGAATAGCACGTATAATATTGGAAAATTCTTCAGACATTTAGAATTTTGCATTTGCTAGCCGAACTGATTAAAGCAAGTCAAAAAGTTGTGACGGAGACGTTTATTTTTGAAATTTATGAGAACGATGACTCAAAACTGACAGCATTACTAGAATGT
Organism: Eumerus sabulonum; assembly: GCA_951905685.1. Taxonomy (NCBI): domain Eukaryota; kingdom Metazoa; phylum Arthropoda; class Insecta; order Diptera; family Syrphidae; genus Eumerus; species Eumerus sabulonum. Next base: position 162,535,660 of record OX645060.1, on the reverse strand, counting down.
AATTTTTTTCTGAAGAGTATTCGAACCTATCAAATTCGATCATTCGAAAATGTCACTGTCGCTTTTTCATGCCACCTTGTTTTCGATAGATAAACGGTCGCAATTATTTTAGATTAAGTGCGGACACCTTTAACTGAAACCAAAGTAAAGTAATCTTTTCAAGTTTAAGCGTTAACATTTCGAAAACCAAATTATAATATTATTCACAGACATCTGAAATGAACGTGATTCCTTAAAACCTCAACTCTTAAATGTGTCAATCTAAAGAAAATGATCAGTTATAGTTACAGTTTGAAATTCATTTTTATTGTTGTAGTAATAGCAAAGGACTAACAAAGGCCTCGTAGGGGTAGCATCTATCCGACGGATGCTGGCCTGCTAAAAAGCGAGAAGAGCAACCGCAGTCGAACATCTTGCGGCACTGTTAGTAAGTCCCATCCCCACCTCCTCGTGGTGCCATCTGGAGATTTCCGATGGAAATTGCAAACGGAGAAGGGCGAATGGCGAGCCTCCTGCGCCAAAAAACAGGATTAGTCGGTTGGGCTACGGCCTAGTAAGCCGTAACCGTAAAAAAAAAACACAAACTCCGAAACAACCACAAGCCTTGCAAAAAAAGAAAAAAAGACAATTATCTTCGGCTTTGTACGTGGAATGTTAGGCCCCTAAACAGGCCATGAGCAGCCGAACAACTTGCGGACGCCCTTGACCGCTATAAGGCGGACATAACCGCCATCCAGGAAATGCGATAGTATTGACCGGGTATAAAGCGGATGCAAAACTGCGATATTTACTACGGCGACTGCTATAGGGAGAGAGGGCAACGATAGTTCGGATGCGGATTTGTTGTTCGAGGTGGACTACGGCAAAAAGTCCTAAGCTTTCGGTATGTGAGCGAACTCCTCATAACAATCCGTATCAAGGCAAAATTTTATAACATCAGCCTGATCTGCGTCCACGCCCCCACGGAAGACAAGGATGACTCCGCCAAAGATGAGTTCTACGATCTCCTAGACAGAACGTATGCCCAATGTCCCAGCTATGACATCAAAATTGTACTAGGAGACTTCAATGCTTAGCTGGGTAAGGAAAGCATCTTTGAACAAGTCATCGGCAAACATAGCCTACACGACACCACCTCCGATAACGGACACAGGCTGATTGATCTTGCTACGGGGCGAAATCTCCTTCTAGCCAGTACGCGCTTCCCGCACTAAATATATGCTGTCATCAAAAAAGGACGCTCACCACCGACCTCTTGGCCAGAACGTTTGTATTGGCAGATATACGTTCGAGGTAGTTAAGGATTTCGTCTACCTATGCTCCGCAGTGACCTGGAATAACGACATCAGTTCCGAAATCAAACGCAGACAATCGCTGTTTCTTTGGGCTCAGGAGGCAACTGAGTAATAGAGCCTTCTCCCGAACGACAAAGTTGACTCTATACAAGACCCTTATCATCCCGGTCCTGTTTTACGGCGCAGAAGCATGGACACTATCAAAAGCGGATGAGGAGGCCCTTGGTCGGTTACTTAACCGTCGGTTTGTGTCTCTGACGGCGAACATTCGAGAAGATGCACCGAGAGCTATATAAGCGCGAACGCTCGCCCTCGGCATATATTCAGTTTGTGGTATTGAACAGCGTGTGACAAGTCAGTGTGATCAAACAGTGTGAAAATAAAAGCTCTCAATAAAGGTTTGTTTGTGTAATAAAGTTTAAAGTGGATAGTATTGGATAATAAAGAAAAGTGGTGAAGCTGCACAGATAATTGATCTGTGGTGAAACAACAAAAGTGTGTGTTTTTAATTGGGAAAACGTAGACAATTGTAGTTTATCGCAATCCAGTGGTGCGAACCCTATTCGGTGTGGGATAAGATTTCGTAACATTTGGTGTCAGAAGTGGGATTGCGAGTAAACGAGGAAACGTTTATTCAAATTGTGAATTGCACAAAGTGGATTATTAAAAGAGTGAGAAAATGGTGAAATTGGAAAAATTGACCATCGAACAACTGAAAAGAGAGCTGGATGCTCGGGAATTATCCACAGTGGGAGGTAAAGCCAACCTGGCGGAGAGACTGCGGTCAGCGTTGGAGGAAGAAGGTGTCGATTGGGAGAATCACGAGTTCGGGCTGGAGAAGCCGTCGACATCCAGTGAGCCAGCATTCGATATGCAGCAAATTCTCGCGGCTATGAATGCTATGAGTGCTTCCATATCCCAGAAACACACAGAGAACAATCGAGAAAGTTTGAGAGACATCCAGCAAGCCGTCAACGATCGGTTCCAGGGCTTCGAAGAGAGAATCGATACACTGAATAAGAAGGTTCTGGATCTTGAAAATAACCAGGAAAAGAGAATCGAGACACTGGACAAGAAGGTTCTGGAACTCGAACTCGAATTGTTGTACCGACTGCAGCATCGAAATTCACAGCTCCCAACTTCGACGGCACGAGTGCGTTTAACATCTTTAAGCTTCAGTTCGAGACAACAGCGGAAAGGAATCAATGGGGAGAAGAAGATCGTGTGGCCGCCCTAGTAATTTCCTTTAAAGGTGAAGCAGCTGACGTTCTACAAACCATCCCGGAGACCCAGAGAAGGAACTACACAGCCATATGGGAAGCTCTTCATCGAAGCTAAGGCAGTGAGCACATGCAGGAGATGCACACGCTGGAGCTTAAAGGGCGCAAGCATCGTGGAAACGACACCATCCAACAGTATGCTGCCGACATCGAGAGGCTATCCCATCTTGCCTACGCGGATGTTCCAGTTGATGTGGTGGAGAAACTAAAAACGGATTCTTTCATCCAAGGGCTAAGGGACCCCGATACGCAACGAAGCCTGATTCTCCTGCCGAAGACATCTTTCAAGGAGACAGTTGCCAGCGCTCTCGCATGTGAAACATCGCTTTTGATATGCCGACCTTCCATCAAACTACGGCGCATATCTCAACACCAGGATGGTTCCAGAACAACAACGGCGAGTAGGAGTGGCTTATTCCCGGGTAGATGCTACGTCTGCGACCAACAGGGGCACATTGCGAGAAACTGCCGTCTGCGAAGAAAGCGTTCGAGGTCTAGTTCGCCAAAAAGAGACCAAGGGAGCGAACGCGAACGTGGAGGTGCAAAAGGTGCACCTAACAGTCCGTTAAACTAAAACGTGTCAGTGCAGAGGGGCATGCGGCGGCTCCCACATTGGAGTGCCCCAGCACCCTCGTATCCCGAATCTGTAGGGGTGCAACCGGCCTAGTCATCGAGGGAACGATGGACGGGCGACGATATTTGCTGGCGTTGGACACGGGCGCAACCATTCAGTCATCCGAAGCGGATTGGTTTCTGACATCGAACCATTTTCCGAGGTAAGGATTCGTACAGTAACTGGTGAGAAGGCGGAAGTAAAGGGCAAGGTCCAGAAATGAATTACGATGGGTACCGTCGAGTTTCAGCATGATTTCATCGTTGCGGGCATCACTAATGACATCATAATCGGCGTCGACTTCATGATTAGGCATGGCTTCACATTGGACCTCAATCAACAAGTGATGAAGTATGGCAACTTGGAGCGCCCATTAACAATAGATAATGGACAGGGTAACAGGCGAATAGTCGTGCAAGCGCGCCAAACACTTCCCCCGAATGCAGAAACTGTGGTTTGGGCAAAGATAGAAGAGGATGCGGGACAAGCCGAATGTGGGTGGTCGAACCCGACAAACGAAATCGATCCAGCGATATCATTGTTGGAAGGGCTCTCGTGGAACCCCGACAAGACCAACTGGTTCCAGTACGAGGTCCTGAATCCAGCCAGTATACCTAAGACTGTACACAAGGTAACAACGACCGTTCAATGCCAAGAAGCTGCCGCAATTGTGAACTGCGAAGATCAGAAACACCGGGAAATCCAGACCAACAAAGCCTTCTTAAAAACAATGGTCAGAGAGTGGACGCAACATCTAGTGGAGAAGCAGAAAAGTAAAGCACTCTCCCTGCTTCGTAAATATTGGACAGTTTTTGCAAATGGTATGAACTGTGGAAGAACATAAATTGTGAAGCACAGAACAAACACAGGGAACTCTAGACCGATCCGGCAACCACCGAGGTACCCTCCTTTGGCGAAAGAAGGAGAGGTGATCAAACTAATCGACGAGATGGAAAAGGAGGGCGTGATCGAACCATCTGTAAGTTCATGGAGTTCGCCAGTAGTGCTAGTTAAGAAGAAGAATGGAAGCACTCGATTCCGCGTGGACTATACGACGTCACGAAGAAGGACAGCTATCCTTTACCGAGAATCGACGACACCTTGGACACACTATCTGGTGCAAATTGGTTCTCCACGCTGGACTTGCAAAGCGGATACTGGTAAATAGAGCTTGACCAGCAAGACAAGGAAAAGATCGCGTTCACCGCCGGGGGAGAGCTGTAGCAATTCTCTTTGATGCACTTCGGTCATTGCAATGCGCCAGCAACATTCGAAAGACTTATGAACCGGGTACTAAGAGGACTTCACTGGAGGACTTGCCTTGTCTATCTGGATGACATAATTGTCATGGGCAAGGATTTCGACGGTCACCTTAAGTAGCTTGAAGGGGTACTGGAACGTATTCAAGCAGCCGGACTGAAATTGAGCCCGAAGAAATGTTCGCTCTTCCAGAACGAGATGAAGTACTTGGGATATGTGGTGACTGCAGAAAGAGTCCACACAGATGAAGAGAAAATCTCAGCGGTACTCTCTCAAATGATTGACGGGCGAGAGCGGGTCATCGCTTACTACAGTAGGACCCTATCGAAGCCGGAGAGGAACTACTGTGTAACTAGTAGGGAGCTTTTAGCCGTGGTTGACTGTGTCAAACATTTTCACAAATATCTCTATGGCCAAGCTTTTCATCTTAGGACGGACCACGCAGCGTTGAGGTGGCTGCTGCAGTTCAAAAACCCGGAAGGCCAGCTTGCTATATGGATAAAGAGAATCCAGAGTTATGACTTCAGTATCGAACACCGGAAGGGAAGCAGTCATGGAAATGCGGATGCATTATCGAGGCGACCTTGCGATGTTGAATGCAAACGTTGTTCACTTGCTGAAACCAAGGAACAGGTCAACGACATCCGTCGTTTCCATGTGCTGCCGGAAGATTCCTGAACTGTCGAGAAGGTCGGAAGAAAACAGCGAGAAGATGCCGATCTGGCAGTCATCATCGACTACCAAGAACGAGGTTTTCGACCAATTTGGCAGCAAATATCCAGTGAAAGCCCAATCGTGAAAGCTTACTGGGCTCTATGGCAGAGTTTGAAGCTGAAGAACGGTTGCCTCTACCGCAGTTGGGAAAGTGAGGATGGGAACATTGTAAACGATCTACTGGTAATTTCAAGGGGACAAATCGGCGAGGTCATCCGAGAATAACACGAGGGACCAAGCGGGGGTCATCTTGGTGTTAACAAGACTGTAGAAAAGATCAAGATACGTTTCTACTGGGTTCGCAAGTGTGAACAGTGTGCGAAGGCAAAGGGTCCAGTTAGGAAAACTCGAGGAAACATGCAGCAGTACAATGGCCCATTCCCAGCGAGCAACGCTGAAAACAAATACGCGCTGGTGGTGATCGATTACTTCAGCAATTGGCCTGAGGTGTTTTGCATCCCGAATCAAGAATCCAAAACTATTTCGGATGCATTCGTGAATAACTAGGTTGCGCGTTACGGAGTACCGCTGGAACTGCACTCAGACCAAGGAAGGAACTTCGAGTCGTCGGTGTTCAAAGAACTCTGCCACATTCTAGACACGGACAACACCATTACACCCACAATCAGATGGCATGGTCGAACGGACGATGGAGGAATATTTGAGAAAAGTCGTCGTTGGAGATTAGAATGACTGGGATGAACATCTTCCCCTTTTCTTAATGGCGTACCGTTCGGCACAGCACAATTCAAAAGCAATAACACCAGCTGAAGCCATTTTTGCAGCTGACCTTCGACTTCCATCGGACCTGAAATTCGGTGTGGTACTACCGACAACTAGCGGCAGGGAGGACTTCGTAACCGAAAAGAAGGAACAGCTGAACTCCATCCATCAGTTCATCCGGGAGCCACTGAACTTGGTCAGCGATAAAATGAAGGCGCGATACGACTTGAGGGCAAACTCTTCTGGATTCGAGACAGGACAATTGGTATTGCTGTACAACACACAACGAAAAAAAGGCTTGTGCCCCAAATTGCAATCAGCCTGAGACGGGCCATATGAGGTCATCAAGAAGCTCAATGACGTGGTATACCGAATACAGCAGACGGGAAACAGACGGGCGAAGCATAAGATTGTCCACGTAGAGAGGTTAGCGCCATATTACGGAGAAGGATCTAATCGCTTGTTCGAGGACGAACAAGTTTAGGAGGAGGGCAGTGTTGCGGAGACACAAACCGACGGATAAGTTCGAATTTCGCCGTCGAAGTTCGAAAGCTCTCTGGAAGCGGGGATTGGAATGATGTCAACTTCCAATGGCGTAATGCTAATTGTCAGAGCACTCTAGTGATTTCCGAAGGGGAACTTCCAACGGCGAACATTCGAGAAGGTGGACCGAGAGCTATATAAGCGCGAACACTCGCCCTCGGCATACATTCAGTTTGTGGTATCGAACAGCGTGTGACAAGTCAGTGTGATCAAACAGTGTGAAAATAAAAGCTCTCAATAAAGGTTTGTTTGTGTAATAAAGTTATACACAAAATATATTAAAAATGATAAGGGGCCTAGAACGGATCCTTGTGGCACCCCGTTTTTTAACATTCGGAGGTCGCTAAAATTACCATCTACCTTTACCTTCTGTTTTCTTCCCTTTAGACATGAAGTAAACCAATTATAAATTACTCCTCTAAAGCTAGCACTGTATAAATTTGTTAGCAATAGGTCATGATCCACCATGTCAAAAGCTTTCGTCATGTCAATGAAGAGAGCCATTGTGGATTTATTACAATGGATACTGTCATATAACTGACTACTTACCCTAAGAATGGCATCCTCGGTGGACCTACCATTCCTAAAACTATACTGATATTTGGTAAAAAAGGTAATTTCGTCCAGGGAAGATATCATTCGCGATTTAACGAGTTTTTCAAAAATCTTTGATAATGTTGAAAGCAGAGAAATAGGTCTATAGTTTGATATATTATTTTTTTTTTTTTTGCCTTTTTTAAAGATTGCTATAACTTCCGCTTTTTTAAGGTGGTCAGGGAAACAACCACATTGAATATTGAAATTAAACAAGTAACATAGAACATCCACGACATAAAAGCATATTCTCTTTAATAAGATATACCGTCATTAGTGCACGAACTTTTATTTTTTAGATATAATAAAACCTTCGATATTTCTATTGGGGTAGAGTGTTGGAATACAAAGGTATTTGGGTACAAATGAGTTGGATACTTAAGAACACAATTGCAGTCAGTTGGGTTTTCCATAGAGGGTTCTAGTTTTTCAGAAATATCAAGGAAGTAATCGTTCATCATATTGGATATTATAGTTGAATCGGAACATGTTGATCCATCTATTTCCACGACACTGATACCTACTGGCTTTCTATGTTTACCTAAAATATTATCAACTACCTTCCATTCTTCTCTTACTTCCCCTTTGCTTTCTCAAAGGAATTGATTCCGTGATTCTTGAATTTAATTCCGAACCAACTTACAAAGCTTTACATAGTATTTTTATAGTTTTAAAGAATAAAGTTACAAGATTTAAGTTCGAAAATAAAGAAATGAAAGAAGGAGATGAATTCATTGTTTAAAGCTTCAGACTAATTATGTTCGAATGCACAGGGTGCTTATTCATTTTAACAACTTCTGAAGGGGAACGTCTGACGGCGAACATTTGAGAAAGTGGACCGTGGGCTATATAAGCACGAACGCTCGCCCGTTTTCGGGATTCAAAACCGAGTGATCAGTCGGTAATCAAGCCATCTAGCGAGATGTAGAGACAAACGTTGTAATAAAGGTGATGCGCCCAGAAAATTGATCAGTGGTGGAATAGTAAAGTGTGCGTAAGCAGTAAAGTGTAAAGTGTGTACAAGCTTATAATAAAGGTGAACAGCGCAGGTTCAAAAGTTTTTTATATATTCTACACAACCTGAACGGAGTGCAGTGGTTTGGGTCGTTGATGTCCATTCACTACTCTCAGGGGTGATTGTCCTACATAGGACGAGAACCCCCAAAAACCCCCTTGGTTGTAGTCCGTAGTAATTCGTTCAAGCACCTTAATATTGGATACGCAGAGGATTAACTTCAGTTGACCATATGCTGTGAGTGTTATGCCTGCAGCAGTACGCGTCTGGTCACTTTCCATTCACAACCGCGTTGCATACTTTTTGTCTGTATAGGAATTACTTTTTCTTGGCTCGGCGGTCGATGATGTTAACCACTGCACCACGGCCATCCCAATTGATCTGAGGTCGTATTAATAAATAAGGTGTGTGTATTGAATAAAAAGTAAGCAATTGTGATCCAGTGATCGAACTCTATTCGGGAACTAGTCATTTTCGTAACATTATTAAGGACAAGAACACTTAAGAACAACTGGGTAGACGACCAGTCCATATGTATTCATTTTATAAGAAAAGCGTAAAACCGTAACATGATTTGCAACTCATTCAGGGTTGTAATCTAACATTTTAGGGCTGATCCATTCAGGGATCTAGAGCAAACTATATCATGCATGAGTTCGTTGAGAGTGCTGGGATACGTACCTATCGACCCATTCGTCCACGCACAATAACATGCGGGGTTACTTTATTGATTAGCCTGTGGGTATGAACATCGCGTTATTCTCCTTTCACGTATAAGTGACAAGACTAACTCTATCCAGTGAGGAGTAAGCTCACGTTTGGAGCGGCTTCCCACCCTGATGGACGATACCGTCCTTTTCTTATGGTTGCTCATTAGTACAACTTCTCTCTTGTGCTTCCCTTGTTCTATCGTATGCAATCGTTTGTGAAGTCCACTATATCCGTCACGACAATTATAATGTCATTAGTCTTAGTCCTAGGACTTTAACATACAACGTAGCCCCCAGTATTGACCTCTGATCAATTCCGCCAATTATTTATTACTATATACCTTCGATATTACTATCATGGGTGTCGCATAAAAGAAATCCGTTCCCTAAATAGCCTAGAATAATTTTGATAAGGAGATGTGGAACCATCATCGATCGAAGAGAGGTTACTTAAGTTAAATGCACTTTTGTCGTCCAAAGTGTTTCTCAGAATGCCCACTCCATCAACTTCCCTAAAAAGCTTCTGCTTATGTTGTAGTTACTCTTTATATACCATCCAAGCTATCCGGAATCTATATTACTGGCTTAAGAGGTTTCCTGATATCTCAATCGCAGGCTTCTATCAGTAGCATCTATTCCAATTCGACCTTTATAATAAACGGAATAAAGAGATCAAGTCAAGATTGTTTAATTTTATTTCAGCGAATCGTTTTTTTTTTTCCAGTGTCCAACATGCTTATGGGCCGGTATCATATGTGTTCTCCTGGTCACTTATTTCCTTTAGGCATTAGGGTTAGGCGTTTCTTTTTCAATTAATCTGGAAATGTCATAAAAGTTCAAAAATGGTTCTGCTTTAATTTCAGTGGCTAACTTCAAGCTTTTGTTGTTATCTAATTCGATTGATTCGCCATCATCAATTAGTCGGCTTACTTCCCGAAACTTATTCTATGTAAGTTTTAGAGTAGCTATATTGGTTCTTGCTGGGGAAACAGTCTTAGCCTATCTTCAGCGTCAAAATAGGGTGCATTGGTGAGTATGCTCAATGGCCTATAAGTTTTGTCAAAATCATCAAGAGCTTATAGGACTTCTAAGAGGGTTTTACTTCGTCTATTGGTTCGGATGCTGCCCTAGTTAGTAGCTTCTTCTTCTTAGTGGGCGCTACAGTTCGGGGTGAACCTGAGCCTCAACTTACATGCCCCTCCAACTAGCACGATCTTTTGCTAGCCTTTTCCATTGCCGCACACCCAGTTGGCTGAGGTCCCCTTCCACCTGTGTGCGCCATCTTAAATGCGGCCGTCCTCTGCTTTTTCGTCCCTCGGGGTTGGATTCAAGGACTCTCCGGGCCGGAGCTGTGGTGTCCATTCACTCTACATGGCCCAGCCATCTTAGGCGTTGAATCCATAGACGCCTGACTAGACTCATGTCGCTGTACAGCCCGTAAAGTTCGTGGTTGAATCTTTTTCTCCATCCCCCGTCTGCGCTTATAGGCCCGAAAATCACGCGCAAAATCTTTCTCTCGTACCGACCAAGGGCCTCCTCATCCGCTTTTGATAGTGTCCATGCTTCTACGCCGTACAACAGGACCGGGATGATAGGGGTCTTATATAGAGTCAACTTTGTCGTTCGGGAGAGGGCTCTATTACTCAGTTGCCTCCTGAGCCCAAAGAAACAGCGATCGGCAAGACTGATTCTGCGTTTGATTTCGGAACTGATGTCGTTGTTCCAGATCACTTCGGAGCCAAGGTAGACGAAGTGCCTAACTACCTCGAACTTATATCTGCCAATAAAGACGTTCTGGCCAAGACGTCGGTGGTGAGCGTCCTTTTTTGATGACAGCATATATTTAGTATTGCCCTCGTTTACTGCCAAACCAATTTTCGCCGCCCCCATCTCTATACTCGCAAACGCCTCATTGACATCTCGCTATGATCTACCCATTATGTCAATATCGTCGGCGTATGCAAGGAGTTACGAGGATGTGAAATAGATTGTGCGTCTAGTATTGGCCAGTGATTTTTGCACAATCTTTTCCAATATGATGTTGAAGAAATCATACGACAGCGCATCGCCCTGCCTTAATCCTTTTTTTGACGGCAAAGCTATCGGTAAGGTGTTCACCGATTCGGATGGAGCAGCGAGCATTCTCTAAAGTCATCCTGCATAGTCTGACGAGCTTAGCAGGTGTCGTATGTCTCTAATTAGGTGTCGTATGTGGCTTTGAAGTCGACAAATAGGTGGTGAGTGTCGACTTGGAATTCAATGTTTTTTTCTAGAATCTGCCGTAGTGTGAAGATTTGGTGGACTTCCCTGGCCTGAATCCGCACTGATAAGGACCTATCAGCTTATTTACAAAAGGTTTCAGGCGTTCACACAAAACGGCAGAGAAGATTTTGTAGGCGATGTTAAATAGACTTAGTCCTCTGTAGTTGGCGCAATTAGAGGGGTCTCCTTTCTTGTGGATACGACGCTGAGACTCCATTCCTCCATTCCTCTGACCATTTCTTACAGATGAGATGAGATGAGATGAGATGCTGCTTTGAAGAGCTCAGCAGACAGTCCGTCTGCGCCAGCAACTTTATTCGACATGAGCTTCGATAAGGCAATCTTAACTTCGTCGATTTCAGGGGGACAGAATTCCCTGCAGTCTTCGTCGATTAGAAATGGATCATTCTGCCTGACAGCGGTATATTGACATCCTTATTTTCCGTGGGGGCGTGGACGTAGATCAAGCTGATGTTAAAAAATTTTACCTTGATACGGATTGTTATGAGGCGTTCGCTCACATGCCAAAAGCTTAGGACTTTTTGCCTTAGTCCTCCTCGAACAACAATTCCGCATCCAAACAATCGTTGAGTCGAATTTTTATTTCTCGGCGTCCCTCCTCGGCGGGGTACTGGCAAAACTCTCCTAGTATATGTACCTGCCATGAATAAGTGTCTCGACTCACGTCGTTCGGAGTCGGCATTAAACAACATGGGTGATTGAGAGAAGCTTGGCTCTGTTCCTTCATAGGCTGTAACCAAAAGAAGAAGTAACAGCCTCCATCAAAATAAAAAGGAGGGTAATGAGGTCTGGCTTACGTTGTACTTACATTGACATCCGTCGTATGTATTATGTATGTATATCCTAGCGGCGGCTACAAGTAAAGTGTGGTTCTAGGACCACATCCAAGAATTTAGCGAGACTTACTAACTTACTTACTTTGATGGCGCTACAGTTCGAGGTGAACCAGGGCCTCAACCAACAAGCCTCTCCAGCTGGCCCGATCTTTGCCCAGCCGCTTCCAGTGCTGCACGCCTAGTTGGTTGAGGTCCCTTTCCATCTGTGCGCGACACCTTAAACGCGGTCGTCCTCTGCTGCGTCGTCCCTCGGGGTTGGAGTCGAAGACTCTTCGGGCCGAAACGTTGATGTCCATTTGCTCTACATGGCCTAGCCATCTTAGACGTTGGATCCGAAGACGTCGAACCAGGCCGATTTCGCTGTGTAGCCCGTACAGTTCTTGGTTGAATCTCCTCCTCCACTCTCCGTTTACACAAACGGAACCAAAAATTGCACGCAGAATTTTCCTCTCGAAACGCCAAAGAACCTCTTCATCCGCTTTTGTTAACGTCCAAGACTCAGCGCCGTAAAGGAGGACCGGGATGATTAAGGTTTTGTAGAGGGATACCTTAGTTTTTCGAGAGAGGACTCTACTACTCAATTGCCTCTAGACCCCAAAGAAGCAGCAATTGGCAAGAGTTATTCTACGTTTTATCTCAGCGCTGGTATCGTTGCTGCTTGTCACTATCTCTCCCTCCTTTCATAGAGCTCGCGGGCAGCCCTCGTCCGTCGATGCAATGTGGCCATGTATGCATTCTGTTCCTCTACATGGGCCTGTCTGCATTCATCATCAAACCAGGGGTTTCCCGACGGTGGTGGCTCGAAACCGAGTATATCTGAGGCGGCCTCTCTAATGGCGTTTTGACAACGAATCCATTGCTGTTCTATGGTTTCTGCAGATTGTATCGGGACTTGAGAAAACTTGAGGGAGACTTGATCGTCGAAGTTCCTGGCGGTCTCCTGCGATTGCAGCTTTCCGACGTTAAATTTTGGTGTTCTTACTCGACTCCGTTGATTCCGAGAAATTCACATCCGTACCTTGGCTGCAACAAGGTAATGATCCGAGTCGATGTTGGCTCCTCGAAAGGTTCCGACATCTAGGATGCTGGAGGAGTGTCTGCCGTCGATCGCAATATGATCAATTTGGTTGGTTGTCGATTGATCAAAAGACCGCCAGGTCCCCTTATGGATGTTGAGGTGTGGGAATCGTGTACTTGCTACTATCAGATTATGTCCCGACATAAAGTCCACTAGCCTTAGTCTGTTTTCTGACGTGGTGTTGTGTAGGCTGTGCTTCCCAATGACCCGTTCAAAGATAGCTTCCTTACCCAGCTTCGCATTGAAATCTCCTAGAACGATTTTGGTGTCATAGCTGGGACATAGAAGTCACCTTTATGTCGGTCATCTTTCTCCTCTGTGGGGGCGTGGACACATAATAAACTTATATTACCGAGACTGGTCTTGATGCGGATAGTTATGAGGCGTTCGCTTACATATTGGAAGCTTAAGGCCTTTTTCCTGAGTCTGCCTCGAACAACAAATCCGCATCCGAATAAGCGTTATTTATTTTCTCTGTAGCAGTTTCCATAGTAGATATCAGTTTTTCATCCGTTTTTTGCCTGGCCCATCCCATCGCACTTCTTGGAGCGCGGTAATGTCTGCCTTATAGCAGTCCAAAGAGTTGACCAGTTGTCCGGCTGCACCTGGTCTATTGAGCGACCTAACGTTCCAGGTGCAGATCCGGAATTCGTTTCCTTATAGACGTTTACATGTTGACGACATGTAATCCGTCCGTATCCGAGGCTATTGGTTGTTTCTGAACAAGTTTTTGTTTTACGCGATAGGGATGTTAACCCTAAGCCCAACCCCCAACCTGGAGGGCCAGATTCCTCTTTCACCAGGAACAAGGGTCGTGTCGCTGCACACATTGGTTCACTACCTGGCGGGTGCCAGAATAGTTATCCAGGGGAGGCCACGCGGAGGCTGTGTGTCAACTTGGATTAAGAAGGGGCAGAGATCAAAGCTGGCGTTTGCCAAGTTAAACGCGATCAACTTCTTTGCTCTGTTTGCTCGCTCCCATCTCGAGACTATCCAGGAATAATTGTTGCTTTTTAGATTACTTTAACTTTCTTGAGCACTGATAATTTTGGAGCTTCACTTATTTTACCGAAGATCTTCCCTCAATCTTTGTTTGCTTCTTTACGAAGGTATAATTTACGAAGCGAGATCATCTGATTCCATCATGGCTGTCTATAAAATTGCGCTGCGACTATTACCAAGGCCGTAAAAACGATGACTCACTGCGTCATTCGGGTCAAAGTACTTATAATACGAAGTTCGTGAATCAGTTTATTGATACATACCTAGGTATATTGTATGATATTTCTTGTTCATCACTCGCCAATTCTGTAATAGAATGCCGATGGTGGATTTCGAGGATCTGCTCATGCAGCACTACTCTCGGCAAAACTACGCTAGCATCACCTAGCTCGGAGTCGAGTCGAAGTATGTTGCTCGTGAATATCTAAGTTTTCAAATAGCTCAACAAAATAATCAACGGAATTACATTACAAATAAAACCAAAAGACCAAAAACAGAGCAAAAAAAGAAGTTGAACGCATTCGATTAAAAAGTACATATGTACATCTTGCTATGTATTTATGTATGTACATATGTATGTACATAGGTATTCACATGTTAGTTAAAGTTCACTCAATAAACGTCTTCGGCTGTTCTTCGAAATAGACATGGCATCTCATGGTATCTCCACAACAAATGGGTAAGGTCTTGGCGGATTCGGTAAAACACTATTACATAATTCTCCATATGTAAGCAAAGCAACGTTTACACGTGACGTAGATGTAGTCTCCGTATCGTACTAAATCATACATATTTATATACATACATACATATATAAATAAGGTGTCAAAAATTAATATGACATACCCACCATTAGCACAAGGGCCCAAATCAGTTCGTAGATTAGGAATAGCAGAAAATAAAATTTGACCAGTTCGAAAATTAAAAAAAATATAAATCCGATAATGGCAGCAAATATATCCACTATCATGAAAGATTAATTTTGTATTTTTGATGAGAATTTTGTGTCCTTAAAAATGAAAAAGAAATAAGTAGATATGGAGCAAAAGTCACATTTCGGCACAAAGTTTATTGATTTAAGAGCTGCCAGATACTAGTGATTGAAATTGTAAATTAGGGTTTCTTTTTTAACTTTGATTTGATGACCTCTTCCATGAAGGAGGGATAAGGCTGTCATCCATGTTGCATCGTCCTCGAGGATATGTCCATTACCCTACCATGTGGCAAAATATTTTCACCTGTAACTGCTGGGATACATACATGAAGCCGAGTGGTTCTCTATGAAGTAACTCTAAAAAAAGAAAAATATTTCGAAAAGTCATCGCATGGGCTTAACTGTCAGTTCTAAAATATTTAATTAATCAAAAATCTCAACAGTAGCAGAGGCACACGCTTTAAAACCAGTAGACCAAATTCAAAATTAAAAAAAAAAAAAGAAAACCTATAAACCTTTCGCATTAAAATCTTTCATAACCAATGATCCAAGTTCTACTAAATAAGTGGTTGTGTTTTTCGTTTAACGTTCTAACTGTTGTTTTTTGGAAACTATTTAAGCTATCTGTTCTTCTATTTTTGGCAAGCGAATTATTTTCAGGAGTCCTATACTTGGTAAATAAGTGTTTACGCGTTGTTCTCAACATTGAAAATATTGTGTTTTCATCGCAAAAAAAATCAGTTCACTACGTTGATCTTAACAACAATGAAGCACTTAATGGGTTTTATCGAGCAGGAGCGGCCCCTGGCCTTATGGCCCATCCGCAAAAAATGAACTTACTTTCCGAGCATCCGGAATATGTGCAAAATTATGAAGAAAGCGATGAACCGTCGGCTGAGAGTTTCGAAATTTTAACAACGAATCTAAAAACGGGTATATAGACTTGAGTATGCAATATCACATTTTATGTACTTATGTAAAATTAATGATTCGTAGATGAGTATGTGCCTGGTGCTGCTTTGATAAGCCGATATGTAAATAGGAGAACAGTATCTTACAAATAATGTTCAAGTTAGCATAATAAACCTGATTACAAGTGCTGCTGCTCTGGGAATTCGAAAACGTTTTTTCTTTATTTGCATCTTGTTTAGTTCTCTTCTGGGACTTCCGTGCAACGTTATTCCTAAGACAATTTAAGTTGCTCTTTCGTTGTTGGTTTCAAGGATCATACAGAGCTTTGTTCTTTATCTGCAATACTTACTTACTTACTTAGGTGGCGCTACAGTCCGTGGTGAACCTGGGCCTCAACCAACAAGCGTCTCCAGCTGGTACGATCTTTGGCCAGCTGTTTCTAGCGCCGCACGCCCAGTTGGTTAAGGTCCCCTTCCACCTGTGTGCGCCACCGTTGATGCGGCCTTTCTCTGCCGCGCCTTCCTTCCGGGGTGGATTCGAAGACTTCGGGTCGGAGCTGTATTTTCCATGCGCTCTTGTATACGTAGACGTCGTACCAGGCCGATATCGCTATACACCCCGTGCAGTTCTTCGTTATATCTTCTCCTCCAAACACCGTTTGAACAAACGGCACCGTAGATAGTGCGCAGAATTTTCCTCTCGAAACGACCAAGAGCATTTTCTTCCGCATTTTTGAAGGTCCAAGCCTCTGCGCCGTAAAGGAGGACTGGGATGATTAAGGTCTTATATAGTGTCACCTTGGTTTTTCGAGAGAGGGCTCTACTTCTCAATTGCCTCTTGAGCCCAAAGAAACAGCGCTTGGCAAGAGTGATTCTGCGTTTTATCTCTGCGCTCGTGTTGTTGTCGCTAGTCATCAGTGAGCCAAGGGACCACTTCAAAGTTATATCCGCCCATGGTGACGTTCTGGCCAATACGTCGGTGTTGCCCGTCTCATTTAGATGAAAGCAGATATTTGGTTTTACCCTCATTAACCTTGAGACCCATCTTAGCCGCTTCTACCTCAATGCTTACAAAGGCTTAATTGACGTCGCGCTGTGTCCGTCCAATCACGTCAATGTCGTCGGCGTACGCAAGCAATTGCGTAGTCTTGAAATAAATCGTACCTCTTGTATTGGCCAGCGACTCTTGCACGATCCTTTCAAGCATGATGTTGAAAAAGTTGCAGGACACCTCACCTTGTCTAAATCCTTTTTTAACATCAAAGGTCTCGGTTTGCTCATTACCGACCTTAATGGAACAGCGAAAATTCTCCATTGTCATCCTGCACAGTCGGACGAGTTTGGCAGGGATGTTAAAAGTAGACATGGCCTTGTATAGCTCATCTCTATACACGCTGTCATATGCAGCCTTAAAATCGACCATGGTGGTGAGTGTCGATTTGGTATTTCAGGGTCTTCTCCAAGATCTGCCGTTGCGTAAATATTTGGTCTATTGTGGATTTACCTGGCCTGAAACCACACTGATAAGAGCCGATCAGGTTATCAACAAACCGTTTCAGGCGTTCACACAATACGGCAGAGAAGATCTTATATGCGATGTTAAGGAGACTTAGACTTATTCCCCTATAGTTGGCGCAGTTATAGGGGCCTCCTTTCTTATGGACCGGGCAAAGGATGCTGAGATTCCATTCGACCATACCTTGCAAATGAGATGGTGCATGCGCCTTACCAGCTCATCTCCAGCCGCCTTAAAAGCTCAGCAGACAGGCCGTCTGCGCCCGCGGCTTTATTAGACTTAAGATATCGCTATTTTGACTTCGTCTAGGTCGGATGGACTGAATTCTGTTACATCGTCGTCCATTACGTCGTCTGTTACATCGTCGCATCGACTGCGACTCTACTACCAGTTCTCCATTTTTATCCATGCAGGCCGCCGCTCTGGCTTTGATGCCATGGCATGTTCGTTTTACCTTATTGTAAAACTTACGGGCGTCATTCCTGCGGAAGCATCTCTCCATTTCCTCGATCTCACGCTTTCCGCGCTCCCTCTTCCTTCTTCTGAAAAGCGTGTGCTCCTCTCTTCTCTTCTGCTCATAGATTTCGCGAGCAGCTCTCGTCCGTCGTTGCAGCATGGCTTTATATGCCTCTTGTTTTGCTGCATGGGCTTGTTCGCATTGTTCATCGAACCAGGGGTTTCAAGTGGGTGGCAATTTGAAACCCAGTACCTCTGAGGCAGCGTCTCTGACGGCGCTCTGGCAATGCGCCCATTCCTGCTCAATTGTTTGTGCTGCTGTGGGCGGATTTTGAGAGAGCTTGGAGGAGACACGATCGGCAAAGATTCTGGCAGTCTCTTGCGATTGTAGCTTTCCGACGTCAAACTTACGTAGTCCTACTCGACTTCTAAGCATTCTTGATATCCTCATTCGTACCTTGGCTACAACAAGGTAGTGGTCCGAGTCGATGTTGGCCCCTCGGAAGGTTCGTACGTCGAAAATACAGGAGGAGTGTCTGGCGTCGATCGCAATGTGATCAATCTGGTTGGTGGTCGATTGATCAAAAGACCGCCAGGTACCTTTGTGGATGTTGAGATGGGGGAATCGCGTGCTTGCTACAAGGAGGTTTCGTCCCGCTAGGAAATCGATTAGCCTAAGTCCGTTGTCCGATGTTGTGCTATGGAGGCTATGCTTTCCTATGATCGACTCAAATATGTTCTCTTTGCTCAGTTTTGCATTAAAATCTCCTAGGACTATTTTTGTGTCGTAGCTGGGGCATTGGGCAATGGTCTGTCTAGGAGATCGTAGAATTCTTCTTTGAGTCGATCGTCCTTTCCTTCCGTTGGGGCGTGAGCGCATATTAAGCTAATGTTTCCAAATTCAGCTTTGATGTGGATTGTTATGAGGCGTTCGCTTATATCTCGGAAGCTTAAGACTTTTTTTCGAAGTTTTCCTCGAATAGCGAATCCGCACCCGAATAGGCGCTGTTTGTTCTCCTTGTAGCAGTTCCCGTAGTGGATGTCGCAGTTTTTAATCCGTCTTTTGCCTGGTCCATCCCATCGCACTTCTTGGAGTGCGGTTATGGCAGTTGAGGATTTGCTCCAATTGATCTTTAGCTACAATAGTCAAATTATATTGAGTTGACCTCATGACAATCCGTATCTTAGATGCTTTCGGGAACATAAGCTTAATATGGTACCATATCAATCTAGTTTCTCGTAAGAAAACCGATACAGGAATATCTTATAGTAATTCGTATCGTCCCAGAAGCTGTCAATGTGAGGCTGTGTAAGGAGACATGAGTTTTAAGACTTCGGATACTATGTTAATTAATCAGGAGTCGTCCAATTGATTATGGTGAGTTCGATGACATTCATGCCTCCCTTGCAAATAAAAAATCCATGTAAACCAAGAAATCAGGGATTAAGTCTAATAGGACCGCCGACATGACTCAGAAAATAGCGGGTGTAAGAGATCGCCGGGGCGTTTGCCGTTCAGGCCTCTGTCAAGCTTTCTCAAAACCTCGCGTAACTTGTACAAATCATACGAGTTGTGGCAATTAACATCCGGGAATTTAGTCAAAACTCGGGAACTGGCATCACTGCACCGTTCGTCAATATCTGTTTACAAAATAGCGTCCTTTCTTTCAGTGTCCATCCAAGGCTGAACACGACCAAGTTTTGTTTGTGTGTTGTGCGCCTTTTTCTTAAAAATAAGTGACTTACATTACAAGCAACGTGTTGTGATTAAATTCTTAGTGAAATCTGGTGAAAGACTCTCGAAAAACCTCCGGAAAAGCCGTTGAAAAAGAATTGTGAGTCAGTAAAAGACGATCCACGCGAAGAAGCTCTCGTGATCTCCAGTACCATGGCATCGTTAATCCTGAATATGTTTCTACCGACCAGACATTGAATAAATGACGAGGGACCAAGCGGGGGTCATCTTGGTGTTAACAAGACTGTAGAAAAGATCAAGAGACGTTTCTACTGGGTAGGATGCCATGAGTCGGCTACGCGTTTCATTCGCAGGTGTGAACAGTGTGCGAAGGCAAAGGGTCCAGTTAGGAAAACTCGAGGAAATATGCAGCAGTACAATGTTGGAGCACCATTCGAACGTATCGCAATGGACATCGCAGGCCCATTCCCAACGAGCAACGCTGGAAACAAATACGCGCTGGTGGTGATCGATTACTTCAGCAAGTGGCGTGAGGTGTTTTGCATCCCTAACCAGGAAGCCAAAACCATTTCGGATGCGTTCGTGAACAACTGGGTTGCGCGTTATGGAGTACCAATGGAACTGCACTCAGACCAAGGAAGGAACTTCGAATCGTCGGTGTTCAAGAACTCTGCGACATGCTAGGTATCAGAAAGACACGGACAACACCATTACACCCACAATCTGATGGCATGGTCGAAAGGTCCAACCGGACGATGGAGGAATACTTGAGAAAAGTCGTCGTCGGAGATCAGGAGGACTGGGATGAACATCTTCCCCTTTTCTTAATGGCGTACCGTTCAGCACAGCACAATTCAATGGCAACAACACCAGCTGAAGCCATTTTTGGATCTGATCTTCGACTTCCATCTGACTTGAAGTTCGGCGTGGTACTACCGACAACTAGCGGCAGGGAGGACTTCGTAACCGAAAAGAAGGAACAGCAGTTCATCCGGGAGCGACTGAACTTGGTCAGCGATAAAATGAAGGCGAGGTACGACTTAAGGGCGAACTCTTCTGGATTCGAGACAGGACAATTGGTATTGCTGTACAACCCACAACGAAAAAAAGTATTGTGCCCCAAATTGCAATCAGCCTGGGACGGACCATACGAGGTCATCAATAAGCTTAAAGACGTGGTGTACCGAATACAGCAGACGGGAAACAGGCGGGCGAAGTACAAGATTGTCCACGTAGAGAGGTTAGCGCCATATTACGGAGAAGGATCCAATCGCTTGCTCGAGGTCGAACAAGTTTAGGAGGAGGGCAGTGGTGCGGAGACACAAACCGACGGTTGAATTCGAATTTCGCTGTCGAAGTTCGAAAGCTCTGGTAAAGGGGAAATTGGAATGATCGAAACCTCCAACGGCGTAATGCCGAATGTCAGAGCATTCTAGAGATTTCCGAAGGGGAACTTCCGACGGCGAACATTCGAGAAGATGGACCGAGAGCTATATAAGCGCGAAAACTCGCCCTCGGCATTCATTCAGTTTGTGGTATTGAACAGCGTGTGACAAGTCAGTGTGATCAAACAGTGTGAAAATAAAAGCTCTCAATAAAGGTTTGTTTGTGCAATAAAGTTTAAAGTGGATAGTATTGGATAATAAAGAAAAGTGGTGAAGTGGTGAAAGAAATAAAAGTGTGTGTGTTTTTATTTCTTTCAATTTGAATAAAAAGGACAATTGTAGTTTATCGCAATCCAATGGTGCGAACCCTATTCGGTGTGGGATTGAATATTTCGTAACAATAGTTGTTCAGAAGATGGCAACACTAAGAGTTTGAACGCTGCTACCATGCTGTCAACACACTTGGCAGAGTTCTGACGGATGAACTGGCACTACTGGAACTGCCTGTCAATTGAAATAAAAAGGAAAACGTGGTTTTAAAGCAACGAAGTTTTTCTCGTCTTTTTCTTCTTTTACTTGTTTTTGCAACTTCTTTTAACAATAGTAATAATTAAACATGAAATTAAATGAGTGTTTTCATTTTTCCCACTGGGAAGTTAGTCGTGTAGGCCTTGCGGGTCGCACCTAGACCCTATTAGAAATAGGAAGTGCTTAATGAAAGACCATGTACATTTTTCAAAGTGAAGAAGTTGACAAAGAAATCACTAATCAAGCAGTTCGTTTTGCTAGAAAACAAACATTACTGCGGAGTTGTTTTTCAATAAACAAAAGAAACAGATCTAGTAGTTACATTTGGCTGACAGTCGTGCTGGTGGTCAGAGATTAGTAAATTCGTAATTGTTCATAATCCTGTATCCAGTTGAGTTTCTGTATCAAATGATAAGAAAAACGATGGCAGATGTGGATGTGAAAACTGGTATTAAGCTCATCTTAAAGAGGATTGAAGAAACCTATGCCAACAGGCCAAAGGTGCGTTGAAATTACAATAATTCTGCTTTGTTCTCCTTCTCTGATGAGACAAACTGTAGGAAATCACATCACCTAAGCCTTTGTTGGTTGCTGTTAGTAAGACGAAGCCGATTGAGATGGTTATTGATGCGTACTCCGCCGGCCAAAGGCATTTCGGTGAGAACTACGTTCAAGAATTAGTGGAGAAAGGCTCCGATTCGACACTGATGAGTCAATGTCCTGACATTGCATGGCACTTTATAGGACATTTGCAGGGCAACAAAATAAATAAGGTAATCTAATTTAAAATAAGCATAATGGGCGGTAAATTTATTTCGTTTTCAGGTGATCAATGTTCCAAACTTGTACATGATTGAGACGGTAGATAGCCAGCGGCTGGCTGATTTGTTGAACTCCGCTTGGGAGAAAATACAAAAACTAAACAAACAACCGCTGCGCGTGCTCGTCCAAGTAAATACGAGCGGAGAACAGGGTAAAGTAGCTTGATCTCTAATTACTATGGTTGAATAACAAGGCAAGTAAACAGGCATGATTTTAATCGCACGCGTATTTCTGAAATTCACTTTTCTGATAAGTATGTAGATAAGTCTAACAATTCGTTATCGCTAATAACGAATCATCATCATACTCCATTGATTCTGTCTGGTTTAGAATATTTAACATGCTTGTTAACAGGCTGTTTGAAAATTGCTCCAATATCGTAAATTGGTTACTTACTTTTCAGGCCAGCGATCCATGGAGGATCTGAGCCTGAGCTATAGCTGCCTTCCATCCTTGACGGTCCTGGGCACGCTGCTTCCAGTTACCAAGACCAAGATGTCTTACATCCGCGATTACTTGATCTTTATACCGGAGGTTCGGTTTTCCTCTTCTTCTCGAACCAGGAGGCTCGGAGTCGAAGACCCTCTTAGCTGGAGCGTTGATGTTCATGCGCTCGATGTGGCCGAGCCAGTGTAGTCGACGGATCTTTACCCTCCGGGCTACACCCACATCTTTGTACAGCTCGTAGAGTTCGCGGTTGTGTCTTCTTCTCCATTCACCTTCCTCCCAAACAGGAGCATATATCCGGCGCAGAATTTTTCTTTCGAAAGAACCCAAAATCAGCTCCACTGTCCTGCTTATCGTCCAGGTTTCGGCTCCGTACAGCAAGACTGGCAGTATGAGCGTTTTGTAAAGCATGACTTTGGTCTTTCGAGTGAGGAGTTCTGATCCCAGTTGTTTGGACAAGCCGAAGTAGCAGCAGTTGCCAAGGGCGATTCTATGCGGGATCTCCACTGTAGTGTCTTTTGTAGAATTTACGTTTGCCCCGTGGTAAACACACTTCTTAACTACCTCGAAATTGTAGCTGTCAATTGTTATATTTTGTCCCAGGTGGTGAGCGACGGATTGGTTTTTGCTTGACAGCATGTATGTACTTCGTCTTGTCCTCATTGACCTTATGAACAACCTGTTTCGCCTGTTCTTCAATCGCCGTAAATGCTTCCACAATGCCACGGCGAGAACACGCGATGATATCGATATCATCCGCGTATCCTAGCAGTTCGATGGACTTGTGTCTTCCCTGTTTGCGCCTGCCCGTCGCACAATCTGCTCCAGCACCAGGTTGAAGAAGTCACATGACAACGCATCTCCTTGCCAAAATCCGGTGCATGCCTCAAACGGTTCCGAAGTCCTAGAACTTAGTTGCACGGTGCATCGCGTATTTTTGAGCGTGGCGCGACACAATTGGATCAGTTTTCCCGGGATCCCGAATTTGGCCATCACACCAAACAGTCCTTCACGATGAATGCTGTCATATGCGGCTTTGAAATCGATGAAAAGATGGTGTGTATCGATTTGAAACTCCTGGTCTTTTCCAGGATTTGTCGAAGTGTGAAAATTTGGTCTATAGTCGATTTGCCGGGCCGGAAGCCGCACTGGTAGCTGCCGATTAGTGCGGTGCAAAATGGCTTTAGACGTTCACACAGTACGCTGAACAAGATCTTGTATGCGACATTGAGCAGAGATATACCTCTATAGTTCTTGCAAGAGGTAGGATCGCCTTTTTTTGGATGGGGTAAATAGAGCTGGTATTCCAGTCGTCGGGCATGCTTTCATCTTCCCAAATTCTGCAGATGATCTTGTGCTTGAAAGCCATCTGAGCCTGCGGCCTTGTTATTCTTCAGCTTCTGAATAACTGTGCCGACTTCTTCGATGCTGGGTGGGAGGACTACTTCAGCGGCTGGAGTTGGGATTTCCTCGGTCCCTACCACTTTCTCTTGGTCATGCTCGTTAAGCATGCTGCTTAAATAGATCCACTATTCCCTGCGGGTCGGTGACAAGATTACCCTCGCAGTTTCGAAGAGCCTGGGTGACCTTTTTGAAGCCTCCTGCAAGGCCTTTGGCTTTCTTGTAAAAGGCTCGTGTTTTATGCTTATCCCTAGACTCCTCGATATCATTGAGCTGGGAGGCTGCGAAGATTCTTTTCTTTTGTCGCAGTAGTTTTTTCTCCTCCCTTCTTCTGGCTCGGTACTCTTCTTGCGCTGCCCTGGTTTTCCTCTGCAGCGGCTTTTGGTACGCCTCGTCGGTTCCTGCCCTTTTCTGCTCACACCCGCCATCATACCACGGGTTTCTTGTCGGGGGTTATAGGTACCCTAAGGTGGTTTCGGCTGCTTCCTGAATGGTTGAGCGGCAATGCAGCCACATATTATTGGCATTTGTGTTCGACGTAGGCATACCGTAGAGTCTTTCGCTCAGCTGATCCCTGTAGACTCTGGCAACCTGCGGTGTGCTCAGGCGCCCAATGTCGAACCTCCTCCTGATGGGCTGTTGCAGCTTTCTGACATTGGACAGTCGAGCTCTGAATACAGACAAAAAGTATGCAACGTAGTTGTGAATGAAAAGTGACCAGACGTACTGCTGCAGGCATAACACTCACAGTATATGGTCAACTGAAATTCATCCTCTGCGTATGCAATACTAAAGTGCTTGAACGAATTACTACGGACTATAACCAACGCGGAATTTGGTCGGCTCTCATTCTATCTAGGACAACCACCCTTGAGAGTAGTGAACGAACATCAACGACTCAAACCACTGCACTCCGTTCAGGTTGTGTGTGTAAACACATCATAAGAGAATATAAAAACTCTTGAACCTGCGTGAGTCTCTAAAAACAAAAAAAAAAAAAAAACACCCGAAGGAAGGTATGTTGAAATTTTCGCTGAGTTAAATCAATTAACTCAACTTGTGAATGAGTCATCACGTAGCCCCGATGTTGCTGGTCATACCGTCAACACACTGGACTTGTTTCTTACCTCTCAGCCTGACAAATACACGATCGATGTATTGGAACACATAGGCTCGTCTGACCACTGCATGATATCAGCAAAATTCTCGAACTCCCACCATCCAGTTAAAGAAAAAGCTCCTAAGAGAACACTATGGCTATACGAGAAAGCCAACTGGTGCGGCCTTAACAACTTCTTTCAGATCTTTGGTCGTTGTGCTTCCTCGAAAACGACGTGGACGCCGCAACTGATATTATCGTAAACATTATCCGAATCGGCATGGCAAATTTTATTCCCAGCAAGATTAAAAGCACCAGGCCTAAGGATAATACGTGGCTTGACTTGAGCTGCAGAGAGGCTATTAGGCTCAGGGAGCTAAGTGTACAAGGCAAACAGTTCTGAGGAAAACCGAAAAAAGTACATAGTAGCCAGAAATGACTGCAACACCCACATTCGACGGGTTAAATCCCAATCCGACCAAAAATGAAGGCGTAAAATCCTTCAATGTCCCAAAGGTAGCAAAAGTTTCTGGTCGTTTGTAAAAAACGTAAAAAACTCAACTAAGTCGTCTATACCGACGCTCATCCACAATGACATTCCACCTTTCACCCCCTTAGACAACGCTAACCTACTTGCTGCTCATTTCGCAACCAGTTCTCGGCCGCCAGCTTGTACTTTATCTCCGCCTGTACTAGAGTGCGTCAATTCCACCATGGGACCGATCCACTTCCGCACTCGTACAGTCGCAAGGGTTCTTAAGGACATCGACATACACAAATCCGCTGGTCCAGATGGTATTGCCCCAATAGTTCTGAAGAGGTGTTCTTCTACGCTGGCAAAACCACTGCATAAGCTTTTTCACCTTTCCTACACCTCTGGGCTCTTTCCGAGTAGGTGGAATACAGCATTTGTCCAGCCTATACCCAAAAAAGGCGAATCATCTTCTCCCTCCAACTACCGAACCATTGCACTAACGTCCTTTCTTTCCAAGGTCATGGAAACGTTGATTAACCGTCAGCTTATGAAATATCTTGAATCACGGAAACTCCTCAATGACCGCCAATACGGTTTTCGCAGCAACAGATCCACTGGTGATTTGATGGCATATCTCGCTGAAAAGTGGAATCACTCGCTTCACCAAGCAGGTAAAAGCAAAATTGTTGCACTGGATATTTCGAAAACATTTGACAGGGTTTGGCATTTTCGCCGAAAATGCGTGCTTTTGGGATCGATAAGTCTCTTCTTCAATGGATTAGAATCCACCTTTCGAATCGTTCAAATCAAGTTGTTTTGGACGGATTCAAGTCTGATACTCACTTTGTAAATGCTTGTGTTCCCCAGGGCTCTGTTTTGTCTCCGACACTCTTTCTTATTTTTATAAATGATCTCTTGTCTGTTACTTCTAATCCAATTCACTCCTTCGCTGACGACAGTACCCTCAGCTTCTCATATTCGTTCACCAGTTAACGACCCTGCACTTCGGTTGTAGATAGTGAGCGGCAGCGTATGTTAAGCTCATTAAATTCCGATATCGACAGCATCATCCATTGGGGTAAAAACAATAGAGTTGAATTTAATGCATCCAAGACGCAATGCCATTATCCATGAATGGCACTTGCATCTTAGAAACTGAAAAACTTTCCATCCTGGGTATGAGTGTTGCTCACAATCTTAATTGGAACGACCATATGTATATTCAGTGTCGCCAAGAATGCTGCGAAATGCCTAGACTTCTTATAGAGATGCAAGAAATATTTCTCACCCTTAGATCTGGCTACAATCTATAAGGCGTTCATTCGCCCCAAATTAGAGTTTAACGCTCATGTCTGGTCCGGTGCTTCCAAGACCTCATTGCACCTACTAGACAGAATGCAAAAACGAGCCATAAAACTGATAGGGGACTCCAGCATTACTAAAACATTAGACTCGCTGGAACACCGCAGGAATGTTACCTGCCTATCCCTGTTTTATCGTTCTTCTTCTTTGGTGGCGTTACAGCCCATGAAGGACCAGAGCCAAGCTTCCCTTCAACTACCCATGTTGTGTGTGATTCTAGGCAAGTTATACTACGGGGGGTTTTGCCAGTACCCCGTCGAGGAGGGACGCCACGAAATAAACATTCGATGGCGTTGGTGTTATCGGGATCCGAACTCGCTTATCGTGCGTCAGAGTCCAACACACAAACTACTGCGCCACGGCGCCCTCGTTACTCGTTACAGTACCTCGTTACTGTTTTATCGTTACTACCACCAAAAACTTCTTACTTACTTACTTACTTATCAGGCCTGCGATCCATGGAGGATCTGAGCCTGAGCTATAGCTGCCTTCCATCCTTGACGGTCCCGGGCACGCTGCTTCCAGTTGTCAAGACCAAGATGTCTTACATCCGCGATTACTTGGTCTTTATACCGGAGGTTCGGTCTTCCTCTTCTTCTCGAACCAGGAGGCTCGGAGTCGAAGACCCTCTTAGCTGGAGCGTTGATGTCCATGCGCTCGATGTGGCCGAGCCAGTGCAGTCGACGGGTCCTTGCCTTCCGGACTACATCCACATCTTGGTACAGCTCGTAGAGTTCGCGGTTGTGTCTTCTTCTCCATTCACCTTCCTCACAGACAGGACCAAATATCCGGCTCAGAATTTTTCTTTCGAAAGAACCCAAAATCAGCTCCGCTGTCCTGCTTATCGTCCAGCTTTCGGCTCCGTACAGCAAGACTGGCAGAATGAGCGTTTTGTAAAGCATGACTTTGGTCTTTCGAGTGAGGAGTTTTGACCCCAGTTGTTTGGACAAGCCGAAGTAGCAGCGGTTGCCAAGGGCGATTCTACGCCGGATCTCCACTGTGTTGTCATTTGTGGAGTTTACGTTTGCCCCGAGGTAGACAAACTCCTTAACTACCTCGAAATTGTAGCTGTCAATTGTTATGTTTTGTCCCAGGTGGTGAGCGACGGATTGGTTTTTGCTTGACAGCATGTATTTCGTTTTGTCCTCATTGATCTTAAGACCAATTCGTTTCGCCTGTTCTTCAATCGCCGTGAATGCTTCCACAATGCCACGGCGAGAACACGCGATGATGTCGATATCATCCGCGTATCCTAGCAGCTGGATGGACTTGTAAAAGATAGTGCCTTCCCTGTTGACGCCTGCCCGTCGCACTATCTGCTCCAGCACCAGGTTGAAGAAGTCACATGACAGCGCATCTCCTTGCCGAAATCCGGTGCATGTTTCGAATGGTTCCGAGGTCCTAGAACCGAGTTGCACGGTGCATCGCGTGTTTTTTAGCGTGGCGCGACACAACTGGATCAGTTTTACCGGGATCCCGAATTCGGCCATCGCCCCAAACAGTGCTTCACGATGAATGCTGTCGTATGCGGCTTTGAAATCGATGAAAAGATGGTGTGTATCGATTTGAAACTCGTTGGTCTTTTCCAGGATCTGTCGAAGTGTGAAAATTTGGTCTATAGTTGATTTGCCGGGCCGGAAGCCGCACTGGTAGCTGCCGATTAGTGCGGTGCAAAATGGTTTTAGACGTTCACACAATACGCTGGACAGGATCTTGTATGCGACATTGAGCAGGGATATACCTCTATAGTTCTTGCAAGAGGTAGGATCGCCTTTTTTGTGGATGGGGCATATAGAGCTGGTATTCCAGTCGTCGGGCATGCTCTCATCTTCCCAAATTCTGCAGATGATCTGGTGCATGCTCCCTACCAGAACATCGCCGCCAGCCTTGAAGAGCTCTGATGGCAAGCCATCTGAGCCTGCGGCCTTGTTGT
Source organism: Eumerus sabulonum (assembly GCA_951905685.1). Taxonomy (NCBI): domain Eukaryota; kingdom Metazoa; phylum Arthropoda; class Insecta; order Diptera; family Syrphidae; genus Eumerus; species Eumerus sabulonum. Next base: position 162,506,749 of record OX645060.1, on the reverse strand, counting down.
TCTTCAGCTTCTGAATAGCTGTGCCGACTTCTTCTATGCTGGGTGGGAGGACTACTTCAGCGGCTGGAGTTGGGATTTCCTCGGTCCCTACCACTCTCTCTTGGTCATGCTTGTTAAGCAGCTGCTGGAAATGCTGCTTAAATACATCCACTATTCCCTGCGGGTCGATGACAAGATTACTCTCGCAGTTTCGAAGAGCCTGGGTGCCCTTTTTGAAGCCTCCTGCAAGGCCTTTGACTTTTTTGTAAAAGGCTCGTGTTTTATGCTTATCCCTAGACTCCTCGATATCCTTGAGCTGGGAGGCTGCGAAGATTCTTTTCTTTTGTCTTAGTAGTTTTTTCTCCTCCCTTCTTCTGGCTCGGTACTCTTTTTGCGCTGCCCTGGTTTTCCTCTGCAGCGGCTTTTGCTACGCCTCTTCGGTTCCTGCCCTTTTCTGCTCACACCCGCCATCATACCACGGGTTTCTTGTCGGGGGTGATAGGTACCCTAAGGTGGTTAGGGCTGCTTCCTGAATGGTTGAGCGGCAATGCAGCCACATATTATTGGCATTTGTGTTCGACGTAAGCATACCGTAGAGTCTTTCGCTCAGCTGATCCCTGTAGACTCTGGCAACCTGCGGTGTGCTCAGGCGCCCAATGTCGAACCTCCTCCTGATGGGCTGGTGCAGCTTTCTGACATTGGACAGTCGAGCTCTGAATCTTGCCGCTACGAAGAAGTGGATAGAGTCGACATTTACCCCTCTGAATGTTCGCACATCCAGGATGTTTGACGAGTGCCTTGCGTCAATGAGCACATGGTCGATTTGGTTGGCGGTTCGACCGTCCGGAGATCACCAGGTTGCTGTTTGGATTCGCTTACGAGGGAATCTTGTGCTACTTGTCACCGCATTACGAGCTGTCGCAAAGTCCGTGAGTCGGAAGCCGTTATCTGTTGTTGTATCGTGGAGGCTGTGCTTTCCGATCACTCCGCCAAGGGTGTTTTCCTTACCGATTTTGGCGTTGAAGTCCCCGAGCACGATTTTTACATCGTACTCCGGACAAGCTCCGTAGGCGTTGTCCAGGAGGTCATAGAAGTCCTCCTTGATAGTGTCTTCAGCCTCGTCGGTAGGGGCGTGTGCACATATAAGGCTGATGTTATAAAATCTGCCTCTGATGCGGATCACAGCCAGGCGATCACTTATGGGTTTAAAGTCGATGACCTTCGACCTTAACCGCTTTCCCACGACAAATCCGCATCCCAGTAAGTGCAACCTTTTGTGACAGCTGTAATAAATGTCGCAATTTTTTTCCCTCATCATACCGTTTCCTATCCAGCGCATTTCCTGGACCGCAGTAATATCCGCCTTGTACTGAGTGATGATTCTTTCTAGTTTATGAGCAGCTCCGGGAGTGTACAGGGTTCTGACATTCCAGGAGCATACTCGCAAATCGTGCTACTTTTTCGTGCGTTGTCGTCGTCGAGTATCCGTCCGTGTATCCGAGGCATCTTGCTCATTCATAACCTTATGTTTTTTTACGTGGCGGATTGTTAGCCCGCCGCACAACCGCCATTCTGGTCGGGGTTTTGTCGCTGCATACGTTTGTCCACCTCCCGACGGTTGTTTAAGAGGCTATTCAGTGGGCGCCGCGAGGAGGCCGTATGTCAACTTGACCCGGACATTTAAGCAGGGATCGTTGCTGGCATCTCGCCAGGTTGAGAGCGATCAACAACTTTACCCCGTATGTCCGAGCCCATGCCCTCGTAAATTGGTTAATCTCTTTTAATGAATGTATTTATGTGGATGTCATTTTGTTCTCCAGGTTTAGCTTGCAAATTACTGACATTGAATCACTTATTTACCCTTCGATTGCAGTCCTAGACTCTTTCGGATTTTTAGACGAATTCATATCTAATGTGCATACTACTCTCTATGTGAGTGGTGCGTTTAGGCCCCGTCCTGTCTGTAGTAGAATTTTTGTTACGCTTTATATACTTTTCTACAACATCGCTCCAATTTGAGTTGGTATACAACGACCAAAAACTATAATTAATCGAATTGTCTTAAATACATTCCTGTCTCAGGGTCAGGGATGGCAACTTCTGCTGGCCTACTTCTCCTTCTCGTCCATGTTGCACCATCAGAATGCTTTAGAATTAAGACGCGGACTAGCAGCATGTTTACAGAGTGTAAGCGCGCACTCAAGATTTAACATCTTCCTATGCCGACGATACAGTTCCGGCTGAAGGTAAGGAGGAAGAAAAATAGTTGAGGAAACGGTGGACTCGATGGCTCTCAAATGGCTGCATATTGAACTGAATGCGAAGACATTTTTGTGGAAGACGTAATAGTTCAGGGAAATGTGAAATGCACATATACATATGATATTCCAGCGAATCTAATGATTTGAACTGAAACTGAAAAGGAGCTTCAGTGATGTAGAGCTTCCTCTTCGCAACATGCAACACAGGTAGGGGGTTCACTGATGCATGCGGAGGTGCTTGGCAAGTGTAGTGGCCCGTAATGGCGCCAAGGACAAGAAGAATGCTGCTTACTTGCAAACATCAGGGCGCGCATATGCCCTGTATATTCCCTCCATCTGTGATCATGTGTGGAAGCAGGTAGATCCAAGGCGGGTTCGGGTCCTGAAAAACTCTCCTTTGTGCCAATTCTAGCGAGTTCATCAGATGTCTCAATTCCTGGGATCCCAGAATAACCTGGGACATGAACAAGTCTTACACACCCCTGATAAATATGTCAAGGGCTGGAAGGTTCGTCATAGCATCTAGAGCAGCGCCCAGGGTGCTGGGAAAAGCCCCTGTGCAGCTGAGACAAATCGTTCTCTGGAGTTTGGTGAAAGAGGCTACAACGTGTTTGCTTTTATCAGACAACCGATGCTTATGAGATTATCGGCCTTATCATTGCTGTGTTGGTCCAGAGGTCTTTTGCCGGCGATAAACTCCATGTTTTGCCAAAGGCACCTTTACTTATCAGAACGTCGACAGCGTTTTGGTGGTTTTTGACTGAACATGCTTTAACCAAAGCAGCTTAGGTTATTTAGATTCCTTTGATATCGGGATGGGAATGCCTTTTAGCACCAGCTGTTTCATGCCAGTATTTGTCCTCCTTCTAGTGAAGAGAACAACATCGGTCTTGAGAGGATTAACTGACAGCCCATCTCGTGCAAAAATCGTAAAGTAGTGAACGAATACGTGAAACTGAGTGTACTGTCGTAAATATGGAGTGGATTGGATTAAAAGTGACAGGCAAGAGGTAATTTATAAAGATAAGAAAGATTGTCGGACAAAATATAGATCCCTGAAGAACACCATTGTTTAAAATGTGGATGCCAGACTTAGATGCGTCCAAAACAACTTGGATTGAAGGATTCGAAGTTTCTAATCCATTCCAGACTTCTTCGATCCCAAAAGCACGCTTTTCCAACAAAAGGTCTTTGCACCAAACCCTGCCAAATGCTTTCAAAATATCCAGTGCAGCTATTTTGCTTTTACTTGTTGAAGCGAGGGATTCAACTTTTTAGTAAAAATGCCATCAAGTCACCAGTGGATCTGTTGCAACGGAAATCATACTGTCGTTTATTGAGGAGTATCCGTGATCCAAGGTTTTTTAATAACTGACGGTTGATCAGTGTTTCCATGACCTTTACGAGAAGGAACGTTAGTGTTATTGGGTCGGTGGTTGCTGTTTACCACCCATCAGGATAGGAAAGATGAAAAGCTTACGCAGTGGTTTAGGAATGCCGGATTTATTTATATCGAGATCCTTGAGAACCACTGTAACTGTACAAGTACGAACGTAGATTTGTCTCATGGTGGAATTGACGCGCAAAGGACTAACAAAGGCCTCGTAGGGGTAGCATATATCTGACGAATGCTGGCCTGCTAAAAAGCGAGAAGAGCCACCGCAGTCGAACATCTTGCGGCACTGTTAGTAAGTCCTATCCCCACCTGCTCGTGGTGCCATCTGGAGATTTCCTTTGGAAATTGCAGACGGGGAAGGGCGAATGGCGAGCCTCCTGCGCCAAAAAACAGGATTAGTCGGTTGGGCTACGGCCTAGTAAGCCGTAACCGTAAAAAAAAGCACAAACTCCGAAACAACCACAAGCCTCGGATATAACGGACCGGATTTATGTTGACGACCCTTGCAAAAAACGAAAAAAGGACAATGATCTTCGGCTTTGTACGTGTAATGTTAGGTCCCTAAACAGGCCACGAGCAGCCGAACAACTTGCGGATGCCCTAGACCGTTATAAAGCGGACGTCACCGCCATCCAGGAAATGCGATGGAATGGACCGGGTATAAAGCGGATGAAAAACTGCGATATATACTACGGCGACTGCTATAGGGAGAGAGGGCAACGATTGTTTGGATGCGGATTTGTTGTTCGAGGTGGACTAAGGCAAAAAGTCCTAAGCTTTCGGCATGTGAGCGAACGCCTCATTACAATCCGTATCAAGGCTGAATTTTTCAACAGCCTGGTCTGCGTCCACGCCCCCACGGAAGACAAGGATAACTCCGCCAAAGATGAGTTCTACGATCTCCTAGACAGAACGTATGCCCAATGTCCCAACTATGACATCAAAATTGTACTAGGAGACTTCAATGCTAAGCTGGGCAAGGAAAGCATCTTTGAACGAGTCATCGGCAAACATAGCCTACACGACAAAACATCCGATAACGGACACAGGCTGATTGATGTTGCTACGGGGCGAAATCTCCTTCTAGTCAGTACGCGCTTTCCGCACCTCGATATACGCAAAGGCACCTGGCGGTATTTTGATCAATCGACTACCAACCAGATTGATTACATCGCGATCGACGTCAGACACTCCTCCACTATTCTTGATGTTCGAACTTTCCGAGGGGCTAACATCGACTCGAACCACTATCTTGTAGTAGCCAAGATGCGCTTACGGATATCACGAACGCAACGGAGTAGAGTAAGAATACAAAGTTATGACGTCGGAAAGCTACTATCGCCAGAAACCGCTCGTGCTTTTACCGATCGCGTCTCCCTTAAGCTCTCCAATACGCCTCAATCCTCCACGCTATCAATAGAACAGCAGTGGAGCCTTTGCAAACAAGCCCTGAAAAGCTCTGCATCCGAAGTTTTGCGTTTCAAGGCTCCACCACGAAGAAACACCAAGTTCGATGACGAGTGCAAGAGGATTCACACAGCGAAGAAGGATGCATATAAGGCCTCGCTGCATAAAAGAACAAGAGCAGCTCGTGAGCTCTACGAGTTAAAAAGAAGGGAGGAGCACAAGCTTCTTAGAAGAAAGAAGAAAGAGCGCGAGAAGCGCGCGATTAAGGATTTGGAGAGGTGTTACTGCAGGCGTGACGTTCGAAAGTTTTATCAGCAGATAAAGCGAACATGCCAAGGTTATAAAGCCAGAACGGAAGCCTGCAGGGATTAGAACGGACACCTAGTAGTAGAACCGCAGTCGATGCTGAGAATATGGAAAAACCACTTCTGCAGACTGTATAACAGCGATGTTAGTCAATATACCGCTGTCAGGCAGAATGATCCATTTCTAATCGACGAAGACCGGAGAGAATTCTGTCCCCCTGACCTCGACGAAGTTAAAATTGCCATATCAAAGCTCAAGTCAAATAAAGCTGATGGCGCAGAGCTGAGCTCTTCAAGGCAGCTGGGGATGATCTGGTTGGGAGTATGCACCAGCTCATCCGTAAGATATGGCTAGAGGAAAGCATGCCCGAGGAATGGAGTCTCAGCATCGTATGCCCGATCCACAAGAAAGGAGACCCCTCTGATTGTCTCCTTAACATCGCCTACAAAATCTTCTCTGCCATTTTGTGTGAACGCCTGAAGCCTTTTGTAAATAAGCTGATAGGTCCTTATCAGTGCGGATTCAGGCCAGGGAAGTCCACCATCGACCAAATCTTCATACTACGGCAGATCCTGGGGAAAAACCAATGAATTTCAAGTCGACACTCACCACCTATTTATCGACTTCAAAGCCGCATACGACAGCGTAATTAGAGACGAGCTATACAACGCTATGTCTACCTTTAACATACCTGCTTAACTTGTCAGACTATGCAGGATGACTTTGGAGAATGCTCGCTCCTCCATCCGAATCGGTGAACACCTTACCGATAGTTTTGATGTCAAAAAAGGATTTAGGCAGGGCGATGCGCTGTCGTGTGATTTCTTCAACATCATATTGGAAATGATTGTGCAAAAATCACTGGCTAATACAAGAGGCACAATCTATTTCAAATCAACGCCGACGATATTGACATTATAGGTAGATCACAGCGAGATGTCAATGAGCCGTTTGCCAGTATTGAGATGGAGGCGGCGAAAATTGGTTTGGCGGTAAACGAGGGCAAAACTAAATATATGCTGTCATCAAAAAAGGACGCTCACCACCGACGTTTTGGCCAGAACGTTTGTATTGGTAGATATAAGTTCGAGGTAGTTAAGGACTTCGTCTACCTTGGCTCCGCAGTGGTCTGGAACAACGACATCAGTTCCGAAATCAAACGCAGAATCACTCTTGCCAATCGCTGTTTCTTTGGGCTCAGGAGGCAACTGAGTAATAGAGCCCTTTCCCGAACGACAAAGTTGACTCTGTATAAGATCCTTATCATCCCGGTCCTGTTGTACGGCGCAGAAGCATGGACACTATCAAAAGCGGATGAGGAGGCCCTTGGTCGGTTCGAGAGAAAGATTTTTCGCGTGATTTTGGGGAATGTAGGAAAAGATTTAACCACGAACATTACGGGCTGTACAGCGACATGAGTCTAGTCAGGCGTCTACGGATTCAACGCCTAAGATGGCTGGGCCATGTAGAGCGAATGGACACCACAACTCCAGCCCGGAGAATCTTTGAATCAAACCCCGAGGGACGAAGAAGCAGAGGACGGCCGCACTTAAGATGGCGCACACAGGCGGAAGGGGACCTCAGCCAACCGGGTGTGCGGCAATGGAAAAGGCTAGCAAAAGATCGTGCAAGTTGGAGGGGCATGTTGGTTGAGGCCCAGGTTCACCCTGAACTGTAGTGCGCACTACAGCGCCCACTGACGCGCTCTACTGCAGGCGGAGACAAGATGTAAGCTGGGAGCTGCGAAGTGAATAGCGAGAAGTTTAGCTTTGGCTAAAGGTGTGAGAGCTGGAATATTGTAGTGGACAAGTGTTAGTATAGACGACAGGGACGAGTTTTTAATGTTTTTGACAAATGACCACACACTTTTGCTACCTTTGGGACATTGGAGGATTTTGTGCCTCAGTTTTCGTTCGGATTTGAAATTTGGCTCATCGGATGTGGACATTGCAGTCATTTCTGCCTCGTATACACTTTTCGGTTTTCCTGAGAATTGCTTGCCTTATACATGTTTGTTACTTGTGTGGCGTTACAGCCCTTGGATGGCCAGAGCCATGCTTCTCTCAACCACCCATGTTGTGTGCGTTTTACTTTTTACACAGGTGGATCTTTGGATGGCGTTAACACGAGTCATTTTAATTGTAATGCCGTCTGCCATAATACGAGTAATAGTAGTTTAGTTTACATTAATAATAGTACAAATATGTATTTTTGAAGTCTCAGAAAATAGAATTCTTTCCTATAATGTTGCAGGATGAAGTAATAAGGATATATTTTTGGATTTTTACAAATCTCTACTAATATTACAAATGTGAAAATGTGTGTGTCTGTTTGTCCGTCTTTCACGGCAAAACGGAGCGACGAATTGACGTGATTTTTTAAGTGAAGATAGTTGAAGGAATGGAGAGTGACGTAGGCTACTTTTTGTTTCTTTCTAGCCCCCGTTAAGTTTGTATGCAGCAAAAAAAAAAATCAGTAGGGGATGGAAATTTGTGTGAGACTCTCCGCAAAATTAGTATAGGTTCTATGATACAAACGAATAATAAAATAATTTAATTAAAACAACCATAAATCAATCAGCTTTTGAGAAAACAATCAACATTCGAAACATAAATAAGTGTTGCTCTTGAATTACGATAGATGGCGCTGATATGTTTCTGAAACGCGCTAACGTTGTGTGCTCTCTAACTGTACTTAAGTGCAGACATCGGGCCGCGCTTCACACTATGGTGCATACGATACCTATACTCTGTTATTTGACTACTAAGCGTCCCAGTCATGCTTATACGAAATTTAGATGACCCGAGATTATGTAATGGGACGAGACTTCGTGTCACACAACTTGGCCGCAATATCATTACCGCCACTATCTTAACCGGCGTAGGAAAGGGTGAAAATGTAATGATCTCACGAATCCCAATAATTCCCACAGATCTCCCGTTCCAGTTTAAAGGGCTACAATTTCCTCTAAAGCTTAGTTTCGCTATGACCATTAACAAAAACGCAAGGTCAAACATTAAAGGTGGCTGGGGTGAACTTAGAAAAAACGTGCTTTTCCCATGGATAATTGTATGTAGCATGTTCGAGTGTGTCCAATGCCCAGAATCTTTACATTCTATCCCCAAATGGAAAGACATATAATATCGTCTACAGTAGCGTATTAAAATAACATTCTGTTCCGAGTTCTCTTCTGTGTTCTAAATCAGGAAAGGGGAACCGTGTTACCCCGAATTCAACGCGGCGAGCGAAGCCGCGGGCAAAAGCTAGTATGTTAATAAATTTGAATTTGTTTATTTTGTATGGAACATTTGTGATGGAAAACAATTTTGAATCTAAGTGGATACCAGCTGTAAAAACAGCTCAAAAGTTAAACAAAAAGTTTAAAAAATATCTGTTGTAAGTTTGAGGTATATGAAGACGTTACGTATAATAAGCTGGAAATTGATGAAAAGATTCTTCGCATCCTACCGACTTATATAAATTGCAACCCAGCCTTATACAGTCGTCGCGCGCGGTCACGAGTCACGGGAAAAAATAAAAAAACCAAAAACAAATACCGTAGTGCGAGCAAAAAAAAAATCGTGGATGTGCCGCAACCGAACACCTGGTTGGCAGCAGCGCTGGGTCGTACTCCTACCTGTCCCCCTTCCCCTCTCGTGTCAGTGGTTACACTCAACACACTCATTGAGTGCTAACGCAACCGACGGGTAGCGGGTCGCGCGTGTTGTTCTTTGCTGGTAGAGCAAATTTTACTGTCGTAAGGACATAACACCAGAGGGCGCCGTGGCGCAGGGGTTAGTGTGTTGGACTCTGGCGTACGATGAGCGAGTTCGGATCCCGATTACACCAACGCCATCGAATGTTTATTTCGCGGCGTCCCTCCTCGGCGGGGTACTGACAAAACTCCCTGTAGTATAACTTGCCTGGAAAAAGCTTCTCGACTCAAGCCGTTCGGAATCGGCATTAAACTGTAGGTCCCTTTCACCTGTGTGAAAAATAAAGCACACACAACATGGGTGATTGAGAGAAGCTTGACTGTGGTTCTTCATGGGCTGTAACGCCACCAAAGAAGAAGAAGAATGGCATAACACCTACGATAGTTTGTTTTTGCAAATCCGGCGATAGAACTTCACTTACGCGTCTTTGCTTTGACGGTTTTGTATCTAAACATGTTTTGTAGTTTGCATTAATGAGGGATTTCTGTGTGCAGTTCTCCAATATTCGTGGGTTACGTATATCCATCTCTCTCTCCGCAAACCGGCTGTTTTGGCACTTTGTGAAACACAGGTCGATGAAAAGTCTGATCCTTCGGATTTCAGTCTTCGTGGATATAGCTTAGTGCCATTATTCGTTTCTCACCGCCGTCTCGCCATCTATGTCCGTAGTGACATTGCTTACCAGCTACTTCTACAGTATAGCCAAACATCCACCTCGGAATTTAATTTCATATGGCTTAAATTCATATTCCGTAAGCACTCCGTTCACTACTGTTTTCCTTATAGAAGCCCCAATCTAGACAGGAATGCAACATTTAATGCATTCGACGCACTGTCTGATTCCATCCAAAGAATAGTTTCCCTGTTCCCTCGCACTGAAATCGTTTTAGCGGGCGATTTCAATGTACACAATTCTCAGTGGCTTCTTCATTCTGGACAGATAACACGGGGTGGCCGTAGTGCAGTGGTTAGCATTATCGACCGCCGAGCGGAAGGTCTATAGTTCAAATTCGCTTCATAGCCAAGAAAAAGTAATCCCTATACAGACAAAAAGTATGCAACGGAGTTGTGAATGGAAAGTGACCAGACGTACTGCTGCAGGCATAATAGTCACAGTATATGGTCAACTGAAATTTCCTCTGCGTATGCAATACTAAAGTGCTTGAACGAATTACTACGGACTATAACCAACGCGGTTTGGTCTGCTCTCATCCTATCTAGGACAACCACCCCTGGGAGTAGTGAACGAACATCAACGACTCAAACCACTGCACTCCGTTCAGGTTGTGTGTGTAAACACATCATAAGAGAATATAAAAACTCTTGAAACTGCGCGAGTCTCTACAAAAAAAAAAAAAAAAAACACCCGAGGAAGGTACATATGTTGAAATGTTTGCTGAGTTAAATCAATTAACTCAACTTGTGAATGAGTCATCACGTATCCTCGATGATGCTGGTCATACCGCCAACACACTGGACTTGTTTGTTTCTTACCTCTCAGCCTGACAAATACACGATCGATGTATTGGAATCCCTAGGCTCGTCTGACCACTGCATGATATCAGCAAAATTCTCGAACTCCCACCATCCAGTTAAAGAAAAAGCTCCTAAGAGAACACTATGGCTATACGAGAAAGCCAACTGGTGCGGCCTTAACAACTTCTTTCGGATCTTTGGTCGTTGTGCTTCCTCGACAACGACGTGGACGCCGCAACTGATATTATCGCAAACATTATCCGAATCGGCATGGCAAATTTTATTCCCAGCAAGATTTAAAGCACCAGGCCTAAGGATAATACGTGGCTTGACTTGAGCTGCAAAGAGGCTATTAGGCTCAGGGAGCTAAGTTTTCGGGCCTTCAAGGCAAACAGTTCTGAGGAAAACCGAAAAAAATACATACGAGCCAGAAATGACTGCAACACCCACATTCGACGGGTTAAATTCCAATCCGACCAAAAATTAAGGCGTAAAATCCTTCAATGTTCCTAAGGTAGTAAAAGTTTCTGGTCGTTTGTAAAAAACGTAAAAAACTCAACTAAGTCGTCTATACCGACGCTCATCCACAATGACATTCCAGCTGTCACCCCCTTAGACAACGCTAACCTACTTGTTGCTCATTTCGCAACCAGTTCTCAGTCGCCAGCTTGAACTTTGTCTCCGCCTGTACTAGAGTGAGTCAATTCCACCATGGGACCAATCCACTTCCGCACTCGTACAGTCACAAGGGTTCTTAAGGACATCGACATACACAAATCCGCTGGTCCAGATGGTATTGCCCCAATAGTTCTGAAGAGGTGTTCTTCTACGCTGGCAAAACCACTGCGTAAGCTTTTTCACCTTTCCTACACCTCTGGGCTCTTTCCGAGTAGGTGGAAAACAGCATTTGTCCAGCCTATACCCAAAAAAGGCGAATCATCTTCTCCCTCCAACTACCGACCCATTGCAAGGTCATGGAAACGCTGATTAACCGTCAGCTTATGAAATATCTTGAATCACGGAAACTCCTCAATGACCGCGAATACGGTTTCCGCAGCAACAGATCCACTGGTGATTTGATGGCATATCTCGCTGAAAAGTGGAATCACTCGCTTCACCAAGCAGGTGAAAGCAAAATTGTTGCACTGGATATTTCGAAAATATTTGACAGGGTTTGGCATTTTCGCCGAAAATGCGTGCTTTTGGGATCGATAAGTCTCTTCTTCAATGGATTAGAATCCACCTTTCGAATCGTTCAAATTGGGGTGGCCGTGGTGCAGTGGTTAACATCATCGACCGCCGAGCGGAAGGTTTATGGTTCAAATTCGCTTCATAGCCAAGAAAAAGAAGTTTCTATACCGCCAAAAATTATGCAACGCTGTTGAGAATGGAAAGTGACCAGACGTACTGCTGCAGGCATAACACTCACAGTATATGGTCAAACGAAATTCATCCTCTGCGTATGCAATACTAAAAGTGCTTGAACGAATTACTGCGGACTATAACCAACGCGGAATTTGGTCAGCTCTCGTCCTATCTAGGTCTAGGACAACCACCCCTGAGAGTAGTGAACGAACATCAACGACCCCAACCACTGTTCAGGTTGTGTGTGTCAACACATCATAAGAGAATATAAAAACTCTTGAACCTGCGCGAGTCTCTAAAAAAAACAAAAAAAAAAAAAAAAAATCAGGTTGTTTTGGACGGATTCAAGTCTGATACTCACTTTGTAAATGCTGGTGTTCCCCAGGGCTCCGTTTTGTCTCCGACATTCTTTCTCATTTTTATAAATGATCTCTTGTCTGTTACTTCTAATCCAATTCACTCCTTCGCTGACGACACTACAATCAGCTTCTCATATTCGTTCACCAGTTTACGACCCTGCACTTCGGTTGTAGATAGTGAGCGGCAGCGTATGTTAAGCTCATTAAATTCCGATATCGACAGCATCATCCATTGGGGTAAAAACAATAGAGTGGAATTTAATGCATCCAAGACGCAATGCCATTATCCATGAATGGCACTTGCATCTTAGAAACTGAAAAACTTTCCATCCTGGGTATGAGTGTTGCTCACAATCTTAATTGGAACGACCATATGTATATTCAGTGTCGCCAAGAATGCTGCGAAATGCCTAGACTTCTTATAGAGATGCAAGAAATATTTCTCACCCTTAGATCTGGCTACAATCTATAAGGCGTTCATTCGCCCCAAATTAGAGTTTAACGCTCATGTCTGGTCCGGTGCTTCCAAGACCTCATTGCACCTACTAGACAGAATGCAAAAACGAGCCATAAAACTGATAGGTGACTCCAGCATTACCAAAACTCGCTGGAAAACTCGCTGGAATACCGCAGGAATGTTACCTGCCTATCCCTAATTTATCGTTCTTCTTCTTTGGTGGCGTTACAGCCCATGAAGGACCAGAGCCAAGCTTCCCTTCAACCACCCATGTTGTGTGTGATTCTAGGCAAGTTATACTACGGGGGCTTTTGCCAGTACCCCGCCGAGGAGGGACGCCGCGAAATAAATATTCGATGGCGTTGGTGTTATCGGGATCCGAACTCGCTTATCGTGCGTCAGAGTCCAACACACAAACTACTGCGCCACGGCGCCCTCGTTACAGTACCTCGTTACTGTTTTATCGTTACTACTACCAAAAACGCTCTGATGAAATAGCCAGTTGCATTCTGCCCCTTCAACATTTCTCCCGCAATACGCGTCTCTCTAGGAATGCTCACCAATATACCCTGAAGCCCGCTTTCGGACGTTACCGTCAAATATAGAGAATCTTTCATTAACCGAACCACATGAATCTGGAACTCCCTGCCGGATTCGGTTTTCCCCCCTCAATGCAACATGCAAACATTTAAGATCAATGTCCATTGACATCTCCTCTATTCCTCTTCCTTTCTACCTTCTGCCCGCACTGTGTCGCCGACATAATAAGGTTATTAGACCTTGAGTGCGCGCAAATTATTTAAAAAAAAAAAAAACAGGGGAACAACGATTTCCAAAAATTGGAAGAGGTAATGAGTCATGATAAAACATCTAATTTGCTGGTGGTAGGCGATCTGAATGCAAGAACGGCAAGTCAAGGTGGAAATGAAAACGCAATACTAGGAATCGAGCGAAAATGTGGAATGGAATCGACACAATATGTATTGCAAGAGGCTTACAGCTTATTGACCTCTGTGATACATATGGGTTAAGAATTCAAAACGGTACAAGCTTGTCAGATACGGATGGCGAATTCACTTTTGTGGCAGGTCAGGGCAACTCTGTGATAGACTATAGTCTCGTGGGCAGTGAATGGAATGAGCACATGGTAGACATGAAAGTAGAGAATGTAACATATTTAGACCACTTCCTAGTTATCATGACCTTCGCCTTTGTTTTCGGAGAAGCACAAGAAATAAGGGCTATACTAATCTAAATTTTCTCCCCATTCCAGAATTCATCACAAGGGACCTGGCAGCCGTCATTGTGGAAGTCCCCACCGATGGAGGAGTAAGGGAGGTTGTGTGCGCCTCCGCTTACTTTCCTGGAGACGTTCAACAAATCACTCCCACTGAAGTTCATGATCTGGTTAGGTATTGCAACCAGAAAAAACACCACCTGGTAATTGGATGCGACGCCAATGCGCACCATATGGAATGGGGCAGCAGCAATACCAACAAACGAGGTGAGTCACTTTTTGAATTTTTAATAAGTATTACTCTCACCGTTGCCAATAGAGGCTACAAACCCACATTTATAAACGCGGTTAGAGAGGAGGTGCTTGACCTCACTATCTCTAGCCAATTTATCTCAAATGTGATTGGGGACTGGCATGTCTCCAATGAAGCCTCACTATCTGATCACCAGTACATCAGGTTCAACATCTCTAGTGATGTTAATGAGGCTGAGCCCGGATATCAGCCCAAACGAACAAATTGGGCTCGGTTCCAAGCTCAACTCGTCCCTAAAGAGGACATGCTCCTTAAGTCGATTGAATCGACAGACGATATCGACGAAGCGGCCTACCAGCTCAATGCAGCACTCATCTCATCCTTTAGAGACAGCTGTACACCCAGGTCAACTACACAAAAACTATGTGTGCCCTGGTGGAATAGTCAGCTTGAGTCCCTAAGGAAGCAGGTGAGATCGCTGTTTAACAGAGCAAAACGGTACAATGATTATAGATCTGCTCTAACTAAATACAACCTCGAATTGAGGAAATCCAAGAGAACGTCTTGGAGGAAACATTGCGAGAACATACACTCGCTTCCAACTGCGGCCCGACTCCACAAAGCACTTTCTCGAGAGCACACAAATGGGCTCGGGCTGCTTCGCAAATCAGACGGCACCTTTACCGTCAACCGCAGGGAAACCCTGGAGACTTGCTCGAGGTGCACTTCCCTGGTTCTACTCCCTATTCGATGTCCTCTGACGATCAGATTTACGTCATAGAAAACATCGACAGTAGAACAAATAGCCTCTCTGGAAGACTATTCAGCCCTGACAGGGTTAAATGGGCAATTAGGTCATTCAAACCCTACAAGGCTCCAGGCAAGGACGGTGTCTTTCCTGCGATCTTACAGAAAGGCTTGAATACAATTCTACCATTACTGATAGTTCTTTTTAGGTCTTCCTTCAACCTGGTATACGTACCCCAAACTTGGAGAGAGGTCAATCTTGTCTTTATCCCCAAGATTGGGAAACCAAGCGAGCAACCTAAATCCTATCGCCCTATCAGTTTGACTTCGTTCTTTCTAAAAACAATGGAGAAACTGATAGAGCTCTATATTAGAGGTATCCTGGAAAATCGGACACCTCTGCATCGCAAAGAGCGATCTACCGAAAATGCACTACACCACTTGGTGATGTGCATTGAAAATGGTTTCACACAAAAGGAGATCGCAATCTGCGCCTTCCTCGATATAGAGGGAGCCTTTGATATTACTGGCTATGATTCGATCACCACTGCACTATCCTGCAGGGGTGTGGACCATCCCACTAATCACTGGATTAGGGCGAGGCTAAATAGCCGTATCATAACAGCCACATGCGGAGAGATCTCAGTGACAGTATCGGCGGTTAGAGGATGCCCACAAGGGGGAGTCCTCTCACCACTGCTTTGGTCGATAGTCATCGACGATCTACTACGCAAGCTGACCACTCGGGCCTACGAGGTCATCGGATATGCTGATGACCTAGTAGTCATTGTTACGGGCAAGTGCGAGGTCACTGCCTGTGAGCGCATGCAGCTTGCGCTCCAATTTATCTCTGACTGGTGTGGCAGAGAGGGGTTATCTATTAACCCAAATAAGACAATCTTAGTCCCATTTACAAGGAGGAGAAAGGTACAACCCTGCTCAATCTTTCTAAATGGCACACACATAGGATTTTCAGAGGAGGTAAAGTATTGACCTAGACCGCAGACTCAACTGGAACTCCAACATGAAAAATAAACTCATGAAAGCGACTAAGGCCATGTGGACCTGCCGACGCACCTACGGTAAAACATGGGGACTTAAACCTAAGGTAGTCCACTGGTTATATACGCCTTCAGAGACTAGCGTGTATCGGCATAACAGGCGCTATGCCATCCTGCCCTACGGCAGCACAAGAAGCACTCATTGGACTTGCTCCACTGCACCTTTTTATCAAAAAGGTGGCATTACGCAGTGCAATCAGAATCCTCTGCTCGGGAACAAATATGCCATGTAGACCTGCAGGCCACATGTCTATACTACAACACTTTCCCGAGCTAGATATGATTACAACAGTCTCGGACGCATTGCCACACATCTTCACCTTTGACAAGAGATTTGAGATACTGATCTCGAACCGCTCAGCATGGGAAAACAGTGATCCCCTGCTAAATGTCAAAGGCCTCAGGTGGTATACGGATGGCTCCAAGATGGCTTCTGGCGTTGGCGCCGGCATCTTTGGACCAAAACGCAAGATCTCGAAGGCCCTGGGAATAAGCCCCAGCATCTTCCAAGCAGAGCTGCATGCCATCCTAACATGCGTCAATCTAAATCTCGAGACTGGCATCAGAGGAGTAACCATTACCATACTCTCTGATAGCCAAGCAGCGCTTAAAGCACTGGGTTCGTACAGCACGAACTCAAAAACCGTCAAGAAATGCCATGACGCCCTACAAGGCCTCGCCAAAAGAAACACTGTAAAACTTTGGTGGGTGCCAGGATATAAAGGTATCAAGGGCAATGAAATTGCCGACCAACTTGCCAGAAAAGGTTCCAGCGACAAATACATAGGTCCGGAACCTTTCTGCGGCATTCCCGGGTCTAAGATAAATTACTTCTTAGACAAGTGGGATAAATCGCAACACCTGTCCTTCTGGAACAGTGTTCGGGGACTCCGTCAATCTAAACGACTTATACGACCCCTGAACAAACATCCTATTGACATACTCAAACTCAATAGGGGGGATATCAGAAGACTAGTCAGCTATCTAACGGGACACTGCGGTCTGAGATATCATTTAAACAAAATTAGTCTCTCGTCTGAAACTGAGTGTCGGCTCTGTCTAGAGGACGATGAGACGACAGAACACATACTATGTAAGTGTGCTGCTCTCTGGCATCTTAGAAAGCGTATCCTTCTCAGTGAAGTTATGACTCCTGAGGGGATCACCCTGGCTCCTACGAGAAGCATTCTCAACTTCATTATAGAGGTGGAGGGGCTACTCGGCTAATCGGCTAGCAGGCACAATAGATCTGCAAAGGTCGTAGTGCCGTATTGCTAATAGTAGCACTAGCCCCATATGTAAAAAAAAAAAAAACTAAAAAAGGCTATAAATCACTTGCCGAAATTAAAATGGAGGCCGAAAAAGAAGAGGGAGTATCAATCAAAGCTGGGTAACGCACTGCTGGCCAAAAGGAACTGCGACCTCTCTCAGCTGGACGAAATAATCAAAGCGTCCTACCCAGCCGTGACAGCTAACAGTAACGCCCGGCGGAACTTCGTCGCGCCATGGTTTGATACTAACTGCAGAAAAGCTAGGGAATTATCGTTTGGTTGGTTGAGAGCATATAGATCTTCTAGCAACGCTTATTTCAAGAATAAGTACATTCTGTCGAATAGGGCTTATAAAGCAATATGCAAGCATAAAAAAAAACAGTATTCTTTGAAACAGAAGCGGAACGAGTAGCTCTATGTAGAAATTCCAAGGAGTTTTGGAACCTGGTAAAACATCTAAATGGCAAACAATTTTCCATTCACGCTAGCTTGAGCTCGAATCTTCTGGCCGCTCAATTCGATATGTTATTGAATCCCGCCAACGAGAAAGTGAATTTCCAATATGCAGTCCCAGGCTTTTATAATGAAGTTCTTGATGCTCCAATAAGCTATCAGGAAGTGATTTCGGCTATCACGGTAACTTGATCCAGGTGGTATCACAATGGGCCGACTTCAGCATACGTGTGGCTTATGCCTACCACGTTAACCTAACCTAACCCTTCTAGCCTATTTATTAGCTGCTTCCCACGATTTGCGATTTAACGCACACTGTCGCTTTTTAGTAATTGCGTACCCTTTTATTCTATTCAACTTCTCAATGTAGTCAAATCAACACAATACTGTCCGAAATTATTGATACACTTTGATTTAAATTTCTAATTTACATTTTCTTCTTACAGAAAAGAATGGCGTCCAACCATCAGAAGCTCTCGGGCTCTACAAGCACATCCGAGAGAATTTGAAAAATCTCCAAGTCGACGGTTTGATGTCAATTGGTAAATTTGGTCACGACTATACCACCGGACCCAATCCCGATTTCATAACCCTGATAGAATGTCAACGTAGGATTTGCGACGAATTCAATTTGGGTCCCTTTGGCATTGAGGTTTCCATGGGGATGTCGGATGATTTCGACAAGGCGGTATGTCAGCTATTCTAATTTTAGCTTGCTTTCATCTGAATTGTATATATGTATTCTTCTGATAGTTATTGGGATAGTGATTCGTTTGTTTGTTGTTTTTGTTTAACTTTTTGGTTTGTTTTGCTTTTCAGATTGAAATGGGCAGTACGATCGTTCGAGTTGGAAGTTCTATTTTTGGCTATCGGACGAAGAAGAGCAGTTAAAAGCATTTAGAATGGAGGAGGCGGTAGTGGTGATACGCAGCCGATGCACAAATACTAGAGGAAGTGTTTACTTATTGTATCTAATAGTAAAGCTGTTGTTCTATTTTTTCTCGCTCCAATTCGGTTAAGTGATGGATGAATATGAACGATAGAAATACATCTCTGTTGTATGAGCTGAGTTTGTTTTTATTTTATTATGTACATATGTGGTGGACAGACGGAAATTTGTTCTGTTACGGCGGTCTGTTGTGATTTTCTTTTGCCGTCGGATGACTGGGTGGATTACCTTGGCTTCTAATTGCGTATACTCTGCCTATTGCAATTAATCCATATCTAAAGAGTCGTTTGTTATTGCAATTTGAATCGAAATACCCAAAACAGTGTGTTTACACGAACCATCTATCTACATATCTAGTCTATTAAGTCTCGCGCTTATGGCCATGTGTTTGACATTTGATAAATGTACATCTGACAAAAGTATTCATAAGCGTATATTAGGTGACTTTTATTATGCCCACATGATCTGATCTGGATCTGGATCAAGATTTTCATGCATTACAATAACAACACGTGATGCAGCTCTTGAACTGGATCAATTTTCAAGATCCGAAAATTAGTTCACACTATTCCCCACTGGCTTCGCATTCAAATTATGAACATCATTGCCTGAAGAACATATAAAATTGTGACCCAGATTTGGTTAAATAGTTTTGCCTTCCTCATAACACTATGAAATGTGTGTACATTTGAATTGGGGATATATTACCCCCAATTGGTGTATATCGATAAAAATTATTATCATAAGCATTCGATCGTATCAAATTTGTATGAAAAGAAAAATTTTCTTTAACATGGCAATTCCACACTTATTTTGTCTTCAAATGTCAGATCTTTGACAGAACTGAACAAGACGAAATGTCAAGATGCCTACTCGTTCTCGTTGATCCGTACTGTTTTATTTTGTCCCATGATCCAGATCGGATCATGTTTTTTTTGTACAGTTCGCACAGATTCAGATTGCTATGATGTTTGTCACACAAACTGGATGGAGTGTAGATGGTTTGTTGCACATTGCATTGCATTGCATTGTTGTTGCATTTCTTTGGCTATGGACAGACTTTCCGCTCGACTGTCGGAAAGTCTGTCCATGACCACCCCGTGGTCATATTTAAAAACACCTATTATTGAGATGGCACCAACAATCCCAACAACTCTGTTCTTCAAACTGTCACCTGCCTCAGGCATCCTAAATTCCGAAAGCAATAAAAAAAAAAAAAAAAAAACCGGCCAAGTGTGGGTCGGACTCGCGCACGAAGGGTTCCGTACCATCTGCTTATATAAATATGAAAGAGACTATGTATGTTACCTCATCAGTCATCACATTAAATCACATTTTTTGTATGATGACAGTTCTTGGTTGCAGGCAGGTTATAGGCATATTACTTTGATAATCAAAAATCTTCATGATGAGATATAGTTGATCATCAGTGTCCATTGAATTCAAATCAATTATCTTACTTGACAGTAACGATGTGAAAAAGTGAATAACAATAATGGGAAATATGGGAAAAAGGTTTGCAGCTAGGATTAATTCATCAAAGACACAAAAGAGATCAAAACTGGGAAGCTTGCTACTGGTTATGGGATATTGTCGACTAACCTTAGTTCAGTATGTGACTAATGGGATTTTTTGGATTAAAATCATGTCTGTTGTATGGGAGCCCCCCTTAAATATTCATTTTGTTCTGTTTTTAGTATTTGTCGTGGTAGCGGCAACAGAAATTTCAGAAAATTTCAACTGTCTAACTATCAGGGTTTATGAGATACAGCCTGGTGACAGACGGACGGACAGCGAAGTCTTAGTAATAGGGTTCCGTTTTACCTTTGGGTACGGAACCCTAAAAATGAAAACGTCACGCTGAACTCCACTATCGACCAGTATGGAACGCAGCAAAAAATCGAGGTAGAACAATTGGGTTCCTTCTTCTGGCAGCCACGACGAAGATCGGACATGTAAGTTGTCTCTAACTAAAAACTCTTTCTTTGAACTTCTTCAAAGACCCCCGCAAACGTCTATAAGGAAACGAATTCCGGATTTGCACCTGGAACGTTAGGTCCCTCTATAGACCAGGTGCAGCCGGACAACTGGACAACTCTTTAGACTGCTATAAGGCAGACATTACCACGCTCCAAGAAGTGCGATGGGATGGGCCAGGCAAAACGCGAATGAAAAACTGATATCTACTACGGAAACTGCTACGGAGAAAATAAAGAACGCTTATTCGGATGCGGATTTGTTGTTCGAGGCAGACTCAGGAAAAAAGTCTTAAGCATCCAGTATGTAAGCGAACGCCTCATAACTATCCGCATCAAGACCAATCTCAGCAATATCAGCTTACTATGTGTCCACGCCCCCACAGAGGAAAAAGATGGCCGACATAAAGACGACTTCTATGATCTCCTAGGCAGAACGTATGCGCAATGTCCCAGCTATAAAACCAAAATCGTTCTAGGAGATTTCAATGCGAAGCTGGGTAAGGAAGCTATCTTTGAACGGGTCATTGGAAAGCAAAGCCTACACAACACCACGTCAGAAAACGGACTAAGGCTAGTGGACTTTATGGCGGGACATAATTCGGTAGTAGCCAGTACACAATTCCCACACCTCAACATCCATAAGGGGACCCGGCGGTCTTTCGATCAATCGACAACCAACCAAATTCATCATATTGCGATCGACGGCAGACACTCCTCCAGCATCCTAGATGTCCGAACCTTTCGAGGAGCCAATATCGACTTGGATCATTACCTTGTTGCAGCCAAGGTACGGATGCGAGTTTCACGAAATCAACGGAGTCGAGTAAGAGCACCAAAATTGAACGTCGCAAAGCTACAATCGCAGGAGACCGCCAGGAGCTTCGCCGATCAAGTCTCCCATAGAACAGCAATGGAGTCGTTGTCAGAACGCCATTAGAGAGGCCGCCTCAGATGTAATCGGTTTCGAGCCACCACCGTCGAGAAACTCCAGGTTTAATGATGAGTGCAGACAGGCCCATGTAGAGAAACAGAATGCATACATGGCCACATTGCATCAACGGACGAGAGCTGCCCGCGAGCTCTATGAACAGAAAAGGAGGGAGGAACATGCGCTTCTGAGAGGGAAAAAGAAGGAGCACGAGAAGCGTGAGATCGAGGAGATGGACAGGTGTTACTGCAGGAACGACTCTCGAACGTTTTACCAGAAAGTAAAACGAACATGCCAAGGCTATAAAGCCGGAGTAGAATCCTACAGGGATGAGCACGGACGACTAGTAGGGGAGTCACAATCGATGCTGAGATTGTGGAAGGACCACTTCTGCAGACTGTATAACGGCGAGGATAGTCAAAATGCCGCTGTCAGGCAGAGCGAACCATTTTCAATGGACGAAGACGAAGGAGAATCCCGTCCACCCAAACTAGACGATGTTAAGATAGCGATATCGAAACTTAAGTCTTATAAAGCTGCTCGAGCAGACGGACTCCCCGCGGAACTGTTTTAAGAAGCTGGCGATGAGCTGGTCAGGAGCATGCACCAACTCATCTGCAAGATATGGTCGGAAGAACGCATGCCCGATGAATGGAATCTCAGTATCGTTTGCCCGGTCCATAAAAAAGGAGACCCCTATGACTGCGCCAATTACAGAACGATAGGCCTCCTGAACATCGCGTACAAGATCCACTCTGCCGCACTGTGTAAGTGCCTGAAGGCGTTCGTGGACAATCTGATAGGTTCCTACCAGTGTGGTTTCTTTCTTTATCAGGCCTGCGACCCATGGAGGATCTGAGCCTGAGCTATAGCTGCCTTCCGTCCTTGACGGTCCCGGGCACGCTGCTTCCAGTTATCAAGACTAAGATGTCTTACGTCTGCGATTACTTGGCCTTTATACCGGAGGTTCGGTCTTCCTATTCTTCTCGAACCAGGAGGCTCGGAGTCGAAGACCCTCCTAGCTGGAGCGTTGGTGTCCGTGCTCTCGATGTGGCCGAGCCAGTGTAGTCGACGGATCTTTGTCTTCCGGACTACATCCACATCTTTGTACAGCTCGTAGAGTTCGAGGTTGTGTCTTCTTCTCCATTCACCTTCCTCACAGACAGGACCAAATATCCGGCGCAGAATTTTTCTTTCGCTAGAACCCAAAATCAGCTCCGCTGTCCTGCTTATCGTCCAGCTTTCGGCTCCGTACAGCAAGACTGGCAGAATGAGCGTTTTGTAAAGCATGACTTTGGTCTTTCGAGGGAAGAGTTTTGACCCCAGTTATTTGGACAAGCCGAAGTAGCAGCGGTTGCCAAGGGCGATTCTACGCCGGATCTCCACTGTGGTGTCATTTGTGGAATCTACGTTTGCCCCGAGCCAGACAAACTCCTTAACTACCTCGAAATTGTAGCTGTCAATTGTTATATTTTGTCCCAGGTGGTGAGCGACGGATTGGTTTTTGCTTGACAGCATGCACTTTGTCTTGTCCTCATTGACCCTAAGACCAACTCGTTTCGCCTGTTCTTCAATCGTGAATGCTTCCACAATGCCACGGCGAGAACACGCGATGATATCGATATCATCCGCGTATCCTAGCAGCTGGATGGACTTGTAAAAGATAGTGCCTTCCCTGTTGACGCCTGCCCATCGCACTATCTGCTCCAGCACCAGGTTGAAGAAGTCACATGACAGCGCATCTCCTTGCCGAAATCCGGTGCATGTTTCGAATGGTTCCGAGGTCCTAGAACCGAGTTGCACGGTGCATCGCGTGTTTTTTTAGCATGGCGCGACACAACTGGATCAGTTTTACCGGGATCCCGAATTCGGCCATCGCCCCAAACAGTTCTTCACGATGAATGCTGTCGTATGCGGCTTTGAAATCGATGAAAAGATGGTGTGTACCGATTCGAAACTCGTTGGTCTTTTCCAGGATTTGTCGAAGTGTGAAAATTTGGTCTATAGTTGATTTGCCGAGCCGGAAGCCGCACTGGTAGCTGCCGATTAGTGCGGTGCAAAATGGTTTTAGACGTTCACACAATACGCTGGACAGGATCTTGTATGCGACATTGAGCAGGGATATACCTCTATAGTTCTTGCAATTGGTAGGATCACCTTTTTTGTGGATGGGGCATATAGAGCTGGTATTCTAGTCGTCGGGCATGCTTTCATCTTCCCAAATTCCGCAGATGATCTGGTGCATGCTCCCTACCAGAACATCACCGCCAGCCTTGAAGAGCTCTCAGGGCAAGCCATCTGAGCCTGCGGCCTTGTTGTTCTTCAGCTTCTGAATTGCTGTGCCGACCTCTTCGATGCTGGGTGGGAGGACTACTTCAGCGGCTGGAGTTGGTCCCTACCACTCTCTCTTGGTCATGCTCGTTAAGCAGCTGCTGGAAGTGCTGCCTAAATACATCCACTATTCCCTGCAAGTCGGTGACAAGATTACCCTCGCAGTTTAGAAGAGCTAGGGTGCCCTTTTTGAAGCCTCCTGCAAGGCCTTTGGCTTTCTTGTAAAAGGCTCGTATTTTATGTTTATCCCTAGTCTCCTCGATATCCTTGAGCTGGGCGGCTGCGAAGATTCTTTTCTTTTGTCGCAGTAGTTTTTCCTCCTCCCTTCTTCTGGCTCGGTACTCTTCTTGCGCTGCCCTGGTTTTCCTCTGCAGCGCCTTTTGGTACGCCTCGTCGGTTGCTGCCTTTTTCTGCTCACACTCGCCATCATACCACGGGTTTCTTGTCGGGGGTGGTAAGTATCCTAAGGTGGTTTCGGCTACTTCCTGAATGGCTGAGCGGCAATGCAGCCACATATTATTGGCATTTGTGTTCGACGTAGGCATACCGTAGAGTCTTTCGCTCAGCTGCTCCCTGTAGACTCTGGCAACCTCCGGTGTGCTCAGGCGCCCAATGTCGAACCTCCTCCTGATGGGCTGGTGCAGCTTTCTGACATTGGACAGTCGAGCTCTGAATCTTGCTGCTACGAGGAAGTGGTCAGAGTCGACATTTGCCCCTCCGAATTTTCGCACATCCAGGATGTTTGACGAGTGCCTTGCGTCAATGAGCACATGGTCGATTTGGTTGGCGGTTCGACCGTCCGGAGATCGCCAGGTTGCTGTGTGGATTCGCTTGCGAGGGAATCTTGTGCTACTTACCACCGCATTACGAGCTGTCGCAAAGTCGGCGAGTCGGAAGCCGTTATCTGTTGTTGTATCGTGGAGGCTGTGCTTTCCGATCACTCCGCCAATGGTGTTTTCCTTACCAATTTTGGCGTCGAAGTCCCCGAGCACGATTTTTACATCGTACTCCGGACAAGCTCCGTAGGCGTTGTCCAGGAGGTCATAGAAGTCCTCCTTGATAGGGTCTTCAGCCTCGTCGGTAGGGGCGTGTGCACATATAAGGCTGATGTTATAAAATCTGCCTCTGATGCGGATCACAGCCAGGCGATCACTTATAGGTTTAAAGTCCTTAACCGCTTTCCCACGACAAATCCGCATCCCAGTAAGTGCAACCTTTTGTGACAGCTGTAATAAATGTCGCAATTTTTCTTCCTGACCATACCGTTTCCTATCCAGCGTATTTCCTGGACCGCAGTAATATCCGCCTTGTACTGCGTGAGGATTCCTTCTAGTTTATGAGCAGCTCCGGGAGTGTACAGGGTTCTGACATTCCAGGAGCATACTCGCAAATCGTGTTCCTTTTTCGTGCGTTGTCGTCGTCGAGTATCCGTCCGTTTATCCGAGGCATCTTGCTCATTCATAACTTTAAGATTTTTTTTATTTGGGCGGATTGTTAGCCCGCCGCACAACCGCCAGTGTGGTTTCAGGTCAGGAAAATCCTCGATAGACCAAATATTTACACTACGGCAGATCTTGGAGAAGACCCATGAATTTCAGGTCGACACGCACCATCTTTTCGTCGACTTTAAAGCCGCGTATAACAGTGTTTATAGAGACAAGCTATACAGAGCCATGTTTTAACATTCCTTCCAAACTCGTCAGACAGGGTGACGCACTGTCGTGTGATTTCTTTAACATCATACTCAAAAAGATCGTACGGGACTCTGCGGCCTATACAAGAGGTACGATCTACTTCAAGTCCACACAATTGCTTGCCTACGCAGAAAAAAATTATTATCATAAGCATTCGATCGTATCAAATTTGTATGAAAAGAAAAATTTTCTTTAACATGGCAATTCCACACTTATTTTGTCTTCAAATGTCAGATATTTGACAGGACTGAACAAGACGTTGATCCGTACTGTTTAATTTTGTCCCATGATCCAGATTAGATCATGTTTTTTTCAAAACGAACCGAAGGTGAGCTTTCTTTGTGCTAACTCGGACTCAAAACGTTGCTCGCGTTTTTGGACCACTTCCTGACATTTTGGAGAGATGAATTTTTTTACACAATTAGTCGACCATATACATAAATCGGGTCATGCCGGAATTAAGTTAATTGATTAATTGATTAAAAATGAAAAACCAAATTAATTCTAATTATATAAATTTGAACAAAAATCCCATTTTTGATGCTTTTCGCCCCCAAGTCACTTCATTTTTCTTAAAGAATTTTGCATCATCAAACCTGAATATATGTGAAGGAAAACTACTGATAAAAACAGAAAATAACAAAAAACAACAATAAATCTCATATACCAACTGAAGTGTACAAAAAAAAACGGTTTGACACAATATGCCACTTCCTCCTAAACGATCCCGGAACTTAGCACGATCGACCAGAGATGCAGCCAGAATGAGGTACGTTCGCCAAAACATTATCAACGACCCTCTTCGAAACTCAAACACAGAAACAACACATTTCGGAGACACTGAATTTATCAGAACATTCACCCAGAATCTCGACAAGCACGTGTTCAGACTCTGCGACAACTGCTCACGGCTACAACTCAGCCACCATGAAGTCATCTGCCATTATTGCACTAAAAACCCTGTTAAGTACACTGCTCAAAACAATATGGATGCAGAAGATGTTCCAGAGGTTATGAAGACATTGTCAGTCGTCGAGCAGATGGTGGTAGCACGGATTCAACCCGTTCTCAGCGTCTATCAGCTCCTCAGTCAAGGCGTTAATGGTCGATTGCGTTACAAAGGAAACGAGCTGAACGTCGAGCAAGATTTCCAACCGATTGCAAACGAGTTGCCTAGAGTTCCTAATACAGTTAACAGCTTGCTGGTTAAGAAGCAGGGAGCCCAAGGTTACAAAGACTTCAGGGTCAGACGACAGGTGGTACACGATGTTCTGGTGTTTCTAAAGCAACAAAATCGCTTCTATGCTGACTTGCAAATCAATATGTCCGCCTTGGTGGAACTACCAGAAGACCGAAGCGTCCAAGATCAACTTAAACATGTCGACGGAAGTGTTGCCAACGACTCAATGCCCGATGTTGCTGACGACAGTGACGATGTGGTTACTAATCCACTTCCCACGTCAAGTGGTATGATGCAAACCGAGGTTATTCGTGATGTAATCGATTGGCACGCAGCTTCAGCAAATCCGGTCAACGAATTCACCGCTGTTGGATACATCGTGAAAGCTTTTCCTCATCTGTTCCCTTCTGGTGCTGCTGACTTCAATGATAATACACGTTCTAGAGAAAATCAACCCACATTTCAGGAATGAACTCGATATTTGATGAGTTACCATAACAAGAGATTTGCGCAGGACCCGAGGTTTCCATTCTTCTGCCTCAACACGATGCAACGCCACGACGCAATTAGCAAAGGCTTAATCTACGCCAACATTACAAATTTCAATGGATCCCCTGAGTATCTACAACAACAAGAAAGAGAGAATCCGGCGCTGATGAACTGTTTTCTCTACTTTGCTTCAAATATCAGAGGCACAATGTCTTACTGGTATCAGAAGGATTTAGAACTTGAAAGTATGATCAGCCAACTTCGTGTTCCAACATTTTTGTTGACGTTAAGCGCAGCAGATCTCTGGTGGCCATGCCACCATGCCACCAACTGGGAAGTTTGAAGCTCAAGTCGCAAGGGACATGCAATCACTGCTCTCAAAAAACCCGTCAGTTGTATCTGATCATAGACTATTGGTACCATTTCGAGTATCAACATAGAGGAAGCCCACATGTTCATGGCGTATTTTGGCTGTCTGGAGCTCCTGACGTTAGAAACTTTGAGTCAATGAATATTGAAGAGCTGACAAATGCCAAACATTATTACGACAACCTGGTGTCAGCGATCAACCCCAATCATTCGGCAAGATCAGACCTGCACCCCAGTAGAATGAGAGCAACAGACCTCGAACTCACTGACAAAAGTTATTGGGTGCCTGATGCTAACACTTTAACTGGGCCACCTGTTACAATGGCTGGGAATATTTCCGTGCGGATATGTTTACTTAAGAACTCTGTCCACAATAGAAGTTGTGGCCTTCTCAAACAAATCACTTGTGCAACATATGTATATAGTTAAATGAAACTTGCGGTCCTGGTACCCGATCAATGTACATAAGTGATTTCCGATAGAATGTTCAGAAAGTTACATTTCTTTGAAGAAATAAGCTTAAGGCCAAGCACCTAATCAGATCAATTATGCGTGTCCATTTCTAGACGGTCAGTCGTAAGTCCAAAGTGAAATTGTATTCAACTATCTATTCTATGTAGAATATGAAAATATACAATGTAGCGACGTATGCCAATATCCGCACGTATGTATGTATGCTTACGCAGATAAATTCATAGAATGCGAAAACAAGACCGTTCTCCTTGTTCGCCTGGCAATTTGGACTATGGCCAAAATATAGATGTACCTGATTGCAGCGATAGCTATAATTACTTTTTATAGTATCGAATTAGAGAATGGTGACTTGCCGGCCGGTCCGATGTAGTGTGCGTTGGTGGTAATGCATTAAGCAAGTTCAGCAGACAGTGACCAAGGAAGGGGGAACCCAATGACCAAGACAAACATTTCGAAACCAAATGACTTTGATTTCTCTATTTGTCTTAAGTCTTGTTCGGATGTCATTCAATAAAAATTGCTGTTTGAACGAATGATGGTTTGCGTTTTTTTTTGAGGCGGGGAGAGATGGTTTCACGTCTTGTTTGTTTTTGAACTTTTTTAGCTTTTTTTTGGTCCCGAGCAATAAAATATCCAAGTGTCGGCAGAATATAAAAATATATTTGTCTCTTCACCGTAAAAATATTTCGAGCGGCCTATGTATATGTAGGACCACATTGGTCCTATTGGCGGTGCTTCGGTCGGTGTATTCGTAGGTTGTCGTAAAATGTTTTCCTGAAGCTGTTGAAATACAATGAGAGAGCAGCGAGTATTCTTGGTGTCATTTGTGATTGGGTGGCATTTGAATGTTTGGCACCTGCGCTAGATCTTGTATTGGCGTCGACTTCAATTGCGTATGGTTTTCTTGAATAACGATCAGTTTACGTTGTTCTGCGAGTGGTAGAATTGGATTTTTGGCGGATGTTCGAAAAGCACAATGTCTGATGACATGAAAATGGTTTTATACGTGCGCCCGGTTATTTTTGACAGTATGCCAGAGACATAAGTATCCTATTTCCTAGGTTTACTTAACCATTTTATATGCGACAAATGTGTAGTAAAGTCAGGGCATGAGTTAGGGGAAGTGAAGCATTGCTCAAGTTTCACTTATTAATACACAACTGACGCACGCGACAATAGTCGGACTATGGTGGAATGCAGTCCTTTATTTGTTCTATTAGACGCGACAAACCTATCTCTCTCAAAACTTGCCGTATTATAATACGATACGGTCAAAGATGGACTTTGACTTTTTTACTTTTTTTTGCCGTATTCTGAATGGCAAAATGTTTATCAGGACGACCATTTCCATAAGAACTTAACAACCTTTGACTTTTCGAAGTCGAAAATCTTTGCATTTATGGAGCTCAGCCTCCATCAGTAATCGTATACGTACATATGTACATACCTCCACCCATGGGACCATGAAACGTTGGATATGCCCAACGTTTCCATTCGCAAAATCGGATAGATTGTAATTACTTTCAATGAATTAAAATGGTTCTGGCAATCGCTCAACACGCTCCAGCTGTCTCAGGCGTTGGATTCGTATACCAAGCTGACAGTGTTGTACAGTAGTGTATAGTTGAAGTGTGAATCTTCATGATTGGTAGTCCTGAGACGGACTGTCTGCTGAGCTCTACAAGGCAGCTGGGGATGACCTGGTTAGGAGCATGCACCAGCTCATCTGTAAGATATGGTGAGAGGAAAGCATGGCGAGGAATGGAGTCTCAGCATCGTATGCCCGATCCACAAGAAAGCAGACCCCACTAACTGCACGAACTATAGAGGAATAAGTCTCCTTAACATCGCATACAAAATCTTCTCTGCCGTTTTGTGTGAACGCCTGAAGCCTTTTGTAAATAAGCTGTCCTTATCAGTGCGGATTCAGGCCAGGGAAGTCCACCATCGACCAAACCTTCACACTACGGCATATCCTGGAAAAACCAATGAGTTCCAAGTCCACACTCACCACCTATTTGTCGACTTCAAAGCCGCATACGACAGCGTTATTAGAGACGAGCTATACAACGTTATGTCTACCTTTAACATAGCTGCTAAACTCGTCCGACTATGCAGGATGACTTTGGAGAATGCTCGCTGCTCCATCCGAATGGGTGAACACCTTACCGATAGTTTTGTTCTCAAAAAAGGATTTGGGCAGGGAGATGCGCTGTCGTGTGATTTCTTCAACATCATATTAGAAATGATTGTGCAAAAATCACTGTCCAATACAAGAGGCACAATCTACTTCAAATCCTCGCAACTCCTTGCATACGTCGACGATATTGACATAATAGGTAGATCACACCGAGATGTCAATGAGGCGTTTGCGAGTATTGAGATGGAGGCGGCGAAAATTGGTTTGGCGGTAAACGAGGGCAAAACTAAATATATGCTGTCATCAAAAAAGGACGCTCACCACTGACGTCTCGGCCAGAAAGATTGTATTGGTAGATATAAGTTCGAGGTAGTTAAGGACTTCGTCTACCTTGGCTCCGCAGTGGCCTGGAACAACGACATCAGTTCCGAAATCAAACGCAGAATCACTCTTGCCAATCGCTGTTTCTTTGGGTCTATATAAGACCCCTGTCATCCTGGTCCTGTTGTACGGCGCAGAAGCATGGACACTATCAAAAGCGGATAAGGAGGCCCTTGGTCGGTTCGAGAGAAAGATTTTGCGCGTGATTTTCGGGCTTATAAACGTAGACGGGGGATGGAGGATAAGATTCAACCATGAACTTTACGGGCTGTGCAGCGACATGAGTCTAGTCAGGCGTTTACGGATTCAACGCCTAAGATGGCTGGGCCATGTAGAGCGAATGGACACCACAGCTCCAGCCGGGAGAGTCTTTGAATCCACCCCCGAGGGACGAGGAAGCAGAGGACGACCGCACTTAAAATGGCGCACACAGGTGGAAGGGGACCTCAGCCAACTGGGTGTGCGGCAATGGAAAAGGCTATCAAAAGATCGTGCTAGTTGGAGGGGTATGTTGGTTGAAGCCCAGGTTCACCCCGAACTGTAGCGCCCGTTAAGAAGATATGATATGGACCGATCAGTATGTTAACAAATAGTGTCAGGAGCTCGCACAAAATTGAAGAAAAGATTTCAATACGGCATTAAGGAGACTACTCGCCCTGTACCTGGGGCAGTAAAGGCGATCATTCTTCTTGTAGATCAACCAAATGAATACGTACGTTAGGAGCTTTCTTGGCATTCAAAATACTCATATTGACTTCACCTAGATAAAGGGCGCACATTTTTCTTCTATCAGCATTCACCAAAAATGGGTCATTCTATCTAGCAACAGAATCTTGTCTATCATCGCTATAATACCAAATGTAAGAATAGTAATATTTGAATGTGAATGTTCCATAATTCTGGCAAGTTACATCAGAAGTCATTGTGGTTCGACCTTTATGACAATGAGTAATAGAGCGAAGTACAAGTATACCTGAAGAAGATGGAATCAACTTTAAAGCTTATTTAATCAGTTTCTGGTTGGTTGTTTCGACGCAAAGTTTATTTAATCAACAGGTTCCTCAATGTTCTGCACTATGTGCGTGGAGAATTCATTGTTTGGTTGAGCGTCTCATGGTGGTCCGCTAGAGATGTGTGATGAATTAACTGGTGAGCGCTATAGACAGATATTAAACAAACCGATTCGTTTTGCCGCAAGTTGCGGAATTGCAGAACGAAGCGAACGCTCACATAACTCGGACAACAATGACAAATTGGAATCACCAATTTCCCGGACGTGTGATCTCCCGATTTGGCGACTCGGACTGGTCTGCTTAATTGCCAGACTTCTTACTTTGAGTTTTGTCGAACAAACAACAAACCTTGCAAGTATTCAAAGCCAAGATTGAAGAGGAAATTGGCAATCTTAAGACATATCTTTTAACCATATCTAAAACCGAGCACAAGTGCGTATCTCTTCAAGAGGTGATTATTTGACTGATATTATTATATCGACTTAATGATATCAATTTTACGCCTTAACGTAATATATACCACGTTTATATGAAGAGTCGAAACAGGGTTGAAACGGGTTTGAAATACATGTAAACGAAGGATCGAGTTGAAATAGGATTGAGTCGACTCGAATCAGCTAACAAAGCTGGCTCAAGGTTAAAATATGCTTATAAACGTGGGTTGAGGAGTCGAACTGACATTTGTGCCTCTATGTGTGTTATCTACTTTTCTTTTGTTGACACTACGACATTACTTACTTACTTAGGTTACGCTACAGTCGGGTGTGAATCTGGGCTTCAACCAACAAACTTCTCCAGCTGGCACGGTCTTTTGCTAGCTGTTTCCAGCGACGCACTCTCAGTTGGTTAAAGTCCCCTTCCACCTGTGTGCGCCACCTTAGATTCGGTCGTCCTCTGCTGCGTCGTCCGTCGGGGTTGGACTCGAAGACTTTTCGGGTCGTAGCTGTGTTTTCCATTTTCTCTACATGGCCTAACCATCTTAGACGTTGGATCCGCAGACGTCGTACCAGGCCGATGTCGCTGTACAGCCCCTATAGTTCGTCGTTATATTTCCTGCTCCACTCCACGTTTATACAAACGGGACCATAGATTGATCGCATAATTTTCCTCTCGAAACGACCAAGGGCCTGTTCATCCGCTTTCGTTAAAGTCCAGTCCTCTGCGCCAAAGAGGAGGACTGGGATGATTAAGGTTTTGTACAGCGCAACTTTGGTCTATCGAGAGAGGGCTCTACTTCTCAATTGCCACTTGAGCCCAAAGAAGCAGCGGTTGGCAAGAGTAATTCTGCGTTTGAT
Organism: Eumerus sabulonum; assembly: GCA_951905685.1. Classification (NCBI taxonomy): domain Eukaryota; kingdom Metazoa; phylum Arthropoda; class Insecta; order Diptera; family Syrphidae; genus Eumerus; species Eumerus sabulonum. Next base: position 162,473,783 of record OX645060.1, on the reverse strand, counting down.
CTCAGCGCTGGTGTTATTGTCTCTGGTCACTAGTGAGCCAAGGTAGACGAAGTCCTTGACCACTTCGAATCTGTAGCTGCCAATTGTGACGTTCTGGCCGAGACGTCGGTGTTGCGCGTCTTTCTTGGTTCACAGCATATATTTCGTTTTACCCTCGTTAACCGAAAGACCCATTTTAGCCGCTTCTGCGGCTTTCGAACGCTTCATTGACGTCCCGCTGTGTTCGTCCAATTACGTCAATGTCATCCGCGTACGCAAACAGTTGCACAGACTTGAAATGGATCGTACTTCTTGTGTTGGCCAGTGAGTCTCGTATATTTTTTTCAAGCACGATGTTGAAGAAATTACATGACAGTGCGTCACCTTGTCTAAATCCTTTTTTAATATCAAAGGTATCTGTTAATTCGCTACCGACCTTAATGGAGCAGAGAGAGTTCTCCATTGTCATTCTGCACAATCTGGCGAGTTTGGCAGGGATGTCAAAACTAGACATGGCGCTGTATAGCTCGTCTCTATTCACACCCTCATACGCGGCCTTGAAATCGACGAAAAGGTGATGGATGTCGATTTGGTATTCTTGGGTTTTCTCCAAGATCTGCCGCAGTGTGAATATCTGGCCTGTGGACTTACCTGGCCTGAAACCACACTGATAAGAAGAAACACCTGGTTCGATGACGAGCGCAGGAGGATTCATACAGCGAAGCGGTATGCATATAAGGCCTCGCTGCATAAAAGAACAAGAGCAGCTCGTTAGCTCTACGAGTTAAAAAGAAAGGAGGAGCATAAGCTTATTAGGAGAAAGAAGAAAGAGCACGAGAAGCGCGCGATTGAGGATTTAGAGAGGTGATACTGCAGGCGTGACGTTCGAAAGTTTTATCTACAGGTAAAGCGAACATGCCAAGGTTATAAAGCCAGAACGGAAGCCTGCAGGGATGAGAACGGACACCTAGTAGTAGAACCGCAGTCGATGCTGAGAATATGGAAAAACCCTTTCTGCAGATTGCATAACGGCGATGTTAGTCAATATACCGCTGGCAGGCAGAATGATCAATTTCTAATCGACGGAGACCGCAGAGAATTCTGTCCCCCTGACCTCGACGAAATTAAAATTGCCATATCGAAGCCAAGTCGAATAAAGCTGCTGGCGCAGACGGACTGTCTGCTGTGCTCTTCAAGGCAGCTAGGGATGATCTGGTTGGGAGTATGCACCAGCTCATCCGTAAGATATGGTTAGAGGAAAGCATGCCCGAGGAATAGAGTCTCAGCATCGTATGCCCAATCCACAAGAAAGGAGACCCCTCTGATTGCGCCAACTATAGAAAAATAAGTCTCCTTAACATCGCCTACAAAATCCTCTCTGCCGTTTTGTGTAACCGCCTGAAGCCTTTTGTAAATAAGCTGATAGGTCCTTATCAGTGCGGATTCAGGCCGGGGAAGTCTACCATCGACCACAATACTAAAAGTGCTTGAACGAATTACTACGGACTATAACCAACGCGGAATTTGGTCGGCTCTCGTCCTATCTAGGTCTAGGACAACCACCCCTGAGAGTAGTGAACGAACTTCAACGACCCCAACCACTGTACTCCGTTCAGGTTGTGTGTGTCAACACATCATAAGAGAATATAAAAACTCTTGAACCTGCGCGAGTCTCTAAAAAAAAAAAAAAAAACAAACATCTTCACACTACGGCAGAACCTGGAAAAAACATGAATTTCAAGACGACGCTCACCACCTATTTGTCGACTTCATAGACGTATACGACATAGACGTATACGACTCGTTTGTCGATAAACGAGGGCTAAGCTAAATATATGCTGTCATCAAAAAAGGACGCTCACCACCGACGTCTTGGCCAGAACGTTTGTATTGACAGATGTAAGTTCGAGGTAGTTAAGGACTTCGTCTACCTTGGCTCCGCAGTGACCTTGAACAACGACATCAGTTCCGAAATCAAACGCAGAATCACTATTGCCAATCGCTGTTTCTTTGCGCTCAGGAGGCAACTGAGTAATAGAGCCCTCTTCCGAACGACAAAGTTGACTCCATATAAGACCCTTATCATCCCGGTCCTGTTGTACGGCGCAGAAGCATGGACACTATCAAAAGCGGAAAAGGAGGCCCTTGGTCGGTTCGAGAGAAAGATTTTGTGCGTGATTATCGGGCCTATAAACGCAGACGGGGAATGGAGGAAAAGATTCAACCACGAACTTTACGGGCTGTACAGTGACCCGAGTCTAGCCAGGCGTCTACGGTTTCAGCGCCTAAGATGGCTGGGCCATGTAGAGCGAATTGACACCACAGCTCCAGCCCGGAGAGTCTTTGAATCCAACCCCGAGGGACGAAGAATCAGAGGACTGCCGCACTTAAGATGGCGCACACAGGTGGAAGGGGACATCAGCCAACTAGGTGTGCGGCAATGGAAAAGGCTAGCAAAAGATCGTGCTAGTTGGAGGGGTATGTTGGCATAGGCCTTTTTTATGGTTCCGTACCCAAAGGTAAAACGGAACCCTATTACTAAGACTTCGCTGTCCGTCCGTCCGTCCGTCTGTCACCAGGCTGTATCTCATGAACCGTGATAGTTAGACAGTTGAAATGTTCACAGATGGTGTATTTCTGTTGCCGCTACCACGCTACCAATACTAAAAACAGAACAAAATTAATGTTTAAGGGGGGCTCCCATACAACAGACATGATTTTCATCCAAAATATCCCCTTGGTCACATACTGAACTAAGGTTAGTCGACAATATCCCACAACCAGTGGCAAACTTGCCAGTTTTGATCTCTTTTGTATCTTTGATGAATTAATCCTAGCTGCAAACCTTTTTCCCATATTTCCCATTATTGTTATTCACCTTTTCACATCGTTGCTGTCAAGTAAGATAATTGATTTGAATTCAATGGACACTTTGATGATCAACTGTCTCATCATGGAGATTTTTGACCATCAAAGTAATATGCCTATAACCTGCCTGCAACCAAGATCTGTCATCATACAAAAAATGTGATTTAATGTGATGACTGATGAGGTAACATACATAGTCTCTTTCATATTTATATATACAGATGGTACGGAACCCTTTGTGGGCGAGTCCGACTCGCAGTTGGCCGGTTTTTTTTTTTTTTAACTAAATTAGTTACTTATGTAACACATTCCATGACATAAAATGTCTGCTATTATGAATTAAAATAAATAAATAAATAAATTTTAAATTTTACTTTATTATTTAAAAATGTTTATTTTAAAGCACAACTAAAACGCATATACAAACTACATACATACTTACGTTCGATTTGTATAAACATTTTCGTTGCTTACATATTAATTGCCATTGAGACCCGAGGAATTACCCGGCTATGTCATACGTACATATATGTTGTACATTTTGTACAATTTCCAACAATTGATGAAAAAAAAAGAACAAAAACAAATACGTTCATCGTTGAGAAAATGAATTTTCATAATTCGCCCCAACAACCTATACACCCAGAAACTCTTGCCAATAATTGCTTTTCTCAGGCATATTCTTCTCTACCAAAGGTGTGCTCGTATGCGTGTAACTTACTTTTCATACGCGAAACGAAAATAAACGAAAATAAATCTGAAAACAAAAAAGTAAATTCCTCAAGTATAATGCACGAATAAAATTGAAAATTGGGATGAAAATCACACGAAACAGCAAAGTGAAAAACGAAATAAACATCCATTCCGACATTCTTTTTTAAAATTTTTAATTTTAGACTAAGTCCAATGAATAGGAGATAGCTACATTATTTCAACTCAGCTACTAAATAAGGCATCACGATATATATATTCACAACTATATTTACGACCACATGCATAGTAATAGGTTTGCTTTTAGCCATCTGCCTAGGGACAGCCATATCGTATTCGTCTTGATCTTATTCCTATACGATAGTTGTGCATGTGTATGTGGAACATTTGGAAAATCTCACAACATCCTATTCACGATAAAATCGATCGGAATATTCAGTGTGCTTTGACCGCTCGATCCAACCAGACAATTAAAGTTTAGCACTATGGTAAGGAACTAAGATCATAGATTTTCAGAAAAGTGAAAAATTGTTTTATTTTTCTAATTTTTTTTTTAAACAAAATTTGCTTGTTAAATAAAGTTAAAAGTTAAATATGAGTTTTTGTTAAGTGAATGAAATGTCTTCGTGATATTTTTTTTAATGTCTAGGAATTTTTTTAAACCTGAAAGACAAAATGTTCCTAAAGGATTACATAATCTTAAGCAAGATATCATCTGCACAAGGATTATGGATATTGATCAAATACCTATACATTTTGTGCAAGATTTGTCTTTTTTTTTTACCAAGTGATTTATCAATAAAAAAATTATACAATATAACCGTGTGAAAGGACATCTAATAAATCATGAATCAATTTTTGTGTAGACCAAAAATAGCACATTACGTGTGCATCTTTACGCGAATGCGTGAAAACGGTAACATGATCCGAACAGATTAGTGACGCAATGTAGACACTTTTTAAACTTTTGCCTAAAATAGAAATCTAGACAGAACAAAAGAGTTTTGAAATACATATACATGTGTTTGTGCTAAAGTTAATTGATAGTATGTTTAACGATTAAAAAAAAAGGCCAGTGGAGGATTTTTTCCCGAATTTTTCAAGTGCCTCTCAAAAGAACATTTTACTTTCTGTATTTCTCCGCATTTTCCAAACATTTTCGTTCTGAAATGCCTACTTTTTAGTTCTACAAGCCAGGATGCGTTGAAAAAGACTGTGCGCATACAATTAATGAAATTTGAGATTCATAATTCAAAAATTGATTACCAAAAGCAAATTATCACTTAAAGTGAGGTGAAAGTCAATGTTTTTTTTTCTATTTATAAAGAAATTTGTTTGAACTTTTGTGTATATACAACATCTTTAATAATTACCTCTTACTTCTTCGTTTAATTCACAGTATTTTTAAAATATTTAAAAAAAAATGAGCAAATTTGTTTAAAAGAAAACTAGTGGAATGCAATAAATAGAGGAAAAGAACTGGAAAATAATTCACATTTAAATTTTTTTTTTTAACTAACAGGCCGATGAGAAGAAGAAGGTTAAGAAGAAGAAGACCAAGGAAGAGGGAGGCGCTTCAGAAACTGCATCTGAGGCCGCATCTGAGGCAGCAACCCCTGCACCAGCTGCAACCCCAGCACCAGCTTCAACCACTGGCTCAAAGCGGGCGTCAGGTGGATCACGCGGCTCAAGGAAATCGAAGCGCGCTGGTTCAAGTGTGTTCTCTGTTTTCTCACAGAAACAGATTGCCGAATTCAAGGAGGTGATTAATTATATTATATTTTTTTATACAAATTCTAAAAGGGATAAATTTGTTAAACTTTTACTAATTCATGCTTTTCGTTTTTAATTTATTTTTTATTTAGGCTTTCCAACTAATGGATGCGGACAAGGATGGTATCATCGGCAAGAACGATTTGCGTGCCGCTTTCGATTCCGTTGGTAAGATCGCCAACGATAAGGAATTGGATTCCATGATTTCTGAAGCAAGTGGTCCAATTAATTTCACCCAATTGTTGACATTGTTCGCCAATCGTATGGCACAATCAGGTGCCAACGATGAGGATGAAGTTGTCATTGCCGCCTTCAAAACATTCGATAATGACGGTCTCATTGACGGTGATAAATTCCGTGAAATGCTCATGAGTTACGGCGACAAATTCAGTGCCAAGGAATGCGACGATGCCTGGGATCAAATGGTCGTTGACGATAAGAACATGATCGATACCGCCGCACTTATTTCCATGCTCACCGGCAAGGAAGAGGATGAAGAAGGCGAGGAGGCTGCATAAGCCCATTTTTTATTTTATTTATTTTTTATTTTCATTTTCTATTCATTTCCTTTTTGTTTTAGTTTAATATTAAAAACAAACAAAAGAAAAAAAAAACTGAAAAAAACAACAACTTTTTTTTGCAAAACAAAGTTTAAGCAAATATGAACAACAATACTATAAACAATACAAGTTGAAATTTAATTTTTTATTACTTTTCGCTGTGTTTCCAAATCACAATCAAAGCTATGTTCGTAACACCTTCCCCGGCCTATCAACAGTCGGAATATACGTATCTATTGATGGAAATAATATTTGCATAAAACATATTTTAATATTTCTTTTTAAAGTAAAACGAAAGAGAAAACGACCTAAAAACTCTTCTTATTTACATACATCAAACTTCTCATCTCAAAAATCGTTCATAACTCTGTGTGCTTTGGGTAAAAACAACAAAACTGATCACAAAAAGCAATAACATCACCTCATTTTCTAAATCTTTGCAATTTTTATACGAGTTTCACTAACAGCAATGCGTTAAAAAAAAAATAAGAAAAAAAATTGTTTTAATAAATGCCAAAAATACAAGTGTAGACCTTTACGAGCAAAAAACAAAAAATATATAAAAAAAAAAAAAAAACGTTAATGTTTGAAACAAAATCAAACCATAAACATATAATCATTAACATAACTTCTTAAACTATATCAACACACACTATATACTATACCTTTTGTTTGTGTGCTAATTTTTTTTTGTGGTGAAAACAAGCGATTTAAAAAAAAGGCAAATATAGCTTTTACTATGGATATTTTGTTATTTTGTTAATGCAATGCATTCAATCATGTTATTTATTATGGGAAACACTTGATTGAAGGCATTATTCTACGGGGTTCGATTACTAAACCCTGTTTTATTTAAACGACAACAACAACATATATAAATACTCGTATATATATATATATAAAAAAAGAAGCATATAAGATTACCCTCTATTTATTTTTATTTTCATATCGAGAAAAGTATACAATTGATCAACGAAAACATATTCTATCATATTATCGCAAAAACTTATTTATATATTGACATAATCGAATCTACTAATAAAAATATACATATACTACTAACAATCGCATAAAGCATATACATATATTCAAAAAAATAGGATCAAATATCCGCAAAAAAAATTTAAAAAACAAAAATTCTAAAAATGTATTAACATGACAGCCTGCCTACACAAAAGAGTAGTCTCGCCTGTCAATTTAATATAAATATTACAGTTTATATTATTTCTTATAAATTGATAAAATGGGGTTCTTAAATATCCTTCTATATTATGAACACGTACTATATTTGTATACATCTGCAAACAAAATATATATTTATTTAAAGGAAAATTAGTAGTTAAGAACAGATATTTATATAGCATTATTATTAGCATAAAAGGCAGGGTTTTAAATACGAACATCGAAACCCAGATATAGGAAAAACAATACCAACGTTTAGTAAAAAACCAAAAAAAAATCAATTTTTGTGTGCAAATTGATTTGATAACTAATTTAATATCAAGTGATTTGAAAGGCCACCAAAACGGCGAAAAGCACACATACACACACACAATCTACTTTATTAGTTGTTAAACGCACGAACATTTTTATTTTTAGAGCTAGCAATATACAATAATAGAACAAGAAAAAGTAAAGCCTAAATTAATATGAAATAATTCTATAAATCTATTTTTAGTATTTATTAACAATGGCAATATTTTATTTTTGTTTTTCTTTTTTCGTCTACTAAAAATGAAAATTGCTTAAATCGATCGAGAAAACTAAACAACAAATGAGATGCTTCTTGTGCTCGTACTACTTTATTTACAATTGCAAAGTAAACCCATATATAGGTCCAAATAAACAGAGTTATGGAGTTGCTTGATGTATATATTTCTTCGTGTACTTATTAAAATATATTTTAATGAGTTTATTATTTTCCAAACAGGGAGCAGTAGTTAGAAAATAAATCTAAAAATTGTGCTTAAATTGTATTAAAGAGAAAAAAGAGAAACAGAAAAAAAAAACACAAGAAAAGCAATAACAACAACATAAAAAATAAAAACAACACTGTTTGCAAGAAAAAGTCATTATATCTTTTGTTTTTTTATAAAAATTCCGTTCAAGTAAAACGAAATGTTTATGCATATCTTTTTCGGTGGATAGGTAGGATAGGTAAAATGCACTAACAATCATTGATGTCCTAAGATGCTTTCGTAACTAACTGTGACTTCATTTTTTCATTATTTCACTGGCAATTTACATTTTTCTTAATTGAAAACCTCAGAATATAGCCTGAGAATTAAATGATACACGCCCTCACTATCCATACTTCTTCTTCTTCTTAATGGGCGCTACAGTTCGGGGTGAACCTGGGCCTCAACCAACATGCCCCTCCAACTAGCACGATCTTTTGCTAGCCTTTTCCATTGCCGCACACCCAATTGGCTGAGGTCCCCTTCTACCTGTGTGCGCCATCTTAAGTGCGGCGGTCCTCTGCTTCTTCGTCTCTTGGGGTTGGATTCAAAGACTCTCCGGGCTGGAGCTGTGGTGTCCATTCGCTCTACATGGCCCAGCCATCTTAGGCGTTGAATCCGTAGACGCCCGACTAGACTCATGTCGCTGGTTGATTCTTTTCCTCCATTCCCCGTCTGCGTTTATAGGCCCGAAAATCACGCGCAAAACCTCTCTCTCGAACCGACCAAGGGCCTCCTCATCCGCTTTTGATAGTGTCCATGCTTCTGCGCCGTATAACAGGACCGGGATGATAAGGGTCTTATATAGAGTCAACTTTGTCGTTCGGAAGAGAGCTCTATTACTCAGTTACCTCCTGGGCCCAAAGAAACAGCGATTGGCTAGAGTGATTCTACGTTAGATTTCGTTGTTCCAGGTCACTGCGGAGCCAAGGTAGACGACGTCCTTAACTACCTCGAACTTATATCTGCCAATACAAACGTTCTGGCCAAGACGTCGGTGGTGAGCGTTCTTTTTTGATGACAGCATATATTTAGTTTTGCCCTCGTTTACCACCAATCCAATTTTCGCCGCCTCCATCTCAATTATCGCAAACGCCTCATTGACATCTCGGTGTGATCTACCTATTATGTCAATACCGTCGACGTATGCAAGGAGTTGCGAGGATTTGAAGTAGATTGTCCCTCTTGTATTGGCCAGTGATTTTTGCACAATCATTTCTAATATGATGTTGAAGAAATCACACGAAATCGCATCGCCCTGCCTAAATCCTTTTTTGACATCAAAACTATCAGTAAGGTGTTCACCGATTCGGATGGAGCAGCGAGCATTCTCCAAAGTCATCCCGCATAGTCTGACGAGTTTAGCAGGTGTGTCAAAGGTAGACATAGCGTTGTATAGCTCGTCTCTAATTACGCTGTCGTATACGGCTTTGAAGTCGGGATCTGCCGTATTATGAAGATTTGGTCGATGGTGGACTTCCCTGGCCTGAATCCGCACTGATAAGGACCTATCAGCTTATGTATTTACAAAAGTCTTCAGGCGTTCACACAAAACGGCAGAGAAAATTTTGCAGGCGACGTCAAGGAGACTTATTCGTCTGTAGTTGGCGCTATCAGAGGGGTCTCCATTCCCCGGCATGCTTTCCTCTGACCAGAGCTCAGCAGACAGTCCATCTGCGCCAGCAGCTTTATTCAACTTGAGCTTCGATATGGCAATCTTAACTTCGTCGAGGTCAGGGGGACAGAATTCTCTGCGGTCTTCGTCGCGGTATATTGATTAACATCGCCGTTATACAGTCTGCAGAAGTGGTTTTTCCATATTCTCAGCATCGACTGCGATTCTACTAATAGGTGTCCGTTCTCATCCCTGCAGGCTTCCGTTCTGGCTTTATAACCTTGGCATGTTCGCTTTATCTGTTGATAAAACTTTCGAACGTCACGCCTGCAGTAACAATTCTCCAAATCCTCAATCGCGCGCTTCTCGTACTCTTTCTCCTTTATTCTAAGAAGCTTATGCTCCTCCCTTCTTTTTAACTCGTAGAGCTCACGAGCTGCTCTGGTTCTTTTATGCAGCGAGGCCTTATATGCATCCTGCTTCGCTGTGTGAATCCTCCTGCACTCGTAATCGAATCAGGTGTTTCTTCGTGGTGGGGCCTTGAAACCCAAAACTTCGGGTGCAGAGCTTTTCAGGGTTTGTTTGCAAATTCTCCACTGCTGTTCTATTGATACAAGCACGAGCGGTTTCTGGCGATAGTAGCTTTCCGACGTCATAGCTTTGTATTCTTACTCTACTCCGCTGCGTTCGTGATATTCGTAAGCGCATCTTCGCTACTACAAGATAGTGGTCCGAATCGATGTTAGCCCCTCTAAAAGTTCGAACATCAAGAATAGTGGAGGAGTGTCTGACGTCGATCGCGATGTGATCAATCTGGTTGGTAGTCGATTGATCAAAAGACCGCCAGGTGCCTTTGTGTATATCGAGGTGCGGGAAGCGCGTACTGGCTAAAGGGAGATTTCGCCCCGTAGCAAGATCAATCAGCCTGTGTCCGTTATCGGAGGTGGTGTCCTGTAGGCTATGTTTTTCGATGACTCGTTCAAATATGCTTTCCTTACATTGAAGTCTCCTAGTACAATTTTGTTGTCATAGCTGAGACATTGGGCATACGTACTGGAGATCGTAGAACTCATCTTTGGCGGAATCATCCTTGTCTTCCGTGGGGGCGTGGACGCAGATCAGGCTGATGTTAAAAAAAATTACCCTTGATACGGATTGTCATGAGGCGTTCGCTCACATGCCGAAAGCTTAGGACTTTTTGCCTTAGTCCACCTCGAACAACAAATCCGCATCCAAACAATGGTTGTCCTCTCTCCCTATAGCAGTCGCCGTAGTAAATATCGCAGTTTTTCATCCGCTTTATACCCGGTCCATTCCATCGCATTTCCTGGATGGCGGTTATGTCCGCTTTATACCAGCGGTCTGGGGCGTCCGCAAGTTGTTCGGCTGCACGTGGCCTGTTTAGGGACCTAACATTCCACGTACAAAGCCGTAGATAATTGTCCTTTTCCCCCTTTCCCTTTTTTTCCCTTTTTTTTTTTGCAAGGCTTGTGGTTGTTTCGGAGTTTGTGGTTTTTTTTACGGTTACGGCTTACTAGGCCGTAGCCCAAGCGACTAATCCTGTTTTTTGGCGCAGGAGGCTCGCCATTCACCCTTCCCCGTCTAGAATTTCCATAAGAAATCTCCAGATTGCACTACGAGGAGGTGGGGATGGGACTTACTAACAGTGCTGCAAGATGTACGACTGCGGTGGCTCTTCTCGCTTTTTAGCAGGCCAGCATCCGTCGTATAAATGCCACCCCTACGAGGCCTTTGTTAGTCCTTTGCCATCCACTGTCATCCACACGACTTTGTATTGAAATTGTTGACACGTGGTAGCCTGAAGTGCTCTGCGAACTTTATTTGACTATTTATTATGATTTGGAGATTGATGAACGTTCGTTCGTTTTCAGGCCAGCAACCCATAAAGCCTTCCATCCTTGACGGTCCCGGGCGCGCTGCTTCCAGTCGGAAAGATCAGGTTGTCTTACTTTCCCGATCACTTGGTCTTTATACCGGAGTTTTGGTCGCCACTTTCCTCTCGAGCCAGGAGGCTCCCTCTTAGTCCTGAATATCCGCCGTTTTTTTTTTTTTTTTTTTTGATAATCCGCGCAGGTTCACGAGTCATACTCTTATTATGTTTGTCACACAACTTGAACGGAGTGCAAGTTGTTTGGGTGGTAGATGTTCGTTCACTACTTTCCAGGTGTAGTTTTCCTAGATAGGATTCGAGGGAAACTCGACTGAATTTTCACACTGGTTGTAGTTCTCAGCAAATGTTCCATGCCATTATGGTGTTATATCGGATCTGCACACAGAGAGTATGAATTTCAAGTGACCATATACTGTGAGTGTTATGCCTTCATCAGTATTTTGATCACTTCCCACTCACAACAGCTGTGTTGCCTAACGCAGCTTATAGGAATTGTAATTCTTGGCTATGGACAAACTTTGAACTACAGACCTTCCACTCGAGAGTCGGTGATTTATACCACTACACTACGGCCAGAAGGATTACTTTGGAAGGAGCCAATGATCAGTTCTACTGTCCTGTTTATCAGCCAGCTTACGGCTCCATTTAACAGGACTGGCAGGATAGGAGTCTTGTAGAGCATAACCTTGACTTTTCGGGACAGGAACTTGGACCCTAGCTCTTTTAACAAGCCGAAGTAGCAGCGGTGGTCGAGGGTGATTTTGCGCCGGATCTCCACTATAATGTCATTCGTGGAGTATATATTTGCGCTGAGCTATGTGAATGAGATTGGGGACGGTTATCTGCCACAATCACATAATGCGTACATAAGGGGAAAATCGGTGGATACTGCTCTGCATAGGGTAGTCTCTACGATAGAAAAATCGCTCAGTATCAAGGAATTCACTCTAGGTGCCTTCCTGGACATTGAGGGTGCCTTTAATAACGTTAGTACCGAGGCGATAGTGTCCAGCCTTCATATGGCCCAAATAAACCCGGGTGTATGTAGTTGGATTGGGCAAATGCTGGGTACTCGTATAGTAAATTCGACGATAGGGAGAGCATGCGGAAGGGTGAGGGTAAATAAAGGTACACCACAAGGTGGCGTTCTGTCACCCCTCCTATGGCTCCTTGTGGTCGATGGAATGGCCAAGATTCTGGAGACGGAGGGTTTTAATGTTACGGCCTACGCCGATGACATTGCCATTTTGGTCTCTGGAAAATTTACGCAGGTCCTCAGCGATAGACTAAGCTATGCACTGACGTTAGTGGATAGCTGGGTCAAGGGGCGAGGTCTGGGAGTAAATCCGGCGAAAACAGAGGTAGTACTCTTTACAAAGAGAAGATCTGTACCAAGATACACCTACCCCCGTATGAATGGTATAGATCTGATCCCTGGAAAATCTGCGAAATATCTGGGCATAATCGTGGACTCCAAACTTAGTTGGAGAGAAAATATTGAGGAAAGAATCGAAAAGGCCTATGTGGCACTATACTCGTGCAAGGTAGCCTTTGGAAAGACATGGGCCTCAAACCCAGGTTAGTACATTGGTTGTACACTGCGGTAGTGAGACCTATCCTAGTCTATGGCTCCGTTGTCTGGTGGAAGGCGCTTGAGAAAAAGTGTCATCTTCAGAGTGTGTCAAAGGTTCAAAGAGCTGGCTGTCTGGCGGTGACGGGATCTATGAAGTCCACACCAACGGCGGCCCTTGAAGTCATGCTGAACCTCCCACCCCTGGACTTGTACTGCGAGAGCGCCGCAAAAAGAACTGCGCTAAGATTACAGGAATCGGGTCTCTGGAAAAGGAGTCCTCACGGACATGCATCAGTCTTGGATCGATGGGCCGTCTCGAGATCCAGAACCGTAACGGACTATGTCACCCGACTTCCTTCCTGGGAGAGGAGATTCTCTATTAGAATTCCCTCCAGGGAGGAATGGACCGGTGATCTGGTACGCACGGAAAGTGAACTGGCACTCTACACCGACGGATCCAAAATGGATGTTGGCACAGGTGCCGGAGTCTACTTTGAGTCTCGGGATATGCATCGCTCCTACAGGCTCGATGATGGATGCAGTGTCTTCCAAGCTGAGGTCTTCGCTATCAAGCAGGCAGCGGACCTGATCAGCAAAGAGAATATTACAGGAAAAAGGATCAGCATCTATGTTGACAGCCAGGCAGCCATTAAGGCTATGCAGGCAGCATGGATAAGATCCAAACTCGTCAAACTCTGCAAGGAGAGGTTAGAAGAGATATCCAATGTAAATGAGGTGACCCTTTGCTGGGTACCTGGTCACATGAATATCTCCGGAAACGAGAGGGCGGACGAATTGGCTAGGGTGGGATCAGGTGCTAACATTGCGCAGATCTCAGCTGAGGCCAAGGCACCACTCAGTGCGCTCTACAGGGAGATATAGACGGAGCTATTGGTGAAAGCCAATAAGCGCTGGTGTCGCTTAGATACATGCGCAACGGCGAAATTGACTTGGCCCGTCTATGATAAGAAAAGAACGGAAAATCTGCTGAAGTTCAATCGTGGGAACATTCGACTGGCAGTCGGTGCCCTCACCGGGCACTGCATGCTATCCTATCATGCAGCTCGACTAGGCCAGCCCCACAATGACTTCTGTAGAAGCTGCAGGGACGAAGAGGAAATTGAGTCCGTTCGTCACCTGCTGTGCGAATGCCCGGCGCTAGCCCAAAAAAGGAATATTTTCCTGGGAAGATACTTCCTTTCGGGACTAGAGGAGGTAGGTAATATCGGGCTGAACAGAATAATGGGATTTTTATCCTCGTCTGGTTGGTTCAGCTCGACGGTAAATGAATAGGTATCAACGGGTTAAACAAAACAGGTGGGCACAATGGACTCAACGTAGTCTGCGTGAGCCTTGACTTTACGTCAATAGGGCACCCATATACCTAACCTAACCTATGTGAATTCCCTCAATACCTCGAAAGTTGCTGATTGCACTATATGCTGGCGAGACGCCAGCAACGTACCCAATAATACTCAGGTCAAGTTGACATACAGCCTCTTCGCGGCACCCTCTGGATAGCCTCCTCAACACCCGTTGAGAGATGAGCTAAAATATGCAGCTACCACCCTAGGCAAGAGGGCCCAACCAGCCCATGTAAAAGAAGCCGAGACTCCTGGTTCGAGATGCATGAACAATGTTACATTTTTATGGTGAAGTTTTTGAGGCCCTTTTTCTTGAACTTCAGCAGCTTCTTTACTCACAGTTGGATGTATATTTTCTGCTCTATTCTATTTATGTATGTATGTTGGCGTTACAGTCCATGAAGGACCTGAGCCGAGCTTCTCTCTCAATCACCCATGTTGTGTGTGATTTAATTTTCCCATAGGTGAAAGGGACCTATAGTTTATTGCCGGTTCCGAACGGCGAATTTCGAGAAGCTTTTCATGACAATTTTACTACAAGGGGTTTTGTCAGAGCTCCGCTGAGGAGAAACTACGTGAAAAACACGTTCGATGACATGGCTGTGTCGGGATTCGATCCCGTGTCATCGGCGTCAGAGGCCAACCCACTACCCACTGCGCCACGGTGCTCTATTCTATACCGGCTTAAAATTGGTCTGCGGCTTATTTGGTTAATCCTGAGATCGTTGGGTAGTTTCTCTTCTTTCCATACGTAGTCGCAAAGATATTCCCCGACCGAATATATATATATCAGTTACCTATTTATATAGAAATGTCATTGACCACTGGCCTACCTCGGCTTTGAAGAAGAAAGCCAGGTTAAGTGTATCTGTGTAGTACAGTAGTAAGTCTAAATGTAATCCACAAAATTGTTCCGCAGTAAATCCAGAAGAACGCACTAGTGCATTGTCATAACAAATTACTTCAATATTTTGTCGAAACGATCCATGAGTATACTATAGAAATTACTCCTTCATCGCATGCAACCACTTGTCACTTTCTGATGAGTTGACTGCCTCCGCGTATGATTGTGGCTCCTCATTGATTGACAGTGAAGCCATCGCCATTGAAGCACTCTCTTGACGGTTACGTAAACGTGTTTCCAATATATTGCTTTCATCAACGTCTTGCAATATTATCAGACGTCGACGTATATCCTCTGTTATTTTTCGAGTTTCACATCATTCATCATCGTCTTGTTGGATACTATCAATTATATGTGCATCACAACCTGCATCATCTTCCTCGATAATTGTGACTGCAGACGGTTCTTCTGCCAAAAACCTCACGTCACGTACTATCAAGATACAATTCGACTTATCAATACGATATCCCTTTTGACTTTCATCGTAGCCAACAAAAATGCATTTTTTTGATTTTGCATCCAGCTTGGTACGTTTTTGTTTGGGTATATGTACATAAACCTCTGATCCAAAAATACGAAGGTGTTCAAATTGTGCTGGCTTACGGTACCAAAGCTCGTAGGGGGGTTTGTTCTTCATTGTACTGGTCTCCGTCCGATTCAGGATGAAAACAGCTGTTTGTACTGCCTCTGCCCATAGCTTTGGGTTGAGACCCTTTGCATGGATCATGGATCTTGCAGATTCCATGATTGTTTGATTTTCATGCTCAACACATCCATTTTGCTCAGGCGTATATGCAACTGGAACGACGATGATGAATGCCATTTTTTTCCAAGAGCCGTTTCATGCAAGAATTCACAAATTCTAGCCCATGATCTGTTTCGAGATTTACAACAGCATGTCCGCACTGCTTTTCAGCGATTTTGAGAATTATTTTTAGCTTTTCAACTACTTCAGACTTATTCTTGAGGAAAAAGACAGATCGAAATTTAGAGAAATCATCCTTAAAAAGTACAAAATACCTCGAGCCACCGTACGAAGTTTCTTCCATTGGTCCGCATACATCAGCATGAATAATTTCACCGCATTTTGTTGATCTATCTGGTCGCAAACCAAAGTTTAATCGATGTAGTTTCCCAAATGCACAGCCATCGCAATCAAAGTTTTCGTCGACAAAACCTATACCATTGCTACGCAACAAGTTACGGATATGAGCCAGATTTTAATGACCCAAGCGCTCGTGCCAAACGCGCAGAGAGCTGTCTTTAACAGCCACCATTGATTTGTCAAATGTCGGTACGATTACCCTGAAGAGCATTTGAAACATACCTCCCTGCCTTGCTCCCACTGCCATCATGTTGTCACCATCCAAAAGTTTAAAGAAATCTTTACTTGACCAACTAGTATGCCCATTATCCATCGCTTTTGTCGCTTTTGCGAAACAAATTCGCAACCAAACTCGGTGCATATAAACGTGTTTCATTGTTTTCTCGATCCACTTGATTCCGTTAAATGATAACACCCTCAGATCACCACGTCCAATTGCCAGCATCAATTTTCCGTCTCCGAGTAGCACTTTAATTGAATAAACGTCGTAAACCACTCACTTACACATATGGTTCGTGGCACCCGAATCAACAAACCAAGAATCACTCTGTGCCAAAGACTGGACAATGTTGCAAAAAAAGCTTTGCCCCCATAAGTTTTCTTTGGCTGAGCACTTTCTATTGCAAATTGTGCTTTACAATCTTGTTTCCAATGTTCTGTTGACCAACATTTAAAACATTTGACAGTTCGTTTTGTTTCATTTTTCCTTTTAAGATCCATATGATGATGCTTTCTTATTGCATCAGTATTCTGTTTGGCCAATAGTGCCTCGCTCGTTCCAACGTCCCTCAAGTTTAGTCCCTGAACTAACACCGGCTTTCCTCCACCATCAGCCGATTTGTTAGATTTGTAATCGTCCGATCCTCCCTCGCTATAGAGTTCCATGCCGTAGAAAAGTGCTGATACTCTGAAGGCAACGTCATCAGTATTTTTGTGATCAACATACTATTACGAAATATTCAACCCACACCAAATAGGGTTCGCACCACTGGATTGCGATAAACTACAATTGTCCTTTTTATCCGAATAAAAACACACACACTTTTATTTCTTTCACCACAGATCAATTATCTGTGCAGCTTCACCACTTTTCTTTATTATCCAATACAATCCACTTTAAACTTTATTACACAAACAAACCTTTATTGAGAGCTTTTATTTTCACACTGTTTGATCACACTGACTTGTCACACGCTGTTCAATACCACAAGCTGAATATATGCCGAGGGCGAGCGTTCGCGTTTATATAGCTCTCGGTCCACCTTCTCGAATGTTCGCCGTCAGAAGTTCCCTTTCGGAAATCTCTAGAATGCTCTGACAATTAGCCGTTGACAGTTGACACCATTCCAATCTCCGCTTCAAGAGAGCTTTCGAACTTCGACAGTGAAATTCGAACTTAACCGTCGGTTTGTGTCTCCGCAACACTGCCCTCCTCCTAAACTTGTTCGTCCTCGAACAAGCGATTGGATCCTTCTCCGTAATATGGCGCTAACCTCTCTACGCGGACAATCTTATACTTCGCCCGTCTGTTTCCCATCTGCTGTATTCGGTATACCACGTCATTGAGCTTCTTGATGACCTCATATGGCCCGTCCCAGGCTGATTGCAATTTGGGGCACAAGCCTTTTTTTCGTTGTGGGTTGTACAGCAATACCAATTGTCCTGTCTCGAATCCAGAAGTATTCGCCCTCAAGTCGTATCTCGCCTTCATTTTATCGCTGACCAAGTTCAGTCGCTCCCGGATGAACTGATGGATGGAGTTCAGCTGTTCCTTCTTTTCGGTTACGAAGTCCTCCCTGCCGCTAGTTGTCGGTAGTACCACGCCGAACTTCAAGTCCGATGGAAGTCGGAGATCAGTTCCAAAAATGGCTTCAGCTGGTGTTGTTGCCGTTGAATTGTGCTGTGCCGAACGGTACGCCATTAAGAAGAGGGGAAGATGTTCATCCCAGTCCTTCTGATCTCCAACGACGACTTTTCTCAAGTATTCCTCCATCGTCCGGTTGAACCTTTCGACCATGCCATCATATTGTGGGTGTAATGGTGTTGTCCGTGTCTTTCTGATACCTAGTATGTCGCAGAGTTCTTTGAACACCGACGACTCGTAGTTCCCTCCTTGGTCTGAGTGCAGTTCCAGCGGTACTCCGTAACGCGCAACCCAGTTCGTCACGAATGCATCCGAAATAGTTTTGGCTTCTTGGTTCGGGATGCAAAACACCTCAGGCCACTTGCTGAAGTAATCGATCACCACTAGCGCGTACTTGTTTCCAGCGTTGCTCGTTGGGAATGGGCCTGCGATGTCCATGGCGATACGTTCGAACGGAGCTCCAACATTGTACTGCTGCATATTTCCTCGAGTTTTCCTAACTAGCCCCTTTGCCTTCGCACACTCATCACACCAGCGAATGAAATTTGTGACCGACTCATGGCATCCTACCCAGTAGAATGGTCTCTTGATCTTTTCTACAGTCTTGTTAACACCAAGATGACCCCCGCTTGGTCCCTCGTGGTATTCTCGGATGACCTCGTCGACTTGTCCTTTTGCAATTACCAGCAGACCGTTTACAATGTTCCCGTCCTCACTTTCCCAACTGCGATAGAGGCAACCGTTCTTCAGCTTCAAACTCTGCCCAAGAGCCCAGTAAGCTTTCACGATTGGGCTTTCACTGGATATTTGCTGCCAAGTTTGTCGAAAACCTCGTTCTTGGTAGTCGATGATGACTGCCAGATCGGCATCTTCTCGCTGCTTTCTTCCGACCTTCTCGATAGTCCAGGAATCTTCTGGCAGCACATGGAAACGACGGATGTCGGTGACTTGTTCCTTGGTTTCGGCACGTGAACAATGTTTGCATTCAACATCGCAAGGTCGCCTCGATAATGCATCCGCATTTCCATGACTGCTTCCCTTCCGGTGTTCGATACTGAAGTCATAACTCTGGACTCTCTGTATCCATCTAGCAAGCTGGCCTTCCGGGTTTTTAAACTGCAGCAACCACCTCAACGCTGCGTGGTCCGTCCTAAGATGAAAACCTTGGCCATAGAGATATTTGTGGAAATGCTTGACACAGTCAACCACGGCTAAAAGCTCCCTTCTAGTTACACAGTAGTTCCTCTCCGGCTTCGATAGGATCCTACTGTAGTAAGCGATGACCCGTTCTCGCCCGTCAATTAATCAAACGGAACGGATCTATGTTGACGACCCTTTAAGAAAACAAACAAGGACCTTCGGTTCTGTACGTGAAATGTTAGGTCCCTAAACAGACCACGTGCGGCCGAACAACTTGCGAAAGCCCTAGACCGCTATAAAGCGGACATAACCGCCATCCAGGAAATGCGATGGAATGGACCGGGTAAAAAGCGGATGAAAAACTGCGACATTTACTACGGTGACTGCTATAGGGAGAGAGGACAGAGACTATATGGATGCGGATTTGTTGTTAGAGGTGGATTAAGACATAAAGTCCTAAGCTTCCAGTATGTGAGTGAACGCCTCATAACGATCCGCATCAAGGCAAATTTCTGAAGACAAGGATGACTCAATCAAGGATGATTTCTTTGATCTCCTAGACAGAACATATACCAATTGCCCCAGCTATGATACCAAAATCATACTAGGAGATTTTAACGCTAAGCTGGGTAAAGAAAGCATCTTTGAGCGGGTCATCGGCAAACACAGCCTACATGACACCACATCCGATAACGGACATAGGCTGATCGACCTTGCCACGGGGCGAAATCCTCCTTTAGCCAGCACACGATTTCCCCACCTCGATATACACAAAGGCACCTGGTGGTCGCCAGATCAATCAGTCACCAACCAGATTGATCACATCGCGATTGACGTCAGATACTCTTCCACTATTCTCGATATTCGCACTTTCCGAGGAGCGAACATGGACTCAGACCAGATCTTGTAGTAGCCAAGATAGGTCAACGCGTAACACGAACACCGCGGAGTAGAGTTAGAACATCAAGCTATGACGTCGGAAAGCTACTATCCCCAGTGCCTTTGCCAACCGCGTATCCCTTAAGCTCTCCGATACACCTCAATCCTCCACTCAGTCAGTAGAGCAACAATGGAGCCTGTGCAAACAAGCCCTGAACAGCACAGCAACGGAAGTGCTGGACCTTAAAGCTCCACCACAACGAAACCCCTGGTTCGATGACGAGTGTAGAAGGATTCATTCGGAAAAGCAGGAGGCATACAAAGCCTCACTACGCAAAAAAACAAGAGCGGCTCGTGAGCTCTACGAACTTAAAAGAAGGGAGGAACAGGAGCACTTCAGGAGAAAAAAGAAAGAGCACGAGAGGCGGGCGATGGAAAACTTGGAGAGGTGCTATTGCAGGCACGACGTTCGAAGATTTTATCAACGGATAAAACGAATGTCTCAAGGCTATAAAGCCCGAACGGACACCTAGTAGTAGAATCGTAGTTGATGCCGAGAATTTGGAAAAATCACTTCTGCAGACTGTATAACGGCGATGACAGCCAACATACCGCCGTCAGGCAGAATGATCCATTTCTTAACGACGAAGATCGCAGAGAAATCTGTGTCCCTGACCTCGACGAAGTTGAGATTGCCATGTCGAAACTCAAGTCGAATAAAGCTGCTGGCGCAGATGGACTGTCTGCTAAGCTCTTCAAAGCGGCTGGGGGTAAGCTGGTTGAGCATGCACCGGCTCATCTGTAAGATATGGTCAGAGGAAAGCATGCCCGGGGAATGGAGTCTCAGCATTGTTTGCCCAATCCACAAAAAAGGAGACCCCTTGGACTGCGCCAACTATAGAGGAATAAGTCTCCTTAACATCGCCTACAAAATCTTGTCTGCCGTTTTGTGTGAACGCCTGAAGCCTTTTGTAAATAAGCTGATAGGTCCTTATCAGTGCGGATTCAGGCAAGGGGAGTCCACCATCGATCAAATCTTCACACTACGGCAGATCCTGGAGAAAACTAATGAATTACAAGTCGACACGAACCATCTATTCGTCGACTTCAAGCCCGCATACGACAGCGTAAGACGAGTTATATAACGCCATGTTTACTTTTGACATCCCTGCTAAGCTCATCAGATTATGCAGGACGACCCTGGAAAATGCTCGCTGCTCCATCCGAATCGGTGCAGAACTGACCGATAGCTTCGAAGTCAAAAAAGGATTTAGACAGGGCGATGCGCTGTCGTGTGATTTTTTTAACATCATATTAGAAATCATTGTGCAAAAATCACATGCCAATTCAAGCAACACAATCTATTTCAAATCCTCGCAACTCCTTGCATACGCCGACGACATTGACATAATCGGTAGATCGCAGCGAGACGTCAATGAGGCGTTTGCGAGTATTGAGATGGAGGCGGCAAAAATGGGTTTGGCGGTTAGTGAGGGCAAGACTAAATATCTACTGTTATCGAAAAACGACATTTACCACCGACGCCTTGGACAGAACGTGCATATTGGAAGATATAAGTTTGAGGTAGTTAATGACTTCATATACCTCGGCTCCGCAGTGACTTGGAACAACGACACCAGTTTCGAAATCATGCGCAGAATTACTCTTGCCAACCACTGCTTCTTTGGGCTCAAGAAGCAACTAAGAAGTAGAGCCCTCTCTCGTATGACCAAGTTGACCTTATATAAGACCTTAATTATCCCGGTTCTGTTATACGGCGCAGAATAATGGGCTTTATCTAAAGCGGATGGGGAAATCCTTGGTCGTTTCGAGAGAAAGATTCTGCGTGCGATTTTCGGTCCCATAAACACAGAGGAGAAGATTCAATCATACTGTACGGGTTGTACAGCGACATGAGTCTAGTCAGGCGTCTACGGATCCAACGCCCAAGATGGCTAGGCCATGTAGAGCGAATGGACACCACAGCTCCAGCCCGTAGAGTCTTTGAATCGAACCCCGAGGGACGAAGAAATAGAGGACGGCTGCACCTAAGGTGGCGCGCACAGGTGGAAAGGGACCTCAACCAACTGGGCGTGCAGCATTGGAAAAGACCAGCGAAAGGTCGTGCTAGGTGGAGAGGCATGTTGGTTGAGGCCCAGGTTCACCCCGAAGCGCGCGTTAAGTAAGTAAGTATTTTTCTTAATAAGAGTTCATTCGTCGCTGGAGCTTTTTTTTGCCCTAATAGAGTGGACTAAAAAGGGCGCCGACAATAAGCGCCAATTAGGACTACAAATATTGATTTCTGGATTAAGTTGTACACCTAATTTTGAAGGCCCATCAACGCTATTGAGAAATGATATTACGCAAACGTTAACCACGGCTGGTTCTACAGACATCGATCCCATAGACAACACTTTTCAAAACATCTTCCAATAGGGACATTTCTATGCCAATTTTATTGCATTTTATGGCGTTCTTCTTTGGGAATGCATCGGGTGGTCTTGCCAGTCTTGCAGCAGTAAGGGGCAATCGGTAAACACAGGATGCGAATGATAGTCAATTGGCTTGAGAACTTATATGAGTTAACACGACAAAGTCTCAAATCAAAAGTAGGTCAAACCAGCACGCGCATCCGCTACAATGCACTCGCTGGGTAAAGAACAGAGTACGTTGACCAATAACGCTGAATCGCCAATATCGTCAACACCACACACCGGATGAGCAATGCTGACCCAACATCCCGAACACCGTCAACACCACACGCCGGATGAACAATGCTGACACCGCACCTGCTGCAGTTGAGGTATCAGGGTATAAATTAGCTTAAGGTAGTCGATAAGTGGTTCAGTTTTTTTTCCTCTTTCATTGTTATTTCATTATTGGTAATAAAGTGGGGGTTCGTCCCAATAAAGTGTAAAAATAGTTTTTTTTGAAAAATAAAGTAAGAAAAACTTTAACTTATGTATTAGCTGAATGTTGTGTATTTTTCTTAAATATCTTGCCCACTTACAAGATGCTCAAAATGAGTATTCGGCATTAAAGTCATCGCCAATAGCGAACATTTGATCGAGGGAGTCACGCATTTAGATACATTTTTTTACTAGGTAAAGTGTCTTTCGATGTGTGAAGGACAAGGAAGAGACACATTTGGAAGAAATTACAGTGACATACGGGTATGTATGTTATGTACACATACGCCTCGATATGACAGTGTGTTTCGCCGGTAGTCAGCATACTACCTGCTCGCCGCAGGCGCTGGCTACTAGGTTTGCCGTAAACATAGAAGGAAAGCGAGTCTGTTACCAAATACAAGTTCCAAGAATACGCACAACATTTAGAGGTATTTTCGAATCTACAGAACGATCTCTTTTTTGAACACCCTATAAATATGGCTCAAGCCAGCCAATTCCTCTCACTTGTGTCTCGAATAAACCACACCATAAGCCGTCAGACATCTTAACTCTCTTTGTGAAGGTCTACCACATTGTATTTATCCGGTCGCCACTCAGTTGCTTTTCAGACTTTCGGCGTTACCCACTGCCTCTCTCGTCAAACCAGAAAATGTGAAAGTTAAATCCACTGTATCCATAAACCAGCAAAATAAGAAAGCAGAGAACAAACAGAAAGCAAGAAACTCCATAAAAGTGAAATTAGTATTCCGACATCGTACTTACAAGGAGCATGTTGGCCAGCGTTCTGCGTTTTGTTTTGGTCATTGCCATCGTGTCTCAACGAATAGGTAACTTCAACCAGAAATCCATCTGAATGACTCAAATAGTTGGTTGTCTATATTCTGTTTTCGTATTTCAATAGTGGAAGGCGTTAAACTAGTTGTGTACATATCGCAGCATGGTTTACATGGGGAGATAACCTTCCAGCAAGCTTCAAATGCTTCTGTGCAAATCAATGCTAACCTCGAGACCACACTGCAATACCCTGACCAAGTCTGGAGTTGGGGTATTTACGAATTTCCTGTTGACTACACCGAGACGGATGCAAATGCGCGATGCGATTTGGCAAAGTTGGGCTCACAGCTGATGAGTTTCGATGACGATTTGGGCTTTCTGACGCTTCCGGGAAATGAGACAGCGGTGTGGACCAAAGATATACAATTGACAGGTTTGCGTACGTGGTCATCCGTCGATCACTTGTAACGAATTGTTTTCTTTACCAGGTGAAAAGGGTATTTGGGGTCGATCTCTGGTGCTTACGGATGGAAGTGGTAGTACACGGGTGTGCGGTAGCGTAACAACAGTCGATCCAATGGTCGAGCATATGGCTGAAGCCAGGTTCCGTACTCCGATATCCGGTTCGGTGCATTTTCGTTGGTTGGCTTCCGCTGGTACTGGCCACAGAGACACATTGATCTATTCTGATCTATACCACATTCAATCGCAGCCGGTTCCGAATAAAAACGATCCTGGTACGAAGCACTATTGGAAAATCTACGTAACAGATATTTTGGAAAACGATCACCATAGAACCGAGGAGAATTGCAATTTCCTGCAACTGGTTTTCGATCCACAGGGCTATGGGGAGGGTAAGGGAATCGGAGACTTGGATTCTCGGCTGGGTAAGATCCAAGTAGCCAAAAACGCACTTCGACAGTCTCAGCGTGTTATATTCAAAGACGAAAAATTGGCTTTGCTACCTTCCGACTTGACAATTCCACATAGGACGCTCTACTTGGTGCTCTTCGATCATTTGCACTCGAGTAACTACTTGGCATGCACGAAGATCAGGAACGTGAAGCCTCTACTTTACAAGTATGACCGCTTATGACAACCATTGACCTTCTTAACATTTTCTTTCTGTTACTAGAACCTTCTTCGACTCTGGAGGAATCAAGGGAGAAATCTCGTTCAGTGGACGATCGAAATTCGATCCAACTTTTCTTAATTTTACTTTAGCATCAACGGGACGCGGTACCGATCGTGTGAGTAAGAAATTCGCTGAAGACGTATCTGCCTTTCGAATTCACAGTCTTCCACCCGCGCCAAATCGACGTGGTGAAGCAGATTATTGTCTGACGACCGATGAGATCTTTAATCCCCACGGGTTGGATCTAAAATCAGTTCCTCCTTCGGGATTTGGAACTCAAGAGCAATACGCAATCGGTGACTTGACTGGAAAACTTCTAAACCGGAACAAGGACTACTATCATAACTATATGTTGCCCGGAACTAGTTCAGAATTAAGTGGAATTTACTGGGATACATTCCTACCACTCCAGGGAATCAATAGTATAGTTCACCGCAGCCTGGTGATCTACACATACGATAGGTCCGATCTCAGTCACATCAAAGAGAGTCCTTGGGGCTGCTCGACAATCATTCAGTACCAAAAAAATGGCATCTATCAACAACAGATCTTTACCGCGCAAGTATTGTTTCGATATCCGATTGTCGGGAGAGTACTCTTCCGTCAACCAGCCGAGGAACCGTGGCAAGACACGACAATCATCTTCGAATATCTTATTCACGCCGACGGATCGACGCAGAATAATACGTTCGATCATCGGTGGGCGATACATAGTAGCGCGCCCGGAAAGGACTTTTACGATTGGCAGAATCGATGCATCAGCACGGGAGATGTTTACAATCCATTCAAAGTTGATTGGGGTGAAAAACTTGCAGATGACTTTTGTCGGCCACATATAATGCCAATGTGCAGGGTGGGAGCGATGGATGTTCGACTGGGAAAGCTCTCAATCGCTGGACGTAAGTCCGAAGCGACAAGGATTAGTCGAAAGTTATTTACTGATTCCAATCTGCCTCTCTCGGGACAGCACAATATCTTAGGGAAATCTTTGGTGATCTATGATGACAATGGACCAAAGGCACGAGGCGAACGTTTGGCATGTTCCATGTAAGATTTATAATAAGACTTCTCTCTCACATACTTTGACTTTCAAATTTGTCTAGAATAAATGGACATCATCGACGCAAGGCGGTTGCGAAAGAGTGGTATCCCAATGGATCGGAGCTGACAGTAAAGGGTAAACTTGAAATTGTACAGCAGTCCGAGTATGACATAACCAATATTGACGTCGAGTTAAAAGGCTTGGTTGCAAATAGCGGCTATCACATTCACATGGTGAGTTATGAGCAATTGTCAGTTCCTTTAGAAACGAATTCTTTTTAGACGCCAGTGGAAGCCAACTTGGCATTTCCCTGTGAGGCTACGTCGCTCTACGATCACTGGAATCCATTCAACATTAATCCCAAGCTCTCGCCACCTCCAAAGTTGGGCTCTACCGATCAGTACGAAATGGGAGACTTAAGTGGCAAGTTCGGAACGCTTGACGGCATAACACAGATTGAAGATGCCTATAATGACACGAACCTACCCCTCTTCGGTTACAACAGTGTCCTGGGGCGATCAATTGTTATCCACAAGAAGATTAAAAATGCTCGATGGGCTTGCAGCACTTTGGAACGGGGATACAGTGCGCAGGAAGCGAGAGAACTCCGAGCGATAGCTTCATTTCACCATCCAACGGGATACGCATTTGGGTATGTTAAGATGACACAATTAGTACACATGGATGGTAGTCAGTCGGACACCGTGATTGAGGTTAAATTGCGACACCCAGGAAAGAACGACAGGAATGTGGTATGAAATCGATAATTTTGGTCTATGAAAAGGCAGTTGGTGTAAGTTAATCTCTCTCCCGAAGACTCACAACCACAAGTGGCAGATATTTGTAAACCCTATCGGGGTGGATGCAGCTGTTAAGCCAACAGCAACACGATGCGTCGCTGGAGGTTACGTATGGAATCCATATTACACACAACTCGCAGACCCTTTAAATGTAAGTGTCAATTAGAGGAGATAATCGTGTAACATATCACCTAACTATCTCTCTTTAGACCGAACTGTATGAACAGGAATGTGGACCGGATAATCCACTTCGGTGCTATGTCGGCGATGTTGCTGCGAGACTTGGACCTATCAGTTCGTTATATGAATTTGCTTTTACGTTTTAAGATACTATTTCTCTATTTAGGTCTGGGATATAAACGCGTTGTGTTTACGGATCCAAATTTCCCTCTTGAGCAGCCAGTGGGTGCTATTGGAAGATCGATTGTTATTTTTGGACCGGATGGATCGAATGAAAGATACGCATGTGCCAATATAGAGCCGGATCACAACATCGTAAAATATGTCAATCTTCAGAAGCCGCCCAGATTTGTCGTGTAAGTGAATCATTCTTTCTTGGAGGTGGTTGGATAGTTTAATTTTTGCATAGCTGACTTCAAACTCTAGTGTTGTTGGTAGATTGCTACTTAAGTTGTGAGATATGACACCACTAGTGTGAATATACCAAATTGATATTCAGATTGTCATTGCAAAGTTTTACATTTTTATTGATAATCGTGTCCAGCATACTTGGTGGCACGAGTGTTTTTATGTATGCATGTGTACCTACATATGTAATTACATATGCGATGTCACAGCTCATGGAGAATCTGAGCCTAGCTTCTCTTAATCAGATATGTTGAGTGTTTATTGGTGATTCCGATGGCGAATTTGGAGAAGCTTTTTCATGACCACGGATGACCATACTTCCTCTTCTTCTTAACGGGCGCTACAGTTCGGGGTGAATCTGGACCTCAACAAACATGCCCCCCCAACTAATATGATCCTTTGCTAGCCTTTTCTATTGCCGCACACCCAGTTGGCTGAGGTCTTCTTCCACCTGTGTGCGCCATCTTAAGTGCGACCGTCCTCTGCTTTTTCGTCCCTCGGGGTTGGATTCAAAGACTTTCCGAGCTGGAGCTGTGGTGTCCATTCGCTCTACATGGCCCAGCCATCTTAGGCGTTGAATCCGTAGACGCCTGACTAGACTCATGTTGCTGTACAGCCCGTAAAGTTCGTGGTTGAATCTTTTCCTCCATCCCCCGTCTATGTTTATAAGCCCGAAAATCACGCGCAAAATCTTTCTCTCGAACCGACATAGGGCCTCCTCATCCGCTTTTGATAGTGTCCATGCTTCTGCGCCATACAACAGGAACAGGATGATAAGGGTCTTATATAGAGTCAACTTTGTCGTTCGGGAGATGGCTCTATTACTCAGTTGCCGCCTGAGCCCAAAGAAACAACGATTGGCAAGAGTGATTCTGCGTTTGATTTCGGAACTGATGTCGTTATTCAAGGTCACTGCGCAGCCAAGATAGACGAAGTCCTTAACTACCTCGAACTTATAACTGCCAATACGAACGTTTTGGCCAAGACGTCGGTGGTGAGCGTCCCTTTTTGATGACAGCATATATTTAGTTTTACCCTCGTTTACTGCCAAACCAATTTTCGTCGCCTCCATCTCAATACTCGCAAACGCCACATTGATATCTCGCTGTGATCTACTTAATATGTCAATATCGTCGGCGTATGCAAGGAGTTGCGAGGATTTGAAATAGATTGTGCCTCTTGTATTGGCCAGTGATTTTTGCACAATCATTTCTAAAATGATGTTGAAGAAATCCTTTTTTGACATCAAAACTATCGGTAAGGTGTTCACCGATTTGGATGGAGCAGCGAGCATTCTCCAAAGTCATCCTGCACAGTCTGATGAGTTTAGCAGGTATGGCAAAGGAAGACATAGCGTTATATAGCTCGTCTCTAATTACGCTGTCGTATGCGGCAATACATTGGTTTTTTTCCAGGATCTGCCGTAGTGTGAAGATTTTGTCGAAGGTGGACTTCCCTGGCCTGAATCCGCACTGATAAGAACCTATCAACTTATTTACAAAAGGCTTCAGGCGTTCA
This sequence comes from Eumerus sabulonum, assembly GCA_951905685.1. Taxonomy (NCBI): domain Eukaryota; kingdom Metazoa; phylum Arthropoda; class Insecta; order Diptera; family Syrphidae; genus Eumerus; species Eumerus sabulonum. Next base: position 162,444,809 of record OX645060.1, on the reverse strand, counting down.
CACAAAACGGCAGAGAAGATTTTGTAGGCGATATTAAGGAGACTTATTCCTCTATAAATTGGCGCAATCAGAGGGGTCTCCTTTCTTGTGGATCGGGCATACGATGCTGAGACTCCATTCCTCGGGCATGCTTTCCCCTGACCATATCTTACAGATGAGCTGGTGCATGCTCCTAACCAGGTCATCTCCATCTGCCTTGAAGAGCTCAGTAGACAGTCCGTCTGCGCCAGCAGCATTATTCGACTTGAGCTTCGATATGGCTTCGAAGGTCAGGGAGACATGGATCATCATCGATTAGAAATGGATCATTATGCCTGACAGCGGTATATTGACTAACATCGCCGTTATACATTCTGCAGAAGTGGTTTTTCCATATTCTCAGCATCGACTGCGATTCTACTAATAGGTGTCCATTCTCATCCCTGCAGGCTTCCGTTCTGGCTTTATAACCTTGGCATGTTCGCTTTATCTGTTGATAAAACTTTCGAACGTCACGCCTGCAGTAACACCTCTCCAAATCCTCAATCGCGCGCTTCTCGTGCTCTTTCTTCTTTCTTCTAAGAACCTCATGCTCCCCCCTTTTTTTTAGCTCGTAGAGCTCACGAGCTGCTCTTGTTTTTTTAAGCAGCGAGGCCTTATATGCATCCTGCTTCGCTGTGTGAATCCTCCCGCACTCATCATCGAACCAGGTGTTTCTTCGTATGTATGTCGAGGTGCGGGAAGCGCGTACTGGCTAGAAGGTGATTTCGCCCCGTAGCAAGATCAATCAGTCTGTGTCCGTTATCGAATGTTGTGTCGTGTAGGTTATGTTTGCCGATGACTCGTTCAAAGATGCTTTCCTTACCCAGCTTAGCATTGAAGTCTCCTAGTACAATTTTGATGTCATAGCTGGGACATTGGGCAAACGTTCTGTCCAGGAGATCGTAGAACTCATCTTTGGTGGAGTCATCCTTGTCTTCCGTGGGGGCGTGGACGCAGATCAAGCTGATGGTAAGAACTCTAGCCTTGATATGGATTATTATGAGGCGTTCGCTAAAATGCCGAAAGCTTAGGACTTTTTCCCTTAGTCTACCTCGAACAACAAATACGAACCATCGTTGCCCTCTCTCCCTATAGCAGTCGCCGTAGTAAATATCGCAGTTTTTCATCGGCCTTATACCCGGTCCATACCATCGCATTTCCTGAATGGCGGTTATGTCCGCTTTATAGCGGTCTAGGGCGTCTGCAAGTTTAGGGACCTAACATTCCTCGTACAAAGCCGAAGATCATTGTCCTTTTTTCGTTTTTTGCAAGGGTCGTCAACATAAATCCGGTCCGTTATATCCGAGACTTGTGGTTGTTTCAGAGTTTTTGGTTTTTTACGGTTACGGCTTACTAGGCCGTAGCCCAGCCGACTAATCCTGTTTTTTGGCGCAGGTGACTCGCCATTCGCCCTTCCCCGTCTGCAATTTCGAAGTCTCCAGATGACATCACGAGGAGGTGGGTATGGGACTTACTAACAGTGCCGCAAGATGTTCGACTGCGGTGGCTCTTCCACTTTAGTCTTTGGTTTTTAAGGATACATTTGACTGTCGAAATCTTGTTTTCTTTCATACAAGGACTCCAAAGTCCTAGAAGATTTTTAAGCTTTTTTTTTTTTTGTTATAACTGCACAGTGTGAAGAGTAAAAAAGCAGACATTTTTTAGTGAAAGTATCTCAAACTAGTACATACTCTGTCACTGTCCTTCTTTACAGAGCTCAATTCCTAGAAGAACTGCGGGAAGTAATGGGCATACCCGAGTGGATGTTGGACGTTGATGCACGAAAAACTAAAGAACTCCATGGCGGTGCATGCATTCAAATGATTATCCACTTCAAGGGTCCAATAGCTCATCGGCTGGAAATGGACATGTCTCGCCTTATAGCAGCCGGCCGTCTAGACGCTCCCAGTCTATATATCCCTGGCTACATAAACCCGAAGCGAAAGTCAGTTCTCTCGTATCGAACCTGTGGTGTCCGCGACCCCAATGAGAAGAAAAGTTAGTAGAATTCAAATTATCCTTCCGATCAATTAACTCTTTCTGACTATTTTCACCTTTCCAGAATCAAAGTCGTCATCAAGGAGTGATGCGTGCAGCTGGACACCAAAGACATTCGTAACATCCGTTTTTACTTTATCTCTCACTTTATTAACTTCTCACTTTGTCAACATAGTCCAATAAATAAATACTCGTCATCGTACTAAGTATCGTATATTGTTTGTTTCCGACTTAGTTAAATTCAATGCAAAGACAGCAACAGGTGGTACCGGCTTCAGGCTAGATTGCCCGTTGGTATATACAAATTCATAAACATAAACAAGAAAAGAAAATAAATCACGCATCTAATGATGAGAAACAGAGAACGATAAAAAAGATACCCTCTACCGTAGCACATGTATCCCCGCAATGACAGAAGTGTCATAACACACAACTCACACGCAACGCGCATGTCCTAGAAGTCATAGAAATATCGATCTCCTGACATTCGTTTGTAGCGTTTTTCCATCAGCAAATTCATTCAGTCGTGTGAAAAATGGAGTGGACAGGTTTTTTGGTGTTATCGCTAATCCTCAGCGTTTCAAGTGCCACTCTAAGTGGCCCCTATCTGATGTGGGGGCACGAAAAAGTCAAGGATATGAAATATCCTGCACTCACTGAGGCCGATGAGCAAAGTTTATCGGAGCTTTTCACCGAGGCAAAGGCTGTTGTGGTGTACATACGAAACAGCACGAATCGATTGGATGCTGAAAACTATCCAAAACTACGAAAAATTATTGATGAGACTGCTTGGACGTATCTGCCGCAACATACATTGGCTGTGGAACCATTTAACTATAACACAAATGTGGAGGTGAGTTAAGGCGACGAGTTGATTGTGTGAGAGCAGTATATTTTCTCTGTTTATGTGACATTTTGAAACATGACTAGGTGATCAATTTGGTGGGTCCAACATCGCAACAAGATACTGAGATATCAGCTCTGTTTAAAGACTCTGTGCTGATCTATGGTGAGGGTGAAGTGCTCGGTTTGCTAGCCTTTAGAGAGGAGGAGATTCATTACATTTCCAAGAGAGAGGCAAATGAAGAGCTCACAACAACGACCGTGACACCAACGGACGAGCCAACCGAAACAAATTTCATCTATCTTGCTCCAGGTGAGATGAGCTATTTTTATTCACTTTTTTATACTAGGCAATTGGATGGTGGACGGTTGTGAGGTACTCTTCGTGCTTGTACTGCGTATTATTCGTACTCATACGCTGAGATGACGTAATAATTTCTCGACGATACTCATCTATTATTAACTGGGAAATACTAAATACGTCCATGTGAGATCAACAATTCGAACATCTGTATTTCAATGCATTTTATAATTCAAAATCATTAAAAACGATAGCATTTTCTCGCAGTGTAGGTATGTCCAAAATAGGTTGCCTACTTTTAGGATGCACAATAGACAAACACCACATCCGACAACGGACTAAGGCTAATCGATTTCCTAGCGGGGCGTAACCTCCTTGTAGCAAGCACGCGATTCCCCCATCTCAACATCCACAAGGGTACCTGGCGGTATTTTGATCAATCGACCAACAACCAGATTGATCACATTGCGATCGACGCCAGACACTCTTCCTGTATTCTCGATGCTCGAACCTTCCGAGGAGCCAACATCGACTCGGACCACTACCTTGTTGTAGCCAAGGTACGAATGAGGATATCAAGAATGCTTAGGAGTCGAGTAGGACTACGTAAGTTTGACGTGGGAAAGCTACAATCACAAGAGACTGCCAGAATCTTTGCCGATCGTGTCTCCTCCAAGTTCTCTCAAAATCCGCCCACAGCAGCACAAACAATAGAGCAGGAATGGACGCATTGCCAGAGCGCCGTCAGAAACCGCCACCACCTAGAAACCCCTGGTTCGATGAACAATGCGAACAAGCCCATGCAGCAAAACAAGAGGCATATAAAGCCATGCTGCAACGACGGACGAGAGCTGCTCGCGAAATCTATGAGCAGAAGAGAAGAGAGGAACACACGCTTTTCAGAAGAAAGAAGAGAGAGCACGGAAAGCGTGAGATCGAGGAGATAGAGAGATGCTTCCGCAGGAATGACGCCCGTAAGTTTTACAATAAGGTAAAACGAACACGCCATGGCTACAAAGCCAGAGCGGCGGCTTGCAGGGATGAAAATGGAGAAGTGGTAGTAGAGTCGCAGTCGATGCTGAGGATTTGGAAAGACCACTTCTGCAGACTGTATAACGGCGATGATAGACAAGATGCCGCTGTCAGGCAGAACGAGCCATTCGTAATGGACGACAATGAAACAGAATTCAGTCCACCCGACCTAGACGACGTCAAAATAGCGATATCAAGACTTAAGTCTAATAAAGCCGCGGGCGCAGACGGCCTGTCTGCTGAGCTTCCTAAGGCGGCTGGAGATGAGCTGGTAAGGTGCATGCACCATCTCATTTGCAAGGTATGGTCGGAGGAAAGCATGCCCGACGAATGGAATCTCAGCATCGTTTGCTCGGTCCATAAGAAAGGAGACCCCTATAACTGCGCCAACTATAGGGGAATAAGTCTTAACATCGCATATAAGATCTTCTCTGCCGTATTGTGTGAACGCCTGAAACCGTTTGTGGATAACCTGATCGGCTCTTATCAGTGTGGTTTCAGGCCAGGTAAATCCACAATAGACCGAATATCTACGCTACGGCATATGACAGCGTGTATAGAGATGAGCTATACAAAGCCATGTCTAACATCCCTGCCAAACTCGTCCGACTCTGCAGGATGACAATGGAAAATTCTCGCTGCTCCATTAAAGTCGGTAATGAGCAAACCGAGACCTTTGATTTTAAAAAAGGATTTAGCCAAGGTGACGCGCTGTCATGCAACTTTTTCAACATCGTGCTTGAAAAGATCGTGCAAGAGTCACTGGCCAACACAAGAGGCACGATTTATTTCAAGTCTACGCAATTGCTTGCGTACGCCAACGACATTGACGTGATTGGACGGACACAGCGAGACGTCAATGAGGCCTTTGTAAGCATTGAAGAAGAAGTGGCTTAGAAGGGTCTCAAGGTTAATGAGGGTAAAACCAAATATCTGCTTTAATCTAAAAGAGACGGACAACACCGACGTATTGGCCAGAACGTCACCATGGGCGGATATAACTTTGAAGTGGTCAAGGAATTCGACTACCGCGGCTCACTGATGACCAGCGACAACAACACCAGCGCTGAGATAAGACGCAAAATCACTCTTGCCAACCGCTGTTTCTTTGGGCTCAAGAGGCCATTGAAAAGTAGAGCCCTCTCACGGAAAGCCAAGGTGACACTTTATAAGACCTGAATCATCCCAGTCCTCCTTTACGGCGCAGAGGCTTGGACCTTGACAAAAGCGGATGAAGATGCCCTTGGTCGTTTCGAGAGGAAAATTTGCGTACTATCTACGGTCCCGTTTGTTCAATCGGTGTATGGAGGAGAAGATTTAACGAAGAACTATACGGGTTATACAGCGACATCGGCCTGGTACGACGTCTACGGATACAGCTTCTAAGGTGGCTAGGCCATGTAGGGCGCACGGAAAATACACGACCCGAATAGTCTTCGAATACACCCCGGAAGGAAGGCGCGGCAGAGGACGACCGCATCATCGGTGGCGCACGCAGGTGGAAGGGGACCTTAACCAACTGGGAGTGCGGCGCTGGAAACAGCTGGCCATAAACCTTGTTGGTTGAGACTCAGGTTCACCACGGACTGTAGCACCACCTATGTAAGTAGGTAATAGACAAACAACTGTTTAATGGGCGAAATTGCAGAAGAGTACAATTTCGGGCGAATGTGCGGGGAGTACTTTATTGATCTCTTCCATGAACGGTGAACGCACATGCTCGGGACCAATTTGGTGTCGCGTACCACCTTTGAGAGGAACAATATCCTTTTATCCTTTGCTGTTTGGATCGCCCGTGTTTGCCATGCCTGGCTTTAAGTATCCTAGGAGCCTTACTGACTTAAAGGTGAACTTTCAGATTTTTATTATCAAGTTTTTTTGTTTTTTTTTTTTTTGTAGAAGACTTCTGCTATCTGTTGGAGCAATCAGACGTAAATACTGGTCCATTGTAATCCAGACCTTACATTAATGTAATTTCCCGTATTCCGGAGAAAACGTCGGCTCCGCAAAGGCTGAACAGTCGCAGAGAAAGTGTTCGAGTGTTCTGTTGTGTCATCCTCCTCGCAACATGCAGCACAGGTAGTTGTCTCCCCAATGCCAAGCACGCAGAGAAGCTTATCAAAAGTGTAATGGCCCGTAATGACTCCCACAAGCCATCTGCAGTCGATTATCCTTAAAGACAGGAGGAATGCTGCGGATTTCTTGCAGACATCGGGACATATGCGCTTTGTCCTTCATCCCGGATAATCCCTTCATCTACGGTTGTGTGTATCAAGCACTCAATCATTAATGTAGGAATTTACCGCGGACGCAGGTTAGTAGTTAGGGGGTTGGACACAACTTTGAGTGCAGCTTGGCTTTCACTGCAGACGCGTATGCTCTTTCCCCTCCACCTGTGCTTCACGACATAGTGCATGGCCATTATCAAGTATGCAAATATGTATTTAATGGCCGGTTTAGAATTATGGTGTTCTCTATTTCTTCTAAGATGCTTAACTACCATGGCAATTCCAATGTTATCGGGGAAACCTTTGATCTATGCCTCGTTTACTTTGTTGTCATCGATTCATCGGCATACCTATAAAAGCTCGTTCTATACGACGGAAAGGAAACCACCCTGACACATTTCTGACAGCCTTTTGCATCCCCATGGGTTTAGGTCCGCTTTGCTGATCCTTCTTCTCTAAATCGCTAAATTTTTCTGAGTTGCCTTCCTCCTTTACACAAGTATGATGGCCAGCTGATCGTTAAGAAGAGTTTGATCACCTCTAAAGGTTCAGGCGCTGTTTACGTCAGTAACCCATGCATTGGAATCCTCGGCCACAGTTAATGATGCTCGCCTGCGTATTATTGCAACAATTACCTCCACATCAAAAGTAGTCTATGACAGCAGGTCTTGTACCCCTTCGCAGTGATTAAGGTTAAGTTATAGCGATTGTTTCTCTTACGAAGGTTGTTTGGTTGGTTGGTTAGGTGGCTTAGACCAAGATAAGTCCACTACTACCACTCGAGTCGGCTTAGTCACTGTTACTCCAGGAACCATTTCGTGTTTTGGATAAAATTCGACAGTTTGCTGATCTCCGTTTCAAATAGATCCGCTTGTTCATAAAAGAGGTATTCTCCCAGAAATCCTCTTCTTGAGGAGGCTAAGGCAGAGCAGTTGCACAGGATATGGGATGGAGATTTCCTCTTCCTCATCATGACAGATACTTCTCTTCTTCTTAGCGGGCGCTACAGTTCGGGGTGAACCAGGGCCTCAACCAACATGCCCCCCCATCTAGCACGATCTTTTGCTAGCCTTTTCCATTGCCGCACACGCAGTTGGCTGAGGTCCCCTTCCACCTGTGTGCGCCATCTTAAGTGCGGCCGTCCTCTGCTTCTTCGTCCCTCCGAGTTGGATTCAAAGACTCTCCGGGCTGGAGCTGAGGTGTCCACTCGCTCTACATGGCCCAGCCATCTTAGGCGTTGAATCCGTAGACTAGGCTCATGTCGCTGTACAGCCCATAAAGTTCGGGGTTGAATCTTCTCCTCCATCCCCCGTCTGCGTTTATAGGCCCGAAAATTACGCGCAAAATCTTTCTCTCGGGCCGACCAAGGGCCTCCTTATCTGCTTTTAAAAGTGTCCATGCTTCTGCGACGTACAACAGGACCGCGATGATAGGGGCCTTATATAGAGCCAACTTTGTCGTTCGGGAGAGGGCTCTATTACTCAATTGCCTCCCAAAGAAACAGCGATTAGCAAGAGTGATTCTACATTTGATTTCGGAACTGAAGTCGTTGTTCCAGGTCACTGCGGAGCCAAGATAGACGAAGTCCTTAGCTACCTCGAATTTATAACTGCCAATACGAACGTTCTGGCCAAGACGTCGCTGGTGAGCGTCCTTTTTTGATGACAGCATATATTAAGTTTTGCCCTCGTGTACCGCCAGACCAACTTTCGCCGCCTCGAATTCAATACTCGCAAACGTCTCATCGACATCTCACTGTGATCTACCTATTAAGTCAATATCGTCGGCGTATGCAAGGAGTTGCGAGGACTTGAAATAGATTGTGCCTCTTGTATCGGCCAGTGATTTTTGCACAATCATTTCTAATATGATGTTGAAGAAATTATACGACAGCGCATCGCCCTGCCTAAATCTTTTTTTGACATCAAAACTATCGGTAAGGTGTTCACCGTTTCGGATGGAGCAGCGAGCATTCTCCAAAGTCATCCTGCATAGTCTGATGAGTTTGGCAGGTATGGCAAAGGTAGACATTTTTTTTTTTTTTTTAGAGACTCGCGCAGGTTCAAGAGTTTTTATATTCTCTTATGATGTGTTGACACACTCACAACCTGAACGGAGTGCAGTGGTTGGGATCGTTGATGTTCGTTCACTACTCTCAGGGGTGGTTGTCCTAGACCGATATAGGACGAGAGCCGACCAAATTCCGCGTTGGTTATACTCCGTAATAATTCGTTCAATCACTTTTTAGTATTGCATACGCAGAGGATGAATTTCGGTTGACCATATACTGTGAGTGTTATGCCTGCAGCAGTACGTCTGGTCACTTTCCATTCACAACTGCGTTCCATACTTTTTGTCCGTATAGGAATTACTTTTTCTTGGCTATGAAGCGAATTTGAACCATAGACCTTCCATAGACCATAGACATAGTGTTGTATAGCTCGTCTCCAATTACGCTGTCGTATGCGGCTTTGAAGTCGACAAATAGGTGGTGAGTGTCGACTTGAAATTCATTGGTTTTTCCAGGATCTGCCGTAGTGTGAAGATTTGGTCGATGGTGGACTTCCCTGGCCTGAATCCGCACTGATAACGAAATCCATCAGCTTATTAACGAAAGGCTTCAGGCGTTCACACAAAACGACAGAGAAGATTTTGTAGGCGATGTTAAGGAGACTTAATCCTCTGTAGTGAGCGCAATCAGAGGGGTATCCTTTCTTGTAAATCGGGTATACGATGCTGAAACTCCATTCCTCGGGCATGCTTTCCTCTGTCCTATCTTACAGATGAGCTGGTACACGCTCCTAACCAGGTCATCCGCAACTGCCTTGAAGAGCTCAGCAGACAGTCCGTCTGCGCCAGCAGCATTATTCGACTTGAGTTTCGATATGGCAATCTTAACTTCGTCGAGGTCAGGGGGACGGAGTTCTCTGCGGTCTTCATCGATTAGAAATGGATCCTTCTACCTGACAGCGGTATATTGACTAACACCGCCGTTATACAGTCTGCAGAAGTGGTTTTTCAATATTCTCAGCATCGACTGCGATTCTACTAATAGGAGTCCGTTCTCATCTCTGCAGGCTTCCGTTCTGGCTTTATAACCTTGGCATGTTCGCTTTATCTGTTGTTGAAACTTTCGAACGTCACGCCTGCAGTAACACCTCTCCAAATCCTCAATCGCGCGCTTCTCGTGGTCTTTCTTCTTTCTCCTGAGAAGCTTATGCTCTTCCCTTCTTTTTAACTCGTAGAGCTGACGAGCTGTTCTTGTTCTTTTATGCAGCGAGGCCTTATATGCATCCTGCTTCGCTGTATGAATCCTCCTGCACTCGTCATCGAACCAAGTGTTTCTTCGTGGTGGAGCCTTGAAGACAGATACTGCAACAGTCATTACTTGGAGGTCCTAATCTAGCGGCATGTTTTCCTAATGTGCAGTGTCCTGTTAGAAAACCAACTAGGCTGTTTCTTCTTCTTCTTTCTGTAGTAGCGTTAAAGCCCAAGAAGGACCAGGCCCAAGCTCCTCTCAATCACCCATGTTGTGTTTGATTTATTTTTCACATAGGTGAAAGGGGACCACAGTTTTATGCCTATTCCTAACGGCGTGAGTTGAGAAGCTTTTCCATTGCAAGTGTACTACGGGGGGTTTTGCCAGTACCGCGCCGAGGAGGGACGCCGCGAAATAAACATTGGAAGGCGTTGGTGTTATCGGGATCCCAACTTGCTCATCGTGCGTCGGAGTCCAATACACTAAACACTGCGCCACGGCTGTTTAGCAGGCTAAAAAATGTGGAATGCTTCACGTTTTAGCGTGTCATGAAGAAGGAAAAGAAAGCAGACATTTGTAATCGAAAATGTCTTTATTGTTCCTCACCTTTGCAAGCGTTTGAGCCAAATGTTTAAGTACTGCTTCCACTCCCATTGAGGTACCTCCAAAACATGTGATTCGAACACATAAACCGCTTCTTCAGACTAGTCTTGAAAGACCCATACAGTCAATTGTAGTTAAGTTTTTGTTTCTTATACATGGACCCATGATTCGTCGCTTGTTGTGATCTAGACATCTTTTGAAGCTCTATGGTGGAATTTTTTCACCAATCGACGCGAGCTGTTTTTGAGCGACTCTCAAATTATTCGGGATCTAACGCAAACAAATAAACATTTTGAATCTGAGTGTCTGAATGTCATATACGTCCGAAATAGTAGCAATGTATGTACAAGCGTAGAAAAAGCTTGTTTATTTCTCTTATATCACCAAACTAAAGTCCTTTTCCAAATTTCCATTAATATCTCGTTCCTTGTATTAAATATTAGTCCAGGCTTACGAAATTAAATAATTAAATGAAATGATAATAGCCATACCCCTTGTCGACACCTTGTTTTCTTAATAAAGGTTCACTTATACGAGGATAAAGTGCGAAGTTCTCGGCCTAACGAAAATCTGCCTCTTCGGCATGATCTCGAAACTCCCGCAAATCTATAATTTTTCTTGGTACGGCGAATTGCTCAGAGTGGTCACTAACGTTAGAGACAGATGGAATCCTATTACCATTGTGACATTGTGCCGGCTGACAAAACACAGTTGTTGTTACTTGCGTATGTAACGTATCCCGATGACAGTGATGAAAAGTTATTCATAAGACCACCACTATGTTCAACAGGAACAGATGTGTTGGACCAAGAAATACGTACTTGTTTGAACGGTGGCTGCTTGCAGATTCTGCATCAACGTCTGGTACTGTAGATCTCGTTCTTTCAGCTTAACTTGAGTGTCATTGAGCTGGCTTTCTAAGAGGCTGAGGCTTCTGCATTGCTTCCCAATCTCTCTGTTCTGGCGATAACGTATTTCTGGAAACTTGTGTCTGTGCAGAACGAGCTCCAACCGTTGGCGCGGTTGATGTAACGGGATCTGATGCTTGTTCCATGGCGGCACTAACGCGTGGGCTTTTTCTGGGCGGCGTGCGATGCATTGAGCTGCACTCAGGATTACGCTATACGGCGACAAAGGGAGCCTCAAGTTGGATGTTGAAATGTACAATGGCGGGTATGTCACCGCGTAAAGGAGACACAGACTGTGGTTTGGCAAGGACGACTTTTGCGTAGAGATCTGTTTGATTCGACGTAAAATAAATACAAGTTGGGAGTTCTGTGACAAGCGTAGATAATTGCAAAAAAAATGATTAAGTTCATTCAATGAGAGTGACCAACTATTGTCGCCAAACTGACGACTGGCTTCGGTTTCAGTACACTTTTGAATATGCCGCAGCAAGGAGTCATTAATAATAAGTTTCCATGCTGATAAAATGCTGCCCTTAAAACAACTTTTTAAATAAAGAGGGTCCGGCTCCTTCTGTCAGAACTTTTTGCCGTGGACGGCGACCAGATTGATCCGAAGCTGTTAAGTTCCCAGGGCTCCAAAGTACTCCGCTAAAAAATACATATCACGACATCAGTGTTCTGAAAAATAACTTCAGTTTGTACTCTTGAACTACGGCCACGATATCGTTGACCTCGTTCTCGAACTCTTCTTTTCCTTTTGTACCCCGTAAAACAGAAAGGGTAGTGAATCGTAAATAATGAAATAAATATTGAGCTCTTCATTTCTAAGAATATTGAAACGAAATATGTAGGTATTATCAGTTTTTTACACGTTACTTCAATAGTTGTACACCTACCACCAGAATCACTGCGAGTGTCATGATCATCATTTGAAAAATCACTTTCTTGTCTAACAACATTGCAATCACTTTCTTCACTATCAGAATCTAAATGCAAAATGTATCTCCCGTCCTCGGTCGGTTCACAATCTGATTCGTGTCCGGTATATTTTGTAGCATTTTATCTGAGGGCACAGAAGTGCCCCCGCCAAGTCGAGTAAAAAAGCCGCACGGCCGTACCATCCTTTTCTCGAAACATTTCAGGCCCCCTATAACTTCGTTGTGGATAAAACTAGAAGACTTTTCAGTAACCAAGCAAGCATGGCATAAACACGGTATATTTCCAATTTCATTCAATTTGAACCAGCAGTTTAAGAATTATAACTCACTGACTGACTGACTGACTGACCGATCATCAAAAGTCTAAGGCACTTCTAGCCGACGTAGAAGCTTCAAATTTGGAACACAACTAGTGTTTAGTGTATAACTCAAGGAAAAACTAAAATATTTTGCAATTTCGGTTAAGTTTTTTGGATGTACCGACTGCATAAATAACTTTGTAATTCCATATAAATCCATAGATAGGATTACAAATGTACACATTTGCATTGAATGAATCAGTTTGCCTGTACATGTATAAACAATGGAATAATATGGGTAGATAGGCACTGCACGACTACATACATATGGCACCGTACGACTACGAATACGATCACTCGTCTGACCAGTAAAACAAGTACCCGTGTGTTCGGCATCGAGCAGCTTAGGAGCATTCGTATCAGCGAAATTGTGCTTATGCTGAAGAAATACATATGTATGTATGTATGTACAATATATTGTATGAGGGATACATAGGCCGGGTGAGAAATGGGAGATTAGACAAATTCAACAACAAGTTAACTCTATCACCCACAAATAAATAAATAGAAATTGTAACACCAAGCAATTATGCCGCTCTACATTTTTCTTTTATTATTTCCAAATTAAGCATTTTAGCGTAACTTGAAGCAATACTGTAGCCATTCCCAAAAAGCATAAGAAATACATATAGTAATACTAATGTACACGAAAGCTATAGTAATACTAAAGGTACACGGAAGGTATAGTGATACCAGGTGTTCACTAATGTAAAGAATAACTATATGTATAAAAAAAAAATATAGTAATAGTAACCATGTAAGCAAGGAAAAAACTCTGGAATGATGGGTATAAAAGGCTGCGCAAATTTAGAATAATTCTCAATTCTGGTTGTGATCGCTTCATATCCGATTCGGTGGTACACTACTGCCTTTTGGTGTCTGAAGCTTTTACAATAAGAGGACCGAACATAGCTCACTTCTGGTTGAGATCGCTTCGTAACCAATTCGACGATATACTACTGCCTTTTGGTGTTGAAGCCTTGTCAACGAGAAGTCCGAGTTACCAAGTGTTCCCATGGACGGAGGTATACTACTAACCTCCTAATATACAGTGAGAGTCAAAAATTAGTATACAGCCAGCGCCTACTAGTACAGAACTTAAAATACGCTATGTTGCAAGTGAGTAGAAAAATTATTTAAATACCAAATAAAGCTTAGGCTGCGGCCACGCAGTGAGCGACTGAGCGATTGAGCGACGAGCGATGAGCGGCTGAGCGACAAAAAAAATTAAAACATATCGAATTGTATGGGGGTGGCCACGTAGGCCCTGAGCGACGAGCGATTTTCCTGAGCGACCGAGCGACGTCGCTCTGAAATCAAAATTGTTTTAATTTTTGCGACTGTAGCTGAGCGACGAATTCCAAAAATGGAAAAAATCAACACGAAAATGTTGATTTCTGCTGTTCGAAGTCGTCCAGTCTTATGCCATAGTTGAAAAATGTTTATATTAAAATGATGAAATGTTTATGTGAACGATACACGTGTACATTACGCCACGGTTGTTACGACGCCTCCACCAAAGCTTCGTAATACGCAGGCGCACAATGTAGACCCTGACATGGCACGTAGCTCCACTATGTCTTGGTAGACATTGGAGAGGGTGCGAAGTACAGTACAAAGAAGAGATCACAAATATGAGAAACACTGTATAATGTCTTCTTTCTCATCCTCTCGCACGTTAATTCCTATTGATGTATATGTTTGTCTTTTTTTAATCGCTCAGCGATGTCGCTCAGTAAATGGCCACTCGTCGCTCAGAATCGTCGCTCAGTCGCTCGTCGCTCATCGCTCGTCGCTCAATCGCTCAGTCGCTCACTGCGTGGCCGCAGCCTTACAACTAACTATTTTATTTTCCATTACAAAATTGTTCAATAGAAATAATAATTCAAAAAATATTCGTGATTAAAGCAAAAATCATCTGAAAAAAACCGGGCAAGTGCGAGTCGGACTCGCGCACAAAGGGTTCCGTGCCATTATCTATAACAAGACACTAGCGCATAAATCGGTCTCAAGTAGAGCAACGTGAACGTCTCACAAGCATGACTCACAATGCCGTAGTAAGGGCCTACGCCTTACTAAGAATTTTCATTTTTTATGCCACAGGCGGCATAAATTGAAAAATTAATATCTCCTAAAATATTGGTCGTAAAATGCTCATTGTGGGCTTATTTTGACGTGACAACGTCTATTAAATCGGTTAGCGCTGAAATATGGGATGCCGAAACGCAAAAAACGCAGAAAAATGTAGACTAACCGTGTGAGTAGGCGTGGCCTAGCGAATGTGTAGTAGTGAGCTCGCGCGAAAATGATCAACATGTCAGATAAAAAAAAATTCGGCGTCGTTTAGTGGAATTAAATCAAATAAAATCATATCATAGACCTATTGTTGATAGAATATTAGAAATAAAGAACACTTAAACGTTTGAGTATAAAATTGTCTTATTCAATTAAATACATGTATAATACTGTAATATGAAAATAAAACATTGAAATCAATAAAAAAATTATATGTAATTGTTGAATATATAATATTTATACCTCATTCATAAAATCGTATAATAGACGTTGTCAAGAAATAATGGATTTGGCTAGTAACAGCCAATCTAATAACAGTTTTTTTTTCATCAAATATTCATCTACAAACCGATTCAACAAAACTTAACACTGGAGTTGAAAAATATGTTCTTCCACACATTCCACCTGCAAATGTAAGTCGGTAGCACAATATTGAGTTTAATATTTATATTTAGTTTAATATCATGGACTCCTTATAGGTTTTCCTGTAATCTGTAAGTAGACACCTAATTTCTGTATTTTTTTCAAAATTTTAGGTTAAGTAGTTTCGGTGATAAGGTGGGGGGAATGGTCAATTTTCGTCTATTTTCTTGAATAACTTGGAAACTATTTATTCTAAAATTATAAAAAAAATACATTTAAGATCGTATCAATAAGACCTTCCATTTGATATATCACACGAAGCCGACATGTAACTTCAAACCATCACTGAACCTCCACCATGCTTCATAGTCGAAGTGGGGTTTTGTGGTAGAAGCCTGATCTTCGCAAAAAACCACTCAAATACCGCTCAAACGTTTTGGGATAATGTCATCTTTAGTGGCGAAAGCAAGTTTGAGATATTTGGTTCAAAACGCAGGACTAAGGTCTGGATAACATCAAATAGTGAGCTTCTACCACAAAACCTCACTTCGGCCGTGAGGCATGGCGGAGGTTCAGTGATGGTTTGAGATTACATGTCGGCTTCGGAAACGGGAAATCTTATTTTTATTGAATCAAAAATGAACAGAAAGGGTTATCTAGCCATCTTAAAAGACAATCTACTCCCTAGTGTGGAAAAATTGGGCCTCACATCGCCTTGGTCTTCCAACAAGACAATGACCCAAAATATACGGCAAGAACTGTCAAAGAATGGTTGCTGTACCATACCCCCAAACAGCTTAACTCTCTTCCACAATCTCCATACCTTAATCCCATTGAACATCTGTGGGAAGTTTTGGACAAAACAAGGCCTTCGGACGGTATTAACCGAAGAATGGGCTAAAACCTCTCCTGAAGTTACAAAAAAACTTGTTACTTCGGTTCCTAGAAGATTGGCTGCAGCTATTAAAGCCCACGGAGGTCCCACGAAGTATTAACGCTCAGCTTTTTAAGCCCATGTAAGTGTTTATTTCTTAAGTGTATACTAATTGTTGACTGCTTTTTTCAGATGATTTTTGCTTTAATCATGAATATTTTTTGAATTTTTATTTCTGTTGAACTATTTTGTAGTGGAAAACATAATAGTGAGTTGTAAGCTTCATTTGGTGTTTAAATAATTTTTCTAGTCACTATCAACACAGCGTATCTTACGTTCTGTACTAGTGGGTGCTGGCTGTATACTAATTTTTGACTCCCACTGTACGTAATCTTTGGTTGAGTTGCCGCCTATTCAGCGGGGCACTGTGTCTTTTCGCATATCCTGCGGTAGAGGGTAAGCCAATCTATTACCTCAAATCGCGATAGCCCTTGCCGTAGTCGTAAGCCGATAATTTAAATAATTAATCAAAAAGAATAACACAAATTCCTCTGCGTTTTACTGTCCCTGCGAAGGGATCAACTGAAGAGATTGGTGAGCCCTACCCCCTATCCGAGCACCCTTTCTCCAAAGATCGGAGAGCGAGAATAGATCTCCTTACAATTGGCGCCCAACGTGGGGCCAAACGAGAAAGAAATCGTTACAAAATACAATAAAAAGTAAAAAAGTAATAAAAAGTTTCTTTAGCATGTACATATGTATGTATGTAAGATGGCAACACCACACAACCACACATGATGACAACCCCGTACACAGTACCAGCAGCAGTGAACAACCTAAGTGCACACAGTTGTGATCGAGAAGCCGACGGATGTAGAACAGCAGATCAGCAGAAACTATCTTTTCATCTCATTGTTAAATTCATTTTCTTACTTAAATATACATAGTTATAATATTAATATAATTATAGAGAAGTTTCACTCTCTTACATGTATATGTAGTTTCGACTTTCTAGTAAAAAGAAAGTAACTCGATATCTACCAAGCATTATGTACTGGCTCTACACAGCAGTCATAAGGCCTATCCTCCTGTATGGCGTCGTAGTCTGGTGGACTGCTCTTGACAAAGCAGTCAATCGAAACCTTCTGGGGAAGGTACAAAGATCGGCCAGTTTATTTTTAAGCGGAGCGATCAGATGTTCTACTACATCTTCCACCATTAAACCCCTTCAGCAAGCAAGTTGCTGCATGTGCGGCCCTAAGGAGGAGGAGCATAAGAAAATGGTCCACATCTCAAAAGGGCCACACCACTATTCTAAAACACTTCAAAGTACCCATGGACACTGACTACATCACCCTGCAGAATGTGTTCACCAGGAACTTCGAAGTTGTCTTTCCATCCAGGAAAGAATGGGCTGAAGGGAAAGTTATACCAAAGGACTCGATCTCCCTCTATACCGATGGCTCTAAGATGGAGTCGGGTGTAGGCAGTGGGGTCTTCTCCAAGGAACTTAACCTCAACCTATCATTTAGACTCCCAAATTACTGTAGTGTGTATCAGGCAGAAATAAGAGCGATAACGGAGGCCCTGGCATGGCTCAGGATCAATGTAACATTCACAAAGGATATTATCATTTGCACGGATAGCCGATCTGCGATCAAATCCCTGGCAGCGGTAACCCACAAATCAAAAACATCCCTTAACTGTCGCCTATCTCTAGATGAGATGGCTGAACAGTTCAACATTAAAATACTGTGGGTTCCCGGGCATAGGGATATTCCAGGAAACTGCGCGGCCGACGAACTCGCAGAGTTAGGGTCAAGCACACTCGGCCTACCTACCCTCGGGTACCTATTAACACCAATAAGTACGGTAAAGCACATGATAAAGCTTCATACCATAGAGGAGACCAATCTCCAATGGGGTGAGAGCAATATCGGCTTTATCACCAAACAATTGTGGCCTATGTTAAACTTAGGACGAACCAGGGACCTGGTGGCAACCAAAAGGGCAACCTTAAGCACTCTAGTGGGTGTCATTACAGGTCACTGCACCATTGGAAAACACGCCGCCAGATTGGGGCTACCCTACAATGACTTCTGTCGCGGCTGCATGGACAAAGAGGAGGAGGAATCAATACACCACCTCCTCTGCTCATGTCCTTCTTTTGCGAATCGTAGGAGGATTTACCTCGGCGCGCCCTTCTTCGACAATCTAAATGAGCTAGCAAACCAAAAAATAGCTCAACTCCACCGCTTCATTAGAAGCACCGGTTGGTTCCCAGGTAGCGGATCAGGGTAACCTGATCCAGGTGGTATCACAATGGGCCGGCTTCGGCCTAAGTGTGGCTTATGCCTACCACGTCAACCTAACCTAACTCAATTTCTAGGATTTTTCGTCCTAGTTGGTGGAGTAAAGGGAAATCCTTTCCATGGCTTCGCAACCATCGTTAGATATTTCGGTCAGTGATGGCTTCCTTGTTATAGCTTCATTTCAACATTAACTTGTGACTGCCAATTATTATCGTTATCTACGTATGTAAGTATCTTTATATTTATTAGAGAACTGCTCCTCATATTGAGCACCACTGCAGTCCGACGTAGTGCTATGAAGATCTATTTCGTGGAAGTTTTCAGGATTTTCAAGAATACAAGTTAGCTCGTCCTTTACAAAGATCGTCGAAGAAGTGTAGGTGTTTATATTCGGGCCATAAAAATGCAGCCAGTTTATGACCGCGATGTGGTTGAAATTGAATGTCAAAAACATTATCCAAACAACGTCGAATAACCACTTGGATCCATGTTTGTTCATGGTATAATTTTGTTAGCTTTTCTTTTGCTTATGTAAGAGCACTTAATGAATCGTAGGCTTTCCATCCCCTTCAGACAGTAACGTTACTGTTTTAAATGGCTATCTAACAGATATCTTTCAATTCTATAAAGACGATATTGTTACTTTGCCGTCTCTAATACATATTTCTTGAATAGTCTGAACGTTTTTCGAATCGAAAGCAACATACCAAATTTTGTGTTCCGACCTGAAGTGCACTCTTGCCTAATTGTCAGTTTTTCAATGACATTATCACTTTTCCCGATAACTATTCGATACGATGCGCGATGACGATGCAGTTTTAACGATTATTAGTCATAACATAATCATTCCGGAAAAGGAGCGGCGATGCATTCAGAAACGATGCTGAGTACGGAACCGCATCGTTTGCTGTTATACTCAGCGATTATTACTCCGAGTACTTTTTACGTACTCGCGCAGTGCTCTTATAGGTACCTTCATATAATTATGTTCAAAGGTAACTTGTAAAATGGTCAACGGATTATGTTCAAAAGTAACTTGTAAAATGGTCAACGGAATGAAAAAGTAAGAATGGGATATGTCTTATGAAAGTTGTACCAAAATCCCACAAAGTATTATGCCCGAAATTGCCATAAAAGAAAGAACACTAATAATCATAACCGCGGTCGGCAGAGGAGGCTTGTCCGCGCCGCGGCTTCCACGCTTCCCGTCCATTACAGAAAGGTGGCCACTTTCTTACAGGCAACATTTGGGTCTTACTGCAATATCACAGGTATAAACACAAACCACGTTTTATTTAACTTACGCAAGTGGTATCACTCAGCATGGGTATAAACATTTAAATAATCTTTATATAAATCTAATTCTATAGAAAAAGATTGGGTTAAGTAATTTGTTAATTAAAAAAAAACTTTGAGTGCGGCAGTGAGTGCCGTACATAAAAACAAGATAATTCTCTCTTAAGCTCGATGTTGTAATTTTCTGTTAGGGACATTGACAGTATTTATAGTGAATGAGAGCTAACAAATTTACATATTAACTTTAACTGCAAAAATAAGAAAAGCTCATAAGATAGGGTGTGAGCTTTAAGAAAAGAAATGAGGGTCCATCAAAAACATAGCTTTTAAAAGAAAACAAGTCTCGCACCTCAGTTCTTCTACCGTAAAAAACTGTGAGATCCATGTAATACCAAGTCGGTTAGTTTATTCAGTCCCTACTTAAGGGACCTTCAGCCTTAAGTTATTACGTAATTAGCTAACCTAACAACATCTTATAGTGACCATATCAATATTAAAAATCTTTTATGTTTTAAGTAAATAGATTGACTTGGAAATCGTACCAAACAATTTAATTTAATATAATACATATGTATTACTTGTGATATACATTACGGTCAAATGGCCACTTCGAACTTTCTAGGTAGGTAATCATTGTTTAGTGGCCGTGGTGCAACATAAACCATCACCGATTGTCGATTGTCTGTAGTTCAAAGTATATCCATAGCCAAAGAAATGCAACTCCTATACGGAAAAATTGTGCAGCACAGCTCTTGTGAATGGGAAGTCATCAAGAATACTGATGAAGACATAACACTCACAGTATATGGTCACTTCAAATTCATACTTTGTGTGTGGAGTTCTAATATAACACCACAATGGCATGGCGCAGTTGCTAGGAACTACAACTCACGTGAAAATTCAGTCGAGTTCCTCTTCTTCTATCTAGGACGACCAGCCCTAGAGTGTAATTAACGAACATCTGCACTCCGTCCAAGTTTTATGACAAACATCAAGAGAGTATAACTCTTGAACCTGTGCGAACTATAGAACAAAAAAAAAACAAAAGGAAACATCCAGCTATCAATATACTTACTTACTTACATACTTAGGTGGCGCTACAGTCCGTGGTGAACCTGGGCCTCAACCAACAGGTGTCTCCAGCTGGCACGGTCTTCGGCCAGCTGTTTCCAGCGCCGCACGCCCAGTTGGTTAAGGTCCCCTTCCACCTGCGTGCGCCACCGTTGATGCGGCCGTCCTCTGCCGCGCCTTCCTTCCGGGGTGGATTCGAAGACTATTCGGGTCGGAGCTGTATTTTCCGTGCGCTCTACATGGCCTAGCCACCTTAGACGCTGTATCCGTAGACGTCGTATCAGGCCGATGTCGCTGTACAACCCGTATAGTTCTTCATTAAATCTTCCCCACCATACTCCGTTTGAACAAACGGGACCGTAGATAGAGCGCAGAATTTTCCTCGACCAAGGGCATCTTCATCCGCTTTTGTTAAAGTCCAAGCCTCTGCGCTGTAAAGGAGGACTGGAATGATCAAGGCCTTATATAGTATCACCTTGGTTTTCCGAGAGAGGGCTCTCCTTTTAAATTGCTTCTTGAGCCCAAAGAAACAGCGGTTGGCAAGAGTGATTCTGCGTTTTATCTCAGCGCTGGTGTTGTTGTCGCCGGTCACCAGTGAGCCAAGGTAGACGAATTCCTTGACCACTTCAAAGTTATATCCGCCCATGGTGACGTTCTGGCCAATACGTTGGTGTTGTCCGTATCTTTTAGATGAAAGCAGATATTTGGTTTTACGCTCATTAACCTTGAGACCCATCCTAGCCGCTTCTGCCTCAATGCTTACAAAGGCCTCATTAACGTCTCGCTGTGACCGTCCAATCACGTCAAGGTCGTCGGCGTACGCAAGCAATTACGTAGACTTGAAGATAAATCGTACTTCTTTTCAAGCACGATGTTGAAAAAGTTGCATGACAGCGCGTCACCTTGCCTAAATCCTTTTTTAACATCAAAGGTCTCGGTTTGCTCATTACCGACCTTAATGGAGCAGCGAGAATTCTCCATTGTCATCCTGCACAGTCGGACGAGTTTGGCAGGCATATTAAAACTAGACATGGCTTTGTATAGCTCATCTCTATACACGCTGTCATATGTATGTAT
Source organism: Eumerus sabulonum (assembly GCA_951905685.1). NCBI lineage: Eukaryota > Metazoa > Arthropoda > Insecta > Diptera > Syrphidae > Eumerus > Eumerus sabulonum. Next base: position 162,423,031 of record OX645060.1, on the reverse strand, counting down.
GTTGGCGTTACAGTCCATAAAGAACCTGAGCCGAGCTTCTCTCAATCACCCATGTTGTGTGTGATTTCATTTTCACATAGGTGAAAGGGACCTACAGTTTTATTGCCGGTTCCGAACGGCGAATTTCGAGAAGCTTTTCATGACAATTTTACTACAGGGGGTTTTATCAGAACCCCGCTGAGGAGAAACACCGTGAAAAACACGTTCGATGACATGGCTGTGTCGGCATTCGATCCCGAGTCATCGGCGTCAGAGGCCAACACACTACCCACTGCGCCACGGTGCTCTCTCACGCTGTCATATGCAGCCTTAAAATCGATGAGGAGGTGGTGAGTGTCGATTTGGTATTCATGGGTCATCTCCAAGATCTGCCGTAGCGTAAATATTTGGTCTATTGTGGATTTACCTGGCCTGAAACCACACTGATAAGAGCCGATCAGGTTATCCACGAACGGTTTCAGGCGTTCACATAATACGGCAGAGAGGATCTTATATGCGATGTTAAGGAGACTTATTCCCCTATAGTTGGCGCAGTTATAGGGGCCTCCTTTCTTATGGACCGGGCAAATGATGCTGAGATTCCATTCGTCGGGCATGCTTTCCTCCGACCATACCTTGCAAAGCTCAGCCGTCCATTACGAATGGCTCGTTCTGCCTGACAGCGGTATCTTGTCTATCATCGCCGTTATACAGTCTGCAGAAGTGGTCTTTCCAAATCCTCAGCATCGACTGCGACTCTACTACTAGCTCTGCATTTTCATTCCTGCGGGCCGCCGCCCTGGCTTTGTAGCCGTGGCATGTTCGTTTTACCTTATTGTAAAACTTACGGGCGTCATTCCTGCGGAAGCATCTCTCCATCTCCTCGATCTCACGCTTTCCGTGCTCTCTCTTCTTTCTTCTGAAAAGCGTGTGTTCCATATCAATATGAACATATGAAAATACAGTAAACAAAGTTGAATTATTAAAAGTCATAAAACAAAAACAAATACAATGCATTGATTCTAGAAATCTGTGCGATCAATAATGAGATTGCGGTCATTTGACAACTTTGGTCTTTCTTTTTTATTCCGTGGTACAAGTCTCTTGACAATATCTCATCGGAGAATATCCAAGCTATACAACCTTGTATTCCAACATACGAATTATGTCTCACTTGGTGTTGTTAATTTTTCAGGGAAAGCGATCTTATATACCACCACTGCACCCCTGTTAAACATGGAGATCAACGGACAACAGCATTCCTTCGCTCTAATGGAACACGATAAGGAAATCACATTCGATGACCGCAATGACTGGAGTCGCCTCAACATTGGTTTCAAAGTGAACAACACGCGGGTAAGCTAATCATATTCAAAAGGCTCAACAATTCTCTTATCCACTTCTTTTAGCTTCGATTGCGCTTTAATTTCACACTGTCCCAGTACAGTTACTGGGCCTTGTCTGCCGTTGAAGTTGAGTATAAAGACTATCGCAACAGTATGCCTTTGATCGGTGAGGCACCTATCGCTCCGAAGGGCTTCTCATACCGCTGCTCATCTCGCTCGTTGATTTTCCGCATGGAACAGGACAACCTTACTCTAAACGACTACCAGGTGGGTGAACTCATTTCACATTCAAGTGCCTTTTGAAATCGAAATATGAACTTGTTCCAGGTTCAACCATGGTTGAAAGGAGCAAATCGATTCAATGATGCCTACTATTGTGTCGGCTTTACCACCGCTCCGATTTTGTCTGGCCTTTTTGTGTGCACTTTACTAATTGGCCTGCTCTTTGTTGGGATTCTTGCCTTGATGGACATCAAGACACCCAATAAGTTCGAGAGTTCCCGCAGTAAGCAGCTTACCTTCACCGTACAGGAATAAGTAGTCGGCATAATGTGAATAAACAGACTCGTCACGTATATGTATGTATGTCTAAGTTAACCAGTGCAGCGTTATTAGCAATACAGGTCCAACACTGTATTTATATGTTTAGTTAGTTAAGTTTCGGTTAAAGAAAAAAAAAAAACTAAAGTTATGTGAAATACAATAAAATAAATTGAAAACCATGTCTTTTCTCCCATAGAAAAATGACCTTCAATTCCAGAAGCAACGATTCGACGACCTGATCACCATCGATCCCCATAAGAGATATGTATGTACAATCGTACTTGTTTCTATATCAGGATCATCTCCAGTCCCACTGCCGGAGATCTCAGCCGTTTTGTGAAAGTTGCCCCGCACCAATGGCGATTTTCACTTTACCGCATCTTCTCATCCAGTTCTCCATCCCAAGCATGCACTCGAGTTTCGCTTATTCTTTAAATGTATAGTACATTTCACAATTCTGATAACTTTTACTAATCGATCTAGGTCCTGGAACTAGGAACGTGTTTGCAATTAAACGAGTGTAAAGAATTGTGTATTCTGCTTAATCACCTCAATGAGGATTGCTAATTGGTAAAACGAGTGACAATGGCGTTCCTTCTGCCAGCGGATGCTATAGCTACCAGTGTACCATGGCTACCATGTTATACTCGTCCAAGCTTTCCTTCCTGTCAAATATCGCGGGGGCTTTATTAATCATGACGATATGAATATTTCCTACAACAAAGCGATGCGGAACCGGTTGTAGAAGCACGCCGGTTCCGAATGGCGATTGGAAAAGTGGGTGGCCCACTCCCTCGGGTATCGCGTTTTTTTTTTTGCTTTTTTTTTATGTATTACATGGACCGACTGGACCAGACTGCTTGCCCACGACGGTAGATAATAGCCACGACATATGGATGCCATTGCCAGGTGCCGGTGTCGGACGACAATTCGTCTTTGTAGAATTCAATTACCCGGCCACGAAACAGGTATAGATACGAGTATTCTTCTCGGTTAATTACGACGGTCGTCGTGACGGCGGCGATGAGTAAAAGGAAGAGAAGAGTTTCAGTTCCAGAACAAAATGAAAGTAGTCGCGGAAAAGTTGTTGTACTTTGATTCGAAATTGAACGACAAGCGAATACCAGTGAATAGTATCGCCTTTTCGATTAAGGCGGTTAGAATTGATTTGTTTGTTTTCGTTTCTTGTTTTTTCTTTATTTTTATAGCGAAATTAGAAAGTAAAATTTATGTGCGCCCGAAAGACTCCATCTATAGGAGGCGGAGGCAGGCGAGAGCAATCGAGACTGAATTAGGGCCAACAGCGGTGTGGCGTGTGCAAGCTGCAGGGGGCAACTTTCTGAGACTGGTGCAACGAAAGTAAAATAAGATGTAATAATGGGGTGTTGGAAGAGAATTGAGACAATTACGCTTAGGGCTTGAGATCGTTGACGATATTTGTCTAACGACGATTGACGCTGCGATCGTAGATCATAGTTTAATGGACGGTTAAGTTGAGGGACGTTGATTTTATGAGTGTAAACTGAGGATAAATGAAATAAATTTCTGATTACTTTCAACAGCAATCCAATTAGGGGGAACGTAGATTTGTGTTGGTTTGAGAGAAAATATTCATAATAAGTGGAATCAACAATCTAGACGCCTTTATTTGCATCATACATATAGTATGCAGCCAGGAGAAACTAGATGTTCTGGAGTCTAGTGCGAAAAATTGCAAAAAAAATATTGCGACATAAGACTTTTGACAACTCTACATTTCCTTAAATTGTAACTTAAGCTTTAGCTTGTAGCTGAATGGGTTTAAAGGCTTTATAGTAGAGAATAAGATTGAGACTGAGACTAAGATCAAGGCTAAGATTGAAATTGAAACTGAATTTGAGACTAAAATCCAAAATAGCCATTTAGTCATTGGACGGTGCTGCCTTATCTTACATACTTACTTACTTATCAGGCCAGCAAACCATGGTGGATCTATAGCAGTTAGATCTTTTGCGGTGCAAAAGGATCTTATATGCGACATTGACATATGTACCTCTATAGTTCCTGCAATCATAGAGGAAATGCTCTGCAGTGTCATCCTCCTCTTCGCCATATGCAGCACAGGTAGGCGGCTCACTGATGACAAGCACGTAGGAATTTACCGTGGACGCAGGTAGACCTAGAGCAGGTTCAGGTCCTGAGAAGCCCTCCTCTGAACCCATTCTGGTGAGCTCATCAGAGATTTCATTCCCTGGGATCCCAGAGTGGCCTGGAACCCATACAAGCCTTAATGAATTTAGTCTGCCGACTTTGTTCAGGAAGGACTTGAGTTCAAGCACTAATTTGGAGCTAGTTAAGGGGTTACACACAGCTTTTAGTGCAGCTTGGCTGTCACTATAGACGCATATGCTTTCCCCCTTCCACCTGTGCTTTACAACATAGTGCATGGCCATTAGGATTGCGTATATCTCTGATTGGAAGACAGTCGCATATTTTCTTAAGGAGAAGTGCAGTGGAATGTTTTCGCGCTCAAAGAAGACCCCAGCACCGGACCCCCGCCCAGACCTGGAGCCGTCCGTGAAAATGCGAAGACTATCCTTTTTAGGTTCAGTATCCAGCCATAGCCAATCCTGACGCCATGGAAACTCGACTGTGAAATTACGGCGCAGTAGAATAACGGGCCTCAGTGCGCCAGAAGGCATGTCAATGTCAACAGGGGTCGCAGGACAATTCTTGCACGCCGAGTTATACCAAAAGCCATCTCTCTTCAGGCGAGACATAGCTTTCAGAGCACACATTCTGATAAATATATCAAGAGGTGGAAGGCTCATCATAGCATCTAGAGCAGCGCCCGGCGGCGCGCTGGGGAAGGCCCCCGTGCAGCTGAGACAAACCGTTCTTTGGAGTTTGGTGAAAGATGTCACGATGTGTTTGACTTTTAGTCTGTTCCACCAGACAACCGATGCATTTGAGATTATTGGTCTTATCATTGCCGTGTAGACCCAGAGGACCTTTGCCGGGGATAAACTCCATGTTTTACCAAAAGCTTCTTTGCATTGCCAGAAAGCTGACAACGCCTTGGTGGTTTTTGACTCAACTTGCTCTGACCAAAGAAGCTTGCTATCTAAGACGACTCCTAGATGGAAGTGCCTTTTAGTACCAGCTGAGTCATGTCAGTATTTTTCCTCCTTCTCGTAAAAAGAACGACATCGGTCTTAAGAGGATTGACTGACAGCCCATTTCTAGTACAGCAATCATCGATCACAGACAGTCGCTAAACATGAGCCGACAGAATGAATGGCGACATCATCCGCATAGGCCTGGACATAGATTCCAGAGGTATTGAGAGCATCAAGCAGGGAATCGACCACCATGCACCATAACAGCGGAGACAGGACGCCACCTTGCGGGCAGCCCCTGTTTGCGCCGGATTTGACATACCGGTCGAGGCCTGCATCAGCGGTCAATGTCCTGTGCATGAGCATTGCTTTGATCCATAGGACCATTGCTTCATCAACGCCATGATGTCTGGCAGCGTTGTACATGCTGTCAAAAGTTGCGTTATCAAAAGCTCCCTCAATGTCGATGAAAATGTCCAGCGCGTACTCTTTCCTTTCGAGCGCGCATTCAATTCTCCCAACTAGGTTCTGAAGCGCAGCCTCGCAGGATTTTCCGCACTGGTAAGCATGTTGCATCTCCGAAAGAGGGTGCATTCGAAGGGCAACTTTGCGCACGTGCAACTCTACCAGTCTCTCCATGCTTTTTAGCAGGAAGGATGTTAGACTAATTGATCTGAAGCTTTTGGCAAGTGAGTAGTACTCTTTTCCTATTTTGGGAATGAAGACCACTTTCACTGTGCGCCAAGGAATGGGTATGTGAGCAAGTGCTAGACTAGCAGTGAAAATTCTTTCTAGAGTAGGAAGCAGCTGCCTTGTTGATCTTCAGCTTTTGAAAAGCTGTGTCGACTTCTTCGATGCTGGGTGGGAAGACTACTTCAGCGGCTGGAGTTGGGATTTCCTCAGACCCTACCATTCTCTCTTGGCCATGCTGGTTAAGCAGTTGCTGGAAATACTGTTTAAATACATATGTATATCCACTATTCTCTGCGGGTCGGTGACAAGATTACTTTCGAAAATTCGAAGAGCCTGGGTGCATTTCTTAAGGCCTCCTGCAAGGTTTTATCTTTCTTATAAAAGGACGGTGTTTTATATTTATCCCTAGACTCCTTGATATCCTTAAGTTGGGAGTCCGCTAAGATTATTTTCTTTAGTCGCAGCAGCTTTTTTCTCCTCCCTTCTTTTGGCTCGGTACTCTTCCCGTGTTGCCTGAATTTTCGCTGCCTTTTTGTGCTCACACTCGCCATCATACCACGGGTTTCTTGTCGGGGGTGGTAGGTCGCCTAAGGCAATGCAGCCACATATTGTTGAAATGTGTGCTCGACGTAGGCATACCGCAGAGACCTACGCTAAGTTACTCCCTGTAGACTCTGGTAACCTCCAATATACTCAGGCGTCAAATGTCGAACCTCCTCATGGTGGGCTGATGCAGCTTTCTGACATTGGACAGTTAAATTGTGAATCTTGCTGCTACGAGGAAATGGTCCATGTTTACCCCCCTGAATGTTCGCACATCTAGGATGTTTGACGAGTGGCTTGCGTCAATGAGCACATGGTCGATTTGGTTGGTTTGAACATCCGGACATCGCCAGGCTGCTGTGTGGATTCGGTTGCGGGAGAAATCTTGTGCTACTTATCACTGCATTACGAGCTGTCGCAAAGTCCGTAAGTCGGAAGCCGTTATCCGTTGTTGTATCGTGGAGGCTGTGCTTTCCGATCATTCCGCCAAAGGTGTCCTCCTTACCGATTTTGGCATTAAAGTCCCCGAGTACGATCTTAACATAGTACTCCGGACAAGTTCCGTAGGCGTGGTCCAAGAGATCAAAGAAGTCCCCATTATGGGGGGTCTTCAGCCTCTTCGGTAGGGGCGTGTATACATATGAGGCTGATGTTGTAAGATCTGCCTTTAACGCGGATCACAGCCAGGCGATCATTTATAGGCTTAAAGTCGTGACCTTCGACCTTAACTGCTTTCCCACGACAAATCCGCACCCTAACATGTGCAATATTTTGTGACAGCTGTAATAGATGTCGCAGTCTTTTTTCCTCATCATACCGTTTCCTATTCAGAGTATTTTCAGAATCGGAGTACTTTCCGCCTTTTCCTGCATGAGGATTCTTTCCAGCTGCAGGAGTGTACATGTCGTGCTATGTCGTCTTCGAGTATCTGAGGCACTTTGCTCTTTCATAACTTTCCTTTTTTTACATGGGCGGGTTGTTGGCCCACCGCGCAACCGTCAGTCTGGTCGGGATATTGTAGCGCCGTCTTGCTTAGGGCGATAGCTGCATATTTTCGTGGGGGCAAATACCCCAATTCATTGAGCTTAATTCAAGCATCTTCTCACTTGATCTAACTTAATTTAACTTAGAAGCTAAGGATGGCAAGGGAGGGCGGCGTGATTGAAGAGACGAGTTTTTAAGCATGGAGTACTGAGGTTGAAATCAAAGTAAGGATTGGAATTAGCACTTCCCAACATACGAGAAATGGGTTCATTGGAGCCATTGGCTGTACGGGGGTGGGCAGATAGAAGAGACGGGGATTTCGTACATTGCGAGGATTAGTGTTGATAGAGACAGAGTCATATCAATGTCAATCAATAGTGCCTTGAAAGGAGTCGATGGATGAAGAGATTGTCAGATACAGTTCTTGTTTCCTCCAACGTGTTCATGTTGATTAGTTTAAGACGGTCTTGATAGGGTGGCAGGAGCAAAGGATTGTTACAAGGGAGACCTCGAAGTGCAAAACGTAAGAATCGGCGTAGATGCTCTCGATTCTAGAAATGTGGGTTTGTTGGTAGGGAGACCACACTTGAGAGGCGTATTCTAGAAGGGGCCGGACAAAGGTTGTGTAGAGAGATCGGGTAACGTAGGGGTTGGAGAATTCTTTAGACCAACGCTTCACGAAACCGAGAGCTGGATAAGCTTTAAGGATTATCTCGTCGATATGTGGGCGAAAATTTAACACCTGCTCACATAACATGCCAAGATCGCCGATAGCCTGTATGGTGGCAATGGGCTGATTATTTAAGAAGTAGAGACCGCGAGGAGGATTGGTTCGTTTACGTGGAAAAATTATCGATTGGCATCTGGGAATGTTTAGCTCCAAGCAGTTTTTGGAACACCAGGGGGAAAAACTATTGAGATCTAATTGGATAGGGAAAGAGTCATGACTGGAGGAAATAGTCTTGAAGAACTTAGCGTCGTCGGCATATAGTGAGACGTGGGAATGTTTAATCACCATTTCAATATCGTTAGTGGTAAGAACGAATACAAGTGGACATAAGTGGCTACTTTGCGGGACTCCGGAGGCAGCTAAAAAAGGTTTAGAAAAGGCAGATCTAAAGCGAACACTATAATAGCGATTGTTCAAGTAGGAAGATATCCACTTCAAAGAAATGGGATCGAAGCCAAAGGAAGACAATTTGAAAAGTATTAGTCTTTGGGTAAGGGACACAAATTCAACAAGGTTTTTGGTTGTAGATCTGCATTTGCGGAAACCGTGTTGTCTAGGCTCTAGGGGAGATTAAAGACTTACAACGAAAACTTAATTTCGTACAAAATGCTCTCGAAGAGTTTGGGTTTATGTGACAGTTTGGCAATGGGACGATAATTGTTGATATCGTTCTTCGGGCCTTTTGTGTGTATAGGGGTTATAAATGAGGTTTTCCCATAACTGGGGGAATTAACCTAAACATAGTGCTAAGGTGAGGATTTTCGAGAGAGAGGGAGACTTAGGTTATCAAAATTGAAAAAAGCATTTTTAAGGTATTCGTTGAAAATTTGCTTTGTGAAAATCGTGAGAAGGCAGAACTTTAGGAGTAGTGTTGTGTAATGGAGAGTTGTAAAAAAAGGAAAGAAGGAAAGAAGGAATGAAGGAAGGGAGGATGGAAATTATCGATGACTGAAAGGGAAAGTGGACAAATAGAGACAGAAGAATTGAAGGGATCAGTTGTGAATATGAGGTCTATTTGTTTACCCATGTAGTTTGAGATGCCACTAACTTGGCTAAGGTTTGAATCTACATGGCGATCCAGGAAGAGACTTTCTTTGGCAGTAGTGGGATTGGTGGCAGTATAAAACGATTCATCGTCTGATTGAGACCATTTAAGATGAGGAAGGTTGAAATCGCCGAAGAGAAGGATTTCATCCTGAGGGTCTCTTAAATCAATTATTTGGTCAATTGTGTTAATGACAAGTTGATAAGATTCAATGGGTTGTGAGGGCAAGATGTAGAAACAAGTGATATAAAGTGTCTTCTGGGTTGCACAATTTTAATTGAAATAGAGTCGAGATGTGGGGAGCATGATACTGCAATGAGGGAAGAGTCAAATGAATTAAGGACAGCTAGAAGGACGCCTCGACAAAGCAACCCTCAATGGGTCCGCCGAGTTCGTCATCGCGATACACATTGAAATTTAATGGGAACAGTTCGGAGTTATTTATGCTGGGGATCAAGTTCGTTTCGGTCAGAGCAAAGATTTCAAATGGTAGAGCTTGTGACTGTTGGAAGACAGTTTGGGTTTTTGAGCGAAGACCTCTTACATTCTGATAATAGAAGGGGAGAGCGAGATTTTGACAGAGTGAAGGTATTGCCGGAAGGGAGAGAGATTTAGGCACTACGTTGAAGGTGCGATTTTCGTTTTGAATGAATGTATTGGCGGTAGATATCGATATCATTTAATGCTTTTGGGGGCGAAATATTGAGGAATTCTTGGTATTTGATGAAGAGGTTCTTGAGGCTAGCGAATGGAAACCATGACGCTTGTGTTTGTATTACCTTCATAGCAAACCGAGTCGGATTTATCGTGAAGGTAAGCCAAAAAAAGACGAATGTTCTCATATGTCTTCCTATCTCTTAGTCGAGAGAGAGCGTAGCGATTTTGGGTAGGGTCAGCAGTAAGCTGAGTAAGTTTAACCGTAGGGAGCAGAAGAGGATCAACGACAGATTGGCGGGTGACAGAAGAGTGAATGAGTGAGGCGGGAGTTGTTGCTGTGAGGAGAGATGAAGAGTCGGGTGAAGCGATGGGTTTTTGTATGGAGGTGTTGGAGGGGGATGGTTGGAAAGGGTCAAGGATATGGGATCTACGGAAGTTAGGATACTTGGCTCCGAACGTGAGGCCTAAATTAGGATTCAATTTAGTTGTTGGATTCAATTTAAAAGAAGCGCGTTGAGGTTGGAGTTTTGGCGGAGCTTTGGTAGATCGTAAAATTTGGGAAAAGATTTGTCTTAAAACTCCAGTTTTGGTGTGGATTTGGGGGAATTTTAGGATGCTCGCTGAACTTAGGTTGAAAATTGTTAGGTTTTGGAGGTTTTTTGGGGGGGGGGGGGGGGGGTCTTGTAGTTTCAAAAAATTCTTCCATGATCGATGTATCCTAAGGATGTGGCTGTAGCTTATGTGTTAGATTCACGAAGCGACAGTCATTACTGGAATTTTGGAAATGGATCTCCAAGTCGGATCGAAGGGATTTCAGGCAATCATTGAGGTCAGCACACAGATCACCAAACCACGAGTCGAGAATAGACTTGATATCAGTCTTAAGAGCTGCGTTGGGGGGATATAGGGCTCATTTTGCGGTCTATTCAAGGAAACGTTTCTTGCTTCCATCCAGATGTTTGTCCAAGGCTTTGACTTCGGATTTTAGCGCACTGATAGACACTTCTATGTTGTTACTTACTTCATCCAAACACTTGTTTAGGTCACCATATGAGGAGAGTTGGGCAAGAGTTTTTGATGGTATATTTTTTGTCCGATGTAAGTGAGGCGATGAAATCACTGACACACTTAGTCGCGAGCATTATGTGCGAAGGGTAAATGTTTTTTGCACTCGTTGCAATAAAACAAAAAATGACTGCTGTAGTCTTTAAGGTAAACACTAGCACGTTTAGTAAGACCGGCGCATAACGGGTGAAATGAGTTACCACAAATACCCTTACAGGGCAACAAAGCGGCATTGGTTTCGTTGTAAAGAATATTATCAAAACCGCACTGTGATATATTTAATTTTTTTTGCATGCAGGTTATAGGCATATTACTTTGACAATCAAAAATCTCCATGATTAGATAGTTGATAATCAAAGTGTCCATTGAATTCAAATCGATTATCTTACTTGACAGCAAGTAGGTTAAAAAGTGAATAACAATACTTATGGGAAAAAGGTTTGCAGTTAGGATTAATATATCAAGGACACAATAGGGATCAATGCTGGGAAGTGTTTTATTGGTTGTGGGATATGATCGAAAGTTACATATATCACAAAAATTGATTTTGTTGCAACATTTGATTTCTTAACATATCAGAATGGTAAAGAAGGGGAATAGCAATTGTACGAAAGGGTTTGCAGCAAAGATTAACTTAGCAGTGACACAATAGGGATCATCAAAGTTTAAAGGGCATTTATTATTGGTTGTTCGTAATTATAGAAAAAAAGGTTGCAGCTAGGATTAATACATCAAAGACACAAAAGGGATCAAAGCTGGGAAGTTTGCTACTGGTTGTGGGATATTGTCGACTAACCTTAGGTCAGTATGTGACCAAGGGGATTTTTTGGATGAAAATCATTTCTGTTGCATGGGAGCCCCCCTTGAATATTCATTTTATTCTGTTTTTGTCGTTATGGCGGCAACAGAAATACATCATCTGTGAACATTTCAACTGTCTAACTATCACGGTTCATGAGATACAGCCTGGTGACAGACGGACGGACGGACAGCGAAGTCTTAGTAATAGGGTCCCGTTTTACCTTTGGGTACGGAACCCTAAAAACATCATCCCTATCAACTAACACACTCAAGAAGTGAAAGAAGTCCAACGACAACTGGCATACGATTAGCATCCCAATGCGTTTACTCGGCCAGCATGCCAAACAAGCAGCGTCCGCAATTAACAATTTGATTTACTAATCGCATAATACTGTCGCCTGCCTTCCCCTTGCCCACTCCGCTTGTTCACGTTTCATCACCTTCAAACTAGCGGATCGAGTTACAAGGCTCACAATTAAAATGAAAACAAGCAGACCTAGTCTAGTCCAGTAGTCCAGTTTTATCGTTAGCCTTAACCACTTCGATGCTAAAGTTTCTCTTTCTAAGAAAACATTTCAAATTCCTCTATTACCTTGCAGCCTTGAGGCGATTCGCGTATTTGTGCGTACACGCATATGGGAATACATAGTATGTATTTCAAGCAAAATGCGGATATAAGGATAAAACAGGCCATGCAATTCGCTTTCGTTCGCCTTACTTCTCTAATGTATGATGAGGAAAAAAGTGAAATGCTTTGAAAGATTTCTACTGCTCCAGTGGATTGTTAGTTATAACCTTCAGAAAAATTTATTATGAACACCTGTCATTGGCTTCTTCTATCAGTTTGGCATTCCTTCGATATGTCGAAGCAAAACTCTATCCAGTTTCCTTTAATTAAAATCAATTTATTAATTTTTTTGCTTTTTTCACTTCCGGAATCCATTAAAGTCTCACAAACATGGCATCATCAGGGCAATACTTTAGTAGCATCATCGTTACGACCATGATTGGATGAATGAGTGAGTTACGACGCCACAGACAGATCTATGGTGCTGAAATTAATTTTCCGGATTCAAATAAAGGGGAAATCTCGCTGCCTAGTGGATGTAATCGGGGTTGTATAGAAGCAACTACATGTGTACATATGTGCATATATGTATAGTGCAAACGGAGAAGAGGTTGGTCATAGATTACGCGTGAAAGCAATACAAATTGATGGTTTGACTCGATTAGTTTCCATTGACTAATCCGACAAATGCAATCCCGATTGACAGGTGAAAAATGTTGAACATTTTAACGGTTGTGATGCAAAAGGAATTGAAGACGATTTTTCACGGCCAGTAAAGTCTCGGGTCTATGCCTTTGAAGTTTGTACGAAGAATGTTGGTTGTCGCTTAAGAGATATGCTAATGCGCCTAATGAGATGATGAAATTGTTAACGAATTCGTCATGATCGACGAGACCAATTTTGAGATTATGGTTAGTTCCTATGATCTAACCGAAGAGTTTTGAAACCTCTTCATCTAGAAATTAGACAAAACAACAGTGTCCAATCTGTCGACATTTTTTCCATTTTTCAATGACACTCTGCATAATTTGGTTCGGATCGTGAACTAGTTTACGAGTAAGTTTTAAAGTATTAATGCTCTTGTATTTTTTGTTCACAATCTTGCTTTCTAATTTGTCCAATTGTCAAAATCCATCTTAATTGGGTTGGGTGAAGACGAAGATCAGTCACCATTGAAATTAAGTCAGGAAACGCTTTTTCCAAGACCCACCGCATGTTGGAGCAAACCCTCAACTGCTATAAAGCAGATATAACCGCACTCCAAGAAGTGCGACATCTACTACGGGAACTGCTACAAGGAGAACAAACAGCCCCTATTCACAGCCCCCGACAAAAAGTCTTATGCTTCCGAGATATAAGCGAACGCCTCATAACAATCCGCATCAAAGCTAAATTTGGAAACACTAGCTTAATATGAGCTCACGCCCCAACAGAAGAAAAGGACGATCGACTCAAAGAAGAATTCTACTATCTCTTAGACACATCATATGCCCAATGCCCCAGTTACGGCACAAAAATAGTTCTAGGAGATTTTAATGCAAAACTGGGCAAAGAGGACATATTTGAATCTTTCATAGGAAAGCATAGCTTCCATAACACCATATTCGACAACGGACTTAGGCTAATCGGTTTCCTAGCGGGGCGTAACCTCCTTGCAGCAATCACGCGATTCCCTCATCTCAACATCCACAAGGGTACCTGGCGGTCTTTTGATCAATCGACCACTAACCAGATTGATCACACTGTGAATGACGCCAGACACTCCTCCTGTATTCTCGACGTACGAACCTTCCGAGGGGCCAACATCGCCTCGGACCACTACCTTGTTGTAGCCAAGGTACGAATGAGGATATCAAGAATGTTTTGGAGTCAAGTAGGACTACGTAAGTTTGACGTCGGAAAGCTACAAGCGCCAGAGACTGCAAGAATCTTCGCCGATCGTATCTCCTCCAAGCTCTCTCAAAATCCGCCCACAGCAGCACAAGCAATAGAGCAGGAATGGGCGCATTGCCAGAGCGCCGTCAGAGACGCTGCCTCAGAGGTGCTGGGTTTCAAACCGCCACCACCTAGAAACCCCTGGTTCGATGAACAATGCGAACAAGCCCATGCAGCAAAACAAAGGCATATAAAGCCATGCTGCAACGACGGACGAGAGCTGCTCGCGAATTCTATGAGCAGAAAAGAAGAGAGGAACACACACTTTTCAGAAGAAAGAAAAAAGAGCACGGAAAGCGTGAGATCGAGGAGGTGGAGAGATGCTTCCGCAAGAATGACGCCCGTAAGTTTTACAATAAGGTAAAACGAACATGCCATGGCTACAAAGCCAGAGCGGCGGCTTGCAGGGATGAAAATGGAGAGATGGTAGTAGAATCGCAGTCGATGCTGAGGATTTGGAAAGACCACTTCTGCAGACTGTATAACGGCGATGATATACAAGATACCGCTGTCAAGCAGAACGAGTCTTTCGTAATGGACGATGATGTTACAGAATTCAGTCCATCCGACCTAGACGAAGTCAAAATAGCGATATCAAGACTTAAGTCTAATAAAGTCGCGGGCGCAGACGGCCTGTCTGCTAAACTTCTTAAGGCGGCTGAGCTTTGCAAGGTATGGTCGGAGGAAAGCATGCCCGACGAATGAAATCTCAGCATCGTTTGCCCGGTCCATAAGAAAGGAGACTCCTATAACTGTGCGTTTTATTCTGAATTCGAGCCAAAATTTTTTTCGAGAAGGGTTAAAAAATGAGTGCTGTATCAGGAGTAAGTACATAAGCTAATGTCAATAAACTTTTTAGTACTAGTCAATATAGTGGTTCAATTTAATTTGATTTTAGTACCACTCATATTGATGTGCGTTACGTCAATAAATCATGTCAAATATATAGATTTTGGCCCAAAAATTTACAAGTTTCTTAGTCAGCCTTCTGCAAGTACTTCTGGACAAAATATTTCTCTTGATAGTGACACAAATAATGTGGTAACTGCAGTGTTGGTTGAGAAGCCTACTAAAGAAGATTCGACCATTATTGCAGTTGGAGATATCTCCGCCGCCGATCATGTGAACGTCAATGATGTTTGCATGGCACACATAAGAGCGGAGGATTTGGAGGAACCACAGACCTCTACGTTTTTCGAAAATGTGTACGATAAATCTTCTTATGACTTCACCAACAAAATAATAAGTCATAACGAAAAACGTCAAATTCTTGATATGGGACCTCTACAGCCTTCAGGACCTTTTTTTCAAAATCGTACTAAGTTTCAACTTCTAAATATGGTTGTTTTTGGTTGTGTTATTTCAAAATACTAGACTCTGCCTATTGTCAATCACAAAGGAATAATGTTTGGTGTACGGGAATTCGGGATTGGAAGCATTTATCAGAAAGAATTAAACAACACGGTTGTCCGTGTTGCATGTGCTGTGTATGAATTTTGACAAAAAAAAAAATGGTCTTGATACTATTGACAAGGAATTTTCAAATTCCAATAAGCAAAGAAGTATCATTTTGGAAAATGGTTCTTCAAAGGTTATTCGGTATCATACTTACCCTAGCAAAGAGTTCTTGGGCTTTGAGAGGACATCGAGAAGACTTAAGTCAGGGAGGATACCATGGGAATTTTCTGTACTTTGTAGAGCTTGTCGCCCGATATGATAAAATTTTGCGGCAAGTTTTGGATATGTTCAAAGGTGATACCTAATTGGTATTTTTAAGTTTTTTATCATTACATTTTGTTTATAATTATTAACTGTTAAATATCAGGACTTTTTTGAAATTGTGTTTTTTTTTTATGTTTTTATGATCTACAAGATATCTGAGTGCAACAATTCAGACAAACTCGAAACCCATCTACTAGAACATGGTGCATGATGTTAGTCCATTTTTAATCGACGGAGACCGCAGAGAATTCTGTCCCCCTGACCTCGACGAAGTTAAGATTGCCATATCGAAGCTCAAGTCGAATTAAGCTGCTGGCGCAGACGGACTGTCTGCTGAGCTCTTCAAGGCAGATAGGGATGACCTGGTTGGGAGCATGCACCAGCTCATCCGTAAGAAAGGGTTAGAGGAAAGCATGCCCGAGGAATGGAGTCTCAGCATCGTATGCCCGATCCACAAGAAAGGAGACCCCTCTGATTGCGCCAACTATAGAGGAATAAGTCTTCTTAACATCGCCTAAAAAATCTTCTCTGCCGTTTTATGTGAACATCTGAAGCCTTTTGTAGATAAGGTGATAGGTCCTTATCAGTGCGGATTCAGGTCAGGGAAGTCCACCATCGACCAAATCTGCACACTACGGCAGATCCTGGAAAAAAACAATGAATTTCAAGTCGACACTCACCACCTATTTGTCGACTTCAATGCCGTATACGACAGCGTAATTAGAGACGAGCTATACAACGCTCTATCTACCTTTGACATACCTGCTAAAATCGTCAGGCTATGCAGGATGACTTTGGAGAATGCTCGCTGCTCCATCCATCAATCGCGGATGAGGAGGCCCTTGGTCGGTTCGAGAGAAAGATTTTGCGCGTGATTTTTGGGCCTATAAACGCATCCCATTATTTATCGAGAAAAATATTGATTTAGAAAAATGTGTGGGTCAGGGTTATGATGGAGCCAGTGTGATGAGTGGTATGTATAATGGTATACAAAAACATATTAAGGATACCCAGCCTAACGCGGAGTACGTACATTGTGCCACTCATAATTAAAATTTGGTGATAATGTTTATTATTTTTACTTGATGAAACCTAACCAGTTTAGATATGTAACAGTGGGGCCCCATTTTTTGATTTGCCCCAGGGTCCTTAGTTACCTAGCTACGCCACTGCTTGTAGCAAATCTTTGTGTAATATATTGTGTGATAACGGTATCAATTTAAACATACTATGCACGCACTGGGATACAAATATAAAATAGAACGATGAGCGTACATTTTGGACGTCGGAAATTTTAAAATCGTCACAGATAAAAGTGCCGTCATATCCGCTACGTCTGAGCTTTAGCCAGAAAGTGGGACGCCTGCACTCTGTGCTAACGTGGGAAATTCTGGAATTATTAGCCAATGGGTTCTGTATTTTTAAGTATGTAGTAAACATTGAAACGATAAACATATTAAAAGGAGCAAGAAGGAAAAAGTTGTTACTGTTATTGACCGAAAATAATATGGCAACTGCAAAAGGAATCGATGACTGCGAATTATAAGCTAATGCAAATATTATTAATCATTTTTTGTATCCGGCGCAAGCCCTCGGGTGTTATATTAGCTTGGCTCATCATTCTTCTTGCAGTAAGGGTCATATGTGAAATGCAATTTGTGGTTTTTAAGATATGAGTACATAAGTATTTTCTTT
Source organism: Eumerus sabulonum (assembly GCA_951905685.1). Classification (NCBI taxonomy): domain Eukaryota; kingdom Metazoa; phylum Arthropoda; class Insecta; order Diptera; family Syrphidae; genus Eumerus; species Eumerus sabulonum. The sequence goes on along the minus strand of OX645060.1, from coordinate 162,405,627 downwards.
TCAGTCCAATCCAGTTAGTTTCTATAAATAGAGAAGCATTGGTTATATCTGGGTTCCCCTCCTAATAGCACTGATAACACATTGCTCGTTTATAGGATAACTTAAATGGAAACATAATTCGTTGGGATTCACCAGTTACCTGACTTTCACAAACATTCAATAATACTTAATTACATATAATATGTATGTACATACATAAACCACTTATCTGAACGGCATTTCGAAAGTTATCTTTCATTGAAAAATCGACACCTTAAATACATACATACATATGTACATACATATGTATATAGCCGTGTAGCATTACCAAGCTCCACAAGTCATTTGACAAATAAAGATGAATAGCTTCAACTTCCCGAGTCCAGACGCATACCCAATACTCACAACTAACTGTTGACTCTAAGCATTTATCTCCTTACTAATGCTAATGATTACGCTATAAACAAGAAAAAAAAAACATCTAAGCCGAAGAACAACAAACCGATTATCGTTAACCTCAAATAAGCAGAAAAATAGAACACCTGAAGTAAATTCCAAAATATCTTTCACCCAAGAGGCCAAAGCCAAAAAGAAGTAAATTTGAAGAGGCAACAGCAGCCAACTAACGATTACTCCAAGACGCAACTTGTGTGTGAATGAACTGCTGGCAGTCATCGCCTCGCACTCGACACGAGTCCCGTCAGGTCATGCATTAAAGATCGACTTTAACTGCCATTATATAATACAACCGTTGTCGACTGGCCAAACCAAGGCGGACTAAATGACATCATAATTGTAGGGTTTCCATTACCGCGTTACCACAACGAAAAGAGGCAGAAACAGAATACCGACAAGAAACACTCGTTTTAGATATGATTACATACCTACATACCTACGTCAATGTTCAAGTGAAGATGAGTTCCTTGACTTTTATCCCTCCGGTACTGGTGGCAAAACCACATACCCAAGTGCATCTATTACCTGCATTTTGTTGGCACTACGTGTGGTTATATGCCTCTATACGAGTGGACGAAGCTTAAGGTGATAAAACTATTGCCATCTATTGCATCCGGGGTTATGTAAATCATTTTACTACACTTCGGTGAAGAAGATTCAATTGTGGATTGAATTTGATTACCTTTGTCGGCTATATACACACCGAATTTTCGCTTTTTCTTCTACTTCTTGTGTATGGATGTGAATTAGCCAGGTGTTGAAAGGTTCGCTGGTTAAGTAGGGGCAAGGCAGTTGGTCTACAATCTTCGGCGGCTTAGTCTTGTAATTTAATTTATTATACCGACCTGAATGGATATGAAGTATCATAAGCACCTGAATCTGATTATCCCTTTCTATCTGTATGTTCACGTTGGGAATTTTCAGCGCCTGGTTATGATGAAATGCCTAGCTAAGTTACATACGACTAGTTGTTTAGTACTGTAGGCTTGGAATTAAGAATTTATCATGCAGACACATGGACAGACTAACTTGATTGCACCAAATTTGTAGTAATTCAGGTGAAAAAAGCTAGTTAATGGAGTTGTGACAAAAGCCATTAAACGGAAACAACGGGTCGTTGTGCCATCTGGCCACCGACGCACGTGGACACCGCCATTAGTATTATAGCAAATATCACCCGAATTGGCATGTCCAATTTTATTCCTAGTGGGATGAAAACCGAGCGCCGTGGCGCAGTGGTTAGTGTGTTAGACTTATACGCACGATGAGAAGAAGGATGAAAACCACCAAGAAAACGCGTAGTATGTGGTTTAACATAAGCTGTAAAGAGGGTATTTGGTTTATGTAGCAACGTTTTCAAACCTATAAGACAAATAATTCTAGTAATTCTAAGCAAACACTGAGGCCTAATATCCTTCCATGTCCTATGTCACATCCATGAGTAGCATTTGTATTTCATTCTGCGCTTGAACTAGGGTTTGGCCAAAGATCTGAATACCAATCATGGCGTTTGAAAGAACAATGTACTCAACACCAGAGCGAGCCTATTAAGCCAGGTGAGACCTGTGCAACATTGAATACAAAATCAAGTTGCTCGCAACGGATAATCCGTCGTTTTCCAGAAAGGGCTCCTATCTGGATATTAAGCTGCTTCACTTCCGACTGATGCTAGCTGATACGAACGACTGATGTACGAACTGTTTACGGAGCGTCGAATACGACAGTGAGCGTTGCATACTTGGTGCCCTAATCCAAATATCTGTCAAGTTTGCAGAAATGACAGGGAACATTGGCCACGCTTTGCTAACTGCCTAACGAGAGCGCTCACTTCGAGAATGTCAAATGACGAGATTGACATGAACCTTATACAAAGGGACGATATAATTAAACAAACGTTGGACAGAACGATACAACGCCGAAGAAACAATTAGCATGACATTGGAGATCTGAAGCTTCCGAGAACGTCAGGCTATGAATGTCTATTATGCACAGTCAGCATTGATCCCGATAGCGCCGTCCCAAACGACGACTCTTTTTATGATCGCGGATTCTCGGGAGAAAGTGGCAATAGTGAAATATGTCTTCCAGGAACTGTACAAGGTTAATGCTAGGATTCGTCCAAATCATAATCGAATATTTTGTTCAAGTACCTTCGCTAGAGAGCACCATGGCGCAGTGGGTAGTGTGTTGGCCTCTGACGCCGATGACACAGGATCAAATCCCGACACAGCCATGTCATCGAACGTGTTTTCACGGTGTTTCTCCTCAGCGGGGTTCTGACAAAACCCCCTGTAGTAAAATCGTCATGAAAAGCTTCTCGAAATTCGCCGTTCGGAACCGGCAATAAACTGTAGGTCCGTTTCACCTATGGGAAAATAAAATCACACACAACATGGGTGATTGAGAGAAGCTCGGCTCTAGTCCTTCATGGGCTGTAACGCCAACATACCTTCGCTAGAGAGGTGCACTATACTGTTTAACAATGCACCGAATAAGGCATATTACATCCAGCGAATTGGTGCAACCAGTCCCTGAAGGTGACAAAACTCCTCTAACCCGACAAATCGTCGGTCGACAAGTCTCCTTCAGAGAATAAGGAAGGTCGTCAAGAAGGTGATCCCCAGAGACCTGTCTAAATAGGATGAGGACAAGAACAATAGATACTCAATTCGGTTTCAGGGAAGGGCATGTCACTATACATGCCGTGCAAGACCAATACACTCGTACATCTGAAGGGTTTTATTACAGTTAAGTATAAGTAAACCATTGCTATATATGGTCTGCGATATGTTGACAAGTACAAAGTTCGTTATGGAATTTGCCAACGGGACTGATTTTAAAAGTGGTCCGCAATAAGGTGAACCCGCCGATCCCTTTCAGCAATTACATCAGCGATCTGATAGGGTACACATCAGCGATCGCTGAAATCGTGCCCAAGGATGAAAGGTTGGAGGGTTTATTTCCAACCGCTAACGAGATCCGTTAGGTGCACAGGCGAGGTCTAAGGTATTCAAATGCCTTGCTCCGATATTCGGCAGCTCTGTCGGAGTGGACCTATATTTCCGGCCGTACTCGTGGGAACAGGATTTCGAACATACATAAATATCAAATCAGAAAAAGAAAACAAAAAGGAAGAGCTCTCTCTCGAGTCGGTGGCAGACGCAATATTTGCCATGGCCACTGGCAGAGAGAAAGAGGCCAAAGTAAGAGGATCCAGCGTGTTAGACGAGGACATCTCCAAAGAATTAGAGGAGGAATTACCCACTGATTCTGAAGAGACAGCCGGCCAAAAAGGCCAGAAGGCCAAGAAGGCCAAGAAATTAACTCAAGGAAAGCTGAGGCCTAAGGAGTATAAAAAAACCGTACACCTTAAGCGCATACTTGAGAAAAAGGGTATTCCCCTGCTCTCCGATACGGAGAAGAAGAAGCCCGCATAGACCGAGGAGATGATTGCCAAGGATGTCCTAACAAGACCAAGGGCTGACAAGGGCACGTCCAGCAAAAAGGCCAGAGAAGGCAGGGCTGATAAAAACACCACAAAACCCGCAACGAGGAGGGAGCGGAGGGCTGGCCCAGCTGGAACCGAAGCCGACAAGGCGGGTTTTGGCTGCACCCAGGTCCAAGGCGAAAGGAGTAACTTGGAAACCAAGGGCACGGAAAAGATCGCAACCGCTAAGTCACGTTCTAATAAGGTAGCTACTACCCTGGTCGATAGAACCGGTAAAGGCAATCCAGAAACCGTGCCAACTCTCAAGAAAAGAGAGGGTTTCAAAACGAAGAGGGTAAGATTTCAGGAGGAAGCCAGCAATCTAGCAAAGATTGTGAGAGTCAACTCGACGGGGCAGTTCGGAGGGGCTGCTCGGAATGCTCTACAGCTAGCTGTGATAGATTCCGACAGACCGAGCGGCCAGTATACTTTCGAACAGGGGAAGATGATCGAGAATGCTTTATCTAGAGCGATCTTCGACCACATTCAATGGAAAAACTGCGCCAACGTTTGATCATACAAACTGGAGGCGAGGTGTGAGCAGGCTGGACTCCAAGGACCAGCTCTCGCACAATTTTTGGCTATAGAGAAAAGCGAGATAGTCGGCTTTCTCAAACCACAAAACCCAGCGGACCCTATGGATGACTGGGAAGTAGTCGCGCTCGAAAGTAAGGAAGGCGGTAATAAAAGTATAATCTTCGTTATCGAGGATCTGCCGGAAACCTTGAAAAAAGAGAGACATATGCGCTTATTCTTCGGGGCTGATGAGTTTCCTTTGAGACTCATAAACTCATGAAGTGAAGAAAGTGCAGCCTGGCGGTACGGCAGCTGTGATGAAGGAGAGTACTACAAATGAAGGTAGTGTAAATAAACCTCCATCACAGAAAGGCCGTATCAGCCAACCTTATGCTGCTTCTTAACAAGGAGCAGCTTAATGTGGCCCTGATCCAAGAACCATCGATCCTTCATAATCAGGTTAAGGGATTAGGATCATCAAAATACAGCCTCTTCTACAACGGTAGCGAAGGCCGAAGGTTAGATCTTGTATCATTGCTAGCAAAGATCTCTACGTACTAATGCTAACTAATTTCAGCTCGGGTGACCAGACGGTGGTGGAGGATGCAAGAAAGGAGGATGCACTCACGATGGCTGCGGCTTACCTACCGCACGACGACGGCACGGACGTCCCTTCTAGGGAAACAAGGTTATTGATCGCAATGGCCGAACAAGGTAAGAAGAAGTGATTCGTACGGTGTGATGCTAACGCCCGTCACATTACTAGGGTAGCTCTAATACTAATAGCAGGGGTGAGGCTTTGTTCAGTTATGTCCTTGGTACTAACCTAGTTATATGTAATCGGGGTAATTAACCAACGCTTACTACTAGTAACAGAAGGGAAGTTCTAGACATAACACTTGTAAATGGTAACGGTACTGCTGAAATCTCAAATTGGAGAGTATCTAACAAAGCATCACTTTCTGATCACAGTGAGTTCCTCTTCGGCTTGAATTTCCGCAGGCCGGACAGGAAAGTCTTTCGAAATCCGCGGAAGGCGAATTGGCAGAGGTTTAACGTGGAGCTGGGTGGGACCCCTAACCGACCTCCGGAAGGGAACCCCGGCTTCACGGAAGACATCAGTAAGATGGTATTAAACCTTACCAGCAAGCTAAACCGGTAGGACACTTGAGAAGGCATGTCCTACCAGACACCCAGTAAAAGAAACCAACTACCATGGTGGAATGCTAAAAGAGGGGGCCATTGAATGGTCAACCTATAGAGATAGTGTTAAGCGGCTCAAAAAAGAAATTAGATTCGTCAAGAAGGACTCTTGGAGAAGCTTCTGTGGCTCTATGTGGATCATGTACGGGTGCAGCTCGTCTGAGGAAGGTCCTTGCAAAGGCTCCCACACGCCGGGAATGGATAGGATCTTTCCGTTCATGTTGCAGGAGCCATGTGGGTTATGTTCCTCAAGCGTGGAGGGAAGTTAGGGTGGTTTTCATACCCAAGTCGGGTAAAGTCAACCATACTACTGCAAAGGACTCTAGGCCTATCAATCTATCGTCCTTCCTGATGAAAATGCTGGAACGAATAATTGACTTATACTTAAGGGAAGCAATTGGGGACGGTTATCTGTCACAATCACACGACGCGTACATAAGGGGAAAATCGGTAGATACTGCTCTGCATAGGGTAGTCTATACGATAGAAAAATCGCTCAGTATCAAGGAATTCACTCTAGGTGCCTTCCTAGATATTGAGGGTGCCCTTAATAACGTTAGTACCGAGGCAGTAGTGTCCAGCCTTCATATGGCCCAAATAAACCCGGGTGTACGCAGTTGGATTGGGCAAATGCTGGGTACTCGTATAGTAAATTCGGTGATGGGGAGAGTTTACGGAAGGGTGAGAGTAAATAAAGGTACATCACAAGGTGGCGTTCTGTCACCACGGCATTTAAAACCAACATAACCCATGCTTATGGTCAAATTCAGCCTGATTTATGCACAGAGTCATACAAACATTGATATTTTGGATGCTCGCCACGCAGAAAATTTGCGGAGGACATTTGAACGGTGTTGTATTCTGTACATAATGGCATTGATAGACTTAGTCTTAGACTTAACAGCCATAGAAGCGAGTTTCGACAACTTTCGGAATTCTAACTTCAAGGATTGAATCTATAAATTAAAAGATCATTCGGATAGATGTATTGAAGTTCATAAAAACTGTACCTATTGATTAATATTCTTATTATTTCAAACCACAAGATGGTTCTTATTTTATCGCACGACAGCGCTTGCTGAGGAACCTTATGTTCTGTCTGGAGAATATTGGTAGCGTTTTTATACAAAAAGTCGCTCACGGCGATGGAGTTCTAAAAAGGGGGCCTTATCGCTATTCAAAATACATGATGGCCACAAATCCGGACTTTTCGGCGGGTGTTATCCCCTTAATTCTCTATAGCGATTATATAATGTTCACAGGTGTTACACCTCACAGTATGTAATCCCTACAGTTTTAACTTAATATCAAATTGGTGCGCTTCAAATTAAGCATCCCGATCTGACCACTCTCATATTAGGTTTGAGACCCCCAGTGAGGCAACAAATACTGAACCCAAGTGTAAGCATGAAAAAAACAACAGTGCTCTTCTCCTAAACATGGCAACCAGCAGTGGTACTCCAACAGGGTTGTGGACAAAAAGGTATGTGCCTTGATGGAATCCAGGTCTTTGATCCTATAGGAAGAAAATCAAGTTTTTTATTCAAAAAAGCAAACGTCGGACTGATTACAGGTCAAGTCTAGATAAATAAAATTTAGAAAGAGAAGCCAGATTGTTCAAGGTACTGTCAAAAGGGCATACTAACGATCAAGGTATATTGATTGATTTTTACAAGATCAACTGCAAAGAAACCTAGAGTTATTTGCTCTAAGTCCCAAGGCTCAGGGCCTCAGGTAAATACATACATATGTCTATCACAACCATAGTCACATTAAAAAAACCAGGCAGTAGAACCAACTATCTGTATGAAAGGATCTTCAGTATTAATTGAATGAAGTGGGCAATAGGCACCAGACAGCTGTCCTGCCTCAAGGAGCCTAAACTTCATCGGAATACCCCTATTAGCCCTCTTTAGGTACAGCTTTAATTTTGACTACACCCTCCTTAGTTAGGAAGAAGTCATGTATATGCTTCTACTTACACCTGGGAAGCCTAGTGAGCTATCTCAAACTTACCGCCCTATCAGTCTGATATTTTCTCTTTTTATGTAATTAGAGAAACCCCTCGAACTTCGTATTAGACCCATATTTGTTAAAACAGGCAACTAAAGCTTATGCAGCAACTCTACCGCAAGAAATGGTCTGCTAAAAAAACACTTCGTCGACATGTAGGCCAGTTTGAAGTACGCTTAAGCTATCATAGCCATAATGAATACAACCCCAATATCACTTGCCATTCCTTGCTAAACAAAAAGTTTATTGGATGGTACACAATGTTATCCGTCGTCGGTATATGTTTCTTTAGCTCTAATTGAAAGAACACCAGGAACACAAAGCGGAGCTATATATATACCAATGATACGTACCCCAACTTACATATACTTTGAATCAGGTGTCATGCATAACAATTAAAAACCTTATTAACAGCTAAGCAGCAATCAAAGCGCTGGGTGTTGAAAGCATTAAGCTCAGATCTGCCATGGAATTCGTTGACTCCCTGGTGGGTTCCGAGACATATGTATTGGTATTTTGGGCAATGAAGGGCTTATCAAAAAGGTAAATCATCATCGAGCCCTTCTGCGGAATTAAACATTCTAGAACCCTCATACTTTTCTGCACCTGTAAAAAAAAAACATAATATCTTTCCTACAGGCATCAGGCTAGACCTCGAGCTACCACAAGACCCTTGAACTCTTGAGAAAGAAATATATTAAACACTAAGGGAGATGATATGAAAAAACTCGATACCTCTCGTCATTGCAGTCTTAGAAAAATTGTGTCCCTAGAGGTGGTAGCTTTGTTAAGAAAGTTGAGGATGTCCTTTTCCTAAACTTGGCAACAATTCAGAGTTATTGGCTAGTACCAATTTATTTGCTACATCAATCCATTTGCGATGATCGGTTCGAAGAAAATGTGGTCTTGTTTGACGCGTCTATTGCACAAAACATCAATGACAAACTGATTCCTGAGAGATAGGTAATCCTTGTAAAAGCCTTTGATTGATTTCGATTTACCCATGAAATCCATTTTACATTTTTTACATTTTAAAAGCATTTTATTAATATTTTTCCAAACAACTTATTCTAGGTAAAACGCTTAAACCTATCTTAAATATCTTATCTATTTAACGTAGCATACTGGACCTGGACGGGCACTATAAGCTATACAGTATATTTTTAATTTCGTCTTTCGACGTCTATTCTATTTGTCGTGGAATTTGGAATCTTGTCCTCTCAAGACGATGTCGTTCTCTTCACGAGAGAGAGGAAAAATACTGGCATGACTCAGCTTGTGCTAAACAGCACCAGCTTTTTTCCATGAGCTTCTAAGGAAGCTAAGTACCTGGGAGCACACAGCAAACTTTTTGGTCAAAGCCTGATGAGTCAAGAAACGCCAAAGCGCTGGCAATGCAAAAGTGTTTTTGGCTAAACATGGAGTTTATCTCCAGTAAAGGTCCTCTAGATCTACATGGCAATGATGAGACCGACAATCTCATATGCATCGGCTTTCTGGTGGAACAGGCTAACACCAAACACGTCGTAGCCTCTATCACCAAACTTCAAAGAACGGTTTGTCTCAGCTGTACGGGGCTTTCTCCAGCATGCTGGACGCTGCTCTAGGTGCTATGATGAACCTTGCACGCCCTGACATATTTAACAAAGGATGTGCACTGAAAGCCATGTCTCGTCTCAAGAGAAATGGTTTTTGGTACAACTCGCATTGGAACTCGCGCGCTTGCGAGCGAAATATCCCACAACCCGTGTCTCATGGATATGCCCTCTGACGCAATGATGATGGCAAGTGTCAGGTGGCTAGGTGCAGGTGCCTATTGCGTTGTAACTTCACAGTCGAATTTCCATCGTGTAAGGATTGGCTCTGCTACATACTGAACCTGGAAAGGATTGTCTTCGCATTTTCACAGATGGCTCCAAGTCTAGGGCGAGGTCCGGCGCTGAGGTTTTCTATAAATGCGATAACGTCTGACTGCACTTTTCGTTAGAAAAATATGTGTCTGTCTTTCAGTCAGAAATATATGCAATCCTGATGGCCATGGACTATGTTGTGAAGCATAGGTGGAAGGGTAAAAACATATGTGTCTGCAGTGATAGCCAAGCTGCAGTCAAATCTGTGTCCAACCCATTAACCAGCTTCAAGTTAGTGTATGAACTTCAGTCTTTCCTGAACAAAGTCCGTATACTAAACCTTGGGGGGTATAATGTTTTGGTAATGCTGGAGTTACCTATCAGTTTTATCGCGCGTCTTTGTATTCTGTCTAGTAGGTGCAATGAGGTCTTGGAAGCACCGGACCAGACATGAGCGTTAAACTCTAATTTGGGGCGAAAGAACGCCTTATAGATTGTAGTCAGATCTAAGGGTGAGAAATATTTCTTGCATCTGTATAAGAAGCCTAGGCATTTCGCAGCATTCTTCGCGATACTGAATATGTGGTCGCTCCAATTAAGATTGTGAGCAATACACATACCCAGAATGGAAAACTTTTCGGTTTCTGAGATGCAAGTGCCATTCATTCATAATGGCTGCGGGTTATTTATGCGCTTTAACGACAGACGACAGCATTGTGTTTTGGATGCATTTAATTTCGCTCTATTGCTTTTACCCCATTGGATGATGTTGTCGATATCGGAATTTGATCGGTTCAACATACGCTGCCGCTCACTATCTACAACCGAAGTGCAGGGTCGTAAACTAGTGAACGAATATGAGAAGCTGAGGGAACTGTCGTCAGCGAAGGAGTGAGTTATAAGAAAGAGTGTCGGAGACAAAACGGAGCCATAGGGAACACCAGCATTTACAAAATGAGTACCAGATTTGAATCCGTCTAAAACAACTTGAATTGAACGATTCGAAAGGTAGATTCCAATCCATTGAAGAAGAGACTCATCGATCCCAAAATCACGCATTTTCGACAAAAGGGCTTCATGCCAAACCCTGTCAAATGTTTCGAAATATCCAGTGCAACAATTTTGCTTTTACCTGCTTGGTGAAGCGAGTGATTCCACTTTTCGGCGAGATATGCCATCAAATTACCAGTGGATCTGTTGCTGCGGAAACCGTATTGACGGTCATTGAGATTTAAGATATTTCATAAGCTGACAGTTAATCAGCGTTTCCATGACCTTGGAAAGAAGGGACGTTAGTGCAATGGGTCGGTAGTTAGAGGGAGAAGATGATTCGCCTTTTTTAGATATAGGCTGGACAAATGCTGTTTTCCACCTACTCGGAAAGAGCCCAGAAGAGTAGGAAAGGTAAAAAAGCCTACGCAGTGGTTTCGCCAGCGTAGAAGAACACTTCTTCAGAACTATTGGGGCAATACCATCTGGACCAGCGGATTCGTGTCCTTAAGAACCTTGCGGCTGTACGAGTGCGGAAGTGGATTAGTCCCATGGTGGAATTGACGCACTCTAGTAAAGGCGGAAACAAAGTACAAGCCGGGAGCTGAGAACTGGTTGCGAAATGGGAAGCAAGTAGGTTAGCTTTGTCTAAGAGGATGACAGCTGGAATGTCATTGTGGATGAGCGTCGGTATAGACGACGTAGTTGAGTTTTTTACGTTTTTTACAAACGACCAGAAACTTTTGCTATCTTTGGGACATTAAAGGATTTTACGCCTTCATTTTTGGTCGGTTTGGAATCGAACCCGTCGAATGTGGGTGTTGCAGTTATTTCTGGCTCGTATGTACTTTTTTCGGTTTTCCTCAGAACTGTTTGCCTTGTAGGCCCGAAAACTTTGCCTAATAGCCTCTTTGCAGCTCAAGTCAAACCACGTGTTATCCTTAGGTCTGGTGCTTTTAATCTTGCTGAGAATAAAATTTGCCATGCCGATTCGGATAATATTTGTGATAATTTGTCCACGTCGTTGTCGAGGAAGCACAACGACCACTTAAAGATCCGAAAGAAGTTGTTAAGGCCGCACCAGTTGACTTTCTCGTATAGCCATAGTGTTCTCTTATGAGCTTTTTCTTTAACTGGGTGGTGGGAGTTCGAGAATTTTGCTGATATACAATACATCGATCGTATATTTGTCAGGCTGAGAGGTAAGAAACAAGTCCAGTGTGTTGGCGGTATGACCAGCAATATCGGGGATACGTGATGGCTCTTCCACAAGGTGAGTTAATTGATTTAACTAAGCAAAAATTTCAACATACCTTCCTTCGGGTGTTGTCTGTCCAGAATGTCGAAGCCACTGAGAATTCTGTACATTGAAATCGCCCGCTAAAACGATTTCGTCGAATGCATCAAATGTTGCATTCCTGTCTAGATTGGGGCTTCTATAAAGAAAAAACAGAATGTGAATTTAAGCTACATGAAATTAAATTCCGGTGTGGATGTTTGGCTATACTGTGGAAGTAGCTGGTAAGCAATGTCACTACGGACATAGATGGCGAGACCGCGGTGAGAAATGAATAATGGCACAAGACTATACCCAGGAAGACTGAAATCCAAAGTATCAGACTTTTCATCGACCTATGTTTCACAAAGTGCCAAAACAGCCGGTTTGCGAAGAGAGTGGTGGACATACGTGGCCAAGAAATTATTCCGTAACCCACGAATATTGCAGAGCTGCACACAGAAATCCCTCATCAATACAAACTACAAAATATATATATATGTAGATACAATACCGTTAAAGCAGAGCGATGGGTAATGAAATTGCCGACCAACTTGCTAGGAAAGGTTCCAGCGATAAATGTATAGGTCCGGAACCATTCTGCGGCATTCCCGGGTCTAAGATACATTTCTTCTTAGACAAGTGGGAAAAATTGCAACAACTGTCCTTTTGGAACAGTGTTCGGGGACTGCGTCAATCCAAACGACTTATACGACCCCTGAACAAACACTCTAGTGACATACTCAAACTCAATAGGGTGGATATCAGAAGACTAGTCAGCTACCTAACAGTACACTGCGGTCTGAGATATTATCTAAACAAAATTAGCCTCTCGTCCGAAACTGAGTGTCGGCTCTGTCTCGAGGACGAAGAGACGGCGGAACACATACCATGTGAGTGTGCTGCACTCTGCCATCTTAGGAAGCGTATCCTTCTCAGTGAAGTTACGACTCCTGAGGGAATCCCCTTAGCTCCTACGAGAAGCATTCTCAACTTCATTATAGAAGTGGAGAGGCTCCTCGGCTAATCGGCTAACAGGCACAATTGATCTGCAAAGGTCGCAGGGCCGTATTGCTAATGGTAGCACTAGCCCCAGATATAACAAAAAAAAAAAAAAAAAAAAAACCAAACTACCGTAGGTGTTATGCCCTTACGACAGTAAGATTTGCTCCACCAGCAAAGAACGACACACGCGACCCGCTACTCGTCGGTTGCGTTAACACTCAATCAGCGTGTGTTCGCACTCAGCGAACACTGTCACGAGAGGAGAAGGGGGACAGGCAGGAGTGCGGCCCAGCGCTGCTGCCGACCAGATTTTCGGGCATATGCGCACCTCGATTAGTTCGGATTTAGCGCAATCGTGAAGTCCAGTTTTCGACAACCTTATCGCGCAACTGGGGTCGATTTTCTCCACTCCACTCTTCCACAAGCTGTATCTTATAAGCTTATAGGCCAATATCTTTCCGTACAATCTTCCATTAAGTAGATAGACATAGCTCCAATTGCTGTGGACGATAGCGAAGCGACTCAAATATTCTTGTTCTTTATATCGCAAATCAGTTTAAATATAAAGCACCAAACCAAGATGTTAGTTATGCGCAATTTTCACTAAACTGTGTGCCTTCTAGCATACATGAGATGTTTTGCTTTCCCACACGAAATCTGCATTCCACCTTAACGAGCGTTGTCCAATTATGCAAACATATTAGCGATCATTAAGTCCATACTCTAGGTTCCTAGTCGATATGCAACAATGTCAGACGCATCTAACATCCGACTATGGTTGCCGGGCATCCGACACTCGGAAGCTGTACCTGGTGGCGAGGCGTAATTTCATGCTTCACGCCTTCTATCCTCCTGCATTGTTGGATGGCGTACGTTATGTGCTTACGAGCCATTGCAACTGGCATGCAAATGAACAGGAGATTCATCTCTTCCTCGGTCTCCTTATAATCGCGAACTGAGTTGAATGATCATTAAAAAGCACTTTTGACACGAACATGTAGCATTTCAGCGAAGTCTGCTTGTGGACAATTTATATACGCCAGTTTGACTGATTTCTGTGGTAGCGGCGAAAATGGAATTGGCCAGTGAAGTTGCTGCAAATTGTGTCAGTGATGGTTGAGTAGATTTTATTGACAAGCTGATTGTTAGTTCCGACAGTCAGACGTAATAAAATTGCAATCCAATCGACGGTAATTGGTAGTTGGAAATTCTTGTTATAGTGCGAAATTGGTTAAGTGGGTAATGACACATTGGGCAAAACACAGATTACTTCCAGGCAACTCCAGGATAGTAGCTCCTAGGTAGTAGAAGTGGATATAACTATTACAAAACCGTGAAATAATTTTCCTTTTCTGATGCATATTAGTGGTTTTCTTGACCTTCCTTCAAACATCAATAAGCTTTTAATTAAGACTCATGCACTGAAACATTTAATTACGTCCCTTTGTATGTACGTTTCCGGCCGGATAGAATTATGTGAATAGACTCGAAAGCGCCCTTTAATAGAAACTGTAATTGTTACCATCTTCTGTACTCATTGTAGCATAAAACAACAATTGTGAAATCACAGAGGGCCAAAGTAGTGTCTTGGCGAATGTCAGAGTTTGAAGTGTTTAGTTGAACATCTCATGAGTGATAGTGGCAAGCGACATAGAAATGAAAGATTGTCATAACAAGCCTCGGTGCGAAAGATGGTTTTGTTAAGACCAGGTTAAGTGCAGTTGCAATATGTCAGGGTTGCAATAGTGTCTTGGTTAAAATCTCACTTTCATGTTATCACTAAGAACTGGAGTGCATTGATTGAAGGCCCTTTAGTGGTAACGTAGTCATTTAGCTTTAGAAAACAACCACCTGCCGCCCACAGCTGGTTTTTAAACAATAACCAAACCCTACAAAGATAGCCCCTGAAGCACCAATTTTAGCTTCAAGTCTTATAACGAGTGTTGTCCACAGCCTTGTGAAATAGTTGACACTCATATGTATGGGAGGAGCACTCACAATCTACGCAAGGAATCTGCATTATTTTAAGTACGTATTTTTAGAGATGATCTTAAACAATGAGAGCGAGAGTGCGTGTGATTTTTTAAAGAACCCATTAAAACCTTGCGTTTCTTACTGCTCAAAGTCACGATGCTTAACCGCCAAAGCTTCTAGTGCCCTAAACATTGTTGGTTGAGGTTCCCTGTCCCCTATGTGTGACAATTTGATTAAGTTTAAATCTCCTACACCGCTAAGGATGACATTTGTAAACAGCAGTTCTCACAGTACGGTAGAGGCAGGTTTAAAAGCGGCATTAACTGAAGACCTTGACCAATCGTGGATGAATGAAATGTAGTCGAACGCTTAAGAAGTGTCAAGGTCCAGGTGTCAGTGTTGACACCTGAGATTTGCATGTGGCAAATTAACATTTGACAATCCAACAAATACTCACCTTGAGATTGCCTAATGCAAAAATTTGAATTTCCCAAGAAACTTAATGAAAACAAAGAATCAAACCAAAGTGATTACTCTCCAAACTGTCACTTTCGTCCTCAGGCTCAGAAACTAACTATTCATCAAAAAGCAAAACATCCCACCCTTGTCATCGCATCTAATCCATCACCACGTATGATTGCTGTCATATTTCCACATCTTAACCTAATTTCTGACCTCCGGTCGATGCTACATGACCCAGTTTCAGGAAATGTTCTTCTTCTCAAAACCAATTCGAATTAGTCCCTCTGTTTAGTCGTATTCAAGTGTCACGACAGTTGTATCCCATGTACCACCTACGTTTTGTTTTTACTGCCGAATCGCCCGAATCACTAAAACCATGACGATGATAAGAGGCGTGAGATAAAAAAGCGAAAATCTATTTACCTGTTGCATAGGCTGCATGCCCGTAACCCGTAATTCAGTGAGTTTGCCTGAGATGAAACTACACCGCCAGACATGGTCGAGCTGCACTTTCTGGGCTTGGATCCCTTGTCTGTCCCGCTCAGCGAAGAACAAGAAGAAAAAGAAAATGACAAAGTGTGTATACTAAAGTCGAAGCCCGTTTGGGGCACGACTTTGGTCATGACATTCAGTCTACGTTTGGATTTTGCCATCATCGGTCGGTCGGACGTTAAAATTCCTTGAAAACTATTCGCGGTTGGTTTTCTCATTTTCCTTTTTCAGCACGAACTTTTAGTATTTTATAGATACAAGTGTATAGATGCGAATCTTCATAATTATCCCTCGTGCTGGTTTGGAGAGCTATGCCAATTGAAGTGAAGTGAAAAATTGATTATCAGAAATCATCATCAATTCGGTATCTCGCGCGAAAAGTGATTAACCTACTTTGAGTGTTTCTACAGATATTTCAGTTAAATTTGCATCTCCACAGTGAGTTTGATCAATCTATGTTGGACCATTAGTGTGGCTATTCGGATTACACTCATCGAGTCGATAGCGTGTATCTCTGGCGTAGCATCACGTAAGTTTCTTTGGAATTTCGAATACGATTAGCCTAATTCTAGAATAACTGTGGGACTTTGGATTCTTCTCTTTTCTATTAGTCTGTATGTTTTAGATGCCCCAAAAGGTATATTATGTAAATTGGGTAATCGAAGATTACCAGAAATGTTGACGTCGCTTTTTTGATTTGGAGACACGAGAAAATTCTGGTCAGCATGTGACCACTTTGACCAGTCATTGGGTCAGTGTGCTGCAAAGCTATGAAGCCCATGTTGAGGATTTGCTTTTTTTGTTTTTGGCTTTCTTTACGCTTGTGCCTTATTTTTAAATAGTACCTTTTCACTCGGGTAGCGGCCGATTTGATTTACTGCTATGTTAACCTAAATACATCATAGAGATTAAGATATCCCGTATCTGGTATTTAGGTGTAGCTTGGAATGGAGTTGACTCTAGTCCCCGAATTAGGTCCCAACTTACAGATCAACTGTTATTCGTGACATATGTATGTACATACTCGTATCTGTTGCATATAGATAAGTTTATACGTGCATTTTCTGTATCTAATTATAACTAGAGTTTCCCTAAAATAGATAATTCAAAGTCCATTATTAGCCACTAATCTTTGAATGACACGATAGTGTTAAACAGATTAGGAGCAACAAAGTCTATTACATCTGAGAAAGTGAGTCTTGTCGATAATTCTCACATTCTTCCCATTATCCTCGGTCTGTTTATAAATTCAAAGAGAAAAAGTGTCATTTCAGTGCTCAAATAGCAAACGAATTTGAGAATGTATTGGCATTCGGAACCGAATTGGATATGCTCCAGATGTGCAAATCATAATACTCAGTCGGGAAAATATAAAAAATCTGTACATTGCAATCAAAACGAGGACTTGCTTTACTCATAGATCGATAGTACGGAATTAGCAGTCATTATGCTGATATAAAGGTAAGTTCCTGATAGTCAGGCATCTACATTTCTATTAATGGCCCTCAACGAGTTTTAAAGAATTTGTTCAGCTATTTATTAAATGTTGAAGAATTTCCTTGTGAACCGGATGACAATCAATGCGATTGCTGGTTAAAACGTCACTCACAAGTGTCGATCGATCAATGAATTCAGCACAATTTTCGACCATCAGCCAATTTTCGCGAAACACGGAATTAACAGACACAAAGGCCCCCGTGATACATATTGTTGGGGTAGTAAACCCCAGAGATCAATTTATTGATCGAAGAAATTTATCTATAATATAGGACTCAAACTCTGATCTTCTGTTTAATCCGTGACAAGTCCGTAGACACTACTCAAACCTCCGAATATTTTCTATTAAGCTTGCGCTCAGAACCCTGTACACTCCCGGAGCTGCTCAGATATTAGAAAGAGTCCTCACGCAGTACAAGGCTGATATTACTGCGGTCCAGGAAATTTTTTTTTTTTTTTTTTTTTTTTTTTTAGAGACTCGCGCAGGTTCAAGAGTTTTTTATATTCTCTTATGATGTGTTTACACACACAACCTGAACGGAGCGCAGTGGTTGGGGTCATTGATGTTCGTTCACTACTCTCAGGGGTGGTTGTCCTAGACCTAGATAGGACGAGAGCCGACCAAATTCCGCGTTGGTTATAGTTCATAGAAATTTGTTCGAGCACTTTAGTATTGCATACGCAGAGGATGAATTCCTTTTGACCATATACTGTGAGTGTTATGCCTGCAGCAGTACATCTGGTCACTTTCCATTCACAACTGTGTTGCATACTTTTTGTCCGTATAGGAACTACTTTTTCTTGGCTACGAAGCGAATCTGAACCATAGACCTTTCGCTCGGCGGTCGATGATGTTAACCACTGCACCACGGCCACCCCGTAAATAGGAAATACGCTGGATAGGAAACGGTATTATGAGGAAGAAAAATTGCGAGATTTATTACAACTGTTACAAAATATTGCACTTACTGGGATGCGGATTTGTCGTGGGAAAGCGGTTAAGGTCGAAGGTCATCGACTTTAAACCCATAAGTGATCGCCTGGCTGTGATCCGCATCAGAGGCAGATTTTATAACATCAGCCTTATATGTGCACACGCCCCTACCGACGAGGCTGAAGACAATATCAAGGAGGACTTCTAGGACTTCTATGACCTCCGGAGAACGTTGTTAAAATCATGCTCGGGGACTTCAACGCCAAAATCGGTAATGAGAACACCCTTGGCGGAGTGATCGGAAAGCACAGCCTCCACAATACAACAACAGATAACGGCTTCCGACACACGGGCTTCGCGAGAGCTCGTAATGCGGTGATAAGAAGCACAAGATTCCCTCGTAAGCGATTCTCCAACGGTCGAACCGCCAACCAAATCGACGATGTGCTCATTGACGCAAGGCACTCGTCAAACATCCTGGATGCGCGAACATTCTTAGGGGCAAATGTCGACTCTGACCATTTCCTTTTAGCAGCAAGATTTAAAGCTCGACTGTCCAATGTCAGAAAGCTGTACCAGCCCATCAGGAGGAGGTTTGACATTGGGCGCCTGAGCACACCGGAGGTAACCAGAGTCTACAGGGAGCAGCTGAGCGAAAGACTCTACGGCAAGCCTACGTCAAACACAAATGCCAATAATATGTGGCTGCATTGCCGCTCAGCCATTCAGGAAGTAACCGAAACCACATTAGGATACCTACCACCCCCGGCAAGAAACCCGTGGTATGATGGCGAGTGTGAGCAGAAAAGGCAGCAACTGACGAAGCATACCAAAAGGCGCTGCAGAGAAAAAACTACTGCGACAAAAGAAAAGAATCTTCGCAGCATCTCAGCTCAAGGATATCGAGAAGTCTAGAGATAAACATAAAACACGAGCCTTTTACAAGAAAGCCACAGGCCTTGCAGGAGGCTTCAAAAAGGGTACCCAGGCTCTTCGAAACTACGAGGGTAATCTAGTCCTCCCACCCAGCATCGAAGAAGTAGGCACAGCTATTCAGAAGCTGAAGAACAACAAGGCCGCAGGCTCAGATGGCTTGCCATCAGGGCTCTTCAAGGCTGGCGGCGATATTCTGGTAGGGAGCATGCACCAGATCATCTGCAGAATTTGGGAAGATGAAGGCATGCCCGACGACTGGAATACCCGCTCTATTTGCCCCATCCTACCTCTTGCAAGAACTATAGAGGTAAATCCCTGCTCAATGTCGCATACAAGATCCTGTCCAGCGTACTGTGTGAACTATAAAGCCATTTTGCACCGCACTAATCGGCAGCTACGAGTGCGGCTTCCGGCCCGGCAAATCAACTATAGACCAAATTTTCACACTTCGACAAATCCTGGAAAAGACCAACGAGTTTCGAATCGATACACACCATCTTTTCATCGATTTCAAAGCCGCATACGACAGCATTCATCGTGAAGAACTGTTTGGGGCGATGGCCGAATTCGGGATCCCGGAAAAACTGATCCAGTTGTGTCGCGCCACGCTAAAACATACGCGATGCACCGTGCAACTAGGTTCTATGACTTCGGAACCGTTTGAAGCATGCACCGGATTTCGGCAAGGAGATGCGCTATCATGTGACTTCTTCAACCTGAGGCTGGAGCAGATAGTGCGGCGAGCAGGCGTCAACAGGGAAGGCACTATCTTCTACAAGTCCATCCAGGTAGTAGGATACGCGGATGATATCGATATCATCGCGTGTTCTCGCCGTGGCATTGTGAAAGCATTCACGGCGATTGAAGAACAGGCGAAACAAGTTGGTCTTAAGGTCAATGAGGACAAGACGAAGTACATGCTGTCAAGCAAAGACCAATCTGTCGCTAACCACCTTGGACAAAATATAACAATTGACAGCTGCACTTTCAAGGTAGTTAAGGAGTTTGTCTACCTCGGGGCAAACGTGAATTCCACAAATGACACCACAGTATAGATCCCGCATAGAATCGCCCTTGGCAACTGCTGCTATTTCGGCTTGTCCAAACAACTGGGGTCAAAACTCCTCACTCGAAAGACCAAAGTCATGCTTTGCAAAACGCTCATACTGCCAGTCTTGCTGTACGGAGCCGGAAGCTGGACGATAAGCAGGACAAAGATCCGTCAACTACACTGGCTCGGCCACATCGAGCGCATGGACACCAACGCTCCAGCTAGGAGGGTCTTCGACTCCGAGCCTCCTGGTTCGAGAAGAATAGGAAGACCGAACCTCCGGTATAAAGGCCAAGTAATCGCAGATGTAAGACATCTTAGTCTTGATAACTGGAAGCAGCGGGCCCGGGACCGTCAAGGATGGAAGGCAGCTATAGCTCAGGCTCAGAACCTCCATAGATCGCTGGCCTGATAAGTAGGTAAGTAAGCTTGCGCTCACAGTATAACAAACCGGACATCCATAGACAGTCAAGTTGGGTGCAATCAAACCATCGTGTCAGAGCTACAGCACTCTGGACTCGTTCCAGAAGAGCATCTACATTTCTACTAAAATATATGTAGATACTGATCGAGCCAGATCCCGGGGTATCTGCCTACAGCTTTATTTGCTAGTGGATGCCCGCCCGGGCATACCGTCCCTAGAGCCATAGCCAAATGCATTCTAGATAATATGTACAGTCTCTGTTTAAGTAGTAGTCATGTTGGCGATTCGCAAAACACGTCATTGATCATACAGAGCAATTGTTTACTTATACTCAGCAGTTAGAGCTTGTAATAAAGCCCTTCTAACTGTACAATATCAACAGCATCTTGCATTTCCTCCATTGATAGCTCAGACGAGTTTCCGCATCATCAACGCAAATTTGTGTACAGGTACGTTGCTCTCGTGAAAAATAATTTTGACCTTCTTCAAATCGGGCTTCTTTCTGTGAATTTTGTTTTCCAGTTGGCAAGATAGTTGGAGTAATACCTTTACTTACCTTGATGGCGCTACAGTTCGGAGTGAACTAGGGCCTCAACCAACAAGCCTCTCCAGCCAGTCCGATCTTTGGCCAACCGCTTCCAGTGCCGCACGCCCAGTTGGTTAAGGTCCCCTTCCACCTGCGTGCGCCACCGTTGATGCGGCCGTCCTCTGCCCCGCCTTCCTTCCGGGGTGGATTCGAAGACTCTTCGGGTCGGAGCTGTATTTTCCATGCGCTCTACATGGCCTAGCCACCTTAGAAGCTGTATCCGCAGACGTCGTACCAGGCCGATGTCGCTGTACAACCCGTACAGTTCTTCGTTGAATCTTCTCCTCCATACACCGTTTGAACAAACGGGACCGTAGATAGTACGCAGAATTTTCCTCTCGAATCGACCAAAGGCCACCTTCATCCGCTTTTGTCAAGGTCCAAGCCTCTGCGCCGTAAAGAAGGACTGGGATGATTAAGGTCTTATATAGTGTCACCTTGGTTTCCCGAGAGTGGGCTCTACTTCTCAATTGCCTCTTGAGACCAGTGATTCTGCGTTTTATCCCAGCGCTGGTGTTGTTGTCGCTGGTCACCATTAACTTAGCCGCTTCTACCTCAATGCTTACAAAGGCCTCATTGAAGTCTCGCTGTATCCGTCCAATCACGTCAATGTCGTCGGCGTACACAAGCAATTGCGTAGACTCGAAATAAATCGTACCTCTTGTATTGGCCAGTGACTCTTGCACGATCTTTTCAAGCACGATGTTGAAAAAGTTGCATGACAGCGCGTCACCTTGCCTAAATCCTTTTCTAACATCAAAGGTCTCGGTTTGCTCATTACCGGCCTTAATGTAGCAACTAGAATTCTCCATTGTCATCCTGCACAGTCGGACGAATTTGGCAGGGATGTTAAATCTAGACATCGCTTTGTATAGCTCACATCTATACACGCTGTCATATGCAGCCTTTAAATCGACGAAGAGGTGGTGAGTGTCGATTTGGTATTCCTGGGTCTGTTCCAAGATCTGCCGTAGCGTAAATATTTGGTCTATTGTGGATTCACCAGGCCTTAAAACCATACTGATAAGAGCCTATCAGGTTATCCACAAACGGTTTCAGGCGTTCACACAATACGGCAGAGAAGATCTTATATGCGAAGTTAAGGAGACTTATTCCCCTATAGTTGGCGCAGTCTCCTTTCTTATGGACCGGGCAAATGATGCTGAGACTCCATTCATCGGGCATGCTATCCTCCGACCATACCTTGCAAATGAGATGGTGCATGCACCTTACCAGCTCATCTCCAGCCGCCTTAAGAAGCTCAGCAGACAGGCCGTCTGCGCCCGCGGCTTTATTAGACTTAAGTCTTGATATCGCTATTTTGACTTCGTCTAGGTCGGGTGGACTGAATTCTGTTACATTGTTGTTCATTATGAATGGCTCGTTCTGCCTGACAGCGGTATCTTGTCTATCATCGCCGTTATACAGTCTGCAGAAGTGGTCTTTCCAAATCCTCAGCATCAACTGCGACTCTACTACCAGTTCTCCATTTTCATCCCTGCAGGCCACCGCTTTGGCTTGTAGCCATGGCATTTTCGTTTTACCTTATTGTAAAACTTACGGGCGTCATTCCTGCGGAAGCATCTCTCCATCTCCTCGATCTCACCCTTTTCGTGCTCTGCCTTCTTTCTTCTGAAAAGCGTGTGTTCCTCTCTTCTCTTCTGCTCATAGATTTCGCGAGCAGCTCTCGTCCGTCGTTGCAGCATGGCTTTATATGTCTCTTGTTTTGCTGCATGGGCTTGTTCGCATTGTTCATCGAACCAGGAGTTTCTAGGTGGTGGCGGTTTGAAACCCAGCACCTCTGAGGCAGCGTCTCTGACGGCGCTCTGGCGATGCCCCCATTTTTGAGAGTGCTTGGAGGAGACACGATCGCCATAGATTCTGGCAGTCTCTTGCGATTGTAGTTTTCCGACGTCAAACTTACGTAGTCCTACTCGACTCCTAAGCATTCTTGATATCCTCATTCGTACCTTGGCTACAATAAGGAAGTGGTCCGTGTCGATGTTGGCCCCTCTGAAGGTTTGTACGTCGTGAATACAGGAGGTGTGTCTGGCGTCGATCGCAATGTGATCAATCTGGTTGGTGGTCGATTGATCAAAAGACCGCCAGGTACCCTTGTGGATGTTGAAATGGGGGAATCGCGTACTTGCTACATGGAGGTTACGCCCCGCTGGGAAATCGATTAGCCTAAGTCCGTTGTCGGATATGGTGTTATGGAGGCTATGCTTTCCTATGATCGGCTCAAATATGTCCTCTTTGCCCAGTTTTGCATTAAACTCTCCTAGGACTATTTTTGTGTCGTAGCGGGGCATTGGGCATATGTTCTTTCTAGGACATCGTAGAATTCTTCTTTGAGTCGATCGTCCTTTTGTTCCGTTGGGGCATGAGCGCATATTAAGCTAATGGTTCCAAATATAGCTTTGATGCGGATTGTTATGAAGCGTTCGCTTATATCTCGGAAGCTTAAGACTTTCTGTCGGAGTCTTCCTCGAATAACGAATCCGCACCCGAATAGGTGCTGTAGCAGGTTATATGCGGTTATATCTGCTTTATAGCAGTTGAAGGGCCTGCTCCAATTGATCGCCTGCACCCGGTCTGTTAAGGGACCTCACATTACAGGTGCAAACTCTCAAGTCCGTTTGTCGTTTGCAGGGGTCATCAGCCGTCCGTATCCGAGACCTGTTGTTGTTTCGGAACAAGTAGGGTTTTACGTGATAGGGATGTTACCCCTAAGCACAACCCCCAACCTGGAGGGCCAGGTTCCTCTTTCCCCAGGAACAAGGGGTTGGGTCGCTGCACACATTGGTTCACTACCTAGTGGGCACCAGGGTAGTTATCCAGGGGGAGCCACGCGGAGGCTGTGTGTCTATTTGGATTGAGCAGGGACAGAGATCGAAAGTGGCGGTTGCCATGTTAAATGCGATCAACTTCTTTGCTCAGTTTGCTCGCTGCCTTCCCCCGCGCGAAGGGACATAACTATAGAAAGACAATTTACACACATCTGTGGTTATGCCGTATATTGAACTGAAATTGGGCAAATACATATGTAGCAATGGCTGTTGCCATTCCCAAACTTCCCCTTCGGAAGTTTGGGATTATTTACCTGAAAAACATAAATCAATCAGATTGCATGAAACTTCTAGAGTTTACGAGACACATTCCGCCCTAAATCATCTCATTTGTAGACCCGGTGAAATTCCTCCTTATAGAAGATGTTTAGCATTGGTGGCAAATACCTTTTTATAGTTAGTAGGTTGTTTGGACCATGTTAGACTTCTATTTTAAGGTCTCCGTGTTAGGCCCGCTATTACAATTTCTAAGTTCGCTACCCTAGCGATCGAAGAAAGAAAAGCAAACGGCTTTGAATCAGTCTTGATAAAGGGATCAAGATGGAAAATGAGTAGTCGTAGTGAAGTTCACCCAGATAATAATGAATTTCAGAGACTAACAGATTTAAGCCAACCAAATTAAATGCATGCATACTGCTACTCGCTCATAGTTTCTTACTAAATGCAATGTTGCAATATCCAAAAGTACTTAATGTGAATAAGTATTTTCACATTGTAAGCAAAACTAAAATTAACAGTCCATTACTGATCCCGTAATAACCTACATATATATGTATGTATGTGCAAACAAACAAACAAACATCCAACTCCAAGCAATTGCCCTCTAGGGAGACACACTTCTGCCCAACGCAAGACTTCCATCACACTCAACTCACGATTATTATACAATTAACTCTCTACATATGTATATACAGAGGCATCCATCCATCAACCAAATTACTATCATATATAACTACATAAACAACTTATCCACCAAACACTTGCCCTCAAGCTAACCAACCGTAAAAGGCAATAAACTACTACTTGAACTCTGTTAGCTTGTCAAGTTGTTAGCCCCAACCTCATTCCGGCTCCTAGAGCAGTCCCAAAATGGCTACAACGAAAATTTTTATGGTTCCCATCAAGTATGGTCAACGTAAATGACTTCAACTGCTGCCTTCCTATTATAATTAGGCAACCAATAGTCTAACAATTTGCGGAAGGTCTAACAACTCAACCGCATATCATATGTACGCGCACGTGCAACGCCCTAATGACACTTACGGGATGTTGAGAGATGCACTCAACCCGATGGAGAACGAAAGACCCCATTTTCATTACTAATTACCTGGGACCAAACAAACATGACTTAGAATAAACAGGAAAGGTAAAAGTAACTTCGTTCCCCCCATAGATACGAGTAACTTGTACCGAAACGAAATTATTGACACTAACGACAGAGCTATGAGTATCTATGTACCTACTGTCATTACCCGCAGTAGCGAGGAACAAATTCTCTTAGAGAACATTCCCGCAATGACATTAATTAGGCGGTCGTGAACGACGAGATTTACACTTGAAGTCCGCTCGGTGCACCAAACTTTTGAAATCCTATTCGAATGAGTTGTAAGTTCGGTGAACTTTGCGTTGTGAGTTCTGTCTATGTTCTCGGTTGCCGGTTGATGAGTCTGACGGCTAATGGCTATTCCGCCCTGCAGAGACTTCTTATCTTTCTGTTTAATCGCTCTGTTATTACACATGATAGTGGGGCTATTGCCAGGAATTCGTTTTTCCCGACATCGGATTCTTATTCCCACAGAAGCCCGCAAGGTAGATTAGAATCTTTTCTTGACACAGTGGTTATATGAGTTTGGTTTGGGTTCGAGTATCGAAAATAACTTGCGACTGCGAGGTGAGAGTAAACCAGGAGATGGAAGGTTAGGTTATGTATAATGGTTAGCTTACACTTTCTAATTGTCATCTCTACGTGCCAGTTTTTTGTAATGCGGACTTGACGTCAACCAAAGTTGAAAAAGGCGGTTATGATGTAACTTTTGTTTATGGCTTCGTACGCTTATGCAGTTTAATTATGTTATGCATTATACGATGACGAATGGTGCTGTAAGCGAATTTCAATTGTTTCGGATGCAATCGGAAGGGAAGACTAAATAAATGTATTTTTCTTCATAATTCTACACCTTTAATTGCCCGCTCATACACTTTTTGAACATTATCAAAAGTCTAAGCGGTCCAATCACTAATAAGTCAACTTACAGGAGTTTGATTAGATTAGCCTAGCAGACATATTGACTTTTAGCGATTTATGGGTAAACACAATCCTAAAGGGCGCCGTGGCGCAGTGGTTAGTGTGTTGGTCTCTGACGCACGATAAGGGAGTTCCAATCCCTATAACACCAACGCCATCGAATGTTTATTTCGCGACGTTCCTCCTCGGCGGGGTACTGGCAAAACTCCACGTAGTATACTTGCCATGAAAAAGCTTCTCGACTCACGCCGTTCAGAATCGGCATTAAACTTTAGCACTGAAGGTCTCTTTTACCTGTATGAAAAGAGAACATTGGCTCTGGTCCTTCATTGGCTTTAACGCCACCAAAGAGGAAGAAAAACAATCCTAGAAACACATTTGGTATAAATCAGTGGTTCCACTCATATTTCATTGAAAATTACTACAGCGCCAGCGATGATGTGATTCCTCAAAATAGAAACGTCAACCATTTTATTTCCTTGGCCAAATTCCATTCTTAATTGGGCTTGCTGGCATATCGTCGAACCAAAGGCGAACTAAGCCCGCCTCACGGCGAGGAACAGATTTTTCCCTGTTCAATGCACTACTTTCACCAAATGGGAAAGAGAACTTCGGACTCATTCTTCTCATGTATTAGTCTATATTCGTCTACAGAACAACTATGTCCAGAAACCTAAACTTTTAGCAGCCTGCACACGATTCGTAGATAGATCTCAATATCCAAAGGCGACTTTATAGTCCCTTGATCAGGTAACAGTTTTCGGGGATCACATTTACTCTGATTATTATCTTACTGCGACGAAAAATTGCGGATAGTACAGATTAGAATAAAATCACAGCAGCAGCCAAGATCTTCACACAAAAAATAGACTCCTGTCAAGGCTTAAATTCTCGTACAGGTTAGGACACTGAAGAAATTAATTACAAATCTCCAACAATTGACCAGACAAAACTATAAAATAGCTGTAAGCTTGCAAGGGAACAGCAAAATTCACGCTGTAAAATCCAGCGAATACGAACATTTTGTTATCGACCTTTACCATAGTCCCCCTTTAACTCTACACAACGATTCTTTCCTTTTGAGGAATAAAAAAAGCCGAAGGCTTGAGAGTGGATGCGTCCACGTTATTTTTTTTTTTCGCCAAAAACTCAATCAACGCGGTATGGGCCAGCGCATTGTCATGGTGCAAGATCCAGCCCTTTTTGGCGAGTTCTGCTCGGACTAGAAAAAAACGTACTCGCAGTCTCTTAAGCCGGATGGTAAAGGACTAGCAAAGGCCTCGTAGGGTTAGTATCTGCGGACGGATGCTGGCCCGGCAAAAAGCGAGTAAGAGCCTCTGCAGCCGAACACCTTGCAGCTCTGCTGGTCAAGTCCTACCTCCACCTCCTCGTGGTACCATCTGGAAATGTCCTTAAAAGGGAAGTTACTGACGGAAGAGGCCGAATGGCCAGTATCCTGCGCCACCAAACAGAATTAGTGTCCATAACCTTAAAACCACATATTGCTCAGAAAAAAAAAAAAAAAAACAGCCTCGGATAATCAAATGGAACGGATCTACGTTGACGACCCTTTAAGAAAACAAAAAATGGACAAGGACCTTCGGTTCTGTACGTGTAATGTTAGGTCCCAAAGCAGACCACGTTCGGCCGAACAACTTGCGGACGCCCTGGACCGCTATAAAGCGGACATAGCCGCCATCCAGGAAACGCGATGGAATGGGCCGGGAAAAAAGCGGATGAAAACCTGCGACATCTACTACGGTGACTACTATAGGGAGAGAGGACAGAGAATATTTGGATGCGGATTTGTTGTTAGAGGTAGACTAAGGCTTAAAGTCCTTAGCTTCCAGTATGTGAACGCCTTATAAGGATCCGTATCAAGGCAAGATTTTGTAACATCAATCTCGTAAAGAAAGCATATTTGAACGAATCATCGGCAAACACAGCCTACATGACACCACATCCGATAACGGACACAGGCTGATCGATTCGCTACGGGAAGAAATCTTATTTTAGCTATCACACGCTTTCCAAAGGCAACTGGCGGGCTTTTGATCACTCGACCACGAACCAGATTGATCACATCGCGATCGACGTCAGACACTTCTCCACTATTCTTGATGTTCGTACTTTTCGAGGAGCGAACATCGATTCGGACCACTATCTTGTAGTAGCCAAGATCCGTCAACGGATAACACGAACATCGCGGAGTAGAGTTAGAATACCAAGCTATGACATCGGAAAGCTACTATCGACGGAGATCACCAGTGCCTTTGCCAATCGCGTCTCCCTTAAGCTCTCCGATACATCTCAATCCACCACTCAGTCAGAAGAGCAACAATGGAGCCTGTGCAAACAAGCCTTGAGGAGTACAGCAATGGAAGTGCTGGGCCTTAAAGCTCCACCACGTTCGAAAAACCTGGTTCGATGACGAGTGTAGAAGGATTCATGCAGAAATGCAGGGGGCATACAAAGCCTCACTACACAAAAAAAACAAGAGCGGCTCGTGAGCTCTACGAGCTTAAAAGAAGGGAGGAACATAAGCTTCTCAAGAGAGGAGAGGTGCTACAACGTTCGAAGATTGTATCAACAGATAAAACGAATGTCTCAAGGCTATAAAGCCCGAACGGAGGCCTGTAAGGATGACAACGGACACCTAGTAGTAGAATCGCAATCGATGCTGAGAATTTGGAAAAACCATTTCTGCAGACTGTATAATGGCGATGACAGCCAACATACCGCCTTCAGGCAGAATGACCCATTTCTCAATGACAAGTACGCAGAGAATCCCGTCCCCCTGACCTCCGCGAAGTTGAGATTGCCATGTCGAAACTCAAGTCGAATAAAGCTGCTGGCGTAGATGGATTGTCTGCCGAGCTCTTCAAAGCAGCTGGGTGTGAGCTGGTTAGGAATATGCACCGGCTCATCTGCAAGATATGGTCAGAGGAAAGCATGCCCAAGGAACGGAGTCTCAGCATTGTTTGCCCGATCCACAGAAAAGAAGACCCCTTTGACTGCGCCAACTACAGAGGAATAAGTCTCCTTAATGTCCTTCACGCCAGGGAAGTACACCATCGACCAAATCTTCACACTACGGCAGATCCTGGAGAAAACCAATGAATTTCAAGTCGACACCCACCATCTATTCGTCGACTTCAATGCCGCATACGACAGCGTAATTAGAGACGAGCTTTATAACGCCACGTTTACTTTTGACATTCCTGCTAAGCAGGATATTGCAGGATGACTCTGGAGAACGCTCGCTGCTCCATCCGAATCGGTGTAGAACTGACCGATAGTTTCGAAGTCAAGAAAGGATTAAGACAAGGCGATGCGCTGTCGTGTGATTTTTTCAACATCATATTAGAAACGATTGTGCAAAATTCACTGACCAATACAAGAGGCACAAGCTACATATTTCAAATACTCGCAACTCCTTGAATACGCCGACGATATGGACATAATAGGTAGATCACAGCGAGATGTCAATGAGGCGTGGCGTCGAAAATTGGTCAAAAAAGGACGCTCACCACCGACGTCTTGGCCTAAACGTTTGTATTGGCAGATATAAGTTTGAGGAAGTTAAGAACTTCGTCTACCCTGGCTCCGCAGTGACCTGGAACAACGACACTAGTTTCGAAACCACGCGTAGAATTACTCTTGCCAACCGCTGCTTCCTTGGGCTCAAGAGGTAACTGAGAAGTAGAGCCCTCTCGTACGACCAAGTTGACCTTATATAAGATCTTAATTATCCCGGTCCTGTTATACGGCGCAGAAACATGGACTTTATCTAAAGCGGATGAGGAAATCCTTGGTTGTTTCGAGAGGAAGATTCTGCGTGCGATTTTCGGTCCTATAAACTCAGAGGGGGGTTTGGAAGACAAGATTCAATCACGAACTGTACGGGTTGTACGGCTAGGCCATGTAAAGCGAATAGATACCACAGTTCCAGCCCGTAGAGTCTTTGAATCCAACCCCGAGAGACGAAGAAGTAGAGGACGGCCGCATCTAAGGTGGCGCATACAGGTGGAAAGGGACCTCAACCAACTGGGCGTGCGGCACTGGAAAAGACTAGCGAAAGATCATGCTAGGTGGAGAGTCATCTTGGTTGAGGTCTAGGTTCACCCCGAGCTGTAGCGGCCGCTAAGAATGTAAGTAAGCCCCCTTAGCCAACATAGACGAGTCACTGTCTGGGCGATAGGAATATATTTACATTGAACGATGCCGCGGATATATGTATATTTCCTTCAGAAGAAATTTTGACATCATCACGTTCATTGGCCGCTGACTTTGTTTACGGGCCTCATCTCCAGTGACTATCTAACTCATCCAGTCTCTGCCGTCGGTCTGAATGCTGTACAAGAACCCTTTGCAGCTCCGTTTTCGCATTTCTTTTTGTTGGTGGGTGAGAACTTTCGGCACCATCTTATCGCAAATCTTTAACATGTTCAAATCCGACAAAACAAAACGACAAGGCAAACTATGATCACTTCGATAACAACTGTAAAAGCTACTATGTAAAAGTAAGAAGTTGTTAGCTGAGACCCAATTTAAACCGAGACTGCAATGCCAGAATGCAATGCAGGGCGAAACAGGAACACCCTAACTTTGGCGGCTCAAATACTGCCTAGAATGAATAATAGATAAAGGTAGGTAGGTAGGTAGGTAGGATCGTAGCCTTCCCAGAAATGAGAAGAACACACACAGGCCAGAGAAGCCCGTTGTGCAGCTACGAGGGAGCCTAGCCCCCTATTCGTGGAACCATTATGTGCTTCTTAAGAAGTTAGGAAGATCAGGTATCCCTACTTGCTGAAGCTCTGTCAGTTCGTTAAGGAAGGCATTGTGCAGAATGCCGGGCAAGTGCAGGGAAGGTGTTGAATGGATTCGACCTCTTCATCGTCTAGACAGCTTCTGCAGAAATCATTCGGAATTATACCTAGTTTTTACGCGTGACTGCCGATAAGGCAGTGTCCGGTGATGACACCTATAACTTTGTAGATGTCAGTTCTTTTTAGGGAGATTATACTCCTTGTCCGTTGACTGTCAATCAACCATCAAGATTTGCCTGGTTATGACGCAGGTATGTCCCTGAATCCATCTCCGGTTCGTCTCAGCCCTGGCGAGATTAGTAAGATTAAGTTTAATGGATGCAAGGGGTATTCCCTCACAAGCCGCTATTGATTGTAGCGTCGTTCCCTGTTTGGCGAGGGTGTCGGCTCTTTCATTCCCTGGAATGTCGCTGTGTCCTGGTACCCAGATAAGTTGTATGTTGAACTGTTCGGCCATCTCTTTAAGAGACGATAGTCGAGACTAGTTTCTGATGTGTACACACAGGACTCCAACGACTTTAAGGCTGCTTGGCTATCCGTGAGAATGCGGATATTCGTAGTGGATATCACGTTCCACTTCAGCCAGGACAAGGCCTCTTTTATTGGCAACAGTTCCGCCTGGAAAACGCTGCGGTGATTTGGTAATTTTAGAGCTTTATTCAGCTTAAGTTGTTTGCAAGGACTCCGTCCTTGGTTTTAGACCCGTCAGTGTAAAAGTCTACGCAGTATCTGCGGGGTTGAGTATGGCGGGTCCAGTTTTGTCTGTTTAGATGAAAGTCATATGAAAAATATTCTTTCACTTTGATATCTTGTAGAACTGTCGACATCCATGACAACTCAAAGGGAATAATCATGACTTATTCGATATGGTTGTCGTGGCGAAAGGTGTATCTCAACAGATTTGTCAAATGAAGATATCTTCATAAGAGTTAAAATGTCAGGGACCCTACATGCCATTGCTCATATGCTATTCAAATGTAACCCAAACTCAGAGCATTTCACCCGTAAACAGTTCATTAAAGATTTTATCTTCATTTGATATCTATTCTTTTCCAATTCGTGCTTTTATAGGCGTGACACTCAACTGTTATTTTAAACTGTTCCATGTCTTCCATGTCTTTCTAGGATGGTAATTTAAAGAAATTCAAGTCAGCAGTGGGAAAAGCCTGATAAAAGCGATGTTAACGTTCGTACTGTATCTATATATATCACAGATTATTAATGCCAGTATTATGTGGGGTATTGTAAATAAAATGAGATTTTCTCACAGTTAAACCTGATTAATTGTATCTATATATGTAAACGAGTATATGTATGACTTAAGAGCAAACTTTCATTTTATCCATTCTTCCGGATCACTTTTTTGCTTTGAAAGAATTAAAAATATGTTACCGCTGGCGTGCATTCTAGTTCGAAATCATGCAAATATTATCACCTCATGCATGTGTAGCTGATATTTGATAGCTCTCCTGACCTCCAGTTAATTGGAAGCAGAGAAATGCCCAGTAAAATACTTCCTCGATCTACATAATTACACTACATACGTCCCACGCTAGCAATGAGAGTTTATAGGTTTCCGCCTTCGAATGCTTCTTCGTAGTCTGACAGTTTTAAATTTTCTTTTTTAATACGAATGATTTATTTTTAATTTTTTCTCTACTATCCTGTGCTGCATAGCATTGGAGAAAGTGTGTGAAGCCCTTGGTGGAACCTATGACTAGGTCTTGTGGTTAGCCAAAGGCGGAATAGGTGGCGAAACCATCTGAGCAATAAGTACTTCCTCATTAACATGCGTAACAGTGATAGTTAGTGTTGCCCTTCTTCACATTACATAATTTGTCGGGTTTGCGGCTAAAGGTTTATTTGAAAACATCCTATATAATGTGATTCTTTAAGTGTTTGGTTCTTAATTGTCAAAACAACACAAATACGGGAAAACTGTAAAAAAATGTATTTTCTTCTTCTTCTTAACGGGCGCTACAGTTCGGGGTGAACCCAGGCCTCAACCGACATACCCCTCCAACTAGCACGATCTTTTGCTAGCCTTTTCCACTGCCGCACACCCAGTTGGCTGAGGTCCCCTTCCACCTGTGTGCGCCATCTTTAGTGCGGCCATCCTCTGCTTCTTCCTCCCTCGGGGTTAGATTCAAATACTCTCCGGGCTGAAGCTGTGGTGTCCATTCGCTCTACAGGGCCCAACCACCTAAGGTGTACAGCCCGTAAAGTTCGTGGTTGAATCTTCTCATCAATCCGTCTGCGTGTATAGGCCCGAAAATCACGCGCAAAATCTTTCTCTCGAACAGACCAAGGGCCTCCTCTCCCGCTCTTGATAGTGTTCATGCTTCTGCGAAGTACAGCAGGACCGGGATGATAAGGGTCTTATATAGAGTCAACTTTGTCGTTCGGGAGAGGGCTCTATAACTCAATTGCCTCCTGAGCCCAAGGAAACAGCGATTGGCAAGAGTGATTCTGGGTTTGATTTCGGAGCTGATGTCGTTGTTCCAGGTCACTGTGGACCCATGGTAGACGAAGTCCTTAACTACCTCGAACTTATATTTACCAATACAAACGTTCAGGCCAAGACGTCGGTGGTGAGCGTGCTTTTTTAATGAATATAGCCCTCGTTTACTGCCAAACCAATTTTCGCCGCTTCCATCTCAATACTCGCAAACGCCTCATTGACCTCTCGCTGTGATCTACCTATTATGTCCATGTCGTCGGCGTATGCAAGGAGTTGCGAGGATTTGAAATAGATTGGGTCTCTTGTATTGGCCTGTGATTTTTGCACAATCATTTCTAATATGATGTTAAAAAAAATCACATGACAGTGCATCGCCCTGCCTAAATGCTTTTTTGACATCCAAGCTATCGGTAAGGGTTCACCGAATCGGATGGAGCAGCGAGCATTCTCCAAAGTCATCCTGCATAGTCTGACGAGTTTAGCAGGTATGTCAAAGGTAGACATAGCGTTGTATATCTTGTCTCTAATTACGCTGTCGTATGCGGCTTTGAAGTCGACAAATAGGCGGTGGATGTCGACTTGGAATTCTTTGTTTTTTCCGGCTCTCCCGTAGTGTGAAGATTTGGTCGATGGTGGACTTCCTTGGCCTGAATCCGCACTGATAAGGACCTATCAGCTTATTTACAAAAGGCTTCAGCCGTTCACACAAAACGGCAGTGAAGATTTTGTAGGCGATGTTAAGGAGACTTATTCCTCTGTAGTTGGCGCAGTCAGAGGGGTATCCGTTCTTGTGGATCGGGCATACGATGGTGGGACTTCATTCCTCGGGCATGCTTTCCTCTGACCATATCTTACAGATGAGCTGCTGCATGCCCCTAACCAGGTTATCCCCAGCTGCCTTGAAGAGGTCAGCAGACGGTCCGTCTGCGCCAGCAGCTTTATTCGACTTGAGTTTCGGTATGGCATGATTAACTTCGTCGAGGTCAGGGGGACGGAATTATCTGCGGTCTTCGTCGATTAGAAATGGATCATTATGTCTGACAGCGGTATATTGACTAACATCGCCGTTAAACAGTCTGCAGAAGTGGTTTTACTATATTCTCAGCAATGACTGCGATTCTACTACTAGGTGCCCGTCCTAATCCCTGCTGGCTTCCGTTCTAGCTTTATAACCTTGGTATGTTTGCTTTGTCTGTTGACAAAACTTTCGAACGTCTCGCCTGCCGTAACACCTCTCCAATTCCTCAATCGCGCTTCTGGTGGTCTTTCTTCTTTCTTCTGAGAAGCTTATGCTCCTCCCTTCCTTTTAACTCGTAGAGCTCACGAGCTCTTGTTCTTTTATGCAGCGAAACTTTATATGCATCCTGCTTCGCTGTGTGAATCCTCCTGCACTCGTCATCGAACCAGGTGTTTCTTCGTGGTGGAGCCTTGAAGCCCAAAACTTCGGATGCATAGCGTTTCAGGGCTTGTTTGCAAAGGTTCCACTGCTGTTCTATTGATAGCATGGAGGGTTAAGGTGTATTGGAGAGCTTAAGGGAGACGCGATCGGTAAAAGCACCGGCGGTTCCTGGCGATAGTAGCTTTCCGACGTCATAAATTTGTATTCTTACTCTACTCCACTGCGTTCGTGATATACGTAGGCGAATCTTGGCTACAACAAGATAGTGGTCCGAGTCCACATAAGCCCCTCGAAAAGTTCGAACATCAAGAATAGTGGAGGAGGGTCTGACGTCGATCGAGATGTAGTCGATTGATCAAAATACCGCCATGTGCCTTTGTTTATATCGAGGTGTGGGAAGCGCGTACTGGCTAGAAGGAGATTTCGCCCCGTCGCAAGATCAATTAGCCTGTGTCCGTTACCGGAGGTGGTGTCGTGTAGGCTATGTTTGCCGATGACTCGCTCAAAGATGCTTTCCTTACCCAGCTTAGCATTGAAGTCTCCTAGTACTATTTTGATGTCATAGCTGGGACATTGGGCATACGTTCGGTCTAGTAGATCGTAGGACTCATCTTTGGCGGAGTCATCCTTGTCTTTCGTGGCGGCGTGGACGCAGATCAGGCTGATGTTCAAAAATTTTGCCTTGATACGGATCGTTATGAGGCGTTCGCTCACATGCCAAAAGCTTAGGACTTTTTACCTTAGTCCACCTCGAACAGCAAATCCGCATCCGAACAATCGTTGTCCTCTCTCCCTATAGCAGTCGATGTAGTAAATATCGCGGTTTTTCATCCGCTTTATACCCGGTCCATTCCATCGCATTTCCTGAATGGCGGTTATGTCAGCTTTATAGCGGTCTAGGGCGTCCGCAAGTTGTTCGGCTGCACGTGGCCTGTTTAGGGACCTAACATTACACGTATTTTTTGCAAAGGTCGTCAACATTAATCCGGTCCATTATATCCGAGGCATGTGATTGTCTCGGAGTTTGTGGTTTTTTTACGGTTATGGCTTACTAGGCCGTAACCCAACCGACTAATCCTGTTTTTTGATGCAGGAGGCTCGCCATTCGCTCTTCCTCGTCTGCAATTTCCATAGCTGTAGTTAAGGCTGGCTTTTAGGCGTAGTCGAGTGGGTCTTAGGTGTTAAATCGTATCATCTGGCCGACTTATCTACAATGGCTTGAATTGCTTACCCTGTAGATCGACTATAACGACTGTAAGATGATTAAAGTGATTAAAACCATTTTTCACAGAGCACGACCTTTTATAATAAAACGTATATACGCATATACATAAGTCGCAAACGGCATTGAGGTCCGAGTGTGCCCAACTTTAAAATATGTCACGAATCGTATACATATGAGCTGTCAAAAATAAGACGTCTGGCCGGTGAACTCAATAAGAATTCCATGATCTTCAGGACAGCTACACACGACCGTACCTTGACAGCCTATCATCATACTGTCACAGTAACGTCATGGAGCGCTACGCTATTAAATATTACGTGGAAATTGTTCAAATTCGTTATAAGAAATCACATTCGTTTTACGGCTCCACCATAGTAGACTTAAGTAGGCTTTAGCTCATGTCAAAACTGAACGAAAAGTCCACTTATGTTTGAAAGTAAAGCCAATTTACCCATGATGAACTTAAACAAACTTAATGAACTGTCAAATTACTTGCATTGAGTTTGTTAGAAAGATATCTACAGACGAGACCCGAATCGACCTGACAGACTAATTGCTAATAACCCGTATGTACATAAGTCTGACATTGAGTCAAGAAGTCTGTCAAATAGTTGTTGCAAATTCAAAATGTATTGATTCATCGGCTTGTGGTTGGCTTTTATCTAAACAGATGAGCTATGTGTAACGGGATATATACAACCAGCTGTCAACTTCAGACGTTCGCTGTCAACATTTTGTGGCGGGTTTTCTTTTAAGAATACCTTCCGGAGGCTTAGTTAATTCATCGAAATCTGAATAAAACCAAGCCTAAGCCCATTATGCTTAAGCCATTTGGCTTGTATTTAATGGGACAGTAAATTGACAAGTCAATTGTGGTTGAGCCTTTAATGGGTATTCACAGTCGAAATGATTGTCGAACTGAGCGAGTTATTCGACAATTTATTACAAATATTAAGTATTCTGAATGCTGCTGGTCGTTGGATATTTCCCTAGCAAGCGCACTGTCATTCCAAAGCGAGTTGTACCAAAAATCATTTGGATTTCAGTGCAGACCATCTGATAAATATGTGAAAGGGTGGAAAGTTCATCAGAGCATCTAGAGCAGCATCCGGCATGCTGGGAAAAGCCCCTGCACAGCTGATACAAACCGTTTTTTGGAGTCTTTTGAAAGGGACTACGACGTGTTTGAATGTTAGCCTGTTCC
Organism: Eumerus sabulonum; assembly: GCA_951905685.1. Lineage (NCBI taxonomy): Eukaryota > Metazoa > Arthropoda > Insecta > Diptera > Syrphidae > Eumerus > Eumerus sabulonum. The sequence continues at coordinate 162,368,284 of OX645060.1, read as the reverse complement.
TTAAGACAACTGATGCATATGAGATAATCGGTCTTGTCATTGCCGTATATGATATTTGCCAGCGATAAACTCCATGCTTTACCAAAGGCACATGAGTTAGTCAAAGAAGCTTGCTGTCTAAGATAACTCCCGGGTACTTAGCTTCCTTGGATATCGGGGCGGGAATGCCTTTTAGCACCAGATAAATCCTGCCAGTAATTTTCCTCTTTCTCGTGAGGAGAACGACCCCAGTCTTGAGGGGATTAATTGTGAGCCCATTTCTCGTACACCAATCATCGATCACATTTAGCGCTACCTGTGCTTTGAGACAGACAGTCCGCATAGGCCTGAGCATAAATTCCAGAGACATTGAGCGCATCGAGCTGAGAGTCGACCACCATGCACCATAACAGCTTAGACAAGACGCCACCTTGCGGGCAGCCCCTGTATACGTCAAATTTGGCACTATGTCTGAGACCTGCATCAGCGATCAATGTCCTGTGCACATGCATTGCTTTAATCCACAAAACCAGTGCTTTATCTATGCCATATTGTCTAGCAGCGTTACACAGGCTGTCCAAACTTGCGTTATCAAAAGCTCCCTCAATGTCGATGAAAACGCCCAGCGCGTACTTTTTCCTTTCGAGTTCTCATTGTATCATTTCAACTAGGTATTGAAGCGCAGTCTCGTAGGATCTACCGCGCTGATAAGAATGTTGCATCTCCAAAAGATGCGGGTCATGTGGGTGGACATTAGGGCCCCGGTGATACGCATACATGCTAGCCTTTGTACCTTCTCGAGTTGTTTGTGGTATGTTGTCTTGTCCAGTGCAGTCCACTAGACTATCACTCCATACATTAGTATGGGTCTAACGACCGTAATGAAGAGCCATTAGGTGATCTTGTGGTTGAATCCCCTTATTTTCCCTATGGCTTTCTTGCATGTCTAGAGAGCTATAGTTGTTTTTTTTTTGGCTCTCTCGGTTGTGTTGTTCTTCCAGGTTAATTTCCTGTCTAGTACAATGCCAAGGTATTTGGGACTGGAAGAATAGGTAACCTGGCGCCCAGCAAAGTGACTGGGCAGTATTCCGGATTTTTGTGCTTTCCGGTGAATAGCACAAGCTCCGTCTTCTGGGGACTTACCCTGAGCCCATTGTTTTGCGCCCATTTGCAAAGAATGGAAAAACGCCGTTTGCATACGGTCATTCAGTGTGGATAGTATTTGCCCGAGATCGAAATGGCAGTTTGATTAGTAGTTAATTTGCGACTACATTCCAGAGAAGAGGTGATAGGACCCCCCTTGTGGGGTTCCCCTGGTAACCACAATGGTGGTTGCTTGGCTTCCCCATTGAGAGTGGATTTTGCTGGTTAAGTGTAACTCGCTAAACAACTCTATGAAAGTCCTCTCCACCTTTAGCTTTTCTAGCCCTTCTATTATTGCTTTCGGGGTGACGTTGATGAACGCGCCCTCTATTCAGCCTTTCCAAGGTTTTAATTGTAAAAGATGATATACAGATGGGTCTTAGATTCTTGGGGGAGGTGTGAGAGTTCCTGTTGAAGGCGCCCTCTATTCAGCCTTTCCAAGGTTTTAAATGCAAAGGATGATAGACAGATGGGCCTTAGATCCTTGGGGGAAGTGTGAGAGTTCCTGCCAGCCTTGGGGATGAAGAGTACCCTTGCGCACTTCCACTTTTCTTGAATGTGACTCCAAGCTCGGCATCCTTTAAAGATAGTCTCTAGCCATGGTATAGTCCATTCCATAGTTTTTGTAAGTTCAATAGGGTTAATTTCACCCGGTCCAAGCGATTTCTAGGGCTTGAAGCTTTTTAACGCCCACGTAATTTTCTCTCTAGAGATTATATGATCGTAGTGTCCATCTATCGCGGAGGAGAGGTCAGTTCCTCGCGTATGCACTAAGTCTTGCGATTCAGAGCAGCCTGGGAAGTGCGTGTTGAGGAGAAAATTTACTGTTTTTTCTTCAGACGTTGTTCAAACACCGTTTGTTATGAGGCAACTCGAAGTTAGTGGATCTTTCGAGAGTATTTTCTTCAGTCTATAGGTAACTCGGAGTTAGTGGATCTTTCGAGAGTATTTTTCTTAGTCTGCAGGCGTCTGAAATTTTCTCCACATTGTTGCAGAAGAGTGTGCAAGACTTTCTTTCTTCTTTCCTCAGCGCTTGTTTCTACACATGAGTGATTCTTTATATAAGCTCCAGTCTCTGTCGTTTTTTATAGTCTTTGCTTTATTGAAGAGCCTTCGACAGTCCTTGCGGGGCTTGCTTAGAGCTGCGTTCCACCAAGATGGATATGAGTTTTTTCTTGATTTGTTAACTACGCAGCTGTTGGCCCGTGCGTTGCCCGGTGTGTTTACTAAGATATCGACCAGTTTGTCTATATCTGACGGGGACCGCGGGGTTCCGAGGGTCCTTTTTACTATAGAATTGCAAATGAAGGCTCTATAGCGCTCCCAATCAATTCTTCTTGGCTTGTAAGAAGAGTCGGTTGGGGTTAGAACCGCGAAATCTAGGTTAACTTAGTAATAGGGTTCCGTTTTACCTTTGGGTACGGAACCCTAAAAACCAGCGATGGTCTGAGAGGGAGTGTTCCTCAGAGACCGTCCACTCTCTTATTCTACTAATGAGAGAGGGAGATGGGTTAAATCTAATACCTCCCTACGGTTTTTGGTAATGAATATGGGTATGTTTCCCTTATTACATACCGAACTCGCTCATCGTACATCAGGGTTCAACAAACTAACCACTGCGTCACGTGGCCTCGATGATATGTACTACTGTATGCAATTTTTCTACTCAAAAGAGCGGTAGCAGCCTTACAGTGTTATAGAATAATTTGGGTACAAATCAAGGATTTATGCTGTAGTGCACGTTCCGTCTTTCGACTACTTGACATTGAAGTTGAATGGAATCCTACCAAGGCCGAAGTAGGGACGTGAGTCATACGCAGATTTCAGAGTCTCGACAGAGGCTCTACAACCAGAGTAGGGCCTTCAACTAGAGTAGAGCCCTCTTTTTTCAGAGAGCGCTTGCTCTCCTTGTAAAAATAGATAATCCAGGCGCTCGTGTCAAGCCCTGGATCTTGCGGACGTAAACGAGTCAGCAAATCCAGCTTGTTTCCAGGTTCCTCCGGAATACGGCAGATGGCACATGTTAGTTTAGGGAGACTGTCTGATAATTGCTTACTATACCCTCGTATTTTATTAAAATAGCACCATAACTATCCCAACAATTAGTCGTCAACGTTTTCTCAGTCGTTCAAGTGCAAGTGTGTAACTGAGGCTACGTTTTGATGAACTTTTTGGACTTCCCCGTTAAGCTGGATGTTAGGGGCCCGCATGTTTAACATACCCCATCAATCTCACCATCTCACTTGAAGTATTTTAAAGGCACTCGATTTTTAATTCTTACCATGTGTTTCTACATATCAAATTTTCAATTTCCCAGCTGAAATGATTTGAAGACGCACACTTGAACGTCACTCGAAATTAGGACCTTCTGGAAAGCTGCACTTCAACAATGGTAGACAGCAGGGAGCGAATACGTGGACCATCTCGGGATGGCAGGGAATTCTTGACCAGTCCTCGACAAGTATTACGTCGACTTATGCTTCTTTCCGAAGGACGCCAATATCGTGAAGCTGCCGGAGTTGTAGGCCGTTTAGGTCCCTCCGTTCTACGTTCAGTCATTGCAGAACTACCCATAGACCTGCTGTTGGAAGCTCTACCACACAGTGCCTATCTCCTTGAGTCATTCTTCTCCAGGTAATTAACATAAAAATCCACTCTCAATAGCATACCTTGCTCATTACTCTATTTCACATAGATTACTCTTGGTAAACCCTTCGCCCAAGCCAGAGGTGCCAGTCGACTCCGTCCTATGGCATTTAGTACGTCTCTTCTCCAACCCTCACGAATCTGGTCTGCGCCAACGTTGTGCGAAACTCATCCAAGCCATTGGTCAATACGAACCCTCTGTTCGTCATATCCTCCGCGAACGACGCAAGTCATATGACACCGCCATTCAAGGACTCGGTATCCACGGGCTAACAGCAGACCACACGGGCCTACTCATATCTCTCCACGTCGCTCTTAAGACTGAACTGCAACGTCACATCGACACTTACAAAACCGCCATCCATAAGCTCGATGAACTCAGCATGATCACGGTCAATCAAACGCCCGCACATTCGTCTCATCAACGTCTACTCGCCATCAACTATGGTGACATTCAACAACGACTAATCGATAACAAGACACTTCTCACGATATTAGACAAGCCCGCCCTAAAGCAATTAGCCAGTCTCGTCGAGAATCTCAGCCAGCGTGTACAGAACGATAAGGAAGTATTACAATGCGTCGGTCAAATTAAACGACTCGACGCACAATCAAGCATCGAAAAACGACCAGCCGCTGGCCTTTTGATGAATTTCACCCGCGGTTGCGATGCGGTATTGGGCCTTATGGGCCCAGAGAGTACACCGCCCAGTCCGGGTGGAGGCAGTAACTTCAGCGATGGCTATCATTCGGACGACTCAACTGCCGCCGATGAGACAAGGTGAGTGCTTGAATCAACTCCAGTGGAATGGAACAATTGACATGAATTGAAGTTGGCATCTCGAATCGAGTTGTTCGGCTTTGATCTATGGTCGTAGAAATGCCTGAGCTTGACATTAAAATGTTTCTCCTTTCTTTTGTTTTTTTTTTTTTTTTTTTCGTTTTTGCAGTGAACTTGTATCGCAGTACCGGTATCTGTATGAGGAAAATAGGACAGATACGCTTGAGGTGTTGGATAGCTTGCCGCAGCTGAAGCACGTGTATGGGTTGAAAGTGAAACTTTTGTTTTCGATTATTGTGGTAAGTGATGACGATAACAATCAGTTTTACACTATCATTCATGGGAAGGAATTTCAATTAACTAGGGAATGGCAGTTATAGTCGAGTACTAATAGCCAAATGGGTGATTAGGTGTCATTAACATTTTTAAAATGAAATCCATAGGGGGGGAGAGGTGTAAAGGTTTGCATTTGATGCTTTCTCCAGTGTAGCTACATAGATTCAATTGTGGAAGATACTTGTTATAAACCTTTTCCTTCATTAGTACTACTTCACCATAATAACCGCAATGTCATTGGTCACTTTCTTTTTCAATTTCAATTTCCCTTCTCTGCACTCATCGCTTCCGTGATTTACTTCCGAATTATATTTATGTAATCTCAAATTAACGTAAAATTAAAATTAATTTACCAATAACCAATAACTCAAATATAGGGTCTTCCAATAAGGGCTTCTGAGCTTTGACAGCTGATAGCGACCATATTGTTGAAGCTAGGGTTGTCAAATGGTATGTATGTGTGTTGGCGTTACAGTCCATGAAGGACCAAAGACGAGCTTCTCCCAATCCACCCTGTTGTGTGTGATTTTATTTTCCCATAGGTGAAAGGGACCTACAGTTTATTGCCGGCTCCGAACGGCGAAATTTGAGAAGCTTTTCTTGAGAATTATACTACAGGGGGTTTTGTCAGTACCCCACTGAGGAGAAGCACCGTGAAAAACACGTTCGATGACATGGCTGTTGTCGGGATTCGATCCCGTGTCATCGGCGTCAGAGGCCAACACACTACCCACTGCGCCACGGCTGTACTTTATTTAGTCTGTTTTGCCAAATTACTGAGGTGATAAAATTGTTGTATGGGGCAACGTTCCGCGCGCTTTGTCCAATTTTTCCATAATTGTCTTACCGAGAGGACTACACTACAATACTACTTCAGTGTGATGGATAAATTTGAGTCCACTAGTTCTTTTTTTTTTTTTTTTTGTTTGTTGAAGGCTTCTGCTATCCGCTGGAGCACTCAGACGCAATCACTGGTCCATTGTACTCCAGACAGACACCTCACATTACTGTATTTTCTCCGTTTTCCGGAGTAAAATTTGAAGGAGCTTCAGTGATGTAGAGCTAAGGGATTCGGTACACACCACGTCGGCTCCAAGGGTGCGCCACCGTGCGCGAGCAAAGGCGGGACAATCACAGAGGAAATGCTCTGCAGTATCATCCTCCTCTTCGCCACATGCAGCACAGGTAGGCGTCTCACTGATGCCGAGCACGTAGAGATGCTTGGCAAAAGTGTAATGGCCCGTGATGACTCCCACAAGACTTCTGCAGTCGATTCTCCTTAAAGACAGGAGGAATGCTGCAGATTTTTTGCAGACATCAGGGCATACGCGCTTAGTCATCCTGCAACCCGGACAATCCCTCCATCTACGGTTGTGTGTGTTAAATACACAATCGTTACTGTAGGAATTTACCGTGGACGCAGGTAGACCTAGAGCGGGTTCAGGTCCTGAGAAGCTCTCCTCTGAACCCATTCTAACGAGTTCATCAGAGGTCTCATTCCCTGAGATCCTAGAGTGGCCTGGAACCCATACAAGCCTTAATGAATTTAGTCTGCCGACTCTGTTCAAGAAGGACTTGAGTTCAAGCACTAATTTGGAGTTAGCTAAGGGGTTACACACAGCTTTTAATGCAGCTTGGCTGTCACTACAGACGCATATGCTTTCCCCCTTCCACCTGTGCATCACAACATACTGCATGACCTTTAGGATTGCGTATATCTCTGATTGGAAGACAGACGCATACTTTCCTAACGAGAACTGCAGTCGGATATTTTCGCGTTCAAAGAAGACTCCAGCACCGAACCCCCGCCCAGACCTGGAGCCGTCCGTGAAAATTCGAAGACTATCCTTTCCAGGTTCAGTATCCAGCCATAGCCAATCCTGACACCATGGAAACTCGACTGTGAAATTACGACGCAATAAGATAACGGGAGTCAGTGCGTCAGAAGGCATATCGATGAGACAGGGGTCGCAGGACAATTCTTGCGCAAGCACACCGTTATTCCTATGCGAGTTGTACGAAAAGCCATTTCTCTTCAGACGAGACATGGCTTTCAGAGCAAACCCTCTGATAAATATATCAAGAGGTGGAAGGCTCATCATAACATCTAGAGCAGCGCCCGGCGTGCTGGGGAAAGCCCCCATGCAGCTGAGGCAAACCGTTCTTTGGAGTTTGGTGAAAGAGGCTACGACGTGTTTGCGTTTTAGTCTATTCCACCAAACAACCGATGCATATGAGATTATAGGTCTTATCATTGCCGTGTAGATCCAAAGGACCTTTGCCGGCGATTAGCCCCATGTTTTGCCAAAAGCTCCTTTGCATTGCCAGAAAGCTGACAGCGCTTTGGTGGTTTTTGGCTCAGCATGTTTTGACCAGAGAAGCTTACTATCTAAGATGACTCCTAGATACTTAGCCTCCTTGGATATCGGGATGGAAGTGCCTTTTAGTACCAGCTGAGTCATGTCAGTATTTTTCCTCCTTCTCGTAAAGAGAGCGACATCGGCCTTAAGAGGATTGACTGACAGCCTATTTCTGGTACACCAATCATCGATCACATTTAGCGCTGCCTATGCTTTGCGACGGACAGTCGCCAAACATGAGCCGACAGAAAGAAAGGCGACGTCATCCGCATAGGCCTGGGCGTAGATTCCAGAGGCATTGAGAGCATCAAGCAGGGAATCGACCACCATGCACCATAACAGCGGAGACAGGACGCCACCTTGAGGGCAGCCCCTGTTTACTCCAGATTTGACACACTGGTCGAGGCCTGCATCAGCGGTCAATGTCCCGTGCATGAGCATTGCTGTGATCCAAATGACCAGTGCTTTATCTACGCCATGATGTCTGACAGCGTTACACATGCTGTCAAAAGTTGCGTTATCAAAAGCTCAATGTCGATGAAAATGCCCAGCGCGTACTCCTTCCTTTCGAGCGCGCATTCAGTTCGCCCAACTAGGTTCTGAAGCGCAGTCTCGCAAGATTTTCCGCGCTGGTAAGCATGTTGCATCTCCGAAAGAGAGTGCATTCGAAGGGCAACTTTTCGCACGTGCAACTTCACCAGTCTATCCATGCTTTTCAGCAGAAAGGATGTTAGACTAATTGGTCTTAAGCTCTTGGCAAGTGAGTAGTCCTCTTTTCCTATTTTGGGAATGAAGACCACTTTCACTGTGCGTCAAGGAATGGGTATGTGAGCAAGTGCTAGACGAGCAGTGAAAATTATTTTCATAGTAGGAAGCAGCTGCCTTATACCTTTTTGCAGCATCGTCGGTGCCCGGCGATTTGAAGCCATCGAACGATGCCACAGCAAATTCAATAGCTTCAGTCGTAACCACGCGCGACGCAATATACCAGCTACGCCGAGTTGTTTTCATCGTTTCAGTTGCAGTTTCCCTTGAAGGAGTGTGCAACGAGCCGATGTCGATATGATTTCCCTGAAAATGAGTCGCAAACAGTAAACTAAGAGTTTCCGCTTTAGACTCAGTAAAGGTACCATCAGATTTTCTGAGTGCATCTACCCTAGTCGGTTTTCCCCGTTTGAGGACTTTAACCAACTTGCTAGTCGCACTCAGATACTTGATCTCTTCGCAGGAGGTCCTATAAGAATCGTTCTTCGATTTACGAATAAGTTTCTTATATTCTTTCTGCCTCGACTGATACTTGTTCCAGTCATCTTCCGAATTCGATTTGAGCGATCTATTCAGAAGAATTCTGGCTTCCCTACGAAGACTATGGAGCTCGGCATTCCACCAGGGGACCAATTTCCTGCAGGGAGGTTTGCTGACAGGACATGCGAGTTCAAAACAACTGGTGATGACGCTATTCAGGTTATGAACAGCGTTCTCTGCCAATTGTTCCCAATCGGAATTCGATATATTTATGGTCCGACAGCGTAGCATCAGGCAAGACTCGCCAGTTAGTGATTTCCTTCACATATCTGTTGGATAGGGTCAGGTCAATCACCTCCTGACGTCTTGTCATAACAAACGTTAATTGAGAGCCAACATTGTTAATGGTAAGGTCAGACGAGGGAATGAAGTCTAACAGACGGTTCCCTCTTGTGTTACACTTGCTGCTGCCCCAAGCAGTGTTTTGGGCATTAGCATCGCAACACAAGATGAGACCAATCTTTTTGGCTTCACAGTACTCTACGAGTTCAGAGACTTCCTTCGGTGGTGGAGGTAGTAACGAATCGTAGGGAAAGTAGGCAGACGCAACGACGAAGTGTTCTATTGCTCCGTGCGTCTTGTAGCTTACTCGAGCAGCCAACATATACTGTCCACAAAATTGCCCAAGTTTGGTTGCCGATAGTGAATTCGATATGATGAAGCCGACCCTAGGCCTTTCGGATCGCTCATCATAAAGAATCGTAGCATCACGTATATCACCAAGGCTACATAGGCGTTTATTCCACACCCACGGTTCCTGAATGGATACAATGTGATGATTTGTTCTACTTCATGCAATTCTACTACTTAAAAGAGCAGTAGCGGCCTTGCAATGCTGTGGATTGATCTGGATAAAAGCTATCCTGACCTTTTCAGAGGAGATGGCCGCATCTTTATAAGAGAGCTGCTTCTCTTGACTCTTTACGGTCATTTGGATCTCCTTCTGGGAGGAAGGGGTTTTGTTGTGTGATGTGCCCGCCTCCGAGGAGTGGCTTTTGGCTATCTTCGCCTTCTGGCCTATGCTTTGATCCTTCTGGGTCGCCACATCTGCCATTGGACTCTGATTTCCCACTGCCCCACCGGAGAGGGAGGCATCGCACACTCTCTCCCTAGCGAGGCTATCCCCAGCGGCGGTCTTCCGTTTGCGGGAGCCTTTATCTTTTTTGGTTAAAGCACCTGCTCCCTTCGGACGACGGTTCGGGACAGCCTTACCAGTTCGAGGATTGCTAGGACCCGTAACGACTTCGCCTTTTGCGTTCGGAGTCTGCCTGTCAGCCCCGCCACCTTTTCCGGCGGCAATGCCGGCCATAGCAGAAACCTGACAGCTTCCGGCTCCGTCGTTACGGGAACTGATCACGCTCTTACTGGGTAGTTGAACCTTCCCAGTAAAAGGAAGAGACTTGAAGGCGCATGCCGAAAGTGCAGACATGCTTATGCCTCCTTCAGCAGCCTTTCCCAATCGCCGACGCTTTCCGCGCTGCGCACCTTCGAGAGCGGGGTGGAGCTCAGGAAGGAGGGTCGGATCAATTTCGGCACGAGATCGACCTAACGACGGAGGTCGACCTAACTCTTTTAACTGATTCCCCCAGAGGCTTAGCCTCGACCATTGTGCCTTCGGCTTTGTCAGCCCTTTTGCACAATTTTCGGGCACGCCTTTTACCTCTACTTTTTGGGCACTTAGCAGTGCATTCAGCAGTACGTCCCAATTCAGGGGCGCGTTCCACCTTTGCGGTTTCTCCGCTGGATGCACCGCTCATGCTCAGTTGGACCAGGTGGTCAGACAGTGAACCGCAGGGGCCGGTGTCGTTCCGAGCTGCCGTAGGGTTAAAAATGAATGTTGGGGCCTCCAGAATCCTTGCCCCGGCCGCGATCAAAGAGGTCGCGGGTGGATTTCCGCTGCTGCGAGTACCACCTGGAGTACACAATTCCTTTGGTTTGTCCATTCATTTTTGGGTCTTCGAGTCTTAGTTCGAGGTCTACGACCTCTTAAGCCTCCCGCCACGACAAGGTGCCCGAAGAAGGGAGGAGTCCACTAGTTCAGTAAGCGATGGCAAAGGACTAACAAAGGCCTCGTAGGGGTAGCATCTATCCGACGGATGCTGGCCTGCTAAAAAGCGAGAAGAGCCACCGCAGACGAACATCTTGCGCACTATTAGTGAGTCCTATCCCCACCTGCTCGTGGAGGTGGCGGAGGAGGAAATGGCAGGCGGGGAAGGGCGAATGGCGAGCCTCCTGCGCCAAAAAAACAGGATTAGTTGGTTGGGCTACGGCCTAGTAAACTGTAACCGTAAAAAAACCACAAACTCTGAAACAACCACAAGCCTCGGATATAACGGACCGGATTTATGATGACGACCCTTGCAAAAAACGAAAAAAGGACAATGATCTTCGGCTTTGTACGTGGAATAATAGGTCCCTAAACAGGCCACGTGCAGCCGAACAACTTGCGGACGCCCTAGACCTCTATAAAGCGGACATAACCGCCATCCAGGAAATGCGATGGAATGGACCGGGTATAAAGCGGTTGAAAAACTGCGATATTTATCTACGGCGACTGCTATAGGGAGAGAGGGCAATGATTGTTTGGATGCGGAATTGTTGTTCGAGGTGGACTAGGGTAAAAAGTCCTTAGCTTTCGGCATGTGAGCGAACGCCTCATAACAATCCGTATCAAGGCTAAATTTTTAAACATCAGCCTGATCTGCGTCGACTCCGCCAAAGATGAACTCTACGATCTCCTAGACAGAACGTATGCCCAATGTCCCAGCTATGACATCAAAATTATACTAGGAGACTTCAATGCTAAGCTGGATAAGGAAAGCATCTTTGAACGAGTCATCGGCAAACATAGCCTACACGACACCACCTCCGATAACGGACACAGGCTGATCAAAATCTACTTCTAGCCAGTACGCGCTTCCCGAACCTCGATATACACAAAGGCACCTGGCGGTTTTTTGCTTTTACCGATCGCGTCTCCCTTAAGCTCTCCAATACACCTCAATCCTACACGATATCAATAGAACAGCAGTGGTGCCTTTGCAAACAAGCCCTGAAAAGCTCTGCATCCGGAGTTTTCGGTTTCAAGGCTCCACCACGAAGAAACACCTGGTTCGATGACGAGTGCAGGAGGATTCATACAGCAAAGCAGGATGCGTATAAGGCCTCGCTGCATAAAAGAACAAGAGCAGCTCGTGAGCTCAACGAGTTAAAAAGAAGGGAAGAGCATAGGCTTCTCAGGAGAAAGAAGAAAGAGCACGAGAAGCGCACGATTGAGGAATTGGAGAGGTGTTACTGCAGGCGTGACGGTAGAAAGTTTTATCAACAGATAAAGCGAACGTGCCAAGGTTTTAGCCAGAACGGAAGCCTGCAGAGATGACAACGGACACCTAGTAGTAGAATCGTAGCCGATGCTGAGAATATGGAATAACCACTTCTGCAGATTGTATGATGGGGATGTTAGTCAATATACCGCTGTCAGGCAGAACAATCCATTTCTAATCGACGAAGACCGCACAGAAATCCGTCCCCCTGACCTCGACGAAGTTAAGATTGCCATATCGAAACTCAAGTCGAATAAAGCTGCTGGCGCAGACGGACCGTCTGCTGACCTCTTCAAGGCAGCTGGGGATGACCTGGTTAGGAGCATGCACCAGCTCATCTGTAAGATATGGTCAGAGGAAAGCATGCCCGAGGAATGGAGTCTCAGCATCGTATGCCCGATCCACAAGAAAGGAGACCCCTCTGATTGCGCCAACTACAGAGGAATAAGTCTCCTTAACATCGCCTACAATTATTAATTAAAGTATAATAAATAAATAAAAGTGTCATCATTTTATATGCAAACCACTAAATCTAGTATCCATATATCATTCTTCAAACTCACTTGAAAAGTACTAATAATTTGAATTATAGTATTTGAATGCCTTCGACGCAAAATTTCAGTCAGTCAGTGGAAATAGAGATAGTACCAATGTTTTCCAATCTTTCTGTTCTAAAAACAAGACAATTTTCTTATGACTTACTTTAAAAGACTCAGCATAAGGCAAAAACTAACCGACTCTTAACCACCAAGCTAAGGTAAAATTGCTCTAACGAAGACAAATCTCACTCCGGTCTGATAACATGCCTCTCCCAGATTTCATTAATCTCAACAAAAAAAAAAATAATTTAAAAAAAGGAAAAACCAAGGAGTTTGTAATGAACATGATTGCCGCAGGTAAACTCACTTACATATCGGCCTTTATCGGCTTAATCTCTACAATTTCCCTTCTATAGCCCAGCCACTTTCGATTTCCTCCCCATCATCGAACTGGGCGTATACGTTAGAAATATGCCAACCAATCAACTAAGCTATTTATAACCACTGTAATCATCTGCTCTGCTTATTAATTTGTTATTCCTGGCCTCAAGCGCAAATTACCTGAAACATGAACTCCATCAGTGCGGCATTCCGCGAACAAGCGGAGTAATTGCCACTCTCGCGTCCAGATAGGGAAGTATGTATTTTGCTCCTGAGTTGTTCGCCAAACTCACTTTCAGTCTCACTTTGTTCGGTGATTCGTCGATTGAGCGTGTAAAAAGCATTAAATCTTGCGTGGTAGCCACCAACCTACTTTGCCAATTAGAACATCTCGTTTTAACAACAAGCGATCGGCGGTAATGACGACGGGTCGACGGTCATGCTTCACGCAAAGAGGAAGTCATCGCCCAACAACGTGGGAATCACATCGACATTATTCACCTCAAAAATGAAAATCTCCATCCAGCTTCCTGCGATAAAATTCGAATTAATGTTAATGCGTATTATCACTGACCCGCCTTGACCACAAAACCTACACATTCGTCACTATACCCTACAGATAGCTTCTTTTCATAATATCGTTGGATGTATCTTTGATTCTCTACTGTTTCTGTAATTGACAGCTTTCATTCCGAGCATGCCACGGAATGCGCGAACGCAAAGTGATCGAAGTGCGAAGAACGCTCAACTGCCCAGTGGACAGCGCGACGGAGATTTCTCTTACGCTGGACCGATCGGTGCGTGCTCATTTACATGAAACCGCGGATACATTTCCATTGGGTGATATCGAACGGCAAGTATCGAATCAGGTAAGTAATTATTGCCAATACAAATCTGATTTAATAGACACAAGTGTCCTTATTCGGTTCGTTGGTGTTTAGGTTCTATCGACGCTTCACGAATACCCATGTCTGGAGAATTGCTTACCGCTAATCAAGTTTATTAGCGACTGTGTGCGGCTAGCGTGGAAGTTGATCAATCAAAAGTGTCCCTACTATCTGGACAGTGATTTTAATTTGGGTGAGTACCTATCTAGTCATCACTTAATTTAAGCTAATGTTATGGTAAAATCCATAACCGGTTTTCGTATCGAGAGTGCTGTAAGGTTTTTTTTTGGATTTTTAATAACAGGAAACAAATGTTTGTTGGGTTATCGTTATGAACTCAGTCGTATGTATAGTTTTACATAAGTGAGGCCAGCCCAAGCGGCTCTTAACGACTTGGTTAGATACCTTTAAAGCTATTTACGATTCATTTATAGAGACATCCATCTCCCTAATAATCATATATGCAATCCCTTTAATAAAAAGTCTCATACTATGGACATACCTTTCAGAAAGCAAGTGCTATTTTCCACCTGTTTATCAGTATTAAGCCCGTGTCGAACGACACTAGGTCCTTCCCTTAAAATATAACCTGAACCAAAAACTATATCAATATGATCGAGCCCGTGAGTTTTCTCATTTTCATTAGCAAGCCACGATGTGTCAAGTGCGTCGGACTTCACTTGAAGCTCAGAAGTAGCTAAAACGCTACAAAAACAATTCGGAGTGAATCAAGGCCTCAACCAATAAACTTCTCCAGACGGCACGATCTTTGGCCAGCTGCTTCGAGTGCCGCACGCCCAGTTGGTTGAGGTTTCTTTCCACCTTCGGCCGAAGCGGTGATGTCCATTCGCTCTACATAGCCCAGCCATCTTAGACGTTGGATCCGTAGATGTCTAACTAGGCCGTATAGTTCGTCGTTGTACTTTCTCCTCCACTCCCCGTTTATACAAACGGGACCATAGATTGGACGCAGAATTTTCCTCTCGAAACGACGAAGGGCCTCTTCATCTGCTTTCGTTAAAGTCCAGCCCTCTGCGCCATAGAGGAGGACCGGAATGATTAAGGTTTTGTACAGCCCAACTTTGGTCTTTCGAGAGAGGGCTCTCCTTCTCAATTGCCCCTTGAGCCCAAAGAAGTAGCGGTTGGCAAGAGATCTCAGCGCTGATGTTGTTTTCGCTGGTCACTAGTGAACCAAGGTAGACGTAGTCCTTGATCGCTTCGAATCTGTAGTTGCCAATTGTGAAGTTCTGGCCGAGACGTCGGTGTTGCGCGTCTTTTTTTGGTTGAGAGCATATATTTCGTTTTACCCTCGTTTACCGAAAGACCCATTTTAGCCGCTTCTGCTTCAATGCTTTCGAACACATTAGTGACGTTTCGCTTTTTACGTCCAATAACGTCTGCGTTCGCAAGCAATTGTGTAGACTTGAAGCAGATCGTACCTCTTGTATTGGCCGCAGAGTTCCGCACGATCTTTTCAAGAATGATGTTAAAGAAACCACATGATGGTGCGTCACCTTGTCTAAAACCTTTTTTTAACATCGAAGGGGTCGGTTAGTTCACCTCCGACTTTAATGGAGCAGCGAGAGTTCTCCATAGTCATCCTGCACAGTCTGACGAGTTTGGCAAGAATGTTAAAACATGAAATGGCTCTATACAGCTCGTCTCTATAAACACTCTCAAATGCAGCTTTAAAGTCGAGAAACAGATGGTGCGTGTCGACCTGGAATTCATGGGTCTTCTCCAAGATCTTTCTTCTTTGGTGGCGTTACAGCCCATGAAGGACCAGAGCCAAGCTTCTCTCAATCACCCATGTTGTGTGTAATTTATTTTTCACGCAGGTGAAAGTGACCTACAGTTTAATGCCGATTCCGAACGGCGAACTCGCTCATCGTGCGCCAGAGTCCAACACACTAACCACTGCGCCACGGCGCCCTCCTTCTCCAAGATCTGCCGTAGTGTAAATATTTGGTCTGTCGTGGATTTTCCTGGCATGAAACCACACTCGTAGGAATGGTCCACGAATGGTTTCAGGCGCTTACACAGTACGGGAGAGAGTTTCTTGTACGCAATGTTCAGGAGACTTATGCCTCTGTAATTGGCACAGTCATAGGGTCTCCATTCTTATGGGCCCACCAAACGGTGCTGAGATTCCATTCATCGGGCATGCATTCTTCCGACCATATCGTGCAGATGAATTGGTGCATGAATCTACGCAGCGCGGAATAACATTCGAGCGCCGCAACAATGTGCTCAAAAAATCGATCCGAGATTTTAAAAACCAAATTCTAGGTTCATATTTAGAAATTTTGTCCGCGGGAAGGGAATCAAATGACTCTCTATGGAAAGTTGTCAGAGGTCTCAAAAAGCCCTAAAATCAGGCACTATCAATAAGAGGTCTTCGCTGAATATCTTGAGGAAACTTTAAAGTCATCCACAGGTCAATCGCTTACAGAATTTGTTTATCCGACGGATGATACACCGGAATATATAATAACACGATCCACGTTCGCTGAATTAAAAGCTATTGTTGAATCGCTTAAAACAAACAAAACTCCTGTCTATGATCCAATTGTAGGAGAATTTCTCAAAGTTCTTCCAAGAAAGGCTTTATTAGAACTCCGCCTGATGCCGACGCCATCGGATGTTTATTTCGCGGCGTCCCTCCTCGGCGGGGTACTGGCAAAACCAACCCCCCCGTAGTATACTTAGCATGAAAAAGCTTATCGACTCACGCTGTTCGGAATCGGCAATAAACTTTAGGTCTCCTTCACCTGTGTGAAAAATAAATCACACACAACATGGGTTATTGAGAGAATCTTGGCTTTGGTCCTTCATGTGCTGTAACACCACCAACGAAGATTTGCCGAGCCAGTGCAAAGTCGCAAAAGTTACAATGGTTTCAAAGCCGGGCAAAGCACCAACGGGCAAAACATCGTCCGATTTCACTGTTGCCGGTATTTGCAAATATTTCCGAACAAATTTTACTTAATCGCTTTAAACCGATCATTGAAAAAAAGCGTATGTTACCGGATCATCGGTTTCGTTGAAGTAAGCATTCAACTATTGTCCAAGTATATCGAATAACTGATGTAATAGTAAAATCACTCCGACACAAACTGTGTTCGAGCGTATTCCTTGAGGTGTCTCAAGCCTTTGGCAAAACGTGCTACGAAGGCTTGATGTCTAAATTAAGACCAATCTTACCAGAGAAACTATTCAATATTTTAAATACGTATCTTGGGAATAGATTAGTTCGCGCTAAATACGGAAACGCCTACTCCGACTGAAAATTGATCTCGGCTGGCGCTGCTCAGGTGTACACTTCCCACTTCTGTATTTACTTTATCCTCCCGATATACCGAAGACCCAATATTCTATTCTAGCTGCGTTCGCCGACGATACAGCTATTCTTGCAATGGGTAAATTATATTAGGAATCAACTATGAAACTACAACGTGCCCTTGACCGCGTAAATTACTGGACAAAGACTTGGCGAATAGCACTTAACAACAATAAATGTTACTTACTTACTTAGGTGGCGCTACAGTACGGTGTGAACTTGGGTCTCAACCAACAAACTGCAAGCGACGCCATCCCAGTTGGTTAAGGTCCCCTTCAACCTGTGTGAACCACCTAAGATTCGGTCGTCCTCTGCTGCGTCCTCCCTCGGGGATGGACTCGAAGACTCTTCGGAACGGAGCTGATGGATAAATTCGCTCTACATGGCCTAGCCACCTTAGACGTTGAATCCGTAGACGTCATACTAGGCCGATGTCACTGTAGATGCTCGTATAGTTCGTCGTTGTATCTTCTCTTCCACTCTCCGTTTATGTAAGCAGGAGACCATATATTGAACGCAGAATTTTCCTCTTGAAACGACTAAGGGCCTCTTCATCCGCTTTCGGTAAAGTCCAGGCTTCTGCGCCATAGAGGAGGACCGGGATAATTAAGGCTTAGTACAGCGTAACTTTGGTCTTTCGAGAGAGGGCTCTACTTCTCAATTGCCTCTTGAGCCCAATTCCGCGGTTGATCTCAGCGCTGCTGTTGTCGCTGGTTACTAGTGAGCCAAGGAAGTCTTTGACCACTTCGATTCTGTAGCTGCCAATTATGATGTTCTGGCAGAGATGTCGGTGTTGCGCGTCCCTTTTTGCTTGACAGCATACATATATTTCGTTTTACCCTCGTTAATCGAAATACCCATTTCAGCCGCTTCTGCTTCAATGCTTTCGAACACATCATTGACGTCCCGCTGTGTTCGTCCATTTACGTCAATGTCATCCGCGTACGCAAGCGCAGTTGTGCAGACTTGAAATATATCGTACCTCTTGTGTTGGCCAATGAGTCTCGTATGATATTGTTACGAATTATTCGATCTCACACCGAATAGGGTTCGCACCACTGGATTGCGATAAACTACAATTGTCCTTTTTATCCGAATAAAAACACACACACTTTTCTTTATTTCACCACAGATCAATTATCTGTGCAGCTTCACCACTTTTCTTTATTATCCAATACTATCCACCTTAAACTTTATTACACAAACAAACCTTTATTGAGAGCTTTTATTTTCACACTGACTTGTCACACGCTGTTCAATACCACAAACTGAATATATGCCGAGGGCGAGCGTTCGCGTTTATATAGCTCTCGGTCCACCTTCTCGAATGTTCGCCGTCAGAAGTTCCCTTTCGGAAATCTCTAGAATGCTCTGACAATTAGCCGTTGACAGTTGACACCATTCCAATCTCCGCTTCAAGAGAGCTTTCGAACTTTCGACAGTGAAATTCGCAACACTGCCCTCCTCCTAAACTTGTTCGTCCTCGAACAAGCGATTGGATCCTTCTCCGTAATATGGCGCTAACCTCTCTACGTGGACAATCTTATACTTCGCCCGTCTGTCTGCTGTATCCGGTATACCACGTCATTGAGTTTCTTGATGACCTCATATGGTCCGTCCCAGGCTGATTGCAATTTGGGGCACAAGCCTTTTTTTCGTTGTGGGTTGTACAGCAATATCAATTGTCCTGTCTCGAATCCAGAAGAGTTCGCCCTTAAGTCGTATCTCGCTTTCATTTTATCGCTGACCAAGTTCAATCGCTCCCGGATGAACTGATGGATGGAGTTCAGCTGTTCTTTCTTTTCGGTTACGAAGTCCTCCCTGCCGCTAGTTGTCGCTAGTACCACGCCGAACTTCAAGTCCGATGGAAGTCGGAGATCAGTTCCAAAAATGGCTTCGGCTGGTGTTGTTGCCGTTGAATTGTGCTGTGCCGAGCGGTATGCCATTAAGAAAAGGGGAAGGTGTTCATTCCAGTCCTTCTGATCTCCGACGACGACTTTTCTCAAGTATTCCTCCATTGTCCGGTTGAACCTTTCGACCATGCCATCAGATTGTGGGTGTGATGGTGTTGTCCGTGTCTTTCTGATGCCTAGCATGTCACAGAGTCCTTTGAACACCGACGACTCGAAGTTCCTTCCTTGGTCTGAGTGCAGTTCCAGCGGTACTCCGTAACGCGCAACCCAGTTATTTACGAATGCATCCGAAATGGTTTTGGCTTCCTGGTTCGGGATGCAAAACACCTCAGGCCACTTGCTGAAGTAATCGATCACCACCAGCGCGTATTTGTTTCCAGCGTTGCTCGTTGGGAATGGGCCTGCGATGTCCATGGCGATACGTTCGAACGGTGCTCCAACATTGTACTGCTGCGTATTTCCTCGAGTTTTCCTAACTGGACCCTTTGTCTCCGCAACCATATTTTCAAGCACGATGTTGAAGAAACTACAGGACTGTGCGTCACCTTGTCCAAATCCTTTTTTAATATCAAAGGTCTCGGTTAATTCGCTACCGACCTTAATGGAGCAGCAAGAGTTCTCCATTGTCATTTTGCACAATCTGACGAGTTTGGCAGGGATGTGAAAGACATGGCGCTGTATAGCTCGTTTCTATGCACACTGTCATACGCTGGCTTGAAATCGACGAAAAGGTGATGGGTGTCGATTTGGTATTCTTGGGTCTTCTCCAAGATCTGCCGCAGTGTGAATATTTGGTCTATTGTGCATTTACCTGGCCTGAAACCACACAGATACGAAACTTTCAGATTATTCACAAATGGTTTCAGGCAGAGAAGATCGTGTATGCGGTATTAAGAGGACTTATTCCCCTGCAGTTGACGCAGTTATAGGGTTGTCCTTTCTTGTGGACTGGGCAAACGATGCTGAGATTCCATTCGTCGGGCATGCTTTCCTCCGACCATATTTTACAGATGAGCTGATGCATGCGCCCTACCAGATCATCTCCAGCTGCTTTAAATAGCGCGGCATATAGCCCGTCTGCGCCCGCGGCTTTATTATTCTTCAGCTTTGAAATTGCGAATGGATCACTTTGCCTGACAGCGGTATTAGATCTTTCATCGCCGTTAAACAGTCTACAGAACTGTTCTTTCCATATTCTTAACATCGACTGTGACTCTACTACTAGTTGTCTGTCTTCATCCCTACAGGCTTCCGCTCTAGCTTTGTTGCCCTGGCATGTTCGTTTTACTTTTTCGTAAAACTTGCGAGCATTATTCCTGTGATAGTATCTCTCCATCACCCCGATCTCATGCTTTTCATGCTGTTTTTTTCTTTTCTTTCTTAAAAGCATGTGTTCCTCTCTCCGTTTCTGCTCGTAATTATCTCGAGTGGCTCGTCCGTCTATGTAGCATGATTTTGTAGGCATTTTGCTTTGCGATCTCTGAGATCTCTGATGAACTCACCAAAATGGGCTCAGAGGAGAGTTTCTCAGGATCTGACCCGCCTTGGGTCTACCTGCTTCCACGGTCAATACCCACATCAACGATTGGGTTTCTTAATGCACACAATCGTAGATGGAGGAAATATCCAGGATGCAGGATGACTAAGCGCGTACGCCCTGATGTCTGCAACAAAACCGCAGGAGAATTGACTACAGAAGACTTACGGGCGTCATTACCAGCCATTACACTTTTGCCAAGCATCTTTGCATCTCGACATCAGTGAGACGCCTACCTGTACTGCATATTCCGAAGAGGACGAGACAACGGAAAACTTTCTCTGTGATTGTCCCGCATTTTCTCGCGCACGGTGGCGCACCTTTGGGACCGGCGGGATGTGTACCGAATATCTTAGCTCTACATCACTGAAGCTCCTTCTCATTTTTCTCCGGAAAACGGAGACAATACGGTGAAGGAAGGTGCCTCCCTCACATTACAATGGACCACTTATTGCATCTGAATGCTCCAACAGATAACAGAACCCTACAACAAAATACAATAAACGTTTTAAATTGGTTTTGAGAGAGCACAGAAACATGTTATCAGGCAGCAATACACTGATTGTAGCAGGACAGTGCTCCGAAAATGTTTTTTAGAATTCTTCAGGTGAGAAAGAATCATTTGTGTAAAATTGACAGCGTGAAATCAACTTGCAAAGAACAAGTCGTTTTAGACCTAGTTACAGCAAACCTTTCGTGCAAATCTGACTTAACTACCATCTGCCCCGCAGCTCCAAATGTGGACCAAGTGTCCAAGTGATTGTAACCGTCAAACTGACAAATATGTTACATTAATTTCCTTCCAGTTCTAGATTATTTCGTTAGCTGAATATTCGCAACTTATTGCCATGAAATCGTATTTGATTAAAGATTGCAGTAAAGCTATTCAAAAATACTACGAAAGCTGATGAAAAATAATATAAAAGATACTTTTCGCGCGTTCCGTGAACATTTTGGTCGCCATATTCGCCTAAATGAAAGAACCATACGTCATTAAGTATGCAAGGGTTTTGTGGATGACGCATCAAAGCAGGCCGAGGGCTGTTCGCATATCAGATAACATCACTGTGGCGAAGTTAAGTGTTCAGGATGATTAACAACAATCAACAACGAGACCATCACTGAAACTGGGCAATTTAAGGATCAGTTTGTTGCGAATTATGGACTTGAATTTATACACACGCAAAGTTCAATTGACACAAGAGCTCAAGCCAAATGACCATCATTGAACAGAATGGTAAACAAGAAAAAACTGCCACATTTGGGCCAACGAGAATCCACGTAAATATCCAGAGCTGCTGTAATGATAATGGACCTTTTTACCCCAGCTTGATGGAACTAATTTGAGAATATAGAGGAATTGTAAGGTTTCTTCAAAAAGAGATTCATTTCGCGTGGTAGAAATGTGCGACTTAGTTTTACTTGATTTCTTTCTATGGGGATTTTTTAAATGTACCTTGATAGGTCACAGGATCGAAACCGACAACAGCCATGTCATCGAACGTGTTTTTCACGGTGCTTCTCCTTAGCGGGTTTCGCCGTTCGGAACCGGCAATAAACTGTAGATCCCTTTCGCCTATGGGAAATAATATCACACACAACATGGGTGATTGAGAGAAAGCTCGGCATGGGTCCTTCATGGGCTGTAACGTCAACATACATACCTTGATAGGTCTAGCATCATCAAAATGTCGACCATCAGATCGATTTCCGTAAAACCAGTAGTAGATGGCGTCGATGCACTCTCAAAAAAGGTACCAACTTGACACAAAAATATATAGTTGTGTAGCAGACATCCTATTTTTTTCCAATATTTTGTTATTTATTTTTTTTTATTATTGTTTATTATTTTTTATTCCTTTGTTATTATTTCTTTGAATTATTCTTTATTATTATATTCTTTGAATTAACAAAAACAAAAGGAAACAACCCTCCCATGTAAACGCAGCATTTCAATGACATGTGACGTGTTGTCTCTTTATGCACACAATTGAACGTGTATCAATAAAGAAATAACAAAGTACCGTTTCAATTGTGTGTATAAAAGAGCGACGCGAATAGGAGTAGATCGGTAGTCTTGCGAAGACAGTGTAAGCATACAAAGTCTTTCTTTGGAGCTATACTATTAGCAAGATTGTTGTTTTTTTGGCGAGTGGACGGATTGAACAACTTCGGTTGGTCATTTGGCCCTCTAAATCTTTTGGGATTTCTGTGGAATTCTTTTATTTGTTAAGAATAAAGAATTGTATAGAGAAACCACCGTCTTTTTTTGTCAGCCTACAGCTGACGACCAACTGGTAACTATCAGGGGCTACGAGTAGTTACAGTTGTAGCCTTTATTTGGTTTTCTTTCCTGCACCTTATTTGGTCAACCCTATACATAAGACCATATGAGCTTGAGAAATATTAATATTTATTATCATAATTATTGCCACCATATAACTCTTAATGATTTTTCAGGTTTCCTTCGCTTGGAAAAACATGATCGCCACCAGCATTCGGATCGGCGTTCCGACCTCATCAAAGCCTTCCTCTGGCCAGCCCTGATGCAAAACAACCAATGCGTGTTTAAAGCAATCGTCGAAACTTAGCCACAATTTATATTCTTGCAATTTATGCCTGTATTTTTTCTTTTCAAAATCATTAACAAGTTTGTACATAGTAACCTTAAAACAAATAGACAAAAACACACTAAATACTATATATGTATGAAAGAAATAAAAAGAAAAATTAATTCTTAAAACGAGATACATACGTTAAAATTAAATTTCACCTACGATATCGGTAGCAGATTAAGACTTACACTAAGTTTTTTATTTGTACATAAGAGTTTATTTTGACGGTAATATGCTATAATATCACTTGGTGTATAAAAGAGCTTCTCGTATGGCTTACGTTGACCAATGCTGTACATCTCGGTGCCGGGCACGCGTCGAATGTAGAGGTGGAAGAAACAATTTCGCGCATAAATGCTAATTACATATTTAATTGAGATGTCCTGGAAATAGTTTATATGTTACAGTTGATGATAATTTTAAAAGGTTTTGAAATACCTCATCTTTATAAGGACGAACCAGACAGGTGCCATCGTCACGATAGGTAAGTATTTCTTCAGCAGTCTTACGATCTACAGTGCGGTAATATGGTTCGGTTTCAATTTTCTTCGTGGGTATTACTAAGTACTCGTGTTGATCACCTAGTAAAAACATAAAAAAAAGGAGTAAGTTTGGCAAAATACTTAGTCGACGCATAGTACATACTACAAAAATTATTACTCTCACAATACTAACTATTAATCATATCCCTTCTGCGGGCGCCTTGTTGTGGCGGGAGGCTTAAGAGGTCATAAATCTCGAACTAAGACTCGGAGACCCCAAAAATGAATGAACAAACAAAAGGAATTGAGTACTCCTGATGGTACCCGCAGCAGCGAAAATCCACCCGCGATCTCTTTGATTGCGGCTGGGGCACGGATTCTGGAGGCCCCGACATTAATTTTTTACACTACGGCAGCCCGGAACGACATCAACTCCTCCGGCTCACTGTCTGACCACCTGGTCCGACTGAGCATGAGCGGTGCATCCAGCGGAGGCGACACCAACGATGGCGTGGCACGGAAAACCGTAAAGGTGGAACGCGCTCCAGAATTGGGACGTACCGCTGAATGCACTACTAAGTACCAAAAAAGACAGGGAAGGAGGCATGCCCGAAAATTGCGCAAAGAAGCTGACAAAGCTGAAGGCGCAGTGGTTGAGTCTATACCTCTGAGGGAACCAGTTAAGAGGGCGATTGGGAAAGGTTGCTGAAGGAGACGTAAGCATGCTCGCACTTTCGGCATGCGTCTCCAACCCCCTTCCTCTTACTGGGACGGTTCAACCACACAGTAAGAGCGTGATCAGTTCCCGTAGCGTCGGGGCCGGAAGCGCTTAGGTTTCTTCCATGGTTGGCACTGCCGCCGAAAAAGGAGGCGGGGCCGACATACGGACTCTGAACGCCAAAGGTCAAGTCGCTACGGGTTCTAATATTCCTCGAACTGGCGGGGCGGTCCAAAAACGGTGTCCGAAGGGAGCGGGAGCTTTAACCGAAAAAGGTAAAGGCCTCCGCAAACGGAAGACGGCCACCAAAGATAACCTCGTTAGAGAGAGGGTTAATGATGCCTCCCTCTCCGGTGGGGCGGTGGGAAATCGGAGTCTAATAGTAGATGAAATAAAAACTACTATTTCAATATTTCATCAATTTATTGCCAACCGCGTTTCAGCTCGGATAAAAGCGAGTTTTTAAGTTTGTTTAACTCTCTTGGGCCGATCTTTATTATTGGTGGTGAATGCTAAACACACCTTTTGGGGCTCACGATATAACTCGCAAAAAGGTAAAGCACTCTACGAAGCTGGTATGTAAAATGGCTGCGAGTTTCATTCAACGGGAAAACCGACGTACTGGCCGTCAGATGTCGCAAAAACTCCCGATTTAATTGAGTTCTTTATCACGAAGGGAATCAGTCCAAGCTACCTAAAAGTCGAAGAGAGCTTTGACCTTTCCTTTCCTTATACTAGCGATGAGCCCAGCTCTATTTAAAATTCAAAGACCACCTAGACTAACTAGTAGGAGAACTAGCTGGGAAGATTCAGATACCGTTAAGAACATCCTATGAATTAGAAGTCGAAGCTGATCGTTTTGTCCAAGCTGTACAATATGCGGCGTCGAAGCGTACTCCACACCAAGATCGAATTCCGGTCAGTCAAAAGCTATCCTACCCGCCTGAAATAAGACAAATGGTGAACAAAAAACGGAAAGTGCGGAAGCGATGTCAACAAACTCGCGCGCCGCTGGATAAAACCCGATTAAATCACTTGTGTAATTCGCTCAAAAGGGCAATTAAGGACTACAAGAATGAATGAATCGGCATTTATCTAGAAAACTTGACTTCAGAGAGAGAATCAAATTACTCTCTTTGGAGAGCTGTAAAAAGTGTTAAAAAGCCGCAAATCCAGGCACCACCAATAAGAAAAGGTCGAGGCGAATGGGCTAAGTGAGATAAGGAAAACGCAGACACCTTCGCCGGTTACCTAGAGGATACTTTTAAACCCATCCAGGGCCAACCGGACCAGAATAACGACAACCGCTCGAATACAGAAACGGACTATCGACTACCAGCAGCCACGCTCTCGGAACTAAGAAAAGTATTAAAATCGTTAAAGTCGAACCAGGCTCCTGGTTACGACTTAATCACGGGAGAAATTCTTATAGCATTGCCGAAGAAAGCACTTCTTAAACTTCTTTTTCTCGTAAATGCGGCACTTAGATTAGAACATGTACCAAGCCAATGGAAAGTCGCAGAAGTTATCATGGTCCCGAAAGCCGGGAAACCGCCGACTGAAGTTACGTCGTATAAACCGATTTCTCTTCTACCGATCATCTCCAAAGTATTCGAGAGAATTCTACTTAATCGACTTAAGCCAATTACTGAAGGTCTCTTACCGGATCATCAGTTTGGTTTCAGAAGCAAGCATTTCACCATAGATCAAGTACATCGAATAACTGATGTAATTGAAAAAAACGCTAGAAAAAAAGTTAATTTGTTCAACCGTTTTTCTTGACATCTCACAAGCCTTTGATAAAGTATGGCACAAAGGCTTGGAGTACAAACTACGACCTATTCTAACAGAACAGCTATATAATATTCTAAGATCCTACCTATCACAGAGACTCTTCCGTGTTAAACACGGAAAAGAATATTCCGAGCTGAAGGCGATAACGGCCGGTATACCGCAGGGTAGTGTTTAAGGCCCGCTATTATACTTACTTTATACTCGTGATATACCACAGACAGAAGGCACTGTGTTAGCAACGTTTGCCGATAACACTGCCAATGTCAAACTACAGTATGCTGTAGATCGTGTAAGTAATTGGACAAAGTTTGGCGGATCGCGCTCAATGCAACCAAATCTGTTCACGTTGACTTTACCTACAGAAAAGTAAACAACTTACCAGTTTTCATAAACGTTGCGCAAATTCCGTTCGCAAACGAGGCGAAGTATCTCGGAATGGCACTTGATGCGAAATTAAAATGGAAAACTCACGTTAAGAAAAAACGTTGAGAACTCGAACATAGGTATCGGGAATCGTACTGGCTATTAGAAAAGTATTCCAAGCTCAGTACTTATTTATAACAAAGTCCCTTATTCCACGGCGCGTTTTTAGTACAGATTGAAATAAGTGCGAAAGAGACGGTCAGTGAAACAGAAATACACTGGCACAGTAACGCGTGGGTAAGCTACTTCGTGCGGCTTTTTGACATTTCCTTATCTCCTTTTCTTTGTTTGGCGATGT
This sequence comes from Eumerus sabulonum, assembly GCA_951905685.1. Taxonomy (NCBI): domain Eukaryota; kingdom Metazoa; phylum Arthropoda; class Insecta; order Diptera; family Syrphidae; genus Eumerus; species Eumerus sabulonum. The sequence continues at coordinate 162,341,484 of OX645060.1, read as the reverse complement.
CGCTTCACTCCCGTTTCAGATTTGAAAGTGTACGTTTGGATACCATTCTTACTTTTCAAATTTCACCACAAGCTAACGATAATGAAATGTAAAACGAAATGTCAAAAAAACGCACACTGCTGCGAAATGAAAAAAAAGCTCCATGGAATAGCTCTTGCTGCTCGGAATGTCAATCCAAAAGGAAATCACCGAGACCTGCACCTCAAAAAGACGCGCCGTGGAATAAGGGACGAACTGCTTATACTGTATATAAGCAAGTGCTAAAACCTATATGGACTTATGGTATACAACTATGGGGTTGTACTAAAAAGAGTAATGCTGAGATCCTGCAGACTTTTCAAAACAAAGTATTACGGGCAATTGTTATTGCGCTGTGGTATCTGGATATCCACAGAGATCTAGGAATCGTATCAATCGCCAACGCAGCTAGAGGTTTTGCTCGTAGACACAAACGAAGACTAGAGGAACACGCTAATAACGCTGTAGTTCCAATTTTAGATGAAGATAATTTATTACGCCGTCTACAAAGAACCAAGCGATAATAAATAAATAATACCCGTGTGAACTGGCGAGCTCTGCAGGAACCATCGCTGGAAGGTGACCTGCCACATTTTAACTTATGTGTATTTGCTTTTTTCTTCTTTTCTCCTCTGATGTAAATAAAAAACTACTGGATAAGTTCAAGAGCTCAGTTGTAGTCTGAGAGCACCGTGGCGCAGTGGGTAGTGTGTTGGCCTCTGACGCCGATGACTCGGGATCGAATCCCGACACAGCCATGTCATCGAACGTGTTTTTCACGGTGTTTCTCCTCAGCGGGGTTCTGACAAAACCACCTGTAGTAAAATTGTCATGAAAAGCTTCTCGAAATTCGCGGTTCGGAACCGGCAATAAACTGTAGGTCCCTTTCACCTATGTGAAAATGAAATCACACACAACTTGGGTGATTGAGAGAAGCTCGGCTCAGGTTCTTCATGGACTGTAACGCCAACATACATACATACGGTTGTAGTCTAACACTAAGAATACGTATGAAGGGAGGTGTTTTTTAGTGAGTAGGAATCTCACACTACTTCGAGCACACGCTGTCGGCCCTCATAGTGTCTTTTGAAGATTTTCACCTACCCTCGCAAAACAGAAAAAAAAAAGATGTTTGCTTTGAAAGCTGAAGACGTAAACGCAATGCAGCTGACATCTGCTCTCCGATCTCACTATGAGTCAGTGATAATAAGAGGTTGCAATTTATGCCAAAGGCGGATTGAAGATTTTTTTTTTTAAATGAACATGAATGTATGTAAATGTATGCATAAACTTATAATATTTTATACGTAGGTACATAACGTACGTAACATAAAGTGAAATAAAAATAATAATTTTCCGTCCTTTTTAAATTTACGTTCTTATTTTTCCTCTTAAGCGGACAGGACACTCTCTTATATGAACAAAAAACTCTGGTCCCGTGGCTGTCCACTTAAGAGAGATTTCCCTGTATATATGTAATTCATGTATCGCCCGAGCATCGAACTTTTTTGAGTAGCCTACACTTTAAAGATGATAACTGTCATGTGGTTGATATTTAGCGCCTCCCGTATCCCTAGGGGAGAGGGAGCGAGCAAACAGAGCAAAGAAGTTGATCGCGTTTAACATGGCAAACGCCAGCTTGGATCTCTGTCCCTGCTCAATCCAAGTTGACACACAGCCTCCGCGTGGCCCCCCCTGGATAGCTACCCTGGTACCCGCCAGGTAGTGAACCAATGTGTGCAGCGACCCAACCCCTTTTTCCTGGAGAAAGAGGAAACCGGCCCCCAGGTTGGGGGTTGTGCTTAGGGGTAATATCCCCATCACGTAAAAACCTACTTGTTCCGAAACAAGAACAAGCCTCGGATACGGACGGATACAAAGCTGACGACCCCTGCAAGCGACTAACAGACTTGAGAGCCTGAACCTGGAATGTGAGGTCCTTTAACAGACCGGGTGCAGGCGATCAATTGGAGCAAACCCTCAACTGCTATAAAGCAGATATAACCGCACTCCAAGAAGTGCGATGCGATGGACCAGGCAAAAAACCGATGAAAAACTGCGACATCTACTACGGAACTGCTACAAGGAGAACAAACAGCGCCTATTCGAGTGCCGATTCGTTATTCGAGGAAGATTCCGACAAAAAGTCTTAAGCTTCCGAGATATAAGCGAACGCCTTATCCGCATCAAAGCTAAATTTGGAAACATTAGCTTAATATGCGCACACGCCCCAACGGAAGAAAAGGACGATCGACTCAAAGAAGAATTCTACGATCTCCTAGACAGAACATATACACAATGCCCCAGCTACGACACAAAAATAGTCCTAGGTGATTTTAATGCAAAACTGGGCAAGGAGGACATTATTCAGTCGAGCATAGAAAAGCATAGCCTCCAAAACACCACATCCGACTAATCGATTTTCTAGCGGGGCGTAACCTCCTTGTAGTAAGCACGCAATTCCCCATCTCAACATCCATAAGGGAACCTGGCGGTATTTTGATCAATCGACCACCAACCAGATTTATCACATTGCGATCGACGCCAGACACTCCTCCTGTATTCTCGACGTACGAACCTTCCGAGGGGCCAACATCGACTCGGACCACTACCTTGTTGTAGCCAAGGTACGAATGAGGATATCAAGAATGCTTAGGAGTCGAATAGGACTACGTAAGTTTGACGTCGGAAAGCTACAATCGCAAGAGACTGCCAGAATCTTTGCCGATCGTGTCTCCTCCAAGCTCTCTCAAAATCCGCCCACAGCAGCACAAACAATAGAGCTGGAATGGGCGCATTGCCAGAGCGCTGCCTCAGAGGTGCGGGGTTTCAAACCGCCACCACCTAGAGACCCCTGGTTCGATGAACAATGCGAACAAGCCCATGAGGCAAAACAAGAGGCATATAAAGCCATGCTGCAACAACGGACGAGAGCTGCTCGCGAAATCTATGAGCAGAAGAGAAGAGAGGAATACACGCCTTTCAGAAAAAAGAAGAGAGAGCACGGAAAGTGTGAGATCGAAATGCTTCCGCCGGAATGACGCCCGTAAGTTTTACAATAAGGTAAAACGAATATGCCATGACTACAAAGCCAGAGCGGCGGCCTGCAGGGATGAAAATGGAGAGCTGGTAGTAGAGTCGCAGTCGATGCTGAACATTTGGGAAAACTACTTCTGCAACTGTATAACGGCGATGATAGACAAGATACCGCTGTCAGGCAGAATGAGCCATTCGTAATGGAAGGCGATGTAGGAGAATTCCATCCACCCGACCTAGACGAAATCAAAACAGCGATATCAAGACTTAAGTCTAATAAAGCCGCGGGCGTAGACGGCCTGTCTGCTGAGCTTCTTAAGGCAGCTGGAGATGAGCTGGTAAGGTGCATGCACCATCTCATTTGCAAGGTATGGTCGGAGGAAAACACGCCTGACGAATGGAATTTCAGCATCGTTTGCCCGGTCCATAAGAAAGGAGACCCCTATAACTGCGCCAACTATAGAGGAATAAGTCTCCTTAACATCGCATATAAGATCTTCTCGGCCGTATTATGTGAACGCCTGAAACCGTTCGTGGATAACCTGATCGGCCCTTATCAGTGTGGTTTCAGTCCAGGTAAATCCACAATAGACCAAATTTTTACGCTACGGCAGATCTTGGAGAAGACCCAGGAATACCAAATCGACACTCACCACCTCTTCGTCGATTTCAAGGCCGCGTATGACAGCGTATATAGAGACGAGCTGTACAAAGCCATGTCTAGTTTTAACATCCCTGTCAAACTCGTCCGACTGTGCAGGATGACAATGGAGAATTCTCGCTGCTCCATTAAGGTCGGTAATCAGCAAACCGAGACCTTTGATGTTAAAAAAGGATTAACATCGTGCTTGAAAAGATCGTGCAAGAGTCACTGGCCAACACAAGAGGTACGATTTATTTCAAGTCTACGCAATTGCTTGCGTACGCCGAGGATATTGACGTAATTGGACGAAAACAGCAAGACGTCAATGAGGCTGTCGTGAGCATTGTGGTAGAAGCTGCTAAGATGGGTCTCAAGGTTAATGGCGGTAAAACCAAATATCTGCTTTCATCTAAAGAGACGGACAACACCGACGTATTGGCCAGAACGTCACCATGGGCGGATATAACTTTGAAGTGGTCAAGGAATTCGTCTACCTTGGCTCACTGATGACCAGCGACAACAACACCAGCGCTGAGATAAAACGCAGAATCACTCTTGCCAACCGCTGTTTCTTTGGGCTCAAGAGGCAATTGAGAAGTAGAGCCCTCTCTCGGAAAACCAAGGTGACACTATACATATAAGACCTTAATCATCCCAGGTTCGATGGTCGTTGGAGAGGAAAATTGTGCGCAATATCTACGGTCCCGTTTGTTCAAACGGTGTATGGAGGAGAAAATATAACGAAGAACTGTACAGGTTGTACAGCGACACCGGCCCTGTACGACGTCTACAGATATAACGTCTAAGGGGGCTAGACCATATAGAGCGCATGGAAAATACAGCTCCAACGCGAAGAGTGGCGCACGCAAGTGGAATGGGACCTTAACCAACTGGGCGTGCCGTGCTGGAAACAGCTGGCCAACGACCATGCCAGCTGTAGACGCTTGTTGGTTGAGGCCCAGGTTCACCACGGACTGTAGCAAGCAAGTAAGCAAGTAAGCATCCCTTGACAGTGTGCCGCCCTTGTTCCGCCAGATGCAAAATTTAATCGACTTTCTTAGGGATTGGTCGGCCATTGGGAGGTGCATTCTTGACAACGAAATGTTTGAACCGGAATTAAGGAATCATTCGTTCACTCGGAGCACTCTCGTCGTGCACTTCACAATTTTTTTGACATGTTTTGCAGCATTTTTATCTTCTTTATAGTAAAAACGTTTTAACATGTGTCCTCAATTTTAAATAAATTTAACTTTTTACTCAAATGACGATATACAAAACGGTGTACCCAAATGTATAGTTCAAAGTGTCACATTGCAAATGCGCGTTCGTCTAACAGTGGATGAGTGTTACCCAATATACATATGTATGTGCACCAACACCATCTAGTGATAAAAAAAAAAAAACCGCCGAGACCGTTAATATTTTTCACAATTTACAAATGAACATTTAATTTTAACACGAATATTCCCCATTTGTAGAAAAAATTAAATTCATACGTTTTCCGGAATATCTAATCAAGTGATGAGCTTCTCAGACTCAAATCAACATATGTATTTCAAAAATCTATTTTTATTTATAGACTCTTCCGTCCATGTGTTTACCTATAGTTCACCTTTCACAGCCTTCATAATTGAATTAAAAGCAAATTGAAAATAAATCTAAAAGCAGTCAATGCCCACGCACCAGTGATTAATGGACTCGCGAACTTATCCAATTGCATTCGAAAAACCAGATGAAACGACGGATGATCATATCCACAGTATATGTACGTCTAAATGGACATTATGTTTACAAACAACAGATGCGATATATGTATGTACATATGTATGTATGTACAACAAAATAAAAATAAAAACTTACTGAATCGATGCTCACTGACGACAACAAAATCATCGACATTCGGAGGCCGACCGTCATCGTCGTCCCAGTCCGATGACGATAATCTTTTTCTCATACAACAACAACAACAATAACCACTATAATAAGCATTGCTTATGTTATTGGCAAATCGAACGAATAAATTATGCAAAACCGTCCAATAAACGCGAACACAAGAGCAGCACATGTTGCCGTATCGATTTACGATTAAGTGTGTTACTTGTCAATCGAATTCCGAATGAAAATAAAACGAACGAATTCATAGAACCCCGAAAATATTCACGACGATCAACAAGAATATTAGTCCGATTAGAAACCAGAAGCAGCGGCGTCGCGACATGACCATGGAAATTGCTCTGCCAATTCTACATTGAAAGTGGTTGTTTCGCTGCCAGCCTTAGCACAACTCGAGAACTCGCACACATTTGCAATGTACAACCTAACCGCGGATATCTGATCGCGTAACTCATCTGCTGGGTAGGGCATAGCTATGGTTACAGCATCCCCTGGAGGCCATTGAGGGGAGACAGCAGACACAATGGTTGTATGGAAATTCGATTCTTTATTCACATACACATGTATGTACACATGTCCATACATACATACATATATACATAATGTTGATCTAAACATGTGCGAATTCTGGCGCGTCTTTCTCTGTTAGCGTTGAAGCGAAGTGTTTCGTTCCCTCAAAAAGTGGTGCTCCCCTACTGGACTACTCAACGTAGTAGTTAATGAGTAATTTTTAGGCCCTGATAGAAATGAAAGTAGACTTTTGACCAATCTCTGTTCTTTCCGAAGCACTTGACGGGGCACAAGATCAATCCAACATAAACACACATGAGAATGAAGATCGCAGAGCTAATTCTCTTAGTCTCAATTATCACCCCGGAGGCAGCTTGACAATGAAATGGGTATTAATTTGCATGGGAGCGCTTGTCGTTGTAGCAGATTACACATTCTTTTTGTGAACTTACCCATGTGTGCAGGCTTTGAGTGCCTTCGGATGAAGAAAGACGAGAAATTAACTCACTTGACTTATTTACTAGCAAATAGCGAATTTTTGTTGTACTAAATTATTTTTATCGGAAATCTATTTTGGGTTAGTCTGGAACCTCAACTCAACTATACGCAATTTGTTTATGTATTGCGGTGGAAGAAATTCCTCAATCTGTCGTTCTTGAAGCTAGTGAAAAACTTGAACAGTCTCCTACAAAAGCGACAAAAATGTTGACAATGCCCTCAAGTAACGTTTAGAAAGTACCGATTTTTGAAACCTTATGTAATTTAACAAGCCTGGTGGGGTATTTGAGGACGAATTGAAACTACAACTTATTTACTTATAGTTTTCACACACATTTATTATGCCTAAGTTCATAAAGAACCGAAAGTCCGACGGTTCTTTTACCATCAATCGCAGGGAAACCCTGGATACCTTGCTTAGATGCACTTCCCTGGTTCTACTCCCCAGTCGATACCTTCCGACCATCAGACGAACGTCATAAGTAGGGTCGACTGTAGAACGAATAGCCTCTCTGGGAGACTTTTTAGCCCCGATGGAGTTTAATGGCCAATTGGCTCATTTAAACCCTATAAGGCCCCAAGGCAAAGACTGTGTCTTTCCTGCTATCTTGCAGAGAGGCCTGGACATAATTTGATAACCTCTGATAGTTCTTTTTGGGTCTTGTTTCAACCTGGGCTACGTCCCCCGAGTCTGGAAAGAAGTCAACCTTGTCTTCATCCCCAAGATTGGAAAGCCAAGTAAACAACCTAAATCCTATCGCCCTATCAACTTAACATCGTTCCTACAAAAGACAATGGAAAAACTGATAGAGCTCCGTATTAGAGGTCTCCTGCAGAATCAGATACTACTGCATCCCAATCAGTATGCATATCGCAAAGAATGATATACTGATAATGCGCTCCACCACCAAGTGGCACGTGTTAAAGATAGTTTCACACTCAAGGAGATCACAATTTACGCCTTCCTCGACATTCAGGGGGCTTTTGACAATACTGGCTTTGATTCGATCACCACTGCACTATCCAGCAGGGGTGCAGACCATCCCACTAATCACTTGATTAGGGCGAGGCTAAATAGCCGTATTATATCGGCCACATACGGAGAGGTTTCGGTGACAGTATCGGCGGGACTCCTCCACAAGAAGGAGTCCTTTTACCCCTTCTCTGGTCGATAGTTATCGATGACCTACAATGCAAGCTAACCACTTGTGTCTACGACGTAATCGGATATGCTGATGACTTAGTAGTCATTGTTATGGGCAAGTGTGAAACTGCTGCGCATGCAGCTCGCGCTTTAGTTTACCTCTGACTAGTGTGGCGGAGAGGGTTTATCGATTAACCAAAATAAGACAATCTTAGTCCCGTTTACAAAGAGGAGAGGGGTGCAGCCCTGCTGCGTTCTTCTAAATAGCACAAACATAGGATTTTCAGAAGAAGTTAAGTATCTGGGTATCGACCTCGATCGCAGACTCAACTGAAACTCCATTATTAAGCAATAATAAAAACAAACTTACTAAAGCGACTAAGGCCTTGTGGGCCTGTCGAAGCACTTACGGTAAAACCTAGGGACTTAAACCGAATGTAGTCCACCGCGATAATAATACCTGTCATCATCTATGCGTTCACGGTATGGTGGACCAAAGTTTAGCAAAAGTGATAATCGTTAAGTTTCAACGCCTTGAGAGACCAGCGTGTCTCGGCATTGCAGGCGCTATGCTAACCTGCCCAACGGAAGCCCACGAAGCACTCATTGGACTTACTCCACTGCACCTTTTTATTAAAAAGGTTGCGTTATGTAGTGCAATCAAAATTCTTCGCTCGGAAACAAGCCTGCCATGTAGACCCGTGGGTCACATGTCCATCTTGAAACATCTCCCCGAGCTGGATATATTACCACGGTCTCGGACGTGCTACCACACACCTTCACTTTTGACAAGAGATTTGACATATTGATCCCAAACCGCTCAGCATGGGAAACCTGTGATCCGTTACTTAATGCCAAAGGCCTTAGGTGGTATACTGATGGCTCCAAGATGGTTTCTGGCGTTGACGTCGCCATTTTTGGAACAAATCGTAGGATCTCGCAGGCGCTAAGAATGAGTCCTAGCATCTTTCAAGCAGAATTACATGCCATTCTAACAAGTGTCAATCTAAACCTAGAGACTGGCATAAGAGGAGTAACCATCAACATACTCTCTGATAGACAAGCAGCGCTTAAAGCGCTGAGTTCGTACAGCACGAACTTAAAAATCGTCAAGGAGTGCCATGATGCCCTACAAGACCTCGCCAAAAGAAACAAGGTCAAACTCTGGTGGGTGCCAGTGTACAAAGGTATTAAGGGCAATGAAATCGCCGATCAACTCGCTAGGAAAGGATCCAGCGAAAAATACATAGGTCCTATCAACTTCTTCTTAGACATGTGGGAAAAATCGCAACACCTGTTCTTTTGGAACAGCGTTCAGGGACTTTGTCAATCGAAACGATTCATACGGCCCCTGAACAAACACTCTGTTAACATACCCAAACTTTATAGAGTAGATATCAGAAGACCAGTCAGCTACCTGACGGGACACTGCGGTCTGAGATATCATCTTAACAAAATCAGCCCGTCGTCTGAAACTGAGTGCCGACTCTGTTTTGAGGACGAAGAGACGGCAGAGCACATACTGTGTGAGTGTGCCTCTCTCTGTCATCTTAGGAAGTGTCTCCTTCTCAGTGAAGTTATGACTCCTGAAGGGATCATCTCTGGTCCTACGAGAAGCATTCTCAACTTCATTAGGGAAGTGGAGAAGCTGCGCGGCTAATTGGCTAGCAGGCACAACAATAGCCTAGACTATTTGATAGCACTAGCCCCTTTATAAAAAAAAAAAAAAAGAGCGCCGTGGTTAGTGTGTTGGACTCTGACGCACGATGAGCAAGTTCGGATACTGATAATACCAATGCCATCAAACGTTTATTTCGCGGTGGATGATTGCGAGAAGCATGGCTCCGGCCCTTCATAGGCTGTTACGTCACCAACAGCATGTCCATAAAGAGTAAGCGACGCTTATTTGGATGCAGATGTGCTATTCGAAGTAGACTTAGGCAAGGTTTCATGCCCTTACGGAAGAAAAAGATGATCGGCTCAAGGATGACTTCTATGATCTCCTAGACCGCACGTACGCCCAATGCCAATGCACCAAAATTGAAATAGGGAATCGATCATAGGAAAACATAGCCTCCATAACACCATATCCGACAACAGACTCAGGTTAAATGACTTCCTAGCGGAGCGTAACCTGCTTGTAACAAGCGCAAGATTCCCACATCTCAACATCCACAAGGGAACCTGGCAGTCCCACATTGATCACATCACGATTGACGCCATACACTCCTCCATTATTTTAGATGTACGAATCTTCCGAGGAGCTAACATCGACTTGGATCACTACCTTGTTTTAAGGAAGGTACGAATGAGGATATCGAAGATACTACGGAGTCGAGCAGGACAACATAAGTTTGAATCATGTGCTACTTATTACCGTATTACGAGTTGCTGCAAAGTCTCTTAGTCGATTAGTTTATTGTTGTATCGTGGAGGCCCTGCTTTCCGAATACCCAGCCAAAGATCTTCTCCTTACCGATTTTGGCGTTGAAGTCCTCGAGCAATCGTACTCCCCGAGTCGTACTCCGGATAAGCTCCGTAGGCTTCGTGCTACCACTCGAGTTGGCTTGGTGTCCGTTTCGGATAGATCCGCTAGTTTATCAAAGAAATGTTCTCCCAGAAAAACGTCTTCTTGAGGAGGCTAGGGCAGGGCATTTTCATAGAATGCAATAGTCATTATATGGCAGTCCTAATCTAGCGGCATGTTTCCCTAAAGCGCAGTGTCCTGTTAGATCGCCAATTAGGCTGCTTATAAATTGCCTGCGTATTTTAAGCGGGGTAGTTGTTCTACGTTGACAATGCCTGGACCAAGCAGACGCGTAATTGCATATGTCAAGGCCACACCATCTCTCATTGGCCTGTAGCAGTGCCTGTTTCAAGATTTTATATTTTAACTTATCCATTGTTTGATGGAAATCCCTTTTAACAGTCGAGATCTCCAGTGTGGTGCCTATTCTGGCTAGTACGCCCGCTTGTCAGTTACCTGGTACATATGTACATCACTATGCCCAGGTACACAGCACAACGTAACAGTGCAGCTGCTCGATAATTCATTTAGAGTTTTGCGGCAGTGCCTGACCAATTGTGTTGGTCTCTGACGCACGATGAGCGAGTTCGAATCCCGATGACACCAATCCCGTCAAATGTTTATTTCGCTTAAAGTTTCATTTAAAATTTCCCATGGAATGCACGGGGAAGAGGGAGAAGAGGGATGAGTTGAAAGCTTAAGTGGATTACGATTAATTTGAAAAATTTAAGAATGTACAAATTTTGGAGCAATGAATGGTGTCAAAAATTAAGTAAAATTGTGAATCTAGAAACTCTTCATAAGCCGAATTTGAAGCGATTCAGTCCTGCGGCCTGTGAAATTAGTAGCAGATACAACTAGGAATCTAAAAACTTCTCTAAAATACAGATTTTGATTTTCGATTGTGTGAGGATTGATAATTCCTAAGGACGTCTATATTGGCATCCATTTTCGTGTAGATCCATCAAACCAGTTTAGAGAACGTAGTCGTTTAGTATCGAATTATCAACCCAAAAAATGGTCCACCTTTCATTAATAAACCGTTATTCGATGTGGCAGAAATTTAACAAAAATAGCTTCAACAGGCTCCAGAAAGTCAGCACTGTCTAACTTTTTCAAAACCTGGATAAACCATTTTCACAATCAAGCTCAGCCCCTACTAAGTTCAAAAATTGAAGTTAGTAGGTGGAAACGGAAGACGGAAGATTCGATTTCCAAAATTACTACTAAAAACCACCGAGGGAAGGTGAACGTAACGCATGACAGCATTACCTACCTTTCAAATGAAACCCGCCAGAGTGTAAAATTTGATTGTCCATTTTGGGCCGAGTTTTTGCATTTCAACCGGAGATGAATGCACATTTTTATATTTAACAATTTAGGATTGACACACAGCCTCCGCGTGATCTCCCCTGGATAGCTGTATTGGAATCCCCCAGGTAGTGAACCAGTATGTACAGCGACCCGACCCCCTTTATCATGGGGAAAGAGGGACCTGGCCCTCCATTTTAGGGGTTGTAATAAGGGGTAACATCCCTATCACGGAAAAAATTAATTATACCGAAGCAACCACAAGCCTCGGAAACGGACGGATACAAAGCTGACGATCCCTGCGAACGAAAATAAATGACTTGCAAGTCTTCACCTGGAATATAAGATCCCTTAACAGACCAGGTGCAGGCTATCAATTGGAGCAAACCCTCAGTTGCTATAAAGCAGATAGAGCCGCACTCCAAGAAGTACGATCGGATGGAGCAGGCAAAAGACGGATGAAATACTGCGACTGCGGGATGTAAGCAAACGCCTTATAACAATCCACATCAAAGCTAATTTCGGAAACATTAGCTTGATATGCGCTCACGTCCCAACCCCAATGAAAAGAACGATCGACTCAATGAAGAATTCGACGAATTCTATTCGGACATGCCCATTGTCCCAGCTATGATACCAAAAAAGTTCTAGAAGACATCGACCACTCGACTTGCTGGCGGGGCGTGATCTCCGTCTGGATAGCACATGATTGCGCATCTCAAAATTCACAAAGGAACCTCACTGATCACCTGATCAGTCTACCACCAATCAGATTGATCACGTTGCGATCGACGCCAGACATTCTTTCAGCATCCTAGATGTACGAACCTTTCGAGGAGACAACATGTTGTAGCCAAGGTACAAATGAAGATATCAAGAATGCCACGGAGCCGATTCTTACTTACTTACTTACTTTGATGGCTCTACAGTTCGGGGTGGACCAGGGCCTCAACCAACAAGACTCTCCAGCCTGCCCGATCTTTGGCCAGCCGCTTCCAGTGCCGCACGCCCAGTTGGTTGAGGTTTATTTCCACCTGTGCGCGCCACCTTAAATGCGGTCGTCCTCTGCTGCGTCGTCCCTCGGGGTTGGAGTCGAAGACTCTTCGCGCCGGAGCGGTGATGTCCATTCGCTCTATATGCCCTAGCTCTACTAGGCCGGTGTCGCTGTACGGGCTGTACAGTTCTTGGTTGAATCTCCTCCTCCACTTCACCAAAGATTGCACGCAGAATTTTCCTCTCGAAATGTCCAAGAGCCTCTTCATCCACTTTTGATAACGTCCAAGCCCCAGCGCCGTAGAGGAGGACCGGAATGATTAAGGTTTTGTAGAGGGATACCTTAGTTTTTCGAGAGAGGGCTCTACTACCCAATTGCCTCTTGAGCCCGAAGAAGCAGCGGTTGGCAAGAGATATTCTGCGTTTTATCTTAGCGCTGGTGTCGTTGCTGTTTGTCACTACTGAGCCAAGGTAGACGAAGTCCTTGACTACTTCAAAAACATAGCTGCCGAAGGTGACGTTCTGATCAAGACGTCGGTGTTGCGCGTCTTTCTTTGATGACAGCATATATTAGGTCTTGTCCCCATTTACCCTTAGACCCACTTTAGCCGCTTCTGCTTCAGTGCTTGCGAACGCCTCATTGACGTCTCGCTTTGTCCGTCCAATAACGTCTATGTCATCTGCGTAGGCAAGCAATCGTGTGGACTTGAAGTAGATCGTACCTCTTGTATTGGCCGCAGAGTCCCGCACGATCTTTAAATGTTAATAATGTTAAAGAAATCACATGACAGTTCGTCATCCTGTCTAAAATCTTTTTCAACATCAAAGGGGTTAACCTCCGACCTTAATGAAGCAGCGAGAGTTCTCCATAGTCATCCTGCACAGTCTGACGAGTTTGGCAGGAATGTTAAAACATGACATGGCTCTGTATAGCTCGTCTCTATAAACACTGTCATACGCGGCTTTAAAGAAGACAAAAAGTCGAGTCGACGGAGTCGAGCTGGGCAACGAAAATTTGACGTCGGAAAGTTAAAATCGCAGGAGACCGCTAGGACCTTTGCCGATCGAGTTTCCCTCAACCTCTCGCAAACTCCGATGACACCGAAACATTCCACAGAACAACAGTGGGAGCACTGCCAGCGCGCCATCAGAGACGCTGCCTCTATTGGGTATTGGGTTTCAAACAACCGGCAACTAGAAACCCCTGGAGGCATGCGGGCAATCCCGTGTAGCAAAGCAAACCGCACAGAAAGCCATGCTACATAGACGGACGAGAGCCGCTCGTCCATTACGAGCAGAAACGGAGAGAGGAACACACGCCTTTAAGGGGAAAAAAAAAAGATAGCATGAAAAGCGTGAGATCGAGGAGATGGTGAGATGCTACCACAGGAATGATGTTCGCACGTTTTATGAAAAAATAAAACGAACATGCCAGGGCTATAAAGCCAGAGCGGGATGAAAACAGACAACTAGTAGTAGTCACAGTCGATGCTGAGAATATGGAAAGAATTCTTCTGTACACTGTTTAATGGCGATGAGAGATCTAATACCGCTGTCAAGCAGAATGATCCATTCGCGACGGACGAAGATGCAAAAGAACTTCGTCCATCCGACCTAAATAAAACTAAGCTAGTGATTTCAAGCCTCAAGACTAATAAAACTGCGGGCGCAGACGGCCTGTCTGCCGAGCTATTTAAAGCGGCTGGAGATGAGCTGCCGATTTCGATTTCAAAGCCGCATATGACAGTGTTCACAGAGACGAGCTCTACGGAGCTATGTCTAGTTTTAACATACCTGCCAAACCCTTCATATTATGCAGGATGACAATGGAGAATTCCCGCTGCTCCATTAAGGTCGGTAGCGAATTAACCGGGACATTTGATGTTAAAAAAGGATTGAGACAAGGTGACGCATTGTCATGTAATTTTTTCAACATCGTGCTTGAAAAGATCATACGAGACTCACTGGCCAACACAAGAGGTACGATCTATTTCAAGTCTGCACTCTAGCTTGCGTACGTGGATGACATTGACGTAATTGGACGAACACAGCGGGACGTCTTTGATGCGTTTGAAAGCAATGAAGCAGAAGCGGTTAAAATGGGTCTTTCGGTTAATTAGGGTAAAAAGAAATATATGCTGTCAACCAAACAAGACGCACAACACAACAGGCAGCTACAAATTCGAAGTGGAACTTCGTCTACCTTGGTTCACTAGTAACCAGCGACAAAAACAACAACGCTGAGACCAAACGCAGAATTACTCTTGCCAACTGCTGCGTCTTTGGACTCAAGAGGCAATTGAGAAGTAGAGTCTTCTCTCGAAAGACCAGAGTTGCGCTGTACAAAACTTTAATCATCCCGGTCCTCCTCTATGGTGTGGAGTCCTGGATTTTAACGAAAGCGGGAGAAAAATTCTGTGTTCAATCTAGGGTCGCGTTTGTATAAACGGGGAGTGGAGGAGAAGACACAACGGCGAACTATACGGACTGTACAGCGACATCGGCCTAGTACGACGTCTACAGATCCAACGTAGATGACTAGGCCATGTAGAGCGAATGAATAACACAGCTCCGGCCCGAGGAGTCTTCGAGTCCAACCCCGAGAGACGACGCAGCAGAGGGCGACCGAATCTATGGTGGCGCATACAGGTGGAAGGGGACCTTGACCAACTGGGAGTGCGTCCCTGGAAACAGGTGGCAAGAGACCGTGCCAGCTGGTGAAATTTGTTGGTTCAGGCCGAGGTTTACACCGAACTGTAGCGCCACCTAAGTAAGTAAGTAATTTAGAATTAGACATACTCGTAATGAGAAAAAATTATAAAAAGTTGTAGTAAGTGCACAAATAAGAGGTTTCCCTATAGTACGATGGTGGCCTATCATTCTGCTATAGTACATTTCTGTGTTGTAATCCACATACCCTGAAATTCTGAACTTATAGCCTGAACGAACCACGTTAGTGATGCGCAAAACTGGACATAATTTAACATTTTCCAGCTCTTTTAAAATAAAATGATATCCATCGAAATGATCCATAAAGATGGGTGGGGCAAGACTTTTAACAGATGGAGCTGCTCCCCTTATGGCCAACCAAACAAAACCCTTCAAAGGCACTACGCCAAACAAACCGTAACAGACAGTGGAGGAAGTCTGATAGTTTTACAAGTCTGATAGTCTTCCTTTACATAGGAAGGAAGAAAATAATTTTTCCACAGGACGGCTTGTAGATCAACGTTTTCAGAGTATGTTGTGGCCAGCACAAAACATGGATTTAAATCCAATTGAAAACATATGGGCTATTGATGATGATGATGAAAGATCGCCGACGAATTTAGATGAGTTGTGGCTTAGACTACCGGCTCAGGTCAAGAATTCCACCCGAAACTGGTTATGCTGCATTTCTTTCAGTTTCAAAAGTTGTGCTTATGCGATTTCGTTTGTTTCTCTTATTTCGTAATATATCAATTCTCAAAAATTCTTCTTCTTCTTCTCAACGGGCGCTACAGTTCGGGGTGAACCTGGGCCTCAATCAACATGCCCCTCCAAATAGCACGATCTTTTGCTAGCCTTTTCCATTGCCGCACTCCCAGTTGGCTGAGGTCCCCTTCCACCTGTATGCGCCATCTTAAGTACGGCCGGGGTTGGATTCAAACACTCTCCGGGCTCGAGCTGTGGTGTCCATTCGCTCTACATGGCCCAGCCATCTTAGGCGTTGAATCCGTATACGCCTGACTAGACTCATGTCGCTGTAAAGCCCGTAAAGTTCGTGGTTGAATATTTTCCTCCATCCCCCGTCTGCGCTTATAGGCCCGAAAATCACGCACAAAATCTTTCTCTCGAACCGACCAAGGGCCTCCTCATCCGCTTTTGATAGTGTCCATGCTTCTGCGCCGTACAACAGGACCGGGATGATAAGGGTCTTATATAGAGTCACCTTTGTCCTTCGGGAGAGGGTTCTATTACTAAATTGCCTCCTGAGCCCAAAGAAACAGCGTTTGGTAAGAGTGATTCTGCGTTTGATTTTGGAACCGATGTCGTTGTTCCAGGTCACTGTGGAGCCAAGGTAGACGAAGTCCTTAACTACCTCGAACTTATATCTGCCAATAGAAATGTTTTGGCCAATACGTCGGTGGTGAGCGTCCTTTTTTGATCACAGCATATATTTAGTTCTGCCCTCGTTTAGTGCCAAACCAATTTTCGCCACCTCCATCTCAATACTAGCAAACGCCTCATTGACATCTCGCTGTGATCTACCTATTATGTCAATATCGTCGGCGTATGCAAGGAGTTGCGAGCATTTGAAATAGATTGTGCCTCTTGTATTGGCCAGTGATTTTTGCACAATCGTTTCTAATATGATGTTGAAGAAATCACACGACACCGCATCGGCCTGCCTAACTCCTATTTTGACATCAAAACAATCGGTAAGGTGTTCACCGCTTCGGATGGAGTAGCGAGCACTCTCCAAAGTCATCCTGCATAGTCTGAGTAGTTTAGCAGGTATGTCATAGGTAGACAAAGTGTTGTATAGCTCGCCCCTACTTACGCTGTCGTATGCGGCTTTGAAGTCGAGAAATAGGTGGTGAGTGTCGACTTAAAATTAATTAATTTTTTCCAGGATCTGCCGTAGTATGAAGATTTGGTCGATTGTAGACTTCCCTGGCCCGAATCAACTTATTTACAAAAGGCTTCAGGGGTTCACACAAAACGGCAGAGAAGATTCTGTAGGCTATGTTAAGAAGACTTATTCCTCTATAGTTGGCGCAGTCAGAGGGGTCTCCGTCCTTGTGGATCCGGCATACAATGGTGAGACTCCATTCCTCGTCTGACCATATCTAACAGATGAGCTGGTGCATGCTCCTAACCAGGTCATACCCAGCTAGTTTGAAGAGCTTAGCAGACAGTCAATCTGCGCCAGCAGCTTTATTCGACTTGAGCTTCGATATGGCAATCTTAACTTCGTCGAGGTCAGGGTGATGGAATTCTCTGCGGTCTTCGTCGATTAGAAATGGATCATTCTGCCTGACAGCGGTACATTGACTAACATCGCCGTTATACAGTCTGCTGAAGTGGTTTTTCCATCGACTGCGATTCTACTACTAGGTGTCCGTTCTCATCCCTGCAGGCTTCCGTTCTGGCTTTATAAACTTGGCATGTTCGCTTTATCTGTTGATAAGACTTTCGAACGTCACGCTGCAGTAACACCTCTCCAAATCCTCAATCGTGCGCTTCTCGTGCTCTTTCTTCTTTCTTCTGAGAAGCTTATGCTCCTCCTTCTTTTTAACTCGTAGAGCTCACGAGCTGCTCTTGTTCTTTTATGCAGCGAGACCTTATATGCATCCTGCTTCGCTGTGTGAATCCTTCTGCACTCATCATCGAACCAGGTGTTTCTTCGTGGTGGAGCCTTGAAACCCAAAACTTGGGATTCAGAGCTTCTAAGGGCTTATTTGCAAGGGCACCACTGCTGTTCTATTGATAGCGTGGAGGATTTAGGTGTATTGGAGAGCTTAAGTGAGACGCGATCGGTAAAAGCACGAGCGGTTTCTGGCGATAGTAGCTTTCCGACGTCATAACATTGTATTCTTACTCTACTCCGCTGCGTTCGTGATATCCGTAGGCGCATCTTGGCTACTACAAGATAGTGGTCCGAGTCGATGTTAGCCCCTCGAAATAGTGGAGGAGTGTCTGACGTCGATCGCGTTGTGGTCAATCTGGTTGGTTGTCGATTGATCAAAAGATCGCCAGGTGCCTTTGTGTATATCGAGGTGCGGGAAGCGCGTACTGGTTAGAAGATCAATTAGCCTGTGTCCGTTATCGGATATGGTGTCGTGTAGCCTATGTTTGCCGATGACTCATTCAAAGATGCTCTCCTTACCCAGTTTAGCATTGAAGTCTCCTAGTACAATTTTGATGTCATAGCTGGGACATTGGGCATACGTTCTGTCTAGGAGATCGTAGAACTCATTTTTGGCGGAGTCATCCTTGTCTTCCGTGGAGGCGTGGACGCAGATCAGGCTGATGTTAAAAAATGTGGCCTTAATACGGATCGTTATGAAGCGTTCGCTCACATGCCGAAAGCTTAGGACTTTTTGCCTTAGTCCACCTCGAACAGCAAATCCGCATCCGAACAATCGTTGTCCTCTCTCCCTATAGCAGTCGCCGTAGTAAATATCGCAGTTCTTCACCCGCTTTATACCCCGTCCATTCCATCGCATTTCCTGGATGGCGGTTATATCCGCTTTATAGCGGTCTAGGGCGTCCGCGAGTTGTTCGGCTGCACGTGGCCTGTTTAGGGACCTAACATTCCACGTACAAAGCCGAAGATCATTGTCCTTTTTTCGTTTTTTGCAAGGGTCGTCAACATAAATCCGGTCCGTTATATCCGAGGCTTGTGGTTGTTTTGGAGTTTGTGTTTTTTTTACGGTTACGGCTTACTAGGCCGTAGCCTAACCGACTGGCGCAGGAGGCTCGCCATTCGCCCTTCCCCGTCTGCAATTTCCATAGGAAATCTCCAGATGGCACCGCGAGGAGGTGGGGATAGGACTTACTAACAGTGCCGCAAGATGTTCGACTGCGGTGGCTCTTCTCGCTTTTTAGCAGGCCAGCATCCATCGGATAGATGGCCTCGTAGGGGCCTTTATTAGTCCTTTGCCATCCATTCTCAAAGTTACATGAAGATAATCATCAAATATCAAAATTAATGAATTCCTAATTGACTGCATAATTGACTGGTAGCCCAAAGGGTAGGGTTCCGGATGTATACCTACATACATACATATATGGCGATAGAGCTGACGGAGAACCTACGCTTAGCTTCTCTCAATCACCCATGTTGTGTGTGATTTTATTTTCCCACGGGTGGAAGGGACCTACAATTTATTGCCAGTTCCAAACGGCGAATTTCGAGAAGCTTTTTCATGACAATTATTCTAAAGGAGATTTTGTCAGTATATCGCTGAGGAGAAGCGATAACATGGCTGTTGTCAGGATTCGATCCCGTCTCATCGGCGTCAGAGGCCAACACACTACCATCTGCGCGATGGCGCTCCGTTTCGAATCCAAGGAACCTAAACAAACGATCCTCAAGAGCCACGTACAACCTGGTG
Organism: Eumerus sabulonum; assembly: GCA_951905685.1. Taxonomy (NCBI): domain Eukaryota; kingdom Metazoa; phylum Arthropoda; class Insecta; order Diptera; family Syrphidae; genus Eumerus; species Eumerus sabulonum. The sequence goes on along the minus strand of OX645060.1, from coordinate 162,321,808 downwards.
ATTCCCCAATTGCAATTTTCTATTGAAGACAGTAGGTAATCAATTCGATTTTAAGAAATGTACAATACCATACGTTGCGTGAAAGCCTATGTATACAAATTGGTTTGCAAAACATGAAAAGAAAAGTAATAATAACAGACATCTCACTGAGCGGAAACAGCAAGCTTAACTTCCATAATCACTACTGCCCGTCGCCGATATGTCTGTCACCACTTCACTTCGTATTCAACCGTCCAGATCAAGTTAAGCCATACCATCACTGTACACTTCATGTACATTCTCCTCCTTTGGCGTGACTTGATGTCTTGTTGACACTCGATACTTATCATTTAATACTCCAGTGGCTGTGGGCAGAACACAATTGTTTTTATGCATACAAGGGAACATGTTAGCGCTTTTAATATCAATTACAATACAATTCTGCTAGAGATGACAACTGAACTTGAAAATAAACAGGAACAACAAATAAATGTTTTTAAAAGATATCCGCACTATTTATCGTGTGTGGTGCCACCTATGAAGTCGCTAGTGATACACAAACATAGAATCGTGTTTCTGTGACATTGGTTCAAGCCTTTGCTGGATTTGAAATCATTATTATCATAGACAAGCACCCGTTGAAATCAATTTTCGATGAAGTCAAAAAAGACTTATTGGTAATGCCCTCCTAGATGGGGTGGAACTGGCTTTCCTGTGGCGACAGTGTATCGCCAGTTGCGCCTCTGCCGGTGAACAGCAGGAAGTTCGAACGTATCAACCACAAGCCCTTAACGAACAAAGGAAAGAAATTCAAATAAAGAAAAACTTTGTCTTGACTGAATTGTGTAGAGTTGATCTTTATCTATCTATCTATTTTTTCGTGATTCTGTAAATTAAATATTTTAAGTTACTAATAAGTCTTGTTGTAGTGTTAAATCATAAAATACGTTCTTTGTCGTTTGTTTCCTTGGTGCTTTTGGTGACGTTTAGCTTTTAAGTAGTTAGTGTCAAACACAGACACTACATTGGTGACCCCGATGTGATTGTGAGTACAACTTTTTTATATAATCAGTAATGACTAGCAGAACACCTACCAAAAGTACCCGTACACTGGGGGATACTCCAGAGGACATCAACAACCAAAGTCTGCTGGACATGGACAATCACCCACTTCAGGACGCACACACCACCATCGCAAATCCTGAGGACGTGCTACCAGGGCAGGGATACAAACCTGTCCCTTCCACATCTACATACCACTCTCTTAAAAACACCATACAACCACAGGGGCACCCATATGCTGTAAATCTGCATTTACTCCAGAGACCCCAGAACTTTGGTTTGCGATTGCGGAGGAGATTTTGCTTCCAACCGAATCACCAGCGATCCCCAAAGATACACACATTTATTAAAATCATTACCATCAACAATAGCCATCCAATTGATTGACATTATCAACAACCCTCCAATACGAAATAAATACAACAGCTTGAAAACGGTCGTTCTTCAGCGTTTTTCGGAATCGCGACAAAAACAAATCCAAAAACTGCTCCGCGAAAAGGTCCTGGGCGACAAAAAGCCTTCCCAACTTCTCAGGGAAATGCGAGAACTCGCCAGGAATGCTGTTACGGACGAGGTGCTGCAACAACTCTGGACGGAACGAATGCCGGAAAGGACTAGTCGTGTCCGACAATCTACAAGACCTGAATGTACTCGCAGACACTGCAGACCGCATCATGGATGCTCTCAACAGTGTCTCCATCATGGCCGTACACAACAAAGACTTTACGCTGCCCAAAATCCCAAAACCCTCGCCATTCGAAACCACTCACTTGGAACGACAATTGCTAGAGATGCAATTAACTATGCAAAATTGCCAACGTGAGATTCAAAACCTCCACTCCCATCAACAACAACAAAACAAGACAATAGAGGACCTCAGAATCGCACTCCAACAACAACATCCATACTTGCCGTACATGATGCTACCACAACAGACGCGGCAGTAGTTGATGACAGCATACACTCTCTATCAACTCAAAAGGAAATCCGACTCCACATACACGACTCCTCCACAAATCAAACATTTTTAATAGACTCAGGCTCCGTCGCGTCCATAGTCCCAGTGACACTTTTCAAGATCAAACCGGAAAAGGACCCACTCCAACTCTACGCGGCGAATTCATCCCCAATCAACACTTACGGCGTCAGAAAACTCAGACTAGATCTCAACCTCCGACGATGCTTTTCATGGACTTTTATTGTTGCAGATATTGCAACTGAAATAATTGGAGCAGACTTCCTCGCTCACTTCAATCTGCTATTGGACTTAAAAAACCAACGTCTAATAGACCCTCTCACATCCCTTTCAACCAAAGGCGAAGTACTCTCCACGGATATTTTCAATATATCAATAATTGACACATCAGTCCCAGAAACTTACGCTAAACTCCTCAAAGAATACATCCAAATAACCAAACCCACAATAAAACCAAACATAGAAAACATCCACTACGCTCATCGTATCACCACAAAAGGTCCACCAGTCGCAGAACGCTCCTACAAGCTCGCAGGAGAAAAGGCTTCCGTAGCAAAAAGGCAAATAGCCAATATGCTTGAAGAAGGGACTATCAGACCTTCCAGAAGCACCTACGCCAGCCCTATACTCCTAACCAAAAAGAAGAATGGCGAATGGCGTCTCTGCGGCGACTACAGGAGACTAAACTCCATCACCGAACCGGACAAATATGCACCCCACTCATCCAAGACCTTTTTCCCCGCTTGTACAGTGCCAGCGTATTCACCAAACTTGACCTGGACAGAGCCTATCATCAAGTCCCAATGCATCCGGACGACATCCACAAAACGGCCACTATAACGCCCTGGGGCCTATTTGAATACATGGTGATGCCATTTGGACTCAGGAATGCCACGCAAACCTTTCAAGGATTTATGGACTCCATCTTCCGAGACCTGGACTTTGTCTTTGTGTTTATTGATGATATACTAATCATGTCACAAGACAAAGTGCAGCACCACAGGCATCTCGGCATAGTCTTCGCAAGTCTAAAAAATTTTTCACTAAGCATCAACACCAAAAAGTGCGTTTTTGGCCAAGATGAAATCAACTTTCTCGGCTACACCATCAATGCTCAGGGATATGCACCATCCAGTGAACGAGTCGATGTCATCTTCGATTTCAAGAAACCTGAGACCATAGAAGAGTTAAGGCGTTTTCTTGGAATAATCAACTACTACAGGCACTGCATTCCACAAGGACAAAACACAAATCAACTGGACAGAAGAAGCAACACAAGCCTTCCAGGAGTGCAAGAAACAAATAGCCAGCTCAATACTCCTCACATTTCCTTCTCCAGACTCCAAGATGCATCTCACGACGGACGCTTCATCCAATGCCATTGGAGCTAAGCTGGAGCAACTCACTGGTGATACCTGGGAACCGCTTGGATTCTTCTTCCGTAAGCTCAGTCCCTCTGAACAGGGCTACTGCACATACGACCGCGAACTACTTGCCATATTCGCCTCCATCAAGTTCTTTCATCACCGTTTAGACTGCCGACAATTTAAAATAAAAACTGACCACAAACCACTAACATATGCATTCAAGCAAAAACACGAAAAGGCTCCTGATCGCAAGATCCGACAGCTAAGCGAACAGCACTTAAAACCATCCATGATATCGCACATCCCAGTGGCAGAACAACCTCACGCCTGTTAAGAGAAAAATACACCTGGCCCGGAATCCGCAGGGACGCATCACAATGGTCTCGAGAGTGCTTAGCCTGCCAGAGAGCCAAGGTACACCGCCACACCAAACTTCAACATGACCACATTTCAATTCCGGACTCCCGGTTCAACCATCTCCACATAGACATCATTTTCCTACCATTAATTCATGGGTACCAATACTGTCTCACAATGATCGACCGCTTTTCGAGATGGCTAGTTGCAGTTCCGATCAAAGACATGACCACTGACACAGTCGCAACAACAGTATTCAACCATTGGATATCTCATAATGGGTCTCCTGTCACAATAACCTCCGACCAGGGCACCCAGTTCGAATCAGCTCTCTTCCAAGCTCTCACCAATCTTGTTGGAGCAAAGAAGACCAGAACGACACCATACCATCCACAATCTAACGGCATAGTCGAGCGCATGCACAGAACCCTGAAAGCAGCACTAATGTGTTCTCCAAAACCTTGGGTCGAAATACTCCCAACAGTCTTACTTGGATTGAGAACATCATTCAAAGAAGATATCCAGGCAACTCCTGCAGAAATGCTATATGGAACACATCTGAGAGTTCCCGGAGAATTTTCTGTCTCATCTGACATCCCATCAGATCCTTGCTTGTTCATCGAAAAGCACCGCGAATTCATGCGTGGAATCCGCACACCACAACAAAGCCAGAATCTTTATCTCCAAAGATCTCTCCAATTGTTCGCATGTCTGGTTACGCTGCGATCACGTCAAAGCTCCCTTAGAACCACCGTACCAAGGTCCCTACAAGGTAGTCGAACGAACATCGGACAGGATCTACAAACTGAACATTAACAATCGGGAAAAAAGTGTATCCATTGACAGACTCAATCCCAGCTATATCAGTAAGACGGATGAAGATCAAAGTGATGAAACACCCTCAGCATCAACCAATCAGAAAATCCAGGCGCATCATTGGGGTTCCATCATGGACCCACCTCAACAGACCTACCAAAGAAGACCGTCACATTCAAACAACCAATTAATTCAAACTCGCCCGGCTGAAAGACACTCGGGGGGGGGGAGTGACTGTGGCGACAGTGTATCGCCAGTTGCGCCTCTGCCGGTGAACAGCTGGAAGTTCGAACGTGTCAACCACAAACCCTTAACGAACAAAGGAAAGAAATTCAAATAAAGAAAAACCACCACTCCTTGTCTTGCATTGTCTTTGCATTGTGTAAAGTTCATCTTTATCTGCCAGCTATTTTCTGTTCTTTCGTGATTCTGTAAATTAAATACTTAAAGTTACTAATAAATCTTGTTGTAGTGTTAAATCATAAAAATACGTTCTTTGTCGTTTGTTTCCTTTGTGCTTTTGGTGACGTTTAGCTTTTAAGTAGTTAGTGTCAAACTACGTAAGGACGTTTAGAATATAGAATAGAACAGAAAGGTTGATCGCGGCAGTAAAGTTCGAAAGTTTTCCAAAGGTAGGTAGGTACATAGGTAGGTTATCCATAGCCTCTACCAGAAATGTACTTATACACTTAGGCCAGAGAAGCCCTTTGTGCTGCTAAGAGGGGGTCGACTCCCTATTCATGGAACCATTTTGCGCTTGTTACGTAGTTAAGAAGTTCAGTTATGCTTATCCGCTGAACGTTAGTCAGATCGTTAAGGAAGTAGGGTCCTAGGTATCGTTTCCATTTGGCAGAGGGCCAGACAGGCGCAGAGCTGTTGTTGACTGGATTCATCTTCCTCTTCGTCTTCACAGCTCCTGCAGAAGTCGTTTGAAGCTTGCCCTAGTCTTTGTGCATGACTGCCAATAAGACAGTGTCCCGTGATGACACCGACGATTTTGTTGATTTCAGTTCCATTAAGGGAGATTAATCCCTCGATTTGCTGACGGTCAAGCCGAGGCCAGATTTGCCTGGTGGCTTGGCAGGTATGCCCTTGGGTTCATCTCAGGTTTGTCTCAGCCGTGGCTTGATTCCTTAGTTTTAATTTAACAGCTGCTAGTCAGGGGGGAGGAAGCGAGCAAACAGAGCAAAGAAGTTGATCGCGTTTAACATGGCAAGCGCCAGCTTCGATCTCTGTCACTGCTCAATTCAAGTTGACACACAGCCTCCGCGTGGCCCCCCCTGGATAGCTACCCTGGCACCCGCCAGGTAGTGAACCAATGTGTGCAGCGACCCAACCCATAGTTCCTAGGGAAAGAGGAACCTGGCCCTCCGGGTTGGGGGTTGTGCTTAGGGTAATATCCCGTAAGAACCTACTTGTTCCGAAACAACAACAAGTCTCGGATACGGACGGATACAAAGCTGACGACCCCTGCAAACGACTAACGTACTTGAGAGTCTGCACCTGGAATGTGAGTTCCCTTAACAGACCGGGTGCAGGCGATCAATTGAAGCAAACCGTCAACTGCTATAAAGCAGATATAACCGCACTCCAAGAAGTGCGATGGGATGGACCAGGCAAAAGACGAATGAAAAACTGCGACATCTACTACGGGAACTGCTACAAGGAGAACAAACAGCGCCTATTCGGGTAGCGGATTCGCTATTCGAAGAAGACTCCGACAAAAAATCTTAAGCTTCCGAGATATAAGCGAACGCCTCATAACAATCCGCATCAAAGCTAAATTTGAAAACATTAGCTTAATATGCGCTCACGCCCCAACGGAAGGACGATCGACTCAAAGAAGAATTCTACGATCTCCTAGACAGAACATATGCCCAATGTCCCAGCTACGATACAAAAACAGTTCCTGGAGATTTTAATGCAAAACTGGGCAAAGAGGACATATTTGAGTCGATCATAGGAAAGCATAGCCTCCATAACACCACATCCGACAACGGACTTAGGCAAATGGATTTCCTAGCGGAGCATAATCTCCTTGTAGCAAGCACGTGATTCCCGCATCTCAACATCCACAAGGGCACCTGGCGGTCTTTTGATCAATCGACCACTAACCAGATTGATCACATTGTGATTGATGCCAGACACTCCTCCAGAATTCTCGACGTACGAACCTTCCGAGGGGCCAATATCGACTCGGACCACTACCTTGTTGTAGCCAAGGTACGCATGAGGATATCAAGAATGCTTAGAAGTCCAGTAGGACAACGTAAGTTTGACGTCGGAAAGCTACAATCGCAAGATACTGCCAGAATCTCCCCCAAAATCCGCCCACAGCAGCACAAACAATAGAGCAGGAATGGGCGAATTGCCAGAGCGCCGTCAGAGACGCTGCCTCAGAGGTGCTGGGTTTCAAACCGCCACCACCTAGAGACCCCTTGTTCGATGAACAATGCGAACAAGCCCATGCAGCAAAACAAGAGGCATATAAAGCCATGCAGCAACGACGGACGAGAGATGCTCCGTCACCGAAATCTATGAGCAGAGGAGAAGAGAGGAACACACGCTTTTCAGAAAAAAGAAGAGAGAGCACGGAAAGCGTGAGATCGAGGAAATGGAGAGATGGTAAAACGAACATGCCATGGCTACAAAGCCAGAGCGGCTGCCTGCAGGGATGAAAATGGAGAACTGGTCGTAGAATCGCAGTCGATGCTGAGGACTTGGAAAGACCACTTCTGCAGACTGTATAACGGCGATGATAGACAAGATACTGCTGTCAGGCAGAACGAGCCATTCGTAATGGACGACGATGTAACAGAATTCAGTCCACGCGACCTAGACGAAGTCTAATAAAGCCGCGGGCGCAAACGGTCTGTCTGCTGAGCTTCTTAAGGCAGCTGGAGACGAGCTGGTAAGGTGCATGCACCATCTCATTTGCAAGGCATGGTCGGAGGAAAGCATGCCCGACGAATGGAATCTCAGCATCGTTTGCCCGGTCCATAAGAAAGGAGACCCCTATAACTGCGCCAACTATAGGGGAATAAGTATCCTTAACATCGCGTATAATACGTTCTCTGCCGTATTGTGTGAACGCCTGAAACCGTTTGTGGATAACCTGATCGGCGTGAGGTATCAGGCCAGGTAGATCCACAATAGACCAAATATTTACGGTACGGCAGATCTTGGTCAAATCGACCCACACCACTTTTTCGTCGATTTCAAAGCTGCATATGACAGCGTGTATAGAGATGAGCTATACAAAGCAATGTCTAGTTTTAACATCCCTGCCAAACTCATCCGACTGTGCAGGATGACAATGGTGAGTTCTCGCTGCTCCATTAAGATCGATAATGAGCAAACCGAGACCTTTGATGTTAAAAAAGGATTTAGGCAAGGTGACGCGCAGTCATTCAACTTTTTCAACATCGTGCTTGAAAAAATCGTGCAAGAGTCATTGGCCAACACAGGAGGTACGATTTATTTCGAGTCTACTCAATTGCTTGCGTACGCTGACGACATTGACGTGATTGGACGGACACAGCGAGACGTCAATGAGGCCTTTGTAAGCATTGAGGTATAAGCGGTTAAGATGGGTCTCAAGGTTAATGAGGGCAAAACCAAATATCTGCTTTCATCTAAAAGAGACGGTCAACACCGACGTATTGGCCAGAACGTCACCATGGGCGGATATAATTTTTAAGTGGTCAAGGAATTCGTTTACCTTGGCTCACTGATGACCAGCGACAGCAACACCAGCGCTGAAATAAAACACAGAATCACTCTGGTCAACCGCTGTTTCTTTGGGCTCAAGAGGCAATTGAGAAGTAGAGCCCTCTCTCGGAAACCCCAGGTGACACTTTAAAAGACCTCAACCATCCCAGCCCTCCTTTACGGCGCAGAGGCGTGGACCTTAACAAAAGCGGATGAAGATGCCCTTGGTCGTTTCGAGAGGAAATTCTGCGCACTATCTACGGTCTCGTTTGTTCAAACGGTGTATGGAGGAGAAGATATAACGAAGAACTGTACGGGTTGTACAGCGACATCGGCCTGGTACGACGTCTACGGATAACGCGTCTAAGGTGGCTAGGCCATGAAGAGCGAATGGAAAATACAGCTCCGACCCGAAGAGTCTTCGAATCCACTCCGGAAGGAAGGCGCGGCAGAGGACGGCCGCATCAACGGTGGCGCACGCAAGTGGAATGGGACCAATTGGGGTGCGGCGCTGGAAACAGCTGGCCAACGACCGTGCCAGCTGTAGACGCTTGTTGGTTGAGGCCCAGGTTCACCACGGACTGTAGCACCACCTAAGTAATTTCGTAAGTGGTTGACTGGTAGTGAGGATTCGAATAGCAATAGTAGATACCACTTTCCATTTCAGCCAACACTTCCTTTATTGCTAACATCTCTATCTAAAAGACCCTGCAATGGTCCAGTAGTTTCAGGGCCTGGCTAAGGAATAATTCTTTACAAAATTCTCCGTAACCCACTCCGTCCTTGCAATTCCGTGGAATGGTGATTCCTTTACGAGCATGTGAGCCCGAGCGCCTAAGGTTCGGCAGGGTGGTTTCAGACCGTTATCGAACATAGCATAGAAGCCTTTGTGGAAAAGGACGGACTCCGCAGGTGGCGCCTTAAAATAAGAAAGCCTCTTAGGCTAAGGTAAAATGATCTCTTTACGGATGAAACTCATGTCCATCTTAATGGTTACGTAAATAAACAAAACTGATACTACTGGAGTGCAACGAATCCGAAAAGCAGGCATCGGAAATCCCTTCATTGGCCGCGATTTCTTTACGCTCATGAGGCAATTGACTTGTATAACACTCTAGCGGAAAGCCAAGATAATTTCGTATAAGACAATGATCATCCCGGTCCTACTTTAGTACGCAGAGGCCTGAACCTTTTCAAAAGCAGAACGCAGAACACTGCGTTCGATTCTTTATTCAGTTTGTGTTGATGAAGAATGATATAGAGATATAGATATAGGACTGTACCGCGACACTGGGCTTGTCAAGCGTCTACGAATTGAACACCTAAGATGGCTTGGTAATATGAAGCGAATGGAGACCACAGCTCCGGCTCGAACAATTTTCGACCTTATCCAAAACCCCGCAGCGGGGATGGCCGCATCTAAGGTGGCGCATGAAGGTGGTAAGGATCTCCACCCATTGTGAGTGCGGCATTGGAAAGAGGAAGCAGAAAACTATGCCAGCTAGAAAGGACTATACGGGCTTTTGAATAACGCTAACTCTAGATGCTATATGAGCACCCGCATGAGGCTCTTTTATAGAAAGATTTGTGTTTGAGCCACGCTCTACGTTCAAGGGGCTAACAACATGGTATTCCTTCTACTTTTTTTTTTTGTGTTTTATCCATCTGGCTGTCTTGCACATAAGGACGGTTGTCATTTCTACGTACGCTCATATACTTCCACATTTCACAATACTTTTGGTTGCAGTCTATTTCTCCTCGCTTAATTCAACCATTTCCAGGTATACCCTCAACATAACAATGAACGCCAACGCCCAGGTATAGATAAGAGGAAAATGATTCCCATAATAACGTCTCCTCTTCAAATCCTTTGAAATCCTGCATTCTTGCGGAACACTTGTCTTTCGGGCTTATACATATGTCCAATCCAATATCAGTTATCAGTTTGACTTCATGGCCCATTAGCAATTGTTCGTTTATTTGTGGTGAATGTCTGGCGTTCATTAGAAATCAAAATGAAAATTGAACAAGAAAAATAGAGAAACGAGGAAAATACGATGACAACGGAGAGACTATCCGTTCCGAATGGTTGCGGCTGGGCAGAATGCACTGTTGGGACCGTATTTCACCACTTAACTTATGGTATTGACGATGTCGTCGATCTTCAAAATCGAACGGACGGTCTCAGTGGTCAGAGAGATCGCGGAAATACTGACTAACGACGGCTGAACAACATTCTCTGCTAGAATATCCGTAATCGCTCCCTTACGCACGTTGATTCTCAACTCGGTAACCGTGGAAATCGGGTTCAAACCAGCGTTCTCGGCCAAAGTAGATGGAATGACTTCAAGAGCATCGGCAAATGCACGGAAACAATAGGCATCGACACCCTCAACCGTCTGAGAGTAGGCAGCCAATTGCAAGGCCATTTCGATCTCAGGAGCGCCTCCACCGCAGATCTGCGAACCAAACAGCGTACGACACACAGGGCATCGTGAAGCGAACGAGCGGCCTCCTCGAGCACGAGCTTGTTCGATCCGCGGCTAATGATCGAAATAGTGCGTCCGGGATTCTGGATTCCGGTAATCTTGACGAACTTGTTCATTCCACTGGATACTTCCTCGCACAAATCAGCATTCACCAGATTCTCGGCGACAAAGTGATCGAGCGAGGCAATAGGGCGACAGTTCAGTCTCTTGCAAGCAAACTCGATGTCCTCACGTTCGACGTTCTTGATCTTGTCGAGGGAATGCTGAGCCAAATCGGAGACTGCATCTCGTAGAATGGACTTTTGAACCATCCGGCTTTCTTGATCTGCTTGATGATGTTTAGAATGTAACTGCGTTCTTCCTTAAGCACACGGTTGTGATCATTATCGGTCTATAGGTCAGAGATGCAGAACTGGATAAGACCGATCTTGGCCTTCTCGATTCTCTTGGGTGCATTGATGCCAGACGAACGCATAGTGAACACCAAACCATCGACCAACTCGGTGTCTTCGATGGTTCCTCCCAAGCTCCTGATCACTTTGATGTTCTTCAAATCCACACCGTGTTCCTTATCGGGTTCGGTGACCTTAAGCACTGCATCAATAGCAATAGGAGTCAACAGACTACTCTGCTGCGAGACCACCTTCGAATTGTGGGACGTTGATGCGCTCTTGAGCAGCGTTTCGCGGTCGGTCAGTTCGATTGGTGTTAACATTTCATTCAGAATCTGAATGGCTTTGTTGGCGCAGTGTTGGAAAGAGTCCGAAATTGAAGTCGGGTGAATGCCTTTGTTCAAGAGCCTCTCACAGGCTTCGAGAAGAGCACCGGCAGTGACGACAACTAATGTGGTACCGTCTCCGGCTTCGACGTCTTGAGCGCGAGACAGTTCGACCAGCATTTTCGCAGCCGGATAAAGTACGTTCTGAATCAGTATTTATGGTATATCGTTTATCCGACCGTTTTTCAACTATCCCCCAAATATGATGCACAATAAAATGCGACTAAGATACAAACAAGATACACACAGCATCTGCAAGTGTGTAAATCTACGGTCAGGAGGATATAAACTTTATCCTGCATTAGAGCACAATTCGTTTAGTGCTTTTACCCGTATCTATTTCAATTAAGCAATTTAGCACATGACTTTAAGGAGGAAGCAACAACCGACATTAATGGGATTTGGAAACTTATTGCCGTTTCCAATCCGTTTGACATGGTTAGGTTGCGTGTTAACCCTTTCTGTTGTGTGTTGAGGAATTTAATAAACACTGAAAAAGTTGAATGGAACTTACTCGGAATTCGATTCCGTTTTTGGACTTTAGGTGGGATATGCCCATATGCATCTGGAAAAATAACGATGACGAATTTAGAAGAGAATATAAATCCTTATGTACACAGTAGTTTTTTTGTGAAACACCGGTTTTATGATGAATTCCGGACACAGTGTAGAACTTAAACAACCTTCACTGAAATAATGACATTAAACTTTTATAGAATCACGCCTTAACGAGTAATGTTCGTGCTAATCCCATAAGACTTTTTTATTCGTACAGCGAATTTAGTACGGATGCCTACCCAGCGATATTCAAGCAGGACGAAGAGAATGTTTTTGAACTTCACGAACCTGTTGCAACTAACTGAATACGTAGACTGGTTGCTGGAAACCGTTGTGTTTAGATGTTGTTTTGAATTGCAAGGCACCATTTTTTTTTTTTTTTTTTTGTTATCAAAATTGACGGTATGTCAGAAAAGTATGATTGTCACATCCTCCATGAAACTCATCTTGCCGCGGTGCGGAGTCTCAGTCCAGGTATTGGTTCTCAAAAAACTCTCCTCTCTAGAGGAAGCTAAGAACCAATTACTGACCCTTCCCCACCTCTCCGCTCCCATGTACCCATCACTGCCTCAACCCCTTACTCTAAGGTGGAACAGCATTCGCCGACGGATGCAAGGTTAAGAGGGCGCTTAGCTACTAGTATGCGAACTTCGGATACCGGGCGACCTCCGATTTCATTAAAGCCTTCCTGCAACGTCTTGAGCTCCGCTGTAGGTGACCGTACTTTTCCATACTGGACCGGTAACTTCCGGTGTGGCAACAATAAGCCATACAGGGCAACCTGCACCTGCAGGGAAACCCTGGAGACTTTACTTGAGGTGCACTTCCCTGTTCTACTCCCCAGTCGATGCTTTCTGACAATCAGACGAACGTCGTAAATAGCACCGACAGTAGACCGAATAGCCTCTCTGGTAGACTTTTTAGCCCCGATAAAGTTTAAAAGGCAATTAGCTTATTTGAACTCTATAAGGCCCCAGGTAAAGACGTTGTCTTGTGCCTGGGCACTATTTTATCACTTCTGATAGTTCTTTTTAGGTCTTGTTTCAACCTGGGCTACATCCCTAATGTCTGGGTAGAAGTCAACCTTGTCTTCATCTCCAAGATTGGAAAGCCAAATGAACAACCTAAGTCCTATCGCCCTATCAGCCTAACATCGTTCCTACAAAAAACAATCAGTATGCGCATCGCAAAGAACGATATACTGAGAATGCGCTACACCATCTAGTGGCGCGTGTTGAAGTGATCACACAAGGTGATCGCGATTTGCGCCTTCCTCGACAATGAGGGGACTTTTGACAATACTGGTTATAACTCGGTCACCACTGCACTATCCTGCAGGGGTGAATATCATCTGGCTAATCACTTGATCAGGGCGATGCTAAATAGCCGTATTATATTGACCACATCCGCAGAGGTCTGAGTGACAGTATCGGCGGCTAAGGGGTGTCCACAAGGAGAAGTCCTTTCACCCCTTCCCTGGTCGATAGTTATCGATGGCCTACAACGCAAGCTAACCACTTGTGGCTACGAGGTCATCGGATATGCTGATGACCTAGTAGTCATTGTTATGGACAAGTGCGAAACTGCATGCAGCTCGCGCTTCAGTTTATCTCTGACTGGTGTGGCAGAGAATGTTTATCGATTAAAGACAATCTTAGCCCCCGTTTACAAAGAGGAGAAGAGTGCAGCCCTGCTCCGTCTTTCTAAATGGCACAAACATAAGATTTTGAGAAAAAGCTAAGTATCTAGGTATTGACCTTGATCGCAGACTTAACTGCAACTCCAATGTTTTAAACAAAATATTCAAATTTCAAAATTCGCACAAAAACGTTCTCGTCTCTATCGAGCAGAGGCCAGATTTGCCTGGTGATTAGGCAGGTATGCCCTGTGTCCATCTCAGGTTCGTCTCAACCCTGGCGAGATAGTTTGAGTTTAATCATTGCAAGAGGTATTCTCTCACATGCCACGATTGATTATTGCGTCGTTCCTTGTCTGGCGAGTGTGTCGGCCCTTTCGTTGCCTAAGATTTCGCTGTGCCCTGGTACCCATAGGAGTAGTATGTTAAACTGTTCAGCCATCTCGTTAAAAGATAGGCTACAGTCGAGGCTTGTTTTTGAAGTGTACACATAGGACTCCAGCGATTTCAAGGCCACTTTACTGACCGTGACTGTCGGCTAACCGTAGTAGATATTACGTTCCACTTAAGCCAAGGCAGAGCCTCCTTTATTGCCAACAACTAAGCCTGAAAAACGCTGCAATAATCTGGTAGTTTTAAAGCTTGGCTCAGATTTAGTTGTTTGCAGAATACTCCACTACCCACCCCGTCTTTGGTTTTTGATTCGTCAGTATAGAAATCCACGCAGCTCCTGCGAGATTGCGTTTGGCGGGTCTAGTTTCGTCTGTCCGGGTATGTTATCTTGAATTTCTTCACAAAGACTGTGGTGGGCTCTATGTGGTCCGAGTTTTCTGCCATGGTTATCCTGCTGTTCAGGATGGAGGAGTGGCCAGTGATATAGCTCGTCTATTGGGAGATAGGTTTTGATCTTATTGCCGTATATGTGGCAATTTGCTTGCCAAGTATATCGAGTGTTGTGAGGTGAATTATCATGTTTAGCGCTGGTAGACCTTATGGCCAAGGTGATGTATATACATGCCAGCCTGTGTACCTTCTCGAACTGTTTATGGTATGTTGTTTCGTCCAGTGCAGTCGACGAGACTATCACTCCATACATTAGTATAGGTCTAACGACTGTTATGTAGAGTCATAGGTGAGCTTGGGCTTGAATCCCCATTTTTTCCCTAAGGCTTTCTTGCAAGTGCAGAGAACTATCGTTGCTTTTTTTGCTGTCTAGGTGGTGTTATTCTTCCAGGTTAGTTTCCTAGTACAATGCCAATGTATTTGGCACTGGGGGAGTAGCTTAACCTGGTGCCAAGTAAAATGATTGGGCAAGTTTCCGAAATTTTGTGCTTTCTGGTGAATAGCACAAGCTCCGTCTTCTGGGGATTTACCCTGAGCCCACTGCTTTGTGCGCATTTGCATAGTATGGAGGATGCCCTTTGCATACGGTCATTCAGTGTGGGTAGATATTTGCCCGAGGTGGTAATGGCAACGTAATCACCGTAGGCAATAACGTCAAAGCCTTCTTTCTCCAATTTGGTCAGTAGTTCATTTGCAATTACATTCCAGAGAATTGGGGGGAGGACCCCCCTAGTGGGGTGCCCTTGGTAACCGCTCTAGTAGTTGCATGGCTTCCCCATTTAAAGTGGATTTTGCGTGTTGAGAGCAACTCGCCGATCAACTCTGCGAGAGTCCCCTCCCTTTTTCAGATTTTCTAACCCTTCTATTATTGCTTCGAAGTGACGTTGTTGAAAGCGCCCTCTATGTCTAGGAAGGCTGATAAGGTATATTTTTTAAGATGGATTGACTTTGTAGGTAAGTAGTTTATTGTTTATCAACTTGAGTTTTTATCCAGCATATTCTAAAACTGTCTTTTATTTGGTTTGTCTTTTCTAAAATTACCACCACCAATTTTCTGTCATTACGAAAATCTTTTATGTCAATTAGTGCTATTTCAACATTATCACCATTCATATTCTTCACTACACTAACAACTGTCTGTCTGTCGTTAGGCATAATCCAATTTATGCTCGACATTAGCTCGTGGCAAGTAAATTAAAGTCAGACGCAATGGTGCCTTTTCACGCCCCACACCAATTTATTGCATCTCGAATACGACTGCATTTGTCCGCCTGGCATCCATTACATGCCCCCTACCAACCAACAGATGCCCGTGCAACCATTGCTATTAAGACCCAATAACGTTTCGACGAAAACCTCAACCACTGGAACTTCTCGCATATCACTGAATAAATTTATGCACGCGGTAGTCACCAGCTTTCAACATCCAATACAGGTGCATAATTATTACCAATTAAGCCGGTGATCGATGGATTACCAGGTAACAAGATAGACAGGTAAACAAACAAACGATCAGTTCGCAGATTGCGAGGAATGATGAATCGCTAATTATTGGTTGGTGGTCCACAGAATATTTGCCCTGGAATTTTATGAGCGCAACTGCATTCCTTAACAAGCTGTTATCTGTGTTTGCGGCGTTAGCGATCTTGTGAAATGTTTGTGTTTGTTGCAGTTTTCTTTAAATAACGAGAATGAATGATATATGTATAGCCGGAGGGCAGTTTCATCATATGCTAGCTAGCTTCCTTCACTCTTCAGGAAGGTCCTCTTTCGACTTAGTTCAGGAAAGTCAGCATGGAGAGTTCAGCTTTCAGTTGTGTAAGTTAAAACAAAGCATTTAACTGTGCCCGGGGTTGCGCTTCCAAAAATTATTTTGCGTTACTTAATTGACATTCCAAACTGAATCTAGACTACAACCTCTATTTGCTGATGATGCACCTCGTGGAAGACATCAGCTTTCATGCGTTGCAGTACTATAGTCAAATACGCATCCATGGCTGGCTATAGCCGTTAGGCCGACTATAGTCGCCTGGCTGGCTATAGCCGTTAGGCCGACTATAGTCGCCTGGCTGGCTATAGCCGTTAGGCCGACTATAGTCGCCTGGCTGGCTATAGCCGTTAGGCCGACTATAGTCGCCTGGCTGGCTATAGCCGTTAGGCCGACTATAGTCGCCTGGCTGGCTATAGCCGTTAGGCCAGCTATAGGCCGTGCATCAGTAGAAGACGATCCGCGTGATGGAGCTTCCGTCATCTCTCATACTGTGTTTCTATCAACCAGACAGTGACTGAACAATTCTGTGTTGGCGTTTTACAGTGGCTGCGAGCACGTGTTTTCCGTTATGGCCCGAATTCGCCAGCAGGGCTAGACCTTACCCACGTCAATATGCGGTCTCATTCATCGTTGATTGCATGTACAAGAGTTTTGGGAGAAAAAAAAAATATTCTAACGTTGCTGCATCACCTTATACCACCGATATTGCTTTCTACGACATTTTTCAGTCCCTAAGATGAAGTCCCACCTCAAGGGAATTCGTCATGGCAGTGAAAGTCAAAGAGGCTGTAACCATGATTCTGAACGAGTTAACTTCGTAGGATTATCAAGGATGCTTTAAGTGGTGGGAGCAACGGTGGAATCGTTGCGTACACTTTGAGGGCGGCTATTGTGAAGGTCGATAATAACATTCTGCGGCAAATTTAGTTGTTCCTTGCTTAAAGAACTTAATTGCAACATTTCGTATTTCAAGCGCTCCTGGTTGAATATAACATTTCCTTTTGCGTTTTAGGTCAAGATATCCACAAATCAGGTTGTAATAAGATTAGTCCTAGATTCACAGAGTTCATATGATATATTTGGACGATTAAGCCCGCGATAAACTGACCTTCGGAAAGCCCATGAGAATAAGGTAGAATTGACTTATGTGAACGGATTTCGTCCCTAATGCTTTATCGCAAGTCGCAGATAGTTTATAAGAGGGTGTTTAGGTGTAGAGACATAGAGGAGGAGAAGGTAGCGAAGCGTATAATTTAAATGACTTGTGGGCTTGAAGTACTACATACATATACATATGTCAGAACTCAGAAGGTAGGCCTCAGGGTAAAATGATCAGCGCTTGTAGCGACCTTTGTATTGCATGTAAGTTGTTGGAAATGTGAATAAAAGCGTTGATGACAGAACATTTTTTTTTAAAGGTTGATACACGTTAAAGACATGAAGAGCCCAAATCAGATGGAAACAGTGTTGTCAAGCTAAGGGCGAGCTTGTAAAATGTGGGCAGTCTAGTTAAAATGTTTCCTGACACACAAGACGATCACGGAAAAATATTCGGCGTCTTTTGCAAGCTTATTTATTGTAGATTGTTGGTTGTGGCGAAGATCTGGACGTACATACTTTCCTTCGGGCGAAGTCTAGCGACATGTTGATACACGGCAGATATTTTTAACTCCGAGTGGAAGTTATGTATTGTAATGGGGCCGATTTTGCGAATTCCAAATGTTGGCATATCTCCACGTTTCAATGTCACCAGAATGTAAATCCAACGTTTTTATAGAGATGTCAGTGGGTATGTACGTATGTGCGTATGTGCCCATGTGCGCACGTGCGTACATATATGCATTTGGAACTTTTGGTTTGGCTTATCTCGGGAACAAAAATGGTATTGACATGGGACTGATTTCTTAGAACTGATTAAGCTGATTAAAAACAGCAAACTAGTTCTTAATATGCATCTTCTAAACCATTGAAAACCGCATACTGTTAGGAGTTAGAAAACCTTTACATGAAAAATTTGATTATTACAAACTTGTTGCATAGTTCCAGGTAAGACTGTGATTGAACTAAAACAAGCCAAATCTGTATTTTGTATGGGAAATTCAGAAGCTTATACATATACTTGAAACTAGGTGAGTCAGGCCTAAACTGTATACATATGTACATATGTATACGTATCCAAATTTTCAGGACAAAGCCTATTTTAACATATTCGAATTTCATCAAAATCGGTGAGTAGGTCATTTTTCCAAATCATTACCAAAATGTTAATTCACCATTTTTAGTTGATAAATTGTATTGATCGATCTCTGTTACTGCTCAATTCAAGTTGACACACAGCCTCCGCGCGCTGCACTCAGATATAAGCGCACTCCAAGAAGTGCGATGAGATAGACCAGGCAAAAAGACGAATGAAAAATTGCAACATCTACTACGGGCACTGCTACAAGGAGAACAAATAGCGCTTATTCGGGTGTGGATTCGTTATTCGAGGAAGACTTCGACAAAAAGTCTTAAGCTTCCGAGATGTAAGCGACCGCCTCATAACAATCCGCATCAAAGCTAAATTTGGAAACATTAGCTTAATATGGGCTCACGCCCCAACGGAAGAAAAGGACGATCGACTCAAGGAAGAATTCTACGATCTCCTAGACAGAACATATGCCCAATGCCCCAGCTACGACACAAAAATAGTTCTAACAGATTTCAATGCCAAACTGGGCAAAGAGGACATATTTGAGTCGATCATAGGAAAGCATAGCCTCCATAACACCACATCCGACAACGGACTTAGGCTAATCGATTTCCTAACGGGGCGTAACCCCCTTGTAGCAAGCACGCGATTCCCCCATTTCAACATCCACAAAGGTACCTGGCGGTCTTTTGATCAATCGACCACTAACCAGATTGATCACATTCCTCCAGTATTCTCGACGTAGGAACCTACCGACGGGCCAACATCGACTCGGACCACTACCTCGTTGTAGCCAAGGTACGCATGAGGATATCAAAAATGCTTTGGAAGGACCACTTCTACAGACTGTATAACGGTGGGCGGGCTGTCTGCTGAGCTTCTTAAGGCGGCTGGAGATGAGCTGGCAAGGAGCATGCACCATCTCATTTGCAAGTTATGGTCGGAGGAAAGCATGCCCGACCAATGGAATCTCAGCATCGTTTGCCCGGTCCATAAGAAAGGAGACCCCTATAACTGCGCCAACTATACGGGAATAAGTATCCTTAACATCGCGTATAAGATCTTCTCTGCCGTATTGCGTGAAAGCCTGAAACCGTTTGCGGATAACCTTATCGGCCTTTATCAGTGTGGTTTAAGGCCAGGTAAATCCACAATAGACCAAATATTTACGCTACGGCAGATCTTGGAGAAGAATATCAGGAATATCAAATCGACACTCACCACCTTTTCGTCGATTTCAAAGCTGCATATGACAGCGTGTATAGAGATGAGCTATACAAAGCAATGTCTAGTTTTAACATCCCTGTCAAACTCGTCCGCCTGTGCAGGATGACAATGGTGAATTCTCGCTGCTCCATTAAGATCGGTAATGAGCAAACCGAGACCTTTGATGTCAAAAAAGGATTTAGGCAAGGTGACGCGCTGTCATGCAACTTTTTCAACATCTTGCTTGAAAAGACCATGCAAGAGTCACTGGCCAACACAAGAAGTACGATTTATTTCAACTCTACGCAATTGCTTGCGTACGCCGACGACATTGACGTGAATGGACGGACACAGCGAGACGTCAATGAGGCCTTTGTAAGCATTGACGTAGAAGCGGCTAAGATGGGTCTCAAGGTTAATGAGGGTAAAACCAAACATCTAGCTTTCATTCAAAAGAGATGGGCAACACCGACGTATTGGCCAGAACGTCACCATGGTCGGATATAACTTTGAAGTAGTCAAGGAATTCGTCTACCTTGGCTCACTGATGACCAGCGACAACAACACCAGCGCTGAGATAAAACGCAGAATCACTCTTGCCCACCGCTGTTTCTTTGGGCTCAAGAGGCAATTGAGAAGTAGAGCCCTCTCTCGGAAACCCCAGGTGACACTTTAAAAGACCTCAACCATCCCAGTCCTCCTTTATGGCGCAGAGGCTTGGAACTTAACAAAAGCGGATGAAGATGCCCTTGCTCGTTTCGAGAGGAAAATTCCGCGTACTACTTACGCTCCCGTTTGTTCAAACGGTGTATGGAGGAGAAGATATAACGACGAACTGTACGGGTTGTACAGCGATATCAGCCTGGTATAACGTCTACTGATACAGCGTCTAAGGTTGCTAGGCCATGTAGAGCGCATGGAAAATACAGCCCCGACCCGAAGAGTCTTCGAATCGACCCCGGAAGGAAGGCGCGGCAGAGGACGGCCGCATCAACGGTGGCGCACGCAGGTGGAAGGGGGCCTTAACCAACTAGGCATGCGGCGCTGGAAACAGCTGGCCAAAGACCGTGCCAGCTGGAGACGCTTGTTGGTTAAGGCCCAGGTTCACCACCGACTGCAGCGCTACCTAAGAAGAAGAAGAAATGGTATTGATGAATTATGGTTTCTTGCTAACTTGAAGAAAATTTCACTATTCATAAAAAATTGTAGTAATTGTAGAAGCAAGTGTTTATATGTAGGCCATTGGTGTTCGGGTTGAGCTTCACTAAACCTTTCCGTAGGTATGTGTAAAGAACTTAATTACATATTTGAAAACAGTATTTCAAAGTTCATCGACGTAAACATAAGACTTACAAAAATTACAAAAAAAAATGTTCATTTTTCCTACTGGGAAGTTAGTCGTGAGGGCCATGCGGGTCGCACCTAGCCCATATTTTTAATTTGTATAATTACACAATGTCTGTCTTCACGTCTCAAGGCCTTCCATTTATTATATGTAATATATGTATGTATGTATGTTGGCGTTACAGTCCATGAAGAACCTGAGCCGAGCTTCTCTAAATCACCCATGTTGTGTGTGATTTCATTTTCCCATAGGTGAGAGGGACCTACAGTTTATTGCCGGTTCCGAACGGCGAATTTCGAGAAGCTTTTCATGAAAATTTTACTACAGGGGGTTTTGTCAGAACCCCGCTAAGGAGAAACACCATGAAAAACACGTTCGATGACATGGCTGTGTCGGGATTCGGTCCCGTGTCATCGGCATCAGAGGCCAACACACTACCCACTGCGCCACGGTGCTCTCATTATATGTATGTACATACATATGTACTAATGTATGTATGTACATGCCCTTACATACATTCATACAAACTCCGCATACCTTCTTGAAACGTGTGTTCTTCACTACATTCCTGTAGAATAGCCATCGATTGTAATGGCAATGTCAGTGCACACCCGCTTTTTATCCAACCATCGATCTTCCGATCTCAAATCGTATGATGCAATCCAGACTGTCTGTGAGGATAGCAGCACAAATCCCCAGTTGATTCCTAATATTGTAGTATTCAACAAAAAACTTGTCCCGCATTCTTTCAAGCTCATTTCAAATTTGAAATCTTCAAACTCAATGTACGTGTATTACCTCGGTTTTACACTGTTTCCCCTTTCACATGGAATATACATATGTATAACCAGCAAAAAAGCGAGAGAATTTTAAGAAAAACGGCAGACTGAGTACATAATCCACAGCATCTGCGCTGGAGCACGTGACGTCACTGTTACTGTGTTTATATTCCGGCAAACTTAATCTATGCGAGAATAACAGAGAAAGCATTGTCACACTCATACATACTTACATATGTATTTCCTTCATCCTTGCGAACAAATTTTGTGAAAATGGAATTTGTGAATTCAGTTTTCTGAGATAAAGGACGAAGCGGTGTTAGTTATCGAACATACGTTTTGCATCAAGTGGGCGGCTAGACAGCGCGGCGAAGAGCAAAAGGATTCAATGACGACAACGAATACTCTCGTTTGTACCCGCGTGTAGGCGCGTTCTCTCTTATGCGTCCTTTTATATCCTTATCAAAGCAGTTTATATCGTTCGTGGTGAAGGCTGAACTTGTTTTCTACCTGGGTCTCGCGTATTTAAAATTTTAATAACTTGATTTGAATTGAGACAATCCTGCCCGGTTTTTTGGAGCTGATTCGGAGTGTGTTTTTTGTGCAAGTGTGCAATTATCCCTGAAGTCTATTTATTGTGCATGCAAATGTGAAGTGTCTTAACGTGCTAAAAGTTATTCTTAGGACACTGAAGGCGTGTGAACCAATTTTTTTAGGTTTGTTAAATGATTACAAATACATACGCTTACAGATGCTGGAAATGACAATCGTTTTCTATAATTTTCCGACGAGAGGGGATAGGTTGAAAAATCATTTAGCATAGCGTAAAGGTCATTGGGCACATGGTTCGAAGGACATTGCTGTCGAGTGCAGTTTTTTTGTTACTTTACAGGCAGTATAAGTAGATGTACCCATATACATATATATTATATGCATATTCAAGTTTGTAATGAAATGTCATGTGTTAAATGCCGAATGGGTTGGACTTTTTTCCCCCTTTTTCTCTTGACCTTCCGAAATTCAGATGCGAAAGCATAAAGGGACTTTGCCAAAGATGTGAGAGAGGAGTAGTCAGAGGGATGGTTATAGTATACAGCCGGATAGAATAAAATGACGTCTCGGGATCTCATTGAAAAAATCTTTTGAAGGTTGTTGCAATTTATCCTTATTTTGCGTACGCTATGCATAGTAATGGAAAAAAATATAACAAAAAAGCAAAATGATAACAAGGGGCCTTAGGTTAAGTTGGAATAGTGATAGCCGAAAAGTAAATGCGCTGGTAGCTACACATACGAAGACATTTGCAAACACATAACAAATAGTAGGTACCGTGTGTCTATGGCTTTTTGAGACGTAATTCTAATTTTCTCACGTTATGAAATCTGGCGTGTTTCCACATACTTAACTGAAATGTGAATCGTCTATTATGTACATATGTACGTATGTATATATGTATGTATGTATGTGTATGAATTGAATGATTTATTTCCATAATATTGGGAATGAAAAGGATAATGAAATGGGATATTTTCGACTTAAAAAAAAAAAGCTAAACTTCTCTTTCTCCTTAAATGCCAAAGAAATTATGGATATTAATTAAACTGCTTCAGATAATTAACATAGTATATGTACACATAGCTAATATCCTTTCCTACCTATGACTATCTGCATAAATATCATATCGGCGTTCATTCACTGATCAACGAGAACTTGTGACTAAAACCAAAAAACATCAATCACTGGACTAGTAGACTTCGAATAACTCAGCCTATCATATATGTACATATGTACATCCATACATATGTATGTATGTGTCTGTGATGGTATTTGTGTCCTTACTTACTTACTTAACGGGCGCTACAATTCGAGGCGAACCTGGGCCTCAACCAACAAGCCTCCCCACCTAGTACGATCATTCGCTAGTCTTTTCCAATGTCGCACGCCCAGTTGGTTGAGGTCCCTTTCCACCTGTGCGCGCCACGACCAAGGATTCCCTCATCCGCTTTAAATAAAGTCCATGTTTCTGCGCCGTATAACAAGACCGGGATAATTAAGGTCTTATATAAGGTCAACTTGGTCTCACGAGATAGGGCTCTACTTCTCAGTTGCCTCTTGAGCCCAAAGAAGCAGCGGTTGGCAAGAGTAACTCTGCGCTTGATTTCGAAACTGGTGTCGTTGTTCCAAGTCACTGCGGAGCCGAGGTATATGAAGTCCTTAACTACCTTAAACTTATATCTGCCAATATGCACGTTCTGACCAAGACGTCGGTGGTAAATTTCCTTTTTCAATGACAGCAGATACATATCTAGTCTTGCCCTCAATAACTGCCAACCCAATTTTTGCCGCCTCCATCTCAATACTCGCAAACGCCGCATTGACATCTCGCTGTGATCTACCTATTATGTCAATGTCGTCGGGGTATGCAAGGAGTTGCGAGGATTTTAAATAGATTGTGCCTCTTGTATTGGCCTGTGATTTTTGCACAATCATTTCTAATATGATGTTAAAAAAAATCATACGACAGCGCATCGCCCTGTCTAAATCCTTTTTTGACTTCGAAGCATCGGTCAGTTCTGCACCGATTCGGATGGAGCAGCGAGCGTTTTCAGAGTCATCCTGCAAAGTCTGACGAGCTTAGCAGGAATGTCAAAAGTAAACATGGTGTTATATAGCTCGTCCCTAATTACGCTGCTGTAGTATGCGGCCTTGAAGGCGACGAATAGATTGTGGGTGTCGACTTGAAATCCATTGCTTTTCTCCAAGATCTGCCGTAGTATGAAGATTTGGTCGATGGTGGACTTCCCTGGCCTGAAGCCATACTCATAAGGCCCTATCAGCTTATTTACGAACAGCTTCAGGCATTTACACAAAACGGCAGCGAAGATCTTGTATACGACATTAAGGAGACTTATTCCTCTGTAGTTGGCGTAGTCAAAGGGATCTCCTCTTTTGTGGATCGGGCAAACAATGCTGAGACTCCATTTCTTGGGCATGCCTTAATCTGACCATATCTTACAGATGAGCCGGTGCATACTCCTAACCAGATCCCCCTCAGCTGCTTTGAAGACCTCAGCAGGCAATGCATCTGCGCCAGCAGCTTTATTCGACTTGAGTTTCGACATAGCAATCTCAACTTCTTCGAGGTCAGGGGGACGGAATTCTCTGCGATCTTCTTCATTGAGAAATGGGTCATTCTGCCTGACGGCGGTATGTTGGCTGCCATCGCCGTTATACAGTCTGCAGAAGTGGTTTTTCCAAATTCTCAGTATCGACTGCGATTCTACTACTAGGTGTCCCTTCTCATCTTTACAGGCCTCCGTTCGGGCTTTATAGCCTTGAGACATTCGTTTTGTCTGTTGATTAAATCTTCGAACGTCGTGCCTGCAGTAGCATCTCTCTAAGTTTTCAATCGCGCGCTTCTCGTGCTCCTTCTTTTTTTTTTTTGAGAGCTCGTAGAGCTCACAAGCCGCTCTTGTTTGTTTTGTGTAGTCAGGCTTTGTAAGCCTCCTGCTTTTCTGCATGTATCCTTCTACACTCGTCATCGAACCAGGTGTTTCGCCGTGGTGGAGCTTTAAGGTTCAACACTTCCGTTGCTGTGCTCTTCAGTGCTTGTTTGCACTGGCTCCATTGCTGCTCTACTGACTGAGTGGAGGATTGAGGCGTATCGAAGAGCTTGAGGGAGACGCGGTTGGCAAAGGTACTGGCGATCTCCGGCGGTAATAGTTTTCCGACGTCATAGCTTGGTGTTCTAACTCTACTCCGCAGTGTTCGTATTATCCTTTAAAGTATCTTGGCTACTACGAGATAGTGGTTTGAGTCGATGTTCGCTCCTCGGAAAGTACGAACATCAAGAATAGTGGCGGAGTGTCTGACGTCGATCGCGATGTGATCAATCTGGTTCGTGGTCGATTGATCAAAAGACCGCCAGGTGCCTATGTGTATATCGAGGTACGGAAAGCGTGTGCTAGCTAAAAAAAGATGTCTCCCCGTGGCGAAGTCGATCAGCCTGTGTCCGTTATCGGATGTGGTGTCGTGTAGGCTGTGTTTGCCGATGACTCGTTCAAAGATGCATTCTTTACCCAGCTTAGCGTTAAAATCTAGGAGATCATAGAAATCATCTTTGATGGAGTCATCCTTGTCTCCCGTGGGGGCATGGACCTTGGCGTTATAAGGCGTTCACTCACATCCTGGAAGCTAAGGACTTTATGCCTTAGTCCACCTCTAACAACAAATCCGCATCGAAATAGTCTCTTTCCTCTCTCCCTATAGCAGTCACCGTAGTAGATGTCGCAGTTTTTTATCCGCTTTTTTCCCGGCCCATTCCATCGCAATTCCTGGATGGCGGTTATGTCCGCTTTATAGCGGTCCAGGGCGTCCGCAAGTTGTTCGGCCGCACGTGGTCTTTTTAGCGACACAACATTCCAGTCCTTGTTTATTTTATGTTTTCTAAAAGGGTCGTCAGCATAGATCTGTTTCATTTGATTATCCGAGACTGTTTTTTGTTTCTGAGCAATATGTGGTTTTACGGTTATGGTTTGCTAGACCGTAGCCCAACCGACACTAATCCTGTTTGGTGGCGCAGGATACTCGCCATTCGGCCTCTTCCGTCAGTAACTTCCCTTGTAAGGAAAGTTCCAGATGGTACCACGAGGGGGTCGAAGTAGGACTTGACTAGCAGAGCTGCAAGGTGTTCGGCTGCAGATGCTCTTACTCGCTTTTTGCCGGGCCAGCATCCGTCGCCAGAGGCCTTTGCTACGAGGCCTTTACTAGTCCTTTACCATCCATACAGTAATAACACTTACAGTTTATTAGAATAGCGTTCAAACTAAATATTTGTCAAATTTGACGAGTTATTAGATAACTGAAGTGTTCCACCGTTCATTCGGTTGATTACAACTGTTCCTATGCTATCAAACATAATGGACTATTTGACAACCGTTTAGTCAAGTGACTAAAACTTCCAAGTTCATCAGCGGGACATCGAGGTCCACGAAGAAGATAGAAAAAAGTTGAATAACGCGTTTGTATAGAGAGGCGCCGAGAATGCATACGAGATGTGGCAATTAAGGTTTATTATCGACCTTCACAGTAGTCCCCGTCTAACTTTACACAACGATTCCAAAGTTGCTTCCACGATTCGAAGCATTCTCGATTATCTGAAGTATACTCGTTCAAAACTATGGTTGCCGCCACTTTAACCTTCTCTACACCGCCATGATGAGTCCCCATGCGAGGTGACTTCATTTTGGAGAATATAGAGTGGATATGGCAACGTTGAGCTACTTTCTTCGCTCAAAAAAATCTTGCACAATCAACGAGGAATGGGACGACGCATTGTCGTGGTGCAAAATCTAGACCTTCTTGAAAAGTTCGGGTCGCACACAGGAAACACGTGCTCGCATTCTCTTCAGGACACCACCATAGAACCTCCCAGTCACTGTATGGTCTTCTTCTTTGATGGCGTTACAGCCCATGAAGGATCAGAGCCAAGCTTCTCTCAATCACCCATTTGTGTGTAATTTATTTTTAGCACAGGTGGAAGGGACCTACAGTATAATGCCGATTCCGAACGGCGTAAGTCCAAAAGCTTTTTCATGGTAAGTATAACTACGGAGGGTTTTGCCAGTACTCTGCCAAGGAGGGACACCGAGAAATAAACATTCAATGGCGTTGGTGTTATCGGAATCCAAATTCGCTAGTCGTGCGTGAGAGTCCAACACACTAACCACTGCGCCACAGCGCCCTCCACTGTATGGTCAGATATCCAAAAAAACGATCTTCAGTCGCGACTTTGACATCTTCGGTTTCATCTGTGTTCCCCAACTTTTCCCACACCGTGTTTTTGACATACACTCTACACCACCTGCAATTTTCGGGAGATTTCCGAGGGTCATTCACCATATTTCACTTAGAAGTGAATGACAACACATTGCTTGTAATGTGGGTCACTCATTTTTACGGCGCCACTAAAACAGTTGTTCGCTTTCGAAAAATACACACAGCGACCTGTCGATTTCAGCCTTGGATAAGAACTCAAAGAAAGGTCACCCCTTTCAGTGTTACCAGTTCCCGAGTTATGACTAAATTCCCAGACCTCAATTTCCACACCTCTTATGAGTTACCGCACTGAATGCACCACCATTGCTCATAACGGTCAGAGTGGTCAGACGTAGGTGTAAAATTTGAAAGCCCAACCAATACAAAGACCCTTGTTATACCGCTATGTTCCCAGGTAATTAGACTACTAAGAGTCCATTGTGTCCATTTTTAAAAGCTAACCCGAGGGGAACCTGTTAGTTGCCCGCTGAGCTGAACCATCCACATTCAATTAAGAACCTTAGCAGTTTGTTCAGCTTAATGTCTCTTGCCTCCTCTAAACCCGAAAAGAAATAGTTCCCGAGGTACGTACATCTTTTTCGGCCCAGTGCAGGGCATTCACACAGTAGGTGACGAATGGATTCTATTTTCTCTTCGTCCCTACAGCTTCTGCAAAAATCATTGTAGGGCTGGCCTAGTCTAGCTGCATGATATGATATCATGCAGTGCCCAGTGAGGGCACCGACTGCCAGTCGTATATTCTCTCTACCAAGATTTAGCAGACTTTCCGTCCTTTTTTTGTCATAGACAGGCCATGTTAGCCTTGCCGTAGCGCATGTATCTAATTGACACCATCGCTTGTTGGCCTTTCATAGTAGTTCGACCCCTATTTCTCTGAATAGTGTGCTGAGTGGCGTTCTAGCCTCAGTTGTGATCTGCGAAGTATCTGAGCCTGATCCCAGTCTGGCTAGTTCGTCCGCCTTCTCATTTCCGGAACTATATTTACATGCCCTGGTACCCAGCAGATGGTTACCTCATTGACATCCGATATTTCTTCTAGTTTCTCTTTACAGAGTTCTACGAGCTTGGATCTTATCCATGTTGCTTGCAGAGCCTTAATGGCTGCCTGACTGTCAACATAGATTTTGATTCTCTTACCTGAGAAATTCTACCTAAGAATCAGATCCGCGCCTTTTTTGAATGCGAAGATCTCAGCCTGGAAGACGCTACAGCCATCATCAAGTCTGTAGGAGTGACACGCTTGCTGAGATTCGAAGTAGAATCCGGCTCCTCTACCGGTATCCGTTTTGGATCCGTCGGTATAGATTGCCAGTTCCTGTTTCCGTGTTTATCATACCACTGGCCCATTCCTCCCTAGAGGGAATTCTAATAGAGAATCTCCTCTCACAGCAAGAAAGTGGGGTGGTATAGTCCGTTTCGGTTGCGGACCTCAGGATAGCCCATCGATCCAGGATTGATGCGTGGCCATAAGGACATCTTTTCCAAAGACTGGATTCTTGCATCCTTAGCGCAGCCCTGGCTGCAATGCTTTCACAATACCTGTCTAGTGGTGGAAGGTTCAGCATTGCTTCAAGGGCCGCCATTGGTGTGGATTTCATAGATCCGGTCACCGCCAGACAGCCAGCCCTCTGAATCCTTGTAACACTTTGAAGGTTGTATTTCTTCTCAAGTGCCTTCCACCAGACAAGTGATCCATAGGCTAAAATAGGTCTTACCACCGCGGTGTATAGCCAGTATACCACCTTTGGTTTAAAGCCCAATGTCCTTCCGAAAGCTACCCTGCACGAATATAGTGCCACGTAAGCTTTCTTGGCTCTTTCATTTATGTTTTCCTTCCAGCTAAGCTTGGAATTATTGATGGGAAAGGAAGTGCAAATCAGATCTAACCATGTTCCATCGCCCATTTTCAAATCTATGCCGAACTCATTGTGAATGTTTCCTCAATCTAAGTCGTTAATTGAGTCCATACTACTGCAAACTACTTGAAAATGGAATACCTCATAAGTTATATTGTCCGGTAGTCTTTTGTATAACGCTCATTCACTTTACTTCCCTGGCGCGATATACAATATTCTTATTATTTAGTACAGATGACAAAAGCATTCGCATGTCTGACCGCATGTTCTGAATATACATAGTACATAGCTTTCAATTAAGAGAATCTTCGGAACAGTTGCTTAATTCAGATTGAATCGTGTGAGATCTTTGAAGAATCTTCTGCTAGATAGAATCTAAAAATGAGATAATTATGTGTTTCTTATAGTTGCTTATGCCCTGTATCAGATTACATCTTTGTTTATTCATTCCAATACTTTTCTACACAGTGAAATCAATCTCCTACATACCGGTAATACATATGTATGTACATATGTACATGTGTACATGTATGCAAGCATCGACTGAAGCCTAATCAATTCATAGTCCAACCATAAAGAATAATCTATTCACTTAAGGGTGTTTAAAGCAATTGAGGTACTTAAGACTACTCCAACTGAACTAACTGCATAAACTATGGCTTCTTTACACTTTCATACACGCACTAGTCTGTAACGGTTGTCATGCTTATCCCTACTTAACAGACTGACGAACACCACACTGTCCTTGAAAGCAATTCTCTTGTATTCTACTGTCGAAATGTTTCTTTGGACTTGACTCTATTTGAACCAGATATTTAGATAGACAGACACATCTATTGTATCTACCAACGCTCGAAATATCCGACAATTGTTTAATCACACTCGCATGATCCCCCGTTTACCCAAAGGGGATGCTTTCGTACATTTTTTTTCTTTTATTTCACTCTGCAAATTGAATGTAGGCAGTGAGATGAAATGAAAACGAGAATGAGTTACCAGCCTTGCATCCATCCCTGATTCACTTATGAAAGCGCGTGCAACTAATTTTCAAATAAAACAATACCTATACAAGCATATCTACGCGCTTCGTCTGTCAAATAGGTCTAACAGGTCTCTAATTGAATGTATCCTCCTTTGATTAGGCGTTTAGAATGCACAACCAAATTATCCGCAATAATATCATGTCATCCATGATCATAACGTAGCAGTGGAGGATTTCAATCCTCATCACTCTGACAGCGGCTGAACAACTTTAGGACCATTCACAAGCTATTATGATTTATACATGTATGTATGTACGTATGTATGTTGCGTCTATAGAATAAGAGCAAAACCCGAAGAAAGTCAAAGAAAAGATACATTTTTCTAGGAGTACACGTGTGCTCATACCAGCGCTTGTATCTGAAAGCAACAAATTCACTGTTTGCATTTTTCTCTGTGATAGATAAAAGATAAAAACAAACTTGTTTTTAACTCTTCAATTACAATACGAATCTCGGATTGAATAATTGCGGCGACTGAGGAAGGCGTACAATGAACCTGTTCAATAGTTAGGTAAAGCACGGCTTTGGTTTCTGATGCAGCATAAAAGGTGACTATGCTATGTATATTGATTTCCACTCGAACAGGTACTCGTGTGTGCCACTTTGACTGATATTGTTGCACGAAAAGGAGGGAGGCAGATAAACCAAGTTTGATTGATTGAATCAGGTTTTCACATTAAAAGATGCTGATGTAGGAGGCTGACGTTCTGAGTTATTTTGGCATCGGTGAATAAAAGCAAAATCCCCCAACGACAAATCGTTGACATCTCTTTTAAGATAAGGAAACGAAAACAGGTAATGCGAAAACAATTTTTTTTATTTTTGGAATATGGTTTTTTCGGGATTCACAACCATTCCATATATGGCTATCTAAACCTAACTGGCTAAAGATAAGTTTTAAAATTTTCAAAAAAATACTTCCGCTAACATTATTGATGAAAAAAAATAAAGCCAGAAGCCGGTGAGAAATACATTCAGGAACATAACCTGAGTGCATCACCTTAAGTGGCCCTTACACGATCAATCAGTTGACATCATGCATCGTGCCTGTGTGGATTGACTCTATCCCTTACACAGCTCAATCGAGTAAAGCAAATTTCTAGTGAAATTTAGTGAATTTCGGTCGTGTACGACGTGCGATGAGTGATTCGGACAACTGTATCCCACCAAAAACATTTTGTAAAAAACTAGCCAAGTCTCGATGGAGCTGCTTGTTTATCTCTAAAAAATAATGAAATCTAGACAAAGTCGTGCCAAGTCTAAGGTTCCTTACTGCGATTTCTTTATTATTATAGTTAATGTTGTGTGACTTGGCCGTTGAAGGGTACACAAGGGTACAAAACCAGTTGCTCCATGACACCATTGCACCAATCTGTCGCCAGAACGCCCATTGACGATCTCGACGATCCGTCTGTACTGGAAATAATCTTTTATACTGTTTGTTTCAGGCTCGCCTATACATAAGTATTATTGAAATACGCAGCTTTATCAAACCTACAATTGACTGGTTATTGAATCAACGTTTTCCAAGTGGCAATTTTCCATCGTCAACGGCCAAGTCACACAACATTCTTCTCCTTCTTAGTGGGCGCTACAGTTCGGGGTGAACCTGGGCCTCAACCAACATGCCCCTCCATCTAGCACGATCTTTTGCTAGCCTTTTCCATTGCCGCACACCCAGTTGGCTGAGGTCCCCTTCCACCTGTGTGCGCCATCTGAAGTGCGGCCGTCCTCTGCTTCTTCGTCCCTCGGGGTGGGATTCAAATACTCTCCGGGCTGGACCTGTGGTGTCCCTTCGCTCTACATGGCCCAGCCATCTTAGGCGTTGAATCCGTAGACGCCTGACTAGGCTCATGTCGCTGTACAGCCCGTAAAGTTCGTGGTTGAATCTTCTCCTCCATGCCCCGTTTGCGTTTATAGGTCCAAAAATCACGCGCAAAGTGTTTCTCTCGAACCGACCAAGGGCCTCCTCGTTTACCGCCAAACCAATTTTCGCCGCCTCCATCTCGCTGTGATCTACCTATTATGTCAATGTCGTCGGCGTATGCAAGGAGTTGCGAGGATTTGAAACAGATTGTGCCTCTTGTATTGGCCAGTGATTTTTGCACAATCATTTCCAATATGATGTTGAAGAAACGACACAACAGCGCATCGCCCTGCCTAAATCCTTTTTTGGTAAGGTGTTCACCGATTCGGATGGAGCCGCTGGCATTCTCCAAAGTCATCCTGCATAGTCCTACGAGTTTAGCAGGAATGTCAAAGGTAGACATAGCGTTGTATAGCTCGTCTCTAATTACGCTGTCGTATGCGACTTTGAAGTCGACAAATAGGTGGTGAGTGTCGACTTGAAACTCATTGGTTTTTTCCAGGATCTGCTGTAGTGTGAAGAGTTGGTCGATGGTGGACTTCCCTGGCCTGAATCCGCACTGATAAGGACCTATCAGCTTATTTACAAAAGGCTTCATGCGTTCACACAAAACGGCAGAAAAGATTTTGTAGGCGATGTTAAGGAGACTTATTGCTCTATAGTTGGCGCAATCAGAGGGGTCTCCTTTCTTGTGGATCGGGCATACGATGCTGACACTCCATTCCTCGGGCATGCTTTCCTCTAACCATATCTTATGGATGAGCTGGTGCATGCTCCCAACCAGGTCATCCCCAGCTGCCTTGAAGAGTTCAACAGACAGTCCGTCTGCGCCAGCAGCTTTATTCGACTTGTACTTCGATATGGCAATCTTAACTTCGTCGAGGTTAGGGGGACAGAATTCTCTGCGGTCTCCGTCGATTAGAAATGGATCATTCTGCCTAACATCGCCTCTTCTGCAGACTGTGGAAGGGGTTTTTCCATATTCTCAGCATCGACTGCGGTTCTACTACTAGGTGTCCTTTCTCATCCCTGCAGGCTTCCGTTCTGGCTTTATAACCTTGGCATGTTCGTTTTATCTGTTGATAAAACTTTCGAACGTCACGCCTGCAGTAACACCTCTCCAAATCCTCAATCGCGCGCTTCTCGTGCTCTTTCTTCTTTCTTCTAAGAATCTTATGCTCCTCCCTTTTTTTTATCTCGTAGAGCTCACGAGCTGCTCTTGTTCTTTTATACAGCGAGACCTTATATGCATCCTGCTTCGCTGTGTGAATCCTCCTGCACTCATCATCGAACCAGGTATTTCTTCTTGGTGGAGCCTTAAAACCCAAAACTTGGGATGCAGAGCTTCTCAGGGCTTATTTGCAAGGGCCCCACTGCTGTTCTATTGATAGCGTGGAGGATTGAGGTGTATTATAGAGCTTAAGGGAGACGCGATAGGTAAAAGCACGGGCGGTTTCTGGCGATAGTAGCTTTCCGACGTCATAACTTTGTATTCTTACTCTACTCCGCTGCGTTCGTAATATCCATAGGTGCATCTTGGCTACTACAAGATAGTGGTCCGAGTCGATGTTAGCCCCTCGAAATAGTGGAGGAGTGTCTGACGTCGATCGCGATGTGATCAATCTGGTTGGTTGCCGATTGATCAAAAGACCGCCAGGTGCCTTTGTGTATATCGAGATGCGGGAAGCGCGTACTGGCTAGAAGGAGATTTCGCCCCGTACCAAGATCAATTAGCCTGTGTCCGTTATCGGATATGGTGTCGTGTAGCCTATGTTTGCCGATGACTCATTCAAAGATGCTCTTCTTACCCAGTTTAGCATTGAAGTCTCCTAGTACAGTTTTGATGTCATAGTTGGGACATTGGGCATAGCTCTGTCTAGGACATCGTAGAACTTACCTTTGATGGAGTCATCCTTGTCTTTCGTGGAGGCGTGGACGCAGATCAGGCTGATGCTAGAAAATGTGGCCTTGACACGGGCGCCGTGGCTCAGTAGTTAGTGTGTTGAACTCTGACGCGCGATGGGCGAGTTCAGGTCCCGATAACACCAACGCCATCGAATGTGTATTTCACGTCCCTCCTCCGCGAGGTCCTTCAAAACGCCCGTAGTATAACTTGCCTTGAAAATGCTTCTCAACTCACGTTGTTCGGAATTGGCCTTAAACTGTAAGTCAGTTTCACCTGTATGAAAAAAAAACGCACACAACATGGCTGATTGAAGAGAAGCTTGGCTCTGGTCCTTCATGGGGTGTAACGCCACCAAAGAAGAGAAAGAGAAGATACCCGGTCCATTCCTTCGCATTTTCGGGATGGCGGTTATGTGAGCTTCATAGCGGTCTAGAGAGTCCGCAAGTTGTTCGGCTGCACGTGGCCTGTTTTTGGACCTAACACTCCACGTACAGGCTAGGGTCGTCAACATCAATCCGGTTCGTTTTATCCGAGGCTTGTGGTTGTTTCTGAGTTTGTGATTTTTTTACGGTTACGGCTTACTAGGCCGTAGTCCAACCGACTAATCCTGTTTTGTGCCGCAGGAGGCTAGCCATTCGCTTCCCCCGTCTGCAATTACCATAGGAAATCTCCAGATGGCACCACGAGAAGATGGGGATGGGACCTTTTTTTTTTTTCGTTTTTTTATTTGGAGCTAGTGCTACCATTTAGCATTTGGCACTGCCACCTTCGCAGTTCTATTGTGCCTGCTAGCCGATTAGCCGAGGAGCTTCTCCACTTCCATAATGAAGTTGAGAATGCTTCTCGTAGGAGCCAAGGTGATCCGCTTCCTAAGATGGCAGAGAGCAGCACACTCACACAGTATGTGTTCCGCCGTCTCTTTCTCCTGGCTAAAAAGTCTGCCAGAAAGGCTATTTGTTCTACTGGCGATGCTATTTATGACGTTAGTTTGATCGTCAGATGACATCGAGTGAGGAGGAAGTGCACCTCGAGCAAAGTCTGCAGGGTTTTCCTGCGATTGACGGTAAAGGTGCCGCCTGAGTTGCGAAGCAGCCCGAGTCCATTTGTGTGCTCTTGATGTTGAATCTGATATGCTGGTGATCAGACAGTGACGCTTCATTGGAGACGTGCCAGTCACCAATTGCGTTTAAAATAAATGGGCTAAAGATAGTGAGGTCTTCTCTAACCGCATTTATAAATGTAGGCTTGTTGCCTCTATTGACAACGGTGAGGTTACAACTTTTTAAAAAATCCCAAAGTGGCTCGCCTCGTTTTTTGTATTGCTGCTGCCCCATTCCGTATGATGCGCGTTGGAATCGCATTTAATAATCAGGTGGTGTTTCCGCTGGTCGCAATATCTTACCAGGTCCTGTACTTCGGAATCTGTTGGCCGTCTCCAGGAAAGTAAGCGGGGGCGCATACGGTCTCCCTTACTCCTTCCTCAGTGGGGACTTCTATAACGACTGCTGCCAGGTCCGTTGTGATGAATTCTGGAATGGGGAGAAAATTCATATTAGTGCCGGTCACACATGCGGCCCTAGGAGGAGAACCTCCAGTAGCGGAAACAAGCTTACGCGACCTGTTTTGCAGGCCCGTAATCTTACCTTTAAGGACCCATGGTTCTTGGATTAGTCCAATGCTGATCCTGTCGCGATAGAGTCGCAGGCTAAAGGTGTCCGAGGCACCTTTGGCATGGTGCAGGTTGCCCTGCAGCATATGCAGCCCACTCATTACTTGCGACGATAGGCCGGGTCCTTCGTTCGGTAAGGCTTATTATTGTTTCCACGCCTGAAGTTACCGGCCCGATGGAAGTGATTCTCCGATCTACTTCCCATCGAGGATTCCCCTTTTTTAGTGGGGGGACATTTTTTTGTTGTGTTTGGACGACCCTTAGTGGTCGTCGACCCAGATGTGGCAGCGAGTTTTGGCTCGTCACATCTTGGCGTCTCTACTACAGCAGTAGGTGCAACCACTATACTGCTGACTGTAGGTTTTCCTGCAGCGGTTGGTTGTACATCTACTGATGTTTTCTCCTGGCTCTTGATAATAATCTTAATTATATCAAATCGATACGCCACTTTGCACCTGCGTTCTATTAGTCGGGCCAGATACTTTTCGCTGACTGCTAGAACTAGGGGTGGTCTGTATGATTCTCCAGTTCTGTGCATATAGGCCGTCATTTCGAGAATCCAGCATCGCTGAGACCATTGTGATGGGTAAGCCGATGCTTTGTGGGAAATAGCTCCAAACTATCTGTGGTTTCGCGAAGGCTTCCTCTTCCACAAGCATAATATCAAGTCCACCCTTGTTCTTGATGGCCGTTAAATTGGTCTTCATCTAATCGGCCGTGGCGGTGTTGTCATACACAAAGTATAACCGCCTTGACTTGTAAGTCGATCTCCTGAAGCGAAGTTTGGGTGTCTTATCCAGCGGTTCGATGGCCTCCAATTATAGCCAATTATAGCCTCCTGAACGTCTGCCATTTGCGCTGTGGCAAGGGGGTTCATTCCCAAGTCCTTGGGGACGATACCGAGTCGGATCCTCCCAGCTACATTACTGTAGCTCTTTTTGTCGCTTCGGTGGTTGCTGCCTTTAGATGAAGCCTGGAGCCTCAACTCTAGTTTTGCCCTGCATTATAGCAGTCTTAAAACGTCGCTGCTGCGACGATTTGAGTTTAACGGAGCCACCACATTGTAGAGGCTTTTCCTATACATGCCTGATGGTTTCGTTCCTTGTTACACTTGGAAGTTCAACACAGAGCATACTCACAGAATCCCCGTCGAGTGTGGTGTCGGAATCGAGGAGTGAAGACACATCTTCTGCTTTCCGTCCGGCTGCAATGTCGGCAAAAGATGCCGGTATCACTTCCAGTTTTTGAGCAGCTGAGGACTCACAAGCCCTAGCAGGCGATTACATTTGAGAGTCATCATTCTCTTCAAAAAATATTTAGGTTATCTATAGTTTCCACGGGGACACGGGAAAGTACAGTCACCTGCAGCGGAGCCCGAGACACTGCAGGAAGGCTTTATTGAAATGGGAGGTCGCCCGGTATCCGAAGTTCTCATACTAGTAGCTGTGCACCCTCTTAGCCATACATCCGTCGGCGTATGCTATTCCACCTGGGAGCTAGGGGAGTAAGGGATTGATGGGTGCAGAGGAAGCGGAGAGGTAGGGAAGGGTCCGTAATTGCTTCTTAGCTTCGGGTTCCTCTAGAGATGGTTTCTCGAGAGTCATTACCTGTACTGAGCCCCCGTACCGCGGCAAGGTGAGCAATTTTCACGGAAGGGGGATGGGACTTACTAACAGTGTCGCAAGATGTTCGTCTGCGGAGGCTCTGCTCGCTTTTTAGCAGGCCAGTATCCGTCGTGTCGGATAGATGCTACCCCTACAAGGCCTTTGCTAGTCCTTGGCCATCCGTAACGCCACTAAAGCATTATTCAAAAAACAATGCTCGACTTTTGAAAGGCCTTTTATGTGAAGTGAAACATGTGTAACGATTGTTTTTATTGTGATAATTCAAGAAAATTGCTAGGTAAACTGGCTAACAACCCCTTACTTAGACAAGCTTATCTCCAAAGTGAGATTTCAGCCAGCAAAACAAAACCTTATCTATAGCTGGGTCCAGCTTAGCTTAACTGAGTGATAATTCAATTCATAGAAGATAGGTAATATAATTTCGAATAATTGGATTGTTCTCTAACCAAATCACAAGAACAAATCACAAATTGGCTTATCGATTGATTGTGCGTCACCATTGCAGGTGTGGATATATCAATCGAGATACATACCTATACATATGTACATACATTTCCCATTTTTCTTGCAGTCGCATCCGGATCTTATTCTTTATGTTAGTGCTTACACCTAGTGCTGGTTGCTCAAGGTGCAACCATACACCATCGGGGTATAGTAGGTACAAAACAGACTACAAGTAACACTCCAGAACTATTCGGAATTTTCAAAGATTTATTAACACGCAAATACAACTTCGATACAAGCATCTGGAAAGTAAACAAAGCATCTGTTGACGTAAGGAAACAAGTAATCGATCTTAATAGCGAGTTGGTCAGCTTGATTGGATAATTCACCACACATCCGATTTTAAATCACTGCTGTTAAGATGCGATCTTGTATCTACAAGTTTTTACGTATGCTCATACTATCTATGTACATATGCAAGTATCTCTCTTTAGCGGTTTTGCTCCTAGAACACTAATGACGGTCTATTTGCTCCTCAATTAATATGTGACATTGCAACCAACACCTGCCGACATTGAATCTCTAAACTAACAACGCTCGTTATGCTTACAGCTTCCTTGGAAGTAATCAGTATTCGTGTACTTAGGTCTATTCATGGATGAAAAATTGATAAAATTTGTTGACAAGCCGAACCTTCGCGTCGAGTTATTGCTATTTTGATAGTGAATATGAGCGAAGTATTAGACTGCCGTATGATGAATTGAGGTCGTTAAAGGTTGCATTCCTTATCATATGCTGTTTTATTTGTTTATTCGTATTGTTTTGTTTTTTCATCTATTTCAGTTAATCAAATCAATCAATAATCAAATGTGATTATGTACATATGTATAGCTCAGGCAGCTACATGATACCCTGACGATTACAATTATACATGTACATTTATGTACATACGTATATGTATGTACATGAACCGCCCCCGGGCAGCTGACCTCCTCGCGGTGGGGGGCGGGCAACAGGTTTGGGGTGTGCGAATTAATTTTCGTACGGACCAAACCTGGCTAACGAAGCGCAAACCCTCATGATGACGAAAAGAAGAGCAGTCTCGGAATTTGCCTACCCTGGTGTGCCTGGGCCCCATTCGGAGCCAGGCCTAAATGGTGGCAGAAAGCGAGCGTCTGGTGGCCGGTCTGTCCCGCTCGGCAGCCGGTCGGGCTTAGCCCGAAGAAGTCACGAGCAACCCGGCAGTGGCCATGGGGTTATCACGCCATGCACTAACCAGTGCGTGCGGGGAGTAAAGGGCAACAGACAACGGCATTGACTTAGGATTGGCACGTGGAACGTCTCATCGCTCACAGGGAAGTATCACGAGCTGGTTGAGGAAGCTGCCAGGTAAGGTATCGGTTAGATATCGTAGGTGTCTCTTCGACAAAGCAAAGAGGATATAAAACTGTGGACCTTTCGGATGGGTGGAAACTCTTCCTGTCGGGAGTTGCACCTCAAATGTCTGCACAGGCTGGAGTGGGGATACTCATAAGTCCCAGGCTGGCAGACAAGGTATTGGAGTGGATCCCATTAGGAGGGAAAGTAGCGATCTTAAAACTGAAGTTTGGAAGATCAACTTTGGCTCTGGTGCAGGTGTATGCATGTCCATTAAGAACACCTTATTTCCGCACAAAGACATTCATAAATATACGTGGTATCGTTGGAGTCTTCAACAGAAATCGTTGATAGATTTCTTTGTGGTACCATCGTGTGTGAAACGGATGGTTTGTGACGTTCGTGTGTTGGGAGGGGCTGAACTGTCAACTGATCATCACCTGGTGTTGTGTAAGCTGTATCTTACTGATAGAGTACCTCGTCTGCCAAGGCGGAGACCAAGAGTGGTTAAGCGTATACGGTGGGAGAAACTACAAAGCAGTGAGGTGCGGCAACACTTCGCACGTCACATATCCGAAAGGTTTGAGCAAATTCCAACTGTTCCATCGCATGTAGAGGAAGAATGGCGACTATTTTCAATAGCTGTCATCGCCTCTGCACGTGATGTTTGTGGAGAGAAGCGGCTTGGTGGTGAGAAAAGAACTGCGTGGTTTAAAACACCCGGAGTTCAAGAAACCATCAGAGAGAAGAAGAATGCCTACAGGGACTGAATTCTCTTGGGAGACTCTGCTTCACGTGATCGGTACATTGTGGCGCGAAGAACTTGCAAATTTGCTGTGCGAGCAGCTAAAGAGCAGTCCTGGAAGGAGTTCGGCGAGAAGTTGGAAGGCGACCATAGATCTGCGAAAAAGGTGTTCTGGCAAACCATTCGCCGGCTCAGAGGAAGGAAATTCAACATTATCGAAGCAGTTAGATCCAAAGATGGTGTGTCGCTTTCCAATGAGATGGCTATCTTACGCAGATTGAGCGAGCACTTTTCGGAGTTGCTCAATCCTGAACAGGGCCTTGAGGGGGACAGACCAATAGTCCTGAGTGTGGCGGAAGTCCAACGGTGGAGGAAGTCATTTTAGCGATTGAATCGTTAAAAGTTGAAAAATCCGCCGGTGTGGATGAAGTTCGGCTCTCTCGTGTCATTAAGGTGGCCTGGAAATGCGGTGAGACACCTAGCGATTGGCAAACTGGGGTGATTGTTCCTCTTTTCAAAAAGGGGGGTAAAAAAGAGTACTCCAACTATAGGGGCATATCTCTTTTTAGTGTCACCGGTAAAGTCTACGCTAAGGTATTGGAGGCGTGTTCTAGAGCTATGGTCGAATCCAGGATTGGGGATTCGACCGCAGAAGTGCGGATTTCATCACGGCAGAAGTACAACCGACCAGCTTTTCACTCTATGAATGGTACTCGAGAAGGCTTGGGAGTACGCCAAACCAATCTACAGCTGCTTTGTAGATTTGGAAAAGGCGAATGACTGAGTTCCTCGGGGTAAAGTCTGGAGTATTCTGCAGGAGTATGGGATGAATGGTCCTCTGTTGAGGGCCATTCACTCTCTATACACAAACTGTAGCAGCTGCGTTCGGGTTAACGTTAGTAAGTCAACACCTTTCACCGTGGGCGTTGGACTTCGCCAAGGTTGCGTCTTGCCACCTCTCCTTTTCAATATATATATGGACTGGATGTTGCAGCGTAGTCGAGGCGAGGAGTGTCTTACATTGGGAGAGTTGAGGATATTTTTATTTTTTTTTTTATATATGGGGCTAGTGCTAGCTAGCAATACGGCACTGCGACCTTTGCAGATCTATTGTACCTGCTAGCCGATTAGCCGAGTAGCCTCTCCACTTCTATAATGAAGTTGAGAATGCTTCTCGTAGGAGCCAAGGTGATCCCCTCAGGAGTCATAACTTCACTGAGAAGGATACGCTTCCTAAGATGACAGAGAGCAGCACACTCACACAGTATGTGTTCTGCCGTCTCCTCGTCCTCAAGACAGAGCCGACACTCAGTTTCAGACGAGAGGCTAATTTTGTTTAGATGATATCTCAGACTGCAGTGTCCCGTTAGATAGCTGACTAGTCTTCTGATATCCACCCTATTGAGTTTGAGTATGTCAATAGGGTGTTTGTTCAGGGGTCGTATAAGTCGCTTAGATTTACGGAGTCCCCGAACGCTGTTCCAAAAGGACAGGTGTTGCAATTTTTCCCACTTTTCTAAAAAGTAATTTATCTTAGACCCTGGAGTGCCGCAGAATGGTTCCGGACCTATATATTTGTCGCTGGAACCTTTCTTGGCAAGTTGGTCGGCAATTTAATTGCCCTTGATACCTTTATGTCCTGGAACCCACCAAAGTTTAACATTGTTTCTTTTGGCGAAGTCTTGGCTATCAGAGAGTATAGTATGTTGATAGTCACTCCTCTAATGCCAGTCTCGAGATTTAGATTGACGCATGTTAGAATGGCGTGCAGCTCTGCTTGGAAGATGCTGGGGCTTATTCCCAGGGCCTTCGAGATCTTGCGTTTTGGTCAAAAAATGCCGGCGCAAACACCGGAAGCCATCTTGGAGCCATCTGTATACCACCTAAGGTCTTTGACGTTTAGCAGGGGATCACTGTTTTCCCATGCTGAGCGGTTTGGGATCAGTATTTTAAATCTCTTGTCAAAGGTGAAGGTGTGTGGCAATGCGTCCGAGACTGTAGTAATCATATCCAGCTCGGGAAGTTGTTGTAATATGGACATGTGGCCTGCGAGTCTACATGGCATATTTGTTCCCGAGCAGAGAATTCTTATTGCAGGATTTGAAGATAAGCCATCTTCTTTTTGCAGATGACTTAGTTGTCCTCACATCCTCCCAGATGAAACTTCAGCGCGCGCTAGATAGGTTTGTGGCCGTATGTACTGATGCTGGAATGAGGGTTACCGATAACAAATCCGAGGTTATGGTTACTTCCAGAACACCTGTCCAATGCACTCTACATGTTAGTGGAGTCCCATTGAAGCAGGTGGAGAAGTTTAAGTATCTCGGGGTCTTCTTCACGAGTGATGGGAGGAGTAATACTGAGCTTTCCTGCAGGATTGGCCAAGCTGGATCAATTTTCAAACAGCTTGGAAGATCTGCAATCAGGAAGAGCGAGCTTGTCGTCAAAGCCAAGTTGGCGGTTTTTAACTCAATATTTGTTCCAACTCTCACCTATGGTGATGAAATTTGGGTAGGTATTGACCGAAAGAATAAGATCGAATACAAGCTGCCGAAATGAGATTTCTTCGTGCTGTTGTGGGAGTTACTCACCGGGATAGGGTGAGAAACACGACAGTGCGTGGGGAGCTCAATGTTGAGCAGCTGCTTCTCCGAACGGAAAGGGCTATGCTTCGATAGTTTGGTCACGTGAAACGAATGTCGCCATCATCACGACTTCCAAAGCGTAGCTTTAATGCAATACCATCAGGCAGGCGACCGCTTGGCAGACCCAGGCCGTGGTTGGACCAAGTCCAAAAAATCGCCTGGGTGCGCTTGGGCATAGTTCCTGATGAGTAAGAGTCGATGCGGGCCACTGAAAATATATGCATGTATATATGTATGTATGTATGTACATGCATATGTACATAAATATGTACATACGTGATACACAGATTTATCGTAAGGTTTGCTTTTGATTGTGGCAGCAAGCCACTCGCCCTTAAATTGCATACTTGTATCAAGCTGAAAAGGTGTTTTCTTTAGCTGCCAAGATAAATAGTTTACATAGACTTGAGGCTTTTATGTTGATGTTATGATAATCAGCTTCCAAATATGTTTCTTATCAATTTAACGATGTCGAGCAATTCAAAAATATTGACTTTAACCGATTAGTTTCTTTAGCACCTTCCAACATCTCCATTTCTGTCATCAGATACTTTTTCATTCAACCGCAGACGCGCAGGAACAAAATCCCAAGTACCTACATCATCACGCAAAATCAGTGTTCAATTAAATGAAAGGCAAGCGACAACCCCAGACTAAAGTCTGCAGCAAACGACACAATTTGTTGCATCACTTGATTGTAGAGACAGAAATCCACGGCAATTAACAAATTAATTTTCCCGTCGACGTCAATGCGTCTGCGCCACATGAACACCCAAAAGCCAATTTCACGAACTTCCTATATTGAATCCTCCAAAGCTATGCTCATTGAAAATTTCAACTCTCGAATACTCTCCCACATAATACGAGTGTCTATCTACATATATATGTATCACTTCAAGTGTGTCAGTACACCTTATCGGAATTTGTATGTTTATTATTTGTAAATACCATCTGCACCAACCGAACAAGTACACCCTCCAAACGACTTCCGACTTCAAGCACACTGTTATCTAACAGACCCACACCAGAGCCAACATCAAACATCGCCATCAACCACGTGCTACAGCGGAATTTCCATCGGAAATGCTTGCAACCTTACTATCAAAACGAGCTTCACTGCTCAAACCACAAATGATGGTCGTCCTACATATAGCGGTAATGCTAGTGGGCAGAGTATACATAGCTGCTTGGAGAGGAGACAAAAAGTTCAAATCAGCCAGCAATGGTTCTTGTGAAGTAATTCCAAGTTGACGGAATCAGTTTATTCCGAACAGCACCACATCGCGGTGGTGTACAGCTCTCTGCTCTGATCAACTGTGATTTAGCGCGCCAAAAACTTTGGCCGTTCGATATATCGGTATCGGAACTGAACTCTATTCTTCTTGTTCAAGCTGCATCATTTCCGATAAGGGTTGTTGTAAGCTGCTCCTCTTGGTTCCTCGTTGTGGTAGATCTCGTTTATCCACTTTTTTCTTACCCCTCGTAGGAAATCTCATCAAGAGTTCATGACGCGGTGCGGGTTTATTTGTGAATGATCGGTTGAGGGAATTTTTGAAACACCTCTGTCGAAAATAGTGTACAAAGCACAAAAAAAAAAAAAAACAGGAAAAAAAACAACAAGCACAGCAAAGAAAGCAAGAACGCAAGACAACAGTTGTTGTACCATTTTCATTACCATTGTCGATCGTAGTAACGCTTGTGTCGTCGGTCGTTTCTGCTCGCGCTTACTGTTTGTTGGCAGTTTAAGTGGCTTCTTTGGAAATTTGTGCGTCTGG
Organism: Eumerus sabulonum; assembly: GCA_951905685.1. Classification (NCBI taxonomy): domain Eukaryota; kingdom Metazoa; phylum Arthropoda; class Insecta; order Diptera; family Syrphidae; genus Eumerus; species Eumerus sabulonum. The sequence goes on along the minus strand of OX645060.1, from coordinate 162,277,154 downwards.
CGTGTCTTAGAATTTGTCGGAGTTTGCTCATTTTTATTTAATTTCCTTGTGGATATCTATCTCGTCAACAAAACGGTGTCTGTACTAAATCAAGTACACTTGCTGACAAAAAGTGTAAGTATTCCTTGACCTTGAAGGTCTCGTCATGAGAGTAATTTTTTACTCGAGCTGCAAAAGTGCAAATTAGTGAAGAAAATTGAAGTGTACAGTACGGGGATGATTGGCTCAGATTGATGTAAATTGCAGGATTCTCGCGAGATAAATGGATGCTTGATAAAAGGTTTCAGTTCCCTCATACAACAAACTATCACTCATACATATGTATTCCAACTAAAAACAAATACACTCTAAATTCAATTAAAGTCAAGGCTAGCTGATGCAACACCGAACTGTTGTTTAACGTTTCTTTCCGTGTTTCGAGTAAATCTCATTTTTGCATCCCACTTGGTGAGGAAACTAGCGAAACCGTGCCACATTTTGTGTTTAGTGGTTTGCTTAAGAAATTGAAAAGAGCACACAATATCTGCATCTTACCACGATATTTGGAGCTTTCGGTTATGCTGATTAACCAGGCTACTGGTTTCTCACAATTCTGTGGCGTTGACTTACTTCTTCTTCTTCTTAACGGGCGCTACAGTTCGGGGTGAACCTGGGCCTCAACCAACATACCCCTCCAGCTAGCACACTCTTTTGCTAGCTTTTCCATTGCCGCACATCCAGTTGGCTGAGGTCCCCTTCCACCTGTGTGCGCCATCTTAAATGCGGCCGTCCTCTGCTTCTTCGTCCCTCGGGGTTGGATTCAAATACTCTCCGGGCTGGAGCTGTGGTGTCCATTCGCTCTACATGGCCCAGCCATCTTAGGCGTTGAATCCGTAGACGCCTCACTAGACTCATGTCACTGTACAGCCCGTAAACTTCGTGGTTGAATCTTTTCGTCCATCCCCCGTCTGCGTTTATGGACCCGAAAATCACACGCAGAATCTTTCTCTCGAACCGACCAAGGTCCTTCTCATCCGCTTTGATCCGCACAGCAAGGCGTGATAATAACTGAGGGCTCTATTACTCAATTGCCTCCTGAGCCCAAAGAATCAGCGATTGGCAAGAGTGATTCTGCGATTGATTTAGGAACTAATGTCGTTGTTCCAGGTCACTGCGGAGCCGAGGTAGACGAAGTCCTTAACTACCTCGAACTTATATCTGCCAATACAACCGCTCTGGCCAAGACGTCGACGGTGAGTGTCCTTTTTTTATGACAGCATATATTTAGTTTTGCCCTCGTTTACCGCCAAACCAATTTTCGCCGCCTCCATCTCAATACTCGCAAACGCCTCATTGACATCTCGCTGTGATCTACCTATTGTGTCAATATCGTCGGCGTGTGCAAGGTGTTGCGAGGATTTGAAATAGATTGTGCCTCTTGTATTGGCTAGTGATTTTTGCACAATCGTTTCCAATGTGATGTTGAAAAAATCACACGACAGCGCATCGCTCTGCTTAAATCCTTTTTTGACATCAAAATTATCGGTAAGGTGTTCCGATCCGGATGGAGCAGCGAGCATTCTCCAAAGTCATCTTGCATAGTCTGACGAGTTTAGCAGGTATGTCAAAGGTAGACATAGCGTTGTATAGGCTCGTCTCTAATTACGCTGTCGTATGCGGCTTTGAAGTCGACAAATAGGTGGTGAGTGTCGACTTGAAATTCATTGGTTTTTTCCAGGATCTGCCGTAGTGTGAAAATTTGGTCGATGGTGGACTTCCCTGGCCTGAATCCGCATTGATAAGGACCTATCAGCTTATTTACGAACAGCTTCAGGCGTTTACACAAAACGGTAGAGAAGATTTTGTAGGCGATGTTAAGGAGACTTATTTCTCTCTAGTTGGCGCAATCCTTTCTTGTGGATCGGGCATACGACGCTGAGACTCCATTCCTCGGACATGCTTTCATCTGACCATATCTTACAGATGAGCTGGTGCATGCTCCTAACCAGGTCATCCCCAGCTGCCTTGAAGAGCTCAGCAGACATTCCATCTGCGCCAGCAGTTTTATTCGACTTGAGCTTCGATATGGCAATCTTAAATTTGTCGAGGTCAGGGGGACAGAATTCTCTGCGGTCTTCGTCGATTAGAAATGGATCATTCTGCCTGATAGCGGTATATTGACTAACATCGCCGTTATACAGTCTGCAGAAGTGATTTTTCCATATTCTCAGCATCGACTGCGATTCTACTACTAGGTGTCCGTTCTCATCGCTGCAGGCTTCCGTTCTGGCTTTATGACCTTGGCGTGTTCGCTTTATCTGTTAACAGAACGTCACGCCTGCAGTTCTCTTTCTTCTGAGAAGCTTATGCTCCTCCCTTCTTTTTAACTCGTAGACCTCACGAGCTGCTCTTGTTCTTTTATGCAGCGAGGCTGCATATGCATCCTGCTTCGCTGTGTGAATCCTCCTGCACTCGTCATCGAACCAGGTGTTTCTTCGTGCTGGAGCCTTGAAACCCAAGAATTCGGATGCAGAGCTTTTCAGGGCTTGTTTGCAAAGGCTCCACTGTTGTTCTATTGATAACGTGGAGGATTGAGGTGTATTGGAGAGCTTAAGGGAGACGCGGTCGGTAAAAGCGCGAACGGTTTCTGGTGATAGTAGCTTGCCGACGTCATAACTTTGTATTCTTACTCTACTCCGCTGCGTTCGTGATATCCGTAAGCGCATCTTGGCTACTACAAGATAGTGGTCCGAGTCGGTGTTAGCCCCTCGGAAAGTTCGGACACCAAGAATAGTGGATCTTGACGTCGATCGCGATGTGATCAATCTGGTTGGTAGTCGATTGATCAAAAGACCGCCAGCTGCCTTTGTGTATATCGAGGTGCGGGAAGAGCGTACTGGCTAGAAGGAGATTTCGCCCCGTAGCAATATCAATCAGCCTGTGCCCGTTATCTAACTTATTTACAGTATAATCAACTGCCGCGAAGGATTAAACTAGAGACTTACGAATGTTTTTGTTTTTTTTTTTCTATGCCAAGAATCGAGCGATGCGGCTTCGTTGTCCTTCGTTCAACATTTTCGGTATTGTAATGTTCTCAATAGAGACATGCATACGAATATTTATGGTTACTATGTTGCACTACGCTCCCCCCTCTTATTGATGAGGTCCTAAACTGTGTTTCTCTATCACCTTTCTTACCATTCCTAAATATGTACTTAATTTGCAAATCAAAAAAACCTGACCAATGCCACTGCAATTTAATTGACCCCTCACTTGCACGTTTTTCAACTCGACTTGGCATGGCATGATTCATTTGCTTCACGAATGTCATTTTAACCATTTATTCGAAGTGCAATAAATCTCCTTTCATTTCCATTCTCTTCCAAGCTCAACGTAATTAACATTTGAAATACACCCATCGAAACAGATAAAATCTCCTTGCCTCACATTAAGTTGAAAACGTATTACATTTGTATACAAGAAAACGAAGATAAAAGGAGAAGCATTGCCTTAAGATGATTGGACCTACTGCGACAATCACTGTCACAGTCACTGAACGATTAATTTGGTTACTCTAGTACTCGTATGTCGCTATCTCAGCCACCGAACCCACGAGTCTCCACACGTGCGAATGTGATTCTTTTCAGATCAGCCTCGGCCCATGCCGGTTTTTTGTGGCACCGGCTGAACTTCGAGTAACCAGCTGAACTGCAAACCGAACTTTATCTATCGGACAGGTGCCAGACAGAGTGCCTAGTACTTATAATTTACTTTGAATATTGAATTCAACTGGCTGGAAATCTGGTTCCTTTTTCTGAGCCTTATTAGGCCTAATTGGGGGTCTTTTGTATGGTTTTCATTTCCAATAAACGAAGACAATTTCGGGCTTATTGCTTATTGTTTTGTTTCAATTCGAAGTCTTTATCAAGATTGTAAAACACAGTTCCGTAACTTCAGCAGTTCGTTCGTGACTGATGTCTACAAATAGTGTCACGTCCTGATAGAAGATTATCACATCCATACAGTACCTTTTGCCTTTGATCTACGAGAGGATATGTTGATGGTTTATGGCACATAATCAAAGCTTTTATTAGGGTTTTGAGACTTATTATCTAATCAGAATCCTATACACTGAAAGGCCAATTTTTAGGTGATAAAGAAGACTCCGCGATTTTTTAATTTTCTTTTTCTTGTAAATTTCTGGACAAAAGATGTTCTACATCCGTGTAGAACTTGTGTAGTTCATCGGTGAAAGACAGTTGGCCAAGTGATTTTCAGGGGGCCAAATTATTGTCATCAAGAGATTTTTGTTGAGACCGAAACATTTGATAGTCAGAAGGTGCAATGTACGAGCTATACGGTGGATGTGTGTGGTCGGGCATGGTCATGATGGAATACACCTCCTGTTCTGGCCGCTCTTTCTTGACTGCTTTATTCAAGCGGGGTTAAGTCATGACCCGTAGAGTATTGAGTTGATCGTTTCGCCAGGTTCATAATTGACAATTCCCTACCAATCTCACCAAACGCTCAGAATCACCTTGTTTGCCGTCAAATCCAAGCTTTAAAGTCCAGGCTTGCTCGTGGTGGATTTTTTCGTATAAAATCCATTTTTCGTCACAGATAGTAATTCGCTCCAGAAATGGTACGATTTCGTTGCGTCTCGACATCGTTTCACTGATGGTAATTTGTTAAATCAAATTTCTTTGAGTTATTTCATATGGCAATCAAACATTAGCTCGTTTGAGTAACCTCCTTTTTTTAGCTAATTCCAAACTGTCACGTGGTTGATGTTTAATGCCTCCGTTATCTGTTGACAGCTTGGGCGCCGTTCCTGCTCCACCAGTTGCAGTATTTCATGGACTTTTTCAAAGATCGCGAAACAAGAGTCAAATGCAAACCACTACTGGGTCCGGCGTTCACTAACAGCATTCTCATCGTACACTTCACACATTTTTCGGCATGGCATTGCTTCGTTCTTACCAATTTATGGTGAAAAAGCACCACAAAGCGTATTTCTTTCGATATTAGACACATTTTATAATTAATATAACTTTGTACGCATATGACGCATTTTAAAAATTTGGTCTCAAGTATCGTTCGTTTGATAGGATTGAATTAGTGCTACCCATTATAAGGGCGTCAGTACTTAAAAATAAAAGCTTGTTGTCTAATTGGGGGATCTTAAATCCCAAAATTGGTCGTTAAAATCGCCATATAACGATATCGCTTATGGATGGGCGCAGCAGGCAAGTGTCCACGATATCAAATGTAGCGTCGCCTTACGAAGAGTGTCGCTTGTCTTACATACCAAATATCTGCTTTCCTGACTTTGACGAGTACACTTCTCATATTCATCTGATTTTACTTTTTAAGGATTAAACTTAAACTTAACCTTATCAGGCCGGCAATCCATAAGAGGATCTGAGCTTGAGCTATAGCTGCCTTCCATCCTTGACGGTTCCGGGCACGCTGTTTCCAGTTATCAAGACCAAGTTGTCTTGCATCCACGAATACTTGGTCTTTATACCGGAAGTTCAGTCTTCCTCTTTTTCTCGATTCAGGAATCTCGGAGTCGAAGACCCTGTTGGCTGGAGCCGACGGATCCTTGCCTTCCGAACTATATCCACATCTTTGTACAGCTCGTAGAGTTCGAGGTTTTGTCTTCTCCTCCATTCACCTTCCTCACAGACAGGATCAAATATCCGGTGCAGAACTTTTCTTTCGAAAGAACCCAAAATCAGCTCCGCCGTCCTGCTTATCGTCCAGCTTTCGGCTCTGTATAGGAAGACTGGCAGTATAAGCGTTTTGTAAAACATGACTTTGGTTCTTCGAGTGAGGAGTTTCGACCCATGTTGTTTGAACAAACCGAAGTAGCACCGGTTGCCAAGGGCGGTTCTATGCCGGATCTCCACTATGGTGTCGTTTGTGGAGTTTACGTTTGCCCCGATGTAAACTTCTTAACCACCTCGAAATTATAGCTGTCAATCGTCATATTTTGTCGAAAGTGGTGAGCGACGTATCGGTTTTTGCTTGACATAATGTACTTTGTCTTATCCTCGTTGACTTTAAGACCAGCTCGTTTCACCTGTACCTCAATCGCCGTGAAAACTTCTACAACGTCAGGCTGCGACCGCACGATGATGTCAATATCATCCGCGTATCTTAGCAGCTGCCCCACACTAAATTGAAGTAGTCGCACGACAGCGCCTTTCCTTCGGAGGTCCTAGAACCAAACTACACGGTGCATCCCATATTTTTTAGCGTGACGCGACACAGCCGGATTAGTTTTCTTGGGATTCCGTACACTGCCATCGCATCAAGCAATTCATTGGGATGATAAAGAGATGGTGTGTATGGTTTTGAAACTCGCTGGTCTTTTCCAGGATTTGTCGAAGTGTGAATATTTGGTCTATAGTCGGTTTGCCGGGCCGGAAGCCGCACTGGAATCTGTCGATTAGTGCGGTGCAAAAGGACTTTAGACATTCACACAGTACGCTGGACAGGATCTTGTATGCGACATTGGGCAGGGATATACCTCTGTAGTTCTTGCAGAAGGTAGAATGGGGCAAATAGAGCTCATATTCCAGTCGTCGGGCATGCTTTCATCTTCCCAAATTCTATAGATGATCTGGTGCATGCTCCCTACCATAACATCGCCTCCAGCTTTGAAGAGCTCTGATGGCAAGCCATCTGAGCCTGCGGCCTTGTTGTTCTTCAGCTTTTCTTCGATGCTGGATGGGAAGACTACTTCAGCGGCAGGAGTTGGGATTTCCTCAGTCCCTACTACTCTCTCTCTCTCTCTCTCTCTCTTGGTCATGCTCGTTAAGCAACTGCTGGAAATGCTGCTTAAATACATTCACTATTCCCTGCGGGTCGGTGACAAGATTGCCCTCGAAATTTTGAAGAGCCGGGGTGTCTTCCTTGAAGCCTCCTGCATGGCTTTTTATTTTCTTATCAAAGGCCCCTATTTATGCTGGTCCCTAGACTCCTCGATATCCATGATCTGGGAAGCCACAAAGATTCTTTTCTTTAGTCGCACCCGTTTTTTCTCCTTCCTTCTTCTGGCTCGGTACTCCTCTCGCGCTGTGCTGGTTTTTCGCTGCAGCGCCTTTGGTACGCCTCGTCGGTTGCTGCCTTTTTCTGCTCACACTCGCCATCATACCACGGGTTTCTTGTCGGGGGTGGTAGGTAACCTAAGGTGTTCTCGGCTACTTTCTGAATGGCTGAGCGGCAATGCAGCCACATATTGTTGACATTTGTGTTCGACGTAGGCATACCGGAGAGCCTTTCGCTTAGTTGCTCCTTGTAGACTCTGGTATCCTCCGTTGTGCTCAGGCGTCCGATGTCGAACCTCCTCATGGTGGGCTGGTGCAGCCTTCTGACATTGGACAGTCGAGCTCTGAATCTTGTTGCTATGGGGAAATAGTCAGAGTCGACGTTTGCCGCCCTGAATGTTCACACATCAAGGACGTTTAAGGAGTGTCTTACGTCGATGCACATGGTCGATTTGGTTGGCGATTCACTAGGAACTTCGAAGTTGCCTTTCCATCCAGCGATGAATGGGCTGAAGGAAAAGTTATACCAAAGGACTCGATCTCCCTCTATACCGATGGCTCCAAGATGGAGTCGGGTGTAGGTAGTGGAATCTTCTCCAAGGTACTTAACCTCAACCTATCATTCAGACTCCCAAATCACTGCAGTGTGTATCAGGCAGAATTAACAGCGATAACGGAGGCCCTTGCATGACTCAGAATCAATATAATATCCGCTAAAGATATTATCAATTGCACGGATAGTCAAGCTGCGATAAAATCCCTGGCCGCGGTAACCCACAAATCAAAGACATATCTAAACTGTCGTCTATCTCTAGATGAGATGGCTGAATAGTTCAACATTAAAGTATTGTGGGTTCCCGGGCATAGAGATATTCCAGGAAACTGCGCGGCTGACGAACTCGCATAGTTAGGGTCAAGCACACTCAGTCTTCCTACTCTCGAGTACCTTGAAATGGAATGAAAGTAATATCGGCTTTGTCACTAAACAAATCTGGCTTAAGTTAAACCTAGGACGAACAAGGGACCTAGTAACAACCAAAAGGGCTACTTTGAGCACTCTAGCGGGTGTCATTACAGGTCGTTGCATTATTGGAAAACACGCCGTCTGACTAGGGCTGCGCTCCAATGACTTTTGCCGCGGCTGCATGGACGAGAAGGAAGAGGAATCAATACATCACCTTCTCTGCTCATGCCCGTCTTTTGCGAACCGCAAGAGGATCTACCTCGGCGCGTCCTGCTATGAAAATCTAAGTGAGCTAGCAAACCTTAAAACAGCTCAACTCCATCGCTTCATCAGAAGCACCGACTGGTTCTCAGGTAGTGGATCAGGGTAATGATCCATGTGGTATCACAATGGGCCGACCACTTGTACCTAACCTAATCTCGACCATCCGGAGATCGCCAGGTTGCTGTGTGGATTCGCTTGCGGGTAAGTCTTGTGTTACTTATCACCGCATTACGAGCTGTCGCAAAGTCTGTGACCACTCCGCTAAAGGTGTTCTCCTTACCGATTTTCGTCCCCGAGTACGATGTTGATATCGTACTCCGGACAAGCTCGGTAGACGTTGTCCGAAAGATCATAGAAGTCCTCTTTGATGGGGCATCAGCCTCTTCGGTAGGGGCGTGTGCACATATGAGGCTGATGTTGTAAGATCTGCCTTTGATGCGGATCACAGCCAGGCGATCATTTATAATTTTTAAGTCGATGACCTTCAACATTAACCGCTTTCCCACGACAAATCCGCACCCCCACATGTGCAATCTTTTGTCACAGCTGTAATAGATGTCGCAATCTTTTTTTCCTCATCATAACGTTTCCTATCCAGCGTATTTCCTGGATCGCAGTAATATCCGCCTTATACTGCGTAAGGGTTATTTCCAGTTTATGAGCAGCTCCAGGGGTGTACAGGGTTCTGACATTCCAGGAGGTTACTCCCAAGTCGTGTTCCTTTTTTGTTCCATGTCGTCTTTGAGAATCCGTACGTTTATCCCAGGCATTTGCTCTTCCATAACTTGTTGTGTTTTACATGGGCGGGTTGTTGGCGCGTCGCACAACCGCCAGTCTCGTCGGGGAATTGTAGCGCCCTCTTGTCTAGAAAGATCGCTGCATACATTTGTTCACCTCTCAACGTACAACAACCGTTGAGGCTATTCAGAGGGCGCCGCGAGGAGGCTGTATGTCAACTTGACCCGGCCATTGAAACAAGTATCGTTGCTGGAATCTCGCCAGGTTGAGAGCGATCAACAACTTTACCCTCTATGTTCGAGTCCATGTCCTCTACTTTCTAACGATAGCACGAGTAAAAAACTCGTTTTTCAATTTAACTTTTAAACCCATGGGTGGAATTTGATAAAACGTGGGACCAACACTGGGGGACTTTCAGATTTAAACTAAACTCAACAATATACACCATATAAGTCCTTGGGCCTCCTGATGCAAACATAGTCAAGACAGAGGAAGTGTTCTGCTGTCATCACGTTGAGGTGCTCAGTTAAAGCGTGATGAAGCCTCGAGCTTGGAAATCTTCTGCGATCAAAGTTGCGGTTTTTTTTTTTCGTATGCATCAGAGTATATACATGGCTTGCTACTTAACTTTTGAAATAGACAAGTAACAATTTACATATATTCGACAATAGCTTTATATACGCGAACAAATTTTTTTTGATTATGCTCATTTTGCAGGATTTTGCTCATTGAAAAGGCTCACAAAGGGAGTGAATTCGTAAGACAGCTTTGCGCACACGTAATTTTACAAACTTATCCACACTTTAACAGAGCGCCGAGGCGTAGTGGGTAGAGTGTTGGCCTCTGACGCCGATGAAACCGGATCGGGATTGGGACAAAGTCGCCTGATCACTGCGGCCACGAGTAGGCCCTGATGTCCCCCACTTACAGTTCACTCAAAAATCCTGAGTTAGTGATAAAACTTAGTATGCTTTTGAGTGAGCTAGCAGCGATTTCTTCTGCTTCAAGATAATACTTGCCTAAGTGACGATGATGTGTACTGAACCGGCAATTACAGTGGCACAGTATGTGCTCTGCTGTTTCCTCGTCTTCATTACAAATTCTGCAAGTGTCTTCTTGTATAATGCCCATTGTTTTGTTTGTTGACTGGGCAGTGTCTAGTAAGGAAACCTGTGATTAAGCGAATCTGACTTCTCGAAAGCATGAGGAGTTGTTTCGTTCTTGGGAGGAACAACTTGGCTTGTCTACTACCTTTCGTTTGTAACCAACAGTGATCCGACGTGTTCCTTAACCAAATGTTTAAGCAGCATTTGGTGGTGCTGATGGATATGCCGCAGAAAGGCCGAGACATCATAAATGGTGATGCAGAGCCTTTCCTTGCTAGTACTTACTTACTTACTTACTTATCAGGCCAGCGATCCATGGAGGATCTGAGCCTGAGCTATAGCTGCCTTCCATCCTTGACGGTCCCGGGCACGCTGCTTCTAGTTGTCAAGACCAAGATGTCTTACATCCGCGATTACTTGGTCTTTATACCTGAGGTTCGGTCTTCCTCTTCTTCTCGAACCAGGAGGCTCGGAGTCGAAGACCCTCTTAGCTGGAGCGTTGATTTCCATGCGCTCGATGTGGCCAGTGTAGTCGACGTATCCTTGCCTTCCGGACTACATCCACATCTTGGTACAGCTCGTAGAGTTCGCGGTTGTGTCTTCTTCTCCATTCACCTTCCTCACAGACAGGACCAAATATCCGGCGCAGAATTTTTCTTTCGAAAGAACCCAAAATCAGCTCCGCTGTCCTGCTTATCGTCCAGCTTTCGGCTCCGTACAGCAAGACTGGCAGAATGAGCGTTTTGTAAAGCATGACTTTGGTCTTTCGAGTGAGGAGTTTTGACCCCAATTGTTTGGACAAGCCGAAGTAGCAACGGTTGCCAAGGGCGCCGGATCTCCACTGTGGTGTCATTTGTGGAATTTACGTTTCCCCGAGGTAGACAAACTCCTTAACTACCTCGAAATTGTAGCTGTCAATTGTTATATTTTGTCCCAGGTGGTGAGCGGTGGATTGGTTTTTGCTTGACAGCATGTATTTCGTTTTGTCCTCATTGATCTTAAGACCAACTCGTTTCGCCTGTTCTTCAATCGCCGTGAATGCTTCCACAATGCCACGTCGAGAACACGCGATGATGTCGATATTGTTGCGGAGATACAAACCGACGGTTAAGTTCGAATTTCGCTGTCGAAGTTCGAAAGCTCTGGTGAAGGGGAAATTGGAATGATCGAAACTTCCAAGGGCGTAATGCTAATTGTCAGAGCATTCTAGAGATTTCCGAAGGGGAACTTCCAACGGCGAACATTCGAGAAGGTGGACCGAGAGCTATATAAGCGCGAACACTCGCCCTCGACATTCATTCAGTTTGTGGTATTTAACAGCGTGTGACAAGTCGCTGTGATCAAACAGTGTGACACTAAAAGCTTCCAATAAAAGGTTGTTTGTGTAATAAAGTTTAAAGTGGATAGTATTGGATAATAAAGAAAAGTGGTGAAGCTGCACAGATAATTGATCTGTGGTGAAAGAAATAAAAGTGTGTGTTTTTTTATTCGGATAAAAAGGACAATTGTAGTTTATCGCAATCCAGTGGTGCGAACCCTATTTGGTGTGGGTTGAATATTTCGTAACATTTGGTGTCAGAAGTGGGATTAAAAATTTCGTTACAATATCATCCGCGTATCCTAGCAGCTGGATGGACTTGTAAAAGATGGTGCCTTACCTGTTGACGCCTGCCCGTCGCACTATCTGCTCCAGCACTTGGTTGAAGAAGTCACATGACAGCGCATCTCCTTGCCGAAATCCGGTGCATGTTTCGAATGGTTCCGAGGTCCTAGAACCGAGTTGCACGGTGCATCGCGTGTTTTTTAGCATGGCGCGACACAACTGGATCAGTTTTACCGGGATCCCGAATTCGGCCACCGCCCCAAACAGTTCTTCACGTTGAATGCTGTCGTATGCGGCTTTGAAATCGATGAAAAGATGGTGTGTATCGATTCGAAACACGTTGGTCTTTTCCAGTGTGAAAATTTGGTCTATAATTGATTTGCCGGGCCGGAAGCCGCACTGGTAGCTGCCGATTAGTGCGGTGCAAAATGGTTTCAGACGTTCACACAATACGCTGGACAGGATCTGGTATGCGACATTGAGCAGGGATATACCTCTATAGTTCTTGCAAGAGGTAGGATCGCCTTTTTTGTGGATGGGGCATATAGAGCTGGTATTCCAGTCGTCGGGCATGCTTTCATCTTCCCAAATTCTGCAGATTATCTGGTGCATGCTCCCTACCAGAACATCGCCGCCAGCCTTGAAGAGCTCTGATGGCAAGCCATCTGAGCCTGCGGCCTTGTTGTTCTTCAGCTTCTGAATAGCTGTGCCGACTTCTTCGATGCTGGGTGGGAGGACTACTTCAGCGGCTGGAGTTGGGATTTCCTCGGTCCCTACCACTCTCTCTTGGTCATGCTCGTTAAGCAGCTGCTGGAAGTGCTGCTTAAATACATCCACTATTCCCTGCGACTCGGTGACAAGATTCGCAGTTTCGAAGAGCCAGGGTGCCCTTTTTGAAGCCTCCTGCAAGGCCTTTGGCTTTCTTGTAAAAGGCTCGTATTTTATGTTTATCCCTAGACTCCTCGATATCCTTGAGCTGGGAGGCTGCGAAGATTCTTTTCTTTTGCCGAAGTAGTTTTTTCTCCTCCCTTCTTCTGGCTCGGTACTCTTCTTGCGCTGTCCTGGTTTTCCTCTGCAGCGCCTTTTGGTACGCCTCGTCGGTTGCTGCCTTTTTCTGCTCACACTCGCCATCATACCACGGGTTTCTTGTCGGGGGTGGTAGGTAACCTAAGGTGGTTTCGGCTACTTCCTGAATGGCTGAGCGGCAATGCAGCCACATATTATTGGCATTTGTGTTCGACGTAGGCATACCGTATAGTCTTTCGCTCAGCTGCTCCCTGTAGACTCTGGCAACCTCCGGTGTGCTCAGGCGCCCAATGTCGATCCTCCTCCTGATGGGCTGGTGCAGCTTTCTGACATCTGAATCTTGCTGCTACGAAGAAGTGGTCAGAGTCGACATTTGCCCCTCTGAATGTTCGCACATCCAGGATGTTTGACGAGTGCCTTGCGTCAATGAGCACATGGTCGATTTGGTTGGCGGTTCGGCCGTCCGGAGATCGCCAGGTTGCTGTGTGGATTCGCTTGCGAGGGAATCTTGTGCTACTTATCACCGCATTACGAGCTGTTGCAAAGTCAGCGAGTCGGAAGCCATTATCTGTTGTTGTATCGTGGAGGCTGTGCTTTCCGATCACTCCGCCAAGGGTGTTTTCCTTTCCGATTTTGGCGTTGAAGTCCCCGAGCACGATTTTTACATCGTACTCCGGACAAGTTCCGTAGGCGTTGTCCAGGAGGTCATAGAAGTCCTCCTTGATAGGGTCTTCAGCCTCGTCGGTAGGGGCGTATGCACATATAAGGCTGATGTTATAAAATCTGCCTCTGATGCGGATCACAGCCAGGCGATCACTTATAGGTTTAAAGTCGATGACCTACGACCTTAACCGCTTTCCCACGACAAATCCGCATCCCAGTAAGTGCAACCTTTTGTGACAGCTGTAATAAATGTCGCAATTTTTCTTCCTAATCATACCGTTTCCTATCCAGCGTATTTCCTGGACCGCAGTAATATCCGCCTTGTACTGCGTAAGGATTCCTTCTAGTTTATGAGCAGCTCCGGGAGTGTACAGGGTTCTGACATTCCAGGAGCAAACTCGCAAATCGTGTTCCTTTTTCGTGCGTTGTCGTCGTCGAGTATCCGTCCGTGTATCCGAGGCATCTTGCTCATTCATAACTTTTAGGTTTTCTACGTGGGCGGATTGTTAGCCCGCCCCACAACCGCCATTCTGGTCGGGGCTTTTTTCCTTGCTAGTAGGTCCGCCTTTTCGTTGCCTGTATGGCCGCTGTGTCCAGGTATCCAAATGAGATGAACTCTGTTTGTGCTGGCCAGCTGGTGAAGTAGTTGTAGGCAGTCCCATACAAGTTTGGAGGTGATTTCATAGCTCTTTAGGGCCAGAAGTGCAGCCTTGCTGTCAGAGAGAATGTAAATGTTTTTGTTAAATATATTTCTGTTTATATTTTCTCTGAGGCAGAGTTCTATAGCAAATATCTCTGCTTGGGAAACGGAGTTATATCTGTCCATGTTGACGTAGATGCATGTGCCTGTATTTACTCCGTATACTCCAGCCCCAATGCCTTCGTTCGTTTTGGAGCCATCTGTGTACCACACGTAGGATTCACGATTGAAGGAGGGTCTATCCTGTTCCCAGTTTTGTCGGTTGGGGAATGTGACCTTGTAGTTTTGGCTGAAGTTGTGTCTGGGGAGGCAGTTGTCTATAAGAGATATCTTCAGGATTTCATGCCTGTTTATTTCGGTAAGGATATCAGGATGAAAGAGCCTACGGTTAGAGTCATCCTCCACGATCAGTCTATGGGCGAAGACCATTGCTTCTTTCTTCAGTTGGAGATGAAGAGGTGGCAGGTCCGTGATGACTTCTAGTGCTGCTGTGGGGATTGTTCTCATGGCCCCGGTGATACAGATGCAAGCTAGTTTTTGCAATTTGTTGAGCTTGGCTTGCACTGATACTTGTTTTGGTTTCTGCCACCAGACGGGCGCAGCATATGTGAGAATTGGTCTGGTGATTGCTGTATATAGCCAGTGGGACATTTTGGGGCTTGTGCCCCAGTTTTTGCCAATGAGACTTTTGCTGGTCCATAAAGAGATCCTGGCTTTCTCAATGTTCTTTGTAATGTGAGAGTTCGAAGTGAGCTTCTCGTCTAGAGCTATCCCTAGGTATTTGACATCTTTTGAGAACTCTATCGCTTCACCAAAGAGGGTAAGAGGGTTTGGTAAGTTTGTGCCTATTCCTCCTTTTGGTGAAGGTGACTATAGTGCTTGCCCTAGGGTTGACCTTTAGTGCAACCTTTATGCACCAGTTTGCAACAATTTGCCTCTAACCAGGATCACTATGTCGTCAGCATAGCCTTGGACATATGTAGAAACCATTGTTGCTGAGTATGTTAATCAATTCATTTACCACGATGGACCACAGCAGAGGTAAGAGCCAAGAGCCAAGAGTTATTCTGCGTTTTATCTCCGCGCTGGTGTTATTGCTGCTTGTCACTATCGAGCCAAGGTAGACGAAGTCCTTAACTACTTCAAAAATATAGCTGCCGAAGGTGACATTCTAACCAAGACGTCTCGCTTTGTTCGTCCAATAACGTCAATGTCATCTGCGTAGGCAAGCAATTGTGTGGACATGAAGTATATCGTACCTCTTGTATTGGCCGCAGAGTCTCGTACGATCTTTTCAAGAATAATGTTGAAGAAATCACATGACAGTGCGTCACCCTGTCTAAAACCTTTTTTAACATCATAGGGGTCGGTTAGTTCACTTCCGATCTTAATGGAGCAGCGAGAGTTCTCCATAGTCATCCTGCACAGTCTGACGAGTTTGGCAGGAATGTTAAAACATGATATGACTCTGTATAGCTCGTCTCTATAAACACTGTCATACGCGGCTTTAAAGTCGACGAAAAGATGGTGAGTATCGACCTGGTCTTCTCCAAGATCTGCCGTAGTGTAAATATTTGGTCTATCGCGGATTTTCCTGGCCTGAAACCACACTGGTAGGAACCTATCAGATTGTCTACGAATAGTTCCAGGTACTTACACAGTACGGCAGAGGGGATCTTGTACGCGATGTTCAGGAGGCTTATCCCTCTGTAATTGGCGCGGTCATAGGGGTCTCCTTTCTTATGGACCGGGCAAACGATACTGAGATTCCATTCATCGGGCATGCGTTCTTCCGACCATAACTTGCAGATGAGTTGGTGCATGTTCCTGACCAGCTCATCGCTAGCTGCTTTAAACAGTTCCGCGTATCGCTATCTTAACATCGTCTAGGTCGGGTGGACGGAATTCTCCTACGTCTTCGTCCATTGTGAATGGCTCGCTCTGCCTGACGGCGGCATTTTGACTATCATCGCCGTCATACAGTCTGCAGAAGTGGTCCTTCCACAATCTCAGCATCGACTGTGACTCCACTACCGGTTGTCCGTGCTCATCCCTGCAGGCTTCTGCTCTGGCTTTATAGCCTTGGCATGTTCGTTTTACTTTCTGGTAACATTTTCGAACGTCGTTCCTGCAGTAACATCTCTCCATCTCCTCGATCTCGCGCCTCTCGTCCTCCTTCTTTTTCCTTCTCAGAAGCACATGCTCCTCTCTCCTTTTCTGTTCATAGAGCTCGCGGCCAGCTCTCGTCCGTCGATGCAATGTGGCCATGTTTGCATTCTGTTTCTCTACATGGGCCTGTCTGCACTCATCATCAAACCAGGGGTTTCTCGACGGTGGTGGCTCGAAACCGAGTATATCTGAGGCGGCCTCTCTAATGGCTTTCTGACAACGACTCCATTGCTGTTCCATGGGGTCTGCAGATTGTATCGGGACCTGAGAGAGCTTGAGGGAGACTTGATCGGCGAAGGTCCTGGCGGTCTCCTGCGATTGCAGCTTTCCGACGTTAAATTTTGGTGTTCTTACTCGACTCCGTTGGTTCCGAGAAATTCGCATCCATACCTTTGCTGCAATAAGGTAATGATCCAAGTCGATGTTGGCTCCTCGAAAGGTTCGGACATCTAGGATGCTGGAGGAGTGTCTGCCGTCGATCGCAATATGATCAATTTGGTTGGTTGTCGATTGATCGAAAGACCGCCAGGTCCCCTTATAGATGTTGAGGTGTGGGAATCGTGTACTTGCTACTACCAGGTTATGTCCCGCCATAAAGTCCACTAGAGCACCGTGGCAGTGGGTAGTGTGTTGGCCTCTGACGCCGATGACACGGGATCGAATCCCGACACAGCCATGTCATCGTACGTGTTTTCACGGTGTTTCTCCTCAGCGGGGTTCTGACAAAACCCCCTGTAGTAAAATTGTCATGAAAAGCTTCTCGAAATTCGCCGTTCGGAAACGGCAATAAAACTGTAGGTCCCTTTCACCTATGGGAAAATAAAATCACACACAACATGGGTGATTGAGAGAAGCTCGGCTCTGGTCCTTCATGGGCTGTAACGCCAACACACATACATGCATAAAGTCCACTAGCCTTAGTCCGTTTTCTGACGTGGTGTTGTGTAGGCTGTGCTTTCCAATGATCCGTTCAAAGATAGCTTCCTTACCCATTTTCGCATTGAAATCTCCTAGAACGGTTTTGGTGTCATAGCTGGGACATTGCGCATACGTTCTGCCTAGGAGATCATAGAAGTCGTCTTTATGTCGGTCATCTTTCTCCTCTATGGAAGGGTGGACACATAGTAAGCTTATATTGCCGAGATTGGCCTTGATGCGGATAGTTATGAGGCGTTCGCTTACATAGTGGTAGCTTAAGACTTTTTTCCTGAGTCTGCCTCGAACAACAAATCCGTATCCGAATAAGCGTTGTTTATTTTCTCTGTAGCAGTTTCCGTAGTATATATCACAGTTTTTCATCCGCTTTTTGCCTGGCCCATCCCATCGCACTCCTTGGAGCGCGGTAATGTCTGCCTTATAGCAGTCCAAAGAGTTGACCAGTTGTTCGGCTGCACCTGGTCTGTTGAGGGACCTAACGTTCCAGGTGCAGATCCGAAATTCGTTTCCTTTTTGACGTTTGCGGGGGCGGTCAACATTTAATCCGTCTGTATCCGAGGCTATTGGTTGTTTCTGATCAAGATTTGCTTTACGGGATAGGGATGTTAACCCTAAGCGCAACCCCCAACCTGGAGAGCCAGGTTCCTCTTATCCCAGGAACAAGGGGTCGGGTCGCTGCACACATTGGTTCACTACCTGGCGGGTGCCAGTATAGCTATCAAGGGGAGGCCACGCGGAGACTGTGTGTCAGATTGGATTGAGCAGGGACAGAGATTGAAGCTGGCGTTTGCCAAGTTAAACGCGATCAATTGAATGTTCTGAAAAACCTAAGTGATTGTTGTGGAGTATTAAATCAGGTAGAGATACTGTATCTTTATTTAATTATTTTTGTGTTTATTTTCTTATATTTTGAGAATAAACGGACATATTCCAAGGTCAACCGAAAATCAAGTTTTAGTCGTGACTTCCGCTATCATTTCTAGTCTCGAGCTGATATCCCCGGAAAGTGAATCTGTTTGCATAGTTCTAGATTCTGGAATAAAATCTGGATAAACAATGACATCACTAAGCGTCATAGCGACATTTGTTTGGCAAGACAAGAAACTTGTTTTCACGTCATATCTACCAGAGCAGATGTTGCGACAAAAAAAAAAAAAAAAAAAAAGTAAAATAAATTAAAAATCCAAAAAGGGTTCAGATAAAAATATGTAAATAGACACACGCACCGGACAAGATAACGTCAACTGAGGACCTGATTCAGCAGCTGATTGTCAACAACCTGATTGTGGTTCGATCCCCGTTTAACCGAAATTCATCCTCTGCGTATGCAATACTAAAAGTGCTTGAACGAATTACTATGGACTATAAACCAACGCGGAATTTGGTCGGCTCTCGTCCTATCTAGGCATAGGACAACCACCCCTGAGAGTAGTGAACGAACATCAACGACCCCAACCACTGCACTCCGTTCAGGTTGTGTGTGTCAATGCATCATAAGAGAATATAAAAACTCTTGAACCTGCGCGAGTCTCTAAAAAAAAAAACAAAAAAAAAATTAGATCTAGATTAGATCCAAATATACGAGTTAGGGCAGAGTATATGTGCTGGTGTCGTGCTTCGATTACTAGTATCTTATAATTAATTTTATGTCCATTACCTGAAAGCTCGCCCTAAACAATAAACTGGCCGTTCATTTGATAAACCGTTAATTTCAGGAACGATGCATCTAACCCTGAAAAGCAAAAGTTGGAGTTAATGATGCCAACCAATCAGTAAGGCAATATATGCCCGTGTAAGGCTATTATTAACCACTGGGACAGTAATCTTTTAGTCCTACATGACACATGTGTATTTATAGGTCAAAACATTTATACGTCAATAAATGAAGAGAACCTAAACCATGTTGGCAACATCCGTCCGATTTGGTTCGTACTCTTTATTGACTTATTCGTTAATAGATATTGGTAACATGTTGATAATCCCGTGCCTCGCCGGAAAAAAACTATGAGTGTGGCCTGGCTCTGATTTTTTTATGTTTTTTTTCCTGGAAGTTTATCTCTGATTGTCATCATCACGCATAATGAGCAAAAACACAGAGACGGCCATAGTGCCCATGTCGAGCTTTATCAGAACCACCTACATTCCGGAATGATAAGTTGCTGGTGGGCAAGCACGTGAGGGAATGACGGAGGTGTTGTTGGAATCTCTTGCAAGATTTTTATGAATCCGTCTATTTGCACTAGTGAGGCTTTTGTTTAGTGATGCTTTATTGCTTACGGAGTGTGACAATTAGCACTGATTAACTGATTACTTGATGAGTTTTTTTTTTTTTGTTTAAGTACTGGGAACGATGATGGAAGTGAGCTCGTCACATGTTTATTTTTTTATATTGCACACTAATTCTAGTGTAGGACG
Organism: Eumerus sabulonum; assembly: GCA_951905685.1. Taxonomy (NCBI): domain Eukaryota; kingdom Metazoa; phylum Arthropoda; class Insecta; order Diptera; family Syrphidae; genus Eumerus; species Eumerus sabulonum. The sequence continues at coordinate 162,257,536 of OX645060.1, read as the reverse complement.
TGTTCGGTACAAACAATTAATTTGAAAATGATCAAAATATTAAACGATCTATAGCGCTCACCGTTGACGGTGATCGCCTGACCGACGTCGTTTTTAAAGAAATATGGACGGATGACGCTGCCAGCCCAAAATCCACACCAAACAGTGACTTTTTCGGGATGCATTGGACCACAAGCCTCCGATATAACGGACCGAATTTACATACATATGTTGACGACCCTTGCAAAAAACGGAAAACCGGCCAAGTGCGAGTCGGACTCATGCTGTCGAAAATTGCATTATCAAAAGCTCCCTCAATGTCGATGAAAATGCCTTATTCAATTCAGTTCTCACAACTAGGTTTTGAAGTGCAGCCTCCCAGGATTTTCCGCGCTAATAATGTTGCATCTCCGAAGTGCAACTTTGCGCACGTGTATCTCTACCAGTCTCTCCATGCTTTTCAGCAGGAATGATGTTAGACTAATTGATCTAAAACTCTTGCAAGTGAGTAGTCCTCTTTATTGTCGGACTCGCGCACGAAGGGTTCCGTACCATCTGTATATACATATAAATATGAAGGAGGCTATGTATGTATGTTACCTCATCAGTCATCACATTAAATCACATTTTTTGTATGATGACAGATCTTGGTTGCAGGCAGGTTATCGGCATATTACTTTGATAATCACTATTGAATTCAAATCAATTATCTTACTAGACAGCAACGATGTGAAAAGGTGAATAACAATAAATATGGGGAAAAGGTTTGTAGCTAGGATTAATTCATCAAAGACACAAATATATTGTCGACTAACCTTAGTTCAGTATGTGACCAAGGGGATTTTTTGGATGAAAATCATGTCTGTTGTATGGGAGCCCTCTTAAATATTCATTTTGTTCTGTTTTTAGTATTTGTCGTGGTAGCGGCAACAGAAATACATCATCTGTGAAAATTTCAACTGTCTAACTATCAGTGCAAGATCCGGCCCTTCTTGGCGAGTTTCGGTCGCACAAGGAAAACATGTGCTCGCTGCCTCTTAAAGACGCCATCGTACTGTCCATATTCACGATAAACGATGCCGCGGTACCGGAGGAGACGGGAGTTCCTTCACGTGGTCGTCTTCTACTGATTCACAGCCCTTTGCCAATTCAAGCATACATGTTTTTGACCTACACTCGTCTTCAAATGCCTTCTGCAATTTTCCGAGGATTCCGAAGGCTTTTTCACCAGATTTTCACACAACACACAAACAAAAGGCGCTGTTGACTTCAACCTTCTGCAACCTGGATAATCCCTCCATCTGAGGTTGTATGTATTAAACACCCAGTCGTTTATGTAGGAATTTACCGTGGACACAGGTAGACCTAGAGTGGGTCCAGATCCTGAGAAGCTCTCCTCTGAACCCATTCTGGCGAGTTCATCAGAGATCTCATTTTCTGGGATCCCACAGTGAACTGGAACCCATACAATCTTTAGTGAATTTAGTCTACCGACTCTGTTCAAGAAGGACTTGAGTTCATGCACTAATTTGGAGCTGTTTAGGGAGTTGCACACAGTTTTGTGTGCAGCTTAGCTGTAACTGCAGACGCATATGCTTTTCCCTCTCCACCTGTGGTTCACAACATAAAGTATCGCTTACGATTGAGTATATCACTGATTGGAAGACAGACGCATATTTTCCTAACGAGAAGTGCAGTCGAATGTTTTCGCGCTCAAAGAAGACCCCAGCACCGGACCCCGGAAGACCGACCCCAGCACCGGACCCCCGCCCAGACCTGGAGCCATCCGTGTAAAGGCGAAGACTATCTTTTCCAGGTTCAGTATCCAGCCAGAGCCAATCCTGACGCTACGAAAACTCGACTGAAATTACAACGCAGTAGGATAACGAATGTCAATGCGTCAGAAGGCTTGTCCATGAGACAGGTATGCACAAGCACACCGTTATTCCTATGCGAGTTGTCTCTTCAGACGAGACATGGCTTTCAGAGCATACCCTCTAATAAATATATCAAAAGGTGGAAGATTCATCATAGCATCTAGAGCAGCGTCCGGCGTGCTAGAAAAAACCTCCGCACAGCTGAGACAAACCGATCTTTGTGGTTTGGTGAAAGAGGCTATGACGTGTTTGCGTGTTAGTCTGTTCCACCAGACAACCGATGCATATGAAATTATAGGTTTTATCATTGCCATGTAGATCCAGAAGACCTTTGCCGGCGATAAACCCCACGTTTTGCCAAAAATTCCTTTGCATTGCCAGAAAGCTGACAGCGCTTTGGTGGTTTTTGACTCAACATGCTTTAACCAGAATAGCTTGACTCCTAGATACTTAGCCTCCTTGGATATCGGGAGGGAAGTGCCTTTAAGTACCAGCCGAGTCATGTCAGTATTTTTCCTCCTTCTCGTGAAGAGAATGACGTCGGTCTTAAGAGGATTGACCGACAGTCCATTTCTGGTACACCAATCATCGATCACATTTAGCGCCGCATGTGCTTTGAGACGGACAGTCGCTAAGCATGAGCCCACAGAAAGAACGGCGACATCATTCGCATAGGCCTAGGCATAGATTCCAGAGGCATTGAGAGCATCAAGCAGAGAGTCGACCACCACGCACCATAACAGCGGAGACAGGACGCCACCTTGCGGGCAGCCCCTGTTTACGCCGTATTTGCACATTGGTCGAAGCCTGCATCAGCGGTCAATGTCCTGTGCACAAGCATTGCTTTGATCCACAAGACCAGTGTATCATCTACGCGATGACGTCTAGCAGCGTTGCACATGCTGTCGAAAATTGCATTATCAAAAGCTCCCTCAATGTCGATGAAAATGCCTTATTCAATTCAGTTCTCACAACTAGGTTTTGAAGTGCAGCCTCCCAGGATTTTCCGCGCTAATAATGTTGCATCTCCGAAGTGCAACTTTGCGCACGTGTATCTCTACCAGTCTCTCCATGCTTTTCAGCAGGAATGATGTTAGACTAATTGATCTAAAACTCTTGCAAGTGAGTAGTCCTCTTTATTGTTTTGGGAATAAAGACTACTTTCACCGTTGCGCCAAGGAACAGGTATGTGGACAAGTGCTAGGCTAGCAGTGAAAGGATGCCACAGCAAATTCAATGGCTTCAATTGTAGCCACGTGCGATGCAATATACCAGTTACGCCTAGTCGTTTTCATCGTTTCAGTTGCAGTTTCCCTTGAAGGGGTGTGCAAAGAGCCGGTGTCGATCTGATTTCCCGGGAAATGAGTCTGAAGCAATAATCTAAGAGATTCCGCTTTAGACTCAGTAGTGGTACCATTAGGTTCTCTAAGTGTATTCAGCTTTGTCGGTTTCCCCGTTTGAGGACTTTAATCAATTTGGTAGTCACACTCAGGGACTTGATCTCTTCGCAGAAGGTCTTATAAGAAAAGTTTTTCGATTAACGAATAAGTCAACTAATATAAAGTAAAATACTTACACGAAATAAAGTCCTATCTATCTTCCGAGTTCGATTTGAGCGATCTATTCAGAAGACTGAGAGCGCCGTGGCGCACTGGGTAGTGTATTGTGAGATTCTACAACTTAATCGGAATTCGATATATCCGACAGCGTAGCATCCTTCACATCTTCACATATCTGTTGGATAGGGTTAGGTCAATCACCTCCTGTCGTCTTGCCATAACAAATATTGGTTGAGAGCCAACATTGTTGACGGAAGAGTGAAGTCTGAAAGACGGTCCCCTCTTGTATCGCCTTTGCTGCTGCCCCAAGCAGTGTTTTGGGCATTAGCACCACAACGCAAGATGAGACCAATCTTTCTGGCTTCACACTACTCTACGAGTTCAGAAACTTCCTTCGGTGGTGGAGGTAGTGTCGAGTCGTAGGAAAAGTAGGCAGGCGCAACGACGAAGTGTTCTATTTATTACTCTTGGTCCAAAAAAGTGTCTCAAGTTTGGTTGCCGATATTGAGTTCGATATGATGCGGCAGACCCTACGCCTTTTCGATCGCTCATCATAAAGCATCGTAGCATCACGTATGCCACCAAGGTTACATATGCATTTTTTCCACACTCACGGTTCTTGAATGGATACAATGTGATGATTTGTGCTACTGCATGCAATTCTACTACCTAAAAGAGCGGTAGTGCCTTGCAAAGCTGTAGATTGATCTGAATAAAAATTATCCTGACCTTTTGGTGGAGATGGCCGCCTCTCTATAAGAGGGCTGGTTCTCTCGACTCTTTACGGTGACTTGGATCTCCTTCTCGGAAAAAGGGGTTTTGTTGTGTGATGTGCCCGCCTCCGAGGAGCGGTTTTTGGTTATCTTCTCTCCCCACCTTCGGAGAGGGAGGCATCACACACTCATTCCCTAGCGAGGCTATCCTTGGCAGCGGTCTTCCGTTTGCGGGAGCTTTTACCTTTTTCGGTTTGAGCTCCACTTCCTTCGGACGCCACTCTGGGACAGCCTGGCCAGTTTGAGGACTGCTAGGACCCGTAACGACTGTGCCTTCTGCGTTCAGAGTCTGCCTGTCAGCCCCGTCACCTTTTTTGACAGCAGCGCCGACCATAGCAGGAATGTGAATGCTTCCGGCCCCGTCATTTCGGGAACTGATCACGCTCTTACTGAGTGGTTAAACCTTACCAGTAAGAGTTGAAGGTGCATGCCGAAAGTTCTAGCATCTTGTGCCTCCTGCAGCAGCTTCCGAGAGTGGAGAGGCCTCCGTCGACTTAAACCTCTTAGCTGAATCTTCCACAGGTTTATCAGTGTATTCAGCAGTACGTCCCAATTCTGGGGCGCGTTCAACTTTTGCGGTTTCCCGTGCCCCCGTCGGTGTCGCCTCCGCTGGATACATCGCTCATGCTCAGTCCCACCAAGTGGTCAGAGAGTGAAAGGCAGAAGTCGGTGTCGTTCTGGGTTGCCCGAGAGTTAAAAATGAATGGTGGGGCTTCCAAGATCCTTGCCCCGGCCGCGGTCAAAAAGATCGCGGGTGGATTTCCGTTGCTGCAAGAACCATCTGTACTCAAATCAAAGCAGACAAGCTAACGTAATGTATGTATGTATGTTGGCGTTACAGTCCATGAAGAACCTGAGCCGAGCTTCTCTCAATCACCCATGTCGTGTGTGATTTCATTTTTTCACATAGGTGAAAGGGACCTACAGTTTATTGCCGGTTCCGAACGGCGAATTTCGAGAAGCTTTTCATGACAATTTTACTACAGGGAGTCTTGTCAGAACCCCGCTGAGGAGAAATACCGTGAAAAACACGTTCGATGACATGGCTGCGTCGGGATTCGATCCCGAGTCATCGGCGTCAGAGGTCAACACACTACCCACTGTGCTCTCAGCTAACGTAAGCTCATCCAAATTTAATGAAAAAAAAAAACCGCAAACGCAAACCATGCAGTCGACACGATAAAATACTGAAGAGAACACAAATGTCAAAGGAAAAACACACTCTCTTATCACCAGTCCTAGGCATGCACATATGAATGTATGTAATTTATAAACGAGTATGCAGGGAAGCAAACATGAGATAAAATCCCATTTGTTCAACTAATCTTAAAAAGTCGTCGTCTCGCCCGGCACACTATAGGCATAGGGAAAAAATTCAATAGAACTTTCGATGACCCCATGTTGATATGGTCTACAAATCCCGGTACCCACTCATGTACACATGCATAAGTACGTATGTATATGTTCAATGTCAGGTTCATTGTATCTCAGTTTCATGCCTGTGGTTCGCTTCAACCATTCGAACATTCAAGTTAGATGAGCGATAAGCTTGAACTGAAAATATTTGCGCAAATAGATTTTATTTTTTGGGTTTCCAGTTTGTACAACAACAGGGTGAACCTGGTGTTATCGACATATGTACATAGGTGGGGCCATCATGACACTTGCAATCTAACTTGAGATATTGTATCTGAAGATTTAATTTATTTTTTTACGTTTATTTTTCTCGTTTCAGATTTAAAGGCTGAACTTTAGACCAATACTCTTGTTTTTATTTAACGGGACTACCACAGGGATTAGTAAAATGGAAACAGAATCACTGAACAATAAGCCTTCGTCACGGAAGAGCTCCGCTGCGAATGGAAATGAAGAGAAACCAGCAGCAGGTGGAGGTGGTGAGGTCACTTTGAAGGCTAAGATGAGCCTTGTGAATGGTATTACTGTGATTGTTGGTTCAATTATTGGCTCGGGTATCTTTGTGTCACCGACCGGTGTCCTCATGCATACAGGAAGTGTCAATTTGGCACTGATCGTGTGGGTGGCTTCTGGACTGTTTTCCATGGTAAGTAATTTTCTTTTTATCGCTTTTCTAAAACATTTAAATTCTTTTTGCGATAGATGAATATTTGAGTTTATGAAAGTAGATATGTACACTGAAACCGTATGTATCATTAGCCAACTACTTACTTACTTTGGTGGCGCTTAACTTCGGGGTGAACCTGGGTCTCAACCAACAAGCCTTTCCTGCTAGCACGATTTTTTGCTAGCTGTTTCCAGTGTCTCACACCCAGTTGGTTGAGGTTTCTTTTTTTCCACCTGTGTGCGCCACCGTAGAACGTCTTCCCTCGGGGTTGGAGTCGAAGACTCTTTGGGTCGGAGTTGTGTTGTCTATTCGCTCTACATGGCCTAGCTATCTTAGACTTTAAATCCATACACGTCGTACTAGCCCGATGTCGCTGTACAGCCCATACAGTTCTTAGTTAACTCTTCTGCTTCACTTTCCGTCAACACAAACGGGACCAAATATTGTACGCAAAATTTTCTCTGGAAACCAAGGACCTTTTCATCCACTTTTGATAAGGTCTTAGTTTTCCGAGAGAGGGCTCTACTACTCAATTGCCTCTTGAGCTCGAGAAACAACGGTTGGCAAGAATTATTCTTAGCGCTGGTGTCGTTGCCGCTTGTTACCAGTAAGACAAGGTAGACGACAGCATACATTTGGCTTTGCCCTCGTTTACCTTCAAACCCACGTTAGCCGCTTCTACCGCAAAGCTTCATTGACGTCCGTTGCGTTCTCCTAATCAAGTCAATGTCATAAGCATATGCGAGTAATTGTGCAGACTTGAAGTAGCCACATTAATAGGAACCTTAAAGAGGCTTATTCCGCGCAGTTATAGGGGTCTCCTTTTTTATGGACGATGCTGATATTCTATTCATCGGGCATGCTCTCTTCCGACCATATCTTACAGATGAGTTGCTTTGAATAGCTCAACAGACAGGCCGTCTGTGGCAGCAACTTAATTAGACTTTAGTTTTAATATCGCTATTTTAACCTCGTCTAAGTCGGGTCGGCGGAATTCTCTCTCTATTTCCATATTCTCAGCGTCCATTGACTGTGATTTAACTACGAGGTATCCGTGTTTATCCAACAGGTTTTCGCTCTGGCTTTATAACCTTGGCGTGTTCGTTTTACTATTTGGTAAAACTTTCGAACGTCGTTCCTGCGATAACATCTCTTCATCTCCTCAATCGCGCGCTTCTCATGCTCTTTCTTTTTCCTTCTGAAAAGCGAATGGCCCTCCTTTCTTATCCGCTCATAGAGCTCGAGCAGCTCTGTTACGCATTCTGTTTTTCTGCATGTACCTGTCTGCACTCGCCATCAAACCAAGAGTTTTTCTTACGTGGTTGCACCCCGAGGCTTCATCCCTTGTGGTGCCTTTACAACGTCTCCATTGCTGTTCTATGGTTTGTGCAGCTTGCATCGGCTCTTGGGAGAGCTTGAAGGAGAAATGATCGGCGAAGGTCCGGCGATCTCTTACGATCTCTTGCTTGTCCTACTCGGCACCATAGATATCTCAATACGTACCTTAGATGAAACAAGGTAATGATCCGGAAGGTTCAGACATCCAAAATGCTGAGGGAGTGTCTGGCGTTGATCGCAATATTAACGATTTCATTGACAGATAATTGATCAGGAGACCGACTGGTCCCCTTGTGGATATTGAAATGTGGGAATCGTAAGCTAACTACTGGGAGATTATGCCCAGTCACAGAGTCTATTAGCCTGAACCCTTTTTCGGACGTGGTGTCGTGTAGGCTGCGCTTTGCTACGACTCGTTCAAAGATGTCCTCCTTACCCAACTTCACGCTGAAATCTCTTAGAACAATTTTGGTGTCATAGCTGGAACATTAAGCATACGTTCTATCTAAGAGGTCATAGAAAATAGCTTTGATGAGGATTGTTAAGAGGCATTAGCTCACATGCCGGAAGCTTATAACTTTTTGCCTACGTCCAACTCGAACAACAAATCCGCATCCAAATAGGCGTTGTTTGTTCTCCTTGTAGCAGTTTTTCATCCTCTTTTTAAACGGTTCACTTCTTGGAGTGCGGTAATGTCTGCTTTCTAGCAGCGTATAACTTTTTCTAACTTTTCGGCCCACCTAGTCTGTTAAGGGACCTAACGTTCCATGTACAGAACGGATAGTCCTGTCCTTTTATACGTTTGCAGGGATCATCAACATGTAGTCCGTCCGTTAAATCCGATGCTTGTGGTTATCTTTGAGTATGTATTTTTTTACGGGTGTGGCTTACTAGGCCGTAGCCCAACCTACTAAGCCTGTTTTTTGATACCGGAAACTCGCCATTCGCCCTTCATCGTCTGTAATTTCCAGAGGAAATCCCCAGATTGCACCACGACGAGGTGGAGATGGAACTAGATTATTAACCCATGAGTAGCCTGTTTATTTTCCTCGGATTCTTACATTTTATTTTGCGTATTGATACGTGAACCTTTAAATGTGTCGTACGATTTTTAGTATTTACTCGTATCATTATTGAAGAGGGTTGAAAATTATGTCCTTCGAAAGGTATTATATCATAGATGTGCACAATATGAGAAAACCGTCATGTTTTTATGTTACCCTTACAATAGATCGAAACTGCGAGGGTAATCTTGTCACCGACCCACAGGGAATAGTGGATGTATTTAAGCAGCACTTCCAGCAGCTGCTTAACGAGCATGACCAAGAGAGTAGTAGTCTCCCACCCAGCAACGAAGAAGTCGGCACAGCTATTCGGAAGCTGAAGAACAACAAGGCCGCAGGCTCAGATGGCTTGCCATCAGAGCTCTTCAAGGCTGGCGGCGGTAGGGAGCATGCACCAGATCATCTGCAGAATTTGGGAAGATGAAAGCATGCCCGACGACTGGAATACCAGCTCTATATGCCCCATCCACAAAAAAGGCGATCCTACCTCTTGCAAGAACTATAGAGGTATATCCCTGCTCAATGTCGCATACAAGATCCTGTCCAGCGTATTGTGTGAACGTCTAAAACCATTTTGCACCGCACTAATCGGCAGCTACCAGTGCGGCTTTCGGCCCGCCAAATCAACTATAGACCAAATTTTCACACTTCGACAAATCCTGGAAAAGACCAACGAAATTCGAATCGATACACACCATCTTTTCATCGATTTCAAAGCCGCATACGACAGCATTCATCGTGAGGAACTGTTTGGGGCGATGGCCGAATCCGGGATCCCGCTAAAACTGATCCAGTTGTGTCGCGCCACGCTAAAAAACACGCGATGCACCGTGCAATTCGGTTCTAGGACCTCGGAACCATTTGAAACATGCACCCGATTTCGGCAAGGAGATGCGCTGTCATGTGACTTCTTCAACCTGGTGCTGGAGCAGATAGTGCGACGTGCAGGCGCCAACAGGGAAGGCACTATCTTTTACAAGTCCATCCAGCTGCTAGGATACGCGGATGATATCGACATCATCGCGTGTTCTCGCCGTGGCATTGTGGAAGCATTCACGGCGATTGAGGAACAGGCGAAACGAGTTGGTCTTAAGATCAACGAGGACAAAACGAAATACATGCTGTCAAGCAAAAACCAATCCGTCGCTCACCACCTGGGACAAAATATAACAATTGACAGCTACAATTTCGAGGTAGTTAAGGAGTTTGTCTACCTCGGGGCAAACGTAAATTCCACAAATGACACCACAGTGTAGATCCGGCATAGAATCGCCCTTAGCAACCGCTGCTACTTCGGCTTGTCCAAACAACTGGGGTCAAAACTCCTCACTCGAAGGACCAAAGTCATGCTTTACAAAACGCTCATTCTGCCAGTCTTGCTGTACGGAGCCGAAAGCTGGACGATAAGCAGGACAGCGGATTTTGGGTTCTTTCGAAAGAAAAATTCTGCGCCGGATATTTGGTCCTGTCTGTGAGGAAGGTCAATGGACAAGAAGACACAACCGCGAACTCTACGAGCTGTACCAAGATGTGGATGTAGTCCGGAAAGCAAGGATCCGTCGACTACACTGCCTCGGCCACATCGAGCGCATGAACATCAACGCTCCAGCTAGGAGGGTCTTTGACTCCGAGCCTCCTGGTTCGAGAAGAAGACCAAGTAATCGCGGATGTAAGACATCTTGGTCTTGACAACTGGAAGCAGCGTGCCCGGGACCGTCAAGGATGGAAGGCAGCTATAGCTCAGGCTCAGATCCTCCATGGATCGCTGGCCTGATAAGTAAGTAAGTTACAATAGATCAAATTTTTTTTGTTTTTTTTTTTTTTTTTTTTTTTTTTTTTTTTTTTATTAAAAATATGAAATATGGGGAGTACATTAAGAATCAGATTCTTTTAATTTGTACCTATACATAGGAGACTAAAAAAAAAAAATTAATTTATATTTTAACAAACAAAAAAAAGGAAAAAAAGTTTTAAGATGTATACACAATATTTGATTAACATTTCAGTTAAATAAGTTATTCATTTGTTTACTTTTAACATATAATAATAGTACTTTTTTGAACTTTATGCTTGAAATTACTAAACGAATTGACAAAGGTAGGGAATTCCACAATCTTATAGCGTGAACAAAGAAGAGTCGTTGGCTATTTAAGTAATTAAAGCGAGGAAGAATTATATATGGTGTTCGAACAGAGTTGGCGAAGATTATTTTTTCAAACAGGTAAGCGGGCTGGTGACTTTGAATTATTTTGTGAAGGAATATGCAGTTTCGTATGTTAATGTGTTGTCTAAGAGTACATCCAGTAATATTGGAAGAGTATCTCGAGATGTGGTCAAATTTACGAAGTCCGTATATGAAACGTATTGAAGAGTTAAAGGCCAGTTCTAACTTTCGAAAGGAAGCTGTATCAGGATTACAGTAAGCGACTGAGAAGTAATTAATAAGGGGTAAAAAAAGAGCTCTCACCAATTTTAATTTAGTGATGACCGGAATAACGTTAGAAGAAATGTGAAGTTGACGCAGTCCACCAAAGATTCGTTTAACAACCATGTTTATATGACTTTCGCAGGAAAGTTTACAATTAATGATAATCCCAAGGTTATTTACTTCCTCTACATATGGTACAGTATTATTATTTAAAAAGATGGCTGGTATGCTAGATGTGTCGATTCGATTCCTAGAAATAATTATACCCTTGGATTTGAGTGGATTCAGTTTTAACTTATTAACACAAGCCCAGTGATTGATTCGCTCCAAGTCTTCATTTATTCTCGCAACGCAGTCTTCGATAAGACCAATAGGTCTTGAGAATTTAATCTGAGCATCATCAGCGTAAAGATGCATTGTGACGTTTTGGCAGACGACAGGTAGGTCATTAATGAAGAGGGAAAACAGTAGTGGGCCTAGTATGGACCCTTGAGGAACTCCACACTTGACTTTCAGAAATGAGGAGACACCAGAATCAGTGCACACCTGTTGAAACCTTTCACCTAGGTAGCTGGCAATTAGAAGTAGAGAGGTTTTCCTAAAGAAGAAGTTGTCTTTGAGCTTATTGATAAGAATTTTGTGATCAACGCTGTCAAATGCCTTTGAAAAATCAAGCAAGCACAAAACTGAAATATTGTTATTATCAAATTCGTATCTTAATTCTTCCAATATCTTCACAATGGCTGTTGAACAGCTATGGTTTTTACGAAAACCCGACTGACATGAGGTGAGTAAATTGTTCTGGTTAATATGGTCGTCAATTTGATCCCGCATTAAAATTTCAAAAACTTTTGACAGACAGGGTAAAATACTTATAGGTCTATAGTCCTCAGGAATACTTCTGTTAGAGTTTTTTGGTATCGGAATCACTTTAGCATATTTCCAAACTGCTGGAAATTCTGATCTCATTATACAGCAATTTATAATGTGAGTAAAAGTATAGTAAATGTGGGGCAAAATCATTTTGATAAATTTTAATGATATGCCATCACAACCTAAGGCATTGGATTTCATACGTTTAATTGCCATTAATACTTCAAACTCAGAAACGCAATGAAATTCAAAGGAATTGGGATGAACACCACCATCATCTAAATAGTTAACCTTATTCCAGTTTGGTTCACTAGTGCTTTCAGTGTTACTAACATTATTGTTAAGAAAATAATTATTTAGGTCATCTGGATTCAGATCACATTTAAATGACGTTTTTTCAATAACTCTCAATGATTTGAGATTCTTCCAAATCATGGAGCTACATTGGTTGGGTTTTAGTTTTGTTGAGAAATATATGGCTTTCGCCCTTTTTACCTCGGCAGTTACTTTGTTTCTCAAGTTTGTGTATATTTTCCAATTGATTCTGCTATGACTTCGGCGCCATCTAATGTACTGTTTATCTCTTATTTTTATAAGATCCGCTAATTGTTTGGAAAACCATGGTACTCTAGAATCTTTAATTCTCTTAGTTCTTAAAGGAACATGCCGATTAAATAAACCCTGAATCATGGATTGGAAAATTTCAATTTTATCGTTGACTGCAGCAAGGTTCCAGCAAAAAGACCATGGAATACTTCCAGCATCTCGAGCGAGTTCATTCTGATTAATTCGATTAAAATCCCGATAAGTAAATTCAGATGGAGAGGGTCGCAAATTAAATGAAATATCAAAAGAGACGAATAACAAATCATGGTAGGATGGGATACCAGGGATACAAATCTGATCGAAAAATTTTACTTGGTTCAGGTCTGATGTAAGCACAAGATCAAGAAGACTTGGTGTGCAACCAGGGCGAAAGTGGGTTGGGACGCTAACATTTAAAATATCAAGACCTACCATAGAACAGTAGTTTTTGAAAGATTGAGAAATGGAATTATCAATTAAAATGTTGACATTAAAATCACCGCAAATTATTATATTAGTGTAGCTGGGAGAGTAAACACTGAGGGAATCAAAAAAGTACTGCAAACAATTTTCTTTATGTGGATTGTAGACGCAACCAACTAAACAGCTTCTTCCAACTTCAAACACTTCTATTAATATATATTCTTATTGGACGCACGATAAGTAGAAGCAGTTTATTGTATGGGATAGGCGCAAGAATATAGGCTGCTGTAGGTGCGATAGCCCTATGTGGATATACAAAAAACGTGAAAGCGTTTAGATTCTACGAAAGACAGCTTGAGGTTGGTGGGGGTAGAGGTCGAGGTTGATACTTGTGGCTCTGTAAATTAACAATATATATAACTTCCCATAACAATCTGGGAAATGAGCTCGGGCGGACAAGCTGAATTAAAGGAAAGCATTGTTCTACTCACCAGTAATTAAATTAAGGTGGAATCATTAGTTAGTGGAATAAGCTTACTTATCAAATTTATTTTAGCATTTGAATTTTAACATAAACAATTTGCACTTGTTCCTGCACAAATATTCCCCGAAATCTCAATTGTTTGCCAATACAGCACATTTCAACTAATTATGAGAAAAAAATGTGGTCTGCGTGCGACCCGCAAGGCCCATACGACTAACTTCCCAGTGGGCAAAATGAAAACACCCATTTAATATTACATTTTTTAATTTCTATAAGTCTTATGTTTATGTCGATAAACTTCGAAATACTGTTTTCAAATACAGTGAAATCTCCCTTGAACGGACAGCAATGGTGCAAACATTAGTGTCCGCCTAAGGGAGGTTCAAGGGAAACCAAACAGGTAGGTTTTCATGTATTAACAGAAAGTAAAAAAAAAAATACAAAAAACAAATAAACTCCATATTTTTTTTTTTTTTTTTTTTTTCACATAACTTTCTTCAACTGATTAGGTGGTGAATTATGAGCCTCTATGTTACATCAAACAGGGAATAGTAGATATGTAGATATGTATGTATCGTAGGAAAGCAAAGCCTCCATAACACCACATCCGACAACGGACTTAGGCTAATCGATTTCCTAGCGGGGCGTAACCTCCTCGTAGCAAGCACGCGATTCTCCTGTATTCTCGACGTACGAACCTTCCGAGGGGCCAACATCGACTCGGACCACTACCTTGTTGTAGCCAATGTACGAAAGAGGATATCAAGAATGCTAAGGAGTCGAGTAGGACTACGTAAGTTTGACGTCGGAAAGCTACAATCGCAAGAGACTTCCAGAATCTTTGCCGATCGTGTCTCCTCCAAGCTCTCTCAATATCCGCCCACAGCAGCACAAACAATAGAGCAGGAATGGGCGCATTGCCAGAACGCCGTCAGAGACGCTGCCTCAGAGGTGCTGGGTACTGGGTTTCAAATTGCCACCACCTAGAACAATGCCAACAAGCCCATGCAGCAAAACAAAGGCACATAAAGCCATGCTGCAACGACGGACGAGAGCTACTCGCGAAATCTATGAGCAGAAGAGAAGAGAGGAACACACGCTGTTCAGAAGAAAGAAGAGAGAACACGGCAAGCGTGATTTCGTGAAGATGGATAGATACTTCCGCAAGAATGGCGTAAGTTTTACAATAAGGTAAAACGAACATGCCATGGCTACAAAGCCAGAGCGGCGGCCTGCAGGGATGAAAATGGAGAACTGGTAGTAGAGTCGCAATCGATGCTGAGGATCTGGAAAGACCACTTCTGCAGACTGTATAACGGTAATGATAGATAAGATATCGCTGTCAGGCAGAACGAGGTATTCGTAATGGCTCAGTCCACCCGACCTAGACGAAGTCAAAATAGCGATATCAAGACCTAAGTCTAATAAAGCCGCGGGCGCGTCCACTTTATCCTGTATTTCAGCGAAACAAATATGGGAACGTTACACATAACGCATCGAATGAACCCGGTCCCATGTCAATATCGTATTTGGTTCTCGAGATAATCAAGGCGAAAAACACACACGCGGACATCTCTATAAAAACGTCGGATTTGAATTCTGGTGACCTTGAAACGTGGGAATGCATACTCGTATATACATACATACGTACATATGTATGTCAAAATGTAGAGTTCGTAAAATGGGCCCCATTTCAATAAAAGGTAAATAGTTGAATTTGACAAGTACACAATTGACCGAACTTGGTCGAATTGATCGATCATAGGCAATACCCAATTACCTACATACATATAACAATCTACAAGCTCAGAATCAATGTCCGACAGTTTCCTGGAACGGTGAAATTGAGTTCATTACTCATTTAAAGTCAAAACACCGAAACCCCACATCCTTAAACACCAGACGGTGCTTTCCAACATCCCGTGCTGGCAACAGGTTTCCCATGCGTCACGTGTTCATATCAGATAGAAAAAAAAATCCCACACACGTTCGAGTAAAATTCTAATTAAACCTATGTACGTCACAGTCTCCGGCACAGTCTCGCATAAAACAAAACGGATTTAAGTCTGCTTCTGGCGCGCGTCAAATTATTTTTTCTACAGCCACCAGTATCACAGTAGCTATCAGAAGCATTTACCTATTTAAGATGTCGAGCGTGACATTGGGTTTATTGAATTTTCATGAATTCCATTCACAACGTAGCTCAATCGAAATGACCTCATTTCTGGTCAGATCACTAGATTCCAATTGTAATGATAATGATGATGTCGAAAGGATGTTCGTTCGATGAACCAAATACCAGACGACGAGTGTTCCATATAAGGAGACTTCAACACATACCCGTTGTTGTTTCTGACGGAATCCATGAGCGATGCGAATCCATTTCAGTGCTTCATTTTCTCTTTTCTTTATGTTCGATGGTAACTCAGTGAACTTAATTGGATGCCGTTGCACGGTGCCTCAGAGCCTCTTGATTCTACTGTGGCTTCCTCATTGGAATCCTGAACTCATGAATGAGTCTATAAATTCCTACCTCCCCGCAAAACTATGCAAGCTATCATTAAATGGAGACACGTAGGCTAAAAGCCCAAGCACGTATGTACATGTATATGTATGTATTTGACTTGGTGTTAGCAGGAAATATCCGGAGATGATGATGGCCTACAACCATTACTATGCAGACGAGGTTGGTTCATACATTTTTTCGCGCGCAAACGATAGAAATTTAATCAATTACGCGAAGTGGTACACACCCACTTGAGAGCGTGAGTATCGATGACAACGTGATGATTAATTGGTGTACGATAGGTGATGATATGTTGGTTTGTGATGCATTGGCTGGCATGTGGATATTCTCAGGGTGATCAAGGCCAGAAGTTAATAAGCGACATTTTTTTCAGTGCGAGAATTATACAAATGTTAGCGATAACTGGGATAACTTATACATAGCACCTGTGATAGGTATTGGATAGGTATACGGCTGCCATTGATTATACAATTATTTTATCATTAGATACACTTCCGATTATAATGAATCATTCTTGTAATTTTTATTAATATGATAAAAAGCCAGTCTGTCTATTGGATTGGCATTAACTCAACAAACATCAGCAGACACTACGATAGCGATATGGTTGGAACATGCAGTTGCAACGAAGAAACAACTCGATTTAAGTGACGCTATAAAATAATACCAATTAATGCGTGGTGAATCCCTCTGGGTTGTAATCAGGAGTCAATTGTACTACATCTTCTAGGGACTTTTTACTGCATATAGCCTTGTAGTTATTGCAAAGTTATCCATTAATTAAATGAGGACAATCTACGTGACTATAAGCTAAACCATCAAATTGGTTTAGCTACAGCTTTTAGTAAGGCATAGACGATGGCCAGATAGGGAGCAACCAACAGTACATCCAAATGAAATGTCTTTGAATTGTCATCCAGATTATAGTTTCGAAAACAATTACTTACTTATTTATCATGGAGGATCTGAGCCTGAGCTATAGCTGCCTTCCATCTTTGACGGTCCCGGGCAAGCTGCTTCCAGTTATCAAGACCAAAATGTCTTACATCCGCGATTACTTGGTCTTTATACCGGAGGTTCGGTCTTCCTCTTCTTCATGAACCAGGAGGCTCGGAGTCGAAGACCCTCTTAGCTGGAGCCTTGATGTCTATGCGCCCGATGTGGCCCAGCCAGTGGAGTCGACGGATCTTTGCCTTCCGGACTACATCCACATCTTTGTACAGCTCGTAGAGTTCGCGGTTGTGTCTTCTTCTGCATTCATGTTCCTCACAGACAGGACCAAATATCCGGCGCAGAATTTTTCTCTCGAAAGAACCCAAAATCAACTCCGCTGTCCTGCTTATCGTCCAGCTTTCGGCTCAGTACAGCAAGACTGGCAGTATGAGCGTTTTGTAAAGCATAACTTTGGTCTTTCGAGTGAGGAGTTTTGACCCCAGTTGTTTGAACAAGCCGAAGTAGCAGCGGTTGCCAAGGGCGATTCTATGCCGGATCTCCACTGTGGTGTCATTTGTGGAATTTACGTTTGCCCCGAGGTAGACAAACTCCTAAACTACCTCGAAAAAGTAGCTGTTAATTGTTATATTTTGTCCCAGGTGATGAGCGACGGATTGGTTTTTTCTTGACAGCATGTACTTCGTCTTGTCCTCGTTGACCTTAAGACCAACTCGTTTCGCCTGTTCTTCAATCGCCATGAATGCTTCCACAATGCCACAGCGAGAACACGCGATGATATCGATATCATCCGCGTATCCTAGCAGCTGGACGGACTTGTAAAAGATAGTGCCTTCCCTGTTGACGCCTGCCCGTTGCACTATCTGCTCCAGTACCAGGTTAAAGAAGTCACATGACAGCGCATCTCCTTGCGGTTCCGAAGTCCTGGAACCGAGTTGCACGGTGCATCGCGTATTTTTTAGCTTGGCGCGACACAACTGGATCAGTTTTCCTGGGATCTCGAATTCGGCCATCGCACCAAACTGTCCTTCACGACGAATGCTGTCGTATGCGGCTTTGAAATCACATCACATCTTTGATGAAAAGATGGTGTGTATCGATTCGAAACTCTTTGGTCTTTTCCAGGATTTGTCGAAGTGTGAAAGCTTGGTCTATAGTCGATTTGCCGGGCCGGAAGCCGCACTGGTAGCTGCCGATTAGTGCGGTGCAAAATGACTTTAGGCGTTCATACAATACGCTGGACAGGATCTTGTATGCAACATTGAGCAGGGATATACCTCTATAGTTCTTGCAAGAGGTAGGATCGCCTTTTTGTGGATGGGGCAAATAGAGCTGGTATTCCAGTCGTCGGGCATGCTTTCGTCTTCCCGAATTCTGCAGATGATCTGGTGCATGCTCCCTACCAGAACATCGCCGCCAGCCTTGAAGAGCTCTGATGGTAAGCCATCTGAGCCTGCGGCCTTGTTATTCTTCAGCTTCTGAATAGCTGTGCCGACTTCTTCGGTGCTGGGTGGGAGGACTACTTCAGCGGCTGGAGTTGGGATTTCCTCGGTCCCCACCACTCTCTCTTGGTTATGCTCGTTAAGCAGCTGTTGGAAATGCTGCTTAAATACATCCACTATTCCCTGCGGGTCGGTGACGAGATTAGCCTCGCAGTTTCGAAGAGCCTGGGTGCCCTTTTTGAAGCCTCCTGCAAGGCCTTTTGCGTTCTTGTAGAAGGCTCGTGTTTTATGCTTATCCCTAGACTCCTCTATATCCTTGAGCTGGGAGGCTGCGAAGATTCTTTTCTTTTGTCGCAGTAGTTTTTTCTCCTCCCTTCTTCTGGCTCGGTACTCTTCTTGCGCTGCCCTGGTTTTCCTCCGCAGCGCCTTTTGGTACGCCTCGTCGGTTGCTGCCTTTTCTGCTCACACTCGCCATCATACCACGGGTTTCTTGTCGGGTGTGGTAAGTACCCTAAGGTGGTTTCGGCTACTTCCTGAATGGCTGAGCGGCAATGCAGCCACATATTATTGGCATTTGTGTTCGACGTAGGCCTACCGTAGAGTCTTTCGCTCAGCTGCTCCCTGTAGACTCTGGCAACCTCCGGTGTGCTCAGGCGCCCAATGTCGAACCTCCTCCTGATGGGCTGGTGCAGCTTTCTGACATTGGACAGTCGAGCTCTGAATCTTGCTGCTACGAGGAAGTGGTCAGAGTCGACATTTGCCCCTCCGAATGTTCGCACATCCAGGATGTTGACGCGTGCCTTGCGTCAATGAGCACATGGTCGATTTGGTTGGCGGTTCGACCGTTCGGAGATCGCCAGGTTGCTGTGTGGATTCGCTTACGAGGGAATCTTGTGCTACTTATCACCGCATTACGAGCTGTCGCAAAGTCCGTGAGTCGGAAGCCGTTATCTGTTGTTGTATCGTGAAGGCTGTGCTTTCCGATCACTCCGCCGCGAGGAGGCCGTATGTCAACTTGATCCGGGCATTTAAACAGGGATCGTTGCTGGCATCTCGCCAGGTTGAGAGCGATCAACAACTTTACCTTGTATGTCAGAGCCCATGCCCTCTTTCGAAAACAATTACGTCCCCGCAATTTAGTAAGAACTTGGAAACTTGCAACACTGCTTCATTCGTTAATATCGCCTGCATGTTTCGTTTATGTGCGTGGAGTCGTAAACATTTCAAATTTCATTTGTTAGTGAAATCTGGTGGAAAACAATTGATTCAGACAGTAACTGGGCAGTTATGTGATCTTGCGCCACAACAATGAACCGACCAATTCTTCGCTGATTGTGCAACAGTTTTTGGCGAAAAAAGGCATTCCAACGGTGCCGCATCGACCCAATAGCCCCATATTGGCCACTGTGACAATGTAACATGAATTTATCATGGCATTGTAAAAAAGGTTAAACAGGCTGTAGACATAGTTTTGAACGAGTTAACTTCGGAGGATTATCGTTATGTAGAGTTACAAGGGGACTATTGTGAAGGTCGATTATAAAATTGAACTCAATTCACTTGTTTTTTGTTCACAAATTCCTTGAATTTGATTGCCACACCTCGTGTTGTTCAGATCTTGACTCGAAATTTTTGCAATTCCTATTCTGACAACATGAATTTCATTGACTTTTCAACACATCTTATCTATCTTAATCAATATGTATACTTAATCTGCCTTAGTCTACCCTACCTTACCCCATATATGTATTCCACTGCTGCTGGCATTTGTTGCCCGAAAGAGTCTAACTTATTTTAAGACGCCCACGGAGTCTATTCCAACCACCAAAGGCGTTGATGGTGCCGGACAACGTTTCTCCTATCGCGATCTGAAACCGACCTGCTGAACCTGAGGTGCTCGAGATCACAGAAGGCGACATAACATCGTACAGGAATCGCCGAAAGGTTTCTGCGGGGACAAATCCGTTCAGTCGCATTTTCTCATAATACATATTGTTGGGGTAGTAAGCCCCAGAGATCAAGTTAGATTACTGAAGAAATTACCCTTGAAACGTGACATAGAATCAGCCTTACCAGCAAGTTGTCTATCCTTAGACATTGTCTGCCAAACACACGAATATTTTCCATTACTGTTTGAGTTTGTAGTAAAATCCTTCTTACTATACGGTATTGAAGTATCCGAGACGAGCTTCGACGCGGCATGTATCATGCCCTTCCCTGAAACCGAATTGGTTATGCGGAATGATATTTTTGTCCTCAGCCCATTTAGCCAAGGCTCTGTGGATTACCTTCTCGAAGACCTTGCTGATACTCGAAAAAAGACTTATCGAACAGAGATTTATTTACAGGAGTCTTTGCCCCTCTTAGGGATTGGTTGCACCACCGCCGTTTTCCAATGCACCGGATAATATTCATTATTCAATGCGTTGTTAAACAGGATGGTATATCTCGCTATCTGTTGGAGCACTCAGACGCAAATACTGGTCCATCGTACTCCAGACAGACACCTTACAGTACTGTATTTTCGCCGTTTTCCGGAGAAAAATGAGAAGAAGCTTCAGTGATTCGGCACACACCACGTCGGCCCCAAGGATACGCCACCGTGCGCGAGCAAAGGCGGGACAGTCACAGAGAAAATGCTCTGCAGTGTCATCCTCCTCGCAACATGCAGCACAGATAGGCGTCTTATTTACGCCAAGCCCGCAGAGATGCTCAGCAAAAGTGTAATGGGCGGAATGACTCCCACAAGTCTTCTGCAGTCGATTCTCCTTAAAGACAGGAGGAATGCTGCGGATTTCTTGCAAACACCAGGGCATACGCGCTTTGTCATCCTGCATCCTGGATAATTCCTCCATCTACGGTTCTGTGTATTAAACACCCAGTCGTTAATGTGGGAATTAGCACTGGACACAGGTAGACCTAGAGCGGGTTCAGGTCCTGAGAAGCTCTCCTCTGAACCCATTCTGACAAGTTCATCAGAGATCTCATTTCCTGGGATCCCAGAGTGGCCTGGAATCCATACAAGCCTTAATGAATTTAGTCCACCGACTCTGTTCAAGAAGGACTTGACTTCAAGCACTAATTTGGAGCTAGTTAAGGAGTTGCACACACCTTTGAGTGCAGCTTGGCTGTCACTGCAGACGCATATGCTTTTCCCCCTCCACCTGTGCTTCACAACATAGTGCATGGCCATTAGGATTGCGTATAGCTCTGATTGGAAGACAGTTCTACCAAAAGCCAACTTGGTACCAAAAGCCTTGTCTTCAGACCCTGTTTACGCCGGATTTGACACATTGGTCGAGGCCTGCATCAGCGGTCAATATCCTGTGCACAAGCATTGCTTTGATCCACAAGACCAGTGCTTCGTCTACGCCATGATGTCTGGCAGCGTTGCACATGCTGTTGAATGTTGCGTTATCAAAAGCTCCCTCTATGTCGATAAAGATTCCCAGCGCATAATCTTTCCTTTTGAGCCCGCATTTAATTCTCCCGACTAGGTTTTGAAGCGCAGTCTCGCAAGATTTTAGGCGCTGATAAGCCTGTTGCATCTCCGAAAGAGGATGCATTCAAAGGTCAACTTGCAACTCTACCAGTCTCTCCATGCTTTTCAGCAGGAAGGATGTTAGCCTAATTGGTCTATTTTGGGAATAGACTACTTTCACTGTGTGCCAAAGAATGGGTATGTGAGCAAGTGCTAGGCTAGCAGTGAAAATTCTTTTCAAAGTTGGAAGCAGCTGCCTTATACCTTTTTGCAGCATAACAGGATATATTCCGTCGGTGCCTCCAACTACCGACCCATTGAACTAACGTCCCTTCTTTCCAAGGTCATGGAAACGCTGATTAACCGTTAGCTTATGAAATATCTTGAATCACAGAAACTCCTCAATGACCGCCAATACGGTTTCCGCAGCAACAGATCCACTGGTGATTTGATGGCATATCTCGCTGAAAAGTGGAATCACTCGCTTCAGCAAGCAGGTGAAAGCAAAATTGTTGCACTGGATATTTCGAAAGCATTTGACAGGGTTTGGCATGAAGCCCTTTTGTCGAAAATGCGTGCTTTTGGGATCGATGAGTCTCTTTTTCAATGGATTAGAAGCTACCTTTCGAATCGTTCAATACAAGTTGTTTTGGACGGATTCAAGTCTGATACTCACTTTGTAAATGCCGGTGTTCCCCAGGGCTCCGTTTTGTCTCCGACACTCTTTCTTATTTTTATAAATGATCTCTTGTCTGTTACTTCTAATCCAATTCACTCCTTCGCTGACGACAGTACCCTCAGCTTCTCATATTCGTTCACCAGTTTACGACCCTGCACTTCGGTTGTAGATAATGAGCGGCAGCGTATGTTGAACTCATTAAATTCCGATATCGACAGCATTATCCAATGGGATAAAAACAATAGAGTGGAATTTAATGCATCCAAAATACAATACTGTCTCTTGTCGTTAAAGCGTATAACTAACCCGCAGCCATTATCCATGAATGGCACTTACATCTTAGAAACTGAAAAGCTTTCCATCCTGGGTATGAGTGTTGCTCACAATCTTAATTGGAGCGACCATATATTCAGTGTCGCAAAGAATGCTGCGAAATGCCTAGGCTTCTTATACAGATGCAAGAAATATTTCTCACCCTTAGATCTGGCTACAATCTATAACGCGCATTCGCCCCAAATTAGAGTTTAACGCTCATGTCTGGTCCGGTGCATCCAAGACCTCTTTGCACCTACTAGACAGAATACAAAAACGAGCCATAAAACTGATAGGTGACTCCAGCATTACCAAAACATTAGACTCGCTGAAATAGCGCAGGAATGTTACCTGCCTCTCCCTGTTTTATCGTCACTACCGCCAAAAATGCTCCGATGAAATAGCCAATTGCATTCCGCCCCTTCAACATTTTTCCCGCAATACACGTCTTTCTAGGAATGCTCACCAATATACCCTGAAGCCCGTTTTCGGACGTACCGTCAAATATAGAGAATCTTTCATTAACCGAACCACATGAATCTGGAACTCCCTGCCGGATTCGGTTTTCCCTCCTCAATGCAACATGCAAACATTTAAGATCAATGTCCATCGGCATCTCCTCTATTCCTCTTCCTTTCTACCTTCTGCCCGCACTGGAAACCATAATAAGGTTATTAAACCTTGAGTGCGCGCAAATTATTAAAAAAAAAAAAAAGAAATGCCAGACGACTGGAATACCAGCTCTATATGCCCCATCCATAAAAACGGCGATCCTACCTCTTACAAGAACTATAGAGATATATCCTTGCTCAATGTGTGTATTGTGTGAACGTCTAAAACCATTTTGCACCGCACTAATCGGCAGCTACCAGTGCGGCTTCCGGCCCGGCAAATCAACTATAGACCAAATTTTCACACTTCGACAAATCCTGGAAAAGACCAACGAGTTTCAAATCGATACACACCATCTTTTCATCGATTTCAAAGCCGCATACGACAGCATTCATCGTGAAGCACTGTTTGGGGCGATGGCCGAATTCGGGATCCCGGTAAAACTGATCCAGTTGTGTCGCGCCACGCTAAAAAACACGCGATGCACCGTGCAACTCGGTTCTAGGACCTCGGAACCATTCGAAACATGCACCGGATTTCGGCAAGGAGATGCGCTGTCGTGTGACTTCTTCAACCTGGTGC
The DNA here is from genome assembly GCA_951905685.1 of Eumerus sabulonum. Taxonomy (NCBI): domain Eukaryota; kingdom Metazoa; phylum Arthropoda; class Insecta; order Diptera; family Syrphidae; genus Eumerus; species Eumerus sabulonum. Next base: position 162,233,484 of record OX645060.1, on the reverse strand, counting down.
TGGAGCAGATAGTGCGACGGGCAGGCGTCAACAGGGAAGGCACTATCTTTTACAAGTCCATCCAGCTGCTAGGATACGCGGATGATATCGACATCATCGCGTGTTCTCGCCGTGGCATTGTGGAAGCATTCACGGCGATTGAAGAACAGGCGAAACGAATTGGCCTTAAGATCAATGAGGACAAAACGAAATACATGCTGTCAAGCAAAAACCAATCCGTCGCTCACCACCTGGGACAAAATATAACAATTGATAGCTACAATTTCGAGGTAGTTAAGGAGTTTGTCTACCTCGGGGCAAACGTAAATTCCACAAATGACACCACAGTGGAGATCCGGCGTAGAATCGCCCTTGGCAACCGCTGCTACTTCGGCTTGTCCAAACAACTGGGGTCAAAACTCCTCACTCGAAAGACCAAAGTCATGCTTTACAAAACGCTCATTCTGCCAGTCCTGCTGTACGGAGCCGAAAGCTGGACGATAAGCAGGACAGCGGAGCTGATTTTGGGTTCTTTCGAAAGAAAAATTCTGCGCCGGATATTTGGTCCTGTCTGTGAGGAAGGTGAATGGAGAAGAAGACACAACCGCGAACTCTACGAGCTGTACAACGATGTGGATGTAATCCGGAAGGCAAAGATCCGTCGACTACACTGGCTCGGCCACATCGAGCGCATGGACATCAACGCTCCAGCTAAGAGGGTCTTCGACTCCGAGCCTCCTGGTTCGAGAAGAAGAGGAAGACCGAACCTCCGGTATAAAGACCAAGTAATCGCGGATGTAAGACATCTTGGTCTTGACAACTGGAAGCAGCGTGCCCGGGACCGTCAAGGATGGAAGGCAGCTATAGCTCAGGCTCAGATCCTCCATGGATCGCAGGCCTGATAAGTAAGTAAGTAAGTAAGTAATGAGCAAACCGAGACCTTTTTGAAGCCTCCTGCAAGGCCTTTGGCTTTCTTGTAAAAGGCTCGTATTTTATGTCTATCCCTAGACTCCTCGATATCCTTGAGCTGGGAGGCTGCGAAGATTCTTTTCTTTTGTCGCAGTAGTTTCTTCTCCTCCCTTCTTCTGGCTCGGTACTCTTCTCGCGCTGCCCTGGTTTTCCTCTGCAGCGCCTTTTGGTACGCCTCGTCGGTTGCTGCCTTTTTCTGCTCACACTCGCCATCATACCACGGGTTTCTTGTCGGGGGTGGTAGGTATCCTAAGGTGGTTTCGGCTACTTCATGAATGGCTGAGCGGCAATGCAGCCACATATTATTGGCATTTGTGTTCGACGTAGGCATACCGTAGAGTCTTTCGCTCAGCTGCTCCCTGTAGACTCTGGCAACCTCCGGTGTGCTCAGGCGCCCAATGTCGAACCTCCTCCTGATGGGCTGGTGCAGTTTTCTGACATTGGACAGTCGAGCTCTGAATCTTGCTGCTACGAGGAAGTGGTCAGAGTCGACATTTGCCCCTCTGAATGTTCGCACATCCAGGATGTTTGACGCGTGCCTTGCGTCAATGAGCACATGGTCGATTTGGTTGGCGGTTCGACCGTCCGGAGATCGCCAGGTTGCTGTGTGGATTCGCTTGCGAGGGAATCTTGTGCTACTTATCACCGCATTACGAGCTGTCGCAAAGTCAGCGAGTCGGAAGCCGTTATCTGTTGTTGTATCGTGGAGGCTGTGCTTTCCGATCACTCCGCCAAGGGTGTCTTCCTTTCCGATTTTGGCGTTGAAGTCCCCAAGCACGATTTTTACATCGTACTCCGGACAAGCTCCGTAGGCGTTGTCCAGGAGGTCATAGAAGTCCTCCTTGATAGGGTCTTCAGCCTCGTCGGTAGGGGCGTGTGCACATATAAGGCTGATGTTATAAAATCTGCCTCTGATGCGGATCACAGCCAGGCGATCACTTATAGGTTTAAAGTCGATGACCTTCGACCTTAACCGCTTTCCCACGACAAATCCGCATCCCAGTAAGTGCAACCTTTTGTGACAGCTGTAATAAATGTCGCAATTTTTCTTCCTAATCATACCGTTTCCTATCCAGCGTATTTCCTGGACCGCAGTAATATCCGCCTTGTACTGCGTGAGGATTCCTTCTAGTTTATGAGCAGCTCCGGGAGTGTACAGGGTTCTGACATTCCAGGAGCATACTCGCAAATCGTGTTCCTTTTTCGTGCGTTGTCGTCGTCGAGTATCCGTCCGTGTATCCGAGGCATCTTGCTCATTCATAACTTGGATTTTTTTACGTGGGCGGATTGTTAGCCCGCCGCACAACCGCCATTCTGGTCGGGGTTTTTTTCGCTGCATACGTTTGTTCACCTCCCAACGGTTGTTGAAGAGGCTATCCAGAGGGCGCCGCGAGGAGGCCGTATGTCAACTTGACCCGGGCATTTAAACAGGGATCGTTGCTGGCATCTCGCCAGGTTGAGAGCAATCAACAACTTTACCCTGTATGTCCGAGCCCATGCCCTCGGTTTGCTCATTACCGACCTTAATGGAGCAGCGAAAATTCTCCATTGTCATCCTGCACAGTCGGACGAGTTTGGCAGGGATGTTAAATCTAGACATGGCTTTGTATAGCTCATCTCTATACACGCTGTCATATGCAGCCTTGAAATCGACGAAGAGGTGGTGAGGGTCGATTTGGTATTCCTGGGTCTTCTCCAAGATCTGCCGTAGCGTAAATATTTGGTCTATTGTGGATTTACCTGGCCTGAAACCACACTGATAAGAGCCGATCACAAACAGTTACAGGCGTTCACACAATACGGCAGAGAAGATCTTATATGCGATGTTAAGGAGACTTATTCCCCTATAGTTGGCGCAGTTATGGTAGTCTCCTTTCTTATGGACCGGGCAAACGATGATGATATTCCATTCGTCGGGCATGCTTTCCTCCGACCATACCTTGCATGCACCTTACCAGTTCATCTCCAGCCGCCTTAAGAAGCTCAGCAGACAGGCCGTCTGCGCCCGCGGCTTTATTAGTCTTGATATCGCTATTTTGACTTCGTCTAGGTCGGTTGGACTGAATTCTGTTACATTGTCGTCCACTACGAATGGCTCGTTCTGCCTGACAGCGGTATCTTGTCTATCATCGCCGTTATATAGTCTGCAGAAGTGGTCTTTCCAAATCCTCAGCATCGACTGCGACTCTACTACCAGCTCTTCATTTTCATCCCTGCGGACCGCCGCTCTGGCTTTGTAGCCATGGCATGTTCGTTTTACCTTATTGTAAAACTTACGGGCGTCGTTCCTGCGGAAGCATCCCTCCATCTCCTCGATCTCACGCTTTCCGTGCTCCCTCTTCTTTCTTCTGAAAAGCGTGTGTTCCTCTCTTCTCTTCTGCTCATAGATTTCGCGAGCAGCTCTCGTCCGTCGTTGTATCATGGCTTTATATGCCTCTTGTTTTGCTGCATGGGCTTGTTCGCATTGTTCATCGAACAAGGGGTTTCTAGGTGGTGGCGGTTTGAAACCCAGCACCTCTGAGGCAGCGTCTCTGACGGCGTTCTGGCAATGCGCCCATTCCTACTCTATTGTTTGTGCTGCTGTGGGCGGATTTTGAGAGAGATTGGAGGAGACACGATCGGCTAAGATTCTGGCAGTGTCTTGCGATTGTAGCTTTCCGACGTCAAACTTACGTAGTTCTATTCGACTCCTAAGCATTCTTGATATCCTCATGCGTACATTGGCTACTACAAGGTAGTGGTCCAAGTCGATATTGGCCTCTCGGAAGGTTCGTACGTCGAGAGGAGTGTCTGGCGTCGATCGCAATGTGATCAAACCCTTGTGGATGTTGAGATGCGGGAATCGTGTGCTTACTGCAAGGAGGTTACGCCCCGGTAGGAAATCGATTAGCCTAAGTCCGTTGTGGAAACTGGTGTTATGGAGGCTATGCTTTCCTATGATCGACTCAAATATGTCTTCTTTGCCCAGTTTCGCATTGAAATCTTCTAGAACTATTTTTTGTGTCGTAGCTGGGACATTGGGCATTTGTTCTGTCTAGGAGATCGTAGAATTCTTCTTTGAGTCGATCGTCCTTTTCTTCCGTTGGGGCGTGAGCGTATATTAAGCTAATGTTTCCAAATTTAGCTTTGATGCGGATTGTTCGCTTATATCTCGGAAGCTTAAGACGTTTTGTCGGAGTCTTCCTCTGATAACAAATCCGCACCCGAATAGGCGCTGTTTGTTCTCCTTGTAGCAGTTCCCGTAGTAGATGTCGCTGTTTTGCAACCGTCTTTTGCCTGGTCCATCCCATAGCACTTCTTGGAGTGCGGTTATATCTGCTTTATAGCAGATGAGCGTTTGCTCCAATTGATCGCCTGCACCCTGTCTGTTAAGGGACCTCATTTTCCAGGTGCAGACTCTCATGTCCGTTAGTCGTTTGCAGGTGTCGTCAGCTTCGTATCCGTCCGTATCCGAGGCTTGTGGTTGTTTCGGAACAAGTAAGTTTTTACGTGATAGGGATGTTACCCCTAAGCACAACCCCCAACCTGGAGGGCCAGTTTCCTCTTTCTCCAGGAACAAGGGGTTGGGTTGCTGCACACATTGGTTCACTACCTGGCGGGTGCCAGGGTAGCTATCCGGGGGGGGGGGGCCACGCGGGGGCCGTGTGTCAACTTGGATTGAGCAGGGACAGAGATCGAAGCTTGTTAGGTAATACTTTCCAATTTAAAAAAAAAAGAAACCCTTTTATCGTGAGTTATCCATGGATTATGCTATCAAGATTATCCCAAGGTGTTGACTCGCAACACCATGCAAAGTCCTTCACTCCAGACTCTGAATTATTTATATCCCAACTGAACTAATTAGAAGTCTAATCAAACAAGAGCCCAATTCCCATTCACATATTCAACAAGACATGCTAATTCTCTTTTCCTTACTTTTTTTTGTTTCCTCAACAGGTTGGCGCCTATTGCTATGCGGAATTGGGAACAATGATCCGAAAATCCGGAGCCGATTATGCGTACATTATGGAAACCTTTGGACCATTTTTGGCCTTCATCAGGCTCTGGATCGAATGCATGATTGTACGACCATGCTCACAGGCTATCGTTGCACTGACATTTAGCGTTTACGTCTTAAAGCCCTTTTTTCCGGAATGTCAACCACCCGAGGATTCAGCTCGCTTACTTGCCGTCTGTTGCATACGTAAGTACATATGTATCTATCATAAAACATCACGAGTCCAAGACAAATACATAATTCAATCAGCAATCCAAGAGGAATTAGAGTCGACCGTTGGGGAATACTGCTGACAGACAGTAGATTGTATAACGTGATACACTTTGTCTTCTTTCTTTTGGTGGCGTTACAGCCCATGAAGGACCAGAGCCAAGCTTCCCTCGATCACCCATGTCGTGTGTGATTTATTTTTCACACAGGTGAAAGGGACCTACAGTTTAATGCCGATTCCGAACGGCGTGAGAAGAGAGGCTTGTTCAAGGCAAGTATACTACGGGGGGTTTTGCCAATACCCCGCCGAGGAGGAACGCCGCGAAATAAACAATCGATGGCGTTGATGCTATCGGGATCCGAACTCGCTCATCGTGCGTCAGGGTCCAACACACTAACCCCTGCGCCACGGCGTCCTCACGTTGTCTTATTGATTTAAATTAGAACGAAATTTGCCCAAACTTCAAATGCTTCAGGACGGGACACAAAGATCTTACGAGTATTTACGACAATCGAGATTGTTGTCTATGTTGTTTTCCTCATCTCTGACGCCAAACAATAGGAATTGTACGATTGTATGTAACAGAGATCATTCAATCGGTTGATCGTGACAGGGAGCAAACGACAAACAGATGAATTACTGATGCAATTCCAAAGATTCGTGGATTGTGTAAAATCGGGAAAAGTTTCATCATGCGATTTTCCCCTGAGAACGCTACAAACAGACAAATGGACGAGCATGATTGCTTGTGTGATGATTAAAAACAAAGGGTAACACTTTATTGATTGCTGATATACTTTATTGTTTTTTAATAATTACTTAAGTGACCTCTATTTAAAATCCATGCCGTAATGTATGTCTGTGTTCTCCTAGTTCCCAACTACTGTATGTCTGACTAATGACTAATACGGAAATCAACTTGTCCGCCAAACTGTTTGCTAATTTGTTGGCCAAGTTTCCGTAGGTCTTACACTGCTAGTAGATGAAATGTGAAACGGATGAATGACTTTCATGTGCAATTAGTTCCATATAAAAATGAGTTAATGGATTGCTGTTACCAATACTTGGCTACACCATTCAGGTGGCATAATTAGGCAGATTGTGAATAGAAAGGCGATTGTTCGATCACATTAGCCACTTTTTTGTTTATAATTTGTTTCGGTCTTGTTGGTGAATGGCTACAGTGAGCTGTTGAAAGAAAGGGATTGCAACACTTAAATGACATGGACAATACAGTGACAGAGGTTATTAGTATGCATCTAGCCGGCCTCTGCCGAAGACCAAACATCGTCAGTTTACATTCAAGTTCACGATTTTTGACCCTTTGATGTTCGATGGATGCTCACAACATGGAACTCACAAGCAAGGCTAAATTTTTTAGTCTTCCCTTAAGTTTATATTCCTTAACAGCTTACAGGGCAATGATATTAGGGGAAAGTGAACCATCTTCTCCTTACAACACAGCTCTCAAACGCCTCCTAATAACATAGCGCTATAACGCGCGAATTACCAAGTTTGTGGAAAACGGTTCGCCAAATGTATCACCCAAAATGCAGGAACTAGATGAATAACATCTACAATATATTTTCAAGAATAGAGTGCTTCCAACTTTAGGTTGGACCGTATATGGTATATCAACCTGGTACTGGACGGAGCAATATTCCTAAAATGACACCCAATCGTGCACCTAACGATCTACTTTTATATGCCTTTAGTGGCCAGGCTGTCACAAAAGATTGCACTTACTGGGATGCGCCTACGGAGTTTGTCCAGTGTACGATGTTAAAATCGTGCTCGGGGACTTCAACGCCAAAATCGTTAAGGAGAACACCCTTGGCGGAAAGCTCCGCCTCCATGATACAACAACAGATAACGGCTTCCGACTCACGGACTTTGCGACAGGTCGTAATGCGATGATAAGTAGCACAAGATTCCCTTGTAAGCGATTCCTTACAGCAACCTGGCGATCTCCGGACGGTCGAACCGCCAACCAAATCGACCATGTGCTCATTAACGCAAGGCACTCGTCAAACATTCTGGATGTACGAACACTCAGAGGGGCAAATGTCTACTCTGACCACTTCCTCGTAGCAGCAAGATTCAGATCTCGACTGTCCAATGTCAGAAAGCTGCACCAGCCCACATTGGGTTCGACATTGGGCGCCACCGGAGGTTACCAGAGTCTACAGGGAGCAGCTAAGCGAACACAAATGCTAATAATATGTGGCTGCATTGCCGCTCAACCATTCAGGAAGCAGCTGAAACCACCTTAGGGTACCTATCACCCCCGACAAGAAACCCGAGGTATGATGGCGGGTGTGAGCAGAAAAGGGCAGCTACCGACGAGGCGTACCAAAAGGCGCTGTATAGGAAAACTAGGGCAGCGCAAGAAGAGTACCGAGCCAGAAGAGAAAAAACTACTGCGACAAAAGAAAAGAATCTTCGCAGCCTCTCAGCTCAAGGACATCGAGGAGTCTAGGGATAAGCATAAAACACGAGCCTTTTACAAGAAAGCCAAAGGCCTTGCAGGAGTCTTGAAAAAGGGCACCCAGGCTCTTCGAAACTGCGAGTGTAGTCTTGTCACCGACCCGCAGGGAATAGTGGATGTATTTAAGCAGCACTTCCAGCAGCTGCTTAACGAGCATGACCAAGAGAGAGTGGTAGGAACCGAGGAAATCCCAACTCCAGCCGCTGAAGTAGTCCTCGCACCCAGCATCGAAGAAGTCGGCACAGCTATTCAGAAGCTGAAAAACAACAAGCCCGCAGGCTCAGATTGCTTGCCATCAGAGCTCTTCAAGGCTGGCGGCGATGTTCTGGTATGGGGCATGCACCAGATCATCTGCAGAATTTGGGAAGATGAAAGCATGTCCGACGACTGGAATACCAGCTCTATTTGCCCCATCGAAAAAAAAGGCGATCCTACCTCTTACAAGAACTATAGAGATACATCCCTGCTCAACGTCGCATACAAGATCCCGTCCAGCGTATTGTGTGAACGTCAAAAACCATTTTGCACCGCACTAATCGGCTTCCGGCCCAGGAAAAGCCCAACGAGTTTCAAATCGATACATACCATCTTTTCATCGATTTCAAAACCGCATACGACAGCATTCATCGTGAAGGACTGTTTGGTGCGATGGCCGAATTCGGGATCCCGGGAAAACTGATTCAGTTGTGTCGCGCCAGTCTAAAAAATACGCGATGCACCGTGCAACTAGGTTCTAGGACTGCGGAACCGCTTGAAGCATGCACCGGATTTCGGCAAGGAGATGCGCTGCCATGTGACCTCTTCAACCTGGTGCTGGAGCAGATAGTGCGACGGGCAGGCGTCAACAGGGAAGGCACTATCTTCTACGAGTCCATCGAGCTGCTAGGATACGCGTATGATATCGATATCATCGCGTGTTCTCGCCGTGGCATTGTGGAAGCATTCATGGCGATTGAAGAACAGAACGAGTTGGTCTTAAGGTTAATGAGGACAAGACGAAGTACATGCTGTCAAGCAAAAACCAATCCGTCGCTCACCACCTGGGACAAAATATAACAATTGATAGCTACAATTTCGAGGGAGTTAAGGAGTTTTTCTACCTCGGGGCAAACGAAAATTCCACAAATGACACCACAGTGGAGATCCGGCATAGAATCGCCCTTGGCAACCGCTGCTACTTCGGCTTGTCCAAAGAACTGGGGTCAAAACTCCTCACTCTAAAGGCCAAAGTCATGCTTTACAAAACGCTCATACTGCCAGTCTTGCTGTACGGAGCTGAAAGCTGGACGATAAGCAGGACAGCGGAGTTGATTTTGGGTTCTTTCGAGAGAATAATTCTGCGCCAGATATTTGGTCCTGTCTGTGAGGAACATGAATGCAGAAGAAGACACAACCGCGAACTCTACGAGCTGTACAAAGATGTGGATGTAGTCCGGAAGGCAAAGATCCGTCGACTCCACTGGCTGGGCCACATCGGGCGCATAGACATCAAGGCTCCAGCTAAGAGGGTCTTCGACTCCGAGCCTCCTGGTTCATGAAGAACCTCCGGTATAAAGACCAAGTAATCGCGGATGTAAGACATCTTGGTCTTGATAACTGGAAGCAGCGTGCTCGGGACCGTCAAGGATAGAAGGCAGCTATAACTCAGGCTCCGATCCTCCATGGATCGCTGGCCTGATAAGTAAGTTAATGGCCAGGCTAGTTAAGGTATTCTAAAATGCTCATGCTACGTCGCGTTTTCATTCACATTACATGTCTCAGCCATCTTACGTTGATACCGGAGCGGATGAGCGGAGAATTCTTAAAATATGTACTACGCAGTGCTGTCTTTTGAACAAAGATATGACGTGAAGTGAGTTCTATGGCCACCCCAAGGGCTGCTGTAGAACATGTTTACATAGTACCTGTGATGCTTAGTATGCCAATTGAACGCCATAGCTTATTGTTTGCGGTCCACCATACCTCAGAGGCGTAGGTAATTATGCATCTAACTATAGAGATGTATGCGCAGAAGGCTTCTCTTGACTTAGCTCCTAGGTTTTAACTTAGATTCGACAATATATTTGTTGTTTAAGTTATCGTTCCAGGAAAGCTTTCTATTAGGGTTAATACCCTTATATTTAACACTATCGTAAAAACCTCTACTTGTACTATTTGGGCCGAAGAATTAAATTTTTTCTAGATTATAGTACTAGGCCTAGGAGTGGAGATAATACGCAGACCTGCAGACAGCTTATTGTCGCTGACACTATCAATGAAACCTTTTGAGATGTTATGGTATTAACTGGAGTGGTAGATAGATAGAGTCATAGTCGATATTATCTAATCTACCTCGGTGTTGAGACAATGTTCTTTGAGCTTAACCTAGCTTCATTAGAAACCAGTCAATGAAGTGCATTCTCTGTAGATCCTCCTTTGTTGCAGGGACGCGTAGTAACGTACTCGAGACCTGATAAAGTGCGGAAGATAGTTAAATTGTTAAAAAATGTAAAACGTCGTTCAACGTGTGGTTATTGATGTTGGCCTGTCGCAATCACCAATTTTTTTCCTTTTTTTGATGCATCAGAGTTGCATCAGAGTTGCCGTTCGAAAGAAGGCCTGGACGTTATGGCCTACGCTGATGACGTTGTCATTTCTATCTCAGGCAAATACCTACGCACACTGAATGACCGTATGCTAACGGCATTCTCCATACTATGCAAATAGACACAAAGCAATGGCCTCAGGGTAAATCCCCAGAAGACGGAGCTGGTGCTATTCACCAGTGCCCACCCACTTTACTTGGCACCTGGTTAACCTATTCTTCCAGTGCCAAATACCTTGGCACAACCGAGAGACCAAAAAAAAGCAACTAGAGTTCTCTACATGCAAGAAAGCCCTAGGGAAAAAATGGGGATTCAACCCCAAGACTCTAACCCCTATGGCTCTACATTACAGTCGTTAGACCCATACTTATGTATGGAGTGATAGTCTGGTGGACTGCACTGGACATAACAACATACCACAAACAACTCGAGAAGGTACAAAGGCTAGCATGTATGTGCATCACCGGGACACAGGTCCGACACAACGGCAGCGCTCAACATGATACTTCACCAATATATCGAGTGGTGGATATATTTGGCAAGCAAACTGCCACATAAACGGCTGTAAGATTAAAAGCCAACTCAAAATGGACGAGCTATATCACTGCCCACTCCTCCATCCTGAACAACAGGATAACTAAGGCAGAACACTCGGTACCACATAGAACCCACCACAGTCTTTGAGAGGAAGTTTAGGATAATCTACCCGAACAGACAGAACTGGACCCGCCAAACGCAACCTCGCAGGAACTGGATTTCTACACCGATGGGTCAAAAACCAAATACGGGGTGGGTAGTGGAGTATTCTGCAAACAACTAAAGCTAAGCAAAGCTCTAAAATTACCAAAACACTGCAGCGTCTTTCAGGCGGAGCTTTTGGCAATAAAGGAGGTTCTGTCTTGGCGGACGTTGAACGTGATATCCACTACATACAACTTCTATGGGTACCAGAACACAACGACATCCCAGGTAACCAAAGAGCCGACACAGTCGCCAGACAAGGAAAGACGCAACAACCAATCATGGCATCTGAGGGAATATCCCTTGCAACCAGTTAACCATAATTTTATAAATTTTGCCAGGGCTGAGACGAACCTGAGATGGACCCAGGGACACACCTGCCTCATCACCAGGCAAATCTGGCCCCGGCTCGATAGTCAACGGACTAGGAGAATAATTTCCCTAAAAAGAACTGACATCTATAAAATCATTGGTGTCATCACCGTTCACTGCCTCATTGCCAGTCACGCGCAAAAACTAGGAATAGTTCCGAATGATTTCTACAGAAGCTGCCTAGACGAAGAGGAGGTCGCCTGCCCGGTATTCTGCACAATCAGGAGACGATACCTAGGATCTTACTTCCTTAACGACCTGCCTGATGTTCAGCAAGTAGGGATATCTGACCTGCTTAATTTTTTAAAAAGCACTAAGTGGTTCCATGAATAGGGGGATAAACCCCCCTCGTAGCTGCACAACGGGTCGGTCTCTCTGGCCTATGTGTATTCTTCTCCATTCGGGGAAGGCTACGAACCTATGTACTTACCTACCGTCCTCGAAAGAGCAGCGAGGGTCCTCTCTTTCTGGCTAATGAGGATATCGCTAATGCTAATGAGGAGGTCGCCTGCCCGGTATTCTACACAATCAGGAAACGATACCTAGGATCTTACTTCCTTAACGACCTGACAGGTGTTCAGCAAGTAGGGATATCTGACCTACTTAATTTTTTAAGAAGCACTAAGTGGTTCCATGAATAGGGCGATGAACCCCCCTTCGTAGCTGCACAACGGGTCTCTCTGGCCTATGTGTATTCTTCTCCATTCGGGGAAGGCTATGGACCTACCTACCTACCGCCCTCGAAAGAGCAGCGAGGATCCTCCCTTTCTGGCTAATGAGGATATCGCTAATGCTAATGAGGAGGTCGCCTGTCCGGTATTCTGCACAATCAGGAAACGATACCTAGGATCTTACTTCCTTAACGACCTGACAGATGTTCAGCAAGTAGGGATATCTGACCTACTTAATTTTTTAAGAAGCACTAAGTGGTTCCATGAATAGGGCGATGAACCCCCCCTCGTAGCTGCACAACGGGTCTCTCTGGCCTATGTGTATTCTTCTCCATTCGGGGAAGGCTATGAACCTACCTACCTACCGTCCTTGAAAGAGCAGCGAGGATCCTCTCTTTCATGTTGCACATGCTTATGAGGATATCATTCCAAGAATAAAGACTTTTGTCACTGACATACGGTCTGACCTTATGAGTAGAATGTTTTTGGGTAGTCCAGAAGTTGATTCTTCCAGACAATAACAATGTTATTGACCTATGGGGTCATGGATATCGGCCTATACCTGATATCTACACCTCCAGGCTAATTACTGAAGCCACAATCCAACACCATTTTTGAGTAAATAATTAAAAAAAACTCCAGACCTACGCTCTGTCAACGCTTAAAAAACACCGCTAATGACTGTATAGAATATAGGGACATAAACAAAACAACACATCAGGAACACTATACCTAGACTTTTTGTTTTTATTTTTTCTAGTGGTATTAACGTTTGTCAATTGCTGGGATGTTAAATGGGCCACATGGGTTCAAGATGTCTTCACTTACGCCAAACTTGTAGCTCTATTTATCATAATCGCCACTGGAATGTATCAATTGTCCCTTGGTAAGTAATTGAGATATTAGCCTATGCCTAGGATCCTAACCATCACATTTACAGGAAAAACGGAATACTTTACATTCGATAATACAAATACCCAAGTGACGTCCTTAGCGCTGTCATTCTATTCAGGATTGTTTGCCTACAACGGATGGTAAGTCGTTCGTTCCTTATTACATGACAAACACAATCCGCCCTAATCGGATTACAATGAAACGGACTGTATTCCTTCACTGTCCATAGGAATTACCTAAATTTCATTATCGAAGAACTCAAGGATCCAGTAAAGAATCTCCCAAGAGCCATTGCAATCTCCTGCAGTCTGGTGACCGTCGTGTATGTGCTCGCTAACGTTGCATTCTATACAACCCTATCGCCGGACGAGGTTTTGGGATCCGAAGCAGTCGCCGTCACCTATGCAGGAAGGATATTCGGACAATTCGCATGGACTATCCCTGGTGTGTAACCCATACAATGACATTCAAAGTGGGAATTGTGTATTATTGTTTAATCTGTTTGCAGTATTCGTGGCTCTATCGACCTTTGGTGCTGTGAATGGTATACTTCTAACATCATCACGTCTATTCTACGCCGGAGCTTGCGAAGGACAAATGCCAGAAATCCTTACAATGATCCAAATTCAACGCTTCACACCCACACCAGCGGTTCTCGTGATGGCTCTTCTCTCGCTGCTGTATCTCACGAGCTCCAACATATTTGCGCTTATTAACTACGTAGGATTTGCCACTTGGGTGAGTTGACAAAACAAATTGATCCTAGGGGAATTTACGGTAAGAGAACGATTTTCTGCTTTCAGTTGAGTATTGGAGTATCGGTACTATGTCTACCATGGCTGCGATGGGCTCAGCCTAATCTGCCACGGCCAATTCGCGTGAATTTGGTTTTCCCCATTGTTTACTTACTGGCCACTCTGTTCGTCACCATTGTACCAATGTACGCCAGCCCTGTAGAGACCGGTTATGGTATATTGATGATTCTATCCAGTGTGCCAGTGTATCTGGTATTCATTGCGTGGAAAAACAAACCAATGTGGTTCCAAAAAACAATGGGTGAGTATGCGAAAGATTAATTTTTAATTACACAAGTACGCATTCTTCATTTTAGTTCTATCTTTGTGTTTCCCTTGTGTTTTTTGCCAAAATACTTTATTTTGATATACAAATGTTCTTCTAGGTGGATTCACACAAGTACTGCAAAAAATGATGATGGTTGTTCGACCCAAGTCTGCTTCAAAGGTTTTTATTTATTTTATTTATTTCTTAATATTTTAGTTAAATTTAACATTTAATTTATGAACATGGTTTCGCATGATTTGTCCAATTAGCCCTTTAGTTAAATTAACTTTATGATTATTTCCACACCTTGCCAAGAACTAGTGTTTAATTTAAATTTTAGATTATAGATATAGAATAAGAGTATATACAGTTGCTCTTAAAATTGTGCGTACACCACGAAAACAAATATATTTTACTTCTTTTGATATCCAAAAATTCTCTTTTATATATTTTTATTTTTTTACTTTATATAAACATATTTTGCTAATAGTTATTAACAAAAAAAAAACAAAATTATCACTACACAAATTTTAGAACAAAAAACCCAAAAATAATACCTAATTTCATGACACAAAATTAAGCGTACACTACAATACAAATAGCAAAAAAGTCCAGTATTTCACAAAATTCGTAATTTTAATATTTAGTATGACCACCTTAGCATCTATCAAAGCTTTCGAGCGGCGGGGCATGGATTCCACCAAGTTTTTGGTGAAAGTTGGAGGTATGCTTTCCCAAACATCCTTGATCCTTGTTTTTAGGTACATTTTGTTGCTGGGATTACTATTTTTTAGCCTCTACACTATTTTTAACCCACAAATGTTCTATGGGATTAAGATCCGGTGACTGGGGCAGAATTTTCAACTGGTTTTTGACTTTGTACAGCAACCATTCGTGTACCACGACTGAAGTGTGCTTCGGGTCGTTATCCTGTTAAAAGTAGAACTCCAAAGGTAGGGCCAATTTTTCGACCGATTCATGAACATTCCTTTTGAGAGTATCAAGGTATTTGATTTTGTCCATTGTCGTCTCGATAAACTCAAAATTGCCGATACCACTAGCAGCCATTGAGCCCCACAACATACCACAACCATCTCCATGTTTTATCGTTTGAGACAAGGTTTGTTTCTGAAAATCCGTATTTGGTTTTCTCCAGACTATTTGCCTACTATCCGAGCCAACCACTTTCATTTTTGTTTTTCGGTTTGGGAAAGTGTTCCCGACGAAATGAAAATTAACGGTATTCCTAAAGAATACCATTGTCCAGGCCTCTCTCAGGAAGTGCAGTAAACATGGAAGAAAATAGCCGACATGTTTGAAGTCGGTGGCGTACAGGTTAAGCAAGCCTCCTTGCCATTCACTTCGGCCTCGATATTCATCTTTTTCATTCTGAATCAGTGTGAAGTGAGCAGTAACATGGCACGATACGATGGCATTAAATTCGGCCACCGAACTGATGATGAAAGCAGTACAAAACAACTGTATGCAAAGTCTCGAGCGAAAGGCTTTCATACAGTGGTGAAGACAAGAATCATAGCAGGAAACTACTTCCTACTACGACGCAACTATGAAAAGTATTTTGAGAAAGATCTGAAGGTACGTCGTCTAATTGCAAATGATTTCGTTGAAGCAACAAAATGTACCTAAAAACAAGGATCAAAGATGTTTGGAAAAGCATACCTCCAACTTGGTTGAATCCATGCCCCGCCGCTTGAAAGCTTTGATAGATGCTAAGGTGGTCATACTTACTTACTTACTTACAGTCCGTGGTGAACCTGCGCCTCAACCAACAAGCGTCTGTAGCCGGCACGGTCTTTGGCCAGCTGTTTCCAGGCCGCACGCCTAGTTGATTAAGGTCCCCTTCCACCTGCGTGCGCCACCGTTGATCCGGCCGTCCTCTGCCGCGCCTTCTTTCCTGGATGGATTCGAAGACTCTTCGGGTCGGAGCTGTATTTTCCATGCGCTCTACATGGCCTAGCCACCTTAGACGCTGTATCTGTAGACGTCGTACCAGGCCGATGTCGCTGTACAACCCGTACAGTTCTTCGTTATATCTTCTCCTGCATACACAGAATTTTCCTCTCGAAACGACCAAGGGCATCTTCATCCGCTTTTGTTAAGGTCCAAGCCTCTGCGCCGTAAAGGAGGACTGGGATGATCAGGCACTTATGTAGTGTCACTCTTGAGCCCAAAGAAACAGCGGTTGGCAAGAGGGATTCTGCGTTTTATCTCAGCGCTGGTGTTATTGTCGCCGGTCATCAGACCAATTCCTTTACCGCTTCAAAGTTATATCCGCCCATGGTGACGGTCTGGGAAATACGTCGGTGTTGCCCATCCTTTTTAGATGAAAGCAGATATTTGGTTTTACCCTCATTAACCTTGAGATCCATCTTAGCCGCTTCTACTTCAATGCTTACAAAGACCTCATTGACGTCTCGTTGTGTCCGTCCAATCACGTCAATGTCGTCGACGTACGCAAGCAATTGCGTAGACTTGAAATAAATCGTACCTCTTGTGTTGGCCAGTAACTCTTGCACGATGTTGAAAAAGTTGCACGACAACGCGTCACCTTGCCTAAATCCTTTTTTAACATCAAAGGTCTCGGTTTGTTCATTACCGACCTTAATGGAGCAGCGAGAATTCTCCATTGTCATCCTGCACAGTCGGACGAGTTTGGCAGGGATGTTAAAACTAGACATGGCTTTGTATAGCTCCTCTCTATACACGCCGTCATATGCAGCCTTGAAATCGACGAAGAGGTGGTGAGTGTCGATTTGGTATTCCTGGGTCTTCTCCAAGATCTGCCGTAGCGTAAATATTTGGTCTATTGTGGATTTACCTGGCCTGAAACCACACTGATAAGAGCCGATCACAAACGGTTTCAGGCGTTCACACAATACGGTAGAGAAGATCTTATATGCGATCTTAAGGAGACTTATACCCCTATAGTTGGCGCAGTCTCTTTTTGTCGGGCATGCTTTCCTCCGACCATACCTTGCAAATGAGATGGTGCATGCACCTTACCAGCTCATCTCCAGGTACCTTAAGAAGCTAGCAGACATGCCGTTTGCGCCCTCGGCTTTATTAGACTTAAGTCTTGATATCGCTATTTTGATTTCGTCTTGGTCGGGTGGACGGAATTCCCCTACATCGTCGTCCATTACGAATGGCTCGTTCTGCCTGACAGCGGTATCTTGTCTATCATCGCCGTTATACAGTCTGCAGAAGTGGTCTTTCCAAATCCTCAGCATCGACTGCGACTTTACTACCAGTTCTCCATTTTCATCCCTGCAGGCCGCCGCTCTGGCTTTGTAGCCATGGCATGTTCGTTTTACCTTATTGTAAATCTTACGGGCGTCGTTCCTGCGGAAACATCTCTCCATCTCCTCGATCTCACGCTTTCCGTGCTCTCTCTTCTTTCTGCTGAAAAGCGTGTATTCCTCTCTTCTCTTCTGCTCATAGATTTCGCGAGCAGCTCTCGTCCGTCGTTGCATCATGGCTTTATATGCCTCTTGTTTTGCTGCATGAGTTTGTTCGCATTGTTCATCGAACAAGGGGTTTCTAGGTGGTGGCAGTTTGAAACCCAGCACCTCTGAGGCAGCGTCTCTGACGGCGTTCTGGCAATGCGCCCAATCCTACTCTATTGTTTGTGCTGCTGTGGGCGGATTTTGAGAGAGATTGGAGGAGACACGATCGGCTAAGATTCTGGCAGTGTCTTGCGATTGTAGCTTTCCGACGTCAAACTTACGTAGTTCTATTCGACTCCTAAGCATTCTTGATATCTTCATTCGTACCTTGGCTACAACAAGTAGTGGTCCGAGTCGATGTTGGCCCCTCGGAAGGTTCGTACGTCGAGAATAAAGGAGAGTCTGGCGTCGATCGCAATGTGATCAATCTGGTTGGTGGTCGAATGATCAAAAGACCGCCAGGTACCCTTGTGGATGTTGAGTAGGGGGAATCGCGTGCTTCTTCTTCTTCTTTAGTGGCGTTACAGCCCATGAAGGACCAGAGCCAAGCTTCTTCAATCACCCATGTTGTGTGTGATTTATTTTTCGCACAGGTGAAAGGGACCTACAGTTTAATGCCGAATCGCGTGCTTGCTACAAGTAATTTACGCCCCGCTAGGAAATCGATTAGCCTAAGTCCGTTGTCGGATGTGGTGTTATGGAGGCTATGCTTTCCTATGATCGACTCAAATATTCCCTCTTTGCCCAGTTTTGCATTAAAATCTCCTAGAACTATTTTTATGTCGTAGCTGGGGCATTGGGCATATGTTCTGTCTAGGAGATCGTAGAATTCTTCTTTGAGTCGATCGGCCTTTTCTTCCGTTGGGGCGTGAGCGCATTATAAGCTACTAAGGTGGTCATACTAAATATTAAAATTACGAATTTTGTTTTTTTCTATTTGTATTGTAGTGTACGCTTAATTTTGTGTCATGAAATTAGGTATTATTATTGGGTTTTTTGTTCTAAGATTTGTGTAGTGATAATTTTGTTTTGTTTTTTTGTTTATAACTATTAGCAAAATATGTTTATATGAAGTAAAAAAATAAAAAAATATAAAAGTGAATTTTTGGATATCAAAAGAAGTAAACTATATCTGTTTTCGTGGTGTACGCTCAATTTTGAGAGCAACTGTATGTAAATATTGAAAGAATACTTTTTGCTAAATGATAATAACTGCAGTCTGCTGAATTTGCTCACAAGAACTTTACTCCCATAAAACGACACTATCATTCTTACATGCCTAGCGTTTTATGACGGTGTCCGTCAAGATGTTAAAGTTTCTTTTCTTAAAATTAAGCTAAGCTCAACCGAGGGGTATAATAAATGAAATTAAAAAATTGCTATCGCAGTTCACCAATTAATGTATTTAAAGCCACGAAAATCGAAAACTAGAAATTCGGGTGCATGTATTATAGATATCAAATCATGTAAACACTAATTCAGACGTTTATACGTACATACCGTGATGGACAAAAGTTTTCACACACAGCCCTTTGTTGAAAAAAACAAGTACTAGGACGGTAATCCGCTTCGCAATCTACCCAAATTAAGCGTAGCGAGCTCTTTTATAGCAAGCAAACGGCGCGATCGCATCCGAGATAAGCAACATCTCGTCTCGGACCTTCGAAGGATGTAATTCTGCGCAACAGACATGTTGATTTTTGGTACCGTTTTTGACATGAGACTTTTCTGTATAAGCTGTAAGGGAAATGTAAGGCTTCGCATCTGCATCAATTGCAGCCATGAAATCTGACATAAAACACACATAAAATGGAAACACGATATCACATAAAATCAGAAAAGGACAACAGCAATTATATTCCAAGTTCACACGTTTTCGCTTTAATTAGTATTAGGCTTATAGGTAGAATTTACGAAGTACTATTATTTTGTAATGATAGCCCTTTGAGCCTTTCTAATTCAGGGCGCTTAACGATCCTCCAGCATGGTTGTTGATTGAGAGTAACCTTGATTTGGGAAAGGCTGGTTCTATGAGGAGTCCGGACAGCTTGCAAACACCCGAAAGACAAACGTATGATAGACCAAGTCCAAATTCAGCATCTCCTATGTCAACGACGACGGCACGATCAACTGTGATGCCTTGAGATTTATGTATGGTAATAGTAAAGGCGCACCGTGGCGCAGTGGGTAGTGTGTTGGCCTCTGACGCCGATGACTCGGGATCGAATCCCGACACAGCTATGTCATCGAACGTGTTTTCACGGTGTTTCTCCTCAGCGGGGTTCTGACAAAACCCCCTGTAGTAAAATTGTCATGAAAAGCTTCTCGAAATTTGCCGTTCGGAACCGGCAATAAAACTGTAGGTCACACACAACATGGGTGATTGAGAGAAGCTCGGCTCAGGTTCTTCATGGACTGTAACGCCAACATACATATAATAGTAAAGGCGACGTCCAGCGGAAATTGTTTTAGTGTACAGTTACCAGTACCTTTTTTGAATCTGAGGCAGAATAGGGATTATTCCATTATACACAGAAGGCCCTTCATAGTCATCAAATCGAACCAAGACGCATATCGGGAACTCATTCGTTATATCTTCAACATCGGAAGGCACATAAACTACCTCAACGACACTGCCAAGAGTGGCGTTGCATAATCCCTTTGCCGTCCAAATATTTTGCGTGAGCATCACACGACAACCACTTGCTAACTTGAGGATGGGCTGTAATCCTTGGGCGTCATCAGCTGAAGCACGACTTGCAATATTGTTGTTATGGATAGCCTTTATCAATGCAACCGGCTTACGCAGATTTCGTAACATCTGTTCATTGTAGATAGCGATTTCAGTTTTTCGAGCTTTAAGTCGTATTGCGCATTCAAATCCTCCAATGCTTGCTTGATTACATTATACAAATCGATTTTTCAAAAGCTCATAGTCTTCGTTTGAATCTCCAATAGGTGGCAGCTAGCAAAAATCACTGAAGAAATACACAATGGCATCTCCCAACTCAATAGATTGATTCTCTGGGAAAGCTTGCCTGAGACGCTGATCAATTATTGATAACAAACGTAGCCCGACCATGGACATTTCGTCGCAGATAATAACTTTGACATGTTGTCTTGGAATGCTCGTTCGTGTTGCCCAGACCGATTAGATAGTGCTCCATGCATCGTAGCCAGTGTAGCTTAAAGCAGAGTGTGCTGTTTCCCCACCGATATTAATAGCAGCCACACCTGTAAGAGCAATCAGCAACACCGTTTCAGGACCATATTTTGCTTCAATTAACCCAATCATTTGGCGACTTTCCAGTGCCAGCTTTTCCTTGCACGATAGTTAGTTTCTCGACTGTTGTTGAGTCTACTTGTCTTGTCAAGTGGTTGATAACTTGCAATTTATTGTTCTGGAGTTAAGTCAATATGCTCTGGTCGTGAAACAACACGCCTCTCGACAAAATTTTCTTTGGCGTTTTTCAAAAAACCTAAATTGCTCTCGATGCCAGGATATCTTGTTACATTATCATTCCAGGTATATTCCAAATCAATGTTTCTGTTTCTTTTTTCGTCGGTAGGAAAAATTCGATTCCGCGCGTGATGATTTTTTCCTATTGGTTTCAATGAAAAAATGGTTTTTCGGTGATTATTCCTCAATGGAATATTCCACCTTAAATGCGGTCGTCCTCTGCTGCGTCGTCCCTCGGTGTTGGAGTCGAAGACTTTTCGGGCCGGAACGTTGATGTCCATTCGCTCTACATGGCCTAGCCATCTTAGACGTTGGATCCGAAGACGTCTAACCAGGCCGATGTCGCTGTACAGCCCGTACAGTTCTTGGTTGAATCTCCTCATCCACTCTCCGTTTACACAAACGGGACCAAAGATTGCACGCAGAATTTTTCTCTCGAAATTCCCAAGAGCCTCTTCATCCACTTTTGATAACGTCCAAGCCCCAGCGCCGTAGAGGAGGACCGGGATGATTAAGGTTTTGTAGAGGGATACCTTAGTTTTTCGAGAGAGGGCTCTACTACTCAATTGCCTCTTGAGCCCGAAGAAGCAGCGGTTGGCAAGAGTTATTCTGCGTTTTATCTCAGCGCTGGTGTCGTTGCTGCTTGTCACTATCGAGCCAAGGTAGACGAAGTCCTTGACTACTTCAAAAATATAGCTGCCGAAGGTGACGTTCTGACCAAGACGTCGGTGTTGCGCCTCTATTTGGTCTTGTTTCCATTTACCCTTAGACCCACTTTAGCCGCTTCTGCTTCAATGCTTGCGAACGACTCATTGACGTCTCGCTTTGTCCGTCCAATAACATCAATGTCATCTGCGTAGGCAAGCAATTGTGTGGACTTGAAGTAGATCGTACCTCTTGTATTGGCCGCAGAGTCCCGCACGATATTTTCAAATATGATGTTAAAGAAATCACATGACAGTTAATGTTAAAACATGACATGGCCCTGTATGGCTCGTCTCTATAAACACTGTCATACGCGGCTTTAAAGTCGATAAAAAGATGGTGCGTGTCGACCTGAGTCGACTTCAAGTCGTGGGTCTTCTCCAAAATCTGCCGTAGTGTAAATATTTGGTCTATCGTGGATCTTCCTGGCCTGAAACCACACTGGTTATCCACGGACGGTTTCGGGCACTTACACAAAACGGCAGAGAGGATCTTGTACGCGATGTTCAGGATGCTTATCCCTCTGTAATTGGCGCAGTCATAGGGGTCTCCTTTCTTATGGACCGGGCAAAGGATACTGAGATTCTATTCATCGGGCATGCGTTCTTCCGACCATATCTTGCAGATGAGTTGCTGCATGTTCCTGACCAGCTCATTTAAATAGTTCCGCGTGGAGTCCGTCTGCTCCAGCAGCTTTATAAGACTTAAGTTTCGATATCGCTATCTTAACTTCATCTTCGTCCATTGTGAATTGTTCGCTCTTTTGACTATCATCGCCGTTATACAGTCTGCAGAAGTGGTCCTTCCACAATCTCAGCATCGACTGTGACTCCACTACTAGTTGTCCGTGCTCATCCTTGCAGGCTTCTGCTCTGGCTTTATAGCCGTGGCATGTTCGTTTTACTTTCTGGTAAAATTTTCGAACGCCGTTCCTGCCGTAACATCTTTCCATCTCCTCGATCTCGCGCTTCTCGTGCTCCTTTTTTTTCCTTCTCAGAAGCGCATGCTCCTCCCTCCTTTTCTGTTCATAGAGCTCGCGGGCAGCCGTCGTCCGTCGATGCAATGTGGCCATGTATGCATTCTGTTTGTCTGCATGGGCCTGTCTGCACTCATCATTAAACCAGGGGTTTCTCGACGGTGGTGGCTCGAAACCAAGTACATCCGATGCGGCCTCTCTAATGACGTTTTGACAACGACTCTATTGCTGTTCTATGGTTTCTGCAGATTGCATCGGGACTTGAGAGAGCTTGAGGGAGACTTGATCGGCGAAGTTCTTGGCATTCTCCTGCGATTGCAGCTTTCCGACGTTAAATTTTGGTGTTCTTACTCGACTCCGTTGATTCCGAGAAATTCGCATCCGTACCTTGGCTGCAACAAGGTAATAATCCGAGTCGATGTTGGCTCCTTGAAAGGAGCGGACATCTAGGATGCTGGAAGAGTGTCTGCTGTCGATCGCGATATGATCAATTTGGTTGGTTGTCGCTAGACTTAGTCCGTTTTCTGACGTGGTGTTGTGTAGGTTGTGCTTTCCAATGACCCGTTCAAAGATAGCTTCCTTACCCAGCTTCGCATTGAAATCTCCTAAAGAGATTTTGGTGCCATAGCTGGGGCATTGCGCATACGTCCTGCCTAGGGGATCATAGAAGTCGTCTTTATGTCGGTCATCTTTCCCCTCTGTGGGGGCGTAGAGACATAATAAACTTATATTACCGAGACTGGTCTTGATGCGGATAGTTATGAGTTTTTTTCCTGAGTCTGCCTCGAACAATAAATCCGCATTCGAATAAGCGTTGTTTATTTTCTCTGTAGCAGTTTCCGTAGTATATATCACAGTTTTTCACCCGCTTTTTGCCTGGCCCATCCCATCGCACTTTTTGGAGCGCGGTAATGTCTGCCTCATAGCAATCCAAAGAGTTGACCAGTTGTTCGGCTGCACCTGGTCTGTTGAGGGACCTAACGTTCCATGTGCAGATCCGAAATTCGTTTCCTTTTTGACGTTTGCGGGGGCCGTCAACATTTAATCCGTCTGTATCCGAGGCTATTGGTTGTTTCTGATCAAGATTTGCTTTACGCGATAGGGATGTTAACCCTAAGCGCAACCCCCAACCTGGAGGGCCAGGCTCCTCTTTTTCTTTGCTCTGTTTGCTCGCTCCCGTGTTTTTACCGTCAAATGAAAATATATTATATTTAGTCTTGTCGGAGAGTAATATATTACACCAAAAGTTTTCAGGCTTATCTATAAAGTCTTTGGCGAATTGCAACCTCTTTTTTCTATTAATTTTACTAATAAGAAGTTTTCGTCTAGGAATTCGTGCATTATATCCATTGCGATGAAGGACACTGCGTATTGTTTTCGGGTGAACATCTTTTTAGGGCTCCGTACCCAAAGGTAAAACGAAACCCTATTACTAAGACTTCGTTGTCCGTCCGTCTGTCACCAGGCTGTATCTCATGAACCGTGATATTTAGACCGTTGTTGAAAACAGAACAAAATGAATATTTAAGGGGGGCTCCCATACAACAGACATGATTTTCATCCAAAAATTCCCCTTGGTCACATACTGAACTAAGGTTAGTCGACAATATCCCACAACCAGTAGCAAACTTCCCAGTTTTGATCTCTTTTGTGTCTTTGATGAATTAATCCTAGCTGCAAACCTTTTTCCCATATTTCCCATTATTGTTATTAACCTTTTCACATCGTTGCTGTCAAGTAAGATAATTGATTTAAATTCAATGGACACTTTGATGATCAACTATATCTCATCATGGAGATTTTTTATCATCCAAGTAATATGCCTATAATCTGCCTGCAACCAAGATCTGTCATCATGCCTCTTCCATATTTTTATAGTATACAGAGGGTACGGAACCCTTCGTGCGCGAGTCCGACTCGTGTTTTTTTTTTTTTTGGCTTATTTAAAATCGACTTTAACTTGAGTTGCAACCTCTCATGATGTTGTCATGGTTTTTTTCTTAATCATTCTTGTATGTATGTATATTGGCGTTACAGTCCTTGAAGGACCTGAGCCGAGCTTCTCTCAATCACCCATGTTGTGTGTGATTTAATTTTCCCATAGGTGAAAGGGACCTACAGTTTATTGCCGGTTCCGAACGGCGAATTTCGAGAAGCTTTTCATGACAATTTTACTTCAGGGGGTTTTGTCAGAACCCCGCTGAGGAGAAACACCGTGAAAACACGTTCGATGACATGGCTGTGTCGAGATTCGATTCCGTGTCATCGGCATCAGAGGCCAACACACTACCCACTGCACCACGGTGCTCTCAATCATTGTTACAACCTGTATTTTTTAAATGTAATTTATTTATGGGATTTATAAGTCCAAATAAAGTGTTTTCAGCTAACCTGCGCTTCCTCCCTTGTAGTTAGTTTTCGTGGGCGTCTATTCCTGGTATGTATGTATGTTGGCGTTACAGTCCATGAAGGACCTGAGCCGAGCTTCTCTCAATCACCCATGTTGTGTGTGATTTAATTTTCCCATAGGTGAAAGGGACCTACAGTTTATTGCCGGTTCCGAACGGCGAATTTCGAGAAGCTTTTCATGACAATTTTACTTCAGGGGGTTTTGTCAGAACCCCGCTGAGGAGAAACACCGTGAAAACACGTTCGATGACATGGCTGTGTCGAGATTCGATTCCGTGTCATCGGCATCAGAGGCCAACACACTACCCACTGCACCACGGTGCTCTCAATCATTGTTACAACCTGTATTTTTTAAATGTAATTTATTTATGGGATTTATAAGTCCAAATAAAATGTTTTCAGCTAACCTGCGCTTCCTCCCTTGTAGTTAGTTTTCGTGGGCGTCTATTCCTGGTATGTATGTATGTTGGCGTTACAGTCCATGAAGGACCTGAGCCGAGCTTCTCTCAATCACCCATGTTGTGTGTGATTTAATTTTTCCATAGGTGAAAGGGACCTACAGTTTATTGCCGGTTCCGAACGGCGAATTTCGAGAAGCTTTTCATGACAATTTTACTTCAGGGGGTTTTGTCAGAACCCCGCTGAGGAGAAACACCGTGAAAACACGTTCGATGACATGGCTGTCTCGGGACTCGATCCTGTGTCATCGGCGTCAGAGCCCAACACACTACCCACTGCGCCACGGTGCTCTCAATCAATTCCTGGTGAACTTTCAAATTCTTTGTCGTTTTTTGTAACGTTTTACAATGCCGCATATTGACTTCTGCCCACTATACTTCCAATCTCTGCGTAAGATTTATTTTGTTTAAATAAATTCAAAATTATTTTGCTTTCTTCTTGAGTAGTTTCCTTCTACTTGGGAGCCATTATCACCACTTTAAACACCTTACAAGTAAACAATGAACGCAAATACGTTTTATCTCCTGTCAAATAGTTTTCAGGACCTCTCCATTATATTATCAAAATCAGACTTATAACTTACTTGTCGTAGGAGATCTCTTAAAACCTAGTGTGTGAAAACTTTTGTCCGGGCAAAAAAGTGTAATTTTAGATATTTTGTTGTTTTCCAGGGTAGGGTGTTATTTTATTATTATGATGTTTATTTAATAGCTTAAGGTTGAGTAATTCTTTTACCAAAAGAACGCAATCAATATTTTCTTTAGATTTTGTTTTAATACTTGTTTCATTCAACACAGGGCTGTGCGTGAAAACTTTTGTCCATCTCTATATACATATATGTTTTTTTTTTTATTAATTCTTTTTCTATGGGGTTTCTAAAAATGATGCAATATTAGCAATCGAACCATTTTATTGTAAGAACTTCGAAATTGTATGTTTTTTTTGTTTACATAAAACCACTTGCACGGCTCGTACCTAGTCGTTAAATAACAAAAACCATTTTATGTAACGCTAAATTCATATGTAATATTTCGTTTTTCTTATACATTTTCAGTAAGCGCCACAATTTTCCTACAAAAGATGCTCATGGTTCTAGGAAAGACCAAACCAGCTCAGGTGTAAACAGGATAAATAAATTAAATATTCATAAACATTGTTAAAATAAGAGTTCATTGCTTAGAATATGAGTAAAACCAAAGGAGCATATAGAAGTGAAAAGATATCGAAGCGTTCAGTTTTAATGTGTATGTTTAAAACAGGAAAAAAATTGTCAATCTTAGGTTGTCTATATATATATATATATATTATTGTTGAAGCTCCTTAGACAAATCCATATACAAAACAAAAGCACACAGAAGAACTCAATACCATGGATCTTAGAACAAAGTTCTTTTCTTTTTTTTTTTTTTTTGTTTTTCACAAAAGAAGATAAATTAAAATTAAGTTTTTTAATTTAGATATAAGTTTAAATTATACTGTCTATTGCAAACATGATGTTTGTATATTTTCTTATTTTATATTCATTATTTTTGTTTTGCGTTTAATTTTATTTTTTGTAAAAGTACATTCCCTACATAGATATGCACTGCATTACATTTCTTTTTATTTCTATTGTTATTTTATAATTTTTGTTTACAATAAAATATTTTTTTTAAATGATTTTATATTTATTTTTGAGTGCGCGTGTTGTGTGCGCACACGGCTAGCTCTTGAGGGATGGGTTCGGGAATTGGACGGTCGGGATAAACAGGGCGCTTCCTCCCTTATTCCTCTGCTTCACGCCTCCTTTGTTCCTCTGCTGTTTTTTTTTTTTTCGGTTTTGTTGCTTCGTTTTTTTTTTTTTTCTTTTGTTTTCTCGTTTATATTCACCCCTATTCCCAAATCCGACGGATCGGAGATTCACTTCACTCGTTCGATTCACATTCACCTATTCGCGCTATTCTCAAATCCGTCGGATGAACTACGTTATCGAATTCACTTTCGAATTTTCAAAGTTAGCATCTGACATTCGTTTTAATAATTTTAATATTTTAAACAAACATTAGGTGTATTCCCGTACTTTGTGCACCAAAATTCACACTTTTTCAATTTTCATGGAGTAGGGATGAAATTCTCTCAAAGAAAGGCACAATCACCAAAAAGTACGGGAACGCATTAAACCACAAATGCTACACACTTTTTAAATGTCAAAACATACACTTGCTCGCATAAGTCTGCGTACAAGTTCTTTTCAGCAAAGGAAACAATAGTTTTATGATGTCCTAGTAGCTCGTTGGAGGGCGCCGTTCCGCAGTGGTTAGTGTGTTGGACTCTAGCGCACGATGAGCGAGTTCGAATCCCGATAACACCAACGCCATCGAATGTTTATTTCGCGACGTTCCTCCTCGGCGGGGTACTGGCAAAACCCCCCGTAGTATACTTGCCATGAAAAAGCTTCTCGACTCACGCCGTTCGGAATCGGCATTAAACTGTAGGTCCCTTTCACCTGTGTTTAAAATAAATCACACCCAACATGGGTGATTGAGAGAAGCTTGGCACTGGTCCTTCTTTGTCTGACAGTTTCCGATGGCCCATAAGCGTCTTGAAAGAGTTCAGCGAAAGATGAGAGAGAACGTAAACTCCGCTACCACCTACAAGTCGATGGTTCGAAGCCACTTTAAAAACGGGTATGCCCCAGTCCGTTCAGCTTCTCGCGCAATTTTTCCCAAAAATCCCTTACTTCTTCGGGTGGTCTTTTGGTCAGGTTTTTGGCAATGTCTGGGTATTCCTTAATTTCTTCAACGAGTTCCTTGAATTGTTCCCTATTATTGTCCTCTTCCTATAAATAAATTTGTTTGTATTTAACAAATAAACTGCATCTTATAAAACTTACATTTTCAGTGATTCCCACACAATTCAATCCAATTCACCTAATTCTGTATAGATCCGCAACGATTTAGGCGCGGATCTGAAACGTCACATTTTGTACGGATAGATTCGATTCATGCGGATTTAAGAATACCGTGAATCGATTCACTTCGAACGGATTTGAAATGCGAATCGTTCGAATTTGGCGGACCGTTCGATCCGTCGGATTTGGAAATAGGGGTGATTATCTGGTGGAGGCCACTGTCCACTCACCGACAATCCTCTCGCTTCGACAATTCTTCTCCAATTGAATATGTTCTTACGGGTTACCTTCCCGTCCACTCCTCCAACCGGTTCGCACACACGCCACAAACACACATTTGGGGCAAATTCGGCCATCTTTATTTTGGATTAAACTCCCGGGTTTGGCGAGTTTAATCCAACCTGGTGACTTCTCGTCACATTTATTTTCGATTTCATTTTTGGGATTCTCCAATTCCCTGTTTTCCTCAATTAAAATAAATTACTGGCTTCCTCGCCGCCCTGTCCTTTTGGCGGTTGAAGCCTATTGGTAGTGTGCAAAAATTCGCCCCAGTCCATTTGGCTATTGGAAGAAAGGGAATCTCCTCCAGAGTTCCAATAGCCTCCACACTCACTTCATTCAGCTCCGGTTGGAAGAGGTTTTTGTCTTCGGTAACAGAAGCATTCACCGACCCGGTTGTACTAAAAGTTAAGTTTAAGCGTCTCCCTCGGAAAACCTCTTTTGTCTTCGAGGGACTTGTAATTACCGGTAGCCCCGACGAATGTCGAGCTACCCGCTCACAATTTAAATATTTACAATGTTTTTTTCCTTCGAACATATAGGGGCGAGACCACAGTTTACTCTTTGGGTTTACAATTTTTTGGGGTTTCAACACTCATTCGCTTTTAGACGACACTTTACTAATTGGGGGTGACATTCTTTTTCTGCATCAAACAATTATTTAGGGTGGGGTCTTCGCCCTTGTTGTGGTTGCTGGTCTCGATGGGGACCGTCTGCCCCTGTTGTCGGCGTTGGGGACCGTCCGTCCCTGTTGTCAGCGTTCGGGACCGTCCGTCCCTGTTGTCGGCGTTGGGGTCGGCGTCCGTCCGGTCTTACCTGCTTTGTTGCCCCCTCAAGAGTGTCGGACCACGATACCGCAGGATCCTCTTGATCCGCTTATGCACCGAGGCTATCCTCAAAAGAGAGCAACGGGCCAAAATGACGGGTAGAAATTCGGGAGAGGGAGGGATGGAGCGGAAAAGGTATTTGTTGTTTTAAGAGTTCCCCACGAAGTTTGGACATCATCGAAATCTCCTGGATGCTTACCTCGTCCTTGAAGTAATTATTCCTCCTCAGGTTGTAGTCCAATTGACTGTATGTCATTCGGTGTAGAGACCCTCTCGCATCCTCTATACATTTCCGCCTAGCCTGCTTCTCTACACCCTCTAAGATCTGTTGTAGTGCAGTTTTCCAGTTTCTATCCTCGAAGCTCAGTTCCACACCGCATCTTTGCGCCAGCTCTAACCACTCCGAGTACCATCCAGTTCTATTTCTTATTGTTTGTAGGGCCGCTTTCTTCGGGAGCCTGTTGTCCTGGCAAATAGAGCTGGTATTCCAGTCGTCGGACATGCTTTCATCTTCCCAAATTC
The DNA here is from genome assembly GCA_951905685.1 of Eumerus sabulonum. NCBI lineage: Eukaryota > Metazoa > Arthropoda > Insecta > Diptera > Syrphidae > Eumerus > Eumerus sabulonum. The sequence goes on along the minus strand of OX645060.1, from coordinate 162,203,521 downwards.
TGCAGATGATCTGGTGCATGCTCCATACCAGAACATCGCCGCCAGCCTTGAACAGCTCTGATGGCAAGCAATCTGAGCCTGCGGGCTTGTTGTTCTTCAGCTTCTGAATAGCTGTGCCGACTTCTTCGATGCTGGGTGCGGAACTACTTCAGCGGCTGGGGTTGGGATTTCCTCGGTCCCTACCACTCTCTCTTGGTCATGCTCGTTAAGCAGCTACTGGAAATGCTGCTTAAATACATCCACTTTTCCCTGCGGGTCGGTGACAAGATTACCCTCGCAGTTTCGAAGAGCCTGGGTGCCCTTTTTGAAGCTTTCTTGCTGCCCTGGTTTTCCTCTGCAGCGGCTTTTGGTACGCCTCGTCGGTAGCTGCCCTTTTCTGGTCACACCCGCCATCATACCTCGGGTTTCTTGTCGGGGGTGATAGGTACCCTAAGGTGGTTTCAGCTGCTTCCTGAATGGTTGAGCGGCAATGCAGCCACATATTATTGGCATTTGTGTTCGACGTGGGCATACCGTAGAGTCTTTCGCTCAGCTGATCCCGCTTCCCCACGACAAATCCGCATCCCAGTAAGTGCAACCTTTTGTGACAGCTGTAATAAATGTCGCAATTTGTCTTCCTAATCATACCGTTTCTTATCCAGCGTATTTCCTGGACCGCAGTAATATCCGCCTTGTACTGCGTGAGGATTCCTTCTAGTTTGTGAGCAGCTCCGGGAGTGTAAAAGATTCTGACATTCCAGGAGCATACTCGCAAATCGTGTTCCTTTTTCGTGTGTTGTCGTCGTCGAGTATCCGTCCGTGTATCCGAGGCATCTTGCTCATTCATAACTTTTGTATTTTTTACGTGGGCGGATTGTTAGCCCGCCGCACAACCGCCAAATTGGTCGGGGTCTTGTCGCTGCATACGTTTGTTTACCTCCCAACGGTTGTTGAACAGGCTATCCAGAGGGCGCCACGAGGAGGCCGTATGTCAACTTGACCCAGGCATTCAAACAGGGATCGTTGCTGGCATCTCGCCATGTTGAGAGCGATCAACAGCTTTACCCTGTATGTCCGAGCCCAAGCCCTCTAGTCCTTTCTATGCCTTAACCATTTCAAAACTGACTTACTTATCGTGTGGGAACATCATAAGATATTCTGCTGTCTCTAACTTAACATTTTTTTCTTTATTATTTTGACATATCTTATTGTTCTGCTTATCTAACAGTTAATTTTCGATAGATATGTATCTGTCTTGGAAATAAAAAATGTTCTCCTTTGTATGTACTATCTAATAAAGTACAATAAAATCATCCTTCAGACTATGTTACGCGCTTTATTTTGTTGTATTTGCAAAATCGCTTTGATATACAAACTTTTTGTTGATTAGTTTCATTAGCGCTTTGAGATATTTTATTATTTTTACATTTCTAGCAAAGTGGAATATAAATCAAGTATAAAGCATGAAGAATATACATATAATATGCACTGCCACTTAGAATTTATACTTCCTTAACAAAAATGACTATGCAACGGCTCAAAAAAGAAAAAATAAAATTAAAATTGTTTTTTGAAACAACATTAATTTGATTCAAAAATATTGTTGGGACTAATCACTGTGCAATCGAAACTGATAAACACTTTCCTAAATATGGGATTTGCTTTTTCGCCATTTTTATTTTATCGCATGTTTATCACTAGAAAAGAGGAAAATGTTTAAAGTTACACTATACCTGAAGGAATTCCCAAACAAACCATATCAACAGTAATGTTCAAAACATCACCATGAAATATCATTTGCTACTTTGTTAAACTTAAAGTAATCGAATATTCAAGAATGAGATACCAATGATTAGACTTGTAGAAAAGATATGACCGCGAAAGAAGATTTGTTAAGCAGAAGACTTGAATTTAAGGGAATGTGTTGACAATAACTACATTTAGCAGATAATGTATCTAGTACATATAAAATTATATAATATATATGTATGTATATGAATGTATATTTTAATAAATGTAAAAACATATATATATGGATCCGTATCGTGTATTAAGTGGATATTGAATTATTTATTAAATTTATTGAACTATTGTATTGTACTGTGACTGGTTTTGGTTTATGTAATAAACAATAACTGGGAAATTGCTTAAAATTATTGATTTTTGATAAAAGTTTAATGGGTAGACGGGTTCTTAACGACGACGGTACTGTGAAAAAGAGTATGCGAGTATGCTCCTGGAATGTCAGAACTCTGTACACTCCTGGAGCTGCTCATAAACTGGAAACAATCCTCACGTAGTACAAGGCGGATATACGCTGGATAGGAAACGGTATGGTGAGGAAAAACATTCATTCTTTTCGTTTCCCACTTCATAAAGTTTACATTGTTTTTGATTCCATTTTAGATACATAACTTAAAGCTCTTCTTCTTCTTAATGGGCGCTACAGTTCGGAGAGAACCTGGGCCTCAGCCAACATGCCCCCCCCAACTAGCACGATCCTTTGCTAGCCTTTTCCATTGCCGCACACCCAGTTGGCTGAAGTCCCCTTCCACCTGTGTGCGCCATCTTAAGTGCGGCCATCCTCTGCTTCTTCGTCCCTCGGGGTTGGATTCAAAGACTCTCCGGGCTGGAGCTGTGGTGTCCATTTGCTCTACATTGCCCAGCCATCTTAGGCGTTGAATCCATAGACGCCTGACTAGACTCATGTCGCTGTACAGCCCCTAAAGTTCGTGGTTGAATCTTTTCCTCCATCCCCCGTCTGCGCTTATAGGCCCGAAAATCACGCGCAAAATCTTTCTCTCGAACCGACCAAGGGCCTCCTCATCCGCTTTTGATAGTGTCCATGCTTCTGCGCTGTACAGCAGGACCGGAATAATAAGGGTCTTATATAGAGTCAACTTTGTCGTTCGGGAGAGGGCTCTATTACTCAATTGCCTCCTGAGCCCAAAGAAACAGCGTTTGGTAAGAGTGATTCTGCGTTTGATTTCGGAATTGATGTCGTTGTTCCAGGTCACTGCGGAGCCAAGGTAGACGAAATCCTTAACTACCTCGAACTTATGTCTGCCAATACAAACGTTCTGGCCAAGACATCGGTGATGAGCGTCCTTTTTTGATGACAGCATATATGTAGTTTTGCCCTCGTTTACCGCCAAACCAATTTTCGCCGCCTCCATCTCAATACTCGCAAACGCCTCATTGACATCTCGCTGTGATCTACCTATTATGTCAATATCGTCGGCGTATGCAAGGAGCAAGGAGGATATTGGCCAGTGATTTTTGCACAATCATTTCCAATATAATGTTGAAGAAATCACACGACAGCGCATCGCCTGGCCTGAATCCGCACTGATAAGGACCCATCCATTTGTAATCGACGAAGACCGCAGAGAATTATGTCCCCCTGATCTCGACGAAGTTAAGATTGCCATATCGAAGCTCAAGCCGAATAAAGCTGCTGGCGCAGACGGACTATCTGCTGAGCTCTTCAAGGCAGCTGGGGATGACCTGGTTAGGAGCATGCTCATCTGTAAGATATGGTCAGAGGAAAGCATGCCCGAGGAATGGAGTCTCAGCATCGTAGGCCCGATCCACACGAAAGGAGACCAGTCTGATTGCGCCATTTATAGAGGAATAAGTCTCCTTAACATCGCCTACAAAATCTTCTGTGCCGTTTTGTGTGAACGCCTGAAGCCTTTTGTAAACAAGCTGATGGGTCCTTATCAGTGCGGATTCAGGCCAGGCGATGCGCTGTGGTGTGATTTCTTCAACATCATATTGGAAATGATTGTGCAAAAATCACTGGCCAATACAAGAGGCACACGCCGACGATATTGACATAATAGGTAGATCACAGCGAGATGTCAATGAGGCGTTTGCGAGTATTGAGATGGAGGCGGCGAAAATTGGTTTGGCAGTAAACGAGGGCAAAACTAAATATATGCTGTCATCAAAAAAGGACGCTCACCACCGACGTCTTGCCCAGAACGGTGGCAGATATACTACTTCACTACTACTTCAGTAACCGGTTGTGGTGAAAGAATTATTAAAATCGGTGCAGTGGTTGTCGAGTTCTACCCGGTCGAACATTTTCAATTTGAGTTGCTCTATGAGAGCTTTGTTCCAAAAAGTCAAATAATATTTTTCCAATTATATGAATGAAATCGAAAAAACATAAAATGACATCTTCTTCTTCTTTTGGCGCTATAGTTCGTGGCGAACCTGGGCTTCCTTCACAAAATCTCTCCAACTGGCACGGCCTTTCGCCAGCAGTCCCAGTGCCGCACGCCTACTTGGTTAAGGTCCTCTTCCAATTGGTTGCGCCACCTTAACCCGTCGCCCCTCGGCGTTGGATTCATAGACGTTCCGGGCCGGAGCTGTGTTTTCCATGGCTCAACCTAGCCATCTTAGGCGTTGGATCCGAAGACGCCGTGCTATGTTCATGTCGCTATACAGCCCGTACAGTTCACTGTTAAGTCTTCTCCTCCACTCTCCATTTATGCAGGTCGGGCCGAAAATCGCACGCAACATTTTTCTCTCAAAACGACCAAGGGCCTCCTCATCCGCGTTCAATAAGGTCCATGTCTCTGCGCCATAGAGCAGGACCGGGATGATAAGGGCCTTGTATATGCTCACCTTGGTATTTCGAGAGAGGGATCTGCTTTTCAATTGCCTCCCGAGCCCAAAGAAACAGCGGTTGGCAAGAGCTATTCTGCGTTTGATTTCGGCACTGATGTCGTTTCTGCATGTCACTGCGGAGCATAGGTAGACGATATGTGCACCCTGGCCAAGACGCCAGTGGTTCGTGTCCTTTTTCGACGACAGCATATATTTCGTTTTGCCCTCATTTACCGCCAGTCCCATTTTAGCCGCTTCCATCTCAATGCTCGTAAAGGCCTCAATGACATCTCGCTGACTTCGTCCAATTATGTCAATGTCACCGGCATATGCGAGCAGTTGTATGGACTTTAAAAAGATGGTGCCCCTCGTATTGACCAGTGAGTTTTGCACTATCCTTTCAAGGACGATGTTGAATAAGTCACACGATAGCGTGTCGCCCTGTCTAAAACCTTTTTTGACATAAGAGGTTTCGGTTAGGTCGCTTCCAACAGCAGCGCAAGTTCTCCAAAGTCATCCTGCAAAATCTGACGAGTTTGGCAGGGATGTCAAAACTACTAGACATGGCGTTGTATAGCTCGTTCCATTGATACTATCGTATGCAGCCTTAAAGTCGACAAACAGGTGGTGGGTGTCGATCTGGAACTCGTTTGTTTTTTCCAGGATCTGCCGCAGTGTGAATAATTGATCTATAGTGGACTTTCCGGGCTTGAAACCACACTGATTTGGACCAATCAGTTTATTAACGAACGGTTTCAAGCGTTCACACAGAACAGCAGAGAAGATTTTATAAGCGATGTTCAGAAGACTTATTCCTCTTTCTTGTGGATCGGGCAAACGATACTAAGATTCCATTCATCGGGCATGCATTCCTCTGACCATATCTCAAGGATGAGCTGGTGCATACTCCCAACCAGGTCATCTCCAGCTGCCTTAAAGAGCTCGGCAGGTAGTCCGTCTACTCCAGCAGCTAGCTTTGTTGGACTTAAGCTTAGAAAAAGTATTCCTAACTTCGTCCAGGTCAGGTGGATGGAATTCTCTGCTATCATCGTCCGTTGTGAAAGGATTATTCTACCTGACAGCGGGATCTGTTTCGTCATTCTAAGTACCGACTGTGAATCCACTACTAGGTTTCCATTTTCGTCCCTGCAGGCTTCCGTTCTGGTCTTATATCCCTGGGATGTTTGTTTTATTCGTTGATAAAACCTCCGAACGTCATTCCTGCGATAGCATCTCTCCATTTCTACGATCGCGAGCTTCTCATGCTCCCTTTTTTTTGTTTGGAGAAGCTTATGCTCCTCCCTCCTCTTCTGCTCATAATGCTCACGAGCAGCTCTCGTCCTTCTATGCAGCGCCTCTTGAAAGGCTTGCTGCTTTGCTGCGTGTGCCCTCCTACACTCGTCGTCAAATCATGGGTTTCTTGTTGGTGGCGGTTAGAGACCCAGTACCTCAGAAGCAGCACTTTCTAGGGCTTGTTGACAACGGGTCCATTGGTCTTGTACAGTCTGAGCAGGTGTTGGAGGGTTTTCTGAGAGCGATTGGCATAGGCGACGCGATTGGCATAGGCGATGCGATTGGCATAGGCTCTGGCGGTCTCTTGCGATTGTAGCATTGCGACGTTGTATGCCGATGGCCTTAGTTGATTTTTCTGGGCCACGCATATTCGAAGTCGCAACCTGGCTGCCACAAGATAGTGGTCCGAGTCGATGTTGGCTCCTCTAAAAGTTCGCACATCCAGAATGTCGGATGCGGGTCTGCCATCAATCGCAATGTGGTTAATCTGGTTGACGGTTAATTGATCCGTAGATTGTCAGCACCCTTTGTGGATGTTGAGGTGTGAGACGTGCTAGCAACTAGAAGATTTCATCCCGTTGCGAAGTCTATCAGCCTAAATCCATTTTCGGATGTGGTGTTGAGTAGACTGTGCTTGCCAATAACCCTATCAAAGGCGACTTCCTTGCCCAGTTTTGCGTTAAGGTCTCCCAGTTCGATTTTAACATCGTAACTGGGACATTGGGCGTATGTCCTATCTAGTAGGACTGTGGACCTTTCGGACGGGTGGAAACTCTTCCTGTCGGGAGTTGCATCTCAAATGTCTGCACAGGCGGGAGTGGGGATACTCATGAGTCCCAGGCTGGCAGACAGGGTATTGGAGTGGATACCATTAGGAGGGAGAGTAGCGATCTTAAAACTCAAGTTTGAAAGATCAACTTTGGCTCTGGTGCAGGTGTATGCACCGAATCTAGAGTCCGAGTATGCGACTTTCCTGGATGAAATTGATGCGGCCCTTGATAGGGTGGTTGAGATGGATTCCTATATCCTGATAGGTGACTTCAACGCCCACGTGGGTGTGGATGTAACAACAACGTGGATGTAAAAACGCGAACGGAGAGAGGTTATTGGATTTTTGCTGTGCAAATGGTATGTCTATAGTGAACACCTTCTTTCCGCACAAAGGCATTCATAAAAAATATACGTGGAATCGTCGGAGTCTTCAACAGAAATCGTTGATAGATTTCTTTGTGGTACCATCGTGTGTGAAACGGATGGTTTGTGACGTTCGTGTGTTGGGAGGGTTGAACTGTTAACTGATCACCTGGTGTTGTGTAAGCTGTATCTTACTGATAGAGTACCTCGTCTGCCAAGGCGGAGACCAAGAGTGGTTACACGTATACGGTGGGAGAAACTACAAAGCAGTGAGGTGCGGCAACACTTCGCACGGCACATATCCGAAAGGTTTGAGCAAATTCCAACTGTTCCATCGCATGTAGAGGAAGAATGGCGACTATTTTCAATACCTATCATCGCCTCCGCACCTGATGTTGTGGAGAGAAGCGGCTTGGTGGTGAGAAAGGAACTGCGTGGTTTAAAACACCCGGAGTTCAAGTATCCATCAGAGAGAAGAAGAAGGCCTACAGGGACTGGATTCTCTTGGGAGACTTTGCTTCCCATGACCGGTATATTGTGGCGCGAAGAACTTGCAAATTTGCTGTGCGAGCAGCTAAAGAGCAGTCCTGGAAGGAGTTCGGCGAGAAGTTGGAAGGCGATCATAGATCTGCGAAAAAGGTGTTCTGGCAAACCATTCGCTGGCTCAGAGGAAGGAAATTCAACATAATCGAAGGAGTTAAATCCAAAGATGGTGTGTCGCTTTCCAATGAGATGGATTTCTTACGCAGATGGAGCGAGCACTTTTCGGAGCTGCTCAATCCCGAACAGGGCGCTGAGGGGGACAGACCCATAGTCTTGAGTGGGGCGGAGAATAGTCCAACGATTGAGGAAGGCATTTTAGCCATTGAATCGCTAAAAATTGGCAAATCCGCCGGTGTGGATGAATTTCGGCCAGAAATGCTTAAGGCAATGGGTAAAGAGGGAGTATTATGGCTCTCTCGTGTCATTAAGGTGGCCTGGGAATGCGGTGAGACACCTATACGATTGGCAGACTGGGGCGATTGCCCCTCTTTTCCAAAAGGGGGATAAAAAAGAGTGCTCCAACTATAGGGGGTAAAGTCTACGCTAAGGTGTTGGAGGCGCGTTCTAGAGCTGTGGTCGAATCCAGGATAGGGGATGAACAGTGCGGTTTTCGTCATGGCAGAAAAACAGCCGACCAGCTTTTCACTATAAGAATGGTACTTGAGAAGGCTTGGGAGTACGCTAAACCGATCTACAGCTGCTTTGTAGATTTGGAAAAGGCGTATGACCGAATTCCTCGAGGTAAACTCTGGAGTGTTCTGCAGGAGTATGGGACTAATGGTCCTCTGTTGAGGGCCATTCAGTCTCTATACACAAACTGTATCAGTTGTGTTCGGGTTAACGGTAGTAAATCAACACCTTTCACCGTGGGCGTTGGACTTTGCCACGGGTGCGTCTTGTCACCTCTCCTTTTCATTATAAATATGGACTGGATGTTGCAGCGCAGTCGAGGCGAGAAGTGTTTCACATTGGGTGAGTTGAGAGTAAGCCATCTTCTTATTGCAGATGACTTAGTTGTCCTCACATCCTCCCAGACGGAACTCCAGCGCGCGTTAGCTAGGTTTGTCCCATTGAAGCACGTGGAGAAGTTTAAGTATCTCGGGGTCTTCCTGAGCTTTCCTGCAGGATTGGCCAAGCTGGAAAAATCTGTAATCAGGAAGACCGAGCTTGGTGTTAAAGCCAAGTTAGCGGCTTTTAACTCAGTATTTGTTCCAACTCTCACCTATGGTCATGAAATTTGGATATTGACCGAAAGAATAAGATCGCGAATACAAACGGCCGAAATGAGATTTCTTCGTGGAGTTACTCGCCGGGATAGGGAGAGAAACACGGCAGTGCGGGGGGAGCTCATTTTTGAGCAGCTGCTTCTCCGAACGGAAAGGGCTATGATCCGATGGTTTGGTCACGTGAGAAGAAGTCGCCATCATCACGACTTCCGAAGCGTGCCTTGAATGCAATACCACCGCTTTGCAGACCCAGGACGAGGTGGTTGGACCATGTCTATAAGCTCGTCTGGGTGCGCTTGGGCATAGCGCCTGATGAGTTAGAGTCGATGGCGGAAGATCGAGTGGCCTGGAGATCTCGCGTGCGCGCATTACACCCGCGACTCTTTTAGTGTGTTCAGGAAATATGCAGATGTGCACCCGTGTACACTCAGAAATCAAATTGACCGGGAAACTAACCAAAGGAAACACAATTCTTTTTTCAATTTTTTATTGTTCACGTTTTATTACACAGTCCAAAGATACGTGCGAATCGCACGACGGTAGAAAAAGCAATCTATATTCGTTGGTGAAGAAATCAAGTCAAGCTGTTCGTGCCAAAGCCAAGTTGCTCGTGTGCGTACGTACCGAAACCAAGTTGTTCGTGTGCGAAGGAACAAAGCCAAGCTGCTCGTGTGACTGCCATTGTAAAGGCTCCGCCATCTAAGGTTTTTTTTTTTTTTTCTTTCTTTTTTCAAGTAGTGCTTATTTCGTGAATGGTAACACTTAGCTCATGTCTGATTTGACAGATAATTAGTTTTATCCAGGGATAAAGAATGAGATACCAATCTATTGGCTTTGACACGCACTTTGACAGTTTGCACCTACGAACGCGTTGAGGTTTGACGGCGTCTTGACTATGTCATTCTGCCTTGTTCCGACGTCTTGACTCTAAAGCGCGGTTCACATTGAATGATTTGTTTTGCGATTTGCTTGGCGACGAAATAATGCGTAGCGTTCACACCAAACAACTTGTTGACCGACTTCACTTGCTATAGAAATTTCGAAGTATTAACATGGCGGCACATGATCTGGTTACAGGGATGATTATTGACGAAATACTCGAAAATGAAGAAAAAAAAAAGCGAATGTGGATTAAACCATGGTTCGGAAAACGTAATAATTTCTCATCGCTAACTGTTTAGAGAATTTGACCAAAATTTGGCAGTGGATTTTCGTAATTACTTGCGAATTGTTAGGAACGTATGATGAGTTACTAAGAAAAATAATTCCTCATATGAAAAAATCAAACCAAAATTATTTTTCTTTGTTTGAAGTGTTTCATTCCGCTCAAAGTTGGTGTTGTTTCTCTGAACGCACAAGCAAAAGTGAAAAAATGATCTGAAGTTGTAAGACAACTGTTCACACTTAACGATAATTCGTTCAACCACGGCTGTCAAGCAAAAAGTTGGAAATTTTCAACTTCCTGACTACAAATCGTACCGACTTGTAGCTGAAGCGTTCACATTGGTTTTGCATACACAATTTGTCGTCCAACCACGATTGTCAAGCAAATCGCTCGATAAATCGTTCAATATGAACCGCGCTTAAGTCAAAAGCGTCGTTTTTAAAGCAGCCTCTAGACGATCAATATTATTGTGCGAAATATTGCACAATTTTATTGGCTTGCTGCCCCAGACGGTTCAATATTTTTCCCAATAATTAAGTTGACCGGTCATATTTGTATTAAAAGTCAAAAGCGTTTTGATTTTCCGCAATATATCGCACAATCTTGCAATATTATCTACAGACAAACAATAATATTGTGCAATATCAAATATTGCACAATATTATTAGGCGTCTAGGGGCCGCTATAATTACAAAGGCAACAACCAACCCCTGCGGGGATCAACGGGCAGACGTACGAAAGTTTGGTATCTCATTCTTTATCCCTGGTTTTATCCTTCCGCAGAACGAATATGGTCGAGAGCACCGTGGCGCAGTGGGTAGTGTGTTGGCCTCTGACGCCGATGACTCGGGATCGAATCCCGACACAGCCATGTCATCGAACGTGTTTTCACGGTGTTTCTCCTCAGCGGGGTTCTGACAAAACCCCCTGAAGTAAAATTGTCATGAAAAGCTTCTCGAAATTCGCCGTTCGGAACCGGCAATAAAACTGTAGGTCCCTTTCACCTATGTGAAAATGAAATCACACACAACATGGGTGATTGAGAGAAGCTCGGCTCAGGTTCTTCATGGACTGTAACGCAAACATACATACATACAGAACGAATATGGTTGTGTATACGCTTGAACAACGCTGGGAAATATTGCGACATTACTTTGAAAATCATGGTAATGTTGCAGAATGTGTGCGAAAATTGCGTACGGATTTTGGAAGAAGATAAGCACCGTCAGCTCCGTATGTTCGTTATCTTGTGGAAAAAAGTGAAAGAAACTGGCATCCTCATCGATAAACCAAAGCGTGAAAAGCCAAAAACAGTGCGTATACCCGAGAATATTGCTGCTGCGGCAGAAAGTGTGCGTGAAGCGCCATCAACATCAATTCACCGTCGTTCTCAACAATTGAACATTTCGGAGACATCATTGAGACGAATTTTGCATAAAGACCTTGGTAAGACACCATACAAAGTCCAATTGGTTCAGGAGTTGAAGCCAACTGACCATCCAATGCGTTTTCGCTTCGCTAAGTGGGCCTGCGATCGACTTACAGAAGATGCCGATTTTGCCAATAAAATCATCTTTTCAGGTGAAGCTCATTTTGATCTTGGCGGGTATGTAAACAAGCAAAATTGTCGCATTTGGGGCACAGAAAACCCGCACGCATACATTGAAAAGCCGGTGCACCCAAAACGAGCCACTGTTTGGTGCGGATTTTGGTCCAGAGACATAATTGGGCCATTTTTCTTCGAAAATGAGCAAGGAGTGGCCGTTACAGGCGATCGTTATCGGGCCATATTGAACGATTTTTTGTTCACAAAAATTGAAGAGGAGGATATTGGCAACATTTGGTTTCAACAGGACGGCGCTACGTGCCACACAGCCGAAGCTACACTCGATGTTTTGCGCCCTGTTTTTGAAGATCGCATTATCAGCCGCAGTGCTGATGTCGTTTGGCCACCTCGGAGCTGCGATTTGACACCGTTGGACTATTATTTGTGGGGTGCCGTCAAAGATGAGTGTTACGCCGACAAGCCAGAGACAATTGACGCTTTAAAGGACAATATTCGTGAAGCCATTGGCGAAATACAGCTGCACACAATCGATAATGTGCTTAAAAATTGGACCGATCGTGTAGGCTACTGCATGGCCAGCCGAGGCAGCCATTTGAATGAAATTATTTTCCATTATTAACCGGACGGATTGTACTTTCAAATAAAAAAAGAAATTTGAGAAAATATTCAGTAGTTTTTTTTTAGAGCATTTTCAAAAAAAAAAAGAAGAAAAGTTATTTGGCGGACCCTTTATATGCCGAAACCAAGTTGTTCGTGTGCGAAGGGACAAAGCCAAGCTGCCTCGTTCTTACTTACTTACTTAACGGGCGCTACAGTTCGGGGTGAACCTGGGCCTCAACCAACATGCCTCTCCACCTAGCACGATCTTTCGCTAGTCTTTTCCAATGCCGCACGCCCAGTTGGTTGAGGTCCCCTTCCACCTGTGCGCGCGACCTTAGGTGCGGCCGTCCTCTATTTCTTCGTACCTCGGGGTTGGATTCGAAGACTCTACGGGCTGGAGCTGTGGTGTCCATTCGCTCTACATGGCCTAGCCATCTTAGGCGTTGGATCCGTAGACGCCTGACCAGACTCATGTCGCTGTACAACCCGTACAGTTCGTGATTGAATCTTCTCCTCCAACCCTCCTCTGTGTTTATGGGACCGAAAATCGAACGCAGAATCTTTCTCTCGAAACGACCAAGGATTTCCTCATCCGCTTTAGATAAAGTCCATGTTTCTGCGCCGTATAACAGGACCGGGATAATTAAGGTCTTATATAAGGTCAACTTGGTCGTACGAGAGAGGGCTCTACTTCTCAGTTGCCTCTTGAGCCCAAAGAAGCAGCGGTTGGCAAGAGTAATTCTGCGCTTGATTTCGAAACTGGTGTCGTTGTTCCAAGTCACCGCGGAGCCGAGGTATATGAAGTCCTTAACTACCTCGAACTTATATCTGCCAATATGCACATTCTGTCCAAGACGTCGGTGGTAAATGTCCTTTTTCGATGACAGCAGATATTTAGTCTTGCCCTCATTAACTGCCAAACCAATTTTTGCCGCCTCCATCTCAATACTCGCAAACGCCTCATTGACATCTCGCTGCGATCTACCTATTATGTCAATGTCGTCGGCGTATGCAAGGAGTTGCGAGGATTTGAAGTAGATTGTGCCTCTTGTATTGGCCTGTGATTTTTGCACAATCATTTCCAATACGATGTTGAAGAAATCACACGACAGCGCATCGCCCTGCCTAAATCCTTTTTTGACATCAAAACTATCGGTAAGGTGCTCACCGATTCGGATGGAGCAGCGAGCATTTTCCAAGGTCATCCTGCATAGTCTGACGAGCTTCGCAGGAATGTCAAAAGTAAACATGGCGTTATATAGCTCGTCTCTAATTACGCTGTCGTATGCGGCCTTGAAGTCGACGAATAGATGGTGCGTATCGACTTGAAACTCATTGGTTTTCTCCAGGATCTGCCGTAGTGTGAAGATTTGATCGATGGTGGACTTCCCTGGCCTGAAGCCACACTGATAAGGACCTATCAGCTTGTTTACGAATGGCTTCAGGCGTTCACACAAAACGGCAGCGAAGATCTTGTATGCGACATTAAGGAGACTTATTCCTCTATAGTTGGCGCAGTCAAAGGGATCTCCTTTTTTGTGGATCGGGCAAACAATGCTGAGACTCCATTCCTCGGGCATGCTTTCCTCTGACCATATCTTACAGATGAGCCGGTGCATGCTCCTAACCAGCTCACCCCCAGCCGCTTTGAAGAGCTCAGCAGACAGTCCATCTGCGCCAGCAGCTTTATTCGACTTGAGTTTCGACATGGCAATCTCAACTTCGTCGAGGTCAGGGAGACGGAATTCTCTGCGATCTTCGTCGTTAAAAAATGGATCATTCTGCCTGACGGCGGTATGTTGGTTGTCATCGCCGTTATACAGTCTGCAGAAGTGGTTTTTCCAAATTCTCAGCATCGACTGCGATTCTACTACTAGGTGTCCGTTCTCATCCTTACAGGCCTCCGTTCGGGCTTTATAGCCTTGAGACATTCGTTTTATTCGCTGATAAAATCTTCGAACGTCGTGCCTGCAATAGCACCTCTCCAAGTTTTCGATCGCCCGCTTCTCGTGCTCTTTCTTTTTTCTCTTGAGAAGCTTATGTTCCTCCCTTCTCTTAAGCTCGTAGAGCTCCCGAGCCGCTCTTGTTTTTTTGTGTAGTGAGGCTTTGTATGCCTCCTGCTTTTCCGCATGAATCCTTCTACACTCGTCATCGAACCAGGTGTTTCGTCGTGGTGGAGCTTTAAGGCCCAGCACTTCCGTTGCTGTGCTCTTCAGGGCTTGTTTGCACAGGCTCCATTGTTGCTCTACTGACTGAGTGGAGGATTGAGGTGTATCGGTGAGCTTAAGGGAGACGCGGTTGGCAAAAGCACTGGCGATTTCCGGCGATAGTAGCTTTCCGACGTCATAGCTTGGTGTTCTAACTCTACTCCGCGGTGTTCGTGTTATGCGCTGACGTATCTTGGCTACTACAAGATAGTGGTCTGAATCGATGTTCGCACCTCGGAAAGTGCGAACATCAAGAATAGTGGAGGAGTGTCTGACGTCAATCGCGATGTGGTCAATCTGGTTGGTGACTGATTGATCTGGCGACCGCCAGGTGCCTTTGTGTATATCGAGGTGGGAAAATCGTGTGCTGGCTACAAGAAGATTTCGCCCCGTGGCAAGGTCGATCAGCCTATGTTCGTTATCGGATGTGGTGTCATCTAGGCTGTGTTTGCCGATGACCCGCTCAAAGATGCTTTCTTTACCCAGCTTAGCGTTAAAATCCCCTAGTATGATTTTGGTATCATAGCTGGGGCATTTGGTATATGTTCGGTCTAGGAGATCAAAGAAATCATCTTTGATTGAGTCATCCTTGTCTTCCGTGGGGGCATGGACGCATATGAGGCTGATGTTACAGAAATTTGCCTTGATGCGGATCGTTATGAGGCGTTCACTCACATACTGGAAACTTAGGACTTTATGTCTTAGTCCACCTCTAACAACAAATCCGCATCCACATAGTCTCTGTCCTCTCTCCCTATAGCAGTCACCGTAGTAAATGTCGCAGTTTTTCATCCGCTTTTTACCCGGTCCATTCCATCGCATTTCCTGGATGGCGGTTATGTCCGCTTTATAGCGGTCTAGGGCGTCCGCAAGTTGTTCGGCCGCACGTGGTCTGTTTAGGGACCTAACATTCCACGTACAGAACCGAAGGTCCTTGTTTGTTTTTTGTTTTCTTATAGGGTCGTCAACATAGATCCGTTCCGTTTTATTATCCGAGGCTGTTTTGTGTTTCTGAGCAATTAGTGGTTTTACGGTTATGGTTCGCTAGACCATAGCCCAACCGACACTAATCCTGTTTAGTGGCGCAGGATACTCGCCATTCGGCCTCTTCCGTCAGTAATTTCCCTTTTAAGGAAATTTCCAGATGGCACCACGAGGAGGTGGAAGTAGGACCTGACTAGCAGAGCTGCAAGATGTTCGGCTGCAGAGGCTCTTACTCGCTTTTTGTCGGGCCAGCATCCGTCGGCAGATGCTACCCCTACGAGGCCTTTGCTAGTCCTTCACCATCCAGCTGCCTCGTTCATGGAATCTCAAACATAGTGGAACATGCGGGCCACTGAAAATGATGATGTTTGGGTTAATGTCGGATTCGTCGCACATACGTTTGAAGCATCTTGCCTTACTCGCTTCAATTGCCTTCGTTAGGTCCGACTTATCTGTTTGAAGGTATCGAGCCTGTAAGCACTTTCCTCTGAGTGTTTTAGTCTCGTCGTTCCACCTATAACATGGAGCGCCCTCCCGGTTTGCTGTTTTTCTTCTTCCCGCTTGTGTTAGCACTCAGTCAACGTGAGTACTGAATGCAAACACTGCTCGCGGCTGAATTGGACAGATCGATCACAGGAAAAATTAAGTTTATTTTTCTATTCCTATTTCTATTTACAGTCATTTTATTTTATTAAATCTTAACAAATACAATGCAAAATATTCTCATTTCTTTTGTTTTGTTTTAGTTTTAATTTCCTTTTAAAAAATGGTTTAGTTTTGAACTTGCTGTTAAATGAAACACAGAACAACACAACAAGACCTAAAGCCTTAAGGATACTTTGCGCATATGAAAAATAATAATTTACAAAAAACAAAATATTTTAAAATATCTCAGAAGCAAAATAATCGAGAGAGGGAGATGAGTTGTGTACAAAAAATAAAACAACAGAGAAACAGAGAGAGGCGAGAGAGAAATAAAAAAGGGAGATATGCGAAAATAAATGATTTTTTTTTTTTGTTAAAGAAAATTATGTAAATGAGATAGTAAATTCGAACAGTTGATTGATTGAATCAAATTATAATGCGATAACGAGAATCCCTAAAGCTATACAAGGCCACAATGGGGTTGTTACTCTTTAATGAGAGTGCGTCGCCGACTTCATCAAAGATTTCCTGTATGTAACGCTTTTGTCTGGGAAATCTGCAATTATAATCGATGAAACTAAATTGAAATGCAATGCAATTTTAAGGATTAGGATACCTTTCTATCACATTGCTCAGTTCTTGTTCAGTCTCTTTTGATCTGAATTCGCGTGGATTGATTGCACCGACAATAGCATTCATAATTGTCGGCTCTAGTTCCACTATGAGGACGGTGAAGCTTTCGTTCCTGCCAAACTGCAGTAGTGTTGTTGTCATGTGTTGTGTCACCTGCAAAAAACAAAATCGATTCAAATGAATTTAAGTCTTATTGGATGACGGTTTGTAAAACTGACTTGGTTCTCTAAACGACGTTTGAAATTAGCCGACATCTTGTCATTGTTCATAAAGACAACCGACACCTTTGGCAGATGACCCATTATCGAGCTACTGCTTTTAATACTGCTATTGAATGCTGGCAAATTGCTACCCGAATAGCTCGGTTGTATTGTATCCAACGAATTATTATCATTCCGCAGGAGCCTCTGTATATACTCGACCATTTCGCTATGGGTAACGGCACGTTCCTGGAAACGTTCACGATCCCACGATCGGACACGCAACGAACCATTCTCTTCGATTAGAATCACATGAACGGCACCGAGTTCTTTGGCTAAATCTTCTGCTTCATCAGCACTGTTCGCTTCGACGATTCCACTGCATATGCCTGCGCACCATAAAACGCGCATTATATGCGTGACATCTTTGAGTGGTGGACGCGATCCGGTCACACAAACAGCAACATCAATTGCTCGAAAATCTTTGCCTTCAGAGCCAAGGGCCGCCACTAGTCGATCGAGAGAAAACGAGAGACCAGCACCACTGATACCACGATTCGGTGTAGTTGCATTGTAGGTTTGTGCTTGCTTCTGGAACTCTGCCAGCATACTATCGTAGCGTTCGCCCACCGCAAGCACTGAATGTCGAGAGGTTCTGTTTGTCTTAAGATCGGCTACCATCTGCCAGACTATCCCACCGCTACTTGCCCGGTCGAAACTAATAGGTAGACCAGCACAGACATGGAAGGGACACTGTAACATGAAAAAGGGATTGATGACACAAAATACGCTGAAGCGAAAACCATACTTACAGACACCCCAAAACCTTTGGCAAGCATGACAGTAGTTTCCAACTCCCGAAGTGCTCCTTTGGCTAACGATGATGCCTCGCCCTTTCCACGAACAAGAGATCGCAATGACGATTCATCAGCGTTATTCCGTGGACCACCAACAATGAAGTCGGCCAACAGGAGATCAATTAAAGTGTTTGCACTCGTTTTCGATCGTTCCATAATGGCAGTGACGGCTGAATGAAAATGAAACTTGGACAAACGGCCGTCAATAAAATCGAGAAAATTGCCAAACAGATCGGCATACATGGTCTTTGGCACATTACAGTACATGAGGATGGATCGTAAAAGACTGGTGTGATTCATGCGAATACAGATGTTCTTCTCGCGAAGTCTTGGTATTTCATTTGTAATCTCAAACGCAACGGCTAGAATTTCGGCGTCAATTAGATGATTACCGGGTATTGGAGTGATGATATCAAAGGCGCATTCGTAATTTTGCTTCGGATGAAAGTTGAAAACCTTCTTTTCGCGATAGACACGATCGACCGAGTAACGTCGGATCATGTTCACGCCACTCATGGCAATGTGACGGGCAAATGGACCACGTAGATCGGTTGGTAACACTACTACTCCACCGGAGTGTGTCATGAGCTTGACTGGAGTAAGCCAAGAGCTCATGTTTTTGGAGTATGGTGAGAGAAGTGGTGTGTCTACCTCAATCGCGCCGTGCCTCCGAAAAAGATTTACTACTTTTGACTAAAGATGAGGAAGAATAAGTTGTAGTATTGAAACAAATGATGTCCATTCTTGGTACCTTAACAAACTCGATGGCAGGATTCAAGGACACCAAGCCCAAATGGTAAGTATGCTCAAGAACGTCATCGCTCTCCTGTTGCAGGCACCTGGCAACTAAATGCTTATAGGTTTTGCTCTGTGGGTTAGTCAGGACATGACCGAGCATGGTTTGTAGCTCGTTTGCCTCTAACTGTGTCGGTGGGACCAAATCAGATGCAAGCAACTCTTCTGCTGTGGGTCGGCGTGATGGATCGTGATTCAACAACCAGCGGATGATCTAAAGAAAATAGTAATGAACACCTGAACTCCCTGTTTAGACAGTCGATTGCCTACCTGAACAGTTTTCTCGTATTTTGAATCCTTGAGCATGTCATCAGGGATCACTATGTCTGGAGTACGAAGCGACATTATCGTTTTAACGCGTTCCATTCCCGTTTCGAATGGCGGTTGATTCATCTCAAACAAAATAATGCCTAACGTGTACATATCGACTTTTTGGCCATAGGTAGACTTAGATGCATTGCCAGTGAGCTCAGGAGCTACATATAACGTAGTGCCCACCTTACCTGTGCCAGTACCCTCCTCCGTGGTCGGCACATTCGAATGAGACACTTGTTCTGCAAAGAAAGAAATCAAAACTATAACATCGACTACGAGCGGTTGGAATAGCGTTTTAACCTTGTGCCTGAAGGGCCAAAAAACTCGTTGTCGCCAATCCAAAATCACCGATCTTGATCTGATCGTGTGAGTCCAAGAAAATGTTGACAGGTTTCAGGTCACGATGAATGATGCCTTGTTGATGGATATGGGATAGTCCTTCGGCGATTTCCCGAAACAGGCGCCACAAGCGATCTGTATCCTTATACAGGTTATCATCAATGGCAGTACTTTTGTGAGATGAGGGAAAGAGACGAAGAATGATTTCTCTTTAGAATGCACGCCCGCGTACGAATGAAAGATGATTGGATGTATGTTTTTCGACTTACCGCAGAGTGCATTTCTCGCAAAATTCCATTTGAATGTACATGATTTGTGCGATGGGACGTGGTGATGCAGCTTTCTCGACAGTCTCGTCGGCAGATTCTTCTTCATAGACTGGCTGTTCGCCATTCGAATATGCGAATACAACACTATCAGAGTCGTCTGCTGTGGCAGGTCTGCAAAGCATTTGGACGGCAATAAAATGTAGACCTTAGGGTGATCAAAATTCAGAGGAAACTTACACGTAACCATTCCAGATATTCGATGAACTTTCCGTTTCGGCAATGGACTGCTTGATCGGTTTGGCATTATCATCACTCCCTGACCAATCGCCAGAAACGGGATTGTTCTAAAGTAAAATGTAAAGGAAAAATATTGAACCCGTATATCGAAAGAGATGACATTGCTCACCATTTCCTCTAGGTCTGCCTCGGTGGCACTCTCAATCCAGCTGTTGAAATAGCGTACAACATTCTCGTGATTCAGTCTCGATAACAGCTCAACCTCTCGTGTCATCTTTTTGTACAGCTGTCGGCTTCTGGCCGGTAATGGTATACGTTTTATAGCGTACTCCCGATTATCGAGAATATTTCGTACCTACAAAACACATTAAAGTCCCTCCCCGCAAAGAAAATAACCCACCTTTAGGCTTACCTTTAAAACATCCCCAAAGGCACCTTTGCCCAGGTACTTTAGTTCCTCGAATTCGGTTTTCAGCCTCGAATGAATCGTAGTTGTTGGTATGGTAAAGTACGGTAATGAAGATTTATCGTTAAATACCGGCACAGCAAGAGTATCGTGTTTATTATTCGTCTCAACGCTGGCACCACGTTTAAGTACATCATGATTGTGATTATTTTGTCCTGGCAGAATTGCTGTTTCTTTTTCGTCATGATACAATGGTGATCTAAGGAAGGGATGTCCCAAAAGCTCCGAAGCCGATAGAGTGCGATCCGAATTACACCTACAAACCGAGATAGTCTGTAAACCCAAGGACTACATCGAAAAATAGATCAACTTACTTGTCAATAAAGTCTCTCATCTCAAAGGTCAAAGTAGGCATAAGAGACTCAACTAATGCGCCCAATGCTGGTAAATCTCCTTTGGAAGATTTCTGTCCGCCGACCAAGTGAAACAAATTGGGAACCAAAGAAAAGTCTGTACACCTTATCGTTCCAGTGTTGTCCATAAATACCGTTGTGTCCAAAAGATGACTATGCGAAACACCCTTATTATGTAGATAGATCAAGGCATCGAGTATGCCTTTCGTAACCATTCGTGCACCATCGACACACCAGCCCAGCGACGATGAAATGCTAAAAACACTTGTGCCCAGGAGAAAATCCTGCGCTATGAATACTGTCAAGCCTTCCTTGCGCTTAAAACAGGCCGCACACTCATATGGAACGAGATTCTTATGATTCAATTGAGACAAATGAACTATTTGTTTATCGATCGCCGAGCAAATATCATCAACTTTGTGTCCACCACACTTGACTTCACCATTCCAGAAGCAATTACCAACGCAACGCTGTTCGATTTGTGCATATTTGATATTCCATTCGGTCAAGTAGAGTAACTGGCCGTTATCCATGTCTAGACCGATGTACGCGACACAACCCTTCTGCGAGTGACCCAAACACGTGCCACGTCTCACTTGCCTTCCAACACGTTGAAAGTACACTGATTCGCAGTTACGATGTTCGATGCATCGGTTCGGATGAACCTGACCGCGAAAATATGGTGAGGTATTCTCGGAACTCTCTGACGACGATTGATTACGATTGGATTCGCTCATACTACGACGAGGTTCGCCGCGTCGACGTGCTTCATTCTTGAAGATCTCCTTACGCCGTTCGATCTCATCCAAACGAGTTTGACGTTCCATCGTTTCCTTTTGTAGCTTTTGATTGAGTTCTTCTTGCTCGCGTTTTTGTTTCTCTTGGACCATTTCGTCGTAGAAACTACCTCGCGGCGGTTTGTTATGCTCGAGCAGGAATGCCTGTACGGTTTGGGCCAGCTCGTAGATCATAACTTCGCCACGGAGTTCCAAGGATTGCTTTTGGAGCGTTTTAAGCAGCTCATCGATGAGACTGTCCGAGATACCTTTTGTTTCTTCCAGCGATAGTTTCGGTGCTCTATGAAGAATGGAAAATGCGAATAAGTAAATGCGAATGCGACAGAGCAGTCTCAAAGCACAAGCAACAAACTCGCCAACTCATTAGTTAATAGCGACTGGGAGAGTCCTTACGTAGTATATACATAGTTCATGAAACAAGAGAGCACCGTGGCGCAGTGGGTAGTGTAATGGCCTCTGACGCCGATGACACGGGATCGAATCCCGACACAGCTATGTCGTCGAACGTGTTTTCACGGTGTTTCTCCTCAGCGGGGTTCTGACAAAACCCCCTGTAGTAAAATTGTCATGAAAAGCTTCTCGAAATTCGCCGTTCGGAACCGGCAATAAACTGTAGGTCCCTTTCACCTATGGGAAAATTAAATCACACACAACATGGGTGATTGAGAGAAGCTCGGCTCTGGTCCTTCATGGGCTGTAACGCCAATATACATACAATCAGAAGTGTTTACAAATCTAATTAACCCGCATGTCATGATGAGGATTTACATACTCAAATTTCCAAGTCGTATTTGAATATGCTTCACAATTAATCGACCTAACACATGTACGCCATAGGTAGTCCATCTGTTAAACGATCTAGAATAAGCTGCGGCAGCACAAAAATCTACGTTACAACCGATCTAGTAAGAAAAACACACAATAACCAAGAAGGAGCATATCCGACCAGCATAAATCGACTTGCTCGAAAACAAAGTCCAAACCTGACGAAAATCAACCATATGGTTGGCGGTGGATTCAAGGATCTAATCTAATTCGAAATATGAAAGAGTCATAAGGGTAATCGGTTGGCTTAAAAGCAAACATTAGATAAAGGAAAATTCATGACGAAAAACATTAATTTCTTTTGCCACAAAGGTAAAAAGAACTCTTATCAGCCCGGAAGCGACTGATTACAATTTGATTATACCTAATTGGTGATGGGTGAACCCATGTCTTGTACTGCCATGCCGTGCGATAGATCTAGGGAATAAACGAGACATTGAAAAGTTTTGTGGAAAGTTTTGTGGGAATACACAGCTAACAACAGTATGTTGTGAATTGTATGTATGTTGCAAAATGTATCACTCAGGACTATGTCAATCAATTGTTACCCTCAACTATCACTTGCCACCAAATCTATTTTAACTACAAACCTTAACCTCGGACAAGAGTGCTGAAAGATATCGCGTTATTTTCACAACAACACACATTTTTAAGTTCCAAAAAAAAATGACACAATACTTTAGATAACGGACGCCCACAAACTACATGATAATCCCTGTACCAGTTATTAAACCGTAAACAGAATGGAATACACTACGTCATAGTGGCAGAAGGTCTAGTGCTTCTTCCATAGCGTTGACGAGAGAATTACTTCAGTGTTTACACTTAAAATGAAATTACATCATTACTTACACCTTTGGATACTTTGCCGAGCAGATGATGTGTAGTTTAGTCTTAACATATGCCTTTCCATTCCCATAGGAATCGCGCAACGGTGTCAGGAGAATACGAATATCCAAAGGCCTCCAGCCGCTGTTGCCGCCACCATTATTGCCGCGTAAATCTTCCACATCACTTCCGAATATACTCTGGAAATCAAAAGGATGATACCATTGCAATTGTATCGAATTGTGTCGCGCCTTTATAAACTATAGGATTCGCGCTTTACTTCTTCGCATCCACCCACACTTACCTTAATAACTTCTAATTCTCCGTTTTGTCGGTCGCGAAATGTTTCCTTCGCCATTGTATAGGCTGTGTTGGGCGCTACAGAGCGCTTACGACCGTTATCATAATTAAACGAAAAGCGAATCTCAATTATTTGTCGATAAATTAAAAATATTTTATTTAACAGTTCTAATTTGTTGAGGAAAAGTTTTTTGTTGATTGAATACGAATAAACGACGGCACAATGTGTGTTTGATATGTCAATTTAGCCGATTCTGACAACTGCTGTCAGGCTGATAAGAACGCGTGTACTAGATCTCGCTAAATGTCGAATTGGAGTAGATGATGGAATTAATTTTTGCAAATGTACACAAGTGACAGGGATTTAGTTTTTTATTTTAAATTTTTTTTTAAAATGATCTAACAACTCTTTACAAGCTAATTATAAACAAAACATGAATAAAATCTATGCTATTCCTCAGCAGCTAATTTATTTAGACTCTTAACCACTGATGTCACTGGTCCTTGTAGGACTTTTCGTGATAATCGCATCAGCCCCGACACGGGATCGCGTCCAAAGTATTTTACTTGAAGTTCTTGACCAACTTCTAGATTCAGCACTGACGGATGGGCAACCTGAGAACAGAATACAACGGTTATATGATAGAATTCGATTATTACAAAGTGTCTACACGAACCTTTCGCTGATCGAGTTGAGAATTGTGCAATAACGCTGGCGGCATACTGGGATAAAGTCTCACCATAACTCCAGTATCCCGTATTTCTGTGATTGTTGCCGAATAGATCCCACCGAATTCCAAGTCTGGAATACGTTCTTTGACTAGGAATCCATCGATCATCTCTTTCGCTTCGTCCATAGCCTCTTGGGACGGCGAGAAGAGGGAAAACGTACATTCGTCTTCAGTCGTGATTTGTGTTCCGGTTTCGAGGTAGATACGTTTCAGATTTATACCACTAGGACCAATGAAACGAGCTCGCTGATGTGGTTCTACCGTCACTCGCTCGGTAACTGGCCAGCAGTCCTTACGATGCTTTCTGCAATACACAAATCGTCAGAATGCTAATCACAGCTCATTAAATCGTATTACCTGTACTCCTTTATTGTTTGGTTCATAATGTCCAAGATCTTGACCTTTGCATCAGAAGCTTTTTGCAAAGATTCCATAACGACTTTAAGTGGGATGCCGGGAATTTTTAAATCCGCTTGAATGGCCGTAAATCCTCGGCGGGTCCCCACCACCTTCATATCCATGTCACCCATGTAATCTTCGATTCCCAGAATATCCGTAAGGATTCTATAGTCTTCCAGGTGCTTTGTGTCATTATTTTGATATTTAGTGACAAGCCCAATAGCGACACCGGCTGCAGGCGTTACTACCGGCACTCCGGCATCCATAAGAGCCATTGAACCGCCACATACTGTAGCCATTGAACTGGAACCATTCGATTCGAGTACTTCGGATGTTAAACGTATGGTAAATGGGAAATCATTTGGCAGTGTTGGAAGAAGACCACGTTCAGCCAGTGCACCATGACCAAGTTCACGACGACCCGCTGGACCTATCCGACCCACCTCTCCGGTGGCATACGGGGGGAATTCGTAGTGGAGCATAAAGTTTTTCGCCTTGACACCTCTAAAATAAGGAAGAAAGAACATTTCATAAATCAAATCATCGAGAAAACAGAATTTTCTTACGATTCAAGAGCAGATACGGTGTCCAATTTTAGGGCACTTTCCTGTGAATCCAATGCAACCGTACAAAACACTTGTGTCTGCCCACGCTGAAACAGTGCCGACCCGTGCAGTGGCTTGTACAAATCAACCTAAAAAAAAAAAACAAATAAGTAAAACAACAAATTTATTCCAACCAAATACCCACTTGGCAGCTAATGTTCCGCAGTTCATCATACAATCGCCCGTCACAACGTTTTTCCTCCTCGAAAATCAACTCCCTGAAGATGGTTCGACATCGTTTGTTGAATAGTTCTGAAATCATTGACGGCTCCACATCCGGGTAACTCGACCAAACTCTGTCGATCACATTGTTCCGAACTTCATTCACAGCATTATCGCGCGACAACTTATCATGCTTTGCATCGCGGAAGATCTCTCGCAAACGCATTTCCGTCAAACTATTAACGGCATCCGCAATTTCCTGATTGATTTCTGGTTGAGGGTCTAGAGGACGTTTAGTGCGTCCGATTGCTTTCTGCAGTTTTTCAATCTCGTTGATAATAGACTGCGCCTCTCTTGTTCCCTGTCTGACTGCTTTCAATAAGTCCTGCATTAGCACAATATTTCCCTTTCCCTCGAGCATTACGACCAGATTCTGTTTTGTTGCCGTGACCACGAGGTCCAACTGAGACGATTGCAATTCTCTTCGCGTCGGATTTACAATGATTTCCCCCTCGCATAGACCTAATCTGAAAGTATCTCATTTGCATGAATTCTAATCGAACGATTCATCATTCTATTTACCTTACAGCACCCACTGGGCCTTTCCAAGGAATATCACTCAGGCTCAAAGCTAGAGAAGCGGCATTTATTGCCAGAATATCCGGTGAATATACAGCATCCATGGCCAGTATGTTACAGACCAATTGGGTTTCAGTCTTGAATTCTGCAGGAAACAACGTTCTCACCGATCTATCGATTAGTCGTGCACTCAAGATTTCCTTTTCCGATGGACCCAACTCCCGTCGCATGAAATTCATTGGTATTCGACCCGACGCTGCACTTTTCAAACGATAATCCACTACCAACGGCATGAATGAAGCTCCAGGAGTTGCTTTCGCCTTCGCCACAGCTGTAACCATCACCGATGTGTCGCCCATTGTGCAGATACCTGTTCCATTGGCAAAACGTGCAAACTTACCCGTTGACAAGTCCAAATACCGGCTGAAAAAGGCCCCCAATTCGTTGTAAGATCCAACGGAAGAGCATGTACTCCAGAAACTTACCCATTCGAAAACCGTACTTCAACTTCGGGATATTGAGTTGATGAGCTATAGCATGATTGCCCAGGCTTATAGGTTGAGTTTCTCAGCGGAATTTTGAAGTATTTTAAATATTTTCGTGGAAAATTCATGGACGAAGTCGCGAGAATATTTGACATTTTCCCCCTGATTTTTATTTAAAACGAGCAGGCAGTGTTGTGACCAGGGATAAAGAATGAGATACCAAACTTTCGTACGTCTGCCCGTTGATCCCCGCAGGGGTTGGTTGTTGCTTTTGTAATTAAAGCGGCCCCTAGACGCCTAATAATATTGTGCAATATTTGATATTGCACAATATTATTGTTCGTCTGTAGATAATATTGCAAGATTGTGCGATATATTGCGGAAAATCAAAACGCTTTTGACTTTTAATACAAATATGAGCGGTCAACTAAATTATTGGGAAAAATATTGAACCGTCTGGGGCTGCAAGCCAATAAAATTGTGCAATATTTTGCACAATAATATTGAGCGTCTAGAGGCCGCTTTAAAAACAACGCTTTTGACTTAAGAGTCAAGACGTCGAATGACATAGTCAAGACGCCGTCAAACCGCAACGCGTTTGTAGGGGCTAGTTGTCAAAATGGCTGTCAAAGCCAAAAGATTGGTATCTCATTCTTTATCCCTGGTTGTGAGATAAGAATGACAATGCGGTTGACAGAAAAACATGTATTTGTGATCGGAACATGGGGATATAACAACAGGTGTGTTATTGAGGTTTTTTCGTTTTATTGTCTTTTTTTTGTTTCTTGGGTTTTATAAAATAGACTTCGAATGCTGTTAATCCACCAGCACTCCACTGGAATATCCGAATCACAAACACGACTTCGAAACGATTTTGAAGGGAAAGCAACATTATTGAGTGACTTGAATTACAAGCAAAGTGTTGTGATTCAATTTTTGGTGAGATCTGGGGAAAACCCCTCAGAAATCCTCCGAAAATCGCAGGTGGTTTAAGGAGACGAGTGTATATCGGAAATATTTGAATGGGCAAAGCGGCTTAAGAAAAGCCGTGAATCTGTAGAAGACAAACCACGTGAAGGATCTCCTGTCACCTCTCGTACCGCAGTATAGTTCATCGTGAATGTGTTCCTTCTTCTTCTTCT
Organism: Eumerus sabulonum; assembly: GCA_951905685.1. Classification (NCBI taxonomy): domain Eukaryota; kingdom Metazoa; phylum Arthropoda; class Insecta; order Diptera; family Syrphidae; genus Eumerus; species Eumerus sabulonum. Next base: position 162,176,244 of record OX645060.1, on the reverse strand, counting down.
TAGCGGGCGCTACAGTTCGGGGTGAACCTGGGCCTCCAACAAAGTGCCCCACCATCTAGCACGATCTGTTGCTAGCCCTTTCCATTGTCGCACACCCAGTTGGCTGAGGTCCGCTTCCGCCTGTGTGCGCCATCTTAAGTGCGGCCGTCCTCTGCTTCTTCGTCCCTCGGGGTTGGATTCAAAGAATCTCCGGACTGGGGCTGTGGTGTCCTTTCGCTCTACATGGCCCAGCCATCTTCAGCGTTGAATCCGTAGACGCCTGACTAGGCTCATGTCGCTGTACAGCCCGTAAAGTTCTTGGTTGAATCTTCTCCTCCATCCCCCGTCTGTGTTTATAGGCCCGAAAATCCCGCGCAAAATCTTTCTCTCGAGCCGACCAAGGGCCTCCTCATCCGCTTTTGATAGTGTCCATGCTTCTGCGCCGTACAACAGTACCGGGATGATAAGGTGTCTTATATAGAGTCAACTTTGTCGTTCGGGAGAGGGCTCTATTACTCAATTGCCTCCTGAGCCCAAAGAAACAGCGTTTGGTAAGAGTGAATCTGCGTTTGTTTTCGGAATCGATTTCGTTGTTCCAGGTCACTGCGGAGCCAAGGTAGACGAAATCCTTAACTACCTCGAACTTCTATCTGCCAATACAAACGTTCTGGCCAAGACGTCGGTGGTGAGCGTCCGTTTTTGATGACAGCATATATTTAGTTTTGCTCTCTTTTACCGCCAAAACAATTTTCGCCGCCTCGAACTCAATACTCGCAAACGCCTCATTGACATCTCGCTGTGATCTACCTATTATGTCAATATCGTCGGCGTATGCAAGGAGTTGCGAGGATTTGAAATAGATTGTGCCTCTTGTATTGGCCAGTGATTTTTGCACCATCATTTCCAATATGATGTTGAAGAAATCACACGACAGCGCATCGCTCTGCCTAAATCCTTTTTTGACATCAAAATTATCGGTAAGGTGTTCACCGATTCGGATGGAGCAGCGAGCTTTCTCCAAAGTCATCTTGCATAGTCTGACGAGTTTAGCAGGTATGTCAATGGTAGACATAGCGTTGTGTAGGCTCGTCTCTAATTACGCTGTCGTATGCGGCTTTGAAGTCGACAAATAGGTGGTGAGTGTCGACTTGAAATTCATTGGTTTTTTCCAAGATCTGCCGTAGTGTGTAGATTTGGTCGATGGTGGACTTCCCTGACCTGAATCCGCACTGATAAGGGCCTATCAGCTTATTTACAAAAGGCTTCAGGTGTTCACACAAAATGGCAGAGATGATTTTGTAGGCGATGTTAAGGAGACTTATTCCTCTGTAGTTGGCGCAATCAGAGGGGTCTCCTTTCTTATGAACCGGGCATACGATGCTGAGACTCCATTCCTCGGCTATGTTTTCCTCTGACCATATCGTACAGATTAGCTGGTACATGCTCCTAACCAGGTGATCCCCAGCTGCCTTGAAGAGCTCAGCAGACAGTCCGTCTGCGCCAGCAGCTTTATTCGACTTGAGTTTCGATATGGCAATCTTAACTTCGTCGAGGTCAGGGGGACGGAGTTGTCTGCGGTCTTCGTCGATTAGAAATGGATCATTCTGCCTGACAGCGGTATATTGACTATCATCGCCGTTATACAGTCTGCAGAAGTGGTTTTTCCATATTCTCAGCATCGACTGCGATTCTACTACTAGGTGTCCGTTCTCATCCCTGCAGGCTTCCGTTCTGGCTTGATAAAACTTTCGAACATCACGCCTGGAGTAACACCTATCCAAATCCTCAATCGCGCGCTTCTCGTGCTCTTTGTTCTTTCTTTTAAGAAACTTATGCTCCTCGCTTCTTTTTAACTCGTAGAGCTCATGAGCTGTTCTTGTTATTTTATGCAGCGAGGCCTTATATGCATCCTGTTTCGCTGTGTGAATCCTCTTGCACTCGTCATCGAACCAGGCGTTTCTTCGTGGTGGAGCCTTGAAACCCAAAACTTCGGATGCGGAGCTTTTCAGGGCTTGTCTGCAAAGGCTCCACTGCTGTTTATTGACAGCGTGGAGGATTGAGGTGTATTGGAGAGCTTAAGGGAGACGCGATCGGTAAAAGCAAGAGCGGTTTCCGGCAATAGTAGCTTTCCGACGTCATAACTTTGTATTCTTACTCTACTCTGCTGCGTTCGTGATATCCGTAAGCGCATCTTGGCTACTACAAGCTAGTGGTCCGAGTCGATGTTAGCCCCTCGGAAAGTTCGAACATCATGAATAGTGGAGGAGTGTCTGACGTCGATCGCGATGTGATCAATCTGGTTGGTAGTCGATTGATCGAAAGACCGCCAGGTGCCTTTGTGTATATCGAGGTGCGGGAAGCGCGCACTGGCTAGAAGGAGATTTCGCCCCGTGGCAAGATCAATCAGCCTGTGTCCGTTATCGGATGTGGTGTCGTGTGTGTCTCTCCCTATGGCAGTGGCCGTAGTAAATATCGCAGTTTTTCATCCGCCTTATACCCGGTCCATTCCATCGCATTTCCTGGATGGCGGTGATGTCCGCTTTATAGCGGTCTAGGGCGTCCGCAAGTTGTTCGGCTGCACGTGGCCTGTATAGGGATCTAACATTCCACGTACAAAGCCGAAGATCATTGTCCTTTTTTCGTTTTTTGCAAGGGTCGTCAACATAAATCCGGTCCATTATATCCGAGGCTTGTGGTTGTTTCGGAGTTTGTGGTTTTTTTACGGTTACGGCTTACTAGGCCGTAGCCCAACCGACTAATCCTGTTTTTTGGCACAGGAGGCTCGCCATTCGCCCTTCCCCGTCTGCGATTTCCTTAGGAAATCCCCAGATGGCACCACGAGGAGGTGGGGATAGGACTTACTAACAGTGCCGCAAGATGTTCGACTGCGGTGGCTCTTCTCGCTTTTTTAGCAGGCAGCATCCGTCGGATAGATGCTACCCCTACGAGGCCTTTGTTAGTCCTTTGCCATCCTTCGCCTTCTTTGGTCCACTTAAAAAGCTTTGGCGTAGAATATTGGACGAATGGAAAGACAAGCGCGCCCACAGGGCTCAAACACTTTCTAAGGATGCGTTCCCTACCCTTTTACATAGATTAATAGTGGAAAGCGTGAACAAAGAAAATCGATCGCCGAACCTTATGTCGGGCTTGAAGAATTGTGGTATAGTGCCGTTTAATCCAAATGCTGTGATTTCACGTTTACCGGACCAAACAATCTCCGAAATTAGCGACAATGAAGTACGGTCGAATATATCGGAGGCTGTTGTATCAGTTTTAAAAGAACTCCGTTCTGGTAATGGAGAATCACCAGCACGAAAACGTCGCACAAAAGTCAAAACTCAGCCAGGACTTGGAATTATGATCGAAGGTATAGATGGTTATGAGGTACCTGTGAACCCCGAAGCAGCGGAAGTTTGTGCAATGGCTGTTGATGATAATATAGCTTCTACCTCTCAACATCTCATAGCAAATGGTTCAAATTGGTTGCAAACTGGTTCACTTCAAGAACTCCAAATTGAATTCGTGGGATCCTGCTCTGACGGTGATTCGTCAATTGAAAGCCTTTTCCAGCAAGTCTTGCTGAGTTCAAAGGTTAGATTAGGTTAGGTTAGGTTTGTTGGGTGCCCTATTGACATGATGCCACGGCTCACTGAGACTACTAAGAGTCCTTTTTGCCCATTTTGAAAACTAACCCGAGGGGAACCTGTTAGTTACCCGCTGAGCTGAACCATCCACATTCAATTAAGAACCTTAGCAGTTTGTTCAGCTTAATGTCTCTTGCCTCCTCTAAACCCGAAAAGAAATAGTTCCCGAGATACGTACATCTTTTTCGGGCCAGTGCAGGGTATTCACACAGTAGGTGACGAATGGATTCTATTTCCTCTTCGTTCCTACAGCTTCTGCAAACATCATTGTAGGGCTGGCCTAGTCTAGCTGCATGATATGATATCATGCAGTGCCCAGTGAGGGCACCGACTACCAGTTGTATATTCCCTCTACCAAGATTTAGCAGACTTTCCGTCCTTTTTTTGTCATAGTTAGCCTTGCCGTAGCGCATGTATCTAATTGACACCATCGCTTGTTGGCCTTTCCTAGTAGTTCTACCCCTGTTTCTCTAAATAGTATGCTGAGTGGCGTTCTAGCCTCAGTTGTGATCTGCGAAGTATCTGCGCCTGATCCCAGTCTGGCTAGTTCGTCCGCCTTCTCATTTCTGGAAATATTCACATGCCCTGGTACCTAGCAGATGGTTACCTCATTGACATCCGATATTTCTTCTAGTTTCTCTTTACAGAGTTTTACGAGCTTGGATCTTATCCATGTTGCTTGCAGAGCCTTAATGGCTGCCTGACTGTCAACATAGATTTTGATTCTCTTACCTGAGAAATTCTCCCTAAGAATCAGATCCGCGCCTTTTTTGATTGCGAAGATCTCAGCCTGGAAGACGCTACAGCCATCATCAAGTCTGTAGGAGTGCCACGCTTCCTGAGATTCGAAGTAGACTCCGGCTCCTGTACCGGTATCCGTTTTGGATCCGTCGGTATAGATTGCCAGTTCCTCTTCCGTGTTTACTATACCACTGGCCCATTCCTCCCTGGAGGGAATCCTAATAGAGAATCTCCTCTCACAGCAAGAAAGTGGGGTGGTATAGTCCATTTCGGTTGCGGACCTCAGGATAGCCCATCGTTCCAGGATTGATGCGTGGCCATAAGAACATCTTTTCCAAAGACTGGATTCTTGCATCCTTAGCGCAGCCCTGGCTGCAATGCTTTCACAATACATGTCTAGTAGTGGAAGGTTCAGCATTGCTTCAAGGGCCGTCGTTGGTGTGGATTTCATAGATCCGGTCACCGCCACACAGCCAGCCCTCTGAATCCTTGTAAGACTTTGAAGGTTGCATTTCTTCTCAAGTGCTTTCCACGAGGTGTTACCTGGTCTTACCACCGCGGTGTATAGCCAGTATACCACCTTTGGTTTAAAGCCCCATGTCCTTCCGAAAGCTACCCTGCACGAGTATAGTGCCACGTAAGCTTTTTTGGTTCTTTTATTTATGTTGTCCTTCCAGCTAAGCTTGGAATCTAGAATATAATCTAGAATTATTTCAAGATACCTAGCGGATTTCTTCGGAATCAGGTCGATACCATTTATACGTGGATATGTATAATTAGGTATTGATCTTTTTCATGTGAAGAGGACAATCTCAGTTTTAGTTGGATTTACCCCTAGGCCCCGTTCCTTGACCCAGTTATTCACCAATAGCAGCGCATAACATAGTCTTTCACTGAGGACCTGAGGAAATTTGCCAGGTAATGTCAACGGCATAGGCCGCGACGTTAAAACCCTGTGTCTCTAGGAGCTTTAGCAATTCGTCGACTACGAGGAGCCACAGGAGAGGCGATAGAACACCCCCCTGTGGTGTGCCACGGCTGACTCTCACCCTTCCATTTGCTCCTCCTATCAACGAGTTTACTATACGAGTACTTAGCATTTGTTCAACCCATCTACAGATTGATTTTGTGAGCCATCCGTAGGCTGGATATTATTGCCTCGGTACTGACGTTATTGAAGGCACCCTCAACATCTAGAAAGGCCCCCAGGGCATATACCTTAGCATTGAGTGCCTTTTCTATCGTATAGACCACCCTGTGAAGAGCGGTATCTACCGATCTACCCTTTATGTATGCGTTGTGTGATTGTGATAAGTAGCTATCACCAATCTCATCTCTTATGTATTTGTCGATTAGTCGTTCCAGTGTTTTCATAAGGAAGGAGGATAGGCTGATAGGTCTTTACTCCTTTGCCGTGGCACGGTTGACCTTCCCTGACTTGGGTATAAACACCACCCTAACTTCCCTCCATGCTTGTGGGACATAACCCATCCTGAGGCACCAGCAGTATATGCGTTCTAGCCAGGGGGTGATAAGTTCGTCTTGCAGCATTTTCGGATATATACCGTCTATTCCTGGCGCCTTGTAGGGTTCGAATGATTTTACCGCCCACAGGATTTTTTCTTTGGTAACGATCTTATAGATTATTTCAGGCCCAGTCTGTTCCCTTACCAGTGTAATTGCCGTCTCGAATATTCCCGCGTTTACACAGTTAGGGATGTGACACTTTTGTAGGGCGTCAAGCATGCTTTCGTTTGAGTCTGTCCAGCTACTATCTGATATCCTGATTGAAGAAACCTGCGTAGGAGCCTTGGCAAGGACCTTTCTCAGACGAGCCGCGTCCGTACATGATTCGATAGACCCGCAGAAATTTCTCCACGGGCTCTTTTTTGCGAATCTAATTTCCTTTTTGAGTCGCTTAACATTATCTCTGTAAGTTGACCATTCGATGGAACCCTCTTTAGCGAGGTTCCAACTATGTCTGGAGATACGTAGCCGCTCTGCTATTTTTGCGTTCCACCACGGTGGGTGGTTCCTTTTGCTTGGTTTTTTGATGGGGCACGATCTCTCGAAGGACCGGTTCAGCTTATCGGTTAGGTTCAGTATCATCTTATCGATGTCTTTTGTGGAGTTGGGATTTCCATTCGGAGGCCGAACTAGGGTTTTTCCCAATTCCGTGTTGAACTTTTGCCAATTCGCCTTCCGCGGATCCCGAAAGACATTGCCATCCGTTACACAAAGATTCAGATCAAAGAGTATCCAGCAATGGTCAGAAAGTGACGCTTTGTCTGACACTCTCCAGTCCGAGACCTTTGCGTTACCGTTTCCATTTACTAAAGTAACGTCTATAACCTCCCTTCTATTTTTAGTGATAAAAGTTGGTGAATTACCACGGTTACATATAGTTAAGTTAGTATTAAGGACATAACTGAACAGAGCCTCACCTCTACTATTTGTGTTAGTGCTACCCCAAATGGTATAATGGGCGTTAGCATCACACCCTAAGACTAAGTTCTTCTTACCCTGTTTGGTCATTGAGACCAGTTTCCTTACTCCTTCCGAGGGGACGTCCGTGCCTTCATCATATGGTAGGTAAACCGACGCCATCGTGAAGACGCCGTCTTTTCCTTTGACTTCCACAACCGTCTGATCACCCGAGCTGAAATTGGTTAGCATTAGTGTGTGGAGTTCTTTCCTGGCAACAATACAAGATCTTACCTTGTCTTCGTTACCGTTATAAATTATTTTGTATTTTGATGACCCTAGCCCCTTTACCCGATAGTGGAGAATCCATGGTTCCTGGACTAGGGCCAGGTTAAGCTGTTCCTTGTTGAGGAGCAGCATGAGGTTTACCGAGGCGGCTTTACTGTGGTGGAGGTTTAATTGTACTACCTTCATTATCTGTAGTATCCTTTTCCACCTGGGTCTTGTGCTTTTAGAAAACCGAGAACCTCCTCTTTCTTCATCCCCATATCCGGTACATTCATTTTGGCCCTAGGGCTCTTCGGTATCTCGTCCAGGGGGACCGCCTTTAGTGCAGCTCCTTCCCATGGCTTAAGACTGGGAACGACTTTTGAGGCGAAGTCATGCGAGAGCTGGTCTTTGCAGTCCAGTCTGCTTATGCCCCGTTTCCAGTTCGTGAGGCCAAACGTTGGCGCAGGTTTCCCAGCATTCCCCCGAATGTGGTCGAAGACCGCTTTAGCCAGAGCCTTTTCGATCATCTTCCCCTGTTCGAAGGTATACTGGCCACTCGGCTTGCCGCAATCCACTACAGCAAGCTGTAGAGCCCCGCTAAACTGCGCCGCACTACTGACTTCCGCTCTCTTCGCTGGGTTGTTGGCCTCTTCCTGGGATCTCACCCTTTTTGCCATAAACCCTTCTCGTTTCCTCTAGTGGTCTTGCCAATTGCATCGATCGCCGTGGAAGTTGCCTCACCTAGACCCGTCTTAGCGACTTCGGTCTTTGGTGCGCTCTTTCCACCCTTTCGTCGAGCCTGGGTGCCACTGGAGCCCGCCTTATCGGCTTCGGCTCCAGTTGCCCCGGTTCGTCGCTTTCCTTTTGCTGGGGGCTTTTCAGGATCTTTTCCATCTTTGCCCATTTTTCCACCATTGTCCGTTAACCCTTTGCCACTCTTTGGCTCTGTCAGGGCATCTTTGGCAATGGTTTCCTCGGCCCATCTGAGTTTTCCCTTCTCCAAATCGGGGAGCAGAGGAATACCCTTTTCTTCCAATATACGCTTAAGGTGTACAGCTTTCCTGTACTCCCTAAGCCTTTACTTTCCCTAAGGGAGCTCGTTAACGGTTGGAAATAAGCCCTCCAACCTTTCATCCATGGGCACGGATTCAATAAGCTCACACCACCACTGGAATAGAGCTGACTACCTCTTAGTCACTAGCATTGAGCCCATGTTGATTCAACATGTCTTATTTTGTTTTAAATGTAATACAAACTTGAAAACAGAATTTTCGTTTTACTTTCCTTTCCTAAATAATCTTAATTTGAAACCAAAGGCAATGAACTGATATTTAATTAAGAACTACCTGCCATTTGTATTCCTTTAATTTTACTAAAATGAATTACTGAATAAACTGCGATTTTGTTATTATTATTTCTATACAAATAAAACTGAAACTTTTGTGTTTCCATTATTTGACGGTTGGTCAACGTTACTTACTTACTTAGGTGGCGCTACAGTCCGTGGTGAACCTGGGCCTCAACCAACAAGCGTCTCCAGCCGGCACTGTCTTTGGCCAGCTGTTTCCAGCGCCGCACGCCCAGTTGGTTAAGGTCCCCTTCCACCTGCGTGCGCCACCGTTGATGCGGCCATCCTCTGCCACGCCTTCCTTCCGGGGTAGATTCGAAGACTCTTCGGGTCGGAGCTGTATTTTCCATGTGCGCTGTATCCGTAGACGTCGTACCAGGCTGATGTCGCTGTACAACGCGTACAGTTCTTCGTTATATCTTCTCCTCCATACACCGTTTGAACAAACGGGACCGTAGATAGTGCGCAGAATTTTCCTCTCGAAACGACCAAGGGCATCTTCATCCGCTTTTGTTACGGTCCAAGCCTCTGCGCCGTAAAGGAGGACTGGGATGATTAAGGTCTTATATAGTGTCACCTTGGTTTTCCGAGAGAGGGCTCATTTGCCTCTTGAGCCCAAAGGAACAGCGGTTGGCAAGAGTGATTCTGCGTTTTATCTCAGCGCTGGTGTTGTTGTCGTTGGTCATCAGTGAGCCAAGGTAGACGAATTCCTTGACCACTTCAAAGCTATAATCGCCCATTGTGACGTTCTGGCCAATACGTCGGTGTTGTCCATCTCTTTTGGATGAAAGCAGATATTTGATTTTACCCTCATTAACCTTGAGACCTATCTTAGACGCTTCTACCTCAATGCTTACAAAGGCCTCATTGACGTCTCACTGTTCCGTCCAATCACGTCAATGTCGTCGGCGTACGCAAGCAATTGCGTAGACTTGAAATAAATCGTACCTCTTGTGTTGGCCAGTGACTCTTGCACGATCTTTTCAAGCACGTCACCTTGCCTAAATCCTTTTCTAACATTAAAGGACTCGGTTTGCTCATTACCGACCTTAATGGAGCAGCGAGAATTCTCCATTGTCATCCTGCACAGTCGGACGAGTTTGGCGGGATGTTAAAACTAGACATGGCTTTGTACAGCTCATCTCTATACACGCTGTCATATGTATGTATGTTGGCGTTACTGTCCATGAAGGACCTGAGCCGAGCTTCTCTTTCAATCATCCATGTTGTGTGTGGTTTCATATTCCCATAGGTGGAAGGGACCTACAGTTTTTATTGCCGGTTCCGAACGGCGAATTTAGAGAAGCTTTTCATGACAATTTTATTACAGGGGGTTTTGTCAGATCCCCGCTGAGGAGAAATATCGTGAAAACACGTTCGATGACATGGCTGTGTCGGGATTCGATCCCGTGTCTTCGGAGTCAGAGGCCAACACACTACCCACTGCGCCACGGTGCTCTCATATGCAACCTTGAAATCGAAGAAGAGGTGGTGAGTGTCGATTTGGTATTCCTGGATCTTCTTCAAGACCTGCCTTAGCGTAATAATTTGGTCTATTGTGTATTTACCTGAACTGAAACCACACTGATAAGAGCTGATCAGGTTATCCACAAACGGTTTCAGGCGTTCACACAATACGGCAGAGAAGATCTTATATGCGATGTTAAGGAGACTAATTCCCCTATAGCTGACGCAGTTATAGGGGTCTCCTTTCTTATGGGCCGGGCCAACGATGCCGAGATTCCATTCATCGTGCATGCTTTCCTCCGACCATACCTTGCAAATGAGACCAGCTCATCTCCAGCCGCCTTAAAAAGCTCAGCAGACAGGCCGTCTGTGCCCGCGGCTTTATTAGACTTAAGTCTTGATATCGCTATTTTGACTTCGTCTAGGTCAGGTGGATTGAATTCTGTTACTTCATAGTCCATTACTCAGGCTCATTCTGCCTGTTACGGTACGGTCAGTAAATGAGTCGGTTTTGGAATGAAACAAAATATCTAAGAGCACGTCTTGCGTGATCGTACTGAACTTTATTGAATTCAAAGGATTAAAGGTTTCAGCGACCGCGAGCTTAAATAAATTCAATTTTACGTTATGGGCGAGAGCGTGCTTTAAAAACAATTTGTTCTTCCCGTGATTAAAAACCAACTGACTATGCAATATTCCGATTTACAGCTGGTGGTCGCTAAAATCTCTTCGCCTACGTGACACATAGCCAAGGACCGTTTGAGTTAGATAATTAGCGAATGTAAATGAATGTATTTAAATAAACTTCATATGTATATATGTATTTCAATAAGCTTCGTATGTGAATAATTATATATGTATGCATGTATAAAAATAATACGTTATTAATGTGATGTATATTTTTCGGCGGCAACACTGCCTGACAGCGTTATCTTGTCTAACATCGCCGTTATACAGTCTGCAGAGGTGATCTTTCCAAATCCTCAGCATTGACTGCGACTCCACTACCAGTTCTCCATTTTCATCCCTGCAGGCCGCCGCTCTGGCTTTGTAGCCATGGCATGTTTGTTTTACTTTATTGTAAAACTTACGGGCGCCATTCCTGCGGAAGCATCTCTCCATCTCCTCGATCTCACGCTTTCCGTGCTCTCTCGTCTTTCTTCTGAAAAGTGTGTGTTCCTCTCTTCTCTTCTGCTCATAGATTTCGCGAGCAGCTCTCGTCCGTCGTTGCAGCATGGCTTTATATGCCTCTTGTTTTGCTGCATGGGGTTGTTCGCATTGTTCATCGAACCAGGAGTTTCTAAGTGGTGGCGGTTTGAAACCCAGCACCTCTGAGGCAGCGTCTCTGATGGCGCTTTGGCAATGCGCCCATTCCTGCTCTATTGTTTGTGCAGCTGTGGGCGGATTTTAAGAGAGCTTGGAGAAGACACGATCGGCTAAGATTCTGGCAGTCTCTTGCGATTGTAGCTTTCCGACGTCAAACTTACGTAGTCCTACTCGACTCCTAAGCATTCTTGACATCCTCATTCGTACCTTGGCTATAACAAGATAGTGGTCCGAGTCGATGTTGGCCCCTCGGAAGGTTCGTACGTCGATTGATTTTTGGAAGGTTGGTGGTTGATTGATCAAAGGACCGCCAGGTACCCTTGTGGATGTTGAGATGGGGGAATCGCGTGCTTGCTACAAGGAGGTTACGCCCCGCTAGGAAATCGATTAGCCTAAGTCCGTTGTCGGATGTGGTGTTATGGAGGCTATGCTTTCCTATGATCAATTCAAATATGTCCTCTTTGCCCAGTCTTGCATTAAAATCTCCTAGGACTATTTTTGTGTCGTAGCTGGGACATTGAGAGATAACCGTGGCGCAGTGGGTAGTGTGTTGGCCTCTGACGCCGATGACACGGGATCGAATCCCGACACAGCCATGTCATCGAATGTGTTTTCACGGTGTTTCTCCTCAGCGGGGTTCTGACAAAACCCCCTGTAGTAAAATTGTCATGAATCGCTTCACGAAATTCGCCGTTCGGAACCGGCAATAAACTGTAGGTCCCTTTCACCTATGGGAAAATGAAATCACACTCAACATGGGTGATTGAGAGAAGCTCGGCTCAGGTCCTTCATGGACTATAACGCCAGCATACATACACATACAGCTGGGTCATTGGGCATATGCTCTGTCTAGGAGATCGTAGACTTCTTCTTTGAGTCGATCGTCCTGTTCTTCCGTTGGGGCATGAGCGCATATTAAGCTAATGTTTCCAAATTTAGCTTTGATGCGGATTTTTATGAGGCGTTCGCTTATATCCCGGCAGCTTAAGACTTTTTGTCGGAGTCTTCCTCGAATAACGAATCCGCACCCGAATAGGCGCTGTCTGTTCTCCTTGTAGCAGTTCCCGTAGTAGATGTCGCAGTTTTTCATCCGTCTTTTGCCTGGTCCATCCCATCGCACTTCTTGGAGTGCGGTTATGACTGCTTTATAGCAGTTGAGGGTTTGCTCCAATTGATTTCCTGCACCCGGTCTGTTAAGGGACCTCACATTCCAGGTGCAGACTCTCAAGTCCGTTAGTCGTTTGCAGGGGTCGTCAGCATTTTATCCGTCCGTATCCGAGGCTTCTTGTCGTTTCGGAACAAGTAAGTTTTTACGTGGTAGGGGTGTTACCCCTAAGCACAACCCCCAACCTGGAGGGCCAGGTTCCTCTTTCCCCAGGAACAAGGGTTTGGGTCGCTGCATACATTGATTCATTACCTGGCGGGTGCCAGGGTAGGTATCCAGGAGGCCACACGGAGGCTGTGTGCCAACTTAGATTGAGCAGGGACAGAGATCGAAGCTGGCGTTTGCCATGTTAAACGCGATTAACTTCTTTGCTCTGTTTGCTCGCTCCCTCCCCCCTCAATATTAAGAACAATGAAATGTAACATTGACCGCCGCTGTTTTGTTAATAAACCCCCTTCTAAACGATAAAGTTTTTGCAGAACTACTAAAAATTAGTAAATACCGATAGCCCCACTAGCCTGGAATTCAATTTACGCCGACAATCCTTCAAATAGCTGATAAATCTGCGTTTAAAGTTCAAAATCGGCCAATGTTAGGGTAGTTGACGGTACTAAATATTAAAAATTTAAATAATGTATTTACACAAAATAAGGAAATCTTGGCATCACTTACAGCTGACAATTTTGACAGTTTCACCCAAGCACACACACCACCACTATTAATAATACCACCACTATCATTCAGCGCCGAGCCGTCAAAATGCATGTGTGTGTTAACGCAAAAGTCAAATTCAGCCATATCATAGAACCTGGCGAGAGGAAGAGCTGCACAGTACTCCTCGAAAACTAAAGTTCCATCCGTCGTGTCTGCAAAAATTTTCAATTCGGATTTCGCTAGCTGAGGACGGTACTACTGCTGGCACACGTTCCAATTTTTTTTCGCACCTAACCACTTTACTTAAAGAGTTCAAGTGAAATTTCCTCGTCAATTTGCGTTTTCTCTAACAGTCGAGTGTCTAACGAAATCGATTTGGCTAATCCGTATCATAAAGTGAATCGCTAGCAAGTCGATATTCGGTGCAGTATTCGTTCCCCCTTGGGATTTTCGTGGTTCGTTGCGCTTTTCGCCTTTCGGTCGTACGTACGTATGTATATACATACATACACCCGCTCATTCAGTTGTCGTTCAATTCGTTCGTCCGTTCATCTTTGGTGTACAAGGGCAGCGAGTGTATATTTTTTCCTTTTGATTTGATTGGTATATTAAGATAACGTGCTGGTTTTACCGTCTAGGAATCAGCTCGACTGCCAACCACCACGTTTTGTGATTAGACTAGGAAAGAAAATCAAAAGAAGTTAATCGGAGAAGAATTGGATGTTCCTTAGTTGCCCATCGTCGTCGTCGCTGCCGTCGCCGTCACCACACCCTGTGAGTGAATTCAATGCAAAAGTGAAACCTCCAAGTGTTGTCTATTAGCAGAATCCTCGAGAAAAGGTTTCCTAAATTCCCAACACAAAGTGTGTGAGAAAGTGAATAGTAGTAGTTCGGTCAATACGTCTGCCTATTCCTCAGTGCAAACAATTCAGTGCCCGAGTAACGTGCTTAAATCACCGGCGATTGCTCTATTATTCTCTTTACCATTAACCATTAACACCGTCACCGGTTACGTTGCAAACTGATTGAATTTACTACCGCATCCTTCATTCTAGTCTGGTCCGTAAACGATCCTGTGTTACGCTTGTCCTTTCAAATACATAGTGCACCGTCGTCATTGTGCAGTCCTATCGTAGTGGGAGCATATAAACTAATAACCAACAACCTACAGTTTTGATAGCATCCATTGAGTGTTTTTTTTCTTTCCTTCTCTCCATTCTGCCCTAGTCACTTCCGTTGCCACCGTCATCTGGTTTGCTACGTTCTCATCTTTCGCGTCCGAATCATACACTGAGTGCTCCTGTCACGCAAACAAACTGAAAGGAAAATTGCCTTTAAAGTGGAAAAATAGAATTTCACGTGGAGAACCAAGTCCGGAAATGTGATGTAGCATCGTTGGATCGATTCGATAGTATTGGACACGTACCTACAAGCACTGCACAAAAGAAATACAAGTGAGTAGGAGAAATAATAATTTGATTTCATATCTTATTAGGTACTTCATCGGTCACTTGTGCTTCGGTCGATTTAAGAACCATTCATCAGTGGAAGCATTCTCCTCCAGCGGGGCCACATTTTTCTTTCACCCTTTTTTGGGCACGGTTTTGTAAATTGGCTTAGAAAAAATTGGTTGTGGGTGGGTGGGGGTGGTGAACGATGGAGGTTTTAAATATTTTAAAACCTTGTCGGGATGGATGGTCATTCCTTCTCCTTGGGTTTTCATCACTTTATCCATTCCTTGAAGCAAAAAAGCTTGAATAGATACTGAACTGAAGTGTGTTCTTCAGTTCCTTTAAACTTACTGCTTGTCGCCCCCGTTACTCGGATGATATGCGTTTTGATGTCAGGTGGCTAGCTAATGCGATTACGTTTATCTCGTTGTTTACTCAGTGTTATTGCGTATTAATGTTCTTGTGAGCTTAGTAGTTTAGAGTTGTGACCGTGTAGATGATGCTGTTGCTTACGATTTGTATTCTGTTTTCTTGTATTCATAAGTCACAGGTACCTAAATACCTACATATGTACATACATGGGGTCGTGCATTCGGATTTGTTATTGTTAAGTTGTTTGGCATTGTGTTTTAGGGGTCTAGGTTGTCTTTCGCAGGATTTTCACTTTTGCTTCTTAAGAAGTTGATAGTTGCTTAGGCGCCTGACCAAGTTATTTAGCTAATCATTATAGAATGCCGCCGATTACGGATCTATACGTTCAATTACATATTTGTCTTTGAGCGTTTCGAAATTATAAATGGAATACCCCAAGGTTGTGTATTATCAGCACTATTGTTTCTATTGTCACTTGCAATGAACTGGGTGCTTATGTATATCCGTTGGCAGAGTCTGGTGTTTAAGATGGGCAATGATTTGTAGGTACATACATATGTGTTTGTTTTAAGCACTTGGACTTACTTACTTTGATGGCGCTACAGTTCGGGGTGAACCAGGGCCTCAACCAACAATCCCTTCCAGCCGGCCCCATCTTTGGCCAGCCGCTTCCAGTGCCGCACGCCAAGTTGGCTGATGTCCCTTTCCACTTGTGCGCGCCACCTTAAGTGCGGTCGTCCCTCAGGGTTGAAGTCGAAGACCCTTCGGACCGGAGCCTTGATGTCCATTCGCTCTACATGGCCATCTTAGACGTTGAATCCGAAGACGTCTTACTAGGCCGATGTCGCTGTACAGCCCGTACAGTTCTTGGTTGAATCTTCTCCTCCACTCTCCGTTTACACAAACGGGACCAAAGATCGCATGCAGAATTTTCCTCTCGCAACGCCTAAGAGCCTCTTCATCCGCTTTTGATAACGTCCAAGCCTCAGCGCCGTAGAGCCGTTAAGGTTTTGTAGAGGGATACCTTAGTTTTTCGAGAGAGGGCTCTACTACTCAATTGCCCCCTTTCTTATGGACCGGGCAAACGATACTGAGATTCCATTCATTGGGCATGCGTTCTTCCGACCATATCTTGCAGATGAGTTGGTGCATGTTCCTGACCAGCTCATCGCCAGCTGCTTTAAACAGCTCCGCGGGGAGTCCGTCTGCTCCAGCAGCTTTATAAGACTTAAGTTTCGATATCGCTATCTTAACATCGTCTAGGTCGGGTGGACGGGATTCTCCTTCGTCTTCGTCCATTGTGAATGGTTCGCTCTGACGGCGGCATTTTGACTATCATTGCCGTTATACAGTTTGCAGAAGTGGTCCTTCCACAATCTCAGCATCGACTATGATTCCACTACTAGTTGTCCGTGCTCATCCCTGCAGGCTTCCGTTCGGGCTTTAAAGCCGTGGCATGTTCGTTTTACTTTTTGGTAAAATTTTCGAACGTCGTTCCTGCAGTAACATCTCTCCATCTCCGCGATCTCGCGCTTCTCGTGCTCTTCTTTTTCCTTCTCAGAAGCGCATGCTTCTGAGAGGGAGGACTTTTCTGTTCATAGAGCTCGCGGGCTGCTCTCGTCCGTCGATGCAATGTGGCCATGTATGCATTCTGTTTCTCTACATGGGCCTGTCTGCACTCATCATCAAACCAGGGGTTTCTCGACGGTGGTGGCTCGAAACCGAGTACATCTGAGGCGGCCTCTCTAATGGCTTTCTGACAACGACTCCAATGCTGGTCTATGGTTTCTGCAGATTGCATCGGGACTTGAGAAAGCTTGAGGGAGACTTGATCGGCGAAGGTCCTGGCGAGCTCCTGCGACTGCAGCTTTCCGACGTTAAATTTTGGTGTTCTTACTCGACTCCGTTGATTCCGAGAAATTCGCATCCGTACCTTGGCTGCAACAAGGCAATGATCCGAATCGATGTTGGCTCCTCGAAAGGTTCTTTACATCTGGGATGCTGGAGGAGTGTCTGCCGTCGATCGCAATATGATCAATTTGGTTGGTGGTCGATTGATCGAAAGCCCGCCAAGTCCCTTATCGATGTTGAGGTGTGGGAATCGTATATGTACTTGCTACTACCAGATTATGTCCCGCCATAAAGTCCACTAGCCTTAGTCCGTTTTCTGACGTGGTGTTGTGTAGGCTTTCCAATGACGCGTTCAAAGATAGCTTATTTACCCAGCTTCGCATTGAAATCTCCTAGAACGATTTTGGTGTCATAGCTGGGACATTGCGCATACGTTCTGCCTAGGAGATAATAAAAGTCGTTGTTTATTTTCTCTGTAGCAGTTTCCGTAGTAGATATCACAGTTTTAAGTCCGCTTTTTGCCTGGCCCATCCCATCGTACTTCTTGGAACGCGGTAATGCCTGCCTTATAGCAGTCCAAAGAGTTGACCAGTTGTCCGGCTACACCTGGTCTGTTGAGGGACCTAACGCTCCAGGTGCAGATCCGGAATTCGTTTCCTTTTAGACGTTTGCGGGGGTCGTCAACATGTAATCCGTCCGTATCCGAGGCTGTTAGTTGTCTCTGAACAGGCTTTGGTTTTAAGCGATAGGGATGTTAACCCTAAGCGCAACCCCCAACCTGGAAGGCCAGGTTCCTCTTTCCCCAGGAACAAGCGGTCGGGTTGCTGCACACATTGGTTTACTACCTGGCGGGTGCCAGTATAGCTATCCAGGGGAGGCCACACGGAGGCTGTGTGTCAACTTGGATTGAGCAGGGACAGAGATCGAAGCTGGCGTTTGTCAAGTTAAACGCGATTAACTTCTTTGCTCTGTTTGCTCGCTCCCTTCTCCCCTGGACTATGGACTATGCCTCGATATTTTCCAACTTTGGGGCGAACACATGGGGATGAGGGTATTGTGGCGTTTTCCTGGTAAAATTTCATTAATGTACAAGGCGACCCAATTGGAGTGTTAGCATTTGCTTTATAAATAACTAGAAAAAAAAAAAAACTTGGGTGACTAGTCTTTTATTTTGTACCTTGACCATGCAAATGATGATACCCCTTTACAGCGTATGGCGCAATGAGCTCGTTTTTAAGCATTTTCTATCACTGCGAATTGTTGCGGGCTCTAAAGCGGCTTGTTCGCGTCGAATATTGACCTTGAGCTCTTCCACAGTCCGTGGCTTGTTGACATATACTTTGGACTTTGAAAAACCCCACAAGAAAAAGTCCGGGGCGTCAAATCCGGCGATCTCGGTGCGCAGTCAAAATCATCGTTTTTGGAAATTAGACGATCGACGAACTTCTTCTTCTTCTTCTTAACGCGCGCTACAGTTCGGGGTGAACCTGGGCCTCAACCAACATGCCCCTCCAACTAGCACGATCTTTTGCTAGCCTTTTCCATTGCCGCACACCCAGTTGGCTGAAGTCCCCTTCCACCTGTGTGTGCCATCATAAGTGCGGCCGTCCTCTGCTTCTTCGTCCCTCGGGGTTGGATTCAAATACTCTCCGGGCTGGAGCTGTGGTGCCCATTCGCTCTACATGGCCCAGCCATCTTAGGCGTTGATTCCGTAGACGCCTGACTAGACTCATGTCGCTGTACAGCCCGTAAAGTTCGTGGTTGAATCTTTTCCTCCATCCCCCCGTCTGCGTTTATAGGCCCGAAAATCACGTGCAAAATCTTTCTCTCGAACCGACCAGGGGCCTCCTCATCCGCTTTTGATAGTGTCCATGCTTCTGCGCCGTACAACAGGACCGTGATGATAAGGGTCTTATATAGAGTCAACTTTGTCGTTCGGGAGAGGGCTCTATTACTCAATTGCCTCCTCGTTTACCGAGTTTTGCCCTCGTTCACCGCCAGACCAACTTTCGCCGCCTCGAACTTAATACTCGCAAACGCCTCATTGACATTTCGCTGTGATCTATTATGTCAATATCGTCGGCGTATGCAAGGAGTTGCGAGGATTTGAAATAGATTGTGCCTCTTGTATTGGCCAGTGATTTTTGCACAGCGACAGCGCATAAGCATGCCTAAATCCATTTTTGACTTCAAAACTATCGGTAAGGTGTTCACCGATTTGGATGGAGCAGCGAGCATTCTACAAAGTCATCCTGCATAGTCTGATGAGTTTAGCAGGTATGTCAAAGGTAGACATAGCGTTGTATAGCTCGTCTCTAATTACGCCGACGTATGCGACTTTGAAGTCGACAAATAAGTGGTGAGTGTCGACTTGAAATGCATTGTTTTTTCCAGGATCTGCCGTAGTGTGAAGATTTGGTCGATGGTGGACTTCCCTGGCCTGAATCCGCAATGATAAGGACCTATCAGCTTATTTACAAAAGGCTTCAGGCGTTCATACAAAACGGCAGAGAAGATTTTGTAGGCGATGTTAAGGAGACTTATTCCTCTGTAGTTGACGCAATCAGACGGTACTCCTTTTTTGTGGATCGGGCATACGATGCTGAGACTCCATTTCTCGGGCATGATATCCTCTGACCAGATCTTGCAGATGAGATGGTGCATGAACTTTACCAGCTCATCCCCAGCTGCCTTAAAAAGCTTAGCAGACACGGAATTCTCTTACCTCGTCGTCCATTACGAATGGATCATTCTGCCTGACAGCGGTATTTTATCCGTTATACAGTCTGCAGAAGTGATCTTGCCAAATCCTTAGCATCGATTGTGATTCCAGCTGCATGAACTTGTTCGCATTGTTCATCGAACCAGGGGTTCCTAGGTGGTGGCGGTTTGAAACCCAGCATCTCAGCGGCGGCGTCTCTGATGGCATTCCGGAAATGCGCCCATTTCTGCTCTATTGTTTGTGCTGATGTGCGCGGATTTTGAGAGAGCTAAAAGGAGACACGATCGGCAAAGATTCTGGCATTCTCTTGCGATTGTAGCTTTCCGACGTCAAACTTACGTTGTCCTACTCCTTGATATCCTCATTCATACCTTGGCTACAACAAGGTAGTGGTCCGAGTTGATGTCAGCTCCTCGGAAGGTTCGTACGACAAGAATGCTTGATGAGTGTCTGGCGTCGATCACAGTTTGATCAATCTTGTTGGTGGGGTGATCAGGAGACCGCCAGGTACCCTTGTTGATATTGAGATGGGGGAATCGTGTGGTTGCTACAAAGAGGTTACGCCCCGTTAGGAAATCGATTGGCCTAAATCCGTTGTCGGATGTGGTGTTATGTGGGCTATAGGAATGCATCGATCTAAATATGTCTTCTGTGCCCAGCTTTGCGTTGAAATCTCCTAGTACGATTTTGGTGTCATAACTGGGGCATTGGGCGTATGTTCGGTCTAGGAGTAAAAGTCATCCTTGAGTCGATCATCTTTTTCTTCCGTGGGAGCGTGCAAGCATATTAGGGTGGTATTCCCCGGTGTAACCTTGATGCGGATTGTTATGAGGCGTTCACTTACATGCCGAAAGCTTAAGACTTTTTGCCTAAGTCTACCTCGAATAACAAATCCGCACCCAAATACGCTTTGCTTGTTTTCCTTCTAGCAATTACCGTAATAGGTATCACAGTTTTTCATCTGTTTTTTGCCTAGTCCATCCAATCGCACTTCTTGGAGCGCGGTAATGTCTGCTTTTGTAGCAGTCCAGGGTCATTTCCAATTGATTGGCCGCACCTGGCCTGTTGAGGGACCTCAGACTCACAGACTCGTAAATCCTTTTGCGTTTGTTTGCAGGGGTCGTCAGCATTGAAATCGTCCGTTGTCGTTTCGTAACAAGTGGTTTTTCCGTGATAGGGATGTTAACCCTAAGCACAAAACCAACCTGAAGGGCCAGGTTCCTTTTACGCCAGAAACAACGGGCTGGTCGCTGCATACATTAGTTCACTGTCCGACGGATGCCTAGGCAGGTATCCAGGAGGGGCCACTCGGAGGCTGTGTGTCGACTTGGATTGAGCAGGGACACAATCGAAGTTGGTGTTTGCCGTGTTAAACACGATCAGCTTCTTTGCTCTGTTGTTTGCTCGCTTTCTCCCTCCGGAAAAGTCGATTAAATATGAAAATATCAAATGCAAGTGACAATGGTTAAAGGCCGGTAAAACCTGGATTGACGACAAACAAGATGACGCTGAGTGTTTGGTGGTATTGAAGGGTAATGAACTGCTACAACCTGGTGAATCGGTCGATTCAGTCTTCTACCGTGCACAACATGTGGCAAGTTCCCTACACCATAATGAAATACAAGTCTGCCGGGGTGTGATACCTTATGATATTTAAAACGTATTTAGAAACCATCCGTCGGGGTACAACGGTCTCCATGCTTATAAAAGATATGACCAAATATGACTCATTCGATTATTTACCGACTTTTAGCGCATCAATCACTAAAGTGCCTTCTCCATTGTAAAACTATTTATCGCTTTTTAACGAATTTAGGTAACTTAAATGCTTCATTCGAAAGCAAGGCATTATCATTGATTGGACGTCCAATACCATCATTTTTATCGCTGCCAAAACTGCTTTTGATATTCACGCGGATTTTGGTTGCCTGTTCACCGACCTATTCAACATGAAATGCGCCTAATCGCTGAAGATGATTCTTGATGAAAGCTATTCACGAATCGTACGGTGCTGTAAGAGCCGATGCGAATGATTCGCAGTTCTTGTACATGATTCGCAACAAATTGATCCTTGAAATGCCCAATTCAAGTGTTCGACGCATTGTTAATTGTTTCTGGTTATGTTTCACATAATGCTTCACATCTTCTTTCTATTGCGAGAGTTCTGCACAGAGCTGAACTATATGGTGAGGGTACCAAACATCCGCCGACAGACTACTAAAGAAAAATGTGTAACTGGTTGTTATCATGACGAAAGACAACACTTTTCCTAATGGTCAGTTCGAGCATCAGCTTCTGCGCGGGCAACTCTAACGTCGGACGGTTAACTATTCTTTGCTAACGATCTTTTCCACTTCCTCCTCGCTTCAGAAATGACTTTAGTTAATTGCGAGTAAACAACTTAGCGGCAAGTGTTAACTCTATTCATCATGCTTTTCGCGCTCATTTTACGAGGGAATCACACATTGAGTTTCTTTCTTTGTTAAGGTTTCTGTAAATTGGTTTTTGAATGCCTAAATCTATACCAATATTGACAGTGCTAAAATACCTATCTTGTCCGACTCTTTTCACAGTTTTATCCGCTTTTCGATTGGACAATTAGATCGTGATTTATAAGTGATACCAAAATTGCCACAGTAAAAGCAAATGAATCATATACACGCAACGGATTTCCTCCCTTTTGTCGCATACAAAATAAACCTTATACTGCCACATCTCGTACTATTGCCCAGAGTTGTCAAAGCTACAAGCACTTTAAACCTATAAGTGATCGCCTGGCTGTGATCCGCATCAGAGGCAGATTTTATAACATCAGCCTTATATGTGCACACGCCCCTACCGACGAGGTTGAAGACCCTATCAAGGAGGACTTCTATGACCTCCTGGACAAGGCCTACGGAGCTTGTCCGAAGTACGATGTAAAAATCGTGCTCGGAGACTTCGACGCCAAAATCGGTAAGGAGACCACCCTTGGCGGAGTGATCGGAAAGTACAGCCTCCATGATACATCAACAGATAACGGCTTCCGACTCACGGACTTTGCGACAGCTCGTAATGCGGTGATAAGTAGCACACGATTCCCTCGTAAGCGAATCCACACAGCAACCTGGCGATCTCCGGATGGTCGAACCGCCAACCAAATCGACCATGTGCTCATTGACGCAAGGCACTCGTCACACATCATGGATGTGCGAACATTCAGAGGGGCAAATGTCGACTCTGACCACTTCTTCGTAGCAGCAAGATTAAGAACTCGACTGTCCAATGTCAGAAAGCTGCACCAGCCCATCAGGAGAAGGTTCGACATTGGGCGCCTGAGCACAACGGAAGTTACCAGTGTCTACAGGGAGCAGCTAAGCGAAAGACTCTATCGTATGCCTACGTCGAACACAAATGCCAATAATATGTGGCTGCATTGCCGCTCAGCCATTCAGGAAGTAGCCGAAACCACCTTAGGGTACCTACCACCCCCGACAAGAAACCCGTGGTATGATGGCGAGTGTGAGCAGAAAAAGGCAGCAACCGACGAGGCGTACCAAAAGGCGCTGCAGAGGAAAACCAGGGCGGCGCAAGAAGAGTACCGAGCCAGAAGAAGGGAGGAGAAAAAACTACTGCGACAAAAGAAAAGGATCTTCGCAGCCTCCTAGCTCAAGGATATCGAGGAGTGTAGGGATAAACATAAAACACGAGAAAGTCAATGCCATGCAGGATGCTTCAAAAAGGGCACCCAGGCTCTTCGAAACTGCGAGGGTAATCTTGTCACCGACCCGCAGGGAAAGTGGATGTAATTAAGCAGCATTTCCAGCAGCTGCTTAACGAGCATGACCAAGAGAGAGTGGTAGGGACCGAGGAAATCCCAACTCCAGCCGCTGAAGTAGTCCTCCCACCCAGCATCGAGGAAGTCGGCACAGCTATTCAGAAGCTGAAGAGAAGAAGAGGAAGACCGAACCTCCGGTATAAAGACCAAGTAATCGCGGATGTAAGACATCTTGGTCTTGATAACTGGAAGCAGCGTGCCCGGGACCGTCAAAGATGGAAGGCAGCTATACCTCCGGCTCAGATCCTCGATGGATCGCTGACCTGATAAGTAAGTAAGTAAGTATAAGATGTGTTGAGTTATTATCATTTAATGCTACCTTTTTCCCAGGCGCAGTAACTCCTTGCTTTCTTACTTCTTACTTACGTGTGTGCACTATCAGGAATGTGATTGTCATCTGAAGATTTTTCAACCAGAAGGTCCAGTCCAGTCGTCTTAGACCCCTAGACGTCTCAAGAAGCCGCTATACAGCCCGTACAGTTTTGGGTTAATTGTACCTTATACCTTGTCCATACACACGATACCTAAAACCCTTTCATCTGCTTTGAAACCTCAATTTCAAGATGGATAATCAAGATTTTATCTCAGTGAAGGATGCCAAAGTATTTCGTCAAAATATCTGTCTTACGCTTGCTGTGTTTAGTTTGCCCCTGTTTACTACAGCTTTCTTCTACTTGAATGATCTTGGAAGCTCCTTTGACGTCTTGTTTTCTCGCTATGACTCCAATCACACTGATGTCAATACATTTCATATTAACCAATAACCAATGAGTTTCTTCAAGGATGATGTTGAAGAAATCATAAGAAAGTAGAGTCTGCTGTCCCGATAACCTCGTTGGTCCTTATCATCCTATGACTCGCCTTTATAAGTATTATCATACACTTCTATGTCCAAAAAGTAAGGTGACACATCATTTATGTTATCTTTGTTTATTCTTCCAAATCAATTTCATCGCCTTCGACTTAGTGAATAACTCCGCTTCTGAGAATTGCAGGATAGCGCGAAGAGAAAAATAAGCCAAATGTCACCGATTGTCAATACAGCACCACGTTTGTTGCAAAACGAACAAGCGTTAACTTCATCTGTCACTCTTTTATAATGTTTGGGTTAGAGGTTTTCGGAGCAATCATCCGATCAGGTTAATACACATATAACAGTCAGACGAGCCCGTGGTGGAGACCTGCGGTTTAACTGCCTTTTTCTTAACGGGCGCTACAGTTCGGAGTGAACCTGGGCCTCAACCAACATGCCCCTCCAACTAGCAGGATCTTTTGCTAGGCTTTTCCTTTGCCCCACACCCAGTTGGCAGAGGTCCCCTTCCACCTGTGTGCGCCATCATAAGTACGGCCGTCCTCTGCTTCTTCGTCCCTCGGGGTTGGATTCAAATACTCTCCGGCTGGAGTTCGTGGTTGAATCCTTTCCTCCATCCGCCGTCTGCGTTTATAGGCCCGAAAATCACGCGCAAAATCTTTCTTTCGAACCGACCAAGGGCCTCCTCATCCGCTTTTGATAGTGTCCATGCTTCGCGCCGTACAACAAGACCGGGATGATAAGGGTCTTATATAGGGTCAACTTTGTCGTTCGGGAGAGGGCTCTATTACTCAATTGCCTCCTGAGCCCAAAGAAACAGCGATTGGCAAGAGTGATTCTGCGTTTGATTTCGGAACTGATGTCGTTGTTCCAGGTCACTGCGGAGCCAAGGTGGAGGAAATCCTTAACTACCTCGAACTTATATCTGCCAATACAAACGTTCCGGCCAAGACGTCAGATGTTTAGTTTTGCCCTCGTTTACCGTCAGACCAATTTTCGCCGCCTCCATCTCAATACTCGCAAACGCCTCATTGACATCTCGCTGTGATCTACCTATTATGCCAAAATCGTCGGCGTATGCAAGGAGTTGCGAGAATTTGAAATAGATTGTGCCTCTTGTATTGGCCAGTGATTTTTGCACCATAATTTCCAATATGATGTTGAAGAAATCGCACGACAGCGCATCGCCTTGCCTTAATCCTTTTTTGACATCAAAACTATCGGTAAGGTGTTCACCGATTCGAATGGAGCAGCGAGCATTCTCCAAAGTCATCCTGCATAGTCTGATGAGTTTAGCAGGTATGGCAAAGGTAGACATAGCTCGTCTTTAATTACGCTGTCGTATGCGGCTTTGAAGTCGACAAATAGGGGGTGAGTGTCGACTTAAAATTCATTGGTTTTTTGCAGGATCTGCCGTAGTGTGAAGATTTGGTCGATGGTGGAGTTCCCTGGACTGAATTCGCACTGATAAGAACCTATCAGCTTATTTACAAAAGGCTTCAGGCGTTCACACAAAAAGGCAGAGAAGATTTTGTAGGCGATGTTAAAGAGACTTATTCCTGTGTAGGTGGCGCACTCAGAGAGGTCTCCTTTCATGTGGATCGGGCCTACGATGCTGAGACTCCATTCCTCGGGCATGCTTTCCTCTGACCATATCTTACAGGTGAGCTGGTACATGCTCCTAACCAGGTCATACCCAGCTGCTCGTCGATTAGAAATGGATCATTCTGCATGACAGCGGTATATTGACTAACATCGCGTTTATACAGTCTGCAGAAGTGGTTTTTTCAAATTCTCAGCATCGACTGCGATTCTACTACTAGGTGTCCGTTCTCATCCCTGCAGGCTTCCTTTCTGTCTTTATAACCTTGACATGTTGGCTCTTTATCTGTTGATAGAACTTTCGAACGTCACGCCTGTAGTAACACCTTTCCGAATCCTCAATCGCGCGCTTCTCGTGCTCTCTCTTCTGAGAAGCTTATGCTCCTCCCTTCTTTTTAACTCGTAGAGCTCACGAATTGGTGGTGGAGCCTTGAAGCCCAAAACTTAAGATACAGTACTTCTCAGGGCTTGTTTGCAAAGGTTCCACTGTTGTTTTATAGACAGCGTGGAGAGTTGAGGTGTATTGGAGAGCTTAAAGGGAAACGCGATCGGTAAAAGCACGAACGGTTTCTGGCGATAGTAGCTTTCCGACGTCATAACTTTGTATTCTTTCTCTACTCCGCTGCGTTCGTGATATCCGTATGCGCATCTTGGCTACTAAAAGATAGTGGTCCGAGTCGATGTTAGCTCCTCGGAAAATTCGGACATCAAGAATAGTGTAGGAGTGACTGACGTTGCTCGCGATGTGATCAATTTGGTTAACCGCCAGGTGCCTTTGTGTATTCGAGGTGCGGGAAGCGCATTTTTTTTTTTTTTTTTTTTTTTTTTGTAGAAACTCGCGGAGGTTCAAGAGTTTTTTTTATATTCTCCTATGATGTGTTATATACACACAACCTGAACGGAGTGCAGTGGTTTGGGTCGTTGATGTTCGTTAACTCTCAGGGGTGGTTGTCCTAGATAGGACGAGAGCCGACCAAATTCCCCGTTGATTATAGTCCGTAGTAATTGGTTCAACCACTTTTAATATTGCAAACGCAGAGGATGAGTTTTAGTTAACCATATATTTTGAGTGTTATGCCTGCAGCGGTACGTCTGGTCACTTTCCATTCACAACTGCGTTGCATACTTTTTGTCCGTATAGGAATTACTTTTCCTTGGCGAATTTGAGCTATAGACCTTCCGCTCGGCGGTCGATGATGTTAACCACTGCACCACGGCCACCCTACTACTGGCTAGAAGGAGATTTCACCTCGTAGCAAGATCAATCAGCTTGTGCCCGTTATCGGATGTGGTGTCGTGTAGGCTATGTTTGCCGATGACTCGTTCAAAGATGCTTTCCTTACCCAGCTTACCATTGAAGTCTCCTAGTACAATGTTGGTGCCATACCTAGGAAATGGGGTATACCTTCTGTATAGGAGATCGTAGAACTCATCTTTGTTGAGGTCATCCTTGTCTTCCGTGGGAGCGTAGACGCAGATCAGGCTGACGTTAAAAAAATATAGCCTTGATACGAATCGTTATGATACGTTCGCTCACATGCCGAAAGCCTAGGACTTTTTGCCTTAATCCACCTCGAACAACAAATTCGCATCCGAACAATCGTTGTCCTCTCTGGTCTATTGGGACCTAACGTGCCACGTACATAGCCGAATATCATTCTTCCGTTTTCTTTGGTTGTTTCCTGGGTCGTCATCGGTTAATCCGCTGGTTTTTTTTTTTTTTTTTTGTATCCGAGGCTTTTTTGGGGTTTGTTGGCTTGTTGGTTTTTTTCCAGGTATGGCTTGCCGGGCCATAGCCTAACAGACACTTATCCTGTTTTGTGGCGCAGGAAACTCGCCATTCGCCCTTATAATATCTTCTCTGCTGTTCTGTGTGAACACTTGAAATCGTTCATTAATAAACTGATTGGTCCATATCAGTGTGGTTTCAGGCCCCGGAAGACCACGGCAGATCCTGGAAAAAACAGACGAGTTCCAGATCGACACCCACCACCTGTTTGTAGGCTTTAAGACTGCATACGATAGTATCAATAGAGACGAGCTATACAACGCCATGTCTAGTTTTGACATCCCTGCGAAACTCGTCAGATTGTGCAGGATGACCTTGGAGAACTCTCGCTGCTCCATCAGGGTCGGAAGCGACCTAACCGATATCTTTTATGTTAAAAATGGTTTTAAACAGGGCTAAACGCTATCGTGTGACTTTTTCAACATCGTCCTTGAAAGGATAGTGCAAAACTCACTGGTCAATACGAGGGGCACCATCTTTTTCAAGTCCATACAACTGCTCGCATATGCCGGTGACATTGACATAATTGGACGAAGTCAACGAGATGTCATTGAGGCCTTTACGAGCATTGAGACGGAAGCGGCTAAAATGGGACTGGCGGTAAATGAGGGCAAAACGAATTATATGCTGTCGTCGAAAAAGGGCACGAACCACCGGCGTCTTGGCTAGGGTGCACATATTGGCAGGTATAATTTCGAGGTAGTCAAGGACTTCGTCTATCTAGGCTCCAGATAGAGGGTAGAGCCGTCTCTCGAAAAACCAAGGTGAGCATATACAAGACCCTTATCATCCCGGTCCTGCTCGATGGCGCAGAGACATGGACCTTATTGAAAGCGGATGAGGAGGCCCTTAGTCGTTTTGAGAGAAAAAATTTGAGTGCGATTTTCGGCCCGACCTGCATAAATGGGGAGCGGAGGAGAAGACTTAACAGTGAACTGTACGGGCTGTACAGCGACATGAACATAGCACGGCGTCTTCGGATCCAACGCCTAAGATGGCTAGCGCATGTTGAGCGTATGAAAAACACAGCTCCGGCCCGGAAGGTCTATGAATTCAACCCCGAGGACGGCCAAATTTAAGGTGGCGCAACCAATTGGAAGAGGACCTTTACCAACTAGGCGTGCGGCACTGGAGACTGCTGGCGAAAGACCGTGCCAGTTGGAGAGGTTTTTTGAAGGAGGCCCAAGTTCGCCATGAACTGTAGCGCCAAAAGAAGAAGAAGAAGACGAATTTTTCCACATCACCGCAGGGTAGATCTTGGTAATCACGAGATTGATACTAATTCCCTTATGGACATGTCAAATCATTCGAAATTGATCCTATTCATTCATACGTCTTTCTGCAGCATTTATTCTAATTAACTAGTGTTACTGTAAGTTGCCTGTATCCCTGCCTACAAGCTCTGTCTTTAAAACCTTAGCATTAGCCTCAAAACTTCGTAAGGCTTTTATCGCGATATTCCAGTATTTGCCTTATTCTTTTGCTCGCCCCTTTTTTCTGTTCCCAGAGCTCATTAGCCGTGGCGCAGTGGTTAGTGTGTTGGACTCTGACGCACGATGAGCGAGTTCGGATCCCGATAACACCGACGCCATCGAATGTTTGTTTCGCGGCGTTTCTCCTCGGCGGGGTACGGGCAAAACCCCCCGTAGTATACTTGCCGTGAAGAAGCTTCTCGACTCACGCCGTTCGGAATCGGCATTAAACTGTAGGTCCCTTTCACCTATGTGAAAAATAAATCACACTCAACATGGGTGATTGAGAGAAGCTTGGCTCTGGTCCTTCATGGCCTGTAACGCCATCCAAGAAGAAGAAGAAGAGCTCATTAGCAGCTCCTATCGGTCGATGCAGTATGTATGGGTGTGTCTGCACCACTTTGTTATCAAATAATGGCGTTCTCATAGGCATTAGGACACTTTTGTCAGTTACGTATTTAAAAAGACCTAGGCTCCTCATTACGGTAAAACACTTTGTGTTCACTTTGTTCGAATTTCGGGCATTCGGTGCAAATCGTCCTCCAAACATATTCTGTTTCATCAGAATTCACCGTGTCATTCGTTACTTAAATGTCACCACGAAACTGCGCTAAAATCATTCGCCTCAAATAACATCCATAACGATGACCCTTTACTGGAAAGTTTGGGCCGATATAAACTGGTTTAAATGTAAACGCACGATTGTGAATCGGCAAGTTGTTTTTCGAAAGTTCGTTGAACTCGGTACTTGTTTACGGTATGGTTTCAGGAACCTTAGCACTACATATTTTCTTTTGGTACATTCATACATCAAAGTTCCAAGTCCGAAATTCAATGAAAATAGAAGTATCAGCTAAGCATTCATAACAATCTCTTACGTTGACCTTGCTGATCTACATAAGTGTTGTTGCGCTGCAAATAGGTATTAGAATACCGGGTCGTAGCTGATTACAGTAATGAGTGGCGCTATTTAGTCCAGTATTTATAACTAGCCATTCGCTTTGAAGTTTCTTATTTTATTTTTCTTTCTATTTTTAATCCGCGGGTATTTCAAAACTCGCCATAAAGCATACTTGAGTATATATAACTTTTTTTAAAAAAACATTAAACGTTCGTATGTACGTTGCTGATATAACGTTATAAGACGTAGACCCATAGCTATTTCACCCTGTGTATGGAGTGTACATATTTAAACAACTGAATTTGAAGGGAATTCAGATGATTTTGTAATTCTATCTTATGAAAATCTGCGAATAATTTACATAATTATTTATCTTCAAGATGGTTTTCACCTCTGGTTGGTGACGTTAGTTTGTTTTGTTAATAACTCTGATTACCGTTATAGAAATGAAGGCATGTGACTTAAAGTAATTAGGAACATGCGTTATCTCCCAGTGATGGCTACTAATGGCTTTTCATGCATATTTGCAAAACGTCTTCAATTCCGTTAGGCAGAGAGGTGCTTGATGGCAGACGGTTTACATACAGTATGCAAAACCCATATTCGTACACCCTCATTATAAACAGGAACACATATTTTTTCACGTAACTAAAAGGAAATTTTTAACAAAGACCCATCATTTTCAGTTACTTACTTACTTAGGTGGCGCTACAGTCCGTGGTGAACCTGGGCCTCAACCAACAAGCGTCTCCAGCTGGCACGGTCTTTTGCCAAGGACTTACATACTTGGTGAAAACTATCCAGTCATTTTTATATGGACGGTTTTTTAATGTGTCTGTCAACAATTGGCTTTCAAACGAGTATTCTGTTGTTGCAGGTGTGCTCCAAGGTTCCGTGATTGGGCCTATCTTATTTACTTTATACACATCTGACTTACCACAACTAAACAATTGTGAAATTGCAATGTTTGCCGACGACACCTGTATATTGTCCACGGACTCGTTTGGTATCAATATTGAATCCGATTTGCAATCTGGCTTAATTACATTTGAAAAATTCGCCAATGATTGGAAGGTTAAAATAAATGCTTCGAAAACCCAGGCTGTTTTTTTCACCAAAAAAAAAAAAAAAAAAATCCTGTTTCTTGCCTAGCAACAGCCTCCAATTAAACGGCATCATGATCGAGTGGAAGGACAGTGCTAAGTATCTTGGGGTCCACCTGGACAAAAGACTAAGATTCGGCTTACATATCCAGCAAGCTATTAACAAAGTCCACATGACTATCAAAACTCTTTATCCCTTCATAAATTGCAAGTCGGTCTTGAGCATTGAAAACAAACTCATAATTTATAAGGTTATATTCCAAGCAATTATGCTTTATGGTTCTCCTGTGTGGGGCAAGTGCGCTAAAAGCCATCTCCATAGGCTACAAATAAAGCAAAACAAAATTCTCAAGATGATTCTAAACCTTCCTCGGCACCTCTCTACTGAAGAGCTGCATGTCAAAACAAACGTGCAAACAGTGCCAAAACGAATTTCTGTCTCGACAAGACGTTATAACAATTCATGTAGGTTCTCTGATAACCACTTGATTTCCAGTTTAGTTACTGGAATTTGATATAATATCTGCATCCCATGCATCACTTTAAACCTATAAATGATCGCCTGGCTGTGATCCGCATCAGAGGCAGATTTTATAACATCAGCCTTATATGTGCACACGCCCCTACCGACGAGGTTGAAGACCCTATCAAGGAGGACTTCTATGACCTCCTGGATAAGGCCTACGGAGCTTGTCCGAAGTACGATGTAAAAATCGTGCTCGGGGACTTCAACGTCAAAATCGGTTAGGAAAACACCCTTGGCGGAGTGATCGGAAAGCACAGCCTCCACGATACAACAACAGATAACGGCTTCCGACTCACGGACTTTGCGACAGCTCGTAATGCGGTGATAAGTAGCACAGGATTCCCTCGTAAGCGAATCCACACAGCAACCTGGCGATCTCCGGATGGTCGAACCGCCAACCAAATCGATCATGTGCTCATTGACGCAATGCACTCGTCAAACATCCTGGATGTGCGAACATTCAGAGGGGCAAATGTCGACTCCGACCACTTCTTCGTAGCAGCAAGATTAAGAACTCGACTGTCCACTGTCAGAAAGCTGCACCAGCCCATCAGGAGGAGGTTCGACATTGGGCGCCTGAGCACAACGGAGGTTACCAGTGTCTACAGCGAGCAGCTAAGCGAAAGACTCTACGGTATGCCTACGTCGAACACAAATGCCAATAATATGTGGCTGCATTGCCG
The DNA here is from genome assembly GCA_951905685.1 of Eumerus sabulonum. Taxonomy (NCBI): domain Eukaryota; kingdom Metazoa; phylum Arthropoda; class Insecta; order Diptera; family Syrphidae; genus Eumerus; species Eumerus sabulonum. Next base: position 162,144,126 of record OX645060.1, on the reverse strand, counting down.
CTCAGCCATTCAGGAAGTAGCCGAAACCACCTTAGGATACCTACCACCTCCGACAAGAAACCCGTGGTATGATGGCGAGTGTGAGCAGAAAAAGGCAGCAACCGACGAGGCGTACTAAAAGGCGCTGCAGGGGAAAACCAGGGCAGCGCAAGAAGAATACCGAGCCAGAAGAAGGGAGGAGAAAAAACTACTGCGACAAAAGAAAAGAATCTTCGCAGCCTCCCAGCTCAAGGATATCGAGGAGTCTAGGGATAAACATAAAATACGAGCCTTTTACAAGAAAGCCAAAGGCCTTGCAGGAGGCTTCAAAAAGGGCACCCTGGCTCTTCGAAACTGCGAGGGTAATCTTGTCACCGACCCGCAGGGAATAATGGATGTATTTAAGCAGCACTTCCAGCAGCTGCTTAACGAGCATGACCAAGAGAGAGTGGTAGGGACCGAGGAAATCCCAACTCCAGCCGCTGAAGTAGTCCTCCCACCCACCATCGAAGAAGTCGGCACAGCTATTCAGAAGCTGAAGAACAACAAGGCCGCAGGCTCAGATGGCTTGCCATCAGAGCATGCACCAGATCATCTGCAGAATTTGGGAAGATGAAAGCATGCCCGACGACTGGAATACCAGCTCTATATGCCCCATCCAAAAAAGGCGATCCTACCTCTTGCTCAATGTCGCATACAAGATCCTGTCCAGCGTATTGTGTGATCGTCTAAAACCATTTTGCACCGCACTAATCGGCAGCTACCAGTGCGGCTTCCGGCCCGGCAAATCAACTATAGACCAAATTTTCACACTTCGACAAATCCTGGAAAAGACCAACGAGTTTCGAATCGATACACACCATCTTTTCATCGATTTCAAAGCCGCATACGACAGCATTCATCGTGAAGAACTGTTTGGTGCGATGGCCGAATTCGGGATTTCGGTAAAACTGATCCAGTTGTGTCGCGCCACACTAAAAAACACGCGATGCACCGTGCAACTCGGTTCTAGGACATCGGAACCATTCGAAACATGCACCGGATTTCGGCACGGAGATGCGCTCTCATGTGACTTCTTCAACCTGGTGCTGGAGCAGATAGTGCGACGGGCAGGCGTCAACAGGGAAGGCACTATCTTTTACAAGTCCATCCAGCTGCTAGGATACGCGGATGATATCGACATCATCGCGTGTTCTCGCCGTGGCATTGTGGAAGCATTCACGAGTTGGTCTTAAGATCAATGAGGATAAAACGAAATACACCACCTGGGACAAAATATAACAATTGACAGCTTCAATTTCGAGGTAGTTAAGGAGTTTGTCTACCTCGGGGCAAACGTAAATTCCACAAATGACACCACAGTGGAGATCCGGCATAGAATCGCCCTAGGCAACCGCTGCTACTTCGGCTTGTCCAAACAACTGGGGTCAAAACTCCTTACTCGAAAGACCAAAGTCATGCTTTACAAAACGCTCATTCTGCCAGTCTTGCTGTACGGAGCCGAAAGCTGGACGATAAGCAGGACAGCGGAGCTGATTTTGGGTTCTTTCGAAAGAAAAGTTCTGCGCCGGATATTTGGTCCTGTATGTGAGGAAGGTGAATGGAGAAGAAGACACAACCGCGAACTCTACGAGCTGTACCAAGATGTGAATGTAGTCCGGAAGGCAAGGATCCGTCGAATATACTGGCTCGGCCACATCGAGCGCATGGACATCAACGCTCCAGCTAAGAGGGTCTTCGACTCCGAGCCTCCTGGTTCGAGAAGAAGAGGAAGACCGAACCTCCGGTATAAAGACCAAGTAATCGCGGATGTAAGACATCTTGGTCTTGACAACTGGAAGCAGCGTGCCCAGGACCGTCAAGGGTGGAAGGCAGCTATAGCTCAGGCTCAGATCCTCCATGGATCGCAGGCCTGATAAGCAAGTAAGTAAGTAAGTATCTGCATCCCATACTTATCAATTTGTTACTTATAGGGCCCATACACGAAACAGACACGTCGTTGCAAACCAATATATTTTGTTGTTGTGCACATGTCTGCGCAGACCGTCTGTCCGTGTCGTGTGTGTCCATGTCAACTCTTTGCAACGACCGTCTGCGTGAATTAAATTTTTTTTTGAGTTTTTCTTGGTCTGCAACGACATGTCTGTGTCGTGTATGGTGAATTTTGCACAGACGAGCGGGAAAATTCACGGCGTAAACATGAACAGAAATAATGAAAGACAATTCTGGGTAGAATTTTTAGAAATTTATAAAAGTATTCCCGGTTTTGTGGCATTTTAAAAGTGCTGACCAGGTCACATATTTTTTTAAACCATTCCTTGCTCCAAATTCTTTTTTTCCTTTCTTTGATTCCTATTTTGTTTTTTCATTGTCAAAGCAATCATCCGCTATTTTTCCGATGCGACGAACTCGACGAAACGATACAAACTAATGTCTGCGCAGACTGTCTGCGCCGTGTATGGCGAAGGGATGTTTGCACAGACTTAAGGTTTGCAACGACGTGTCTGTGTCGTGTATGGGCCCTATTACACATATGTAATTCCATTTACTATTATTATTAATTTGAGAGCACCGTGCCGCAGTGGGTAGTGTGTTGGCCTCTGACGCCGATGACACGGGATCGAATCCCGACACAGCCATGTCATCGAACGTGTTTTTTACGGTGTTTCTCCTCAGTGGGGTTCTGACAAAACCCCCTGTAAAAGTAAAATTGTCATGAAAAGCTTCTCGAAATTCGCCGTTCGGAACCGGCAATAAACTGTAGGTCCCTTTCACCTATGGGAGAAATGAAATCACACACAACATGGGTGATTGAGAGAAGCTCGGCTCAGGTTCTTCATGGACTGTAACGCCAACATACATACATACATTATTATTAATTAATTATTAATTTAGCTGTTTGTTTATCTATATATTTATTAATCTATTTATCTGTCTATTTATTTATTTATATATTTATCTATTTGTTTATTTATTTATTCACTTATTTATTTATATATTTATTTATATGTTTACTTATTTCATTATTCATCTATTTATTTATATATTTATATATTTACTTATGTATTCACTTTTTGCTTATATGTCTATACATTTATTTATTTATTTATTTATTTATTTTATTTCTTTAATTCATACTTATCTAATTTATTTATTATTTCATTTGTCAATTAATCTATAATTCGTGTATGTACAGAGTTATTCACTATATAGTTCTTGTTGACGCTCACCACCACCCCTACTCTCTCTTAAGAATTAAAGTGCAATTTAGTGAGGGCTTTTCTTGTAGCTTTTCCTTCAACACAATTTGTCAAGCTTTATATAACTAAAAAATAAAATATTATGATTTTACTATATCTCTGTAAATTGTGCGATATATAGTGGTGGAAGACTAATTAGAAACACATAATTTCGTGTGAAAAAGTAGTTTATTTTTCCTTAAAAGCATACGTTTTTTTATTTTTTTTTATAAACGACAATTGCTATTGCATTCACTTACATAAACAAAAAGAAAAAATGGTTTATATCACATACACAATCACAAAAACAAAAAAAAGGTCAGTTAGGTATGCTTTTTAATTGGAAACATAATTAGAAACATTGGGATTGCCGTGTTACTTTCCGGTAAATATTTAACGCTGTGTGTCTGTTCTGTTCAATCATCTTAGTTTAGTCTTTAGAATTAATATTATTTAGAATTATCTAACAAAATTAGCAAAATAGGAGCTGCACACCGGAATTGAGGAAGCTCATAATACAAAAGTATTGCCAAGGAAAGGCTTCCATGGATTCTGTCGCTAAAGACTTAATGTGCTCCAAAAATATGGCTTACGGTGCAATTAACGCCTATACGGAGAAAGGCAGCATGGAAAACCCCAAAAGAAAACCCCGGACGAGGAAAACCACAGTCACGGAGAATAAACTCATCTGCCGGTTAAGTAAGACAAATCCTTTTCTGACTAGTAAGGACATTCAGTCAGCTGTCGCGACTGAAATAAGTGATCAAATTACAGCTAGAACCGTTAGGAACAGATTACTTGAAAGAGGATTGCGGGGTAGCATTACACGCAAAAAGCCGCACGTTTCGAAAAAAAATATAAAACGTCGGCTAGAATTTGCAAAAGAGCACATAAATAAACCCTCATCTTTCTGGAAAAAAGTATTTTGGAGTGATGAATCCAAAGTTAATATGTTTGGATTTGATGGGAAGAAGTATGTGAGACAATCTGCCAAAAAAGAACTCGACCCAAAGTATACCACTAAGCCCATCAAACATGGGGGTGAAAATGTCATGGTGTGTGTTTTTGTGATTGTGTATGTGATATAAACCATTTTTTCTTTTTGTTTATGTAAGTGAATGCAATAGCAATTGTCGTTTATAAAAAAAAATAAAAAAAACGTATACTTTTAAGGAAAAATAAACTACTTTTTCACACGAAATTATGTGTTTCTAATTAGTCTTCCACCACTGTAGTTCTAAGAACAGTGTATCATTTAGCTACAATAAAGAATAATAATAATAATAATGGTTAAATTCCTTGATTGGTGTGTAAAAACGAAGTATTGCTATCTGTACGAATACGGATTTTGTTAATGCCAAAATAAAAAAACGAAAAACCGGCCAAGTGCGAGTCGGACTCGCCCACAAAGGGTTCCGTACCATCTGTATATATAAATATGAAAGAGACTATGCATGTATGTTACCTCATCAGTCATCACATTAAATCACATTTTTTGTATGATGACAGATCTTGGTTGCAGGCAGGTTATCGGCATATTACTTTGATAATCAAAAATCTTCATGATGAGATATAGTTGATCATATGTGTCCATTGAATTCAAATCAATTATCTTACTTGACAGCAACGATGCGAAAAGGTGAATAACAATAAATATGGGGAAAAGGTTTGCAGCTAGGATTAATTCATCAAAGACACAAATATATTATCGACTAACCTTAGTTCAGTATGTTACCAAGGGGATTTTTTGGATGAAAATCATGTTTGTTGTATGGGAGCCCCCCTTAAATATTAATTTTGTTCCGTTTTTAGTATTTGTCGTGGTAGCGGCAACAGAAATACATCATCGGTGAAAAATTCAACTGTCTAACTATCACGGTTCATGAGATACAGCCTGGTGAAAGACGGACGGACGGACGGACAGCGAAGTCTTAGTAATAGGGTTCCGTTTTACCTTTGGGTACGGAACCCTAAAAACGAAAAACCGGCCAAGTGCGAGTCGGACTCGCCCACAAAGGGTTCCGTACCATCTGTATATATAAATATGAAAGAGACTATGCATGTATGTTACCTCATCAGTCATCACATTAAATTACATTTTTTGTATGATGACAGGCAGGCAGGTTATAGGCATATTACTTTGATAATCAAAAATCTTCATGATGAGATATAGTTGATCATCAAAGTGTCCATTGAATTCAAATCAATTGAGGAGGTTCTTTTCAAAACTTGATTATTCCACTTTTAATGAATTCGATTTTTTATTTATTTATTGTTTAGTAACATTTAAATGTACACTCCGCGAAAATAAAATTGGGCCAACACTTGATAATTACACCAGAAAAAAAAAGATTAAAATAATCAAAAATAGATTATTCCATGTCAAAATGACATACCTGTATGTATGTATGTTGGCGTTACAGTCCATGAAGAACCTGAGCCGAGCTTCTCTCATTCACCCATGTTGTGTGTGATTTAATTTTCTCATAGGTGAAAGGGACCTACAGTTTATTGCCGGTTCCGAACGGCGAATTTCGAGAAGCTTTTCATGACAATTTTACTACAGGAGGTTTTGTCATAACCCCGCTGAGGAGAAACACCGTGAAAAACACGTTCGATGACATGGCTGTGTCGGGATTCGATCCCGTGTCATCGGCGTCAGAGGCCGATAAAATAAAATCATTTGTATCTCATTAATTATTTTGCTTTGTTTTTGTATTAGCAAGCATTTTTCGTTTAAAATAGGGTGTACGAATACGAATTTTGCATACTGTATGTATATTCAATTTCGCCAAGTGCCAGATTTATTCTCGTTTTTAACTTTTTCCTTTTGTTTTTCTTGTTCAAAATTATCAACAAATGTTCGACTTTTATCAGTTGACATTTTGCCATTAATTACATCGTCGTCGCTTGCTGTGTTGTTGTCGAGAGAGGCAGTTGTGGAATTTCCATCTCGGCGCTTGTATCTGGCGTTTTTGTTTTTTTTTTTTTTTTTTTTTGCATTTTTGTGTTCATCGCCACCACCATCATCATCGCTATCTTCGTCAAGCTGTTCCCTGAAAAAGCCCTACCCAAAACTGAAATTCTTCTCCTCAGTCGTCATTAACTTCGGTTACGACCATCGCCTTCTGAAATCCTCCCATTTGGCAATGGGTCCCCTTGCATAACAATTCAATGGAACCATATAACCGCCGTCTGGGTAATTTTATCGAAACTCCTTCTAATTAGTGAGAACAAATGTGCCCCACTTTTCCATCGAACTCCGATAACCCAATCAGTACTTTGGTCTGAATCTGAAACAGTTGACCCCCTGATTGCACGTTGAGCGTTGTGTGTGAGAAGCCTCAACTGCGGGCAAAGGCGTTTGTTCCCTTTTCGACATTGTAATGTCGCCCAATTACAATTGGCATGCTTCGAAATGTGTACACTATTCTGTCATGTACATGCATATATACATATGTATGTACATACATATATAGTATGTATGCGTATGTTGTTTTCAGATTTATCTGGCCATGTCTGATCCCGAAAATCGTTGGTGTGAAAGGGATCGACCTACACAATATGGGATATTGGCCGGAAATTCGAACAGCACTAACGAGCTTTTGGTTGCATGGTTCTTGTTGTTTGGGTTTTTAATTTTTTTTTTTTGGGACAATAACATTAACAAATTGTTGTGTTATGCTTTTGAGTCGACCCCTTTCGATTGGGAGGATAAGGGAGATAATGGATATTGTGGGACGTTCACGTTTTTAGTACATGGATTAATGGAACTTTGGGGAATTTGATTTGTCAAGTACACGTTTTGCACGCACCGTTTTTCCTGTTGTTCTCCTGCTTATCCTGTTGTGTGCTATCATGGTTCTTAATCTTCTGATTTTTAACTTAAAAAAAAAAAAAAAAACAACAAGGTCCATCCGGAGAGTTGAATTTTGGGTTGTTCTTGCAAGCATATCTATTGGTTGAAGTTCACAAAAAATATTTTACATAGCGAACGAATTTGAATAGTAAAATTCAATAACTCCTAAGCGTTATTTAGGTGTAAGTCTTTCCACGACGAAATGGCATTGCCAACTGAGCCTAACCGATGCGTGTCGCAAGAAGCGTGCCAACTGTCAATACTTACTTACTTAGGTGGCGTTAAGTCCGTGGTGAACCTCGGCCTCAACCAACAAGCGTCTCCAGCTGGCACGGTCTTTGGCCAGCTGTTTCCTGCGCCGCAAGCCCAGTTGGTCAAGGTCCCCTTTCACCTGCGTGCGCCACCGTTGATGCAGCCGTCCTCTACCGCGCCTTCCTTCCGGGGTGGATTCGGAGACTCTTCGGGTCGGAGCTGTATTTTCCATGCGCTCTACATGGCCTAGCCACCTTAGACGCTGTATCCGTAGACGTCGTACCAGATCGATGTCGCTGTACAACCCGTACAGTTCTTCGTTATATTTTCTCCTCCACACACCGTTTGAACAAACGGGACCGTAGATAGTGCGCAGAATTTTCCTCTCGAAACGACCAAGGGCATCTTCATCCGCTTTTGTTAAGGTCCAAGCCTCTGCGCCGTAAAGGAGGACTGGGATGATTAAGGTCTTATATGGTGTCGCCTTGGTTTTCCGAAAGAGGGCTCTACTTCTCAATTGCCTCTTGAGCCCAAAGAAACAGCGGTTGGCAAGAGTGATTTTGCATTTTATCTCAACGCTGGTGTTGTTGTCGCTGGTCATCAGTGAGCCAATGTAGACGAACTCCTTGACCACTTCAAAGTTATATCCGCCCATGGTGACGTTCTGACCAATACGTCGGTGTTGACCGTCTCTTTTAGATGAAGGCAGATATTTGGTTTCACCCTCATCAACCTTGAGACCCATCTTAGCCGCCTCCACCTCAACGCTTACAAAGGCCTCATTGACGTCTCGCTGGGTCCGTCCAATCACGTCAATGCCGTCGGCGTACACAAGCTATTGCGTAGACTTGATATAAATCGTACCTCTCGTGTTGGCAAGTGACTCTTGCACGATCTTTTCAAGCATTCTTTTTTAACATCAAAGGTCTCGGTTTACTCATTACCGACCTTAATGGAGCAGCGAGAATTCTCCATTGTCACAGTCGGACGAGTTTGGCAGGGATGTTAAAACTAGACATGGCTTTGTATAGCTCATCGACGAAGAGGTGGTGAATGTCCTAGCGTAAATATTTGGTCTATTGTGCATTTACCTGGCCTGAAACCACACTGGTAAGAGCCGATCAGGTTATCCACAAACGGCTTGAGTCGTTCACACAATACGGCAGAGAAGATCTTATATGCTATGTTAAGGAGACTTATTCCCCTATAGTTGAGGCAGTTATTGGGGTCTCCTTTCTTATGGACCGGGCAAACGATACTGAGATTCCATTTGTCGGGCATGCTTTCCTCCGACCATACCTGGCAAATGAAATGGTGCATGCACCTTACCAGCTCATCTCCAGCCGCCTTAAGAAGCTCAGCAGACGGGACGTCTGCGCCCGCGGCTTTATTAGACTTAAGACTTGATATCGCTAATTTGACTTCGTCTAGGCCGGGTGGACTGAATTCTGTTACATCGTCGTCCATTACGAATGGCTCGTTCTGCCTGACAGCGGTATTTTGTCTATCATCGCCGTTATATAGTCTGCACAAGTGGTCTTTCCAGATTCTCAGCACCGACTGCGACTCTACTACCAGTTATCCATTTTCATTCCTGCAGGCCGCCGTCCTGGCTTTGTAGCCATGGCGTGTTCGTTTTACCTTATTGTAAAACTTCGGGCGTCAATCCTGCGGAAGCATCTCTCCATCACCTCGATCTCACGCTTTCCGTGCTTTCTCTTCGTTCTTCTGAAAAGCGTGTGTTCCTCTCTTCTCTTCTGCCCATAAATTTCGCGAGCAGCTCTCGTCCATCGTTGCAGCATGCCTTTATATGCCTCTTGTTTTGCTGCATGGGCTTGTTCGCATTGTTCATCGAACCAGAGGTTTCTAAATGGTGGCGGTTTGAAACTCAGCACCTCTTCCTGCTCTATTGTTTGTGCTGCTGTGGGCAGATTTTGAGAGAGCTTGGAGGAGACACGATCGGCAGAGATTCTGGCAGTCTCTTGCGATTGTAGCTTTCCGACGTCAAACTTACGTAGTCCTACTCGACTCCTAAGCATTCTTGATATCCTCATTCGTACCTTGGCTACAACAAGGTAGTGGTCCGAGTCGATGTTAGCCCCTCGGAAGGTTCGTACGTCGAGAATACAGGAGGAGTGTCTGGCGTCGATCGCAATGTGATCAATCTGGTTGGTGGTCGATTGATCAAAAGACCGCCAGGTACCCTTGTGGATGTTGAGATGAGGGAATCGCGTGCTCGCTACAAGGAGGTTACGCCCCGCTAGGAAATCGATTAGCCTAAGTCCGTTGTCGGATGTGGTGTTATGGAGGCTATGCTTTCCTATGATTGACTCAAATATGTCCTCTTTGCCCAGTTTTGCATTAAAATCTCCTAGAACTATTTTTGTGTCGCAGGTGGGACATTGGGCATATGTTCTGTCTAGGAGATCGTAGAATTCTTCTTTGAGTCGATCGTCCTTTTCTTCCGTTGGGGCAGGGGCGCATATTAAGCTAATGTTCGAGGAGTTCGCTTATATCCCGGCAGCTTAAGACTTTTTGTCGGAGTCTTCTTCGAATAACGAATCCGCACCCGAATAGGCGCTGTTTGTTCTCCTTGTAGCAGTTCCCGTAGTAGATGTCGTAGTTTTTCATCCGTCTTTCGCCTGGTCCATCCCATCGCACTTCTTGGAGTGCGGTTATATATGCTTTATAGCAGTTGAGGGTTTGCTCCAATTCATCGCCTGCATCCGCCTCACATATCAGGTGCAGATACTTAAGTCCATTAGTCGTTTTCAGGGGTCGTCAGCTTTGTATCCGTCCGTATCCGAGGCTTGTTGTCGTTTCGGAACAAGTAGGTTTTTACGTGATAGGGATGTTACCTAAGCACAACCCCCAACCTGGAGGGCCAGGTTCCTCTTTCCCCAGGATCAAGGGTTTGGGTCGCTGCACACATTGGTTCACTATCTGGCGCATGCCAGGATAACTATTGATGGGGGGCACGCGGACGTTGTGTGTCAACTTGGATTGAGCAGGGACAGTGATCGGAGCTGGCGTTTGACATGTTAAACGCGATCAACTTCTTTGCTCTGTTTGTTCGCTCCCTCCCCCCTTTTCTGTTATGACAGCTGACTCTAAAGTGAATTGAGATTCTTGTTATCTGAGTCATTTGGGCGGATTGGCGTCAAACTATTGATGAAAGCAAATGAAGCCGTTTTAAGAAGCAATTGAAGCCGTTTGTATGGTTTATTCGCGCATAAGAATAGCACAAATGAGTTCTTAAAAGTAAATATATGTACATAGATTTGGAACTCTATAGTATACCTGGTGAGATGCCAAAAAGTCTGTCACTTATGTACATACATATGTGCTTAAATGAAGTCCATGTTCAAATTATGCAGGAAAAAAATAATTTCATTTAATTTAAAGCACATTAGGAGCCCGTATTGACTAAAAACAGCCCGAGGGCGTAGAAAGAACCACAGAAATATAGTGTGCTAGTTTGCATGCCTTGTCTCACGTGCACAAACTGTCTTATCAGAGAAACACTGTCCTACGAAATATGCCTGAGGTCAGCGACTTACTAGCTCTACGATCCTACCTTGAAGCATAAGTCTACTGTTCTTTTTCCCAACCTCTTATCAGTGTCTTTGACGTCAGTTAACCTCCAGATAATCCGAGTACACATACATATGTATGTACATATCGTTAGCATTGGGAAAAATGATTCAAGCAATGCTTGTGCTCTTTATCGTATTATTTTCTGGAAAAGAAAACATGTGTCGAGGCTGTATGTAGGAAATATTTCCTAGCAGTTGCCTAACATCTGTTTTCGATCAAGCCATTGACAATTGTTCGAATTCGATTCGATAATTGCAATTTTCTGAAATGCTTTCTCTTTGACGGATAACTTTGAATAAGTAATCATCGGTATTCTAAAGAAAGCAATATACGTCTAATGAGTTACATGTAACAAATGTCATTTAATTATGCAGCAAATGGAAGCATTTTACTAATGATCTGCAACTCAAGTACTCAGGTCATTTATTTTATTTCCCTTGATATACATATTTACAACTTCCTTACTTACTTAAATGGCGCTACAGTTCGGAGTGAATCAAGGCCTCAACCATCAGGCCTTTCCAGCCGGCATGATCTTTGGCCAGCTGCTTCCAGTGCTCTACGCCCAGTTGGTTGAGGTCCATTTCCACCTGTGTGCGCCACCTTAGATGCGGTCGTCCTCTGCTGCGTCGTCCCTCGGGGCTTGAGTCGAAGACTCTTCGGGCCGGAGCGGTGATGTCCATTCGTTCTGCATGGTCCAACCATCTTAGACGTTGGATCCGTAGGGCGATGTCGCTATACAGCCCGTACAGGTCTTGATTGAATCTTCTCTTTCACTCGTTTAAACGAACGGGACCAAAAATTGCACGCAGAATTTTCTCAAAACTCCCCATTTTTGATAACGTCCAAGCCTCAGCGCCACAGAGGAGGACCGAGCTGATTAAGGTTTTGTAGAGGGATACTTAAGTTTTTCGAGAGAGGGCTCTACTACTCAGTTGCCTCTTGAGCCCAAAGAAGCAGCGGTTCGCAAGAATTATTTTGCGTTTTATCTCAGCGCTGGTGTCGTTGCTGCTTGTCACTATCGAGCCAAAGTAGAAGAGGTCCTTGACTACTTCAAGGCCTCCTCTACTTCAATGCTTGCGAAAGTCTCACTGACGTCTCGCTTTTTCCGTCCAATAACGTCAATGTCATCTGCGTAGGCAAGCAATTGTGTAGACTTGAAGTAGATCGTACCTCTTGTATTGGCCGCAGAGTCCCGCACGTTCCTTTCAAACATGATGTTAAAGGAATCACAAGACAGAGCGTCAGCCTGTCTAAAACCTTTTTTAACATCTATGGTTTCGTATAGCTTACCTCCGACCTTAATGGAGCAGCGAGAATACTCCATAGTCATCCTGCTCAGTCTGACGAGTTTGGCAGGAATGTTAAAACATGACATGGCTCTGTATAGCTCGTCTCTATAAACACTGTCACATGTGGCTTTAAAATCTTCAAAAAAAATGGTGCGTGTCTTCTTCCAGATCTGTATGTATGTTGGCGTTTCAGTCCATGAAGAACCTGAGCCGAGCTTCTCTCAATCACCCATGTTGTGTGTGATTTCATTTTCTCATAGGTGAAAGGGACCTACAGTCTAATGCCGGTTCCGAACGGCGAATTTCGAGAAGCTTTTCATGACAATTTTACTACAGGGGGTTTTGTCAGAACCCCGCTAAGGAGAAACACCGTGAAAAATACGTTCGATGACATGGCTGTGTCGGGATTCGATCTCGTGTCATCGGCGTCAGAGGCCAACACACTACCCACTGCGCCACGGTGCTCTCCAAGATCTGCCGTGGTGTAAATATTTGGTCTATCGTGCATTTTTCTGGCCTGAAACCAGACTGATAGGAACCTACCAGATTGTCCACGAACGGTTTCAGGCGTTTACACAGTACGGCAGAGAGGATCTTGTACGCAATGTTCAGGAGACTTATCCCTCTGTAATTGGCGCAGTCATAGGGGTCTCCTTTCTTATGGACCGGGCTGAGACGATGCTGAGATTCCTTTCATCGGGCATACATTCTTTCGACCATATCTTGCAGATGAGTTAGTGCATGTTCCTGACCAGCTCATCGCCATCTACTTTAAATATTTTAGCGGGAAGTCCGTCTGCTCCAGCAGCTTTATAAGACTTAAGTTTCGATATCGCTATCTTAGCATCGTCTAGGTCGGGTGGATGGGATTCTCTTTTGTCTTTGGCCATTGTGAATGGTTCGTTCTGCCTGACGACGGCATTTTGACTATCATCGCCGTTATACAGTCTGCAGAAGTGGTCCTTCCACAATCTCAGCATTGACTGTGACTCCACTACTAGTTGTCCGTGCTCATCCCTGCAGGCTTCTGCTCTGGCTTTATAGCCGTGGCATGTTCGTTTTACTTTCTGGTAAAATTTTCGAACGTCGTTCCTGCCGTGACATCTCTCCATCTCCTCGATCTCGTGCTTCTCGTGCTCGTTCTTTTTTTCTTCTCAGAAGGGCGTGCTCCTCCCTCCTTTTCTGTTCATAGAGCTCGCGGGAAGCTCCATGTAGCCATGTATACATTCTGTTTCTCTACATGGCCATGTCTGCACTAATCATCAAACCAGGAGTTTTTCGAATGTGGTGGCTCGAAACCGAGTACATCTGATGCGACCTCTCTGATGACGTTCTGACAACGTCTCCATTGCTGTTCTATGGTTTGTGCAGATTGCATCGAGACTTGAGAGAGCTTGAGGGGCACTTGATCGGCGAAGGTACTGGCGGTCTCCTGCGATTGCAGCTGGCCGACGTTAAATTTTGGTGTTCTTACTCGACTCCATTGATTCCGAGAAATTCGCATCCGCACCTTGGCTGCAATAAGGTAATGATCCGAGTCGATGTTGGCTCCTCGAAAGGTTCGGACAACTAGGATGCTGGGGGAGTATCTGCCGTCGATCGCAATGTGATCAATTTGATTGGTTGTCGATTGATCGGCGGACCGCCTGGTCCCTTTATGGATGATTTTAAGGTATGGGAATCGTTTAATGGCTAGAGATTATGCCCCGCCATAAAGTCCACTAGCCTTAGTCCGTTTTCTGACGAGGTCTTGTGTAGGCTGTGTTTTCCTATGACTCGTTCAGAGTTGTGTCAAGATTTCGCATTAACAGGACCAGAACATCACCTTTTAGTCTCAGCTTCTAAAGAGTTGAGAAACTCTATAGGGTAAGACGTAATTTGTTCAGTGTCCATACCTTTATCTATTGACAACATGTGACATCGTTTGTTCTTTTATCTGCCCCACTACCTTCCACACAGCCATTGTCTGTTGGCCAACATTTAATCTATCTCAGTACCAAATTTCATCAAAATCAGTTTATCGGTCTATTTGTGAATGCAGACAGGCAGACAGAGTTACTTTCGCCTTTATAATATTAGTCCAAAAATATGTTCGCGTTGGATACTGTATACCGTGTCAGTTGGTGTAAAAAACTGCCTGGCTGGCTCTTTCAAGACGAACCTGCAGCAGCGGAGATGTGCTCAATTCACCCTTTTTATTTGTATATTCAGAGCGACATGGCGCAGTGGGTAATGTGTTGGCCGATGACACGGGATCTAATCCCGTCAACAGCCATGTCATCGAACGTGTTTTCACGGTGCTTCTCCTCAGCGGGATTCCGACAAAACCCCCTGTAATGTAATTGTCATGAAAAGCTTGTGGCAATTCGCCATTCGAAACCGGCAAATACCTGCAGGTCCCTTTCACCTATGGAAAAATGAAATCATAGACAACGTGAGTGATTGAGGGAAGCTCGACTTTGGTTCTTCATGGAATGTAACGTCAACATACGTACATCTCAAAACTTAAGTAGCAGCATATAATCTTTTTCAGAATACTCGCAGTTCCGCCCTACGCAAATCTTCCTATCACCCTAAGATGTGTGTTATCACACTAACTGGACATCTTCTTTGTAAAAAATTGTTAACTACATGGTCTTCGCCAATGGTGTTTATCATTTAGCTTAAAATTAACCATTTACTAGTTGCACCGAGTGTCGAGGACCACTGGCAATAAACACCAAAGTCCCTTATAACGCTTTAAGGATCCAGCAAACCCGGCTTGGAAAACGCCGCCAAATAACTAAACAAAACTAAGTGGAAGAAACTCATGAGGACTCTAGAATTAAAAATATCTAGGCAATATTGTACCGAATGGTACAAAATGCCATCCAATTGAAGCCAAAACAATAAGTTTCTGCGGATGCAATGGAGACTCTTGATAGTGCTGCGGATTGCTTTCTTCCCAATTGCAGCAATGTTGCTTGCCTCCGAAGCTGATCATCCAAAAATTTGCCTCGTCAGTAAAGAGGATTGATTTAAATCCTTTTTCATCTGCTACAGAGCCTAATCTTGGAGCTTCAGTTCAAGTTTACATTAGATGTGATACGAATGTATGTATGTCCAAGTATTTTTCGCAAAATACGCTAAGCTGCGCATTTGCACCAATAGCAATAATATTCTCGCTTGGCCGCGTGTTTCGACATCGTACGCGCTCGAACGATTGGACAATCATTTTGGCCGCAATTGTTTCGTACTTCACGACAAGTCTAGCGAGCATAACACGAATTTTTAGAATACACTTTATAGTAAAATTTTGAATGTGGCAGAAAACAAACCACAAAGAATAACAGATTTGCAACTTTTAGCGTTAGAGAAATAAGCTATTAAAGTTTGCACGTTAAAAACCCTTTACTAAACCGTTGAGTCTTCCTGAACGTTTTGAGAGAAAGATCCCTCGAAGGACGTATGACCCTGCCTGCTCTATGTACATATACATGAATGGAAAAACAGATACAAAAGTTGTACAAAGATATCAAAATTCTCAAGCTACTGTTTGTACAACGACAGGGTTGGTTGGGACACGTGAAATCTTAGATCAACTTTGTCTGCATATCTGGCACTGACTGGCAGGTGTCACAAACTACTGGGTGACTTTTTTGGTTTGGTTTTTCAGTGTTTAATTTTTAACTACTCATGCGTGATTTGTGACACATGTCAAAGTCAACCATGCACAGTTGTCAGCGCCATTTCACCATCGAGGTGCTTACGCATTATTGAATTTTACTATCAAAAGATGTGTATGCATCTTACGGCTGTCATCATCGACCTACTGAGCAAAGCAATTCAAGCCAGGGCGGCAAAAATTTGCACAAATTTTATGCTATTGCGTATGCGTAGAGTGCGTGTAGAGGAAAATATTGCTGCTGCATCTGCCAGTGTCAATAAAGACTGTGATTTCTCTATTCGTTGTCGGGAAATCGGGATTGTGCTACTCGACTAGGTGAAAGATATTTCGCCATATTTTGTTATATAACCTTACAAAATAGAGCTATTGCAAGAACTAAAGCCTAACTTAGGTGTCGCTACAGTCCGGTGTGAACCTGGGCCTCAACCAACAAACTTCTCCAGCTGGCACAGTCTTTTGCCAGCTTTTCCAGCGAAGCACTTCCAGTTGGTTAAGGTCCCCTTCCCTTCCACCTGTGTGTGCCACCTTAGATTCGGTCGTCCTCTGCTGCGTCGTTCCTCGGAGTTGGACTCGAAGACTCTTCGGACCGGAGCTGTGTTATTCATTCGCTCTACATGGCCTAGCCTTCTTAGACGTTGGATCCGTAGACGTCGCACTCGGCCGATGTCGCTGTACAGCCCGTATAGTTCGTCGTTGTATCTTCTCCTCCACTCCCGGTTTATACAAACGGGGCCATAGATTGAACGCAGAATTGTCCTCTCAAAACGACCACGGGCCTCTTCATCCACTTTCGTTCAGGCCTCTGCGCCCTAGAGGAGGACCGGGATGAATAAGGTTTTGTACAGCGCAACTTTGGCCTTTCGAGAGAGGGCTCTACTTCTCAATTGCCTCTTGAGCCCAAAGAAGCAATGGTTGGGCAAGAGCAATTCTGCGTTTGATCTCAGCGCTGGTCTAGTGAGCCAAGGTGGACGAAGTCCTTGACCACTTCGATTCTGTAGCTGCCAATTGTGACGTTCTGGCCGAGACGTCTATGTTCCGCGTCTTTTTTGTTTGAGAGCATATATGTATTTCGTTTTACCCTCGTTAACCGAAATGGGCATTTTAGCCGCTTCTGCTTCAATGCAGTGAAACGCATCATTGACGTCCCTCTGTGTTCGTCAAATTACGTCAATGTCATCCGCGTACGCAAGCAGTTGTGCAGACTTGAAACAAATACATAGTACCTCTTGTATTGGCCAGTGAGTCTCGTATGATCTTCTCAAGCACGATATTGAATAAATTACATGACAGTGCGTCACCTTGTCTAAATCCATTTTTAACATCAAAGGTCTCAGTTAATTCGCTACCTTAATGGAGCAGCGAGAGTTCTTCATTGGCATTTTGCACAATCTGACGAGTTTGGCAGGGATGTCAAATCTAGACATGGCGAAGATTTGCCGCAGTGTGAATAATTGCTCTATTTTGGATTTGCATGGCCTGAAACCACACTGATACGAACCTATCAGATTATCTACAAAGGGTTTCAGGCGTTCATACAGTACGGCAGAGTTGGCGCAGTTATGAGGGCGTCGTGGCGCAGTGGTTAGTGTGTTGGACTCTTTCGCACGATGAGCGAGTTCGTGTCCCGATAACACCAACGCCATCGAATGTTTATTTCGCAGCGTCCCCCCTCGGCGGGGTACTGACAAAACCCCCCGTAGTATACTTGCCAAGAAAAAGCTTTTCGACTCAAGCGGTTCGGAATCGGCATTAAACAGTAGGTCCCTTTTACCAAAAAATAAAGTAAGTCACACACAACATGGGTGATTGAGAAAAGCTCGGCTCTGGCCCTTCATGGGCTGTAACGCCACCAAAGCGAGCAAGTTGGCGCAGTTATAGGGGTCTCCTTTTTTGTGAACTGGGCAAATGATGCTGAGATTCCATTCGTCGGGCATGCTTTCCTCCGACCATATTTTACAGATGAGCTGGTGCATGCGCCCTACCAGATCATCTCCAGTCGCTTTAAAAAGCTCCGCAGACAGTCGGTCTGCGCCCGTGGCTTTATTGTTCTTGAGCTTTGAAATTATGTACTAGCTTAATTTCAGTGCCGTCAAACGGTCTTCAGAAATGTTCCTTCAATATTTTCAGCATTGATTGTGACTCTACTACAAGTTATCCGTCTTCATCCCAACAGGTTTCCGCTCTGGCTTAATAGCCGTAGCATGTTCGTTTTACTTTTTCGTAAAACTTGCGAGCATTATTCCTGTGATAGCATCTCTCCATCTCCTCGATCTCATGCTTTTCATGCTCTCTTTTTTAGGGTTCCGTACCCAAAGGTAAAACGGAACCCTATTACTAAGACTTCGCTGTCCGTCCGTCCGTCCGTCTGTCACCAGGCTGTATCTCATGAACCGTGATAGTTAGACAGTTGAAATTTTCACAGATGAAAAAACAGAACAAAGTGAATATTTAGGGGGGGCTCCCATACAACAGACATGATTTTCATCCAAAAAATCCCCTTGGTCACATACTGAACTAAGGTAAGTCGACAATATGTTTGTGTCTTTGATGAATTAATCCTAGTTGCAAACCTTTTCCCCATATTTATTGTTTTTCACCTTTTCACATCGTCGCTGTCAAGTAAGATAATTGATTTGAATTCAATGGACACTTTGATGATCAACTACATATATCTCATCATGAAGATTTTTGATTATCAAAGTAATATGCCGATAACATGCCTGCAACCAAGATCTGTTATCATACGAAAAATATGATTTAATGTGATGACCTATGAGGTAACATACATACATAGTCTCTTTCATATTTATATATACAGATGGTACGGAACCCTTTGTGCGCGAGTCCGACTCGCACTTGGCCGGTTTTTTTTTTCTTCCTTAAAAGCGTTTGTTCGTCCCTCCTTTTCTGCTCGTAAAGTTTACTAGCGGCTCTCATCCGTCTATGTAGCTTGGCCTTCTGACGTTTTGCTTTGCTACATGGGCTTGCCTGCATTGTTCATCAAACCAGGGGTTTCTAGCTGACGGTGGCTTGAAACCCAACACACCAGGGGCAGTGTCTCTGATGGCACGCTGGCAATGCTCCCGCTGTTGTTCAGGTGTCATTGGAGTTTGCGATAGGTTAAGGGAAACTCGACCGGTAAAGGTCCTAGCGGTCTCCTGCGATTGTAGTTTGGGAGGAGGGAGCGTGCAAAAAGAGCAGAGAAGTTGATGGCAACCGCCAGTTTCAATCTTTGTCCCTGCTCAATCAAAGTTGACACAGCCTCCACGTGGCGCCTCCTGGATAGCTGCCCTGGCACCCGCCAGGTAGTCAAGGAATGTGTGCAGCAACCCGACAACTTGTTCCTGGTGAAAGAGGAACCTGGCCCTTCAGGTTGGGGGTTGTGCTTAGGGGTAAAATCCCTATCACGCAAAAAATCAATTGTTCCGAAACAACCAAAGCTGACGACCCCTACAAACGACTAAAGCACTTGGGAGTCTGCACCTGGAAGGTGAGGTAGGTTTTCCTCTTATCACCGCATTACGAGCTGTCGCAAAGTCCTATGAGGAGGTCATAGAAGTCCTCCTTGATATGGTCTTCAGCCTCGTCGGTAGGGGCGTGTGCACATATAAGGCTGTTGTTATAAAATCTGCCTCTGATGCGGATCACAGCCAGGCGATCACTTATATGTAGGTTTAAAGTCGATGACCTTCGACCTTAACCGCTTTCCCACGACAAATCCGCATCCCAGTAAGTGCAATATTTCGTGACAGCTGTAATAAATGTCGCAATTTTTCTTCCTCATCATACCGTTTCCTATCCAGCGTATTTCCTGGACCGCAGTAGTTTATGAGCAGCTCCGGGAGTGTACAGTGTTCTGACATTCCAGGAGCATACTCGCAAACCGTGTTCCTTTTTCGTGCATTGTCGTCGTCGAGTATCCGTCCGTGTATCCGAGGCATCTTGCTCATTCATAACTTTATGTTTGGTTTACGTGATTGTTAGCCCGCCGCACAACCGCCATTCTGGTCGGGATCTTGTCGCTGCATACGTTTGTTCACCTCCCAACGGTTGTTGAAGAGGCTATCCAGAGGGCGCCGCGAGGAGGCCGTATGTCAACTTGGCCCAGGCATTTAAACAGAGATCGTTGCTGGCATCTCGCCAGGTTGAGAGCGATCAACAACTTTACCCTGTATGTCCAAGCCCATGCCCCTCCCGACAAATAAGCTACATCTTTTTATATAAAGATTGTTGTCGTATTTCTCCGGTCACCTATTCAAATAAGTTACAAAACTGAAGGAAATAACATGTACCATATAGGAAAAGGGTCAAAATTAACATTTTGCATAATCAGCACCACACCACCAGTCTCGCCAATGAGCTGAATGTGCAGTTGTTAGTAAGTAACTCAACTTGTTTCTTTTGTGTTTCCTTTTTTTTCCCTTTGCCTTTGCCATTGTGTACGTTATCATGAATCAGCACATAGAATAGGTAGGTCAGCTTAGAATAGGTTGTGGTAGCTATCACACGGAAAAGAAGCTTTAACTTTCCCTTTCATACCCATTATGTTTTCAAAAATCATTATAGCGTATTTGTTGTAGGTGTGTATCTTGTGTTAATTACCGTGAATTCGAAAACTTTTCTAACAAAGGATATGTAGTAAGTATACGGAATCGCCTTCTACTAGGCTTTCTTGCAATGGCAGATGGACCTGTTTAATGAATGTGTCCTTGTTGAGGTGAACTAGAAGTTACGACAACTGCTTGGCAGTGTACGGCCTCTTAACGTCAAGGTGAAGAGCGTCGTTAGGAAAGGGCTTGCAAAATAAAACAAAAAGATGCTGTTTTTTCGGAATTTAAATGAACATCCCCGGTTTCATAAGACCTCGACTTAGTCTGTCACTCAAACGACAGAGAGCGATTGCTAAAACGTATCTTGTGCATGTGCAAATGAGTTTGTCTTATGCTTCATAGTATCCTATGCGTGTATTTAATTAAATTCTTTGCTTCCTCGAAGCTGTTTTCCTAGGAATGAAATTCGTGAAAAAGAAGTCATTGTCCCCAGAAATCATCGTTCTCATCGTCCCCAGGTATGATACATACCTATCTTTGTCGAACGTGCTTATCAACTCACTGCTCGTAAGGCATATTTTTCTCGTTTCTCGTTTGTTGGGCTTAATTATTTAACTACTTTTTTCTAAACTCCCACCCACTCTCCTGCTGATGAATTAATCAGGAAGTTTTAGTTGATGGGACACTATGTGACTATACATACAAATGCGTATACCTAATGTGTGCGTGGTTATGTTGTGCTACTGTCAGAAGGGCTGCCAAGTACCGAGAAGTTACTTTGCTTATAGTGTTTCAGCAAATTGATGGCCTGTTGGATGAATGTTGTTGACGACACAGTTTGATGCGTGAGTGCCTAGGTAGGTAGGTAGGTAGCACCGTAGCCTTCCCAGAAATGAGAATAACATACATTGTATTGTATTTTTTTTGCATTGTATACATACATACATAGGCCAGGGAGGCCCGTTGTGCAGCTACGAGGGAGTTTAGCCCCCTATGCGTGGAACCATTTTGTGCTTCTTAAGAAGTTAAGAACTTCGGTCAGATCGTTAAGGAAGTAAGATCCCAGGTATTGTTTCCTGATTGTGCAGAATGCCGGTCAGGCGCAGAGAAGGTGATGAATGGATCCGACCTCCTCCTCGTCTAGACAGATTCTGCAAAAATCATTCGGAATTATACCTAGTTTTTGCGCGTGACTGCCAATAAGGCAGTGTCCAGTGATGACACCGATGACTTTGTAGCTGTCAGTTCTTTTTAGGGAGATAATACTCCTAGTCCATTGACTGTCGAGCCAGGGCCAGATTTGCCTGGTGACGAGGCAGGTATGTCCCTGAGTCCATCTCCGGTTCGTCGCGGCCGAGACTGTAAGATTAAGTTTAATGGTTGCAAAGGGTATTCCCTCACAAGCCACGATTGATTGTAGCGTCGTTCCTTGTTTGGCGAGTGTGTCGGCTCTTTCATTTCCTGGAATGTGGCTGTGTCCCGGTGCCCAGATAAGTTGTATGTATGTTGAACTGTTCGGCCATCTCGTTAAGAAATAGGCGACAGTCGAGACTAGTTTTTGATGTGTACACAAAGGACTCCCCCGACTTTAAGGCTGCTTGACTATGCGTGAGAATGCGGATATCCGTGGTGGATATCAGGTTCCACTTCAGCCAAGACAAGGCCTCTTATATTGACAACAGTTCCGCCTGGAAAACGCTGCAGTGATTTGGTAATTTTAGAGCTTTGTTCACTTAAGTTGTTTGCAGAATACTCCACTATCCACCCCGTCTTTGGTTTTAGGCCCGTCGGTGTAAAAATCTACGCAGTTTCTGCTGGGTTGAGTCTGGCGAGTCCAGTTTTGTCTGTGCCTAACATCTTGATCATTTTTAATCCATTACTGCTTCCCATCACACGTCTTGCACACTCGGCCAACGAATAAGTGTTAAAGATAAAACTAAATTCAAAAAATTATAATAACGAGAGAGACGGCGCCACCGTGACGCAGTGGCTAGTATTTGAACTTTGATGCAAGATGGGCGAGGTCGGATCCCGATAACACCAACGCCATGAATGTTCGCGGCGTTCCTCCTCGGCAGGGTACTGGCAAAGCCCCCTATAGCATAACTGCAATAAAAGAGCTTCTCGACTCACGTGGTGCGGAATCGGCATTAAAAGCTGTAGGTCATTTTATCTAACTATGTGAAAATTAAATGACTCACAACATGGGTGATTGAGAGAAGCTTGGCGATGGTCCTTCATGAAAGAAGAACATCATAACGAGGGAGTGGTTTTCTTTTGTTTACTTACATAACTATTTCTTCTCCCGAATTCACTGGAATCTAATTACTATTTATTGAGTGGACTTTTTTTTTAGGTTACTTACTTCCCGTGCTTTAAGATGGAATGTCATCTCAATATTTTAACAACTGCTGATCGAATCAATAACACCAACTACATATATGTACTAGTAATTTCGAGCAGAAAAAACGAGAAAAAAATTAACAGCTGTCATCAGCGATGCGTCAATTGTCATAACGCATACGCACGAAAATGTTGCGTTGCCGTACACTGTTGACTTTTGACTGTACGTAGAAGTTAAAGGTACTTGAGATCACTTAATAGAAATATCCATTTATCCACAATAAAATGTTTACACAGTTAAGTACTGATTCAACTTTTCAGAATTTTGTCGGCCATAGACGCAAGCAGAGCCCCCCGTTTTGTTTCAACATTTATAAAGTTTTACGCAACCATCTTGTCTGACAACTGGCTTAGTGCAAAGGATGGCCTTTTCTAATGTCTGATTACTGAGAATTTTTTAAAGGGGTGCTTGAACGTAAATATTTTACTTCAAGGCATCGAAGTACAGCATAAAGATCATCGGTGTTAATGACTAATCACGCAGGTCGTTTTTGAAATACATAAGTATGTACATTCAGCCACGAACCCATGAGGTGTCGTGCTTAACATTTGTTTACAAACTCGCATATGGTCTCGGAAAACCTGTTGGCGAATACCTACAGTGCTCCACAAAAGTCTGCGTACGGTGAAGTAATGTGGAAAAAATATGCTTTTACTGCCAAACCATAGGTGATAATTTCCTTTTTTGGGTATATTCTAATAAAACAATGCATAAGGTATTCATTTTTGGAAAACGTAATCTTATATTATTATTCACTAAAAAAAAAATAACAAAAACAATAAACTGAGTGGCAAAATTCAGTCCACAAAAGTTTGCGTACGGCTGGTAACACTCCTTTAAGCAATACTAAGGTAACTGTAATTAGTAACTGTAGATCATGTTAGCTAACTCGCGATTAACACGTGACAAAATCAAGTGGCGTTTTATTTGAATTGGGTGAGAAAATGATTAAAATGGCAAAAAAAGAATTAAGCTTGAGTGAGAGGCAGACCAATATTAATTTGTACGTGAAAGAAAAAATGCCTTACGGGGAAATTGCAAAACAAACCTTAAGAAGCAAGTCAACAATCCAAAGAACAATTGACCGCTTCAGGTACGATGGACAGATACAAACAAAAGCAAGATCTGGCCAACCATCCAAGCTCTCTGAGAGAGATAAGCGAGCAATCAAGCGGATAGTAAACCAAGAACCTTTTACAACTGCAAGAAAAATAAACACTCAACTTCAGGAATTCCACAATACCAAAGTGCATGCGGAAACGGTAAAGAGAAGCATAGTGGAAATGGGATTTAGATCACGTGTACCCAGAAAAAAGCCACTGATCAACAAAATTAACAGGCAAAAAAGGCTCGCGTTTGCAAGGGAATATGTAACCAAGCCTCCAGACTTTTGGCGTACGGTTATATTTTCCGATGAACCCAAATTTAACGTTTTCGGGTCTGATGGCCGCTTAAGAGTGTGGCGGAAACCAAATTAAGTCCATAATCCAACGAAAACGGTAAAAACCGTGAAACACGGTGGTGGAAGTGTTATGGTATGGGGCTGTATGTCGTCATCGGGGGTCGGCAAGTTAGAAGTTATTGAGGGCATAATGAATCTGTACATTTATATTGATATCCCCAAAAAGAATTTAAGAGCAAGTGCTGAAATGTTGGGAATATCCAACGAATACTACCTTCAGGAAGATAACGACCCCAAACACAATGCATACAATACGCGTATGTGGTTATTATTTAACACTCCCCACATGCTACAAGCCCCACCACAGAGTCCAGACATCAACCCCATAGAGCACGTATGGGATGCTTTAGAAAGGATGATCCGCACCCACGATATCGATAATAAAGAGCAGCTAAAACAAGCTTTGTTATTTGAATGGAATAACATAAGCAATTCTTCAACAGAAAAGTTGATAGCATCAATGCAAACCCGTCTAAAGGAAATAATAAGGATGAAAGGATATACCTAATACTAAATACTAAATATTAACTACTAGATACTAAATATTAACATTGAAAGTAATAAGATTTAATGACATTTTTTTCACTTTTTTTTTTGATTTTTTCCCATTTCTTTTACAGCCGTACGCAAACTTTTGTGGACTCAATTTTGCCACTCAGTTTATTGTTTTTGTTATTTTTTTTTCAGTGAATAATAATATAAGATTACGTTTTCCAAAAATGAATACCTTATGCATTGTTTTATTAGAATATACCCAAAAAAGGAAATTATCACCTATGGTTTGGCAGTAAAAACATCTTTTTTCCACATTACTTCACCGTACGCAGACTTTTGTGGAGCACTGTATGTATCGGAAATTGTACTTTGTTTGGCTCTATGATAAATTAAGCGTGTGACGTCAATTGGTAATCGCGAAGTTGAAGTGATTAGATATTTTTCTATTGTTATTTGTGGAATGAACTAAACACAAAAAAAAAAAAAAAATGGAATAAAACAACATAGAACGTTATGCCGAATTTCGTTTTCTGATCACCGAAGCAATAAAATCTGAAAGTCCTCGCGATAGATAGTCAATAGTATCTGATAGTAAGGCAGCATGTACTTGTCACATGACACATGAACGGACATTTACGAAATCAGTACGTTTGATGTCAAAATCAGTGCAAAGGTTTCTGTTTGCTTAAATTGAAATAACTTCTTGATTGGAGCATTTTCATATTATGGAAGTAACCTACGCGGTGCATTCTGCTAACGTAGATCACTTCAAGCTTCCGAAAGAAACTGACTACATTAGTCTGCTTATTAGAGAGCTGTTAGCAGATTTAGTAATACTCTATACTGATCTGTACAAAAAAAAGGAGACATGTGTTGATGGTGACGTTTTCTCAAATGAGTTTAGTCTCAGAATATCTATTCTTCTTCTTCTTAGTGGGCGCTACAGTTCGGGGTGAACCTGGGCCTCAACCAACATGCCCCTCCATCTAGCGCGATCTTTCGCTAGCCTTTTCCATTGCCGCACACCCAGTTGGCTGAGGTCCCCTTCCACCTGTGTGCGCCATCTTAAGGGCGGCCGTCCTCTGCTTCTTCGTCCCTCGGGGTTGGATTCAAATACTCTCCGGGCTGGAGCTGTGGTGTCAATTCGCTCTGCATGGCCCAGCCATCTTAGGCGTTGATTCCGTAGACGCCTGACTAGATTCATGTCGCTGTACAGCCCGTAAAGTTCGTGGTTGAATCTTTTCCTCCATTCCCCGTCTGCACTTATAGGCCCGCGCATAATCTTTTTCTCGACCCGACCAAGGGCCTCCTCATCTCTCCTCATCCGATAGTGTCCATACTTCTGCGCCGTAGAACAGAACCGGGATGATAAGGGTCTTATATAGAGTCAACTTTGTCGTTCGGGAGAGGGCTCTATTAATCAATCGCCTCCTGAGCCCCAAGCAAACAGCGATTGGCAAGAGTGATTCTGCGTTTGATTTTGGAACTGATGTCGTTGTTCCCGGTCACTGCGGAGCTAAGGTAGATGAAGTCCTGAACTACCTAGAACTTATATCTGCCAATACAAACGTTCTGGCCAAGACGTCGGTGGTGAGCGCCCTTTTTTGATGACAGCATATATTTAGTTTTGCCCTCGTTTACCGCCAGACCAATTTTCGCCGCCTCCATCTCAATACTCGCAAACGCCTCATTGACATCTCGCTGTGATCTACCTGTTGCGAGGATTTGAAATAGATTGTGCCTCTTGTATTGGCCAGTGATTTTTGCACCATCATTTCCAATATGATGTTGAAGAAATCACACGACAGCGCATCGCTCTTCCTTAATCCTTTTTTGACATCAAAACTATCGGTAATATGTTCACCGATTCGGATGGAGCAGCGAGCATTCTCCAAAGTCATCCTGCATAGTCTGATGAGTTTAGCAGGTATGTCAAAGGTAGACATAGCGTTGTATAGCTCGTCTCTAATTACGCTGTCGTATGCGGCTTTGAAGTCGACAAATAGGTGGTGAGTGTCGACTTGAAATTAATTGTTTTTTTTCCACGATCTGCCGTAGTGTGAAGGTTTGGTCGATGGTGGACTTCCCTGGCCTGAATCCGCACTTATAAGGACCTATCAGCTTATTTACAAAAGGCTTCAGGTGTTCACACAAAACGGCAGAGAAGATTTTGTAGTTGATGTTAAGGAGACTTATTCCTCTATAGTTGGCGCCATCAGAGGGGTCTCCTTTCTTGTGGATCGGGCATACGATGCTGAGACTCCATTCCTCGGGCATGCTTTCCTCTGACCATATCTTACAGATGAGATGGTGCATGCTCCTAACCAGGTCATCCCCAGCTGCCTAGAAGAGCTCAAAGATAGTCCGTCTGCGCCAGCAGCTTTATTCGACTTGAGCTTCGATATGGAAATCTTAACTTCGTCGAGGTCAGGGGGAAGAATTCTCTGCGGTCTCCGTCGATTAGAAATGGATCATTCTGCCTGACAGCGGTATATTGACTAACATCGCCGTTATACAGTCTGCAGAAGTGGTTTTAGATCGTGCTAGTTGGAGGGGCATGTTGGTTGAGGCCCAGGTTCACCCCGAACTGTAGCGCCCATTAAGAAGAAGAAGACAGATCTAAAGATACTGAAAGAGGATATTTACGATGAATACGCTGATTGGATTCGCACACTGGATTCCTATGATCATAAGCAAAGGCAATGCAAAAGAAACCTCTGGAAATATCGTAGACTTCATTTTCCATTCAAAACAAAGAGTCATACAGGTTTTGACTGTATGATATACTGCACATTTTCCAATGAATATTTCAAACTGCGCATTAAACGCACTAGTGCCACTAAAACCAAGAACAAAATGATTTCCTATGACCAAACAACCAAGACTAACAGCTCCTCCCTAAGACTTGCCAATTCATTTCGTATTTATTTTCCCAACAAGTCTTAGTGCCATCCTCTTCGTTGCGATTTAATGCCCACAGACGGTTAATAAACACAAGTCCTAAATGAAATTACTACCAAGTTGTCCATCTCCTCTCTTCGTTAGCCTCTCATCCGATGACGCTACATCGACGTAACATTATTACCCATTTATCCATACCCGTCTAGCAACGAAAAACCAATTAACAAAAGCAATTTGCCTTCGCAGCTCTAACAGATACCGAAATTCCACTTTATTACGTAGTTAGAAAAAAATAAAATGTTAAGCATTTCACAGTTGTTAAGCGACTATTTGACTGTAATGATACGATACGACAGCTTCAACATTACAAGCATCGTCTCGGTTATCATCAACCATTCAACACGTTTCTAGTTTCCATCAATTCGACAAATGGGTTATGCTCACCTGCCCACCTTTTGCAAAGGACAACAGCAACCGGACAACAGGCATACGAAAAAAAAAAAATGGAAAAAAAGCAACAGGAAACCTCGCGGTCATATCCGATAGAAATTTAAACGGCCAACTCCAACCGTCAAGCGCAGCTCCAGGCCGAGCACGAGTATGATGTAAAACGCAAAATGGCTGCCTGGATTAGGAAAACCGATAGTGACGAAAGCACACGTACATAAGGAGAGAAGGTAAACATAATTAAATTCCCTCGCGGGTGGAAAAGAACTTCACGTTCTCCGGAGTGTAAAATGAAAAGTTGACAAAATGTCTGCTTTTGGCGCGCTAGAAAAATGCAAAATGGGAAAATGTGAAAACGTTAAGGCAGGAATTGTAATCCATTATGGACGAATTATGGTTTACCCTACTTTCCAGATTGTTTCTTTTTTTTTTTTTTTTTTCCTTCTTCCCTTTTGCTAGAGAGTAGGTACTTCTGGAATGGATAACTCACTTTATCCTCGATGGAAATGTTCTAGTCGTACTAGAGGAAATGACACCTGAGGCTATAGATCATGGGAAAAGTTTGAAATTTGTTCATGGCCACTATGTTACATTATTAGGTATGTAGACAATTGCGTTACGCAACTTGTAATCGATAGCGATGATTAATGGCAATCAGTGGTAAGATGTTAATTCAGCTTAATGCTTAATTATTCGCAAATTAGAATCCTAATTAATTTTCGAGGACATAAATAGATTCGCATCGTTTTTATTCAATTAAACGTTTATGTAAATTATTCGATAAGTGTTTCCATGAAGAATGTGCTTCAAATGAAGGCTTTGAGCAAAAGCAAGGTCATGATGCAAACATTCCATAATTCTTGTAAGTGTTGTCAAATGTCATTGTGCTTTGATATTGTAGGCAGGTAGGGAATTAATTGACCACAAGCATCATCATCATCTTTATTTTCAGTGGCCCGCATGTTCCACTAGAAGAGTCGCGGGGGTAATGCGCGCACGCGAGATCTCCAGGCCACTCAATCCTCCGCCATCGACTCTAACTCATCAGGCGCTATGCCCAAGCGCACCCAGGCGAGTTTTTGGACTTGGTCCAACCACCTCGTCCTGGGTCTGCCGAGCGGTCGCCTGCCTGATGGTATTGCATTCAAGGCACGCTTCGGAAGTCATGATGATGGCGACATTCGTCTCACGTGACCAAGCCATTGAAGCATAGCCCTTTCCGTTCGGAGCAGCAGTGTGTTTCTCACCCTATCCCGGCGCGTAACTCCCACAACAACATTTCGGCAGCTTGGATTCGCGATCTTATTCTTTCGGTCAATGCCCAAATTTCATGACCATAGGTGAGAATTGGAACAAATACTGAGTTAAAAACCACTAACTTGGCTTTGACACCAAGCTCGGTCTTCCTGATTACAGATCTTCCCAGCTGTTTCAAAATTGACCCAGCTTAGCCAATCCTGCAGGAAAGCTCAGTGTTACTCCTCACATCACTCCTGAAGAAGACCCCGAGATACTCAAACTTCTCCACCTGTTTCAATGGGACTCCACTAACATGTAGAGTGCATTGGACAGGTGTTCTGGAATTAACCATAACCGCGGATTTGTCCACGATAACCCTCATTCCAGCATCAGCACATACGGGCAGAAACCTATCTAGCGCGCGACGGGGAGGACGTGAGGACAGCTAAGTCATCTGTAAAAAGAAGATGGCTTCCCCTCAACTCTCCCAATGTGAAACACTCTTCGCCACGACTGCGCTGCAACATCCAGTCCATATATATATAATGAAAAGGAGAGGCGACAAGACGCACCCTTGGCAAAGTCCAACGACCACGGTGAAAGGTGTTGATTTACTACCGTTAACCCAAACGCAGCTGCTACAGTTTGTGTATAGAGGCTGAATGGCCCTTAACAGAGGACCATTAATCCCATACTCCTGCAGAACACTCCAGAGTTTACTTCGAGGAACTCGGTCATACGCCTTTTCCAAATCTTCAAAGCAGCTGTAGATCGGTTTAGCGTACTCCCGAGCCTTCTCAAGTACCATTCTTAGAGTGAAAAGCTGGTCGGTTGTACTTCTGCCATGACGAAAACTGCACTGTTCATCCCCTATCCTGGATTCGACCATAGCTCTAGAACGCGCCTCCAACACCTTAGCGTATACTTTACCGGGGACACTTAAAAGAGATATGCCCCTATAGTTGGAGCACTCTTTTTTATCCCCCTTTTTTTGACAAAGACGGACAATCACCCAAGTCTGCCAATCGCTAGGTTTCTCACCGCATTCCCAGGCCACCTTAATGACACGAGAGAGCCATAATACTCCCTCTTTACCCATTGCCTTAAGCATTTCTGGCCGAAATTCATCCACACCGGCGGATTTACCAATTTTTAGCGATTCAATGGCTAAAGTGAATTCCTCAACCGTTGGACTATTCTCCTCCCCACTCAAGACTATGGGTCTGTCCCCCTCAGCACCCTGTTCGGGATTGAGCAGCTCCGAAAAGTGCTCACTCCATCTGCGTAAGATGTCCATCTCATTGGAAAGCAACACACCATCTTTGGACTTAACTCCTTCGATAATGTTAATTTTCTTTCCTCTGGGTCAGCGAATGGTTTGCCGGAACACCTTTTTGCAGATCTATGGTTGCTTTCCCACTTCTCGCCGAACTCCTTCCAGGACTGCTCTTTAGCTGCTCGCACAGCCAATTTGTAAGTTTTTGCGCATCACAGTGTACCGGTCACGGGAAGCAGAGTCTCCCAAGAGAATCCAGTCTCTGTAGACTTTTTTCTTCTCTCTGATGGCTTCTTGAACACCGGGGGTTTTAAACCACGCAGTTCTAGATTCGGTGCATACACCTGCACCAGAGCCAAAGTTGATCTTTCAAACTTGAGTTTTAAGATCGCGACTCTCCCTCCTAATGGTATCCACTTCAATACCCTGTCTAGCAACCTGGGACTTATGAGTATCTCCACTCCCGCCTGTGCAGACGTTTTAGGTGCAACTCCCGACAGGAAGAGTTTCCACCCGTCCGAAAGGTCCACAGTTTTATATCCTCTTTACTTTGTCGAAGAGATTTTTGTTTTTTTTATATATGGGGCTAGTGCTACCATTACCAATACGGCACTGCGACCTCTGCAGATCTACTGTGCCTGCTAGCCGATTAGCCGAGGAGCCTCTCCAGTTCTATAATGAAGTTGAGAATGCTTCTCGTAGGAGCCAAGGTGATCCCCTCAGGAGTCATAACTTCACTGAGAAGGATACGCTTTCTAAGATGGCAGAGAGCAGCACACTCACATAGTATGTGTTCCGTCGTCTCTTCGTACTCGAGACAGAACCGACACTCAGTTTCGGACGAGAGGCTAATTTTGTTTAGATGATATCTCAGACCGCAGTGTGCTGTTAGGTAGCTGACTAGTCTTCTGATATCCACCCTATTGAGTTTGAGTTACTAGAGTATTTGTTCAGGGGTCGTATGAGTCGTTTAGATTGACGGAGTCCCCGAACGCTGTTCCAAAAGGACAGGTGTTGCAATTTTTCCCACTTGCCTAAAAAGAAAATTATCTTAAACCCGGGAATGCCGCAGAATGGTTCCGGACCTATATATATATTTATCGCTGGAACCTTTCCTGGCAAGTTGGTCGACAATTTCATTGTTTCTTTTGGCGAGGTCTTGTAGGGCGTCATGGCATTCCTTGACGGTTTTTGAGTTCGTACTGTACGAACCCAGCGAGAGTATGTTGATGGTTACTCCTCTAATGCCAGTCTCGAGATTTAGATTGACGCATGTTAGGATGGCATGCAGCTCTGCTTTGAAGATGCTGGGACTTATTCCCAGGGCCTTCAAGATCTTGCGTTTCGGTCCAAAGATGCCGGCGCCAACGCCGGAACCCATATTGGAGCCATCCGTGTACCACCTAAGGCCTTTGACATTTAACAGGGGATCATTTTTTTCCCATGCTGTGTGATTTGGGATCAGTATCTCAAATCTCTTGTCAAATGTGAAGGTGTGCGGCAATGCGTCCGAGACCGTAGTAATCATATCCAGCTCGGGAAGGTGTTGTAATATGGACATGTGGCCTGCGGGTCTACATGGCATATTTGTTCCCGAGCGGAGAATTCTGATTGCACTGCGTAATCCTACCCTTTTGATAAAAAGGTGCAGTGGAGTGAGTCCAATGAGTGCTTCTTGGGCTGCCGTGGAGTCACTTGTCGAAGAGATATGTACCTACGATATCTAACCGATACCTGGCATCTTCCTCAACCAGCTCGTGATACTTCCCTGTAAGCGATGAGACGTTCCACGTGCCCATCCTAAGTCAATGCCGTTGTCTGTTGCCCTTTACTCCCCGCACGCACTGGTAAGTGCATGACGTGATAACCCCCCCCACCACCGACCACAAGCAATGGAGCGATATGTACTAGGTTGTGGAAACTGTCACCTTTGCACTTCATCGACAAATAACTGGCAGCCGATCCTAAAAATTTGGGCATGACTATGGAAGCTGTCAGATTTTGTCAACTTGGTTCACCACTTTTGGAGCTATCTTCCGTAGCAATCAAAACTTTACTCTTACTTGTAACATAGGACTACGTCTGTGAGAAAGACAAATTCTTTCCCTGCGGTGTCTGTTCATATTTGGCATATTATCCGTTGGACTATTTGGGCCAACTAATTGTCTATTGTACTACCAAGCGAGCTGGTCAGATCGGCTGGACAGATATTGCAAATTACTCTTTCGATTGACATATATGTATACAAAAATGTTGCCATCGAATCATCTTTTCTGTACATATGTCACCAACTAATATGCACGTACATATACTCCTCCGAAACAAACGAGTACTGGTCCATATAAGAAGTTCGTCAAATAAGTTTGTTCATTCAAAACGCTATAACCTCCAACCCGGTAGCTTTCCCTGTGTCCACCAAAAGATTCAATAACGAATTATATGAAGCGTATCTCATAAATCATTCAATTTTATAATATTTAAGTACCTTTTCAGCCCCCAACGACATCAGATGATAAAGTGTGTCTTCTCTTATTTGTATAAGGAAAACTGCACCCCACAGGTTCATTGTTTACCTTTATTGTTCGCGGCCTTGTGGTATGGTTTTCGCGGAAAATGTATTTTGATTACACCTCATTCATCAAAACCAGTGACTGGTACAAAATGCAAAAAGGTGGGTACATGCTTCAGTCTATTTCCAATTTGAGGAAGTGTTTCGCGTGTTTAGCACCTGCCGGGGCAATGGAATTCCATGAATTCTCAAAGCAATATAATAAAATCGATGAAGGAGATCGTTGAACTTATTTGATTCATATCGTCCACTAAGAAAGTCACAATCAACACCTACCCCTGACCGGATTGGAATGAGAAATCAATAGATATTTTAAGATTCCAAGGCCAGGTGGGCTTTGGAATTTACTTTACTACTTACGAAAAGATTCAATAGTTACTTGTATGAAGTGGACGGATCTAGTGCTTATTATTTGTTTTCGTAAATTTATTTGTAACTGTGGACTTTTCCGGAAATTCTTGAGTGATGTTATATTTATAAGAAGTTCATTAAGTGCTTCCCAGAAATTTATCACAATAAAGTTTGAAATTACATTCTACCAAGGTGGGCGTTTACTTACAAATGTAGATCGTTATAATGGTAATTACCGTCTCTTTAGTAATTAAAGTTTACGAATAATGTTGTCATCACTAGAGGTTAGACTGGTTGTATGAATTCATTTTTCATCGTTTGAATAATTTTGAGGATTAATTACCTACATACTTGTCTCTCTTTTGTTAGAGATTTCTGTTTTTTACTAGAGAACATGGACTTTGTTTATATGGACTCCATATAAACCACATACAGTAGTAAAAGATACATAAATAGCACTCATATTTTATAAATACATAAGACAGGAGCCCCCTTTAACTGCGCCAACTATAGGGAAATAAGTCTCCTTAACATCGCATATGAGAGAGCACCGTGGCGCAGTGGGTAGTGTGTTGGCCTCTGACGCCGATGACACGGGATCGAATCCCGACACAGCCATGTCATCGAACGTGTTTTTCACGGTGTTTCTCCTCAGCGGGGTTCTGACAAAACCCCCTGTAGTAAAATTGTCATAAAAAGCTTCTCGAAATTCGCCGTTCGGAACCGGCAATAAACTGTAGGTCCCTTTCACCTATGGGAAAAATGAAATCACACACAACATGGGTGATTGAGAGAAGCTCGGCTCAGGTTCTTCATGGACTGTAACGCCAACATACATACATACAACATCGCATATGAGATCTTCTCTGCCTTATTGTGTGAACGCCTGAAACCGTTTGCAGATAACCTGATCGGCTTTTATTAGTGTGGTTTCACGCCAGGTAAATCCACAGTAGATAAAATATTTACTCTACGGCAGATCTTGGAGAAGACCCAGGAATACCAAATCGACACTCACCACCTTTTCGTCGATTTCAAGGCTGCATATGACAGCGTGTAGAGAGATGAGCTATACAAAGCCATGTCTAGTTTTAAGATCCCTGACAAACTCGTCCGACTGTGCAGGATGACAATGGAGAATGTTCGCTGCTCCATTAAGGTCGGTAATGAGCAAACCGAGACCTTTGATGTTAAAAAAGGATTTAGGCAAGGTGACGCGCTTTCACTCTACTTTTTCAACATCGTACTTGAAAAGATCGTGCAAGAGTCACTGGCCGGCACAAGAGGTACAATTTATTTCAAGTCTACGCAATCGCTTGCGTACGCCGACGTCATTGCCGTGATTGGACGGACACAGCAAGACGTCAATGAGGCCTTTGTAGGCATTGAGGTAGAAGCGGCTAAGATGGGTCTCAAGGTTAATGAGGGTAAAACCAAATATCTGCTTTCATCTAAAAGAGACAGACAACACCGACGTATTGGCCAGAACGTCACCATGGGCGGATATAACTTTGAAGTGGTCAAGAAATTCGTCTACCTTGGCTCACAGATGACCAGCGAAAACAACACCAGCGCTGGGATAAAACGCAGAATCTCTCTTGCCAATTGCTGTTTCTTTGGGCTCAAGAGGCAATTGAGAAGTAGAGCCCTCTTTCGGAAAA
Organism: Eumerus sabulonum; assembly: GCA_951905685.1. Classification (NCBI taxonomy): domain Eukaryota; kingdom Metazoa; phylum Arthropoda; class Insecta; order Diptera; family Syrphidae; genus Eumerus; species Eumerus sabulonum. The sequence goes on along the minus strand of OX645060.1, from coordinate 162,108,886 downwards.
CCAAGGTGACACTATATAATCATCCCAGTCCTCCTTTACGGCGCAGAGGCTCGGACCTTAACAAAAGCGGATGAAGATGCCCTTGGTCGTTTCAAGAGGAAAATTCTGCGCACTATCTACGGTCCCGTTTGTTCAAATAGTGTATGGAGGAGAAGATATAACGAAGAACTGTACGGGTTGTACAGCGACATCGGTCTGGTACGACGTCTACGGATACAGCGTCTAAGGTGGCCAGGCCATATAGAGCGCATGGAAAATACAGCTCCGACCCGAAGAGTCTTCGAATCCACCCCGGAAGGGAGGCGCGACAGTGAACGGCTGCATCAACGGTGGCGCACGCAGGTGGAGGGGACCTTAACCAACAAGGTATGCGGCGCTGGAAACAGCTGGCCAAAGACTGTGCCAGCTGGAGACGCTTGTTGGTTGAAGCCCAGGTTCACCACGGACTGTAACGCCGCATAAGTAAGTAAGTGTGTTCCGGATATACGAGGTATGGCAATTAAGTACCGGGAGTTTGTAAACAGAAAATAAGAAAATTAAGTTTGTCGAAACATTTTATCATGGACCTTTACAACGCTGCTCCGACGATTCGAAGAAACTAATAATCCTTCAAAGTAAGCTCCTTCAGAACCATTGTTACAGCCTCTTTGACATTCTCTATCATGCCATGATGAGGTGCGACTTAAACTTGGTAAATAAAAAAAGTCGCAGGGGATTATACATATCGAGGCTATAGAGCGGACGCGGCAACGTTGGAATACTTTTATCGCCAAAACCTCTTACACCTTCTTGCTCGCAGCATCTTCAGGACGCCAACATAATATTGCCTAGTCATTGGCTGGCCGGTAGGAACGTATTCACGAGGAACGCTGCCGCAGTGCGAGACGTGATAGAAGCTCCTTCACGTGGATCGCCTTCTGATGACTCACAGCCCTTCTTGAACCGATTTACGCATTTAAGCACAAGTATTTTCGACATACATTCATCTCCGTACACCACCTGGGGGATTTCTGAGGGTCTTTCACCACATTAAATCACAGCACATTGCCTGTAATCTCACTCATTTCTTTAATCCTTTCTTCAAAAGATACGCACAACACACAAAGAAAAAAGTGCTTTCGAAAACAGATGCTTTTAAACGACATAGTGTTACCAGTCCCGAGTAATGACTAAATTCCAACACCTCGAATTACTTATATGTACCTAACCCATAACTAAGGACTTACCGCTACTTAAGCCCGCTATATAAGTCGGCGATCAATGTCGGTGTTTTGATTGGGCAATGCCCATCGAGCCATTGCACAGTCCGCAAAAGAGGTCCACAAGTTCTCGCGTAACATCACTTTTGCGCCAACGCAGAGCAACAGTTCTGCGTTCAGTCCTTGAGCTTCGTCATTTGACGCTTGAGCGGCTGTTGCATTATTGTTTGAGACATTTATTCGAGTCACTGGGCATCCAAGCGCTCGTAAGGCGTTCTTGTTATAAGCTTTGATGTTTTTGTTGGTCGCCATCAATCGTGTCGCGTCCTTGAAATCTCGGGTCGATACTGGATTATTGTCGACAAAGCGTTGTGACCAGAATTCATAGTGCGAGAGGTTGTTTTCGCCTAGGGCTAGAGCATGAAGTGCTTCTCGAAATTGTTTCTGTTCATCGCCAGTCTGTCGCATGATCTGCTTGAGAATAAACGTCTTCCATATCTGCAAACAAGCTGCTTTGCCTCGCAGGGAAAACTCATCCGACTCTTTAGGTATGCCATGTAGAGGCTTGTCCAAAACTGGCTGTAGCTGATTGAAGTCGCCAAAGAATACAACAACAAATCCTCCACAACATTCGTGCTGCTTCTCAGGGTTAGCTTCTCTAAGCCGGCCATCTATCTTGCCCAGCATACGCAACCCAATCATGCTGAATTCGTCTATCAATATCACCTTGATATTACTGAAATGCTCCTTTAACCAGCACCATAAGGGAACGGATGAGGAAAAGCTTTGACGATGTATCCAACTGTCGTGAATTTGTTGATCGGATTTGCTGAAGCTGCGGGCCAATTGATTACATCACGAACAACCTCGGTTTGTCTTATACCACTTGGCACGGGAAGCGCATTAATAATCACATCGTCACTGTCTTCAGCAACATCGGGCGTTGAGTCGTTGGCAACACTTCCGTCGACATGTCTAAGTTCATTTTGAACGCTTTCGTCTTCTGGTAGTGCCGCCAAGGCGAGCGCATTGACTTGCAAGTCAGCATAGAAGCGATTCTGTTGCTTTAGAAACACCAGAACATCGTGTACCACCTGTCGTCTGACCCTGAAGTCTTTGTAACCTTGGGCTCCCTGCTTCCTAACCAGCAAGATGTTGACTGTATTAGGAACTCTAGGCAACTTGCTTGCAATCGATTGGAGATCTTGCTTGACGTTCAGCACGTTTCCCTTGTAACTGAATTGACCATTGACACCTTGACTGCGGAGCTGATAGACGCTGAACACGGGTTGAATCCGTGCTACCAACATCTGCTCGACGACTGACAATGTCTTCGTAACCTCTGGAACATCTCCTGGATCCATATTGTTTTGAGCAGTGTACTTGACAGGGTTTTTAGTGCAGTAATGGCAGATGACTTCATGGTGGCTGAGTTGTAGCCGTGAGCAGTTGTCGCAGAGTCTGAACACGTGCTTGTCGAAATTCTGGGTGAATGTTCTGATAAATTCAGTGTCTCCAGAATGTCTTGTTTCTATGTTTGACTTTCGAAGAGGGTCGTCGGTAATGTTTTGGCGAACGTTCCTCATTCTGGCTGCGTCTCTGGTCGATCGTGCTTCCCAGAACTGAGAAGAATACACATAGGCCAGGGAGGCCCGTTGTGCAGCTACGAGGGGGTTTTGCCCCCCTATTCGTGGAACCATTTCGTGCTTCTTAAGAAGTTAAGAAGATCAGATATCCCTACTTTCTGAACATCTGTCAGATCGTTAAGGAAGTAAGAGCCTAGGTATCGTTTCCTGATTCTGCAGAATGCTGGACTGGCGCAGAGAAGGTGGTGAATGGATTCGACCTCCTCCTCGTCTTTGGAGCTTCTGCAAAAATCATTCGGAACTATTCCTAGTTTTTGTGCGTGACTGCCAATGAGGCAGTGTCCTGTGATGACACCGATGACTTTGTAGATGTCAGTTCTTTTTCGGGAGATTATACTCCTTGTCCGTTGATTGTCAAGCCGAGGCCAGATTTGCCTGTTGATGAGACAGGTATGTCCCTGGGTCCCTCAGGTTCGTCTCAGCCCTGGCGAGATTAGTCAGATTATATTTAATGGTTGTGAGGGGTATTCCCTCACAAGCCACGATTGATTGTAGCGTCGTTCCTTGTTTGGCGAGTGTGTCGGCTTTTTTCATTTCCTGGAATGTCGCTGTGTCCCGGTACCCAGATAAGTTGTATGTTGAACTTTTCTGCCATCTCGTTAAGAGATAGGCGACAGTCGAGACTAGATTTTGATGTGTACACATGGGACTCCAACGACTTTAAGGCTGCTTGACTATCCGTGAGAATACGGATATCCGTGGTGGATATTACGTTCCACTTCAGCCAAGACAAGGCCACTTTTATTGCCAAACAGTTCCGCCTGGAAAACGCTGCAGTAATCTGGTAATTTTAGAGCTTTATGCAGCTTAAGTTGTTTGCAGAATACTCCACTGCCAACCCCGTCTTTGGTTTTAGACCCGTCAGTGTAAAAATTCACGCAGTTTCTGCGGGGTTGAGTTTGGCGAGTCCAGTTTTGTCTGTCCAGGTAAATCATCGTAAAGTTTTTTTCCAAGACTGTGGTGGGTTCTGTGTGGTCCAAGTTTTCTGCCATAGTTATCCTGTTTTGCAGGATGGAGGAGTGGCCAGTGACATAGCTCGTCGTGTGGCAATTTGCTTGCCGAAAATATCGAGTGGTGTAAGGTCGAGTATCATGTTAAGCGCAGCCGTTGGTGGTGACCTGAGGGCGCCGGTAATGCACATACATGCCATCCTTTGTACCTTCTCGAGTTGTTTGTTGGATGTTGTCTTGTCCAGTGCAGTCCAGCAGACTATCACTCCATACATTAGTATGGGTCTAACGACCTTGATGTAGAGCCATAGGGTGATCTTGGGGTTGAATCCCCATTTTTTTCCAAGGGCTTTCTTGCATGTGTAGAGAGCTAATGTTGCTTTTTTTTTTTTGCTCTTTCAGTTGTGTTGCTCTTCCAAGTTAATTTCCTATCTAGTATAATGCCAAGGTATTTACCTGAGATTGAAATGGCAACGTCACCAGCGTCGGCAATAACGTCCAGGCCTTCGTTCTCCAGTTTGATTAGTTGTTCGTTTACAACTACATTCCAGAGAAGAGGTGAGAGGAACCCTCCTTGCGGGGTTCCCTTGGTAACCACTCTGGTAGTTACTAGGCTTCCCCACTTAGAGTGAATCTTGCGCGTTAATAACAACTCGCTGATCAGCTCTATCAGAGTCCTCTCCACCTTCAGCTTTTATAGCCCATCTATTACTGCTTTTAGAGTGACGTTGTTAAAGGCGCCCTCTATGTCTAGGAAGGCTGTTAGAGTATACTCTTTGAGATGGATTGATCTTTCGATTCTCCTCACTAGTGTGTGCAAGGCTGTTTCGACCGATCTACCCTTACAGTAGGCGTGCTGTGCCTTAGAAATTAGGGAGGGATCCAAGCTGTGGCGTATGTGTAAGGCCATCCTTAGATAGATCCTTGGGGGAAGTATGAAAGTTCCTGCCGGCCTTGGGGATGAAAAGTACCTTTGCGCACTTCCACTTTTCTGGAATATGACTCCAAGCTAGGCATCCTTTAAAGATAATCTCTAGCCATGGTATAGTCCATTACATAGTTTGTGTGAGTTCGATAGGGAAAATTTCTTGCAATTCAGAGCAGCCTGGGAAGTGCGTGTTGAGGAGAAGATTTAGAGTTTCTTCTTCAGACGTTGTCCAAACTCCTATTGCTATGAGGCAGTTCAGAGATTGTGGATCTTTCGAGAGTATTTTCCTCAATCTATAGGCGTCGGAAATTTTCTCCATGTTATTACAGAAGAATTTCCAAGACAGCCTTTGTTCTTTCCTCAGGTTTTGTTTGTACACTCTGAGTGAGTACTAAATCGAAATTCACAATTCCGGCTTCGTCATGACCCTATTCATATCGTCAACTAACAGTGTAAAAAATTTCATCTCTCTAAAATGTCAGGAAGTGGTCCAAAAACGCAAACGTTTTGAGCCCGAGTCAGCACAAAGAAAGCTCACCTTCGGTTCGCATTGATGAGGCAATTGTTTGATAAAATGAAAGTATATATTCTTCACTTAGTTACACTTTTCCTACTGTGTTCTTTATATGTACGTATATGGAATATGTATACATGTACATACATCCTATATATCTACATTTGCATGTACGGAATTCAGTTTAATGTTTTATAAAAACCCGGTCTTTCGCGATTGGTATGTAGATTTATGAACATTTAAAATCTATTTTAGTTACTTCCACAACGTTCTAATCAAAACCAAACAGACGAAAGGTTCCAAAATACTGCACGTTCCTAGCTTAAAAAAGTAACCCATAGTCGTTAAATGAATTAATCAAACACCTGTGATGACTCTATTTTGCGTCATTTACATTATTTATGCAAATGAGCGCCATCGCTGAAAGCTACAGCCGTGAAACATACATTAATGTCATACTTATTGTTTCGTATTGCCAATAAAATGACAAACACCTGAACTACACCAAAGTCTACATATACTCCTACACTGCGCGATGGTATCGACTCGACCAAACTGCCATCGTATGCGGTCGGAAGATAGACACGCTTCATTAGTCAAAAACGGAAACATCGGGACACGATCGAAAACGAGACTACCACCCTGAAGGAGAATAAGAAATCGCCACCATTTCTACTGGGTGGTCTTTCATTGCTCGCAGCACGTATGGCTGAATTTTGATGGTCGCGCGTATTCACCATAATGTCCCGGACCATAAAATTCGCATACCGTCATCGGTGGGTTGGCCTTACATATGAACGGCGATGGGTGTAGAGGATAAACGAACAGACAAATGGATGTGAATGAAATTCATTCTTGGACGATTCTGACTCCAGTTCGGAGAACTTTCCTTTGATTTTCTGGATTCTGATTGTGGTTCGGAATTAATTACGTTCGCTGACAGCGAGCCTACTGTCAACAGTGTCAACGGACAGAGTAAAGATTGCTCTTGATATCAAATTGTTTTTAATTTTGTGCCTTTCCGCACATATGTATACATATATGTATACGTGTACGTGCTTTTGCGTATTCATCAGTCTGAACAGTTACATACGCCCAATGCCCCAGTTATGACACCAAAATCGCACTAGGAGATTTCAACGCAAAGAAGACATATTTGGATCGATCATAGGAAAGTATAGCCTCCATAACACCACATCCGACAACGGATTTAGGCTAATCGATTTCTTAACGGGGCGTAATCTCCTTGTAGCAAGCACACGATTCCCCCATCTCAATATCCACAAGGGTACCTGGCGGTCTCCTGATCACCCGACCACCAACAAGATTGATCACATTGCGATCGACGCCAGACACTCATCCAGCATTCTCGTCGTACGCACCTTCCGAGGAGCTGATATCAGCACGGACCACTACCTTGTTGTAGCCAAGGTACAAATAAGGATATGAAGAATGCTTAGGAGTCGAGTAGGACAACGTCAGTTTGACGTCGGAAAGCTACAATCGCAAGAGACTGCCAGAATCTTTGCCGATCGAATCTCCTTCAACCTCTCTCAAAATCCTTCCACAGCAGCGCAGACAATAGAGCAGGAATGGGCGCATTGCTAGAGCGCCGCCAGCCCAGCGCCTAGCCTCAGAGGTGCTGGGTTTCAAACCGCCATCACCTAGAAACCCCTGGTTCGATGATCAATGCGAACAGGCCCATGCAGCAAAACAAGAGCCACGCAGCAACGACGGACGAGAGCTGCTCGCGAAATCTATGAGCAGAAGAGTAGAGAGGAGCACACGTTTCTCAGAAGAAAGAAGAGAGAACACGGAAAGCGTGAGATCGAAGAGATGGAAAGTTGCTTCTGCAGGAATGATGCCCGGAAGTTTCACAATAAGGTAAAACGAACACGCCATGGCTACAAAGCCAGAACGGTGGCCTGCAGTAATGAAAATGGAGAATTGGTAGTGGAATCACAATCGATGCTGAGGGTTTGGCAAGACCACTTCTGCAGACTGCATAACGGCGATGACAGACAAGAAACCGCTGTCAGGCAGAACGATCCATTCGTAATAGACGACGGTGTAATAGAATTCCGTCCATCCGACCTAGACGAGATCAATATAGCGATATCAAGACTTAAGTCTAATACAGCCGCGGGCGCGGACGGCCTGTCTGCTGAGCTTTTTAAGGCGGCTGGAGATGAGCTGGTAAGGTGCTTGCACCACCTCATTTGCAAGGTAAGGTCGGAGGAAAGCATGCCCGACGAATGGAATCGTCGTTTGCCCGGTCCATAAGAAAGGAGCCCTCTATAATTGCGCCAACTATAGGGGAATAAGTCGCCGGTATAAGTCGCCTTAACATCGCATATAAGATCTTCTCTGCCGTATTGTGTGAATGCTTGAAACCGTTTGTAGATTACCTGATCGGCTCTTATCAGTGTGGTTTCAGGCCAGGCAAATCCACAATATCCAGGCAGGCAATCCAAATGTTTACGCTGCGGCAGATCTTGGAGAAGACCCAGGAATACCAAATCGACATTCACCACCTTTTCGTCGATTCCAAGGCTGCGTATGACAGCGTGTATAGAGACGAGCTATGTAAAGCCATGTTTAGTTTTAACAACCCTGCCAAACTCGTCGGACTGTGCAGGATGACAATGGAGAACACTCGCTGCTCCATTAAGGTCAGAAGCGAATTAACCGAGACCTTTGATGTTAAAAAAGGATTTAGACAAGGTGACGCGCTGTCGTGCAACTTTTCCAACATCGTGCTTGAAAAGATTCTACAAGAGCCGCTGACCAGCACAAGAGGTACGATTTATTTCAAGTCTACCTGACGGACACAGCGAAACGTTAATGAGGCCTCTGTAAGCACTATATAAGACCTTGATCACCTCAGTCTTCCTTTACGGCGCAGAGGCTGGGATCTTAACAAAAGCGGATTAAGATGTCCTTTGTTATTTCGAGAGGATAACTCTGCGCACTATCTACGGTCCCGTTTGTTCAAACGGTGTATGGAGGAGAAGATTTAACGATGAACTGTAAGTGTTATACAGCGACATCGGCCTGGTACGACGTCTACGGATACAGCGTCTAAGGTGGCTAGGCCATGTAGAACGCATGGAAAATACAGCTCCGACCCGAAGAGTCTTCGAATCCACCCCGGAAGGAAGGCGCGGCAGAGAACGGCTGCATCAACGGTGGCGCACGCAGTTGGAGGGGGACTTTAACCATTTGGGCGTGCGGCAGTGAAAACAGCTGGCCAAAGACTGTGCCACCTGGAGATGCTTGTTGTTTAAGGGCCACCCAAGTAAGAAAGTAGTAAGTAAATAACATTTATCCTGTATTGCAGCGAAACAAATATGGGAACGTTATGTATACTGTATACAGGATGACATGCTTCAAAGCTATTCTTCTACCTGTGGATTAGAACAATATAATTAGAAAAGGGCGTGTAGGACAAAGAATGCTTTTGAATGCCCTTTTTAGGTTATTCTATAAAATGCTTCCATGGAAACCGGGGGTAATGAAATTAATGACTGAGACTGAAATTATGTACATGCAGTGCCTTGTTCCTATTTGCTACCTGACAACATTCCTTACGAGGAATTCCCGATCGTAATATATGCGAATTCCGAGCTTGGATATCCACTTTTGAATTATTAAAGTTTCTTCTTATTTTACTAGTTTGACATCAACTAATTGCATTTTCTTTCTTTTCTTTATAGGTAAGTGCGTTCTAGCCACCAGTAATTTGTATGAAACATACATAAATACGTAAGCGGCGTTGTTCCTATAGGTATGTCATATTGGTAAATATGCCCGAATAGAATGTGTACATTTTTTATCTTATCTTACTCTTATTTTTAATCTAATCTCTTATGTGTCGATCGCTTGAATTACGATTTTTGGTTGTTCATGGAGCTTTTAGATAATCTCTCTTCGCCTCCTCTGGAAACAAATTGTTTTGGTTAGGTACTTTCTCGTTATAACTCCAATGTTACACCCAATGCATATCGTGCCAATTGAGACTGCAAACAGTCAGCTATCATAGCCTGCAACCATTCATCATTAACAGTCACCAACCGGCCATTCTTATTTCGGAAGATTGTTGACGTTATCAGAGTGCAATAGAGACCATTGATAGCGCTGTGGATTACTCTCTTACCAAGTGCGGCGATTTTGTTTGATCATGAAGCCATTCAAAAATAATCGAAGGTTTGTCAAGAGTGCCTCCAATCGTGGGAGCCACGTTGGAATCGTTGTGTAGAAATAGGAGCGGACTATATTGAAGGTCGATAATAAACTTTTGCGACAAATCCAGAATTTTAATTTTTAATTATAATCTTCTTTTATTTCAAACAGACTAAAAATTTAACAATTAAGATTTCACAATACAAGTTTTGCTTGAAATAGTATAAGATACACTCACCTGCAACAAAACAAGATGCGAGTGAATCTATTTTAAAATAACTTAAGTATATCACAATTGATTCTGCCGATTGTATGACGGCGATGTTAGTCAACCACAGAGGAATAAGTCTCTTTAACGTCGCCTACAAAATCTTCTCTGCCGTTTTGTGTGAACGCCTGAAGCCTTTTGTAAATAAGCTGATAGGTCCTTATCAGTGCGGATTCAGGCCAGGGAAGTCCACCATCGACCAAATCTTCACACTACGGCAAATCCTGGAAAAAACCAATGAATTTCAAGTCGACACTCACCACCTATTTGTCGACTTCAAAACCGCATACACCAGCATAATAAGAGACGACCTATACAACGCTATGCGTACCTTTGCCATTCCTGCTATACTCATCAGACTATGCAGGATGACTTTGGAGAATGCTCGCAGCTCCATCCGATTCGGTGAACACCTTACCGATAGTTTTGATGTCAAAAAAGGATTTAGGCAGGGCGATGCGCTGTCGTGTGATTTCTTCAACCTCATATTAGAAATGATGGTGCAAAAATCACTGGCCAATACAAGAGGCACAACCTATTTCAAATCCTTGCATACGCCGACGATATTGGCATAATAGGTAGATCACGGCGAGATGTCAATGAGGCGTTTGCGAGTATCGAGATGGAAGCGGCGAAAATTGGTCTTGCGGTAAACGAGGGCAAAACTAAATATATGCTGTCTTCATAAAAGGACGCTCACCACCGACGTCTTGGCCAGAACGTTTGTATTGGTAGATATAAGTTCGAGGTAGTTAAGGACTTCGTGTACCTTGGCTCCGCAGTGATCTGGAACAACGACATCAGTTCAGATATCACACGCAGAATCACTCTTGCCAGTCGCTGTTTCTTTGGGCTCAGGAGGCAACTGAGTAATAGAGCCCTCTCCTGAACGACAAAGTTTACTCTATATAAGACCCTTATCATCCCGGTCCTGTCTACGGCGCAGAAGCATGGACACTATCAAAAGCGGATGAGGAGGCCCTTGGTCGGTTCGAGAGAAAGATTTTACGCGTGATTTTCGGACCTTAAACGCAGACGGAGAATGGAGGAAAAGATTCAACCATGAACTTTTCGGGCTCTACAGCGACATGGGTCTAGTCAGGCGTCTACGTATTCAACGCCTAAGATGGCTGGGCCATGTGGAGTGAATGGGCACCACAGCTCCAGCCCGGAGAATCTTTGAATCCAACCCCGAGGGACGGAGAAGCAGAGGACGGCCGCGCTTAAGATGGCGCACACAGGTGGTAGGGGACCTCAGGCAACTGGGTGTGCGGCAATGGAAAAGGCTAGCAAAAGATTGTGCTAGTTGGAGGGACATGCTGGTTGAGGCCCAGGTTCACCCCGATAGGTAAACTCTGGCGAAAAGGAAAGGTACATCATCAGCAAACATGTGTACATATGTATGTACATTTACAGTCCATGAAGGACCTACGCCGAGCTTCTCTCAATCACCCATGTTGTGTGTGATTTCATTTTCCCATAGGTGAAACATACATTACATACTTATAATAATCGAAATATGTCAACCAACATTCGCTAAGACATAATAGCAAAACCGTAAATGTCACCTAATGTGTCATGGTCAACAACAGTGAATAGTTGCGTCTACCTTTGCTCCGGGTCTTTCAATCATTTTTTTTTAGTAATCCGAGGAAGATAAGCCGATAAATATATCCAAAAGTTCATATCGACCTGCGTTACACACTCGCCATATAATAATTTTTTTTTTTTTTATCGAGTTGTATTACCGAGTTTATCTTCATTTTATTTTCTCGTTTATACAAGAAATTGTGTTGAGTGAAAATGTCGGCTGGTACGCGTACAAAAGTTGCTCAAAATGCTCAGCACTGCAATTTCTCTCCATCGAGAAAAAATAACGTTGACACGGCTGAATTATGGTCCCGTATTGAGAAGAGATTTGCGGTGTTTGAAGAGCAGCTTAATACGAAACTATGTCAACTTGCTGCTATTGAGGAACGTATTCTCGGTAAAATTAATGACTTCGAATCAAACATGTTTGAGAAGGTCAACAAACTCGAACGTCGATGCAATGAACTTGAGTGCCGAATCGATTCTCTTGAAAGAAAAAACACCAATGCTGATGCTATACTCGTTGGCATTCCTGCCACCCATAATGAGGATCTTAAGAACATATTCAATAAAGTATGTGAAGCTGTCAACCTTCCAACTCCGCCAATAAACAACATCTTCCGGGTGAAACCTTCTATACAAAAAGGCAAACACTCATCGAACGATGGAACCATCATAGTTAAATTTGCTTCCCTGTATGATAAGAGCCTATTATTGAAACGATGTGCAGCCCGGTATAAGCGAACAAATATGGGTTTGACTCTCCGTGATATTGGCATAAACTCGGACCAGCGAATATACATCAAAGACAGTCTAACGAGGAATAATTACATTATTCATCGCAGTGCACTCAAATTAAAGAAGACCAACAAAATATCTTCCGTGCATGTCGTCAGTGGACAAGTGCGAGTGCGTACACTCAATGGTGAGTCCATGATAATTACCTGCAAGGAAGACCTGGCGAAGTTTTGATGCTGCTACATATGTTTAAGTTTTTTTTTTTTTTTTTCATTAGGATGAATTTTGAATTTATTGTTTATATTCTTTATTATTGTACATCCGTCCCTTTCTTTCCGCTATTCCCTTTCCTTGTCATGGCTAATGTTGTTGTTACTTGCGTATATTTATACTTTTCTTTACATATTTGCTTTTGTGTTCATTTTCTTCGTTTGTGTGTCATTTCTTTCTGTTATCAATGCCTAGCTTTGGTACTCAATTAGAAAATAATGGGAATATTGGTAGTCCACTGATGAATGGCACTCGGAAGATGAAGACTTTACTGAATATTATGTGCAAAGACAGAGAAGGTATACGAATGTGCCATTTGAATTCTCAAAGCATGGTCAACAAATTTGACGCAGTGTGTTTTCTGTTTGAGGATGGTTGTATGGACATTATCTGTATATCCGAAACATGGTTGAAACGAGGTATGGAGGGGAATCTGTTTGAGTTAAATGGTTATAACTTTTTCCCTTCAAGCCGTGCTAATAAGCGCGGTGGGGGAGTCGCAATATATGTAAAGAAAAAATATAAAGGGCGAATCTTCAAAAAATCCACTGAACTAGATGACACCGAATTCATATTTGTCGAAATAACGATTGACAGCAATAAATTTCTAGTTGGTGCGGTATATATGGCACCAGATGTTGGTGATTATACAATAGTCAGGAACCTACTTGAAGAGGTGGGTCCTTTGTATACCAAATGCATTGTTTGCGGTGATCTTAACCTAGATGTTTTAAGTAATAGGAACAAAAATCTTATTGATACAATTGACTCTTTAGGTTTTTATTTAGTTAACTCTGTTTATCCCACTCACTTCGTCCCAAACAAGGAACCGTCTCTCCTTGATGTTTTTTTGGTGTCGCATACTGATCTTGTCAATTATTATGACCAAATTGGTGCCCCTGGTTTTTCTTTCCATGATTTAATAATTCTGTGTTTAAACATTTTCCCGGCTGGGGAGCATAATATTGTCAATGAGTTTCGTTACTTTCCGTCGGTTAATATTGCTTCCCTGTTTGATGACTGCCAAAAGCTAAATTGGTCGTCTCTGTATTGTACCTCTGATGTAAATGTTCAAGTTTCGCTTTTTAATTCCTTTATTGAGTTCCTATTTAATAAGCATGTACCACTAAAAACTAGAAAGACAAAAACTAGCAAAATACCATGGTTCACCCAAGAGATTAAAGGATTGTTAGCAAAACGAGATACTCTTTTTTACAGATGGCGTCGATACAAATGCCAATGGATATATGATGAGTACAAGCGCGTGCGTAATGTTGCTACTTTGCTAATCCGCAGATCTAAGGCTGCGTATTACAAAAGCAAATTTGGTATGAGTAAGTCAAGTGCAGAGTTTTGGAAAACCATTCGTGAGATTGGGATTACTAGTAGAAAAGAATCTATTGACATCACTGTTGATCTCAACGAGCTTAACCAAAGATTCGTGCAGTCATCAACACAGACGCATATTCAGATCGACTCTTCTGTCTCTGAGACCGTTTTTCCTAATACACGAAGGAGTTTCTTTTTACAAAATATCGATGCCATATCTGTAGGCGAGGCAATCCTCTCTATTAAGTCAAAAGCACAGGGTTTAGACGGCGTTCATCCAGACATGATAAAGATACTTTTGCCATTTGTATGCAAATATATAACCCATATTTTCAACACGATTCTTACCACTGGGGTTTATCCTGATAGATGGAAATGTGCCAAAATCATGCCTCTCCCGAAATCACATTCAGGGAATAATCCTGACTTTAGGCCGATTGCAATTTTGCCTTTTTTAAGCAAAGTTTTCGAAAAATTGATAGCAAAACAAATCAAAATATTTCTTGATGAAGAACATCTGATAACAGAGTTTCAGTCTGGGTTTAGGAATAAGCACAGTTGTATTTCTGCAGCCTTAAAAGTAAGTGACGATATTCGATCAGGGTTTGACTCAGATCTTGTAACGTTAGCTGTATTCTTAGATTTTTCGAAAGCATTTGACTCAGTAAATCACTCAATCTTATTGCACAAACTAAAACGTCAATTCGGTTTCCAAGATTCTGTGTGTAAGCTAATAACATCATACCTTTGCAATCGTATGCAAACTGTATACTGTGGATCTAAGTCTTCGCACAGCTTAGTCGTTCCCTCGGGCGTACCTCAAGGTTCTGTTTTGGGTCCTCTTCTGTTTTCACTTTTTATCAATGACATTTCGAAATGTATTTCAAACTGCAAATACCACATCTATGCGGACGATGTCCAGATATATCATACATTTTCGCAGTCTAATGAAAAAGTTGGAATTGCAGCGGTAAATAATGATTTGAATGCTATTTTCACCTGGTCACAACAAAACCAACTGAAGCTAAACTCTTCAAAAACAAAAGCTCTTAAATTCGATAGACATTTACGAATAATAGAGAGTACTTCAGTGGTACATATTAATAATTGTCCAGTTGAAGTCGTAAAAAAGTTTAAAAACTTGGGTATTTATTTCAATGGGCAGCTAAGTTGGCGTGATCACGTGAATCACATTGTGTCTAAGATCTATGGTATTCTTCGTGGCTTAAGTCCAACCAGACGATATCTACATCCAGAGATTAAGAAGAAACTTATTAAAGCGTATGTTTTACCCTTAATTATATATGGGTGTGAAATCTTCTCAGATTTAGAGTCGGACTTGGCTAGAAAACTTAATGTCGCCTTTAACAGCTGTGCTAGATATGTATTTAATTTAGGCAGATTTGATCACATATCTGCTTTTACAAAAAAGATAATTGGTTGCACGCTACAGTCTTATTTAAACTATAGGACGCTTCTAAAACTTTTTATGATCATTCACAACAAATCACCCAATTATTTGAAAAGTAAGATCCAATTAGTACGCTCCCAAAGATCTTTCCAATTAGTTCCTCCAAGACATAAATATTCAGTGACAAGTCGACAATTTTTTGTGCATGCTGTTCAATTGTGGAACCGTCTTCCCCGACATCTAAGAACAATGAACACAGTACAGCAATTTAAAAATCATCTTTTTAATTTTCTTGCAAACAACAACATTTGAAATGATATCCATATTTTACTATTTTCTGTCCCATCCTTTCCTTTTCTCTTAGAATTTTTTTCTTTTGTTTTTAGAATTTTCTCTTAGATATTTTTTTTTTTTTTTATATTTTTATCAATAGAAATTGTACCATTATAAAATTCTAGTACTTATTTGCCTGTGCAAACTGAAAAGCTTAAAACTTATCTGTACAGAGATGAATTATACAAATAAATAAATAAATAAATAAATAATTCCCATTAATAGACTCTCGAATGGTAACTGACAACTGAAATCATTTCTAAAGCCTTAACATGTTCTTCCAATCCGTCCGACCCGTCCAGCCTAGTCTGTCTGCGAGTCAAAATCGCTTTATTGCATTATTTATCGACCTGCCATTTACATTATTACAGTTATCTTCCTTCTATCAATACCCATAAGACCTTATCCATTAAGTTAAGAATTTATAGCCATCAAGTCAGAACGTCAACAGTGGGTAGGTCGTCGTGGCCACCAAATGTTTCCAAAATTTGAAAGTCTCCACCCATGTCCCGCCCATTAACCGATTTCTGAGAAAAGGCGCAAGACTCCATTCTGTTCGCCTGTTTTCGAAAACTGTCCGAGGACGGCGAGGACAAAGTCCGTAATCGTTGTGGCATTCAAATACAAAAGCAAGGACAAGGCTAAATGTATTGCCCGTCTCCCGTCGCTTCTGTCGTCCTTTGGTTGATTTCTGATTTCAAAAATTAACTCTTCACTCACAATGGTTTTGAGGGAGTGAAGAACAGGGGGTACAACTTTTGACGGAGTCGGTATGTTTTTTTTTTTTCCTTTTTTCTTTGGAAGAAGTAAAAGGAAAAGAGAGATATGTACTGGCATCGATTTTTCCATGTAAATTAAAGCCATGGATCGGGGTTGGCAACGCTCTTCAACTAGTCGAACTTACCCATCAGCAGATTTTCGCATGCAAATGCCAAATATTGTACCTAATCCGGCAAATTTTTTCTCACCTGTCCTCTTCCTCTGTAGTTTATCCTATCTGAGTGGACAGATTGAGAAAAAAACAAAAAAAAAAAAAAGGCAAAATGGGTCTCCAGTCGGCATGTCAGTGGAATGTGGACGAGGAATTTGATTTGGACATACATATGTTTTGTGTATATGTATGTAAGTTGCCTGAACGGTATGTGGCGAATTTAAGTATATTCATTCTGTTTGTCCTCTTGAGTATTGTTGGTTATGTAAATTAGGAATACAGTCCATTAGGCGGCATGGAAAGCGATAGACTTGGCCGCCATTTGGACCGGAAATAGTCAAACATAGTGCGATGGAGTGATAAGAAATGGATTTTATATACTTATGTACATATGTATGTATGTATGTAGGTACTGTGTATGTCCTTTTACGGTTGAAAGGTATGCATGTAGGACAGGTAAGAATTGGTATCTGTAGACAAAGCCGTAAATTATGTGAGGGATTGTTGGTTTTCGTTTGTTTATACATATTTTGATCTAATCGGATGCGAGCGAATGTCGCTGGGACTGGCAGAAGGTCATAGTGCGGCAGATGGAACACAATAGCGTGATCGTAAAACAAATGATGGAGAAGGAAGAAAAGGAAAATGAGACGGTTGTGAATGATGACAGTAGAGCGATTGAGAGTGATGAAAGGTATGGAACGTGTTAACATGCTGGAAAAGAAATGACTGGTTTATGGAGTGTATTTTAACGAAATAACACTTACGCAATGGCTGATAGGAGCCAAGGGTAGGTTAGTATGGAAGGTGAACACAAATACATACATACATATGTATGTATGTATGTATGTACATATGTAGGTACATTGCGACCTCAATAAAAAAATGTCTATTAGTTAAATTTGGGCGGTTGCTTTACTGAGTTTGTTGCAATAATCGAGTCATAAAATTGTGGGAAGTAACTAGCATTGGAATAGTCAAAAAACGTGTAAACACACTAAAACTGATAATTTAATTTATATTTAAATTTAAAAAAACAGTCAACATTTCAATTGTTTTTAAAAAATTGAGAAATTTTTTATTTTATTTTTGTTTTAGACGCAGGATTCTTTTCCACAGCTGACTCTCGTAAATTTTGTAGAGCTAAAATGTTACTCAGTGAAGCATCATTTTCTTCAGCCCATTGAAGGCAAATGTTAAGTGCTTGAATTGTAGCCACTGCTTTAACCTTTGGCAGTGGAGATTCTTTAACCCTAGAACGGTAACTTTTATTTTTTATTTAACCATTCGTCGATTCGACGAAGTGATATTTAACTACGTTTTTAAAGAAAAGTTATTAAGGGTCTTACTAAATATGCCAAAAATCGCAACAGTCGTTCTGCTACAAAATGGCGTGAAATTCGTTGATCGATTGAAAGCAAAGTTACTCTGTTTAGTGGAACTGATTCCCTGCAATACGTTTGTCGTCCGCTCAATACAGAATGTTTGCCTCAATTCAACCAAAACTCCGTTAAGCATGGTGGAGCTAAAGTAATGATTTGGGCATGTTATACAATGGTGGCCTCATAATTAGGGCACTTATTCAAAATATATTATATATGTACATATGTATATATTCAAATTCCGATAACACCAAAGCCATCGAATGTTTATTTCGCGGCGTCCCTCCTCGGCGGGGTACTGGCAAAACGCTCCGCAGTACGCGTGCCTTGAAAAGGCTTCTCGACTCACGCCGTTCGGAATCGGCATTAAACTGTAGGTCCCTTTCACCTGTGGGAAAAATAAATCACGCACAACATGGGTGGTTGAAGACAAGCTTGGCTCTGGTCCTTCATGGGCTGTAATGCCACCACAAAAAAAAAAAAATAAAAAAGGAGTTTGGCTCTGACTGCGAAACTTCATCCAAATAGGCGTTGCATATTTTCATTGAAAGAATTTCCGTTGTATACCGGTGCATATGTCACAGTTTTTCATTCGTTTTTTACGCGGTTCATCCCATCGCACTTCCTGGATAATGTCTGTTCTAAAGCAGTTGAGGACTCTTTTCCTTTTTCTCGGCCTGTTAAGGGACTTAACATTCCAGGTGCAGAACCGAAATTCCTTTTAAACGTTTGTGGGGGTCGTCACCAAGAACTGCGTCCGAGGCGATCGATTGGTGTATAGTATTTTCTTTTTTTACGGTTACGGCTTCTAGGTTGTAGCGCAAACGACTGATCATGTTTTCTGGCGCAGGAAACTCGCCATTCGCCCTTTCCCTTCTTCTTCAAGAAGGAGTCTCCAGGTGGAACCACGAGGTGATGGAGATAGGACTTAATAACAGAGCCGCAAGGTGTTCGTTTTGGGTGGTTATTCTCGCTTTTTCTGGACCCAACATCCGTCGGACAGATGTTACCCATGCCCTTTATCTCGATAGTGAGGTTTTTTTTTTTTTTTGTTTTCGTCTTTAATGTCTTGTAAAAATAAACAGCAACAGCGTCAAGCCGATTCCATGAAGCTGAAGCAAAACATAGTCCATTGTCATTACTTGGTTTCGTGTAGAATTGGCGGTAAAGGCGTTTTTATCCCCGTTTTCGTGCTACGGTGCCTTTTAATCATAAAGCACAGTAGTGACTTTTTTTGGGGAAGAATCGGTTGCTCTAAATATTCATGTGGATTTTCGTTGGCACAAAAGCAGCAGGTTTGCCTGTTCACCATACCATTCGACGCAAAATGTGTATCTCATCGTTGAAAGTGATTTTTTATGAAAATTGTCGTAATTTGCACAGTGCTGTAGGAATTGTGAATTTGTGAATTTAGTGTGCGTGTTAATTCAAATCGGTTATTAATTCCCAATAAACTGATCCTCGAAATGCCTAATTCAAGTGGTCGACGTATTGTTACTTGCTTTGGATAATCTGTCTCACCATGTTCTTAAAGGTTAAATGTTAATATCCAATGGTCTTAGAAAGTCTATGTACTTTATTGACTAAATAAATAAATAGATACAAACATTGACATACGGCCTCCTCGCGGCGCCCTCTGGATAGCCTCTTTAACAACCGTTGGGAGGTGAACAAACGTATGCAGCGACAAAACCCTGACAAGAATGGCGGTTGTGCGGCGGGCTAACAATCCGCACACGTAAAAAAAACATAAAGTTATGAATGAGCAAGATGCCTCGGATACACGGATGGATACTCGACGACGACAACGCACAAAAAAGGAACACGATTTGCGAGTATGCTCCTGGAATGTCAGAACCCTATACAATCCCGGAGCTGCTCATAAACTAGAAAGAATCCTCACGCACAGGGCGGATATTACTGCGGCCCAGGAAATACGCTGGATAGGAATTGCGACATTTATTGCAGCTGTCACAAAAGATTGCACTTACTGGGATGCGGATTTGTCGTGGGAAAGCGGTTTAGGTCGAAGGTCATCGACTTCAAACCTATAAGTGATCACCTGGCTGTGATCCGCATCAGAGGCAGATTTTATAACATCAGCCTTATATGTGCACACGCCCCTACCGACGAGGCTGAAGACCCTGTCAAGGAGGACTTCTATGTCCTCCTGGACAACGCCTACGGAGCTTGCCCGGAGCACGATGTTAAAATCGTGCTCAGAGACTTCAGCGCCAAAGTCGGTAAGGAGAGCACCCTTGGCGGAGTGATCGGAAAGCACAGCCTCCACGATACAACAACAGATAACGGCTTCCGACTCACGGACCGACCGCGACAGCTCGTAATGCGGTGATAATTAGCACAAGATTCTCTCGTAAGCGAATCCACACAGCAACCTGGCGATCTCCGGACGGTCGAACCGCCAACCAAATCGACCATGTGCTCATTGACACAAGGCACTCGTCAAACATCCTGGATGTGCGAACATTCAGAGGGGCAAATATCGACTCTGACCACTTCCTCGTAGCAGCAAGATTCAGAGCTCGACTGTCCCATGTCAGAAAGCAGCACCAGCCCATCAGGAGGAGGTTCGACATTGGGCGCCTGAGTACACCGGAGGTTGCCAGAGTCTACAGGGAGCATCTGAGCGAAAGACTCTTCGGTATGCCTACGTCGAACACAAATGCCAATAATATGTGGCTGCATTGCCGCTCAGCCATTCAGGAAGTAGCCGAAACCACCTTAGGATACCTACCACCCCCGACAAGAATCCCGTGGTATGATGGCCAGTGTGAGCAGAAAAAGTCAGCAACCGATGAGGCGTACCAAAAGGCGCTGCAGAGGAAAACCAGGGCAGCGCAAGAAGAATACTGAGCCAGAAGAAGGGAGGAGAAAAAACTGCGACAAAAGAAAATAATCTTCGCAGCCTCCCAGCTCAAGGATATTGAGGAGTCTAGGGGTAAACATAAAACACGAGCCTTTTACAAGAAAGCCAAAGCCTTGTAGGAGGCTTCAAAAAGGGCACCCAGGCTCTTCGAAACTGCGAGGGTAATCTTGTCACCGACCTGCAGGGAATAGTGGGTGCATTTATGCAGCATTTCCGAGCATGACCAAGAGAGCGGTAGGGACCGAGGAAATCCCAACTCCAGCCGCTGAAGTAGTCCTCCCACCCAGCGTCGAAGAAGTCGGCACAGCTATTCAGAAGCTGAAGAACAACAAGGCCGCAGGCTCAGATGGCTTGCCATCGGAGTTCTTCAAGGCTGGCGGCGATGTTCTGGTAGGGAGCATGCACCAGATCATCTGCAGAATTTGGGAAGATGAAAGCATGCCCGACGACTGGAATACCAGCTCTATATGCATCCACAAAAAAGGCGATCCTACTTCTTGCAAGAACTATAGAGGTATATTCCTGCTCAATGTCGCGAACAAGATTCTGTCCAGCGTACTGAGTGAACGTCTAAAGCTATTTTGCACCGCACTAATCGGCAGCTACCAGTGCGGCTATATACCAAATTTTCACACTTCGACAAACCCTGGAAAAGACCAACGAGTTTCGAATCGATACACACCATCTCTTCATCGATTTCAAAGCCACTTACGACAGCATTCATCGTGAAGAACTGTTTGGTGGGATGGCCGAATTCGGGATCCCGGGAAAACTGATCCAGTTATGTCGCGCCACGCTAAAAAAATACGCGATACACCATGCAACTAGGTTCTAGGACTTCGGAACCGTTTGGAGCATGCACCGGATTTCGGCAAGGAGATGCGCTGTCATGTGACTTCTTCAACCTGGTGCTGGAGCAGATAGTGCGACGGGCAGGCGTCAACAGGGAAGGCGCTATCTTCTACAAGTCCATCCAGCTGCTAGAATACGCGGATGATATCGATATCATCGCGTGTTCTCTCCGTGGCATTGTAGAAGCATTCACGGCGATTGAAGAACAGGCGAAACGAATTGGTCTTAAGGCCAATGGGGACAAGACGAAGTACATGCTGTCAAGCAAAAACCAATCCGTCGTTCACCACCTGGGACAAAATATAACAATGACAGCTACAATTTAGAGGTAGTTAAGGAGTTTGTCTACCTCGGGGCAAACGTAAATTCCACAAATGACACCACAGTGGAGATCCGGCATTGAATCGCCCTTGGCAACCGCTGCTACTTCGGCTTATCCAAACAACTGGGGTCGAAACTCCTCACTCGAAAGACCAAAGTCATGCTTTACAAAACGCTCATACTGCCAGTCTTGCTGTACGGAGCCGTAAGCTGGACGATAAGCAGGACAGCGGAGCTGATTTTGGGTTCTTTCGAAAGAAAAATTCTGCGCCAGATATTTGGTCCTGTCGGTGAGGACGGTGAATGGAGAAGAAGACACAAGCGCGAACTCTACGAGTTGTACAAAGATGTGGATGTAATGCGGAAGGCAAAGATCCGTCGACTACACTGGCTCGGCCACATCGAGCGCATGGGCATCAACGCTCCAGCTAAGAGGGTCTTCGACTCCGAGCCTCCTGGTTCGAGAAGAGGAGGAAGACCGATCCTCCGGTATAAAGACCAAGTAATCGCGGATGTAAGACATGTTGGTTTTGATTACTGGAAGCAGCGTGCCCGGGACCGTCAAGGATGGAAGGCAGCTATAGCTTAGGCTCAGATCCTCCATGGATCGCTGGCCTGATAAGTAAGTAAGTAAACAGTGAATTTCGGCAATAGCCTTAGCGGGTTTATGACAAAACCGAAATTCTCCTTTCGAAGTTGGTAGTAACCAATAGGTTCATAACAGTTAGGCTCTTTGCTTTATGGTTATATCTCCCTCTGTTAAGACACTAATTTTAGTCTCCTCTTCGCTATCCCTAATGGAAGATTAAGTAGCTAGACTGACATCTACATATAAAGCTCGTACCCTTAAAGTAGGTAATACATATATGTACATATGTACGTACATGCCCTCCACTTACTAGTGGAAAGATGTTCAAACATCTCTCTTTCATATGGAAAGACTGTATCTGTTTATCATGTATGAGAATTCATCAACATCATCATCATACATGTCCCAGATTATCGGCGGAATTAATCGGGTCGTGTATTTCTTAAAAACACTATCTATTCAGCCTGGTGGGCTCCTCAGCACCACACAATGTAGTTAAATCGGTTTAGTATAGTACATATCCTCATACCTTGTTGTCGAGTTACTTTATTCATGCATGCATACAAATATCGAGTATCTAGAACTTGTATCAGCGCTTGTAGTCAGGCAGGAATATTCACAGCGCAGTCGTCGTAAGTTTATGATTTCATTGAACTCCTCTTCTGCTGGATTCGGAAAAAAAAAAAACACAACGCAAAAGAACATGAATACCACCCAAAGAGTTGTGCATTTCTTCGTTCGAGCTGTTTATTAAAATAAATACAACTCGATAGCCTTCGAAACAGCATGCAGCACCATGCATACTCGTACATATTGCCCTAGGTGAACAAGAGCTTGCACAGTAAAATATTTAATCATAATTTTAATAATCAAGAAAAAAGAAGAAACGAACAGGAAAAAGAATAAACAAGGGTGCAGAATAGATATATGTACTATGTATCTATAAAGAAGAAAGATGAATGGAAAGAAAAACGCTCGTCTACGACTGCAATTCCGGTCTTTAGTCTTCGATGTGCGGCATGCGGACGCATGGTGCCTCATCATCGACCGGGTATGAATGGATGACAGAAGAAATTGTAGATAATTGCAATGTGAGTATAATTACGTTTATTGCAAATATGTACATACATACTTCCGCTGGCACTTGTGTTGGTGGGTTTATCTTTCAACACGGTGTGTGTCAATGAATTCTTTGACGTTAGGCAAAAAGGTCAATTCCAAAAGTCAGAAATTGCAGTTTTTCGTAAAACCAAATTGCAGATTGTTTAACCCTTAGATGCATGTCTGTATGTATGTTGACGTTACAGTCCATGAAGGACCAGAGCCGAGCTTCTCTCAATCACCCGTGTTGTGTGTGATTTAATTTTCCCATAGGTGAAAGGGACCCACAGTTTTTATTGCCGGTTCCGAACGGCAAATTTCGAGAAGCTTCTCATGACAATTTTACTACAGGGGGTTTTTATCAGAACCCCGCTGAGGAGAAACACCGTGAAAACACGTTCGATGACATGGCTGTGTCGGGATTCGATCCCGTGTCATCGGCGCCAGAGGCCTACACACTACCCACTGCGCCACGGTGCTCTCCAACCTTTAGATGCATAGTGTTCTGTATATGGCACAAACCGATTTTCGATCAATATTTTAGGTTGGAGACATAATATCGGTACAAATGCATAACGTGCCACATCATAACGTCCATACTCATGAACGCATTATATTCACATTCATTTTTTATCTCTTTAAAAAACGAATATACGCGTTACAATTGTACAGACATGTACCCCTTTGTTTGTGCAGATCAGTTGAGCAAACATCGTCTAACGTATCTTGAGGACGCGTTTTCTACCCAGATATAAGAATTGATTGGGATACAGATATCGACGTTGATTTGGTAAAAAATTCGATGACACTAAATAACTTTGAGAAAATTCGTTCTGAGCTACACTTCAATGATAATTCCAATACGGTGACTAATAAAACTTCATCGGCCAAAAAAAAAAAAAAAAACTGGGACAGTTGCTTTTAAAAACGATCACCCGATTCCACAGGATTTAAAATAAAAAATGATCCGTTATAAGATTTAAACTTTATTTCACTATTTGTTAAGCACAGGCGTTACTTCAACTACTTAAATCAGACTGCCTAGTCATCTCAAAAAAGGAACCAACTTGTGTTAATAATACTAGCCATTGAAGTACTACATACATACATATATAAGCGAAGAAAGAGGGGAAAGATATGTTAATCATGTATTGTGTTCCAACAGAGAGATTATGTATTGTACTATAAATAAACGAGATTTTCAACATCCTCCCGCCAACAAGTTTCAGGATGAGTTAGTAACTTCCAACGGATAAAGAAGCTGTATCGGTCTTCGCAAAATGGAGCCGCTTGAAAGCTTTACCTCACAAGCACGGATCTTGCCATCGCGTCCAGGGAAAACTTTCAGTATTATAGCTAGATGCCAAAGAGTCCGAGGCAACGATGAATCTTCCACCAAAACTACATCTCCGACTTGCAAATTGGAACCCGAAGGTTTTCGTGTGATGTAAAGATCTTAGTTGGAAAAGATATTCTTTAAACCATCGTTTCTTAAAAACAGCTATGGATCGTACACGTTCTTTCCATATTTTTCGCAGTTCATTGCCATTTTGATTGTCAGATGTAGGCTCCTCCGAAGACCTGTAGACTGTATTCAAGAAATGCGCAGGAGTAAGCGGTGCCAGATCTAATGGGTCATCTCCCATGTACGTTAAAGGTCTAGAGTTCACTACGCATTCAACCTCCGTAAGTAAGGTGTGTAGCTGATCGTTGTTTAATGTGGATCGCCGAACAGCCGCTCTAAGGGCCGATTTAACAATTCCCACTAGCCGCTCCCAGAAGCCACCCCACCATGGAGCTCGCTCTACTATAAACTTCCATTTTATACGGGAGTCACTCAAGAATCCTAGAAAACGTTCGCTTCTCCGAACATCGTTAAGTTGTTTGAATTCAGCTGACGCCTTCTTGAAGGTTGTGGCATTGTCAGAGTACATTATGCGTGGAGCACCTCGCCTGGCGATGAATCGCCTTATGGCCCGAATACAGCACTCCGTGGTTAGATTGTTAGTGCATTCAAGATGCACAGCTCGGACTGCTGCACAAGTAAATAATAGGATATAAAACTTCTTACGTTCACCAGCGCTATCCACCACGTATAAAGGGCCAGCGAAGTCGACTCCAGTCACATCGAATGCCCTTGCTGATAAGATTCTATCCCTGGGAAGTGGTGCAAACACTTGAGCAGCAGCTTTTCCACGAAGCGTCTTACAAACAAAGCAATTTTTGATGATGTTTTTGACTAACTGCCTTCCTTTAATGACCCAGTATCTAGAGCGCAGATTTGAAAGTACTGCTGAGGTCCCACCATGAAATGTCCGTTGATGAGTTTGGTTATATGGGATGCTTTTGGTAAGATGATATGGTTAGCAACGTTTACGTCAGCTTCGACATCTTGAAGACGACCGCCTACTCGTAGAAACTGATCGGCGTCATCTAAATAAGGGGAAAGAGATGATAATTTTGAATTAAAAGTCATGCCATCGTTGCCTCGGACTCTTTGGCATCTAGCTATAATACTGAAAGTTTTCCCTGGACGCGATGGCAAAATCCGTGTTTGTGAGGTAAAGCTTTCAAGCGGCTCCATTTTGCGAAGACCGATACAGCTTCTTTATCCGTTGGAAGTTACTAACTCATCCTGAAACTTGTTGGCGGGAGGATGTTGAAAATCTCGATTATTTATAGAACGAATAATTTAAGAACAGGGTTAAGATCAACTTGAAGCTCGTCTGTTGCTATCACCCATCGCAAAACAAGTACCTTAGGCGAAGCAGAAACTATCTGTTCTTCTTCAAAACAGTCTCGAACACGAGCATTGTTAGTATTCCATTTACGTAATTTCATGGAGGCACTTTCAAATATATTGGTTGATTCGCGATAAACTCTTATTGCAAAATCTTCATCGTTGATGATTACGACAAAATCATCCATATAAAAACTACTTTGCAATAACTCACTTTTTTTTTTGATAACGCAGCAACTCCTCGTCACCTTTGTGTGAAATTTGGCAAATTTCTTTAAACTGAGACGAAGCCTCCTTGATCAGTTCTTATATCATAGCACCCAGAATGTAAGGACTGCTCTTTACGCCAAATGTAAGCCGCGTCATTCGGTATATCCTTATTGCAGGCAACACCTTATCGTTTATTATTTTCTCGGCGAACCAAAGAAAGCGATGGCGGTCTCTATCCGACGGTTGAAGCAGAATTTGCAGGAACGCCTTCTCAATATCTGCAACCAGTCCAATCTTTCCTGTACGAAAGTTCAAAAGGATTAACAAAAGATCAGGCAAAAAGTTTTCACCCACATCCACAACATCATTAAGTGATAAACGATTCGGAGCATGAGCGGAAGCGTCGAATACAATACGTAGTTTCGTTGTTTCCTTATCTTCTCTATATACCGGACGATGAGGCATATAGTAGACCAGACTTTCATCAACCACCGTATCTGTAGCAATCTCAGCAATGCCTGTGGACAACAGTTTATTCATTGACGCATCGTAATCAGCAATTTTGTCAGCTGAGCATAGCTTTCTTACAAGCGACTGCAATCTTATCAATGCATCAGTTCTGTTGTTATGAAGTGGAGCAGACATGATTTTCCAAGGAAGGGATGCTTCAAACCTATCACCTTTTCTACGAATATGCACGGATACATCGCCACTTTTATCTTCAGGAGTTATTTCCAAAATATCCAGTTTCCAAAACCTCTGAATATCACCGCAGGCACAGACGTTAAGCGCTATTGCATAAGAACCGGAAGACATTGTTTCTATGTCCGATGGTCCTTGAATTGTCCAGCCCAAGATTGTATTGATTGCTGTTAACTTCTCCGTAAGACGCTTGTTTTCCCCAGTCACAAATTGCCAATACGTATCGGCACCAAAAAGAACGCTGATTCCGTCCTCTAGTTGTTGCCCGGGGGCATGATTATCGGCTAAAACCAACTTGCAAGATGTAATTGCTGGTTCGTTAGTGGGTGTTAACAATACATCATAGCAAATAGCTGGAACTTCAATAGCATCGACCACTACAGCTTGGTCATCATATTGGCTGCGAAGTACTAGGCGAACTCGGTTACATAGCTTGCTAGGCCTAGGTTTGTCACTTCCGAATGGTATAACGCTCAAACTGTGTTTTCCCACAATAGGTAAACTCAAGCGACGTGCAAGAGTGGACTTTACGAAAGATAGCTGATTACCACCGTCCATAACAATGCGCGCAAACGTGGAAAGTGTAGAAAATTCACTGCTAGCATATGCGCATGCCGTTTGCAAATACACATTACCCCTTTGCAATCTATCCGCCGTATAAAGGTTGACTGCAGAAGCATTGTCCACATTTGCTGGCATTTGTTTACTGCGGTAAGAATACGTAGGGTTGCACATGCTTGTAGCGTGACGTCCGTTGCATGTTTTGCAAACCACTCCTTTCACTCTGCACATCTTCGAATTGTGGCCGCCTTTACAGCATCTAAAACATCTTCGTTTGCTTATCAGCAGTCTTTTCTTTTCTGCAAGATCTTTAGAGCAACAGCAATCTTTGGCCTCGTGATTTGTTGCACTACAGAATAAACAATTTTCTCTTTTTTCAGAGGTAAACAATCTTAGGGCCGTTTTGACAGGTTTCGTATGTGTATTTGTAGTATTAGAACGTGATGGATGGATCTTCGCTTCGTTCGCCTTTTCTAGCGATTCAACCTCTCTCTTTAAAAATTTTAAAAGACAATTGACTTGTCTATCGCCGATGGTACTCGAAGAGGGGGACGCCTGGTTGCTCGAAGAATTATCTGTTGCGGACGAGGTACTTACTTCGTCATTATCAGGCCCTGTGCGATCGTTTGGAAGCTTTGCATTTGAATCCTCATAATAGCGATGAAAGTCCACTCTCAAGTCGTTTGGAAGGCAACGCAATAAAACGCCTTTCAACATTACAAAGTAATGTGATGATGGAATGCCTAATGATTCAAGTGATCGAGTAGAAGCCAACACTGACGTATAAAGCCGTCTTAGGCTAATGACGTCGGTTTTAGAAGAAACAGGATGGATAGAGAGCAAGCGCTGCATGGTGTAATCTATGATCTTCTCGTTATTTCCATACTCTTCTTTTAATAAAGTTATGGCCGTACGGTAGTTAATTTCTGTGGGCGTGAGACCAGCTAGTGTTTCTGCGGCTTTACCGACTAATACTGTCTCAAGATAGTTAAATTTATCGATCGTGCTAAGGGACGAGTTCTCATGAACGAGAACACGATATTGCTCCCAAAACGGAACCCACTCCTTAAAATCACCAGAGAATCGTTTTGGCTGTAATTTATTCAACTTTACCGCATTGACTGAAGACGATTCCAGAGGGGTGAGAGGAGGCGGTACTGCTCTTGCTGAGGTGGACTCCTGTGCATTTTCGGTAAAAGTTGACTGCCCTTGACAAAGACGAAGGTTAGACAGGCGACATTTGATTCGCGCCATGGTACATATCGCTTTATCCTCGTACTCCGCCACAGTGTCAGCTTCCTTTACAGCTTCTTCTTCTTTAATTAATGAGGCCACTTCAGTGTTTGCTTTTCGTAAGCTCTCATGTGCTGCTGTGAGCCGATCCAACATGACCACTAACTCCTCCTCAATATCGTCCAGATTACTTACATTCTCTTTTATCTTAGAGTCATCTGATTTCAGATAATCGGTCGCACTTTTGACAAGTTTAGTTACTTGTCCACGATAAGAAGCACGACTAGCGAAATCCATTATGGCAAGTTCAAACTATGCTATAATCGTTGTTTTTTTTTTCGTTTGCGTTAAAGTTCCCGGGTTTCGGCACCAAATTTTAAAAACGATCACCCGATTCCACAGGATTTAAAATAAAAAACGATCCGTTATAAGATTTAAACTTTATTTCACTATTTGTTAAGCACAGGCGTTACTTCAACTACTTAAATATCAGACTGCCGAGTTATCTCAAAAAAGGCACCAACTTGTGTTAATAATACTAGCCATTGAAGTACTACATACATACATATACAAGCGAAGAAAGAGGGGAAAGATATGTTAATCATGTATTGTGTTCCAACAGAGAGATTATGTATTGTGCTATAAATAAATGAGATTTTCAACAGTTGCTTTACAAAGCCAATGTTGAGGTACCATTGCTTTGTTTCCCCTATCTTAGATCGAAGGCGACTTGCACTATTCTGTCAAGTTGTTTACAATTGCATATTGACGTCATTATGCCCATATCACAATACTGCGTTGGTGCGTGCTTCATTACGTTTTGCAGACTTTTGTCTGCTTTGGTTACGTGAATTTACGTTTTCTCTCGCTGTCTTTTTTACTTATTTCCTCTCATTTTTCAATAAACGTAAGCTCGCCAACGCAAACGCAGTATTGTAGAGTGCCCCATTAAATTGCCTGTGTTGAATGTTAAACGTCACTCGAAGCTAGCGCTAATGCAGTATTGTGATATGGGCATTAAGCTTCGTTGTGAAAAAAATGGAAAATAAACAAACGTCTCGCGAAATGAAAGCATTAATAATTGATTATTATGAAAAAAAATCACAGTATTCGTGAAATTTCTTCAATCGTTAATAAACCTAAATCAACAGTTTTTAATATTGTGAAATCTTTTAAAAACAACGGGATTCTTCATCGTATTTCGGGAAGTGGAAGGCCTTCAAAAATATCCACGGTGCAAACTAAACGAAGGATATTAAGAATTACTAATGGAAACCCGAGGGAATCAGCTGTCGAAATTGCCCAAACCTTGAAAAAAGATAAAATTACAGAAGTTCATCCGCAAACAGTGCGCAATTTCCTACATAAAAAAGGTTTGAAAGCCCGCACACCCCGCAAAAAACCCGTCTTTATCGGAAAAAAATATAAAGAAGCGACTGGAGTACGCCAAGTAGTACGTGCAAAAAAGGGATGAGTTTTGGAACCAAGTATTTTTTTGCGATGAATCTAAATTCAACATTTTTGGTAGCGATGGCCGACGTTTTGTGTGGAGGAGGGACGAAACTGCATTGGATTCAAAAAATGTTACTCCCACAGTTAAGCACGGTGGCGGAAACATAATGGTGTGGGGTGCAATGGCAGCAAACGGAGTTGGTTCCCTTCATATAATTGAAGGGAATTTAACAAAATTTGAATACGTCGACATCTTAAAACGGTATATCTCCGAAACAAAAGAAAATCTGGGACTACCATCAAGTGTAATACTGTTGCATGATAACGGTCCAAAACACACAGCTGGTATAACGAAAGATTGGTGTGTTTGGAATACAAAAAAGGTGTTGCGCATCTTCCCCAAAGTCCGGATCTAAATCCCATAGAGCACCTTTGGGCTGTTCTGGAAAAGGAGGTACGAAAAAGAACAATTCGTTCCAGAGAAGAGTTAAAGATAGCGTTGTTCGAAGAATGGCTAAAAATTCCACCGACTGTAACAAAAAACCTGGTCGGATCGATGAACAAAAGATTGCAAGAAGTTTTGAAAGCAAAAGGGCAACACACAAGATATTAAAATCTACAATTGTTGTAATTTTTGTCACTGTTCCAGTTTTTTTTGGCCGATGAATTTGTAATGCTTTTAGTTTTATTTTATTGTTGTCAAAATAAAAAATAAAAATTAGATGTGTGTCTATCAATTCCTATTTATGAACATCTTTCCGTCGATAAACAAATTTGTGCATCAAAAGACACACATCATTTGAGGCAATACTTGCCATTGAAGCTTCATAAATGGGGGTACAAAATTTTTGTTTTATGTGGTGTTTCTGGTTTTGCATACAATTTTGAAGTTTAGAAAATATTGCTGCTGAACGTGTATTACCCAATGAGCCAGACTTGGGGTCCAGTAGCTATATAGTTGTGCGTTTATGTCGAGAGGTTCCCCGGGCATGCAACTTTAATATTTATTTTGATAATTTTTACACCTCCCTTCAGCTTCAATATTATTTGGCAAAACTTATAATGCTTTCCGTGGGGACAGTGAGGCGGAATAGGATATCAAATTGCAAGCTACCAAGCGATGATGATATGAAGAACTTACCTAGGGGGACCTCAGTCGAATTGCTGATTTTGAAGGAACATCTATTTCCAATTTGACATGGAAAGATAATAAATGCGTCAACATGCTATCAACCTTCGTCGGAACTGAACCGGAGGAAGCTATAGGAAGGTTCGATAGAAAATCGATGTCCAACATAAAAATAAATTGTCCAGCTGTAATAAAAGAATACTATCGACATATGGGAGAAGTAGGTTTGATGGACAGCATTATTGGAAGATCTAAGATTTCAATGAAATCAAAAAAGGGGTACATGCGCATTTTTTATCACTTCGTCGATTTGGCTGTTATAAATTCATGGCTCCTCCATAAACGAACTTCGGCTGACAACAGCATAAATATAATTCGCTTTAGAATCGAATTAGCAAAGACCCTGTGCAATATTGGTACCAGCTCCCACTCTTTGTCAAAACGTGGAAGGCCTTCGGGAATTTCATCTGTTTCTTCACTTCAGGCTGAAAAGAAAAAGAAGAGGACCAACACTACAACCATACCTACAGCAAATGTGAGACAGGATGGAATCAACCATATGCCGGATTGGGGAATCGAGCGCCAGAGGTGTAAGTTCCCATCAGGCAAATCAAAATCTTTTTTAACATACCGCAAATGTGGCGTTGCACTATGTTTGAACAAGGACAATAATTGTTTTCAAAAATTTCACGAAAAGTAGTTATCTCTATTAATGCACATAAACGTACATATGTATGTATTTAATATAATATCTCTTCTTCTTTGATGACGCTACAGTTCGGGGTGAACCAGGGCCTCAACCAACAAGCCTCTCCAGCCGGCCCGATCTTTGGCCAGCCGCTTCCAGTGCCGCACGCCCAGTTGGTTCAGGTCCCCTTCCACCTGTGCGCGCCACCTTAAATGCGGTCGTCCTCTGCTGCGTCGTCGCTCGGGGTTGGAGTCGAAGACTCTTCGGGCCGGAGCGTTGACGTCCATTCGCTCTACATGACATAGCCATCTTAGACGTTGAATCCGATGACGTCTAACGAGGCCGATGTCGCTGTACAGCCCGTACAGTTCTTGGTTGAATCTCCTCCTCCATTCTCCGTTTACACAAACGCGACCAAAGATTGCACGCAGAATTTTCCTCTCGAAACGTCCAAGAGCCTCTTCATCCGCTTTTGATAACGTCCAAGCCTCAGCGCCGTGGAGGAGGACCGGGATGATTAAGGTTTTGTAGAGGGAAACCTTAGTTTTTCGAGAGAGGGCTCTACTACCCAATTACCTCTTGAGCCCGAAGATGCAGCGATTGGCAAGAGTTATTCTGCGTTTTATCTCAGCGCTGGTGTCGTTGCTGCTTGTCACTATCGAGCCAAGGTAGACGAAGTCCTTGACTACTTCAAAAATATAGCTGCCGAAGGTGACGTTCTGACCAAGACGTCGGTGTTGTGCGTCTTTCTTGGATGACAGCATATATTTGGTCTTGTCCCCATTTACCCTTGGACCCACTTTCGCCGCTTCTGCTTCAATGCTTGCGAACGCCTCATTGACGTCTCGCTTTGTTCGTCAAATAACGTCAATGTCATCTGCGTATTGGCCGCAGAGTCCCGCACGATCTTTTCAAGAATAATGTTGAAGAAATCACATGACAGTGCGTCACCCTATCTAAAACCTTTTTTAACATCAAAGGGGTCGGTTGGTTTACCTCCGACCTTAATGGAGCAGCGAGAGTTCTCCATAGTCATCCTGCACAGTCTGACGAGTTTGGCTGGAATGTTAACACATGACATGGCTCTGTATAGCTCGTCTCTATAAACACTGTCATACGCGGCTTTAAAGTCGACGTAAATATGGTGCGTGTCGACCTGGAATTCATGGATCTTCTCCAAGATCTGCAAGTAAATCTGTAAATATTTGGTCTATCTTGGATTTTCCTGGCCTGAAACCACACTGGTAGGAACCTATCAGATTGTCCACGAACGGTTTCAGGTACTTACACAGTACGGCAGAGAGGATATTGTACGCGATGTTCAGGAGGCTTATCCCTCTGTAATTGGCGCAGTCATAGGGGTCTCCTTTCTTTTGGACCGGGCAAACGATACTGAGATTCCATTCATCGGGCATGCGTTCTTCCGACCATATCTTGCAGATGAGTTGGTGCATGTTCCTAACCAGCTCATCGCCAGCTGCCTTAAACAGCTCCGCGGGGAGTCCGTCTGCTCCAGCAGCTTTATAAGACTTAAGTTTCGATATCGCTATCTTAACATCGTCTAGGTCGGGTGGACGGGATTCTCCTTCGTCTTCGTCCATTGTGAATGGTTCGCTCTGCCTGACGGCGGTATTTTGACTATCATCGCCGTTATACAATCTGCAGAAGTGGTCCTTCCACAATCTCAGCATCGACTGTGACTCCACTACTAGGTGTCCGTGCTCATCCCTGCAAGCTTCTGCTCTGGCTTTATAGCCTTGGCATGTTCGCTTTACTTTCTGATAAAATTTTCGAACGTCGTTCCTGCAGTCACATCTCTCCATCTCCTCGATCTCGCGCTTCTCGTGCTTCTTTTTTTAGGGTTCCGTACCCAAAGGTAAAACGGAACCCTATTACTAAGACTTCGCTGTCCATCCGTCCGTCCGTCCGTCCGTCCGTCTGTCACCGGGCTGTATCTCATGAACCGTGATAGTTAGACAGTTGAAATTTTCACAGATGATGTATTTCTGTTGCCGCTACCACGACAAATACTAAAAACAGAACAAAATTAATTATACATATACATAATTACAAACAACCAATAATTAATTGTTTCGAAAGGTTTTCGTTGTCATCTTTCGGTCAGTTCCCATTTGTGAGCGGCTCGTAGTCATCCATTTTGGGAAATCAGAATCAGAGAAAGCGGATAGCCCGAGGGTTCGATCAGCGCTTGACACGCGAACGAGTGGAGTTCAACCCGCAGAAGGTCAGCATTTTTGTTTTTTTTTTGTTCCTAGTAGCACATGAGGGAGAGTGGGCGAAGAACTCGTGGAGAAATCTTCGGCGAAGTACTCGGAGAGTGATCTTCGGGGAAGAACTCCGGTACGGTTTTAAGCAGTTCCCGTCACGCGGCCGTACCGTGTGTCCTATTGCCTACGTTGGTCGCGGATATCACGTTCATTGTATAAGGTATTGAAATCACAAATTTGTGTGTCGTGATTGGTGATGCGGGCTAAGTCGTTGGTCAGAGGAGTTTCGGTACGACTGTTCGAATACTCAAGCTGTGGTTTGTTTACTTTTTTGGACAGTGAATTCCCTTTTTTTTTTATTTTACATATATTTTTTTTATTTAAATTCGCGATTCTTGCTGCGGGTAAGTCGGCGTGAGGGCAATCGCGTGGCGCCATTGCTCACGACCAGTCCTCGCAGCTGGCCTAGCATCCTTTTCGCACGACGTCGCGGCAGATGGAGAGGAGCAAGTGAGCAAGAGGAGCAAGCGATCTTGCACACATACGAACCGATACGTACATACGTGCATACGCATCACATACGTGCATACACTCACACATCTCTACGCTATGTATAAGTATACATACATACATACATACGTATGTACATTACGAAGTAGAGTTGGGTAATTCCGGACATGTATAGTTCACGGAACTATGTCCTCTCTCGGACACATGTCCTCTCGCTCCGCAAATTGAACGAAAAGAGTTCCATAGTTCCATTCAACCCTTATTCATAAAGCACATATGTACAAAACGAAAAAAAAAAACATAAATGCAACGAACATGCTTCTCATACGGTATGACTTATACCCTGTGGTTTTTAAGAAACCCAAAAGTATGGAGATGTGGCGATAAAGCTCGAACAGTTGGTGTACACTGTACAGCACACTTGAACTGAAATGAAGAAAAGAAATGAAAGAATATAATGCCCGCACCGCATTTCGTGAACGAATGTCATACATGTGTATGTATGCATTCAGGTCCGGACATGGACATGGTTTGCTAGTTCCATATCGGTGCGATAATACATTTAGTTCCGGACATGGACATGTTTTTGCTAGTTCCATATCGGTGCGAGTATACATTTAGTACTTTAAAACGGGTAGAGATTAAAGTGCATACTGAGATGGAATAATTATCTTATAACCCCATTTAGATAATGTTTCAAATATATTGAATGGTCTTTCCAACAAAGTTGTTGGTCCAATGTAACACCTAAATATTTAAAACTGTCCACGTGTTCAATCAAGAAGCAATTTTCAAACATTCTTGATTGTTGAATACTATATCTTCAAGAACAAATCGATTACACAATGGTGCATGATAATATAAGGGAAGGTCTCTGAAAACTCTACCATTGATATTAAATATCATGTACTTCGTTCTGTTGCTAATTATTAGTTTGTGATAATTAAACCATCTCCTTAACATATCTAGGTCATAGTTAACATCTGCAAAACTACCAATTATGTTAGTGATTGAGTGGAAAAGAGATGTTTCATCAGCAAAGGCAGTTATTTTGCCTTTAAAAGGTTGTAAGAAAAACGAAATAACATAAATTAGAAAAAGGATTAGGCCCAATCCTGCTCCTTGGGGAACACCCATATTTAAGAAGTCTATAGAACTGTAAACATTCCTAATTTTCACAACTTGATAACGGTTGAATAAATAAGAAGAAAACCATTTATAAATGGAGCCTCTGAAACCCGCTTTGTAAAGTTTATCGAGTAGCAAAGTATGAGTAACCATATCAAAGACCTTACTGATATCAACAAATAATGTTGGTGTTTGAGAAGTGTTTAGACTATTATATATTTCGCCAGTTAATTTCAATAAAGCAGTTTCAGTCGATTTGCCACGTCTAAACCCAAATTGGCAATCACTCAAAAAATGAGTATTTTCTACAAATTACAACATTCTAGATTTTAACTATCCGAAAAGTGAGAATAAAATGTCACTGATTATGTATTTCTGTATATACTTAGACAGAATATAATAAATATATGTATAAATTGGGCTCCCATACAACAGACATGCTTTTTTTGCCGTTTTTATACATAATAGTACGGAACCCTTCGTGCGCGAGTCCGACTCGCACTTGGCCGGTTTTTTTTTTCTTTTGCGTGGGATACTTGCTGCGGGTAAGTCGGCGTGAGTGCAATCGCGTGGCGCCATTGCTCCCGACCAGTCCTCGCAGCTGGCCTAGCATCCCTTTCGCACGATGTCGCGGCAGGTGGAGAGGAGCAAGTGAGCAAGAGGAGCAAGCGATCTTGCACACATACGAACCGATACGTACATACGCATCACATACGTGCATACACTCACACATCTGTACGCTATGTATAAGTATACATTACGAAGTAGAGTTGGGTAGTTCCGGACATGTATAGTTCACGGAACTATGTCCTCTCTCGGACACATGTCCTCTCGTTCCGCAAATTGAACGAAAAGAGTTAAATTCAACCCTTATTCATCAATCACATATGTACAAAACGAAAAAAAAAAAAACATAAATGCAACGAACATGCTTCTCATACGGTATGAGTTATACCCCGTAGTTTTCAAGAAACCCAAAAGTATGGAGATGTGGCGATAAAGCTCGAACAGTTGGTGTACACTGTACAGCACACTTGAACTGAAATGAAGCAAAGAAATGAAAGAATATAATGCCCGGTGCGGGCGCATTTCCTGAACGAATGTCATACATGTGTATGTATGCATTCAGGTCCGGACATGGACACGGTTTGCTAGTTCAATATCGGTACGAGTACGCATACGGGTTCGGACATGGACATGGTTTGCTAGTTCCATATCGGTGCGATAATACATTTAGTTCCGGACATGGACATGTTTTTGCTAGTTCCATATCGGTGCGAGTATACATTTAGTATTTTCAAACGGGTAGAGATTGCAGTGCATACTGAGATGGAATAATTATCTTATAACTCCATTTAGATACTGTTTCAAATATATTGAATGGTCTTTCCAACAAAGTTGTTGGTCCAATATAACACCTAAATATTTAAAACTGTCCACGTGTTCAATCAAGAAGCAATTTTCAAACATTCTTGATTGTTGAATACTATATCTTCAAGAACAAATCGATTACACAATGGTGCATGATAATATAAGGGAAGGTCTCTGAAAACTCTACCATTGATATTAAATATCATGTACTTCGTTTTGTTGCTAATTATTAGTTTATGATAATTAAACCATCTCCTTAACATATCTAGGTCATTATTAACATCTGCAAAACTATCAATTAAGTTAGTGTTTGAGTGGAAAAGAGATTTTTTTATCAGCAAAGGCAGTTATTTTGCCTTTAAAAGGTTGTAAGAAAAACGAATTAACATAAATTAGAAAAAGGATTGGGCCCAATACTGCTCCTTGGGGAACACCCATATTTAAGAAGTCTGTAGAACTGTAAACATTCCTAATTTTCACAACTTGATAACGGTTGGATAAATAAGAAGAAAACCATTTATAAATGGAGCCTCTGAAACCCGCTTTGTAAAGTTTATCGAGTAGCAAAGTATGATTAACCATATCAAAGACCTTACTGATATCAACAAATAATGTTGATGGTATTTGAGAAGTGTTTAGACTATTATATATTTCACCAGTTAATTTCAATAAAGCAGTTTCAGTCGATTTGCCACGTCTAAACCCAAATTGGCAATCACTCAAAAAATTAGTATTTTCTAAAAATTACAACATTCTATTGCTGCTTTAACAACAAATACTTAGACAGAATATAATAAATATATGTATAAGTGGGGCTCCCATACAACAGGCATGCTTTTTTTGCCGTTTTTATACATAGTAGTACGGAACCCTTCGTGCGCGAGTCCGACTCGCACTTGGCCGGTTTTTTTCCTTCTCAGAAGCGCATGCTCTTCCCTGTAATACAAACTATATTTTAGCAAATTATAAACATATAATTTGACAAAACTAAAAATTATTGATGCGGACATGTTTCTTTAGTCAATACTTAGTCGGGATAATTCTTATTCCAAATTTGGAAAAATCATTCATCTAAGGGTTAATTATTTCTGAAACGGGATTAAATGGGTTTGAAAATAAATCGGTGGCAAATAAGCTCTACTCCGCTGCGCTCGAGATATCCGTAAGCGCGTCTTGGCTACTACAAGATAGTGGTCCGAGTCGATGTTAGCCCCTCTGATAGTTCGAACATCAAGAATAGTGGAGGAGTGTCTGACGTCGATCGCGATGTGATCAGTCTGGTTGGTAGTCGATTGATCAAAAGACCGCAATGGCGTGTATATCGAAGTGCAAGAAGTGCGTACTGGCTAGAAGGAGATTTCGCCCCGTAGGATGATCAATCAGCCTGTGTCCGTTATCGGAGGTGGTGTCGTGTAGGCTATGTTTGCCGATGACTCGTTCAAAGATGCTTTCCTTACCCAGCTTAGCATTGAAGTCTCTTAGTACAATTTTGATGTCATAGCTGGGACATTGGGCATATGTTCTGTCTAGGAGATCGTAGAACTCATGTTTGACGGAGTCATCCTTGTCTTCCGTGAGGGCGTGGACGCAGATCAGGCTGATGTTAAAAAATGTTGCCTTGATACGGATTGTTATGAGGCGCTCGCTCACATGCCGACAGCTTAGGACTTTTTGCCTTAGTCCACCTCGAACAACAAATCCGCATCCAAATAATCGTTGCCCTCTCTCCCTATAGCAGTCGCCGTAGTAAATATCGCAGTTTTTCATCCGCTTTATACCCGGTCCATTCCATCGCATTTCCTGGGTGGCGGTGATGTCCGCTTTATAGCGATCTAGGGCGTCCGCAAGTTATTCGGCTGCACGTGGCCCGTTTAGGGACCTAACATTCCACGTACAAAGCCGAACATCATTGTCCCTTTTTCGTTTTTTGCAAGGGTCGCCAACATAAATCCGGTCCGTTATACCCGAGGCTTGTGGTTGTTTCGGAGTTTGTTGTTTTTTTACGGTAACGGCTTACTAGGCCGTAGCCCAACCGACTAATTCTGTCTTTTGGCGCAGGAGGCTCGCCATTCGCCCTTCCCCGTCTGCAATTTCCAGAGGAAATCTTCAGGTGGCACCAGGAGGAGGTAGGGATGGGACTTACTAACAGTGCCGCAAGATGTTCGGCCGCGGTGGCTATTCTCGCTTTTTAGCAGGCCAGCATCCGTCGGATAGATGCTATTCCTACGAGGCCTTTGTTAGTCCTTTGCCATCCAGGAAGGATATCATTATCATCCATCAATTGAAGCAGTTTGTCCTTCACATTTTTTTCTAATATTTTGCTCATACCGCTAAGAAGACTTATGGGCCTGTAACTTCCAACTTTAGCATGTGGTTTTCCATTTTTATGTATTGGAATCACTTCAGTCATCTTCCATGCATCCGGAAAGTATTTGATTTTTAGGCATGCATTTATAATAATGGTAAGGTTGGACTCTGGCGCACGATGAGCGAGTTCGGATCCCGATAACACCAACGCCATCGAATGTTTATTTCGCAGCGTCCCTCGGCGGGGTACTAGCAAAACCCCCCGTAGTATAACTTGCCCGGAAAAAGCTTCTCGACTAACGCCGTTCGGAATCGGCATTAAACTGTATGTCCCTTTCACCTGTGTGAAAAATAAATCACACACAACATGGGTGATTGAGAGAAGCTTGGCTCTGGTCCTTAATGGGCTGTAGCGCCACCAAAGAAAAAAAGAAAAAAAAGTAACCGAAAACCAGCTTGTGGTAATTCTTTCAGATAAATATTTGTATCTTATCAAACTCAGGTGTTTTATTTGTTTTAAGACAGGCGATTTGGAATTCGATGTCATTGAAAGAAACAAACTTACTCTGTGGTGTCTATCCGCAAGTCATGCTAAATTCGCTTAATTTATTACTTACTGCATCGATTGTGATAGGGCCACTTAGATGATTAGACAGCAAATGGTTCTTAGCAAAATTCGAAGCTAGTACAATTGCTTTGTCACTGTCACAAAATCAGCTTATTTCTTCAGATATTTCGCTCATTTTCAGATAAATGAAATATCACCTTTCAATCGCGCGTTCGTTTTACAGAATCGGATCAGTGCCTCCATTGACATCATTTAGGGACAAAAAACCCCGCCGATTGAACCGCGGTTCCAAGTACTTATGTACGTACATATCTGTAGATACATAGCACTCGTATGCCAAAATGTTCTGAACATGATTGCCATGAAAAATGTCAAACTTTACAATGGCAATGCTTGATTTGACATATTCACACCCTCATTTCCGAGTATCTTCCTGCGACACGGTTCTTTCATCTCCGCCTCCTGCTTCTCGTGGTTTAGTTTTTTTTTTTTTGCTCTTTCCTGCTTGCAGAGCTCTAGAGCAATTTTCATCATGTGGTCAATCGTCATTAAAACATAGATTTTTTATGATTGGTGGCCTAGAAACTAATTGGTAGCAACTGATGGTGCGAATGTTTGCTGTCAATTTCTGTCATTTTCTAAATTCAATATGGTAGACAGATATCCAATGCAATCTTTGTCAATTTAACTCGTTTACTATGCAACAGCACACTTTTGCACTTGTTGTTATGCAACTTTACGAAAATGGGCGATCTGTAAATGCTACTATTGAAAATGAAACGTCCGTATTCAACAAAAAGCCAACGTTTTATATTTTAAACTTTTGTTCACATACCTATTGTAATCTCATACTATTACACTTGGTAGGTATGTAATAGACTGTAAAACTACAATCGATCCATCTATTTTCCTGTTGATTTCTAATCCTAAGAAACACCGTGTCTTGTATACCTTGACTTAGAACGAATTCTGCAAGTATTTAATAAGGTTTGTAATTTTGCTTTGGTCACGGCCTTCAACCAAGCCATCGTCAACATATATCGCTACGATTAAATTGTATTTTGAAAAACACACAAGGATCTTCCTCTGTTGATTTGAGATTAAAAGTGCGGAGGAATTTTGTGATTGTTCATTCCAACATCTAGGTGCTTGTTTTAGGCCATATAAGCTTCGTCTCGGTCTGCAAACACGATTACTTTTGTCTCCAAATCCTTCTGGCTGTTTCATATACAATTATTCTTGTAAATCTCCGTAAGTGAAAGTCGTCTTGATATCGAATTGTTTTAAGAACATCTTCTCATATGCAGCTATTGCTAAAATAGGTCTAGGTCCAGGTCTCTTTATAATCAATTACATATTTCTGTGTATAACATTTAACAACTAGGTAGGTAGGTAGCTATGTAGGATCGTAGCACTCCCAGGATTGAGAAGAATAGACATAGGCCAGGGAGGCCCGTTGTGCAACTACGAGGGGGTTTTGCCCCCCTATTCGTGAAACTATTTTGTGCTTCTTAAGAAGTTAAGAAGATCAGATATCCCTACTTATTGAACATCTGTCAGAACGTTAAGGAAATAAGAGCCTAGGTATCGTTTCCTGATTCCGCAGAATGCTGGCCAGGCGCAGAGAAAGTGGTGAATGGATTCGACCTCCTCCTCGTCTTGACAGCTTCTGCAGAAATCGTTCGGAACTAATCCTAGTTTTTGTGCGTGACTGCCAATGAGTTAGTGTCCTGTGATGACACCGATGACTTTGTAGATGTCAGTTCTTTTTAGGGAGATTATACTCCTTGTCCGTTGACTTTCAAGCCGAGGCCAGATTTGCCTGGCGATGAGGCAGGTATGTCCCTGAGTCCATCTCAGTTCATCTCGGCCCTGGCGAGATTAGTCAGATTATATTTCATGGTTGTGAGGGGTATTCCCTCACAAACCACGATTGATTGTAGCGTCGTTCCTCCTTTGGCGAGTGTGTCAGCTTTTTCATTTCCTGGAATGTCGCAGTGTCCCGGTACCCAGATAAGTTGTATGTTGAACTGTTCTGCCATCTCGTTAAGAGATAGGCGACAGTCGAGACTAGATTTTGATGTGTACACATAGGACTCCAACGACTTTAGGGTTGCTTGACTATCCGTGAGAATACGGATATCCGTGGTGGATATTACGTCCCACTTCAGCCAAGACAAGGTCTCTTTTATTGCCAACAGTTCCGCCTAGAAAACGCTGCAGTGATCTGGTAATGTTAGAGCTTTATGCAGCTTAAGTTGTTTGCAGAATACTCCACTACCCACCCCGTCTTTGGTTTTAAACCCGTCAGTGTAAAAATCCACGCGGTTTCTGCGGGGTTGAGTTTGGCGAGTCGAGTTTTGTCTGTCCGGGTAAATCGTCGTAAAGTTTTTTTCCAAGACTGTGGTGGGTTCTGTGTGGTCCAAGTTTTCTGCCAAAGTTATTCTGTTTTGCAGGATGGAGGAGTGGCCAGTGACATAGCTGGTCCATTTCGAGTTGTCCATTTTAGTCCCATAGCCGTGTGTGTGGCAATTTGCTTGCCGAAAATATCGAGTGGTGTAAGATCGAGTATCATGTTAATCGCAGCCGTTGGTGTGGACCTGAGGGCGCCGGCAATGCACATACATGCCATCCTTTGTACCTTCTCGAGTTGTTTGTTGGATGTTGTCTTGTCCAGTGCAGTCCACCCCACTATCACTCCATACATTAGTATGGGTCTAACGACCGTGATGTAGAGCCATAAGGTGATCTTGGGGTTGAATCCCCATTTTTTTTCTAGGGCTTTCTTGCATGTGTAGAGAGCTATTGTTGCTTTATTGCTCTTCCAGTTGTGTTGCTCTTCCAAGTTAATTTCCTATCTAGTATAATGCCAAGGTATTTGGCACTGGAGGAATAAGTAAACCTGGTATCAAGCAAAGTGGTAATAGCACGAGCTCCGTTTTCTGGGGACTTATCCTGAGCTATCCTACTATGCGCCCATTTGCACAGAATTGAGAATGCCGATTGCATGCGGTCATTCAGTATGTATAGGTATTTACCTGAGATTGAAATGGCAACGTTATCAGCGTAGGCAATAACGTCCAGGCCTTCTTTCTCCAGTTTGATTAGTAGTTCGTTTACAACTACATTCCAGAGAAGAGGTGAGAGGACCCCTCCTTGCGGGGTTCCCTTGGTAACCACTTTGGTAGTTACTAGGCTTCCCCACTTAGAGTGAATCGTGCGCGTTAATACCAACTCGCTGTTCAGCTCTATTAGATTCCTCTCCACCTTCAGCTTTTATAGCCCTTCTATTACTGCTTTCAGAGTGACGTTGTTAAAGGCGCCCTCTATGTCTAGGAAGGCTGTTAAGGTATATTCTTTGAGATGGATTGATCTTTCGATTTTCCTCTTTAGTGTGTGCAAGGCTGTTGTGTGACAGATAGGCCTTAGATCCTTGGGGGAAGTATGAAAGTTTCTGCCGGCCTTGGGGATGAAAAGTACCTTTGCGCACTTCCACTTTTCTGGAATATGACTCCAAGCTGGGCATCCTTTAAAGATAATCTCTAGCCATGGTATGGTCCATTAACAACTAGTCTTGCACAATATCTTTAAGGTTCATTACTTACTGTGCCCTTGATCTTGTACACCCATCGATTTTCAATAACTGATGCATTTTGCGGTGCTTCAACCAAATCCCAAGTGCGATTCTTGCACAGTGCAG
The DNA here is from genome assembly GCA_951905685.1 of Eumerus sabulonum. NCBI lineage: Eukaryota > Metazoa > Arthropoda > Insecta > Diptera > Syrphidae > Eumerus > Eumerus sabulonum. The sequence goes on along the minus strand of OX645060.1, from coordinate 162,064,938 downwards.
CTAATTTATCAACCATTGCTTGCTTTTACTTACTAGCATCTTGCGAATTCAGAGCATCATCAAAAGTTGTAGGTTCTTTTTTTTTCAGCAACAGAAGTATGCAGATGAAAAATTGACCTTGAGAACACTTCTTACTGGATCTCTGATAGATTCTGTCTTGACACAATTATGTTATGGTTCAGATCGTGACCTCTGATTTTCAAGATTAGAGGCTGACATTCCAGGAATTTCTCCTTCGGAAATTTCTTCAATCTTGACATGGTCTTGTTCACTATTATCTTTATCAACGATGTAACTCTCATATAACGTAGACTTGAATTCTCACTGGAAGACGAATAATGTGGTTTAAAATTTACGTAATGTTTTACCTAAATTTTCCGAGTGTCAGTCATGTAAATACGATATCCTTTTACGTTTTGTGCAAAACTAACAACGATGCCAGCTTGTGTTTTGGCGTCCCAGTCTCGTCCTTTTTGCTGAGGTACATATATGTGTATACATATGTGTATAAGGCGGCTGGAGATGAGCTGGTAAGGTGCATGCACCATCTCATTTGCACGGTATGGAAGGTGGAAAGTATGCCCGACGAACAGAATCTCAGCATCATTTGCCCGGTCCATAAGAAAGGAGACCCCTATAACTGTGCCAACTATATGGGAATAAGTCTCCTTAACATCGCATACAAGATCTCTCTGCCGTATTGTGTGAACGCCTGAACCCGTTTGTGGATAATCTGATCGGCTCTTATAAATTTTCAGGCTAGGTAAATCCACAATATACCAAATATCTACGCTACGGCAGATCTTGGAGAAGACAGTCACCTCCTTTTCGTCGATTTCAAAGCTGCATATGACAGCGTGTATAGAGATGAGCTTTACAAAGTCATGTCTAGTTTTAACATCCATGCTAAACTCATCCGACTGTGCAGGATGACAATGGAGAATTCTCGCTGCTCCATTAAGGTCGGTAATGAGCTAACCGAGACCTTGGATGTGAAAAAAGGATTTAGGCAAGGTGATGCGCTGTCATGTGACTTCTTCAACCTGGTGCTCGAGCAGGCGTCAACAGGGAAGGCACTATCTTCTACAAGTCCGTCCAGCTGCTAGGATACGCGGATGATATCGATATCATCGCGTGTTCTCGCCGTGGCATTGTGGAAGCATTCACGGCGATTGAAGAATAGGCGAAACGAGCTGGTCTTAAGGTCAATGAGGACAAGACGAAGTACATGCTGTCAAGCAAAAAACAATCCGTCGCTCACCACCTGGGACAAAATATAACAATTGACAGCTACAATTTCGAGGTAGTTAAGGAGTTTGTCTACCTCGGGGCAAACGTAAACTCCACAAATGACACCACAGTGGAGATCCAAACGAATCGCCCTTGGCAACCGCGGCTACTTCGGCTTGTCCAAACAACCGGTGTCAAAACTCCTCACTCGAAAGACCAAAGTCTTGCTTTACAAAATGCTCATACTGCCAGTCTTGCTGTACGAAGCCGAAAGCTGGACGATAAGCAGGTGAGGGGAGCTGATTTTGGGTTCTTTCGAAAGAAAAATTCTGCGCCGAATATTTGGTCCTGTCTGTGAGGAAGGTGAATGGAGAAGAAGACACAACCGCGAACTCTACGAGCTGTAAAAAGATGTGGATGTAGTCCGGAAGGCAAAGATCCGTCGACTACACTGGCTCGGCCCCACCGAGCTCATGGACATCAACGCTCCAGCTAAGAGGGTCTTTATTCAAGCGTTTTGTTCACATAGTGTAATAGTGTGAGAAAGAGACGGTTAACAGCAATATTGGATACGTTCAGTGAAGTTAAATGTTTTTTTCGGTTCAGGTTAATAGAGCTTTAGATATATGTTTTAATACTGTAAAATATGTTTTAACAGTTACTTTTTGTAAAATTCGTACAATTTTCTGATTCGGAATTTGTACAATTACGAAGCGTTCTGAAAAAAATTTTACGGTATCGGTTCATGCTTGCCCGACATACACCTGATAAAATTACAGCTGGGAGTGAAGGTATTCGCAAAAAGCCTTCACACGTAACCTTCGGTTAGAGATAAAGTTAATTGACATGTGAGACTACGCGATTTGATATTGTTTAGTTGTTTTCAATGATATTACTTGAAACAATCAACCCAATAAGCCGCCGATGATTTAGTGCTTCAAAAGTAACTTCGAAAGCAAAATCGTCACTATTGATTCTTCAAAGGTCCTCGATAGTTTTGACCATCGGATAATCGCCTGCAACAGTGCCAACAACAATCGTGGTCACACGAACAATTTTAGGTTCCATTTCGTAAACATGTCGAACATTTCCACACTAGTTGTTAGTTCAAACTTCTACAATTTCGGGAGGTTAGATGGGATTTTGAGAGAACTCGACTCAGACATGATCAACAAAAATCTTCGATTAGAGCTTTCCAACATTAAACGTTGGCGCTCCTGCTTAACTCTTTATTAGCTTCGAGGTCCATATTCGTGCCCTGGCTGCGACTAGGCATCAAAACATCGTACAAAAAGTTAAAAGTGTGTCTAGCGTTCGGAGGTTCTCCAAATGTCTACGAAAATTCACTAGTCAATTTTCGTTTTCGGGATCGTTGTTTTTTCGACTTTGTTTCCTATGCCTCACTCGGAAGTGTACTCATTACTGAAACGCGCATTAAAGTCATAGAACAATTTTAGCTGTGACACGTGTAAATTCTGTCTAGAAAATCGTGGGAGTCATCTTTAAATTGGACGTCTTCCTCTTTTCTGTGGGCTTCAAAGCTTGTATCATTCTGAAAATAGGTTTGATACGAATTGTGCTGTCAGCCTAGAACCCTTTGACTAAGTTTGTCTTGAATAACACATCCTCATTCAAAAATTCGTTGCCTGTGTTCTATATTTAAATTTTCGAAGTCGACCTTACCCGGTCTGTGTGATGTCTTAGCATTTTAACTGCAAAGTCAAAACTCATTACTTTCTGGAATACGTGCGGGAGTCAACAACATATTATAATTCATTCATTTGTTCGTTTTTCTACTTTCTGAGATATTTAGCAAGTCCTTTTTACGTTCTCAAAAGAGAGCCGAGCTTTTTTCAAAAGCATCGTTTAACCTTCCTATTCCTATTAAAATTCCTCGTGCGCTAAAGTTTTCCCACTCCCATATGGTTTGCCCTGGATGCCAGATGCCCTGGAAAAGCTAACTGCAACTCACATTGTACCTGGAACACGAAATAGAATAGAAAACTAGTACAAAAAAAAAAAAGAAAAAAACAAAGGTAAGTATGTAGAAAGGTATAAATCCACAAGGCTGCCAGCATCAAGTTGTACCAACAACTCGATGACAATCCCGTTCATAAATTTTCATTTTGACCTCATCCCTAAAGTTTAAAGCAATCCGAACGCATTACAAATGTGTTTCAGCATCATTATGGCCATTCCGTTCCACGAATGGAACCAAGGCCCTATATACTCTCTGCGCTTTGGTAGTTGTCCGTTTTCAATCTCCAACGAAGGCATTCGTTCCCTTCCTCCTTATGTTTGTTTGTGTATTTTTTTTCTGCCTATCACCTGGTCTTTAAGAGGATGAATGAACATACGAACGAATGAGTGAACACAGGACAACTCCTTTACTTACATGGTCCGGATTTACTTTATACATATCATTGGTATTCAGGCTATGTCACAACCGACACATGGCCAATGAGAAGCGTCCGATATTGCTCGGTTTTCTATGTTTGGGGAGAGTAGAGCTATAGCTCCAATGGTCACTTATATATAAGAATCTTGACCCTCTTATAATCAGCTCCATTAAAACCAACCTCATTAAGATGAAGATTACTCTAAAAAAAGCAATGTATTTAAGTGCTACCTTCTTTCAATAGGCATGCTTACATCAATTGGTGTGGAACCATATGCGATTGAAATGATTCAAGGATACGCAAGGGTAGGAACGTGCAGGCATTTATCTACAGAATTTCTTAAGCTTGTCTAATACGACATAAACACCTCATTACCCATCGCCTGTGGTAGTGTGCCATCTATAGCACATAGCCAAAGGATTATGATCCATGGACACCGAACTGCTGGGGAACGGAACTTGTGTACGGGTGGATAACTGAAAGACGTTTGCTTTCGCTTGTTAAATATTAAATTCCAATTAAAAAAAAAATAGCAACAAACAAGCATATAGTGGATGTGTCTTTAAGCTCTTACCAACGACCATGTGGTGGGCTGCGAAGGAAACGGAGATTAGGCGAATAGTAGCCGATTTGCCTTTGTGAGTATTGCAGAATTGCGCAAAATACAGGCGAAAGGAGGGGCGATGTAAGGATCATCGTCGTCATCACGTTTGTTTCTGTTTGTGCGCATTACTTTTAATGAATTATTCATGCCTGTCGCTAATTGGTCTTTTATAAGGACACCATATCAGAAGCAAAAAAGCTTGCAAATATTCATGACTGAAAGGCTTTCAGGTTCGCCACAAACAGAAGAGTCGGAGTTTTCACATTTGTTTTTTTTTTTTGTTATTTATTTTTCCCTAAAACTTTTTCATTTGGTCCTCGGCTGAGCCGGCGCCCTCTCTTACTTGGGGTTAATGCATGGCCTGCAAGGGTTAAATGTTATTTTCAGTCGACGCCATTTTAATCCTGTACGAATGTGAATGGCAGAGTGGAACGGGAAGAAAACGAAATGGAAAGGATTCGCAGTTAGAACTGGAGTGAATGCATTTAAAGGGACCTAGGCTTTTGAAGCACGAGACTGTGAAGGAATGAAACATATTTATTCCTATTGCTATAGGAGTGCTCAGAACTGCAATGCCTTTCCGAGGATTCAAGAGCGTCTGCAAAATTGATGAATTTGCATTGGGAGGACAGAGTCCCATTTGAATGGCATCGAGACAGCAAGGAATACTCGCCAGCCTGGGGCAGGGCATTCACTTTGAAGCAACCCTTGATATTTCATCGTCACAATGATGATGATGAAAATATATTTTCTCTGTACGACAGTACTGTGGACGAATTTCATTTTCCATTGCTTACCCACTCGACATCTCGATACAAGCAGTCGGATAGGTACATTTATTGTCTACTCGTATGCGCATAGATCCCCTCAATCCCTACTGTTAGTCGGGTAAGTTTAATTAATGGATGAGTGTTTTCACAATTCTTTGTTGTCGTACGGTGCCAGCGTACAAACGACTGTGCATTAGACGGCGGATATATGCAATGATGGTGGATGATATTCGAATATATTCTGGAGACGATTATGCATTTAGCAAGCAACGAATGGGAGAACATTTGTTTTGTTTTTATCATTTTGCTAGAGTTTGATTACAATAATGAAACGTGGGGAAGCATTAAGGGTCTGTGTGTTTCAAGTTTATACTTTAAGTCCTAAATCTTAATCTAACAGATATTTATTACTTACTTGAAGAGAATTCAGGTCTGCGTTTATGGACTGCAGATTTAGGCAATTCTACTCAGACTTCCATAGTATGTAGTTCCAAAAAGTGATTTTACTTCTACCAATTAAAACAAAATGAAGTTGGAATCACCTTCTGGAGAGAGAGGATACAATAGCAATATCGGATGGTTCTTAGAATTCATTTAGCATTATTGTACCCGGAGCTAAATAAGAATTAAATCACTGTTGAACACATTGTTTGCTTCAACTGAAGCAACAACATTTCCAACAGTTTGCCATTCAGTTTGAATTCAGAATTCATTTCGGTCTCAGTTACCGAATCTAAGCCAAATGTCATCTTTGAAATCATCAACTCATCAACTCTGATAAGTCATTACAATTGTCTGAAGTCAATTTTCAATTGTCCGCGGACGTAATTGAAGTCCGTTGAAGTCGTAAAAGTCCACTGAAGTCATGAACGTCTCTTAAAGTCATGGAAGTTCACTAAAGTCATGACGTCCACTGAAGTTATTGAAGTCCGCTGAAGTCATTTAAGTCCACCCAACTTCTTGAAGGCCGCGGAAGTCATTTAAGTCCGCTGAAGTCATTGATGTCCACTGAATTTATTGAAGTCCACTAAAGTTATTGAATTCCGCTAAATTCATTTAAGTCCACTGAAGTTATTGAAGTCTGCTGAAGTCATTAACGCTCACTGAAATCATTGAAGTCCCTTAAATTCATTAAAGTCTACCTAAGTCATGAAGTCCGCTGAAGTTATTGAAGTCCGCTAAACTCATTAAAGTCCACTGAAATTACTGAAGTCCGCTGAAGTAATTTAAATCCACTTCAGTTATTGAAGTCTCCTCAAGCTATTTAAATCCACTGAAGTTATTGAAGTCTGCTAAAGTCACTTAAGTCCGCTGAAGTCGTCATTGAAGTCCGATGAAGTCATTGAAGTCCACTGATGTCATTGAAGTCCACTGATATTGTTGAATTCTTCTGAAGTAATTTAGGCCTGCTGCAGTCATTCAGGTCCGCTGAAGTCATTGAAATCCACTAAAGTCATTGAGGTCCACTAGAGTTGTTGAAGTCCACTGATGTCATTGAAGTCCATTGAAGTTATTGAAGTCCGCTGAAGTTATTTATGTAAGTCCACTGGAGTTATTGAAGTCCGCTGAAGTCATTGAAGTCCGCTGAATTCATTTCACTCCACTGAAGTTATTGAAGTCCTCTGAAGTCATTTAAGCCCGCTGAAGTCACTTAAGTCCGGTGAGGCCATTGAAGTCTACTTAAGTCATTGGTATTCACTGAAGTTGTTGAAGTCCACTGAAGTCATTTAAGACCACAGAATTTATTGAAGTCATTGAAGTCCTGCTGAGGTCATTGAAGTCAACTAAGGTCATTTAAGTCGACTGTAGTTATTGAAATCGGCGGATGTCACTGAAGTCCGCTGAAGTCCACTAAAGTCAATGAACTCCACTAAAGTCATTGAGGTCCATTAAAGTTATGGAAGTTTACTGACGTTTTTGAAGTCCACTGATGTTACTGAAGTTATCGCAGTCCACTAGTTATTGAAGTTCACTATAGTCGTTGAGGTCCACTAAAGTCATTTAAGTTTTTGAAGTCCATTGATGTCATTGAAGTCCGCCAAAGTCATTTCAGTCTGCTGAAGTCATTGCAATCCACTAAAGTCATTGAAGTCTGTTAAAATCATTGAAGTCCGCTAAAGTTATGGAAATCCACTGAAGCTTTGAAGTCATTTCAGTCTGCTGAAGTCATTGCAGACCACTCATTGAAGTTCACTTAAGTTATTGAAATTCGCTGAAGTCGTTTAAGACCGTTTAAGTCCGCTGATGTTATTAAAGTCCACGGAGGTCATTTAAGTCCACTAAAGTAATTGAAGTCATTGGAGTCGCCTGAGGTTGTTGAAGACAGACGAAGTCATTAAAGTCGCTTGAAGTCATTTAAGCTATTTATACGGCTAAAGTTTTTCAAGTTTTTAGTTATGGAAATGCCTACATTCATAAAAAGTGATTAAATCCAGTCTACTCAATATGTCTTAAACTCATATATGTATAGTCAAGTTTTAAATCACTTGACTTGATTGCACCTAATTATGGCTTCGAAGATTTCTTCAATTTCTAGAGGACTTCAGTGGCCTTAAAGGCTTCAAATATATCAATGACATTAGCGACTTTCTTGAATTCTATGACGGGATCCTTTAACTTAAAGGATTTCCTGAATTCAATCCAAAGTCAAACTAAAACCTCTCTGGGGGAGCGAATAACCATTTTTTATCCGAGTCCAAGTGAAGTGTAGGAATGTAAACGTTAATTTGATAAAGACACAGAGTTTATTTCTTTTACCTATATATGTACGTATGTACATGTATGCTATTTCACGAAATGCCGAATGACGGCATTTATTGTTATAAAGTCGTATTCGATTATAGGCTGTATTCCAATTATCCAAGTTTTTGGAAATGTCGGTTTCCAAACCGCCTAAATGAAATGAATATAGTTCGTTAGTACGTAAATTCAAAGTTCCAGGTTCTGTTGAAGATGCGCCAAAGTCTCACTGGTCGAAAATTATCAAATAATATCTCTGTTATAAGGCGAAGTGTGACAGGTGTTCCAAAGCAATCAACAGCGCATCGGCTGACTCTTACAGCACTAAATTTCAACTTCAGCAATGAGACGTATTTTACGTTGAATGCAACGTCGCTTACTGGCCAACGAGAATTCACCTGAATAAGAGCAGACAATGTATCCTCAAAAAAAAAAAAACCATTTAGTGTGCAAAAGTATCATCGAACTTTTTATTTCCAAATTGGAAACGAAAACGAGGTTACCGTCAATTTCCCGCATGACCATGCAATAATAAGGAGCTATCTAGTGCCTCAGCAGCTTAATGGCATCGACTTGGACGATGTTTGTTTTCAACAAGATGGTACAATTTGCAACACTACACGCGTGAGAATACCGAATAATTTCAAGGATTCTTCGAAAAACTTTTAATTTTGCATTACGGAAATGGCGGGGACTGGCTTACGAAGTCATACATTTTAGTTCATACGTTTTGTTTCGGTTGATAGGTAGATAGGAATACGTATTTATTTTTCCATGAATGGCTTATGGTAGTATCATATGTACATATGTATGTATGTATGTATGTTGTTCATCCAAATGTTCCTTGAATCAGTATTCGAGGACGTCAATCGATGCCAAACATTGGTAGAATTTAAATATTCTCTCATCTGCTCGTACAATTTCCTGTTCAAAAATAAAAAGCTATTGATCGGACAATACTGCTCTTTTTTTTCATATTGGCAAACAGAACACTCTCGGGGTCGGGATCGAATCCCGACACAGCCATGTCATCAAACGTGTTTTTCACGGTGTTTCTCCTCAGCGGGGTTCTGACAAAACCCCCTGTAGTAAAATTGTCATGAAAAGCTTCTCGAAATTCGCCGTTCGGAACCGGCAATAAACTGTAGGTCCCTTTCACCTATGGGAAAATGAAATCACACACAACATGGGTGATAGAGAGAAGCTCGGCTCAGGTTCTTCATGGACTGTAACGCCAACAGACATATGTACATACAAACAGAACACTCGACAAATGAGAATGCCCGCTGTACGATAATTCAAGTTTGAATTTGTGTGAGATTTAGTTCTTCCCTTATGTTGACCTGCTCTCATATTTATGTACATATGTATATGTATGTACATATGTATATGTATTTACATATGTATATGTATGTACATATGTATATGTATGTACATATGTATGTATACAGGGTGCCCCACGAGTGGGCCAGAGCGTGTAAATCTGGTCTAGACAAGAAAAAAATCGTATGGCGTTTAGGCGGGAGGGGCAATTTTCTAAAAAAAATTACTTAATTTGGAAAAAAAAAAAATATATTAAAAATCAACGGTTACATCCACAATGCCGTGATATGCTTTTTTGTAAAGCCAGAAACCTCTTCTTTCATTTTGTTTCTTAACGAAGCTGCTTTAAGAATTAATTTAAGAATTTAATTTAAGAAATAAATTTTCAAAATTTTGAAAAAAAAAAAAAAAAAATCGAACTAATTTTTTTCAAAATTGTATGTAATTAGTTTTTAGTTCAAAACAGAAAACCGGATGCAAAAATATTTTGTAGTTTTTGAGAAGTTAAACAAAAAACCCAAACCACTTTTTTCTAAGAAAAACCTTTTTTTTTTGGTTTTAACGCAGCTAGACTTGTAGGCAAAATATTGTATGAAACATTGAACTGGTGTAAAATAGTAACTTTTCGGTATGAAGCACTCTCCCTACTCTAGATTTGGGCACTCCAAGCATAATAGCTTGTGCTAAGGGAGGGATTACGTCGGACCAAAACCAAAACTCTTTCATCATACATATGTATTGCCCTAAACTAGATGAGAACGAAATTCATTGTTGACCAACCAGGCAATTAGTTATCACCGCCGTAGTGCACTATTAAATAGAAGACTAACCTTTGATAGCAAGTAAGTCAGGTATTACACCCTGCATCTTTTGGTCGTGCAACTCGCCGTAATTTTCTTTTGAACTGACATTCCGAGTCCCAAGTGCTATTACATTCTGCATCTCTCTATATCGCAGTGTTGTGTTTCTATTTTGACATTTCATTTTCACTTGATATGCGTCATTCAGTGTCGACGTTTGGTGGAGGTTTTTTTGAATATGAAATAAATATGGTATAATGAGGAAATATGGGCATGACATGGATTATAAAAAATTGTACGCGTCTCATAATTGCTTATGAGCTCACATGTCAATTCCTTTGTCCACTTAAAACCACTAAGTTCACTCAAAATAACTCCGCTATCTTCCGCTTTCTTGCAAATCCACACTTAGAAATGTGAAGTGCATGTGAAGCAACATCGCAAAACAAAGAAAAGGAGATAAGGAAATGCCAAAAAGATGCACGAAGTAGCCTACCCGCGCATCACCGTGCCAGTATATTTCTATTTCACTGACCATCTCTTTCGCACTCATTTGCGTCCTGGCCACTGATGCAGGGTGTAATACGCGACTAAATAAATTACCACTTACCAGAAACAACAGACTGCGAAGATACTTATGACCTTAGGAAGAAAACTTTTTAAACATCTTTTGAGAGGTGTTACAGGGACACCTCTAGTTATTCTCATTTATACATATTTATACATACCGACAACGTAACGAAAACAAGAGAGCAACTCCAAATACTGGTTCTGTTCTTACCTTGAAAGCGATGTCAAGTATCCGATGTTTGGTGTTTTCGTAGAATCTTCCCTTCTTCGTGACATACATATACGAGTATACAAGCCAAAAATGGACACTGTAATTAAGTGTGCGTTCCCATTTCGTTGTTGTCAACAAAAAAACGAATTTCACTTAAATACATGACACATAGCAATACAGTGATACTCATCCATCATGTCGCACAACGGTATTGCTGTGTTATTAATGCGACGGTCAGGAAAGCATCGATCAAGTGATTTTGCGTGAAGGATTTATAAGGATTGAGCAATATTGATACAAAACATTGTGTTTTTGGTAAATTGTTTGCTCGGGTGACTTTAGGTGTGATCCAAATGTAATCGCAAGGTCTCGATTGCGTGGTATAATGGGATGTTTTTTTCCCTCCTAAATGCGAGAGTGACATGTATCAAATTACGCATCTATCTTGATGTATTAAGCTTCTTTACTATCAACTAGTACGTTTTATTTCGGGGTCGATAACTACATACTTTTTGCTAATCAACAACTGAAACTATAAGGTTCGGAAGCGAAACATCCATTTCATGGTTATAGTAGTAGACGGACGATATATATTTTTTTTTATTGTTTTATGTTTCTCACCTATACTCACTTAAATACCATAAACCCAGTTACGAACTTTTCTAACACAAGACATATTTTACTCGCACTCATTAACTGAATCTAAGAAAACCCAGTTTCAACCCACGCATCCATTAAAGCCTAACACAACAATTTCTGAAGTTTTCTCCTAAAATAACCGCCAAAGCCGACAGAGCCGCCAGGCGCTACTTAAAACTTTATTCTCTTCGTGTAAATTCCCGATTGACTAAAGCTCTAATTTCATACGACGCCCATTTCTGGAAACACATCACCATTTAATGACACCGTGAAACGGAAGTAACGCAAAACGAAGAACCATAACTCGGAAGAGAACCTCATAAACATGTACTCAACCGTTTACGATTCTGTCATAAATGTGTGCACTCGCATGACGGCATAAATGCTTAGAATGAAGAATAACAAAAAAAAAATCACAAAGAAGACAAAAGCCATGTCTTGTTGCATACACTATGCCTCACAAGTTCACAGGAAAGATCCTTTCGAGCTAAACTAGTTGTTTGACTTAAAAGCGAGATGCTAAATCGTGGAGGACTATCAAAGGCCAGTCTGTAGTCGACAGTTGTTTGACTGCATATGATTTGAATTGTGGTTTCCGTCCGGTGCAACTTCCACAATGCACTTGATGCTAGTTCAGCAGTTTCTATTTTTCATTTTTATTGCACGCCATTGTCCTGCATTGTACTCTGTGACACGAATGCACACAGCGGGACGACATTTAAAATGAAAAGTTTGTTTTTCTTCTCGCGTCTCACTGTTTGCAATACTTTTGTTTCTTGCCTTAATTTCCTTACATACATATGTCCTGGTGTTATTCGTATATGTATGTATATATTAAAAAAAAAAACGAAGGAAGAAACTGAAATGTCACGCCCTCAAGGAGATTGGAAAAAGCAAGTACATACATTCAAGAGCCAGTACAACAGGACGAGAAGAAAAACACAAACAGGATATCTATGTACCTATGTACATATATGCGCGGGCGTTACACAGTACGCACTGAATGTGTCACAAGTCCTGATGGTGTTTATTGTTTAGAAAAGGAGGCATGGGGTTGATGATGAAGTCGTTCATACGTTACATAATTGCATCTGCATCATTTGTGGAATTAGTTTTTATGCTTTTATGAGCGTTTTGTAATCATTTTCATTTTCATTGTTTATTTTCAGGTGAGTATCCTAAGGACGACTTGATCATTTGCGGATGGACGCATGTATGTATGCATTTATTTATGTAATTCAGTGAATTGTGACAAATTGATTTTTGAAAAACAATGACACATTGCCAGTGAGATGATTTAAGTTAGTTGCGGCTGTCTTGGCACTTTGTGAAATACAGGGCGATGGAATATAGCTTAGTGTCATTATTCGTTTTCCACCGCGGTCTCGCCTTATGTATATGTTCGTAGTGATATTGCTTACCAGCTACTTCCGCAGTATAGCCCAACATCCGGAGGTTCGCTCTTCCTCTTCTTCTCGAACCAAGAGGCTCGGAGTCGAAGACCCTCTTAGCTGGAACATTGATGTCCATGCACTCGATGTGGCATGGTGTAGTTGCCTTTCGGACTACATCCACATCTTCGTACAGCTCGTAGAGTTCGCGGTTGTGTTTTCTTCTCCATTCACCTTCCTCACAGACAGGACCAAATATCCGGCGCAGAATTTTTCTTTCGAAAGAACCCAAAAACAGCTCCGCTGTCCTGCTTATCGTCCAGCTTTCGGCTCCGTATAGCAAGACGGCAGTATGAGCGTTTTGTAAAGCATGACTTTGGCCTTTCGAGTGAGGTGTTTTGACCCCAGTTGTTTGGACAAGCCGAAGTAGCAGCGGTTGCCAAGGGCGATTCTATGCCGGATCTTCACTGTGGTGTCATTTGTGGAATTCATGTTTGCCCCGAAGTAGACAAACTCCTTAACTACCTCGAAATTGTAGCTGTCAATTGTTATATTTTGTCCCAGGTGGTGAGCGACGAATTGGTTTTTGCTTGACAGGATGTATTTCTTTTTGTCCTCATTTATATTAAGACCAACTCGTTTCGCCTGTTCTTCAATCGCCGTGAATGCCTCCACAATGCCACGGCGAGAACACGCGATGATGTCGATATCATCCGCGTAACCTAGCAGCTGGATGGACTTGTAAAAGATAGTGCCTTCCCTGTTGACGCCTGCCCGTCGCACTATCTGCTCCAGCACCAGGTTGAAGAAGTTGTTGAGTTTAATGCTTTATTGAAACTAAGAAAAGGAAAACATGATTTCATAATATATGTACGTATGGGTTGTAGTTGTAAGTATGCATGAGTATGACTAGTTTTGTTCGATTCAACAGAAGTCACATGACAGCGCATCTCCTTGCCGAAATTCGGTGCATGTTTCGAATGGTTCCGAGGTCCTAGAACCGAGTTGCACGGTGCATTGCGTGTTTTTTAGCGTGGCGCGACACAACTGAATCAGTTTTCCCGGGATCCCGAATTCGGCCATCGCTCCAAACAGTTCTTCACGATGAATGCTGTCGTATGCGGCTTTGAAATCGATAAAAAAATGGTGTGTATCGATTCGAAACTCGTTGGTCTTTTCCAGGATTTGACGAAGTGTGAAAATTTGGTCTATAGTCGATTTGCCGGGCCGGAAGCCGCACTGGTAGCTGCTGGACAGGATCTTGTATGCGACATTGAGCAGGGATATACCTCTTTAGTTCTTGCAAGAGGTAGGATCGCCTTTTTTGTGGATGCGGCATATAGAGCTGGTATTCCAGTCGTCGGACATGCTTTCATCTTCCCAAATTCTGCAGATGATCTGGTGCATGCTCCCTACCAGAACATCGCCGCCAGCCTTGAAGAGCTCTGATGGCAAGCCATCTGAGCCTGTGGCCTTGTTGTTCTTCAGCTTCTGAATAGCTGTGCCGACTTCTTCGATGCTGGGTGGGAGGACTACTTCAGCGGCTGGAGTTGGGATTTCCTCGGTCCCTACCACTCTCTCTTGGTCATTCTCGTTAAGCAGCTGCTGGAAATGCTGCTTAAATACATCCACTTTTCCCTGCAGGTCGGTTACAAGATTACCCTCGCAGTTTCGAAGTGCCTGGGTGCCCTTTTTGAAGCCTCCTACAAGGCTTTGACTTTCTTGTAAAAGGCTTGTGTTTTATGTTTATACCTAGACTCCTCGATATCCTTGAGCTGGGAGGCTGCGAAGATTATTTTCTTTTGTCGCAGTTTTTTCTCCTCGCTTCTTCTGGCTCGGTACTCTTCTTTCGCTGCCCTGGTTTTCCTCTGCAGCACCTTTTGGTACGCCTCGTCGGTTGCTGCCTTTTTCTGCTCACACTCGCCATCATACCACGGGATTCTTGTCGGGGGTGGTAGGTATCCTAAGGTGGTTTCGGCTACTTCCTGAATGGCTGAGCGGCAATGCAGCCACATATTATTGGCATTTGTGTTCGACGTAGGCATACCGTAGAGTCTTTCGCTGAGCTGCTCCCTGTAGACTCTGGCAACCTCCGGTGTGCTCAGGCGCCCAATGTCTTACCTCCTCCTGATAGGCTGGTGCAGCTTTCTGACATTGGACAGTCGAGCTCTAAATCTTGCTTCTACGAGGAAGTGGTCAGAGTCGACATTTGCCCCTCTGAATGTTCGCACATCCAGGATGTTTGACGAGTGCCTTGCGTCAATGAACACATGGTCCGTGTATCCGAGGCATCTTGCTCATTCATAACTTGTTTTTTTTACGTGGGCACAACCGCCATTCTTGTCGGGGTATGGTCGCTGCATACGTTTGTTCACCTCCCGACGGTTGTTGAAGAGGGCGCCGCGAGGAGGCCGTATGTCAACTTGACCCGGGCATTTAAACCTTTAAACCCTTTAAACTTTGATGATCTCTCTTCTTTTCCATCCTGATAGGTTAAGATATCAAATGTTGCAACAAATTCAATTGTTGTGAAATTGTTCTTCTTTGGTGGCGTTACAGCCCATGAAGGACCAGAGCCGAGCTTCTCTCAATCCCCCATGTTGTGTGTGATTTATTTTTCACACAGGTGAAAGGGACCTACAGTTTAATGCCGATTCCGAACTGTGTGAATCGAGAACTCGCTCACTCCGAACTCGCTCATCGTGCGTCAGAGTCAAACACACTAACCACTGCGCCACGGCGGATAATATCCCACAACCAATAACACACTTCCAAGCTTTGATGCCTTTTTTGTCCTGGATATATTAATCGTAGCTGCAAACCTTTTTCCCATAATTATTGTTATTCCCCAGCTCCTTGCTATCAAGTAAGATAATTGATTTGAGTTCAATGAAAACTTTGATGACCAACTATCTCATCGTGGATATTTTTAATCATCAAGGTAATATGCCTATAACCTGCCTGCAACCAAGATCTGTCATCATGCAAAAAATAATTTTAAACGGATTAGCCGTTTTATGTGATGACACTGATGACTGATGAGGTAATATACAACGTCTCTTTCATTTTTATATATACAGATGGTACGGAACCCTTCGTGCGCGAGTCCGACTCGCACTTGGGAGTTTTTTTATGGATATATGTATGTACGTATGTACGTTGACGTATCATAAACTAAAAAGCAAATCACGAAAGGACATTGCTCCTTCTATATCTTGATAAAACAGCAAACATGTATGTTTCTTAGCGGCAATTTTTGAACAGCTTTTCGTGACAATTATAATACAGGGGGTTTTGTCAGGACCCTGCTGAGGAGAAGCACCGTGAAAACACGTTCGATAATATGCTTGTTGTCGGTATTTGATCCCATGGCATCGGCGTCAGAGGCCAACACACTACTCGCTGCGTCACGGTGCTCATATAAACATCGAACATAATACAAACATATACATAATAATCCAGTGAATTAATGTCTGTGGAGCTAGGAGGCAATCAATAAGAAATGTTCCGCCATTCGATCCTGTGTGGTCATCGCTTTGTATGTATGAAGCGGTGGAGTCCTGCTGAAATATGGAGGTATTATGTTACCCACGTACACTAGCGATCCAGGGTTCTACAATATTTTTCAAATTTTCGATGCAAGCGACGGCCATTACTGGAAGTCCTTGATGAAAGAAATAAAGTTGCAGAACATGTCCTTTGTTGCTCGCTACTCCTAAAACCATGGCAGTAGCTGGAAATCTCGTGTACGTCACATGAAGAAACTCTGTAGAATCTGGAAATAGACGTCTATTTTGGTCTTGACCAACATTTTTTTTTCTTTGCTAGAGAAAAAGCACAACATCTTTAGAGCTTCAAAGTGCTTAAGCTTGTTAAAAAGACGCTTTGCCCGAGTTTGTGCCGACTCAGAAGGGCTTTCTTCAATGATTGCTTGTACTTTTTGAATAAATTGCATAGTTTTAATAGTGTCTGAACGTTCCTCATGTTTTTTGTTTGTTTAACGTTTTGCAACAGATTCTGTGTCATAAGCTAATGCTTCCGATTTAAGACGAACCTTACAAGTTGTAGCAATTAAAATCCGGTGATTTAGTCACAACCCGGAAACTGCCAACACTGCGTTGTTCGTCAGCATCTTCATCTGTTCTTTCAGTTTTCATCTAAGTCACCCTTTTGTGTGTTTTGCGTATTTAATTAGGTGTCTCACATTACAGGCAACGTGCTGTGATTCAATTTTTAGCGGAATCTGGTGACAAATCCTCTGAAATCCTCCGGTAATTACAGATGGTGTATGGAGATGAATGTATGTCGACAAGACATTTGTTTGAATGGGCAAAGCGGTTCAAGAAGGACCGTAAATCAGATGAAAACGATCCACGTGAAGGAGCTTTGATCACCTCTCGAAGCGCGGCATCGTTCGTCGTGGATATGTTTCCTGCCAACTAGACGGCGACTGGTATTGCTCAAGGGTCCTTATCATGGCGGTATAGAGATGACTATAACCATGGTTCTGAACGAGTTAACTTCAGAGTATTATCACATTTTGCGACAAACTTAATTTGCTTGTTTTTTGTTTACAAATTTTCGGAACTTATTTGTCACAAATCGTAAATACAGGGGCGTATTGGCCACCCATCGAAAAGGTTTTTCATGGCAAGTCATACTATGGCGGGTTTTGCCAGTAACCTGTCGAGTAGGGAGGGAAACGATGGCGTTGGGGTTACCGGGATTCGAACACACTAACCACTGCGCCACGGCGGGCGCTCTCAATTCTTTAGCTAATGATTCTATTTTTCTGACAACTCAGGAAGAAGATAGGGGTCTTGATAACAGGGATATTTTGGCAGAAGACCTAGAAGCGTCTTTCCTTCGTATGCTATTTCAGCGTCCAGCTTTTTCCCGTCCTGGAATTTTTTCTTCCCGTTCACTCTTATCTATCTGCTCCATTTGTCCGCATAAAAACTTATCGATGCTTTTCCCTAAACTCACATAACCATTAACGCGGTCATCAGACCACTGAATTCAGGAAAACAAAAACAAAGAAATCTTTTCTGGGAAATTTGAAAATAGAAAATAGAGAGCAGTATCCAGCCCGTCGAGCTATAGCTATAGGACCGTGTTAAAGTGGAAAAAACATGTCATTCGCGATCTTTCCGTGCAGGTGCTAAGCCACTCCACGCCTTCTCATCTCACCGTCTGCGTTATATCCTTATTTTATGAGAATAAATGGGGAAAAAATATTTGCCTTCCAGCATTTATGTTTGGGTATGTATATATGTACATATATACAAAAGCAGCGAAAAGTTTCAGTGCGTCGTGCAGTGGTAAGTTCGAGTAGAAGCTACGGTATAAGGATACGAAGGCGTAATGTATTCGAATGTCGAATATTCGTAGTTGGAGTTCCTTTGTGTGCATTGGAGAAGGAAAGAGTGGTAGATGCAAGGATTATTCGCCAAAACGATTTTGAAATTTCATCCTTATATGTATCAAGGAGACCGGATAAGGGTTAGTCTGCGATTCGCCAGTCGTCGTTGTATGCCTTTAAATCGAGTTACTGGCAGAGACTTGAATGGAATACTAAATGAGGTCCTGCAGGGAACATGGTGAAGGAATAAAGAATTTCTTCCACTTTTTCCATATCCCACAGCATGCAACTGTGATTTACTTGTTCAGGAACTTATGTAGCACAATCCGCTTGCATAAAATCATTTATTCCGTTACACTAGCCAAAGCAATTCATGTTCCTTTCACCGTGCAGTATCTTGTAGATTGCGTAAGTCTCGAACGTATATAATCCGATGAACAATTGCGATTTAAGTCACGAAACGTTTTCGAAGAACGGTTGAACAAAACATCACGAGCAATGTCAATTGGTATGACATTAGACGAGGTCATACCTACATACATGTATACCATACCTAAAGGTTGATAGTCTAGCGAGGTATCCTAACAAGGAACTACATTTGTAGAATGATTGACGAGTTAGTGTGTTGTGGGCGAAGTACGAGCACCGGAAAGGACCAAGTGGGCTTGCTTCATGTGCAAATGCACGTATGATAACTGCTGTCATGAATTTTGAATAACTTAAGGGTGTTAAGGGTTGTGCCGAGGGCCCCACTCAAATTTCTCCTCCTTCCGTTGAGTTTTTCGAGCATAGGAGGGTGATTGAGTTGAATGCAGTATGCAGGAAGGGAGGATGGAAGGAAGGAAAGTAGTAATGTGCGTGTTGCTGAGTCATAAATCCAACGGATTAAAGGTGGAGCCCATAAATGTTGTTATGAGTGCTCCTGCAGCTGACGACTCTTGTTTATAGTTAGTTCCGGTGGAGTCATTGTAATTTGTGGACATAAAGGTAACATATTCACTTCAAACATGGAGTTGCCCTTGCGGTTCGTTTTGATTAAACAATTTATCCACAAATTGATTCGTCCTATTTCTAAGGATGCTCAACTGTTTCTTGGCATACCTGGATAGTTGAGGGGATACCGGAAGATACCAGAATAAATCTTTTGGATCCATTCGATTGAAAGGATGCAAATGTTCTCTCTTTATTGACACGCTATGAAAATGTACAGATTCCCAGGAATTAAGACAATTTACATGTCCTCGGTATTTATCCTGCTGCTTGTTGCTATTGTCCATGATGTTCGTTAAGTACTTTCTGAGTGGTTTTTATTCAGGTTGAGTCCTTGTTTGCTTACACGACTGTTGTGAAGAAACGAGCGAAAGAAGACGCCGAAAAAGAAATTGGAAGCAAAGGAACAACTTTTTCTTTGTGTATTCATGGATATTGTGATCCCGACAGGTATTGGTGGGTTAGGTTGGTAGTCGTCCCTCTTTTTCCTCATACATATCTGATATCACGGACAATCTTATTTGTTGGTGTTTCCTTTTCAGTTTTCTTTTATTGGGAAAACTTCGAGTTGTATACTTAGGATGTATCTTTTCTTTGCCCTTGGATTATTTGATGTATTTATCGGACATATCTTTAGTTTTCTCCCTCCGGTGTTGTGTGATGGAATAGTTGCGCAATCAATTTTAAGTGTACAGATACTTAGAAAGTTAAGATCATTGAAGTGTGGCCAGAATGTGCTTTAAAAAATAGTGCCTATTTTAATCTTTTTTTTTTTTTGGTTTTGTGCTTTCCGTAGCACCAAGAGTTATAGATTGATGCCCACAAGACCATGAGGTAGATATGATCCTGTACAGCATCATAAATGTGTTCGGAAAGGCGGAAGCTGCGAAACCGAGTATTTTACTTTCACTTTAGCACCTAATGAAAAAGCAGATATTGGGCGTCCAGAGTGGAGTCAAAACCAGTGCTTTCCAATAAAGCTTATAAATTACTCACGGATGAATGATAGAGATGATGGACCTAACATATTAATACAGCGGTCTTACAATGGAGACGGCACTTTGGCAGTTAATGCGCTAAGTAAGGAAGCACGCCATTTACTCTATAAGAGCTTATAGTTTCCAAAAGAAATTGAAAAGCTGAGGATTAGACTTGTGGTGGTCATATTTTTCCTCTTTTATTATCCTCACATCCTAAAAGGACTTTGCCAATCGTTTACCATACTAACACTGTCCTTGAAAATATCATCCAGAAATCGGCGGTCACCTATAAGAGATACGATTTAAGTCACGAAACGTTTTCGAGGAGCGGTTAAACAAAACATCACATACCAATTGGTATGACATTAGACGAGGTCATACCTATATACATACATATGTACATGTATACCATACCTATAGGTAAGGAAATTAACCAGACCACTCCTGAATTCGGCGTTCACTCCAGGCATTTTCACCATACACTTCACAAAGTTTTGATAAATTTTTGTAACATTTTTGCCTTTTTAGGGTTCCATACCTAAAGGGTAAAACGGGCTTCTATTACTAAGCCTTCGCTGTCCGTCCGGCCGTCTGTCACCAGGCTGTATCTCATGAACCGTGATAGTTAGACAATTTAAATTTTCAGATTTTCCTAGCTGCAAACCTTTTCCATATAATTATTGTTATTCACTTCTTCACCTACTTGCTGTCAAGTAAGATAATTGATTTGAATTCAATAGACACTTTGATGATCAACAATCTGGAGATTTTTGATCATCAACGTAATATGCCTATAACCTGCCTGAGACCAAGATCTGTCATCATGGAAAAAATCATTTCAAACGGATTAGCCGTTTTAATGTGATCACTGATGAGGTAACATACAACGTCTCTTTCATATTTTTATATACAGATGGTACGGAACCCTTCGTGCGCGAGTCCGACTCGCACTTGGCCGTTTTTTTTTTTAATAATGTGGTCTAAACTGTCATTTATATGTACATACATAAGTCAGTATCGGATTAATGCTACTCACTTCACCGAAACATGTTACTAAGTATGGTATCTAATTTTCGGAAATAGTTATATGGCTATGCGGTCGATCATAGGGTTCAAAATATCTCTCACAAGGATGGGTTTCTGAGGCCCTGTATAACGATATCATGGCGTGAAATCCATGAGTTGCTCTACTCAATTCCAGTCATCTTCGGCCGATATTCTCTCCCTCAATAACGCTTTATATTGTTCGTTCATGGTTTGACTCAAATTCATAATGAACATCAGGAAAACAGTGAGTAAAATCTCTCTTTTGAACAACTTTGACGGAATTTTTCAATATCAGTCGGCTTGTGACGATATCGGCTTACATGTCTACAGCAATTCTTTATGATTCTAGGGAACATTCTCCCAAACAATAGTAATGATTTTCGAATGCTTACATCACATCACTCTTCTTAGGCTTTATTAGACTTTTTAAAGGCATTCGAGTAGGAAATTCGGTTCGCAACATACAATTCCCAACAAACTCTGTTCAATGTTTTTCCTTACAGAAGAAACCACGGATAACATGGGAGGGTAATCAGTGCTTTTCGATATTGAAAACGAATTACATAGTTAACAGATATCACCAAAATTCACGGTTGAATTAAATGAACGGTGTTACTGTTGGGTAGACAGACGGTACGCTTTGGAGTCAGTTGCATAACCTACCATAACTTATTCAATGCCCTTCGAATGAAACTTAAATTTTCCTGGCCGCTTGTATGGCATTATCGCCTTGCATCCGAAGAATTTTAAATAAAACCGGATGGCTTAAAATCCGTCCATACTTGAAAAGGTGTATTTCCTTGAAGGGTGCGGTTTGTTAAATACGCCGCTGTATTAACTGTTTCTCAGAGCACCGTGGCGCAGTGAGTGGTGTGTTGGCCTCTGACGCCGATGACACGGGATCGAATCCCGACACAGCCATGTCATCGAACGTGTTTTTCACGGGGTTCTGACAAAACCCCCTGTAGTAAAATTGTCATGAAAAGCTTCTCGAAATTCGCCGTTCGGAACCGGTAATAAACTGTCCCTTTCACCTATGAGAAAATTAAATCACACACAACATGGGTGATTGAGAGAAGCTCGGCTCAGGTTCTTCATGGACTGTAACGCCAACATTTATACATACATTCATTTTGTTCTGCCCAAATGCTTTCAGGCAGTCCTAATCCAAGAAGCGTGCAACGAGCCATCTTCTCAATTGTTCGATTTGCTCGTACAGCAACTCCATTCTGCTGAGGTGTACATATATGGTGCTGTAAGTTGGACACCCTCAATTCGATTCGAATGTGTATCGTGATAGGGAGACCAGACCTGGCTGGGGTACTCTGAAATGGGTCTTAGAAATGTTTGTTATAAGAATTGACCAAGAGACCAAGAGAATTCCCTTGACCAACGTTTCACAAAATCTAGCGCTTAATGTTTTAGCTTTCCACACATATTGTTAATAATAAATAAATAAATAAATTTCTCAGTTCATCTAAATAATTTAAAAACGTCGTTAATTGAGAAATCGAAAATCAAGGGACCAAGATGACTACCTTGGGGGACTCCCGAGGGGGCCTTAAAAGAATCAGATATAAAGGATCTAAAGAGGACTTCGTATTGACGATCTTCAAGGTAGGATCTGATCCATGCAATAAACCCAGATGGAAAGCCTAAAGCTTTAAGTTTTAAAAATATTCATAATTTCGTGTGAAACTTCATCGAAGGCTTTGCTGAAATCGGTAGCAACAACATACGTCGACTTCCTCCAATGCGCACATGATGCTGGCCATGAATGCGGTCAGATTTGTGGTTGTTGACCTACCCTTTATGAAACCATGTTGATAGGGGGTACAATGGTAAAGCATTGCATCATAAACGATGCTTTTGAAAAGTTTTGGAATCCAAGAGAGTTTAGCTATAGGGCGATAATTGGAAACCTAATTTTTCGGACCTTCTTTGTGAAGGGGGACGATAAAAAAGTTTTTCCAAAGCGTAGTGAAGACACTCTGTGAGAGAGAGAGTTGGAAAACAAAGCCGTAAGTGGTAGGGCCAAAGAGTTTATACATTTTATTTTGGGATTATGGAGGGTACACCGTCTGGGCCAGCAGAGTGTTCGCATTTAAGTGCTTTGATCTTCTTTGATCACGAGTGCCGCTCTTATACCGACATTCGTTAATGAGGTTTTAGACAGTTATTCAGGTAGGCGAATAAATAGAGATCGGGCCCAGATGTCGTATTGGAGAACGATTGACTGAAGAATTGAGCGAATAATTTTTCTATAGTTCGAGGATCGTTTGATGATGTATTGGAAAATGTGAGAGTTGATGGGTAGGTGCCCGACTTTTTTTTTAGTATTAATAAAATGAAAGAAGCGTTTGGGGTCAGAGATGATATCCGATTGCATACGGTGAATATATGTATGTATCTGAGGTAAAGTAACTCACAGCATTCGGAAAACTGGTTATATGCAGGAAGGTAATTGGAAAGGTTAAAATCAGAGCGAGATTCAAGGTAGATACACCAGAGCTTATTTCTTTTATTGCAAAGTGAGCGTTACTCTTGGTATACCAACGAGGAGATGAAGATAATTTGTTATGAATCGTGAGTGGGACGGATTGCACAAGACATCTTAAAATTTCAGAGTAGAACAAACCCAGAGCATGCTGGTGAACACTTTCCAATGTTCCCCTTCAGCCGATGTCGTACAAGTCGTAATATAGTTTATCTGAAAGGGTTTCACGCACAGTAGTATAGTGGCCAATGCTTTACAGTCTCTTATCGCACCACGCGGTATTACCTCCTTCAGCATCGGGTTTAATTACTATCCCACTCACATATGGCCATTATTCACTATGGATTAAAATGCTCTTAATGTGGATTTTCCAGTAGTCGTTTCTCTCATCCAGCCGCTCGATTTGAAACAACGAGGTCGCCATTTTAATCTGATGTGCTCTGGGCGTATAACCAGTTGTTGGGTAGACGGAGTTAAAACAAAACGTCTTACTTATAGCAAAGTTATTATGCGACTTAAAGGAGTAAAAACAAGTTCCACTTATAAAGGGTTGTCCAAGTGGAGTGCGGGAAAGTAAACGTCAAATTTGACAAGGATGTCATGTTTGTTTTTATTCATCTGTACGTCGTTTTCTATTAAAAACCACTAAAAAGTTATTGTTGAGCACTCCAAAAATGGTGAAAAATGAAAAAAAAAATGTGGTGCCCATACGCATATACGTACATACACACACAGAGACATCTCTAGATTTGGATTCTGGTGACCTTGAAACGTGGAGATATGCCAAAGGAATTCGCAAAGTCGGCCTCATTACAATAACTTCCCACTGGGAGGTTTATTATTTTTCATCAAAAAATGTGGACGAAAACGTCATTACCGTCAATTCTACGCAACACTATACTTGATGGAATCCAGCATGTTGCTTAATTTCAACAAGATGGTGCAACTTACCACACTTACTTACTTACTTACTTAGGTGGCGCTACAGGCCGTGGTGAACCTGGGCCTCAATCAACAAGCGTCTCCAGCTGGCACGGTCTTTGGCCAGCTGTTTCCAGCGCCGCACGCCCGGTTGGTTAAGGTCCCCTTCCACCTGCGTGTGCCATCGTTGATGCGGCCGTCCTCTGCCGCGCCTCCCTTCCGGGGTGGATTCGAAGACTCTTCGGGTCGGAGCTGTATTTTCCATGCGCTCTACATGGCCTAGCCACCTTAGACGCTGTATCCGTAGATGTCGTACCAGGCCGATGTTGCTGTACAACCCGTACAGTTCTTCGTTAAATCTTGTCCTCCATACACCGTTTGAACAAACGGGACCGTAGATAGTGCACAGAATTTTCCTCTCGAGACGACCAAAGGCATCTTCATCCGCTTTTGTTTTCAAGCCTCTGCGCCGTAAAGGAGGACTGGGATGAGGAGGTCTTATAAAGTGTCACCTTGGTTTTCCGAGAGAGGGCTCTACTTCTCAATTGCCTCTTGAGCCCAAAGAAACAGCGGTTGGCAAGAGTGATTCTGCGTTTTATCTCAACGCTGGTGTTGTTGTCGCTGGTCATCAATGAGCCAAGGTAGGCGAATTCCTTGACCACTTCAAAGTTATATCCGCCCATGGTGACGTTCTGGCCCATACGTCGGTGTTGTCCGTCTCTTTTAGATGAAAGCAGATATTTAGTTTTACCCTCATTAACCTTGAGACCCATCTTAGCCGCTTCCACCTCAACGCTTACAAAGGCCTCATTGACGTCTCGCTGGGTCCGTCCAATCACGTCAATGCCGTCGGCGTACACAAGCAATTGCGTAGACTTGATATAAATCGTACCTCTTGTGTTGGCAAGTGACTCTTGCACGATTTTTTCAAGCACGATATTGAAAAAGTTGCATGACTGCGCGTTACCTTGCCTAAATTCTTTTTTAACATCAAAGGTCTCGGTTTGCCCATTACCGACCTTAATGGAGCAGCGAGAATTTTCCATTGTCACAGTCGGACGAGTTTGGCAGGGATGTTAAAACTAGACATGGCTTTGTATAGCTCATCGACGAAGAGGTGGTGAATGTCCTAGCGTAAATATTTGGTCTATCGTGCATTTACCTGGCCTGAAACCACACTGATAAGAGCCGATCAGATTATCCACAAACGGCTTCAGGCGTTCACACAATACGGCAGAGAAAATCTTATATGCGACGTTAAGGAGACTTATTCCCCTATAGTTGGCGCAGTTATAGGGGTGTCCTTTCTTATGGACCGGGCAAACGATGCTGAGATTCCATTCGTCGGGCATGCTTACCTCCGACCATACCTTGCAAATGAGATGGTGCATGCACCTTATCAGCTCATCTACAGCCGCCTTAAGAAGCTCAGCAGACAGGCCGTGTGCGCTCGCGGGTTTATTAGACTTAAGTCTTGATATCGCTAACTTACCACACTACGCGTGAGAATATCGACGAATTGTAAAATCGCTTAATTAAGCGTAGCGAGCCGAAGGCGAGCGAAGCGTCTTATCCCTCAAACATGTATTTCGCAACAAATCGTACTCCTCCAAGACCACTAGGGTGATCTTGATCAATCTTGCCATGGTGATAGTGTGGACATCGCTAAGTGTCTTAAGGGGTCGAATGTCCCGATCGGACTTACCAATGAGGAATAATCACCGAAAAACCATTTTCCATTGAAACCAATAGGAAAAATTCATCACGCGCGGAATCGAATTTTTCCAATCGACGATAATTCAAGTCATAGGAAAAAAGATTCCACGGATTGTTGGAGCGGCTACAGAAACATTGATTTGGAATATACATACCTGGAATGATAATGTAACAAGATATCCTGGCATCGGAACAATTTAGGTTTTTTGAAAAACGCCAAAGAAAATTTTGTCGAGACGCGTGTTGTTTCACGACCAGAGCCTATTTAATTAACTCTACTACAATTGCAAGTTATCAACCACTTGACAAGACAATTAGATTCAACAACAGTCGACAAACTAACTATCGTGCAAGGAAAAACTGGCACTGGAAAGTCGTGTATCATTCGCCAAATGATCGGGTTAATTGAAGCAAAATATGGTCCTGAATCGGTGTTGCTGATTGCTCCTACTGGTGTGGCTGCTAATAATATCGGTGAGGAAACAGTACACTCTGCTTTAAACTTAATGGTTACGGGGCATGGAGCACTATCTGGACTGTCTGGACAACACGAACGAGCATTCCAAGACAAAATGTCAAACAAGAAAGTTATTATCTGCGACGAAATGCCCATGGTCGGACTGCGTTTGTTATCAATAATTAATCAGCGTCTCAGGCAAGCTTTCCCAGAAAATCAATCTATTGAGTTTGGAGGTGTCTGCG
Organism: Eumerus sabulonum; assembly: GCA_951905685.1. Taxonomy (NCBI): domain Eukaryota; kingdom Metazoa; phylum Arthropoda; class Insecta; order Diptera; family Syrphidae; genus Eumerus; species Eumerus sabulonum. The sequence continues at coordinate 162,038,047 of OX645060.1, read as the reverse complement.
TATTTCTTCGGTGATTTTGGTCAGCTGCCACCTGTTGAAGATACGTCGATGTTAGGAATTCCAAAACCAAGTAACATGGCTGCAATCCGTGGAAAGATTCTATATCAGAAGTTCACCCGAGTATTTGTATTGCAACAAGTAATGAGGCAAACCAGAATCGAGCAAGAATTATTCAAGAAAACGCTCGAAAATATATCCTCTGGCAAAATTACAAACGAAGACTACGAGCTTTTGAAAACTCGATTTGTACAATGTAATCAGGCAAGCATTGGAGGATTTGAAAGCGCAATACGACTTAAAGCTCGGCGGAAAACTGAAATTTCTATCTACAATGAACAGATGTTTCGAAATCTGCGTAAGCCGGTTGCATTGACAAAGGCTATACATAACAACAGTATTACTTCAAATCGTGCTTCAGCTGATGACGCCCAAGGATTACAGCCCATCCTCAAGCTAGCAACTGGTTGTCGTGTGATGCTCACGCAAAATATTTGGACGGCAAAGGGATTATGCAAAGGGACCCTTGGCACTGTTGTTTATGTAGTTTATGCGCCTTCAGATGTTGCAGATATAGCGAATGAGTTCCCGATATGCGTCTTGGTTCGATTTGATGACTATGAAGGGCCTTCTATGTATAATGGACTATTCCTTATTCCGCCTCAGGCTATAGGTTTCAAAAAAGGTACTGGTAACTGTACACGAAAACAATTTCCGCTGGACGTCGTCTGTGCTATTACGATACATAAATCTGAAGGCATCACAGTTGATCGTGCCGTCGTTGAAATATGTAGGAGATGCTGAATTTGGACTTGGTCTATCATACGTTTGTCTTTCGCCTGTTCGCAAGTTGTCCGGACTACTTATAGAAGTAGCCTTTCCTAAGTCAAGGTTACTCTCAATCAACAACCATGCTGGATAGATCGTTAAGCGCCCCGAATTAGAAAGGCTCAAAGAGCTATCATTACAAAATGATAGTACTTCGTAAATTCTACCTATAAGCCTAATGCTAATTAAAGCGAAAACGTTTGAACTTGAAATATAATTGCTGTTGTCCTTTTCTGATTTTATGTAATATCTTGTTTCCATTTTATGTGTGTTTTATGTCAGATTTCATGGCTGCAATTGATGCAGATGCGAAGCCTTACATTTCCCTTACAGCTTACACAGAAAAGTCTGATGTCAAAAACAGTACCAAAAATCAACATGTCTGTTGCGCGGATTTACATCCTTCGATGGATGAGACGTTGCTCATCTCGGATGCGGTTTGCTTGCTATAAAAGAACTCGCTACCCCTAATTTGGGTAGAGTGCGAAGCGGAATAGCATCCTAGTTTAATTTTGTGTCGCGAAAATGTAAATTGCTTTCCGTTATGGCATGCTTTCCACCAATTTTTTTTATGGAGTTTTTGTTCACTTTACTTTACAACTCCATAAAGTCCTCGAAGAAATTTTGAATATTTTAGATTCCTAGTCAATTATTAGTTATTTGAGCTAAAAGCTTAATATCTCCATCTTGTTGGAAAGGTATTTGTCATGACAAATTTAGGCAAATTAGCCCCAGAAATGTTGTAAGTAATCCTCACAACGTGTAAGGCAGACTTCTTTATCTTTACTACGGTTATTAACCCGCTCCCAAGGAGTGCTTCTCGGTGATCTGAAAAAAACACAACCACTGGTAAAACTGTATGGTAAGGCATTGGATTGTTGGCAGCTTTGACAGTATGACACTCGCATATCATGTGAAGTATCCTGTATATAATCCTCCGCAACATACTTTTTCTAAATGTATTTTTTGAATATATAGAACTTTCTTTATCGATGTGCTCTGTCATAGGGTATAGTATATCACAAACAAGATTTATCATATTTTATCCATAACTTTAAATAAAATACCATTGCTCGTCTCAAGTAGGCAAATCCAAATCCCTTTCTTATCGGATCTCCCTTTGAAGCATAAAAAAAAAGAAAACTTGAAAGAAACGTCTACTCAATTCAACAATTTCGACTAAGACAAATCTGCCAGATGCAAATCTCCCTACTGGTTGCTGCCCTTCTAAGAGTCATCCACTCGAGTTGTCACGACGACGAATTTCAATAAATCAATTGGCAGACAGACCTATACGTTGTGTCGAACTGTGACTTAAAATGACAAAGTGTACTCGAATGGCCGGAATCAAGAACCAGTGACATGGAGTGGAAGAAGATACATTTCTCTTTCGGCTTCTGTACATACATATGTACATACATACAGACTAGTATATACATAGGCATGTATATTAGCGTATTTGTCTCTGATCTCCTGAGTCCCTATTTGTTTTCCATATGTTTTGATTACAGAAGCTTCTATTGCTTTTGTTCTTTTCAAAACAGAGTCTCTCAATTGTCCAGATATTAAAAATAGGCAAATCAGGAGTGAGAGAGGAAGAGGCAGCCAACTATCGACAACTATCGAATAGAAGGCAAATCTGTTTGTATCTCAACGAATAAACCACCTATGTACCACCTATGAACAAAACGAAAAGCGTCAATAAGAATCCTGCAGCACACAGGTACCATACATTCTGCTGGATTGGATTTGATGCCCAATTGAAATAGGAAACAACATGGAGAACTCTGAGTTCGGGTGACACTGTCCGATTTTCCATAGATTTTCCGTTTTTCTATTGTTAGTTTTTAATCAATGCCGGATCGTGCACCATGCACCATACCATCAGTGCATCTTTCCACTGAAGTCTGCTATCAGTTCGAATGCCGACTATTATCATACATACATACATATGTATGTAGACGTGGTGGTGATGGAGGTATTCGATATACCCAGTAATGGGAAAAAAGACTGCGGAGGTGGAAGCACATATGTATGTAGCTGTTAGTTTACGAATATGTGGCTTTAGCGATGTTTGCGCGCTGATTGAGGTTAATTTGAAACAGATGTGCAATGCTTTTTTGCTTCAGGGTATAGATACATATGTATGTATCTATCTACTCTACCGCTCTTGTCGTCAACTTATACATATTCTTTTTAGTGATCGAAAACTAATTGCCATCGGTATTACTATTACCCAATGGTAGGGGAAAATCCTTTTAGATTACCCTAATGACCCGTCCATTAGGAGCCCAAGAGAAACTTTTTGGTAAAGAATCGGCGGAATCGATTTGGAATCAATTTGCATAAAATCATGATTTGGAAGTACGAGTATTTATGTCAGGTACATTGAAAGGGGTTAGCTTTTGTTTGTGTCGATTAGCCTAATGATAGTAACAGGAAAAAAGAGCAGCTTCAAGATTGTATTTACATATCCTAGTAAGCCTATCAGGGCCCTTCTTCGGATGCCTTGTCGTGGCGGGAGGCTTAAGAGGTCGTAGACCTCGAACTAAGACTCGAAGACCCAAAAATGAATGGACAAACCAAAGGAATTGTGTACTCCAGGCGGTATCCGCAGCAGCGGAAATCCACCCGCGATCTCTTTGATTGCGGCCGGGGCAAGGATTCTGGAGGCCCCTACATTCATTTTTAACCCTACGGCAGCCCGGAACGACACCGGCCCCTGCGGCTCACAGTCTGACCAACTGGTCCGACTGAGCATGAGCGGTGCATCCAGCGGAGGCGACACCAACGATGGCGCGGCACGGGAAACCGCAAAGGTGGAACACGCCCCAGAATTGAGACGTACTGCTGAATGCACTGCTAAATGCCAAAAAAGTAGAGGTAAGAGGCGTGCCCGAAAATTGTGCAAAGAGGCCGACAAAGCCGAAGGAATAATGGTAAGAGATTTGGGTCGACGGAGGTATCTCGTACCGAATTCAGGATAGTTTTTATCCAGATCAATCTACAGCATTGCAAGGCTGCTACTGCTCTTTTAAGTAGTAGAATTGCAAGCAGTAGTGCAAATCATCACTTTGGTTGTATCCATTCAAGAACCGTGAGTGTGGAATTAACGCCTATGTGGCCTTGGTGGTGTACGTGATGCTACGATTCTTTATGATGAGCGATCCGAAAGGCCTAGGGTCGGACTCATCATATCGAACTCACTATCGGCAACCAAACTTGGGCACTTTTGTGGACAAGATCTGGTGGCTGCTAGAGTAAGCTACAAAACGCACGGAGCAATAGCTCACTTCGTCGTTCCGTCTTCCTACTTTCCCTACGATTCGTTACTAACTCCACCACCGGAGGAAGTCTCTGAATTCGTAGAGTACTGTGAAGCCAGAAAGATTGGTCTCATCTTGTGTTGCGATGCTAATGCCCAAAACATCCCTTGGGCAGCAGCAAGTGTAACACAAGAGGGGACCGTCATTTAGACTTCATTCTCCCGTCTGACCTTACCATCAACAATGTTGGCACTCAACCAACGTTTGTTACGGCAAGACGACAGGAGGTGATAGACCTGACCCTATCCAACAGATATGTGAAGAACATCACATCAACTGGCGAGTCTTGCGTGATGCTACGCTGTCGTAGGTCCCGATTAGGTTGTGGGACCTCTTCCCTGCAACCTAGACGGAATCCGAGAAGGATGGACTGGGTACGGTTTAGAATGGAGGTTGAGAAATCCACTCAGGCCCTACCTAAACTTAGAACGAAACAATTGGTAGAGAACGCTGTTCATAACCTGAATAGCGTCATCACCAGTTGTTTTGTACTCGCATCTCCTGTAGGAAATCGGTCCCCTGGTGGAATGCCGAGCTCCAAAGTCTTCGCAGGGAAGCCAGAAATCTTCTGAATATATCGTTCAAATCGAATTCGGAAGATGACTGGAACAAGTATCGGTCGAAGCAGAAAGAATATAAGAAACTTATTCGTGAATCGAAAGACGATTCTTATAGGACCTTCTGCGAAGGGATCAAGTCTCTGAGTGCGACTAGCAAGTTGGTTAAAGTCCTCAAACGGGGAATACCGACAAAGCTGGGTGCACTCAGAAAATCTGATGGTACCTTTACTGAGTCTAAAGCGGAAACTCTTAGTTTACTGTTTGAAAATCAGGTCGACCTCGGCTCGTTGCACACTCCTTCAAGGGAAACTGCAACTGAAACGATGAAAAAAACTCGAATCGTTGGAGCAACGTTAGAATCGTTACTCAGGAAAGGCTTGTGAGAAACGATTTTTGTCAGGGGCTCCGATGGTTTCAGTGGGAATTAGCTTTAAAATGGTAACAATTTACCGAACAAAAGGGACCATTCTATGATAAACCAATTTCTTGCAAAATGAATGGATTTATTTTTACTACAACTGATATAAAAGGTGTTGACCAATGGCTTTGCTATATCTAACGTGGCATGTATCATGCTTATCAAACCAGGAAGAAATGTGTTTGGTAAAATTAGTGTATAAATGTGTTTCATGCAAAAATTAGATGGGAAATTATTTGATAAGGCCACGAGCAAGTTAGAATCATATTTCTCAATCGGGTCATCAATGAAATATCATTCCAGCTTCTCGAATTACTTTGTCGGTTATTCTACAAAATTCTGTAAAAAAATGTATGGGAATGTGCATCTAATCACTTCAAGAACCTGCATGAAAAGTTTTTCAAACAGATACCAAAAGTGAGTTTTCCGAAACATATTGATCATTTGTAGCCGAGCTTCTCTCAATCACCCATGTTGTGTGTGATTTCATTTTCACATAGGTGAAAGGGACCTACAGTTTTATTGCCGGTTCCGAACGGCGAATTTCGAGAAGCTTTTCATGACAATTTTACTACAGGGGGTTTCGTCAGAACCGCGCTGAGGAGAAACACCGTGAAAAACACGTTCGATGACATGGCTGTGTCGGGATTCGATCCCGAGTCATCGGCGTCAGAGGCCAACACACTACCCACTGCGCCACAGGTGCTCTCGATATCTTGGTCATTTAATGAACATATTTTAGCAACCAGCATAATTTGTGTGTCCTTGAGCTATAAACTCTCATAACTTGCACGAACATTTTACCCTCATATCTCTGACAGCCTTTGTTTTTTTTTTTTTTTTACATTTTGCCAACCTGTCTCCAACTCCTCTGGAACGAAAGTGATTAAACTAGTTTGATGGAGCCTTAAAGGGTGCGTTCATTTATCTACAATGTTCGTCAAGTTGCTGAGTGTGGTCGTTTAAAGTATCGGGCACGCTAACATTTATTGTTTTTCCTTTTAGATAACATTATGCAGCGACATCCAATTTATAGTTCCCAAAAATTTATTTAAATAAAACATACTTATGATAGATTCCGATAAAATTGTTATTCTAATATATTGTTTGGATCTTGCGATTATAAATGATGGTTTTAAGCCACCAGGCATCCCAATGTGTTGTACAAAGTTATCAGGCAGTTGCTCACTACACTGCAAAGAACTTTCACAAGTAGTTTGACATTCGCCTACATATCTTCGCTTTTGGCGCGTAGTAAGGGTAATTTTCATTCCCAAAGTTGATAAAGGAGACTATTCGATAGCTAAAAACTACAGATCTACTTCCTGCTAAAAAGTATGGAAAACCATGCTTTTGACACTAGTGTTGCGGTCAAGACTGGTTTAAGCAATGGCTGTTCGAAACGCGACGTTCTGTCTCCTTTATTATCGCGCATGGTGCATAATTGTCTGCTCAATGCTTTCAATGTCTCTGAGGTCTACGCGCAACCTTACGCTTTTTTAAAATTTATTTTTTTTTTTTGCGAGGGTAGGTGGATGTCTTCAAAAGACACTATGAGGACCGACAGCGTGTGCTCATAGTAGAGTGAAATTCCTACTCACTAAAAGCACCTCCTTCCAATCGTATTTTAGTGTTAGACTACAACTGAGTTCTTGCACTCATCCAGTAATTTCTTATTCACATCAGGAAAAGAAACGATACATAAGTTAATATCAAGCCGAAGGCCTCCGTTGCTATGGCTGATAAAGCTTGCTCATAATTTTAACTATAGCGTTAGCTTAGTAAATAAATAAACAAAAAGTTAATATGTGGCAGGTCACCTTGCAGCGATGGTTCCTGCAGTTCACACGAGTTATTTGTTATTTATTATCGCGCTAAATCGAACCAATGAATTTCAAGTCGACACTCACCACTTATTTGTCGACTTCAAAGCCGTATACGACAGCGTAATTAGAGACGAGCTATAAAACGCTATGTCTACCTTTGATATACCTGCTAAACTCGTCAGACTATGCAGGATGACTTTGGAGAATGTTCGCTGCTCCATCCGAATCGGTGAACACCTTTGCGATAGTTTTGATGTCAAAAAAGGATTTAGGCAGGGCGATGCGCTGTCATGTGATTTCTTCAACATCATATTGGAAATGATTGTGCAAAAATAGCTGGCCAATATCCTCCTTGCTCCTTGCATACGCCGACGATATTGACATAATAGGTAAATCACAGCGAGATGTTAATGAGGCGTTTCCGAGTATTGAGTTCGAGGCGGTGAAAGTTGGTCTGGACGCTCACCACCAACGTTTTGGCCGGAACGATTGTGTTGGCATATATAAATTGGAGGTAGTTAAGGACTTCGTCTAATTTGGCTCCGCAGTGACCTGGAACTACGACATCAGTTCCGAAATCAAACGCAGAATAAAATCACTCTTGCCAATCGCTGTTTCTTAGGGGCTCAGGAGGCAATTGAGTAATAGAGCCCTCTCTCGAACGACAAAGTTGACTCTATATAAGACCCTTATCATCCCGGTCCTGCTATACGGCGCAGAAGCATGGACACTATCAAAGGCGGATGAAGAGGCCCTTGGTTCGAGAGAAAGATTTTGCGCGTGATTTTCGGGCCTATAAACGCAGAGGGGGGATGGAGGAAAAGATTCAGCCACGCACTTTACGGGCTGTACAGCGACATGAGTCTAGTCATGCGTCTATGGATTCATCGCCTAAAATGGATGGGCCATGTAGAGCGAATGGACACCACAGCTCCGGCCCGGAGAGTCTTTGAATCCAACCCCGAGGGACGAAGAAGCAGAGGACGGCCGAACTTAAGATGGTGCACACAGGTGGAAGGGGACCTCAGCCAACTGGGTGTGCGGCAATGGAAAAGGCTAGCAAAAGGTCGTGCTAGTTGGAGGAGCATGTTGGTTGAGGCCCAGGTTCACCACAAATTGAAGCGCCCGTTTAAGAAGGTGAAGAAATCGCACGGTTTGGTTCTTTGTAGACATCGTAATAAATTACCTTCGTCTAAAATGTGGCGTGTTCCTCTAGTCGTCGTTTGTGTCTACGAGCAAAATCTCTAGCTGCTTTGGGGATTGTTGCGATTCCTAGATCTCTATAGATATCCTCATTTCGCAGATACCACGGCGCATTAACAATTGCCCGTAATACTTTGTTTTGAAAAGTCTGCAGGATCTCGGCATTACTCTTTTTGGTACAACCCCATAGTTGTATACCATATACAAGCAGTTTGTTATAAATACTGAGCTTTGAACACTTTCTTTCCTAATAGCCAGTACAATTCCTGATACCCATGGTCGAGTTCTCCATGTTTTTTCTTAACGTGAGTTTTGCATTTTAATTTCGCATCAAGTGTCATTCCGAGATACTTCGCCTCGTTTGCGAACGGTATTTGCGCAGCGTTTATGATAACTGGTAAGTTGTTTATTTTTCTGTAGGTAAAGTCAAAGTGAACAGATTTGGTTTCATTGAGCGCGATCCGCCAAACCTTTGTCCAATTACTTACACGATCTACAGCATACTGTAGCTTTACATTTGCTTCTTCAACCGTTTTACCTGTTGCCAGGATGGCAGTGTCATCGGCAAACGTTGCTAACACAGTGCCTTCTGTCTGTGGTATAAAGTAAGTACAATAGCGGGCCTAACACACTACCCTGCGGTACACCGACCGTTATCGCCTTCAGCTCGGAATATTCATTTCCCTGTTTAACACTCAAGAGTCTGTGTGATAGGTAGGATCTTAGAATATTATATAGCTGTTCTGGTAGAACAGGTCGTAGTTTGTACTCCAATCCTTTGTGCCATACTTTATCAAAGGCTTGTGAGATGTCAAGAAAAACGGTTGAACAAATTAACTTTTGTTCTAGCGCTTTTTCAATTACATCAGTTATTCGATGTACTTGGTCTATGGTGGAATGCTTGCTTCTGAAACCAAACTGATGATCCGGTAAGAGACCTTCAGTAATTGGCTTAAGTCGATTAAGTAGAATTCTCTCGAATACTTTGGAGATGATCGGTAGAAGAGAAATCGGTTTATACGACGTAACTTCAGTCGGCGGTTTCCCGGGTTTCGGAACCATGATAACTTCTGCGACTTTCAATTGGCTTGATACATGTTCTAATCTAAGTGCCGCATTTACGAGAAAATGAAGTTTAAGAAGTGCTTTCTTTGGCAATGCTTTAAGAATTTCTCCCGTGATTAAGTCGTAACCAGGAGCTTTGTTCGACTTTAAGGATTTTAATACTTTTTTTAAGTTCCGAGAGCGTAGCAGCTGGTAGTCGGTAGTCTGTTTCTGTATTCGAGCGATTGTCGTTATTCTGGACCGGTTGGCCCTGGACGGGCTTAAAGGTATCCTCTAGGTAACCGTCGAAGGTGTCTGCTTTTTCCTTATCTTCCTTAGCCCATTCGCCTCGACCTTGTCTTTGTCCTTTGACGAATGTCTGCCACAAAGCTCAGGTATTGCCAACGTTGGCCGCTGTTTGGTGCATGGAAAATCAGTTCTCGATTAATCCCCTTAAGTTTAAGGTCCTTCTCTCAACGAGATGGAGAAAATGAAGCGACTCAACTCAACTGGTGCTGCTTCCGATTTCCCAATATGCCACATATATACATAGGTATGTGTATGGGAGTGATACTAGACAGCAAACCTCTCTTCCAAGGATTATCGTAAATTGGTAAATCTTAAATCTGGAATGGCAGTTTCTTGAAGACGACTATGTCCAATTTTTAGTCACTTTTTCGACCATATTGGATAATAACTTTCCTAATAAGACGGCGGCGTAGACGTGTGATGCGGTGTGTCTCTAGCCCAATTCACCATTCTAGAATACAGTTTTTATAAAGTATGTATGTAACTAGGCTAGGTTAGGTTGACGTGGGGGGCCACACTTAGGCCGAAGCCGGCCCATTGTGATACCACCTGGATCAGGTTACCCTGATCCGCTACCTGCGAACCAACCGGTGTTTCTAATAAAGCGGTGGAGTTGATCTATTTTTTTGTTTGCTAGCTCACTTAGATTGTCGAAGAAGGGCGCGCCGAGGTAAATTCTCTTGCGATTCGCAAAAGAGGGACATGAACAGAGGAGGAAGTGCATTGATTCCTCCTCCTCCTCCTCGTCCATGCAGCCGCGGCAGAAGTCATTGTAGGGTAGCCTCAGTCTGGCGGCGTGTTTTCCAATGGTGCAGTGACCTGTAATGACACCCACTAGAGTACTTAAGGTTGCCCTTTTGCTTGCCACCAGGTCTCTGGTTCGTCCTAAGTTTAACTTAGGCCACAATTGTTGAGTGATAAAGCCGATATTGCTCTCATTCCTTTGGAGATTGGTCTCCTCTATGGTTTGAAGCTTTATCATGTACTTATTGGTGTTTCTAGGTACCCGAGGGTAGGTTGGCTGAGTATGCTTGACCCTAACTTTGCGAGTTCGTTGGCCGCGCAGTTTCCTGGAATATCCCTATGCCCGGGAACCCACAGTATTTTAATGTAGAACTGTTCAGCCATCTCATCTAGAGATAGGCGACAGTCAAGAGATTCCTTTGATTTGTGGGTTACCGCTGCCAGGGATTTTATCGCAGATTGGCTATCCGTGCAATTGTGGATATTACATTGATCCTGAGCCATGCCAGGGCCTCCGTTATCGCTGTTATTTCTGCCTGATACATACTACAGTAATTTGGGAGTCTAAATGATAGGTTGAGGTTAAGTTCCTTGGAGTAGACCCCACTGCCTACACCCGACTCCATCTTAGAGCCATCAGTATAGAGGGAGATCGAGTCCGTTGGTATAACTTTCCCTTCAGTCCATTCCTCCCTGGATGGAAAGAAAACTTCGAAGTTCCTGGTGATCGCATTCTGCGGGGTGATGTAGTCAGTGTCCATGGGTACTTTGAAGTGTTTAAGAATAGTGGTGTGGCCTTTTTGAGATGTGGGCCATTTTCTTATGCTCCTCATCTTTAGGGCCGCGCATGCAGCAACTTGCTTACTGAAAAGGTTAAATGGTGGAAGATGTAGTAGAACGTTTAAGGCCTTAGTGGGGGTTGATCTGATCGCTCCGCTTAGATATAAGCTGGCCTAGAAACTTTCCCCAGAAGGTTTCGATTGACTGCTTTGTCCAGAGCAGTTCAGCAGACTACGACGCCATACAGGAAGATAGGCCTTATGACTGCTGTGTAGAGCCAGAACATAATGCTTGGTTGGATACCCCACCTCCTGTCCCCTACTTTCTTACAGCTGTAGAGGGCAACAGTTGCTTCCTTGACCCGATCAAGAACGTTGGATTTCCAATTCAGCCTCCTGTCAAGGACTAGGCCTAGATATTTAGCCTGTTTTTTGATTGTTAGTTGGGTTCCACAAAGCCTCGGTGGGTTGAGGGGCGGAATTTTATATTTGTTAGTGAACAGTACTAGATCAGTTCTCTTTGGGTTCACCCCAGTACCGTGTCCAGGTTTCTACTGTATGTAGTGCACTCTGTATAAGGTCGCATAGAGTGCTGTCATCCGCATAGGCGATCAGAGCGATGTAACTAAAGGCATCATAAACATATCTGGGAAATATGTCGACTTATCAACCTAGTCCATAACGCCGCCATCCAACACTTTATTAATGAATGCGCCCATCACTCTAATGCAGATTGTCAGCTAATTAAAACGCGACCACAAATAATAAATAAGTATAGTTTGCTCGGCATTGCACTGCGCCTGCAAACATGTGTAATCCCTACAGTGTGGACAATTGCCGATGGTGTATTACGAAGGGCCACGGAGTGCCAATTGCTGGCGCTAATTAATACCAATTAGTGCGGGTTGTAGCATTTTAATTTATTTATTTATCGAAAATGGAATTAAAATTGATGAGATGCCCCGTACGAACGGACAGTCTGCCGTTCTTCTCTCGCCATTGCCTTACATGACTAATGCCAGATAAATCAATAAAATTCCATTAGCAAGCATCTTTATTAATTAAACGATGTTTAATCGTTGTGCCTTCCCGATTTACCGACTGTACTGCACTGTTTCTCCGAATGGAGGAACAACGGCCAATTGAGTGAGTGATGGGATGAGGATGAGTGGGTGGATGGGTCGTTTTGGTTGTGATTTCTGATTAAAAAAGTCAATTAGGATGTTTTTTGCACGAAGAAAAGGAAAAAAAAAGGAAATAATAGAAAGGAGCCAGTGGATTGCAACCCACTAGATAAGGTCCAAAATTAATGGAATATAAGAAGGGTAACAAATAAATTAGTATCTCATGTGAGCCCAGACCCGTTTTAATTGCGAAAGTATGTTCGATTTAGGATTTTTAGTCAACAGCACGTTGCCGCCGAGGCCGCCGTGGCGCAGTGGTTAGTGTGTTGGACCCTGACGCACGATGAGCGAGTTCGGATCCCGATAGCATCAACGCCATCGAATGTTTATTTCACGGCGTTCCTCCTCGGCGGGGTATTGGCAAAACCCCCCGTAGTATACTTGCCTTGAAAAAGCTTCTCGACTCACGCTGTTCAGAATCGGCATTAAACTGTAGGTCCCTTTCACCTGTGTGAAAATAAATCACACACAACATGGGTGATTGAGAGAAGCTTGGCTCTGGTTCTTCATGGGCTGTAACGCCACCAAAGAAGAAAAAAACACGTTGCTGAGTGTCCAGAACATCTTATTCGTTGCTTTAAGTCCACCGGGAATGTGGAGGTTTTAATGGCGAAACAATCTTTAGAGAATAGGGAAGAATGATGTTGTAGTTAGATCAGTTATTATTATATTAAATGGCTTGAATGTTATATTCAACTTGAGTGGATGGTTTAAACCTTGTATGGTCAGACAATCGCCAGGTCTGCTTATTGTCTGGCTGTTCTTCTGCACTCGTCCCTTGGCTATATTTATGTATAATTGAGTGGGGGACACGCGTCCTTCACTCAAATTCCACAAAGTATCTGACAAGTCAGAGATTTTACTGAAATAACGGAAACATTTCTAAAAGAATGGCAGATTTAATTCGACGCCATTGTCCAATTCGGTTGAAGTTTTTCAGATTCGAACCCGCGTATAGTAAAGGTTGTGATTAAAGCGTTTATACTCGTCCTGATACATTTCTCACAAAAAGTATGCGTTCTTGCCTCTTGCCCTCTCCCTTTATGATTTAAAGATATTTGTCGTTAAGGACGTCTACCTCAAAGGCTAGTCAACTGAGACCGCTCTGTATGAAGTTGTTCAAAGGATCGAAAAATCCTTCCTCTTCAAGCAATTTACCCTACTTGTAGCTACTTTCTTAGATATAGAATGAGCTTTTAACAATGTCCAGACTAAATCGATTCAAGAATCCCTCATCAGCCAGGTGTAGAGGGTTTTGTTAACAGATGGATAATATCCATGTTCAAAACTAAGATCATTCCCCCAAGGGGGGTCATATCGCCTCGTGTAGACGACGTGGTTATTCTGGTATCGGGGATGTTCCCCTCGGTAATGAGCGAAATCACAGAGAGGGCTCTGATTAAGCTAAACGCCTGGGCTAGAGGATGTGGCCTTACCGTAAATCCGAGTACAACGCAACTGATGTTGTTTACCACTAAGTACAAGATGTATGTATGTATGTTGGCGTTACAGTCCATGAAGAACCTGAGCCGAGCTTCTCTCTATCACCCATGTTGTGTGTGATTTCATTTTCACATAGGTGAAAGGGACCTACGGTTTTATTGCCGGTTTCGAACGGCGAATTTCGAGAAGCTTTTCATGACAATTTTACTACAGGGGGTTTCGTCAGAACCCCTAAGTACAAGATACTAACTTTTAATCTCCCTCAACTCAATAACCAAAGCCAATTGGAAGTGTCGAGTGTCACTTTCTACGGCTGTAGCAGAACTTTTGGCAAAAGTGGCGGACTCCGGCTGAAAAAATGCTGTGGATGTACAAAGCCATTGTGAGATCCATCCTCACCTACGGATCACTTGTATGGTGGCTTGCCTTAAGCAAAGCATACAACATTGCCAAATCAAATGGAATCAAATCGAATCCAGAGGCACACTCAACGTACCCCTAAACCTTCTTGCAGCGAAATTAGGTTCAGAGAGTCTGGGTTCTGACCATCAAAACCCTATGGTTATAGTAAGGTGCTGCACCTGTTACCTGGAGAATTGGCTACGACTTCAACCCAATTCATGACACACAATCGAAACAAAACCGCCCAAGTCCATTTCTCATCCAGAACGGTATGAAAAAATGGATCGCACTTTTTTTTTTTTTTTTTTTTTTTTTTTTTTTTTTTTTTTTTTTTCTCACACAGCTGTTGTGGATGAGAAGTGATCAAACATGCTGATGAAGGCATGAAACTCACGGTATATGGTCACTTTAAATTCATAACCTGAGTCTGCAGTTCTAATATGACACCATAAGTGCATGGAATAGTTGTTGGGAACTACAACCAACGTGAAAATTTGGTTCGTTTCTCTCGAATCCTATCTAGGACAACCACCCCTGGAGAGTAGTTAACGAATATCTACGACCCAAACTACTGCACTCCGTTTAGGTGATAAACATTATAGGAGTATAAACTCTTGAATCTGGGCGAATTAAAAAAAAAAGACGGCATCACGCAACATATCTCTCTTCTGGGTTCCTGGTCATAGGAACATAGAGGGAAATGAAAAAGCTGATGCGCTGGCAAGGCTCGATCCCCTCCCATAGGACTGGTCACGGGACAATTATTTCAACACTATCAAGGGCGAACTCCAAATGTGGTACAGCCTGAGTAACTGTATCATATCAAGAAAGATATGACCTTATGACCTTCCTACAACATAAAAAAAACTAACGACCTAACTAACAGAACTCGACAGGAGATTGCCAGAATTGGAGCAATCAATACTCGCCATTGGCATGTTGGCACTCACGCTGCCGAGTTAGGTATCCCGTTTAACACACACTGCTGAAGTTGCAAGAACCCGCTGGAAAAGGAATCCCTTAACCATTTCCTATTCGAATGGCTGGTTCTAGCTAGAACTAGACAGCGCACACTCAGCAAAGCCTTCTCTGGCGACACACACTAGGTCACGTGAGTGGTGGCATTAAAACGCGCGCTAATTAGGACTTAATCTCTCTGATACACAGTAAGCGGCCACTCCTACCTACATACCTTTCGTTAATGACTTGAAATATCGTAAGATTTACTTTTATATTTAATCGGTTAGTAATGTTCTTCTAAAGTGTCGCGCGAAGGCTACGTCGTCAAAATCTAACTATATCCTTCCTATCAAAAAGATGAGTTATGCGTTGCACACGATTCCCGCCCTGGAAAAATAACCATAAAAAAACAAACAACCCGGCTAGCTTATTCATCTTTTGAAAGTCTTCTTAGTCAGCACATGGAATTCGTCAAATCCCCTCGCTGACCTAGTCAACAAGTGCACATGTTGTACCACAAACCTCACGCAGAGTGAAGACGAAAACAGGAATCACCTCACGTTTCGTGTTGGCATTTAACAACCATGTAAATGTCATTAGCGTAATTCCGTATCTCAACTCATTACCACATCCAACTGTCTACAACAAAGCCACAACATTGTTGAAAGCAGATCTACATACATGTAATGAGGATACAGATACGCTTCATAAATTATGTTGACACTTTTTTTCTTTTTTTTTTTTTTTCGACTTGTCGCGCTGTATGGCGACACTAAACCCGCTGTGATTCCACTTAAGTTATTATCAAGCCAGAGCACTAGAGCATCAGAGCACCCAGTCCGTGTAGCCGGCTAATGTCAAAGACCAAGATACACAAATCCCATGAGCTACACACATAATCACGTGATGAAAAATTGCGTGCGACGACCGGATTGTGTCTCTTGTATGCCTTGCCTGGGTGGATATGAGTGGAATGAGTAGTTGTTAGTTATTTGGAATTAGTTCGTTGACCACCTGGAACCGGATGTTGACGGTGTTGTTGGCATCTCCCCCCTCCTACTTGCAATTCGCACTGTACCCTCTTGAATTGGATAATAAAATATTTGTTCGTATTCTTATTTGTTGCGAACAATGTTAGTAGTTCTCTCTGCTGTAGTCGTCGTTGTGTCGTCAGGTAATTGCGAGTTTTCGTGACACCCATTTGCTGTAAGAGGTACAAACGAGACTGGAGTGGAACCGATTACCATTTAATTTACATAAATTACTTCATTTCTGTCAGGTTGGATTCTTTGTTATACCCTCGACAGTGCATTCATAGGTTATAGAC
Organism: Eumerus sabulonum; assembly: GCA_951905685.1. Taxonomy (NCBI): domain Eukaryota; kingdom Metazoa; phylum Arthropoda; class Insecta; order Diptera; family Syrphidae; genus Eumerus; species Eumerus sabulonum. The sequence continues at coordinate 162,021,697 of OX645060.1, read as the reverse complement.
GCTGCTAGAAGGGATTCGTTTTTAGTTATGCGCAAATTGCACGAACGATGAATCAATAGCAGTCTAACAGTGCACACAATGAATGAAACTATTGACAGAGAGAAGGGATACCGTCCGCCGTTCTTGTGGATATGTATCTGGTCAGCAACTGATAGTTTCCAGTGTACCTAGTTGAGTAGGGGAAGAATGTCGGCCGCTTGATATGACCGTTGTTGCTTGGAACTCACTGCTTTTTGGTCGATGGTTTTGCTGATAATTTGTTTACTTAGCAATTATCGAGAAGACAATCGGGGCAGATGAACTTTTACTCTTATTTTGGATCGAATTATCAATCGTAGGTGATTTGAATTCGAATCCACACAGCAACCTGGCGATCTCCGGACGGTCGAACCGCCAACCAAATCGACCATGTGCTCATTGATGCAAGGCACTCGTCAAACATCCTGGATGTGCGAACATTCAGAGGGGCAAATGTCGACTCTGACCACTTCCTCGTAGCAGCAAGATTCAGAGCTCGACTGTCCAATGTCAGAAAGCTGCACCAGCCCATCAGGAGGAGGTTCGACATTGGGAGCCTGAGCACACCGGTAGTTGCCAGAGTCTACAGGGAGCAGCTGAGCAAAAGACTCTACGGTATGCCTACGTCGAGAACACAATGCCAAACCACCTTAGGATACCTTTTACGAGTGGCGAGTGTGAGCAGAAAAAGGCAGCAACCGACGAGGCATACCAAAAGGCGCTGGAGAGGAAAACCAGGGCAGCGCAAGAAGAGTACCGAGCCAGAAGAAGGGAGGAGAAAAAATTACTGCGACAAAAGAAAAGAATCTTCGCAGCCTCCCAGCTCAAGGATATCGAGGAGTCTAGGGATGAACATAAAACACGAGCCTTTTACAATAAAGCCAAAGGCCTTGCATGAGGCTTCAAAAAGGGCACCCAGGCTCTTCGAAACTGCGAGGGTAATCTTGTCACCAACCCGCAGGGAATAGTGAATGTATTTAAGGAGCATTTCCAGCAGCTGCTTAACGAGCATGACCAAGAGAGAGTGGTAGGGACCGAGGAAATCCCAACTCCAGCCGCTGAAGTAGTCCTCCCACCCAGCATCGAAGAAGTCGGCACAGCTATTAAGAAGCTGAAGAACAATAAGCCCGCAGACTCAGATGGCTTGCCATTAGAGCTCTTCAAGGCTGGCGGCGATGTTCTGGTAGGGAGCATGCACCAGATCATCTGCAGAATTTGGGAAGATAAAAGCATGCCCGACGACTGGAATACCAGCTCTATATGCCCCATCCACAAAAAAGGCGATCCTACCTCTTGCAAGAACTATAGAGGTATATCCCTGCATACAAGATCCTGTCCAGCATATTGTGTGAACGTCTAAAACCATTTTGCGCCGCACTAATCGGCAGCTACCAGTGCGGCTTCCGGCCCGGCAAATCAACTATAGACCAAATGTTCATACTTCGACAAATCCTGGAAAAGACCAACGAGTTTCGAATCGATACACACCATCTTTTCATCGATTTCGAAGCGGCGTACGACAGCATTCATCGTGAAGAACTGTTTGGTGCGATGGCCGAATTCGGCATCCCGGGAAAACTGATTCAGTTGTGTCACGCCACGCTAAAAAACACGCGATGCACCGCGCAACTCGATTTTAGGACCTCGGAACCATTCGAAACATGCACCGGATTTCGGCATATGACAGCGCAATGTGACTTCTTCAACCTGGTGCTGGAGCAGATAGTGCGACGGGCAGGCGTCAACAGGGAAGGCACTATCTTCTACAAGTCCATCCAGCTGCTAGGATACGCGGATGATATCGACATCATCGCGTGTTCTCGCCGTGGCATTGTGGAAGCATTCACGGCGATTGAAGAACAGGCGAAACGAGTTGGTCTTAAGGTCAATGAGGACAAGACAAAGTACATGCTGTCAAGCAAAAACCAATCCGTCGCTCACCACCTGGGACAAAATATAACAATTGACACCTACAATTTCGAGGTAGTTAAGGAGTTTGTCTACCTCGGGGCAAACGTAAATGACACAAATGACACCACAGTAGAGATCCGTCATAGAATCGCCCTTGGCAACCGCTGCTACTTCGTTTTGTCCAAACCCCAGTTGTCAAAACTCCTCACTCGAAAGACCAAAGTCATGCTTTACAAAACGCTCATACTGCCAGTCTTGCTGTACGGAGCCGAAAGCTGGACGATAAGCAGGACAGCGGAGCTGATTTTGGGTTCTTTCGAAAGAAAAATTCTGCGCCGGATATTTGGTCCTGTCTGTGTGGAAGGTGAATGGAGAAGAAGACACAACCGCGAACTCTACGAGCGGTACAAAAAATGTGGATGTAGTCCGGAAGGCAAGCATCCGTCGCCTACACTGGCTCGGCCACATTGAGCGCATGGACATCAACGCTCCAGCTAAGAGGGTCTTCGACTCCGAGCCTCCTGGTTCGAGAAGAAGAGGAAGACCGAACCTCCGGTGTACTTACTTAGCTGGCGCTACAGTCCGTGGTGAACCTGGGCCACAACCAACAAGCGTCTCCAGCCGGCACGGTCCTTGGCCAGCTGTTTCCAGTGCCGCACGCCCAGTTGGTTGAGGTCCCTTTCCACCTGCGTGCACCACCGCTGAGGCGGCCGTCCTCTGCCGCGCCTTCCTTCCGGAGTGGATTCGAAGACTTTTCGGGTCGGAGCTGTATCTTCCATGCGCTCTACATGGCCTAGCCACCTTAGACGCTGTATCCGTATACGTCGTACCAGACCGATGTCGCTGTACAACCCGTACAGTTCTTCGTTATATCTTCTCCTCCATACACCGTTTGAACAAACGGGACCGTAGATAGTGCGCAAAATTTTCCTCTCGAAACGACCAAGGGCATCTTCATCTGCTTTTGTTAAGGTCCAAGCCTCTGCGCCGTAAAGGAGGACTGGGATGATCAAGGTCTTATATAGTGTCACCTTGGTTTTCCGAGAGATGGCTCTACTTCTCAATTGCCTCTTGAGCCCAAAGAAACAGCGGTTGGCAAGAGTGATTCTGCGTTTTATCCCAGCGCTGGTGTTGTTGTCGCTGGTAATCAGTGAGCCAAGTTAGACGAATTCCTTGACCACTTCAAAGTTATATCCGCCCATGGTGACGTTCTGGCCAATACGTCGGTGTTGTCCGTCTCTTTTAGATGAGAGCAGATATTTGGTTTTACCCTCAGTAACCTTGGGACCCATCTTAGCCGCTTCTACCTCAATGCTCACAAAAGCCTCATTGACGTCTTGCTGTTTTCGTCCAATTACGTCAATATCGTCGGCGTACGCAAGCAATTGCGTAGACTTGAAATAGATTGTACCTCTTGTGTTGGCCAGTGACTCTTGCACAATCTTTTCAAGCACGATGTTGAAAAAGTTGCACGACAGCGCGTCGCCCTGCCTAAATCCTTTTTTAACATCAAAGGTCTCGGTATGCTCACTACCGACCTTAATGGAGCAACGAGAATTCTCCATTGTCATCCTGCATAGTCGGACGAGTTTGACAGGGATGTTAAAACTAGACATGGCTTTGTCTCTATATACGCTGTCATACGCGGCCTTGAAATCGACGAAGAGGTGGTGAGTGTCGATTTGGTATTCCTGGGTCTTCTCCAAGATCTGCCGTAGCGTAAATATTTGGTCTATTGTGGATTTACCTGGCCTGAAACCACACTGATAAGAGCCGATCAGGTTATCCACAAACGGTTTCAGGCGTTCACACAATACGGCAGAGAAGATCTTATATGCGATGTTAAGGAGACTTATTCCCCTATAGTTGGCGCAGTTATAGGGGTCTCCTTTCTTATGGACCGGGCAAACGATGCTGAGATTCCATTCGTCGGGCATGCTTTCCTCCGACCATACCTTGCAGATGAGATGGTGTATGCACCTTACCAGCTCATCTCCAGCCGCCTTAAAAAGCTCAGCAGACAGGCCGTCTGCGCCAGCGGCTTTATTAGACTTAAGTCTTGATATCGCTATTTTGACTTCGTCTAGGTCGGGTGGACCGAATTCTGTTACTTCGTGGTCCATTGCGAATGGCTCGTTCTGCCTGACAGCGGTATCTTGTCTATCATCGCCGTTATACAGTCGGCAGAAGTGGTCTTTCCAAATCCTCAGCATCGGCTGCGACTCTACTACCAGTTCTCCATTTTCATCCCTGCAGGCCGCCACTCCGGCTTTGTAGCCATGGCATGTTCGTTTTACCTTGTTGTAAAATTTACGGGCGTCATTCCTGCGGAAGCATCTCTCCATCTCCTCGATCTCACGCTTTCCGTGCTCTCTCTTCTTTCTTCTGAAAAGCGTGTGTTCCTCTCTTCTCTTCTGCTCATAGATTTCGCGAGCAGCTCTCGTCCGTCGTTGCAGCACGGCCTTATATGCCTCTTGTTTTGCTGCATGGGCTTGTTCGCATTGTTCATCGAACCAGGGGTTTCTAGGTGGTGGCTGTTTGAAACCCAGCACCTCTGAGGCAGCATCTCTGACGGCGCTCTGGCAATGAGCCCATTCCTGCTCTATTGTTTGTGCTGCTCTGGGCGCATTTTGAGAGAGCTTTGAGGAGACACGATCGGCAAAGATTCTGGCAGTCTCTTGCGATTGTAGCTTTCCAACGTCAAACTTACGTTGTCCTACTCGACTCCTACGCATTCTTGATATCCTCATTCGTACCTTGGCTACAACAAGGTAGTGGTCCGAGTCGACGTTGGCCCCTCGGAAGGTTCGTACGTCGAGAATACAGGAAGAGTGTCTGGCGTCGATCGCAATATGATCAATCTGGTTGGTGGTCGATTGATCACAGGACCGCCAGGTACCCTTGTGGATGTTGAGATGGGGGAATCGCGTGCTTGCTACAAGGAGGTTACGCCCCGCTAGGAAATCGATTAGCCTTAATCCGTTGTCGGATGTGGTGTGGTGGAACCTCCGGTATAAAGACCAAGTAATCGCGAATATAAGACATCTTGGTCTTGACAACTGGAAGCAGCGTGCCCGGGACCGTCAAGGATGGAAGGCAGCTATAGCTCAGGCTCAGATCCTCCATGGATCGCTGGCCTGATAAGTAAGTAGATGTAGTTGGTGATTTGAATAGCGTTCCATGTTCCGGATATCGAATGCAAACTTATTGTTACTAGTTCGAAACAGTTAATCACCAGAGTGCAATTAAGGTAATGTATTGGCCATTAGTGGCTCAATAGTAAACAGAATCGAAAGCAAGAAAATTAAGTTCTATTGTAGGGATTACAAATATTCTCTACTGTTTCATCCTTGCTCAAATAACTGTACCATGTCTCAAATTTGTTGAAATTACAATTACAACTGCGTCATCTTTGACAAATTATTGAATATGACGATGAGAGTGCCGGCCGTGGCGTAGTGAGTAGTGTCTGCCTCCGACGCCGATGACGGCGTCATCGAACTCTTTTCACGGTCTTTCTCCTCAGCGGGGTTCTGACAAAAACCCCTGTAGTATAATTGTCATGAAAGCTTCTCGAAATTTGCCGTTCGGAACCGGCAATAAACTGTAGGTCCCTTTCACCTATGGGGAAATGAAATCACACACAACAAGGGTGATTGTGAGAAGCTCGGCTTTGGTCCTTCATGGACTGTAACGCCAACATACATGAAAATGGGGATAAGTATGCCTATGTACATATCTATGCCAAACACTTTGAGCATTGTCGAACACGCAATTAAGTCATGAAAACGGTTGGAGATTTTTACTTCGTTACAGCCGAGTTGAAGCTGGCTTGTAACTATTGGCCTCTATGAACTAGGTCTTCCAGGAACCTATTTTATTTAATGAATGATATTATGCCGCTGCTTTTCAATGACAGTGGCACACAATAGTAGCCTGCAGTTTATTGGTATAGGCCTCAGACTTAAGGAAACTTCACAAAAATAAGAGTAACGGAGTCTAGTCACATGGTCTTGGAGAGCAGTTCACGTTGTCCAGGGATAATGATAGAGATGCCAAACCTTCGTACGTCTGCCCGGTGATCCCCTGAAGGGGTTTTTGTTGCTTTTGTAACACCAACAAAAACGACGTGGTGGGACCTCACAACTGTCCACGGAGTTAGCAGCCACAACATATGTACATATGTATGATTCCCATACTGCTTTCTTGTTTCCTCTAATGCAATGCATTGAAAATCCATTTGGTTAATGTTCGAAAGATAACCCAAGCTTAAATGGTGAATCGGAGAACCGAGAAAAAGACGAAGCAGATCTTTAATTTCAACAATAAAATTGCTCTTTTTTCACGGAGTAAGTCACGTAGTTCCTATGTGACTTACTCCCTATAACTCCATTGAATGAATATGGATTTGACAGCTACGGCGTTTGTAGTTGCGCTGTCGCCGCGCCGTGTAGTAGCATTGTGAAACAGGCATCAGTGCGAACCATAAGAGCCTTGGCTTCTCTATCATTATCCCTGACGTTGCCTCTGCGGGCGGTAAACCATATCTACTCTGGCATCAGCTTTGAGTTATGAAGCGACATCAGTTTGAAACCACACTTTGTTATCTCTATCATCCAATTCATACCAAAACAAAAAAAAAAAAATCAAGACGCTGGTCAATAACATTCTTCAACATAGTAATGGCAATATGTACTGTCGTTTTTTTGTTTGTGCTTTCGTTAACACCAAAGAATACTTTCCGCAGATGCATTGCCACTTAATGACTGGCGTTGCCTCAAACATGCCAATTTTGTATATAGGCGTATTCATTCATTCAAAAATGAGACTCGTCACTGAAGATGAAATTCTGGTCCACTTTAAACTGCTCTGGGACCCACTCAACGAACACACGGGTTGCCGAAGGTCGTTTTTTTTTTTTTTTTCCACGAATATACTCCCACGTTTCGACGCAGAATTTGCCAAGTTGATGTCTGCAAAGCCCGAATTCATGTGCATGGAGTGGAACTGACTGCCTCGAGCTCTCCTGCACGCTTTTGCGGATAGCGGCTTTGGTTAATGGCTCAATGAACTGATGAACAGTAGACTGGAGGCAACGCGTGCATAGTACCCCCAACAGAACTTTCAGGGAGGCCCGTTGTGCAGCTACAAGGGAGTTTAGCCCCCTATTCGTGGAACCATTTTGTGCTTCTTAAGAAATTAAGAAGATCTTTTTAGGGAGATAATACTCCTAGTCCGTTGACTGTCGAGCCGGGGCCAGATTTGCCTGGTGATGAGGCAGGTATGTCCTGAGTCCATCTCCGGTTCGTCTCGGCCCTGGCGAGATTTGTAAGATTAAGTTTAATGGTTGTAAAGGGTATTCCCTCACAAGCCACGTTAAAAAAATCGAGGACTAAATGCTTGCAAACCGTCGAAAGGATCAGTTAATACCATTTTAAAGTATGTTTTGGGCCTCATCGTCGCATTGAGGTGTGTGACACACTGCTTTCTGCTTACGTCTCGGAAACAACCGATTAATTAAGTGAATATCGTGCTAAAGATGAGTCAAGGCCAAAAAAACCGTGCCAAAGTCATTCAAAAATCAAGATTTATTTTGACTATTTTCGCCTAAAGAGGCCAGAATTGTGGCGAGCCAACTCTTGGCTTTGCACCAGGATATTGCACCGTCTCATATTGTATTGATTCTTCGTGACCATTTCGCCAAAAACCCAATTCACCTGATTTGGAACTGTGCGATTTCTGGCTATTTTACAAACTCAAAAGACCGCTGCGGGGTTGCACTATTTTGCTAATTTTATTTGCCACACCCGTTCACATACTATTTAATTTTATTCCCCCCATTCATTAACTAGATCGATCTACTTAATTTCAGATAACCGTTTCATATGAGACACCCATCAGCAAGTTGCTTCACCTTTGCTCCACCAATCGTTTGTTAAGGACATTTGCTGAATCTCTCCCCAAAACAATTTTAATCTCTTCTTATATCCTGTTCCTGAATTTGTATTCCTTATACGATCTTTTTAACTACAGATAAGAAAATTTAGTATAGTCGACCCATGCGACAGTCAACGTGCCCACGCATCGCAACATTTACATGCTTTGCGAGATACAGTGAAGTATTTGCATTTAAAGTCGATTGCCTTCTTATGTGAGTTGCTTAGATGATGGGGTATAAAGTAACCCCAAAGCTCATTGGTGAATGTAATGAAGTAAGTAAATCCTCCAATCAGACATGTTCTCATGTCATAATGGGTTTCGCCTCCAAACAAAGGCTCAGTCGTCGATTGGCGCCGCTCAGCTTAACTTTCGGGCATATGAAGGATTTTATTTTCTTCACCCATTTCAGTTATGCGAAATGATGGAGCCATCAAGCTATAATCAAATGAATTTATTCATATATTCGCAGGAGAGAATCAACGGCGACTAAGTTACCTGTGCTAGGTAGGTAAAGTCCTTGATCTTTTATGCCCGCCCACGTTAACCATTACGAGCACTTGTCTTTCTTCTGTCCTGATAAATCTTTCTTTGTTGGGGTTTTTGTTTATTCAATGGGCGCTTTCTGGAACACCTACCTTTCCACGTGCCATACATTCGGTATTCTGGGAATTCTCTAGTCGTTAAAGGATATTGAAGTAGACAGGAAGTAAAATAGTGGAACATTAGGGAGAATGGAAGGTAACGTTCATCACCTTGTACAAAGTGTGAAAATGGTAGAGTACCAAGAGCATTTTGAACACCTTTTACCATCGCAAGCAATGTAATAAAGCAGGGAAATGAGTGTGAAGATTTGTGATGATTAGCCATAACTAGTATTTCTCCCGAAGATTGCGCGCGTGGAAAAGTGGATTGTAGAGATATCGAAATGTTTTAAAAATGTACTGCATTCAATGACGAGGCTCCGTCGATATGATGTCGCGTTCCCTGCATAATTGGTTTATGCCTTGGATCACGGCTCATGTCTTCGAAAAACTAATTTTTAAACTCAAAAAATATCGACGCATCCGCCCTTCATATTGTTCACAGTATATTTGTCATCTCATCATGTGATTAATTCACTTTCAATGATTCCGCAATCTTATGTGATGCGTCATAACCGAGCGCATCCCGCACTTCATAAATCGGACCTGACCTAACCACGTTGTAGGCTCTTCCATATCCGTTCAATTAATTAGCATATGTTTTCTATTTCTATTTGTCTATTTGATTAGCACTAGCATATTAACATTTGTGAGTAATTCAGTACCGATTTAACGCTATGAGTGAAATTATAATCAATTATGGCTTATTAGAATGCTGGAACGAAAATTGAAAACCTCTGTCAGGCCTTTTAAAATGTAATGATTGATCCCCTATATAGCGCGTGACAGATTGATAATGTAAAGTGATCTTTATTTGATTAGAATCTTTATTACGGGCTTGTCACGTGGGTGTTCGTAGACTTAACAATCTGGTATTTTTGACCTTATCACTTTGTACACAAGGGTGTTTTTTAGAAGTATAAAAATGTAATATAAAAGAAAACACAGAGCTAATGTTAATTTCTATGATATTGGCTTTATTTCTTCTTCTTCCGCTAACAATAGTTCGGGGTGAACCTGGGCCTCAACCAACATGCCCCTCCATCTAGCACGATCTTTTGCTAGCCTTTTCCATTGCCGCACACCCACTTGGCTAAGGTCGGCTTCCTCCTGTGTGCGCCATCTTAAGTGCGGCCGTCCTCTGCTTCTTCGTCCTTCGGGGTTGGATTCAAAGACTCTCCGGGCTGGAGCTGTGGTGTCCATTCGCTCTACATGGCCCATCTTAGACGTTGAATCCGTAGACGCCTGACTAGACTCATGTCACTGTACAGCCCGTAAAGTTCGTGATTGAATCTTTTCCTCCATCCCCTGTCTGCGCTTATAGGCCCGAAAATCACGCGCAAAATCTTTCTCTAGAACCGATCAAGGGCCTCCTCATCCGCTTTTAATAGTGTCCATGCTTCTACGCCGTACGACGGGACCGGAATGATAAGGGTCTTATATAGAGTCAAATTTGTCGTTCGGGAGAGGGCTCTATTACTCAGTTGCCTTCTAAGCCCAAAGAAACAGCGATTGGCAAGAGTCATTCTGCGTTTGATTTCGGAACTGATGTCGTTGTTGCAGGTCACTGCGAAGCCAAGGTAGACGAAGTCCTTAGCTACCTCGAACTTATATCTGCCAATACAAACATTCTGGTCAAGACGTCGGTGGTGAGCGTCCTTTTTTTATGACAGTATACATATATTTAGTTTTGCCGTCGTTTACCGCCAGACCAACTTTCGCCGCCTCGAACTCAATACTCGCAAACGCCTCATTAACATTTCGCTGTGATCTACCTATTATGTCAATATCGTCGGCCTATGCAAGGAGTTGCGAGGATTTGAAATAGAATGTGCCTCTTGTATTCGCCAGTGATTTTTGCACAATCATTTCCAATATGATGTTGAAGAAATCACACGACAGCGCATCGCCCTGCCTCAATCCTTTTTTGACATCGAAACTATCGGTAAGGTGTTCACCGATTCGGATGGAGCAGCGAGCATTCTGCAAAGTCATCCTGCATAGTCTGATGAATTTAGCAGGTATGGCAAAGGTAGACATAGCGGTGTATAGCTCGCCTCTAATTCTGTCGTATGCGGCTTTGAAGTCGACAAATAGGTGGTGAGTGTCGACTTGAAATTCATTGGTTTTTTCCAGGATCTGCCGTAGTGTGAAGATTTGGTCGATGGTGGACTTTCATGGCCAGAATCTGCACTGATAAGGACCTTTCAGCTTATTTACAAAAGGCTTCAGGTGTTCACACAAAATGGCAGAGAAGATTTTGTAGGCGATGTTAAGGAGACTTATTCCTCTGTAGTTGGCGCAATCAGAGGGGTCTTCTTTCTTGTGGATCTATTGGCTTTATTTAATGGATACTTTTATGGCATTTATGATTTCCAATTGTAGCCGTATATCAACAACAACACGGCGAATGTTGACTTCCAAACCGTCCAACGATTCCACAGACCCCCAAAAGAAAGTAATCTACAGGTGTGAGGTCACAGACTCGTGCAGGCCAGTTCACAGGTCCATTACGCGAAATTATGCGCTCAACAAATGTTTCCCACAATAAATTGATGGTGTCGCGCGCCGTGTGGCATGTTGCGCCATCTTGTTGAAACCAGAGCTCAGAAATTATGTTTCTATAGCGCTGTCCCGCCCATAAAGCACACAGAACAGTGAGTTTTAATGGTTGTAATGGCGTTGTAGAAGGTGGTTAGTGTGTTGGACTCTGACGCACGATGAGCGAGTTCGGATCCCGATAAAACTAACGTCTTCGAATGTTTATTTCGCGGTACTTCGAATGTTTATTTCCTCGGCGGGGTACTGGCAAGACCCCCCGTAGTATACTTTCATCTGTGTAAGAAATGAATCACACCCAACATGGGTGATTGAGAGGAGCTTAGCTCTGGCCCTCCACGGGTTTCTCTCTACGGCTTCTTGGTTTTTTACACTTCAAACCGTGTCATGTGGGGTATCGGATGAAAGGGCTTCATTGTCACAAGCTTAAACTGATTTTTAATTATTTTTATGATGTATAGTCGATTTATGACGAAGAATGTGAAGAAAACCTTTTCCCTTTCTTATAAGTACCTACCTATACTTAAACCTAGTAATTTTGATATATGTAGTACTTAACAGTTTGCACTGTTATGCAGACCTGCTTATTTAATTTAAAATTTCTTAATTAAACATAATCCTAAATAGGTACCTATCTACTTAAATGTTTTGTACCTAGTAGTATTATACAGACCCCTCGGTGGGCGAATCCGACTTGCACATTTCGGTCTTTTTTTTTTTTTTTTTTTTTTTTTTTTTTGTAGCAAGAAAAGCATCACAGTGTATTTCAGATTCCTTACTCATTTTCAAATCAATTGTTATAACTTTTCATTATAAATTGTGGAGTCTGAAATGCGCGTTCGTTTGATAGAATCGGATTGGTGCTATATGTGGGCACCAATGACATCTAGTGACAACAAACCGCGGAGACAACCGTGGACTCAACGTTATATTTATATAATCCAACATTTTAGTAAGTAATTTAATTTGATCAACTCTTTTACTGAAAATCAGTAAAGATTGACTTCAATAGCACATTGAAGAGTCGTCCTTTATTTTCTACACCCACCTTCTCGCCTATAGTCAGTGTCAATAAATTACCTGTTCTTAACACATCAGATGTGCACATTATTTGATTATACAATTTTCAATTCCAGTGCTCCTGCCAGAACAAATTACTTCTCGTCCCACTCCTCGTTTATCTCCATTAAAGTGAATAGCAAACAAATAAAGCAGAAAGGAAAATCGCATTTATTATTATCTCCACTTTACGTCCGACATGATTTTCGTCAAATGTTCATCATTACGACCAGCAGAATATCGAAGCGCAACGGAAATATTATCAAAGCGTTTTATGGTAGCTATGAATTCCAGAACATGAAACGGACCAACATTAGATGTCTAATTCCGAAAAAAAAAAATTATATCTTTTCGCATAAAACAAAAGACGGGACCACCATCAACAGTATCATCGAACCGTGCTTTATAAAATAAATCCTGTGATTGTGTTTTCGAAAAGGATTTCTTTTTTCTGCCATTTCGCTAAAAGCATTTTCAACGGCATCGTTCGGAAAAATTTTTATTTGTATTGTATCTGGGGGCACGGCAGTGCCCCTGCCAAGTCGAGCAAAAAAGCGGCACGGTCGTACCATCCTTTTCTCGATACAATTTAAGACGAACCATATGCAGGCAGTGGAGTGGGTAGACAGACAATTAGTGATCTAAATTCTGATGGGCATCAGCGTGTGTAATAGGATTGCTGTTCGTCAAAAATAAGCGCTTTCTCGATGATAAAAAAGGCAAATCTTGACGAGCACTTATTTTTAATATATGTATCCACTAGCAGTATCTATGCATCTAAGTATACAATACTCGTTTACTATATGTACATCCGAGCACTTAAACGAGTAGATAGATTCCAATTCCTATGGCTACCATTAGTCCAGTCAAATAAGACTTTGAAGGTTACAAAAATTTCCATAGATCTAAAAATTGGTATGAATGTTCAGAATACTATTATAAATGAATTGTGAAAAGTCCCCATCAATCTCCCCCTTGTGTAAACAATTTTATTGATGGTGAAAGTTTGCAAAAATAGGTTTTGCGCGTTTTTCAGCTAAACGGTGAGTTTTACAGCAGAAATAATTTAGACAAGAATTTGTAGATCATACGATTCTCTACAAAAAATGTATCCACACTTTTTTTCATAAGTATTGCCATTTCCGTGATATAGCGGTTGAAAGAATTGAAAAAAAATATATTATTCGTAATATGCACACGTTTCCACACCACCTATGAGGTAGTGTGCTTGGCGCTTTTTTTTTAACGTGGTTTCCCCGGTAGGCCTATTCCAGGATCTATTGTGATCCTATTGAACTCAAATTGAGTATTGAATAATTTAATTATAAATAAATTATGTAATATATAAATGAAAAAAATAATTTTGAAAATTATTCGTCGAATTCATAATAATCCAATGGAACTTCTAGTGTACTGTCTTCGTTTTCTTCTTTTTTTTTTCGTCTTCCTGCTGGATACAAATATGTTCTAAAAGTGATGCATCATATGTCTCATCACTGATATTGTAATTATCCTCATCTAGTATCGATTCAGAGCTCGACTGTCCAATGTCAGAAAGCTGCACCAGCCCATTAGGAGGAGGTTCGACATTGGGCGCCTGAGCACACCGGAGGTTGCCAGAGTCTACAGGGAGCAGCTGAGCGAAAGACTCTACGGTATGCCTACGTCGAACACAAATGCCAATAATATGTGGCTGCATTGCCGCTCAGCCATTCAGGAAGTAGCCGAAACCACCTTAGGATACCTTTTACCCCCGACAAGAAACCCGTGGTATGATGGCGAGTGTGAGCAGAAAAAGGCAGCAACCGACGAGGCGTACCAAAAGGCGCTGGAGAGGAAAACCAGGGCAGCGCAAGAAGAGTACCGAGCCAGAAGAAGGGAGGAGAAAAAATGACTGCGACAAAAGAAGAGAATCTTCGCAGCCTCCCACCTCAAGGATATCGTGGAGTCTAGGGATAAACATAAAACACGAGCCTTTTACAATAAAGCCAAAGGCCTTGCAGGAGGCTTCAAAAAGGGCATCCTGGCTCTTCGAAACTGCGAGAGTAATCTTGTCACCGACCCGCAGGGAATAGTGGATGTATTTAAGCAGCACTTCCAGCAGCTGCTTAACGAGCATGACCAAGAGAGAGTGGTAGGGACTGAGGAAATCCCAACTCCAGCCGCTGAAGTAGTCCTCCCACCCAGCATAGAAGAAGTCGGCACAGCTATTCAGAAGCTGAAGAACAACAAGGCCGCAGGCTCAGATGGCTTGCCATCAGAGCTCTTCAAGGCTGGCGGCGATGTTCTGGTAGGGAGCATGCACCAGATCATCTGCAGAATTTGGGAAGATGAGAGCATGCCCGACGACTGGAATACCAGCTCTATATGCCCCATCCACAAAAAAGGCGATCCTACCTCTTGTAAGAACTATAGAGGTATATCCCTGCTCAATGTCGCATACAAGATCCTGTCCAGCGTATTGTGTGAACGTCTAAAACCATTTTGCACCGCACTAATCGGCAGCTACCAGTGCGGCTTCCGGCCCGGCAAATCAACTATAGGCCAAATTTTCACACTTCGACCAATCCTGGAAAAGACCAACGAGTTTCAAATCGATACACACCATCTTTTCATCGATTTCAAAGCCGCATACGACAGCATTCATCGTGAAGCACTGTTGGGGGCGATGGCCGAATTCGGGATCCCGGTAAAACTGATCCAGTTGTGTCGCGCCACGCTAAAAAACACGCGATGCGCCGTGCAACTCGGTTCTAGGACCTCGGAACCATTCGAAACATGCACCGGATTTCGGCAAGGAGATGCGCTGTCTTGTGACTTCTTCAACCTGGTGCTGGAGCAGATAGTGCGACGGGCAGACGTCAACAGGGAAGGCACTATCTTTTACAAGTCCATCCAGCTGCTAGGATACGCGGATGATATCGACATCATCGCGTGTTCTCGCCGTGGCATTGTGGAAGCATTCACGGCGATTGAAGAACAGGCGAAACGAATTGGCCTTAAGATCAATGAGGACAAAACGAAATACATGCTGTCAAGCAAAAACCAATCCGTCGCTCACCACCTGGGACAAAACATAACAATTGACAGCTACAATTTCGAGGTAGTTAAGGAGTTTGTCTACCTCGGGGCAAACGTAAATTCCGCAAATGACACCACAGTGGAGATCCGGCGTAGAATCGCCCTTGGCAACCGCTGCTACTTCGGCTTGTCCAAACAACTGGGGTCAAAACTCCTCACTCGAAAGACCAAAGTCATGCTTTACAAAACGCTCATTCTGCCAGTCTTGCTGTACGGAGCCGAAAGCTGGACGATAAGCAGGACAGCGGAGCTGATTTTGGGTTCTTTCGAAAGAAAAATTCTGCGCCGGATATTTGGTCCTGTCTGTGAGGAAGGTGAATGGAGAAGAAGACACAACCGCGAACTCTACGAGCTGTACCAAGATGTGGATGTAGTCCGGAAGGCAAGGAGCCGTCGACTACACTGGGTCGGCCACATCGAGCGCATGGACATCAACGCTCCAGCTAAGAGGGTCTTCGACTCCGAGCCTCTGGTTCGAGAAGAAGAGGAAGACCGAACCTCTGTATAAAGACCAAGTAATCGCGGATGTAAGACATCTTGGTCTTGACAACTGGAAGCAGCGTGCCCGAGACCGTCAAGGATGGAAGGCAGCTATAGCTCAGGCTCAGATCCTCCATGGATCGCAGGCCTGATAAGTAAGTAAGTAAGTAGTATCGATTCAAGATTGGAGCACGACTGTCCTTGACAATTGGTACATGCTAAAGAACAAAACACTCCAACCTTTTTACAGCCGCATTTAGCTATGCATCCCTTTTTGCAATTGCAAAAGATGGTGTTAAGGCATTTTTTTGGTGCAGGTGGGAGTAACGTATGAATTGGTCCCAATGCATTGTCAGCTAACTTCCAACCCCAGTTTTCTGGATCCATTTTATTACCAAGCCACACTTGAACTTGATAATATACCCGGAATAGATGTTGTTGAGCAGCAGCAGAGGTTGGGGGAAGACAAGCTAATTGCACCTGTTTTTTATTATAAGTTTTTTTTTGCAAAGGTAACTTTTTTTTGGAGCTCCGTACATATTTTTTAAAATAACCTTCTCCAAGAAATAAGTCAGTCACCTCTTCTCCTTCTTAGTGGGCGCTACAGTTCGGGGTGAACCTGGGCCTCAACCAACATGCCACTCCATCTAGCACGATATTTCGCTAGCCTTTTCCATTGCCGCACACCCAGTTGGCTGAGGTCCCCTTCCACCTGTGTGCGTTATCTTAAGTGCGGCCGTCCTCTGCTTCTTCGTCCCTCGGGGTTGGATTCAAAGACTCTCCGGGCTGGAGCTGTGGTGTCCATTCGCTTTACATGGCCCAGCTATCTTAGGCGTTGAATCCGTAGTCGCCTGACTAGACTCATGTCGCTGTACAGCCCGTAAAGTTCGTGGTTGAATCTTTTCCCCCATCCCCCGTCGGCGTTTATAGGCCCGAAAATCACGCTCAAAATCTTTCTCTCGAACCGACCAAGGGCCTCCTCATCCGCCTCCTGAGCCCAAAGAAACAACGATTGGCAAGAGTGATACTGAGTTTGATTTCGGAACTGATGTCGTTGTTCCAGGTCACTGCGGAGCCAAGGTACTCCTCGCACTTATATCTGCCAGTACAAACGTTCTGGCCAAGACGTCGGCGGTGAGCGTCCTTTTTTGATGAAAGCATATATTTAGTTTTGCCCTCGTTTACCGCCAAACCAATTTTCGCCGCCTCCATCTCAATACTCGCAAACGCCTCATTGACATCTCGCTGTGATCTACCTATTATTTCAATATCGTCGGCGTATGCAAGGAGTTGCAAGGATTTGAAATAGATTGTGCCTCTTGTATTAGCCAGTGATTTTTGCACAATCATTTCTAATATGATGGTGAAGAAATCACACGACAGCGCATCGCCCTGCCTAAATCCTTTTTTGACATCAAAACTATCGGTAAGGTGTTCACCGATTCGGATGGAGCAGCGAGCATTCTCCAAAGTCATCCTGCATAGTCTGACGAGTTTAGCAGGTAAACATACGACCTGGTGGAGGATAATTAGAATTATCTAACACTGCACATTAAATATCCTCTCGAATAACTGCTGCTGCAGCTTCTAACAAGCGAAATCGCTCTTCTTTTTTAACTGTTTGTTTTTTTTTTCGTTCCAAGATTGATTTAAAATATCATGGTGACTATCAATAAAACATACGAATGGTAATGATCCTGATTTTTCTGTAATAATAATTAATTTTATCACCATACTCCAACTTCAATTGCATTTTAATGGTACTGTTATCTATTGTTGATTTTTTACAAAATTGGGGGGTGGCCGTGGTGCAGTGGTTAGCATCATCGACCGCCGAGCGGAAGGTCTATGGTTCAAATTCGCTTCATAGCCAAGAAAAAGTAATTCCTATACAGACAGAAAGTATGCAACGCGGTTGTGGATGGAAAGTGACCAGACGTACTGCTGCAGGCATAACACTCACAGTATATGGTTAAGTGAAATTCATCCTCTGCGTATGCAATACCAAAGTGCTCGAACGAATTACTACGGACTATAACCAACGCGGAATTTGGTCGGCTCTCGTCCTATCTACAGTGGTGTTCAGATAAATAGCACACCAGTAAGTTCTCATACATTATGTTTTGCCAAAAGTCTAAAAAGAGGTTCAGTTTTCTTTGTTTTATAACTGATGTGCGTTTATATTTGCTTTATTAAAAAACACATAATTCCTTTAAATTAACTTCAAAATAGTAATTCAAAATGGGAAAAAAACTATATATATAAGTAAATATATAAGTAAATATTTTATTAATATTTTCTAGGATATCCCTGGTTCCCTATCACTATTGACAACGTATTGGCAAACTCTCTACTAAGCGCTTACATTTCTGGGCAGCTATTGTGATTTCGCAAATTTCTTCTAAATTTTTTGAACTGGAGTCTTCAACAAGGGAGTCAACATCATTGCATAGATTCTTGATTGGATTCAGATCGGGACAGCCAATCAAGCATGGACATTTTTCGCTCCGAAAGCCAATTCTTCACTATCCGCGAAGTATGCTTTGGATAATTGACATGCATACAAATCCATGATACAGGCATAGAGTCGTCGCTATATGGCTCCATTTGGTTCTCCAGGATTAGCTTATACTCATTTTGATCCATAATGCCATTTATTTTCACAATTGGTCCAACGCCATGCCATGGCATCGCCGCCCACACCATTATGCTCCCACCGCCATGCTTGACAGTCTTAATGGTGTATCTGGGATGGTAGATACTCTTGGTTCGTTGACCTTCGCACATTCTTTTTTCCATCTGATCCCAACCTGTTGAACTTACTTTCGTCGCTCCACAAGATATTTTTCTACAAGTACAAGGGCTTGTTCTTGTGTGAGGGTTTGCGGAAATAAGTCTTCTCTATCGGTTTTTTTTTTTTTTTTTTTTTTTTTTGGAGACAAGAGGTTTTTTTCTAGTGATTCTTTAATGAAGCTGGAATTCCATTAAGCGGCGATTTACAGTTACGGCTGATATTTGGACATTGTGTTGGTCAGGTAGATGTTGCTTTATCTCCCGAGAATTTATAAAAAGGTCGCCGCCACTGATTTTATGGATAATTCTGTCAGTCACTTCTGACGTTTTTCTTGTTTTGTTCTTCCTTACGGGATTCGCGGTAGATTGGCTTCACCGAATGACCTTCATTGCATTTTGAACAAGCATTCACCTTAATGTCCTTGCCACTTTAAATACTCCTATTTGTGTAGGTTAGATTAGGTTGACGTGGTAGGGATAAGATACACTTAGGCCGAAGCCGGCCCATTGTGATACCACCTGGATCAGGTTACCCTGATCCGCTACCTGGGAACCAACCGGTGCTTCTAATGAAGCGGTGGAGTTGAGCTATTTTTGGTTTGCTAGCTCACTCAGATTGAGAGCACCGTGGCGCAGTGGGTAGTGTGTTGGCCTCTGACGCCGATGACACGGGATCGAATCCCGACACAGCCATGTCATCGAACGTGTTTTTCACGGTGTTTCTCCTCAGCGGGGTTCTGAAAAAACCCCCTGTAGTAAAAATTGTCATGAAAAGCTTCTCGAAATTCGCCGTTCGGAACCGGCAATAAACTGTAGGTCCCTTTCACCTATGGGAAAATGAAATCACACACAACATGGGTGATTGAGAGAAGCTCGGCTCAGGTTCTTTATGGACTGTAACGCCAACATACATACATACATACAGCTCACTCAGATTGTCGAAGAAGGGCGCGCCGAGGTAAATCCTCCTGCGATTCGCAAAAGAGGGACATGAGCAGAGGAGGTGGTGTATTGATTCCTCTTCCTCCTCGTCCATGCAGCCGCGACAGAAGTCATTGTAGGGAAGCCCCAGTCTGGCGGCGTGCTTTTTTTCCAGTGGTGCAGTGACCTGTAATGACAGTGACAATGACAGTAGAGTGCTTAAGGTTGCCCTTTTGGTTGCCACCAGGTCCCTGGTTCGTCCTAAGTTTAACTTAGGCCACAATTGTTTGGTGATAAAGCCGATATTGCTCTCACCCCATTGGAGATTGGTCTCTTCTATGGTGTGAAGCTTTATCATGTGCTTTACCGTACTTATTGGTGTTTCTAGGTACCCGAGGGTAGGTAGGCTGAGTGTGCTTGACCCTAACTTTGCGAGTTCGTCGGCCGCGCAGTTTCCTGGAATATCCCTTTGCCCGGGAACCCTTTCTTCTTTCTTCTTTTGGTGGCGTTACAGCCCATGAAGGACCAGAGCCAAGCTTCTCTCAATTATCCATGTTGTGAAGTGATTTTATTTTTCACACAGGTGAAAGGTACCTACAATTTAATGCCGATTGCGAACGGCAAGAGTCGAGAAGTTTTTTCATGGCAAGTTTACTACGGGGGGTTTTGCCAGTACCCCGCCGAGGAGGAGCGTCGCGAAATAAACATTCGATGGCGTTGGTGTTATCGGAATCCGAACTCGCTCATCGTGCGCCAGAGTCCAACACACTAACCACTGCGCCACGGCGTCCTTCATTTAATTCATTGCCTCAAAATAAACAACACTGATTGAAGCAAAATGTAGTTTCACTTATTCGTGCTCTAGTACGAGGAGGACTTATTTTTGATGAACCAGCTTCTCCTTCTTGGCGCCGTCTTTTCACGGCATCAATCCTACTTTTACGAGTATAATTTTTTCGACACTGCACATGAATTTTTACAGATGTCTGGTTTTTCAGGTACTCCGAAAACTCATCACCTCTTTCAATACTTGCATCAATTAATGCGTTCATGCCGCAATCAACAGTAACAACTCCACTTTCAGTCAAAGGTTGACTACAAATAAAGCAGAATTGCGACTTTTTTTTTTTTAAAAAACAGTAAAATGCACAAACTTTGTTACAAAATATAAGCGATAGCCACGAGTTGTCACTACGAAGGAATGCTTACGACTAACAAACGGAGCAGGTATACGAGCATCGCCTCGCTGACAGTTGAATGGAAGACAGATGTTACTCAAGGCCATGCGACTAAATGAAAATATGGGTCGTCTGTATAAGACATATGGACTCATATGTTTACTCGTATAACGGTTCAAAAATGTATATATAAGTACATTAACGTGTATATTACGAATAAAATATTTTTTTTAATCACTTATGAAAAAAAGTGTGGATACATTTTTTGTAGAGAATCGGATGATCTACAATTTTTGTCTGAATTATTTTTGCTGTAAAACTCACCGTTTAGCTGAATAACGCGAAAAACCTATTTTGGGAATTGCATTTTTTTTTTAAGAGATCAAAAGCAATAGATGGATTCTCAGCGTTATAAATTTCATCCCAAAACTCAAAATTTAAATGCGATTTAAGAGCAGCATAATCAATTTTTGTATATTTTGTGTTCACTGATTGTTTTCTTCTATACGACCTGCAGTCAAGTTGAGTGCTGGTTAAGCTATGGTCTGTGATTTTCAAATCATAAGCCGCTGTTTTATAGCCAACACTATTGTTTCTGTGGGTCTTTATAAATATGTGATCTAAGCAAGACTCTAAGCGAGTAGGTTGAGATAACAGAGAATCGAAACCAAACGAAGATGAAATAGACAAATAGTAATCTCCTTCTGCTGAGTCGGATAGATATTAATGTTAAAGTCACCTAGCAGTACAATATTCTTGCACGTTTGTAGCTCCAAAAAAAAAAAAAACCGTAAATTCGTCCAGAAAGGCTTTTACTTCATTTATGATAGTATTCTGAACATTCATACCAATTCTTAGCTCTATGGGAATTTTTGTAACCTTACTTCTATTTTATTAGGGTTCCGTACCCAAAGGTAAAACGGAACCCTGTTACTGAGACTTCGCTGTCCGTCCGTCCGCCTGTCACCAGGCTGTATCTCATAAACCGTGATAGTTAGACAGTTGAAATTTTCACAGATGATGTATTTCTATTGCCGCTACCACGACAAATACTAAAAACAGAACAAAATGAATATTTAAGGGGGTCTCCCATACAACAGACATGATTTTCATACAAAAAATCCTGCCTGCAACCAAGATCTGTCATTTGATGAGGTAACATACATAGTCTCTTTCATATTTATATGTATATACAGATGGTACGGAACCCTTCGTGCGCGAGTCCGACTCGCACTTGGCCGGTTTTTTTAAGGACTAATTTGACTGGACTATATCTCGACTTTAAGATCAACTCTAAGATCAACCCATGTATGTTCATACTATGTATATCGATCCGAAACGCTTTATATTTTATGGCGTTTACATTTACGCCAGAGTTAATTTGTCTGACCTAAGGACGGACATACGATGTACATATATATGCGGTTTGAAACCGAATGAAATAACGATACGCACAGGTCCACTTGACCACATGTTTACCCGTTTTCCCGTTGAATGCACACACGTTCACTTAACCCAAGGACTATTTTTACATTTGAGCTTAAGTTGAATTATTTTCGTTACACACTACCATTTGGGTGTATGTATGTGCTTACATGCTTAGGGTTGGGTCACGTTGCACTAGTGACAATGAACTGGTGTTTTTAGGGGTTGATGTGTACAATATGCCCAGAAGGGGCATAACCAACACAATTGTAAGCCATTCGTTCTACAATTTTGTTCTCAATGAGTCATGACACACGTTTTAGGCACATTTTTGTCCATTTATTTTCGTCATGGAATATGATACATACCAGAAAGTGGTCTTACTTGTGTGCTATACGCTTTAGTTAAATTGTAGGTCAAAGATATAATGTTCATTGCATTTCAGAGCGTTGATACATATCTTTTATTACTACAGACACTTGTGAAGTCTGAAAACCATAGCATCGAATATTATTGCATAGTTTCTCTATTGTTTTTACGTGTTTTCTCAATACTGCCACTCTCAGGCATGGATACCAGGTCTATGGGAATAATTACTTATAGGAATGTACAAACGCCTAGCCAGGTGTAGATTCTCATTTGAGGAATTTAATTTGCTGTAGGAATCTTATTTATATTTCTTCCTTCTTTTTTTCAAAAAGAGTAAAGAATTTGACCTAAGGCAGAAATACGTGTAACAATTTGGAACATTTTTATCTCACTATTACAATCAGTTATGTGCTTTGTTCTTGATTGAAGGCTTTCCTGAAAGTACATATGAATGTATAATTGTGTGAAAACATTCACAAGCAACTTGATAGGTTTCTCACAGTGTGTTTCGGATAAAAAAAAATAGAATATAATCAGATCTTTTAAAGAAGTCTAATACTTCTTAGATAGAAGACAGGGCGACATATTGTCATGTGACTTCCTCTTTGCCTTGGTTTGAGTGTAGTTGGAAATTGCATCCAGAAAAGATACATTTCAATGGAGTTAACACGAGAATGAGAACGCGAATCTGAAAATCAAATCTGTTTTTGTCATAAGAAAAATGGGGTAGAAAGAGGGGCTTAAATCCGAAAAATCAAAACACCAGAAAACACCAGGACGTTCGGGGTATTAGTGAAGTTACATCAAGCACACAGTTGATTGTGCAAGTGAACTCAATACAATCAGACAAAAATGTTATAAATGGATTCTGATATTTGGTTAGTACAAAAAGAGACCTAAGTAGCCAGAAGTATCATATCTTCTTTTTAATAGGCGCTACAGTTCGGGGTGAACCTGGGCCTCAACCAACATGCCCCTCCAACTAGCACGAGGTCCCCTACCACCTGTGTGCGCCATCTTAAATGCGGCCGTTCTCTGCTTCTTCGTCCCTCGGGGTTGGATTCAAAGACTCTCCGGGCTGGAGTTGTGGTGTCCAAATTAAAAATTAAAATTAAATACATGGCCCAACCATCTTAGGCGTTGAATCCGTAGACGCCTGACTAGACTCATGTCGCTGTACAGCCCGTAAAGTTCGTGGTTGAATCTTTTCCTCCATCCCCTGTCTGCGTTTATAGGCCTGAAAATCACGCCCAAACTCTTTCTCTCGAACCGACCAAGGGCCTCCTCATCCGCTTTTGATAGTGTAGAAGCGCCGTACAACGCACCCTTATATAGAGTCAACTTTGTCGTTCGGGAGAGGGCTCTATTACTCAGTTGCCTCCTGAGCCCAAAGAAACAGCGATTGGCAAGAGTGATTCTGCGTTTGATTTCGGAACTGATGTCGTTGTTCCAGGTCTCTGCGGAGCCAAGGTAGACGAAGTCCTTGACTACCTCGAACTTATATCTGCCAATACAAACGATCTGGCCAAGACGTCGGTGGTGAGCGTCCTTTTTTGATGACAGCATATATTTAGTTTTGCCCTCGTTTACCGCCAAACGCCTCATTGACATCTCGCTGTGATCTACCTATTATGTCAATATCGTCGGCGTATGCTAGGAGTTGCGAGGATTTGAAATAGATTGTGCCTCTTGTATTGGCCAGTGATTTTTGCAACATCATTTCCAATATGATGTTGAAGAAATCACACGACAGCGCATCGCCCTGCCTAAATCCTTTTTTGACGTCAAAACTATCGGTAAGGTGTTGACCGATTCGGATGGAGCAGCGAGCATTCTCCAAAGTCATCCTGCATAGCCTGACGAGTTTAGCAGGTATGTTAAAGGTGGACATAGCGTTGTATAGCTCGTCTCTAATTACGCTGTCGTATGCGGCTTTAAAGTCGACAAATAGGTGGTGAGTGTCGACTTGAAATTCATTGGTTTTTTCCAGGATCTGCCGTAGTGTGAAGATTTGGTCGATGGTGGACTTCCCTGGCCTGAATCTGCAATAATAAGGACCTATCAGCTGATTTACAAAAGGCTTCAGGCGTTCACACAAAACGGCAGAGAAGATTTTGTAGGGGATGTTAAGGAGACTTATTCCTCTGTAGTTGGCGCATTCAGAGGGGTCTCCTTTCTTGTGGATCGGGCATACGATGCTGAGACTCCATTCCTCTGGCATGCTTTCTTCTGACCATATCTCACAGATGAGCTGGTGCATGCTCCTAACCAGGTCATCCTCAGCTGCCTTGAAGAGCCCAGCAGCTTTATTCGACTTGAGCTTCGATATGGCAATCTTAACTTCGTCGAGGTCAGGGGGACAGGATTCTCTGCGGTCTCAGGCGATTAGAAATGGATCGTTCTGCCTGACAGCGGTATATTGACTAACATCGCCGCTATACAGTCTAAAGAAGTGGTTTTTCCATGTTTTCAGCATCGACTGCGATTCTACAACTAGGTGTCCGTTCTCATCCCTGCAGGCTTCCGTTCTGGCTTTATAACCTTGGCATGTTCGCTTTATCTGTTGATAAAACTTTCGAACGTCACGCCTGCAGTAACACCTCTCCAAATCCTCAATCGCGCGCTTCTCGTGCTCTTTCTTCTTTCTTCTAAGAAGCTTATGCTCCTCCCTTCTTTTTAACTCGTAGAGTTCACGAGCTGCTCTTGTTCTTTTATGCAGCGAGGCCTTATATGACTCGATCGGTAAAAGCACGAGCGGTTTCTGGCGATAGTAGCTTTCCGAAGTCATAACTTTGTATTCTTACTCTACTCCGCTGCGTTCGTGATATCCGTAAGCGTATCTTCGCTACTACAAGAAAGTGGTCCGAGTCGATGTTAGCCCCTCGGAAAGTTCGAACATCAAGAATAGTGGAGGAGTGTCGATCGCGATGTGATCAATCTGGTTGGTAGTTGATTGATCAAAACACCGCCAGGTGCCTTTGTGTATATCGAGGTGCGGGAAGCGCGTACTGGCTGGAAGGAAATTTCGCGGAGGTGGTGTCGTGTAGGCTATGTTTGCCGATGACTCGTTCAAAGATGCTTTCTTTACCCAGTTTAGCATTGAAGTCTCCTAGTACAATTTTGATGTCATAGCTGGGACATTGGGCATACGTTCTGTCTAGGAGATGGTAGAACTCATCTTTGGCGGAGTCATCCTTGTCTTCCGTGGGCGCGTGGACGCAGATCAGGCTGATGTTAAAAAATGTAGCCTTGATACGGATTGTTATGAGGCGTTCGCTCACATGCCGAAAGCCTCGGACTTTTTGCCTTAGTCCACCCCGAACAACAAATCCGCATCCTAACAATCGTTGCCCTCTCTCCCTATAGCTGTCGCCGTAGTAAATATCGCAGTTTTTCATCCGCTTTATACCCGGTCCATTCCATCGCATTTCCTGGATGGCGGGCGTCCGCAAGTTGTTCGGCTGCACTTGGCCTGTTTAGGGACCTAACATTCCACGTACAAAGCCGAAGATCATTGTCCTTTTTTCGTTTTTTGCAAGGGTCGTCAACATAAATCCGGTCCGTTATATCCGATGCTTGTGGTTGCTTCGGAGTTTGTGGTTGTTTTTTTACGGTTACGGCTTACTAGGCCGTAGCCCAGTCGACTAATCCTGTTTTTTGGCGCAGGAGGCTCACCATCCGCCCTTCCCCGTCTGTAATTTCCATAGGAAATCTCCAGGTGGCACCACGAAGAGGTGGGGATGGGACTTACCAACAGTGCCGCAAGATGTTCGACCGCGGTGGCTCTTCTCGCTTTTTAGCAGGCCAGCATTCGTCGGATAGATGATACCCCTACGAGGCCTTTGTTAGTCCTTTGCCATTAAAGAAAGTATCATATAAAGAGGGTTAATTTCCTTGGCACCACTGTGAAGTTGTTTATTTCCTTTTGTGATACCTGGGGCTTCTTAAAGTCTCCTTTCTTACGGAGTTTTGGTAATTTGTTAATACCCCACTGCTTTAAATAACTCAGCTAATAGTTCGTCTACTCCCTCGGTTTTATTCGATTTCATTATGGCCAACATTGAGAGTTCCTTGGAGACGTAATGTGCAAAAATACCAGCGATCTCTGTCATTTAGTTCCGCATTAACTAAAATATTATTTATTGCTATACGAGGTGTGGCAATTAATTTCCGGGAATTTAGTCATAACTCGGCAACTACCAACACTGTGTCGTTCGTCAACATCTGTCTAGAAAGACGGGCATCTTCTCTCAGTTTGCATTCAAGGTTGAAGTCGACAGCACGTTTTGTTTGTGTTGTGCGTATTTTTCGAAAACAAACAATTTTTAACAGCGTCGTAAAAATGAGTGACTGACAGTTACAAGCAAGGTGTTTGGATTCAATTTATAGCGGAATCTGGTGAGAAATTCTCGGAAATCCTCTGAAAATTGCACATGGTCTATGGACACGAGCGGATGTCGAAAACACGTGTGTCTGAATGGGCAAAGCGGTTTAAGAATGGCCGTGAATCAGTAAAAGACGATCCACGTGAAGAAGCTCTCGTCACCTCTCGTACGAACGATATCCACGGCATCAATCATCGTAAATATGTTCCTTCCGCCCAGCCAGTCAGTGGACACTGGACACGTGGCTTCGAGCACGTGTTTTCTGTGTGCGACTCACCAAGGAGGGCGGTATCTTGCATAACGACAAAGCGGCGGCCCATTCCTCGTTGATTGTGCAAGAATTTTTGGCGAAAAAAAGTATTCCAACGTAGCCGCATCCATCCTATAGTCCAGCTATTGTCCCTGTAATACACATGTCCCAAAATGAATTCACACCTCAGGGAAGTTTCATCATGGCGGTGTAGGGATGGTGAAAGAGGCTGTAACCATGGTTCTGAACGAGAAAACTTCGGAGTACGGCCACGGATGCTTCTAAACGTGGGAGCAACGTTCGAATCGTTGTGTAAAGTTAGCGGGGGACTATTGTGAAGGTCGATAATAAAATGTTGCGACATACTTAATTTGCGGGTTTTTTGTTTACGAATTCCCGTAGCTACATATATTGACACACCGTGTATCATCGTCAAGTCATATCAGATCTTTGAAAGAAGTCTCAGACTTCTTAGAAAAAAGACAGGGCGACATATTGTTATGTGACTTCCTCTTTACCTTGGTTTGAGTGTAGTTGGAAATCGCATTCAGTAAAGATACATTTCAATGGAGTTAACACGACAATGAGAACGCGAATCTGAAAATCAAATCTATTTTTATCATAAGAAAAATGGGGTAGAAAGGCGGGCTTAAATCCGAAAAATCAAAACACCAGAAAACACTAGGACATTCGGGGTATTAGTGAAGTTACATCAAGCACACAGTTGATTGTGCAAGTGAACTCAATACAATCAGACAAATATGTTATAAATTGTTTCTGATATTCAGTTAGTACAAAAAGAGACCTTAAGTAGCCAGAAGTATCATATGTATCCTCTTCTTAATGGGCGCTACAATTCGGGGGGAATCTGGGCCTCAAACAACATGCCCCTCCAACTAGCACGAGGTCCCCTTCCACCTGTGTGCGTCATATTAAGTGCGGCCGTTCTCTGCTTCTTCGTCCCTCAGGGTTGGATTCAAAGACCCTCCGGGCTGGAGCTGTGATGTCCATTCGCTCTACTGGGCCCAGCCATCTTAGGCGTTGAATCCGTAGACGCCTGACTAGGCTCATGTCGCTGTACAGCCCGTAAAATTCGTGGTTGAATCTTTTCCTCCATCCCCCGTCTGCGTTTACAGGCCCGAAAATCACGCGCAAAATCTTTCTCTCGAACCGACCAAGGGCCTCCTCATCCGCTTTTGATAGTGTAGAAGCGCCGTACAACAGGACCGGGATGATAAGGGTCTTATATAGAGTCAACTTTGTCGTTCGGGAGAGGGCCCTATTACTCAGTTGCCTCCTGAGCCCAAAGAAACAGCGATTGGCAAGAGTGATTCTGCGTTTGATTTCGGAACTGATGTCGTTGTTCCAGGTCACTGCGGTGCCAAGGTAGACGAAGTCCTTAACTACCTCGAACTTATATCTGCCAATACAAACATTCTGGCCAAGACGTCGGTGGTGTTTTGCCCTCGTTTACCGCCAAACCAATTTTCGCCGCCTCCATCTCAATACTCGCAAACGCATCTCGATATCTAGCTGTGATCTGCCTATTATGTCAATATCGTCGGCGTATGCAAGGAGTTGCGAGGATTTGAAATAGATTGTGCCTCTTGTATTGGCCAGTGATTTTTGCAAAATGTAGAAATAGACAGCGCATCGCCCTGCCTAAATCCTTTTTTGACATCAAAACTATCGGTAAGGTGTTCACCGATTCGGATGGAGCAGCGAGCATTCTACAAAGTCATCCTGCATAGTCTAACGAGTTTAGCAGGTATGTCAAAGGTAGACGTAGCGTTGTATAGGTCGTCTCTAATTACGCTGTCGTTTGCGGTGGTGAGTGTCGACTTGAATTTCATTGTTTTTTTTCAGGATCTGCCGTAGTGTGAAGATTTGGTCGATGGTGGACTTCCCTGGCCTGACTCCACACTGATAAGGACCTATCAGCTTATTTACAAAAGGCTTAAGGCGTTCACCCAAAACGGCAGAGAAGATTTTGTAGGCGATGTTAAGTAGACTTATTCAACTGTAGTTGGCGCCGTTATAGGGGTCTCCTTTCGTGTTGACTGGGCAAACGATGCTGAGATTCCATTCGTCGGGCGTGCTTTCTTCCGACCATATTTTACAGATGAGCTGGTGCATGCGCCTTGCCAGATCATCTCCAGTCGCTTTAGATAGCTCGGCAGACAGCCCGTCTGCGCCCGCGGCCTTATTGTTCTTGAGCTTTGTAATTGCTAGCTTAATTTCACCTAGGTCGGGTGGACGAGATTCTCTTGCATCTTCGTCCGTTGCGAATGGAGCATTCTGCCTGACAGAAGTGTTCTTTCCATATTTTCAGCATCGACTGTGACTCTACTGCTAGCTGTCCGTCTTCATCCATACAGGCTTCTGCTCTGGCTTTATAGCCCTGGCATGTTCGTTTTACTTTTTCGTAAAACTTGCGAGTGTTATTCCTGTGATAGCATCTCTCATAGCAGACTGTATTTATGTACATAATTGTAATTTGATGCTAATTTCACATACATATGTACATATGTATGTAGAGAACTGTCCTTCGTGTTCTCATTCAAATGCAATGAACCGTACTCGCATTTTAATTTTAATTGTTAAAATCCGTCTACTTGTCCTGAAAAAGTTGCATTTGTTTATTCTACATGTTTTTTGTTTTGTGTTTTTTTTTTTTTTTTTTTTTTTTTTATTTATTTTTAATTTTCTTCTATTTCAATATTAACTAATATTGTTTTGATTTCGTATTTCAGGTGAATGCTGCGCACGAATACGCCTATGACAGAAAAATTCGCACAAGATTAGCCGACCGAAAGAGAAGTTCTCAAGTAAATAAGACAAACGAAAAAAATAAAAAACCAAAAGAAAATATGTCGTCATGAATCCATTGCACGCCGCGAATATTTGAAAATGTGAAAATTCCCACAAAGTTGCACGTTCGACTCTGCCAGTGTATATGTATGCTCCAGTAGGCCAGTGTATATCTGAGAATTTTCATTTCATTGTGTAAAAATATCTTTGCGAATAAAAGAACAAAATAATCGAATAGAAAAGAAGCGAAACGATTGTTGCACACAACACCCTGCGTGTAGCTGGAACGAGTATTATAAGACAAACCGAAGCCCGAGTATCGTAACGTGTGGATCGTTTTCGCAACGTTTGTACGCCGCCGGAAAGAAGCATCTAATTAACACTCGCATTGTGCCGTGTTTGTTGATGGAAAATCTCAATGTTGCAAATCCCACAGATAAATATAACGAAAATGCACATTTTCTAATTAATCCGTTGATTTGTTGTTGCCACACGTGTGCAACCTATTCACGTTCGACGCCACCATTCGCAATTCGTACTTCGAATTGTACCCGGTGTATAGGTCGTTGCATTCAATTGCTTCTAACTCTGGTGCTATCACAATTCCCATATTGTAATTGTTTTTCGTTGTTGAGCAGGAATCGTTTACGACGTTGTCCTGTGGAGGTGCACATACCCATACCCCACATACATACACTCGCAACTATAACCAACCCATCGAATTAAGGGTTTAATAAAAGTTCTTATCAAAAAAGAACACAACAACCTTAAAACAGGACAAGAAACATTTTCGTGCGGTAAAGGGATTCAATAAAAAACCGCCAACCTGGAACTAATGGAATTGGAGAACATTGTGGCCAACACGGTCTACTTAAAAGCGAGAGAAGGTGAGTACTGTTCATTTACTGGTATTCGTATATATATTTTTTTTTGCGATGAGATATGGTCTGTAAGTCAAGTGCAGTTGTTGGCTGCATCGGATCACCACGACACCGTAGAGTGGGTTTTGTAACTTTAACTGAATCATTGTAATGCGCCCGTGTTTGGCGGTCAGAGCACGGTGTAGGGCATTCCCATGGGATTGGAAGGGTATTTATGACCTTTATATAGATTTCTTGCATTACGTCTGGTACTGTGTCTCGGAGATAAATCAAGGACTTTTCGTTCACTGTGGTGATGGTGTTACTTAAGTTTGTACCACATCCTATTTGGAATTTGAATGTATTATACATACTTTTTTTTCCTAGTTAATGCCATGTGAAAGGTTGTCCTTTTTTCGGGTAGATGAATAGCTGAAAATGTTCTTGTGTTTCGGGAGTGTACATATGCCGTTTTTATGTAAATATGTGTCTGTATTTATGAATTTCAATTAATGAAATGAATATGTGTATATACAGGGTGCCCCACGAGGAATGTGCCAAAAAGCTAGAGCGTGTAGGTCTGGTCAAGACAAGAAAAAAATCGTATGGAAGGGGGGGTCTTTTCCCCCCGTTTAGCCGGGCGGGGCAATTTTCTAGAAAATTTACTTAATTTGGAAAAAAAAATATATTAAAAATCAACGGTTACTGTCACAATGCCGTGATATACTTTCTTGTAAAGCCAGAAACCTCTTCTTTCATCTTGTTTCCAACCGAAGCAGTTTTAGAAAATAGTTTTTGAAAAATTTATTTTCAAACTCACATTTTTGAAAAAAAAAAATAAAAATTTCGGACAAATTTTTCTCAAAATTGTATGTGATTAAGTACTAATTTTTTTTCAAGAATCCAATTTTCTTATTAGTTTTTAGTTAAAAACAGAAAACCGGTTGCAAAAATGTCTTGTAGTTTTTGAGAAATTTAAAAAAAACCCAAACTTTTTTTTTTTTTTTGTTTGAACGCGGTTGGACTTGTAGGCAAATTAATGTATGAAACATTGTATGAAACAATAAAGTGACACAGTGTAACCCTGGAGTAGCCCGGGATTAATCCTTTTTTTTTTTTTCATTAATAACGCCTGAAAACTGACCTGTCAATTTCGTCTGGGCCCGATCGCCGCCGATGGGTTCTACCCGCTAGGACCTTAAGACAATAAAACCGCAATTTTTCTTTATTGAAAAACAAAATATTTGCAACCCAAATGTAAATAAAAAGCATCACATTTTTAATAAAAAACCATTTCCAAATTGGATGTTAACTCATCAACACATTACGATGTCAAACTTATACTCTCGAGAAGAATTAACGGACATGTACTTCTGCTACGGTTTAGCTAATGGTCTAGATCGTCAAGCCGAAAAACTCTACGCTGATAGATATCCCAATCGGAGGTTTCCCAGTCGTAGCATGTTTTCAAGAATCCACCGACGTCCGCGAGAGCACGGAGTGCTAGAAAGATCAATTACAGATGGTTCAGAAATCTTAGATGAAAGAATTTTGGATTTGGTCCGACGTCATCCCAAGGTACAAGGAGGATAGCTATTATGCTTGGAGTGCCCAAATCTAGAGTATGGAGAGTGCTTCATACCGAGAAGTTACACCCGTACCATTTTACACCAGTTCAATGTTTCATACATTAATTTGCCTACGAGTCTAGCCGCGTTAAAACCAAAAAAAAAGGTTTTTCTTAGAAAAAAGTGGTTTGGTTTTGTTTTTTATTTTCTGAAAAACTACAAGGCATTTTTGCATCCGGTTTTCTGTTCTTAAGTAAAATCTAATAAGAGAATTGAATTCTTGAAAAAAGTTAGTACTTAATTACATACAATTTTGAAAAAAATTAGTTCGACATTTTTTTTTTTAATTTTGAGTTTAAAAATTAATTTCTCAGAAACCGTTCCCTAAAACTGCTTTGTCTAAAAACAAGATCAAAGAAGAGGTTTCTGGCTTTATAAAAAGGTATATCACGGCATTGTGGATGCAACCGTTGATTTTTTTTTTTTTGTCAAATTAAGTCTAAACGGGGGAATATACCCCCCCCCCCCCCCCAATTCGATTTTTTTTTTTTTCTTGTTTTGACCAGATCTACACGTTCTAACTTTCCGGCACACTGCTCGTGGGGCACCCTGTATATATATTTTTTTGGGCCGATCATTTAGGTTTACTGCGGGCAAGGACTTGAGTGGGTGGATGTCATTCATGTAAATCGTTTGCGAAATTTCTTTTTAGCAATTTGTTTGGAAAATATGTGTACGTACATATGTATGTGGGTATATTCCTTAGGGAAATTATCTTGACATCATGTCGTAATTGGGTAATGTCGCCAGAGGATTCTGTATACGTCGACCATTAATAAAGAACTTTGAAATTTAAAATAAAGTTATCTGTGATCTTTTAGTATCTAACATATTTATCTCTCCTCAATCATGTTTCTTGTTCCGGTAAGGCTATATTATGGCAGTCACAAAAGGGTTATCTTTTGGCTAATTTATTAGTATAATTTCGTATTTCTCAATTGGCCAAGTTTTCTTCTGTTCTTAAACGAGTTTTTTTTACACGAATTTGCTTTTACACGAATCCGAAAAAGAATTTAATTCTCTCTTTACACGATCTCTTTTTTTAAATAACGCGAATGTAACGGCAAACAATTTTAAATTCGGGGTTTCCCCTAATTTCCATCTAATGTTATTATTGGCGCCTTACAGAGAATTATTTAAGAGATTAGTAAAAACAGGAACACAGCGATTGATAACCGATTTTGTTCATAAAATAACAGTATTTGTACTAGTCTGGACCCAATCTTTTGTTTCCCATATATGTAAATATGTACGTACATGCATACAAACTACCGATTTGACGATTGTTTTTTTTTTTTTACACGAATTCTTCAGGAACGTATCTGTCGTGTAAAAACAGAATTAGGTGTATACCACTACGAGTCCGAACAATTTGTCATCAGCTGAGGTTCGTTATACGAATTTTAGTGGGAGACGCAAAATGTCTGTCCGTGAATGCCAACCCATCACCAATTGCTGGCTGCTGATCATTAAGTGATCTGGGAGTTCTGTTCAATATGTTGTGGAAGGATGAGGGTTTTATTCCCAAAATCATAATGAGCAGTGAACCCATTTTCACCTAATACCTAGAAGAATATTTTTTTGGGCAATTTGACTTATAAACCAGTTCTATTTAGCCACTACATAAGTTACAAATTGAATTTCGTAAGGACATTAAGTCCTTTTTATATATTTTTTTTTATGTATTTACGATCAAATAAAGTGGGTCTACTTCTTATTAGTCGTGTTCTTCTTGAAATTTCTTGAAAGGGTATGGAGTTCACTTCGTTATTATCATGTAATAATATTTTCATTTGATGTTTTCCATTTGTCGAGGTTATTTCCTCCTTGATAGTTGTTGTACTCAGGTCGGGATGGATGTCAGCGTTGGCTATTGTACGTAGGATTTTTGATGGAAGTCTGATTTTTTTTTTTTTTTTTTTTTTTTTTGACGTGACAACGTCTATTAAATCGGTTAGCGCTGAAATATGGGATGCCGAAACGCAAAAAACGCAAAAAAATGTAGACTAACCGTGTGAGTAGGCGTGGCCTAGCGAGTATGTAGTAGTGAGCTCGCGCGAGAATTATCAACATGTCAAATAAAAAAAATTTGGCGTCTTTTAGAGGAATTAAATCAAATAAAATCATATCATAGACCTACTGTTAATAGAATATTAGAAATAAAGAACACTTAAACGTTTGAGTATAAAATTGTCTTATTCAATTAAATACATATATAATACTGTAATATGAAAATAAAACATGGAAATCATAAAAAAAATTATATGTTATTGTTGAGTATATAATATTTATACCTCATTCATAAAATGGTATAATAGACGTTGTCACGAAATAATTGATTTGGCGCCAAGCGCCGAAACCCGACCTTTTTTTTTTTGTTTTTTTAATTCTGATTATATAGAAAAAATTTGGTGACATTATGTATTTTATATACTATACGTGGCACCGTGGCGCAGTGGGTAGTGTGTTGGCCTCTGACGCCGATGACTCGGGATCGCATCCCGACACAGCCATGTCATCGAACGTGTTTTTCACGGTGTTTCTCCTCAGCGGGGTTCTGACAAAACCCCCTGTAGTAAAATTGTCATGAAAAGCTTCTCGAAATTCGCCGTTCGGAACCGGCAATAAAACTGTAGGTCCCTTTCACCTATGGGAAAATGAAATCACACACAACATGAGTGATTGAGAGAAGCTCGGCTCAGGTTTTTCATGGACTGTAACGACAATATACATACATACATACTATACGTCTATACGTACTAAAATAGTGTCGTTTAATGATTGGTGGGGTGGTTCTTAAATAATAATACATATAATTTACGCATTGAAAGAAAATATGATATTAATACATTTCAACAGTTACAATTCAAGTTAGATGGAATTCTTCATTATATACAGAATGAAAGATTTAAGTTACACCAGAATGTCAGAAAGAATTGATTCTAAATTCATATTATCAAATTGAAACAGCCATGGTTTTACACATTTCTCAAACTTACCACGAGTAGTTAGGGATCTGATTAATTGGGGTAGTTTATTAAAAAGGCGGCACTATGTAACCAAATAAAAATTACGAAAGGCGGTGGTGCGGGAAAACCGTAGGGATATAACATTCGAAAAATTTGCTCGTAAATTATAATCAGAAATTAATCTAAAATTCCGATTTCCCGACCTGATAAAAAAAAAATTTAATACCTTGGAACAATACAAACAATACAAAGGAAAGGCTCCACTGCTGTGGGATAGTGTGGAGGATTCAGATGTATTGGAGAGCTTAAGGGAGACGCGATCGGTAAAAGCACGAGCAGTTTCTGGCGATAGTAGCTTTCCGTCGTCATAACTTTGTATTCTTACTCTACTCCGTTGCCTTCGTGATATCCGTAAGCGCATCTTGGCTACTACAAGATAGTGGTCCGAGTCGATGTTAGCTCCTCGGAAAGTTCGAACATCAAGAATAGTGGAGGAGTGTCTGACGTCGATCGCGATGTGATCAATCTGGTTGGTAGTCGATTGATCAAAAGACCGCCAGGTGCCTTTGAGTATATAGAGGTGCGGGAAGCGCGTACTGGCTAGAAGGAGATTTCGCCCCGTAGCAAGATCAATCACCCTGTATCCGTTATCGGAGGTGGTGTCGTGTAGACTATGTTTGCCGATGACTCATTCAAAGATGCTTTCTTTACCCAGTTTAGCATTGAAGTCTCCTAGTACAATTTTGATGTCATAGCTGGGACATTGGGCATACGTTCTGTCTAGGAGATGGTAGAACTCATCTTTGGCGGAGTCATCCTTGTCTTCCGTGGGCGCGTGGACGCAGATCAGGCTGATGTTAAAAAATGTAGCTTTGATACGGATTGTTATGAGGCGTTCGCTCACATGCCGAAAGCTTCGGACTTTTTGCCTTAGTTCACCCCGAACAACAAATCCGCATCCTAACAATCGTTGCCCTCTCTCCCTATAGCTGTCGCCGTAGTAATTATCGCAGTTTTTCATCCGCTTTATACCCGGTCCATTCCATCGCATTTCCTGGATGGCGGGCGTCCGCAAGTTGTTCGGCTGCACTTGGCCTGTTTAGGGACCTAACATTCCACATACAAAGCCGAAGCTCATTGTCCTTTTTTCGTTTTTTGCAAGGGTCGTCAACATAAATCCGGTCCGTTATATCCGATGCTTGTGGTTGTTTCGGAGTTTGTGGTTTTTTTTTTACGGTTACGGCTTACTAGGCCGTAGCCCAATCGACTAATCCTGTTTTTTTGGCGCAGGAGGCTCACCATCCGCCATTCCCCGTCTGTAATTTCCATAGGAAATCCCCAGATGGCACCACGAGGGGGTGGGGATAGGACTTACTAACAGTGCCGCAAGATGTTCGACTGCGGTGGCTCTTCTCGCTTTTTAGCAGGCCAGAATCCGTCGGATAGATGCTACCCCTACGAGGCCTTTGTTAGTCCTTTGCCGTCCTGTAAAATAGTTATATGAAGAAATTATTTGTACATTCGGATGGTGCAACAGTTGCTACCAAAGTTCTTAGTATTGCTCACATTTGCTGTCAATTAAGGAAATATCCTGTAAGGCTTTTAAAAAAATCGACGGCAATTTGTATTGAAGTCCTTGCCGTAGCAAAAAAAATTGCCCTAAAGCTTACATAAATCTTACAAAGCTTCCGAAGCAGATTCTCTTACTATAAATTTCCTGTGTGTATGTCAGCTTCAAAGAAATAAAAAAGCACAAACAAAACAGAAATATAAATTAAAGATAAATCTTTGCAAATCTCCAGCCAACACACGTTTCTCGTCTCCGTTTGGATTTGAATAACTCATCCTACCATCTCAAATGCAACCCACCGACTGCACCCGTGCTGGGTGTCTTCGTTCTGCACTTTCCCCCCCACAAAGGCAGACGTCAGATGGGAACCTATCTGAAAGCTATCTAGATTCAACTCTACATTCGATTGCAATCGCGGAGTGCATGTGTGGAAATTATGTAAATGCATTTAAAATTAAACCTG
This sequence comes from Eumerus sabulonum, assembly GCA_951905685.1. Taxonomy (NCBI): domain Eukaryota; kingdom Metazoa; phylum Arthropoda; class Insecta; order Diptera; family Syrphidae; genus Eumerus; species Eumerus sabulonum. The sequence continues at coordinate 161,984,386 of OX645060.1, read as the reverse complement.
GAATTGAAATACATTTTGATGGCGTTGTCGTGCACAAGTTGGGAAACTGTTCATTCTTCTTATGGTGTGAGACGAGAGCGATTCAAGAAATGTCGAAGAAACAGTTCGTGAACCTTAAGGCCGAGAAAGAATCGCTATCAAAGGAGAAGAACTGAACGCTTGATGCTTAGTTGCATCTTGCACCAGAGATAACAACATCTTGCATACAAGCATATCTGCTGTATGATTGCAAATGATTTATGAAGATTTACGCTTGAGAAAATGAGATCATGTTCAATTGTAGTGAACGTTCACTCGCTTCTTTCCGGTTGTTCGTTAAATGCTTATCTGGTTCGGGTGGCGGGCGGTTCTCACCCTCATGCATTGTGATTGTGTGCAGTCTAGAGATTCTAATTGGATGGAAGTAAGCTGCAGCGACGATAAAGACGTAGACAAGTTTAATTATAACCCCTTCAGCTGGAGCCTTCAGGAATGGTGGGACATGATTGGATGATGGTGATAATGATGCCGGCGACCGACGATTGGAAACAATAACTCACTTAGAGCGAGGTTGACCTATTTTCATGGTGATTGACTCTGTATGGTTGTCATTAGCAATGTTGGCAGTGTGTATGTGTGTGTTTTAGAGCAGCGGTAGTGTCGGCCATAAAAACTCATTAGACACCGTCCAGATGGTATGTCACAGGAGAAATGCGTCCTAAACGTCTATAAAACGAAATGATGATTATGACACAGTGGTAGCAACATCGTAACCAAGCTATCTCCTTAATTCCTCGCTAATAATTCGTCCTTAATGGATATTGAATGACACGTCGGAATGGCAGGGATGCTGCAAGACACATATGTATGGATGTATGTACAAGTGCCATAAAGCTTGCTTGCTGTGTCCCTTTTGTCGAACAGTGAGATAAGCTGGTCTGAAAGCTCTTTCTTTATATGTATGTTGATTTTTTCAATTGCCGCGTAACTATGTTTGGGAGGTTATTTGCTGATGCTATCAAATCGAATGACTTGGTGGTTGGCCAAATGGGTCATCTAAAACATCCCCCCCCCCCCCCCCCCCCCCCCTCCTCCTTAATTTTGACTACTTTTATTGATGCTCGAACTTTATCTTGTTCTGTGCTAGCCCAGATCCAATGCGACGTTGTCCATTATATGGTCCACTCGATTTTGTTTTTTTTTTTGCTTAAAAGGATTTCTTGCATTTTGTCGCAACTTTTAGCTTTGATACTTCTGCTCCAAACGAACGACAATTTGCCGAAAATGCATCTATTTCGATCTTTTTCTAATGGCAAACGTTTCGTATTTCGGGTATAACATGTCCTGGACTATTCAAGGATGTTTCTACTATGGTTTTCCATTTCAAATGTTTTTGTGTGCGCAGTCGAATGTCGGACACGATTTTAATTTCCGGTCGTTAGATCTTTTCAACTCATTGTTGGAAGTTTTATTTATTTGCCCTTTTTTGTCGATATTTGACCCAATTGAAAAATACTTTTGTGGCAATTGAGAGAGTAGTGAAAGAACGGGGGTTGCATCTTAATGGTCTTTTAAAGTGCTTTTAAATTTCTCATATACAAAGGGATGCAATCTTAGGAATTTTTATTTTCCTTCTATTAATGTTCTTGAGTTTGCAATTTATAAAGTAAGGGTAGATGCCATTGTCACTGTAGCGGATATGACAAATAAAAACATCTACAGTGAAAGTTTGGAGACTGGTCAGATGGTATTCTGATTGCTGGCCAGTGGGAGATCTTTAGTTCCATCGATGGGGTTGGACAAATGAGGCGCAGGAATTGAATTATTTTCGAATCAAGTTGGGTACTTTATTTTTAAGTTTAATCGACGCCTTTTTCGTTTGAAAAATGGTAGATATAACCTAATCGTTCACGTAGTTGGCTTTACAGACGTTAATTCGATGGTCAACATTTTTGACGACATGCTCCAATACAAACGTTCCAGTGACAATGTCTCGAAGTGATGGTGTCGATGGTGGTGTAAGTCTTAGTGGCTTGCCATTTAGTGTACAGTTTGTTCTCTAAAAATCCCCATATAAAGAAACCAAGTGATGTCAAATTGCCAACTCATATTTCCGGTTCTCACAGAATCCTTGCAATTTTTCGCACGTCTATCATGACAAGTTGCACCATCTTTTTAAAAATAAGTGTCATCCAAGACGATTTCATTAAATTGTGTTAAAAAAAATGATCTCACATCCCATCTTCTACCGAACCCGTAACCTCGAGTGTACGTACCACACTACCTATGGTTATTTCATTTGGCCGGTTATTGCGACCTAAATGTTCACAAAGCTTATTCACTTTTTTGGCATTTTTGTAGTGATCTTAAATAACTTTAATGCGGTCTTCAATCGGATGCGACCCCATGGCAATAAATGACAAACATTCAATTGTAACGACGTATAGGTGAAAGAAAACAAATACCAGGTGAGGCAATTAAGTTCCGGGATTTTATTCATAACTCCGGAACTGGCAACACTGCGTTGTTCGCCGACATCTGCCTAGAAAGGGGGTCCTTCTTTCAGCTCCAAAAATGGCAAATCGAAAGGACGTGTATTTAAATAGGCAAAGCGGTTCACTAAGGACCGTGAATCAGTAGAAGACGATCCATGTGAAGGAGCCTCCATTATAAAGTTAAATTGTTGGACTCTTATAAGGAACCTAAAACCAAAGCCAACATTTCTAATCTCGTACTGTATTTATTTTTTTATTCAATCAACTTACTTACTTACTTTGATGGCGCTACAATTCGGGGTGGACCAGGGCCTAAACCAATAAGCCTCTCCAGCCGGCACGATCTTTGGCCAGCCACTTCCAGTGCCGCACGTCAAGTTGGTTGAGGTCCCTTTCCACCTGTGCGCGCCACCTTAAATGCGGTCATCCTCTGCTGCGTCGTCCCTCGGGGTTGGAGTCGAAGACTCTTCGGGCTGGAGCGTTGATATCCATTCGCTCTACATGGCCCAGCCATCTTAGACGTTGGATCCGAAGACGTCTAACTAGGCCGATGTCGCTGTACAGCCCGTACAGTTCCTGGTTGAATCTCCTCCTCCACTCTCCGTTTACACAAACGGGACCAAAGATTGCACGCAGAATTTTCCTCTCGAAACGCCCAAGAGCCTCCTCATCCGCTTTTGACAACGTCCAAGCCTCGGCGCCGTAGAGGAGGACCGGGATGATTAAGGTTTTGTAGTGGGAAACCTTAGTTTTTCGAGAGAGGGCTCTACTACTCAATTGCCTCTTGAGCCTGAAGAAGCAGCGATTGGCAAGAGTTATTCTGCGTTTTATCTCAGCGCTGGTGTCGTTACTGCTTGCCATTATCGAGCCAAGGTAGACGAAGTCCTTGACTACTTCAAAAATATAGCTGCCGAAGGTGACGTTCCGACCAAGACGTCGGTGTTGCGCGTCTTTCTTGGATGACAGCATATATTTGGTCTTGTCGCCATTTACCCTTATACACACTTTAGCCACTTCTGCTTCAATGCTTGCGAACGCCTCATTGACGTCTCGCTTTGTCCGTCCTATAACGCCAATGTCATCTGCGTAGGCAAGCAATTGTGTGGACTTGAAGTAGATCGTACCTCTTGTATTGGCCGCACAGTCCCGCACGATCTTTTCAAGGGTGATGTTAAAGAAATCATATGACAGTGCGTCACCCTGTCTAAAACCTTTTTTAACATCAAAGGGGTCGGTTAGTTCACCTCCGACCTTAATGGAGCAGCGAGAGTTCTCCATAGTCATCCTGCACAGTCTGGCGAGTTTGGCTGAAATGTTAAAACATGACATGGCTCTGTATAGCTCGTCTCTATAAACACTGTCATACGCGGCTTTAATGTCGACGAAAAGATGGTGCGTGTCGACCTGGAATTCATGGGTCTTCTCCAAGATCTGCCGTAGTGTAAATATTTAGTCTATCGTGGATTTTCCTGGCCTGAAACCACACTGGTAGGAACCTATCAGATTGTCCACCAACGGTTTCAGGTCCTTACATAGTACGGCGGAGAGGATCTTGTACGCGATGTTCAGGAGGCTCATCCCTCTGTAATTGGCGCAGTCATAGGGATCTCCTTTCTTACGGATCGGGCAAACGGTACTGAGATTCCATTCATCGGGCATGCGTTCTTCCGACCATATCTTGCAGATGAGTTGGTGCATGTTCCTAACCAGCTCATCGCCGCTGCTTTAAACAGTTCCCCGGGGAGTCCGTCTGCTCCAGCAGCTTTATAAGACTTGAGTTTCGATATCGCTATCTTAACATCGTCTAGGTCGGGTGGACGGGATTCTTCTTCGTCTTCGTCCATTGTGAATGGTTCGCTCTGCCTGACGGCGGCATTTTGACTATCATCGCCGTTATACAGTCTGCAGAAGTGGTCCTTCCACAATCTCAGCATAGACTGTTACTCCACTACTAGTTGTTCGTGCTCTTCCCTGCAGGCCTCTGCTCTGGCTTTATAGCCTTGGCATGTTCGTTTTACTTTCTGGTAAAATTTTCGAACGTCGTTCCTGCAGTAACATCTCTCCATCTCCTCGATCTCGCGCTTCTCGTGTGCCTTCTTTTTCCTTCTCAGAAGCGCATGCTCCTCCCTCCTTTTCTGTTCATAGAGCTCGCGGGCTGCTCTCGTCCGTCGATGCAATGTGGCCATGTATGCATTCTGTTTCTCTACATGGGCCTGTCTGCACTCATCATCAAACCAGGGGTTTCTCGACCGTGGTGGCTCGAAACCGAGTATATCTGAGGCGGCCTCTCTAATGGCTTTCTGACAACGACTCCATTGCAGATAGCATCGGGACTTGATAGAGCTTGAGGGAGACTTGATCAGCGAAGGTTCTGGCGGTCTCCTGCGATTGCAGCTTTCCGACGTTAAATTTTGGTGTTCTTACTCGACTCCGTTGATTCCGAAAAATTCGCATCCGTACCTTGGCTGCAACAATGTAATGATCCGAGTCGATGTTGGCTCCTCGAAAGGTTCGGACATCTAGGATGCTGGAGGAGTGTCTGCCGTCGATCGCCATATGATCAATTTGGTTGGTTGTTGTTTAATCGAAAGACCGCCACGACCCCTTATGGATGTTGAGGTGTGGGAATCGTGTACTTGCTACTACCAGGTTATGTCCCGCCATAAAGTCCACTAGCCTTAGTCCATTTCCTGGCGTGGTCTTGTGTAGGCTGTGCTTTCCAATGACCCGTTCAAAGATAGCTTTCTTACCCAGATTCGCATTGAAATCTCCTAGAACGATTTTGGTGTCATAGCTGGGACATTGCCCATACGTTCTGCCTAGCAGATCATAGAAGTCGTCTTTATGTCGGTCATCTTTCTCCTCTGTGGGGGGTGGACACATAGTAAGCTTATATTGCCGAAATTGGCCTTGATGCGGATAGTTATGGGGCATTCGCTTACATACTGGAAGCTTAGGACTTTTTTCCTGAGTCTGCCTCGAACAACAAATCCGCATCCGAATAAGCGTTTTTTATTTTCTCTGTAGCAGTTTCCGTAGTATATATCACAGTTTTTCATCCGCTTTTTGCTTGGTCCATCCCATCGCACTTCTTGGAGCACGGTAATGTCTGCCTTATAGCAGTCCAAATAGTTGACCAGTTGTTCGGCTGCACCTGGTCTGTTGAGGGACCTAACGTTCCAGGTGCATGTAATCCGTCCGTATCCGAGCCTATTGGTTGTCTTTGAACAAATTTTTGGTTTACGCGATGGGGATGTTAGCCCTAAGCGCAACCCCCAACCTGGAGGGCCAGGTTCCTCTTTCCCCAGGTCGGGTCGCTGCACACATTGGTTCACTACCTGGCGAGTGTCAGTAAAGCTATCCAGGGCAGGCCACGCGGAAGCTGTGTGTCAACTTGGATTGAGCAGGGACAGAGATCGAAGCTGGCGTTTGCCAAGTTAAACGCGATCAACTTCTTTGCTCTGTTTGCTCGCTCCTTCCCTCGCTTGATTGAACTCAACTAGTATTATTTACTACAAAATCAACACCAACTAAAGTAAGTCAGGAAACCTCATGTTTTTCTTCACTCTATCCGATCAATATCAAAAAAGAAATCGTCTAGCGCGGTTATTTTATTTAATTTTAAAATAGTGTCTCTATTATTCCCACCGTTACTGTAATTCTTTAGTTTTTATGGCCCTATCTGTCAAACGAGCGAAATGTGTTAAATTTTTGATGAGGTGGATGAGCTAATAGCCTCCACTCTTTTTCTAAATTGGCTAAATGACCAGTCTAGATTAGATATGAATAGTATTACCCATAATAAAATCAGAACGCACGCATTAATCTTGCTCATTTCCAGTTTCCCAATGAAGATAAGGATTAATCGAAAAGCGTTGAAATCTGTTTCCATAAAAATATATTCAAATGAAAAGTACTACTTTATCTCTGCAATCTAATTCATGTGACACGTGCTCGAATTACACCATTCACGTTTTACAAATAGTTACACTTTCCAGCAACCACTTAGGTCCCATTCCAACTTAATCGTTTTCCTGTCGATACTAAGCGAATCCATATCATCGTTCGCTTAATTGTATAGTATCTCTGTTCCTCAGTAGCACTAGGAAGCTAAGAAACTACTTTACGACCAATAGCACTATTGCAGTATCTTCCGCAAATGTAATCTAACCATCTTCCAACTGTTGCAGTTAAGATGCAGTCTCGTTAAACGCCCTATTAACCACTCGCTCGTTCAAGACTGACTATAAATTAAAGTGCAAGATGCAGTAGGTACTTCCTTCACTTTTCATCTACATTACTCACTATTCGTATCATTGAATTATGTAATTGTTCGTAGATTAGTTTATCACCTCAACATTCTGGCTCACGCAGCTCTCTGCTAATCTTGAATGCACGCGATAATTGACAAGTCCAATTGTGAATTTACCTATCCTAACCCAGAGGGTATCTGTAAACCAGAACGTGGTGGTGCGTCATCACAGCTCGTGCACCTTAAAACGCCTCAAGTACACACAACGTTTTTGCCCGCCCAGACAACTAACGCGAGCGATGTCATTTCATTTGCGGCGGCGGGAAGTAAACATTAATCGGCAACGCGCCTTTGGAAGCGAATGGCACTATGAGTTATACCACCGGTAGTTGGCTCGCTGCAGTTGGGGGGACAAAAAGTACATATGGAACACAACAAGTATCTGCGGTGTATTCATGTATCCATATGTATGTATGTAGGTATGAATGAAGTCTCGCACTCTTGGCGAATGGACTGCGGTTTCTTGCCTATTTTCTCGTGTTCCGTTTCCCGTGCTCGACTCGAGAGTCGAGTGTTTATTTATGTTGATTGCTGGCGTTCAATGGTGGTGGGTTGATGATGATGACGCCCAACAGTGCGCGCGATCATTAACGATATCGAAGGTGGGTGTGCGTCTGGTCTGTTTCTTCAGGTTTAATCCATAACGCTGACAAGTGCTTTGTATACTTACAACTCTCTCGACCTGGTTATTGACTTTTATGCAGCTGAGGTTGTCATGCTCGACATCTTGAAGTCGATACACAAAGTCAGGGCCGTAGCAGTTTAATGACCTTAACCGCAACACTACCACAGAGTCGTAAGAAAATGGTGAGGGGAAATGGAGGAAAGCAAACAAATGTAAGTGGATCACTCAGACCACTTCTTTCAATTTCAGCATACTTAACTACAGCGCAAAATGTACGTAAGTACAATCAAGCGGTAGGTTAAGACGTGTGTGCTTATGATTAAATTTAATCTCTCTCCCATTATCCATTAGAGGGCTTCGTGCAGGTTGACAGTTTTGAAACGTTGGTTATAACCATTCTGGTTGGATGAGGCTTGACACGTTTCGGAATGCGTGTGTGTTGTTTTTTATTGAAGCGAAAATAAATTCTCTTCAATCAAGATTTGAATTGAATTGTTTTTCGACTCATCTTGACCGTCAGTTGTTCTTGGAATGAACTTAGCGCTGTATTGTTGGGATACAAGAGTGACCCGAGGTGATTGCATATAAACATCATAGAAAACGTTCACATTCGTTCCTTTTCGTTTGACCAGCGTAGTGCCATATTATCATTCATCTTTTGTCCAATTCTTAATGTAGGCCACAGAGTCATCAGGGTCACTACCATCAAATTACAAATGCATATGATAAACTGGTGCTTATCACTGTCATTCTAATTAACAAAATTGCATTATACAAGTGAAGTCCTTCATCCGAAGTGATTAACACGCATTTTAATGTAATTGCTCCCATACACCCACCAAACTTTTCAGCGACTTTCTGGGTAGCACCACCGCAATGTCACCAGACCCACCCAACGATACAAATCAAATACAACCATAGTTGGCTGATGGTGTACTGGTATATCCCACAGTAATGACATTAACAAAATATGTTATGAAATGAATAGTTAAATTCACCGGGGCATGGATGTACAAACGTGTGGGGTCACACAGAGAACAACGCACGAATTACGATATGGACACACCTCCCCGCTTATTAATCTCTATAATAAAACACTTTACCACTTTCGTTTTTAATTTTGTAAGTCTTTATTCACTGGAATCCAAATCACAAGTGTTCTTCTACTTCTTATTCTAACTAACTAAGGCAAAAAATTATATGATGCAATGTAACGGAAGTGGAGAAAACAGAAAGAGATCATTTCCTCTCTGGATAACAACAGCGTAAGCCGCCATACTAACAGCGTACCATTGGAACTAAGGCTGCGCGCACAGTGATGCGAGATGCGATGCGAGATGCGTTTCGGGAAGCGATACGAGAAGCGAAACGAGATGCGATGCGAGATGCGATATGGTGCACACAGTGAAAGCTGCTCTGTACTGTTCTGTTGCGGTGTAGTCATCATCAGGCGACGAATTTTTAAATGAAAGTTTATATTTATCGGTTTTTCCAATAAGGACTTGACAACTTTTTTTTTTTAAATAAAACGCAAACCATTTGAGATATTTAAAAAACTTTACTATCGGCTTGAAGTACAATCAAAACGTTTATGAATAGGACTCGACTTCGTTCATATGGCCACCGCGGGCACGTTTGCCGCGGTCGATTCGTTGGACCCAATTTTCGATGACTGGGCCACACATTGGCTCTGAGCTCTTCCAACGTCGTCGGCTTTTTTGCATAAACCAATGACTTAACGTACGAACGCACGAACGAGGCAGCCATTCGACTGGCCCATTTCTTGAGATAACACGCTATTCAAACTTACTCTTCAATAAATCGATTGTAACGTGTGGCTTTGGGCACCATCCTGTTGAAACCACATATTGTTCAGGTCCATATCTTCCAAGTCGGGCCAAAAATAATTGGCAACCATGGCGCGATAACGCTGGCTAGTCACAGTAATTTACGATCGTTATCGTCGACGAAAAAATATGGCCCAATAACGTCGCCGGCATGCAAACCGCACCAAACCGTTATTTTTTGTGGATGACGTGGTGATTCATGAAGCACATGTTGATTTTCACCCGACCAATAACGCAAGTTTTGCTTATTGACGAATCCATCGAGCCAAAAATAAGCTTCGTCACTGAAGATGATTTTGCGATGAAATTCATCATCTTGACGCATCTTCTCCAGAGCCCAATCGGAGATCGTACGTCGCTTCAAATGGTTCATCGGCTTCAATCCTTGAGTAAGCTTGATCTTGAGTAACCAAGATCATTACGCAAAATACACGTTAATGTGGTCTGAGAGATGCCCAATTCTTGAGAATGCCGTGCAAGTGATTGATTTTGATCGTTTGCTACGAACGCCCGAACAGCAGCGGTATTTTCGACACTTCGACCAACCCGTTGTCTCGCTGATACGGCAATATCACACAACGAATAAGTAGACTCTAATTTTTGCACTAGACTTGTTATTGCCTGGCTACTAGGGCAAGAATTACGACCGAAAATTGGAGTTTACGCTCTTAAAGTTGCGGTCACCGACTCCGGATTTCGGCAGAAAATTTTTATTATTTGCAGACGTTGCTCGTTCGTGTATTTTACCATGATGACAATGTAGACCTTAGTGAATAAACTAATAATGACAGTTGGATGATTAGTGAAAGAGTGCGTTCACAAATTGAATTCAAAGTCAATTCCCTATTGTATGTATGTATATTGGCGTTATAGTCCATGAAGGACCTGAGCCGAGCTTCTCTGAATCACCATGTTGTGTGTGATTTAATTTTCCCATAGGTGAAAGGGACCTACAGTTTATTGTCGGTTCCGAATGACGAATTTCGAGAAGCTTTTCATGACAATTTTACTACAGGGGGTTTTGTCAGAACCCCGCTGATGAGAAACACCGTGAAAAACACGTTCGATGACATAGCTGTGTCGGGATTCGATCCCGTGTCATCCGCGTCAGAGGCCAACACACTACCCACTGCGCCATGGTGCTCACAATTCCCAATTGGAAAACCCTTTATATGTATACTCACAGTTTAGGAACGATGAAGAAAAATTCTTGGAATGCACAAGAATGTCGTTTAAAATATTTGACTGCATTTTGGAAAAATTAAACCTTTCATATTAGGAAACTGGACCAATTTTTCTGTTAAACAAATGAAATTGCGTCAGAACAACAACAACAATAGATACTACTCGCACAGGATCGCTTAAAAAAGAGTTTGTGTGCGACAAGCTTGCGAGAATCTCGCGAGAATCGCATTGAAAATCGCTTCACTGTGCGCACGTACATAAGAATACATGCGAACAGTTTAATCGCAAGCAACCGCTTCTCGCATCCCATCGCATTCTCGCATCACTGTGCGCGCAGCCTAAGGCTGCGGCCACGCAGTGAGTGATGAGCGACTGAGCGACAAAAAAAGAAATTAAAACATATCGAATTGTATGGGGGTGGCCACGTAGGGCCTGAGCGACGAGCGATTTTCCTGAGCGACTGAGCGACGTCGCTCTGAAATCAAATCTGTTCTAATTTTTGCGATTGTCGCTGAGCGACGAATTTAAAAATGGAAAAAATCAGCGCGGAAGTTTTGATTTCTGCTGTTCAAAGTCGTCCAGTCTTATGGCATAGTTGAAAAATGTTTATATTAAAATGATGAAATGTTTATGTGAACGATACACGTGTACAATACACCACGGTTGTTATGACGCCTCCATCAAACTTCTTAATACGCAGGCGTACAATGTAGACCAGCCATACTCAACCTGCGGCCCCGAATCTTTTATGTGCGGCCCGAAACACACTAATGGGGAACACAATTTTTTTAAATTGTTTTGTTTATTGAAAACATACGTTAAATGAAACATTGTGGTACGCACCTTCTTCAGTTCTGACATCAATACTCTCACAATCATTTTTTTAACTTTATGCAAAATATTCCGCCTAAATTCTCTGACGTGTTAAGGTGGAAATAGAAAGCAAGACATCGCGTCGTGAATTTCGACCGATGCATTTCAATTGTGGCTGTTAAAATCAGGAATAAACCAATCTTTCGTACGCCTGCCCGTTGATCGCCGAAGGGGTTGGGTTTTGCTTTTGTAATACACCCCGATACTATACGTGTTACTCTCCGTTTAAAAACGACGCTTTTGACTAACACAGTGATAGTCTCAAAACGTCGATGTGTAGAGTCAAGACGTGGCAAAATGGTCGCAACAAGGCAGAATGACGTAGTCAAGACGCCGTCAAACCCCAACGCGTTTGTAGGTTCAAACTGTAAAAGTGCCTGTCAAAGCCAATAGATTGGTATCTCATTCTTTATTCCTGGTTGGCGATGCCTCATGACACGTTTACTTTCAGCATGTAACATTTGATTTCGCAAAATGACAATTAACGCGATGCCTTGTTTTTTGTGACCAACGAACGCGACGCCTAATAACGCGATGCCTTGCATTATATGTCCAGCTTTATATACGTCTCGCACTAGCATCGTAATGTTTTTCTTTTTTTACTTACTTATCAGGCCAGCGATCCATGGAGGATCTGAGCCTGAGCTATAGCAGCCTTCCATTCTTGATGGTCCCGGGCACGCTGCTTCCAGTTATCAAGACCAAGATGTCTTACATCCGCAATTACTTGGTCTTTATACCGGAGGTTCGGTCTTCCTCTTCTTCTCGAACAAGGAGGCTCGGAGTCGAAGACCCTCTTAGCTGGAGAGTTTGATGTCCATACGCTCGATGTGGCCGAGCCAGTGTAGTCGACGGATCCTTGCCTCCCGGACTACATCCACATCTTTGTACAGCTTGTAGAGTTCGCGGTTGTGTCTTCTTCTCCATTCACCTTCCTCACAGACAGGACCAAATATCCGGCGCAGAATTTTTCTTTCGAAAGAACCCAAAATCAGCTCCGCTGTCTTGCTTATCGTCCAGCTTTCGGCTCCGTACAGCAAGACTGACAGTATGAGCGTTTTGTAAAGCATGACTTAGGTCTTTCGAGTGAGGAATTTTGACCCCAGTTGTTTGAAAAAGCCGAAGTAGCAGCGGTTGCCAAGGGCGATTCTATGCCGGATCTCCACTGTGGTGTCATTTGTGGATTTTACGTTTGCCCCAAGGTAGAGAAACTCCTTGACTACCTCGAAATTGTAGCTGTCAATTGTTATATTTTGTCCCAGGTGGTGAGCGACGGATTGGTTTTTGCTTGACAGCATGTACTTCGTTTTGTCATCATTGACCTTAAGACCAACTCGTTTCGCCTGTTTTGTAATCGCCGTGAATGCTTCCACAATGCCAAGGCGAGAACACGCGATGATGTCGATATCATCCGCGTATCCTAGCAGCTGGACGGACTTGTAAAAGATAGTGTCTTCCCTGTTGACGCCTGCCCGTCGCACTATCTGCTCCAGCACCAGGTTGAAGAAGTCACATGACAGCGCATCTCCTTGCCGAGATCCGGTGCATGTTTCAAACGGTTCCGAAGTCCTAGAACCGAGTTTTTTTAGCGTGGCGCGACACAACTGGATCAGTTTTCCCGGGATCCCGGATTCGGCCATCGCACCAAACAGTCCTTCACGATGAATGCTGTCGTATGCGGCTTTGAAATCGTTGAAAAGATGGTGTGTATCGATTCGAAACTTGTTGGTCTTTTCCAGGATTTTTCGAAGTGTGGAAGTTTGGTCTATAGTTGATTTGCCGGGCCGGAAGCCGCACTGGTAGCGGCCGATTAGTGCGGTGCAAAACGGCTTTAGACGTTCACACAATACGCTGGACAGGATCTTGTATGCGACATTGAGCAGGGATATTCCTCTATAGTTCTTGCAAGAGGTAGGATCGCCTTTTTTGTGGATGGGGCAAATAGAGCTGGTATTCCAGTCGTCGGGCATGCTTTCGTCTTCCCAAATTCTGCAGGTGCATGCTCCCTACCAGAACATCGCCGCCAGCCTTGAAGAGCTCTGATGGCAAGCCATTTAAGCCTGCGGCCTTGTTATTCTTCAGCTTCTGAATAGCTGAATAGCTGGGATTTCCTCGGTCCCTACCGCTCTCTCTTGTTCATGCTCATTAAGTAGCTGCTGGAAATGCTGCTTAAATACATCCACTGTTCCCTGCGGGTCGGTAATTAGTTGACCCTCGCAGTTTCGAAGAGCATGGGTGCCCGTTTTGAAGCCTCCTGCAAGGCCTTGGCTTTCTTGTAAAAGGCTCGTGTTTTATACTTATCCCTAGACTCCTCGAAAAGGTCATCACCCAAAATGTATAATGTTGCGGCCCGCGTGCATTAGCAAACATATGAATGTGGCCCGAGGGAAAATAAGGCTGATGTAGACCCTGACATAGCACGTACTTCCACTATATCTTGGTAGACATTGGAGAGGGTACGAAGTACAGTACAAAGAAGAGATCACAAATAGGAGAAACACTGTATAATGCCTTCTATCTCATCCTCTCGCACGTTAATTCCTATAGATGTATATGTTTGTCTTTTTTTAATCGCTCAGTACATAGCCATCCGTCGCACAGAATCGTCGCTCAGTCGCTCACTGCGTGGTCGCAGCCTAACGCCGCTTTCCCAAATATACTGATGCCAAGAGTACATTTGTTGCCAAGCGATCTTGTGGTAACACGTGATGTTAGCGTGGGTGGTAAGTATACAGTTGCTGCTCTCACGTTGGTTAGGGATGAAAGGGTAAGTCGCGTATACAAGCGTATCCAGCTGGCACGGTCTTTGGTGAACTATTTCCAGCGCCGCACGCCCAGTTAGTTACGGTCCAATTCCACCTGCGTGCGCCACCGTAGATACGGCCGTCCTCTGCCGTGCCTTCCTGCCGGGGCGGATTCGAAGACTCTTCGGATCGGAGCTGTATGTTCCATGCGCTCTACATGGCCTAGCCACCTTAGACGCTGTATTTGTATCCGCAGATGTCGTACCAGGCCGATGTCGCTGTACAACCCATACAGTTCTTCATTAAATCTTCTCCTCCATACTCCGTTTGAACAAACGGGACCGCAGATAGAGCGCATAACTTTCCTCTCGAAGCGACCAAGGGCATGTTCATCTGCTTTTGTTAAGGTTCAAGCCTCTGCGCCGTAAAGGAGGACTGGTATTGACAAAGTCTGGTATTGACAAGAGACACCTTGGTTTTTTGGTTTTTATTGTCGCCGGTCATAATTGAACCAAGGTAGACGAATTCCTTGGCCGTTTCAGATTATACCTGTTCTACATCAATGCTTACAAAGGCCTCATTGACGTCTCGCTGTGTCCGTCCAATCACGTCAATGTCGTCGGCGTGCGCAAGCAATTGCGTAGACTTGAAATAGATCGTACCTCTTGTGTTGGCCAGCGACTCACGATCTTTTCGAGCACGATGTTGAAAAAGTTGCACGACAGCGCGTCACCTTGTCTAAATCCTTTTTTAACATCAAACGTTTCGGATTGTTCATTACCGACCTTAATGGAGCAGCGAGTATTTTCCATTGTCATCCTCAACAATCGGACGTGTTTGGAAGGCATGTTAAAACTAGACATGGTTTTGTATAGCTCGTCTCTATAGACGCTCTCATAAGCGGCCTTAAAATCGACGAAAAATCGAAATCACCTGGCTTGAAATCACACTGATCAGGTTATCCACAAACGGTTTCAGGCGTTCACACAATACGGCAGAGAAAATCTTATATGCGATGTTAAGAAGACTTATTCCCCTATAGTCTCCTTTATTATGGACCGTGCAAACGATGCTGAAATTCCATTCAACGGGCATGCTTTCCTCCGACCATACCTCGCAAATGAGAAGGTGCATGTACCTTACCAGCTCATCTCCAGCCGCCTTAAGAAGCCGCGGGCTGGGCTTTATTAGAGTTAAGTCTTGATATCGCTATTTTGACTTCGTCTAGGTCGGGTGGATAGAATTATCTTACGTCGTCGTCCATTACGAATGGAACATTTTGTCTGACGGCGGTATCTTGTCTGTCATCACCGTTATGCAGTCTGCAGAAGTTGTCTTGCGAAATCCTCAGCATCGATTGTGATTCCACTACCAGTTCTCCATTTTCATCCCTGTAATAAGCGTTGCTTGTTTTCCTTGTAGCAATTACCGTAATTAGATAGCACAGTTTTTCATCGGTTTTTTTTTATGTTCCTTCCCATCGCGCTTCTTGGAGCGTGGTAATGTCTGCTTTGTCAGTCCAGTGTCTTTTCCAATTGATTGCCCGCACCTGGCCTGTTAAGGGCGTAAACTCCTTGTAGCTAGTACACGAATCCCCCATCTCGACATCCATAAGGGGACTCAAATCATTACCTTGTTGCAGCCAAGGTACGGATGCAGATATCGCAGACATTGCAGAGTCGAGTAAGACCAGCAAAATTTGACATCGGAAAGCTGCAATCGCAAGACACTGCCAGGACCTTCGCCGATCGTGTCTCCCTCAAGCTCTCTAAAGATCAGATGCAAGCTGCGCAAACCATAGAGCATCAATAGAAACGGTGCCAAAACGCCATCAGGGGTACCACCTCTGATATATTAGGTTTCCAGCTTCCACCTAAAAGCAACCTTTGGTTTTATGACGAGTGCAAATAGACTCATGTTGAGAAGCAGAATGTATGTATACATGGCCATGTTACATGGACGGGCGAGAGCCACCCGTGAGCTCTACGAACGAAAAAGAAGGGTGGAAGCACGCGCTTTCGTGGAAGAGATGTTATCGCAGGAAGTTCACCGGAAAATAAAACGAACATGGCAAGGGTATAAAGTCAGAGCGGAAGCTTACCAGGATGAGAGCGTACATCTACACCTCGAGATACACAAATCCGCTGGTCCAGATGGTATTGCCCCAATAGTTCTGAAGAGGTGTTCTTCTAGGCTGGCAAAACCACTGCGTAGGCTTTTTCACCTTTCCTACACCTCTGGGCTCTTTCCGAGTAGGTGGAAAACAGCATTTGTCCAGCCTATACCCAAAAAAGGCGAATCATCTTCTCCCTCCAACTACCGACCCATTGCACTAACGTCCCTTCTTTCCAAGTTCATGGAAACGCTGATTAACCGTCAGCTTATGAAATATCTTGAATCACGGAAACTCCTCAATGACCGCCAATACGGTTTCCGCAGCAACAGATCCACTGGTGATATGATGGCATATCTCGCTGAAAAGTGGAATCACTCCCTTCACCAAGCAGGTGAAAGCAAAATTGTTGCACTGGATATTTCGAAAGCATTTGACAGGGTTTGGCATGAAGCCCTTTTGTCGAAAATGCGTGCTTTTGGGATCGATGAGTCTCTCTTTCAATGGATTAGAAGCTACCTTTCGAATCGTTCAATTCAAGTTGTTTTGGACGGATTCAAGTCTGATACTCACTTTGTAAATGTCGGTGTTCCCCAAGGCTCCGTTTTGTCTCCGACACTCTTTCTTATTTTTATAAATGATCTCTTGTCTGGTACTTCTAATCCAATTCACTCCTTCGCTGACGACAGTACCCTCAGCTTCTCATATTCGTTCACCAGTTTACGACCCTGCACTTCGGTTGTAGATGAGCGGCAGCGTATGTTAAGCTCATTAAATTCCGATATCGACAGAATCATCCAATGGGGTAAAAACAATAGAGCGGAATTTAATGCTTCCAAAACACAATGCTGTCTCTTGTCGTTAAAGCGTATAAATAGCCCGCAGCCATTATCCATGAATGGCACTTGCATCTCAGAAACTGAAAAGCTTTCCATCCTGGGTATGAGTGTTGCTCACAATCTTAATTGGAGCGACCATATATTCAGTGTCGCCAAGAATGCTGCGAAATGCCTAGGATTCTTATACAGATGCAAGAAATATTTCTCACCCTTAGATCTGGCTACAATCTATAAGGCGTTCATTCGCCCCAAATTAGAGTTTAACGCTCATGTCTGATCCGGTGCTTCCAAGACCTCACTGCACCTACTAGACAGAATACAAAAACGAGCCATAAAACTGGTAGGTGACTCCAGCATTACCAAAACATTAGACTCGCTGGAACACCGCAGGAATGTTACCTGCCTCTCCCTGTTTTATCGTTACTACCACCAAAAATGCTCTGATGAAATAGCCAGTTGCATTCCGCCCCTTCAATATTTCTCCCGCAACACACGTCTTTCTAGGAATGCTCACCAATATACTCTGAAGCCCGCTTTCGGACGTACTGTCAAATATAGAGAATCTTTCATTAACCGAACCACACGAATCTGGAACTCCCTGCCGGACTCGGTTTTCCCCCCTCAATGCAACATGCAAGCATTTAAGATCAATGTCCATCGGCATCTCCTCTATTCCTCTTCCTCTCTATCTTCTGCCCGCACTGTGTCGCCGACATAATAAGGTTATTAGACCTTGAGTGCGCGCAAATTATTAAAAAAAAAAAAAAAACATAGTAGTTGACTTACAGTCGATGCTAAGGAAATTGAAAGACCAATTCTGCAGACTATATAACGGCGATGGTAGTAAAAATACATCTGTCAGACAAAATGACAAAATTAGCCATTCACCTTGGACGAATATGAAAGAGAATTCCGTCCATCAGACCTAAAACTGCTGGCGCAGAGCTTGCACCGCCTAATCTGTAGAATAAGAAAGCATATCAAATGGATCTAAGAAAGGAGATCTGTATAATTGCGCCACTTATAGGGGACAAGCCTTCTTAGCAGCAGCTATAAGATCTCTGCCATGCTGTGTAAACGCCTGAAACCATTCGTTAGTAATCTGATCAATGTGATTTTAGGCCAGAAAAATTCGCCTTAGATCAGATATTCAGATCCTGAAGAAGAACCATGAATTTCAAATCGATATGCACCACCTCTTCTTCGACTCTAAAATCCCATTTTCAAGTGTTTATAGAGGCGAGCTATACAAAGCCATGTCGCTAAACATCCGTGCTGAACTCATCAGGTTTTACAGGATGACAATGGAGAATTCCCGCTGCTGCCTTAGGGTCAGCACCAAAGCCTTCAGGCAGGACGAAACCTTGTCATGTGGCCGCATCTAAAGTGGCGCCCGCAGATGGAAAGGGAACTCAAGCAACGGGCCGTGTGGCACTGGACACAGGTGGCCGGAGTTCGTGCCGGTTGGGCTGTAGCGGTACCTTAGTAAGTAAAAATAAGTAAGTATTTTTACTCAGAGTTCCCCCCGACATGGATAACATAGCTCCTGTGAATGGTATGCAATATAGAACCATCTTGAAATAGTTCTCTTTGATGACGAATAACTAATGAATTGGCACAGGAAGACAGGTCGTTCCGTACCGTGCCCCCAACGCGCATTTTGAAATGTGCATTTCGGTGTCACCCCCTGTCTCGTTTTTTTGGTGTTTATTGGTGTTTTTTCGAAGTCTTCCAGAATAACCCTAAAATTCTGGAAGCTTCTTCTTAAGTGGCGTTACAGCCCATGAAGAACCAGAGCCAAGCTTCTCTCAATCACCCCTGCTGTGTGTGATTTATTTTTCACACAGGTGAAAGGGACCTACGGCATGTGTCGAGATGCCTTTTCATGGCTTTGTCAGTACCCCGCCGAGGAGGGACGTCGCTAAATAAACAATCGATAGCGTTGGTATTATCGGGATCCGAACTAGCTCATCGTGCATCAAAGTCCAACACACTAACCACTGCGCCACGGCGCCCTCTGGAAGCTATGGAAGCGAATATACGACAGAAGTGCAAGAAGAAGAGCCAAATGATCATCAACAGTTAAAAGATAACTATATTGAACTCCCACTCAATCTTCCACGAACATTTTTTGTTAGCATTCGTATGGCTTCTACTAATGCTGACTTGGGAGTGACCAATGACCTCGATTGCAACTTTCACTTGGTTGCGTTTGATTCGCTACAGAATTTTAACTCTCATGTATAACATGTATACAGGACGATATGACGAGGGCTCCCGTATTATCTTGTACATTTCAGGGGTAGCACTAGGCTTTGGTTTTTGTTTTTTTGTAGTGATCTTGAATGAACTTTATCGTACAGACACATGTTTATACCTTAATGACCAGTTATGTTTACATTCCACTTAATCCAGGGAACTTGTCATCGTCCATTGACCTGTCCAGTAACTTATTTGGTGTGAAAGATAGGATCTGATTTATACCAAGTTTATATTTGTTTAGGTTATTGCGTCAACACAGCGAATCCTAGGGGCGAGGAGGGTATGTCAATCGGTAGCCTAGCTCTTGGGAATTCAGTCACTATCAGGGATAATGAATCTTTCGTAAGTCTGCCCGTTGATCCCCGCAGGGGTTGGTTGTTGCTTTTGTAATACATACCGATACTATACGTGTTATTCTCGTTTAAAAACGATGCTTTTAACTTATCATTATGTTAGTCTCAAGACGTCAATGTGTAGCTTCAAGACGTCGGAACAAGACAGTATGACATAGTCGAGACGCCGTCAAACCGCAAAGTATTTGTTGGTTCAATCTGTCAAAAGTGCCTGTTAGGGCCAGTGGATTGGTATCTCATTCATTATCCCTGGTCGCTACGGAGCGTTTCTCGGGTGGCAGACCGCGCGTTGTGCGTGCGAGAGTTTTACAAAAATAAGTGTTCGATTAAATAAGTATCGCAAACGCGGGGACTTACATATACATAGATGACATTATTTTTAATAAATAAATTCTCAAATTGTATACTTTAATGATAAATCATTTTTTTATTTTTATTTTTTTTTTTCGATAGAATGTTTACTTCGTTTTTAGTCGATCCACTAAATATAAACTTTCTTTTGAGATACCTTGTATTATAGCACTATTTGCAAGACGCTTTTGCAGGTACGAGGTGGGCTGGAGTAAGTCAACGTACAGAAGGTTTTACGTAAGAGTGGATAAGCTAATCTTTCCCAAATGTAAATGTACATATATGATATACATACGCCTTTCAAATTCCTCGGTATATTTCTCGAAACTGATGTAGTATTGCCTACACCTTAATTCTTGCTTGCTTTGGTGGCGTTACAGCCCGCGAAGGGCCAGAACCAAGTTTCTCTCATTCACCCATGTTGTATGTGATTTGTTTTTTAGACAGGTGAAAGGGACCTACATTTTTAATGCCAATTTCGAACGGCTTAAGTCAAGAAGCTTTTTCATGGCAAGTATACTATGGGGGATTTCGCCAGTACCCCGCCGAGAAGGGATGCCGCGAAATAAACATTCGATGGCGTTGGTGTTATCGGGATCCGAACTCACTCATCATGCGTTAGAATCCAACACACTAACCATGGCGCCACGGCGCCGGGCACATAGTTCAGAAAGTCCAGTTAATTCTACTCTTCGCTATATTTTGGCTACTGGCATTCAGTTTATGCACCAGAAAATGAAAACAAGAATCACAGTAATGACACATGGATCTGACAGCGACAACAGGTTTTTGCATTCGTCTGTCTTTTTTAGGATTAACCAACCTCATGTCTTGCCTTAATACGATACAAAAACAAAATCTCTCCATACCAAACGACGGCCAGTGGGTTGATGACTCGACACATCACAGCATACGCTTACGTAATCACACCTCTATATCATTCGTAATTATCACAATCAACTCATCTCACTCGTGTATTTCAATGCCACATAAAACCTGCCGCAATGCGACATCAACATCCGTACAAACAACTGTCCAGATAACATTCCCAATTCCCATCACGACGACACGCTGAAGAGCAAACTCGGTTCCGTCCGTTCCTAGTAAGCACTACACTTTTATTAAATTATTTAACAAACTAAAACAAAGAGATAAACAATAATTAGAGTTATTCATGACAATGAATGCTGCGGCACGTCTATTCATCATCATCATTGACATCATCGTAGACCTGCTGATCCAGCTTGCTGAAGATTATTGTTGTCAGTCCGAGAATCAAAATTTCCACGCAAATTCCTAGGGCTGGCCAAAGAGCTGCAAACTTGCCTTTCACCCGGACCATAGTAATATAGTTGACCTGCTGGGTGATATTTAGATCTGTGAGAATATTTCCCGCCACGCACTTGTATTCGCCTCTGTCATCCAAACTGACATTACGCACTTTGAGTACTGTGTTCTCAATATCATCGTTGTCCTCCAGAATGTACTTGTCAGTCGAATTATACACTGTCAAGTTGCCAATCTGCCAGTGAACCTTTGGCTTAGTTCCAATTACTGTGCACGTGATAGACAACGATTCCTCCTCGGACACACCAACATTGCCAGGTGTTCGAACTGCCACACCAGCTACTACTTTGAACTCCTTCTTAACGTTACCGATTCGGCAAGTATAGTTTCCAGCATCATATGTTTCGGTTCGTTCGATGATGAATTTATGCTCGTCCTCTATGATCCTATACCGTCCTTCGAGGTTATCAATATCCGACACATCCTTTCCTTGTTTCTCCCAAATCAGTTCGTAATCGCCTTCTTTGGTTACGTTGCAGTGGAGAACAAGCGGCTGTCGGATCTGGAATCCCTTGATCCGGTGTTCGGCGTTGTCGTAATTTGGTACGAGAAAATCTGTGAGATTTTGGGCGTGGCTTAGCACAGCTATGAGGAGCAATAATGAGGATTGCTTAAACGTCATTTTCTCTCACTATATGTTCCTAAAAAAGAAGAATAGTCCAGTAAGGAGTCAGTTCAATTAGACGTTATTGTTTTTACTTACCCGACTGTAAAAGCGTGATGAACGGCCGAAAGCGCAGTACAGACTGCGAAGGCAACTCCGACGGAGTAGAACGAATACGATATACACGAATTACTGAATACACCCAGTGGATGATCTCAGTAGAGAGCGGGCGCGGACTGGGGTGAAAATAACAGCGGTATGACAGGTATTCTGCAGTACATTGCCATATACTGATACCAAAGTTGCTTTATGTCTGACGATTAGATAAGAATTTTAATGCTAGTGTCATCGTTCGTACATGTGTGCTATTTAAGGCTGAAATCTATGACGCACTCTGCTCACGCAGAATTCGATTTGGTTACTGATGGCTGGCGTGGACGTGGTATGGATGCGATAGGCGATACAGCAAGTTATAAGTCAGTCATAGCCGCTTCGATCTGCATTCGTAGCTTGTTCGTTCCATTTCGGTCTTGTTTCACTCCATGTACTTACCAGTGGATATCTACAGAATAGTGATATACTCGATGACGCAATGGTTCGCAAATCGTGTTGGAATGACTTCATTTGTTAAAAAACAACAGCCCATGTCGTCATGCGTCAATGTACGTTGGTTTATGAATGTGAATTTGTACGCTGTCCGACTTTGACCTCCATGAATTGTGAACCTTTTAGCTTGAGCTCTCGCTTATAAACTTGTTTTGGTTTTTTGGTTTGGGTTTGTTCTCATTTTGTTTCACTAGCCGTTTGGTGGGGCAAGGTTACGATTCTCTTTTATTTTCTGTGGAGAATCGTTCAGTGGAAAGTATATTGACCTTTTGGTGGACAATAAAAAACGTACAAGGCATAGCGGGTGGCAGAGGAAAACTTCAGTTTTAGTCTTAAATGTCTACATGCATGTACCTACACAATTGTTTGTGTCAAGATTACCTGGATTTTTAGCTTATATCGTTCTTACATTGGGTTTTAGATTGCATGTTAGTCGTTCGCTTTGTCCCTCTAGGATAATCATTTTGTTTACGACAATATTTAGCACATATGTATGTATGTAGGAGGAAAACAATAGGACGAAACAAGGCAGAACAGCGCACATTTGTGAAAAATGTCAAACCAAGTTAGAACATCGATTTGGATCATTACCTTTTTGCAGCCAAGGTACGGATGCGAATTTCGCGGAATCAACGGAGTCGAGTAAGAACACCAAAATTTAACGTCGGAAAGCTACAATCGCAAGAGACCGCCAGGACCTTCGCCGATCAAGTCTCCCTCAAGCTCTCTCAATTCCTGACGCTAACTGCACAAACCATCGAATAGCAATGGAGACGTTGTCAGAACGCCAACACCACCTTCGAGAAACCCCTCGTTTGATGACGAGTGCAAACAGGCAGACAGACAGAAGTAGAAGAAGCGCGTGGTCGAGGAGATGGAGAGGTGTTATTGCAGGAACGACGTTCGAAAGTTTTACCAAAAGTAAGACGAGCATGCCAATGCTATAAAGCCAGAGCCGAAGCCTGCAGCGATGAGCACGGACAACTAATAGTGCAGTCACAGTCGATGCTGAGATTTTCGAAGGATCACTTCTGCACCTTGTATAACGGCGATGATAGTCAAACTGCCGCCGTCTGGCAGAACGAACTATTCAAAATGGGCGAAGGAGAAAGAGACACCTGTCCACCCGACCTAGACGATAGCGATGTCGAAAGTCTTATAAAGCTGCTGGAGCAGACAGACTTCCCGCTGAACTATTTGAAGCAGCTGGCTGACCAACTAATCTGCAAGATATGGTCGGATGATTGCATGCCAGATGAACGGAATCTCAGCATCGTTTGGCCTGTCCAAGAGAAAAGCGTGTTCGCCAATTACAGAGATAAGCCTCCTGAACATTGCGTACAAGATCCTCTCTGCCGTACTGTGTAAGCGCCTGAAACCGTTCGTAGACAATCTGGAGGTTCTTACCACTGTGGTTGCAGGCCAAGAAAATCCACGACAGACCAAATATTTACACTACGGCAGATCTTGGAAATGAATTCCAGGTCGACATGCACCATCTTTTTGTCGACTTTAAAGCCTCATATGACAGTTTTTATAGAGACGAGCTATACAGAACCATGTCATGTTTTAACTTTCCTGCCAAACTCGTTAGACTTTGCAGGTCGCTGCTCCATTGAGGGCGAAGGTGAACTAACCGAGACCTTCGATGTTAAAGAAGGTTTTAAACAGGGCGACGCCCTGTCATGTGATTTCTTTAACATCATACTTGCAAAGATCGTGCGGGACTCTGCGACCAATACAAAAGGTACGAACTACTTCAAGTCTATAAAATTGCTTGCCTACGCAGATGACATTGTCGTTATTATACGGGCAAAGTGAGACGTCAATGAGGCGTTCGCAAGCAGTGCAGAAGAAAGCGGCTAAAGTGGGTCTAAGGGTAAATGGGGACAAGACAAAATATTTATATGCTATCATCGAAGAAAGACGCGCAAAACCGACTTCTTGGTCAGAACGTCACTTTCGGCAGGTATATTTTGAAGTGGTCAAGGATTTCGTCTACCTTGGCTCGTTAGTGGCAAGCGAAAGGTCTATAGTTCAAATTCGCTTCGTAGGAAAGTAATTCCTATGCGGAACGGAAAGTGAGCAGACGTACTGCTGCAGGCATAACACTCACAGTATATGGTCAACTGAAATTCATCCTCTGCGTATGCAATACTAAAGCGTTCCAACGAATTACTACGGACTATAACCAACGCGGAATTTGGTCGGCTCTCCTCCTATCTAGGACAACTAGTCTGCCCAGTGAAAAGTGCAATTGAATGACTCTAGACCCAGATCCCAGTCCGGTCTTGAAGCCATCGGTAATGATACGAAGCCATTCTTTCCTGAGTTAATTATCTAGCCAAAGCCAGAGCTAACGCCCGCCACCATAAATGAACTGTGAAAGAGGGTAATGTGAAGGCGTATCTTTATAAAACCCCACAAGAAAAGGTCAGAAGGCGTAAAATCATCCGGCGATCTCGGTGGCGAGTCAAAATCACCCTTTTTGAAAATTAAACGATCGATTAACTTACGGCGCAATAAAGCGTTGGTGGCCCGAGCTGTGTGGGCTGTGGCGCCAACTTATGGAACGAGAACTTCTCCATGTCATGTTCCGCTAAAAATGACAACAAAAAATTCGTTATCATCGCTCGGACGACGGGATGGTGGGCATCCCATCGTCGTCTTCGAAAAAGAACGGTCCAATAATCCTATCCGCACAATTTCCGGCCCAAACAGTCACGCGTTAGTCGTGGAGAGGTTCTTCGTAGATAAAATGAGGATTTTTAGCAGCGTAAAACCGGAAATTTTGGTTGTTGACCGTTCAATTTAACGAAAAATGAGTCTCGTCGCTCATGATAATTTTTTTTACAAAAATCAGTATCGGTTTGAGCCAAGTTCACGACGAATTTCGCACAATCCAAGCGACATGACTTATCGGTTGGCAATAATCGATGGGTAATTTGAATTTTGTACGAAAATAACTTCAAATCATACTGAGCTATGCGTTGCAGTGAGCTGCGACTGATGCCCAACTGAGCGGAACGGCGGTGATTCGATGTTCGTGGTGAGGTCTCAACTGAGGCCCGTACATCCTCAATATTCTCATCGGACCGTTTCGTATGCTCTCTCACTTAATGACTGGCATTGCCAAAATTACCGGTGTCCAAACATTTTTGGTGCAAACACCTAATGGTCATGTGAGAAGGCGTGCCTGTCACTTCAAATTTTGAACGGTTCGCATGTTGTGTTTTCACACTTCAGCAATTGTTTCGAATGTAAAGCTGCACAATGACGCGCGTTTTTGTGATGTTTACTGTTCTATAGTAAAAATTCGTAAAGTCTAAGGCTTTGAATGCGGGATGTCACAATTCTTTCTGCCAACCAGTGTCAAAGCTATTGGGTTGCCTGATGCTTACACTTTATGTACCAACATAACAAAAACAAAGAACAAAAAATCGAATGTACTTAGCTCGGCATATTCGAAGATTTTCCTAATTTTTTGAACAGTTCACGTAAATATGTACAGCAAATTCCGATCCGAAGAGGATTCTGACAAAATACGCTTAGATGTAGGAACATAACCATTGATGCCCTATTGGCTGCTAAACTGCTAATTCGACTAGCAGTCTCTTGAGTTAATCGAATAAGAATAAATTTAGGAGAATATTCGTGCTGCTGGTCGAAAAACTCTCGAGTACTGATGTCATTTCCAAAATCTTGGTTTTTAATACATATAAAATTGATGCAATCCCGTTGCAACAAAGTAGCCGGATATATGGACGGATTGAGGTAGATGTACTTTTAACAACGTGGTTTTTACATTCATACATGTGTGTATGAAGCCATGACGTTAATGTTTGGAGGGAATTTTTTTTTATAAGGCTAGTGCTATCAATAGCAATGCGGCACTGCGACCTTTGCAGATCTATTGTGCCTGCTAGCCGATTTAGCCGAGTAGCCTCTCAACCTCCACAATAAAGTTGAGAATGCTTCTCGTAGGAGCCAGGAGCCAGGGATGATCCCCTCAGGAGTCATAACTTCACTGAGAAAGATACGCAGAGAGCAGCACACTCACACAGTATGTGTTCTGCCGTCTCTTCGTCCTCAAGACAGAGCCGACACTCAGTTTCAGACGAGAGGCTTATTTTGTTTAAATGATATCTCAGACCGCAGTGTCCCGTTAGATAGCTGACTAGTCTTCTGATATCCATCCTATTGAGTTGGAGGATGTCAATAGAGTGCTTGTTCAGGGGTCGTATAAGTCGTTTAGATTGACGTAGTCCCCGAACGCTGTTCCAAAAGAACAGGTGTTGTAATTTTTCCCACTTATCTAAGAAGTAATTTATCTTAGACGCGGGAATGCCGCAGAATGGTACCGGACCTATATACTTGTCACTGGAGCCCTTCCTGGCAAGTTGGTCGGCAATTTCATTGCCCTTGATACCCTTATGGCCTGGCACCCACCAAAGTTTAACATTGTTTCTTTTGGCGAGGTCTTGTAGAGCGTCATGGCGCTTTAAGCGCTGCTTGGATATCAAAGAGTATGTTGATGGTTACTCCTCTGATGCCAGTCTCTAGATTTAGATTTACGCATGTTAGGATGGCATGCAGCTCTGCTTGGAAGATGCTGGGACTTATTCCCAGTGCCTTCGAGACTTTGCGTTTTGGTCCAAAGATGCCGGCGCCAACGCCGGAAGCCATCTTGGAGCCATCCGTGTACCACCTAAGGCCTTTGACATTTAGCAGGGGATCACTGTTTTCCCATGCTGAGCGGTTTGGGATCAGTATCTCAAATCACTTTTCAAAGGTGAAGGTGTGTGGCAGTGCATCCGAGACTGTAGTAATCATATCCAGCTCGGGAAGGTGTTGTAATATTGACATGTGGCCTGCGGGTCTACATGGCATATTTGTTCCCGAGCAGAGGATTCTGATTGCACTACGTAATGCCACCTTTTTGATAAAAAGGTGCAGTGGAGTGAGTCCAATGAGTGCTTCTTGGGCTGCCGTGGGGCAGGTTGGCATAGCGCCTGTGATGCCGAGACACGCTAGTCTCTGAAGGCGTTGAAGCTTAACAATTGTAGTTTTTTGCTCAACTTTTGACCACCATACGGTGGACCCGTAGGTGACGATAGGTCTAACTATCGCGGTATATAGCCAGTGGACTACCTTAGGTTTGAGTCCCCAGGCCTCAACCAACAAGCCTCTCCAGCCGGACCAATCTTTGGCCAGGCGCTTCCAATGCCGCACGCACAGTTGGTTGAGGTCCCTTTCCACCTGTGCGCGCCATCTTAAATGCGGTCATCCTCTGCTGCGTCGTCCCTCGGGGTGGGAGTCGAAGACTCTTCGGGCTGGAGCGTTGATGTCCATTCGCTCTACATGGCCTAGCCATCTTAGACGTTGGATCCGAAGACGTCTAGCCAGGCCGATGTCGCTGTACAGCCCGTACAGTTCTTAGTTGAATCTCCTCCTCCACTCTCCATTTAGACAAACGGGACCAAAGATTGCACGCAGAATTTTCCTCTCGAAACGCCCAAGAGCTTCCTCATCCGCTTTTGATATCATCCATGCCTCAGCGCCGTAGAGGAGGGCCGGGATGATTAAGGTTTTGTAGAGTGATACCTTAGTTTTTCGAGAGAGGGCTCTACTACTCAATTGCCTCTTGAGCCCGAAGAAGCAGCGGTTGGCAAGAGTTATTCTGCGTTTTATCTCAGCGCTGGTGTCGTTGCTGCTTGTCACTATCGAGCCAAGGTAGACGAAGTCCTTGACTACCTCAAAAATATAGCTGCCGAAGGTGACGTTCTGACCAAGACGTCGGTGTTGCGCGTCTTTCTTGGATGATAGCATATATTTGGTCTTGTCCCCATTTACCCTTAGACCCACTTTAGCCGCTTCTGCTTCAATGCTTGCAAACGCCTTATTGACGTCTCGCTTTGCCCGTCCAATAACGTCATTGTCATTGACGTACTGTCATGTGATTTCTTCAACATTATTCTTGAAAAAATCGTGCGGGACTCTGCGGCCAATACAAGAGGTACGATTTACTTCAAGTCCACATAATTGCTTGCCTACGCAGATGACATTGACGTTATTGGACGGAAAAAGCGAGATGTCAATGAGGCGTTCGCAAGTATTGAAGCAGAAGCGGCTAAAGTGGGTGTAAGTGTTAATGGGGACAAGACCAAATATATGCTGTCATCAAAGAAAGACTCGCAACACCGATGGCTTGGTCAGAACGTCACCTTCGGCAGCAGTATTTTTGAAGTAGTCAAGGACTTCGTCTACCTTGGCTCGCCGTTTGTGTAATCGGAGAGTGGAGGAGGAGATTCAACCAAGAACTGTACGGGCTGTACAGCGAAACCGGCCTAGTTAGACTTCTTGGGATCCAACGTCTAAGATGGCTAGGCCATATAGAGCGAATGGAGCACCGCTCCGGTTCGAAGAGTCTTCGACTCCAACCCCGAGAGACGACGCAGCAGAGGACGACCGCTATTAAGATGGCGCGCACAGGTGGGAAGGGACCTCAACCAACTGGTCGTGTGGCACTGGAAACGGCTAGCCAAGGATCGGGCCGGCTGGAGAGGCTTGTTGGTTGAGGCCCTGGTTCACCCCGAACTGTAGCGCCATCAAAGTAAGTGTGGTGGTTCCATGTAAGTATGTAATTTTTAGAGCAAAACTTTTCGTATTATAACCTTCCTTGCTTGCAAACTTGTCATTCATTTTTTTTTTTTTTTCGATATCCAGACCAGTCGTCGTATAACAGCTTGAATTGTTTCTCCAGCTAGCAGAGCTGGATCGAGTTGAAAAAATGCATGTAAACCTGGGTCGAGGAGTCGAACTGACATTTTGTCTCTGTATGTGTGAGATATCTCCATTGCTTCTCTTTCTTTTCGTTTGCTGGTCGGCACAACGCATAACTAACTTAATCAAAGTAAAAGGTCTGTATATACATACTATCTGTCACTTTAACTAAGTTTGAACTCATCGATCTTTCGAATACGTTGCGGAAAAACCTGGGTCGAAATTTCAACTCAGTTTCGACTCGATCTTTCGACTACGCATGTAAGCGGGGTAACATACACATCACCAGTTAAGCGCGGTTCACATTGAACGATTTATCCACCGATTTGCTTGACAATCGTGGTTGGACGACAAATTGTGTATGCAAAACCAATGTGAACGCTCTAGCTACAAGTCGGTACGATTTGTAGTCAGGAAGTTGAAAATTTCCAACTTTTTGTTTGACAGCCGTGGTTGAACGATTTATCGTTAAGTGTGAACAGTTCAGAGAAACAACACCAACTTTGAGCGGAATGAACGATATGACTTCAAACAAAGAAAAATAATTTTGGTTTGATTTTTTCATATGAGGAATTATTTCTCTCAGTAACTCATCATACGTTCCTAACAATTCGCAAATAATTACGAAAACCCTCTGGCAAATTGGTTTACCATGGTTTAATCCACATTCGCTTTTTTTTTTTTTCATTTTGAGTATTTCGTCAATAATCATCCCTGTAACCAGAGCATGCGCCGCCATGTTAATACTTCGAAATTTCTATCGCAAGTGAAGTCGGTCAACAAGTCGTTTGGTGTGAACGCTACGCATTATTTGTTCGTCAAGCAAATAGGTGGATAAATCGTTCAATGTGAACCGCGCTTTAGTTGACCTGATTAATCGTAACTCCCATTTGTCCTTGTGCATTCATCGTTCGTTTGCCTAGAAAGCTGATGGCTTCCAGGCGTTTGCCGGCCGCCTTCGCTTCGCAATTTTATTTTAGTTTTTCTTCTTTTTTGTTTTTCTACCCATTTTCGATTGTTTATTTGCATTGGGTGTCGGCAGAGAATTGCCATCGTTCCCAGTTCCCATCCATTCACTCAACTGACAACGAATTTGTTCAATTCGGTTTACTTATTTGTCACTAATGCGTGTAAACTGCCGGCGGTGATGACCCGCAACGCATGACACCGTACACCGCACAACAGTGCCACCGCGGAATATTTATTTATTTTACCACATAAATCGATAAACATCGCATGTTGAATTTAGGACAACAAGGAGGCAGAACGGTCGACGTCATCCAGGAACACTAAGCCATACGCATAGTAAGGGTTTGCATTAATGCAATGTAGTAAAACAACCTACCAATTGGATGTACTCGTATCGTGTTAAAGGTGCGGTTCGAACAAGTGTATAGGGCTGTGCCTTATTATTCCAAATGCCTAAAGTGTAAATAATGGCGTAAAGTATTGGTAAACATCTCACCATGTTTTGCGATAGACTCAAAGGAGAAACAGATATTTTCATGAATTCTGTATTATGCCAAAGCAAACATAAAAGCATAAAGAGAAGATACAAGTATCTCAATTAAAACAAATCTTTCCATCGAAGCGATGGCGACAGGATCACTTGGAAACAGAGAAGAACTGTGTCACGCGCAATTCCATTCAGACATATCTGTGAATCAATGCCATAAAACCGGGGACGTATACAGAATCGAAAAGAAAGAATTACGCAGAAGCTGTAATTTAATCATAGATAAGGGGTAGTTGTCACATGCTATCAGCAGTATGGCATTCAAATTGTGCGGCACACTGGATTGTGGAACACGTTTCTGGGATATTGGTGAATGTCTGTTCTCTGTTGACGCATAATCCCTTGGAGTGCATACAGTACCTAAGTAGATTGAAGATGAAGACCAACATCAGCTGCTTCTGTCGGATTTGGTTTCGTCATTAGAACTCTTGCCGTTGATTTCGTTTTCAGGGCGAAAATGCTTCAGACTTGGTTGCCTGCGGGAGTCGGAAGTAGTTGGTAGCTTTTGTCGGTATAATTTAGTTTTTATCGTTGCTAGTGGCATAGATAAATTATAGAGGTACCAAACTTTCGTACGTTTGCCCGGTGATCCCCGCAAGGGTTGATTGTTGCTTTTGTAACACCAACAAAAACGACGCGGTGTGACCTCACAGTTGTTCACAGAGTGAGAGGCAAATCATATGATTTCTATAATGCTTTCTTCTTTTCTCTATTACAATGCATTGAATATCCATTTGGATCATGTTCGAAAGATAACCCAAGCTTACATTTTTTTTGTGGTTTGGTTAATGAAAGATTCTCTATATTTGACGGTACGTCCGAAAGCGGGCTTCAGGGTATATTGGTGAGCAATGCTAGAGAGGCGTGTGTTGCGCGAGAAATGTTGAAGGGGCGGAATGCAACTGTCTATTTCATGAGAGCATTTTTGGTGGAAGTGACGATAAAACAGGGAAAGGCAGGAAACATTCCTGCGATGTTCCAGCGAGTCTAATGTTTTGTGTAATGCTGGAGTCACCTATCAGTTTTATCGCGCGTTTTTGTATTCTTTCCAGGTAGTAGGTGCAATGAGGTCTTGGAAGCAACGGACCAGACATGAGCGTTGAACTCTAATTTGGGGCGAATGAACGCCTTATGGATTGTAGCCAGATCTAAGGGTGAGAAATATTTCTCGCATCTGTACATATAAGAAGCCTAGGCGTTTCGCAGCATTCTTGGCGACACTCAATATGATATCGCTCCATTTAAGATTGTGAGCAACACACTTACCCAGGATGGGAAGCTTTTCGGTTTCTGAGATGCAAATGCCATTCATGGGTAATGGCTGCGGGGTAGCTATACGCTTTAACGACAAGAGCCAGCATTGTGTTTTGGATGCATTCAATTCCACTCTACTGTTTTTACCCAATTGGATGATGCTGTCGATATCGGAATTTAATGAGCTTAACATACGCTGCAGCTCACTGTCTACAGCCGAAGTGTGGGGTCGTAAACTAGTGCACGAATATGAGAAGCTGAGGGTACTGTCGTCAGCGAAGGAGTGAATTGGATTAGAAGTAACAGACAAGAGACAAGACAAGACAAGAGTAACAGATCCGACCCTCCTTCCTGAGCTCCACACCTCTCTCGAAGGTGCGCAGCGCGGAAAGCGTCGGCGATTGGGAGAGGCTGGTGAAGGAGGCATAAGCATGTCTGCACTTTCAGCATGCGCTTCCAACTCTCTTCCTCTTACTGGGAAGGTTCAACTACCCAGTAAGAGCGTCATCAGTTCCCGTAATGACGGAGCCGGAAGCTGTCAAGTTTCTGCTATGGCCCGCGTTGCCGCCGAAAAAGGTGGCTGGGCCGACAGGCAGACTCCGAACGCAGAAGGCGAAGTCGTTACGGGTCCTAGCATTCCTCGAACTGGTAAGGCTGCCCCGAACCATCGTCCGAAGGGAGCAGGTGCTTTAACCGAAAAACGTAAAGGCTCCCGCAAACAGAAGACCGCCGCTGGGGATAGTCTCGCTAGGGAGAGAGTGTGCGATGCCTCCCTCTACGGCGGGGGGATGGGGAATCGGAGTCCAATGGCAGATGTGGCGACCCAGAAGGATCAAAGCATGGGCCAGAAGACGAAGATAGCCAAAAACCACTCCTCGGAGGCGGGCACATCACACAACAAAACCTCTTCCTCCCAGAAGGAGATCCAAATGACCGTAAAGAGTCGAGAGAAGCAGCTCTCTCATAAAGAGGCGGCCATCTCTTCTGAAAAGGTCAGGATAGCTTTAATCCAGATCGATCTACAGCATTGAAAGGCCGCTACTGCTCTTTTAAGTAGTAGAATTGCATGTAGTAGAACAAATCATCACATTGTATCCATTCAGGAACCGTGGGTGTGGAATAAACGCCTATGTGGCCTTGGTGGTATACGTGATGCTACGATTCTTTATGATGAGCGACCCGAAAGGCCTAGGGTCGGCCTCATCATATCGAATTCACTATCGGCAACCAAACTTGGGCACTTTTGTGGACAAGATCTGGTGGCTGCTCGAGTAGGCGTCTGCCTACTTTCCCTACGATTCGTTACTACCTCCACCACCGAAGGAAGTCTCTGAACTCGTAGAGTACTGTGAAGCCAAAAAATTGGTCTCATCTTGTGTTGCGATGCTAATGCCCAAAACACTGCTTGGGGCAGCAGCAAGTGTAACACAAGGGGGGACCGTCTGTTGGACTTCATTCTCTCGTCTGACCTTACCATCAACAATGTTGGCTCTCAACCAACGTTTGTTACGACAAGACGACAGGAGGTGATTGACCTGACCCTATCCAACAGATATGTGAAGGACATCACTAACTGGCGAGTCTTGCTTGATGCTACGCTGTCGGACCATAAATATTTCGAATTCCGATTGGGTTGTAAGATTTCTTCCTTGCAACCTAGACGGAATCCGAGAAGGACGGACTGGGTGCGGTTTAGAGAGGAGCTTGAGAAATCCACTCAGGCCCTACCTAAGCTTAGAACGAAACAATTGGTAGAGAACGCTGTTCATAACCTGAATAGCGTCATCACCAGCTGCTTTGAACTCGCATGTCCTGTCAGCGAACCTCTCTGCAGGAAATTGGTCACCTGGTGGAATGCCGAGCTCCAAAGTCTTCGCAGGGAAGCCAGAATTCTTCTAAATAGATCGCTCAAATCAAATTCGGAAGATGACTGGAACGAGTATCGGTCGAAGCAGAAAGAATATAAGAAACTTATTCGTAAATCGAAGAACGATTCTTATAGGACCTTCTGCGAAGAGATCAAGTCTCTGAGTGCGGCTAGCAAGTTGGTTAAAGTCCTCAAACGGGGAAAACCGACTAGGCTAGACGCACTCAGAAAATCTGATGGTACCTTTACTGAGTCTAAAGCGGAAACTCTTAGTTTACTGTTTGCGACTCATTTCCCAGATCGACATCGGCTCGTTGCACACTCCTTCAATGGAAACTGCAACTGAAACGATGAAAATAACTCGGCGTAGCTGGTATATTGCGTCGCGCGTGGTTACGACTGAAGCTATTGAATTTGCTGTGGCATCCTTCGATGGCTTCAAATCGCCGGGCACCGACGGGATATATCCTGTTATGCTGCAAAAAGGTATAAGGCAGCTGCTTCCTTCTCTGAAAAGAATTTTCACTGCTAGTCTAGCACTTGCTCACATACCCATTCCTTGGCGCACAGTGAAAGTGGTCTTCGTTCCCAAAATAGGAAAAGAGGACTTCTCACTTGCCAAGAGCTTCAGACCAATTAGTCTAACTGCTGAAAAGCTTGGAGAGACTGGTAGAGTTGCACCTGCGAAAAGTTGCCCTTCGAATGCAAGTTAACACAATCGTCGGTACGTACGATTGCAACAACAAAGACCCACAGCGCCACAACGGCAAGATCTTCGGTGCTCTAGCTTGGAAACAAGGTTGTTTGCTTCATGTCGATTAGCTGCATTGTCCGCTACAATCTGGCTTGTAAACAAGCTTGTTTACTCCAAAGCGCTTGGCTGCATGGTCCGTTAGTTGGCGGGGTGGTGAGTTTCGTAACCGTTTGTGCCGACGCTTTGGTGGAGTTCTTTTTCTAGAAAGCAGTCACTCTCTCAGTGGAAGTACGAGATGTAGGAGCACACATACAAAAGAAGAATTAAAATTTTATTTAAACAAACTGTTAGATATAATTTAAGAAAAAAAGAATTAAATAATAAAGAAAATTATATCCAAACACCACAGTTGGTTTAATTTATACTACGGTGGGGTTTGCCAGTACGCCGCCGAGGAGGAACGTCGCGAAATAAACATTTGATGGCGTTGGTGTTATCAGGATCCGAACTCGCTCATCGTGCGCCAGAGTCCAACACACTGACCACTGCGCCACGGCGCCCCGGCGGCGAAGTTGTCTAAAGAAATAAAATCGCGCAATCTAGCCAGCTAAATCACTCTAACTTGAATTGTTTGCTCAGTAAGTCGACCGGTAGAGTAAAGCGTACAAAAAACCTTATTCATATAGCACACATTTAGTTAAAGAAAATGTACAATTTTGAGCGTTGTTTAGTTGTAATTCTTTCGCTGTGAAATGGCAACCGAGCATTATTGACTTTGAGACAGATCATGAATCATGAGCGAGCAGTCCAAAAAAGATCGCTAAAAAACCAAGCAGCAAACAAATCATCCATTAGACTCGCTTTTTCACTATATTCGCGTTGAGATCCCCGAACGCGATTTTTATGTCGAGGCACAGGAAATTATCGAATATTCGCAATTCATCGATGGTTTTATAAAACGCGTCTTTTACCACTGCTCCTCTCTTTATTATCTGTGGGGCAATGTACGTACGGCACACGGTCACCATAGATTCCGCACATTCCATGAACCTGGTTGTGTACATTTTTCTCTGATTGCTTTCCCTTGAGCAGCCCGACTCAGGAGATCCGATACACATAGAAAATGACTTACATACAATTGCCTCTTTTATTTGTTATTGGAAATTTAATTATCGATTCATCCTAAGACCGAACAAATATTACAGATCTAGTCGCAGCATCAATGGTTTTGGTGGTTCCTGGCACTTCTGTCGGAACCTGAGAACACCTGGATGCGTATACAATTTGGTTCAAATAAAGTGGGAAATATGTATGTAGTTTGCATCGAAACAAAAACATTGAACCTGCAAAAAACTGGTGGCTGAACTTCATGGTTCTTACTTACTTATGTACTTTGATGGCCCTACAGTTCGGGGTAAACCAGGGCCTCAACCAACAAGCCTCTCCAATCGGCCCGATTTTTGGCCAGCCGCTTCCAGTGCCGCATGCCCAGTTGGTTGAGGTGCCTTTCTGCCTGAGCGCGCCACCTTAAATGCGGTCGTCCCTCGGGGTTGGAGTCGAAGACTCTTCGGGCCGGAGCGTTGATGTCCATTCGCTCTACATGGCCTAGCCATCTTAGACGTTGGATCCGCAGACGTCTAGCCAGGCCGATATCGTTGTACAGCCCGTACAGTTCTTGGCTGAATCTCCTCCTTCACTCTCCGTTTACACAAACGGGACCAAAGATTGCACGCAGAATTTTCCTTTCGAAACGCCAAAGAGCCTCTTTATCCGCTTTTGATAACGTCCAAGCCTCAGCGCCGTAGAGGAGAACCGGGATGATAAAGGTTTTGTAGAGGGATACCTTAGTTTTTCGAGAGAGGGCTCATCATCATCATTTTCAGTGGCCCGCATGTTCCACTAAAAGAGTCGCTGGGGTAATGCGCGCACGCGGGATCTCCAGGCCACTCGATCCTCCGTCATCCACTCTAACTCATCAGGAGCTATTCCCAAGCGCACCCAGACGAGTTTTTGGACTTGGTCCAACCACCTCGTCCTGCGTCTGCCAAGCGGTCGCCTGCCTGATGGTATTGCATCCAAGGCACGCTTCGGAAGTCGTGATGATGGCGATATTCGTCTCACGTGATCAAACCATCGAAGCATAGCCCTTTCCGTTCGGAGAAGTAGCTGCTCAACATTAAACTCCCCGCGCACTGCCGTGTTTCTCACCCTATCCTTTCGAGTAACTCCCACAACATCACGAAGAAATCTCATTTCGGCAGCTTGTATTCGCGATCTTATTCTTTCGGCCAATACTCAAATTTCATGACCATAGGTGAGAGTTGGAACAAATACTGAGTTAAAAACCGCTAACTTGGCTTTGACACCAAGCTCGGTCTTCCTGATTACAGATCTTCCAAGCTGTTTTAAAATTGATCCAGCTTGGCCAATCCTGCAGGAAAGCTCAGTATTACTCCTCCCATCACTCGTGAAGAAGACCCCGAGATACTTAAACTTCTCCACCTGCTTCAATGGGACTCCACTAACATGTAGAGTGCATTGGACAGGTGTTCTGGAAATAACCATAACCGCGGATTTGTCCACGTTAACCCTCATTCCAGCTTCAGCACATACGGCCACAAACTTATCTAGCGCGCGAGTTACATCTTGCTAACCCTATTCGATCACCCAACAATAAATACATTGCCATCGTCAACCCAAAGTACCGCCCCTTTTCTATGTTTTCCCTTAATTGCCTTCCATTTGTTTACGCGTAAAATGCCTTTTACTTATTTTCTTTCTCCCTAATTTGTTTACCCTTTGTGATCAGTAGCGTCCTTTCTTACTTTTGTCTATCCCTCCTATTTGTTTATGCCTCTTTGTTCAGTAGCGTCTTTTCCTACCTTTGTCTGTTCCTCCTATTTGTTTACGTCTTTATCGTTCGTGGCGTCTTTTTCTATTTTGTCATTCCCCATATTTGTTTTTCTGATAAGAAATGATTGATTGATTGTTTTATTGAATTAACTATCCGATAGGATAACTCGCGCTGAAGTTTCATCTGGGAGGATGTAAGGACAACTAAGTCATCTGCAAAAAGATGACTTATCCTCAACTCTCCCAATGTAAAACACTCCTTGTCTCGACTGCGCTGCAACATCCAGTCCATATATATAAAGAAAAAGGGAGGTGACAAGACGCACCCTTTCCGAAGTCCAACGCCCACGGTGAAAGGGTTGATTTACTACCGTTAACCCGAACGCAGCTGCTACAGTTAGTGTATAGAGACTGAATGGCCCTCAACAGAGGACCATCAATCCCATACTCCTGCAGAACACTCCAGAGTTTACCTCGACGAACTCGGTCATACGCCTTTTCCAAATCTACAAAGCAGCTGTAGATTGGTTTGGCGTACTCCCAGCCTTCTCGAGTATCATTCTTAGAGTGAAAAGCTGGTCGGTTGTACTTCTGCCGTGACGAAACCCGCACTGTTCATCGCCTATCCTGCATTTGACCATAGCTCTAGAACGCGCCTCCAACACCTTAGCGTAGACCTTACCGGGGACACTTAAAAGACATATGCCCCTATAGTTGGAGTACTCTTTTTTACCCCCCCTTTTTGAAAAGAGGGACAATCACCCCAGTTTGCCCATCGCTAGGTGGCTCACCGCATTCCCAGGCCACCTTAATGACACGAGAGACCCAGAATACTCCCTCCTTACCCATTGCCTTAAGCATTTCTGGCCGAATTTCATCCACACCGGCGGATTTGCCAACTTTTAGCAATTCAACCGCTAAAATGACTTCCTCCACCGTTGGACTATTCTCCGCCACACTCAAGACTATAGGTCTGTCCCCCTCAGTGCCCTGTTCGGGATTGAGCAGCTCCGAAAAGTGCTCGCTCCATCTGCGTAAGATGTCCATCTCATTGGAAAGGAACATACCATCTTTGGATTTAACTCCTTCGATGATGTTGAATTCCCTTCCTCTGAGCCGGCGAATGGTTCGCCAGAAGACCTTTTTCGCAGATCTATGATCGGCTTCCAACTTCTCGCCGAACTCCTTCCAGGACTGCTCTGTCGCTGCTCGCACACCAAATTTGCAAGTTCTACGCGCCACAGTGTATCGGTCAAGAGAAGCAGAGTCCCCCAAGAGAATCCAGTCTCTGTAGGCCTTTTTCTTCTCTCTGATGGCTTCTTAAACTCCGGAAACCACGCAGTTCTTTTCTCACCATCAGCCGCCATACCAAGCCGTTTCTTTCCACAAACATCACGTGCAGAGGCAATCACAGCTGTTGAAAATAGTCGCCATTCTTCCTCAATTTGCTCAAACCTTTCCGATATGTGTCGTGCGAAGTGTTGCCGTACCCCACTGCTCTGTAGTTTCTCCCGCCGTATGCGTGTAACCACTCTTGGTTTTCGCCTTGGCAGACGAGGTACTCTATCAGTAAGATACAGCTTACACAACACCAGGTGATGATCAGTTGTTGTGTTGTGTTGTTGTGATCTCAACACGAACGTCACAAACCATCCGTTTCACACACAATGGTACCACAAAGAAATCTATCAACGATTTCTGTTAAAGACTCCGACGATACCACGTATATTTATGAATGGCTTCGTGCGGAAAGAAGGTGTTCATAATGGACATGCCATTTGCACAGCAAAAATCCAACAACCTCTATCCGTTCGCATTTTGATGAGGATCACCGTTCCTCCCAATTACACTCCCCCGTGTCGTTACATCCACACCCACGTGGGCGTTGAAGTCACCCATCAGGATATAGGAATCCATCTCAACCACCCTATCAAGCGCCGCATCAATTTCATCCAGGAAAGCCGCATACTCAGACTCTAAATTCGGTGCATACACCAAAGTTGATCTTTCAAACTTGAGTTTTAAGATCGCGACTCTCCCTCCTAATGGTATCCACTCTGATAAAATAAAGACTCCTTTTTATTTTAGTTTATAGATTTTATTTAAGACTAAGTAATACATGTGTGTTCACTGCTGGGGAATTCAAGTTGGAGTGAGGAATCTAGGAAGGGAATTTCAAATAGGAAGCATTTACCGTAATGTACTAAAAAGGCATAATTATTAAGAGGACATTTACATGGTCTATTGGTAACTAATCGACGTACATGTTGCCATGTAGATCTTTATGATCTTTAACACGCCCTCTCAAGATGAACGTCGTTGTAAACCTCTACACTTGACCAATCCCAAACCTTTCAAGCACTTCTCGTGTACTGCTCTTGTTAATGGCTTCGTCAATACATCCGCCACCATATCTTGTGTGGGAACATGCTGCAATTTAATCAAACCAGCCGCAATTGTGTCTCGTACGAAATGGTGTTTTATGTCAATGTGTTTTGTGCGTGCATGAAACACAGGATTATTTGCCAAACACTCAGCTCCCCGATTATCCACTAAAATACTTATGTTTGCTAGATCAGGTAGATTTAGCTCAAGCATTAGACTACGAAGGTAGATGGCTTCTTTTGCTGCTTCCACTAGGCTGACATATTCGGCCTCTGTCGACGACAATGCAACCGTCCGCTGCTTCTGCGACTTCCAGGCAACGGCTGCACCATTGAGAAGAAATACGTACCCTGTATATGATCGACGATCAACAGTACATCCTCCCCAATCGGAATCAGTATATGCAATCATGAGTTCACCAGATTTCTTGTATACAAGGCCATTATCTGCGGTCCCAGCAAGATACCTTAAGACGCGTTTCGCTGCATGCCAGTGACAATTTCTTGGCTTATCTGTAAATTGTGCTAACCTCGATACAGTGTTAGCAATATCTGGACGGGTTGCTACTGATAAATACATAAGGGCGCCAATTAACTCACGGTATGGATGATCTTCCTTAATTTTGTCACCATCTGCATTATCGAAGCGCACATTGGCTTCCGAAGGAGAAGTCACAGGATTACAGGCTTCCATTTTATACTGCTTAAGTAAACCAAGAGTGTATCCCTTTTGAGAAAGTTGAATCTCATCATTATCTTGCCTTATTTCCAGACCAAGGCAACTTTTGGCAGGACCGAGATCTTTAATTTCGAAATCTATCGAAAGACGCTTATACAGATCCCTTACGCGGTCCACATCGTCCGATGCTACCAGGATGTCGTCAACATATACTAAAACGAAAGAGAAACCCCTTACATTCTTGTTGTAAAAAAGACACGGTTCATTTTTAGTGGCCTCCAGTCCCATAGTCAAAAGTTTTTCACGAAGTGTCTCGTACCACTGTCGACCAGCTTGGCGTAGTCCATATAACGCTTTCTTTAATTTGCAAGCATTTCCGCCACCACGAAGATTCGCTTGCATTTTTCTTGCTTTAATTCCAAAGCACGAGTGTTTTTCATGTTTTGATACGATCCTTTCCAGCAACACGCTCATCATTTCCGGAACTTCCATGACGACATCCTCATTCAATGACCCATTTAAAAATGCTGTCACAACATCAAACTGCCAGATTTTTAGGCCAAGCCGCACGGAAAGCGCCAATAGTAAACGCAATGTTTCGAGTCTTGCAACGGGAGCAAAAGTCTGATAATAATTTATCCCATACTTTTGACTATACCCCTTTGCAACAAGTCGAGCTTTATGTCGCTTAACACTACCATCAGCATCATGTTTGGTCGTTAGAACCCAGCGACATCCAACAGCGTGATCACTATCGTCCTTTGTGATAATTTCAAAAGTATCATTTTTTATAATACTTACAAGCTCCGACTCCATGGCGTTCTTCCACTCTTCGGCATCACGACTTTTCAAAGCATCTGCAACAGCAACCTCTGCCACGCCAGCAAATAAGACATCTTCATCTCTGTTAGTGGGTGAATCCTCAGTCTCTCGTTGAGAAGATGTTGTTGTTGACTGCACCAGTTCCTTCGGCCGCCCTCTCGAACGTAACTTCCAAGGTAATTCAGCAGACTTATTTTCTTCATTCTTGTTTCCTTCTCCTTTTAGTTCATCTTCAGGAACAAACACTGTCTTCAGGGGACATGATGAGATCTCAACAATTTTTGGACTTGTTATGTCATCCGTTGATATGGGCTCTAATAGATCATCCACCACTATTGTTTCCATCGTAGCATCCGTTTCCCCTTCCAAGAACTTAACATCACGTGCATGAACAATCTGATGTTTACTTGGCAGCCATACTCGATATCCTTTTCGATCCCTAGGATATCCAACAAACACGCCTTCCATCGATCTTTGCACAAGCTTGTCTTTCATTGGATCCTTATTGAGAAGGAGCACCCTCGACCCAAACACCTTCAAGTAACTCAGGTTTACTCTTTTACCGGTCCATTTTTCAAAAGGAATTTCACCTTTCAAACTGCTTGTTGGACATCGATTCCGGATATGACATGCGGTGGCAACTGCTTCAGACCAAAATGAAGA
The DNA here is from genome assembly GCA_951905685.1 of Eumerus sabulonum. Taxonomy (NCBI): domain Eukaryota; kingdom Metazoa; phylum Arthropoda; class Insecta; order Diptera; family Syrphidae; genus Eumerus; species Eumerus sabulonum. The sequence continues at coordinate 161,942,336 of OX645060.1, read as the reverse complement.
GCTCAGGTTGGATTGCAGCAACAAACATCGGGCCATATCCAACAACGTTCTATTCTTTCGTTCTGCTACTCCATTTTGCTGAGGAGTGTGAGGAATTGTCAACCTCCTCTTTATGCCTTGGCTAGACAAATATTTATCAAATTCCCCATTGCAATACTCACGGCCATTGTCAGACTGCAAACACTTTATTTTGAATCCAGTTTGCCTCTCCACAAGCTTCTGGTAGAGTTTGAATGCCTCGAGAACACCGCTCTTCTGTTTCAAAAAGTAGACCTCACACCACCTTGTACAGTCGTCAATAAATGTGACAAAATATTTGGCATGTCCAGTTGATTCTGTTCGAAATGGTCCAACCACATCAGAGTGTATAATTTTTAACACTTCCGTACACGGCTCCCGAAATTTTGAAAAAGGTACAGCTGTCATTTTCCCTTTCAAACACACTACACACTTCGTTAACGGTTCAATGTCTTTTATATTCACCGTGGGTACACAACCGCCGCGAACCATCTTAACCAGGTCTTTTGTGTTAAGATGACCCAACCTTTCGTGCCACCTCGACAGTTCGGAACACTCAGGCTGGTTTACCACTTTTGCACACTCTGGATTTTCTCGCACAAAATATAATTCACCTCTACGATCTGCAGTTAGAAATACGTTACCATCTCTATCACGTACATAGGCATAATCATTACAAAATATTACTTCATAACCTCGGTTCGTAATCTTAGAAACCGAAATCAAGTTTGTCCTTAAGTCAGGAACATACAGCGTATCCTTGAATTTAACCAGTCGTGGTCCACCATCACCAGCTACCGACAGGTAAACAATTCCCTTACCCTTCACATCGGCCGAAGCATTGCTTGCAAGGTTTAATTTTGTTTTAGTGGAATCTCCCATGGATTTGAATAAATATTCATCGCCGCACAAGTGTGATGTGCATCCACTATCAAGTATCCATCCCCTGTTAATTGTTCCTGCATTTGAATCGCTTGCATTGATGGCTGTATGGCTTGCTGCAAAAGAAACGTCAACATTTGCTACTTGCTTTCGCTTGGCATTCACAACACGCTTAGGACAAACATTCGCTTTGTGTCCTATAATACCGCATTTAAAGCATTTAAATTCAAATGTTTTTGTTGACACATTCTTCTCTGTCCTTCTCATACGATTTTGACGTGTGTTACTGCCAGCTGTCATAGCTATGACAACACCATTCGAAGATTGGTTTCTGGCTTCGCTTTCTTCGATAATTTTTACTTTCAAGACATCAACCGATGGCAGCTCATCTCGAGACTCGATCGCACACCGAAAGTTTTCATACGATGCTGGCAAACTGTATAACAACATTATGGCGAGCAAATCACCGTTTATTTGCACACTCATACTTTCCAGTTTGTCCACTGCGTCAAAGAATTTTCCCATGTGCTCCTTTATATCGCCATTATCGTCCAGCAAGCATCAATTGTTTCAATAATGTTGCCTTTCTCGCAGGTCCCTTCGATGCATATATTGACTCCAACTTCAGCCATACCTCTCTCGATGTAGTACAGCCACGAATCTGCTTCAACTCCGACGGTTGAATAGACAAAATCAAATCTGCTTTCGCCTTTTTGTCCGATTTCAACCACTCACTCTTTTTAGGTTCGTCATTCGGCATTTCAATCGTTCCACTAACAAAATCCCACAGATCATTTTTCACTAGGAGCGCTTCCGCCTGCATACTCCATGTATCATAGTTGTTTTTGGACAATAATTCCAACCGCGACGATGAATTTGCCATTGTTCACTTACGAATGTATGTATGTATGTATATGTACTACACGAACTGCGGAATTCTGAAACTTAACCACGCGTATTCGCGACGAATGTATTTTTTTGTTTTCGTTTTTTTTTTTTTTTTGTTAAGATGATCAACCGTAACACAACACAATAAATTACTAAGGGCAATATTCTGGGCCCATAACCTGATAAAATAAAGACTCCTTTTTATTTTAGTTTATAGATTTTATTTAAGACTAAGTAATACATGTGTGTTCACTGCTGGGGAATTCAAGTTGGAGTGAGGAATCTAGGAAGGGAATTTCAAATAGGAAGCATTTACCGTAATGTACTAAAAAGGCATAATTATTAAGAGGACATTTACAAGGTCTATTGGTAACTAATCGACGTACATGTTGCCATGTAGATCTTTATGATCTTTAACACACTCCAATACCCTGTCTGCCAGCCTGGGACTTATGAGTATCCCCACTCCCGCCTGTGCAGACATATGAGGTGTAACTCCCGACAGGAAGAGTTTCCACCCGTCCGAAAAGTCCACAGTTTTATATCCTCTTTGCTTTGTCGAAGAGATACCTACGATATCTAACCGATACCTGGCAGCTTCCTCAACCAGCTCGTGATACTTCCCTGTGAGCGAGAGAGGGCTCTACTACTCAATTGTCTCTTGAGCCCGAAGAAGCAGCGGTTGGCAAGAGTTATTCTGCGTTCGTGAACTTCATGGTCCACGAACTGGAAATGTGTTTGAAGTGGTTTTAACAGATATTACATTTCATTCGTTTTAATTTAATTAATTTTTTATTTATCGTCTTCCGGCATTTGTTTAATATAAACTGCTAGGAACTTCTAGAATGACTACCCTCGCTTGTTGTGAGAGTGATCTATTGACCGCTATTTTCCATTATGTTGTTGTGATGGCTTCGAAAAAAAAACACGAAAAAATCTGGAAGCAAGCTTCGAGTTTTACAATTTATCTTTTATCTAAGAAGAGGATATTCCTATTGTTGTTTCCCAAAGCAATTACGAGCAATAGAACTTTCTCCTTCCCCCTTTCACTTTCCATTATAGGAAGGAACATAGGATAAAGTGAAAGAAAAATTAAGATGAAACATTCCTTTTTTCTTGTCTTAGTTTTTTTTATTGATGACTCGAACGCATCCTTTCCTGTGCATCCCAGTAAACGGATGGTGGTTCTACATTTTTACTTTGTTTTGTTTAAAAAGTTTCTTCATTATTACGCATTGTTATAATTTATGTTATTATTTACGAATCAAATAACAGATTATTCGTTTGAAGAAGGTGTTTCTATGGGATTGGCTGTGGGATAAAGGTACCACCAAGCCCATGAAGATCGACATTGCTCTTTTTTGTAAATAGTGATTAGTGCATTATATTATCAGAACTTGGGGGAGTGTTTAGGCGATGCCATAGTTTTGATGGAACCTGGGCCTCAGTCATCACCCTCTCCAGCTCTCACCAACAGCAAGATGGTTTGAATGTCTAGTTTTGCTGAGGTCCTTTTTGACTTTTGCGAGTTCGTATTTGGCCATCCTTGCGTGGGTTGCTTTTCTTTTCTATTAAAAACTCTGAGGAAGATTCTAGACGCACACATTCGTTACAGCTGCTTCTCAGGAAGGCTGTCGGATAATCAACATGCCTACAACAAAGGCAAAGGCAAAGGAAACAGCACTCCACTCACTGGTCAGCGAAATAGAAAGATCACTGGAACCTAAGGAATATACTCTAGTCGCCTTTCTCGACATTGAGGGTGCCTTTAACAATTTTCAACCATGGACCGTCACCAAAGCGCTGACTGATCTGGGTGTTAGGGGATCAGTGATAGAACTGGTATGACAGCTGCTAACACAAAGAGTTGTCAAAGCCAACTTCGCTGGTGCCGTCTCAACTAGAATGGTTAGCAGAGGTACACCACTGGAGTACGTGGTGGTCAACGAGCTACTGCTGTTGCTTGAACAGGAAGGGTACGTTGTGGCCGCCTATGCAGATGACATTGCTATTGCCGCCACAGGAATATTTCCCAGCACTCTATTCGACCTTACGCCGAGTGCATTACATACAGTAGAAACATGGACGCAGTACTGTGGACTTGGGGTAAACCCTAAGAAGACCGACCTAGTACTGTTCACTAACAAATATAAAATTACGCCCCTCAAGCAACCGAGGCTGGGTGGAACCCAACTAATAATCAAAGAGCAGGCCAAATATCTAGGCCTAGTCCTTGACAAGAGAGGGCGCCGTGGCGCAGAGGTTAGTGTGTTGGACTCTAACGCACGATGAGCGAGTTCGGATCCCGATAACACTAACGCCATCGAATGTTTATTTCGCGGCGTCCCTCCTCGGCGGGGTACTGGCAAAACCCCCCGTAGCTTCTCGACTCACGTCGTTCGAAATCGACATTAAACTGTAGGTCCCTTTCACCTATGTGAAAAATAAATCACACACACCATGGGTGATTGAGAGAAGCTTGGCTCTCGTCCTTCATGGGCTGTAACACCACCAAAGAAAGAAGAAGTCCTTGACAAGAGGCTTAATCGGAAACCCAACATTATTGACCGCGTCAAGAAAGCAACTGTTGCCCTCTACAGCTGCAAAAAAGTGGTGGGCAGAAAGTGGGGTCTCCAAGCAAGCATTATGCACTGGCTCTACACGGCGGTCATTAGACCCATCCTCCTGTATGGCGTCGTAGTCTGATGGACTGCTCTGGACAAGGCAGTCAATCGAAACCTTCTGGGGAAAGTAAAAAGATCGGCCAGCTTATATATAAGCGGAGCGATCAGATCAACCCCCACGGAGGCCTTAAACATTCTGTTACACCTTCCACCATTGAACCTTTTCAGCAAACAAATAGCTGCCTGCGCGGCCCTGAGGATGAGGAGCTTAAGAACATGGCCCACATCACAAAAAGGCCACACAACCATTCTAAAACACTTCAAAGTACCCATGGACACAGACTATATCATCCCGCAAAACGTGTTCACTAGGAACTTCGAAGTTGTCTTTCCATCCAGGGAGGAATGGGCTGAAGGGAAAGTCATAACAAAGGACTCGATCTCCCTCTATACCGATGGCTCTAAGATGGAGTCGGATGTAGGCAATGGAGTCTCAGGCAGAAAAAACAGCGATAACGGAGGCCCTTGCATGGCTTAGGATCAATGTAATATTCGCCAAAGATATTATCATTTGCACGGACAGCCTATCCGCGATAAAGTCCCTGGCAGCGGTAACCCACAAATCAAAGACATCTCTTAACTGTTGCCTATCTCTAGATGAGATGACTGAGCAGTTCAACATTAAAGTATTGTGGGTTCCCGGGCATAGGGATATTCCAGGAAACTGCGCGGCCGACGAACTCGCAAAGTTAGGGTCTAGCACACTCAGCCTACCTACCCTCGAGTACCTAGAAACACCAATAAGTCGGTAAAGCACATAATAAAACTCCAAACCATTGAGGCAACCAACCTCCAATGGAATGAGAGTAATATCGGCTTTATCATCAAACAACTCTGGCCTAAATTAAACTTAAGACGAACCAGGGACCTAGTGGCAACCAAAAGGGCAACCTTTAGTACTCTGGTGGGTGTCATTACAGGTCACTGTATCATTGGGAAACACGCCGCCAGACTAGGACTACCCTTCAACGACTTCTGTCGCGGCTGCATGGACGAGGAGGAAGTGGAATCAAGACATCACCTCCTCTGCTCATGACCCTCTTTTGCGAATCGCAGGAGGATCTACCTCGGCGCGCCCTTCTATGATAATCTAAATGAGCTAGCAGACCAACAAATAGCTCAACTCTATCGCTTCATCAGAAGCACCGGTTGGTTCTCTGGTAGCGGATCTGGGTAACACGATCCATGTGGTATCACAATGGGCCGACTTCGGCCTACGTGTGGCTTATGCCAACCACATTAACCTAACCCATCCTAATATCTATTATAAAAGTATGAGTAAACATGAATCATTTAACCACCAGTTCATTTCAAAATAACTCCCAACAGCATTATCACTGAACAAATGCATCCATAAAAGAACATCATGCACTACGACGACTAACCCATTCTGTTGACAACCCTTCGTACAGCAAATAGTACAAAGTCAGCGTCACAAAGTTCCGACATTCCAAATCAACTAATTTAAATATCCGTACACCCCAAGGCCATTATGCGACCGAATAACCTTTGTTGTTGGGGCGAATTTGAATTGCGTCGATGCGGTGGAGGGCGCTCATTTACATTGGCGTCAGCTCCATGTATCTCATACATTTGAATGTACCTCTAAGATCCAGAAACTGATACCACGTTCCATCTTCGTTCTATGTACATATGTATGAATTTACTTGTTCTACATAGTAGCTAGGGGACTAGAGTTTTTGGGATACTGTGGAAGAAGACAAATGTCGAGATACATATGTAAATCGATGAGAACACTACTGACCCTATGGGTGAGATAACAGATGCGGTTAATAACGACGCACCAAATAACTTGTTAGTTGTCCAATAGTTGATTGTTTGGCCAATTAGGCTTACAATCAGATAACGTTTCCGTTTGGCGAGTTCGCGAATTATTTCTACTTTAAGAATGATGATCGGCAACATTTTGTTTCTAAGTAATACATATCTTTACACCGAAATGTATTGGTATCGTAAAACGATTCAATTACACGCTAATAGTTGTGGAATAAATAGAAAATTAAAATTATTTGTCGATGGTAAAGAATTGATGAATGGACGGTGATTAGAAGTAAAAGTTGATGATGGCAAATGACATCAGCTAGAGGACCAATCTTTAGATATGAGATCAGTGCAAATAAGTAAAATGTGACATCGTCATTATTAAGCTTCGATGGCGGACATAACCGCCATCCAGGAAATGCGATGGATTGGAGCGGGTATAAAGCGGATGAAAAACTGCGATATTTACTACGGCGACTGCTATAGGGAGAGAGGGCAACAATTGTTTGAATGCGGATTTGCTGTTCGAGGTGGACTAAGGCAAAAAGTCCTAGGCTTTCGGCATGTGAGCGAACGCCTCATAACAATCCGTATCAAGGCTAAATTTTTTAACATCAGCCTGATCTGCGTCCACGCCCCCACGGAAGACAAGGATGACTCCGCCAAAGACGAGTTCTACGATCTCCTAGACAGAACGTATGCCCAATGTCATCGCGATCGACGTCAGACACTCCTCAAACATTCTTGATGTTCGAACTTTCTGAGGGGCTAACATCGACTCGGACCACTATCCTGTAGTAGCCAAGATGCGCTTACGGATATCACGAACGCAGCGGAGTAGAGAAGGAATACAAAGTTATGACGTCGCAAAGCTACTATCGCCAGAAACCGCTCGTGCTTTTACCGATCGCGTCTCTCATAAGCTTTCCAATACACCTCAATCCTCTACGCTATCAATAGAACAGCAGTGGAGCCATTGCAAACAAGCCCTGAAAAGCTCTGCATCCGAAGTTTTGGGTTTCAAGGCTCCACCACGAAGAGACACCTGGTTCGATGACGAGTGCAGGAGGATTCACACAGCGAAGCAGGATGCATATAAGGCCTCGCTGCATAAAAGAACAAGAGCAGCTCGTGAGCTCTATGAATTAAGAAGAAGGGAGGAGCATAAGCTTCTCAGAAGAAAGAAGAAAGAACACGAGAAGCGCGCGATTGAGGACTTGGAGAGGTGATACTGCCGGCGTGGCGTTCGAAAGTTTTATCAACAGATAAAGCGAATATGCCAAGGTTATAAAGCCAGAACGGAAGCCTGCAGGGGTGAGAACGGACACCTATTAGTAGAATCGAAGCCGATGCTGAGAATATTAAAAAACAACTTCTGCAGACTGTATAACGGCGATGTTAGTCAATATACCGCTGTCAGGCAGAATGATCCATTTCTAATCGACGAAGACAGCAGAGAATTCTGTCACCCTGACCTTGACGAAATTAAGATTGCCATACCGAAGCTCAAGTCGAATAAAGCTGCTGGCGCAGACGGACTGTCTGCTGGTTAGGAGCATGCACCAGCTCACCTGTAAGATGTGGTCAGTGGAAAGCATGCCCGAGGAATGGAGTCTCAGCATCGTATGCCCGATCCACAAGAAAGGAGGCCCCTCTAATTGCGCCAACTACAGAGGAATGAGTCTCCTTAACAACATATGAACGCCTGAAGCCTTTTGTAAATAAGCTGATAGGTTCTTATCAGTGCAGATTCAGGCCAGGAAAGTCCACCATCGACCAAATCTTCGCACTATGGCAGATCCTGGAAAAAACCAATGAAATCCAAGTCGACACTCACCACCTATTTGTCGACTTCAAAGCGTAATTAGAGACGAGATATACAACGCTATGTCTACATTTGACATATGTACCTTTGGAGAATGCTCGCTGCTCCATCCGAATGGGTGAACACCTTACCGATAGTTTTGATGTCAAAAAAGGATTTAGGCAGGGCGATGCGCTGTCGTGTAATTTCTTCAACATCATATTGAAAATGGTTGTGCAAATAAGCACAAAGCACAATCTATTTTAAATCCTCGTAACTCCTTGCATACGCCGACGATATTGACATAATAGGTAGATTACAGCGAGATGTCGATGAGGCGTTTGCGAGTATTGAGGTGGAGGCGGCGAAAATTGGTTTGGCGGTAAACGAGGGCAAAACTAAATACCTATATGCTGTCATCAAAAAACGACGCTCACCATCGACGTCTTGGCCAGAACGTTTGTATTGGCAGATATAAGTTCGAGGTAGTTAAGGACTTCGTCTACCTTGGCTCCGCAGTGACCTGGAACAACGACATCAGTTCCGATATCAAACGCAGAATCACTCTTGCCAATCGCTGTTCCTTTGGGCTCAGGAGGCAATTGAGTAATAGAGCCCTCTCCCGAACGACAAAGTTGACTCTATATGAGACCCATATCATCCCGGTCTTGTTGTACGGCGCAGAAGCATGGACACTATCAAAAGCGGATGAGGATGCCCTTGGTCGGTTCGAGAGTAAGATTTTGCGCGTGATTTTCTTGCCTATAAACGCCGACGGGGGATGGAGGAAAAGATTCAACCACGAACTTTACGGGCTGTACAGCGACATGAGTCTAGTCAGGCGTCTACGGATTCAACGCCTAAGATGGCTGGGCCATGTAGAGCGAATGGACACCACAGCTCCAGCTTGGACAGTCTTTGTATCGAAACCCGAGGGACGAAGAACAGAGGACGGCCGCACTTAAGATGGTGTACACGGGTGGAAGGGGACCTCAGCCAACTGGGTGTGCGACAATGAAGAAGGCTAGCAAAAGATCGTGCTAGTTGGAGGGGCATGTTGGTTGAGGCCCAGGTTCACCCCGAACTGTAGCGCCCATTAAGAAGAAGAAGATTTTTAAAAGCAAGCGACACAGAGCATTTTGACATGCGGTTGTTGTTACAGACACTTGAAATTAAATCCTAAGCATTTTTGTGCGATGATGTTCTATGACTTTCGACGTGGATTAAATCAGTCAACATAAGTGTGCTGATCAACTCGCGTTGACTTTTGGTAATGAAGCCCTATCTCGATTCACCGTGCTTCGCTGGCTTTCAGAATTCTATCGTGGTTGTATTTTCAAACTCGGATGTTGTGGCAGAAGTCGATGCGATGTGAAGCGATACATATCCAAAGAACGCGGCAATATTGCCACTGCTTATTTGATCAGTCACCGTCATTTTGCTCTTCGTTTGTCTTGTTCGTCTTGGATCTATTGTACTAGAGCTGTCGCAAGAAATGGCGGATTCCATAGTACTTGTTCGGTCGAGAATATCACTGCTGGGATGAGTACGGCCAAGACAGTTCACACACATTGACAACGACACACAAATGTACGTAACGTCGAATTTTGGTGAAAGACTTAAATACGGGTGCGAGGTCCGAGCATCAAAGCTTTTCAATCAACTTTCGTTAATTTGTTCCTAGTCATCAAAGATGTGCGTTGCCTGGCATTATCATGTTGGAATACAACTCTTTTTTTGTTGGCCAATTCTGATCTCCCATTCTTGATTGGTTCATTCAAACGGTCCGGTCGAGTTGTGCACAATAGAGAACCCATATGATCTATTCGCCTGGTTGTGCAGCTCTTAAAGGGCAGCTCCACTTCAATCCCAACAATCATTCAGCACCACCTTATTTGCCATCAATACAGGCTATGAAGTCATTTGTAAAGGGGCACCGGTCGTACATCATGATCGCTTGCGTTAGATATTTTCGTAATTAATCCATTTAAATTATGTGACATCCAAACATCGAGCTTTTTTGAGTAGTCTGCTCTTTTTAGATCATTTCAAACTGTCATGCGCTTGATGTTTAGTGTCTCCACTTTCTCCTTACAGCTTGCGTGTCGCTACTGCTCTACCAGATGCAAAAATCCTCGAATTTTTCCGTAATTGGCCGAACATAACGAGGTCGTTTACTCACAAGATTCTCAACGTACACTTCACAAATTGTTCGGTACGTTTCAGCGTTTTTAACTTTTCTATATTAAAAAAAAGGAACTTAGCGTATCAAATCAATATACATATAAACCTTCTTACGTAAACGACAAACTAAAAAACTGAGTACAAAAGATGTAGTAAAATGACTGGCTTATCTGTTGCCTTTGGTGGGTCCTTGAAATCTTTATCACAACTTGATTAGCCTCAAAACTAGTATCTCTATTTCTCCCTTACTGTTTGCCATTCTAGCAGCATTTTGAAGGTCATGGCATTCACAAAAAAATCAATTAATTCACATTCGCAGTGTGCGTAAGAAAAAAAAATCATAAAAATCACAACTCACCTAATAATGTTCTGACAAACTATGCACATATGTATCTTCGTATGTCTTGCAGTTCACGCTGTACTCGCATCCGCGACGCTATGTCAATGACAAATGTATAACTAAAACCGGCAACATTAATTTACCCCCATTAAGGCTCGCATATGTATGTATACATATTATATGAAAATAGATACATGTGCTTTGACGTCATCATATGGAAATGAAACCTACACACCGAATACATATGTATATGACACCCATTCCCCCGTGCTACTAAACATTGTTTTGTTTTATCTTCTTTTAATGAATTATTTACCCATCGCTCCATAAACATGTAACCATTTGTGCCCCGGTTTCAGGGCACCACAATACGTGTTCAAGGCTCTCCGGCACGCTGAGTGTTTGCCTTACTCCTCTCGTTATTCTATTCTTTGTGTTGGGTAAGACCAAATTGAATTTGTTTTGGGAAAGGTCTTGACTGACGTAGGAGATGCGAATATTTATGAGATATTCGAATGTGAATCGTTTCGATACATTCGCGACTGATTTAATTGGTGAATTAGTTGACTTGGTTCTAATTTTGAACAAAAGTCGTGAGTGCAAAAAAACGCTTTGAGAAACCAGTTTCTTTGGTAGTATGTGGTACTTTATTTTATATCTTGCACTGATGGGATGTGAAGTTCAGTTCACTGTACACGCAGTTCTCAACTGCTTGTTTAGTGGCGTCATACATCATTCGTATTAATTGTTATTCGATTTGTATCTTTATACATATATGCGATAGTGTTAAGGAGAAGCAAGAGACGACCCAAGTGTCAGCGCACGGGTCGTCAAACCAAGTCCTGACATCCCAATGAAGGATGTTTTTGTCCGCACAGGCAGAATAGTAAATAGTTAATACTGAAATGTGTTTAGTGGTCAATGACCAGTATTGCTATGTCTTTTGTGAATTTGTATGACCAAATAGATGTCGGATATGGTGGCTTTGATAGATAGCCATTGGCCTAAATCTGAATCGCGGTGGTGGAGAACGAACGGAACGAATAGAATTCGTTTCTTAAAAATTTTAGGTTGTGATAGTTAATTGTTATCTGGATAAATCGAGTTGTGCCCAGTTGGTAGCTGGTAGTGGTACCGATTATATAATTATCTTGTTTATTATAATCTAAATGTAGTTCAAAACAAGACGTAGGATACAGGTACAGTTGCATAGTAGCCTAAATACTTGCCAATTTTTTATTAATATTTAATTAGTAATGTAAAATAAAATCGAGCATATGGAGTTTTTGGACCTTCCGTAGCAGTCGGCTCATTCGCAGTAATTGTTGATGAGCTCCTCGTAAACCCAGTAGTTGGAGATAAGCTTCACCGAAGAGGAGAATTTTCCTTGAAAATCAATCTTAAATTCATCGATCTACACTAAGTCTTTCCTCTCCATTTATCTTTAGATTTAAATCTAACCCAAAGATTTTCATACTGGTACACAAAGGAAAGGCGCACAAACGGAAAGTGATACGTTTTGGATCTTTTCATAGCTGTATCATCATAGCTGATATAGCAGAGCTTGCTTGCTATTCGGTAATTCGGAGGCGGAGTATACCAAGATTTCGAATTGGTACATATTGTTGGAGTAGTTTGTTCTAGAGATCAAGTTATTTACCAAAGACATTGTCCTTGCATTGTGACCTTGAATCAACCTTATTAGAAAGTTGTCGATCCGTAAAATTCTTGCCCTATTGTATATGACTTCATGTACTCGCATTCGGATGCTTAGGCTTGCGCTCACATTAAACCCATAGGCCATGAGGCAGACTTCCTTTATCCTGGAATCGAGCTGGCTCCTATAAGGCAGCTATCATATCCATCATAGGTTTTTATCAAAATATAGACACTGATCTTTCATAGATTGTAACGCCAACATACATACAGCAACTGATCTATACAGACTCGAATGTATCTGACTACGCTTCTATTTGCCAGTGAGCCCCCGTTCAGTCCAAAGATTGACAACTATCCCCAGAGACCCTATGCAAAAGCATTATCTGATTCACAGTTCTGTTGGATCCTGTCGATATTACGCTGCGATATGTATGGTAACAATGACGTCGATCATTGTACTTGATCTGTACTCGATTTATTCGCCTGCGTATGCCATCTACTAGCGAAACTATCAGATCGCTAATATAAATGCTGAAAAGGAACGTGAGCTGACTGTGGCCTGTTGCAGACAATTATTAACGTAAAAAGGAAGAGAGTTAGAGGAGATGCCGATGGACATTGATCTTAAATGCTTGCATGTTGTACTGACGGGGGAAGACCGAATGAAAGATTCTCTATATTTGACGGTACGTTCGAAAGCGGACTTCAGGGTATATTGGTGAGCATTCCTAAAAAGACGTGTGTTACGGGAGAAATATCGAAGGGGCGAAATGCAACTGACTATTTCATCAGAGCATGTTTGGTGGAAGAAACATTCCTGCGAGGTTCCAGCGAGGCTAATGTTTTGGTGATGCTGGAGTCACCTATCATCAGTCTTATCGCGCGTTTTTGTATTCTATCTAGTAGGTACAATGAGGTCTTGGAAGCACCGGACCAGACATCAGCTTTCAACTCTAATTTGGGGCGAATGAACGCCTTATAGATTGTAGCCAGATCTAAGGGTGAGAAATAATTCGTGCATCTATATAAGAAAGTCTAGGCATTTCGCAGCATTCTTGGCGACACTGAATATGTGGTCGCTCCAATTAATATCGTGAGCAACACACATACATGCAAGTACCATTCATGGATAATGGCTGCGGGTTAGTTATACGCTTTAACAACAAGAGACAGCATTGTGTTTTGGATGCATTACTATCTACAAACGAAGTGTAGGGTCGTAAACTCGTGAAGGAATATGAGAAGAAGAATTGGATTAGAAGTGACAGACAATAGATCATTTATAAAAATGAGAAAGAGTGTTGGAGACAAGACGGAGCCCTGGGAAACACCAGAATTTAAGAAACGGATGCCAGACATGAATCCGTCCAAAACAACTTGAATTGAACAATTAGAAAGGTAGCTTCTAATCCATTGAAGAAGAGACTCATCGATCCCGAAGGCACGCATTTTCGACAAAAGCGCTTCATCCCAAACCCTGTCAAATGCTTTCGAAATATCCAGTGCAACTATTTTTCTTTCAGGTACTTTTCGGCGAGATATGCCATCAAATCACCAATGGATTTGATGCTGCGGAAACCGTACTGACGGTCGTTGAAGATTTCCGGTTAATCAGCGTTTCCATGACCTTGGAAAGAAGAGACGTTAGTGCAATGGGTCGGGAGTTGGAGTTTTGATGCCACAAAACTCGTGAAACATAAAGGATGTGAAGAGGGATTTTCATTTAAAGCCAACCTGCGGTGCTTAGAAAACTGGTTATGTTGGTGAAACTGAGGTTGGCTACCAGTGAGAGGTTGTCGAGGAAGTTTTTTGCCAAATGCACGGAATCTGCGACTTGACAGTGTTGGACATTCAAAAAGGAAATAGTGCGGGGTGTATTCTGCGTGGGTGTTGTGACAACTACGGCAGTGAGTGTTAGACCGGATGCTTATTTTAGCAAGGTGAGTTCCAGTACTGACTATCATGATTCTGGCTTTACCGGAACGGTGTTTTAGTAGAAGTCTTTCATTTAAAACGAGCCAAATTGGAAAATTCAAATTTGGTCACTTAACATAACTTCGCAGTGTTTCATTACATTTTACATTTTAGTACATATGTACTAAGCGTTCTTGAAGACCTTGTAGCACGGGCTTTAAGTATAACAACTTCTGCGGACGGGTCTTTCGTTGTGGTACTGTTAGAATTTGATTACGCAGCAGCTTTATCTTTTTAAGTGACCAAGCAACTTTCGCTAGTTATAATGTTAGCTAAAAGGAAACGATAAATGTATAAAAATCGAATAAATGGTTCCAAGGAAAACACACCACCAAGAGGAACTTTGTAAGCACGCAAAATAGATAAATTGTCTTAACACACCGTTTAAGGCTCCATAAAATTCGTTTTATTACAACATTCGTTTCATGGGAGTTGGAGACAGGTTAGCAAAATGGAATAGGAAACCACAGATCAACTTAAGTGTTACAAAGTTATTTATTTGTGCCAACGTAATGTCTTTTTGCGTGAAAATTAATGCCGGACATAATGGGGTAAAATGTTCATGACAGTGGTACGAGTAATTAATACTTTATAGCTTGATAACATGCAATTTGCAATCATTGTTAAAATGTATTTATTATATGACTGTCAACTCGTAAACCTCGCCATGGCTGAGACGAACCTGAGATGGGCCCAGGGGCACACCTGCCTCATCACCAGGCAATTCCGACCTCGGATCGATAGTTAACAACCTAGGAGAATAATCTCCCTAAAAAGAACTGACATCTAAAAAATCATTGGTGTCATCACCGGTCACATTGGCACCCATGCACAAAAACTATGGTAAGTTCCGAATAATTTCTTAAGAAGCTGCCTAGACGAAGAGGAGGTCGAATCCATCCACCACCTAGTCTGCGCCTGCCCGGCCTTCTGCGCAAACAGGAAACGCTACCTAGGACCCTACTTCCTAAATGACCTTGGCAGAGGTTCAGCCAGTAAGGATAACTGACCTTCTTAATTTTTAAAGAAGCACTAAGTGGTTCCAAGAATAGGAGGACAAGCCCTCTCGTAACAACACAACGGGTCTCTCTGGCCTAAGTGTATTCTTCCCATTCTGTGGAGGAGGCTACGAACCTACCTACCTAGGACTGTCATGCTCCAGAAAAATTCGCTTTCGGCATCTGTTTACTCTTTGTTAGAGAATTTATGGTGCAATATTTCGAAATAATCAGATGTAACGTGGGGTGGGGCACTTTCGGCGATGGGGTACTTTCGACTCCTTTAAATCCAGAAAAACGGTTTGTCTTAAAAGAAATATTTTGATGACATGTACTACTACACTGTAGTAAGCGAATCGCGACAGTCCATGTTCAATAGGCTTGAAGGGGGTGGCCGTGGTGCAGTGGTTAAACATCATCGATCGTCGAGTGGAAGGTCTATAGTTCAAATTCGTTCATAGCCAAGAAAAAGTACAATAATTCCTACACGGACAAAAAGTATGCAACAAAGAGGTGAATGGAAAGTGACCAGACGTACTGCTGCAGGCATAACACTCACAGTATATGGTCAACTGAAAATTCATCCTCTGCGTATGCAATACTTAAGTGTTCGAACGAATTACTACTGACTATAACCAACGCGGAATTTGGTCGGCTCTCGTCATATCTAGGTCAACCACCCCTGAGAGTAGTGAACGACATCAATGACCCAAACCACTGCACTCCGTTCAGGTTGTGTGTCTATCACATCATAAGAGAATATAAACTCTTGAACCTGCGCGAGTCTCTAAAAAAAAAAAAAAAGAAAAAATGGTTGCTTGTTACACTTGTTTGTGCTGTTTATTGTGAAATTGTGCAATTTCGCTGGTCCATGAGGTAAGTGATTTTTCTGCTATTTTGTTTTAGAGTTCTTAGTGTCCCAGTGTGCTCTGCAGAAACTTTCGGACTCACATATTCAATATCACGAAAGTTTGCTTTTGAATATGCAAAAAAAAAAAAAAATAGTATAACGGTTCCAGGATCCTGGATTATTGAAAAAGAGGCTGGAATCGGATGGGTACGCGGACTTCTCAAAAGAAACCCAGATATTTCTCTTCGCAAACCGGAAAATATTTCAAATAATACGAAATTGTTTTCGTGAAATAATAACATTTATTTTTAGGTAATAGCGGAAAAGGGAAGAAGATCTGTTAGTCAAATATCATCGGCAGAAAGGGAAACTCTTGTGACTATTGTTGGAATCGTTAATGCTTCTGGTTGGGCTCTTCCTCCGGTTTATGTTTTCCCCAGAATACGATTTAAAAATGAATTTATTCAAGTCGGTCCAAGGAACTGCATCGGTCTTCTGAGCAAAAATGTTTGTAGTGGGAGAACTTTTTATTCATGTGTTAAAACACATCCAACATTTTACAAGTATCTGCTGAGAAAACCCTATTCTTCTTATTTTGGATAATCACTCATCGCATTATGGACTGGAAGGAATCGATTTTTGTCGAGAAAGTGGAATTGAAAGTTTGTCTTTTCCACCTCATTGCTCCCATAAGCTACAACCACTGGACGTGATTATATTTGGCCACTTCAAAAGTTATCGTAAAGCATTTTTTAGTGAGTTTTAAGTCAATAATCCCGGCCAACAAATTACAATTTATGATATTGCTCGACTGACAAAAGTTCCATTCCAAAGAGCTTTTTGTCCTGAAAATATTTAAAAGGGATTTAAAGCTGCGGGAATATATCCGTTTAATAGCTTAATTCTTCAAAATTCGGAATACGCAACAACTCCCTCTGCAGAGCAGAGAATATCAGTAGTTCAACACGGAGAGAGCCAAATCACTCCTGACAAGATAACACCGGTCCCAATAATTCCTCCGCCAAAATGTATGCATAAATAGGATCAATAAAGGAAAATCAATAATCTATACTGGGACACCTGAGAAGAATAGGATCATCGAACTTAAACGGAAACAGGAAGAAAAACAAAATCGTTAAGAAAAACAAAACCAACCAGGTAAAAAAAAAACTAAGAAAAGGGTTAAAATATCCGATTCAAGTGATTCTGAAGCATTTAGCGCTGCTGATTCAGATAAGTCTGTTGGACCATATATTGAAGACGAAACCTCTGATTTAGAAGAAGAAACAAATATAAATGATTTCAAATATATGCCCGAGGAAAAACTTTGCATTGATGACTATGTATTAGTGAAATTCGAAAATATTTTGTCTTGACTGTTAATTTTTTTCGCAAAAAAACCAAATATGCCTCTTTTGGAAGATGCATCGCTTGTCTTGAAAACTGGTATTGAGCTGAAACTGCCCTTGCCGGATCTGGATCGTCAAGATATTCAAATATTATATTTTTTAAGGACGTGGACATGAGCTGTTACAACGTCCAATGATTTATTTGTTAACAAAACTCTAAACACAAACATTTTTGGTTTAATTTTTTGTTTTCCGATCTCAATTCTTGTTGTCTTCTTGTGATTAAAAATTTGACTTAAAATGTTATTAACGGATCTCGTATTTTGATGTTTTTTTACTAAAATTTTTTGAAATTTGTATTTATTTCCAATTTACAGTGTTTTCTGCTTTACAAAAATTCATGCCGAAAGTGCCCCACCCATTTAACGAAAGTACCCCATGGTGGGGCACAATCGTCATTTTGAAGCAATCTTTTGGAAAAAAAAAAATGTAAACTTTTAGAATTAGAGCCTCCTAGAAAGCTTTTCAATCATAATTCACGTTTGTAGTACAATAAGCGAAGTTTCATATAAAATCAAAAAATTATTTAAATGTTTATTTGGAAAGAAATTATTTGCAATCTTCAGAAAAACTGTCGAATCTGCCCCACCCTACCCTACTTTTCCAACAATTTTCCTCTGTGAATTTGTATGATAATCCAACAAACTAAAATGTTTTAAAATTAAAAACAAAGGTCCCCGAAAAACAAAAAAACAATAAAATGTCAGTAGCAGATTGTTGTTGAAATTTGCCTGATGCTCGACTGATATAATTAATTTAGACTTGCCGGTGTTCTTATTTATCGAATAAAGTGATTTTATCATTCCAGTCAGCACATTCTTGTTTTTTCATTCGCATTCTTTTATATGTATATACATAAATACATATGTATTCACATTCCCCGCTACAGCTGTCTAAACAATTACTCGATGTCGAAATATACATTTTCGTTTTCTTTGCCATTATTAATCCACCTTTTCGTTTTTTTGCATCAAGGCTTGGGACCCTGGACCATTGGTGTTGCTATAATTCCACAAATGACGTTAATTTGAATGTGATACAAGTGTGTGTTATTACTTTCGTCGTTAGTTTCGTTTTTTCAGGGTTTTTCTCTTCTGTTGAGTGTTACTTTATCAGGAGCCTAGTTATAGGAAATACTTAATAACTCCTTCGTTTTGCTTCTGGGATAAATTAATTTTGAGCGTACGGAAGAATGGTCAGAGTAAAGAACATTTACTATTTGAGGGTGGTGGAAGGCATCCAATTTTCTCTGAAGCCTTAGCTATTATTGTAATTACGCTTCATTTTCTCCTAGATGTAGATGAGGCCGTGATACAATATAATGCAATAAGTGTTAACAGTCATCACATCGTTAGTTTATGAGGTGATTAACCCATTTAGGACCACTAGTATAAATATTTAGAAAAATACCAATATTTTCATTCAAAATCATTTTATTAGGTATTTATAGACATTTGGAATTTTATTGTTTTTTATTTTTTAACAGCCGCCCCCACTTTTTAAGTGTTGCGTTAACGCAACACTGGGACAATACCTATATAAAAAAATTAAGTGTGGTAAGCCTTAAAGCAATGAGAATGCAAGGGAATTGTGGATTTGCTACACATAAATACAGTTGTGTTTTTACAAACTCTGCACCGTCTTCTCCAATTTTCAGGGTTCCTCTCAATAACGTGGCCAACGTTACCTTATCTTGAAGTGGATGGCAGAGATGAAGTTGAACCGCGTCCTCGAACAGATTGTGTTTTGCACTTGTTGACACTAATAAGGCTCCGGGCTAATTCACACCTAAAGTCCAGCTGCGAGATTGGTTTTTCTTTGTACACAATTCTGTGCAGCTTCCAGGCATTGCGTTTACATTTATATAAGGGCCACCACCAGTATTTATACGGTAGTTTGCTACTGTGCATTGTCGTGTCAGTCAACACCCCCCATAAATTTATTGTATGGCAATCATAAGTGGTTGTGGTATCAAGATCTTTCTCTTTTCCTTACGATTATATCGTTTTACAATGACATTTGGCTGAGCAGACTCGTAATTGGTTGCCACTGTAACAACGGAATTGTCATTCTAACGTATTACACTTATTTTATTTGCGTGATCATAGCCGGAATCCATTGTGCTACGCTGTTTTTTGCCTATTGATTTGTTCGTCTCCAGTGGGCATTTTAGGAATCTGTTTTCGCGGACATTTCCAGGTAGCAAAATATCCTTCATTTCTCAAATGAACTAACAGGCTAAAGCTAGTAAAAACTTGTCAAAATAGACCTTGTGAAAATTTCTATTTTCTATTACTTTCAAAAGATCTATGGCAACTTGCCCACCTAGCCCAAAACTCCTTCTGGCATTCATAACATTTTTTCACCATACGGTATGAACTGATATAAGTACCCATCGCTTGACGTAAGGCACCACAGCTTGAACCCGAAGCGTACCGACTTTCCTTTTAGGAACATTTTCGCTGAATGACGGCCAAAATAAGGTGAGATGCAGTCTTACAACTTCCGGCGGAAGTTTCCCAGACACAGTCTATAGGTTCGCCGACACAGTTACTGCTGCCTGGGTTCAAAGCCTGCTTAAGTTTCCCTGTTTGTCCCAATGTTGCGTTCTCGCAACGCTACTAAGCCAAGCCGAGCCAAGTACCTACGGACAAGTAAATGTTCAGTTTGTTTTCAAATGACTGTCATTAGTAGTATATACTGACGGTGTGAGTCGAGAAGCTTTTTCAAGGCAAGTAATACTACGGCGGGGGTTTTACCCGTACCCCGCCGAGGAGGGACACCTCGAAATAAACATTCGATGGCGTTGATGTTATCGGGATCCGAACTCGCTCATCGTGCGTCAGAGTCCAACACACTAACCACTGCGCCACGGCGCCTTAAGCTGCTATATATCCGCAGTCCAAG
Source organism: Eumerus sabulonum (assembly GCA_951905685.1). Lineage (NCBI taxonomy): Eukaryota > Metazoa > Arthropoda > Insecta > Diptera > Syrphidae > Eumerus > Eumerus sabulonum. The sequence continues at coordinate 161,921,957 of OX645060.1, read as the reverse complement.
AAGTGCGATGGGATGGACCAGGCAAAAAACGATTGAAAAACTGCTAAATCTACTACGGGAACTACTACACGAAGAACAAACTGCGCTTATTCGGATGCGGATTCGTTATTCGAGAAAAACTCTGACAAAAAATATTAAGCTTCCGGGATGTAAGCGAACGCCTCATAACAATCCGCATCAAAGCTAATTTTTGGAAACATTCGACTCAAAGAAGAATTCTACGACCTCCGCAACGTTCCAGCTACGACACAAAAATAGTTCTGGGAGATCTTAATGCGAAATTGGGCAAAGAAGACGTATTTGATGCGAGTACGGGGAAATACAGTCTACACGACACGACGTCCGAAAACGGACTTCGGCTACTCGATTTCCTGGCGGGGTGCAATGTCATTCTGGCTAGCACACAATTCCCGCATCTCAATATTCAAAAAGGTACCTGGCGATCAGTCTACCACCACAGTGTAGACCTTCTATGGCTAAACGAAGAAAAACTTGGTCGAGGGATATTTAGCGGCTGTTCGGCTGTCCAATTTTTTACCATAAAGAAAGTTTTACAGAAACCAAAACAGATGGTAGTTAATTTGTTCCGAGACATCTAAGGTGGTGAAACCCAACTTCTTTTCTGTCGGCCAATTCTGGCCGCTCTTTCTTGATTGCTTCATTTAACGGTCGATTTGTGCATAGCAGGAAACTGAATTGACCATTCCGCCAGGTTGAAGCAACCCCTCCAATCCCATCAAACACTTCTCACATTACCTGGCCATAAAGTCGTTTGTGAAGGGTCACTGCCCTTTGACCATGATCGTTTGCTTTGGAATATTTTCACCCGTAATTATTTGCTTCAAAAATGGTTCGACTTGGTTTCAGCAGCGTTTCATTGATGAGAATTGGGTTGGTAAAAATGTTCTGTCTTAATTCATGCTACACTCAAACATGGATTTTCGTTGAGTAGCCTGCTCTTTATAAATTATTCCAAACTGTCATGTGCTTGATATTTAATGCCGCCGCTAACTCCTGACTGCTTCCGTGCCGCTTTTGCTTACAGCACTCTCATCGTACACTTCACAAATTCTTCTTTATATTTTTGTAGCGTTTTTATTAATTTTATGGTAAAAAATCAGTACTTACTATATCTCTTCAGATATCTTACTAATTTTCGAATCAATATAACCTTTTTCGCATATAACGAATTAGGAAACAGAATGCACAAAAATGAGAGCACCGTGGCGCAGTGAGTAGTGTATTGGCCTCTGACGCCGATGACACGGGATCGAATCCTGACACAGCCAACGTGTTTTTCACGGTGTCTCTCCTCAGCGGGGCTCTGACAAAACCCCTGTAGTAAAATTGTCATGAAAAGCTTCTCGAAATTCGCCGTTCGGAACCGCGATAAACTGTAGGTCCCTTTCACCTATGGAAAAATGAAACCACACACAACATGGGTGATTGAGAGAGAAGCTCGGCTCAGGTCCTTCATGGACTGTAACGCCAACATACATATGTATGTATGTACATACAATGTAGTCTAAAATGTCACTTTTCGTTTGACGGGATCGGATTAGTGCTTACCCGTATGTTGACGTCAACACTATCTGGCAAAAAAACCACGAGGACTTTTTGTATGCCCCAATTTTACTTTTTTTTTAACTTCCCAGTGGGGAGTTATTGTAATGGGGCCGATTTTGCGAATTCCAAATGTTGACATATCTCCACGTCTCAAGGTCCCCAGGTATGTGTGTATATGTACGTACATATGTGCGTATTTTCGCCTCAATTATCTCGATAACCAAATACGATATTGACTTGAGATCGGATTCATTCCGCGCGTAATTACGCAACTTAGAACTGAGTAAGTTTTCAGCCGTTTTTTGTTAGAAATTAAATAACTGAAAAACTGTCAAAAAAAAAAATGTACAACCCGTAGTGTTCCCAAGCGGTTCGGACGAGAACCGATACATATGATATTGCTCGAACAGTGTTGCGGTTGGGTAAGGAAACGCGCACTCATGAGCTGCTCGTGAGTGTGCACTACCCAACGCACGCGCTCATGAGTAATTGGCTGTGAGCATTTTTATTTTCGCTCACGAAAATAGAAACTCACCCCTGTGCGCACTTCTTATGTTCGTTAAAGAGAACGCACACTTATGTGCACTCTGTAGGGTGGGGTCTGCTTAAGTCACATGTGGGGTGCTTATATGGGGTGAGTTTCTATAAATGCACACGCTCGCGTTCGTGAGCCAAAATGAGTTGATACATGTACTGCTCGGGAGTTGTTTGCAGCATAAAAAAAACATGGAAACATTTCACTTGAACATTTTTTTTTTATATTTTCCACTTCTTTAATATTTAGTCTTTAGTCCTAAGGTCATGGAGGACAAAACGAAGTACATGCTGTCAAGCAAAAACCAATCCGTCGCTCACCACCTGGGACAAAATATAACAATTGACAGCTACAATTTCGAGGAAGTTAAGGAGTTTATCTACCTCGGGGCAATCTTAAATTCCACAAATGACACCACAGTGGAGATCCGGTATAGAATCGCCCTTGGTAACCGCTGCTCCTTCGGCTTGTCCAAACAACTGGGGTCAAAACTCGTCACTCAAAAGACCAAAGTCATGATTTACAAAACGCTCATACTGCCAGTCCTGCTGTACGGAGCCGAAAGCTGAACGATAAGTAGGACGGCGGAGCTGATTTTGAGTTCTTTCGAAAGAAAAATTCTGCGCTGATATTTGGTCCTGTCTGTGAGGAAGGTGGATTGAGAAGAAGACACAACCGCGAACTCTACGAGCTGTACAAAGATGTGGATGTAGTCCGGAAGGTAAAGATCCGTCGACTACACTGGCTCGGCCACATCGAGCGCATGGACACCAACGCTCCAGCTAAGAGGGTCTTCGACTCCGAGCCTCCTGGTTCGAGAAGGAGATGAAGACCGAACCTCCGGTATAAAGACTAAGTAATCGCGGATGTAAGACATCTTGATCTTGGTCTTGATAACTGGAAGCACCGTGCCCGGGACCGTCAAGGATGGAAGGCAGCTATAGCTCAGGCTCAGATCCTCCATGGATCGCTGGCCTGATAAGTAATTTAGTAAGTATAATATTTTAGTCTAAGATACTTCATTTTCTGTAAAGTCTAAAGTAGAAAATTTCAGCATCGAAATTGCACACGCACGTGAGCAGTTTATGAGCAATAGATCGTTTAATGTGCGCACATGAGTGTGCGTTCATTACCCTGGGTTACATGAAGCGACAGCAAAAAGGCGGCTTGATGCCAACAACACGTGGTGTTCTCAAGCGGTTCACCATCTAAGTACTGACCGCGCCCGATGCTAGTTGATTGCGGTGATCGGACGAGAACCGATACATTATCCATTATACGTCTAAGAATCCTACCGCAGCTAAAAAAAGGAGCCAATGACCTTGAAACACCTGAACGGATCTTCACAAACTATAGCTAAGAACCATTTCGATCAAGCTAGCTTAAAAAAAGCAAAAAAAAAAAAACAAAGGTATCATAATCGGTCCATTCGTTCAGGAGCTACGATGCCACAGACAGACCCACAGACACCTCAAACTTATAACACCCCTCTCTTTGCGTCGGTCGGGGGTTAAAAATGAAAAAAATATGAAATTAAATGGGCGTTTTCATTTTTCCCACTGGGGAGTTGGTCATGTGCGCCTTGCGTGCACCTAGACCACATTTTTTGGAATGAATTTGTGTTTATAATTTGGTTGTACAACAATAGATCATATCGATGGCTATGTGGTTATTATATAACGTGACGATGCTGATTGACAATTTCGATTTTTATTTTTCTTATTTTATCATTTTAGCAAAACATTTTTTTATTGATTTTACCTAATTGAGTTTTTCTTCTCTTTTATTTTCAGGTATGTGGATAAAGGACATTTTTATTTGCTTTGGAAAGGGAAACTCAGGTGTTTATTATAAATCCCTTTTATTGGTAGAAATAGCGATTGGATATTGATTGTCTTGTATGTTATTTATAAACGTCGATTCGCAGTTCTTATTTACTTATTTAAATGGTCAGCATTTTTGCTAGAACGACCAAGTGCTTCTTTATTTGTCCAGGATGAATCTCTTAAGTTGACAGCGGTTTTTCAACGATACTTTGTGGCGATTCTGAGAGATGTGGTCGTTTTCATTTGTCCTCTGTCTCAATTGTTCCACCTCATCCATCAAGAGTTCAGCAAAATATTTATTTTATCATGGAATCCGTGCTTCGCTTCCTCAAATACTAGCGTAGGTGCAATCAATAAACTTAGTATGTGATGGGCATTCAATTGTAAGTGATCTTTTTAGACCTTTTTTTGTTTTTTAAGCTCAAATGGTCAAATAGTACCGGCATAAGTCATACTTTTACTTGAAGTTAAATATTCCTATGTATTCCATGCGATTTTAATAAAAAGTCACGGCTAATATGTAGATATTTGACATCTTTCGGTTTTTTTTAAGTACTAATAATGAGTCTTCTATCCGATGCCAAACAAGGAGATAGTCAACACGTTCAGCAATCCATACTTGTGTACATGCATGCATAGTAGGATGGTCCTTATTCCTAAGATAATCAATTTTTTTTTCTTAATTCCACGGGGCACCACATAATTTGATTCTATACCATAAGGAACTATCTCAGTATTTTTTCTAATTTTTTTTAATGACATTCAGGGTTGCTACTAAAGGTTGAATCTTAAACAAAAGCTCGAAATCTCTATATTTGTTGGATTCTTTTATTCATACATAAGTCTGAACATAAGAAATACAAAATGATTGATATTATTACAAAGTAAGATACATGTAAGTATTTGAATCATTGATTTATTATTATTAGGGCATGTATTCCTATACTCTTTCACCAATAAAAGTAAATACTGCTTTTGTTTTTCATTGGTTGTAGTCGATTTATTACATATATTCCTCTATTAAAGCAATACCACGCTCAGCTATGTCGCTCACTACTCGCATAGAATGAACGATATTTTGGCAGATACGTAACAGGCGTCTTCGTTCCAAGTTTCCACGTCTTTATCCAAAAAAAAAAAAATGTTAAGATACCCAGGATTGGAAGAATCCAAAGGGTGGATTCGAAGACTCTTCGGGTCGGAGATGTATTTTCCATGCGCTCTACATGGCCTAGCCACCTTAGACGCTGTATGCGTAGACGTCGTACCAGGCCGATGTCTCTGTACAACTCATACAGTTCTTCATACTCCGTTTGGTGAAACGGGACCGTAGATAGAGCGCAGAATTTTTCGAATTTTCTCGAAACAACCAAGCGCGTCTTCATCCGTTTTTGTTAGGTTCCAAACCTCTGCGCTGTAAAGGAGGACTGGGATGATTAAGGTCTTATATAGCTTCACCTTGGCCATCTGAGAGAGGGCTCAATTGCCTCTTGATCCCAAAGAAACAGTGGTTGGCAAGAGTGATTCTGCGGTTTATCTCAGCGCTGGAGTTGTTGTCGCCGGTCATCAGTGAGCCAAGGTACACGAATTCCTTGACCACTTCAAAGTTATATCCGCCCATGGCGACATTCTGGCCAATACGTCGGTGTTGCCCGTCTTTTTTAGATGAAAGCAAATATTTGGTTTTACCCTCATTAACCTTGAGACCCATCTTAGCCGCTTCTACCTCAATGCTTACAAAGGCCTCAATGACGTCTCGCTGTGTCCGCCCAATCACATCAATGTCGTCGGCGTACGCAAGCAATTGCGTAGACTTGAAATAAATTGTACCTCTTGTGTTGGCCAGTGACTCTTGCACGATGTTGAAAAAGTTGCGTGATAGCGCGTCACCTTGTCTAAATCCTTTTTTAACATCCAATGTCTCGGTTTGCTAATTATCGACCTTAATGGAGCAGCGAGAATTCTCCATTGTCATCCAGTACAGTCGGACGAGTTTGGCAGGGATGTTAAAACTAGACATGGCTTTGTAAAGCTCATCTCTATACACGCTGTCATATGCAGCCTTGAAATCGACGAAGAGGTGGTGAGTGTCGATTTGGTATTCCTGGGTCTTCTCCAAGATCTGCCGTAGCGTAAATATTTGGTCTATTGTGTGTAGTGGTAGGCTCGTCTGACCACCGTGTCATATCAGCTAAATTCCCATACTCACTCCACTCAGTTAAAGAAAAAGCCCCTAAAAGAAGATTATGGGAATATAAGAAAGCTAATTGGTGCGGCCTTAACAACTTCTTTTGGAGCTTTAACTGGTCGTTGTGCTTCCTCGACAACGACGTGGACGCCGCGGCTGATATGATTATTAACATTATCAACACTGGTATAAACAATTTTATCCCGTATAGGGTAAAAAGTCTAAAGCCGGTGGATAACGCTTGGTTTGACTGGAGCTGCAAAGAGGTTATCAGGTTGAGAGAGATAAGTTTTCGGAATTATAAGGCAAACACCACTGAGGAAAACCGAAAAAGATATATTCTTCTTCTTCTTTGGTGGCGTTACAGCCCATGAAGGACCAGAGCCAAGCTTCTCTTCAATCACCCATGTTGTGTGTGATTTATTTTTCACACAGGTGAAAGGGACCTACAGTTTAATGCCGATTCCGAACGGCGTGAATCGAGAAGCTTTTTCAAGGCAAGTTATACTACGGGGGGTTTTGCCAGTACCCCGCCGAGGAGGGACGCCGCGAAATAAACATTCGATGGCGTTGGTGTTATCGGGATCCGAACTCGCTCATCGTGCGTCAGAGTCCAACACACTAACTACTGAGCCACGGCGCCCTCGAAAAAGATATATACAAGCCAGAAATTACTGTAACTCCCACATTCGACGAGCCAAATGTTCGCATGACCAAGAACTGAGGCGTAAAATCCTACAATGTCCCAAGGGTAGGAGAAGTTTTTGGTCTTTCGTTAAAAACGTCCAAAATTCGGTATCGTCGTCTATACCCACGCTCATTCACAATGACATTCCAGCTGTCAAACCCTTAGACAAGGCTAATCTGCTTGCTGCCCACTTCACAGCTCCCCAAATCATCCTTGTCACCGCCTGTTTTGGAGTACGTTAATTCCACCATGGGACAAATTCACTTCCGTACCCGTGCAGTTGTGTATGACAGAACTTGACATACACAAATCCGCTGGTCCAGATAGTATTTCCCCAATAATTCTGAAGAGGTGTTCTTCTACGCTGGCAAAACCACTGCGTAAGCTTTTTCACCTTTCCTACTCTTCTGGGCTCTACCCGAGTAGGTGGAAAACAGCATTTGTCCAACCCATTCCCAAAAAAGGCGAATCTTCTTCTCTCTCCAACTACCGACCCACTGCACTAACGTCCCTTCTTTCCAAGGTCATGGAAACGCTGATAAATCGTCAGCTAATGAAATATCTCTAGTCGCAGAAACTTCTCAATGACCGGCAGTATGGTTTCGGCAGCAACAGATCCACTGGTGATTTGATGGTATATCTCACCGAGAAATGGAATCATTCGCTCCACCAGGCGGGTGAGAACAAAGTAGTTGCACTTGATATTTCGAAAGCATTTGACAGAGTTTGGCACGAAGCTCTTTTGTCGAAAATGCGTGCATTCGGGATCGACGACTCTCTTCTTCTATGGACTAGAAACTACCTTTCGAATCGTTCAATTCAAGTTGTTTTGGACGGATTCAAGTCTGATACTCACTTTGTAAATGCCGGTGTTCCCCAGGGCTCCGTTTTGTCTCCGACACTCTTCCTTATTTTTATAAATGATCTCTTGTCTGTTACTTCTAATCCAATCCACTCCTTCGCTGACGACAGTACCCTCTGCTTTTCATATTCTTTCACTTCTTTACGACCCTGCACTTCGGCTATAAATAGTGAGCGGCAGCGTATGTTTAGCTCATTAAATTCCGATATCGACAGCATCATCCAATGGGGTACAAACAATAGAGTGGAATTTAATGCTTCCAAAACACAATGCTGTCTTCTGTCGCTAAAGCGTAACACTGACCCAATGCCATTATCCATGAATGGCACTTGTATCTCGGAAACCGAAAAGCTTTCTATCCTGAGTATGTGCATCAGTGACAACCTTTGTTGGAATGATCACATATTTAGTGTCGCCAAGAATGCCGCGAAATGCCTAGGTTTCCTATACAGATGCAAGAAATTCTTTACACCCACCGATCTGGCTACAATTTATAAGGCGTTCATTCGTCCTAAGTTGGAGTTCAACGCTCATGTCTGGTCTGGCGCATCTAAGACCCCTTTGTACCTACTAGATAGAATACAAAAACGCGCGATAAAACTGATAGGTGACCCCAGCATTACCAAAACACTAGACTCGCTAGAACATCGTAGGAATGTATCCTGCCTTGCATTGTTTTATCGTTACTTTCATCGTTAATGCTCTGATGAAATAGCCAGTTGCTTTCCGCCCCTTCAAAACTTCTCCCGTGATACACGTTTCCTTCGGAATGCTCATGAAATCACTCTGAAGCCCGTTTTCGGTCGTACTGTCAAATACAGAGATTCTTTCTTCAACCGAACCACACGCATGTGGAACGCGCTACCTCGTCCCCCCTCAATACAATATGCAGACATTTAAGACCAATGTCCCTGTTACCTTTTGCTCGCACAACGTCTGTTGTTATAAGGCCCTAGCCTTGAGTGCGCTTGTAGCTCTAAAAAAAAAAAAAAATTTACCTGGCCTGAAACCACACTGATAAGAGTCGATCAGGTTATCCACAAACAGTTTCAGGCGTTCACACAATACGGCAGAGATCGTATATGCGATGTTAACGAGACTTATTCTCCTATAGTTGGCGCATATATAGGGGTCTCCTTTCTTATGGACCGGGCAAACGATGCTGAGATTCAATCGTCTGGCATGCTTTCCTCCGACCATACCTTGTTTTTTGTTTTTTTAGAGACTCGCGCAGGTTCAAGAGTTTTTATATTCTCTCTTATGATGTGTAACAATACACAACCTGAACGGAGTGCAGTGGTTTGGGTCGTTGATGATCGTTTACTACTCTCAGGGGTGGTTGTCCTAGATAGGACGAGAGCCGACCACATTCCGCGATGGTTATAGTCCGTAATAATTCGTTCGACCACTTTAATATTGTATACGCAGAGGATGCATTTCAGTTGACCATATACTTTGAGTGTTCTTCCTGCAGCAGTACGTCTGGTCACTTTCCATTCACAATTGCGTTCCATACTTTTCGTCCGTATAGGAATTTCTTTTTCTTGGCTAGGAAGCGAATTTGAACTATACACCTTCTGCTCGGCGGTCGATGATGTTAACCACTGCACCACGGCCACCTCATACCTTGCACATGAGATGGTGCACGCACCTTACCAGGTCATCTTCAGCCGCCTTAGCAGACAGGCCATCTGCACCCGCGGCTTTACTAGACTTAAGTCTTGATATCGCTATTTTGACTTCGTCTAGGTTGGGTGGAAGGAATTCTCTTACATCGTCGTCCATTACGAACGGATCGTTCTGCCTGACAGCGGTATCTTGTCTATCATCGCCGTATACAGTCTGCAGAAGTGGTCTTTCCAAATCCTCAGCATCGACTGTGATTCTACTACCAGTTCTCCATTTTCATCCCTGCAGGCCGCCGCTCTGGCCTTGTAGCCATAGCATGTTCGTTTAACCTTATTGTAAAACTTCCGGGAGTTATTCCTGCGGAAGCATCTCCCCATCTCCTCGATCTCACGCTTTCCGTGTTCTCTCTTCTTTCTTCTAAAAAGCGTGTGTTCCTCTCCTCTCTTCTGCTCATAGATTTCGCGAGCAGCTCTGGTCCGTCGTTGCAGCATGGCTTTATACGCCTCTTGTTTTGCTGCATGGGCTTGCTCGCATTATTCATCGAACTATTGTTTAAACCGCTGTGGGCGGATTTTGAGAGAGCTTGGAGGAGACACGATCGGCAAAGATTCTGGCAGTCTCTTGCAATTGTAGCTTTCCAACGTCAAACTTACTTTGTCCTACTCGACTCCTAAGCATTCTTGATATTCTCGGCGGATGCGTCACCGCACATCGATACGCTTTGTATTCGCTAAACAAGCCGAATGCTTTTAGTTAAAGTTTGACGACTGGAGGCGACCTCTAAATTATATCGGAATAAAAAAAAAAGAAGCCTGTTTCGTATTTCTTCATCTTCTTAACGGGCGCTACAGTTCGAGTTGAACTTGGGGCTCAACCAACATGCCCCTCCCACTAGCACGATCTTTTGCTAGCCTTTTCCATTGTCGCGCACCTAGGTGGCTGAGGTCCCCTTCCACCTATGTGCGCCATCTTAAGTGCGGCCGTTCTCTGCTTCTTCGTCCCTCGGGGTTGGATTCAAAGACTCTTCAGGCTGGAGCTGTGGTGTCCATTCGCTCTACATGGCCCAGCCATCTTAGGCGGTGAATCCGTAGACGCCTGACTAGACTCATGTCGCTGTACAGCCCGTAAAGTTCGTGGTTGAATCTTTTCCTCCATCCCCCGTCGGCATTTATAGGCCCGAAAATCACGCGCAAAATCTTTCTCTCGAACCGACCAAGGGCCTCCTCATCCGCTTTTGATAGTGTCCATGCTTCTGCGCCGTACAACATGACCGGGATGATATGGGTCTCATATAGAGTCAACTTTGTCTTTCGGGAGAGGGCTCTATTACTCAGTTGCCTCCTAAGCCCAAAGAAACAGCGATTGGGAAGGGTGATTCTGCGTTTGATTTCGGAACTGATGTCGTTATTCCAGATCACTGCGGAGCCAAAGTAGACGAAGCCCTTAACTACCTCGAACTTATATGTGCCAATACAAACGTTCTGGCCAAGACGTCGGCGGTGAGCGTCCTTTTTTGATGACAGCATATATTTAGTTTTGTCCTCGTTTATCGCCAAACCAATTTTCGCCGCCTCCATATCAATACTCGCAAACGCCTCATTGACATCTCGCTGTGATCTACCTATTATGTCAATATTGTCGGCGTATGCAAGGAGTTGCGAGGATTTGAAATAGATTGTTACTCTTGTATTCGCCAGTGATTATTGCATAATCATTTCTAATATGATGTTGAAGAAATCACACGACAGCGCAGCAGCGAGCGTTCTCCAAAGTCATCCTGCATAGTCTGATGAGTTTAGCAGGTATGTCAAAGGTAGACATAGCGTTGTATAGCTCGTTCTAATTACGCTGTCGTATGCAGCTTTGATGTCGACTTGAAATTCATTGGTTTTTTCCAGGATCTGCCGCAGTGTGAAGATTTGGTCGATGGTGGACTTCCCTGGTCTGAATCCGCACTGGTAAGGAATTATCAGCTTATTTACGAAAGGCCTCAGAAGCTCACACAAAACGGCAGAGAAGGCTTTTTTAGGTGATGTTAAGGAGACTGATTCCTCTGTGGTTGGAGCAATGAGATGCTGAGACTCCATTCCTCGGGCATGTTTTCCTCTGACCATATCTTACAGATGAGCTGGTACATGCTCCTAACCAGGTCGTCCCCAGGTGCCTTGAAGAGCTCATTAGACACTCCGTCTGCGCCAGCAGCCTTATTCGACTTGAGCTTGTGCTTGAGCTTCGTCTTCGTCCATTAGAAATGGATCATTCTGCCTGACTGCGGTATATTAACTAACATCGCCGTTATACAGTCTGCAGAAGTGGTTTTTCCATATTCTCAGCATCGACTGCGATTCTACTACCAGGTGTCCGTTCTCATCCCTGCTGGCTTCCGTTCTGGCTTTATAACCTTGGCATGTTCGCTTGATAAAACTTTCGAACGTCACGTCTGCAGTAACAACTCTCCAAATCCTCAATCGCGCGCTTCTCGTGCTGTTTCTTCTGAGAAGCTTATGCTCCTCCCTTCTTTTTAATTCGTAGAGCTCATGAGCTGCTCTTGTTCTTTTATTCTTTTATGCAGCGAGAGCTTATATGCATCCTGCTTCGCTGTGTGAATCCTCCTGCACTCGTCATCGAACCAGGTGTTTCTTCGTGGTGGAGCCTTGAAACCCAAAACTTCGGATGCAGAGCTTTTCAGGACTTGTTTGCAAAGGCTCCACTGCTGTTCTGTTTGTAGCATGGAGGATTGAGGTGTATTGGAGAGCTTAGGGGGGACGCGATCGATAAAAGCACGAGCGGTTTCTGGCGATAGTAGCTTTCCGACGTCATAACTTTGTATTTTTACTCTACTCCGCTGCGTTCGTGATATCCGTAAGCGCATCTTGGCTGCTACAAGGTAGTGGTCCGAGTCGATGTTAGCCCCTCGGAAAGTTCGAACATCAAAAATAGTGGAGGAGTGTCTGACGTCAATCGCGATGTGATCAATCTGGTTGGTAGTCGATTGATCAAAAGACCGCCAAGCGCGTACTGGCTAGAAGGAGATTTCGCCCCGTAGCAAGATCAATCAGCCTGCGTGTAGGCTATGTTTGCCGATATTTATATAGTAAGAACCAATTCAAGATACAAAAAAGGGAGCTTTGTCTACATCGAAAATAGTATCTTTCATTCATTTTAAGACAACGGACAAGTTAAGATGCGAAAGCAAATTAGACGTTGTACTTAAACACTTAACTTCAGAGAATGGACTATTATTCTTGAGGTTTTTCACGAGATACCCTTTTTTGAAATCATAGCATAAAACACGGATTTTCTTCAGTTACTATTTAACTCAACCGGCCCGTTTCTATCATAAGTTCCTTGACGTATATATGTACACATGTATGTATGTATATTGACGTTACAGTCCACTAAGGACCAAAGCCGAGCTTCTTTTAATCACCCATGTTATGTGTGATTTTTATTTTTTCCCATTGGTGAAAGGGACCTACAGTTCATTGCCGGTTTCGAATGGCGAAATTCGAGAAGCTTTTCTTGACAATTATGCTATAGGGGAATTTGTCAGTACCCCGCTGAGGAGAAGCACCATGGAAAACGCATTTTGATCTACATAGGGTTCAAAGTGGTAATTAGTCATCATAGCTGAATGGTGTAAACTATTTTTAACGTAGCGACATTCTACTTAATGTCGACAGTTGTATAAATACAGATTTGCCATATGACGACATCAAAAATCTGCGCACGTGACAATTCCGTTTATGAACGGATGAATCGAGCTTAAAAAAATATTAACTCGTACGAGTATATGTACTTATAAACCAGTGTCTCTATTGGTCTCTGTAGAAGCGCATTCCACAAAGCATATCGTTGTCCTGGCTACAATAAATACAATGATATCGTATCGCAACATTGATGGTGGTGATTATTCTACTGGTATTTAACCAGATTAATTATGCGAATTATAAACTCAAAATTCTTCATTTCATTATCGTATCCCGATTCGCTGCAGAACATTTGTTTTCCGCGAATCGTATCACCTAACTCTCCTCGTTCGCCCTGTTTTGTTGAGTTTTAATTTCGCGATTGACCACAACCCGCAAACATGGACCATCTAATCCGCCTACTCATCCTCTCCTCGCACCATCAATCTAATTTTAATTTTCAATCAGAAATAGACAAACATTCGCATCGTGTTTTTCATCAGCAAATTGGATTCAGGAAAACAATATCACTATCTGTGGCACTTCTGTCGCAAATGCCTCTGTGTGGTCGCGCCCACTCGTACGCCACGCCATTGCGAATACTCAAAACAAACCTTTCCTCGTACTTGTAACAGGAGCGTGAAAACAGGAAAAACAGCCGTGCAAGAGCAAGATAATAAGTAACTAACACAGAAATGTTTTTAATCATTCAACTGTGGCTTATATGGTTCAACAAATATTTTGCATTTGCACTTGAAACAGCTGACACAACTGTGTTTTAGACGAAAAAAAAAAAAACTAGGAAATACCAAATTAATGAATTTCGTTCGCAAACTATATAAGATGTCAATAACGAGCGACCGTGAGATAAAAATGCACTAGTTTAATTTGATAGACCATCGATAGCTTTGACAAGGATGTCCTTTGTGGGCATCCGTATATCGGATACGGTATTCAAACGCTCACTGTTGAATTGTCGTTAAATTGATAGAAAAAAACATTTGAAGTCTTTTTTGAGAATGCAAGTATGAGAAAGACTGTTAGCATCATAACTTCTTGTCGTCATTCCTCACGATGCAGATGTGGTTTTACTCGAAACAGTGTCTTTACTTACTTACTTACTTACTTTGATGGCGCTACAGTCCGGGGTGAACCAGGGCCTCAACCAACAAGCCTCTCCAGCCGGCCCGATCTTTGGCCAGCCGCTTCCAGTGCCGCACGCCCAGTTGGTTGAGATCCCTTTCCATCTGTGAGTGCCACCTTAAATGCGGTCGTCCCCTGCTGCGTCGTCCCTCGGGGTTGGAGTCGAAGACTCTTCGGACTGGAGCGGTGATGTCCATTCGCTCTACAAGGCCTAGCCATCTTAGACGTTGGATCCGAAGACGTCTAACCAGGCCGATGTCGCTGTACAGCCCGTACAGTTCTTGGTTGAATCTCCTCCTCCATTCTCCGTTTACACAAACGGGACCAAAGATTGCACGCAGAATTTTCCTCTCGAAACGCCCAAGAACCTTTTCATCCGCTTTTGATAACGTCCAAGCCTCAGCGCCGTAGAGGAGGACCGGGATGATTAAGGTTTTGTAGAAGGATACCTTAGTTTTTCGAGAGAGGGCTCTACTACTCAATTACCTCTTGAGCCCGAAGAAGCAGCGGTTGGCAAGAGTTAATCTGCTTTTTATCTCAGCGCTGGTGTCGTTGCTCTTGTCACTATCGAGCCAAGGTAGACGAAGTCCTTGACTACTTCAAAAATATAGCTGCTGAAGGTGACGTTCTGACCAAGACGTCGGTGTTGCGCGTCTTTCTTGCATGACAGCATATATTTGGTCTTGTCCCCATTTACCCTTAGACCCACTTTAGCCGCTTCTGCTTCAATGCTTGCGAACGTCTCATTGACGTCTCGCTTTGTCCGTCCTATAACGTCAATGTCATCTGCGTAGGCAAGCAATTGTGTGGACTTGAAGTAGATCGTACCTCTTGTATTGGCCGCAGAGTCCCGCACGATCTTTTCAAGAATAATGTTAAAGAAATCACATGACAGTGCGTTACCCTGTCTGAAACCTTTTTTAACATCAAAGGGGTCGGTTAGTTCACCTCCGACCTTAATGGAGCAGCGAAAGTTCTTCATAATCATCCTGCACAGTCTGACGACTTTGGCAGCAATGTTAAAACATGACATGGCTCTGTATAGCTCGTCTCTATAAACACTGTCATACGCGGCTTTAAAGTCGACGAAAAGATGGTGCGTGTCGACCGGGAATTCATGGGTCTTCTCCAAGACCTGCCGTAGTGTAAATATTTGGTCTATCGTGGACTTTCCTGGCCTGAAACCACACTGGTAGGAACCTATCAGTCTGTCCACGAATGGCTTCAGGCACTTACGCAGTACGGCAGAGAGGATCTTGTACGCGATGTTCAGGAGGCTTATCCCTCTGTAATTGGCGCAGTCATAGGGGTCTACTTTATTATGGACCGGGCAAACGGTACTGGTGATAGTGCATGTTCCTTCCCAGCTCATCGCCAGCTGCTTTAAACAGCTCCGCGGAGAGTCCGTCTGCTCAAGCAGCTTTATAAGACTTAAGTTTCGATATCGCTAGCCTAACCTCGTCTAGGTCGGGTGGACGGGATTCTCTTTCGTCTTCGTCCATTGTGAATGGTTCGCTCTGCCTGACGGCGGCATTTTGACTATCATCGCCGTTATACAGTCTGCAGAAGTGGTCCTTCCACAATCTCAGCATCGACTGTTACTCCACTACTAGTTATCCGTGCTCATCCCTGCAGGCTTCTGCTCTTTTTTTATAGCCGTGGCATGTTCGTTTTACTTCCTGGTAAAATTTTCGAACGTCGTTCCTGCCGTAACATCCCTCCATCTCCTCGATCTCGCGCTTCTCGTGCTCCTTCTTTTTCCTTCTCAGAAGCGCATGCTCCTCCCTCCTTTTCTGTTCATAGAGCTCGCGAGCAGCCCTCGTCCGTCGATGCAATGTGACCATGTATGCATTCTGTTTCTCTACATGGATCTGTCTGCACTCATCATCAAACCAGGGGTTTCTCGGCGGTGGTGGCTCGAAACCGAGTACATCTGAGGCGGCCTCTCTAATGGCGTTTTGACAACGACTTCATGGCTGTTCTTTGGTTTTTGCGGATTGCATCGGGACTTGGGAGAGCCTGAGGGAGACTTGATCGGCGAAGTTCCTGGCGGTCTCCTGTGTGTTGACAAAACAAAACGCCACAAAAAAATCGAGAAAGTACAGAGGTTAGCATGTTGCATGTGCATCATCGGGGCCCTAAGCTAAACATGCTACTCCACTTGGTAGCATGGTAATGTGAAAGAAAACTGGAGAAAATTTAAATCTATGTGGGACGTCTACACAGTAGCCACTGAAACGAACTGTCAAAGTCAACCTGTTCAAGTGGCTAGATTTTTATCATGTGTTGGCCCACAGGCAATTGAAATTTTTGGTACATTGGGACTAACAGAGGACGACAAGAATTCAATCAAAGCTGTAGTCGATGCATTTCACGAATATTGTGTACCACGAAGTAATGTTGTGTATGATCGTTGCCTTTTTTTTTTATTTCACGGCATCAGCATGATGGAGAACTGTTTGAGCAGTTCATAGCCGATGTTACCAAACTAGCGGAAAGTTGTGAATTTGATACCACAAAAGAACAGATGATTAGAGATCGTATAGTCATTGGGGTAGCGGATCATAATGCTCGATTGCAGTTATTGAAACAAGATAGCTTGACGTTTGTAAAAGCAAAGGAGACCAGTAAGTAAGCCACGTTGTTGCCAGCGTCTATACATCATCCTCCATCATTAGTCATATGCCATGTTTTGAACGACATCTGCAAAAGCTGCAAAGACGAAGAGGGTAACTATTCTTGAAGCTAAAGTTCTTTCTCTCGAACAAGCCCAACAACAACAGACGGAGAAGACTTCAACAGAGCAGGTGATTACTGCTAGCCCTACTACATTATCCTACGCTAAAACGCTACAAAAACCAACGAGAGTTGCCAGTTCGGGTGCCAGTGTTGCCGCTGTCCCTACGGAGAGTACTGTCAAATGTTTTAACGATGGACGGTGCCAAGCGTTCCTTTCAGCAGCCACAGCGTATCTTTGGTTCCGCGGTTGGGTTTACAGATGATGATGCTCTCAAAACCGTCCCAAGACTCAGGTTTCTGCACCTTTCTCGTTTGGACATAAGTGCTCAAGAACCCGACGTAATTTCTTTCGCAAAAAAGGTAAATTTTCCGGAAAGCGCTTTTCGATGTGAACGACTAGTTAAGAAAGGAGCTGATGTTGCTACGCTGTGCTTTGTTAATTTTAAACTGGGGCCCCCTGACGATGCCTACGAACGTGCAGTCGACGCTGGATTTTGGCCTCTTGGAGTCCAAATTAAACCTTTTATTTCCCGATCAAAAAACGAAGAAGAAGTGGCGAATCCAGCGGTGATATAACCCCATTTATGAAAAGTTTCAACATGTATTATCATAATGTAGGAGGTCTGAGGACCAAATTGGAATCACTTCGTTACGTTTTTGTTAATGATGTTTATGATTTTATATTCTTAACTGAAACTTGGTTAAATGATTAATTATTAAAGTTAGACTTTTTAATAGTTCTGAAATGTTTATTATCTGCAGCTATATTTCTCCTAGGAGTCATATTGAATTATATAACTTAGTAGTGTAGTATCTTTATTTCAGATTTTCTTTTCATAATTTACATGGCCTGAATTACCGCACATTACCTTACACAGAGATTTGATACATACTATTATATGTATCTTTCTACTGAAAATAATTCAAAATATTTAAAGGTTTGTTTTTGGTGATAACAAAAAAAGAATTACTATAAATTGGAATGCAAAAAGCAATACATATTAAGGAAACAGATTATGCACTAAAGGATTATCAGTGTACCCACAGCGTTCGACAAATTTTGCGTGGAGTTTAGCAATTCTATTCAAGATCAATTTAACATTTACTTTTTTATGCAATTTGGTTGTGGAGTAATGCCATGGAAGGTCAAGCATAATTTTTAAAAGTTTGTTTTGCGCCATTTGTAACTTTGAAATATGAGTTTTTACACAATTTCCCCAGACTTGGCACCCGTATAAGATTATTGATTGGAATATTGCTTTATGTATTATTCTTTTGTTTTCAAATGAAAGTAATGACTTCCTATTTATAAAGGGATATAAGTCTTGTACTTATGCTAATTTTATGCAAAGTTTGTTTGATTAAACCAGAGTTTCGAATCGAGATGAATCCCTAGGTATTTGACACAGGAATTCCATTCAATTAATTTATTATCGATCCGCAAAGGATTTGAAGGAATATAGCAAGATTTTCTTTTTCTAGTGAAAAAGATGGCTTGCATTTTTTCCCTATTAAGTTGACATGCTAAGTATCCCCACCGCAGTGCCAAGATTTGTCTCAATGTTGACAGCAAATTCATGAGATGAGAAAATTACTGTGTCATCTGCATAAATATCACCAAATGGGAGTTTGGGAGATCTGAGGTAAACAAATTGTACAATATAGGACCGAGGACAGAGCCTTGGGGAACACCAAAATCGAATTGACATAAATACGGAGTAAAATTTAGACGCAATAATTTGAAGACAAGACCATTATGCCATACAGTGTCAAATGCTTTCTCAATATCAAGAAGGACCATGCTAGCGGATTTGTTTTCAGAACGTTGTTTTTTGACATGCTTACAAATTCTCAAGACCTGAAGCATCGTGCTGTGAGAAGCTCTAAACCCGAATTGTTCATTTGGAAAGATATTATTATCATCCATAAATTGAAGCAGTTTGTCCTTTGTTTGACTAATGGGCCTGTAACTTTAAACTTTATCAGGTGGTTTTCCATTTTTATGCATGGGAATCACTTTATCCATCTTCCTTGCATCCGGAAAGTATTCGATTTTTAGGCATGCATTTATAATAATGGTAAGGAACCCAAAACCAGCTTGTGGTAATTCTTTCAGATAAACATTTTGTATCTTATCAAACCCAGGTGTTTTATTTGTTTTAAGATAGGCGATTTGGAACTGGATGTCATCGAAAGAAACAAATGCACTCTGTGGTGTCTCTCCGCAAGATATACTAAATTCGTTTAATTTATTACTTACTGCATCGATTGTGATAGGGTCACTTAGATGATTAGACACAAAATGGTTATTAGCAAAATTAGAAGCTAGTACATTTGCTTTGTCACTGTCACTAACTATCCCGCTTTGTAAAGGTGGAATTTGTCTACTTTTATATTTTATAATCCTGGCAATATTCCAAAACGGTTTTGCATTCATGTCCAGTTTCTGAAGTTTACTATTCCAGGACTTATTACGAACTTCATGAATAAGCTTTAAAATGCGTTTATTAAGACTTTTCATCTCATTTTTATAACTAGGATGTCGGTACCTCTGCCAATTTCTTCTAGCTATGTTCCGGACTTTAATTAACTCTAATACAAATTTTGGCAGTTTAAAAATGTGATAATTTTTTGGAATTTTTGGTACAGAAGCAACTATCGAGCAAAGAAATTCTTCTTCTTCTTAGTGGGCGCTACAGTTCGGGGTGAACCTGGGCCTCAACCAACATGTCCCTCCATCTAGCACGATCTTTCGCTAGCCTTTTCCACTGCCGCACACCCAGTTGGCTGAGGTCCCCTTTCACCTGTGTGCGCCATCTTAAGTGCGGCCGTTCTCTGCTTCTTCGTCCCTCGGGGTTGGATTCAAAGACTCTCCGAGCTGGAGCTGTGGTGTCCATTCGCTCTACATGGCCCAGCCATCTGAGGCGTTGAATCCGTAGACGCCTGACTAGACTCTTGTCGCTGTACAGCCCGTAAAGTTCGTGAGGACCAAGGGCCTCCTCATCCGCTTTTGATAGTGTCCATGCTTCTGCGCCGTACAACAGGAACGGGATGATAAGGGTCTTATATAGAGTCAACTTTGTCATTCAGGAGAGGGCTCTATTACTCAGTTGCCTCCTGAGCAACTTCGGAACTGATGTCGTTTTTCCAGGTCACTGCGGAGCCAAGGTAGACGAAGTCCTTAACTACCTCGAACTTATATCTGCCTATACAAACGTTCTGCCCGAGACGTCTGTGGTGAGCGTCCTTTTTTGATGACAGCATATATTTAGTTTTGCCCTCGTTTACCTCGTTTACCGCCAAACCAATTTTCGCCGCCTCCATCTCAATACTCGCAAACGCCTCATTGACATCTCGCTGTGATCTACCTATTATGTCAATATCGTCGGCGTATGCAAGGAGTTACGAGGATTTGAAATAGATTGTGCCTCTTGTGTTGGACAGTGATTTTTGCACAATCATTTCTAATATGATGTTGAAAAAATCACATGACAGCGCATCGTCCTACCTAAATCCTTTTTTGACATCAAAACTATCGGTAAGGTGTTCGCCGACTCCTCCGACTAACTCCAGACTTGCAAAATGTTCGCGGACTACTTTAAATCAGTGTATTCTCATGATACTTCATGTCAAGATTTACCTTCGATCCCAGAATTGCTTCAAATTGGCACTCTTCAATTAGAATCAATTGAAGTTTTTAATGCTCTAATTCAAATTGATACTGCAATTTCAGCCGGTCCTGATGGATTGTCTTCTCTTCTTTTAAAAAACTGTGCAGCTTCGTTAGCGAAGCCATTAACCTATATTTACAATTTACCTCTTAAAACTGGTGGTTTCCTTAACGAATGGAAATTATCGTTTCTAACACCGATTTTCAAATCGGGATCCAAACTAAAAGTTCAAAATTACAGGCCTATATGTAAGCTTTCACACATTCCTAAAATCTTTGAGAAAATTGTTTATGATAGATCATATTTTAAGATTTTGAGGCATATATCTCCATTTCAACATGGCTTTGTTTTCGGTAAATCTACTACCACCAATCTCTTAGTCTTTGTAAATTATTTGAATTCTAACCTTGAGGGAAATTGCAAAACTGATGTTATATACACAGACTTTGCCAAAGCCTTTGATAGGGTAAACCATAATACCTTACTTCTAAAATTGTCTTACTTAGGTTTTTATTTTTGTCTTTTGAATTGGATTAAATCTTATTTAACAAACAGAACTCAAAGTGTAAAAATTAATAATTGCATATCAGACAACTTCTCTGTACCATCAGGGGTTCCACGAGGTAGTCATTTAGGTCCACCGTGGCGCAGTAGGTAGTGTGTTGGCCTCTGACGCCGATGACATGGGATCGAATCCCGACACAGCCATGTCATCGAACGTGTTTTTCACGGTGTTTCTCCTCAGCGGGGTTCTGATAAAACCCCCTGTAGTAAAATTTTCATGAAAAGTTTCTCGAAATTCGCCGTTCGGAACCGGCAATAAACTGTAGGTCCCTTTCACCTATAGGAAAATTAAATCACACACAACATGGGTGATTGAGAGAAGCTCGGCTCAGGTTTTTCATGGACTGTAACGCCAACATACATACATAATTCCTTTTATTTATTAATGACATTCCCTCTACGTTCCTTTTTTCAAAATGCCTTCTTTATGCAGATGCAGTTTCAATATAGTCTGAATAGTCTGCAGTTGACAAAGGTCTCTCAAATTAAGGATCTAGGTGTAATGTTAGATACCAAACTGAGCTTTACTGCTCACATTGGTTATGTGACAACAAAAGCTAATTTGATGTTTGGATTTATCAAGAGGAACACAAAGGAGTTTTCCGACTCTTTTGCACTGAAAGGCCTTTACTTTGGACTAGTTAGATCTTCCTTGGAATTCTTTCTACACAAATGCTGTTGAAAGGATAGAAAAAATTCAGCGTAAATTTACTATATACTTTTTCCTCAAACTTAATTGGAATATAGAAACACCATCTTATAGAACGGGGTGCCTTTTATTTCATGTCGTCCCCCTTCATTTACGTCGCAGACATTTCTCGTTAATGTTCATACGAGACATTTTAACTTCTCGAATTGATTGTTAACTAAACAAAAAACTCCTTCCGGAGTGGATTCGAAGACTCTTCGGGTCGGAGCTGTATTTTCCATGCGCTCTGCATGGCCTAGCCGCCTTAGACGCTGTATCCGTAGACGTAGTACCAGGCCGATGTCGCTGTACAACCCGTACAGTTCTTCGTTATATCTTCTCCTTCATACACCGTTTGAACAAACGGGACCGTAGATAGTACGCAAAATTTTCCTCTCGAAACGACCAAGGGCATTTTCATCCGCTTTTGTTAAGGTCCAAGCCTCTGTGCCCTAAAGAAGGACTAGGATGATTAAGGTCATATATAGTGTCACCTTGGTTTTCCGAGAGAGGGCTCTACTTCTCAATTGCCTCTTGAGCCCAAAGAAACAGCGGTTGGCAAGAGTGATTCTGCGTTTTATCTCAGCGCTGGTGTTGTTGTCGCTGGTCATCAGTGAGCCAAGGTAGACGAATTCCTTGACCACTTTTAAGTTATATCCGCCCATGGTGACGTTCTGGCCAATACGTCGGTGTTGTCCGTCTCTTTTGGATGAGGGTTTTACCCTCATTAACCTTGAGACCCATCTTAGCCGCTTCTACCTCAATGCTTACAAAGGCCTCATTGACGTCTCGCTGTGTCCGTCCAATCACGTCAATGTCGTCGGCATACGCAAGCAATTGCGTAGACTTGAAATAAATCGTACCTCTTGTGTTGGCCAGTGATTCTTGCTCGATCTTTTCAAGCACGATGTTG
Organism: Eumerus sabulonum; assembly: GCA_951905685.1. NCBI lineage: Eukaryota > Metazoa > Arthropoda > Insecta > Diptera > Syrphidae > Eumerus > Eumerus sabulonum. Next base: position 161,899,256 of record OX645060.1, on the reverse strand, counting down.
AAAAAGTTGCATGACAGCGCGTCACCTTGCCTAAATCCTTTTTTAACATCAAAGGTCTCGGTTTGCTCACTACCGACCTTAATGGAGCAGCGAGAATTCTCCATTGTCATCCTGCACAGTCGGACGAGTTTGGCAGGGATGTTAAAACTAGACATGGCTTTGTATAGTTAATCTCTATACACGCTGTCATATGTATGTGTATGTATGTATGTTGGCGTTACAGTCCATGAAGAACCTGAGCCGAGCTTCTCTCAATCACCCATGTTGTGTGTGATTTAATTTTCCCATAGGTGAAAGGGACCTACAGTTTATTGCCGGTTCCGAATGGCGAATTTCGAGAAGCTTTTCATGACAATTTTACTACAGGGGGTTTTGTCAGAACCCCGCTGAGGAGAAACACCGTGAAAAACACTTTCAATGATATGGCTGTGTCGGGATTCGATCCCGTGTCATCGGCGTCAGAGGCCAACACACTACCCACTGCGCCACACGCTGTCATATGCAGCCTTGAAATCGACGAAGAGGTGGTGAGTGTCGATTTGGTATTCCTGGGTCTTCTCCAAGATCTGCCGTAGCGTAAATATTTGGTCTATTGTGGATTTACCTGGCCTGAAACCACACTGCTAAGAGCCGATCAGGTTATCCACAAACGGTTTCAGACGTTCACACAATACGGCAGTGAAGATCTTATATACGATGTTAAGGAGACTTATTCCCCTATAGTTGACGCAGTTATAGGGGTCTCCTTTCCTTACCTTGCAAATGAGATGGTGCATGTACCTTACCAGCTCATCTCCAGCCGCCCTGAGAAGCTCAGCAGACAGGCCGTCTGCGCCCGCGGCTTTATTAGACTTACATAAGTCTTGATATTGCTATTTTGACTTCGTCTAGGTCGGGTGGACTGAATTCTGTTTCATTGTCGTCCATTACGAATGGCTCGTTCTGCCTGACAGCGGTATCTTGTCTATCATCGCCGTTATACGGTCTGCAGAAGTGGTCTTTCCAAATCCTCAGCATCGACTGCGACTCTACTACCAGTTCTCCATTTTCATCCCTGCAGGCCGCCGCTCTGGCTTTGTAGCCATGGCATGTTCGTTTTACCTTATTGTAAAACTAACGGGCGTCATTCCTGCGGAAGCATCTCTCCATCTCCTCGATCTCACGCTTTCCGTAATAAAATAAATACAAAAAATAAAAATAAATCCATTCAACACCTGCTCTGCGCCTGTCCTGCAAAAGCAGGAAACGATACCTAGGATCCTACTTCCTTAACTTCTTGACTGACGTTCAGCGGATAAGGACTTCTGACCTTCTTAACTATGTAAGAAGCGCAAAGTGGTTTTATGAATAGGTGGCCGACCCCCCTAGTAGCAACACAAAGGGCCTCTCTGGCCTAAGTGTATGTGTCCCTGTAGGGGCTACGGATAACCTAACCTAACCTACATAACCACTTACGTAAAAATTAATACAAAGTCATCCTCTTGCACCAGCTTTAATAAAAAGGGTGAAAATAAGTTAACCCTTACTTGACGGTCAGCAATTGGAGATTGGTTTGCACCTTATATGGAACGTTTTCAGGTCTTTCACCAACATTCGACGCAACAAAGAACGTTTGCTGATGCCAAATTGAGTGCATCGCTGTCTCGCCAATGTTTGTGAGCTCTCGACCACAGCAGTAATATTTCGGTCAAACGAGTAATGTAGGGACGATCACTTTTTGCAACATATCTAGTAGATATAGTTTGAATGAAACGCCGCGTGACGACGAGGAAAACGAGAACGAAATAAGTTAGTAACAATGATTTCGCATTTTTCAGGTGTGTATCGCTTATCCACCCGACAAATTTGCGACTACTCAATTTGTATGCTCATTAAAGCATTCAGATACTATTCAAGTTTTGACACCATAATTTGGGTTTCATTAGGGTCCATGCTATTGTAACCACTTATCACCTTGCCCCAGTACAATAACCGGATGCTATGCTTTGTTCTAGTCAAGTATGTATCTACATGGAAATAGGACAATACAACCCGAAAACATTCTCGTACACATCTAATTACTTCGTTATTTGACACTCGTTGAACCATTAACAACACTATATCAATTAACAGAAACATTGTACTCGTATATCTATTGAACCACCGATAGCAATATTTCATTATCCGACAACCAGATATTCATTCCATAGTTTTGCCCCTAAAACCTAAATAAAATAAGCCATTTAAAAATGTATTTATGATATCTCTTTAATATGACTTGTAATGTATCTTACATATCCATCCCTTGTCGCATCTGCAGTGCTTGCAGGCTAACGATATCAAAACACCTTGTTATCTTGCATGTTGTAACTACACCTTAACAACTGACAAAAAAAAAAAAAAAAAAAAAAAAAGAAACGGAAATGCTACTTGAGAATTTCACTAATGTTAAGGATACAATCTTAAAGCACAGATAGAGTACGCTCCAATGGGAATTTTATTCATCGTAACAGAGAGGAAAAGAAGGAAATGAGAGATATCATGGAGATGTTCGTTATAAAAAAAGCAATTTGAAATCGAAACGCGTTAGAGCAGTAAACACAATAAGGCAAGAAGGCAGGAACTGAGCTCCGCCTCTATCCTTTGACCTATATAAAAAGGTTATGAGTACGTACATTCTAATGTTTTGCCGCCTTTCATACACTTCTTTTTCGATCATTTGCATCATTTGATTGCATTCGATGCATCTTACTTCTATGGCATTCGATGTGAGACGTGCGAATCAAACTTCAATGGAGGACTTATGTATATATACTAGGTTTGTTATTCTTCTTCTTAACGGGCGCTACTGTTCGGGGGGAACCTGGGCCTAAACCAACATGCCCCTCCAACTAGCACGATCTTTTGCTAACCTTTTCCATTGCCGCACACCCAGTTGACTGAGGTCCCCTTCCACCTGTGTCCGCCATCTTAAGCGCGGTCCTCTGCTTCTTCGTCGCTCGGGGTTGGAGTCAAAGACTCTCCGGGCTGGAGCTGTGGTGCCCATTCGTTCTACATGGCCCAGCCATCTTTGGCGTTGAATCCGTAGACGCCTGACTAGACTCATGTCGCTGTACAGCCCGTAAAGTTCGTGGTTGAATCTTTTCCTCCATCCCCCGTCTGCGTTTATAGGTCCGAAAATCACGCCTTCTCATCCGCTTCTGCGCCGTACAACAAGACCGGGATGATAAGGGTCTTATATAGAGTCAACTTTGTGGTTCGGGAGAGGGCTCTATTACTCAATTGCCTCCTGAGCCTAAAGAAACTGCGAATGGCAAGAGTGATTCCAAGGCAGACGAAGTCCTTAACTACCTCGAATTTATATCTGCCAACACAAACGAGAGCACCGTGGCGCAGTGGGTAGTGTGTTGGCCTCTGACGCTGATGACGCGGGATCGAATCCCATCGAACGTGTTTTCACGGTGTTTCTCCTCAGCGGGGTTCTGACAAAACCCCCTGCAGTAAAATTGTCATGAAAAGCTTCTCGAAATTCGCCGTTCGGGACCGGCAATAAACTGTAGGTCCCTTTCACCTATGGGAAAAATGAAATCACACACAACATGGGTGATTGAGAGAAGGTCGGCTCAGGTTCTTCATGGACTGTAACGCCAACATACATACAAAAGAAACGTTCTGGCCAAGACGTCGGTGGTGAGCGTCATTTTTTGATGACAGCATATATTTAGTTTTGCCCTCGTTTACCGCCAAACCAATTTTCGCCGCCTCCATCTCAATACTCGCAAACGCCTCATTAACATTTCGCTGTGATCTACCTATTATGTCAATATCGTCGGCGTATGCAAAGAGTTGCGAGGATTTAAAATAGATTGTGCCTCTTGTATTGGCCAGTGATTTTTACACAATCATTTCTAATATGATGTTGAAGAAATCACACGACAGCACATCGCCCTGCCTAAATTCTTTTTTGACATCACAACTATCGGTAGGGTGTTCACCGATTCGGATTGAGCAGCGAGCATTCTCCAAAGTCATCCTGCATAATCTGATCAGTTTAGCAGGTATGTCAAATGTAAACATAGCGTTGTATAGCTCGTCTCTAATTACGCTGTCGTATGCGGCTTTGAAGTCGACAAATAGGTGGTGAGTGTCGACTTATAATTCATTGGTTTTTTCCAGGATCTGCCATAGTGTGAAGATTTGGTCGATGGTGAACTTCCCCGGCCTGGATCCGCACTGGTAGCTACCTATCAGCTTATTTACAAGAAGCTTCAGGCGTTCACACAAAACGGCAGAGAAGATTTTGTAGGCGATGTTAAGGAGACTTCTTTTTTGTGGATCGGGCATACGATGCTCAGACTCCATTCCTCGGGGATGCTTTCCTCTGACCATATCTTACAGATGAGCTAGTGCATGCTCTCAACCAGGTCATCCCCAGCTGCCTTGAAGAGCTCAGCAGACAGTCCGTCTGCGACAGCAGCTTTATTGGACTTGAGCTTCGATATGGCAATCTCAACTTCGTCGAGGTCTCTGCGGTCTTCGTCGATTAGAAATGGATCATTCTGCCTGACAGCGGTATATTGACTAACATCGCCATTATACAGTCTCCAGAAATGGCTTTTCCATATTCTCAGCATCGACTGCGATTCTACTATTAGGTGTCCGTTCTCATCCCTGCAGGCTACCGTTCTGGCTTTATAACCTTGACATGTTCGCTTTATCTGTTGATAAAACTTTCGAACGTCGCGCCTGCAGTAAAACCCCACCAAATCCTCAATTGCGCGCTTCTCGTGCTCTTTCTTCTTTCTTCTGAGAAGCTTATGCTCTTCCCTTCTTTTTAACTCGTAGAGCTCACGAGCTGCTCTTGTTCTTTTATGCAGCGAGACCTTTTATGCATCCTGCTTCGCTGTGTGAATCCTCCTGCACTCGTCATCGAACCAGGTGTTTCTTCGTGGTGGAGCCTTGAAACCCAAAACTTCGGATGCAGAGCTTTTCAGGGCTTGTTTGCAAAGGCTCCGCTGCTGCTCTATTGATAGCATGGAGGATTTAGGTGTATTGGAGAGCTTAAGGGAGACGCGATCGATAAAAGCACGAGCGGTTTCTGGCGATAGTAGCTTTCCTACGTCATAACTTTGTATTTTTACTCTACTCCGCTGCGTTCGTGATATCCGTAAGCGCATCTTGGCTGATACAAGGTATATGGTCCGAGTCGATGTTAGCCCCTCGGAAAGTTCGAACATCAAGAATAGTGGAGGAGTGTCTGACGTCAATCGCGATGTGATCAATCTGGTTGGTAGTCGATTGATCAAAAGACCGCCATGCGCCTTTGTGTATATCGAGGTGCGGGAGGCGCGTACTGGCTAGAAGGAGATTTCGCCCCGTAGCAAGATCAATCAGCCAGTGTCCGTTATCGGATTTGATGTCGTGTTGGCTATGTTTGCCGATGACTCGTTCGAAGATGCTTTCCTTACCCAGCTTAGCATTGAAGTCTCCCAGTACAATTTTGATGTCATAGTTGGCACATTGGGCATACGTTTTGTCTAGGAGATCTAAGTTTGTTAAACTCGTATAAATGTAGCTTCATTGGTAGTCGTAGAATTGAATATCTACTGCTTTACCACGTTCCCTTGAATCGACTTATAATTCATCAAGTAAATGTATGTATATTAATTCATATGACGGTTACTAAATTACAATGAGATACGAATTGTGACAAGTTTAATAGATTTAAAATGCAGTGAGCGGCAAAGAAAAATGAAGCAAAGCAACGACATGATGCGCGGTAATGGTGCGTGTGTTATAAAATTGTAAATTTTATTCGCAATCGATGCTGACTTTTCTGCAGCAATCTGGTTTGGTAACTCAATTATTGAGGTTTTAGTTTTTTCTCTCTTAATCTGTATATTTTATATGCGATAGTAGAGAGGCTATAGTGCTGGTAATGCACACTTGTGACCTCGGGGTGCTAAAGGAGCTTGTCAGGTCGACTTAAAACTGGCGTTAAGTAATTGTCGTGGGATTTAGTGAGATACATTTAATTGTGGCAGGTTTTTTGAAATAATTGTATGGAAGAAGCAATTCATTTGAAACAAGTAGTTGTGGTACAGATTGATTAAAAAGCTAATATTTGTGTTAATACGCATATTTTGGAGAAAATTGAGATATTTCTTGTTGCAAATGACCACTGTTTATCTTTCAGATTTATGGGTTCTTAAGTTGTGAATTGAAATATATTGGCACACAGTTAAGCATATGTAAAATGGGGTGAACATCCTTTCCACCATCATTGCCAAGACGCTTTGAAGAAGCATTGAAACTGATTTAAGATGGGCCCATTGATGCTTAAAGGCATTGAGGTCAAACTATTGTAGAGGATGAGTTTTAACCGAGCATTATTAAGTAACCACACTTTGACCAGAAGCGCGGCATGCATGGGTCGTTATTTTCCTTAAGGATGACATTTTACCCTATGTTCAGTTGCTCTGCAATTTACGAAAATTGCTTTGGTATCAAAATATGTATGCCAATTTCTAATCCCGTCCATGACATTTTCTAACTCCTTTACCAGAGCTGCATATCTAAACCATAACAGATCTTCCTCCGTGCTTAACAGTATGCCAAATGGCTTTGGTGTTAAGTGCTGAATTTTACTGTCGCCCCACCCTTGTTGGTCAATTAGGCCCAAATTTTTCATTAAGCTTATTACAAGCTACTTAAAATCTAAACTTGATCAATCCAATCCTTAGGTTAGGTTAGGTATATGGGTGCCCTATTGACGTAAAGTCAAGGCTCACGTAGACTACGTTGAGTCCATTGTGCCCACCTGTTTTGTTTAACCCGTTGATACCTATACATTTACTGTCGAGCTGAACCAGCCAGACGAGGATAAAAATCCTAGTATTCTGTTCAGCCCGATATTACCTACCTCTTCTAGTCCCGAAAGGAAGTATCTTCCCAGGAAAATATTCCTTTTTTGGGCTAGCGCCGGGCATTCGCACAGCAGGTGACGAACGGACTCAATTTCCTCTTCGTCCCTGCAGCTTCTACAGAAGTCATTGTAGGGCTGGCCTAGTCGAGCTGCATGATAAGATAGCATGCAATGCCCGGTGAGGGCACCGACTGCCAGTCGAATGTTCCCACGATTGAACTTCAGCAGATTTTCCGTTCTTTTCTTATCATAGACGGGCCAGGTCAATTTCGCCGTTGCGCATGTATCTAAGCGACACCATCGCTTATTGGCTTTCGCCAATAGCTCCGTCTGTATCTCCCTGTAGAGCGCACTGAGTGGTGTTTTGGCATCAGCTGAGATCTGCGCAATATTAGCACCTGATCCCACCCTAGCCAACTCGTCCGCCCTCTCGTTTCCGGAGATATTCATATGACCAGGTACCCAGCAAAGGGTCACCTCATTTACATTGGATATCTCTTCTAACTTCTCCTTACAGATTTTGACGAGTTTGGATCTTATCCATGCTGCCTGCAGAGCCTTAATGGCTGCCTGGCTGTCAACATAGATGCTGATCCTTTTTCCTGTGATATTCTCTTTGCTGATCAGGTCCGCCGCTTGCTTGATAGCGAAGACCTCAGCTTGGAAGACACTGCATCCATCATCTAGCCTGTAGGAGCGATGCATATCCCGAGACTCAAAGTAGACTCCGGCACCTGTGCCAACATCCATTTTGGATCCGTCGGTGTAGAGTGCCAGTTCACTTTCCGTGCGTACCATGTCACCGGTCCATTCCTCCCTGGAGGGAATTCTAATAGAGAATCTCCTCTCCCAGGAAGGAAGTCGGGTGACATAGTCCGTTACGGTTCTGAATCTCGAAACGGCCCATCGATCCAAGACTGATGCATGTCCATGAGGACTCTTTTTCCAGAGACCTAATTCCTGTAATCTTAGCGCAGTTCTGGTTGCGACGCTCTCGCAGTACAAGTCCAGGGGTGGGAGGCTCAGCATGACTTCAAGGGCCGCCGTTGGTGTGGACTTCATAGATCCCGTCACCGCCAGACAGCCCGCCCTTTGAACCTTTGACACACTCTGAAGATGACACTTTTTCTCAAGCGCTTTCCACCAGACAACCGAGCCATAGACTAGGATAGGTCTTACTACCGCAGTGTATAACCAATGTACTAACCTCGGTTTGAGGCCCCATGTCTTTCCAAAGGCTACCTTGCACGAATATAGTGCCACATAGGCCTTTTTGATTCTTTCCTCAATATTTTCTCTCCAACTAAGTTTGGAGTCCAGGTCAATCCAATCCTTAAAACTACTAAACTAATACTAAATGAACTTAACGTAAGAAAGAATAAGGTAAAAGGACAAGTGTATGATGAACTATGGGGGCGGGTAATGATGTATGTATTAGAAAGTTGAAGAGAAAGTTTGGACGTGGAACGTGGTGGTCAACGAGCTACTGCTGTTGCTTGAACAGGAAGGTACGCTGTGACCGCCTATGCAGATGACATTGCTATTGCCGCCACAGGAAAATTTCCCAGCACTCTATGCGACCTTATGCCGAGTGCATTAAATACAGTAGAAACATGGACGCAGTACTGTGGACTTGGAGTAAACCCTAAGAAGACCGACCTAGTACTGTTTACTAACAAATATGAAACTCCGCCCCTCAACCCACCGCGGCTGGGTGGAACTCAAATAATAATCAAAGAGCATTCCAAATATCTAGGTCTAGTCCTTGACAAGAGGCTGAACTGGAAACCCAACATTTTTGACCGTGTCAAGAAAGCAACTGTTGCCCTCTACAGCTGCAAAAAAGTGGTGGGCAGGAAGTGGGGTCTCCAACCAAGCATTATGCATTGGCTCTACACGGCGGTCATAAGGCCCATCCTTCAGGCCAACTTATACATACATAAGCGGAGCGATCAGACCAACCCCCACAAAGGCCCTAAACATTCTGTTACACCTTCCACCATTGAACCTTTTCAGCAAACAAATTGCTGTCTGCGCAGCCCTGAGGATGAGGAGCTTAAGAAAATGGCCGACATCACAAAAAGGCCACACAACCATTCTAAAACACTTCAAAGTACCCATGGACACAGACTATATCATCCGCAGAACGTGTTCACTAGGAACTTCGAAGTTGTCTTTCCATCCAGGGAGGAATGGGCTGAAGGGAAAGTCATACCAAATAACTCGATCTCCCTCTATACCGATGGCTCTAAGATGGAGTCGGGTGTAGGCAGTGGAGTCTTCTCCAAGGAGCTTAACCTCAGCCTATCCTTTAGACTCCCAAATTACTGCAGTGTGTATCAGGCAGAAATAACAGCGATAACGGAGGCCCTTGCATGGCTCAGGATTAATGTCATATCCGCCAAGGATATTATCATTTGCACCGACAGCCAATCTGCGATAAAGTCACTGGCAGCGGTAACCCACAAATCAAAGACATCTCCTAACTGTCGCCTATCTCTAGATGAGATGGCTGAGCAGTTCAACATTAAAGTATTGTGGGTTCCCGGGCGTAGGGATATTCCAGGAAACTGCGCGACAGACGGACTCGCAAAGTTAGGGTATTGCACACTCAGCCTACCTACCCTAGCGTAAATGAAACCTAGGACGAACCAGGGACCTAGTGGCAAACAAAAGGGCAACCTTAAGTACTTTGGTGGGTGTCATTACAGGTCACTGCATCATTGGGAAACACGCCGCCGGACTAGAACTACCCTCCAACGACTTCTGTCGCGGCTGCATGGACGAGGAGGAAGAGGAGTCAATACATCACCTCCTCTGCTCATGCCCCTCTTTTGCGAATCGCAAGAGGATCTACCTCGGCGCGCCCTTCTATGATAATCAAGTGAGCCAGCAGGCCAAAAAATAGCTCAACTCTATGGCTTCATCAGAAGCACCGGTTGGTTCTCTGGTAGCGGATCTGGGTGGCCTACGGTTGGCTTATGCCAACAACTTTAACCTAACCTGATATAGATGAATGAAAGTCAAGGCAAATTTGTGATTGGTTAGCTAAACGTAATATTCTGCAAATGGATTCAAAGTGAAAAAGCGGTATAGACCTCAAACGACGAGGGTTGGTGTTAATTGAAATCGTTGATAAGTTGGAGTATTTTATGATGAAATCGACTTCATTAACAGTTAGGACAAGGATTAGAAGACCGAGATGACTGCTTTGTGGAACACTGGAAGAGACTATAATGGGGACAGGAATTGAACTTCTGCAAAATACTCTGTAATAACGATGAATGAACTTTGAATAGATGAATGGATAGCTTATATATATTATCGAAAGGTTTGCTTAAGTCAGTAGTAAAAACATCTGCTTCATTGCCTTGTCTAATTGGATAAGGTCGGTTATCGTGGACCTGTCTTTTAGAATACCATGCTGCCGGGGAGATAAGATGAGTTTGCATTGGAAGAACATTAAGTGGTACACAATCGAATCGAAAAGCTAAGGGATAGAAGACAATTTGGCAATCGGTTTGAAATATCAGTCTCAGAGCAATTTTTGTATATAGAGGAGATGAACATTTTTTTTCAAATTGTTACCAAGGAAGCTTAGCGAAGTGAAAGGCGAAGAAGAGTAGAAAGAGGTTTGCATAGAGAACTGTTACATTTCCTGAGGAAACTGGATGGGAGATAAGTTGTTTTTGCGATGGTTTATATTGTGATGTACCTTCTTCTTCTTTGGTGGCTTTACAGCCCATGTAAGAGTGGAGCCAGGCGTCTCTTAATCACTCAAGTTGTGTACGATTCATTTTTCACACAGGTGAAAGGATTTAATGCCGATTCCGAACGGCATAAGTCGAGAGCTTTTTCAGGCCTTTCTCAGTGCCCTGCCGAGGACTTACTAACATGTACCACCACACCAAAATATTGTGCCTAAATTACACCAACAGAGCGTTTTAATGTTAATCGAACATGAGGTTTTTTATGCATAAATCTTGTTTCAATATGTGATAAATACGAACTTTGGAGATAAAGGCAACTTCCGCTTTTTCATTCAATTTAATTCAATGGTCGTTCAGTCCACTTGAGGAACTTGAATGGTGCTATCTACAATGGTTGCAGTTTATGGACATTTAGAACGTTCGTCGTTTTACAAGCTGGTATGGCTGAATACCATATTACGTTGATAAATGATAGGCCCTGTACCCATGTCCATGATGTACGTAGGCGTATAGCCTCTTAAAACCAAGTATTTAATGGATACTTCAACACTCGATGAACAATGCGAACAAGCCCATGCAGCAAAACAAGAGGCATATAAAGCCATGCTGCAGCGACAGACGAGAGCTGCTCGCGAAATCTATGAGCAGAAGTGAAGAGAGGAACACACGCTTTTCAGAAGAAAGAAAAGTGAGCACCGAAAGCGTGAGATCGAGGAGATGGAGAGATGCTTCCGCAGGAATAACGCCCGTAAGTTTTACAATAAGGTAAAACGAACATGCCATGGCTACAAAGCCAGAGCGGCAGCCTGCAGGGATAAAAATGGAGAACTGGTAGTAGAGTCGCAGTCGATGCTGAGGATTTGGAAAGACCACCTCTGCAGACTGTATAACGGCGATGATAGACAAGATACCGGGCTGTCGGGCATAACGAGCCATTCGTAATGGACGACAATGTAACAGAATTCAGTCCACCCGACCTAGACGAAGTCAAAATAGCGATATCAAGACTTAAGTCTAATAAAGCCCGGGCGCAGACGGCCTGTCTGCTGAGCTTCTTAAGGCGGCGGGAGATGAGCTGGTAAGGTGCATGCACCATCTCATTTGCATGGTATGGTCGGAGGAAAGCATGCCCGACGATTGGAATCTCAGCACCGTTTGCCCGGTCCATAAGAAAGGAGACCCCTATAACTGCGCCAACTATAGGGGAATAAGTCTCCTTAACATCGCATATAAGATCTTCTCTGCCGTATTGTGTGAACGCCTGAAACGGTTTGTGGATAACCAGATCGGCTCTTATCAGTGTGGTTTCAGACCAGGTAAATCCACAATAGACCTAATATTTACGCCACGGCAGATCTTAGAGAAGACCCAGGAATACCAAATCGACACTCACCACTTCTTCGTCGATTTCAAGGCTACATATGACAGCGTGTATAGAGATGAGCTATACAAAGTCATGTCTAGTTTTAACATCCCTGCCAAACTCGTCCGACTGTGCAGAATGACAATGGACAATTCTCGCTGCTCCATTAAGGTCAGTAATGACTAAACCGAGATCTTTGATGTTAAAAAAGAGTTTAGGCAAGGTGACGCGCTGTCATGTAACTTTTTCAACACTGGGCTCGAAAAAATCGTGCAAGAGTCACTGACCAACACAAGAGGTACAATTTATTTCAAGTCTACGCAATAGCTTGCGTACGCCGACGACATCGACGTGATTGGACGGACACAGCTAGACGTCAATGATGCCTTTGTAAGCATTGAGGTAGAAACGGCTAAGATGGGTCTCAAGGTTAATGAGGGTAAAACCAAATATCTGCTTTTATCTGGAAGAGACGGACAACACCGACGTATTGGCCAGAACGTCACCATGGGCGGATATAATTTTGAAGGTGTCAAGGAATTCGTCTACCTTGGCTCACTGATGACCAGCGACAACAACACCAGCGCTGAGATAAAACGCAGAATCACTCTTGCCAACCGCTGTTTCTTTGGGTTCAAGAGGCAACTGAGAAGTAGAGCCCTCTCTCGGAAAACCGAGGTGACACTATATAAGACATTAATCATCCCATTCCTCCCTTACGGCGCAGAGGCTTGGACCTTAACAAAAGCGGATGAAAATGGCCTTGGTCGTTTCGAGAGGAATATTCTGCGCACTATCTACGGACCCGTTTGTTCAAACGGTGTATGGAGGAGAAGATATAACGAAGAACTGTACGGGTTGTACAGCGAAATCGGCCTGGTACGACGTCTACGGATACAGCGTCTAAGGTGGCTAGGCCATGTAGAGCGCATGGAAAATACAGCTCCGACCCGAAGAGTCTTCGAATCCACCCCGGAAGGAAGGTGCGGCAGAGGACGGCCGCATCAACGGTGGCGCACGCAGGTGGAAGGGGACCTCAACCAACTGAGCGTGCGGCTCTGGAAACAGCTGGCCAAAGACCGTGCCAGTTGGAGACGCTTGTTGGTTGAGGCCCAGGTTCACCACGGACTGTAGCGCCACCTAAGTAAGTTCAACACTCACAGATATTCACTCAAACGACTGTGAAAGAAAGATGAGCGGTTGCATTTCCTGGCTTCACTTTAAGAATAGCAACTTTTGAGTCCACATTCGTAGATCCTTTCTATTTGCTACTACAATCGTCCTGTCCGTGGCTGTTGCGTGTGGTTTTATGTTCTTTTTTTTCTAACAAATATATTGTACTGTTTATTAACATGATTTTTGTTCCAATCTATAAGATATACTGCTAAAATTCTTGCTCGTTTTCAGACTTGATTCCAATCCCTTTCTTTGGAATTAGTAACATAATTTGTAACACGCTCTTGCGAAACACTTTATTTAATCTCACCCTCGTCTTCAAATCTATTCTGAATCACTTTTCTGTAGTTATAACCAAATTTCCGAATTAATGTAATTTTCCCTATTAATTCCGTAAAAAGGATTTCACAATGTAGTCGACGGCTCGACATGTGAAAGGAACATGCGAATTAAGAAGCTTTTGTACACATGCTGCCTTCCTAAAGGGTTACATGTACATATAAAATACATACGTAGTGCAGATCTCTCGAAATGTGTACTCAAATTCAATTACTCGTGCTTATTCTAATCATCGCCGTACGTTTAATGCATTCTCTGAAATTTCTTTGAAATCAAATAAGTTCTTAAATTCGATTTAAAGGGATGAAAGAACAATCCACCACCATCTCGTCTCGAGTTCAATTAAGACGATTTAACAGCGGAACATTCCATCTCTGTATATCAACACGTTGACAGTTGCACAAGTACGTTTAAGTGGAACCTCTTACGAACTTATTCAAGCGCGTAGCAGATGATAGGCTCAAAGGGTATGTGACTGCAAACAGCTCAAGTGCGCCTAGGTTTACGAATTAATGAATTTAATGAGATATTGTGAGCTAAATCCAACCACAGAAACCCGCAGTGTGCCGGCCACATCTTATGGGGTGCGATAAATACTGATTGAAGGTTGCATATAACTGAATAACAAAGGAGTTCATCTAGTTGGAATGAATTGAATTACGATACACGTAGAATGTTGCGAGAGGTATGTATGTACTATGTATGTCTGTACATACATACAATGTATGTAGATCGACAGAATGGGCAGTGGTCTTGAATGTCAAGCGTACAATGCAGCTCATGCAAATCGCGCATAATTATTTTGATGGGAGCTGATTGTTGTATTTGAAGATAAGGAGGATGAGGTGGTTTTGAATATGATCGGGCTTTAAGCCTAAAGTCGTTTCTGTAGTTACTTGTTAGTTGAAAACCAAATACAGTTGAACTTCAACGATTCGTACCTCTATAATTCGTAATTCCCTATAATTCGTGGTAAAAGCTCTACCTCTATAATTCGTAGAAAGTCAATGCATTTCGGTCCCTTCCATAATTCGTATGCAATTTCCCATATGATTAACCGTCTTCTTCTATAATTCGTAGTCAAGTACACAAGATGAGTTCCAAGTAATCAGCGTACAAGTGTCTCTCAGTCATCGAGAAATAATAAATTAATAAAAAAGCTTCCACGAGAGAAGAGAAGAAGATATACATATGTGCCGGATCGATTCAGTATTCCATTCTCGACGATGACATCCATCCTCAAGAAAACAGATGTGCTAGCTGCGACATCATCGACAGCTAAGTGGGAAAAGGCAAAGACCGTATGAGTTCCCTCAACTTGAATATTGCCTACTAAAACGGTTCACTCTTCTTCTTCTTTGATGGCGTTACAGCCCATGAAGGACCAGAGCCAAGCTTCTCTCAATCACCCATGTTGTGTGTGATTTATTTTTCACATAGGTGAAAGGGCCTACAGTTTAATGCCGATTCTGAACGGCGTGAGTCGAGAAACTTTTTCACGGCAAATATACTACGGGGGGTTTTGCCAGTATCCCGCCGAGGAGGAACGCCGCGAAATAAACATTCGATAGCATCGGTGTTATCGGGATCCGAACTCGCTCATCGTGCGTCAGAGTCCAACACACTAACCACTGCGCCACGGCGTCCTCAAACGGTTCACTCAATGTAGGTGAAAAAATGTTCCCATTGGAGACCCTCTATTGAAGAAAAAGGCAACCTTTTTCGCGGAAAAATTGGGAATCAGCGGCTTCACGGCTAGTGGTGAATGGCTGGACAAGTTTCAATATGCGGTGAGCGCGCGGATGTTGGGAAAGGAGTTTGCAAGGAGCGGAAGGCGATCCAAAAAATGTCTTTAACGCCGATGCAACTGGCTTATTCTATAGATGCATCCCTGATCGTTCTCCACTGCGATTTTATGATGATCAAGAAACTGAAGTACATTAAATTCCAGAAGGATCCGTCGCCGTTGCTGCTGCTGACTGGTCTTATGCTATGGGTAAACAGGAAGGAGACAACCTAACATTTATGGATTTTATTCAAGTTGATGGCGATGTGGCCTTTTCAAGTGCCATGCCTGATGACGATATTTGCGCTCAACACATTCACGGCGACTCTGAAAATCAGGATGCCGCTGGAAGAAGAAGACGACGACCAGCCCCCTTAGCCGATTTAGCTCGATCTCACATCGCGGAATTACGTTATTTCTTGTCGACGAGAGACGTAGACGATTCACTTTTTTTCCGTCGTGATTTGCATCGAAAATGTGATCGATCGTGCTCGTGTGGATCAGAAAAAAACTGGCCTAGTGCGAGGCGGACTCGCGCACGAAGGGTTCCGTACCATCTGTATATATAAAAACGAAAGAGACGTTGTATGTTACCTCATCAGTCATCACATTAAAACGGCTAATCCGTTTAAAATAATTTGTTGCATGATGACAGATCTTGGTTGCAGGCAGGTTATAGGTATGTATATTACTTTGATAATCAAAAATCTCCATGATGAGATAGTTGATCATCAAAGTGTCCATTGAATTCAAATCAATTATCTTACTTGACAGCAAGGAGGTGAAAGGTGAATAACAATACCTATGGGAAAAAGTTTTGCAACTAGGATTAGTATGTATATCCAGGACGCAATAGGGATCAAAACATGGAAGTGTTTTATTGGTTGTGGGATATGATCGAAAGTTAATTTCACAATTGAACAATTGAATTTGTTGCAACATCCGATATCTTAACCTATCAGGATGAAAAAGGAGGGGAATAGCAATTGTACGAAAGGGTTTGCAGCAAGGATTAACATAGCAGTGACACAATAGGGATCATCAAAGTTTAAAGGGTATTTATAATTGGTTGTTCGTTATTATGGAGGAAAGGGTTGCAGCTAGGATTAATACATCAAAGACACAATAGGGATCAAAACTCGGAAATTTGCTACTAGTTGTGGGATATTTTCGAATAACCTTAGGTCAGGATGTGACCAGAGGAATTTCGATAAAAATTATGTCTGTTGTATGGGAGACCCCCTTAAATATTTATTTTATTCTCTGTTTAGTATTTGTTGTTTTAGCGGCAACAGAAATACATCATTTGTGATGTATTTCACAATCACGGTTCATGAGATACAGTCTGGTGACAGACGGACGGACAGCGAAGTCTTAGTAATAGGGTCCCGTTTACTTTTTTGGGTACGGAACCCTAAAAATTACTGACATCTATAAAACCTGACAATTTATGTGTGCTGGGAATAAGACGTAAATACATACATACTGTACATGCATATGTAACGGGTTCTCAGTAAAAATACACAACCTTCTATAACTCGAATTTTTTCCTTCGAAGCTACGAAGCTAGAGCTTCGATAACTCGTGACCTCCAGTAATTCGTAGTAAATCTTAGTCCCTTCAAGTGCGAATTATTTAAGCTCTACTGTATTTCAGTATTTACTTGGTAAATCTGAATAGAACGGGTTACCATGTATATACCGATATAGTAAATACAGCTTAATAAGTTGAGTAAGTTGGATTCTTCTGTAAAAAATCAATATCTACAGGTGCGAAAAGAATTTTCTCACTTCAAAAAAATCATTTACTTTGGTTATCTTTCCTCAATGGAAACTAATATTAAGAACGATCCTAAAGCTTTTTGGTCTTTTTTGAACTCCAAGCGTAAATCCAGCGGTTTGCCATCCGTAATGTCTGATAACGGTGTCAGTAGTGATAACTTGTATGGAATATGTTATATGTCTTCATCTTACTTTCAATCTAATTTGGTAAATGAGCCTTTTGCCTACCACCGGCCATATTGTGTTAATCCGCTCATTAATCTAGGAGATCTTCAACTTACCGAAGACGAAATACTTATAGAGTTGTCTCCTCTTGAATCTAGCACAGCTATTGCCCCCGACAATTTCCCCCCGCTTTTCTTCAAAAATTGCAAAAATAGCCTTGTCCGTCCTCTCAAAAGGTTGTTTAACTTGTCGCTTAAATTAGGTAGTTGTCTTGACTATTGGAAGCACTCCTATATTATTCCAATTCACAAGTCTGGGGTGTAGAAAACTACAGGCCGATAGCTAAATTGCAACTTATTCCCAAACTACTTGAAGCTGTGGTAAAGAATAAGCTATACCCGCTGGTGCGTAATCATATCTCACAGTATCAGCATGGCTTTGTAACTGGTAGATCTACTACCACTAACCTTGTCACTCTGACTAATTACTGTCTCCGTAGTTTTGATAAGTCCTTACAGGTCGACTGTATTTATACAGATTTCTCTAAGGCATTTGACCGGGTTCAACATAAGATACTCTTAAATAAACTTGAACTTTTTGGCTTTCATTCCAAAATGTTGAGTTGGATTAAGAGTTATTTGCTGAATCGTAAGCAGTATGTCCAAATTGGAACATGTCTGTCGAGGGTAATCTACACTTATTCTGGAGTCCCTCAGGGCAGTCATATTGTATGGCGTTACAGTCCATGAAGGACCTGAGCCGAGCTTCTCTCAATCACCCATGTTGTGTGTGATTTCATTTTCCCATAGGTGAAAGGGACCTACAGTTTATTGCCGGTTCCGAGCGGCGAATTTCGAGAAGGGGTTTTAACCCCGCTGAGGAGAAACACCGTGAAAAACACGTTCGATGACATGGCTGTGTCGGGAATCGATCCCGCGTCATCGGCGTCAGAGGCCAACACACTTCCCACTGCGCCACGGGCAGTCATATTAGTCCCTTATTATTTCTTCTCTTCATAAATGATCTCCCTTCGTGTATCACTAACTCTAAGTGTCTCTTGTATGCCGATGATTTAAAAATATTTCACTCTGTTGGTTCCATCTATGATGCACTCCATTTGTAGGACGACCTAAATTTGGTTACCGATTGGTGACCTGCTAATAGGTTGCACTTTAATATAAGCAAATGCTCGGTTCTTACCTTCTGTAGAAGGGCTTGCCCCGTGGATTTTAATTATTCCATTCAGGAATCTGTACTGCATAGGGTTTTTGATCAGAAAGATTTGGAGGTAATTTTTAATCCGGAGCTCAAATTTTCTTGTCTATGTTATTAGTAAAGCAAACTCCATGCTTGGGTTTTTACTTCGTAACTGCAAAGATTTCCACGATCCCTACACGCTAGTATCTTTGTGCAATTCTCTAATTCGCTCCATTTTGGAATATGGGTGCATCGTTTGGAATCCCTTATGTAGGAATGCCGAACTACGCATTGAGAAAATACCAAAGCGATTTACAAAGTTTGTCCTCCACAATTTAAATTGGAATTCTGGTGTGCACTTCTTGGACTAAAGTCACTGACCGAAGAAGAGTCTATTACCCCTTGATTTCAACATGTCTAGAGTATCATGTAAAAATACTATCTGATGTGTTTATAGGTTTTTAGTTTTAGATATATCTCAGTTCTTGTAATTTGAATCTTTATGTTCAAATTATTATTATCGTAGTCTAAATCTTGATTGTAGAAGTAAGACGAAATAAATAAATAAACAAATTACACTAATTCTCATCTCTTATGCTTTGGAGTCTCAGCTTAAGCGTATACTTTGCTTCAATGGTTAAATAGCTTCTACCCCGTTTATATTTCAATGATTGCCTATGGGGATTAAAGCTACAACGAGGCTTTTGTCGAAACCTTAAAAGTCACAAATCTTCTTTGAAATAAATTAAACGAAAAGCAATAGGCCCTATCACCATATCGACTCGAAATCGACAGTTTACTTTATAATAAAATATCCAAGAACTGCAAATCGAGATCTCCCCGAAATAACTTACTGCCGTGGGCGATGGGAAATTCGCGAAAAGAAAATTGAATTTCACCAACGAGCAGCAAGTACGTACTATACAACGAAATTGCGACACCCAGGAGCAACTTCGTTATCAATGCAAAAAAAAAGAGAACAATCGAACACTTCCATTTCAATTTCAATTTTATTGCCTAAACCTCTGCGGGGAAAAGGATAAACGTCCTAAATGGCAGTATAAATCGCTGGTAACCTTCCAAAGGCAACCGGTGAAGGTCAAATTAAATGAGAATCGAAGTAAGAAACCAACTTTGATCGACATATGTACATATCAACCTGAATCTTGGCTCACCAGATGAAGTGACATTGTCAATGAAGTGGCTGGAACTAGAGTATTACCCCACACATATACATATATGTATGTTTCCTGGTTGCTGACAGTTTGGTTATCAATTAAGCATCCTGCATCGCCAGCTTTTCTTTAGGTGGCCTTGTCAATAAAGCATCATTCAATACCCTAAAGCAGCTCATGTTGCCGACATACAAAGCACAAAGGAAACTGAAGATGGAAAATGTTTGCCAGGCATTCCTGGAAATGACACTTCGATAGGATGCCATAAATTCAAAGTACTCTCGTTTTTTTTTTTTGTCTATTCTATCCAACGGGACGAAGAATCCCGGTGGACCAAAGTGATGGAACCCATTTCAGCTTTGACACATAAAGGAAATGTTTCTTACCTGTCAGCTTTGTTACATGTGGGCATTTGACAATATATAAAAAGAAAATAAGTAGATCACGACTACACGAGATACTCTCGTAATATATTCCAACCTACAAGTCACGGCGGCGCGGTGAGACAGATTGCATGCGTAATGAACGTCCCATTATGTCAATGTTTAGTCGTAACGTGGGCTACTTATAATGCGCGCAAAATTCTACCAATTATGATATGGTTTCAGATTAACCGTCTGTCTGTCCGTATGTCATCTATTGATTTGTGTAATTGAAACTGATATAGATTGAGGGGTTTCTCCATTTACAGATAGAATTGCTATTGTACGAGATAGATTTGATCTTGTAGTGTTTCATTTAATGAAATATCTACATTATCAAGGATGTCCATTTGTTCTGATTGATTTCTTTTTCTTACGATATTTTTTGTATTTTCTATTTATTTATTTTTTTATTTTCGTTTCAGGTAAGAGCATCAATGTTACTTGAACATGCGTCATTCCAAAACACGTCAGATAGT
This sequence comes from Eumerus sabulonum, assembly GCA_951905685.1. Lineage (NCBI taxonomy): Eukaryota > Metazoa > Arthropoda > Insecta > Diptera > Syrphidae > Eumerus > Eumerus sabulonum. The sequence goes on along the minus strand of OX645060.1, from coordinate 161,878,759 downwards.
AGCTCTATCGACTGCGAAATGACTTTAAGTGACTCAAGATATTATCAATTGGTTTGTTAGCACCTTATGGCTTAATAGTCAATATATTTTGCTAGACCTTGAGAAACTAGTTGACATGACGTGACGATTTGGTTTCGTGAATTTGCTTAATCGTGAGTTTGAATTTGCACAATTAAAGTTGAGTTGGCAGCGGTATTCGGAAATTTGTTAAAAGATTGACGTTCATCTTAGATTATGATTTTATGCGAGTGTTCAGTACCACAGATAGATACTGTGGCGGTCAAAGAATTAGAAACGATGAAAAAATACACGATTGGCAAGTGTTATACCTTTTTGAAGGTCACTGTACCGGTCAAGTACTGTTTTTTTGTTTACGGCTTATCAGTTCTATACAGTGTACAGCAAAAGTCTTGATACCCCAACATGTCTTGTCATCGTGTATGGAAAATATGTTAATAATAGTTTCCGACAGATCTGTTTCTTTTTCAAATAACGTGTTTATTAATAATGTCTTAGTTGCAACATAAAAAATAAAATTATTTCATTCGTAAAAAAAAAAGTAAAAATGTTCCGCAGCACACGAATTGAGCACAGCAAAAGTGTTGACACCCTTAAAGAAAAGTAGGATTAGTCTGAGGTTATACCTTCATTTTGCAATGATCAGACTTACCTAATATTTTGTTGCATACCCTTTGAGTCTTATAACTTCTTTTAAGCGTTTTGCTATAGAACGTATAACTTACTTACTTAGGTGGCGCTACAGTCCGTGGTGAACCTGGGCCTCAACCAACAAGCGTCTCCAGCTGGCACGGTCTTTGGCCAGCTGTTTCCAGCGCCGCACGCCCGGTTGGTTAAGGTCCCCTTCCACCTGCGTGCGCCACCGTTGATGCGGCCGTCCTCTGCCGCGCCTTCCTTCCGGGGTGGATTCGAAGACTCTTCGGGTCGGAGCTGTATTTTCCATTCGCTCAACATGGCCTGGCAACCTTGGACGTGGTATCCGTAGACGTCGTACCAGGCCGATGTCGCTGTGCAACCCGTACAGTTCTTCGTTATATCTTCTCCTCCATAGACGGGACCGTAGATAGTGCGCAGAATTTTCCTCTCGAAACGACCAAGCCCATCTTCATCCGCTTTTGTTAGGGTTCAAGCCTCTGCGCCGTAAAGGAGGACTGGGATGATTAAAGTCTTATATAGTGTCACCTTGCTTTTCCGTGAGAGGGCTCTACTTCTCAATTGCCTCTTAAGCCGAAAGAATCAGAGGTTGACAAGAGTGATTCTGTGTTTTATCTCAGGTGGTGTTGTTGTCGCTGGTCATCAGTGAGCCAAGGTAGACGAATTCCTTGACCACTTCAAAGTGATATCCGCCCATGGTGACGTTCTGGCCAATACGTCGGTGTTGTCCGTCTCTTTTAGATGAAAGCAGATATTTGGTCTTACCCTCATTAACCCTGAGACCCATCTTAGCCGCTTCTACCTCAATGCTTACAAAATCCTCATTGACGTCTCGCTGTGTCCGTCCAATCACGTCAATGTCGTCGGCGTACGCAAGCAATTGCGTAGACTTGAAATAAATAGTACCTTTTGTGTTGGCCAGTGACTCTTGCACGATCTTTTCAAGCCCGTTGTCGAAAAAGTTGCATGACAGCGCGTCACCTTGCCTAAATCCTTTTTTAACATCAAAGGTCTCGGTTTGCTCATTACCGACCTTAAAGGTGCAGCGAGAATTCTCCATTGTCATCCTGCACAGTCGGACGAGTTTGGCAGGGATGTTAAAACTAGACATGGCTTTGTGCATAATTCATCTCTATACACGCTGTCATATGCAGCCTTGAAATCGACGAAGAGGTGGTGAGTGTCGATTTGCTATTCCTGGGTCTTCTCTAAGATCTGCCGTAGCGTAAATAGTTGGTCTATTGTGGATTTACCTGGTCTGAAACCACATTGATAAGAGTCGACCAGGTTAGCCACAAACGGTTTCAGGCGTTCTCACAATACGGCAGAGAAGATCTTATATGCGATGTTAAGGAGACTTATTCCCCTATAGTTGGCGCAGTTATAGGGGTCTCTTTCTTATGGACCGGGCAAACGATGCTGAGATTCCATTTGTCGGGCATGCTTTCCTCCGACTATACCTTGCAAATGAGATGGTGCATGCACCTTACTAGCTCACCTCCAGCCGCCTTAAGAAGGGCCGTCTGCGCCCGCGGCTTTATTAGACTTAAGTCTTGATATCGCTATTTTGACTTCGTCTAGGTCGGGTGGACTGAATTCTGTTATATCGTCGTCCATTACGAATGGCTCGTTCTGCCTGACAGCGGTATCTTATCTCTCATCGCCAGCGGTATCTTGTCTATCATTGCCGTCAGTCTGCAGAAATTGTCTTTCCAAATCCTCAGCATCGACTGCGTCTCTACTACCAGTTCTCCATTTTCATCCCTGCAGGCCGCCGCTCTGGCTTTGTAGCCATGGCATGTTCGTTTTACCTTCTTGTAAAACTTACGGGCGTCATTGCTGCGGAAGCATCTCTCCATCTCCTCGATCTCACGCTTTCCGTGCTCTCTCTTCTTTTTTCTGAAAAGCGTGTGTTCCTCTCTTCTCTTCTGCTCATAGATTTCGCGAGCAGCTCTCGTCCGTCGTTGCAGCATGGCTTTATATGCCTCCTGTTTTGCTGCATGCGCTCGTTCGCATTGTTCATTGAACCAGGGGTTTCTAGGTGGTGCTGGTTTGAAACCCAGCACCTCTGAGGCAGCGTTCTATTGTTTGTGCTGCTGTGGGCGGATTTTGAGAGAATTTGGAGGAGACACGATCGGCAAAGATTCTGGCAGTCTCTTGCGATTGTAGCTCTCCGACGTTAAACTTACATTGTCTTACTCGACTCCTAACCATTCTTGATATCCTCATTCGTTTCTTGGCTACAACAAGGTAGTGGTCCGAGTCGATGTTGGCCCCTCGGAAAGTTCGAACGTCGAGAATACATTAGGAGTGTCTGGCGTCGATCGCAATGTGATCAATCTGGTTGGTGGTCGATTGATCAAAAGACCACCAGGTACCCTTGTGGATGTTGAGATCAGGGAATTGCGTGCTTGCTACAAGGAGGTTACGCCCCGCTAGGAAATCGATTAGCCTAAGTCCGTTGTCGGATGTGGTGTTATGGAGGCTATGCTTTCCTATGATCGACTCAAATTGGTCCTCTTTGCCCAGTTTAGCATTAAAATCCCCTAGGACTATTTTTGTGTGCGAGAGCACCGTGGCGCAGTGCGTAGTGTGTTGGCCTCTGACGCCGATGACACGGGATTGAATCCCGACACAGCCATGTCATCGAACGTCTTTTTCACGGTGTTTCTCCTCAGCGGGGGTCGGACAAAAACCCCTGCAGTAAAATTGTCATGAAAAGCTTCTCGAAATTCGCCGTTCGGAACCGGCAATAAACTGTAGGTCCCTTTCACCTATGGGAAAATGAAATCACTCACAACATGGGCGATTGAGAGAAGCTCGGCTCAGGTCCTTCATGGACTGTTACGCAAACATACATACATACATACAGTACTATTTATGTGTCGTAGCTGGGGCACTGGGCATATGTTCTGTCTAGGAGATCGTAGAATTCTTCTTTGAGTCGATCGCCCTTTTCTTCCGTTGGGGCGTGAGCGCATATTAAGCTATTGTTTCCAAATTTAGCTTTAATGCGGATTGTTATGAGGCGTTCGCTTATATCTCGGAAGCTTAAGATTTTTTGTCGGAGTCCTCCTCGAATAACGAATCCGCACCCGAATAGACGCTGTTTGTTCTCCTTCTGGCACTTCCAGTAGTAGATGTCGCAGTTTTTCATCCGTTCTTTGCCTGGTCCATCCCATCGCACTTCTTGGAGTGCGGTTATATCTGCTCTATAGCAATTGAGGACTTGCTCCAATTGATCGCCTGCACCCGGTTTGTTAAGGCACCTCACATTCCAGGTGCAGACTCTCAAGTCCGTTAGTCGTTTGCAGGGGTCGTCAGCATTGTATTCGTCCGTATCCCGGCACGCGGGGGCTGTGTGTCTGCTTGGATTGAGCAGGGACAGAGATCGAAGCTGGCGTTTGCGATGTTAAACGCGATAAACTTCTTTGCTCTGTTTGCTCGCTCCCTCCCCCATATAGAACGTGGCGGCTTTTTGCAAATATTCATTCGAAATTTCCTGCCATTCCGCTTGAAGTAATGCTATTTATCAACCACATCTTCACAAGGTGAGCGAAATGCTTGGTATCGCTGTCCTGTCGAAAGTGAAAATCTTCCGCGATCCCCATTTTTTGAGCACCTTGTGGTTGTCTCCATACTTTCGAACGCCCATCGGAGCCAAACATATTGAATTTTGACTCGTCTGAAAAATTACATTATCCCAGAAGTCAAATCCTTCATTTTTTATTCATCTGCAAAATCTATTCTTTTTTTTTATTTAATTTTTTTATTTTACTGACGAAATGTTTCTTTCTAGCAGTACAGCACTTACATATACCCAGCTCGTTGCATATATCTATGCACGTACTGTGTCTGCAGATAGAGTCATATTTAAGGATACTTTTATAGTTGTAGCTATTAGGAATAATGATCCCTGGCAGCTTTCTTTGGTGCACTTTCAAAAGTATTTTTGCTAATAATACATTCTATCATTCGTACACCTCTGGCTGTTAAAATTCGAGGGCGTCCAGATCTTGGCTTGTTTTCAATTCGTTTGTCTGTTTTAAATCAACTGTTTTAAATTACTTTTTGAATATTAGATTTAGTTCTTCTAATTAGTTAACTAATTTGTGAATATGATTTTCCATCTTCATGACACTTTACGATCATTTTTCCTTCTTCTACAGTTAGTTCCTTTCTTTTCATTTTCCAAATCTTCTCTAATCTCACTCACTACTCATATACGCACTACTGTCTTGGTCGAAGTATTTTGGAAGTATTTTCCATAATTTGTAATATGGTCCATTTCTAATCGACGATGCCCGCAGAGATTTCTGTCCCCCTGACCTTGACGAAGATAAGATTACCATATCGAAGCTCAAGTCGAATAAAGTTGCTGGCGCTGACGGACTGTCTGCTGAGCTCTTCAAGGCAGCTGGGGATGACCTGGTTAGGAGCATGCACCAGCTCATCTGCAAGTAATTGGTCAGAGGAAAGCATGCCCGAGGAATGGAGTCTCAGCATCGTATGCCCGATCCACAAGAAAGGAGACCCCTCTAATTGCGCCAAATACAGAGGAATAAGTCTGCTTAACATCGCCTACAAAATCTTCCTTGCCGTTTTGTGTGAACGCCTGAAGTCTTTTGTAAATAAGCTGATAGGTCCATATCAGTGCGGATTCAGGCCAGGGAAGTCCACCGTCGACCAAATCTTCACACTACGGCAGATCCTGGAAAAAACCAATGAATTCCAAGTCGACACTCACCACCTATTTGTCGACTTCAAAGCCGCATACGACAGCGTAATTAGAGACCAGCTATACAACGCTATGTCTACCTTTGACATACCTGCTAAATTCGTCAGACTATGCAGGATGACTTTTGAGAATGCTCGCTGCTCGCTGAATCGGTGAACACCTTACCGATAGTTTTGATGTCAAAAAAGGATTTAGGCAGGGCGATGCGCTGTCGTGGGATTTCTTCAACATCATATTAGAAACGATTGTGTAAAAATCACTGGACAATACAAGAGGCACAATCTATTTCAAATCCTCGCAACTCCTTGCATACGCCGACGGCACATTTTTACGACACCGCCATTACAAGAGGGAGTGGCCTTGGTGTAGTGGTAGACATCACCGACTGTCGAGCGGGAAGTCTGTAGTTCAAAATCTGTTCATAGTTAGGAAGTACAATTTCTATACGGAAAAATTTTGTAACACAGCTGTTGTGTCCATATTGGCATGAAAAATTTGCTGAGAACTTCCACCAAACGTGAAAATTCAGTAAAGTTCCTCTCGAATCCTATCTAGGACAATCACCCCTGGAGAGCAGTGAATTAACATCTACGACCAAACCATCTGCGCCCCGTCCAGGTTGTGTGACAAACATAATAAGAGTATAACTCGCAAACCTTTGCGAAATATATAAAAAAAAAAAAACCCAGTGACTGCGCAACCGACGCAGTATTTCAGTGAACTTATTGTCCAATGAGAGTTACGAAAGCCACTAAAGCCCCTGTACTTAGACGTTATTGGTTGATAGCATCTTGTTCGGCGAAAGTTTTTCAGTATCATTCTGTAATGAATGGATATGGGGCGGTGTGGAATATTACAATTCGAACTTGGATGGGAATGGGAATGATGGGGTATGCTGCTCTGGATGCAACAACATATTGAAGCTTGATAAATGCGACGTGTGTTGGAAAAGTTGTTGCTGTTCTCATAACTGAAGATATTGTGTTTCTCGGCGTAAAATAGCACTTATTAAACCTCTTTTGTACAGGAAGCACTGCCGTACAATGTCATACATATTTACTACAGCTTCTGGTAATTCAATTGGTCTAGGGCATCCAATTTTTAGAAAATCTATCAGCTGGTTATAATCTGCTCATGAGACGTCCCATTACAGATGAGTTTCCTAACTTGTGTAAATGTTGCTGATAGGCACTTGCACTATATGTATATCCCAGTTATCAGCTGACTTACTCAGAATTCTCATCATCCAGCAACTTTCTGGATACCAATAGTTGATTCAGATGATGGTTTGGGTATAGAAAACAAGGCCCGAGAGTGTACAGGTTTGGAAAGTCTTTCGGACGTTATCATCGCTAGGTTACTGTTAAATCATTCCCATCCTTCTTAAAAGCTTTACGACCAGTACAATAAATCTGCAGAAGTCTTCCACCACTCGACAATGTCCAAAATATGATCTAAAGTGTAGATTTTGGGAGTTTTTCTCTCTTGCTATGAACAGATGGTGGCACCGAATCTCCAATAGTAATCTTACTCAAGGTCAGATTAGTATTATGGGCCAAGCGATGCTGTCCACATCAAGGATTCGGTTTCACTTTTATACTTTCTAAGGAATCTGATAGTAGGTACGTATGACAACTCTTGCTAGGCACCCCATATTAATCATTAATTTAATGGTGTAAAAGTCACTGCTTTAATAACGTGTTAACATCACTCAACTTGCACTATAACCTTTCGCACCTATCCAAATAATCGGACTATGATGACGAAGTGCTAAAGCTCACGTCCAAAATTAAATTCCACACTGACTTCGCATATTGCTGAAACTAATAAAAGCACCAAAGTCGATACCGATTGAACTGCAGGCAGCTTGTCCTTCCGCAAACATAGCAAAACCAGGCAAACATCATCATGATATAACGCACTATCAATTCTTTACCATAGACATTAAAGTCCAAATAGCGACGAAATAAGAAAACCAACGAAGAAGAGCGGGGGTGCAGATGAGTTGGCAAATTCTGCAGCATCACATGATGATGGTTCTATGCATACAAATCTTTATGGCAGGATAACATGATGTGTGTACTGAAACGCTTTATGCATGTGGTGCAGTCGCCGACATCGTTTCATATAAAATTCGTTGAGCACTTCGACCGCAAAAACCATTACCAGATCCCTCTATATGGTAAGCACTTTTCCACCTCCTTCCAAGGGGAGGAATGTGCCCGCTTTTCAATTGCACTCTGTGTCTATGTGTACATATCACGGATCTTAATCCTGGAATATTAAATATTAGACACCAGAGTAGTGGGTGCATGTTATAAGAGGATTCTTGGGGAGACGTCCTACATAGGGAAGGAGTCTCATCGGTGAGGACTAGACCTGGACATTGGTTGTATATGTTGCCAGGAAGCAGAAAATGTGTTTCTGGTCCTGATACTGCAACAGCCAATTACGTGCAGTTTTAAGAATTTCCATGTCAAAGATACATGACGCATTGGGAGGCCAGTTTCAGTAAAATCATGGAAATCGCCTGATCTGACAGTCATGTAAGCACTCTTACTTATATCCAGGTACTAAACCTTGCATAAAAAACCGATAGAGACCATTTGAATAAGGCTGGACATTAAGAAAAGCTTGATGTATCGCAAACAAAACTTCATGGAAACTTTTTGCGAATCGCTGTTAAATCGCATCGCCCATTGCAGAAGCCGATATGGTGACATTGTGATGAAAAGTGGATACCTACGATAATCTCAAGCGACGGTCGCGGTCGATTCGCGGTCAGGCAAGAGTGACAGCCAAGAAGATTTTGCTATATGCTTGTTGGGCTTGCTCCCCGACGACACAAGTCTTAATTCAGACTTGGACTGCCAACAAATGGACTGTTAAACGAAGCAAGCGCTAAGAAGCGGCCAGCTTTGGCCAATAGAAGAGCAATTTTGTTCCATCTGGATAACGCCAGATCATATATATTGATAATGACATGACAGAAGCTTCGTGAGTTTATTTGCGAAGTTCTCATGTATCAACCTAATAGTCCCATCAGTGATAATCATCTGTTTCTGTTCCTCTTGGGGAACAATTTTGCTGGAGTAAAATTGGCCGCAAAAGAAGATTGTGAAAAACGAGTGTCCCAGTTTTATGCCCATAGAGGTGATGGCTTTTATGTAAGTTTTAAGTAGAGTCTCATTTTCGTTCTAAGTAGGTGACATTTGAATTTAAATTGCGCATGCAAGAGGATTTGGAAATGCTCATATTATGAGGGCTATAATATAAGGTGGATGCAACATCAGGGTGGATGCGGCGATGTTGGAATGTTTTTTTTTTTTTTTTTGCCAAAAACCCTTACACAATCAACGAGAAATGGGTCGGCGCATTGTGGTGATAAATCTAGCCCTTCTTGGCGAGTTCGGGTCCTACACGAAAAATAAAATGAACGATAAGGTGCTACGAGAAGTGACGGGAGCTCCTTTACGTGGATATCATCTTCTACTGATTCATGGCCGTTCTTGAAACACCTTACCCATTCAGACACGCGTGTTTTTGAAAGACACCCGTCTCATTACACCACCTGCAATTTTCGTAGAATTTCTTAAAAACTGAATCACAATGTGAGCCAATCTTTTTATTTTTTTTTTTCAAAAACTTAAGGGGCACCGACAAACAGTGCTGTCGATTCAGCCTTAGATGAAAACTGAAAGAAAGATCCTCTCTTTCTAGACAGATGTTGATGAGCGACACAGTGCTTTACCAGCTCCACACTTTGTATTCATAAGCGTCTGAAATTTGCGTCGTTTTGTGAGCTGCTTAAAGCGAATCTTTCAATTATTTTAATTCGATAATTTTGTTCAACAAAAAATTTGCATTAAATTTTGTTTAAAATTGCATTGAATTTTTCGCTGCTGATTCGTTGAAGATAGTGCAGAAAGCCTTTGGTGATGAGGTTTTGGCAAAAAAAAAATTTCGTGAATAGTTTAAAGAGTTCGCCAAAGACGAAGAGCGTCCCGGACGGTTACCAACCTGAACCGCTGAAGCTCACGTCAAAAATATCAAAGGTTTGGTGCTTGCAAACGGTCGATTAACAATTAGATATCTTTCTGATGATGTTGGCATTTTAAAAGGATCAGTCAATACCAGTCTAAAGTATACCGAAAACACTGCATTTTTTGGTAAAACATCGTCGCGTTGAATCGTGTGAAACAATACTTTCTGAGTACCAGAACAAGATGAAACGCATTATTACAGGAGATGAGACTTGGATTAATGCTAAGGACCCGGAAACAACCGACCAATCAAGTGAATATCTTGCTAAAGGTGAGGCGTTTAAAAATCAAGGTCTCGTTGACCTTCGGTTATCGTAGTGTTCAGTATTTTGATTTCTTTATATTATTTGAACCTTATGCGTCGTTTGCGTAAAGCTGCCCGTCTAAAGAATCGGGAATCTTGAGGAAACAACTCTTGGTTTTGCACCACAATAATGAACCATCACACACTGCATAGATTCTTCGTTATCAATTCTTCAAAGACTCGACTCGATCGTTCCACAACCACCGTATTCTACTGTTTTGGTACCGTGTGACTTCGGGCGATTCAACGAACTCAAAAAACCGCCCCGGAAGCACCGTTTTGCCGTTAGAAGGGATACAAGCCGCAACGAAAAGCGAACTGAAAGCCGTCCCGGAAATCGACTATTACCACTGTTTCGAAGAATGAAAAATATGTTTAGTATACATAAATGCATTGTGTCAGGGGAATTACTTTAATAGCGAAGAAACTGATTTGGAAGGACAAATAAAGATTTTTTTTTTTTTTCGAAATAAATGCTATGTCACCTTACTTTTTGCACACAGGACATAGTGTGCGTGATGAGTAGGACTTATGTTTGTTAGGTCTCTCTCTTTTTTGAAATGAAAATGTTGGTTGATAGTCAAAAGCAGTATCTTATAATTTATTTATGACCAAACTGGAGACCGCGGTCGACTGGTCGATCGCGAAGGCAATTACCGTCGATTCATGTGCCACAAATTAATACATAGTAACAAATACGCCATACGGGGTGGCTGTGGTGCAATGGTAAACATAGCCGACTGTCAAGCGGAACGTCTGTAGTATAAAGTATGTCCATAGCCAAAGAAACGCAACTCCTATACGGAAAAATTGTGCAACACAGCTGTTGTGTGCATAAGACTCACAGTAATTTCAAATTCATACTCTATGTGTGCAGTTCTTATATAACACTATAATGGCATGGAACATTTGCTGGGAACTACAACCAACATGAAAATTCAGTCGAGTATTTTCCTTCTATCTTGGACAACTACCCCTTGAGAATAGTGAATGAACAATTTCGACCCAAACGAGCAGCACTCCGTCCAGGTTGTGGGACGAACATCATAAGAGTGTAACACTTGAACCTGTGCGAACTAGTTATAAGAAAAAAAAAATTAATATTGATCGTACTCAAAAGTAAAATCACCACGCAAATGTACGAGTGCGTCCATCCCATGTGTACGAGAACCAATGACTTCTGCAGAAACAGCAGGGACGAAGAGGAAATTGAATCCATTCGTCACCTGATGTGCGAATGTCCGGCGCTAGCCCAAGAAAGGAATATATTTCTAGGAAGATACTTCCTTTCGGGACTAGAAGAGGTAGGTAATATTGGGCTGAACAGAATACTGGGATTTTTATCCTCGTCTGGTTGGTTCAGCTCTAGGGTAAATTTCTAGGTATCAACGGGTTAAATAAAACAAGTGGGCACAATGGACTCAGCGTAGTATACATGAGCCTTGACTTTTCGTCAATAGAGCACCCATGTACCTAACCTAACCTAACCACAGTGCGAAAAACTTGCTTCAAATATGCAGCGTCGTATTTCAGGATATTCAGTATCTAATCGTTATTATCAATTTCCTTTAATTTCCTTTCTGTGACCTTGTACAATTAAAAAAAAAAGATATTTAACACTCTCCACACTCATTTTCGAATTAGCACATTTTTGTTTAAAGAACTTGTTTTGTTAAAACTTGCATCAATAAAAGTACATATAACAAAAATTACACTTGAATTGTTGGTACGTACCTACATATTTATATTTTTCAAATTAGAACAACACAGTACTTCTCAACAAGCTCTTAGAATTTGTAACGTAATCAAAAGTTACCGTGCAATTGGTAAATCAACCGGCATATTACTACTTAACTTACTACTTTACAAGCTAATGCAATTTAACTTCTCCCCATATTTATGTAAAATTGTGCAAAGTTTTTTGTCCAATCGTTGCTTTAGAGTGTTTGTCAATCAGGCTGCTTCTAGTCCATCTTATTCTTACGCAGGCTTGCCGCAGGGTTCGGTCCTGTTACCTGTCATGTACAATATGTACATCTCCGATATTCCCCAACTGCCAAATTGCGTGACAGCATTATGTGTATGCTGATGAGTGATGACACAGCCATATTATCGTCGGATGAATTCAGTCTTAATACTGAGGCGAATCTTAAACATTCGACTGAAATATTGTTAGCTTATTACGAAAAATGGAAAATAAAATTGAATGCTGAAAAACGGCAAGCTATCTTTTTCACGCGAAAAAGGAAAGCTTGTTTCCTTCCAGCTAATGCTTTAACAATCAATGGCCGTCAAAGGCTTTGGGACACGTATGTAAAATATCTCCTTAAGCTCCTTTATCCCTTGATAAATAGGAAATCTCAACTGTCAAGTGCTAATAAAATGAATATTCACAAAACTATCTTTCAAGCTTTTAACTATTGGTTTATCCATTTATTAAATAAACATGAACACGAACACCGCGGAGTAGAATTAGAACACCAAGCTATGACGTCGGAAAGCTACTATCGCCGGAGATCGCCAGTGCCTTTGCCAACCGCGTCTCCCTTAAGCTCTCCGATACACCTCAATCCTCCACTCAGTCAGTAGAGCAACAATGGAGCCAGTGCAAACAAGCCCTGTTGAGCACAGCAACAGAAGTGCTGGGCCTTAAAGCTCCACCACGACGAAACACCTGGTTCGATGACAAGTGTAGAAGGATTCATGCGGAAAAGCAGGAGGCATACAAAGCCTCACTATACAAAAAAACAAGAGCGGCTCGTGAGCTCTACGAGCTCAAAAAATGGAGGAACATAAGCTTCTCAAGAGAAGAAAGAACGAGCACGAGAAGCGGGCGATTGAAATCTTGGAGAGGTGCTATTGCAGGCACGACGTTCGATTATTCTATCAACGGATAAAACGAATGTCTCAAGGCTATAAAGCCCGAACGGAGGCCTGTATGGATGAGAACGGACACCTAGTAGTAGAATCGCAGTCGATGCTGAGAATTTGGAAAAACCACTTCTGCGGACTGTATACCGGCGATGACAGCCAACATACCGCCATCAGGCAGAATGATCAATTTCTTAACGACGAAGATCGCAGAGAATTCTGTCTCCCTGACCTCGACGAAGTTGAGATTGCCATGTCGAAATTCAAGTCGAATAAAGCTACTGGCGCAGATGGACTGTCTGCTGAGCTCTTCAAAGCGGCTGGGGTGAGCTGGTTAGGAGCATGCACCGGCTCATCTGTAAGATATGGTCAGAGGAAAGCATGCCCGAGGAATGGAGTCTCTGCATTGTTTGCCCGATCCACAAAAAAGGAGACCCCTTGGACTGCGCCAACTATAGAGGAATAAGTCTCCTTAATGTCGCATACAAGATCTTCGCTGCCGTTTTGTGTGAACGCCTGAAGCCATTCATAAACAAGTTGATAGGTCCTTATCAGTATGGCTTCAGGCCAGGGAAGTTCACCATCGATCAAATCTTCACACTACGGCAGATCCTGGAGAAAGCCAATGAATTTCAAGTCGACACGCACCATCTATTCGTCGACTTCAAGGCCGCATACGACAGCGTAGTTAGAGACGGGCTATATAATGCCATGTTTACTTTTGACATCCCTGCTAAGCTCTCAGACTATGCAGGATGACCCTGGAAAATGCTCGCTGCTCCATCCGAATCGGTGCAGAACTGACCGATAGCTTCGAAGTCAAAAAAGGATTTAATCAGGGCGATGCGCTGTCGTGTGATTTTTTTAACATCATATTAGAAATGGTTGTGCAAAAATCACTGGCTTATAAAAGAGGTACAATCTATTTCAAATCCTCGCAACTCCTTGCATACGCCGACGACATTGACATAATAGGTAGATCACAGCGAATGTCAATGAGGCGTTTGCGAGTATTGAGATGGAGGCGGAAAAAATTGCTTTGGCAGCTAATGAGGGCAAGACTAAATATCTGCTGTCATCGAAAAAGGACATTTACCACCGACGTCTTGGACAGAACGTGCATATTGGCAGATATAGGTTTGAAGTAGTTAAGGACTTCATATACCTCGGCTCCGCAGTGACTTGGAACAAGGACACCAGTTTCGAAATCAAGCCCACAATTACTCTTGCCAACCGCTTCTTCTTTGGGCTCAAAAGGCAACTGAGAAGTGGAGCCCTCTCTCGTACGACCAAGCTGACTTTATATAAGACCTTAATTATCCCGGTCCTGTTATACGGCGCAGAAACGTGGACTTTATCTAAAGCGGATGAGGAAATCCTTGGTCGTTTCGGGAGAAAGATTCTGCGTGCGATTTTCGGTCCCATAAACACAGAGGGGGGTTATAGGAGAAGATTCAATCATTAACTATACGGGTTGTACAGCGTAATGAGTCTAGTCACGCGTCTACGGATCCAACGCCTAAGATGGCTAGGCCATGTAGAGCGAATGGACACCACAGCTCCAGCCCGTAGAGTCTTTGAATCGAACCCCGAGGGACGAAGAAATAGAGGACGGCCGCAACTAAGGTGGCGCGCACAGGTGGAAAGGGACCTCAACCAACTGGGCGTGCGGCATTGGAAAAGACTAGCAAAAGATCGTGCTAGGTGGAGAGGCATGTTGGTTGAGGCCCAGGTTCACCCCGAACTGTAGCGCCCGTTAAGTAAGTAAGTTATCCATTTATTTAAGGTGGCGCGCACAGGTGAAAAGGGACCTCAACCAATGGGCGTGCGGCATTGGAAAAGACTAGCGAAAGATCGTGCTAGGTGGAGAGGCATGTTGGTTGAGGCCCAGGTTCACCCCGATCTGTAGCGCCCGTTAAGTAAGTAAGTTATCCATTTATTTATTTATTTATTCCTTTGATTACTTATTTATTGTGCATTTATTATATATGTTTTTATATTCATATCTATATATATTTATTTATTTTTATATTTATACAATTATTTATTTATATGTTGCTCTTATACAACTTTGCTTTTTCTTTTTGTGCATTGTAGCGACAATTTAATAAATTGTTTATGGTTAAATTTTTTTGTTATCTTTTCCTTTGTTATTTCAATTTTTAAACTTTTAACCAAGCAATCTGTAAATTGTTATATAGAGGGTTTTATTCGTAGTTTCCCTCTAAATATTCTTCTAAAAACAAAACAAAAGAAAAAATTATGTAATTTGCATTTTAAAATTATTTCAGTTGAAGGATATATGTATATCACATCTCTGTACGAATTGTAAATTCTGCAATAGCTAACATTGTAGTCTCTTAAACGAAATAAAAAAAAAAAAAAATTCCAGCGAAAAGTCGAACATATAGCCTGCAAGTTTGGCCACCCCTGTATAATTGGTTTATCTCTCCGATAAATCTAATCAAAACATTGTGCGTTATTTGTGGTATGCAGCCTGACAATTTACATATCTATAGAGCACATATATACATACATACATATGTGCGAATGCAATCAAGCAGATAAAAATATCGATCAATATGCGATAAGTCGGCCAGTGATGTCTTAATTGTTAAACAAATGCCAACGTTTGTTTACTATAGACAAATCACAATACCGAACGCGAGTACAAATATAATATGACGCGCGTCTATCCACTTTTTTCCTGGAATCCACCCTCTAATCAGGAAATTTCTCGTGAATTGTTCATATCTTTTGTGCTAATCAATTCGGAATATGTATAACTAGCTTTTGCCCGCGGCTTCGCTCGCGTTACATTCGGGGTAACACGGTTCCCCTTTCCTGATTTAGAACACAGAAGAGAACTTGGAACAGAATGTTATTTTAATACGCTACTGTAGACGATATTATATGTCTTTCCATTTGGGGATAGAATGTAAAGATTCTGGGCATTGGACACACGCGAACATGCTACATACAATTGTCCATGGGAAAAGCACGGCTTTTCTAAGTTCACCCCAGCCACCTTTAATGTTTGACCTTGCGCTTTGTTAATGGTCATAGCGAAACTAAGCTTTAGAGGAAATTGTAGCCTTTTAAACTGGAACGGGAGATCTGTGGGAATTATTGGGATTCGTGGGATCATTACATTTTCACCCTTTCCTACGCCGGTTAAGGTAGTGGCGCTAATGATATTGCGGCCAAGTTGTGTGACACGATGTCTTGTCCCATTACATAATCTCGGGGCATCTAGATTTCGTATAAGCATGACTGGGAAGCTTAGTAGTCAAATAACAGAGTATAGGTACCGTATGCACTATAGTGTGAAGCGCGGCTCGATGCCCGCACTTAAGTACAGATAGAGAGCACACAACGGTTAGCGCGTTTCAGAAACATATCAGCGCCATCTATCGTAATTCAAGAGTAACACTTATTTATGTTTCGAATGTTGATTGTTTTCTCAAAAGCTGATTGATTTATGGTTGTTTTAATTAAATTATTTTATTATTCGTTTGTATCATAGAACCTATGAGAGCACCGCGGCGCAGTGGGTAGTGTGTTGGCTTCTGACGCCGATGACACGGGATCGAATCCCGACACAGCTATGTCATCGAACGTGTTTTTCACGGTGTTTCTCCTCAGCGGGGCTCTGACAAAACCCCCTGTATTAAAATTGTCATGAAAAGCTTCTCGAAATTCGCCGTTCGGAACCGGCAATAAATTGTAGGTCCCTTTCACCTATGGGAAAATGAAACCACACACAACATGGGTGATTGAAAGAGAAGCTCGGCTCAGGTCCTTCATGGACTGTTTCGCCAACATACATACATACATCATATAACCTATACTAATTTTGCGGAGTGTCTCACAAAAATATCCATCCCCCGCTGATTTTTTTTTTTTTTTTTTTTTGCTGCATACAAACTTAACGGGGGCTAGAAAGAAACAAAAAATACCCTACGTCACTCTCCATCCCTTCAATTATCTCCACTTAAAAAATCAGTTCGTCGCTCCGTTTTGCCGTTAAAGACGGACAAACAGACACACGCACTTTCACATTTATAATATTAGTAAGATATGTACATACGTATGGCCTCGTGGCAGTGTATATATATACACATATTTGTTTATTTGTTCAGTCGAATCACACCTGACAGTTTTCTTAACTGTCATCCCGTATGATAGAAAGTCGAATTTAAAACAACTCTCACTTTATAGTACTGTCAGTTGTCAAGTGTTTCGCTTTGCCTTGACACCGTTAAGTGAATTCAACTTTGCACGCTGTCAGACTTAAAATTGAAGATAAAGACTTCACCAACTGCCTAATTAGATACATTTAATCACAAACCATAATGTCATCTGTAGTAATGTAATTCCCATGCGAAATCACATTCATTCGCATCCGACAGACGCGTTATATTGGCGCCTGCATCCGCAATCATTATAACCCCCATCGGTTTCGGACGACTAACTAATGCGGACGCAGTTGCTGTCGACTATCCGTCCGGCTGTCACATGAAAACTCCGTTTAATTGACTTAATGATTGTATTCATCGTGAAATGAATGTCATGATAAACCAACAGCTTGGATGCATTGTTGTTTGCCAGATGGATTCCGCAAGTGATGTTTGTTCGAGGATTTACTCCTTTTTGCGATGACTGTTGTTGTATGTACATACATACGTATATCTGCTTTCGTCGAGGGCCTGCTAGGGGCTTGCCGTTTTAGCGATTAGATGCAGCTTACAAGGGCTTTGTGATGATACGAGCTGAATGACAAAGCATCGCAGTTAATGAGTATTTGGATTGGCGTTAGTATTCGCTTGTTGACTTGCTGGTTTCGTTTTTCATCGTGGATGTGAGACATTAAAGGTGCTGGAAAGAGATTTTGGAACATATTAGAATCCTTGATTAGGGCAACTATTTTGAGTAAACAACATGCGGATTTAACATAAGCTTAAGTTTGCTCTTAAGTATGCTGCCACATGTAACAAAGTACGAGGGCTGTTTTATTCAACTCATGGCCCCAATGCGCGTGGATGTCAAACTTTTTGAGTGATTTGCATAGACCACTTCGGTTTCGGTTCTTGTTCAGCTGTGCAAGGGTTGTGAAATTTATTTGCGTAAATCCGTTTATTTGCACAACGGAAAAGTGGAAGTTGCGTCCTTGACAGGAATAATTAGCGAATAATAAAGCAATTTGTTGGTCGTTACCTTTAAGCTCATTATCAGAGCTCGAGCGAACCATGGATGACATATGAACAACTGCCATTGGAATGGACTTTAGACTTTTATAGTCTATTGTTCTTGTTTGTAATTAATTTTATTTTATGCATCCTCGTGGGTACTGTGACAATACATTGCAGCACGTCTAGATAGAACTACTGTCATCAGTCGATCCAGTCCGGCATACAATCATAAGTTCGTGCCGAACATTTTCAATAGCATATATGTAAGTGGATAGTGCCAGGCAGAGACTCAGCTCCAATCGAAGAACTACATACATACATATGTATACTCGAGCAAAAATTGTCCTTCTTTGTCTCTTGAGATTTTGTATGTTTTTTTCTTATATTCACTGCAGACCAGGAAAACGAAAATATCACAAACTGAAGTAGAAACTTTTACCTCGTACTCATATTGCAGTCCCTGTTCCATTGCGCTCTTCTCAAGGGAGATAATAAGCTTTTAAGTTTGAGAATATAACGAAGCACTTGGAATAAAAGGTTTAAAGTTGTTTATCCATTGAAAGTGGAATACATTTTCCAGACAAGAATGCGAACAGTCGTGCATCTTTGCATCTTTTCGAGAGTTTTCCCTAAGTTTTGTGAAAAATTGTGTTTGGTTTGTGAAGAGACGGAAAGTAATGGATGATTGGAGGATTGTTTTATCTTTGTTCTGTTTTTGCAAAAGATTTTGAAAAGCGTTATGGATATTGTTGATTTTGAGATGAGTTCAGAATTTTGTGCAGCCGCGTATCTCTCTTTATAATTCCCAACCTGAATATCACAGCAACTTAAGAGAT
This sequence comes from Eumerus sabulonum, assembly GCA_951905685.1. Taxonomy (NCBI): domain Eukaryota; kingdom Metazoa; phylum Arthropoda; class Insecta; order Diptera; family Syrphidae; genus Eumerus; species Eumerus sabulonum. The sequence goes on along the minus strand of OX645060.1, from coordinate 161,860,103 downwards.
GATTACGATTTTTGTTATCCGTCTACTAAGTAACTAACTTCTAACTATCCAAGAAAACAAATTACGTTAATTGGCAAAATGCCTTCATCATGCTGTTCGAAATTACTTCCCCTCTTTAGGATGAACTCAGTTGATGATGCGGTGCTACCGACAGATTTGGCATATCGTAGCGTTTCCAGAGAATCTAATAAATCTTCTTCGCGAAGCAAGGGTGGATTAACCTGGGCACATTCTTATTCAATAATTTAAATGAGCTTGCCAACACAAGCTTCAAGAGTTTTTGGCAAAAAAAGAAAAACATTTCAACGTTGCCGTATCCACCCTAAGGCTTTAGGGTATTGCCCCTGCGACTATTTTTTTTCCCCATGAAGAAATCAGCTTCGATCTCTGTCCCTGCTCAATCCAAGTTGACACACAGCTTCCGCGTGACCTCCCCTGGATACCTGCCCTGGCACCCGACCACTTGTTCGTGGGGAAAGAGTAACCTGGCCCTCCAGGTTGGGGGTTGTGCTTAGGGGTAACATCCCTAACACGTAAAAACCCACTTGTTCAGAAGCAATCACAAGCCTCAGATATGGACGAATACAAAGCTGACGACCCTTTCAAACGACTAAAGGACATGAGAGTCTGCATCTAGAATATGAGGGCCCCTAATAGACCGGGTGCAGGCAATCAATTGGGGCAAACCCTCAGCTGCTATAAAACAGATGTAACCGCGCTCCAAGAAGTGCGATGGTATGGATCAGGCAAAAGACGGATGAAAAACTGCGACGTCTACTACGGGAACTGCTACAAGGGGAACAAACAGCGCTTATTCGCAGGTGGACTCGTTATTTTAGGAAAACTCCGACAAAAAGTCTTAAACTTTCAGGATGTAAGCGAACGCCTCAAAACAATACCCATCAAAGCTAATTTTCGAAGCATCAGCTTGATATGCGCTCGCGCCCCAATCCAACAAAAGGACGATCGGAATTCCACGTTCTCCTAGACAGAACCAGTGTTGGCATTAATCGATTAATTTTTTAATTAACTACATAATTTGATTAATTTTAATCTGATTAAATTAATCATGATTGAAATAATCGTGATTAAAAAAGTAGTCTTAATCATGATTATTGGAGTTAATCATTAATCAATATTCATTAATTGATTAACTTGATTATGAACTAGTAAATCCATGAATGTTGCGAATTCAAAGTAAAACAAATAATGGAAAATAAAACAACATATTTCTTGAAACATATGTACTTACTTACTTACTTATCAGGCCTGCGATCCATGGAGGATCTGAGCCTGAGCTATAGCTGCCTTCCATCCTTGACGGTCCCGGGCACGCTGCTTCCAGTTGTCAAGACCAAGGTGTCTTACATCCGCGATTTCTTGGTCTTTATACCGGAGGCCCAGTCTTCCTCTTCTTCTCGAACCAGGAGGCTCGGAGTCGAAGACCTTCTTAGCTGGAGCGTTGATGTCCATGCGCTCGATGTGGCCGAGCCAGTGTAGTCGACGGATCCTTGCCTTCCGGACTACATCCACATCCTGGTACAGCTCGTAGAGTTCGCGATTGTGTCTTCTTCTCCATTCACCTTCCTCACAGACAGGACCAAATATCCGGCGCAGAATTTTTCCTTCGAACGAACCCAAAATCAGCTCCGCTGTCCTGCTTATCGTCCAGCTTTCGACTCCGTACAGCAAGACTGGCAGAATGAGCGTTTTGTAAAGCATGACTTTGGTCTTTCGAGTGAGGAGTTTTGACCCCAGTTGCTTGGACAAGCCGAAGTAGCAGCGGTTGCCAAGAGCGATTCTATGCCGGATCTCCACGTTTGCCCCGAGGTAGACAAACTCCTTAACTACCTCGAAATTGTAGCTGTCAATTGTTATATTTTGTCCCAGGTGGTGAGCGTGGGATTGGTTTTTGCTTGACAGCATGTATTTCGTTTTATCCTCATTGATCTTAAGACCAACTCGTTTCGCCTGTTCTTCAATCGCCGTGAATGCTTCCACAATGCCACGGCGAGAACACGCGATGATGTCGATATCATCCGCGTATCCTAGCAGCTGGATGGACTTGTAAAAGATAGTGCCTTCCCTGTTGACGCCTGCCCGTCGCACTATCTGCTCCAGCACCAGGTTGAAGAAGTCACATGACAGCGCATCTCCTTGCCGAAATCCGGTGCATGTTTCGAATGGTTCCGAGGTCCTAGAACCGAGTTGCACGGTGCATCGCTTGTTTTTTAGCGTGGCGCGACACAACTGGATCAGTTTTACCGGAATCCCGAATTCGGCCATCGCCCCAAACAGTTCTTCACGATGAATCGATCAGCCTTTTAAATCAATCAAATTTAAACTTACATTTAATTTGGACATAGTTAATCTAATAATCAAATTAACGATTAATGATTATGATTAATAATCTTAATCATTTTAAAATTGATTTTGATTAATTAATCTTAATCAACATTTTTGATTACGATTTTAATCATTAATTTTTAATCGTTAATCAGATTAACTTTGGGCCAACACTGGACAGAACCTATGCCCAATGTCCCAGCAATGACACAAAAATAGTTCTAGGAGATTTTAATGCGAAATCGGGAAGAGCGGACATATTTGTATCGATCGCGGGGAAATATAGCCTACACGCCACCAAATCCGGAAACGCCATCGGTTGCACAACCTCCTGGCGGAGCCAAATCTCCTTCTGGCTAGCACACGATTCCCGCATCTCAATATTCACACAGAAGAAACTTGGCGATCACCTGATCAGTCTACCACTAATCAGATGAATCATGTTGCAATCGACGCCAGACACTCTTCCAGCATCCTAGCCAAGGTATGAATGAAAATATCAAGGATGCCACGGAGTCGAGCTGGACAAGGAAATTTTGTCGTCGGAAAGCTACAATCGCAGGAGACCGCTAGGACCTTTGCCGATTGAGTTTCTCTCAACCTCTTGCAAAGGCCAATGACACCGGAGCAATCCACAGAACAACAATGCAAGCATTGCCAGCGTGCCATCAGAGACGCTGCTTCTGGGTTTTGGGTCTTGGGTTTCAAGCCACGCGTCAGTTAGAAACCTCTGGTTTGATGAGCAATGCGGGCAAGCCCATTTAGCAAAGCAAAATGTATACAAGGCGATGCTACATAGACGGACGAGAGCCGCTCGTGAACATTACGAGCAGAAACGGAGAGAAGTACACACGCTTTTAAGGAAGGAAACAAAACAGCATGAAAAGCGTCGGAGTGAGGTGATGGAGAGATGCTGCCACAGGAATAATGCTCGCAAGTTTTACGAAAAAGTAAAACGAACATGCCTGGGCTATAGAACTACTACCCAACTTCATAATAAGCCTACTACCCAACTAGTAGTAGAGCCAAAGTCGATGCTGAGAATATGGAAGAAACATTCCTGTAGACTCTTTAACGGCTAATTTGCCCAGTCCACAAGGAAAAGAACCCTTATAACTGCGCCAACGATAGAGAAATAAGTCTCCTTAACATCACATACAACATCTTCTCTGCCGTACTGCGTGAACGCCTTAAACCCTTTGTGGATAATCTGATAAGTTCGTATCAGTGTGGTTTCAGACCAGGTAAATCCACAATAGACCAATTATGCCCACTGCGGCAGATCTTGGAGAAGACCCAATAATACCAAATCGACACCTATCACCTTTTTGTCGATTTCAGGGCCGCGTATGGCAGTGTGCATAGAGATGAGCTACACAGGACCATGTCTAGTTTGGAGAACTCTCGCTGCTCCGTTAAGGTCAATAGCGAATTAACCGAGACCTTTGAGGTTAAAAAAGGATTTAGACCAGATGACACAATGTCATGTACAGGTACGATCTATTTCAAGTCTACTCAACTGTTTGCGTACGCAGATGACATTGACGGAATTGGACGAACTCAACGGGACGTGAATGATGCATTCGAAAGCATTGAAACAGAAGCGGTTAAAATGGGTCTTTCGATTAACGAATCCGAAATTCATCCTCTGCGTATGCAATACTAAAGTGCTTGAACGAATTACTACGGACTATAAACCAACGCGGAATTTGGTCGGCTCTCGTCCTATCTAGGTCTAGGACAGCCACCCCTGAGAGTAGTGAACGAGCATCAACGACCCCAACTGCACTCCGTTCAGGTTGTGTGTGTCAACACATCATAAGAGAACATATAAGCTCTTGAACCTGCGCGAGTCTCTAAAAAAAAAAAAAAAAAAAACGGAGGTAAAACGATATACATATACATATCCTGTCAACCAAGAAAGACGCGCGACACCGACGTTTCGGCCAGAACCACACAATTGGGAGCTCTGGATTCGAAGTGGTCAAGGACTTCGCGTACATTGACTCACTAGTGACCAGCGACAACCACACCAGCGCTCAGATCAATCGCAGAATTACACTTGCCAACCGCTGCTTCATTGGGCTCAAGGGGCAATTGAGAAGTAGAGCCCTTTACCGAAAGACCAAAGTTGCGGTGTGTGTATGTATGTATGTATGTTGACGTTACAGTCCATGAAGAACCTGAGCCGAGCTTCTCTCAATCAACCATGTTGTGTGTGATTTCATTTTCCCATAGGTGAAAGGGACCTACAGTTTATTGCCGGTTCCGAGCGGCGAATTTCGAGAAGCTTTTCATGACAATTTTATTACAGGGGGTTTTGTGAGAACTCCGCTGAGGAGAAACACCGTGAAAATCACGTTCGATGACATGGCTGTGTCGGGATTCGATCCCGTGTCATCGGCGTTAGAGGCCAACCCACTGCGCCACGGTGTTCTCAAAGTTGCGCTGTACAAAACCTTAATCATCCCGGTCCTCCTCTATGGCGCAGGGGCCTGGACTTAAACGAAAGCGGATGAAGAGACCCTTTGTCGTTTCGAGAGGAAAATTCTACGTTCGATCTTTGGTCCCGTATGTATAAATGGGAAGTGAAGAAGAAGATACAATGACGAACTATTCGGGCTGTACAGCGACATCGGCCTAGAATGATGTCTACGGATCCGACGTCTAAGATGGCCCGAAAAGTCTTCCGAGTTCAACCCCGAGGGACGACGCAGCAAAGGACGACCGAGTCTAAGGTGGCGCACACAGATGGAAGGAGACCTTAACTAAATGGGAGTGCCTCGCTGAAAACAGCTGGCAAAAGACCGGGCTAGCTGGAGAAGTTTGCTGGTTGAGGTCCTGGTTCACACCGGACTGTGGCACCATAGAGAAGGTCAAGGAGGCTGTAGCCATGTAGATTTCAATCGTGGAAAGAATGTTGAAATCATTGTTTAGAGTAAGAAAAGGACAACTGTAAAGGTTGATAATAAAATGTTGCAACATACATAATTCACTGGTTTGTTGTTTACACATTCCCGGAGCTTAACTGCCACACCTCGTAACTGCCTCGGGTTCGCTGCGTTGCGGGCATAAGAGACATACATACAAGTTTCAATGGCACTATTATATATGTTAGATTGAACTTGGGTAATAGTAAGACCTATTTTAATTTTGAGGGCTTTAGTCGTTTTTAGCTTCTTGACATAGACCTGCGACTTGAGGAAATTCCACTACCAACCCAAAAGTCACCAAATTTATGTCTACGAAACCAAGCATGATGAGCAACATCATTGGAGCAATAGAAGTGCTGCCAATGTGCCCCGAAAAATTCACTGTTTATGGTCCGGCGGAATCCTCGGACTGTAGTTAGAATTAGAATCTCTCAGGATTTAATTGAAGTTAATTGAAAATGCAACATTAACTTTATAAAACTGATTATACAATCTATCACAATTAAAGCGTTCGAAAGCGGAAATAAAGGGGTATGCTCTAAATGATAGAAGCCTCCTTATATACTGTTTTGAGTTACAGGTGATCGATGTATGTATGTAACTGCCCTGGGCCAATATACTCCCTTTTTGCAACATGTTTCAAATAACCGTGGGAAGTTATTGTAATGGGGCCGATTTTGCTAATCCCAAATATTGACATATCTCCACGTTTCAAGGTCACCATAATCCAAATCCAACGTTTTGTGTGTCTGTATGTGTGTATGTACGTATGTGCATTTCGCCTCCATTATCTCGAGAACCAAAGATGATATTGACATGGGACCGGGTTCATTCGAAGCTTAATTACGTAACTTAGAACTGATTAGGTGTCCAGCAAAATCGGTCCAGCCGTTTTCTGTTCGAAATTAAACAACTGAAGAGTAGAATGTTATCAATATTGTTGTTTAGTTACTTGCAAGTGAAGAAATGTTAATTCAACATTCTTAGTTGATGAATGGCATTGATGAGATATCTCCAAATTGATGGTTTCTTGATAACTTGAAGAAGAAACTTTCACTATTCATCAAATATTGTAGTGATTGTAGAAGCATATGTAGGCCATTGGCGTTCGGGATTGAGCTTCATTAAACCTTTCATTATGTGTAAAGATCTTGATTACTTGAAAACAGTACTTAGAAAATCATCGACATAAACACAAGACTTCTAAAAATAAAATAACAATATTGGTACACGAATAACTTTTTAGCGTCGAAAATAAGAAAAGATGCTTTCAGGTGTAATATTAGCCATACTACAGAAAAATAATTATGATAATAACACTAATTATTACAATAATAATAATTTTGTTAATTATGTTAATGTTAATAATAATAATTAAATATAAAATTAAATGGGTGTGTTCATTTTTCCCACTGGGAAGTTAGTCGAGTGGGCTTTGCGGGTCGCACCTAGACCATCATTTTTATTTATGGTTTTTGGGTTTTGTTATTTGTTGGGGCTGAGTCCCAACAAATATTGTCTGTGCTACCAACCAATGTGCTCGAGAAACTCATTCAAAATTAGACTGTCCGTATGGATCACTTAAAACATAGTCGTTATCGAATAAAAATGTTATGACACAGTATTAGGACCGCCATATGCACGTAATCTACTGGGAAGTACAGAAAGCAAGCTTGAATAACAAAACAATTTGCAGCTGAACCACACAGAATTCTTTCTGTGACTTACTGACAGAGAAAGTTTCACCCCTTCAAAAGTAATGATTCTGATGTGAAAAATATGAAAACGTTCCGAAATAGTTCGAAAATGAAGAATTGGAAACTTTACTTCGTAAAGACTCACGTCACCAGCTGAACTCACAAACTCAGTATGTACAAGTAGACGGCACAACAGTTTCGAAACGTTGAAAAGCATAAGGAATGATTCAGAAAAAAAATGCACAATAGATGCCGTACGAATTGAAACCGTGAGACATCCATAAGGCTTTTTTTCTAGTGTGAATTGCTGCTTCAGTGGCTAAGGTTTTTTCGTATCTTACAGTGACTGGTGATGAAAATTGGGTTTTTTTTTTACGATAAGCGTAAGTATAAAAGATCTTGGGGTAAGTCATGATTTAAAGGTGTTGTTTGGGTCCCACCAGATGATTAGCACGGTTAAGTCCGTTAATAGCTGTTTAAACCGAACGAAGCCATCACCACAGATAACTATGGACTGCATTTGTTGCGTTTTATTTGCGTCAAATTTTAAATGAAAAACGAATGAATGTAAAGACGCGACAAGGAAGGTGATTTTATTACATCACAATGCTCGACAATTTGTCGTGAAAGCCTACTTTGGATATCCTTAAGCATAAAATTCCACCCAACCCACCGTAATCACCAGATTCTGTTTATCATTAGCTACATTCGATGGCACATAGCTTGACATTCAAAAAAATGTGTTATTAATATCATCTTCATCATGATAGCTTCATCATCTTAATCTTAGCCTTCAATAAACTAGACAAACTCTAAATAAACTTCCCCTCTACGGGCCGACCAGACAAAACACACGCGAGTCATTTTCATGGAAATGAAAAATAAACAGAAACAACGCCGCATCGTCTACGAACACACCTGTTTCCCATACGTCATGGAGCAATTTCACACCTGAAGCTTTCAGCACAACATCTCATTCGTCTTCAATTGAAAGTAAAATCATTCTAATTTTACCTCGTTAAAATTATCATCAACGAGATTAAATTTTGAAATAGTTTTCAGAGACGCAGGAGAAATTCTAGCGTAAAAAAGAAACATATGCTCACCGTGGATCTCATAAATAGAATCATATCTTCTAATTTTAAGTAATTAGGTTATCCACTTCTTAAGGTGAGTGGGTGTAGCTGTAGCATGATGTGGGCTACACGCGGCAAGACTGTAAAGCACACCAGATGCCATAACGCAGAATTCGGCATTCGCGAAGCATGAGAGATGAATGACATAATTTGTGAGTAAAACTTGAGGTGCACGGTTGAGTGACATTTGTAATATACTCTGATGGTCTGTGGTCAGATAATAAGAGTATTCAGTTTTGGTATCATACGCTAACCTACTTACATACATATGTATGTATTTACATGCCGCTGACGACCATATCTGACACCATAGATGACAGGAAGAATTCGGGCGGTATTGAAAGTGTACCGCGTGGGAGATCAATGGATGGTGATCATGAGTGATGCCTGGATTGTGCGTGGCTCATGGAGCTAAAAAACGTTTATACATATTTATCAACCTTATGGTGCTTAGCTGTCAACTATGAACTAATCCAAAAACGATCCATTGGACTTGAGAACTATATGTTCCTTTGTATACTAAGGACAATATTTGCTCTCTTCCTTTTCTAATCCTGGTATTTGAAGTACATTTTTACAACCAACCTTTTGTAAATATACACAAACAAACAAATAAATCAATCCAAGAAGCGCAAAATGCACATTACATTACATCATCACGGTACACATGTGGAAACAAGCACTTCTCGTACAAATACTTAGTCCACGGAACAGTTTATGGACCATGTGCTATCAACAATTAAATCCTTGAGACATTTTATTTGCCTTAAATTCGAATTCTTCCCCCTTTTTACGTAAGAAGTGTGTTTCCTCAAGTGAAATTAAAATACAAACAGTAAAACGGAAGGTTTTTAAATCGTCCACGTCCGTCTAGGACATGAAAGCAAATGGGGATGACCTTATTTGCAACGAGAAATAGTAAAAGAAAGGACATCAAGTGCGAAGCACTCAACACTGAACACTTCTTTTCAATTTCTCAAGCAGAATACCAACCGAACAATGACCCAAACTCAATTATTTTAATGGTGAACCACTAAATCGTATCATCTCTCAAACAGATGAGATACCATCTCTTCTTCTACTTCAGAGACGCCTTGATGGATTCGCTTCACTATTGCATTCCGTTGGAAATGAAATACCTACACTGATTGTTGGGGGTGAAAACGTGTGTAGGTATGTAAGTGGTCTTCGAAGTGATCTTGACTTGTCACATTCCGGATGCATAATAGTTGACATTCCTGTTTCAGTATGATTTGCGTATGTCAGCCGTAAATCACTTCATGGAATTCTTTAGGGATAAAGCCTGTTGTCTGGCGGGGGACACTCTATTGTGGTTTTGTTATGGGGGATGTTTGGAAATCATTTTCGGCATACCACATACTTCGGTTGTTAACATAATTACGTGGGCTGTGTACGAGTGGTTTCATTGGACAAATAGCAACAATCGTAGCGTGCTGTGGAGTAGTTAGGATTTAAAGTGTCGAGTGTCACAAAAATTCGTAAAATTCATGTGATAAACGATTTGAATGAATGAAAAGGAATTACAAATGAGATTTGAGGATTTTCTTAGCATGTTTGGAGCGGTGAGGAATCATTTCTAAAACTTGGACCTTATTCAGAACGAAAGGCTTACATGAAACTGCCAAAACGACTCTCACTTGAAGGATTCTAAGGATTAAAAAAAAACAAAAAAACACTGGTAATACCCTCGCTACAAAAAAGGGTCACAATCAGGAAGGAACTAATGTAATGGTGTTTATTGCACCACCTAGAAATCCCCGGTTCGATGAACAATGCGAACAAGCCCATGCAGCAAACCAAGAGGCATATAAAGCCACGCTGCAACGACGGACGAGAGCTGCTCGCGAAATTTATGAGCAGAAGAGAAGAGAACGCTTCTCAGGAGAAAGAAAAGGAAATACGGAAACGTGAGGTCGAGGGGATGGAGAGATGCTTCCGCAGGAATGACGTCCGGAAGATTTGCAATAAGGTGAAACGAACATGTCATGGCAACAAAGCCAGACGGAGGCCTGCAGGGATGAAAATGGAGGACTGGTAGTGGAATCACAGTCGATGGTGAGGATTTGGCAAGACTACTTCTGCAGAGTGTACAACGCGATCGCAGACAAGATACCGATGCCAGGCATAACGTAATGTACGAGGATGTAAGAGAATTCCATCCACCCGACCTAGACCAAGTCAAAATAGCGATATCAATAGTATCAAGACTGAAGTCTAATAAAGCCACGGGCGCAGACGGCCTATATGCTGAGCTTTTCAAGCCGGCTGGAGATGAGCTGGTAAGGTGCATGCACCATCCCATTTGCAAGGTATGGTCGGAGGAAAGCATGCCCGACGAATGGAATCTCAGCATCCCGACGAATGGAATCTCAGCATCGTTTGCCCGGTCCATAAGAAAGGAGACCCCTATAACTGCGCCAGCTATAGGGGAATAAGTCTCCTTAACATCGCATATAAGATATTCTCTGCCGGTATTGTGTGAATGCCTGAAATCGTTTCTGGATAACCTGATCGGCTCTTATCAGTTTTCCAGCCAGGTAAATCCACAATATACTAAATATTTACGGTACGGCAGATCTTGGAGAAGAACTAGGAATTACCAAATCGACACTCACCACCGAGGCTGCGTATGACAGCGTGCGAGCTATACAAAACCATATCTAGTCTTATCATCCCTGCCAAACTCGTCCGACTGTGCAGGATGACAATGGAGAATTCTCGCTGCTCCATTAAGGTCGGTAATGAACAAACCGGGACCGGCCTTTGATGTTAAAAAAGGATTTAGACAAGGTGATGCGCTGTCGTGCAACTTTTTCAGCATCGTGCTTGAAAAGAGCCTGCAAAAGTCTACGCAATGGCTTGCGTACGCCGACGAAATTGACGTGATTAGACGGGCACAGCGAGACGTCAATGAGGCTTTTGTAAGCATTGAGGTAGAAACGGCTAAGGTGGGTCTTATGGTTAATGAGGATGAAGCCAAATATCTGCTTTCATCAAAAAGAGACGGGCAACACCGACGTATTGGCCAGAACGTTACCATGGGCAGATATAACCTTGAAATGGCCAATGAATTCGTCTACATTGGCTCACTTATGACCGGCGACAACAACATTTTTGCCGCTGTTCCTTTGGGCTCAAGAGGCAATTAAGAAGTAGAGCCCTCTCTCGGAAAACCAAGGTGACACTATATGAGACCTTGATCATCCCAGTCCTCCTTTACGGCACAGAGGCTTGGACCCCAACAGAAGCGGATGAAGAATCGCTTGGTCGTTTCGAGAGGAGAATTCTGCTCTCTATCTACGATCCCGTTTGTTCAAACGGAGTATGTAGGACTGGTACGATGTCTACGGAGACAGCGTCTAAGGTGGCTAGGCCATCTAGAGCGCATGGAAAATATAGCTCCGACCCGAAGTCTTCGAATCCACCCCGGAAAGAAGACGCAGCAGGGGACGGCCGCATCTACGGTGGCGCACGCAAGTGGAAGGGGATCTTAACCAACTGGGCGTGCGGCGCTGGAAACAGCTGGCCAAAGACCGTGCCAGCTGGAGACGCTTGTTGGTAGAGGCCAAGGTTCCCCACGGACTGTAACGCCACCTAAGTAAGTAAGTAAGCGCACACTTGACAACAGTGCGGGTGTTCCTGCGAGGTTCCAGCAAGTTTAATGATTTGGTGATCCTGGGACCTACATATATAAATTCTATCGCGCGGCTTTGATTGCTGCAGGTGCAATGAGATCTTATATGCATCGGACTAGACATGACTGTTACACTATAATTTAGGGCGAATTAACATTCCATAGATTGTAGCCAGATCCAAGAGGGAAAAGAATAGGGTATTCGAATAGGGACTTCCGAAATTTGACAGTGGATAGCGGCCATATTGTTGAAACTTCACCTGCCAAATTGGCTGTAATTTACTCAGTCTGTTCCAAGTCACCATGGACGGCCATGGCGTTCAACAACACGTATAAATGATAAAATCAAAATGGGTGTTCTGTTTGGGCAACATTTTACGGTCGCCATAATCCACCTACCGATAGGACTATTCGCATCTGGGAGATTAATTTTAGTCCACTGGTTGAGTAAACGATTAACCAACACCCGTACGTCGACGAAACGCAAAACATAGACGCTGTCAGTGAGGGTGTGCAGGAGAATCAGAGGCAGCCGATTTCGCGTCGCTCACAAGAATTCGGCCTTTCGCAGATTTTGCATTGAGCCTACGGGTGACAACTGACCCAGGAGCTGAAGGTAAACAAGGCAGTCGGAAACTTACCCTAATTTTCATCGAAAAATCATCTTTAGCGATAAGGCCGATTTCTGGATAAAAGGGTACGTCAACGAACAAAATTGTCAAATTTGGCCCGATACCAAAGTCACTGTTTTGTGTGGATTTTGGACTGGCGGCGGCGTCATCGGTTCATATTTCACCTTGCACCTTTTGGCTATTCAACAAATTCAAAAGAAAGTCCGGGGACACCGTTGTGAATCGATGCTGCCTCCTGCTCGTAATTCCCTTTGTCATTAAGCGGTTAAGACGATGTCTTGCGGTAGGTGAAACCTTTTTCACCTTCTTTGAAGCAGGTTTGCCTGGTGAAGCCGATGGTTTTTGACTATTCAGTATAGTGATGGATCTGGGTTTCGCAAGCAGTCACGAAACATTTTCCAAATTTTGGTCCAAAATTGTCATGCAATTCAGTTTCTGTTTCACCGTGAGCAAAAGCGGTACCCATCTCACCAATAGCTAACTTATGCTCGATTTTTCGCGTAGAATATTTTGTTCACGCTCTACATAAGATACCTACAATGTCGGCAAAAGCTCGACGAAAAGCTAACATGATAAAATACATTTTGCTAACCAGGTGTATAAACGGCGTGGAATTCACTTTGATTTCCTCATACGTCTTCTCATTCGAAAAAAAAAAATCGTTTGTTGCTTCTGATTTTCTTCTGAAGGACCTAAAGGAGGAACATTACAGATATTTGTTGTAGGATAGTATGCTAAGCTTGCTCTTCCCATTTCTACTGACCACACCTCCGATTTTTTATTATTTGATATTTTTTTTTTTTTTTTTTTTTTACAATTAACAATTCTTTATTCTTTCCTTTCATTTTTATGAACATTTAAAATAACAATTAACAATTAAATATAAAGGAAAATAAATAAAATGTCAATCCTTAACATATGTTAGAGCGGATTGACACTGCTGACAATAATCTGCGGTGGGGAAGCATCGGTTACTTACTACATATACATATATAATAAATAGAGCAAAAAATACATAATACCTAACACATAAATATGATTTATGTTTGTACTTTTACAAACGGAAAAAAAAATTGATTTGATGTTCTCTCAATGAGAACATCACCGAACAAAAGGAAAGACCGAACAAAAACTGAACCGAGCTGAACTTAGATTTAGAACTTAACTAAGAACTGAGACTGGGAACTAACTTAAACTGGAACTGATCACATCTTAAACTTGAACTGACTCAAAAATTAACATGAAGTATCTTATATACTTTGTGCTGTTCTTCGACAGCGTCCCTTTTGTTGGACTTTGATCTTCTGCAGCTGCATCCACTTGACTTCGGCTAAAAGCATTTTGCCATTAAGCCGCAGCTGTGTCAACAATGATCGTTCTCGTCTATTGGTTTGAAATTGTTTATGTTGCATATGATTTGTCCGTAGCTTGTTTACATTGCGTACGGGTCAAATCAATGCTGCTTACATTTTTAATTTTTATTGAATTTGAAGTCGAGCTCTTGTGGGTGTATACAAGTTGGCTCTGATATAACATATACATATTGAGGAAACTATTGATATTAAAATAATATTGACATTTACTTGTGCTGATGACTAGGATAGCAGATCTCGTTTGAGTAATGATTCAAGGACATCGTAGTTTAATCAGAACAACCAGTCTTTTACTTTTTTTAGAAATGTATTAAGATGTACGATATTCCAATTCTATCTATTACAGCAGTACACATATAAATAGTAGTGTCACGAACAGCATGTCAAATGACCTTTCATCACTGCGTGGAAGTGTAGGCGTGTAGTCCACTGATTTGTAAATTACAGGTATATTAAAATCACGCAATTGTCAACACGTAAATATAACACTGACATTTCTACAGATAAAGTGGTAGGTAGACAATATGTTAAAAATTTAGAAATTAATTAAATCATCACCTCCGCAGCCCTCACATCCAAATAGCAGTCATATCAAAATCCCATTCTCTTTCTTAAAGAGGGTAAAGCACACTTTTCCGTTCTCGGCTAAGTGTGTCGGTAAAACTCTCGTCAAAACACAAATGAGCTGCCATCAACAATTCAAACTTTTTTTTTTGATTTTGTAAAAAATATAAGTAAAAAAAGACCTCCCCTACGTCCACCACTGACTACTGTCAGTCAGTCGGCCAGTTAGCCTATATAGGGAACGCAGCAATTTTAATCAAATGCCACACTCGACAACAGCACAACATTAACAGCAGTCAACAGTACACTGTCAACCAATAAAACAAAAAAAAAAAAAAAAACGAACCAGAGACCTCTCATTCTAGTCGTTTAAATGTACAATAAAATAGTCTAGCGGTTTATCTGCCAGAAAAACCAAACAGCTACGAGATACAAAACTACAAAAGACAACTTTAGTAAACATCCTTATGCGGCGTGGTCGAGTGTTGAAATCAATTAAACGCGTTCTGTTACCCCCTTTTGGATGTCTTTGGTTTTTTGTGGCAATTGTTTTCGTTTTTGGCTTTTTTAGCTCTGCAGAGTGGACGACAAAAATGGAAATGCCACTAGGAAACCAAAATGGTGCAGTGTCGGAAAAAGATATAAAAAACTATTGCCAGTGCTGAGAGTCATATAAAAAACAGATACATAAGTATATTCCTAGTATGTAGTTGTAGATATTTCAGCACTGACCTTTCTTTACCCCTTCAGAGTATGCACTTGTACTCGTAACTTTATGATAATTGTTCTTATATCTGGAGAGACCCATCAAGTACTCGTACTACTCTGTGGTTATTTATCCCCTTCATCCACGTTACGACTTTATAATAGCTGCGTGACAATGAGTCGTTGATTTACGAACGAAGCCCGGTTAATGAATTATTCTCAATTTTATGAACGTTGAAAATGGTGAAAATGCAATCAAGTAGAGTGCAATTAAAATTGCGGCTATTCGTGTCACAGACAGTGTGGGCGACTGAAGAAATATGGGAACGACTAGCTGAATTGCGTGATGTGTTGATGAGAGAGGGATTAATCAGTTTTAAGACTGGTCTTCTGTTGGGTGCATGTTGGTGATTCATTAGGGTCGTGGCGAATTGAGAATCGCTGGTGTTAACTAAGTGAGTTTTTGCTGGAAGATTAATTTGCATTCAATCACATTACTTACTTACTTACTTAGGTGGCGCTACAGTCCGTGGTGATCCTGGGCCTCAACCAACAAGCGTCTCCAGCAGGCATGATCTTTGGCCAGCTGTATCCAGCGCCGCACGCCCAGTTGGTTAAGGTCCCTTCCACCTGCGTGCGCCACCGATGATGCGGCCGTCCTCTGCCGCGCCTTCCTTCCGGAGTCGATTCGCATGTATTTTCCATGCGCTCTACATGGCCTAGCCACCTTAGACGCTGTATCCGTAGACGTCGTACCAGGCCGATGTCACTGTACAACCCGTATAGTTCTTCATTATATCTTCTCCTCCATACACCGTTTGAACAAATGGGACCGTAGATAGTACGCAGAATTTTCCTATCGAAACGACCAAGGCATCTTCATCCGCTTTTGTTAAGGTCCAAACCTCTGCGCCGTAAAGGAGGACTGGGATGATTAAGGTCTTATATAGTGTCACCTTGGTTTTCCGGGAGAGGGCTCTACTTCTCAATTGCCTCTTGAGCCCAAAGAAACAGCGGTTGGCAAGAGTGATTCTGCGTTTTATCTCAGCGCTGGTGTTGTTGTCGCTGGTCATCAGTGAGCCAAGGTAGACGAATTCCTTGACCACTTCAAAGTTATATCCGCCCATGGTGACGTTCTGGCCAATACGTCGGTGTTGTCCGTCTCTTTTAGATGAAAGCAGATATTTGGTTTTACCCTCATTAACCTTGAGACCTATCTTAGCCGCTTCTACCTCAATGCTTACAAAGGCCTCATTGACGTCTCGCTGTGTCCTTCCAATCACGTCAATGTCGTCAGCATACGCAAGCAATTGCGTAGACTTGAAATAAATCGTCCCTCTCGTGTTGGCCAGTGACTCTTGCACGATCTTTTCAAGCACGATGTTGAAAAAGTTGCATGACAGCGCGTCATCTTGCCTAAATCCTTTTTTAACTTCAAAGGTCTCGGTTTGCTCATTACCGACCTTACTGGAGCAGCGAGAATTCTCCATTGTTATCCTGCACAGTCGGACGAGTTCGGCAGGGATGTTAAAACTAGACATGGCTTTGTATAGCTCATCTCTATACACGCTGTCCTATTCAGCATTGAATTCGACGAAGAGGGTGAGGTCTTCTCCAAGATCCGCCGTAGCGTAAATATTTGGTCTATTGTGAATTTACCTGGCCTGAAACCACACTGATAAGAGCCGATCAGGCTATCTACAAACGGTTTCAGGCGTTCACACAATACGGCAGAGAAGATCTTATAGGCGATGTTAAGGAGACTTATTCCCCTATAGTTGGCGCAGTTATAGGGGTTTCCTTTCTTATGGACCGCGCAAACGATGCTGAGATTCCATTCGTCGGGCATGCTTTCCTCCGACCATACCTTGCAAATGAGTTGGTGCATGCACCTTACCAGCTCATCTCCAGCCGCCTTAAGAGGCTCAGCAGACAGGCCGCCTGCGCCCGCGGCTTTATTATACTTAAGTCTTGATATTGTTATTTTGACTTCGTCTAGGTCGGGTGGACTGAATTATGTTTCATTGTCGTCCATTACGAATGGCTCGTTCTGCCTGACAGCGGTATCTTGTCTATCATCGTCGTTACAAAGTCTGCAGAAGTGGTCTTTCCAATTCCTCAGCATCGACTGCGACTCTACTACCAGTTCTCCATTTTCATCCCTGCAGGCCGCCGCTCTGGCTTTGTAGCCATGGCATGTGCTCCACCACGAAGAAACACCTGGTTCGATGACGAGTGCGGGAGGTTTCACACAGCGAAGCAGGATGCATATAAGGCCTCGCTGCATAAAAGAACAAGAGCAGCTCGTGAGCTTCTTAGAAGGAAGAAGAAAGAGCACGAGAAGCGCGCGAGTGAGGATTTGGAAAGGTGTTGCTGCAGGCGTGACGTTCGAAAGTTTTATTAACAGATAAAGCGAACATGCCAAGGGTATAAAGCCAGAACGGAAGCCTGCAGGGATGAGAATGGAAACCTGAGAATGGACACCAGTAGATTCGCAGTCGATGCTGAGAATATGGAAAAACCACTTCTGCAGACTGTATAATGGCGATGTTAGTCAACATACCGCTGTCAGGCAGAATGATCGATTGCTAATCGACGAAGACCGCAGAGAATTCTGCCCCCTTACCTCGACGAAGTTAAGATTGAATTGATTCGAAGCTCGATTCGAATAAAGCTGCTGACGCAGACGGACTGTCTGCTGAGCTCTTCAAGGCAGCTGGGGATGACCTGGTTAGGAGCATGCACCAGCTAATCCGTAAGTATGGTCAGAGGATAGCATGCCCGAGGAATGGAGTCTCAGCATCGTATGCCCGATCCACAAGAAAGGAGACTCCTCTAATTTCGCCAACTACAGAGGAATAAGTCTCCTTAACATCGCCTACAAAATCTTCTCTAAAATAAGCTGATAAGTCCTTATTAGTGCGGATTCAGGCCAGGGAAGTCCACCATCGACCAGACCTTCACGCTAAAGCAGATCCTGGAAAAAAAACAATGAATTACAAGTCGACACTCACCACCTATTTGTCGACTTCAAAGCCGCATACGACAGCGTGATTAGAGACGAGCTATACAACGCTATGTCTACCTTTGACATACCTGATAAACTCGTCAGACTATGCAGGATGACTTTCGAGAATACTCGCTGCTCCATCGGAATCGGTGAACACCTTACCTATAGTTTTGATGTCAAAAAAGGATTTAGGTAGGCCGATGCGCTGTCGTGCGAATTCTTCAACATCATATTGGAAATAATTGTGCAAAAATCACTGGCGAATACAAGAGGCACAATCTATTTCAAATCCTCGCAACTCCTTGCATACGCCGACGATATTGACATAATAAGTAGATCACAGCGAGATGTCAATCAGGCGTTTTCGAGTATTGAGATATAGGCGGCAAAAATTGGTTTGGCAGCTAATGAGGGCAAGACTAAATATATAGGCAGATATAAGATCGAGGTAGTTAAGGACTTCGTTTACCTTGGCTCCGCAGTGACCTGGAACAACGACATCTGTTCCGAAATCAAGCGCAGAATCACTCTTGCCAATCGCTGTTTCTTTGGGCTCAGGAGGCAATTGAGTAATAGAGCCCTCTCCCGAACGACAAAGTTGACTCTATAGAAGACCCTTATAATCCCGGTCCTGTTGTACGGCGCAGAAGCATGGACACTATCAAAGGCGGATGAAGAGGCCCTTGGTCGGTTCGAGAGTGAGATTTTGCGCGTGATTTTTGGGCCTATAAACGCAGGCGGGGGATGGAGGAAAAGATTCTGCCACGAACTTTACGGCCTGTACAGCGACAGGGTCTAGTAAGGCGTCTACGGATTCAACGCCTAAGATGGTTGGGCCATGTCTTTGAATCCAACCCCGAGGGACGGAGAAGCAGAGGACTGCTGCGGTATGCGGCAATGGAAAAGCTAGCTAAAGATCGTGCTAGTTGGAGGGGCATGTTGGTTGAGACCCAGGTTCACCCCGAACTGTAGCGCCCGTTAAGAAGAAGAAGAGTGACCTTGCACACCTGAACAAATCTTCACAAATTGGAGCTAAAAATGATTTCGATCACATTATTTTTCAAAAAGAAAGCGGTCCATTCGTTCAGGATTTACGATGCCACAGACAGACACACAGATACCTCAAACTTATAACACCCCTCTTTTGGCGTCGGGGGTTAAAAATGAAAAAAAAAAAAGGAAATTAAATGGGTGTGTTCATTTTTCCCACTGGGAAGTTAGTCGCGTGGGCCTTGCGGGTCGCACCTAGACCACATTTTTTCACAATGAATTTGTATACCTCTAAAAAAAAAACACCCTTTGCAGACTAGCGTCGAACCATCACACCTCGAAATCTTCATTTCACTGGCTGCACAAGAACAAATACTTAAAAGTCTGCATCATCATACCTAAAAACAGAAGAGCTTAAATCTGTATCAACAAAAGACCGCTTTGTTCCGTAACCCTACCTTCTGTTAATACCTGACAGAGGTATTATGTGATATCCTGACTTGCAATCTTTCCCTCATGTTTTAAAAATCGAAAAAAAAACCGTCAAAAACTCAACATTATCCCATTGAAGCCCCCTTCGGTTGTCTGATTTCTGCTCTCATGCTACGTAACATCACGTCTCATCTCCATCCCGTTCTTCATCCCTCCATTGCGTCTGTCTGCAGCAGTTTGCGCCCCACAGGATAGCATGTTACCGCATTTCCCCGGCTGATTTTATTGATTCTCACACTTTCCCCCCCCCCCCCCCATTCAGCACGAATGTATGTATGTGTACGTGTATGTACCTAAAAACCACGTAATGCTCACCACTCCTTTGTGAGGGGGCTCCAGACAGCCCGGTGGTATCGTGTACACACCAATTCAATGGACCATGTCGCCACGTTAAAGATAAATTAGCGAAGTTGGTGTTTGATTGCGTGCATGACTGCTTTCATTCGCTTTTATTGGACCAAATGAAATGTAATAAAAAAATCTCGTTAACAATAACGGTAATTATGAAGCAATTTCTCCTTGTGCCGCGTCAATTAGTAATTTTGATACGCTCCCAATCAGCCCCATGCCTTGGATACACTTTTCACGTACATATAGGAACAAGCTAGATGGATTGTTGAAGGACTAGGGATTGATGAATATCCGCAGGATGATAAATGGTTGCTGAGCAAATTGAATTACAGTCCTTGATGGGAATCTCCTGCAGCTAGTACAGTACATTCTACAATAGTTTCGCAATCGGGACTAGTCCAGCCTTGTTTGAGAATTTACATGTCCAAATCGATTGTAGAAGCCGATGGCCACATATTTAATGTATTTTTTCATTTTCTTATTTTTATTTTTTTTTTGTTATATGGTTGGGTTTACGACAGAAAACTGAAAACCAGAGGAAGGCAACGAGTACTTTAAAACGCCCGCTTCGTCTGGGTTCGTTTTTAAATGATTTATTTGACGAGTTCATAAAGGACATGCAGGACGCTGACAGTGACCTTTTTTCTTTTTTCTGTTTTATTGAAATGAAAACGTCTGGGCCACAAAATATTTCACGACAATTTCGCCATAACAGATGTTTCAATGGCATTAAATCGGGCAACAATATATGTAAATACAAAACGCTTCGAATCATGGAACCCGAATGAATAAATATTTTACTATACGACCATTGGAAGAATTTTGTTGTCGAAATATAAAATACAATTGAGACGCAAATAGACGAAAAGTGACACAGGAGTGTGTAAGGTCGCCTGTGCAATGAGTATTGCACCAAAGTTAAGGTTTGCCTTCACGAAAGCGCTGTGTAAATATCGAAAATGTTTAAGAATGATACTTACATATCTCTTTTGGGTATAGGTAACGCTCTCATCTATTCTGTATTTCGCAGGATTATCCTGTTTTCTCATGCCAATATATCACTCCTGTATTTTTCTAAGTAAAACCTGTAATCCAATGCAGGCATCTTTACAAGTCACAAGTTCCTATTCAAGATTCACAGAGTTTAAAACTATTTTATGTTCATCTCAACTTTACCATTACACTTTAAAACTCACCAGCAAAGATCTGTCTTACTAAGATTTAAAAGCTTTAATTGTTTTTAATTTTGTGCCTTTCCGCACATATGGTAGACATTCGTTTATACGCACACTCATTTTTGCTATTTTTTCTGTAATACATTTTTTAGCTTAACTAACTCCAGAATGTTTATTTAATTTCCAATTAAAAATTAAAAAAAAGCAAGTAAAGAAAAAACAAACTTCAATAATATTTTTTTACAAAACTGTGTTGCAATTAGGGTAGACATACGTTTATGTGCACTTAACGTAATGTTTTTATAAATTTCACAATTATTATTTTTAATACATTTTAGTACTTTGTGTGACCTCCTTCTCTATGATCGAAAAAACGCGATTTGGCATGGATCCGACTAACTTGTGGAGAGTATCGGGTCCAATTTCAACAAGTCAAGCCCGACGAATTCCATTTTCAGGCACACTATTGTATTGCTTCCCTTTTGAATATATGTACCTTACCAGCAAGTATGCCCCAAAGGTTCTCGATAGGGCTGCAATCTGAACTACATGCCGGTCGTTCAAGTAGTTAAATATTTTTTGAGGAGAACCACTCTTTCGATTGCCTAGAAACATGGATGGAAGCGTTGTCTTGCTTGAAAATGTAGTTTCTTCCTGGATCTTCCTCATAATACGTAACAAAAACGTCTTCCAGCAGCTCCCTATAGGTTTTTGAATCCATTTTTAGGGTTCCGTGCGTCCGAAAAAGAAAACGGAACCCTTATAGGATCACTCGTGTTTCCGTCTGTCCGTCGCTCACAGTCAATTATCTTCGAATCTACTGGACCGATTAAGTTGAAATTTGGTACACATATCAATCAATGAATAGGTGAAATCTGTATATGGGAGGTCATTTTTGGGGGGAAGGTGGAAAATTAAAAAAAAAAATATTTGAAAAATGCATCGTGTGATATATCAAATGGAAGGTCTTATTGATACGATCTTAAATGTATTTTTTTGTTTTTTGTAATTTTAGAATAAATAGTTTCCCCTCCCCCCATGATATTAACATGGTAACATGGTAAATCACTCAATATTGTGCTACCAACTTACATTTGCAGGTGGAATGTGTGGGAGAACATATTTTTCAACTCCAATGTTAAGTTTTGTTGAATCGATTTGTAGATGAATTTAGTGAAAAAATAAGCCCACAATGAGCATTCTACGACCCATATCTTAGGAGATATTAATTTTTCAATGTATGCCGCCCGCGGCATAAAAAATTAAAATAAAGAATTCTTAGTAAGGCGTAGGCCGTGGCCGTGGTGCAGTGGCTAACATCATGGACCGCCGAGCGGAAGGTCTATAGTTCAAATTCGCTTCATAGCCAAGAAAAAGTAATTCCTATACGGACAAAAAGTATGCAAGTTGTGAATGCAGGCATAACACTCACAGTATATGGTCAACTGAAATCCATCCTCTGCGTATGCAATATTAAAAGGGCTCGAACGAATTAGTACGGACTATAACCAACTCGGAATTTGGTCGGCTCTCGTCCTATCTAGGATAACCACCCCTGGGAGGAGTGAACGAACATCAACGACCCAAACCACTGCACTCCGTTCAGGTTGTGTGTCTATAGGCACATCATAAGAGAATATATTGTTAGGAAATATTCAACCCCACACCAAATAGGGTTCGCACCACTGGATTGCGATAAACTACAATTGCCCTTTTTATTCAAATTGAAACACACACACATTTCTTTCTTTAACCACAGATCAATTGTCTGTGCAGCTTCACCCCTTTTCTTTATTATCCAATACTATCCACTTTAATCATTATTACACACACAACAACCTTTAATGAAAGCTTTTATTTTTCCCACTGTTTTATCGATTGATCACACTGACTCGTCACGCTCTGTTCAATACCACAAACTGAATGTATCCCGAGGGCGAGCGTTCGCGCTTATATAGCTATCGGTCCATCTTCTCGAATGTTTGCCGTCGGAAGTCCCCGTTGGAAATCTCTAGAATACTCTGACAGTTAGCATTACTAGTTGACAGTTGACATCATTTCAACTTCCCCTTCACCAGAGCTTTTGAACTTCGACAGCGAAATTCGAACTTAACCGTCGGTTTGTGTCTCCGCAACAATATAAATAAAAACTCTTGAACCTGCGCGAGTTTCCACAAAAAAAAAAAGACAAAAAAGGCTCTTACTACGGCATTGTGAGTTTTTGAGTCATCCTTGTGAGACGTTCACGTTGCTCTACTTGAGACCGATTTGTGCGCTAGTGTCTTGTTATAAATATTGGCACGGAACCTTTTGTGCGCGAGCCCGACTCGCACTTGCCCGGTTTTATTGTGGTGATAAAACACGTAGGCGTTTTTCCGTCATGTGAAAAAGCTCCCTATATCATAACAGTTCCGCCCCCGAAATTGCGTTTAGATCGTACCACGCCTTGTTGGCTTAAGTTATGCCAATAGCAGCTGTAGCAGTCCGGTCCAATCTTTTGGCTTTGTGGCACCTAGTCAAACTTTTTTTGGATTTGAGCTTTGTCCATTTGATGGTAGATGAAGCATTTAAAACCCGTGCGATATGTCGAGCACTAACGGGAAGATCTAATTTTGTTTTAATTTGCCGAGTTGATAAGCGATTTTTAGTAGCTTCATCACGAATTTGACCTCTTTGTCGTGGTGGAAGCTTTGTATTTCCTTTGGTTGGTGCTTTAACGCCAAATGTTTCTCCTTTTTTTTAGGAAATTTCTTATGACGCCTTCGCTTCTACCGATTCTAACTGCGATTTTCCGGTTTGAGTAGTTTTCCTCTTTTAAAATCCTGATTTTTTCTTTTTCGCAGTCAGTCAATCTTTTGCCCTTACGCGTCAAGAAGGGCTGGATCTTACACCACGACAGTGGGCCCATTCCTCGTTGATTGTGCAAGAGTTTTTGGCGAAAAAAAGCATTCCAACGTTGCCCACTTTATAACCTTGATATTGCCCCTTACGACTTTTTTCCCCCCAGAATGAGATTACACCTCATCGTGGCGGTGTAGGTCAAATAAGCTTTAACCATGGCTCTGAATAGGTTAACTTCAAAGGATTATCAAGGGTGCTTTGAATCGTGGGAGAAACATTGGAATCGTTGTGTAGAGTTTAGCGGGCGACTATTGTAAATGTCGATAGTAAAAATTTGCGACCGAGTTAATTTGCTTGGGGCAAAGAAAAATTAAACAAATTTAATCGCATTGCTTTAAGAGACGTCTCTAAGATCGTGTTGAACGACGACGAGGGTATTCCAAGACGAGCCTGAAGAGCGGTTGATAAGTTCAAATCACATGTTTCCATGGATATTATTATAAAATACAGGATATATCGACTATACGTTTTTATCTGTCCTCCTCGAAATTTAATTAGGTAATTGATAAACTTCAATTATCAACTTTTCATAGTGATTTGGCAATAGTTGATCTTACCTAAACGGTTCGTATGGAAACTTCTACACACCTTTATTCGTTCCTCATCGTACTCTTCTGAGGTAAACCTTTCTGTCCACTATATCGGGTTTACTTTTGTCGTCTGATTTATCTGATTTAGTCCGTCAAAACGTGTCCATAAAGAAACAAGTAGTAGAAAGGTCCAGGGCTTCTCGTTCATCTTAAGTTTAATATTATTTTAGTAAGCTTCCAGTAACCAATTCTCATCTTATTGATCAGTTAATCAACAATCCTAATGTTTACGACCAAAGGCATAGGGCTCTAACATAAAAGGGTTCATATACACTTAAGTTTGAATACGACATGATGTAGGGTCACCTACACAAGACAGATGATGGATGGTATTTCTTTTTTGGCCACTGCCAACAAAGGACTTTATTTATTTATTTATAGTAATTAAAATCATGTACAAGTAAGATACAGAATCTTTTAAATACGCACATGCTTTATAAATGTTTGGGAATAACAAATGGAAATGTAAAAAGAAGAAAAGAAAGGTACAGGCAAGAAAGTTAACAAAGATTTGGCAAGTATAATTTAGGATTTAGGAAAAAGAGAAAAGTATTTAATAAATAAAGAAAAAAAGAGAAAAAAAAAAAAACAAGAAAGGGTTTTCCATAAATAATTTTCGCTTAGATACTTAAATAATTGTGGTTTGAAAGCGTTTGTGCAGCTCGCTTGCTTGATGTGAATGGGTAGCAGGTTCCACATCTGAACCCCATGAACAAAAAATTGTCTTGATGTTACTAAATATTTATGTAAGCGTTGTGTCCTAGCGAACCGAATACTTTCGAAAAGGTATTCTGGTTCTTTAGTGTTTACGATTTTATATAGTAACAGCAAAGTGCGATATTTTATTAAAGCTGTGAGCGAACAGCCTGTAATCTTTTTAGTATACTCAGAGACGTGGTCGTGCCCAACTATTGTATGCCACGTTTAGTTTCCTGTGTGACTCATAATCAAGTTTGGGAAAAAGTTCGCAATTCGTAGATGATTATAGGAAGAATAAATGACTTTACCAGTTTATGTTTCACGTTAAATTCCTGGATGTTGGACTTAAACCCCTAAGTGCGCCATATATCTTAGACACTCCACTGTTTATGTGCATATTCCAGCTGAGATTGGGTGCAAAATGAATTCCCAGGTTTTTTATTTTATCAACGTAATCGATGGGGTTGTTATTTATAAGCAGAGGAGGTAAAATTGGCGCGCTTCTATCTCTATGAAGTGTCAATGCTTTGGTTTTTGATGCATTAAGCTTGAGCATATTATTTGTTGTCCAAGCGCAGACACGATTTAGATCGTCTGAAATTAAATTCATTGCCGAGGTACACAAGGATTTGGGGAACATTGAATAGACCTGTACATCGTCGGCATACAAATGAAAACTACACGTCGAAAAACAATTATATATATCATTTATGTAACACATGAATAAAAGCGGGCCTTACACGGATCCTTGTGGTACACCGGACTTAACGCATAGATGCGAAGAACATTTATTGTCATGAAAAAAAAAATTGTGAACGATGGGAAAGATAAGATGACAAAAGGTGACATAAGGACTCTCTACAATGAAATTGTTCTTTCAGAGAATTTCATGATTTACACTGTCAAAGGCTTTAGAAAAGTCTAGGCAGACCATTTACCCAACCATATCATTGTCCATACCTGCACGGATGTCTTCACAAACTTCTAATAACGCCGTTGTGCAATTATGTTTTGCGCGAAAGCCAGATTGAAATTTTGTAATCAAACTATTATTGTCGAGATATTTTTTAAGTTGTCCACTTACTAGACTTTCGAAAGCTTTGTTTAGGTACGGAAGTATGGCTTTTGGACGAAAATCCTTACCATCAGGTGATGTTTTGGGCAAAGGGATAATCTTGGCAACTTTCCAGCTTTTTGGGAAGGTGGAGGTAGTAATCTTGGTATTCATTATGTGCGTGACTTGGTGCAGTATACACGGTAGAAGTGTTTTAATGAAACACTGGGTGAATAAAGTTGGGTGAATATCATCTGAACCTACCGCTTTCGATTTTATTTTTAACAACTTCGACTTCATTCACACCTGAGAGCGAAAAGAAATATTCAACTCTATCTGAACGGGAGATTGAAATATTACTTTGATTATAATTGAACGTCGAAGATTGGGCAAATTTGCTATTGAGAGCGTCAAGGTCTATATCGTTGGGCACTGCAATTTTGTTGGAGCAGATGCCCATTCGACGCACATTTTTCCAAAAACTAGAACTTGAATTGCTATTCGAAAATATCTTTGAATAGTGACGTCGCTTATTCCGTCGAACAAGTGAAGTTACTGCATTGCGTGCAGCTTTGTAGTCGTTAAGAAGGGCTAAACATCTAAATCTCCTCCACCTAGAATATAGCGAGTCACGTTGCTTTATAAGGCTTAAAACTTCTCTAGTGAGCCAGGGAGCTGCTGTTTTTTCCTAATATCTTTGATTGGCACATGTTTGTTAAAAAGATAGTGAATATTTTTATTGAAGCAGTTTATTTGTATATTTGTATTATAAATTGGTGACCAATTTAAGCTCAGGCAGTCCAAGAATAACGAGGCTGCATTCATACTAGAAAAACTATAGATGGGTATTTTATTATCTTTGGTTAAAGGCGCTAAATAAAAATAAAAATAAAATAAAAATCGAAATAAAAACTAGATTATGATAGGAGAAAGCCGGAGCAAAGATCTGATCATACAGTGAAACAAGGTTACGTTGTGAGACAAGACATACGTCAAGAAGCGAAGTATTGCGATTGGGCATAAAATGTGTTGGCTGATGTATATTAGCAAAGCTAAGATGGAGGGACTCCATCATTTCTATGAATGGGATGTTATGAACATCATGTAAATTTAGATTTAAATAACCAAGGACATCGATATCTGTGTAATGCCAATCTCTCTAAAATATCACGAGGCAAGGAATGATTGGCCACATTTGGTGGCATATAAATGAAATTTATGGAATTTTCATTTTTTTCTTAACCCATCTATAGCTGGCAGACTTTCAAAGTGGAACCCGTTGTTTCTCTACCCATAATTGAATAAAAAATTGAAATATCCTCAACGGGATAGATTAGGTAAGGTGGAGTGGGCTACCATGGGAGAATTTTGATAAACATGCTCCTCATTTATCCATACTCAAATTGAAAGGAATAAAATGGAAAATCTACGGCGCATGTCAATCAACAAAACGTACATATGTGTATACATACCTATATATGTGTTCATTTATATATAAATGTACAAGGACATGGTTTTAACTAGTATGGAGTGTAGACATGTTTCTATTGCGCCTCAAATTGCATGATCTAGGCCGATATAATAAGAACGCTGTTGAAGGCTTAAATATACCTTTTCTGTATTTTATCTTTTTTTTCATATATACGTATGCATATGTATGTATCTTCTAGATATAAGGAAGACTTTATTAATCTCATATCCTTCTCTCTTCTCTTTGCAGGTAAGACCTATCAAATATGTACAAGTCGAGAATCAAATTTCGCTCGGGAGAAACCATATCCTACCACCGAAACAAATACATATGTACATTCATGCCAAATTCCGGTTTTATACTGGTATACACATTGTATCATAGAGTTGTATTTGTGTCATGATGGGGAAGCGGACATCTTGGTCCTTTTGATTAAGGTTTTATGTATCTCTACTCGTAAATAATGGATATTTATGGATACAAATAACTTAGTCAAGAAGTTTTATTTTATTGTCCTTGCGAACTTTTATGATTTCTTGCTGTTAGTATTTTTGGTGAAAAAAAGGATGCTTGATCATTACAAAGATTTTGAAACAGTAAGTGACTTCAAGTCGCTCTGCAACCGGAAGGGATAGCAATCTGTGATAATATGTATTTGGTTAGAGTTCCGGACTGTCCGCTTCTAGCCCTTTTTTGTTTTATGAAATATCTGCTCTTTTATGTTAAGTTCTTATTGTGTCGGGGGAGCCGAAATGTGGTACACCTATTTACCCAATAAGGAGTCTCAGATGGAAAGACAAATTAATGGGATATGTGAAGACTTTGAAACAAAATTTATAATTTTGTCGCAGAGTTAGGATTTCTTATGTTTTTTATGGTAGGTATACAACGAAGCCGAGAAATCGCTGCTAGCTCACTCAAAAGCATACTAAGGTTTATCACTAACCCAGGATTCTTGGGTGGACTGTAGGTGGGGGACATCGCAATAGGCCCATTCGTGGCCGCAGTGATCAGGCGACTTTGTCCCACCACCGTACCGTCTCTAACTCTAACTAAGCCTCAGCGCCGTAGAGGAGGACCGGGATGAGCCCGAAGATACAGCGGTTGGCAAGAGTTATTCTGCGTTTTATCTCAGCGCTGGTGTCGTTGCTGCTTGTCACTATCGAGCCAAGGTAGACGAAGTCCTTGACTACTTCAAAAATATAGCTGCCGAAGGTGACGTCCTGAGGATGATGTTAAAGAAATCACATGACAATGCGTCACCCTGTCTAAAACCTTTTTTAAACATCAAAGGGGTCGGTTAGTTCACCTCCGACCTTAATGGAGCAGCGAGAGTTCTCCATAGTCATCCTGCACAGTCTGACGAGTTTGGCAGGAATGTTAAAACATGACATGGCTCTGTATAGCTCGTCTCTATATACACTGTCATACGCGGCTTTAAAGTCGACAAAAAGATGGTGCGTGTCGACCTGGAATTCATGGGTCTTCTCCAAGATTTGCCGTAGTGTTAATATTTGGTCTATCGTGGATTTTCCTGGCCTGTCCACGAACGGTTTCAGGCACTTACACAGTACGGCAGAGAGGATCTTGTACGCGATGTTCAGGAGGCTTATCGCTCTGTAATTGGCGCAGTCATAGTGGTCTCCTTTATTTTGGACCGGGCAAGCGATAATGAGATTCCATTCATCGGGCATGCGTTCTTCCGACCATATCTTGCAGATGAGTTGGTGCATGTTATTGACCAGCTCATCGCCAGCTGCTTTAAACAGTCCCGCGGGGAGTCCGTCTGCTCCAGCAGCTTTATAAGACTTATGTTTCGATGTCGCTATCTTAACATCGTGTAGGTCGGGTGGACGGGATTCTCCTTCGTCCATTGTGAATGGTTCACTCTGCCTGACGGCGGCATTTTGACTATCAACGCCGTTATACAGTCTGCAGAAGTGGTCCTTCCACAATCTCAGCATCGACTGTGACTCCCCTACTAGTTGTCCGTGCTCATCCCTGCAGACTTCTGCTCTAGCTTTATAGCCTTGGCATGTTCGTTTTACTGCCTGGTAAAATTTTCGAACGTCGTTCCTGCAGTAACATCTCTCGTCATGTATGCATTCTGTTTCTCTACATGGGCCTGTCTGCACTCATCATCAAACCAGGGGTTTCTTGACGGTGGTGGCTCGAAACCGAGTACATCTGAGACAACGACTCCATTGCTGTTCTATGGTTTCTGCAGATTACATCGGGACTTGAGAGAGCTTGAGGGACACTTGATCGGCGAAGGAGTGTCTGCCGTCAATCGCTATATGATCAACTTGGTTGGTTGTCGATTGATCGAAAGACGGCCAGGTCCCCTTATGGCAAATTCGAAGACACAGTCTCGGAACTCCACCAACAGGCACTAAACCTTGTTGCAAACTGGTGCATAAAGGTTGTACTAAATGTCAATCCTAGGAAAGCGACATAGTCGCCTTCACCAAAAGGAGGAATAAGCACAAACTCACCAAACCTACCCTCTTTGGTGAAGCGATAGAGTTCTCAAAAGAAGTCAAATACTTAGGGATAACCCTAGAGGAAAAACTCACGTGGAACTATCACATTACAAAGACCATTGAAAAAGCCAGGATCTCCTTATGGACCAGCAAAAGTCCCACTCGCCAAAAACTGGGGCACAAACCCCAAGATATCTCGCTGGCTATATGCACCTATTATCAGACCAATTCTCACATATGCTGCGTCCGTCTGGTGGCACAAAACAAAAAAAATATCAGTGCAACCCAAGCTCAACAAGTTGCAAAGACTAGCTTGTAGCTGTATCACCGGGGCCATGAGAACAACCCCCACAGCGGCACTAGTAGTCATCACGGACCTGCCACCTCTTCATCTCCAACTGAAGAAAGAGGCAATGGTCTTCGCCCATAGACTGATCATGGAGGATGGCCCTAACCGTAGGCTCTTTCACCCTGATATCCTTACCGAAATAAACAGGCATGAAATCCTAAAGATATCTCTCACAGACAACTGTCTCCCTAGATACAACTTCAGCCAAAACTACAAGGTCACATTCCCCAACCGACAAAACTGGGAACAGGATAGACTCTCCTTCAATCGTGGATCCTACGTGTGGTACACAGATTGCTCCAAACGAAGGCGTTGGGGCTGGAGTTTACGGATCAAATACAGGCACATGCATTTACGTCAGCATGGACAGATATAACTCCGTTTTTCAAGCAGAGATATTTGCTATAGAACTCTGCCTCAGAGAAAATATAAACAGAAATATATTTAACAAAAACACTTGCAGTCTCTGTGGCAGCAAGGCTGCTCTTCTGGCCCTAAAGAGCTATGAAATCACCTCCAAACTGGTATGGGACTGTCTACAGCTGCTTCACCAGCTGGCCAGCACAAACAGAGTTCACCTCATTTGGTGGAAACCTGGACACAGCAGCCATACAGGCAACGAAAAGGCGGACCTACTAGCAAGGAAAGGATCTACATCACCACTTATGATGCCACGGCCTTTCTGCGGCATACCCATCAGCACCACCAAATGCTACATAAACAATTGGTTAAGGAACACGACGGATCACTACTGGTTACAAACGAAAGGTAGCAGATAAGCCAAGTTGTTCCTCCCAACTACATCCTCAGAAGAACGAAACAACTCCTCAGGCTTTCGAGGAGTCAGATTCGCTTAATCACAGGTTTCCTTACTGGACACTGCAGAATGTGTAATGAAAACGAAGAAACAGCAGAGCACATACTTACCACTGTAACTACCTTGTCAGTACACGTCATCGTCACTTAGGCAAGTATTATCTTGAAGCAGAAGAAGTCGCTGCTAGCTCACTCAAAAGCATACTAAGTTTTATCACTAACTCAGGATTCTTGAGTAAACTGTAAGTGGGGGACATCACAATAGGCCCATTCGTGGCCGCAGTGATCAGGCGACTTCGTCCCACCTCTGTCCAATCTACTATCTATCTATCCGCAGGCCGAATCAATTAAACGCCTGAACCACTTCCAACAGCACCACTATGGGATTTAATAAGATTTTAACTTTTTTCTGTAATTCATACGCTTTCATTGGAATGCGGGGCCAACGGGCATTTTCGGCCAACCTCTATGGTTGGTTAATTTGGAAGCCGATTGGAGCCCAAATTCATTGAATGGAGTTCATTACTTAAATGGTCTGTCCGGGGCAGCATAATGCCTACCATCAATCAATTCCATTGGAAAATCACTTGGTGATTAAATAAATCAACAAAAAGGAAAATAACGAATTGGAAAAATGAATGTATTTATGCGTGTGATCGTTTCGTTCTTACAGGGTGACACATTCAAGGCACTGCGCTACAGAGTATCTCGTTTTGGTTTTCTCGTTTCGGCCGGCGCGTGTTGCGTGTTGTTGCTTAAAACGGATGAAACGTTTCAAGTTTGCCGACACACGTATTTATAATTGTTAATGTCAATTGCTTAGCAAGAGTGAACGTTAATTCCCGACTGAACCCATCGATGGGTGTTTATGGCTTGTTTATGGTAAACAAATCGAACGCGTTCCATTTATGCATCGAATAACAATTATGCGGGGTTTGTTGCTACAGTGGGATCTTTAAGTGGCAATATTGTCTTCGAATTGGTGGATAAAATGTGAGGAAAACAATAATTTTCTGATGTGAGAGCTCAATATCAGAAAGTTTCAATGTCAGAAAGCTGCACCAGCCCATCAGGAGGAGGTTCGACATTGGGCACCTGAGCACACCGGAGGTTGCCAGAGTCTACAGGGAGCAGCTGAGCGAAGACTCTACGGTATGCCTACGTCGAACACAAATGCCAATAGTATGTGGTGGCATTGCCGCTCAGCCATTCAGGAAGTAGCCGAAACCACCTTAGGGTACCTCCCACCCCCGACAAGAAACCCGTGGTATGATGGCGAGTGTGGGCAGAAAAAGGCAGCAACCGACGATGCGTACCAAAAGGCGCTGCAGAGGAAAACCAGGGCAGCGCAAGAAAAGTACCGAGCCAGAAGAAGGGAGGAGAAAAAACTCCAGCGACAAAAGAAGAGAATCTTCGCAGCCTCCCAGCTCAAGGATATCGAGGAGTCTAGGGATAAGCGTAAAACACGAGCCTTTTACAAGAAAGCCAAAGGCCTTGCAGGAGGCTTCAAAAAGGGCACCCTGGCTCTTCGAAACTGCGAGGGTAATCTTGTCACCGACCCGCAGGGAATAGTGGATGTATTTAAGCAGCACTTCCAGCAGCTGCTTAGCGAGCATGACCAAGAGAGAGTGGGAGGGACCGAGGAAATCCCAACTCCAGCCGCTGTAGTAGTCCTCCCACTCGGCATCGAAGAAGTCGGCACAGCTATTCAGAAGCTAAAGAATAACAAGGCCGCAGGCTCAGATGGCTTGTCATCAGAGCTCTTCAAGGCTGGCGGCGATGTTCTGGTAGGGAGCATGCACCAGATCATCTGCAGAATTTGGGAAGACGAAAGCATTCCCGACGACTGGAATACCAGCTCTATTTGCTCCATCCACAAAAAAAGGCGATTCTACCTCGTGCAAGAACTATAGAGGTATATCCCTGCTCAATGTCGCATACAAGATCCTGTCTAACGTATTGTGTGAACGTCTAAGCCATTTTGCACAGCACTAATCGGCAGCTGCCAGTGCGACTTCCGGCCCGGCAAATCGACTATAGACCAAATTTTCACACTTCGACAAATCCTGGAAAAGACCAACGAGTTTCGAATCGATACACACCATCTTTTCATCGATTTCAAAGGCGCATACGACAGCATTCATCGTGAAGGACTGTTTGGTGCGATGGCCGAATTCGGGATCCTGGGAAAACTGATCCAGTTGTGTCGCGCCACGCTAAAAAATACGTGATGCACCGTGCAACTCGGTTCTAGGACTTCGGAACCGTTTGAAACATGCACCGGATTTCGGCAAGAAGATGCGCTGTTATGTGACTTCTTCAACCTGGTGCTGGAGCAGTGCGACGGGCAGGCGTCAACAGGGAAGGCACTATCTTCTACAAGTCCGTCCAGCTGCTAGGATACGCGGATGATATCGATATCATCGCGTGTTCTCGCCGTGGCATTATGGAAGCCATTCACGGCAATTGAAGAACAGCCGAAACGAGTTGGTCTTAAGGTCATTGAGGACATGCTGTCAAGCAAAAACCAATCCGTCGCTCATCACCTGGGACAACATATAACAATTGACAGCTATAATTTCGAGGTAGTTAAGGAGTTTATTTACGTCGGGGCAAACGTAAATTCCACAAATGACACCACAGTGGAGATCCCTTGGCAACCGCTGCTACTTCGGCTTGTGCAATCAATCAATTGGGGTCAAAACTCCTCACTCGAATGACCAAAGTCGTGATTTACAAAACGCTCATACTGCCAGCCTTGCTGTACGGAGACGAAAGCTAGACGATAAGCAGGACAGCGGCGCTGATTTTGGGTTCTTTCGAAACGAAAATTCTGCGCCGAATAATTGGTCCTGTCTGTGAGGAAGGTGAATGGAGAAGAAGGCACAACCGCGAACTGTACGAGCTGTACAAAAATGTGAATGTATTACAGAAGGCAAAGATCCGTCGACTACACTGGCTTGGCCACATCGAGCGCATGGACATCAACGCTCCAGCTAAGAGGGTCTTCGACTCCGAGCCTCCTGGCTCGAGAAGAAGAGGAAGACCGAGCCTCCTGTATAAAGACCAAGTAATCGCGGATGTAAGACATCTTGGTCTTGATAACTGGAAGCAGCGTGCCCGGGACCGTCAAGGATGGAAGGCAGCTATAGCTCAGGCTCAGATCCTCCATGGATCGCTGGCCTGATAAGTAAGTAAGAGAGCTCAATAAGCACAACATATCCACCCTGGATCTTATACATACTAGGCCTATATAAAACTACCGTAACAAGCATATATTTTTCGCATAACCACCCTATTCTGCTGCCACGGTCCACTTAAATGCAATCCATGCATTTAAAGCCGAAAGCATTCACGTTTCCTCTTTGTTGTTCATCAGACACTTATCCGCAAATTGTTGTCATTTATTGGATTAATAATTCCCTTTTCAACGAGCCTTCATATCAATGGAGCCGATAAACCGGAAATAATAGTATAACACTCGCATCGACAAATTGATGGTAGGCAGTGGGTGGCGTATGGCGGTTTTATTTGTGTGAGCGTTAATTGCTTCGTTTACTCACTGGCGGGTTGAAATTATATTGTTCGTAAACACATTTATTGTCATAGCGGTAATAACTAATTTAATATTCACTTCCATTTTTTTTTACATTCTTTCTGGAATATATTTTGGTTTTGTTGCTTGTAATTTAAAGTCAGCACATGGGTGTTAAATATTGAGACGAACCACATATTATATGACATTTAATAGTTGCTATAAAATTTGCCACTCAATTTGTTACATGATTTCCAGGAAATACTATCTGTAGGTTAAAAATATTGTAGTTGTACTCCTAAATGTTCTATTCATTGTTTTAAGCCCCTTAGTCTGGAAAATAGTATTCTCAATCTTATGTTATACGGAGTTATATGTGCAGAGTTGAATAGATGCATTCGTTAATCGGTGCGGCAGTTACAAAACCGATTTTTTTATGGCACTTAGGATCGATCTTCCTCATGTGCCTAAGCTTCTTGGGCCCATAGCAGCTCGAATGACTGCTCTATAATGTGGGGTGCGCTTTAGTGGTAACAAATCAAAATTAAAACTAATTTGCTTATATTCCTCACAACGTGTTTTATATTACCATGAAAATATATACACAATATTGAGTCACTATTTGATTGAAAACTATTCAATAAGATCTCCGTCGTGATTGCAGGCCCGAATCAAATCCTTAAGTAAAGAAATGGTGTTGTGAGGATGTTGATTGGTTTCACGCTCAGCTACGCCTCATACATAACAATTCAGGGGATGACAGTCTGAGAAGTTAGGAGGCCATAAGTTCGGATTGATGTGTTCATGACTATTATCATGTGCCGTCTTTGCTTTGTTTTTTTTTAAAGCCAATCCCTGCTGGAATTTCTATGGTCTGCTCCGCATACTATGTATATCAATCCAGGATTTCACAATGTTTTCTACAACCTCGATGTAGGCGGCAGCATGGAATCGAAGTTATTGAGGAGAGAAATGCGGTGGCATAGCATGTCCTTCGTTGTTCACAATTCCTAAGACCATAACATTAACTGGAAATTTGGTATGCATAACATGGATAAGCTCTGTTGGATCTGAACATATCCATCTATCATTTTTGTGTTTGGTGGTTTTTTTTTTCTTTTTTCGTCAGAGAAAAACCCCATTTTTAGAGCTTCACAATGCTTAAGAGTGTTCAAAATACGCTTTTTACAAAGTGTTGTAATTGCGCTTTGCTGTTTCTACTCAATAGTTACCTTGCAACAATTCATCTCGATCGTATCTCAAACTATAACAATAATGCTGTGACTTAGTGTTCGGAGAAAATTAGCATCAGAAGTGATGTGAAAGTGAAAGCTCGAACTGAATGACATGAATATAATTGATGAACTAGAGATATCAGGGACAATTATGGGACCCAAACTATTACTTACTTACTTACTTATAAGGCCAGCGATCCATGGGGGATCTGAGCCTGAGCTATAGCTGCCTTCCATCCTTGACGGTCCCGGGCACGCTGCTTCCAATTATCAAGACCAAGATGTCTTACATCCGCGATTACTTGGTCTTTATACCTGAGGTTCTGGCGTCCCCTTCTTCTCGAACCAGGAGGCTTGGAGTCGAAGACCCTCTTAGCTGGAGCATTGATGTCCATGCGCTCGATGTGGTCAAGCCAGTGTAGTCGACGGATCTTTGCCTTCTGGACTACATCCACATCTTTGTACAGCTCGTAGAGTTCGCGGTTGTGTCTTCTTCTCCATTCACCTTCCTCACAGACATTACCAAATATCCGGCGCAGAATTTTTCTTTCGATAGAACCCAAAATCAGCTCCACTGTCCTGCTTATCGTCCAGCTTTCAGCTCCGTGCAACAAGACTGGCAGTAAGAGCGTTTTGTAAAGCATGACTTTGGTCTTTCGAGTGAGGAGTTTTGACCTCAGTTGCTTGGACAAGCAGAAGTAACAGCGGTTGCCAAGGACGATTCTATGCCGGATCTCCACTGTGAAGTCATTTTGTGGTATTTACGTTTGCCCCGAGGTAGACAAACTCCTTAACTCCTTAATTGTTATATTTTGTCCCAGGTGGTGAACGACGGATTGGTGTTTGCTTGACAGCATGTACTTTGTTCAGTCCTCAGTGGCCTTAAGACTAACTCGATTCGCCTGTTCTTCAATCGCCTTGAATGCGTCCACAATGCCACGGCCAGAACACGCGATGATGTCGATATCATCCGCGTATCCTAGCAGCTGGACGGGCTTGTAAAAGATAGTGCCTTCCCTGTCGACGCCTGCCCGTCGCACTATCTGCTCCAGCACCAGGTTGAAGAAGTCACATGACTGCGCATCTCCTTGCCGAAATACGGTGCATGTTTCAAACGGTTCCGAAGTCCTAGAACCGAGTTGCACGGTGCATCGCATATTTTTTAGCGTTGCACGACGCAACTGGATCAGTGTTCCCGGGATCCCGAATTCGGCCATCGCACCAAACAGTCCTTCACGATGAATGCTGTCGTATGCGGCTTTAAAATCGATGAAAAGATAGTGAGTAAACCATCTGAGCCTGCGGCCTTGTTATTCTTCAGCTTCTGAATAGCTTTGCCGACTTCTCCGATGCTGGTTGGGAGGACTACTTCAGCGGCTGGAGTTGGGATTTCCTCGGTCTCTACCACTCTCTCTCGGCGATGCTCGTAAAGCAGTTGCTGGAAATGCTGCCTAAATACATCCACTATTCCCTACGGGTCGGTGACAAGATTACCCCCGCAGTTTCGAAGAGCCTGGGTGCCCTTTTTAAAGCCTCCTGCAAGGCCTTTGGCTTTCTTGTAAAAGACTCGTGTTTTATGCTTATCCCTAGATTCCTCGATATCCTTGAGCTGGGAGTAGTCGCAGTAGTTTTTTCTCCTCCCTTCTTCTGGCTCGGTACTCTTCTTGCGGTGCCCTGGTTTTCCTCTGCAGCGCCTTTTGGTACGCTTCGTCGGTTGCTGCCTTTGCTGCTCACACTCACTCCTCCTCCTGGTGGGCTGGTGCAGCTTTCTAACATTGGACAGTCGAGCTCTGAATCTTGCTGCTACGAGGAAGTGGTCAGAGTCGACATTTGCCCCTTTGAATATTCGCACATCCCGGATATTTGACGAGTGCCTTGCGTCAGTGAGCACATGGTCGATTTGGTTGGCGGTTCGACCGTCCGGAGATCGCCAGGTTGCTGTGTTGATTCGCTTACGAGGGAATCTTGTGCTACTTATCACCGCATTACGAGCTGTTGCAAAGTCCGTGAGTCGGAAGCCGCTATCTGTTGTTGTATCGTGGAGGCTCTGCTTTCCGATCACTCCGCCAATGGTGTTCTCCTTACCGAGTTTGGCTTTGAAGTCCCCGAGCACGATTTTAACATCGTACTCCGGACAAGCTCCGTAGGCGTTGTCTAGGACGTCATAGAAGTCCTGTTTGATAGGGTCTTCAGCCTCGTCGGTAAGGGCTTGTGTACATATAAGACTGATGGTATAAAATCTGCCTCTGATGCGGATCACAGCCAGGCGATCACTTTAAAGTTTAAAGTCGATAACCTTCGACCTTAACCTCTTTCCCACTACAAATCCGCAGCGTATTTCATGGACCGCAGTAATATCCGCCTTGTACTGCGTGAAGATTCTTTCTAGGTTATGAGGGTTCTGACATTCCAATAGCATATTCGCAAGCCGTGTTTTTCTTTTTTCGTGCGTTGTCGTCGTCGAATATCCGTCAGTGTATCCGAGGCATCTTGCTCATTCATAACTTTTAGGTTTTTTACGTGGGCGGATTGTTACCCCGCCGCACAACCACCATTCTGGTCGGGGTTTTGTCGCTGCATACGTTTGTTCATCTCCCAACGGTTGTTGAAGAGGCTATCCAGAGGGCGCCGTGAGGAGGCCGTATGTCAACTTGACCCCGGCATTTAAACAGGGATCGTTGCTGGCATCTCACCAGGTTGAAAGCGATCAACAACTTTACCCTGTATATCCGAGCTCATGCCCTCTACCCAAACTATTAGAAACCCAAACTAAAGCTCTAAGAAACTTGCAGAAGGACAAAATATTACTGATGCTCAAAGAGGAGGGCCTCCTGTGCAAGAACAACCATGTCCAATTGGAGAATATCAATTTATCTGATGAGAAAACTATCACAGTCTGTCTATTCGTCAACAAACAAAATTATGTTTACTTAATGGTAAGGTAAAACAACAATTTTAATTCAATTTGATCCCATTCGCCAGCAGGGCCCAGGACCACTGGGTTTTAAGGGCTCCCCGTTGTCATAGTTCGGGCGACTGTAACGGCCGCTAGACGTCCTTAGCTTGTTTCTTGTACATAAGCGTAAAAGCAAATGAGAACTACCGCGAGAATATGTTTCGGAAAATGCTTTGAGCAAATAAATATTTCCCACCAGACACATATCCATCCACAGTGGTTGAAACAGAACGCCCCTCACTTTATTTAGCACAATGTCTTACAAAGTTACCATAAACAAATCTACTTGACTTCTCCATGTGGGCCATTTAAGAGACCAAGGCCAGCACAAAAAAATAATAAAGTTTGGCTGCGCTCAAGAAAGCGTCTTGCGTTTGTCGACGAATTCAAGGTTATAGTTCCCACCACAACGGCCATCTCGAAATGTTAGAATAAGTTCTAAAAATACGTACATGGCCTTTCATTAAGCACTTCGTATCTTTAAATTTAAATCAAACAAAGTGTGTGTGAGATATCATCGATATTTTTTACTCGTTCGAAAGGCCGTTCAAATGTCCGCCGCGGCTTCTCTGAGTCGCGCGCATAAGAGATGTCTAATTTTCCATGACTCTGGCGCATAAATGAGTTTTAAAAACCGCTGTAGTTTGTGGCTTATTCGAATAGAA
The DNA here is from genome assembly GCA_951905685.1 of Eumerus sabulonum. NCBI lineage: Eukaryota > Metazoa > Arthropoda > Insecta > Diptera > Syrphidae > Eumerus > Eumerus sabulonum. Next base: position 161,820,290 of record OX645060.1, on the reverse strand, counting down.
AAAGCCTAACGGGGTCAAATCACAGATCTCGGTGGCCAGTTCACATAAGCTCCACGTCAGGTGACCATGCCTTCGAATCAAAACAAACTGAATAAATGACAGCCCATTTGGAAGATGTAGCTTTGACGTCATGACCTCTCTCAACTGTCGATGTTCGGAAGTCCCTAGATGAGGACCCTATATAAATGTTATTTTTCTCCTGGTATTCGCCTGATTTGGCACCGTGCGACTTCTGCCTATTCAAAAACTCAAAAGACTGGTCCGAGGACACTGTTGTGACCCCCCTTCCCGCTCGTGACCAGTATTCGCACTCAGCACACACGCTGACTGAGTGCTACCACGACCGGCACGTAGCGTGTCGTGTGTGTTATTCTTTGCTGGCGAAGGAAAGGTCAAAACAGTGATAGAGCTTCACTTCACGGCTCTGCTTAGACGGTATTGTATCTTTATATATTTTGTAGTTTGTATTGATGATGGATTTCTGTGTGCAGTTCTGCAACATTCATGTGTTACGGAAGAATTTCTTGGTCACGTATGCCCATCTGTCGTATGCCCATCTGTCGTATGCCCGGCTGTCTTGGCACTTTGTGAAATACAGGGCGATGAAAAGTCTGACCCTTCAGATTTTAGTCTTCCTGAATATAGCTTAGTGCCATTATTCGTTTCCCACCGCAGTCTCGCCTTATGTATATGTTCGTAGTGATATTGCTTACCAGCTACTTCCGCAGTAGGTATAGCCCAACATCCACCTCGGAATTTAATTTCATATGGCTTAAATTCACACTTCGTAAGCACTCCGTTCACTACTGTTTTGTTCATAGAAGCCCCAATCTAGTCAGGAATGTAACATTTTATGCATTCGACGCACTGTCTCATTCCATCAAAAGACTTGTTTCCCTGTTCCCTCGTACTGAAATCGTTTTAGCGGCCGATTTCAATATACACAATTCTTAGTGGTTTCGACATTCTGGACAGACAACACCCTAAGAAAGGTACATATGTATGTTAACATTTTACTGAGTTAAATCAATTCACTCAACTTGTGAATGAGCCTCTCAACCTTACCTCTCAGCCTAACAAATACACGATCGATGCATTGTCGCCCCTACCACTGCGTGATATTAGCTAAATTCTCGAACTCCCACCACCCAGTTAAAGAAAAAGCTCCTAAGAGAACATTATGGCTATACGATAAAGCCAACTGGTGCGGCCTTAACAACTTCTTTCGGATCATTAACTGGTCGTTGTGCTTCCTCGACAACGATGCGAACACTGCAACGGATATTATCCGAATCGGCATAGCAAATTTTATTCCTAGCAAGATTAGCCAAGGGATAATACGTTGTTTGACTTGAGCTGCAGAGAGGCTCTTAGGCTCAGGGAGCTAAGCTTTCAGGCCTATAAGGCAAACAGGTCTGAGGAAAGCCAAAAAAAGTAAATACGAGCCAGAAATGATTGCAACACCCACATTCGACGGATTAAATTCCAATCCGACCAAAAACTAAGGCGTAAAATCCGTCAATGTCCCAAAGGTAGCAGACCTTTCTGGTCGTTTGTTAAAAACATAAAAAACTCAACTATGTCTTCTATACCGACGCTCATCCAAGAGACATTCCAGCTGTCATCCACTTAGACAGAGCTAACCCACTTGCTGCTGAATTCGCAGCAAGTTCTCAGCTCCCAGCTTGTACTTTGACTCCGCCTGTTCTGGAGTACGTTAATTCCACCATGGGACAAATTTACTTCCATACTCGTACAAATGCAAGGGTTCTTAAGGACCTCGACATACCCAAATCCGCTGGTCCAGATGGTGTTGCCCCGATAGTTCTGAACAGGTGGTCTTCTACGCTGGCAAAACCCATGTGTAAGCTTTTTCACTTTTCCTACTCTTCTGTACTCTTTCCGAGTAGGTGGAAAACAGCATTTGTCCAGTCTTTACCCAAAAAAGGCTAATCATCTTCTCCCTCCACCTACCGACCTATTGCACTAACGTCCCTTCTTTCCGAGGTCTTGAATCACAAAAACTCCTCAATGACTGTCAGTACGGTTTCCGCAGTAACATATCCACTGGTGATTTGATCGCATAAAAGATTTGACAGAGATTGGCATGAAACTCTTTTATCGAAAATGCGTGCTTTCGGGATCGATGAGTCTCTTCTTCAATGGATTAGAAGCTACCTTTCGAATCGTTAAATTCAAGTTGTTTTGGACGGATTCAAATCTCACATCCATTTCTTAAATGCTGGTGTTCCCCAGGGCTCCGTCTTGTCTCCAACACACTTTCTCATAATTATAAATTATCTCTTGTCTGAAATATTTCTCACCCTTAGATCTGGCTACAATGAGTTTAACGCTCATGTCTGGTCCGGTGTTTCCAAGACCTCATTGCACCTACTAGATAGAATACAAAAACGCGCGATAAAACTGATAGGTGTCCCAGCATTATCAAAATATTAGACTCGCTGGAACATCGTAGGAATATTTCCTGCCTCTCCCTGTTTTAACGTTACTTCAACCGAAAATGCTCTGATGAAATAGCCAGTTGCATTCCGCGCCTTCAACATTCCTCCCGCAACAGACCCTGAAGCCCGCTTTCGGACGTACCGTCAAATATAGAGACTCTTTCATTAACCGAATCACACGAATCTGAAACTCCCTGCCGGATTCGGTTTTCCCCCCTCAGCGCAGCATGCAAGCATTTAAGATCAATGTCCATCGACATCTCCTCTATCCCTCTTCCTTTCTATCTTCTGCCCGCACTGTGTCGCCGACATAATAAGGTTATTAAACCTTGACTGCGCGAAATTATTAAATATGGAGAAGGTCATCCCGAAAATTGTGTGTTCGGACCCCGATAACACCAACGCCATCGAATGTTTATTTCACAGCGTCCCTCGGCGGGGAACTGGCAAAACCCCACGTACTATAATTGCCATGAAAAAGCTACTCGACTAATGCCGTTCGGAATCGGCATTAAACTATAGCTCTTTTTACCTGTGAAAAAATAATCACGCACAATATGGGTGATTCAGAGAAGCATGGCTCTGGTCCTTCATTAACTGTAACGCCACCAAAGACAGAAAAGAAAATGTTGACACATGTCACGAATCAGGCATGAGTTGTCAAAAGTTATTATTATTTATTTGATTCACATATGCATATACTCAGTATGGACAACACAATTCAGTATGAGGAACTGCTCCTAAGGAGCACATAGCGCTAGCAATGATTGTACGAAATTCCTCCACGTGACCCTATCTCTCTAATCTACTTCGGGCAAGGTTTCGCCAGCTCGTCGTTGCTCTTTCTCCACGGATTTCCTCTATGTCATACGAAGCGACCACGTTTGCGGCTGCCTCGTGGATTCCATGTGAGGGCCATCTTTACGACACCGTGTCCAATCCAACTTCATTTCGTCTTAGGATTACCGTCGCCACTGGATCCTCGTTCGTGATCCACTCCAGCCAAAAGATAGGGTCCTCCTCAGACATTTGTTACCAAATATCTGTAGCTTCCGATTCGTGCTGTCAGTAGTCTGCCACGTCTCACAGCCATAGAGAAGGCAAGATATGACATTGAAAGATTTCAAAAATAGAACCCTGAAGAACAAATAGCAAAAAAACTTGTCCATTATAAGGAATATATTAGGGGGCAATTTCATGGTAATCAATTGTAATCAAGAACTTGCAGTAACCATCGAAGAAAATCCAGGCGCAAATTACACCAAAAACGGTCGTCACGTTGCATGATAATTCAAGAAATTCAAGGCCTCGTATAGGACTGTCAACGAGCCTTAAGCTAGCGGGGTTAGGTACGGTTAGGTTAGGTTGTAGTGGTTGGCATACGCAACACGTTGGCCGGACACGGACCATTATGATACCATATGGATCATAGATCCGCAACCTGAAAACCAATCAGTGCTTCTGATGGAGTTGTTATTTTTATATCCGCTAGTTCACTTAAGTTATCGTAGAAGGTCGCCCCGAGTTAGATCGTCCTACGGTTTGAAAAAGAGGGACATGAGCAGAGGAGGGGTGAATTGATTGCACTTCCTCCTCATCTATGCAGCCGTTCCTGAAGTCATTGACAGGTAGCCCTAGTTTGGCGGCATGTTTGCCAATGGTGCAGTGACTTGTAATGACACATACTAGAGTGCTTAAGGTTCCACTTTTGGTTGCCACAAGGTCTAGGCCAGATTTGTTTAGTGATAAAGCCGATATTATTTTCATTCCATTGAAGGTTGGTAGCTTCTATGGTTCGAAGATTTATTTGTGTTTTTAATTTCCATGGTTTGATGACTGAGTGTGCTTGACCCTAACTTTGCGAGTTCATGGGCCGCTCAGTTTCGTGGAAAATCCCTATGCCCGGGAACCCACAGTAGTTTTATATTGAACTGTTCACCGATTTTGCCCAGAAATAGGCGGGGGTTGAGAGCTAGATATGTGAATTACTGCTGCCAAGGATTTTATCGTAGATTGGCTATCCGTGCAAATGATATATCCTTTACGATATAAAGCGGCCCACAGGCACGCTGCGGATTGAATGGATCTGTTTGAAGTCATTTCGCCACACACTTGTGGATGTATGTTCTTCATTTCACGCTGTTCGCCGTCGAGTAAAGCGGGCCACAGACACGCTACCAATCGGAAATTCTTAGACTAACATCGTCAGCGGCGCCACACACACATTACCGATTGCAAAGAAATCAAACATATTTGATAACTTGCGTTCTGTAGCAAACTGCCCCACACACACGACAATCTGTTTGAATCGCAACCGATCCATTCAATCCGTAGCGTGTCTGTGGGCGGCTTGAGCCATGCAAGGGCGTCCGTTATCGCTGTTATTTCCGCTTGGTACACATTGTAATGGTTTGGGAGTCTAAAAGATGTGTTGAGGCTCAGATCCTTGGAGTAGATTCCACTATCTATACCCATATCCATCTTGGAGCCGTCGGTATAGAGAGGTATCTAGTCCCTTGGTATGACTTTTTCTTCAGCCCATTCCTCCTGGGATGGAAAGGTAACTTCGAAGTTCTTGGTGAACAGGTTTTGCGGGGGTGGTGTAGTCCGTGTTCTTGGGTACTTCGAAATGGTTGAAAATGTTGGTATGTCTTTGTGTAGTAGCAGTAACCTGTTTACTGCAGAGGTCCGGAGGCGGGAGATGTAGTAGAACGTTCAGCCCCTCCGTGGGGGTCGATCTAATCGCACCACTTATGCAAATTCTGGCCGATCTTTGCACCTTTCGCAGAAGGTTGCGTTAGACTGCCTTATCAAGAGCAGTCTATCAAACTACGACGCCATAGAGCAAGATAGATCTTATGACTGCTGTATAGAGCGAGTGCATAAAGCTAGGTTGGAAACACCACTTTTTGTCCACCACTTTATTGTAACAGTAAATGGCATTGTTTGCTTTCTTGATACGATCAAGATTGTGCGGTTTCCAATTTAGTTTCCTTCCAAGGATTGGGTCAAGATATTTGGCCTGATCTTGAATTGCTAAAGACCAAAGACCGTGCCGGGTGGAGACTACAGTCCGTGGTGAACCTGGGTCTCAACCAACAAGCGTCTCCAGCTGGCACTGTCTTTGGCCAGCTGTTTCCAGTGCCGCACCCCCAGTTGGTTAAGGTCCCCTTCCACCTGCGTGCGCCACTGTTGATGCGGCCGTCCTCTGCCGCGCCTTCCTTCCGGGATGGATTCCAAGACTCTTCGGGTCGGATCTGTATTTTCCATGCGCTCTACATGGCCTAGCCACCTTAGACGCTGTATACGTAGACGTCGTACCAGGCCGATGTCGCTGTACAACCCGTACAGTTCTTCGTTATATCTTCTCCTCCATACACCGTTTGAACAAGCGGGACCGTAGATAGTGCGCAGAATTTTCCTCTCGAAACGACCAAGGGCATTTTCATCCGCTTTTGTTAAGGTCCAAGCCTCTGCGCCGTAAAGGAGAACTGGGATGATCAAGGTCTTGTATAGTGTCACCTTGATTTTCCGAGAGAGGGCTCTACTTCTCAACTGCCTCTTGAGCCCAAAGAAACAGCGGTTGGCAAGAGTGATTCTGCGTTTTATCTCAGCGCTGGTGTTATTGTCGCCGGTCATCAGTGAGCAAAGGTAGACAAATTCCTGGACCACTTCAAAGTTATATCCGCCCACGGAGACGTTCTGGCCAATACGCCGGTCTTGACCGTCTCTTCTTGATGAAAGCAGATATTTGGTTTTACCCTCATCAACCTTGAGACCCATCTTAGCCGCTTCTACTTAAATGCTTACAAAGGCCTCATTGACGTCTCGCTGTGTCCGTCCAATCACGTCAATGTCGTTGGCGTACGCCAACGTTCATTTGTCGAGAATACAGGAGGAGTGTCTGGCGTCGATCGCAATGTGATCAATCTGGTTGGTGGTCGATTGATCAAAGGACCGCCAGGTACCCCTGTGGATGTTGAGATGGGGGAATCGCGTGCTTGCTACAAGGAGGTTACGCCCCGCTAGGAAATCGATTAGCCTAAGTCCGTTGTCGGATGTGGTGTTATGGAGGCTATGCGTTCCTATGATCGGCTCAAATATGTTCTCTTTGCCCAGTTTTGCATTAAAATCTCCTAGAACTATTTTTATGTTGTGTAGCTGGGACATTGGGCATAGGTTCTATCTAGGAGATCGTAGAATTCTTCTTTGAGTCGGTCGTCCTTTTCTTCCGTTGGTGCATGAGCGCATATTAAGCTAATGTTTCCAAATTTAGCTTCGATGCGTATTGTTATGAGGCGTCCGCTTATATCCCGGAAGCTTAAGACTTTTTGTCGGAGTCTTCCTCGAATAACGAATCCGCACCCGAATAGGCGCTGTTTGTTCTCCTTGTAGCAGTTCCCGTAGTAGATGTCGCAGTTTTTCATCAGTCTTTTGCCTGGTCCATCCCATCCCACTGAGGGTTTGCTCCGATTGATCGCCTGCACCCGGTCTGTTAAGGGACCTCACATTCGAGGTGCAGATTCTCTAGTCCGTTAGTCGTTTGCAGGGGTGGTCAGCTTTTTATCCGTCCGTATCCGAGGCTTGTTGTCGTTTCGGAACAAGTAGGTTTTTACGTGATAGGGATGTTACCCCTTAGCACAACCCCCAGCCTGGAGGGCCAGGTTCCTCTTTCCCCAGGAACAAGGGGTTGGGTCGCTGCACACATTGGTTCACTACCTGGCGGGTGACAGGGTAGCTATCCAGGGGGAGCCACGCGGAGGCTGGGTGTCAACTTGGAATGAGTAGGGACAGAGAGCGAAGCTGGCGTGTGCCATGTTAAACGCGATCAACTTCTTTGCTCTGTTTGCTCGCTCCCTCTCTCCTACGACCGATTATCACCTGTTCTAAATTTTAGGCAATCAACTCCAAATTAGAACTGAACCTCGTAAAATACCAAGGATTTACAGGAAAGCTGAGTAGACAGTTCTTGAATGAAGTAAACAAATATTGCACTTATTATTTTACCCAAATAACATGTGAGTAGTATAAATAAACGGGAAAGTCCCCATTTAACCTTAGGAGCACAATTTAAAATAGACTGGAATAATGGTGTAATGCTTTTTTCCTTTCCATACATCGATGACCAATCTGTCCAATTGCGTGAAGTGCTGAAGAAGTACGGTCATTACCAGTTGTTTTATTTCATATTTTGCGTCAATGATGAGATGGTTGAGACCTTTACACCACAATTATGTAAAATGCTACCACATCTTGCCATTTTATATGAGTTATAGTTAAGTTTCTTCCTAGCAGTTTTTTCCGGTGTCGTAAGTTCCTCTTTGATATCGCCTTTCTCAGAAGTCATTTCGTAATAACAGCCCAACCTATAAATGATATCGCCTGTCGCTGTGAATTCCCGCTTCCAACCCTAATGTCTACCTCTTTTCATTAAATTGATTACACACTATCTAGTAATTTTTCCCAGTTCCGGGTTGTCCTTGTTGTGCTCCCTATTTTGTCGTTTTACCAACAGTTGTCTGTCATTTGCCTTAAACTCATTAATTTAAATTCACTCTCACATAGTAATCAAGGCAAATATACTTTACGTTTACTAGATGTTAAATTCATGTACATATATTACTTATAATTTAACTTTTGAATGTTTACTCGCAATTTTCCTTCTCGAGTGTTAGGGCTTCCTTGAATGTGTGTTCACTTCCTGCTCATTGCACTTTGTACGTGGTACGTGACAGAGACATTTCATTTGAAGTGCATAAAGGACCATCGGAAATTCATTTTCCAAACGAATAATTCAGTGACTGGATGTAACCTTTTTGTTTTTTTTTGTTTTTCGCTAATATCCTGCTTCATCCTTAACTGTCGTTTCAGCCCAATCTTTGACGTTGTGTCGTTCTACTGATGTCGTTTTCTAGTCGTCGATTTGCTTGAATTTACAAGCTTCCGTGAAGCGGAAGTTATTTTCTCCTTAATCCAGTCATCTTTCAACATCACTTGAGAGTGCAGGGACGAAGATGAAGGATTATACTTGCGATTTCTGTATTTTCACTCCTTCTACGTGTCTTCGCCATTTCCTTGTGAAATACGGATTGTGATTTGTTTTACTACCATTATATTGAGATACCAACAGATACCAATAGAACTGGACCTAATCCTCTCCTATACTATACCATGGCAAATTTGATCGTATTTTTTAAGCTGATGTCAGATTCCCTTCATTACTACGCAAAAGTTACTTTGAATTTCGGAAAATCCTCTACCTGTATATCCTCAGAACGACTCTCATCGATTAATTGGCACTTTGACAGTTTTTAATTGAGTAGACTGAAGTTCAACGTTTCCTTAATTAGATGTCAGAGTTCGGAACTGCTCCCCCGCAGTTCATTTTGTCTTTTTTTTTTTTTTTTTTTTTTTTTTATCTATACGGACAGTGGTATGTAGTCCTCGCCCTACGTGTCTATCCATTTCTCTGCGTTTGACTATCTATCGCATTGTTCGTGGACTCTTTATCTATCCATTAATCAGGAAACTTCTTTTCAACTCGCAGCTCATTAAAACTGCTCGTTAGTGGTGCGACGCGATGAGGATCCCGAGATCCTTGTCCTTGTCCTTTTTTTTTCCTTACGAATATAACATTCACCTCATCTGCTTTACCCATAATTTTACGTACAAAGGACTTGAAGTTCTAAATGAGGTTTCGACATGTCTGGCAAGGGAATTAGTTTTAGTTCTTACACATACCCTCCTTTGATTTGACTCTAGGAGAAATTTGTTTCGATTTCACGGAAAAAGTCCTTCATATGTACTTCGTGGGAGTATCTGTGAATTATGTGTACATAAGGTTCATGAAGGTAACTAAACGCGGAATGTGTCGCTTATTAGTTCGTTACTCTTTGGCCTCGAGTGTTTGCTCTTGGCACTGGGTTGTGAGTTTTTGGCAGATGACAGCGTCGCACTTATCAAAGACAAAGTTTTTTAATTATCTACGTTTCTCGTTCTCTGGCGGTGTACCGGGTGGTATGTCGATTTTCTCGTTTCAGTACAACATATTCGAAAGGGATCTGAGTAAAGTTTTAAGTTTTCCATTGATGTCGAAACGTTATTGCTTTTGATCATAGCTGAACTGTTGGGATGGCATAGATGAGTTTTGGAAATAATATACTCTCAAGATACAATATTGATATTCCGGACAACGATCAACTTTTGTTTTTCAAAGATTTTTTGTTTCTTGAACCACTCTAAAGAGAAAATAAGTTTAAACTATAAGGGTCGGGCCATCCAGTTTTTAAATCATAAGTTATTTTGACACTGACAGTTGTTTCCCGCTCGAAATCATGACAAGAATCAGTATCATATATCCGCGGAACGAAATGAGTTGCTTTACGCATGAACGACGTGGGAAAATATTGAAAATATTGGGCTGTGTAGCCCAAACAGAGCGTTTTTTGAAAATAAATTTTGGCCGAAATGAAGCACCCACCGCGACTGCTGTACGCAAGTTTGTGCAAAAAGTTCGTGAGAATGGTATACTAGTGGACAACACTCATGGTCCCCGTCGTTGTACGGTGCGCACAGATGAGAATGTGGCTACTGTGGGCGAGAGTGTGGGACCCAATTTACGAACATCAACTCGCTATCGATCTCAACAGCTCAACATTTCACGCACAGAGATTATTCGGATTAACTATTCGCTTTCATGATCCAATTGACTCAGCAGTTGAAGGCGCGCGACTGTCGGTTTCGTTACCGTTTCGCAGTTTGGGATTCAGAGCAGCTTGAATTGGACAGCGATTTTGGGCGAAAAACTGTCTTTTCTGACGAAGAACATTTTCACCTCGGCGGCTACCTTAACAATCAAAATTGCCGCGTCTAGGACTCGGAAAAGCCACACGTTATTGTCGAGAAGCCAATGCACCCACAGAGAGAGACAATTTGGTGCGGATTGTGGAGTGGTGGCATTATTGGACCATTTTTCTTCGAAAATGGAGCTTGGAACTACGTTTCGGTCAGCGGTGGGCGTTACAAAGCCATGTTAACCGACTTTTCTTTTTTTTTTACTGAAATTGAAGACATGGATTTAGACGACCTCTGGTTCATGCAGGATGGCGCGCCGTGCCACACAGCCCATGCCACAATCGATCTTTTGCGGCGCAAAATTTCCAAATCGTGTTATCAGCCGTCTTGGCGATTGGCCACCTCGGAGCTGCGATTTCACCCCTTTGAATTTTTTTTCTTGTGGGGAACCGTGGAGGACTGATGTTATGGCAAAAATCCGGAAACGATGCAAGCACTTTTTTTTTTTTTTTTTGTTTTTTTAGATACTCGCGCAGGTTCGAGAGTTTTGTTATATTCTCTTATGATGTGATACACACACAACCTAAAAGGAGCGCAGTCGTTTGGGTCGTTGATGTTCGTTCACTACTCTCGGGGGTGGTTGTCCTAGATGGGACGAGAGCCGACCAAATTCCGCGTTGGTTATAGTCCGTAGTAATTCGTTCGAGCACGAACGAGCGGTGCTGTCAGGCAGACTCTGAACGTTGAAGGCAAAGTTGTTACGGGCCCTAGCGACTATCAAACCAGGAAGGAAGCAGGTGCTCAAACCGAAAAAGGAAAGAGTGCCCGCACACGGAAGCCGGCGCCATGCCTCGCTAGGGAGAAAGTGTGTGATGCCTCTCCGGCGGGGCGGTGGGAAATCGAAGTCGAAAGGCAGATGTGGCGAGAAGGAGATCTTAAGAACCGTAAAGAGTCGAGAGAAGCAGTTTTCTCACAAAGAGGCGGCCATCTCCTCTGAAAAGGTCAGGATGGAAAAAGCTGGAAGTGACACAGTAGCATGACCAGCGCAGATTGAAACACTCCGAAGATCGTCTACTGGAGCTAGCTTTAGCAACGGGCTGTATTCAGGCTGAGAAGTCTTCTCTAATGAATGGCACCTTCGTGTTGAGCTATTCCTCACAGCGGACATCGGCCTGGAGCAGGCGCATGTTGCCGAAAATCCCTCCATCGGGAGCTACTGCCAATTAAGTAGTCGGTCTCCTTAAACTAACCCGTGCCATTTGCCGGATTCCTGGGGAACCTAGAACAAGTTGGATGTGCTGACGCGTTTATGTTCCCAGAATCCAGGGCTTGACACGAGGACCTGGATTATCTATTCTTACAAGGTGAATAAAGATTTTCTGAAATAAGAAGGCTCTACTCTGGTTGTAGGACGGATAATACCTCTTTCGAGACTTTGAAATCCACGTACAATTCGCGCCCCTACTTCGGCCTTGGTAGGATCTTGTTCGATTTGAATGTCAAGTAGTCGAAGGATGGGACGTGTTCTGCAGTACGAATCCATGATTTTTACTCAGATTAATCGACAGCATTGCAAGGCTGCTACCGTTTTCTTAAGTAGTTAAGTTTTTGTATCCATACAAGAACCGTGGGTGTGGAATAAACGCCTGTCTGTCCTTGGTTGTACATATATGTGATGCTCTGATTCTTTATGATGAGCGTAAGGCCTAGGTCTCGCTATCGGCAACCACACTTGGGCACGTTTGTGGACAAGATCTGATGGCCGCCAGGGTAAGCTACAAAGCGCATGGAGTAATTGAACAGTTCGTTGTTGCGTTTGCCTACCGCCTTCACCACCGAAGGCAGTTTCTGAACTCGTAGAACCCGTTTTCTGTGTGCGACCCGAATTCGCCAAGGAGAGCGGGATTTTGCACTCGTTTATTGTGCAAGAGTTTTTGGCAAAAAAAAAAAACAGCATTCTAACGTTGCCGCATCCACCCTATTGCCCCGATATTGCCCCTGCGGCTGTTTTGAATTCCCCAAGATGAAGTGACACCTCAAGGGAACTTATCATGGCGATGTAGAGAAGGTCAAAGTGGCTGAAGCCATGGTTTTGAACGAGTTAACTTCAGAGGATTATGAAGGGAGCTTCGGGCACGAGTACGATAACTTTGGCACCAAAAATTGATAACGGTTTTTCATGGAGGGGCCAAAAGTAAACATTATTTTCTATGGGAGGGGGGTCTATCTCGACCCGTTTAGAAGGTAGGGGCAATTAAAAAAAAATGACTTCAAATGAAAAAAAATATTGGAAAACAACGACAACACCTACAATAAAAGTACTGTACCAAATATGAAGGCCAGAATTCTGTTCTTTAACACAAAATTTAAATGAAATTACTTATGTTGACAGTTTTTTAAAAAAAATTCATAGGAAAACTCAAAATTTTGATAAAAAAAATTAAAAAAAAAAGCTTAGACCAATTTGTCTCAAAATTTTGAAATGAAATGCTAAATTGGATTTTTGTGGTCAATGCTTATATCAATTCTGAATCGAACACAATGTAGGTAGGTAGGTAGGACCGTAACCTTCCCAGAAAAGAGAAGAACACACATAGGCCATGGAGGCCCGTTGTGCAGCTACGAGGGAGTTTAACCCCCTATTCGTGGAACTATTTTGTGCTTAAGAAATTAAGAAGATCAGATATCCCTACTTGCTGAACTTCGGTCAGATCGTTAAGGAAGTAAGATCTCAGGTATCGTTTCCTGATTGTGCGGAATGCCGGGCAGGCGCAGAGAAGGTGATGAATAAATTCGACCTCCTCCTCGTCTAGATAGTATCTGCAAAAATCATTCGGAATTATACCTAGTTTTTGCGCGTGACTCCCAATAAGGCAGTGTCCAGGGATGACACCGATGACTTTGTAGATGGCAGTTCTTTTTAGGGAGATAATACTCCTAGTCCGTTGACTGTCGAGCCGGGGCCAGATTTGCCTGGGGTGGACCTGAGGGCCCCGGTAATGTACATACACGCCAACCTTCTCGAATTGCTTGAGGTATGTTGTCTTGTCCAGTGCTGTCCACCAGAATGTCACTCCATACATTAGTATGGGTCTGACGACCGTGATGTAGAGCCGTAGGGGGATCTTGGGGTTGAATCCCCATTTTTTCCCTAGGGCTTTCTTGCATTTGTAGAGAGCTGTAGTTGCTTTTTTTAGCTCTTTCGATTATGTTGCTCTTCCAGGTTAATTTCCTATCTAGTATAATGCCAAAGTATTTGGCATTGGAGGAATAGTTTAATCTGGCTCCAAGCAAAGTAATAGGGCAGTATTCCGGGAGTTTGTGCTTTTTGGTGAATAGCACGAGCCCGGTTTTCTGGGGATTCACCCTGAGCCCGTAGCTATGCGCCCACATGCAAAGAGTTGAGAATGCCGTTTGCATACAGTCATTCAGTGTTAATAGGTATTTACCTGAAATTGAAGTGGCAACGTCATTAGTGTAGGCAATAACGTCCAGGCCTTCTTTCTCCAGTTTAATTAGTAGTTCGTTTACAACTACATTCCAGAGAAGAGGGGAGAGGACCCCTCCTTTCGGGGTTCCCATGGTAACCACTCTGGTGGTTACTTGGCTTCCCCATTTGGAGTGAATCCTACGCGTTAATAATAACTCGCTGATCAACTCTATCAGAGTACTCTCCACCTTTAACTTTTCAAGGCCTTCTATTATTGCTTTCGGAGTGACATTGCTGAAAGCGCCCTCTTTGTCTAGGAAGGCTGTTAGAGTATATTGTTTAAGATGGATTGATCTTTCGATTTTCCTCACTAGTGTATACAAGGCTATTTCGACAGATCTACCCTTACAGTAGGCATGCTGTGCCTTAGAAATTAGGGACGGATCCAAGTTGTGACTTATGTGTAAGTCTATCAGCCTTTCCAAAGTTTTTAGTACAAAGCATGATAGGCAGATAGGCCTTGAATCCTTGGGAGAAGTGTGAGAGTTTTTGCCGGCCTTAGGGATGAAAAGTACCTTTGCGCACTTTCACTTTTCTGGAATGTGACTCCAAGCTAGGCATCCTTTTAAGATAATCTCTAGCCATGGTATAGTCCATTCCATAGTTTGTGTGAGTTCGGGTCTGGCGATTTGTAGGGCTTGAAGCTTTTTAACGCCCATGTAATTTTCTCTCTGGAGATAATATGATCGTACCTTCCTTCAATCGCCGAGGAGAGGTGAGTTTCTCGCGAATACTTGAGTCTTGCGATTCATAGCAGCCTGGGAAGTGCGTATTAAGGAGAAGATTTTAAGTTTCTTCCTCCGACGTTGTCCAAACTCCGTTTGCTGTGAGGCAGCTCGGAGATTGGGGATCTTTCGAGAGTATTTTCCTCAATCTGTAGGCGTCTGAAATTTTCTCCATATTGTTGCAGAAGAGTTTCCAAGATAGCATTTGTTCTTTCTTTAGGGTTCGCTTGTACACTCTGAGTGAATCTCTGTATAGGCTTTATTGAAGAGTTTTCGACAGTCCTTGCGGAGCTTGCTTAGATCTGCGTTCCACCAAGAAGGGTAAGAATTTTTTCTTGATTTGTGGATTACGCAGCTTTTGATTCGTGCGTTGCCCAAAGTAATTGTTAGGATATCGACCATATTGTCTATATCTAACGTGGACCGCGGGATGTCAGGGGTCCTGTTTACTATAGAATTGCCAATGAAGGCTCTATAGCGCTCCCAATCGACTCTTCTTGGGTTGCAGGATGAGTCAAATGGGGTTGGGACCGTGAAAGCAGGTATCGATGATCTGAGAAGGAGTGTTCCTCAGAAACCTTCCATTGTCTTATTCTATTAACGAGAGAGGGGGATGCTAGAGTTAAGTCTAGTACCTCCCTACGATTTTTAGTAATTAAAGTGGGTGTATTACTCACCTCTTTCGTTTATATCGCTGCTGCCCCAGATCGTGTGATGCGCATTCGCATCCGCACCGATGAGGAGCCCAGCTTGGTGTCCTGACGAGTCCCTGACCAGTCTTCTAATATCGTCCGATGGAATGGACTCTTCTTGCGCCATATACGTTGAGGCTATTCATAGCTTGCCCCCGGGTGATTGTATGGCAATCACTGTGGTGTAAGGGCAGCTGTAAGTTGGAAGAATGCAAGCGTTTAGGGATTTCTTTGCGAGTATGCAAGTCCGGGACTTACCTTCTGTTTGTGATGTAAATAGGTTGTAGGCTGGAGTTCTTAATCCGAGAACCTTGTGTTCATGTACCCAAGGTTCCTGGATTAAGGCTGTGTCTTCTTCTCCCTTAGCCAGCCTGAGGAGAAGATTCGCGGTTGCCGCTTTCGAGTGATGGAGGTTAATCTGAATTAATCTCAGCATCATGGCTGTTATTAATTCGATTAGCCTCCACCACGGTTATGTTGAGGTCTTCCAGATCTGAGTCCAGAAGATCGTTTTCCATCGGCGAGTTAGTGGAGTAGGCCTACAGTGAGCCCAAGCAGGGCGGTTGGAGTGGGGCAGCATGCCCTCCCCCCATATATATTTCACTGCAATTTACTCATCAAGACGGTGAGATAAGGTCTAATCGGAATTTTATCTAAAAATAATTTCAAATATCGATATCTCGAAAGCGAAGCGAGAAGCATTGACCACAAAAATCTAATTCAGCACTTCATTCCAAAATTTTGAGATAAATTGGTCTAAACTTTTTCTTAATTTTTTTATCAACATTTTGAGTTTGCATGGGAAATTTTCAAAAACTGTTAACATAAGTACAGTGATTTGCAAAAGTCTGAATACAGTTGTCAGAGTAAACTTTAACATCAATTTTAAAAATGTCAGAAAAACTTAGAACAATAAATTATATATCAAAATAAAGTTTATTTAATTATAAACAAAATAATTAAAAAACAAATAATTTCAATTCAATAGATAAGAAAACACAAACGAACATATCAATTTAGTTACAAATTTGACTTTGCAAAAGTCTGAATACAGCAAACGAAAAGCAGTATTAATACTTCGTTGGCCCGCCTTTGGCATCAATTATTGCTTGCAGTCTTCGTAGCATTGAGTCTGTAAGCTTTCCAGTAATTTTCGAAGGTATTCTGGCCCATTCTTCTTATAGGACTTCCTCTAATTTCTGTTTGTTCCGAATATCATGCTTTCGAACACCTCTATCCAAAATTGCCCAAAGATGTTCTATGGGATTGATGTCCGGACTTTGCGGGGGAGTTTTTAGAAAGTGTGGAACATTATATAAGATCCATTGACGAACATCGTATGCTGTATGTTTGGGATCATTATCGTGTTGAAAATAATAATTCCCATTTAGGCCTAACTTTTCCGCACTTTCAGCCAAGTTTTCTTTTAAAATATTGAGATACACCAATTTATTCATAATCTCCCTTATTACTACCAAATTTCCACACCCCCCGTAGGACATACAACCCCACACCATAATCCCTCCACCTCCATGCTTTACGGTTCCTTGCAAATTTTTTGGTGAGTATTCTTCTCCAGGCTTTCTCCATACAAATTTCCTACCATCGCAGCCGAAAACATTAAATTTGCTTTCGTCAGAAAAAATTACTGTTCTCCAAAAGCTAACGTCTTTGTTCAAATAAGTCCTTGCGAACTTTAAACGCTTTTTACGGTTGATTTCTGATATAAAGGGCTTCCTTCTCGCAACACAAGATTTATATTCAGCCCGGTGCAACGCTCTAGAGACTGTTGATTGGCTTACAACTGTGTTCAACGAAGTCTGTAGCTGTGTTGCAATTGATCTCAAACTAGTACATGGTTCTTTCACCACAATTCTTTTGATACATTTTTCTTCACTTGCTCCAATTTTGCGTGGTCGGCCAGTTCTTTGCTCGGTTTGTGTGGAAGGTCTTCCATTGAAACGCCTCACAACACTTTGTATTGTTGCACGCTTTCTGTCAAGAAGCGTCGCAATATCTGAATATGATTTCCCGTCATTTTTCAATTTTATAATAATTTCTCTCTCAGAAGGAGTCAGTTCTTTTCTTTTATTCGAGCTCATTTTGACAATTTAATGCTAGTTGGCGAATTATTAAGTTTTACCTTGAGATGCCAAAGTCAAACTGAATCAAATAAACCGCTTTGAATGCCTAACATCTACAGATAACGGTTTATCTTTAAATAATACGATTTAACTCGTTTATTCAAGATAATTCGGGAAACAATTGTGCCTGTATTCAGACTTTTGCAAAGTCAAATTTGTAACTAAATTGATATGTTTGTTTGTGTTTTTTTATCTATTGAATTGAAATTATTTGTTTTTTAATTTTTTTATTTATAATTAAATAAACTTTATTTTGATGTATAATTTATTATTCTAAGTTTTTCTGACATTTTAAAAATTGATGTTAAAGTTTACTCTGACAACTGTATTCAGACTTTTGCAAATCACTGTATGTATGTTGGTGTTACAGTCCATGAAGAACCTGAGCCGAGCTTCTCTCAACATAAGTAATTTAATTTAAAATTAGCATTAAAGAACAGGTTTCTGGTTTTCAAAATTAATACAGTACTTCATTGTAAGTGTTGCCATTGTTTCTTAACAATTTTTTTTTTTCATATTAAGTTTTTTTTTTTTTTAAATTGCCCCTACCTCCTAAACGGGGCGAGATAGACCCCTGCCTCCCATAGTAAAAAATGCTTGTTTTTGATCCCTCTCCAAAAAAACTTTATCAATTTTTGGCGCCAAAGTTATCGTACTCTCCCCGAGCTTCGAATCGTGTGAGCAACGTTGGAATCGTTGCATAGAGTTAGACGCCGACTACTGTGAAAAATTAATAAAATGTTGCGACCAACTTATTTTGCTTTTTTTTTGGTTCCCAATTCCTCGTGTCTGCTTTCTGTCATCAGCTGTGCCGACTTCTTCGATGCTGAGTGGGAGGACTACTTCAGCGGCTGGAGTTGGGATTTCCTCGGTCCCTCCCACTCTCTCTTGGTCATGCTCGTTAAGCAGCTGCTGGAAATGCTTTTTAAATACATCCACTATTCCCTGCGGGTCGGTGATAAGATTACCCTTGCAGTTTTGAAGAGCCTGGGTTCCGTTTTTGAAGCCTCCTGCAAGGCCTTTGGCTTCCTTGTAAAAGGCTCGTGTTTTATGCTTATCCCTAGACTCCTCCATATCCATGGGCTGGGAGGCTGCGAAGATTCTTTTCTTTTGTCGCAGTAGTTTTTTCTCCTCCCTTCTTCTGGCTCGGCGCTCTTCTTGCGCTGCCCTGGTTTTCCTCTGCAGCGCCTTTTGGTACACTTCGTCGGTTGCTGCCTTTTTCTGCTCACACTCGCCATCATACCACGGGTTTATTGTCGGGGGTGGTAGGTATCCTAAGGTGGTTTCGGCTACTTCCTGAATGGCTGAGCGGCAATGCAGCTCGACGTGTTCGACGTAGGCATACCGTAGAGTCTTTCGCTCAGCTGCTCCCTGTAGACTCTGGTAACCTCCGGTGTGCTCTGGCGCCCAATGTCGAACCTCCTCGTGGTGGGCTGGTGCAGCTTTCTGACACTGGACAGTTGAGCTCTGAATCTTGCTGCTACGAGGAAGTGGTCAGAGTCGACATTTGTCCCTCTGAATGTTCGCACATCCAGGATGTTTGACGAGTGCCTTGCGTCAATGAACACTTGGTAGATTTGGTTGGCGGTTCGACCGTCCGGAGATCGCCAAGTTGCTGTGTGGATTCGCTTACGAGGGACTCTTGTGCTACTTATCACCGAAGCCGTTATCTGTTGTTGTATCGTGGATGCTGTGCTTTCCGATCACTCCGCCAAGGGTGTTCTCCCTACCGATTTTGGCGTTGAAGTCCCCGAGCACGATTTTAACATCGTACTCCGGACAAGCTCCGTAGGCGTTGTTCAGGAGGTCATAGAAGTCCTCCTTGATAGGATCTTCAGCCTCGTCGGTAGGGGCGTATGCACATATAAGCCTGATGTTATAAAATCTGCCAGGATTCAGATCACAGCGGATGACAGCCAGGCTTTCACTTATAGGTTTAACCGCTTTCCCACGACAAATTCGCATCCCAGTAAGTACAATCTTTTGTGACAGCTATAATAAATGTCTCAATTTTTCTTCCTCATCATACCGTTTCCTATCCAGCGTATTTCCTGGACCGCAATAATATCCGCCTTGTACTAAGTGAGGATTCTTTCTAGTTTATGGGCAGCTCCGGCAGTGTACCGGGGTCTGACATTCGAGGAGCAAACTCGCAAATCGTGTTCCTTTTCGTGCGTTGTCGTCGTCGAGTATCCGTCCGTGTATCCGAGGCATCTTGCTTATTCATAACTTGTTTTTTTTTTTTACATGGGCGGATTGTTAGCCCGCCGCACAATCGCCATTCGGGGTCGGGGTTTTGTGGCTGCATACGTTTGTTCACCTCCCAACGGTTGTTGAAGAGGCTATCCAGAGGGCACCGCGAGGAGGCCGTATGTCAAATTGACCCGGGCATTT
Source organism: Eumerus sabulonum (assembly GCA_951905685.1). NCBI lineage: Eukaryota > Metazoa > Arthropoda > Insecta > Diptera > Syrphidae > Eumerus > Eumerus sabulonum. Next base: position 161,800,589 of record OX645060.1, on the reverse strand, counting down.
AAACAGGGATCGTTGCTGGCACCTCACCAGGTTGAGGGCGATCAACAACTTTACCCTGTACATACATATGTATGTCCGAGCCCATGCCCTCTAAGATAGTTATAAGATTAATATTAATAAAAATGATTTTTAGAATGTAAAAAAAAAATGTAGAAAAATGTAGTTGGGTATGTAAATTCAAGGTTACGGGTTCTCTGAAAGATGACAGGCCTACAATTCCTGCATACCGGGTAATATCGCTCTATGGAGCAAAGTATGAGAGATAATCCGAAACAACCAACAAGGCGTCGATTAATTGAATTGGGCATTTCAAGAACGAGTTTTTTGCGAAATATGCACACGAACTTGCATATTTGCCCTCCCACAAGATTTTAGTCCGAAGGTACCAACTCTTACATCCACGGCATTAATGTGAATCAGAGAGTTGCATTGAGTATGATCGTGTCGATTCGATCATCATCGCTAAAAATTCGATACAAATCATTACAACGCACGGTAGCTGTGTGGTCGTTCGAGCTGCGCACTCTAATTCTTGGCAAGCATGTATGAGACACAACATTATTTTTTCGAGTTTGTGTAGTATGCAGATTAGTTTCTCTTGGAACTATTACTGATTGGTAATGTCGTGTATGTCTCACCACAAATGAATGCTACCGAACTGATGGATGTGTCCATATGCATGAATTGATTGTGAATGTATGGTATATTTGAGTGTCTCGAGTATCTCGAGTATTTCGATTGTCTCGAGTGTGTTCAACCACCGGAACAACAAAAAATACGTTAGCTCTCATTCTTTACTGATAAGGAACAAAATATCTGACAACAGTAATACATTTATGATACTACCCGCGTGTTTCATGGGTATGATATATTACCCACTGTAAATAGCAGGTAAAAAAATGCATAATTAGAACAAACAATACAAAGAAAAAACAAAACATATGAAATCGAATATTTAGGCTTTATTACTTTTAATCATTGAAGTTTTTATAAAAGGAGTTTAAGAACAACACGCTATCAACCGATCCTGGTCCTAGTCTATTTCGTTTTTCTGATATTATATTGCCAGCTAATGAAAAACATCTCTCAGCCGCTGCACTGCTAGCTGGTATCGAATGAATTTGCATAGCTAGTTGCGATAAATGAGGGTATTTTTTTTGATTTATTTGCCACCATTCCATCAAATTAAAACTTTCAGTCATCTCCACGATTTCCTTACTATATCTCTCTACTTCGTCTTCAGGCTTTTCTATGACTTTTGAGGCAGATAGGTTTAACAGATTAGAAAAAAAGAATTGTGCATCGTTGGTATTGTCGGAAATTGAAGGCGGTTGATTTGATTGACTTTGATTTAAGCTTGAAGGGTCACTTTCCGTAATTACCGACGACGTTGGATCAGTGGGAGATGGTGCTGCGATTACTATATCTTTAATCTGAGAACTACAAAAATTCTTTATTACATCTAAATCGTTTGGCTGCATATTTATAGCTGGTGGGTATAAAAAGTATGCAGTTTTATGCCATACATTAAGATTGGTGACCCATATTTCTTCAATGTTTTGTCTTATATTTTGCTTAAGAACGGAAATCGCACCTATATCTTCAATCTTCGGCTCACAAAGACTCTTAACTTTCAAAATTGATGGTAAAACGTAACAAAGCGATGGAGAACTGCAAACTTGCAATTTTTTGAATATAATTTCAAAATTTTTACACATTTCCACTAAAACCGTAAGAATTGATATATTTATGTGCAATAATCGTTGGCTTTGTTCATTCGTAGTCAGAATATTGTTAATTTGAAGCCAATTATCAGTTATAGATTTAAACATTCTGTAATTTGAGTTCCACCGTGTTGGACATTGGCTTTTTAGCGAAGTGGTTAGGAGATGCTGCAAATTTGCTTTTTTAAAATATTTTACTATTTTTTTGCACGATTCTGAAACTTCTGTAAGTTCCGTTGTATCAGCCAACGACTTCTCCAATACATTCGAAAACAAATGGCTGCTGCAATTTAGGCGCGTGTTTTGTTGTAAAGCCTTGGTTATATTTTTTCCCCTGTCAGTAATGAATTTAATTTGTCCTATATTTCGAACACCAAATTCATCAAATAGACTGTTAAGCTTTTTTATTATATTGTCACCCGTAGATCTTTCGAAATCCATTGATTTCAATCCCAAAACTATATCAAAGAACTGAAATTGTTTTTGGTAATGGAAGGTGACGCCTAAAAAGTTTCGTTTTACGTAGTTGTCTGTCCACATGTCAATTGTAGCCGATGCTCCACCACTGTTCACAACATTACTTATTTCGTCCTTAAGTTCTTGTTTTTTTTCATTTGCGCACGTTTTCGATCTACGGGAAATTGTTGTTGCATCCGGTAATAAATCCTCCACATCCACATGTTCGCCATATGTTGCACCGATCTTAATAAAAAACTTAACCAATTTGGCGAAGCCAGAACCTTGCACTACCGAGAATGGTCGGCTGTCCTCAATTACCCAAGTGGTGCATTTTTCAATGGCCTCAGTTTTGTCCAATGCTGTGACGGTTTTCAAAACTTGGGACTGCTTAATGTTTTTGCAGCATCTGTGCCGATTTAAGTTTGACGTTTGGCCGGCGGTATATTTTAAAGTTTTAGAGCAGGTACGGCAATAAACGAAACCAGGCAGAAGAGTTTTGTCCGGCTTCAGAATTTCCGACACTATATTCCATACGGAACTTCGGCCTTTGCGTCGGCTAGACAAGGTGTAGTTACCATTCGCAATTTGTTCCGAAATAAATACTATATCACTTTCCATTGTTTGAAGATAATTAAGTTGATAAACACTCGAAATTACTATCAATAGCCACTGTTCAACCACTTTACAAAAAACAATCACCGTGACTGGCGATAATGCAAATCGATACACTTTGTGTATAGACATGCGTAGGGGTATACTCGAGTGTCTCGAGTGTCTCGAGTGTCCTGAGTATTTTCAACCCCCGAAACAAACGGAAATGCGCTAAACGATCATTATATGCTGATACTACACAAAATACCCGATCACTCGAATGCATGTATGAGTATGACTCGAGTGTTTCAACCAACATGTATATTTAAAGCTCATGCGCAAACGATCATCCCTTGCCGCTGAACGAAAGTGGTTGCATCAAACAAAATGCGAGTCAATGATAGGGTATACACAAATACAAGGTACCCGTTGCAGCTCTCTGATGTGAATAGAAAAGGGAATAATAGTATATATAAAGTAGGTTACTGCAAAGATGCAGAAATGCCATTGACTTATTCGCAAGTGTAGTGACATATGTACCTACTTGGACCGCTTGGACTAAACGTAATTCCCTCAACCATTTTATTCGTACACTTCAAAGCCAAACATCAATCACTTTGCTCCGCTGAGTATGTGCAGCAAACCGTAAACAACGACACATCACAGCATCCATGAAATATTCATTGTGCACCAAGTCGTCCTTAAATCGAACCATTTGTCCGATGCATTCGCGCCAAAACCAGCAAACACATCAATTCAACTGCGAACTGTGAAAAGTTTCGTAATTTGTTCACAGTTCGTTCGGTTTGGAATTCGAAATGGAATTCCAAATAAACTGTTTGTGCAATAAATCAAAGAATAAACGAAACAAGCCGATAGGTCGGTCTGCATGCAGCAAATGGCATACTGCAATAGGTGATGATGGATTCTTTGCATCTATGTATGTACATACATATGTAGGTACGCATCTAGTGACGCTGAAGGTGTACGTAACATTTGCCACATCTGGGCACACATGAATGCACTTGTATGTAGCTTTGCATGTATCTCGAAAGTCGGCTTACTACTCGTACATAGTCCTGGGCAAGCTTAGACATCAAGATGCAGGTAGAATCTGTGGCAACTTGTCATTTTCATTTTTAACTGCGATATCTATTTGGAGTTGACGCGTGACTGGAATGTTAAAATCACTTGGCCTAATGTTTATCGACTCCGGTCGGTCCAGAACAGAAGCGGCCAACTGTAGTGGCAGTGGTTGCCGGCGATAGAAGTAGGACGACTGGCGGCATATTATGCTACTGATACGAGTATGCCCACGATGAGGCATAAACTGAATAAATTACAAACATGACAGTTCCAAGAGAAACTTTTACTTCAGCAGTGTCCAGTCATGGCTCCACGGCTATTGAACAAAAACAAACCGAGAGACTACGGAAATCCAGTGGGAGCCAGCCAGGGCCCGGTTAGTATGTCAAAACAATGATAAATCTCCGTATGGTTGCGCATCGAGTACTCGCAAACACTATAATCGTTACCACATACTTACATATATGTATGTATACTCGTTTCGATACGGATATTTACGCCACCACTCCGAACGATAGTGATGTTAATGATGATTAGCGAGTCGTCGCTGGAAGCGGAATTCAGTGACAAATAGCAACATTGCTTGGCATGAAGCAAATACACATACATACATACATATATTACGTAGGATGCGTTACTGTATGTTGAGCATGAATATCAAGAGTATCTGAATGCATCGCAATAGTAACAAATGGATCAAGTGGCACAGATAGAGGATGATTGAAGAGCGCTGCACAGCGCTGTTTGCTTCCGGAAGCAACGTTCCAACTGGATGGAAATAATGTACTAACGCAGTGATGGGTGAGTTGAGTTACTGAATGAACAGCCGGATACTGTAAGTGGTCGTTTCATTTTTACTGATTATCTAATGCAAAAAAGTACAATTCGGAGAGTGTTTACTTGGCTGTGTATCTGTCCAATGTCGAGACACATTTGTAATACATACATACATATAATGTAAGAGATTGTGGTGTTTTTGAATAATTGACTCGTCATGGTGCAAGGTGATATGATTGAACACTAGAAATTCAATCAAATTTTTAGAAGAAAAAAGACAAAATGATTCTTTCAGCGCCTGATGTTGTTGCTTTTTTATATTCAATTGAGCTGTGCCCCTTGAAATACAGTTGATCTTGTATAATGTATCGTGCAAGAGTTAGCGAGAAGATACTCAACATTTGTTATGAAATTGAAGCTCGCCGGAATATCGACGATCTGCTTAAGACAAGTAGTTTCCTTGCGGGTAGTTCGTTTATGAAGGTGGCAGAGTGCAGCACATAATAGGTGCTCCGACGTTTCTTTGTTCTCCAGACATAGTCCACTTTTAATTTCGAAGGGGAGTTTAATGTTTTTCGAGGGCTATCGTCGCAGTCTTTGAACTTAGTACTAGTAGGGCAGACGTTGTGTTTTTTCCTAGGTAGGTATCCACAAGTTTGCTAACTGAAAAATTCGAGCTTCCATGGAAATTTCCAGATGATCCCTTTCTTGCCAATTGTTCGACTGTCTTACTGCCTAAAATGTCAATTTGGTCCAATATGTACATACATACATATGTGCCAGAGTATTCTATGACGTCATAGCACTCAGTGACGGGTCTTGAGCTCTGCGCTTTAAGCGCGGTTGGCTGTCCGTGGACATGTTTACATATGTGTGTATATGACACGTCTAGCTTAGCTGTAAAGTTTACAGGGTTTGTTCCTAGCGCCTTGGACACTGTATTTTGGCTCGAAGATACCACTATTAACCCCGTTTTATTCCTCCACGATTAGAAAGGGATTTTTACTTCACTTGCTTTGGTGTATTGATGTCAAACTTTCTATCAAAAGTGCAGGGTAAAGTGTGAGATACCCTAGTTCACATATCTAACCTAGTAGACTCTTTATTGATTGTCGTTGACATAATTGACTACATGGCGCATTTCTTTTCAAAAGAAAGATTCAAGCTGCAATATGGTTGTATGGCATTACTAAATGGCACCTGCAGTACCTATCTAGATGCCAGTACTTATGACGGTATTTTGATCAACTTTGCTCTACTATACGTCAGAGACGTGTCTTACTATTGTGGTATAATTTTAAATGATGAATTTTGGCTTTAAATTCCAGGTCCTGAGTGAGGGAAAGCTTATTGGTTACGTTTTGGCTAAGCGAATTTCCTACCACGTCAGAAAAGCCCATGTTTCATTTTCCTAGTGAATATAGCATTAGCATGTTAACAACACCAGACAGAAATGGCTTGGAGCATTGGAGCATTGGGCAGGCTGGTGTGATATTATGACCACAAGGTAGTCGACACTCCTACGAGCTGGGACGGTCGTAATGGTATCGTAGCGATCTTTTTCGAGCTTAAACCATTTCCTAGGAAAGCTGACCCCAGTGAACATCATTAGAAAAGATCTGTCAAAATTTCAGACAGATTTATCTAGACATCTTGTTGTGATGGCTGTCGAAAGTCATCAAGTTCGTGTTCAAATATTGGTGGAGTGATTTCAAGCATGCTCGAACATTTGTTTTTGATAAAGAGCGTCCAGGCCACAAAATGAAGCGACTTCGCAGGATATAGTTTGCTCAAAGTGAAGCAACGGCAAAGTCTCTTGAGAAATTTAGAGCAACGTTTGATCAGGTTTGAGCGCAATCCGACGTCGTTTCGTGACTGTTTACGAAACATATATCCATCACTACAAAACGGTTCCGTCGGACGGACGCCAACGTTTTTTGTGATTCGAATAGCCGACTCATGAACTACCAGTAGAAATCTCCAGGATTTCTATGCTACCCATCTTGTGGCGTAATTACAGTCCAATCGTAGCCTGATATCAGGCTGTAACATAAATATTGCGCGTGGTTTTGTCAGAGGTGCTGGGTTTCAAACCGCCACCACCTAGAAACCCCTGGTTCGATGAACAATGGGAACAAGCCCATGCAGCAAAACAAGAGGCATATGAAGCCATGCTGCAACGACGGACGAGAGCTGCTCGCGAAATCTTTGAGCAGAAGAGAAGAGAGGAACACACGCTTTTCAGAAGAAAGAAGAGAGAGCACGGAAAGTGTGAGATCGAGAAGATGGAGAGATGCTTCCGCAGGAATGACGCCCGTAAGTTCTACAATAAGGTAAAGCGAACATGCCACGGCTACAAAGACAGAGCGGCGGCTTGTAGGGATGTAAATGGAGAACTGGTAGTAGAGTCGCAGTCGATGCTAAGGATTTGGAAAGGTACCGCTGTCAGGCAGAACGAGTCATTCGTAGTGGACGACAATGTAACAGAATTCCGTCCACCCGATCTAGACGAAGTCAAAATAGCGATATCAAGACTTAAGTCTAATAAAGCCGCGTGCGTAGACGGCCTGTCTGCTGAGCTTCTCAAGGTGGCTGGAAATGAGCTGGGAAGGTGAATGCACCATCTCATTTGCAATGTATGGTCGGCGGAAAGCATGCCCGACGAATGGAATCTCAGCATCGTTTGCCCGGTCCCTAAGAAAGGAGACCCCTATAACTGCGCCAACTATAGGTGAATACGTCTCCTTAAGATCGCATATAAGATCTTCTCTGCCGTATTTTGTGAACGCCTGAAAACGTTTGTGGATAAACTAATCGGCTCTTATCAGTTTTCAGGCTAGGTAAATCCACGTACAGTAAATCTACGGTACAGCAGATCTTGGAGAAGAACTAGGAATACCAAATCAACGCTCACCACCGAGGCTGCGTATGACAGCGTGCGAGCTATACAAAGCCATGTCTAGTTTTAACATCCCTGCCAAACTCGTCCGACTGTGCAGGATGACAATGGAGAATTCTCGCTGCTCCATTAAGGTCGGTAATGAGCAAACTGAGACCTTTGATGTTAAAAAAGGATTTAGGCAAGGTGACGCGCTGTCACTTTTTCAACATCGTGCTTGAAAAGATCGTGCAAGAGTCACTGCCCAAAACAAAAGGTACTATTTATTTCAAGTCTACGCAATTGCCTGCGTACGCCGACGACATTGACGTGATTGGACGGATACAGCGAGACGTCAATGAGGCCTTTGTAAGCATTGAGGTAGAAGCGGCTAAGATGGGTCTTAAGGTTAATGAGGGTAAAACTAAATATCTGCTTTCATCTAAAAGAGACGGACAACACCGACGTATTGGCCAGAACGTCACCATGTGCGGATATAACTTTGAAGTGATCAAGGAATTCGTCTACCTTGGCTCACTTATGACCAGCGACAACAACACCAGCGCTGAGATAAAACGCAGAATCACTCTTGCCAACCGCTGTTCCTTTGGGCTCAAGAGGCAATTGAGAAGTAGAGCCCTCTCTCGGAAAACCAAGGTGACACTATACAAGACCTTGATCATCCCAGTTCTCCTTTACGGCGCAGAGGCTTGGACCTTAACAAAAGCGGATGAAAATGCCCTTGGTCGTTTCGAGAGGAAAATTCTGCGCACTATCTACGGTCCCGCTTGCTCAAACGGTGTATGGAGGAGAATTATAACGAAGAACTGTACGGGTTGTACAGTGACATCGGCCTGGTACGACGTCTACGTATACAGCGTCTAAGGTGGCTAGGCCATGTAGAGCGCATGGAAAATACAGCTCCGACCCGAAGAGTCTTCGAATCCACCCCGGAAGGAAGGCGCGGCAGAGGACGGCCGCATCAACGGTAGCGCACGCAGGTGGAAGGAGACCTTAACCAACTGGGCGTGCGGCACTGGAAACAGCTGGTCGAAGACCGTGCCAGCTGGAGACGCTTGTTGGCTGAGGCCCAGGTTCACCACGGACTGTAGCGCCACCTAAGTAAGTTTGTTGGAGGTTGTTCTCCAATTTTCATAAAATGCATAAAGACAAATCAATACTGAAAACGTTATTGAAATTTATATATGAAATTCATCCTCTGCGTATGCAATACTAAAGTACCAAAGTTTCTACGGACTATAACCAACGCGGAATTTGGTCGGCTCTCGTCTTATCTAAGACAACCACCCCTGAGAGCAGTGAACGAACATCAACGACCCAAACCACTGCACTCCATTCAGGTTATGTGTATAAACACATCATAAAGTTAAGATTAGACGACGTGTAAAAATCACATAATTTTGTACCCATGACGTAATTTTGACGTCAAATGTTGTCATTAATGGCTACTGTCGTCTAATAGACATAATTATGTTAGTCACATATAGCACATACAAATACGTATGTAGACAGTATGTGGAACCTATTGCGCACAAAAATATGTATGTGCATCTTTACATATCGTGTAATTGAGTGCCACATATGTACAACTTTTGGCATTTATGTATGTATTTGTTACACAAATACATACATACGTGTCCAGGCAAAATTGTGTACCCGTTTAAAACCCTGCAGCTATTCCTTTTTTATGTTTTCGCGTCGCATTGCTGCGGTCGTGTTTTGTGGTGCTATTTGGACTTATTAGTAAAGCAAACAATTACGAATTTCGAATCATCTATACCTAAAATGTCGGATTTGGAGGCAACTCAGAGTTTTATATCAAATACAGAAAATGCTCGAGTGGAAAGATGAAGAAACTAAAAAACTGATTGCGGCCGTTGCAGTGCGTCCGGTGCTATGGAATAGTGGTTCCAGCGAATATAAATATTCAAGACTGAATGGCTGGCGCGAAGTTTTGGATCAATTAAATATTGAAGGATTTGATGTTAATAAAGTAAAGACCAAGTGGTTGGCTCTTCACGCCACATTTAAAACCAACTTGGCCAAGTTACGCGAAAAAAAATCGGGGCAAGACGCAGTTGAATTACAGACGGTGAACTGGCGGTACTTGAAGCAAATGCCGTTCCTGGAGGCCAATAATGTGCACCAATCAACTGAATCCGTTTCATCCATAGAATTGGTAGTAGTTATTTCGTTTTAATTTACATATTGTTACTTTCCATCAACATGTTGTGTATTATAGGCATCAGTAGTCAGCGACCGCTCGATTTTGAATGAATTTGCTGATTCACCTGAATACTTAACACCTAGTGTTGAAGTGGGTCAACGATGCAAGCGCCAATGTTTGCAAACAACGCCGAAAACAAGTAGCAGGTCATCCACCCGTATAATGTGAATCATGCCATTAATAACACAAAGAAAAATATTTTGATGTGATGTTGATTGTCGGTAGCCTGATGGATAGTGTGAATAGGCCTTTATACGGCACGGACACATCACATCATCGCCATCAGGAAAAGTTCACGAGAAAATTTTATGGCAGCAGACTGTCGTGAAGTGATCTGAAGGATGAGTGTGTATTGGCATACCGGCAAGTGTGCATCCGAAAATATTCAAAAAATTCAGTTTCATCATCAATTAATTCCGTATATAAGGGGGCGTTCAAGTATTACGTAACGCAATTTGGAGGGGAGGGGGGGTCTTGTGAAACGTTACGATGCGTTACAAGGGCTGGAGGGGGGTTCAAGCAACGCGTTATGTAACATCGTTTTCTTTATTTAAATAAAAAAGTAGCGAATTATGTAAATTGGCAATACTTTTCATGTATGTGTTACGGGGAATCCCCCGACTGTTTTCTGCATCATTTCTATGTTGTTTTCGTTGTTGTGGTTGTGTTGTTCATGGCAGCGCTGTTGATGAATGCCGACGTATAGAGATGATTGGGAGTTGTCTCACTCTCTCCGACCTTCATGAGAGGCTGTTGTTGATGGGATTCCAAATTTCTCGAAGCAGTACATATCTTCATCTACTCCCACGCGTTTCTAACACACAAGAGGGAAGAAGGCACGTACATACCGTACCCGTGAAGTTAGCAAGACCACAGACCGAGATGCACAAAAAGCACGAGGATGGAGAATTCTGCACTGCTACAATTAGGTCCTTGGAATCTTTCGCGTCGCTTCTGGGACCGTTGTAAGTATTTGTTCTCTCTCAAGACGATAAGACCCGTGTACCAATAATTTTACTGGCAGTGAAAAGACATAGCCCTCTTTTAATGCATATTGACCATGACTGACCCTGACTGGATCGTAGCAGAGCAGCACAAACTTATTCCTTCTGCATACGCCGATGTCAATGTGAATCCTGACGGTTTCGGTAAAGAAGAAGCTGTTGGTTACAGCTGTCCGACACATATGTATATCCATTAGGAGTGGGAAATACGCATCCTCCACAGCGAACACCTATGCGTATGATTTCGGAGCACTTTTGTCTGTGCCTGCATTCAAACCATTAATGATGACAGAATCGAACACCGTGAAGCCAGTGATCATCATTTTCGTAGATGGTGGGCCAGACGAAAACACGCGTTATCAGAAAGTCAAGAACTTTGCCATCCAATATTTTAAAAAATACAACCTGGACGCTCTGTTCATGGCGACGAATACTCCTGGACGGAGCGCATACAACCGAGTTGAGCGACGCATGGCTCCCCTCAGCAAACGACCGTCAGACGTCATCCTACCGCATGACCATTTTGGTTCTCATCTCGACAAAGGAATCACTATTGATGACAATTTGGAAAAACGCAATTTTCAGCACGCTGGGGAAACACTTGCTAAGGTCAGGAGTGAAATGAAAATTGACGACTACGATGCTTTGTCGGAATACAGAAAGCCTGAAAATAGCTTGCAGGATCCAGCAGAACCTAATCTGGCTTGGTCGTCGTCGAAATTAGAAAACATTTGACAAACTAACTATGTAACTATCTGACAGCCGAAAACTGAAACAATATGAATTGATTGATACCTGACGGGAAAATGTGAATCAAACAAAAATTGATGGACAGCAGTCGGGCGATTGATTGTCGGTAGCCTGATGGGTAGTGTGAATAGGCCTTAAGTCGGCAGTAAAACATTGCATCCTCAGCACAGGGGTGGATAACATCACATGCAGTTGGATCCAGCACATGCTTAGCAATAGGAAAATAAACACCTCACTAGGCAATGATAAAATCAGTGTAAATGCCGCGAAAGGATGCCCTCAAGGTGGGGTTCTCTCACCTCTCCTGTAGGCCGTCGTGGTAAATGAACTGATTAACATACTCAGCAACAATGGTTTCTATGTCCAAGGTTATGCTGACGACATAGTGATCCTGGTTAGAGGCAAATTCGTAAACACAGTCTCAGAACTCCTCCAACGGGCACTAAACCTTGTTGCAGACTGGTACATAAAGGTTTTACTAAAGGTCAACCCTAGGAAAAGCACTATAGTCGCCTTCACCAAAAGGAGGATTAGGCACAAACTTACCAAACCTACCCTCTTTGGTGAAGCGATAGAGTTCTCAAAAGAAGTCAAATATCTAGACAAAACTGTAGATAACTCTAGACGAAAAGCTCATTTGGAACTCTCACATTACAAAGACCATTGAGAAAGCCAGGATCTCTTTATGGACTAGCAAAAGTCTCACTGGCAAAAACTGGGGCACAGACCCCAAAATGTCCCGCTGGCTATATACAGCAATCACCAGACCAATTCTCACATAAGCTGCGCCCGTCCGGTGGCACAAAACAAAACAACTATCAGTGCAAACCAAGCTCAATAAATTGCAAAGACTAGCTTGCATCTGTATCCTCGGGGCCATGAGAACAACAGCACACTAGAAGTCATCACAGACCTGCCACCTCTTCATCTCCAACTGAAGAAAGAAGCAATGGTCTTCGCGCATAGACTGATATTGGAGGATGACTGTAACCGTAAGCTTTTTACCCTGATATCCTCACCAAAATAAACAGGCATGAAATCCTAAAGATATCTCTCACAGATAACTGTCTTCCCAGATACAACTTCAGCCAAAACTACAAGGTCACATTCCCCAACCGACAAAGCTGGGAACAGGATAGACCCTCCTTCAATCGTGGATCCTACGTGTGGTACACACATGGCTCCGAAACGAACGAAGGCATTGGGGCTGGAGTACACGGAGCAAATACAGGCACATGCATCCGTTTTTAAAGCAGAGATATTTGCTATAGAACTCTGCCTCAGAGAAAATATAAACAGAAATATACTTAACATAAACATTTACATTCTCTCTGACAGCAAGGCTGCACTTCTAGCCCTAAAGAGCTATGAAATCTTCTCCAAACTGGTATGGGACTGCCTACAGCTACTTCACCGGCTGGCCAGTACAAACGGAGTTCATCTCATTTTGATACCTGGACACAGCGGCCATACAGGCAACGAAAAGGCGGACCTACTAGCAAGGAAAGGCTCTGCATCACCATTTATGATTCCACGGCCTTTCTGCGGCATGCCCATCAGCACCACCAAATGCTGCATAAACAACTGGTTGAGAAACACGACGGATCACTACTGGTTACAAACGAAAGGTAGCAGACAAGCCAAGTTGTTCCTCCCAACTACATCTCTCAGTAGAACGAAACAACTCCTCATGCTTTCGAGGAGTCAGATTCGTTTAATCACAGGTTTCCTTACTGGACACTGCCCAGTCAACAAACACCTCAAAATGATGGGCATTATACAAGATGACACTTGCAGAATGTGTAATGAAGACGAAGAAACAGCAGAGCACATACTATGCCACTGTAACTACCAGTACAAGGCTGCTAGCTGCTAGCTCACTCAAAAGCATACTAAGTTTTATCACTAACTCAGGATTCTTGAGTGAACTGTAAGTGGGGGACGTCAGAATAGGCCCACTCCTGGCCGCAGTGATCAGGCGACTTTGTCCCACCCCCGTACCGTCTCTAACTCTAAGTAGGTAGTTGAAAACCCTCTGCAATAGCATTAGACGACGTTGAGCATACGGCTTCATGATATTTGGGCGCAAAGCGAATGCATCATTTGCGAAAATTACGCAAGGGACGGGCATTTCTCCACCGGGCAAGGGTTTTGGTGGTGGCACACACAGCTGATTGGTAGCAGCAACACTGCGCAAAAACCTTTTGTTTTCCGAAGTCGCACCCAATTTTTTCTCCAAATTCGACGTTTTCGTATAACTTCTCGACATTGTGAAACTTAGAATAGCACCATATGGATTCGTCGTTGTGCACATGTGTGCATATGAACGGAATGTGAAAAATGTACACGTGGTGTAATCTACACAAAAATATGGAGCAAGGTTTGCGTACGCACATGTAACCACATTCTATGCGATCGCCTGGAGCACATATTCTTATGTCATATTCAATTGTCATGAAAAGCTTCTCGAAATTCGCCCTTTCACCTATGGGAAAATCAAATCACACACAACATGGGTGATTGAGAGAAGCTCGGCTCTCGTCCTTCCTGGGCTGTAACGCCAACATACATACATACATGTATTAGAAGACCATATTCGGAATATTTTATTGTTTTTCTTCAGGGAAAAACAGAATGGAAATGAAGCCACTAGTGCAATCCAAAATGTTTTTATTGAATCCATTTGTCGGCGTTTCTTCACTAAGTTTAGAAAAGGCAATTTTGACCTAAAGGGCTGGATGGTGAGCTCCTGAAGTTCTGAATATTCAGCGAAGGATCGTGGCTTCGTTTTACAATATAGAGCCGATTTCGAACTGATCCGTTAGTATCTCATAACCAGATTACACCGTGAAGTCTACTATCAACAACTATACCAATTAAAGTCGACATTAAGGAAGAATCGGGCAGGTCACAGTATGTGGTCAATTGAAATTCATTCCCTGCGTATGCAATACTTACACCAAAAGTACATGAAGGAATTACTGAGAATTATAACCAACGCGAAATTTAGTCGGCTCTCGTCCTATGTAGGACAAACCACCCCTGAGAGTAGCCAACGAACATCTACGACCCAAAAACCACTGCACTCCGTTCAGGTTGTGGTGTCAAAATCATCAACCTGCGCGAAACTTTCCCCTTGAGTGCCAAAACACTGTGACTGTAAAAAAAAAAAAACCAACAAACAAAAAAAGGTCTGGTTAATGGCAGGTGTGTTCCAATTCATCAGAATAACGCTCGCCCTCATGCAGCATAACTTCCTTGATGGCAAGAATGTTAGATTTCGGGATGGTCCCACCCATGCGATTCTTGGGGTGTTTTTTTTTTTTTTCGTCAAAGTCAATCATTGGTTTTAGTAACGGCATTAAAAACTTGCCTGAGGGGCGGGTGCCTGGAGGATGAGTGTTGTTCTGTGAAGGAAATATACAATCAAAAATCGCGCTGAACTTATGATATTACCTGAGACATTCTGTCTTTGGTAGCGAAACAATGTTTTCACAGAGAAAATCCATAACAGAATTTTCGGAACTTTTTAAAGCAGCTGGCGATGAGCTGGTCAGGAACATGCACCAACTCATATGTAAGGTATGGTCGGAAGAACGCATGCCCGATGAAAGGAATCTCAGTATCGTTTGCCCGGTCCATAAGAAAGGAGACTGCGCCAATTACAGAGGGATAAGCCTCCTGAGCATCGCGTACAAGATCCTTTCTGCCGTACTGTGTAAGTGCCTGAAACCGTTCGTGGACAATCTAATAGGTTCCTACCAGTGTGGTTTCAGGCCAGAAAAATCCACGATAGACCAAATATTTACACTACGGCAGATCTTGGAGAAGACCCATGAATTCCAGGTCCACACGCACCATCTTTTTGTCGACTTTAAAGCCGCGTATGACAGTGTTTATAGAGACGAGCTACACAGAGTCATGTCATGTTTTAACATTCCTGCCAACTTTAAAGCCGCGTATGACAGTGTTTATAGAGACGAGCTACACAGAGTCATGTCATGTTTTAACATTCCTGCCAAATTCGTCAGACTGTGCAGGATGACTATGGAGAACTCTCGCTGCTCCATTAAGGTCGGAGGTGAACTAACCAACCCCTTTGATGTTAAAAAAGGTTTTAAACAGGGCGACGCACTGTCATGTGATTTCCTTAACATCATCCTTGAAAATATCGTGCGGGACTGTGCGGCCAATACAAGAGATACGATCTACTTCAAGTTCACATAATTGCTTGCCTACGCAGATGACGTTGACGTTATTGGACGGACAAAGCGAGACGTTAATGAGGCGTTCGCAAGCATTGAAGCAGAAGTGGCTTAAGTGGGTCTAAGGGTAAATGTGGACAAGACCAAATATATGCTGTCATCTAAGAAAGACGCGCAACACCGACGTCTTGGTCAGAACGTCACCTTCGGCAGCTATATTTTTGAAGTAATCAAGTACTTCGTCTACCTTGGCTCGATAGTGACAAGCAGCAACGACACCAGCGCTGAGATACAACGCATAATAACTCTTGCCAACCGCTGCTTCTTCGGGCTCAAGAGGCAATTGAGTAATAGAGCCCTCTCCCGAACGACAAAGTTGACTCTATATAAGACGCTTTTCATCCCGGTCCTGCTATACGGCGCAGAAGCATGGACACTATCGGGCCTATAAACGCAGACGGGGGATGGAAGATAAGATTCAACCACGAACTTTACGGGCTGTACAGCGACATGAGCCTAGTCAGGCTTCTACGGACTCAACGCCTAAGATGGCTGGGCCATGTATAGCGAATGGACACCACAGCTCCAGCCCGGAGAGTCTTTGAATCCAACCCCGAGGGACGAAGAAGCAGATTACGAACGCACTTAAGATGGCGCACACAGGTGGAAGGGGACCTCAGCCAACTGGGTGTGCGGCAATGGAAAAGGCTAGGAAAAGATCGTGCTAGATGGAGGGGCATGTTGGTTGAGGCCCAGGTTCACCCCGAACTGTAGCGCCTGCTAAGAAGAAGAAGAAGATTATAGCTAAGGTCAAAGTTTAAGAGAAATTTCTTTCGGCATCTGACACCGAATATGGGATCATTCTAACTAAGATTATCAATGACAGGATGAAAAGGTTTTTGGTTTCTAAGATGCAAGTGCCATTCGTGGATTATGGCTGCAAGTTGGGTGATTCCTTCGAACGACAGAGGATAGAGACGCTTTGGGAGTCTTGTTGGTACTTCGCATAATCAGAGGGGGAATTTGACGTTAAAAACTTCTTCCAAAGTTTATTTGTCGTATTACGGAGAGTTCGCAGCTCCTTGTTATACCAGGGGGGTGTTAAGAAACAATTTTTTCGACGGACGTAAGGAACAAATTGGATTATGCAGTTAAAGAGAGCCGTGTAGAAAAAGTCCAATGCGATGGCAATAGGCGTGTTTTCGCTCAAGAAGAGGCTGAAGTCTATCTCATTAACTGAATTGATAAGTGAGGCGAAGTCGGCCTTTTTGGAAGTTGAAAAAGAACGAGTGATCATAAGTGGAGGAAGTTTGGTTTATTTTATAGGAGAACTTAGGGATAAGGGAGGATGATATTGGTCCAGAGTGGACAGTAGAATGGTGCTTGCGGTAACGACAGAGTTTGAAAGCATCGGAAGAAAATATGAGGTCTAGTTGTCTTCCAAGATTGTTGGTGACACTGCTGATTTGAAATAGGTTAGAGTCCACAAGACGGTCAGTAAAAAGAGTTTGCTTGTCAGAGGAAGCATTAATAGGGACCAGAAAACACTCGTCATCTGGAAGGGCCCATTGCAAGAATGGAAGATTGAAATCTCCAACGACGATGAAGTCATCACTTGGATCGGCGATGAAGAAATGGATGGGCAGGTTGGGATGGGCGGATATAACAGCAAAGGATGTAGATAAAACTTTTGGTGACTGGTATCTTGGCGCAGACAAGTTCAAAAGGTGCAGAGTTCGAAATTGCCACAGCCGATGCATTGAGGCGGCTATGGATAGACAAATGGACACCTCGCCCAAGGGGAAGTGCGTTATTGCGCTCACCGGCAGTACGAAAAACGTCGAAGTCGGAAGAGAAGAGTTCGGAGTCGAGAATGCTAGGATTGAGGTTGGTTTCGGTTAAGGCGAAGATATCGTAAGGAAACGTTAGAGAGTTAAGGTAGGCAGTTGAGGTTTAGGAACGAAGGCGTCTTATATTTTGATAGTATAGTGAGAGAAAAACTTCAGGGGGGTTGTGACGAGAGAGTTAGGGACGATAATAGTTATTGGCATCCCTGCGAGCTTTTTGAAGAGAGGCAAGGCGCTTAGAGCTAGTATGAGGGGCGAGACTAGAGAGGTCGCCTTTAACCGTATTAGCCGAGATGTTAATGCACTCATTGAAACGGTCGTACATTTTTCTCAGTGCTGTCGGGTCGGTAGCCAGGCCTTCTAGTTGGATTGAAACCATAACATTGGTCTTGGTTTTACCGTCAATAGAGACAAAATCCGGCTTATCGTGAAGGAAGCTAGGTACAGGCGAATATTTTCGTAAAGACGATGATCACGCAGTTTGGATATTATATAACGGCCATCCAGATCATTAGGTAGCGAGCACTTCTCAACTAGTTTAGAGGTGAGTTTAACAGAGGGAGGGAGGAGTGGATCCAAAAAAAGGGGAGCGGTAATTTCGTAAGGAGAAAGCAGTTGGTGAGGGAGGAGGAGGGATATTCGCGGATTTGAAGGGTTTGAAGGTGTGGGAGTGAATGAAATGAGGGTATTTGGTGGTCGAGGGAATATTAGACTGGGTGGTGAGGTTAAAGGAAACTGGACTGTGTTGTTTATACAGGGATTGGGAGAGATGTTATGGAGGGAAGCAGTGTTCAGGATAGAAGAGGGGGTATAGTGCAGCTTGGGAGAGAATAAGGGAAAGATTCCCGTTTTGAAGCTCCAGTTCGGATCGGGATTAGGAGGATTTGAGGAAAGTTTTTTACTGGGGTTTGTATAGTGATTTGATACAGAATTAGGCGTAGGTTTTCTTAAAATTAGGTTACCTAAAGTACAATCTCTACCGAAGGGGTTGGTTATATTTGGATGGAAGTATTACTTTAAAAGTACCGGGACCGGTTTTTTTAGCAATCCAGCAGGTTAATGGATGGGATGGCAACTGGAATGTTGTTGTGGATAAGTGTTTGTATAGACGTGTTTGTTTATACTTTTTCCGGTTTCGTTTGCCTTAAAGCCCCGACAATTTTCCCAGCTTATGTCAAACCACTTATTATCCTTAGGCTTGGTGCTTTTAACCCCTCTAGAATTAAAGAGAGACTTCATTATATTCATTATACCTATCATATTTGTCTTTTCTTAAATTATCCTGAATTCTGTTGTAATTTTCGTTTTTGGATTTCCTTGCAGGTGGCTCTGACAGCAACAAAGGGAAAAGTAAAAAATGGCGCAAGATCTTGCAATTTCCGCACATATCGCAATGCATACACCTCAAAGACAAATTAGGTAAGACCAGTCAGTCACCACATGACCACGAACAATTCACACCCATCTCATTCCTAATTACAATCTATCTTCTCAGATATAAGTTATGGTTACGTCATAGATCAACAGCCAATCGGGCGGATACTGTTTCGGCAATTCTGCGAGAGCAAACGTCCGATCTATTTTAGATACATTTCGTTCCTCGACCAGGTGCAAAGGTGAGTCATAGGCCCACGCAATTTAACGCCAATTCAGATCATTTTCACATCACTTCCAAGTAAGCTAAGCGATGTACATATATGCAAAGAAACTACTTTCTTTCCAGGTACGAGGTGGAATACGACGAACATCGTATTACCATTGCCAAAGAGATTGGTCGACGGTTTTTGGTGATTGATTGCAATTCAACGGACGCAATCAATGGAACTACAACCACCGCCAATACCAATACCACGACAACAACAAAAACATCTGCATTGCCAACATTGCACGATGAATCATCACCCCGAACAGAGACTGACAGCAATAATCATCATAAACACCAACAGTATGGAACCGATGCATCGGACACATGCAATCATAAAGGCGACGAACAGCATAATGGTGTCGCGACCGACGACGGTGGGGGCGGTGGTGATAGTGGTGGGAAAAGTTGGGATAGCAATAAGGAAAACTGCCACGATGGCCGTAACAATTCAATCACAAAAACCAATTGTCACGGCGATGATCATGTACTTGATGTCCTGAATGACGATCTCATTGCCAGAGTACGAGATAAGATTACAAGTAAGTTCCATACAATATACGAGTACATATGTACTATGTACAAACGAGTACTTAAACGTATATATCTGTTTGTATATTTACAGGTGGTAGCAAGGAACTCTTCGAGCCGTGTGTTAATGCCGTCAAATCGTTTTTAGCCGGAGAACCATTCCGGGAATTCGAAACTTCAATGTATTTCCATCGGTAAGTTAGAGTCACCCCCATCCATGTGTATACATACTTATATATATTGATTACCATCATATGTCAAGTTGGGAGTCGTTGCATGAGCTTAGAAGCAACATCCTCTTTTCCGCGTACGTCGAGGGCGATTATCATTTCTGTAAAGTCTTCGGCTTATTATTATTGATTGCCTGTCGCAGAGCATTTAGTTGCCCGAAAAACATGTCTGTTTGTTGGTGGAAAACATGTTGGAAACGAGGTCGTAATATTGACAATCTGTCACGTGGAGATTGGAATAATTACTTACATCATTATATATGTATGTACATACGTTGCAGAGTGTGCTGAAAAAACCAACATCTTGGTATTGTTTAGTGTTGTTTTGCTTTCCCGGTATTTTCGAGGAAAACCTTAAAAACAACTTGTTTACGTGACTCGTGCCGTTTGATAAGGATATTGTCAGGAAAATTTATGTGCTGGGATGGTTTGATGAGGTTTGGTTTCTGCCACACACACCCGGATGTGGATCGGACGATGGATGTGTTTTCTAGGAAAATTCTGACTACATCGCATCGAATGTGGTTTGGTATGAAATTAAAATGTAGTTGTAGGTATTCAATACTGTATACGAACCTACTCTGTAATTAGTGAGGTGAAAACTTTAAGGTAGGATGGTTTAAATGAAAAACAACTTTTGTCTTTGGTAGCGGAACAACTTGATAAAGCTCAACTCCTGTTGCACGTACATATTTTTATTGTAGTCTTCCTTTCTTTCAGTGGCTTCCCTAATTGGTATAGTTCACATTTGTATCGGGTTACTTACTTATTTTGATGGCGCTGCAGTTCGGGCAGCTCTTCTTCGTCGATGCAGTGTGGCCATGTATGCATTCTGTATCTCTACATGGGCCTGTCTGCACTCGTCATCAAACCAGGGTTTCTCGAAGGTGGTGGCTTGAAACCGAGTACATCTGTGGCGGTCTCTCTTATGGCGTTCTGACAACGCCTCCGTTGCTGTTATATGGTTTGTGCAGATTGCATCGTTGAGGGAGACTTGATCGGCGAAGGTCCTGGCGGTCTCTTACGATTGCAGTTTTCCGACGTTAAATGTTGTTACTCGACTCTGTTGATTCCGAGAAATTCGCATCCGTACCTTGGCTGCAACAAGGTAATCATCCGGATCTGGGATGCTCGAGAATATCTGCCGTCGATCGCAATCGACCGCCAGGTCCCCTTATCGATGTCAAGGTTTGGGAATCGTGTAGTTACTACTATGGGATTATGTCCCGACATAAAGTCCACCAGTCTTAGCCCGTTTTCTGACGTCGTGTTGTTTAGGCTGTCCTTACCCCTTGAAATCCTTACCGCATTGAAATCTCTTAGGGGTCATAGCTGGGACATTGGGCATATGTTCTGTCTAGAAAATCGGTAGTAGATATCACAGTTTTTCATCCGCTTTTTGCCTGACCCATCCCATCTCACTTCTTGGAGCGCGGTAATGTCTGCCTTATAGCAGTCTAAGGAGTTGACCAGTTGTCCGGCCAATCTGTTGAGAGACCTAACGTTGCAGGTGCAGATTCGGAATTAATTTCATGTTAGACGTTTGCGGGGGTCGTCAACATGTAATCCGGCCGTATCCGAGGCTATTGGTTGTCTTTGAACAAATATTTGTTTTACGCAATAGGGATGTTAACGCAAAGAACAAAGGGCCGGCTGTGCCGTTCCTTATTGGCCTGAGTTCCAACTATGGTCTAGTAGCCCAAAAAAAGGTGAACCGGGGCCTCAACCAACAAGCCCCTCCAGCCGGCCCGATCTTTGGCCAGAACCCCCATGAATTCCAGGTCGACACGCACCATCTTTTCGTCGACTTGAAAGCCGCGTATGACAGTGTTTATAGAGACGAGCTATACAGAGCCATATCATGTTTTAACATATCTGCCAAACTCGTCAGACTGTGCAGGATGACTATGGAGAACTCTCGCTGCTCCATTAAGGTCGGAGGTGAACTTGGTTTTAGACAGGGTGACGCCCTGTCATGTGATTTCTTCAACATTATTCTTGAAAATATCGTGCGGGACTCTGCGGCCAATACAAGAGGTGCGATCTACTTCAAGTCCACACAATTGCTTGCCTACGCAGATGACATCGACGTTATTGGACGTACAAAGCGAGACGTCAATGAGGCGTTCGCAAGCATTGAAGCAGAAGTGGCTAAAGTGGGTCCAAGGGTAAATGGGGACAAGACCAAATATATGTTGTCATCCAAAAAATACGCGCAACACCGACGTGTTGGTCAGAACGTCACCTTCGGCAGCTATATTTTTGAAGAAGTCAGGGACTTCGTCTACCTTGGTTCGATAGTGACAAGCAGCAACGACACCAGCGCTGAAATAAAACGCAGGATAACTCTTGCCAACCGCTGCTTCTTCGGGCTCAAGAGGCAATTGAGTAGTAGAGCCCTCTCTCGAAAAACTAAGGTATCCCTCTACAAAACCTTAAATATCCCGGTCCTCCCTACGGCGCTGAGGCTTGAACGTTATCAAAAGCGGATGAAGAGGCTCTTGGGCGTTTCGAGAGGAAAATTTTGCGTGCAATCTTTGGTCCCATTTGTGTAAACGGAGAGGGGAGGAGGAGATTCAACCAAGAACTGTACGGGCTGTACAGCGACATCGGCCTAGTTAGACGTCTTCGGATCCAACGTCTAAGATGGCTAGGCCATGTAGAATGAATGGACATCACCGCTCCGGCCCGAAGAGCCTTCGACTCCAACCCCGAGGCACAACCGCATTTAAGGTGGCGCGCACAGGTGAAAAGGGACCTCAACCAACTGGGCGTGCGGCACTGGAGCGGCTGGCCAAAGATCGTTCCGGCTGGAGAGGCTTGTTGGTTGAGGCATTGGTAAGTAAGTAAGTATATACTGTTAGTGTTATGCCTGCAGCAGTACGCCTGGTCACTTTCCATGCACAACTGCGTCCGTATAGGAATTACTTTTTCTTGACTATAAAGCGAATTTGACCTATAGACCTTCCGCTCGGCAGTCGATGATGTTAACCACTGCACCACGCCCATCCCGTGGCCTTAATACGTTTAGCCTAAACCATGCAGGCGAATTTACTTCAATCCACTTTTATATCTATTTTTACTCGACTTAATGAAAAATAAATTTTGAAAAAAGTAAAATCCAATTAACTGTTTGTTTTTCTGTTCTTGTTCTTAGGTACTTGCAATGGAAATGGCTGGAAGCTCAACCAGTTACCTACAAAACATTTCGAATGTATCGTGTCCTTGGTAAGGGCGGATTCGGTGAAGTCTGTGCATGTCAGGTAAAATGCCATTATCCACTTTTAATTAGCAGCGGGATAAAAGCTTATCTTTTGATAGGTACGTGCAACAGGAAAAATGTACGCATGCAAAAAATTGGAAAAGAAACGCATAAAAAAACGAAAAGGCGAATCTATGGTGCTGATTGAGAAGCAGATACTGCAGAAGATCAATTCTCGTTTTGTTGTAAATCTGGCGTATGCTTATGAAACAAAGGATGCTTTGTGTTTGGTTCTAACGATTATGAATGGTAAGGATATCAGATAATCACAGATTACGTTCATAGTTACGATGCACTAATGAATGAGTGATATTGTTGTTAGTCTCATCTATAATACTTTTAGCTAGTACTGTTGCGTAGCTTATGGATTATTTCAAAAAGGGCTTTATGCTATTGGAATTAGGCTAAAAGCGATAGCATTTCGACCTCGACCCTTAATATGTAGGATGTAACTGTTTCATGAAATCGCATTGTATTGAAAATAGGATTGAACCATATTGACATGACGATATGCAGAAAATCGATATCCACAAAGGGCTTCAGGCATTCACACAGTATGCTATAGAAGATCTTATATGCGATGTAAAGGAGACTGATTCCCCTGTAGTTGGCGCAGTTAGAGGGGCCTTCTTTCTGGTGGACCGGGTAAACGATGCTGAGATTCCATTCGTCGCGTGGGTTTTCTCCGACCATATGTTACAAATAAGTTGGTGCATGTGCCTTACCAGCTCATCTTCAGCCGCCTTAAGTAGCTTAGCAGACATCCCGCCTGCGCTCGCGGCTTTATTAGACCTAAGTTCCGTTAGGTGAACGGAATTCTAATTCGTCGACGTTCGTTGGGAAGGAGACATTTTGCCTGACAGTGCTATCTTATCCATCATCGCCGTTATACAATCTACAGAAGAGTTCTTGCCATGTTCTTAGCATCAACTGTGATTCTACTACTAGTTCTCCCTGCAGGCTTATGCTCTAGTTTCGTACCTCTGGCATGTTCGTTTAAGCTTGTTGTAAAATTCCCGAGCCTTATTCTTACCCGGTCAATAAGAAAGGAGACCCCTATGACTGCGCCAATTACAGAGGGATAAGTTCCTGAACATTGCGTACAAGACCCCCCTGCCGTACTGTGTAAGCGCCTGAAACCGTTTCAGGCCAGGAAAATCCACGATAGACCAAATATTTACTCTACGGCAGATCTTGGACTCTGGCGCACGATGAGCGAGTTCGGATCCCGATAACACCAACGCCATCGAATGTTTATTTCGCGACGTTCCTCTTCGGCGGGGTACTGGCAAAACCCCCCATAGTAGGTCCCATTAAACTGTAGGTCCCTTTCACTTGTGTGAAAAATAAATCACACACAACATGGGTGATTGAGAGAAGCTTGGCTATGGTCCTTCAGGGGCTGTAACGCCACCAAAGAAGAAGAAGATGTTGAAGAAGACCCACGAATTCCAGGTCGACACGCACCATCTTTTTGTCGACTTTAAAGCTACATATGACAGTGTCTATAGAGACGAGCTATGTAGAGCCATTTCATGTTTTAATATCCCTGCCAAACTCGTCAGACTGTGCAGGATGACTATGGAAAACTCTGCTCCATTAAGGTCGGAGGTGAACTAACCGACCCCTTCGATGTTAAAAAAGGTCTTAGACAGGGTAACGCACTGTCATGTGATTTCTTTAACATCATCCTTGAAAAGATCGTGCGGGACTCTGCGGCCAATACAAGAGGTACGATCTATTTCAAGTCCACACAATTGCTTGCCTACGCAGATGATATTGACGTTATTGGACGAACAAAGCGAGACGTCAATGAGGCGTTCGCAAGCATTGAAGCAGAAGCGGCTAAAGTGGGTCTAAGGGTAAATGGGGACAAGACCAAATATATGCTGTCATCCAAGAAAGACGTGCAACACCGACGTCTTAGTCAGAACGTCACCTTCGGCAGCTATATTCTTGAAGTAGTCATGGACTTTGTCTACCTTGGCTCGATACTGACAAGCAGGCAGCAACGATACCAGCGCTGAGATAAAACGCAGAATAACTCTTGCCAACCGCTGCTTCTTCGGGCTCAAGAGGCGATTGAGTAGTAGAGCCCTCTCTCGAAAAACTGAGGTATCCCTCTACAAAATCTTAATCATCCCGGTCCTCTTCTACGGCGCTGAGGCCTGGACGTTATCAAAAGCGGATGAAGAGGCTCTTTCGAGAGGAAAATTCTGCGTGCAATCGTTGGTCCCGTTTGTGTAAACGGAGAGTGGAGGGGGAGATTCAACCAAGAACTGTACGGGCTGTACAGCGACATCGGCCTAGTTAGACGTCTTCAGATCCAACGTCTAAGATGGCTATGCGATGTAGAGCGCATGGACATCAACGCTCCGGCCCGAAGAGGTTTCGACTCCAACCCAGAGGGACGACGCAGCAAAGGACGACCGGATTTAAGGTGGCGCAAACAGGTGGAAGGGGACCTCAACCAACTGGGCGTGCGGCACTTGAAGCGGCTGGCCAAAGATCGGGCCGGCTGGAGGGGCTTGTTGGTTGAGGCCTTGGTTCACCCCGAACTGTAGCGCCATCAAATTAAATAAGTAAGTAATCATTATTCTATCCAGAAGGGGCCATATGGAGGCTGTGTGTCAATTTGCATTGAGCAGGAACAAAGGTCGAAGCTGGTGTTTGCCATGTTAACCACAATCAACTGCTTTGCCCTGTTTACTCACTCCCACGCTTATTCCCCTGTAACTGGTACAATTATACGGATCTTCTTTCGTATGGACCGGACACACGATGCTGAGGTTCTACTCATCGGGCATGCCATACTCTACACACGAGTTCGTGCATGCTTTCTATCAACTCATCTCCAGCTGCTTTAAATAGCTCAGCAGATTGTCCATCTGCGCCCTCACTTTATTCGACTTTGGTTTAGATATCGCTATATTAACTTCGTCTAGTTCGGGTGGACGGAATTCTCGTCCATATTCGTTCATGGTGAATGAAATGGCGTCGTTGAACCTTCAATCAACCCAAATCATCGGGATTTCTTATTTGTTTTAAAAGCCTATCGATGCCATAATGGAATATAACATCGTTCAAATGTTCGCCGCGGCTTCTTTGGGTGAGGCACATCCAAAATGACTCCGGCGCATAAATCAGGCTGAAATTGACCGATGGCGTGGTCGCTATGGTTTGTGGCTTTTTCGCATAGACCTACGACTTCAGAAAACCCCACACGAAAAAGTCTAACGGGGTCAAATCGCACGATCTTCGTGGCCAGTTCACATTACCTCCAGTTGAGATGACAATGCCCTCGAATCGCTCGTTCAGAATTTCCAATGTGGCGTGAGCTACATATGTGGGACGTAGCGCCATCTTGTTGAAACCACATGTTGTTGGTGTCCATATCATCGAATTCAGGCCAAAAGAAGTTGGTAATCATGGACCTATAGCGCTGTGATGGGCCGGCCAACGTCACTCTCAAATAAATATGGACCGACGATGCCGCCAGCTCAAAATCCACACCAAACAGTGATTTTTTCGAAATGCATTGGACGCTCTTAGATTGGTATCGTCTCAGGTACAATAATTTTGTTTGATGACTTACCCATTCATTCAGAAATGGACCTCATCGCTGAAGATGATTTTTCTATGAAAATTAGGATTAGTTTCCAACTGCTCCAGAGCCCATTCAGCAAACAGATGTCATTGTCTGTGGTCGTTTATCTTCAGCTCCTGGGTCAGTTGAATTTTATACGGGCGCAGGCTCAGGTCACTACGCAAAATTCACCAAGTTGTGGTCTGCGAAAGGCTGTGTTCTTGTGAGTAACGTGAAATCGACTGGCCCGGATGCTACTGAACGCTCTCACGGACAGTGACGATGTTTTCGGCAGATCTTGCGTTTCGACGACGTACTGGTGCACTGAACCAGTGAACTCAAATTTATCCACCACAGTGTGAATAGTCCTCTTGATAGGACGATTATGGCGACCGTGAAATGGGCGAAGCGCGCGGAACCTTGCTCGTAGAGAACACTCATTTTTATAAATCATTTTTCTGATTTGCACTTGTTGTTGAATACTATGTCCATCCGTGCTGATTTGACAAACAGACTGAATAAATGGCGGCCAATTCGACAAATGCAGCTTCAGGAATATGGCTGCTAGCAACTGTCAAAATTTCGAAGTCCCTATTGGAAGACCCATGTTATCGCCATGTCATCGAACGTGTTTTTCACGGTGTTTCTCCTCAGCGGGGTTCTGACAAAACCCCCTGTAGTAAAATTGTCACGAAAAGCTTCTCGAAATTCGCCGTTCGTAACCGGCAATAAACTGTAGGTCCCTTTCACATATGTGAAAATGAAATCACACACAACATGGGTGATTGAGAGAAGCTCGGCTCAGGTTCTTCATGGACTGTAACGTCAACATACAT
This sequence comes from Eumerus sabulonum, assembly GCA_951905685.1. NCBI lineage: Eukaryota > Metazoa > Arthropoda > Insecta > Diptera > Syrphidae > Eumerus > Eumerus sabulonum. The sequence continues at coordinate 161,772,933 of OX645060.1, read as the reverse complement.
ATATACATATTGGAAGACCCGATGTTTGTAGTGTTGTTTCGGGTTTACTTTCCTTAGTTAAATATAATTGATGGTATCCATAGTGAATGGGGTTACGAGGTCATTGGATATGCTGATGACCTAGTAGTCATTATTACGGGTAAGTGCGAGATCACTGCCTGTGAGCGCATGCAGCTTGCGCTCCAACTTATCTCTGACTAGTGTGGCAGAGAGGGCTTATCTATTAACCCTAATAAGACAATCTTAGTCCCATTTACAAAGAGGAGAAAGGAACAACCCTGCTCAATCTTTCTAAATGGCACACACATAGGATTTTCAGAGGAGGTAAAGTATCTAGGTATTGACCTAGACCGCAGACTCAACTGGAACTCCAATATGAAATATAAACTCATGAAAGCGACTAATGCCATGGGGGCCTGTCGACGCACCTTCGGTAAAACTTGGGGACTTATACCTAAGGTAGTCCACTGGTTATACACCGCGATAGTAAGACCTATAGTCACCTACGGGTCCACCGTATGGTGGTCAAAATTTGAGCAAAAAACTACAATTGTTAAGCTTCCATGCCTTCAGAGACTAGTGTGTCTCGGCATTACAGGCGCTATGCCAACCTGCTCCACGGCAGCCCAAGAAGCACTCATTGCACTCACTTCACTGAACCTTTTTATCAAAAAGGTAGCATTACGCAGTGCAATCAGAATTCTCTGCTCGAGAACAAATATGCCATGTAGACCCGTAGGCCACATGTCCATATTACAACACCTTCCCGAGCTGGATATGATTACTACGGTCTCGGACGCATTGCCGCACACCACGTTTGACAAGAGATTTGAGATACTGATCCCAAATCGCTCAGCATGAGAAAACAGTGATCCCCTGCTAAATGGCAGAGGCCTTGGGTGGTACACGGATGGCTCCAAGATGGCTTCCGGCGTTGGCGCCGGTATCTTTGGAACAAAACGCAAGATCTCGAAGGCCCTGGGAATAAGTCCCAGCATCTTCCAAGCAGAGTTGCATGCCATCCTAACATGCGTCAATCTAAATCTCGAGACTGGCATTAGAGGAGTAGCCATCAACATACTCTCTGATAGCCAAGCAGCGCTTAAAGCGCTGGGTTCGTACAGTACGAACTCAAAAACCGTATAGGAATGCCATGACGCCTACAAGACCTCGCCAGAAGAAACAATGTTAAACTTTGGTGGGTGCCAGGATATAAAGGTATCAAGGGCAATAAAATTGCCGACCAACTTGCCAGGAAAGGTTCCAGCGATAAATAGGTCCGGAACCATTCTGCGGCATTCCCGGGTCTAAGACAAGTGGGAAAAATTGCAACACCTGTCCTTTTGGAACAGCTTTCGGGTACTCCGTCAATCTAAACGACACATGCGACCCCTGAATAAACACTCTAGTGACATACTCAAACTCAATAGGGTGGATATCAGAATACTAGTCAGCTACCTAACAGGACACTGCGGTCTGAGACATCATCTAAACAAAGTTAGCCTGGCGTCCGAAACTGAGTGTCGGCTCTATCTTGAGGACGAAGAGACGGCGGAACACATACTATGTGAGTGTGCTGCTCTCTGCCATCTTAGGAACCGTATCCTTCTCAGTGAAGTTATAACTCCTGAGGGGTTCACCTTGGCTCCTACGAGAAGCATTCTCAACTTCATTATAGAAGTGGAGAGGCTAATCGGCTAGCAGATCCATAGTGAAGAAATGAGAGCACCGTGGCGCAGTGGGTAGTGTCTTGGCCTCTGACGCCGATGACACGGGATAGAATCCCGAAACAGCCATGTCATCGAACGTGTTTTTCACGGCGTTTCTCCTCAGCGGGGTTCTCACAAACCCGGAACCGGCAATAAACTGTAGGTCTCTTTCATCTAGCTCATTCATAACTTTGTATATCCCTGCTCAATGTCGCATACAAGATCCTGTCTAGCGTATTGTGTGAACGTCTAAAACCATTTTGCACCGCACTAATCGGCAGCTACCAGTGCGGCTTCCGGCCCGACAAATCGACTATGGACCAAATTTTCACACTTCGACAAATCTTGGAAAAGACCAACGAGTTTCGAATCGATACACACCATCTTTTCATCGATTTCAAAGCCGCATAGGACAGCATTCATCGTAAAGAACTGTTTGGCGCGATGGCCGATTTCGGGATCCCGGGAAAACTGATCCAGTTGTGTCGCGCCGCACTAAAAAATACGCGATGCACCGTGCCATTCGGTTCCAGGACTTCGGAACCTTTTGTAACATGCACCGGATTTCGGCAAGGAGATGCGCTGTCATGTGACTTCTTCAACCTGGTACTGGAGCAGATAGTGCGACGGGCAGGCGTCAACAGGGAAGGCAATATCTTCTACAAGTCCGCCCAGCTGCTAGGATACGCGGATCATATCGATATCATAGCGTGTTCTCGCCGTGGCATTGTGGAGGCATTCACGGTGATTGAAAAACAGGCGAAACGAGTTGGTCTTAAGGTCAATGAGGACAAGACGAAGTACATGCTGTCAAGCAAAAACCGATCCGTCGCTCACCACCTTGGACAAAATATAACACTTGACAGCTACAATTTCGAGGTAGTTAAGGAGTTTGTCTACCTCGGGGCAAACGTAAATTCCACAAATGACCTTACAGTGGAGATCCGGCATAGAATCGCCCTTGGCAACCGCTGCTACTTCGGCTTATCCAAACAACTGGGGTCAAAACTCCTCACTCGAAAGACCAAAGTCATGCTTTACAAAATGCTCATACTGCCAGTCTTGCTGTACGGAGCCGAAAGCTGGACGATAAGCAGGACAGCGGAGCAGATTTTGAGTTCTTTCGAGAGAAAAATTCTGCGCCGGATATTTGGTCCTGTCTGTGAGGAAGGTGAATGGAGAAGAAGACACAACCGCGAACTCTGCGAGTGGTACAAAAATGTGGATGTAGTCCGGAAGGCAAAGATCCGTCGACTACACTGGCTCGGCCACATCGAGCGCACATCAACGACATCAGCGACATCAACGCTCCAGCTAAGAGGGTATTCGACTCCAAGCCTCCTGGTTCGAGAAGAAGAGGAAGACCAAACCTCCGGTATAAAGACCAAGTAATCGCGGATGTAAGACATCTTGGTCTTGATAACTGGAAGCAGCGTGCCCGGGACCGTCAAGGATGGAAGGCAGCTATAGCTCAGGCTCAGATCCTCTATGGATCGCTGGCCTGATAAGTAAGTAAGTCCCTTTCACCTATGGGAAAATTAAATCACACACAACATGGGTGATTGAGAGAAGCTCGGCTCAGCCAACATACATACATACATAGTGAAGAAAGCTTTTGATTCGTGTAAGTTTTTTGAACAGGTGTGGTAGTGGTATAGTGTTAAACTAACACGAACATTTAGATTTCTTAAGTAGAAAGTTGTTGATTTGCCTGACACCTCAGTGGACTTGGTTTTTGTTAGTTTGGCAACCTAATCTATTTTGTTTTGTTAAACGAGTAAAGGCGTTCCTACTATGTAAACCTTCAATAGGGTATATTGATCTCAGTCATGAAACATCCGGAATTCGATAAAGCACTATTACCAGTACAAAAGTTTAGAAATTCAATGAAATCTCAAGTGGTTTCGAGCACACTTATGTTTTTATCATCCCCCTGTTGCAACACATACATAATTCAAAATCCGAATCAAAATCGCCTTCCTCAGCTGCTCAACAACACTAATACATCATCTACTCGCCCTTTGTCTCTCCAGGTGGTGATTTGAAGTTTCACATTTACAATATGGGCGGCGACCCGGGATTCGAATTACAACGTGCTCGATTCTATGCAGCCGAAGTGGTATGCGGACTGGAGCACTTACATCAACAGGGCATTGTATATCGGGATTGTAAGCCAGAGAATATTCTATTGGACGACCATGGTCATGTGAGAATATCTGATTTGGGCTTGGCCGTTGAAATACCCGAGGGCGAAATGGTTCGTGGACGTGTCGGCACCGTGGGTAAGTGAATGAAGTATTTTCAATCAATTTTAAACGTTTCATTCGATTTTCCCTTCATCCCCCAACAAGTCCCCCCCCCCCCCCTCACTAGTATGATATTATTCTAAAATGAATTGAATCAAATCGAATTGATTTAGGACAGTGGATGGGTGAATGAAAAGTTTTTCACTTACTTTCGCTTTTGTCTTCAATTGAATCGTTGTTGTGGGCGGCAGGGGTATGCAATCGAATGAATATGGAAATGTATTTACTCTCGTTTCTTATTTAACAATCGGTCGTTGTTGATTTTCTTCCTTTTCGTTTCATTGAACATTAATACAAAAAAACAACAAACGGAAAAAAGGATATATGGCGCCTGAAGTAATCGATAATGATAAATACTCATTCTCGCCGGATTGGTTTAGCTTCGGGTGTTTGCTGTACGAGATGATTGAAGGGCAGGCACCATTTCGAATGCGAAAGGAGAAAGTCAAGCGTGAGGAGGTCGATCGACGGGTTAAGGTAAGATTTTTGTTTTTCAGTTTTTCTTTTATTGTAACTTAAACACTCAGTGAAAGTTTAAAAATTAATGAAAGGTGATAAGAAAAGCACCATTGAAACTGGAAGCTTACAGTTCGGTAAGCTCCTTGGTCGGCATAGTCTTTAGGAAGCTGCTTCCAGTGTCGCATCTATGACCACCTTCTGAGACGTAATCATCAATAGGGCAATGTAGAGCATGCATTGCCCTGTTGATATGCTATTCATTGCCGTCTCTTGCAGTCGATATCGCAGACTCTTCAGACTACCAGCTTAGTGACTGTTTGTATTAAATGAACCATCGTTTTGGTAAAAAAAACAACTTTTTTTTAACCTCTAACCCGAACCATTTGAATGACTCAGTCCAATTATATTCTGACGAATTGTAAGTAGCCAATAGAATTCCTTGCCTTTGGCTCACCTCTATCTACATTCATGATATTTGAGTGAACATTAGCTACTTTCACCTTTTTTGTCAAATAAACATTCTAGTGCCCCCGTAACTTCACGACGATATATCCGGACAGACAGAACTGGACCCGCCATACTCAGCCCCGCAGATACTGCGTAGACTTTTACACTGACGGGTCTAAAACCAAAGACATGGTGGGTTGTGGAGTGTTCTGCAAACAACTTAAGCTAAACAAAGCTCTAAAATTACCAAATCACTGCAGCGTTTTCCAGGAGGAACTTCTTCGGGGTGAACCTGGGCCTCAACCAACATGCCCCTCCAACTAGCACGATCTTTTGCTAGCCTTTTTCATTGCCACACACCCAGTTGGCTGAGGTCCCCTTCCACCTGTGTGCGCCATCTTAAGTGCGGCCGTCCTCTGCTTCTACGTCCCTCGGGGTTGGATTCAAAGAATTTCCGGGCTGGAGCTGTGGTGTCCATTCGCTCTACATGGCCCAGCCATCTTAGGCGTTGAATCCGTAGACGCCTGACTAGACTCATGTCGCTGTACAGCCCGTAAAGTTCGTGGCTGAATCTTTTCCTCCATCCCCGGTCTGCGTTTATTAGCCCGAAAATCACGCGCAAAATCTTTCTCTCGAACCGACCAAGGACCTCCTCATCCGCTTTTGATAGTGTCCATGCTTCTGCGCCGTACAACAGGACGGGGATGATAAGGGTCTTATATAGAGTCAACTTTGTCGTTCGGGAGAGGGCTCTATTACTCAGTTGCCTCCTGAGCCGCAAGAAACAGCGATTGGCAAGAGTGATTCTGCGTTTGATTTCGGAACTGATGTCGTTGTTCCAGGTCACTGCGGAGTCAAGACGAAGTCCTTAACTACCTCGAACTTATATCTGCCAATACAAACGTTCTGGCCGAGACGTCGGTGGTGAGCGTCCTTTTTTGATGACAGCATATATTTAGTTTTGCCCTCGTTTACCGCCAGACCAGCTTTCGCCGCCTCGAACTCAGGTTCGCAAACGCCTCATTGACATCTCGCTGTGATCTACCTATTATGTCAATATCGTCGGCGTATGCAAGGAGTTGCGAGGATTTGAAATAGATTGTGCCTCTTGTATTAGCCAGTGATTTTTACACAATCATTTCTAATATGATGTTGAAGAAATCACACGACAGCCCATCGCCCTGCCTAAATCCTTTTTTGATGGAGCAGCGAGCATTCTCCAAAGTCATCCTGCATAGTCTGACGAGTTTAGCAGGTATGTCACAGGTAGACATAGCGTTGTATAGCTCGTCTCTAATTACGCTGTCGTATGCGTCTTTGAAGTCGACAAATAGGTGGTGAGTGTAGGCTTGAAATTCATTGGTCGGCTTCATTCATTTCTAGGCGGAACTGTTGGCAATAAAAGAGGCCTTGTCCTGGCTGAAGTGGAACGTGATATCTACTACGAATATCCGCATTCTCACGGATAACCAAGCAGCCTTAAAGTCGTTGGAGTTTTATGTGTACACATAAAAAACTAGTCGCGACTGTCGCCTATCTCTTAATGAGATGGCCGAACAGTTCAACATACAACTTATCTGGGTACCAGGACACAGCGACATTCCGGGGAATGAAAGAGCCGACACACTCGCCAAACAGGGAACGACGCTACAATCAATCGTGGTTTGTGAGGGAATACCCCTTGCAACCATTTTTTTTTTTGACACGCGCAGGTTCAAGAGTTTTATATTCTCTTATGATGTGTTACACACACACAACCTGAACGGAGTGCAGTGGTTTGAGTCGTTGATGTTCGTTCACTACTCTCAGGGGTGGTTGTCCTAGAAAGGACGAGAGCCGACTAAATTCCGCTTTTGGTTATAGTCCGTAATAATTCGTTCGAGCACTTTTTAATATTGCATACGCAAAGGATGAATTTCAGTTCAGATGTGAGTGTTATGCCTGCAGGCAGTACGCCTGGTCACTTTTCATTCACAACTGCGTTGCATACTCTTTGTCCGTATAGGAATTACTTTTAATTGGCTATGAAGCGAATTTGAACTATCGACCTTCCGATCGGCGGTCGATGATGTTAACCACTGCACCACGGCCACCCCAACTTAATCTTACAAATCTCGCCAGGGCCGAGACGAACCGGAGATGGACTCAGGGACATATGTAACTGTGTCATCGCCAGGCAAATCTGGCCCCGGCTCGACAGTCAACGGACAAGGAGTATAATAGGGAGATTATAAAAGAATTGACATCTACAAAGTCATAGGTGTCATCACTGGAAACTGCCTTATCGGAAGTCACGCGCAAAAACTAGGTATAGTTCCGAATGATTTCTGCAGAAGCTGTCTAGACGAAGAGGAGGTCGAATCCGTTCACCACTTTCTCTGCACTAACCCGGCATTCTGCACAATCAGGGAGCGATACCTAGGACCTTACTTCCTTAACGACCTTACAGAGGTCTTGCAAGTAGAGATATCTGATCTTATTAACTTCTTAAAAAGCACAAAATGGTTCCACGAATAGGAGGCTAAGCTCCCTCGTAGCTGCACAACGGGCCTCCCCGGCCTATGTGTGTTTTTCTTATTTCTGGGAAGGATACGATCCAACCTACGTACAATATGTAACTACCAATTTCTTACATTTTAAATCCCCTTTATTCCAGGAGGAGCCTGAAAAATATTCGACAAAATTCAATGATGATGCCAAATCGCTGTGCCAACAATTGCTTGCTAAATCGATCAAAGTTCGTCTTGGCTGTCGAAACGGTCGTCACGGTGCTCGCGAAGTTAAACTGCATCCGTTCTTCAATTGTATAAATTGGAAACGCCTCGAAGCCGGAATGGTCGAGCCGCCCTTTGTACCCGACGTATGTATTATAATATTATTTCTTATTTTAGAATAATATTTATCTTACGGTTTTCAATAGCCCCACGCAGTATATGCCAAAGATGTCCTCGACATTGAACAATTCTCCACCGTGAAGGGTGTCAATATCGATGAATCCGATTCGAATTTCTATTCAAAGTTCAATACCGGCTCGGTATCGATATCCTGGCAAACGGAAATGATCGAAACTGAATGTTTTCGTGAACTAAATGTATTTGGAGCCGACGATTGCCCAACACCCGACTTGCTTATTAATGCCGCACCAGTAATTGAAAAATCCGGTTGCTTTCCATTTCGAAGAAAGGTAATATGTACATATGTATATAGCCGTCTAAACAACTTTACTCAAAATTCTAATATTGATTTTATCCTAGAAAAAACAACCAGCTCGAACGCAGCCCATACCCATTCCGGAACATTTACTCACAACTAGTCATAGTGTGTCGTCTGCAACCGTTGAGAGCTGATAGAATCTACTAAAACCCTCGTCAACCTAGCATTTATTACTCTATGATGTGATCGAATGTCATCACGATCATTATGCCGAAAATGAGAATGAACCGTCGGAGATTGAGAAGAGGAAGCCACGAAACAAACGAATTTCGCTTAAACTACGCAGGCGACATCCACTGAACGCAAATCGTAAAAACAAAAATGTGTTCTACAAGCGTATCTATGTTTAATAAAACCTTTGGGTTTTATGTTTTACTTACAGTCACTATACACACAAAACTAATTATTTTACACACTTGCAAGCGCTCAACTTGTGAGTCAGTGAGTCAAAAACTTGAGTGAGTTTTCAAGTTAGAGTCTTGTCGCGGTACAGCGGAAATGCGTTTGGAAAAAGCACAAAAAAAAAAAAAAGATCATCATACAGACGCATTGTAACAGATACACACAAAGCCACACGCATAACTCGTATTTATAAAACTCTTCCTAAATTGTTGGCTCTCCGCCCCGATGTCAAATTCGAAAATTCGATTTCGATTTATAGTATTTCATGCGCCATACCGAAACCGGTTTCGATTTTTTTTACTTTTTCTATTCGTATCTTGTACACGCATCTCTAGTTAAGATGCAAACGAACAGCAAACTATTAGTTACTATCTGTACAACTAAAGTGGGTAGTAAACACCATTTTTATTTCTCTTCCATAAAATAGACGGATTATTTAGTGAATTATGCAAATCTTCTAATTTCTAAGGTTTTCGTTCATTTTTTTTTTCTTATTTTAATGATTTTGTTGACGGAGAGATTGTATTTTTTAAGCAATAGAAGTTTACATGGAATTACTGACTATTCGATTTTGTTTTAAATTATTTTTTATATACATTTACACATATACATAATTGTAATTTTAATTAGAATGACTATGGATGTAGAATATTGTTTTTTTCTTTTTTTGTACGAATATGTAGTTTAGTTTGTTTGTAAATTATTTTGCATATTAAGAAGCGAGGGAAAATATGAATAAACATACTAATTGTCTATGTTTAAGCGATAACTATGAGAAGAAAAGTTATATGTAGTATATTCTCATAAGATATTAAGAGAAAAAAAAAAAAAAAGAATAGAATTTGTATGAGAACATGAAGAAATGAATGAAATTTAAAAAACCAAGAAACAAAAAAAACTAGTAATTGAAAAATCTTAAAAAATGAATGGACAATTTATTAATCAATTTGTTTTGTTTTATTTGCTTTTCGCTCTTTTGTTGAATTTTGTTATCGTATTTTTGTTCGTTGTTTTTCTGTTGTTACGCTCTAAACGAATCTAAACGGCGAACCATAATAGATTCATGCCTGTGTCACAATGCTACTACACGGCGATGTGACAGCGCGACTACGGCACGATTCCGATATCCGAGGTAAGGCATTTTGAAAACGCAGTTTCGTAGATCTCGATAAAATAAGCACCAAAAAATAAGTACCAATTTTCTCGTTTTCGCCTAGTTTAGGAGATATTAAGGTTTAAAAAAAATTTTCCTATGGATTTCTCAGAAAATATATTTTTTTTCTGCTGTGGGATACAATTTTGTTCGCATACTTGTGGGCCTAAAGAAAGTCTGCGTTGACATGTTGCAAAAACGTACATCCAGGTGATACATGCATACATACATCAATTCTGTTTTTACTGTTTTACAGTGGTGTTCTTATAAATAGCACATCCTTATTCAAATGTGTATTTGCTTGCAATATACACTGTAGTCGCAAGCTGCACAGGAGTTAAAACATAATATCCCAAGGTAGTACCGTTATGAATATGAAACCATACTACAAAGAAGATCCCGTAAGGTTTTCCTGGTTCTGCAATCGTTAGAGGTACTGATCATTGCGAATGGGTGTTCATATAAATAGCACGTATCATGGTGTGTCAGAAAAAAAAAAATACTTTTGTGAGGTTAGTGTGAATCTTTTTTAAGGATAGTCATAATTACACTCATTTCTTACACAAACAGGAGTATTTAAAATGGGCAAACGAAAGCGTTGCACGGAGGAAGGGAGGCAAATAGTCGGTACCATGATACAGGATAGAAAGGCTATTTCAAAGGTGGCAAGGACATTAAGGTGCTCTAGGAAGCTTGTTCAAAATACAATGAAGGTCATACGGTGCAGCCAATCTTCCGCAAATCCCGTAAGGAAAAACAAAAAAAGAAAAACGTCAGAAGTGACTGACAGCATTATCCACAAAATCAGTCCCAGCGACCTTTTCTTAACTTCCCGGGAGATAAAGCAACAACTTGATCAACACAATGTCCAAATATCAGCCGTAACTGTAAGTCGCCGCTTAATGAAATTCCAGCTTCATGGAAGAATCGCCAGGAAAAAACCTGTCTCCAAAAAAAAAAAAACCGAAAGAGAAGACTTATTTTCGCAAACGCTCACACAAGAACAAACTCTTGTACTTTTGGAAAAATATCTTGTGGAGCTACTTTCGTCAACAGGTTGGGATCAGATGGAAAAAAAGTGTGTGCGAAGGCCAACGAACCAAGAGTACCATCCCAGATACACCATTAAGACTCTCAAGCATGGCGGTGGGAGCATAATGGTGTTTGCGGCGATGCCATGGCATGGCGTTGGACCAATTGTGAAAATAAATGGCACTATGGATCAACATCAGTATAATCTAATCCTGGAGAACCAAATGGAGCGATATACCGACGACTCTATGCCTGTATCATGGATTTTTATGCATGACAATTATCCAAAGCATACTTCGCGGATAGTGAAGAATTAGCTTGCGGAGCATCAAATTTCCGTGCTTGATTGGCTGGCCCAAAGTCCGACCTGAATCCTATCGAGAATCTTTGGAATGATGTTGACTCCCTTGTTGAAGACTCCAGTGAAAAAGTTTAGAAGAATTTTGGTAAGCCGCAAACGCTATTTGGGAAGATATACCTGCCCAGTGAGTGATAAGGAACAAGGAATATCCTACAAATTGTTAATAAAATATTTACTTATATGTACATTCGTTTTTTAGAGTATTTATTATTTTTTTAAGTATTCCGCTGACTGCTATTTAAATGAACAACTACTTTTTTATTTTTTCCCATTTTGAATTACTATTTTTGAGTTGATTTATAGGAATTATGTGTTTTTTTAAGAAAGTACATATACACATCACATCGGTTATGAAACAAAAAAAGCTGAACCTCTTTTTAGACTTTTGGCACAAAATAATGTATGAGAACTTAAGGGTGTGCTATTTATCTGAACACCACTGTATTTGAAATAATTTTTGGATAAAATTATATAGGTAAATCGCAGTGAAACCGGTATGGGGGGGAGGGGCATGCTGCTCCCCTGCAACCCCCCTGCTTGGGCTCGCTGTAGGGTTTGGAGTGGGTGCAATGTTGGGTATATACAAAGTATAAGCTTGATGAATGCCCCTTCTAAATAAATAAATCGGAGATGAGGACTATTCGGAAGTTTATCCATAAATTATTTCGAATAAAACAGTAAAAACAGAATTAGGTGTTTTCATGAATGTACGCATCACCTGGATTACTAACTAGTCCTAAAAGTATGCCTACATTTTATGCATGTACGTTTATGCAGCAACACGTCAACGCAGACTTTCTTTAGGCCCACAAGTATGCAAACAATATTGTATCCCACAGCAGAAAAAAATACAATTGTCAAAATTGTCTACCTCGGTAATCGGAATCTCCGCACGACTACAAACGCCGTAGCTGTCAGATCCATATTCATACTGTTACGAAATATTAAAATCACACCAAATAGGGTTCGTATCACTGGATTGCGATAAACTACAATTGTCCACTTTTAATTCGAATTAAAACACACGCTTTTCTTATTTCTCCTTAGATCAACTATCTGAATACTTTACCGCTTTTATTTATTGCTACACTTTATTAAACACGCAAACCTTTATCAAAAGCTCTTATTTTTACACTGATATATCGACCGAACACACTGTATTCCTGCTTGTCACACGCTATTCACTTCCGTAAACTGAATGAATCCCGAGGGCGAGCGTTCGCGCATATATAGCTATCGGTCCACATTCTCGAATGTTCGCCGTCGGAAGTTCCCCTTCGGAAATCTCTAGAATGCTCTGACAATTAGCATTACGCCGTTGACAGTTGTCATAATTTCAATTTCCGCTTCACCAGAGCTTTCGAACTTCGACAGCGAAATTCGAACCTTACCGTCGGTTTGTGTCTCCGCAACAATACAATGGAATTATATGGAGTAAGTCACATTGGCACGTGTGTAGTCGTGTCGCTGCGCTGTAATTTCGAAAAATCGAAAAACCGTCCCAACTACACGGCGTCGTGCCATTTCGAATTCGACATTGGAGGAATACGTTTGATAACTTGGTATTACCCACCACCTTCTTCTGACGTTTTGTTTTTTTTGTTTTTTGCTTTCGCCAGCTGTCGAACTCCTAGGCGAACTAAGCTGATCGAGGTATCACGGTTCTCGAATCTCTTTATTCGCATTAAATTCACTCAAATTCACTTGCTGACAATTGACTGACTGTCATTTTACTGGTTGGCGGCGTTCACATTGTACGATTTGTCTTTACGATTTTTTTTTTTTTTTTTTTTTTTAGAGACCCGCGCAGGTTCAAGAGTTTTTATATTCTCTTATGATGTGTTGACACACACAACCTGAACGGAGTACAGTGGTTGGGGTCGTTGATGTTCGTTCACTACTCTCAGGGGTGGTTGTCCTAGACCTAGATAGGACGAGAGCCGACCAAATTCCGCGTTGGTTATAGTCCGTAGTAATTCGTTCAAGCACTTTTAGTATTGCATCCGCAGAGGATGAATTTCGTTTGACCATATACTGTGAGTGTTATGCCTGCAGCAGTACGTCTGGTCACTTTCCATTCTCAACAGCGTTGCATACTTTTTGGCGGTATAGAAACTACTTTTTCTTGGCTATGAAGCGAATTTGAACCATAAACCTTCCGCTCGGCGGTCGATGATGTTAACCACTGCACCACGGCCACCCCATTGCCGATTGACTAGATGACTTGTGTTTGAACTGCCATTCGTCAAACTGCAAGTCGATACGATTTGTAGTAAAAAAAGGATTTTCTCTTGGAAAAGAGAAAATAAGCGCCAACTACTTTGAAATCGATGAATTTTATTTGTTTAACGTTAGCAAACGTGAGAGCACCGTGGCGCAGTGGGTAGTGTGTTGGCCTCTGACGCCGATGACACGGGATCGAATCCCGACACAGCCATGTCATCGAACGTGTTTTTCACGGTGTTTCTCCTCAGCGGACAAAAAAACCCCTATAGTAAAATTGTCATGAAAAGCTTCTCGAAATTCGCCGTTCGGAACCGGCAATAAACTAACTGTAGGGTCCCTTTCACCTATGGGAAAATGAAATCGCACACAACATGGGTGATTGAGAGAAGCTCGGCTCAGGTTCTTCATAGACTGTAACGCCAACATACATACATACATACAAACGTTCCCCTCCCAGTCAGCAACTTTGACGTAAGAAACAGCAATTCAGTCGACGTTCGCCAACGGTGATACCGTTAAATCGCAGTTCGCCGAAATTGTGACATTTGAGTCGAATGCCATCTGCGCGACTCACGAATGGTGATACGAATTTATCTGACTCGACTCATTTTTCGTTCGACTCGCGAACGGTGACACGGGCATAACGTTTTATAGGCTAAAGCAGCCACACATGTTAGCAATAATGTTTTTTTCAAATTGTTCTTATCCATTTATGATCTAATTTCAGTTTCACTCTTCAAATTTTTTACTAATGCCAACTTCACTCTAAAGAATTCACCACCAACTTCACTCACAGAAGTAACCTCAGTTTAAAAAAGAACGCCGATGGAACTCGCTCCATTGTGTATTGATTGAACGACTTTACAACGACAGCAAACAGCAGCGTTTGTAGTCGCACTGTCGAATCGCCGTGTAGTAGCATTGTGACACAGGTATCAAGCGACACACCGTCGATCCAAATTGACGTCAGTTTTGAGCGAAGAGTCTCCTGTATGTACGCACTATAGATTTTGTTTGACACTCAAAACATCATTCAAGTACATCACTTTACGCAGTCACCATGGACAGCGAATTTGTATTTTTTCATTAAATTCACTAATTCCTGGTAACCTTCGTTTTTTTTGTCCCGACGTATATATTCTGGACACACTACGTCCCAGAGACAACGGTGAGACTCGTAATTATTTATAAATTCCTCGAGAAATTAACTGCTCCCATCCACTCTCATCCATGTCCAACACTTGGATGACTCAATTCATGTACACACTGTCGACCAAAACCAACATGGCCGCTGATCGTCATGCAACCACGAACATTTTTGCAACTCGTCACTTTTGATCGTCAAACCATCATTCACGCTTTATACTGATGTGTTTTTTTTTTTTTTTTTATCCAAACACACTAAACAGCGAGGCCGAGGCTTTTAAGACATTTTATTAATTTACACATTACATCTTGATCTGAGTAAAATTGTACCCATAGTATACATTTAGTACTAATTAACTAAATTCCATCAAGTGAGCAATAGTTTATACGCTAACGTGGCAATGACGTAAGTTGACAAATTCACCAAATTCACTCACTCAATTAAAAACTCAGTTGTGAATGAGTGAACTCACTTTTCGGATCAAGAAATTGATCCAGATAAAAAGCTGGATCACGTACTGTTGTTGTAATGCATGTAATCAATGATCAAAAGTGGATCAAGTAGTCATAATAAAGAACACCTACTATCAGTTTCGGCTTTTCGAGTGACATCCAACAATACTGTCACTTTTGATCGACGGTGTGTACCTCACTTTGCGAGTTTAACGCCCGTATTCTGGCATACCTCAGTGATGCCTCATAAGTCACAACAACCTCACAAGAGTGTGGTGAGTCACAACTTGTGAGGTTTTCGTATTCTAACCAAAACCTCACAAGTTGTGAGCATCACAGTAACTGTCAAAATTGTGATGTCCGATTGAGCAGCTCACAAGTCGATCACAAGAGATAAGATGAAGGAAGAATTTTTGCTTTTGCTTCTCATATTTATGTCTTGTTAGACAATATACAATTTTATAAATATTTCTTTTGGTTTTAAGAATACAACATCAACGGGAAAGAAATAAACCATTTGCATGATAGCTGTTTCAGAAAAATTGTTTGTCTTGAAATCTCGTTTCAGATACTTGTTGTTATTACTATTGTTTATTGTTTCCCTTGTACAAAGGTAACAATTTCGTTTTCCTTTTGTTTTTTTTTTTTTGTTCTTTACTGACTGCTCGATTGATTAAAAGTGATAGCTGTCAAAAAAAAGTAATTTTCATGCATGTTAATACATTCACCACAGTGTGGGGACTATTATTCTGTGTTTTCTTGTGAGGTGTTTGCCAGAATACCAAACAGCTGATTACTCACAAGAAACCTCACAAGAGAGACATCACAATTTTAGCATCACAGAGGTTTGTGAGTTGTGACCACATCACAGCCAGAATAGGGCTGTAAGCTTATATGTATTAAAACCGAACGAAAATCTCACTTAAGTTTCAACGAAAAGTCAAGTTACCCATAATGAACTTATGCACTCGACACACAATTCAATTCAGTTTTGAACTGAATTGGTTGTTGCCTAAATCAAAGCGTGTGTGGCCTTGTCATGTGACCGATTTGACGGTTGACGATTTGGTTGATGAAAAATCAAAAGATTTTGAGTTGAGTTGAGTTCCAAGTTGATGGGCAAGTCGGTCAACTGAGTTGAATCGTGTGTGGGCAAGTCAGCTGACAAGCTGTCAAATTTGGGAATTTGTAGTAAATACATACTCGTATGTATGTATATCAGATAAACTAAGCTCCTGGACTACATCCACTACCAACGGAAAGCGTGCGAACCACTTTCGCAAGGTTACAGTGTTGAAAAGCGAACTCAAGGAAGCTACACTCTTGAATATATGACATCCGGCCTTTTTAAAGCATTTCAATGAATCCTTTGTCCTTTATTTTATTACTTCAAGAAATGTTCTAGCGGAATTTCCCCAGAATTGTTTTATTACAGCATCCCGACAGCCATGTCATCGAAAGTGTTTTCATGGTGTTTCTCCTCAGCGGGGTTCTGACGAAACCACCTGTAGTAAAATTGTCATGAAAAGCTTCTCGAAATTCGCCATTCCGAACCGGCAATAAACTGTAGGTCCCTTTCAGCTAGGGGAAAATGAAATTACACACAACATGGGTGATTGGAAGAAGCTCGGCTTTGGTCTTTCATGGACTGTAACGCCAACATACATACATTCTAAAATATATACCCAGTATTATAAGATACCGACCATTAATCTCCCTTGACTCAGCAACTCGACACTCTCTCTGTCTTCCGAGGCCAGATATCTAGGAGTTATCCTAGATTCAAAGCTTAATTGGAAGCATGTATCGTTTTCTACGCCTGTAGCAGAACTTTTGGCAAAAAGCGCGGATTCCGGCCCAAAATGGTACTGTGGATGTCTGCCCCATCCTCACCTACGGATCACTTGTATGGTAGCCTGCCTTAAACAAAACAACTCAACCGAGTCGGCCGGCATTGGTGTAACAGATGCCCTTCAGTCCAGCCCGACCGAAGCACCCAACCTACTCCTAAACCTCCTCCCTCTGGACCTTCACATTAGATATACCGCACCTTGAAGCGCAATTAGACTCAGAGAATCCGCGTTCTGCTTCCTGAAGACCTGGCTACGACTTCAACCGACTTTATAACACCCATTTCCCACCCAGAATGGTATGGTAAAATGGATTGCACTTCACGAACCATCAGGTAGCATTTTTTATCGAGTGCATAGTCAGCGCTTGTATCTTATCAGCGGAGCTGAATATTTCCAAACCATTTTGACTAGTTTGCTAGTGCTAGTGTTCCAAGCGAAAGTCCTAGCGATTAAGGAGGTTTGCAAGATACTTGCCCGTTACCCCATTACTAAGAGAGACGTTGTCATTTGTAATGACATCCAGTCAGCCAACAAAGATCTCGATTCACACACCATATTATCTAAACTAGTCGCATAGTGTAAAGACGAAATCACTTGTGTAGGCGATTATTTCAACAGCACTTTCCTCTGGGTTCCTGACTATAGCAACATAGAGGAAAAAGAAAAAGCTGATGCACTGCCAAAGCGCGGCTGTACCCTCGATAGTTCCCTGGCGGGGGCAGTATACCCTTCCATAGCGCTGGTCAAGGAACACATTTTTCAACATTTCCTCTCATGGGCGAACTCCAGAGGAGCACTGTGTCATATCAAGAAGATAGAAGGGACGAGGATTGCGAGTATTACGAGGATTAGTGTTAAGGGATATAGAGTTGTAGAGGTTGGCGCAGTCAATGGTACCTGTTAGGATTTTATGAATGAAGAGGATGTCAGCGACCCTTCTTCTTTCCTCCAACGTACTCAGATTTATTAGTTTGAGTCGGTCTTGATAGGGCGGTAAGAACAGAGGATTTTGCCAGTGCAGACCTTGAAGAGCGAAGCGTAGGAATCGACGCTGGATACTCTCGATTCCAGAAATGTGGGTTTGTTGATAAGGGGACCACGCTTGAGATGCGTATTCAAGAAGGGGGCGAACGAAGGTAATATAGAGGGATCGAGTCACGTAGGGATTGGAGAATTTCTTAGACCAGCGCTTCACGAAACCGAGTGCAGAATTTGCTTTAAGTATTATATCGTCGATGTGTGCGCGGAAATTGAGCTCTTGGTCACATAGTATGCCAAGATCGCGGATAACCTGAACGATGGAAATGGGTTGATTGTGGAGAAAGTAGAGACGAGGAGAGAACTGGACACGTTTACGTGAGAAGGTGATAGATTGGCATTTGGAAATGTTAAGCTCCAAGCAATTTTTGGAACACCAGGTAGAAAAGCTATTGAGATCTGTTTGAATAAGGGAAGAGTCTTGTAGCGAGGTAATGGTCTTTAAGAACTTGGTGTCGTCGGCGTACAGTGAGAGGTGGGAATGTTTGATTATTATCTCAATGTCGTTTATGGTAAGAATGAAAAGAAGTGGACCTAGGTGGCTACCTTGGGGAGCGCCGGAAGAGGCTAAGAAAGGGTTAGAAATAGCAGATCTAAAGCGAAGTGGTTTTATAAATATGAAGATATCCACTTCAGCGCAGTGGAGAGAGGGACATCATCGGGTCCAGGAGTGAACTCATCATTAAGTTGATTCAGTTTAATTTCAATGATATGAGGTTCAACAGAACGTGGAAGAAATGGACTAAGAGTGAAATTTGGTAGATAGTCGAAATAGGAAGTGTCCGGCACAAAGGAGTCATCCGCGAACTTGTACTTTTAGTACTTTGTATGATTTCCGTTAGCTTATTCCAGGCGAATGAACATGGATTCGACCAAGTTCTTTGATGAATATTAGAGGGATACTTTCCTAAACAATCTTGATCCTGTTTTTTTAAGCCGGTCGCATAGCTAAGGTTTTTATTTAATTCCCCAAATTTTCTATGGGATCAAGATTCGGTGACTGCGGTAGAGTTTTCATCTGGTTTTTGAGGTTATAAAGTAACCATTCATAGACAGGAAATGAAGTGTGTTTCAGGTCGTTATCTTATTGAAAGTGGAACTGCGTAGGTATTACCAATTTTCCCACCGATTGATGAACATTTCTTTAGAGAATATCAAGGTCTCATTAAAATCGAAATTAACAGTACCGTAACACAACCTCCTCCATGTTTTACCGCCTGAGACAGACTTTGTTTTTGAAGCTTCGTGTTTTTTTTTTTTTTTTTTTTTTTTTCAAACTATTTGCCTGCCATTGGAGCTAAACAAGTTCATTTTTCTTTCACCGGTAAACACAATACCTTCGCAAAATTTTTGAGACTTTTAAGCGAACTCCAAGCACGTTTTTTTTGTTTATCACAGAAATGTATGTTTTGCTTTTCTTTTGCAAGCAACCCTACCATTTATGTTGCGTCTCCGCAGCAAGCGACGAAAAATGTCTGCTTAAATGGGCTTCTTATTTCTTCTTTCTTTGGTGGCGTTACAGCCCATGAAGGACCAGAGCCAAGCTTCTCTCAATCACCCATGCTGTGTGTGATTTATTTTTCACACAGGTGAAAGGGACCTACAGTTTAATGGCGTGAGTCGAGAATCTTTTTCATGGCAATTATACTACGGGGGATTTTGCCAGTACCCCGCCGAGGAGGGACGCCGCGAAATAAACATTCGATGGCGTTGGTGTTATCGGGATCCGAACTCGCTCATCGTGCGTCAGAGTTCAACACACTGACCACTGCGCCACGGCGTCCTCAGGGCTTCTTACTTATGTCAGCTATTTTTGGAACACCGTTTTCAGTTTACGCTCAACAAGCCCTTCGTTTTGTTCTGATACGACTTTTCGCCTCTACCGAAAGTGTTTCCAAGTGTGTAAATCTTGAATTACTTTACTGTGGACAGTTTTTGTTCGCACGGTTAAGCCCAATTTTGTGCAATAAAATTATTATTATTTTTTTGTTGTCACTGGTCTAGATCTAGTGTTGAGCTAGGTGTCGTATGATATACAAAATTAAAAATAAATTGTTGACTATCAAAAGAGGTGAAATGTTTTTATACATTTAAGTAAGTAAGTGTATGCTCAATTTTGACAGTAACTGTACATATTAATTCAATTGTTTCATGCTGTCTGATATATCGTACTAAATGCCATCAACATGCCTATCTTAATATTAGGTACAAACAACTGGATACCTATGCCCCGACAGAGAACGCCTTTGTCTATTAATGCTTGAAAGGTTGCATTTTCAAAGAAAAGTGGTCCGACAGCCTGTGTGAGCCCCAAAGGTTCATTAATGTAGTCATCAAAATGAAAATAATCATTTTACATCATCAACGTTGAAACGAACGAACTCTCTCCGCTCAAGCGTTTGATTACCGTACTGAATAAATGGTCCTAGACTGTCAGTACTTTTTAATTTATCTATTTTCTGTTAATGGAGTTGAATTACTTTTCCAACTACAATATATTTTGTATGGAGTTGGTGAACTTCACCTGCCAAACCATCAGTATTTCAAAATATCGTTGCAGAATGCTCTACTTCCATGTTGCTTACTTACTTACTTAGGTGGCGCTACAGTCCGGTGTGAACCTGGGCCTCAACCAACAAATTTCTCCAGAGGGCACGGTCTTTTGCCAGCTGTTTCCAGCGATGCATTCCGAGTTGGTTAAGGTCGCCTTCCACCTGTGTGCGCCTCCTTAGATTCGATCGTCCTCTACTGCGTCGTCCCTCGGGGATGGACTCGAAGACTCTTCGGGCCAAAGCTGTGCTTTCCATTCCATTCGTTCTACACGTTGGATCCGTAGACGTTGTACTAGGCCGATGGCGCTGTTCAGCCCGTATAGTTCGTCGTTGTATCTTCTCCTTCACTCCTCGTTTATACAAACGGGACACTAGATTGAACGCAGAATTTTCCTCTGCCAATTGTGCCCTTCTGGCCGAGTAGTCGGTGTTGGGCATATATTTCGTTTTACCTTGTTAACCGAAAGACCCATTTTAGCCGCTTCTGCTTCAATACTTTCGAACGCATCATTGACGTCCCGCTGTGTTTATCCAATTACGTCAATGTCATCCGCGTACGCAAGCGGTTGTGTAGATTTGAAATAGATCGTACCTCTTGTGTTGGCCAGTGAGTCTCGTATGATCTTTCCAAGCACGATGTTGAAGAAATTACATGACAGTGCGTCACCTTGTCAAAATCCTTTCTTAACATCAAAGGTCTCGGATAATTTGCTGCCGACCTTAATGGCCGAATCACAATGTCGCGTTTGAGCGGTCGCCCTTTTGACAGCATGGGTAGGAACAATGAATTCGTATGGAGTAACACGGAATACGACCTCATGCATTTCTTCGGCTGATATCGTAAATACCGTAAGATCGAGCTCAATGCAGAGTAGATCGAGCGATGTTAAGGAGACTCATTCCTCTCTAGTTGGCGCAATCAGAGGGGTCTCCTTTCTTGTGGATCGGGCGTACGATGCTGAGACTCCATTCCTCGGGCCTGCTTCCCTCTGACCATATCTTACAAATGAGCTGGTACATGCTCCTAACCAGGTCATCCCCAGCTGCCTTGAAGAGCTCAGCAGACAGTCCATATGCGCCAGCAGCTTTATTCGACTTGAGTTTCGATATGGCAATCTTAACTTCGTCGAGGTCAGGTGGACGGAGTTCTATGCGGTCTTCGTCGATTAAAAACGGATCATTCTGCCTGACAGCGGTATATTGACTTACATCACCGTTATAGAGTCTGCAGAAGTGGTTTTTCCATATTCTCAACATAGACTGCGATTCTACTACTAGGTGTCCGTTCTCATCCCTGCAGGCTTCCGTTCTGGCTTTATAACCTTGGCATATTCGCTTTATCTGTTGATAAAACTTTCGAAAATCACGCCTGCAGTAACACCTCTCCAAATCCTCAATCGCGCGCCTCTCGTGCTCTTTCTTCTTTCTTCCAAGAAGCTTATGCTCCTCCCTTCTTTTTAACTCGTAGAGCTCACGAGCTGCTCTTGTTCTTTTATGCAGCGAGGCCTTATACACATCTTACTTCGCTGTATGAATTCTCCTGCACTCGTCATCGAACCAGGTGTTTCTTCGTTGTGGAGCCTTGAAACCCAACACTTCGGACGCAGAGCTTTTCAGGGCCTGTTTGCAAAGGCTCGACTGCTGTTCTATTGATAGTGTGGAGGAATGAGGTGTATTGGAGAGCTTAAGGGAGACGCGATCGGTAGCTTTCCGACTTCATAACTTTGTATTCTTACTCTACTCCGTTGCGTTCGTGATATCAGTAAGCGCATCTTGGCTACTACAAGATAGTGGTCCGAGTCGGTGTTAGCCCCTCGGAAAGTTCGAACTTCAAGAATAGTGGAGGCGCCAGGTGCCTTTGTGTATATCGAGGTGCGGGAAGCGCGTACTGGCTAGAAGGAGATTTCGCCCCGTAGCAAGATCAATCAGCCTGTGTCCGTTATCGGAGGTGGTGTCGTGTAGGCTATGTTTGCCGGCTACTCGGTCAAAGATGCTTTCCTTACCCAGCTTAGCATTGAAGACTCCTAGTACAATTTCGATGTCATAGCTGGGACATTGGGCATACGTTCTGTCTAGGAGATCGTAGAACTCATCATTGGCGGAGTCATCCTTGTCTTCCATGGGGGCATGGACCCAGATCAGGCTAATGTTAAAAAGTTTAGCTCACATGCCGAAAGCGTAGAACTTTTTGCCTTAGTCCACCTCAAACAACAAATCCGCATCCAAACAATCGTTGCCCTCTCTCCCTATAGCAGTCGCCGTAGTAAATATCTCAGTTTTTCATTCACTTTATACCCGGTCCATTCCATCGCATTTCCTGGATGGCGGTAATGTCCTCTTTATAGCGGTCTAGGGCGTCCGCAAGTTGTTCGGCTGCACGTGGCCTGTTTAGGGACCTAACATTCCACGTACAAAGCCGAAGATCATTGTCCTTTTTTCATTTTTTGCAAGGGTCGTCAACATAAATCCGGTCCGTTATATCCAAGGCTTGTGGTTGTTTCGGAGTTTGTGGTTTTTTTACGGTTACGACTTACTAGGCCGTAGCCCAACCGACTAATCCTGTTTTTTGGCGCAGGAGGCTCGCCATTCGCTCTTCCCCGTCTGCAATTTCCATTGGAAATCTCCAGATGGCACCACGAGGAGGTGGAGATGGGACTTACTAACAGTGTCGCAAGATGTTCGACTGCGGTGGCTCTTCTCGCTTTTAAGCAGGCCAGCATCCGTCGGATAGACGCTACCCCTACGAGGTTTTTGTTAGTCCGTTGAAATCATCAATATGATTTATAAATGAAAGCTTCTAAAAATCGTCAAGATTGAAGAATCTTTGATCACTCTAATGTAGTGCTATTTTATATGTCTTATCAAAGTGGGAAGAAAAGTATTCGAGTTCATGCGTACAAAATGTCTTTTTTTTTTTTAAATATTGTTAAGGTTACAATGTGATTTATTTATTCATTTATCTTTAATTTTTTTACAGTAGATTTTGTCCACAATATTAAGTGCATAACTATACATAGCGAATCCATCACATTCGTCATAATATTTAAACAAATAAAACCGTATTAGCTAAGATTGACAAGAAAGACAAAAAAGCATGATAAAAAACTATCTCCATATAATTATATTTAAATTAAATGAAATTTAAGCATTTAAATATCTTTTAGATTCAAGGTGCAGAAATTATTTAGTAAAAACATTTTGATACGTTTACATATTTAGCAATCATTTTGGAGAACAATTTTTACAAAACAAAACTTAGAGAAAAAAAAATGGATGATTTGATAAACAAAAAAAAAAAAGAAAAACCAAAAAACGTCAAAAACTGCTAAAATGTGGAATCATTATAACAATTAGAATTAAATTATAGAATATTTGGATTAGCACAGCGCAATATTCTGCGTTAATTGTTAATTGGAATTGTACTCAATAAAATAAAAGGAAAAAGCTGATATGAAACTTCAATTGTATCGTCATGTAGGATTAGAGTCATAATGGAAAAATACACGTACATACCTTAGAAATTTTAAGCTAAAATGTTGCAAAGAAAAGATTAAGAAAAAGGAAACAGAGCTCCGGAGAAAGAGAGCATTTGACATGAAATTGTAATTGAGAAAAGCTAGCTAGTGATTCTTGGAATGTTACGAATGTTGTAATGTGGAAGATCAGACAGTAATGCAATTGATGAACTTATGAAAATATGTAAAACATGAGAGAAATGAATAAATTATTATAATAATAAATGCATTTAAAAGGCAACATTTTGTATCTCCATTACCTGGCCAGTGTCTTATCTGGGAATGCAGTCGCTGTCGCGCGTTGTGCGGCTAGTGTTTTACAATAAAGATTATTCGGCGACTGTAACGTGCAGAAGATTTTGCAATATTCGAGGTTTTCGCCACTTAAATGACGCAACAAGCATTCCTATCTTTCGAAAATTGGGTCAGAAAGTATGCGGAAACCGGTAAAAACACTGAGTTTTGTTTTTTTTTGTTTTTTTTTTGTTTTAAATAATTTGCGCGCACTCAAGGTCTAATAGACTTAGTATATCGGCGACACAGTCTGGGCTGAAGGTAGAAAGGAAGAGGGATAGAGGATATGCCGATGGACATTGATCTTAAATGCTTGCATGTTGCATTGAGGGGGGAAAACCGAATCCGGCAGGGAGTTCCAGATTCGTGTTGTCCGATTAATGAAAGATTCTCTATATTTGACGGTACGTCCGAAAGCGGGCTTCAGGGCAGTGCTGTCGTTTCCCAAACTTAGAAAGGAGCCAAATTCAATATTTTGGGGAGCCACAGGGGAGCCACCGAAAATGTATCATATATTCAGTGTTACGATTTGATTTGTACATTTATTAGTGTATCAACATAACGTTATGTTAACAAATCCATCGCCTCATTTAAAAATGAAAAGGGTTACGATACAATTATAAGAGTAAGAAGGTTTTTTTTTTTGGTAACGAAATTTCTTCTTTATTACAACAAAAACTTAAAAAAAAAATACCGTTATAAGTGACTACTTTTTTGCAAAGAAATAACGAAATAAAACTTATGTTTATAATATCTATTTAAGCCTTTTACCTCCATAATAATATACTATGACTTTTAGAAATATAAAAACTAAATAAAAAAACAGAGCACCGTGGTGCAGTGGGTAGTGTGTTGGCCTCTGACGCCGATGACACGGGATCGAATCCCGACACAGCCATGTCATCGAACGTGTTTTCACGGTGTTTCTCCTCAGCGGGGTTCTGACAAAGCCCCCTGTAGTAAAATTGTCATGAAAAGCTTCTCGAAATTCGCCGTTCGGAACCGGCAATAAACTGTAGGTCCCTTTCACCTATGGGAAAATTAAATCACACGCAACATGGGTGATTGAGAGAAGATCGGCTCAGGTCCTTCATGGACTATAACGCCAACATACATAAAAATAAAAATATATGAACCTATTTTTCTTTAAAATAAAAATGAATTGCAATATTTTTTTAGGGTTCCGTACCCAAATGGTAAGACGGGACCCTATTACTAAGACTTCACTATCCGTCCGTCCGTCTGTCGCCAGGCTGTATCTGATGAACCGTCATAGGTAGACAGTCGAAATTTTCAAAGATGATGTATTTCTGTTGCCGCTATAACAACAAATACTAAAAATAAAATAAGTATTGAAGGAGGGCTCCCATACAACAGACGTGATTTTCATCCAAAAAATCCCCCTGGTCACATACGGACCTATGGTTAGTCGACAATATCCCAGAACCAGTAGCAAACTTCCGAGCTTTGATCCCTATTGTGTTCTTGATATATCGATCCTAGCTGCAAGCCTTTTTCCTATAATTATTGTTATTCACATTTTCACCACCTTGCTGTCAAGTAAGATAATTAATTTGAATTTAATGGACACTTTGATGATCAAATATCTCATCATGGAGATTATTGATCCTCACAGTAGTAAGGCTATAACCTGTCTACAACCAAGATCTGCAAAAAATCATTTCAAAAGGATTAGCCGTTTTAATGTGATGAGGTAACATACCACGTCTCTTTCGTTTTTATATATACAGATGGTTCGGAACCCTTCGTGCGCGAGTCCTGCTCACACTTGGCCGGTTTTCAGTATTTAGAGATCAAAATGTGGGAAGGCTCCCATTTTTCGGCAAATTCGTCCTTCATCAACTCTTTACTGCAACCTCTTTGTGTTCAGGCAGTTAGCCGTCAAAATAGCATTTACCGTTCCATGTTCTTTGGTAAAAATATGATTGTAAAAGGGATCAAGGCTTAAAGTCCTTGTAGATAGAACGTAGGTTAAGAAATAACCGCCATTCTTCATCCAGGGATTCAGCCTCCGATTAATTAATCAAATTTGGAAATAACGTAATTAAAGGGACTAGACTTGATGCCAAGTCATTGGGTTTAAGACCTTGCACGGCAATCAAAACAGCAACATTAAAATTTATTCTAAATAACACCTGTTTGTAGAGCTCTATGTAGTATTCACGGCATTTCATTTTAATACCTATCTGTTTCCGGAATTGTGTTTTTGAATATAGTATTATTCGTGAAGACGAATAGGTTTTCTATTTTACTACTTACTAACTTTATTATTTAAATAACAAATATACAAAAGATGTCCACGGCCACGGTACACCGACTGTCTTTCACAACGTCTTCTGGGAGAGTGCCATGACGCCAGTTATATTCACCTTTATACGGCGTGGGTGGTAGGGTTACTCCATGTTTATCTTCTCCCGAAGATGAACATGGAATTGATGAGAGGGTGTGGGGAATATACATAACTGGGTTCATGACTCCTCCCCCCCCCTTAATATTTTTGGTCTCCAAAAATTTGTTAATGTAAGCACAAGTATATGACATTATAAATGTGCGATATGATAAATGTGGTTACAATTCAATTTAACGTAAACAAATATATCTCTAACAAATTCTTCAAATACCTATTACATATATTATATTACAAATCTTCATAAATACTTAAATAAATATTAAGAACTTTAAACATTTTGATCTCAAATAATTTTACTTGTAATTGATTTATTACATTTTTAAACGATTTCTTTAACTAAGAGTCACATCAGGATCATCCAGGAAACTTTCATGTAACGTACATATGTATATACATACATATGTATGTAATGACCTTCAAGTAATTATTAATCTCTAAGCACGTTCTGAAAGTACTCTTTGAGCGGCAACAAAAAAAACAAAATAGGTAATCACAAGTTACAATCTGTGTATTTACTTAACTGATTCTTCGTTTGAAATCCAAAATGTCGACAAAAGCAGAGGCGAGCTTTATCATTGTTGGAACTTATATCTACGTTTCAATTGTTTCAAGTAATATTTTGTGTTTCTTTTTGTAGTTTTGTCTATCAAATAGTTTCCATCCATATAAAATTTATTTAGTATTTTATATTTGGGTCGACTTTTTATTACAGTTCGGTTTTTAACGATGTCTGGGCAATGGTTTGTATTCTCGGTTAGTTTTTTATTATATTTGTTTACTCTAAGTTCTTTCTCGATTCGTAGTTTTTTGTGTAAAGTTTCAATGTCTTGTGATGTTAGGTTCTTGTTTAAAAAGTCTAGTGGTCTGAGTTTTGTTGTTGAGTGAATAGTGTTGTTGTAAACGGTTAGGATATAAAATAGTTTATCATCCAAGTCCGGATAATTTTTCGACGCGTTTGTGATTCGAATATGCTCATTCAATGTCCCGTGAAGTCGTTCGATGTCAGCATTACCTGTTTTCAACGAACCTGTGGTTTTATGAAAATCGATGTTGTTTTCTTTAAGGAATTGCTCAACTGCTGAATGTAGAATACACGTTTCGTTATCTGATATAATCTTATTAGGTTTTCCTAGAAATTGGATTCGTTGCTTAATTGCAGCTAATATTGACATCCAATTTCTATCTTCTAACTTGTGGATCGTGGCGTATTTAGAAAATTTGTCAATAGAAGTCAGATACATCTTACCTCTTTCTGGAAACCAAATATCGACATGTACTATATCATTAAAGCATTTAGGTGTTTCTGTGATCTGCATTGGCACGTTTAGCGGATTTCGATCATATTTTGCTATGTTGCAGACGTCGCAATTGTTAATGAATCTTTGAATTTGATTGCGCATATTTGGGTAAAAGTATTGTCGACTTAACTCCAGAAACACTTCATTTATTCCTCGGTGGTTTTTCTCTAGGTGTTCTTTCTTAATTTTTGTTATAATTTCATTTTCATCCAATATGTCTATCAATTTCAGATTTGATCGTAGCACTTTTAAATTCTTATTCGCAGAAAAGTATTTAACGTATAAATTTTGAAATAACAGAAATAGAGATAAATCTTCGCAGTGCACGCAAATTAAACCTGTGTCAATTAAAAATCGCTTCATTATCTTTAGGAGATCAGATGTCTCTTTATGAACCTGGACATAATTTTGAATTTTCTTGTGTACAATTTTCATCGTAATTTTTTCTTTGGGACCGTAAAATAAGTATAACTGGTTTTTAAATAAATTTACTGGCTTTTCGCTTATGTAAATGTGCCGTGATTCGTCTTCGGCTGCACTATGAATAGTCGCACCTGTAGATGAAACATCCTTGTTACCGTACCTGGTGGCTGGGGTTATAATAACGTCTTTGTTACTATCATAATTAGCAGTGTTGTTTGTTGAGTTGTTAAATATCTCCCCGAAGTATGATTCTTCTTCATCGTTCTGATTTAAATTTTCATGTTTACTAACATATCTACTTAGAGCATCGGCTACAACGTTGTCTTTGCCTTTAACATGCTCTATAACGAAATCATACTGGTTGAGGTAAATTTTCCATCTTTGGAGCTTTAAGTTCGGTTCTTGGATGCCATTTAACCAAATCAACGGTTTGTGATCTGTACGAATCACAAATTTTCGACCGTACAAATAAGTTCTAAAATATTTCGTTGACCAAACCACTGCTAACAACTCTTTCTCAATAGTAGAATATCTGAACTCATGATTGTTAAGAGTGCGGGACGCATAGCAAATGGGATGACCCGCTTGATTGAGCACTGCGCCTATAGCATGATTTGAAGCATCTGTCGTAAGCGT
This sequence comes from Eumerus sabulonum, assembly GCA_951905685.1. NCBI lineage: Eukaryota > Metazoa > Arthropoda > Insecta > Diptera > Syrphidae > Eumerus > Eumerus sabulonum. The sequence goes on along the minus strand of OX645060.1, from coordinate 161,743,986 downwards.
GAATTGCTTACTAAAATCTGGGCTCTTTAAAATTGGATCGGTAGTAAGTAACAATTTTAGTTTTTCGAACGCATTAATATATTGTGCGTCTGATGTGTTAATTTTTTCAGATTTTTTTAAACATTTTATTAAAGGATATGCTACCTTGGCGTAATCTTTTACGAATTTGCGATAGTACCCTGTAATACCCAAAAAACGTTTAATTTCTTTTATATTTTCAGGTAACTTAAGTTTTGTTATTGCTTTTATTTTATTTTCGTCCGGTTTAATCCCATTATTTGTAATTGTATGCCCTAAATAGTTTGTAGTGAAACTTGCGAAGCTACATTTATTGACTTGTATTTTTAAGTTCGAATCTTTCAGTCTTTGAAGTATTTTCCGAAGTGCAACTAAGTGTTCCTCGAAGCTCGTGGAAAATATCAAAATATCGTCCAAATAGACGACACAAATGTTATTTATGTATTCTCTCAGAACGTCGTTCATCAGACGCTGAAAAGTTGCTGGCGCATTCTTCAAACCAAACGGCATTCTGAGGAATTCATAGTGATCCCTTTTTGTTGAAAACGCTGTTTTAATGCGGTCAACTGGGTCCACTTCGACTTGGTGGAAACCCTTCACAAGATCAATCGTCGAAAAATAGTTACACTTTCCTAATTTGTCTAGTAGCTCGTCAATATTGGGCATAGGAAACTTATCGTCGACAGTTTGTTCGTTAAACTTCCTGTAGTCAATGACAATGCGCCATTGTTTTTGACCATTCGCATCAGGTTTCTTTGGTACTATCCAAACCGGCGAGTTATATGGACTACTACTTGGCTTAATAATGTTTTCGTGAAGCATTTCGGCAATTTGTCGATCGACTTCCTCTGAGTGTATTTGTGGGTATCTGTATAATTTAGAATATATTGGAATGTCAGTCTTTGTTTTTATTTTGTGTCTGATTTTGCTTGTGAAAGTCAAAATGTCACCTTCTTTATAGAAAATAGTTTTGTAAGAGAGAAGCAATGCTTTTAAACGCAAAAAGTCTGATTTATTTAAATGTTCCGAAAAAATATTATTTGTTAAAGTGTCTTCAAAGTTCTCAATAGAAAAAAAACTTAGAGGAATTTGATGTAAAGTGTTGGCATATGTTTCTTCTTCGTTATCTAAATATAAAGGAATACTTGAGTTGTCTGTTATTAGGCGCCGATTCTTATAATCTATCTTTTGATTTAAGGGGACTAGTATGTTGTTACCGATTAAGCCATCAAAATAGTCGTGGAATTGGTATTCAAGAAAATTGACGTAGTAATTCGGTTTATTAAATTCAGCAAACAAGGGTATGCTAAACTCTGTATTCATTTCAATAGTTCGATTAAGCACTTTAAGCATACGGGTATTAGATGTTATTCTCCACTTGGGATTACATATGAATTTGTTTACTAAGCTATATTCAGCGCCACTGTCGATTAGAAATCTTAAAGGCTTAACTTTGGATTGGATAACTATATAGGGTAGGCGTCTTGGCTGTCCCTTCGAAAATTTTGAAAATTATTTGTATTAGAACCCCTATGTTGATTTAGAGATATATCCATTGGTTCACCATATCGATTGTATTTTGTCATATTAGAGCGTCTTGAACTACCACTTTGAGCACGGTCGTTATTTCGCCACAAAGAAACACTTTGTGTATTGTAATTTGATCTAGTCTGTCTATTTTGAGTACCGATATTATTCCCATTATTATTACTATTATTATTATATTCCTGTCTATTATAATATCTCTGTTCGTTATTACGTCCATGTCCGTTATAATGTCCTTGTCCGTTGCAATATCCTTGTCCGTTGCAATGTCCTTGTCCGTTATAATACCTTTGTCTGTTATATTGTCTTTGTCCAAGATATTGGGTTGGTTGTTGCATTACCGCATTAGGCGTAAGGTGTTGCTGGTTTATTTCACATATAATTGTATATGCTTCTATAAGCGAGCTTGGGTTCCGGGAAAAAATAATCGTCTTCGTCGGTTCAGGTAAGTTTGATTTGAAAGATTCCAAAGCAATCCTGTTATTTGATTCGATTATATGCGCACTGAGTTCTTCGTTGTTTATTATATATGATCTATTTATCCTAGTTAATAAACCGTTTAATGTATAATAATAATTTTTTATCGTTGTTGTAATTCTAGTAATTCTTATTTTGTCTAATAGATTATTTGTTGAATCTTTTTCGCCAAAATTGCTTTTTAAGACATTTCTAGTTTCCAGCCAAGAATCTAATTTCCCATGTCTTTGCATCGCATCCCTAGCTTTTCCTATAATTTTATCTTTAATATAACCTACTAATATATTTTGACTAAGATCATCGTATGTTCCTATAGATGGTGCTAATATATCGACTCGCTCAATAAAATCTATGACAGAATTATCCCTACCGTCAAACTCAGGAAGCTTATAAATTAAATCTAACAAAATTCTAAATTTTTCCGCTACGGGAAGTACATCCATTTTTGATATATTGAAAGTTGTACTTACAAATGAAAATAGTAAAATATGTATATATATACGTATATAGTTGAGATGGTCAGCTGAGGCTTCGCTTCTAGGGAATAGTTATGATGGTCAATTAGGCTTCTTCGTTGAGGGGTGGTCGGGTACAATTTCGTTGATGTACATACATATGTATTACACATGAATGGGTACAGTTGGGTCTTTTGTTGGAATGGTCCAAAGAAGAGTCCGAAACAGCTTCGTTGCTGAAGGGCACTTGTGATTGTCGTATGCAGTTATGATGGCGTGACTGAGCAAGTACAGTTAGGTTTGCTAGTGATGGCTTTGATGACTTCGATTTCCTTCTACAATTTTCTTCTTAGAAAATATTAGAGCCACGAATTTTCTTAAATCGTTGTTGTATTATTTCCTCTTAGAAACAAGGAGCTTTGGTTCCACGTGATTATTGTTTCAGTTTTTTGTCTTACACACATAAACTTACTTATTTTAATCACGCGTTTCGACTGCGCCAGTATTATTCGTGAAGACGAATAGGTTTTCTATTTTACTACTTACTAACTTTATTATTTAAATAACAAATATACAAAAGATGTCCACGGCCACGGTACACCGACTGTCTTTCACAACGTCTTCTGGGAGAGTGCCATGACGCCAGTTATATTCACCTTTATACGGCGTGGGTGGTAGGGTTACTCCATGTTTATCTTCTCCCGAAGATGAACATGGAATTGATGAGAGGGTGTGGGGAATATACATAACTGGGTTCATGACTATATAATAATAATAAAATAATTCCCCCTTTTGCCCTAATACCGTATTACCTACAACAATCCTGGCTTGACGAAATTCTGGATTTAAATTTTGAAATACAGCTTAGTAGTTAGTAATAACGTATGTATATTTGGCCTGAAATTCAATATTAATCTTGTTTGTCAATTTTAATATGCCGAAAAACTGAAATATATTTGATTTGTTTCAGTTAATTGAGAACAACGATTTTGAGCCATATCTGCATTTGTTTCCAATTGGTAGATCCAGAAGAAATGTTCCAGAAGAACCCATTGCTCAATTATTCTCGAAACAGCGTTTTCTAAAGAGAGCCACCTGGTTGATGCCACCCTTAGAATTTTGTGTACTTCAACGGAAAATAAATTTTGGATTTCCTTAAATTCAAGTTGTCATTTGGGGCTATGTGCAAAAAAACTGTATATATTCCATATTAGTGCGTCGAGATGGGAAGGAAGTTTTTTGGAAGCTGCCGAAGAACACAAATGCAATGAGTGGCAAATGCAACCCATTCCATAGAGATGCGGCTGATCTTTTTGAAGAAGTGCGAATTATGAACCCAACTAGTACCATAAAGTTGTACTAGAATGTGAATATTATTTAGTATTGAAATTTAACTTTAAGACTCGGGGAGCCATTCTGATTGATCTGGAGCTCCGTGCTCTACAAGGGAGCCAAAAGCTCCTATAGGAGCCCAATTGACAGGGATGCTTCAGGGTATATTGGTGAGCATTCCTAGAGAGACGTGCGTTGCGGGAGAAATGTTGAAGGAGCGGAATGCAACTGGCTGTTTCACCAGAGCATTTTTGGTGTAAGTAAAGATAAAACGATACGATGGTGAAGGACTAGCAAAGGCCTCGTAGGGGTAGCATCTGCCGACGGATGCTGGCCCGACAAAAGCCGAACATCTTGCAGCTTTGCTAGTCAGGTCCTACTTCCACCTCCTCGTGGTGCCATCTGGAAATTTCCTTAAAAGGGAAATTACTGACGGAAGAGGCCGAATGGCGAGTATCCTGCGCCACCAAACAGAATTAGTGTCTGTTGGGCTATGGTCTAGCAAACCACAACCGTAAAACCACTGATTGCTCAGAAACAAAAAACAGCCTCGGATTATAAAACGGAACGGATCTATGTTGACGACCCTATAATAAAACAAAAAACAAACAAGGGCCTTCGGTACTGTACGTGGAATGTTAGGTCTCTAAACAGACCACGTGCGGCCGAACAACTTGCGGACGCCCTAGACCGCTATAAAGCGGACATAACCGCCATCCAGGAAATGCGTCCATGTCCCCACGGAAGACAAGGATGACTCCATCAAAGATGATTTCTTTGATCTCCTAGACAGAACATATACCAAATGCCCCAGCTATGATACCAAAATCATACTAGGAGATTTTAACGCAAAGCTGGGTAAAGAAAGCATCTTTGAGCGGGTCATCGGCAAACACAGCCTACATGACACCACATCCGATAACGGACGCAGGCTGATCGACCTTGCCACGGGGCGAAATCTTGTAGCCAGCACACGATTTTCCCACCTCGATATACACAAAGGCACTTGGCGGTCGCCAGATCAATCAGTCACCAACCAGATTGACCACATCGCGATTGACGTCAGACACTCCTCCACTATTCCTGATGTTCGCACTTTCCGACGAACCACTATCTTGTAGTAGCCAAGATACGTCAACGCATAACACTAACACCGCGGAGTAGAGTTAGAACACCAGGCTATGACGTCGGAAAGCTACTATCGCCGGAGATCGCCAGTGCCTTTGCCAACCGCGTCTCCTTTAAGCTCTCCGATACACCTCAATCCTCCACTCAGTCAGTAGAGCAACAATGTATCCTGTGCAAACAAGCCATGAAGAGCACAGCAACGGAAGTGCTGGGCCTTAAGGCTCCACCACGACGAAACACCTGGTTCGATGATGAGTGTAAAAGGATTCATGCGGAAAAGCAGGAAGCATACAAAGCCTCACTACACAAAAAAACAAGCGCGGCTCGTGAGCTCTACGAGCTTAAACGAAGAGAGGAACATAAGCTTCTCAAGAGAAAAAAGAAAGAGCACGAAAAGCGGGCGATTGAAAACTTGGAGAGGTGCTATTGCAGGCACGACGTTCGGAGATTTTATCAGCGGCTAAAACGAATGTCTCGAAGCTATAAAGCCCGAACGGAGGCCTGTAAGGATGAGAACGGACACCTAGTAGTAGAATCGCAGTCGATGCTGACATACCGCCGTCAGGCAGAATGATCCATATTTTAACGACGAAGATCGCAGAGAATTCCGTCGCCCTGACCTCGACGAAGTTGAGATTGCCATGTCGAAACTCAAGTCGAATAAAGCTGCTGGCGCAGATGGACTGTCTGCTGAGCTCTTCAAAGCGGCTGGGGGGGAGCTGGTTAGAAGCATGCACCGGCTCATGTGTAAGATATGGTCAGAGGAAAGCATGCCCGAGGAATGGAGTCTCAGCATTGTTTGCCCGATCCACAAAAAAGGAGACCCCTTGGACTGTGCCAACTATAGAGGAATAAGTCTCGTTAATGTCGCATACAAGATCTTCGCTGCCGTTTTGTGTGAACGCCTGAAGCCATTCGTAAACAAGCTGATAGGTCCTTATCAGTGTGGCTTTAGGCCAGGGAAGTCCACCATCGATCAAATCTTCACACAAGGCAGATCATGGAGAAAACCAATGAATTTCAAGTCGACACGCACCATCTATTCGTCGACTTCAAGGCCGCATACGACAGCGTAATTAGAGACGAGCTATATAACGCCGTGTTTAGTTTTGACATCCCTGCTAAGCTCGTCAGACTATGCAGGATGATCCTGGAAAATGCTCGCTGCTCCATCGGAATCGGTGCAGAACTGACCGATAGCTTCGAAGTCAAAAAAGGATTAAGACAGCGCGATGTGCTGTCGTGTGATGCGGCAAAAATTGGTTTGGCAGTTAATGAGGGCTGCTGTCATCGAAAAAGGACATTTACCACCGACGTTTTGGACAGAACGTGCATATTGGCAGCTATAAGTTCGAGGTAGTTAAGGACTTCATATATGTACCTCGGCTCCGCAGTGACTTGAAACAACGACACCAGTTTCGAAATCAAGTGCAGAATTACTCTTGCCAACCGCTGCTTTTTTGGGATCAAGAGGCAACTGAGAAGTAGAGCCCTCTTTCGTACGACCAAGTTGACCTTATATAAGACCTTAATTATCCCGGTCCTGTTATACGGCGCAGAAACATGGACATTATCTAACGCGGATGAGGAAATCCTTGGTCGTTTCGAGAGAAAGATTCTGCGTGCGATTTTCGGTCCCATAAACACAGAGGAGGGTTGGAGGAGAAGATTCGTACGAACTGTACGGGTTGTACAGCGACATGAGTCTAGTCAGGCGTCTACGGTTTCAACGCCTAAGATGGGTAGGTCATGTAGAGAGAATGGACACCACAGCTCCAGCCCGTAGAGTCTTTGAATCCAACCCCGAGGGACAAAGAAATAGAGGACGGCCGCACCTAAGGTGGCGCGCACAGGTGGAAAGGGACCTGGAAAAGACTAGCGAAAGATCGTGCGAGGTGGAGAGGCATGTTGGTTGAGGCCCAGGTCCACCCCGAACTGTAGCGCCCGTTAGGTAAGTAAGTAACGATAAAACAGGGAGAGGCAGAAAACATTCCTGCAATGTTCCAGCGAGTCTAATGTTTTGGTAATGCTGGAGTGACCTATCAGTTTTATCGCGCGTTTTTGTATTCTGTCTAGTAGGCGTAATGAGGTCTTTTAAGCACCGGACCAGACATGAGCGTTAAACTCTAATTTGGGACGAATGAACGCATTATAGATTGTAGCCAGATCTAAAAAACTGTTATTAGATTGGCTGTTACTAGCCAAATCCATTATTTCGTGACAACGTCTATTATACGATTTTATGAATGAGGTATAAATATTATATATTCAACAATTACATATAATTTTTTTATTGATTTCAATGTTTTATTTTCATATTACAGTATTATACATGTATTTAATTGAATAAGACAATTTTATACTCAAACGTTTAAGCGTTCTTTATTTCTAATATTCTATCAACAATAGGTCTATGATATGATTTTATTTGATTTAATTCCACTAAACGACGCCGAATTTTTTTTTATCTGACATGTTGATCATTTTCGCGCGAGCTCACCACTACACATTCGCTAGGCCACGCCTACTCACACGGTTAGTCTACATTTTTCTGCGTTTTTTGCGTTTCGGCATCCCATATTTCAGCGCTAACCGATTTAATAGACGTTGTCACGTCAATATTTCTTGCATTTGCATAGAAGCCTTAGCATTTCGCAGCATTTTTGGCGACACTGAATATGTGATCGCTCCAATTAAGATTGTGAGCAACATTCATACCCAGGATGGAAAGCTTTTCGGTTTCTAAGATGCAATGCAAGTGCCATTCATGGATAATGGCTGCGGGTTAGTTATACACTTTAACGACACAATGCTGTCTGTGTTTTGGATGAATTCAATTCCACTCTATTGTTATTACCCCATTGGATGATGCTGTCGATACTAGTGAACGAATATGAGAAGCTGAGGGCACTGTCGTCAGCGAAGGAGCGAATTGGATTAGAAGTAGCAGACAAGGGATCATTTATAAAAATGAGAAAGAGTGCCAGAGACAAAACGGAGCCTTGGGGAACACCAGCATTTACAAAGTGAGTATCAGACTTGAATCCGTCTAAAACAACTTGAATTGAATGATTCGAAAGGTAGCTTCTAATCCATTAAAGAAGAGACTCATCGATCCCGAAAGCACGCATTTTCGACAAAAGGGCTTCACGCCAAACCCTGTCAAATGTTTTCGAAATATCCAGTGCAACAATTTTGCCTTCACCTGCTTGGTGAAGCGAGCGATTCCACTTTTCGCCGAGATATGCCATCAAATCACCAGTGGATCTGTTGCTGCGGAAGCCGTACTGACGGTCATTGAGGAGTTTCCGTGATTCAAAATATTTCATAAGCTGACGGTTAATCTGCGCTTCCATGACCTTGGAAAGAAGGGATGTTAGTGCAATGGGTCGGCAGTTGGAGGGAGAAGATGATTCGCCTGTTTTAGGTATAGGCTGGACAAATGCTGTTTTCCACCTACTCCTTGCCCAGAGGAGTAGGAAAGCTGAAAAAGCTTACGCAGTGGTTTTGCCAGCGTAGAAGATTACCTCTTCACAACTATTGGGGCAATACCATCAGGACCAGCGGATTTGTGTATGTCGAGGTTCTTAAAGAACCCCTGCGACTGTACGAGTGCGGAAGTGGATTAGTCCCATGGTGGAATAGATGCACAGGCGAAATCAAAGTACAAACTGGGAGCTGAGAACTGGTTGCGAAATGGGTAGCAAGTAGGTTAGCTTTATCTAAGAGGGTGACAGCTGGAATGTCATTGTGTATAAGCGTCGGAATAGACGACGTAGTTGAGTTTTTTACGTTTTTTACAAACGACCAGAAACTTTTGCTACCTTTGGGACCTTGAAGGTCCGGATTGGAATTTAACCCGTCGAATGTGGGTGTTGTAGTCATTTCTAACTCATATGTGCCTTTTTCGGTTTTTCTCAGAACTGTTTGCCTTGTAGGCCCGAAAACTTAGCTCCCTAAGCCTAATAGCCCCTTTGCAGCTCAAGTCAAGACGCGTATTATCCTCCGGCCTGGTGCTTTTAATCTTGCTAGGAATAAAATTTGCCATGCTGATTCGGATAATATTTGCGATAATATCAGTTGCGGCGTCCACGTCGTTGTTGAGAAAGCACAACGACCAGTTAAAAATCTGAAAGAAGTTGTTAAGGCCGCACCAATTGGCTTTCTCGTATAGCCATAGTGCTCTCTTAGGAGCTTTTTTTTTAACTGGATGGTGGGAGTTCGAGAATTTTGGTGATATCACGCAGTGATTAGACGAGCCTAGAGGCGACAATACATCGATCGTGTATTTGTTAGGTTGAGTGGTAAGAAACAAGTCCAGTGTGTTGGCGGTATGACCGGCAACATCGGGGATACGCGACGGCCCATTCACAAGTTGAGTTAATTGATTTAACTCAGCAAAATTTCAACATACCTTCCTTCGGGTGTTGTCTGTCCAGAATGTCGAAGCCCCTGAGAATTGTGTACTTTGAAATCGCCCGCTAAAACGATCTCAGTGCGAGGGAACAGGGAAACAATTCTTTGGATGGAATCAAAGAGTGCGTCAAATGTGTTATATATGGCTACTTTATGTATGTATAATACTTATAACACTTATAGCCATTTTGATGTAAAAGCCTCAGTTCGAAGGTAGCCACGAACGTGAGTGACAGCACGAAAATAAAAGCAATGAATTTTGAAGTAAACGTGTTTTAATACAAGATAAAACAAAATGCATCAAATATTGCAGTCGTGTCTCGACTGGCGCTTCTATAAAGAAAAACAGCAGTAAACGGAGTGCTTATGGAATGTGAATTTAAGCCATATGAAATTAAATTCCGACGTGGATGTTTGGCTATACTGTGGAAGTAGTTGGTAAACAATGTCACTACGGACATAGATGGCGAGACCGCGGTGAGAAACGAATAATAGCACTAAGCTATATCCAGGAAGACTAAAATCCGAAGGATCAGACTTTTCATCGACCTGTGAAAGCGACAAAGCGCCAAAAAAACCGGTTTGTGGAGAGAGAGATGGACATACGTGGCCAAGAAATTCTTCCGGAACCCACGAATATTGCTGAACTGCACACTGAAAACCCTCATCAATACAAACTACAAAAGACCAAAATCAGGGCGCCGCCGGGGCGCAATGGTTAGTGTATTGGACTCTGACGCGCGACGAGCGAGTTCGGATCCCGATAATACCAACGCCATCGAATGTTTATTTTGCGGCGTCCCTCCTCGGCGGGGTACTGGCGAAACCCCTCGTAGTATACTTGCCATGAGAAAGTTTCTCAACTCAACTCGACAAGGATTTAACGTCAAAGCATCCTTCAGAACCATGGTTACAGCCCGCGGTACAAGATGTGACGGGAGCTTTACCCATCCAAATACACGTGCTTTCGACATACACAACCTGCAATTTTCGGAGAATTTCTGAGGATTTTTCACCAGATTTCACTAAGAATTGAATCACAACACGTTGGTTATACTGTGAGTTATTTTAAATCATTTTCATGCCACTAAAATAAGTGTAAAACGTGCTGTCGGATTCAGCTATGAATGAAAACTAAAACCGCTTTCTAGAAGGATGTTGATGAACGACTCAGTATTGCTAGTTTCCGAGTTATAGCTGAATTCCCGGCTTATAATTGTTTTACTTATTTACTTAAGTCGCGCTACAGTCCGGTGTGAACCTAGACCTCAACCAACAAACTTCTCCAGCTGGCACGGTGTTTTGCTAACTGTTTCTAGCGACGCACTCCCACGGTAAGATCCCTTTCCACCTGTGTGTGCCACCTTAGATTCGGTCGTCTTCTGCTGCGTCGTCCCTCAGGGTCGGACTCGAAGACTTTTCGGGCCGAAGCTGTGTTACTAATCGCTTTACATGGTCTAGCCATCTTAGACGTTGGATCCGCAGACGTCGTACTAGGCCAATGTCGCTGTACAGCCCGTATAGTTCGTCGTTGCATATTCTCTCCTCCACTCCCCGCTTATACAAACGGGACCATAGATTGAATGCGGAATTTTCCCCTCGAAACGACCAAGGGCCTCCTCGTCCGCTTTCGTTAAAGTCCAGGCCTCTGCGCCATAGAGGAGAACAGGGATGATTAAGGCTTTGTTCAATGCAATTTTGGTCTTTCGTGAGAAGGCTCTATTTATCAATTGACTCTTGAGCCTGCAGAAGCAGCGGTTGGCAAGAGTAATTCTGCGTTTGATCTCAACGCTGGTGTTGTTGTCGCTGGTCACTAGTGAGCCAAGGTAGACGAAGTCCTTGACCACTTCCAGTTTGTAGTTTTTTTTTAGCCGCTTGTGCCGCAATGCTTTGCGAGCACCATTCCTGTGGTAGCATCTCTCCATCTCCTCGATCTCACGCTTTTCATGCTGTTCTCTTTTCTTCCTTTCTGCGGCACTCGTCCGTCTGTGTAACATGGCTTTGTAGGCGTTTTGCTTTGCTACATGAGCTTGCGCGCATTGCTCCTCAAACTAGAGGGTTCTAGTTGCTGGTTGTTTGACATCCAACACATCAGAGGCAGCGTCTCTGATGGCGCGCTGGCAATCCTCCCACTGTTGTCCTGTGGATTATTTCGGTGTCGATCGACAAAGGTTCTAGCGATCTCCTGAGATTGTAGTTTTCCGACGTCAAGTTTCCGTTATCCAGCTAGACTCCCTGCCATCCTTGATATCTTCGTTCGTACCTTGACTACAACAGGGTAGTGATCCGAGTCCATGCTGGCTCTTCGGAAGGTTTGTACATCTAGGATGTTGAAATGTCTGGCGTCGATCGCAACGTGATCAATTTGATTGGTGACGGACTGATCAGGTCATCGCCAGGTTCCTTTGTGAATGATGAGATGTGGGAATCGTGTGCTAGTCAGAAAGAGATTACGGCCCCAGGAGGTCGAGTAGTCGATGTCGGTTTTCGGACGTGGTGTCGTGTAGGCTATATTTCGCCGTGATCGATTCAAATATGTCCTCTTTGCCCAGTTTCGCATTAAAATCTCCTAGAACTATTTTTGTATCGTAGCTGTGACATTGGACATAGGTTCTGTCTAGGATATCGTAGAATTCTTCTTTGAGTCGATCGTCCTTTTCTTCCGTTGGGGCGTGTGCGCATATCAAGCTAATGATTCCGAAACTAGCTTTGATGCGGATTGTTATGAGGCGTTCCCTTACATCCCGAAAGCTTCAAATAACGAATCCTCGTCCAAATAAGCGTTGTTTGTTCTCCTTGTAGCAATACCCGTAGTAGATGTCGCAGATTTTCATTCGCCTTCGTTCGCGCAGGTTCACGAGTTATACTCTCATTATGTTTGTCACACAACCTGAATGGAGTGCAGTGGTTTGGGTCGTAGATGTTCATTCACTTTTCTCCAGGAGTGGTTCTCCTAGATAGGATTCGAGAGGAACCGATCGAATTTTCACGTTGGTTGTAGTTCGCAGACACTTTTCCATGCACTTATGGTGTTATATTAGAATTGCACACATAGAGTATGAATTTAAAGTGACCATATACTGGGAGTGTTATGCGTTCATCAGTATGATTGATCACTTCTCATTCACAACAGCTGTGTTGCATCTTTTTTTCCGTACAGGAATTGTTTTTTCTTGGCTATATATGCATCCGTTGTCAGACAGGGCAATTTTTAGAGACTGCAGTTTGTGGTAGAGTTTGATTGTCCAAATTTGAATCTGTTCAGACATCCCAGAGACTCACGGCATCATGGACGTTTTCTCGATTTTTACACCTGAATAAGCACAATGTAATGATTTCTTCTATAGCTTACTTTAAAAAGTATCGGCCGTTTTGCAATGCTTCCCCATTAGAGAGGATGAGATTTTGAGATATGAAATGTCTGCACCGGAGAGCACTCGTATCTTTGGAGTCAGCATTTTGTCGGTTGATCTTTACTAGCCGTTGCACCTATCTTGGGAACGTAAGTGATGTTAGCTCGGCTGGAAAAGGGAACACAGAATTTTCTCATACCGGTGCGACTTTGCATGATGTTCAACTTCTGCTTGCATTCGTTTACTCATTCACCTGTGCGCTTCAAGCGCCGCGTCGAGATATTTCCACTGGATTGAGGTAACTGGCAATGTTAGCCTCATCAGGCAGCGTTTTACACGTCCGTAGAGTGAGCGCTCTCTTACTGAGGTATTTCTTTTTATCAGCAAGGAAAATAGGGGTACAGATGCATACCAAAACTGTTCGTATGCCCTTGCCTTCTATGCAAGCAGTCAGTCAGCGTCATCTTTTATATTGCGAACGTGAAAAATAGGAAAAAACATCGGGTTGGAGGATAATATTGGCTTCGGTAGAGTATCTCCACCAACATGCCCAATTCGGCCTCGCCTTCTGGAACCTAACCGCGATAATTGCGCCTACGATGACCTCAATAGTCTTTTATTCTCTCTGCTTGTTACAAGAATAATTGAAGTAACTAGAGAAATAATAGTAGGCGCCGCGAGAAAATCTCCGAATCGGATGGTTCTACGAAACCATGCGATTTCGCCACACCAAACGATATAATAAGGCGGATGAAGTAGTTGCACTTCAAACCTGGCTTGAATAAGCGCCCCCCTCGTCGCGTCGGCAGAAAAGCTGCAAGTCAAAGCCATGGAAGGGTCGCCGGTAACATTGCTCGCAGATTGACAACAAAAATTAAAACTCATTAATGATAATAAAGGTTATTACAAGGGCGACAGCAAGTATTTCGGTGTATTCACAACCTCCGAGAGAGAGGAGCTCAAAGACAAAGAAAGAGTTCTACGAGCCAAGCTCCAAGCCGTAGTTAACTGGCCCAAGGAGATTCGGCAAAAGGAAAAAGAAAAGGCTTTTAAAAGCTAGGCGCAGTTGAAGCAAAAGGCGCCACAAGGGCCGCAACAAAAACCGCCCTACAGGAGCGTCAAAAGCAGAAGCTGCAGTAAGTAGAGCAAGAGCCGCATCAAAAACAGCAACAGGTAATACATAAGCGGCAACAACAACAAAAACAGAAGTAGCCCTAACAAAAGAACAACAGCAGCAGAAACAAGAAAGTCCTTCCAAAGAAAAGGTGCCGCCCTTCACCCAAATCAAGGATCTATGCGAGGCACTTGACCTGTGTAAGTACGCTATTGGTGCAGGTAATGTTAAAAAAGCATGCTTAGGTAAGAGCCGATATGCTGTTTACTGCAGAACGTGGAGTAGCATAAGCGGGTCGAAAATGCATTTAAAGGCCCCACGACGGAGTTCTACTGCTTTATACCGAAGGCCGAGAGATCGAAAACAATACTCCTGAAGGGCTCTTTGACCTCTAAATTACTCTCAGAGATAAAGGACCACCAAACGGAGGAATCATGCTGGGATCAAAACAAGGCAAAGAGCATCTCAAATGAGTACTCTATGGGAACCCAGTGCATCCTGCTAATCATCTGGGGTTCATCTTAGGTACCAACAACTGAGACACGCAAATCTGGCTTGGCAGCGAAAAGTGGAAAAAATACTCCCTCCAGACATGTCCAAATTACCGTAATTCTCCAAGTTACCCTTGCCCAAATGATGTCAGGTCAGTTAAAGGCGGTACAGTTGTCCAAGACCGCTCCCAAAGTCCCAATGCCTTTTCCTAGGGCACTGAAGGTTGAGGTGGACCTGCGCCCGATTCTGTTTACTACTCAAGCCAGCTCCAACAGCAGATTAAAGAGTTCAAGAGCAGGCGAATCATCGGATGGTCGGAATATACTCGCTTTTGCCGGCAATGCAATGGGTCCCTTAAGGGTCCTGTCTATGAATGTGAATTCACAGTGCAGAATGAAATATCTTATATACTTTCGCCTAGCTAAACTAAGCCAAACAAGAAGCACAAAATATGGCACCTTCTTTATAATATAATCAGAAGATACGGAACCAACGTCACTCAAGGTGGAGGGTGTATATTTGTAGTATCAGCCTATGGACCTGAAGCACCTCAGCTACGGACCTGCAGCACCTCAGCAAACTATCTTCGTGAGATACACTGAAATTCTTGTACAGACAATTTACGGGCAGACAAAACGCAGTCAGCCCCGTTCTAGACAACGACCTTTTTTGTGGTCGCGAATCCTCTGAAGAAAGTTGCGGCAGTGAAAGCTGTCTTCCAGGATGTGGGTGAGTGAGAGTATTTGCCCGAACCACTATCTAGAGAACAAAACCTTACTTTACTATTGCTACCTTATGATATCATACACTGGCGATCCGAGAGTCTTGGTTTCACCAGGTTCAATGAGCACTTCACGGGAAACAACGCTATCGCTGGTGAAAATGCTAAAGCCTTGGTCATTTTGGCAAAGGATATCCAATGGGTCTTCGAAGCACACAAGAAGAAATCCGCGGGTACTGATGGAATATTTATTGTTGTGCTTAGACACCTGCCACCAGTCATGCTGTTTAACAATGCACTGAATAATACATATAATCCTGTGCATGGGGGACAAAGACTGTGATAACTGGAGGTTGAAAATCAACTTCCAGAAATCAAAGATCATTTTACTTAGAACGCCTCTGTCCAGGACCCCGAGGGACACTAGAAAACACCGGCGAAGGTTCTCAATCTTTGGACTGGATGGGCGTCCATTAGCATATGAAAGTGTAGTCAGGTACTTTCGGATCTGGACTGGGCTTTTATCTATATTTTGATAAAAATGTGGATGCTGCTTTATCAAAAGCCCGGGGCGTTTTCGCTCTGACAAAATTGCTGTTTCATAAAAGCCAACTTGATTCCAGGGCTAAGGTAATCTGCAACCTCGTCTTAATCAGGCGCAAGTTCAATGCAAAAGATTTGCGTGACTGAGGGGTAATTTCTTAGAACTGGCCCGGATTACACAGAACACCAGAGTCTGAGTACACGAAACTCTATTAGATTTATGTCCGATATAATAAGATAGGATTTAAGGGATGGATAATTTTCTGATAAAGCTTATCCGAAGACAAGTTGCAAGGGCAATCGGTCAATAACTTGATTGGGACTTACTACCCTAACAACTGTAACTTAACGGCTTTGACTCCCTATATTTGGATCAGTGTGGGCTGATTCAGTGTCGCTGATCTTCCATGTGGCCTGTAATTCGGTGAAGCAATTCCTCTAGGAGCTTAGGGTTTTGTGAGCCCGAGTATCAGGGATTCAGCTGGGCGGTGTCGCAGAGATGTTGTCCGGTTTTGGTGCGTGGAACAGACTCAGCAGTCGCGGAGTCTATAAGCCAGTAACGTATTACCTTATAAATACGTTATGTTAGATAAGCTAGTTGTAAGCATTTTTGTCTAGCATACGGTAGCATAAGGGCAACCTTGGGGCCCTTGGCAACCGCTGCTACTTCGGCTTGTCCAAACAACTGGGGTCAAAACTCCTGACTCGAAAGACCAAAGTCATGCTTTACAAAACGCTCATTCTGCCAGTCTTGCTGTACGGAGCCGAAAGCTGGACGATAAGCAGGACAGCGGAGCTGATTTTGGGTTCTTTCGAAAGAAAAATTCTGCGCCGGATATTTGGTCCTGTCTGTGAGGAAGGTGAATGGAGAAGAAGACACAACCGCGAACTCTACGAGCTGTACCAAGATGTGGATGTAGTCCGTAAGGCAAGGATCCGTCGACTACACTGGCTCGGCCACATCGAGCGCATGGACATCAACGCTCCAGCTAAGAGGGTCTTCGACTCCGAGCCTCCTGGTTCGAGAAGAAGAGGAAGATCGAACCTCCGGTATAAATACCAAGTAATCGCGGATGTAAGACATCTTGGTCTTGACAACTGGTAGAAGCGTGCCCGGGACCGTCAAGGATGGAAGGCAGCTATAGCTCAGGCTCAGATCCTCCATGGATCGCTGGCCTGATAAGTAAGTAAGTATTCGGTAGCATAAGAGTACGCCGATAAAAATGAAAATAAAAACGTAAAAAAAAAAAAAAAATGCTCGACTTATGCTCATGCTGAACAAATGGTCAGGCAGTGAGCCACAAGAGTCAATGTTGCACTCATGACACCATGCCATTCGCTCTCGTGGTTATAATATCTATTTCTTTCCAATCATCGTTCTTAAAGCTTCTTTTTCTAGTTTCACGCTTTCCTTTTTTGCTTATAAATGAGAGAAAAACATCAAAGCGATCTTTTGATATATCTATGCCCAAAAAGTTGTCATGTTTCATCGATTTCTACAATTGTCGAGAATTCTAATTTTTAGTTTACAGATTCATACTGTAGCGCGATCAAACTGATCTTGATCTTGTTAAGTAACCTTAACCTTGAGCACTAAGCTTTAAAGCATGTGAGTACTTGTACAACTCCAACTCTGTCGTTGGCATCGATTAATGCGAAACAGTCTCGAGTATTATTCTCATCTAGTAATGATCTTACCACATCCATCTGGGCTACGGATGCTTGTCTAAATTATTTTTGTTGTTTCTCTATTTCCAATACCCAACATATGGTCATTCGCTTATAAAGCGCCACGCCTTTTATTTGCCGGTTTCCCCTGTCATATGCTCAAATATTTTCAAGTGACATTCACACTTTACGCCTAGCCTAGATTCAGTTAGTTATCTCCTCTACTGCGTCATTCATTTGTCATTGACAACAAAAATGGACTTTGCTCATATGGAAATCACCTTGAACTACCTGTCTGTCGGCTTCCAAACCACCCCTAGTTGAGCAAATGTCAGCCACTGGTAAAGCCGCACTATGTAATTGATCTTAGTCCATTGTGTTTCACTCAAGCGGATCATAAGTCACACACAACACGGTTGAATGCTTTGCAAATCTAACAAGTGATTACCACCATCCGGCCATAACTCGGCTAAGCTACCCTTAAGCTCCATGTTAAGCAACGGGGAAGCGCACGATCAATGTCACATAACGATGAAATAAATCTGTCGCCAATCGTTTTCACATACATATTCGCATTGAGAATCTGGAGCATATTACCGTATCCCTTTGATGCTATGTTTCTATATAAGCATATACATACATATACTCGTATATATGCAACTAAGTGGCATGACAGCTCCAATGGAACGACCCCATGGAATATTACTATGAATGACATACAACCCCCACACATTGGAGGAGTATGCTACGAATAAATAAACAACCAACATCTGGTGAGGAGAGGCAAGTTCTATTGGCATCATCTGCTTTATTCGCGAGACGCTTAAGGCATTATCATTACTGGCCGTAGTCGATAACAATGACGTCAGGATGATATGATAGCAATCGGAAACAAATGATACTCCAGATTCGAATTTGAATTCAGTTTGCTCAAGCCATCGAGCTTTCAGTAAGTAAACGCATCGATTAGTAGAGAGGATAGTTGCGGTTCGATCGGTTGGAAAGCGTAGTTAAATGCAATTGGGAATTTTGAGATATAAGTTTTGAAATTAGAGGCTACGTACTTGAAAGGATAAAAATGTGGATTCGTGCAGTGTTACTGAAGGTGTTGTTGGTCCTAGGTTTCTGGGCGGGACTATGTGCAGCTTCTGCACATCGATCGCTGGAGGATGCCAGGAATGAACGCAATCGTTTGGTGCAAAAATACATTAAAACGCTTAAGAAGGAAGAAGGAGCAATAAGGCTGGTTAATGGACCCAATGAGTATGAGGGTGAGTGTAATATTTGAAGGTTCCTGATTATATTAATTTTGCTGTGAAGCTAAGGACTGATCTTGAATTTGTCACTATCGTTCATAAAATAATTTGTCGTTTTCAGTTTTCCCCGTTTTGTGTCCTTACAATCCTTGAATCACATAAGTAAATACAAAACTCGTCAGATTTTAATTGTATGAGAAGAAGTGTATAGTGACAGACCCCTGATTAACACTCCGATCTACGAATATCAAAAATGTTGTCTAAAAAACTGTGGGTCGTTAACTTAGATAATGCCTCGAAAATGTTCTATATCTTCGAGGAGCTTAGGTATTCGGAATAGACGATTCTGACAAAGACATGTTCCTAATAATGAAGCTGAAAGCTGCGCACCGATAGAGGGTATAAGACTAAATCTTTTTTTAGGACTAGAACAAGTGGAAACATACCGATCCTCTGATAGTATAATCCCATCCCTCAGGAAAGTTCCAGTTTTTCGTTATTGGTACTACTTATACTACTGAAGAGGGCTTTAACTAGGCGTAGACCTTGCCTTCGGTGCCACTTAGACAGCTTTTTCCCCATGATTTTAGATTTTGGGACTCCACAAATTCGATTATTTCAGAGCCTATGTACCTTTAGGATGAGCCCTTTCACGCTATTGTGTCCGGTGCCGTTGCCTGACTAGACTCATGCCGCTGTTCGTGGTTGAATCTTTTCCTTCATCCCCCGTCTGCGTTTATAGTCCCGAAAATCACGGGCAAAATCTTTCTCTCGAACCGACCAGGTGCTTCTTCATCCGCTTTTGATAGTGTCCATGCTTCTGCGCCGTACAACAGGACCGGGATGATAGTGGTCTTATTTAGAGTCAACTTTGTCGTTCGGGAGAGGGCTCTATTACTCAATTGCCTCCTAAGCCCAAAGAAACAGCGATTGGCACAAGTGATTCTGCATTCGAATTCGGAACTGATGTCGTTGTTCCAGGTCACTGCGGAGCCAAGGTAGACGAAGTCCTTAACTACCTCGAACTTATATCTGCCAATACAAACGTTCTGGCCAAGACGTCGGTGGCGGACGTCCCTTTCTGATGACAGCATATATTTGGTCTTGCCCTCGTTTACCGCTAAACCAATTTTCGCCGCCTCAATCTCAATATTCGCAAACGCCTTATTGACATCTCGCCTATTATGTCAATATCGCCGGCGTATGCAAGGAGTTGCGAGGATTTGAAATAGATTGTGCCTCTTGTATTGGCCAGTGATTTTTGCACAATCACTTCTAATATGATGTTGAAGAAATCACACGACAGCTCATCGCCCTGCCTGAATCCTTTTTTAACATCAAAACTGTCGGTAAGGTGTTCACCGATACGGATAGAGCAGCGAGCATTCTCCAAAGTTATTCTGCATAGTCTGACGAGTTTAGCAGGTATGTCAAAGGTAGACATAGCATTGTATATCTCGTCTCTAATGTCGTATGCGACTTTGAAGTCGACAAATAGGTGGTGAGTGTCAACTTGAAATTCATTGGTTTTTTCCAGGATCTGCCGTAGTGTAAAGATTTGGTCGATGGTGGACTTCCCTGGCCAGAATCCGCACTGATAAGGCCCTATCAGCTTATTTACAAAAGGCTTCAGGTGCTCACACAAAACGGCAGAGAAGATGTTGTAGGCGATGTTAAGGAGACTAATTCCTTTGTAGTTGGCGCAATCAGAGGGGTCTCCTTTCTTGTGGACCGGGCATACGATGCTGAGACTCCATTCCTCGGGCATACTTTCCTCTGACCATATCTTACAGATGAGCTGGTGCATGCTCCTAGCCAGGTCATCCCCAGCTGCCTTGAAGAGCTCAGCAGACAGTCCGTCGGCGCCAGCAGCTTTGTTCGACTTGATTTTCGATATGGCAATCTTAACTTCGTCGAGGTCAGAGGGACGTTATTCTCTACGGTCTTCGTCAACTAGAAATGTTATATTGAGTAACATGGCCGTTATACAGTCTGCAGAAGTGGTTTTTCGCTGTGGGAATCCTCCTGCACTCGTCATCGAACCAGGTGTTTCTTCGTGGTGGAGCCTTGAAACCCAAAACTTCGGATGCAGAGCTTTTCGGGACTTGTTTGCAAAGGCTCCACTGCTGTTCTATTGATAACGTGGAGGATTGAGGTGTATTGGAGAGCTCAAGGGAGACGCGATCGGTAAAGGCACGAGCGGTTTCTGGTTATAGTAGCTTTCCGGCTTTCACAACTTTGTATTCTTACTCTACTCCGCTGCGTTCGTGATATCCGTAGGCGCATCTTGGCTACTACAAGATAGTGGTCCGAGTCGATGTTAGCCCCTCGGAATGTTGGGACATCAAGAATAGTGGAGGAGTGTCTGACGTCGATCGCGATGTGATCAATTTGGTTGGTAGTCGATTGATCAAAAGACCGCCAGGTGCCTTTGTGTATATCGAGGTGCGGGAAGCGCGTACTGGCTAGAAGGATATTTCGCCCCGTAGCAAGGTCAATCAGTCTGTGTCCGTTATGGGATGTGGTGACGTGTAGGCTATGTTTGCCGATGACTCGTTCAAAGATGCTTTCCTTACCCAGCTTAGCATTGAAGTCTCCTAGTACAATTTCGATGTCATAGCTGGGACATTGGGCATACATTCTGTCTAGGAGATCGTAGAACTCATCTTTGGAGTAGTCATCCTTGTCTTCAGTGGGGGCGTGGAAGCAGATCCGGCTGATGTTAAAAAAATTAGCCTTGTTACGGATTGCTATGAGGCGTTCGCTCACATGCCGAAAGCTTAGGACTTTTTGTCTTAGTCCACCTCAAACTACAAATCCGCATCCGAACAATCGTTGTCCTCTCTCCCTACAGCAGCATATCGCAGTTTCTCATCCGCTTTATACCCGGTCCATTCCATCGCATTTCCTGGATGGCGGTTATGTCCGCTTTATAGCGGTCTAGGGCGTCCGCGAGTTGTTCGGCTGCACGTGGCCTATTTAGGAACCTTACATTCCACGTACAGAGCCGCAGATCATTGTCCTTTTTTTGTTTTTTGCAAGGGTCGTCAACATTAATCCGGTCCGTTATATCCGAGGCTTGTGATTGTTTCGGATTTTTTGGTTTTTTTTAACGGTTACGGCTTACTAGGCTGTGGCCCGACCGACTAATCCTGTTTTTTGACGCAGGAGGCTCGCCATTTGCCCTTCCCCGTCTACGATTTCCATAGGAAATCTCCAGATGGCACGGCGAGGAGGTGGGGATAGGACTTACTAATAGTGCCGCAAGATGTTCGACTGCGGTGGCTCTTCTCGCTTTTTAGCAGGCCAGCATCCGTCGGATTGATGCTACCCCTATGAGGCCTTTGTTAGTCCTTTGCCATCCTTTCTTACTGTTTTCTTTAATTTGTCAAATTCCCTGCGTTTTGCAATCCCACTTCTAACACCATGTAGGATTGCAAGGGGAGGGGGATCTTTTCTGCACAAAACATGCGCAGGAACTTGAAAAAACAGGTTATAATTAAAAGTTCAACTAGTATCGCCACGACCAAACTTAACCCGCCCACATCACCCGACTACGACAAAACTGCTGTTTTCTCTACCCTTTTGTTCTTTACCTTCCCCATTCGAGGATCGGTGTGAATCATGAAGATACAGGGTGATCCTACATGTATAACGCCTTTTCTTTTATTATAGGAAACATTGAAATCCTTCACAACAACAAATGGGGAGCGGTATGCGACGACGAATGGGATAACACCGAAGCTGAAGTTGTCTGTCGTCAATTGGGATTTCCCGGATTAAAAAAATTCACCCACAGCGGAGCATATGGACCGGCAAGACGTAAGAAAGAGAGATTATTATCCACTCATTGTAGTTCTGATTTCTATTCTCTTCAGGACGTTTCTGGATGGACAACGTGATGTGCGAGGGTCACGAAAAGGAGCTAACCGATTGCCGTTTTGACGACTGGGGCGTTAGTGATTGTGAATCATCCGAGGCGGCTGGAGTTGTATGCAAGCAACCGGCTTCTGCAAAATTCGCCGCCATCAAACACACACCTAAGGGAAAGATCCCCAAACAGAGAATTCCCCATTCGCACAAAATGGAAGTCCGTCTTCGAGGCGGTCGACATAAAACTGAAGGAAGAGTTGAGATTCGTATAAACGGTGGCGAATGGGGGACTATCTGTTCTGACGGGTGGTCTTTACTCGAGGCTAATGTTGTCTGCAAACAACTAAAACTTGGTTACGCTGAGGGCTCCTTTCAAACGGATTTCTTTGGCGGAGCGAATGTTTCCAAGACAATTTTGAGCGGGACCGAGTGTTATGGCAACGAAACATCACTGGCTGATTGTAAGCATCACGATCATCTGAAGGGATATAATCACTGCCATGGAACATGGAATCATGTAGCAGTTGTCATTTGTACTACACAAGCTCCTGATCTGGTATTTAATTACCACGAGCTTGAGCAGACGGCTCATTTAGAGGATCGGCCCATGTTCTTTCTTCAGTGTGCTATGGAGGAGAATTGTGTAGCTGCTGAAGCGTATGAAATACAAAAGGAGAATCCTGATTGGCATTTAATTACACGAAGATTGTTAAAATTCACGGCCAGCGTGCTGAATGCAGGCAATACGGACTTTAGGCCATCGATTCCAAAGCACTTGTGGGAGTGGCACATGTGTCATATGTAAGTTCGTCGTGATATCACGTGACGTTACGTGATAACATTCGTTTTTATTTCAGGCATTACCACAGCATGGAGGTTTTTGCAGTCTTTGATATATACGACCTGCATGGAAACAAAGTGGCTCAAGGACATAAGGCCTCCTTCTGTTTAGAAGACAACCAATGCCTGCCAGGTGTTCAACCCAAGTATGCTTGCGCCAATTACGGAGATCAAGGTCCAAAAGGTTTATCTTATGTGCGAATTATGTCAAATTGATGGTTTTAATTTTAGGAATCTCTGTGAACTGTTCGGATATTTATCGCTATAACATTGACTGCCAATGGGTCGACATTACTGAGATGGAAGTTGGTGAATACGTCATGAAGGTGGCCGTCAACCCAGAGTTCAAAGTTTCAGAGATGTCATTTGACAATAATGCAGCTGTGTGCAAGTTGACCTACACCGAGAGCTACGCAAGAGTTTATGACTGTGTCATGTCACGTCCATGAATTGTCATTAACCTTGGTTGAGGTGTAAAATACACGAAAACGTATAATTCGTATAAGCGATGCAATTTTAATAAATTGTTTTTTTTTTTCAAATTATGTGGGAGGGTATGTGTAAAGCACCTAAGCGTTGTCGGGGTTAGGGTGGTCTCTAAAGCCTTTGCAATTGTAACCCTGGCTTAAATTGTATCCGCAATGAAAACCCACTTTGAGGTCGGTGTCTGGTTTGACTCAGAGTAGTTCCTCAAATCGTTGGAAGTATGTGAATGATTATTTATAGGGTTTCTGGCCCAGGGATATACATATATTACTGGAAATAATGGGTCTTCCAATGGGGACTTTCGAGCTTCGACACTTGACAGCGGCCATATTGTTGAAGCTACACCTGTCAAATTGGCTGTCATTTATTCATTCTGTTTTGGCATAACGTTCAACAAAACGTGCAAGTGATAAAATTGTTTATCGCCTATCCGCCCGCTTCGCCCATCTGACGGTCGCCATAATCGTCCTGCCAAGAGGACGATATATGGTGGATACATTTGAGTCCACTGGTTCAGTAAACGATAAGCTAACACCCGTACGTGTTACGAGGCTCCCAAGAACTCGGCCTTTCACAGACCACAACCTGCACCCGTACAAAATTCAACTGATCCAGGAGCTGAAGGTAAACGGCTATAGACAATGAAGTGTGTTTGTTGAATGGGCTCTGGAGCAGTTTAAAACTAATTTTCATCGAAAAATCATCTTCAGCGATAAGGCCCATTTATAGATGAGTGGGTACGTCAACAACAAAATTGTCGAATTTGGGACGACACTAATCCACATGAGATCCAAGAGGGTCCAATGCATCCCGAAAAAGTTTGCTGTCCATTTCGGGCTGTCGGCGTCAACAAGATGGCACTACATGCCACACAGCTCACGGCACATTGGAAATTCTGCATGAGCGATTTGAGGGCATGGTTATCTCTCGTGGAGGTGATGTGAACTGGCCGCCGATATCGTGCGATTTGACCCCGTCAGACTTTTTCTTTCTGCTAATATAACCAATGCCATCGGCCAAATTCAGCCTGATTTACGCAACGGAATCATGGAAAGTTGGATATTTCGGATGTGCGCCACCCAGAGAAGTCGTGGCGGACACTTAAACGATTTTATATTCCATTCATAATGGCATCGATAGACCTTTCAAACGAATAAAAAATGTCGATGATATCTCGCACACACTTGGCTTTATTTACATTTAAAGATAAGAAGAGCTTAATGATAGACCCTGTATATACTTATGTATGTATGTGTTTACTGTAGATTATTTTTAAAGGGTGATGTTCTTCTTCTTCCTAACGGGTGCTACAGTTCAGGGTGAAACTCTGCCTCAACCAACATGCCCCTCCATCTCTGCTAGCCTTTTCCATTGATGCACACCCAGTTCGTTGAGGTCCCCTTCCACCTGTGTGCGCCATCTTAAGTGCGGCTGTTTCTTCGTCCCTCCAGATTGGATTCAAAGACTCTCCGGGTTGGAGCTGTGGTGTCCATTCGCTCTACATGACCTAGCCATCTTAGGCCTTGAATCCGTAGACGCCTCACTACACTCATGTGCTTCTAATGAAGCGATGGAGTTGAGCTATCTTTTGGTTTGCTAGCTCGCTCACTTAGATTGTCAAAGAAGGGCGCGCCAAAGTAGATCCTCCTGCGATTCGCAAAAGGTGGACATGAGCCGAGGACGTGGTGTATTGATTCCTCCTCCTCCTCGTCCATTCAGACGCGACAGAAGTCATTGGAGGGTAGCCCTAATCTAGCGGCGTGTTTTCCGATGATGCAGTGACCTGTAATGACACCCCCTAGAGTACTTAAAGTTGCCCTTTTGGTTGCCACTAGGTCCCTGGTTTGCCTAGGTTTAACTTAGGCCACAATTGTTTGGTGATAAAGCCGATATTGCTCTCATTTCATTGGAGGTTGGTTTCCTCTATGGTTTGAAGTCTTATCATGTGCTTTACCGTACTTATTTGTGTATCTATGTACCCGAGGGTAGGTAGGCTGAGTGTGCGAGTTCGTCGACCGCGCAGTTTCTTGGAATATCCCTATGCCCGGGAACCCACAGCATTTTAATGTTGAACTGTTCAGCCGTTTCATCTAGAGATAGGCTACAGTTAAGACATGCCTTTGATTTGTGGGTTACCGCGGCCAGGAACTTTATCGCAGATTGACTGTCCGTGCAAATGATAATATCCTTTGCGGATATTACATTAATCCTGAGCCATGCAAGGACCTCCGTTATCGCTGTTATTTCTGCCTGATACACACTGCAGTAATTTGTAAGTCTGAAGGATAGTTTGAGGTTAAGTTCCTTGGAGAAGACCCCACTACCTAAGCCCGACTCCATCTTAGAGCCATCGGTATAGAAGGAGATCGAGACCTTTGGAATGGCTTTCCCTTCAGCCCATTCCTCCCTGGATGGAAAGACAACTTAGAAGTTCATAGTGAACACATTCTGCGGGATGATGTAGTCAGTGTCCATGGGTACTTTGAAGTCTTTTAGAATGGTGGGCCAGTTTCTTATGCTCCTCATCGTTAGAGCCGCGCAGGCAGCGACTTGCTTGCTGAAAAGGTTCAATGGTGGAAGATGTAATAGAATATTTATGGCCTCTGTGGGGGTTGATCTGATCGCTCCGCTTATATATAAACTGGCTGATCTTTATACCTTCCCCAGACGGCTTCGATTGACTGCCTTGTCCAGAACAGTCCACCAAGACTACGACGCCATACAGGAGGATGGACCTTATGAGCCTGTGTGGAGCCAGTGCGTAATGCTTGGTTGACGCGATCAAGAATGTTGGGTTTCCAATTCAGCCTCCTGTCTAGGCCTAGATATTAAGTCTGCTTTTTGATTGTTGGTTGGGTTCCATCCAGCCTCGGTGGGTTGAGGGGCGGAATTGTATATTTGATAATGAACAGTACTAGATCGGTCTTTTTAGGGTTCCCCCCAAGTCGACAATACTGCGTCCAGGTTTCTACTATATGTAATGCACTCTGCATAAGGTCGCATAGAGTGCTGGGAAATTTTCCTGTGGCGGCAATAGCAATGTCATCTGCATAGGCGGTCACAGCATACCCTTCCTGTTCAACCAACAGCAGTAGTTCGTTGACCACCACGTTCCAGAGGAGAGGGGAGAGTACACCACCCTGTGGTGTACCTCTGCACCAGCGTTGAGACGGCACCAGCGAAGTTGGCTTTGACGACTCTTTATGTTAGCAGCTGTCATACCAGTTCTATCACTGATCCCATAATACTCAGATCAGACAGCACTTTTATGACGGCCCATGGTTCAACATTGTTAAAGGCGCCGTCAATGTCGAGAAAGGCGACTAGAGTATATTCCTTGCGTTCCAGTGACCTTTCTATTTTACTGACCAGTGAGTGCAGTGCTGTTTCCACGGATTTGCCTTTGTTGTAGGCATGTTGGTTATCCGACAGCCTTCCTGAGATGCAGCTGTACCGAATGTGTGCGTCTAAGATCGTCTCTAGAGTTTTTAATAAAAAGGAAGTAAGACTGATAGGCCTCAAGTCATTTGCATATGTACGTGTGGGAGCTTTTGCCTGCCTTGGGTATGAAAATGACTTTGGTTACCTTCCACTTGCTGGGGATGTAGGATAGGGAGAGGCAACTATTGCATATGACCAAGCCAGAGGAGGATGATATCTGCTACCTGCTGGAGCTCAGCTGGTATGATCCCACCTGGTCCTGGACACATGTAGGGCTTAAAGATTCTTATAGCCCAAAGGATATTGTTATAGTTGACCAGGTTGGGAGCCCGCTCCGAAGGAGGATGCCGTCGGCTGAATGACCCGAGGAGATGTCATAGCCGAGTCACTACTAACTGAGAAGTGTGCGCTTGGAAGAAGTTCCAGGGCTTCCTCTCTGGAGGTCGTCCAGGAACCATCATTACGCATCAGGTGGCTTGGATTGTACGGAACCGAAGCCAGAATCTTCCTTATTCTTGACGCTTCGGAGACCGCCTTGATATTGTCGCAGTAGCTCCTCCAGGATTGTCTTTTGGAGTTAAATTGGTGTTCATTTTTCCTGCGATTTTTCATTTAAATATCGAGGTCCACCTGTGAATGGTGAAGGTGGTATAACCAACTTTCCCATGCCGTGGATGTGTTCAATTGCCTGTAAAGCATCCTAAAGGTGAACGTAAGTTTCTGCTCTCAATTTAGTTTGATTATTACGGATGTAGGCAAATCTGTCGGATGTAGTATTGGTTTCTTAACATTCCATATCTAAGCAAATGGTTGAAATGTTTACTTCTTGTCATTGTACGGTAGCTATAGTAGTTAATACATGACACTGTTTTACGCAGAGGTGCACCACTGATTTGGTCAACTTGAGAAACATTAATGGCATAACCAACTTCTCCACGACGTAGCGTCAAAGGATATTGTAAGCTGTCATCTGTGTAACTCTGAAATTTTTTGCAAATTATGGTCACCACTATGCAACACAATATCTCTTTAGTCAAATTGCTGTCCAGCTATCAACTGCTACTTCACTCGTGGAGGGCGCATTATATCGTCCTCTGTGTTCTCCAACACAGTGATACACTTGCCCTTGAATTTTAAATGTAGGCATAAAACCACGCTCAACGACTTGCTTACTCTTGAAAGAGGTCATTTGAATTGCGTTATTATAAGGACGTAGATATATTGCGCATGAATTGTTTGGATTTCGGATGATCACCCGTAAGGAGAGAGTGAAGTGGTTCAGGTGGAGGAAGAATTTCTTCAAATTTTACTTCTCCTTGTAGGAAACACATGCCTTTCGATTCGACCTTGAATTTTAATGCCAAGCAATGTTCAGACACTACTGACATGGTGCCTATTGATACTATACGATCGTCCTTGTAAGGAATCGAAGAATCGTAATTCATGGCAGAAATTTCCTTATTTACCCAGGAATTAGTTACTCTCTCGGATCTGTGGCTGTTCGGTTGTCCGTTTTGCTCGGTGCTGCTATGTGTCTGTGCGAACGATTCTCTGGCTCTCTGTATTCGATGTTTATCCTTATCCTGGCTGAGGCGAGCCGCACGCTCTACACATGGTTCTCTGGCTCTCTGAACTCTATGTCTATGTATCCCGATCCTGGCTGCGGTGAGCCTGACGCTCACCTGAGGATTCTCTTTCTCTCTCAGCTCTTTATCTATCCCGAAGCTGGCTGAGGCGAGCCTCACGTTCCGTTGACGATTCTTCATCTCTTGCTTCCAGACGTCTTCCAGACATGACCTTATATTTTCTGTACAAAATTTACTCAGTACTTGTTTGAACTCTTACTTACTTACTCACTTAGATGGCGCTACAGTTCGGGGTGAACCAGGGCCTCAACCAACAAGCCTCTCCAGCCGGCACGATCTTTGGCCAGCCGCTTCCAGTGCCGCACGCCCAGTTGGTTGAGGTCCCTTTCCAACTGTGCGCGCCACCTTAGATGCGGTCGTTCTCTGCTGCGTCGTCTCTCAGGGTTGGAGCGGTGATGTCCATTCGCTCTACATGGCCCAGCCACCTTAGACGGTGGATCCGAAGACGTCTAACTTTTTTTTTAGAGACTTGCACAGGTTCAAAAGTTTTTATATTCTCTTATGATGTCACACAACCTGAACGGAGTGCGGTGGTTTGGGTCGTTGATGTTCGTTCACTACTCTCAAGGGTGGTTGTCCTAGGTAGGATGAGAGTCGACCAAATTCCGCGTTAGTTATAGTCCGTAGTAATTCGTTCAAGCACTTTAGTAGTGCATACGCAGAGGATGAATTTCAGTTGACCATATACTATGAGTGTTATGCCTGCAGCAGTACGCCTGGTCACTTTCCGTGACAACTACGTTGCATACTTTTTGTCCGTATAGGAATTACTTTTTCTGGGCTATGAAGCGGATTTGAACTATAGACCTTCCGCTCGGCGGTCGATGATGTTTATCACTGCACCACGGCCACCCCCAAGTTCTTGGTTGAATCTCCTCCTCCACTCTCCGTTTACACAAACGGGACCAAAGATTACACGCAGAATTTTCCTCTCGAAACGCCCAAGAGCGTCTTCATCCGCTTTTGATAAAGTCCAAGCCTCAGCGCCGTAGAGGAGGACCGGGATGATCAAGGTTTTGTAGAGGGATACCTTCGTTTTTCGAGGGAGGGCTCTACTACTCAATTGCCTCTTGAGCCCGAAGAAGCAGCGGTTGGCAAGAGTTATTCTGCGTTTTACCTCAGCGCTGGTATCGTTGCTGCCTGCTTGTCAGTATCGAGCCAAGGTAGACAAAGACTTGACTACTTCAAAAATATAGCTGCCGAAGGTGACGTTCTGACCAAGACGTCGGTGTTGTGCGTCTTTCTTGGATGACAGCATATATTTGGTCTTGTCCCCATTTACCCTTAGACCCACTTTAGCCGCTTCTGCTTCAATGCTTGCGAACACCTCATTGACGTCTCGCTTTGTTCGTCCAATAACGACGATGTCATCTGCGTAGGCAAGCAATTGTGTGGACTTGAAGTAGATCGCACCACTTGTATTGGCCGCAGAGTCCCGCACGATATTTTTAAGAATAATGTTGAAGAAACCACATGACAGTGCGTCACCCTGCCTAAAACCTAGTTCACCTCCGACCTTAATGGAGCAGCAAGAGTTCTCCATAGTCATCCTGCACACATCTGACGAGTTTGGCAGGAATGTTAAAGCATGACATGGCTCTGTATAGCTCGTCTCTATAAATACGCGGCTTTAAAGTCGACCAAAAGATGGTGCGTGTCGACCTGGTATTCATGGGTCTTCTCCAAGATCTTCTTCTTTTTCTTAATGGGCGTTACAATTCGGGGTGAACCTGGGCCTCAACCAACATGCCCCCAACTAGAACGATCCTTTGCTAGCCTTTTCCATTGCCGCACACCCAGTTGGCTGAGGTCCCCTACCACCTATGTGCGCCATCTTAAGTGCGGCCGTCCTCTGCTTCTTCGTCCCTCGGGCTTGGATTCAAAGACTCTCCGGGCTGGAGTCGTGGTGTCCATTAGCTCTACGTGGCCCAGCCATCTTAGGCGTTGAATCCGTAGACGCCTGACTAGACTCATGTCGCTGTACAGCCCGTAAAGTTCGTGGTTGAATCTTTTCCTCCATCCCCCGTCTGCGTTTATAGGCTCGAAAATCACGCGCAAAATCTTTCTCTCGAACCGACAAATGACCTCCTCATCCGCTTTTGATAGTATCCATGCTTCTGTGCCGTACAACAGGACCGGGATGATAAGGGTCTTATATAGAGTCAACTTTGTCGTTCGGGAGAGGGCTCAATTACTCAGTTGCCTCCTGAGCCCAAAGAAACAGCGATTGGCAAGAGTGATTCTGCGTTTGATTTCGGAACTGATGTCGTTGTTCCAGGTCACTGCGGAGCCAAGACGAAGTCCTTAACTACCTCGAACTTATATCTGCCTATACAAACGTTCTGGCCGAGACGTCGGGGTTGAGCCAGCTTTTTTGATGACAGCATATATTTAGTTTTGCCCTCGTTTACCGCCAAACCAATTTTCGCCGCCTCCATCTCAATGCTCGCAAACGCCTCATTGACATCTCGCTGTGATCTACCTATTATGTCAATATCGTCGGCGTATGCAAGGAGTTGCGAGGATTTGAAATAGATTGTGCCTCTTGTATTGTCCAGTGATTTTTGCACAATCATTTCCAATATGATGTTAAAGAAATCACACGACAGCGCATCGCAAAGCCTAAATCCTTTTTTGACATCAAAACTATCGGTAAGGTGTTCACCGATTCGGATGGAGCAGCGAGCATACTCCAAAGTCATCCTGTCAAAGGTAGACATAGCGTTGTATAGCTCGTCTATAATTTCGCTGTCGTATGCGGCTTTGAAGACATCAAATAGCTAGTGAGTGTCGACTTGAAATTCATTAACTTCGTCGAGGTCAGGGGGACGGAATTCTCTGCGGTCTTCGTCAATTAGAAATGGATGATTTTGACTGACAGCGGTATATTGACTAACATCGCCGTCATACAGTCTGCAGAAGTGGTTTTTCCATATTCTCAGCATCGACTGCGATTCTACTACTTGGTGTCCATTCTCATTCTCATCTCTGCAGGCTTCCGTTCTGGCGTTATAACCTTGGCACGTTCGCTTTATTTGTTGATAAAACTTCCGAACGTCACGCCTGCAGTAACACCTCTCCAAATCCTCAATCGCGCGCTTCTCGTGCTCTTTCTTCTTTCTTCTAAGAAGCTTATGCTCCTCCCTTCTTTTTAACTCGTAGAGCTCACGAGCTGCTCTTGTTCTTTTATGCAGCGAGGCCTTATATGCATCCTGCTTCGCTGTATGAATCCTCCTGCACTCGTCATCGAACCAGGTGTTTCTTCGTGGTGGAGCCTTGAAACCCAAAACTTCGGATGCAGAGCTCTTCAGGGCTTGTTTGCAAAGGCTCCACTGCTGTTCTATTGATAGCGTGGAGGATTGAGGTGTATTGGAGAGCTTAAGGGGACTTGATCGGTAAAAGCACGAGCGGTTTCTGGCGATAGTAGCTTTCCGACGTCATAACTTTGTGTTATTACTATACTCCGTTACGTTCGTGATATCCGTAAGCGCATCTTGGCTACTACAAGATAGTGGTCCGAGTCGATGTTAGCCCTTCGGAAAGTTCGGACATTAAGAATAGTGGAGGAGTGTCTGACGTCGATCGCGATGTGATCAATCTGGTTGGTAGTCGATTGATCAAAAGACCGCCAGGTGCCTTTGTGTATATCGAGGTGCGGGAAGGGCGTACTGGCTAGAAGGAGATTTCGCCCCGTAGGAAGATCAATCAGCCTGTGTCCGTTATCGGATGTGGTCGTCGTGTAGGCCATGTTTGCCGATGACTCGTTCAAAGATGCTTTCCTTACCCAGCTTAGCATTGAAGTCTCCTAGTACAATTTTGATGTCATAGCTGGAACATTGAGCATACGTTCTGTCTAGGAGATCGTAGAACTCATCTTTGGCGGAGTCATTCTTGTCTTCCATGGGGGCATTGACGCAGATCAGGCTGATGTTAAAAAGTATAGCTTACATGCCGAAAGCTTCGGACTTTTTGCCTTAGTCCACCTCGAACAACAAATCCACATCCGAACAATCGTTGTCCTCTCTCCCTATAGCAGTCGCCGTAGTAAATATCGCAGTTTTTCATCCGCTTTATACCCGGTCCATTCCATCGCATTTCCTGGATGGCGGTTATGTCCGCTTTATAGCGGTCTAGGGCATCCGCGAGTTGTTCGGCTGCACGTGGCCTGTTTAGAGACTTAACATTTCACGTACAGAGCCGAATATCATTGTCCTTTTTTTGTTTTTGCAAGGGTCTTCAACATTAATCCGGTCCGTTATATCCGAGGCTTGTGGTTGTTTCGGAGTTTGTCGTTTTTTTTTCCGGTTACGGCTTACTAGGCCGTAGCCCTTCCCCGTCTGCTATTTTCACAGGAAATCTTCAGATGGCGCCGCGAGGAGGTGGGAATAGGACTTACTAACAGTGCCGCAAGATGTTCGACTGCGGTGGCTCTTCTCGCTTTTTAGCAGGCCAGCATCTGTCGGATAGATGCTACCCCTACGAGGCCTTTGTTAGTCCTTTGACATCACACTAGAAACCTCTAAAATCATTAGTGTTTCTCTACTATATTATACATGTATTATACATACATATGTATAAACCTTCCTCTTGAATCACTCTATCTTTAAAAAAAAAAAAACGCCTCAAAATCCGTTGCGTAGTTTTAAAGATCTAAGCATACATATGGACAGACAGACAGCAGGAAGCGACTTTGTTTTATACTATGTAGTGATAGTGATGTTATAGAGGGGCCACCAACGAGATTGATGGTAATGCATAGCTAGCGATAATGAATGAGATACCAATCTATTGGCTTTGACAGGCACTTTGACAGATAGCCCCTACAAACTCGTTGCGGTTTGACGCCGTCTTGACTATGTCATTCTGCCTTGTTGCAACCATTTTGCCACGTCTTGACTCTACACATCGACGCTTGAGACTATCATTGTGTTAGTCAAAAGCGTCGTTTTTAAACGGAGAATAACACGTATAGTATCGGTGTGGATTACAAAAGCAACAACCAACCCATGCGGGAATCAACGAGCAGACGTACGAAAGATTGTTATCTCATGGTAGAGTCGATGAAAGCAGACAATTTCTCGAGGAATTCATAAATACTTACGAGTCTCACCGCTGTCTCTGGGACGTAATTTGTCCCAGAATACAAATTCGCTGTCCATGGTGACTGCGCGAAATTATATATGTACTTGAAAGATGTTTTGCGTGTCAAACACTTAACACGTATAATATCGGTTTGTATTACACAAGTAACAACCATGCTCTAAGGTGATTGGTTTCAAATCGCCGGGTACCGACGGAATATATCCTGTTATGCTGCAAAAAGGTATAAGGTAGCTGCTTCCTACTTTGAAAAGAATATTCACTGCTAGTCTAGCACTTGCTCACATACCCATTCCTTGGCGCACAGTGAAAGTGGTCTTCATTCCCAAAATAGGAAAAGAGGACTACTCACTTGCCAAGAGCTTCAGACCAATCAGTCTAACATCCTTCCTGCTGAAAAGCATGGAGAGACTGGTAGAGTTGCACGTGCGCAAGGTTGCCCTTCGAATGCACCCTCTTTCGGAGATGCAACATGCTTACCAGCGCGGAAAATCTTGCGAGACTGCGCTTCAGAACCTAGTTGGGCGAATTGAATGCGCGCTCGAAAGGAAAGAGTACGCGCTGGGCATTTTCATCGACATTGAGGGAGCTTTTGATAACGCAACTTTTGACAGCATGTGCAACGCTGCCAGACATCATGGCGTAGATGAAGCACTGGTCCTTTGGATCAAATCTATGCTCATGCACAGGACATTGGCAGCTGATGCAGGCCTTGACCAGAGTGTCAAATCCGGCGTAAACAGGGGCTGCCCTCAAGGTGGCGTCCTGTCTCCGCTGTTATGGTGCATGGTAGTCGATTCTCTGCTTGATGCTCTCAATGCCTCTGGAATGTATGCCCAGGCATATGCGGATGACGTCGCCATTCTTTCTGTCGGCTCATGTTTAGCGACTGTCCGTCTCAAAGCACAGGCGGCGCTAAACGTGATCGATGATTGGTGTACCAGAAATGGGCTGTCAGTCAATCCTCTTAAGACCGATGTCGTTCTCTTTACGAGAAGAAGGAAAAATACTGACGTGACTCAGCTGGTACTAAAAGGCACTTCCATCCCGATATCCAAGGAGGCTAAGTATCTAGGAGTCATCTTAGATAGTAAGCTTCTCTGGTCTAAGCATGTTGAGTCAAAGACCACCAAAACGCTGTCAGCTTTCTGGCAATGCAAAGGTGCTTTTGGCAAAACATGGGGTTTATCGCCGGCAAAGGTCCTCTGGATCTACACGGCAATGATAAGACCTATAATCTCATATGCATCGGTTGTCTGGTGGAACAGACTAAAACGCAAACACGTCGTAGCCTCTTTCACCAAACTCCAAAGAACGGTTTGTCTCAGCTGCACGGGGGCTTTCCCCAGCACGCCGGGCGCTGCTCTAGATGCTATGATGAACCTTCCACCTCTTGATATATTTATCAGAGGGTGTGCTCTGAAAGCCATGTCTCGTCTGAAGAGAAATGGCTTTTGGTACAACTCGCATAGGAATAGCGGTGTCCTTGCGCAAGAATTGTCCTGCGACCCCTGTCTTCTGGACATGCCTTCTGACGCATTGACGCCAGTCATCCTATTGCGTCGTAATTTCACAGTCGAGTTTCCATGGCGTCAGGATTGGCTATGGCTGGATACTGAACCTGGAAAGGATAGTCTTCGCATTTTCACGGATGGCTCCAGGTCTGGGCGGGGGTCCGGTGCTGGAGTCTTCTTTGAACGCAAAAACATCCGACTGCACTTCTCGTTAGGAAAGTATGCGTCTGTCTTCCAATCAGAGATATACGCAATCCTAATGGCCATGTACTATGTTGTGAAGCACACGTGGAAGGGGGAAAGCATATGCGTCTGTAGTGACAGCCAAGCTGCACTAAAAGCTGTGTGTAACCCCTTAACCAGCTCCAAATTAGTGCTTGAACTCAAGTCCTTCTTGAACAGAGTCGGCAGACTAAATTCATTGAGGCTTGTATGGGTTCCGGGTCACTCTGGGATTCCAGGAAATGAGATCTCTGATGAACTCGCTAGAATGGGTTCAGAGGAGAGCTTCTCAGGACCTGAACCCGCTCTAGGTCTACCTGCGTCCACGGTAAATTCCTACATTAACGATTGTGTATTTAATACACACAACCGTAGATGGAGGGATTGTCCAGGTTGCAGGATGACTAAGCGCGTACGCCCTAATGTCTGCAAAAAATCTGCAGCATTCCTCCTGTCTTTAAGGAGAATCGACTGCAGAAGGCTTGTGGGAGTTATCACGGGCCATTACACTTTTGCCAAGCATCTCTACGTGCTCGGCATCAGTGAGACGCCTACCTGTGCTGCATGTGGCGAAGAGGATGATGACACTGCAGAACATTTCCTCTGTGATTGTCCCGCCTTTGCTCGCATACGGTGGCGCACCCTTGGAGCCGACGTGGTGTGTGCCGAATCCCTTAGCTCTACATCCCTGAAGCTTCTTCAAATTTTTCTCCGGAAAACGGAGAAAATACAGTAATGTAAGGTGTCTGTCTGGAGTACAATGGACCAGTGTTTGCGTCTGAGTGCTCCAGCGGATAGCAGAAGCCTTCAAAAAAAAAAAAAAAAAATGCTCTAAGGTGATCAACGGGCAGACGTACGAAAGATTGGTATGTCATTCATTATCCCTGGCGAACATGGTAGACTGATTGAGTTGTTTATGGCATTCCCACTTCACGGTTGGATTTCCTCAGCAATCATGTTTAAGATTTCAAATATATAAAAGCGCCATCTATACCTTAAGTTTCATAAACAACGAAAGGTTCTTAACAATAATGAGATAATCAAATGTGTCATAAAGTGGATTTTATTAAAATGCATTCGCTTCATAACCATCAAACTGACCAAGCAACATGCACAGTTTAACTGCTGACATCGAAAAATGCATAAAATTCGATATAAATTAGACGAAATACAAATTAATTGCAGAAACCAGAAGGACGCTGTAAATGATCCATTTACTTTTATATGCCACTTTCAACTGTTATACGCAAACTTACGACAAAATGAAACGTCAAACGACCCAACTCCATCGAAATTTAATCGTGAAATGGTCAACCGAAGGAAAGCGTGTCATACAATTCTCTCCGCGATTTTACCATCCGAACCACCAGCGCCGTGTCATTTTATTTCCAATTACTTCATCCCTGTAATGTCCAGCCGTGAGTAAATCATTCATTACTACATTACGTTAACCTAAATTGCTCCTAACCTCAATTCCGGAATAACGACATATGAAAAAAAGTCGACTCGACCAAGTATAAAAATTCCGAAAGAAAAATTAAGATCTGATTCCAGCAAATAGAGCCAAGAATGTTCCCGTGGCTGCCAAAATGGCGAGAAATCTGTGATGTAATCGCGAGACCGCTCGCGACACACGACGGAATTTGATTGAATTTGCCTGCAGCACCTGAGTTTTCAGTGATAATTGCCACTAGATTCTGTTTGTTTTGATTTGCTCGGTTATTATTGTTTTTTTTTTTTAAATAATAAACATCCTTAACCTCATTCGGCCATAACCTGCCCGTTCGGATTGGGAAAAATTCAGTGAATATTTTCTCCTGGCTGTCATTTCATTCCTATCTGACGGTTGTTGGCCATTTGTGGAAGTGTCAGCGCCTCAACTACGGCGTGTGAGGGAGTGCGAGAGTGTGAATGAGATGGCTGGAGTTTGATGAACGTCTGGTTGTCAGAAGTCAGAAGCAGTGAAGTAGTTAGGGTGTAGGGGTGTATGTACTTTTTTTTATTTCTTTCATCTCTAAGGGGGGTGGTGTTGTGGCTGGGAAATTTGGTGCCATGTGCTCGCAGGAAGTGCTTGGTTCATGGAAAAGTGCCGGTTAGTGTTCGAATATTTGCTATTTGAATTAAAGTAATAAGGAGATAAACGTCATTCCA
This sequence comes from Eumerus sabulonum, assembly GCA_951905685.1. Taxonomy (NCBI): domain Eukaryota; kingdom Metazoa; phylum Arthropoda; class Insecta; order Diptera; family Syrphidae; genus Eumerus; species Eumerus sabulonum. The sequence goes on along the minus strand of OX645060.1, from coordinate 161,706,195 downwards.
ACGGGTCCACTAAAACTTACCTGAATTGTCTGAGTTGTTACCTTATCCCCACAATGCATGGCTTGGTCCCATGTACATATGTAAACATATCGTTTACTGGATTCCTAGCCCCGTCCGTCCATTGGGCCATAGCTACTCTACTAATGCCTCTCTTGCAATTTTCCTTGTAGAATCGAAAAACTAATTCCCGGATAACACACGGCTCTCATGGACACACAAACCTATGGAATCTCATTATGGGTTCCGAAAATCGAACGTGGCCACAGGATCGACGACAATCATAGCAACATCATTGTCAACAATCCCATGGGTGATGGTCGCATTCATACTGACTATTTAGTTCAAGAAATGCCAAATAATCTCGACCAAATAGCTGCTGAGAATCTAATTTTCATGGCACGCGACGGTCAAATGGAGATCCATGATGGCAATAGTGATGTTGCGGATGGGAATGACGACAGTAGTATTGTGAATTTTCACGAAGAATACTCGGAAACGCAAATGGTCACGGAAGAAGTCATCACAGATGATTGGGTACAGCATCAGGGCGAGGAAAGGTAACCGAATGAAACACGTACTTCATTTCAATTATAACCACTATATGGACATACTCGATTTCAGGGTTGAGATACCAGTCGAGCAGATCTGTGGTTCCCTCTCTCATGTATCGGCTAATGATATTGAAGTGCCTTTACCAACTGTTCAGGACGAATACACTGCCTTACGGCCATATCCGTGCGATTTCTGTAGTCGACGATTCCGCAAGAAGATCAGTCTAATGAATCACATGGTGGCGCATCAGAACGATCGACCGCATGTGTGCAAATTGTGCGGATCGCGGTTCTTTCGACGATCCGATCTCATCAATCATCTGAAAGCTCATGCCGAAGCGTCTGAATACGAGGACAACGACTGTAAGTTGATCATTACTATACCAAGTGAGATTTGATTACATTTTTTCGTAGATTTTCCGCAACAACGACAATCGCCGCCGAACGATCATTTTTACGATCAGGACTGGTCCGATGACGTGAAATCGACCAAGAAATCTCGTAGCAAACGTGCACAGCGGATAGCTAAAGAAGAAAACTATACAATCGATGAAAGCCTGCGTCAACATCAGGAACATGAATCAGACGATCAGCACTACCACGATGACCAGCAACACTACGGCGAGGGGATCATTATGAAAGAAGAGCCCAAGATGTTTGCACGATTTCCCATCGTCGATGAGAATAAGCCTTTTGTCTGTCAACAATGCGGGTTATCATTCGCCAGAGAAAAGGCTCTGCTTTCACATGAGAAGGTAAGCAGACACCTAGTCATGCTCCACCTAAGAGTAGCTGAAGAATATGCTTTTTAATCCGACAGACGCATGTGAACGACTCGGTATATGAGTGTGCGACATGCAACGAGATGTTCTGGGACTCCAATGCCTTACAGGACCATCAGCGTACCCATCAGTTCGAAGCTAGCAATTCTGAATATGAGCCGGACATCGATAACGAAAGTGACAGTGAATCAGAGTACAAATACGGTGAATTCTATTGCCATCACTGTGGTATGTCCTTTCATCGGCGCGATTTACTTCGGCGTCACACTAAATCTCATATCAAGAAGGAAGTGCCCGATAAAGATCAGCATTGTTGTAATACGTGTGGTGAGACTTTCGCAGAAGCCTTGGATCTACTTGCACATGCCGAAATTCACGCTAGATATCCACCGTTCAAGTACGAATATCTACTTCCCACATCACTATCGGCATTTCATTATTTTTTATGTATTGCTTCCAGGTGTGTCCTTTGCGGTGAATCGTTCTTCGAAGAAACTACGATCAAACGTCATCTCACTAATCTACATGCGAGCGAGATGACTACCAACTCGTGCATTTTGTGCGGTAAAGAATGCCGCGATCGTAAAGCTCTAATGAAACATGCCTGGGACCATTCTCGTGAGAAAAACCATCCGTGTTCAAAGTGCGGAAAGAATTTCCACAACAAAGCCCGTCTCAAGCGGCACATGACATCGCATCGCGACAAATCAGTGGTCTGTAACGTGTGTAACGAAGAGTTCCCGGACGGAAGATCACTCTCCAATCATAGGCACTCGCATAATGTGAATACGTCGGGGAAGATGTTTCCCTGTAATGAATGCGGAAAGACATTCGGATCACGTAGCTCGCAGCAGATTCATGTGCGAATACACACCGGTGAGCGGCCGTATGGCTGTCGCTATTGTTGGAAAGCGTTCGCCGATGGCGGCACTCTCAGGAAACATGAAAGGATTCATACGGGTAAGTTTGAACATAAAATCTAGCATCGTCCCAATGTAAACGCATCTTTTTCGCTTCGTAGGTGAAAAGCCGTACGCGTGTTCGGTTTGCCCACGTGCCTTCAATCAACGGGTTGTGCTAAGAGAGCACATTCGATCGCATCACTCGGGTTTAGATTCGAAACGCGGTACATACTACTGTTCGGTATGCTGCAACGAACTGCCTTCTTCTTCGGAACTCATTCAACATTTGATACAGCACAGCGATATCAATACAGCTATGCAACGCCAGCCAGTGGTGAGTATTCTCTTCACTACGTATGATGTTCCTTTCTAAAATCTCACTATCCTAGACTGGTCCACGGAAGTATAAACGTCGTCGGAAGCTGAAACCGCACGAAATCGATCGACTTCGCATGGAGAACAAGTCAAATGGCAGCGATATCGACATCTCCGACTTTGACATGGACAACGTTGATGATTTGCTAGGCATTACTGATCCTGCTCCAAGTAATACGAACAAACACAATGGCGATACTATTGCCACAACCTCCCAAAACTCTTCGTCAGCCTCGACTTCCTTTGAATCCTCCAGCGGTATAGGTTCAAAGAAACGCTACAATTCCACTTGTAGTTCGGAGAAACTATCCAATAGCTGGCACACCAAGTTAATCAGCTCAACTAGCGACGATACCTACAAATCACTATTTTCAAATCTTGAGAATACCCTACAAACGATCGACACACTTGTCGTAAGCAATCCATCTTCGTATGGGACAACATCTACTGCCACGGCTCCTATCAAAACCGCAACACTATCGCCACCTGCAGCTATTACGCCGAAGACTACGAAAAACACCAACCGTAAGAAGAACGCCTCCAATGCCTCGAAGGCAGCCACGAATCGTCCGAAGATGATTCACACCGAAAAAGCGCGCGTCGCCGTCGAGAATGGAAAACGAAAATCAAAAACCCTCGTAACCCGTACAGATCCACCTGATCTGGACCTATTCGCCCAACGCTCAGAGAGCTCCTCACACACCAACGACTACGAAATCATCTCGCCCGACAAGTACCCGCCCAAACAGATCCAATCTAGTCCAGTGCACATAAAACAGGAAATCACAAGTACTCGCAGTGAGTTGTACGACGCTCAGTTGCTTCTGGAAGCAACATCCGCACGTCGGGAACTTGATAAATATAATCCGGCAATAGTCAATGATCTCGAGGAGATTCTTCGTTCGCCAGACAAACCGAAATCGCCTCGACATCGAACCATTAGCGAAAGAACAGACGACGACATCAAAGTGGAAGCCTTCTCACCGGGTCAGCAGGGTTTCGACTACGTGCGAAGGTCTACACGACCCAGGCGTCCAGTGGTTAACCGAAAATACCTCGGCTATGAGACAGATCTTCCATCGCCAAAGCCCAAGTCCAAGACGGAGAAACAGCGAAAAGTCGAGACAAAATCCGCCGTTACTGAGATACGGCCAATTGCGGCCGTACGAGGACCATCTCCGATTATTTCGACGCCTCCTTGTTCGCCAGTACGAAAACAACGGTTTTTTGAATGTGAAATGTGTTCGGCTGTGTTCCCTGATCGAGCACAGCTACTCGATCATGTACCTATTCATATATGAAGACACCAGTACGCACGGAGATCTGAAAGATGTCCGGGCGGAAATCAATGAAACCTCATAGTGGATAGTAACATTTTGTAGTAGGAAACGTAGATTAGCATAGTAGAGTTGTTATTTAATATTTTTTTCCTTTGAATTCTAGTGTGAGACAAGCAATAAAAGCAAACGGTCATGACGTCATGAGTTACTGAACTGGCGCTTGATCACTTCTGGAATTTCTGTTTTTTCTTTTCGATTTTTTTCTTGCCTGGTTCCTGTAATGTCTCGGAATAGGATTCAGGCTTGACAATGGGGTGGCATATATACTTACTTAGGTGGCGCTACAGTCCGTGGTGAACCTGGGCCTCAACCAACAAGCGTCTCCAGCTGGCACGGTCTTTGGCCAGTTGTTTCCAGCGCCGCACGCCTAGTTGGTTAAGGTCCCCTTCCACCTGCGTGCGCCACCGTTGATGCGACCGTCCTCTGCCGCGCCTTTCTTCCGCGGTGGTTTCGAAGACTCTTCGGGTCGGAGCTGTATTTTCCATGCGCTCTACATGGCCTGGCCACCTTAGACGCTGTATCCGTAGACGTCGTACCAGGCCGATGTCGCTGTACAACCCGTACAGCTCTTCGTTATATCTTCTCCTCCATACACCGTTTGAACAAACGGGACCGTAGGTAGTGCGCAGAATTTTTCTCTCGAAACGACCAAGGGCATCTTCATCCGCTTTTGTTAAGGTCCAAGCCTCTGCGCCGTAAAGGAGGACTGGGATGATTAAGGTCTTATATAGTGTCACCTTGGTTTTCCGAGAGAGGGCTCTACTTCTCAATTGCCTCTTGAGCCCAAAGAAACAGCGGTTGGCAAGAGTGATTCTGCGTTTTATCTCAGCGCTGGTGTTGTTGTCGCTGGTCATCAGTGAGCCAAGGTAGACGAATTCCTTGACCACTTTAAACTTATATCCGCCCATGGTGACGTTCTGGCCAATACGTCGATGTTGTCCGTCTCTTTTAGATGAAAGCAGATATTTGGTTTTACCCTCATTAACCTTGGGACCCATCTTAGCCGCTTCTACCTCAATGCTTACAAAGACCTCATTGACGTCTCGCTGTGTCCGTCCAATCACGTCAATGTCGTCGGCATACGCAAGCAATTGCGTAGACTTGAAATAAATCGTGCCTCTTGTGTTGCACGATCTTTTCAAGCACGATGTTGAAAAAGTTGCATGACAGCGCGTCACTCTGCCTAAATCCTTTTTTAACATCAAAGGTCTCGGTTTGCTCATTACCGACCTTAATGGAGCAGCGAGAATTTTCCATTGTCATCCTGCACAGTCGGACGAGTTTGGCGGGGATGTTAAAACTAGACATGGCTTTGTATAGCTCATCTCTATACACGCTGTCATATGTCGATTTGGTATTCCTTCTCCAAGATCTGCCGTAGCGTAAATATTTGGTCCATTGTAGATTTACCTGGCCTGAAACCACACTGATAAGAGCCGATCGGGTTATCCACAAACGGTTTCAGGCGTCCACACAATACGGCAGAGAAGATCTTATATGGCGATGTTAACGAGACTTATTTCTCTATAGTTGGCGCAGTTATAGTGGTCTCCTTTCTTATAGACCGGGCAAACAATGCTGAGATTCCATTCGCCGGGCATGCTTTCCTCCGACCATACCTTGCAAATGAGATGGTGCACGCACCTTACCTGCTCATCTCCAGCCGCCTTAAAAAGCTCAGCAGACAGGCCGGCTGCGCCCGCGGCTTTATTAGACTTCTCAATATCGCTATTTTGACTTCTGATTTGTTTTGTTTTGGTTAAGAAAACTCGTGGAATTCTTTAAGATATCTGGGACTATTTTGACAGCCCTTGTTCAATCTGTGTATGTAACACTTACATTGGCCGCGTACGCTTTAAGCGCGAACGACTTCGTCTAGGTCGAATGGACGGAATTCTCTTACATCGTCGTCCATTACGAACGGATCGTTCTGCCTAACAGCGGTAACTTGTCTGTCATCGCCGTTATACAGTCTGCACAAGTGGTCTTTCCAAATCCTAGGCATCGACTGTGATTTTACTACCAGTTCACCATTTTCATCCCCGCTCTGGCTTTGTAGCCATGGCATGTTCGTTTTACCTTATTGTAAAACTTTCCGGCGTTATTCCTGCGAAAGCATCTCTCCATCTCTTCGATCGCACGCTTTCCGTGTCCTCTCTTCTTTCTTCTGAGAAGCGTGTGTTCCTCTCTTCTCTTCTGCTCATAGATTTCGCGAGCAGCTCTCGTCCGTCATTGCAGCATGGCTTTATATGCCTCTTATTTTGCTGCTTGGGCTTGTTCGCATTGTTCATGGAACCAGGAGTTTCTAGGTGGTGGCAGTTTGAAACCCAGCACCTCTGAGGCAGCGTCTCTGACCGCGCTCTGGCAATGCGCCCATTTCTGCTCTATTGTTTGTGCTGCTGTGGGCGGATTTTGAGAGAGATTGGAGGAGACACGATCGGCAATGAATGATATTGTTACGAAATTTAATCCCACACCGAATAGGGTTCGCACCACTGGATTGCGATAAACTACAATTGTCTTTTTATCCGAATTAAAACACACATTTTTCTTGTTTCACCACAGATCAATTATCTGTGCAGCTTCACCACTTTTATTTATCATCCAAATCCTATTGAACACTTTAAACTTTATTACACACGCAAACCTTTATTGAAAGCTTTTATTTTCCCACTGTTTTATCGATTGATCACACCGACTTGTCACACGTTGTTCAATTCCACAAACTGAATGAATGCCGAGGGCGAGCGTTCGCGCTTATATAGCTCTCGATCCACCTTCTCGAATGTTCGCCGTCGGAAGTTCCTCTTCGGAAATCTCTAGAAGACACTCACCGATAGTTAAGTTCGAATTTCGCTGTCGAAGTTCGAAAGCTCTGGTGAAGCGGAGGTCGAAGTGATGTCAACGGTGTAATGCTAATTGTCAGAGCATTCTAGAGATTTCCGAAGGGGAATTTCCGACGGCGAAGAAGCTGGAGACGGTGGAATAGATGCTAGGGAACAATCGAGAGAGCTTGAGAGACATCCAGCAAGCCGATAACGATCGATTCCTGAATGTCAAAGAGAGAATCGAGACACTGGACAAGAAGTTTCTAGATCTCGAAAATAATCAAGAAAAGATAATCGAGACACTGGAATCGAGGTTCGACAAGAAGGTTCTGGAGCTCGAGAAAACTCTTCAGAACGTTCAACATCAAGGAATCGTTGTACCGACTGCAGCATCGAAATTCACAGCTCCCAACTTTGACGGCACGAGTGCGTTTAACATCTTTAAGCTCCAATTTGAGACAACAGCGGAACGGAATCAATGGGGGGAAGAAGACCGTGTGGCCGCCCTAGTCATTTCGCTTAAAGGAGAAGCAGTTGATGTACTACAGACCGTTCCGGAGACCCAGAGAAGGAACTACACAGCCATATGGGATGCTCTTCATTTAAGATACGGCAGTGAGCACATGCAGGAAATGCACAAGCTGGAGCTTAAAGGGCGCAAGCAGCATGGCAACGAGACCATCCAGCAGTATGCCGCCGACATCTAGAGGCTATCCCATCTTGCCTACGCGGATGTTCCAGTTGGTGTGGTGGAGAAACTAAAAACGGATTCTTTCATCCAAGGGCTAAGGTACCCCGATACGCAACGAAGCTTGATTCTCCTGCCGAAGACATCTTTCAAGGAGACAGTTGCCAGCGCTCTCGCATATGCCGACCTTCCATCTAACTACGGCGCATATCTGAGGACCAGGATAATTCCAGAACACCAGCGGCGAGTAGGAGTGGCTCATTCCCGGGTAGATGCTACATCTGCGACCAGCAGGGGCACATTGCGAGAAACTGCCGTCTGCGAAGAAAGCGTTCGAGGTCTAGTTCGCCAAAAAGAGACCAAGGGAGTGAACGCGAACGTGGAGGTGCAAAAGGTGCACCTAACAATCTGTTAAACTAAAACGAGTCAGTGCAGAGGGGCATGCGCTGGCTCCCACATTGAAGTGCCCCAGCATCCTCGTATCCCGAATCTGTAGGGGTGCAACCAGCCTAGTCATCGAGGGAACGATGGACGGGCGATGATATCTGCTGATGTTGGACACGAGCGCAACTCATTCAGTCATCCGAAGCGGATTGGTTTCTGACATCGAACCGTTTACCGAGATAAGGCTTCGTACAGTAACTGGTGGGAAGGCGGAAGTTAAGGGTAAGGTCCAGAAAAAAATTGCGATGGGTACCGTCGAGTTCCAGCATGATTTCATCGTTGCGGACATTACTGACGACATCATAATCGGCGTCGACTTCATGATTAGGCATGGCTTCACATTGGACCTCAACCAAAAAGTGATGAAGTATGGCAACTTGGAGATCCCATTAACAATAGATAATGGACAGGGTAACAAAGTCAGGCGAATAGTCGTGCAAGCGCGCCAAACAGTTCCCCCGAATGCAGAAGCAAAGATAAAAGAGGATGTGGGGACAAGTCGAATGTGGGTGGTCGAACTCGACAAACGACATCGACCCAGCGACAATATAGTTAGAAGGGCTCTCGTGGAACCCCGACAAGATAAATTAGTTCCAGTAATAGTCCTGAATCCTGCCAGTACAGCCAAGACAATCCAAAAAGGAACAACAATCAAAAACACCGGGAAATCCAATACAACAGACCCTTCTTGAAAACAATGGCCCGAGAGTGGACGCAACATCTAGCGGAGAAGCAGAAAAGTAAAGCACTCTCCCTGCTTCGTAAATATTGGACAGTTTTTGCAGATGGTAAGAACTGTGGAAGAACATCAATTGTGAAGCACAGAATCGACACAGGGGACTCTAGACCGATCCAACAACCACCGAGGAGGGTACCATTGGCGAAAGAAGGAGAGGTGATTAAACTAATCGACGAGATGGAAAAGGAGGGCGTGATCGAACCATCTGCAAGCCCATGGAGTTCGCCAGTAGTACTAGTTAAGAAGATGGATGGAAGCACCCGGTTCTGCGTGGAATATAGGAAGCTGAACGACGTCACGAAGAAGGACTGCTATCCTTTACCTAGAATTGACGACACCTTAGACACACTATCTGATGCAAAATGGTTCTCGACGCTGGACTTGCAATGTAGATACTGGCAAATAGTGCTTGACCAGCAAGACAAGGAAAAGACCGCTTTTACCGCCGGGGAAGCGTTGTGACAATTCTCTGGGATGCCCTTCGGTCTTTGCAATGCGCCAGCCACCTTCGAAAGACTAATGAACCTGATACTGAGAGGACTTGCCTTGTCTATCTGGATGACATAATTGTCATGGGCAAGGATTTCGACGATCACCTTAAGAAGCTTGAAGAGGTACTGGAACGTATTCAAGCAGCCGAACTGAAATTGGGCCCGAAGAAATGTTCGTTCTTCCAAAACGAGGTGAAGTACTTGGGACATGTGGTGACTACAGATGGAGTCCATACAGATGAAGACAAAATCTCGGCGGTCAAGGAATGGCAACGGCCGAAGAATCTTCATGAGTTAAGGTCATTCCTGATACTTTGCACATATTACAGGCGATTCGCCCCAGGATTTGCAAACGTTGCCAGCCGTTTGCACGAGCTCACCAAAAAGAATCGGCCATTCAAGTGGGATAAGCCGAAAGAGGAAGCGTTTTTTCACCTGAAGGAATTGCTCTGCAGTGCGCAGATCCTTGCATATCCTGTCCCGGGAGAAAAGTTTATTTTGGACACCGATGCGAGCGCACATGGAATCGGCGGAGTACTCTCTCAAATGATTGACGGGCGAGAACGGGTCATCGCTTACTACAGTAGGATCCTATCGAAGCCGGAGAGGAACTACTGTGTAACTAGGAGGGAGCTTTTAGCCGTGATTGACTGTGTCAAGCATTTCCACAAATATCTCTATGGCCACGCTTTTCATCTTAGGACGGAGCACGCAGCGTTAAGGTGGTTGCTGCAGTTAAAAAAAACCGGAAGGCCAGCTTGCTAGATGGATAGAGAGAATCCAGAGTTATGACTTCAGTATCGAACACCGGAAGGGAAGCAGTCATGGAAATGCGGATGCATTATCGAGGCGACCTTGCGATGTTGAATGCAAACATTTTTCACGTGCCGAAACCAAGGAACAGGTCACCGACATCTGTCGTTTCCATGTGCTGCCAGAACATGCCTGGACTGTCGAGAAAGTCAGAAGAACGCAGCGAGAAGATGCCGATCTGGCAGTCATCATCGACTACCAAGAACGAGGTTTTCGACCAATTTGGCAGCAAATATCCAGTGAAAGCCTAATGGTGAAAGCTTACTGGGCTCAAGGGTAGAGTTTGAAGCTGAAGAACACAGTTGGAAGAGTGAGGACGGGAACATTGTAAATGATCTGCTGGTAGTTCCCAAGGGACAAATCGACGAGGTCATCCGAGAATACCACGAAGGACCAAGCGGGGGTCATCTAGGTGTTAACAAGACTGTAGAAAAGATCAAGAGACGTTTCTACTGGGTAGGATGCCATGAGTCGGCCACACATTTCATTCGCAAGTGTGATCAGTGTGCGAAGGCAAAGGGTCCAGTTAGGAAAAATCGAGGAAATATGCAGCAGTACAGTGTTGGAGCACCGTTCGAACGTATCGCCATGGATATCGCAGGCCCATTCCCAACGAGCAACGCTGGGAACAAATACGCACTGGTGGTGATCGATTACTTCAGCAAGTGGCCTGAGGTGTTTTGCATCCCGAACCAGGAAGCCAAAACCATTTCGGATGCGTTCGTGAACAACTGGGTTGTGCGTTATGGAATACCAATGAAACTGCACTCAGACCAAGGAAGGAACTTTGAGTCGTCGGTGTTCAAAGAACTCTACGACATGCTAGGTATCAGAAAGACACGGACAACGCCATTGCACCCACACTCTGATGGCATGCTCGAAAGGTGCAACCGGACGATGGAGGAATATTTGAGAAAAGTCGTCGTTGGAGATCAGAAGGACTGGGATGAACATCTTTCCTTTTTCTTAATGGCGTACCGTTCCGCACAGCACAATTCAACGGCAATAACACCAGCTGAAGCCATTTTTGGAAATGATCTTCGGCTTCCATCGGACTTTAAGTTCGGCGTGGTACTACCGACAATTAGCGCCAGGGAGGACTTCGTAACCGAAAAGAAGGAACAGCTGAACTCCATCCATTAGTTCATCCGGGAGCGACTGAACTTGGTCAGCGATAAAATGAAGGCGAGATACGAGTTGAGGACGAATACTTCTGGATTCGAAACAGGACAATTGGTATTGCTGTACAACCCACAACGAAAAAAAAGGCTTTTGGCCCAAATCGCAATCAGCCTGGGACGGACCATATGAGGTCATCAAGAAACTTAACGGCGTGGTATATCGAATACAGCAGATGGGAAACAGACGGGCGAATTATAACATTGTCCACGTAGAGAGGTTAGCGCCATATTACGGAGAAGGATCCAATCGCTTGTTCGAGGACGAACAAGTTTAGGAGGAGGGCAGTATTGCGGAGACACAAACCGATAGTTAAGTTCGAATTTAGCTGTCGAAGTTCGAAAGCTCTGGTGAAGCGGAGGTCGAAATGATGTCAACTGTCAACGGCGTAACGCTAATTGTCAGAGCATTCTTGAGATTTCCGAAGGGGAACTTCCGACGGCGAACATTCGAGAAGGTGGACCGAGAGCTATATAAGCGCGAACGCTCGCCCTCGGCATTCATTCAGTTTGTGGAATTGAACAACGTGTGACAAGTCGGTGTGATCAATCGATAAAACAGTGGGAAAATAAAAGCTTTCAATAAAGGTTTGTGTGTGTAATAAAGTTTAAAGTGTTCAATAGGTTTTGGATAATAAAGAAAAGTGGTGAAGCTGCACAGATAAATGATCTGTGGTGAAACAAGAAAAATGTGTGTTTTAATTCGGATGAAAAGACAATTGTAGTTTATCGCAATCCAGTGGTGCGAATCCTATTCGGTGTGGGATTAAATTTCGTAACAATATTCTCATTCGTACCTTGGCCACAACAAGGTAGTGGTCCGGGTCGATGTTGGCCCCTCGGAAGGTGCCTACGTCGAGAATACTGGAGGAGTGTCTGGCGTCGATCGCAATGTGATCAGTCTGGTTGGTGGTTAATTGATCAAAAGACCGCCAGGTACCCTTGTGTATGTTGTGCTTGCTACAAGGAGGTTACGCCCCGTTAGGAAATCGATCAGCCTAAGTCCGTTGTCGGCTATGCTTTCATATGATCGACTAAAATATGTCCTCTTTGCCCAGTTTTGCATTAAAATCTAGACCCATTTTTGTGTCGTAGCTGGGACATTGAGCATAGGTTCTATCTAGGAGATCGTAGAATTCTTCCTTGAGTCGATCGTCCTTTTCTTCCATTGGGACGTGAGCGTATATTAAGCTAATGTTTCGAAACTTAGCTTTGATGCGGACTGTTATGAGGCATTCGCTTACATCCCGGAAGCTTAAGACTTTTCGGAGTCTTCCTCGAATAACGAATCCGCACCCGAATAGGCGCTGTTTGTTCTCCTTGTTGCAGTTCCCGTAGTAGATGTCACAGTTTTTCATCCGTCTTTTGCCTGGTCCATCCCATCGCACTTTTTGAAGCAAGCTTATATCTGCTTTATAGCAGTTAAGGGTTTGCTCTAATTGATCACCTGCACCCAGATCAAGCTGATTCAGGTTTTCGGCCCGTTTACCGAACCTAGGACGCGTATAATAGTCACGCGTTTTCAGATCTTTCACAAGCTGGATCTTATAAGCTTTTAAGCCAAGATCTTTCCGTAAAATCTTCCACAAACTGGATGGGCATAGCTCCAATTGCTGTTCACGATGGCGAATCGACTCATTCATATTCTCCTCAACACTGCCCTCTACAACGGCAAAAACTTCTTCTGTTCTCACTGTTTGTCGTCTTTGGGGATGTGTATCATCCACTAGTGTGTACGTGGTGCGAAAACGATTCATCGTGTTCCGAATAACTTGCTCAGATTGACGATTATGTCCATAAAATGGATGTAACGCACAATAAGTTTGGCGAACCGATTCATGGTTTCAAAACAAGTTTTCAAAATTTGCGGACGTTGTTCTAGCGATAATATATTCATCGTAAAATGGCAAAATGTATTTACTGCAAGTCAACTTTGAACTGTCAAGTTAACATTCGAAAGAAACAGTACTGCCAGTTTAAAAACCAAACTTCTAAAAAATATAGTTTTATTAATATCCGATAAGAGAAGAAGGAACCTACTTACTTATTTAGGCGGCGCTACAGTCCGGTGTGAACCTGGGCCTCAATCAACAGACTTCTCCAGCTGGCATGGCCTTTTTCCAGCTGTTTCCAGTGACGAACTCCCATTTGGTTAAGGTCCTTTTCACCTGTGTGCGCCACCTTAGATTCGGTCGTCTTCTGCTGCGGCCTACCTCGGGGTTGGACTCGAAGACTCTTTGGGCCCAAGCGGTGTTTTCCTTTCGCTCTACATGCCGGCCTAGCCATCTTAGACGTTGGATCAGCAGACGTCGCGACGCATCGTACCAGACCCATGTCGCTGTACAGCCCGTATAGTTCGTTGTTGTATCTTCTCCTCCACTCTCCGTTCTTACAAATGGGACCATAGATTGAACGCAAACTTTTCCTCTCGGAACGACCAAGGGCCTCTTCATCCGCTTTCGTTAAAGTCCAGGCTTCTGCGCCATAGAGGAGGACCAGGATGATTAAGATTTTGTACAGCGCAACCTTGTTCTTTCGAGAGAGGGCTCTACTTCTCAATTGCCTCTTGAGCCTAAAGAAGTAGCAGTTGGCAAGAGTAATTCTACGTCTGATCTCAGTGCTGGTGTTATTGTCGCTGGTCTCTAGTGAGCCAAGGTAGACGAAGTCCTTGGCCACTTCTGCTTCAATGCTTCCGAACGCCTCATTGACGTCCCGCTGTGTTCGTCCAATTGCGACAATGTCATCAGCGCGTGCAAGCAGTTGTGCAGACTTGAAATAGATCATACCTCTTGTGTTGGCCAGTGATCTTATGATCACTGGAAAATAACCCCAGTGCGCACTTCATGTGTTCGTTAAAGAGAACGCACACTTGTGTGCACTCTGTGGAGTGTTCACATGGGGTGAGTTTCCATAAATGCACACACTCCCGTTCGTGACCTAAAATGAGTTGATTTACTGCTCGGGAGTTGTTTGCAGAATGATAAAACATGGAAACATTGCACTTGAACATTTTTTTTTCTATTTTTATAATATTTTAGTCTAAGATGGCTGATATTTCTATAAAGTCCAAATTAGAAACTTTCAGCAATCGAAATTGCACACGCACGTGAGCAGTTTATGAGCAATAGTGTGAGTGTGCGTTTCCTTACTCTGGGTTAAATGGAGCGACAGTAAAAAGGCGGCTTGATGCCAACAACACGCGATGTTTCCAAGCGGTTTCCCATCTAAGTACTGACCGCGCCCGATGCTGATATATTACAATACTACCGCAGCTAACAAAAAGAGCAAATGATCCTGAAACACCTGAACAGATCTTTACAAAATGTAGCTAAGAAGCATTTCGATCACGTTAGCTTTCAAAAGACAAAATGGCATCATAATCCGTCCGTCCGTTCAGGAGTTACGATACCACAGACAGGCACACAGGTACCTCACACTTATAACAGCCCTCTTTTGGCGTCGGGGGTTAAAAATTAAAAATTTGAAATTAAATGGGCGTTTTCTTGTGGGCATTGCGGGTCGCATCTAGACCACATTTTTTGAATTTGAAATATGATGAGTGTGTCGACTTGGTGTGATTCTAAAAGCCGGGGCCTTTTCGTAAGTGTAATTTCGCTTAAGTTGGGTATTTCGAAATTTGGTCTGCCGTTTTGTTGAGGTATCTATTACATAGTTACCTTTCACCGAAAAGTTATTTAGTTTTTTATAGTTGCCATCAGAGAGGCCGCCTCAAATGTTCTCGGTTCAAGCCACCACCTTCGAGAAACCCCTGGTTTGATGACGAGTGCAGACAGGCCCATGTAGAGAAACAGAATGCATACATGGCTACACTGCATTGACGGACGAGAGCTGCCCGCGAGCTCTATGAACAGAAAAGGAGGGAGGAGCATGCGCTTCTGAGAAGAAAAAGAAGGAGCACGAGAAGCGTGAGATCGAGGAGATGGAGAAACGCTATTGCAGGAACGACGTTCGAAAGTTTTACCAAGAAGTAAAACGAACATGCCAAGGCTATAAAGCCAGAGCAGAAGCCTGCCTGGAGGGCGCCGTGGCGCAGTGGTTAGTGTGTTGGACTCTGACGAACGATGAGCGAGTTCGGATCCCGATAACACCAACGCCATCGAATGTTTATTTCGCGGCATCCCTCCTCGGCGGGGTACTGGCAAAACCCCCCGTAGTATACTTGCCATGAAAAAGCTTCTCGACTCACGCTGTTCGGAATCGGCATTAAACTGTAGGTCCCTTTCACCTGTGTGAAAAGTAAATCACACACAACATGGGTGATTGAGAGAAGCTTGGCTCTGGTCCTTCATGGGCTGTAACGCCACCAAAGAAGAAGAAGAAACTTGCAGAGATGACCACGGACAACTAATACTGAAATCACAGTTGATGATGAGATTGTGGAAGGACCACTTCTGTAGACTGTATAACGGAGACGATAGTCAAAATGCCGCTGTCAAGCAGGTCCACCCGACCTAGACGATGTTAAGATAGCAATATCGAAACTTAAGTCTTATAAAGCTGCTGGAGCAGACGAACTTTCCGCTAACTACTTAAAGCCACTGACGATGAACTGGTCAGGAACATGCACCAACTCATCTGCAAGATATGGTCGGAAGCATGCATGTTCGATGAATGGAATCTCAGCATCGTTTGTTCGGTTCATAAGAAAGGAGACCCCTATGACTGCGCCAATTACAGAGGGATGAGCCTCCTGAACATTGCGTACAAGATCCTCTCTGCCGTACTGTGTAAGCGCCTTAAAACGTTCGTGGACAATCTGGTCGGTTCCTACCAGTGTGATTTCAGACCAGGAAAATCCACTACAGACCAAATATGTATTAACACTTCGGCATATCTTGGAGAAGACTCATGAATTCCAGGTCGACAGGCACCATCTTTTTGTCGACTTTAAAGCCGCATATGACAGTGTTTATAGAGACGAGTTATACAGAGCAATGTCATGTTCTAAGATTCCTGCCAAACTCGTCAGACTGTGCAGGATAACTACGGAGAATTCTCGCTGCTCCATTAAGGTCTGAGGTGAACTAACCGACACCTTCGATGTTAAAAAAAGGTTTTAGACAGGTCTCCAGACCGGGAACCAAGAGATAGTCACCTCTATTCCAGTGGTGGTGTAAGCTATTTGAAACCGTGCAGAAGGATGAAAGGGTGGAGGGTTTATTTCCAACCGCTTACGAGCTCCCTTAGGTGCACAAGCGAGGCCTAAGGTATTCAAATGCCTTACTCCGATACTCGGTGGTTCTGTCGCAGTGGACCTAAATTTCCGGCCGTACTCGTGGGAACAAGATTCCAAATATAAACAATAATTTAGAAATAGGAATCGGTAGCAGACCCACTATATGCCGTGGCCACTGGCAGAGAGAAAAAGGCCAACGTAAGGAGATCCAGCGTGGTGGACGAGGACGTCTCCAAAGAATTAGAGGAGGAATTACTCGGTGATTCTGAAGAGACAGCCCAGAAAGGTGTGACACGGAAAAAGGATGCCAAGATGGCCAAGAAATTAACTCAAGGTAGGCCGAGGCTTAAGGAGTATATAAAAGCCGTACACCTTAAACGCATACTTGAGGAAAAAGGCATTCCCCTGCTCTCCGATATGGAGAAGGAAAAGCTCGCATGGGCCGAGGAGGTGACTGCCAGGGATATCCTAACAAGACCAAGGGCTGACAAGGGCACGTCTAGCAAAAAAGCCAGAGAAGGCAAGGGTGATAAAAACAACAGAAAACCCCCAACGAGGAGGGAGAGGAAGGCCGGACCAGCTGGCGAAAGTGTAAACTTTAAAACCAAGGGCACAAAAAGGATCGCAGCCGCTAAGGCAGGTCCTAATAAGACCGGTGAAGGCAAGCCAGAAACCGTGCCAGCTCCCAAGAAAAGAGAGGGTTTCATGACGAAGAGGGTGAGATCCCAGGAGGAAGCCAGCAATCCAGCAAAAAGAGTGAGGGTCAACGCTACGTTCTCACAAACTGGAGGCGAGGTGTGAGTAGGCTGGACTGCAAGGACCAGCTCTCGCACGACTTTGAGAGGAAGGTCGTGCCCACCTTTAAGTTGTGGGAGGGCGCTGCACTAAAGGCAGTCCTCTTAGACGGGGGAGGGAGACGCCTAAAGCCAAGAAGAGCGTACCAGATATGGACATATAAAAAAGCGAGATCCTCGGCTTTCTCAGGGCACAAAACCCAGCGGTCCCTATGGATGATTGGGGAGGAGTCGCGCTTGAAAGTAACGAAGACGGTACTAAAAGTATAATCTTCGTTATCGAGGATCCGCCGGAAATCATGAAAAAAGATAGGCACCTGCGCTTATTCCTCGGGACTGGTGAGTTTTCTCTGAGACTCACACAGAAAGCGCAGCCTGGCGTTACGGCAGCTGTGATGAAGGAGTGTACTACTACAAATGAAGGTAGTGTAAATAAACCTCCATCACAGTAAGGCCGCATCAGCCAACCTCATGCCGCTTCTTAACAAGGAGCAGCTTGATGTGGCCCTGATCCAAAATCTATGGATCCTTCATAATCGGGCTAAGGGATTAGGGTCATCGAAATACAGCCTCTTTTTTAACGGCAGCGGAGAAAGGGTTAGATCCTGTATCTTTGCTAGCAAAGAACTCCACGTACTAATGCTAACCAATTTCACCTCGGCTGACCAGACGGTGGCGGAGGTTACAGGAAAGGAGGGTTCACTCACGATGGCGTCGGTTTACCTATCGCACGACGAAGGCACGGACGTCCCCTCTAAATAAACAAGGTTAATGATCGCAATGGCCGAGCAAGGTAAGAAGAACTTAGTCGTAGGGTGTGATGCTAACGCCCATCACACTACTTTGGGGTAGCTCTAAGGCTGCGCGCACAATGATGCGAGAATGCGATGCGAAAAGTGGTTGCCTGTGAAAAAACTGTTCATATGTATTCTTATGTACGTGCGCACAGTGAAGCGATTTTCGATGCGATTCTCGCGAGATTCTCGCAGACCTCTCGCAAGCTTCTCGCACACAAACTGTGCGAGTAGTATCCAATGCTGGGAAAGTATTGAACCTACTCTACCCGAGTAGGTGGAAAACAGCATTTGTCCAGCCCATTCCCAAAAAAGGCGAATCTTCTTCTCTCTCCAATTACCGACCCATTGCACTAACGTCCCTTCTTTCCAAGGTCATGGAAACACTGATAAATCGTCAGTTAATGAAATATCTCGAGTCGCAGAAACTCCTCAATGACCGGCAGTACGGTTTCCGCAGCAACAGATCCACTGGTGATTTGATGGCATATCTCACCGAGAAGTGGAATCATTCGCTCCACCAGGCGGGTGAGAGCAAAGTAGTTGCACTTGATATTTCGAAAGCATTTGACAGAGTCTGGCATGAAGCTCTTTTGTCGAAAATGCGTGCATTCGGGATCGACGACTCTCTTCTTCTATGGATTAGAAGCTACCTTTCGAATCGTTCAATTCAAGTTGTCTTGGACGGATTCAAGTCTGACACTCACTATGTAAATGCTGGTGTTCCCCAGGGCTCCGTTTTGTCTCCGACACTCTTTCTCATTTTTATAAATGATCTCTTGTCTGTTACTTCTAATCCAATTCACTCCTTCGCTGACGACAGTACCCTCAGCTTCTCATATTCGTTCACTCCTTTACGACCCTGCACTTCGGCTGTAAATAGTGAGCGGCAGCGTATGTTAAGCTCATTAAATTCCGACATCGACAGCATCGTCCAATGGGGTAAAAACAATAGAGTGGAATTTAATGCTTCTAAAACACAATGCTGTCTTCTGTCGTTAAAGCGTAACACCGACCCATTGCCATTATCCATGAATGGCACTTGTATCTCGGAAGCCGAAAAGCTTTCCATCCTGGGTATGTGCATCAGTGACAACCTTTGTTGGAATGATCACATATTCAGTGTCGCTAAGAATGCCGCGAAATGCCTAGGTTTCCTATACAGATGCAAGAAATTCTTCACACCCACCGATCTGGCTACAATTTACAAGGCGTTCATTCGTCCTAAATTGGAGTTCAACGCTCATGTCTGGTCTGGTGCATCTAAGACCTCATTGCGCCTACTAGATAGATTACAAAAACGCGCGATAAAACTGATAGATGACCCCAGCATTACCAAAACACTAGACTCGCTGGAACATCGCAGGAACGTATCCTGCCTTTCATTGTTTTATCGTTACTTTCATCATAAATGCTCTGATGAAATAGCCAGTTGCATTCCGCCCCTTCATAACTTCTCCCGCGATACACGCCTCTCCCGGAATGCGCATGAATTCACCTTGAAGCCCGTTTTCGGTCGTACTGTCAAATATAGAAATTCTTTCTTTAACCGAACCACACGAATGTGGAACGCGCTACCTCGTTCAGTCTTCCCCCCTCAATACAATATGCAGACATTTAAGACCAATGTCAATAGGCAGCTCCTCTCCCTCTCCCTGTTACCTTCTGCTCGCACAACGTCCGTCGTTATAAGGCCTTAGCCTTGAGTGCGCGTACGACTCTAAAAAAAAAAAAAAAAAAAAAAAAAATGAGACAGTCGATAAGATTGTTACGGAGAATAAGATCCTGTGGGCAATCAAGTCTTTTGACCCCTACAAGGCGCCGGGAATGGATGGGATCTTTCCGAGGTACACCACAAGGTGGCGTTCTGTCACCCCTCATATGGCTCCTTGTGGTCGACGGAATGGCCAAGATTCTGGAGACGGAGGGTTTTAATGTCACGGCCTACGCTGATGACATTGCCATTTTAGTCTCTGAAAAATTTCCGCAGGTCCTCAGCGATAGACTAAGCTATGCACTGATGTTAGTGGATAGCTGGGTCAAGGGGCGAGGTCTGGGAGTAAATCCGGCGAAAGCAGAGGTAGTACTTTTACAAGGAAAAGATCTGTACGAAAATACACCTTCCCCCGTATGAATGGTATAAATCTGATCCCTGGAAAATCTGCCAATTATCTTGGCATAACCCTGGACTCCAAATTTAGTTGGAGAGAAAATATTAAGGAAAGAATCAAAAAGGCCTATGTGGCACTATACTAGTGCAAGGTAGCCTTTGGAAAGACATGGGGCCTCAAACCGAGGTTAGTACATTGGTTGTACACTGCGGTGGTAAGACCTATCCTAGTCTATGGCTCGGTTGTCTGGTGGAAGGCGCTTGAGAAAAAGTGTCATCTTAAGAGTGTGTCAAAGATTCAAAGGGCAGGCTGTCTGGCGGTGACGGGATCTATGAAGTCTACACCAACGGCGGCTCTTGAAGTCATGCCGAACCTCCCACCCCTGGACATGTACTGCGAGAGCGCCGCAACCAGAACTGCGCTAAGACTACAGGAAACAGGTCTCTGGAAAAGGAGTCCTCACGGACATGCATCAGTCTTGGATCGATGGGCCGTCTCGAGATTCAGAACCGTAACGGAGTATGTCACCCGACTTCCTTTCTGGGAGAGGAGATTCTCTATTAGAATTCCCTCCAGGGAAGAATGGGCCGGTGATTTGGTACACACGGAAAGTGAACTGGCATTCTACACCGACGGATCCAAAATGGATGTTGGCACAGGTGCCGGAGTCTACTTTGAGTCTCGGGATATGCATCGCTCCTACAGGCTCGATGATGGATGCAGTGTCTTCCAAGCGGAGGTCTTCGCTATCAAGCAGGCGGCGGACCTGATCAGCAAACAGAATATCACAGGAAAAAGGATCAGCATCTATGTTGACAGCCAGGCAGCCATTGAGGCTCTGCAGGCAGCATGGATAAGATCCAAACTCGTCAAACTCTGCAAGGAGAAGTTAGAAGAGATATCCAATGTAAATGAGGTGACCCTTTGCTGGGTACCTGGTCACATGAATATCTCCGGAAACGAGAGGGCGGACGAGCTGGCTAGGGTGGGATCAAGTGCTAATATTGCGCAGATCTCAGCTGAGGCCAAAGCACCACTCAGTGCGCCCTACAGGGAGATACAGACGGAGCTATTAGCGAAAGCCAATAAGCGATGGTGTTGCTTAGATACATGCGCAACGGCGAGATCGACTTGGCCCGTCTATGATAAGAAAAGAACGGAAAATATGCTGAAGTTCAATCGTGGGAATATTCGACTGGTAGTTGGTGCCCTCACAAGGTACTGCATGCTATCCTACCATGCAGCTCGACTAGGCCAGCCCTACAATGACTTCTGCAGAAGCTGCAGGGAGGAAGAGGAAATTGAATCCATTCGTCACCTGCTGTGCGAATGTCCGGAATATATTCCTAGGAAGATACTTCCTTTCGGAACTAGAAGAGGTAGGTAATATTGGGCTGAACAGAATACTGGGATTTTTATCCTCGTCTGGCTGGTTCAGCTCGAGGGTAAATGTATAGCTATGGGCACAATGAGCCTTGACTACGTGAGCCTTGACATTCCGTCAATAGGGCACCCATGTACCTAACCTAACCTAATCTATCCATTGCTGTTGGTGTTCTGATGCAATTTCATTTGTTTAAAAGAAAAATTGGTCCGGTTTCCTAACATAAAAGGTTAAATTTTTCGAAAATATGGTCAAATATTTTGAACAGCACATTCTTGTGCATTCCAATAACTTTCTTTCATCGTTCCCTAACTGTGGATATATAAAGGGTTTTCCAATAGGGAATTGACAACTTTAAATTCAATTTGTGAACGCACTCTTTCACTAATCATCAAACTGTCATTGCTAGTTTATTCAGTAAAGTCAAAATTTTCATCGTAGTAAAGTGCATGAACGAGTAACGTCTGCAAATTATAAAAATTTTCTGCGGAGTCGGTGACCGCAACTTTAAGAGCGTTAACTCTACATATTCGTTGTGTGATATTTTTTTTTTTTTTTTTTTTTTTTTAGAGACTCGCGCAGGTTCAAGAGTTTTTATATTCTCTTATGATGTGTTGACACACACAACCTGAACGGAGTGCAGTGGTTGGGGTCGTTGATGTTCGTTCACTACTCTCAGGGGTGGTTGTCCTAGACCTAGATAGGACGAGAGCCGACCAATTCCGCGGTTATAGTCTGAAGTAATTCGTTCAAGCACTTTAGTATTGCATACGCAGAGGATGAATTTCAGTTGACCATATACTGTGAGTGTTATGCCTGCAAGCAGTACGTCTGGTCACTTTCCATTCACAACTGCGTTGCATACTTTTAGTCCGTATAGGAATTACTTTTTTCTTGGCTAAGAAGCGAATTTGAACTATTGACCTTCCGCTCGGCTTTTGGCAAAACATGGGGTTTATCGCCGGCAAAGTTCCTCTGGATCTACACGGCAATGATAAGACTTAAAATCTCATATGCATCGGTTGTCTGGTGGAACAGACTAAAACTCAAACACGCCGTAGCCTCTTTCACCAAACTCCAAACAACGGTTTGTCTCAGCTGCACGGGGGCCTTCCCCAGCACGCCGGGCGCTGCTCTAGATGCTATGATGAACCTTCCACCTCTTTATATATTTATCAGAGGGTGTGCTTGAAAGCCATTTCTCGTCTGAAGACAATTTGGTGCAGCCGACCTGCACTAAAAGCTGTGTGTAACCCCTCCACTAGCTCCAAATTAGTGCTTGAACTCAAGTCCTTCTTGAACAGAGTCAGCAGACTAATTTAATTAAGGCTTGTATGGGTTACAGGCCACTCTGGGATCCCAGGAAATCGCCAGAATGGGCTCAGATGAGGGCTTCTGAGGACCTGAACCCGCTCTAAATCCACCTGGGTTCACGGTAAATTCCCACATTAACGATTGTGTATTTAATACACACAACTATAGATGGAGGTCATCCAGGTTGCAGGATGACTAGGCGCGTATGCCCTGATGTCTGCAAAAAATCTGCAACATTCCTCCTGTCTTTAAGTAGAATCGACTGCAGAAGGCTTGTGGGAGTTATCACGGGCCATTACACTTTTGCCCAGCATCTCTATGTGCTTGGCATCAGTGAGACGCCTACCTGTGCTGCATGTTGCGAGGAGGGGGATGATATTCCAGAGCATTTCCTCTGTGATTGTGTCTATCTGGAGTACAATGGACCAGGGTTTGCGTTTGAGTGCTCCAGCGGATAACAGAAGCCTTAAAAAAAAAAAAATCATACATTTCACCACACACGGCGTTTTCTTATTAGTTTTTCAAAGAGTGTAGAGAACGTTGGGAGTAAGAAGATTGGCCTATATTGAGTGAGGTTTCAGTTTACTTTACTTTCAGTTAAAAAGTGGGATGACCTCAACTCTTTTTAAAGACGAAGTAAAAGTACCACAGTAAACGCTTAAGTTAAACAAATGACACAATATATCAAAAACCGGCCAAGTGCGAGTCGAACTCTCGCACGAAGGGTTCCGTACCATCTGTATATATAAATATGAAAAAGACATTGTATGTTACCTCATCAAATGACAGATCTTGGTTGCAGGCAGGATTTTTTGGATGAAAATCATGTCTGTTGTATGGGAGCCCCCCTTAAACATTCATTCTTATTTGTCGTGGTAGCGGCAACAGAAATACATCATCTGTGAAAACTTCAACTGTCTAACTATCACGGTTTATGAGATACAGCCTGGTGACAGACGGACGGACGGACAGCGAAGTCCTAGTAATAGGGTACCGTTTTACCTTTGGGTACGGAACCCTAATAACATAGGAAGGAGACTGCTAGTTATACCATCGGAAGTACAGGAATGTTTATTTTCCAGCGATATAATACATTTATAGATATCTACTGGCGCGAAGGGTACAAGAATGAAATTGAATTGTCGCAACGTATTCAACTAAGTCCGGGAACATATTACAATTGCAGCTATACTGGGTAAGGGATGGTTTCGATTTAGTTGCAATGGAAGTAAAAAAGGGGTTCAATTTATTAACCCATATCTATTGGGTCCGATATCATCCTACCATCAACGTAAATTTTGAGAGTATCATATTTTTCACTTCTCTGTTTAAGCTATTATTTACCCCATTCCATTCGTTTTTAGGGTGATAGTTAGACAGTTGAAATTTTCACAGATGATGTATTTCTGTTGCAACAAATACTCAAAACAGAATAAAAAGAATATTTAAGGGGGGCTCCCATACAACAGATATGATTTTCATCCAAAAAATCCCCTTGGTCACATACTGAACTGAGGTTAGTCGACAATATCCCACAACCAGTAGCAAACTTCCCAGCTTTGATCCCTTTTGTGTCTTTGATGTATTAATCCCACTTGCAACTCTATTTTCTATAATTACGAACAACCAATATTTAATACCCTTTAAGCTTTGCTGATCCTCCCTTCTTCGGGCGCCTTGTCGTGGCGGGAGGCTTAAGAGGTCATAGACCTCGAACTAAGAGCCGAAGACCCAAAAATTAATGGACAAACCAAAGGAATTGTGTACTTTAGGTGGTACTCGCGGCAGCGGAAATCCACATGCGACCTCTTTGATCGCGGCCGGGGCAAGGATTCTGGAGGCCCCAACATTCATTTTTAACCCTACGGCAGCCCGGAACGACACCGGCCCCTGCGGCTCACTGTCTGACCACCTGGTCCGACTGAGCATGAGCGGTGCATCCAGCGGAGACGACCCCAACGATGGCGCGCCACGGGAAACCGCAAAGGTGGAACGCGCCCCAGAATTAGGACGTTCTGCTAAATGCACTGCTAAGTGCCCAAAAAGTAGAGGTAAGAGGCGTGCCCGAAAATTGTGCAATGAGGCTGACAAAGCCGAAGGCACAATGGTCGAGGCTAAGCCTCTGGGGGAACCAGTTGAGAGAGTTAGGTCGACGGAGGTATCTCGTACCGAAATCGATCCGATCCTCCTTCCTGAGCTCCACCCCTCTCTCGAAGGTGCGCAGCGCGAAAGGCGTCGGCAAGTGTAACACAAGAGGGGACCGTCTCTTAGACTTCATTCTCTCGTCTGACCTTACTATCAACAATGTTGGCTCTCAACCAACGTTTGTTACGACAAGACGACAGGAGGTGATTGACCTGACCCTATCCAACAGATATGTGAAGGACATCACTAGCAGGCGAGTCTTGCCTGATGCTACGCTGTCGGACCATAAATATATCGAATTCCGATTGGGTTGTGGGATCTCTTCCTTGCAACCTAGACGGAATCCGAGAAGGACGGACTGGGTACCGTTTAGAGAGGAACTTGAGAAATCCACTCAGGCCACTCATGAAACAATTGGTAGAAAACGCGGTTCATAACCTGAATAGCGTCATCACCAGTTGTTTTGAACTAGCATGTCCTGTCAGAAAAACTCCCTGCAGGAAATTGGTCCCCTGGTGGAATGCCGAGCTCCAAAGTCTTCGCAGGGATGCCAGAATTCTTCTGAATAAACCGCTCAAATCGAATTCGGAAGATGACTTGAACAAGTATCGGTCGAAACAGAAAGAATATAAGAAACTTATTCGTAAATCGAAGGACGATTCTTACAGGACCTTCTGCGAAGAGATCAAGTCTCTGAGTGCGACTAGCAAGTTCGTTAAAATCCTCAGACGGGGAAAACCGACAAAGCTAGATGCACTCAGAAAATCTGATGGTACCTTTACTGAGTCTAAAGTGGAAACTCTCAGTTTACTGTTTGGGACTCATTTCCCGGGAAATCAGATCGACATCGGCTCGTTGCACACTCCTTCAAGGGAAACTGCAACTGAAACGATGAAAACAATTTAGCGTAGCTGGTATATTGCGTCGCCCGTGTTTATGACTGAAGCTATTGAATTTGCCGGGCACCGACGGGATATATCCTGTTATGCTGCAAAAAGGTATAAGGCAGCTGCTTCCCACTCTGAAAAGAATTTCCAGTGCTAGTTTAGCACTTGCTCACATACCCATTTCTTGGCGCACAGTGAAAGAGCTTGCCAAGAGCTTCAGACCATTTAGTCTAACATCCTTCCTGCTGAAAAGCATAGAGAGACTGGTAGAGTTGCACGTGCGCAAAGTTGCCCTTCGAATGCACCCTCTTTCGGAGATGCAGCACGCTTACCAGCGCGGAAAATCCTGCGAGACTGCGCTTCAGAACCCAGTTGGGGGAATTGAATGCGCGCTCGAAGGGAAAGAGTACGCGCTGGGCATTTTCATCGACATTGAGGGAGCTTTTGATAACGCATCTTTTGACAGCATGTGCAACGCTGCCAGACATCATGGCGTAGATGAAGCAATGGTCCTATGGATTAAGGAATGCTCATGCACAGGATATTGACCGCTGATGCAGACCTCGACCAGTATGTCAAATCCGGCGTAAACAGGGGCTGCCTGCAAGGTGGCGTCCTGTCTCCGCTGTTATGGTGCATGGTGGTCGATTCTCAGCTTGATGCTCTCAATGCCTCTGAAATCTATGCCCAGGCCTACGGGGATGATGTCGCCATTCTGTCTGTCGGCTCATGTTTAGCGACTGTCCGTCTCAAAGTAAAGGCGGCGCTAAATCGATGATTGGTGTACTAGAAATGGGCTGTCAGTCAATCCTCTTAAGACCGATGTCGTTCTCTTTACGAGAAGGAGGAAAAATACTGACATAATTCAGCTGGTACTAACAGGCACTTCCATCCCGATATCCAAGGAGGCTAAGTATCAAGGAGTCATCTTAGATAGCAAGCTTCTTTGGTCAAAGCATGTTGAGTCAAAAACCACCAAAGCGTTGTCAGCTTTCTGGCAATGCAAAGGGGCTTTTGGCAAAACATGGGGTTTATCGCCGGCAAAGGTCCTCTGGATCCACATAATCTCATATGCATCGGTTGTCTGGTGGAACAGACTAAAACGCTGCACGGGGGCCTTCCCCAGCACGCCGGGCGCTGCTCTAGATGCTATGATGAGCCTTCCACCACTTGATATATTTATCAGAGGGTGTGCTCTGAAAGCCACATCTCGTCTGAAGAGAAATGGCTTTTGGTATAGCTCGCATAGGAATAACGGCGTGCTTGCGCAAGAATTGTCCTGCGACCCCTGTCTCATGGACATGCCTTCTGATGCCCGTTATTCTACTGCGCCGTAATTTCACAATCGAGTTTCCATGGCGTCAGGATTGGCTATGGCTGGATACTAAACCTGGAAAGGATAGTCTTCGCATTTTCACGGATGGCTCCAGGTCTGGGCTGAGGTCTTCTTTGAGCGCGAAAACATCCGACTGCACTTCTCCTTAAGAAAATATGCGTCTGACTTCCAATCAGAGATATACGCAATCCTAATGGCCATGCACTATGTTGTGAAGCACAGCTGCAATAAAAGCTGTGTGTAACCCGCCTTTGCTCGCGCACGGTGGCGCACCCTTGGAGCTGACGTGGTGTGTATACAGTAATGTAAAATGTCTGTCTGGAGTACAATGGATCTGTGTTTGCGTCTGAGTGCTCCAGTGGAGAGCAGAAGCCTTCAACAAAAAAAAAAAAAAAAGACCTCTTTTATCATGATGCTATTGATTTGGTAAATAGGACCTACGCCAAACCAGGAAACATCCTCATACCATTACTAAGCCACCACCATGTTTACCAGTTTTTTTTTATATAGCGGCTATTAAACTTCATTCCTTGAGGTCTTCGAACATTTCGCTTGCAATCAGAGCCGAATAAATACCTTCATCGCTCCATAATATGTTGCGAAATTGTTCGGCTTTATGGACACGCAAACTTAGTGCAAATTCACTCCTGCTTCTAATATTTTTTTTTGCTCAGTAATGGAACTTCCTTGTAGCCTTCTACGGACGGTTAGTGGACTGATGATGTTGTTAATTTCCGCCGCGATAGCTTTCGATGACAAAAAGGGGTCCTTCTTGGCCAGCAATACGATACGCGTATCAGTCACAGAGGTTGTTTTTCGCGGTCTACCTCGTGTTTCTGCTGCAGGTGTTCTTTTGAATGCCTTGGCGACAAAACTGACTGATTTTCCTAAATTCTCAGCAATAAATTTTAATGTTTTCCCATAATTTTTAAGGTTTTTAATCACTCGAAGTTCCTCCTGAAAATCCTGAATGAATAACAATTACCTATTATTTTGATTTATCTTATAAAGCTGCTGGAGCAGACGGACTCCCCGCGGAACTGTTATAAGCAGCTGGCGATGAGCTGGTCAGGAACATGCACCAACTCATCTGCAAGATATGGTCAGAAGAACGTATGCCCAATGAATGGAATCTCAGTATCGTTTTCCCGGTCCATAAGAAAGGACACCCCTATGACTGCGCCAAATACAGAGGGATAAGCCTCCTGAACATCGCGTACAAGATCCTCTCTGCCGTACTGTGCAAGTACCTGAAACCGTTCGTGGACAATCTGATAGGTTCCTACCAGTGTGGTTTCAGGCCAGGAAAATCCACGATAGACCAAATAATTACACTACGGCAGATCTTGGTGAAGACCCATGAATTCCAGGTCGACACGCACCATCTTTTCGTCGACTTTAAAGCCGCGTATGACAGTGTTTATAGAGACGAGCTGTACAGAGCCATGTCATGTTTTAACATTCCTGCCAAACTCGTCAGACTGTGCAGGATGACTATGGAGAACTTTCGCTGATCCATTAAGGTCGGAGGTGAACTAGGTTTTAGACAGGGTGACGCACTGTCATGTGAATTCTTCAACATTATTCTTGAAAAGATCGTGCGGGACTCTGCGGCCAATACAAGTGGTGCGATCTACTTCAAGTCCACACAATTGCTTGCCTACGCAGATGACATCGACGTTATTGGACGAACAAAGCAAAACGTCAATGAGGCGTTCGCAAGCATTGAAGCAGAAGTGGCTAAAGTGGGTCTAGGGGTAAATGGGGACAAGACCAAATATATGCTGTCATCCAAGAAAGACGCGCAACACCGACGTCTTGGTCAGAACGTCACCTTCGGCAGCTATATTTTTGAAGTAATCAAGGACTTCGTCTACCTTGGCTCGATAGTGACAAGCAGCAACGACACCAGCGCTGAGATAAAACGCAGAATAACTCTTGCCAATCGCTGCTTCTTCGGGCTCAAGAGGCAATTGAGTAGTAGAGCCCTCTCTCGAAAAACTAAGGTTTCCCTCTACAAGACCATAA
Organism: Eumerus sabulonum; assembly: GCA_951905685.1. Lineage (NCBI taxonomy): Eukaryota > Metazoa > Arthropoda > Insecta > Diptera > Syrphidae > Eumerus > Eumerus sabulonum. The sequence goes on along the minus strand of OX645060.1, from coordinate 161,677,074 downwards.
TCATCCCGGTCCTCCTCTACGGCGCTGAAGCTTGGACGTTATCAAAAGCGGATGAAGAGGCTCTTGGACGTCTCGAGAGGAGAATTCTGCGTGCAATTTTTGGTCCCGTTTGTGTAAACGGAGAATGGAGGTGGAGATTCAACCAAGAACTGTACGGGCTGTACAGCGACATCGGCCTGGTTAGACGTCTTCGGATCCAACGTCTAAGGGGGCTACGCCATGTAGAGCGAATGGACATCAACGCTCCGGCGTGAAGAGTCTTCGACTCCAACCCCGAGGGACGACGCAGCAGGGGACGACCGCATTTTAAGTGGCGCGCACAGATGGAAAGGGACCTCAACCAACTGGGCGTGCGGCACTGGAAGCGACTGGCCAAAGATCGGGCCGGCTGGAGAGGCCTGTTGGTTGAGGCCCTGGTTCACCCCGAACTGTAGCGCCATCAAAGTAAGTAAGTAAGTATTATTTTGATAACACAATAGATGACTTTTTCTCAGATTTGTTGTTGTAAGACGAAAATCTCAACAGAGAATTTTCCTTACACGCATTAAAGGGATGGAAAATTATCTGCTTAAATAACGGTACCGTTAAAATTTCCAACAAACAGAGATAGAGTGCCGATTTCAGCGTTCCCATTGCTATTAGTATTTTGATCAGCACTGTGTGTACAGATGTACCTACATATGTACATATGCAAAGACATACGAATTTATTTGAACTTGTGTCAAACATCATACTTATCAATCGACAGCAACATAGTATATTTCAGGCCACTCGGTGTCAATTAAACAAACTTTCCCAACAGAAGTGATTGCTTAAGCGGGCTCCTTCGATTAATCCTTTCATTTGAAAACATTACATGTTTCTTAACGCGCGCCGGCTAAAGCTCACTCAACCCAGCATAAAAGCCACGAGACAGTACCAACACTACCACTACCACTACCTTCATTCAGGCTTGCCTCAAGGTACGACCTTATCCTACAAACAACACAATCGTAAACAAACCGTAGATGGACTATCTAAAAAACAATCTGCCGCACAGCGTGCTTGTGTACTTACCATTTTTTTGTATTCTTTTGCTTTATTTACTTACTACTACTGTGTATCTCTCCGGCTCTCGCGCTTCGGTTTCCTCTCTCTCTCTCTCTCTCAATTTGTTTCAGTATCATACACCACCGCCACCCCAATTTCTTCAATACCCCTATGGGGTAAGCCTAGGTTTTATCCATCAAACGCACCAAAAAGGTTCTGCGTTAGCATGGAGAAAAAGCTTATATACTATATATGTAGCTACACGATGTTAACCCCGAAAATTGTTTCCCTACCACCGATTGTGGCGAGTATCAAGTACTAAGTTTATTCTCCATTCAGTCTAAAAGCTGCTCTCGTTGAATCCGGTAAATACGTTTTCAAATAGAGCACCGGTCTACTCTAAACGCTTTGCATAATCATCCAATCCCAATATAAACAGGGTTAACCTAAAAAATAGAAAAAAAAAAAAACAAAACCAAAAACGGTGCCACTAGTGTTGTGTACGAGTATCTCGTCGGCGACAGTCAGACGATGACGACAAGTGAAAAGTTTAATTAAAAAAAAAACTACAAAAAAAAAATTAAACTTGTTATTCGCATCCGAGTCGATTTTGTAATCGTTCTCCTCGTCATAGTCATCGTGGTTATTGTTGTTGTGGTTATATTCAGTATCTTACAATTAGCACGACAACGCGTCTGGCGTACCCCAGCGTATAACTAGTACTCGTACATCAACATTACTGGCTGCTGCTGAGTTTCGCTCAGATTTGGCGAGATTTTTCGTTTGTTTTTGTTTTCCCATGGACCTCAAGTTTGATTTATCTGTTCCCTCGTTACGCTGGTATCTCTTGCAGTGAATTTGTTTCTCGTAAAGTGAACGTAGATAGAAATTAAGTTTAACCACATAGGTTGACACATCTCCTCCGCGAAAAAAAAGAAGAGGAAGAAGAAGAAGAGTCCATATCCCTGTTACACAACTACCATGCGTTGCTAGTAAACGGAATGGACATAAAAACAAAGAATCAATGGTCGTCGTCGTTGTTGTCGTCTCTTTACCGTCTGGCCCCTTATTTTAACAGGCACGTTTTGGCTGAATATAGTACAAGTTTCCATTTTAAAGATGACAACAAATAAAGGATTCAGGGTGGAAAAAGCACTTGTCCATCCCCATAATGTTATCCTTTATCTCCCTAAGTAGCAATACCCCATGCGACGACGTTATGTTTATTAGCCAGATTCGTGTTGCGTTGTGTTGACTTGGTGCATTAGTGTTTGTTGCGCGCGTTTTCACTTTTACTCTCCTGTGCTCTCGAACTCATCGGCTCTCTCGTTGTACTTTCGAGCTTCTCGTTTGCGTTTCGTGCTCTCCTGTATGTCTAGTTTTGTGTACTTCTCGGCTAGTCCTTGGCAGTGGGCTTCCTAGTCGAAATGTTTTACTTATCACTGTGTGTCGATGATGTTATCATGCGAAAGGCAATTGCTGTGTGAATTTTATTCTTTTCAGTGCTATTGTGTTTAGAAAAAAAAAAAAAATAGAAAAAAGAAAATCTTTTTATAAGAAGATCCATTCATGGTGATTCTAGTGATTAGTGCTTCGCTTTGTTTATCGTTACATCGCGTGAAAACATTTCGAATATAACTAGACGAGAAAGTGTCGCTCTAATGACCCAAGTGGTGGCTGAACCTACGCACGAACGAGTAGTCATCGACGTCCTTTAATTAGAATTGTAAGTATTCAAACACAGTAGAAAAACTTTCATGTTTACCTGCACTTGATATTTATTTTCGTCCTTTGGAACTTGGGGTGATTGTGTTCTTCTTGTTAGCTAGGATTAAGAGCTTGATTAAAGGAGATTAAAGTGTTGAAATCCTTTTTGCTTGCAACAAGGGATTTTAATGATCTTATATATGATTTTTGTGTTCTTGGTCAATTATTGGTTTCCTGCATTAAGGTGTGAAAGAGTGAAAGTAAATAAGACAGGTTTAATGGGGTTTATTATTGGTAGACGGCAAATAAGTTTTATACGTTACAAGATACATTTAAAGGAATTTTGTAGAAAACTATTAACTTCCTTGACCGTTAACATTGAAAAGACAGAGGAAAACAACCACCAAACTATTCGAAATGCCCAAAATATTGTCTGTGTACAGCTTACCTGCTTAGTTAGATACATGTCGCTAAATACCTCCTGCTCATCTAATCTCCAGTGCTTCTCGGCCAGTTGGTTATAGTCCTTTTCTTGTATGTGTATCATGTGTTATCTTTATATTTATGTATGTGTTTCACAACAGACTTCATGATAGAAATTGAAGGTTGTTGGCGTCGAAGCCGAGAAGCGAATTCGTCGCGCAGAAGTAATGTCCTACTGTCATGAAAAACTTATTCAATAATATAAACAGAAAAGATAATATCGGTCAAAATGAGCATCTTTTCAGGAGATGCACATTAGTGATCGTTTTACGGCATTTTGAATTGTTGATCGGAAAACATCAGATTTCAATTAGTGATTACTTCTACATTGTTGGCTTTCAAGACTTGCAAGATTGATTTGTAGTGCCAAAGGTTAGATTTCAAAAGAGAAGAAGACTGCCTTGTCAGATCTGGAAATCTGGCCGCAAAGTAAAAAATCACCAAAACGCAATATCATACATATGTGTGTATGTATGTGCGTGATTCTAGATTCTAGATCTCCATTGTTGCCCGAGCTGTGAGAATGGTTACTCCGTTCTGCTGAAATCAACAATGCTCGTGATTTAGTTTAGCAAATTGCCGCCAAAAAAAAACCCGATAATAATAATAATGGTCATAAGTTAATCTCATATCATTTGTTAAGAAACGTTTTCAGGCCTTTCACTAAAATCCGACATAACGAATGTCAGTTGATGTCAAACTGTGTTTATTGGTCGCTGCTGTGTTTTGTCGATGCTTTTGGACCCACTCAGGCGCCTTTGGCTTCTTCTTCTTCTTTGGTGGCGTTACAGCCCATGAAGGACCAGAGCCCATGTTGTGTGTGATTTATTTTTCACACAGGTGAAAGGGACCTACAGTTGAATGCCGATTCCGAACGGCGTGAGTCGAGAAGCTTTTTCATGGCAAGCTTACTACGGGGGGTTTTGCCAGTTCCCCGTCGAGGAGGAACGTCGCGAAATAAACATTCGATGGCGTTGGTGTTATTGGGATCCGAACTCGCTCATCATGCGCCAGAGTCCAACACACTAACCACTGCGCCACGACGCCCTTGGCGCCTTTGGCTACAGCATTGAAATTGTCAGCCGACAGCGGCGTCCTTCTTCGGCGGACTACTGGCAAAACCCCCCATAGCATATTTGCCATGAAAAAGCTTCGCGACTCACGCCTTTCGGAATCGGCATTCAATTGTAGGTCCCTTTCACCTGTGTGAAAAATAAGCTTCTCTCAAGATCCATTTATTCAACTTTCTATCTATTTATAATTTACATCTCAAAACATAAACATATTTTATGCTATTTATACAAATTAGGGAGCATTCAGATTATAACATTATTCTAAGCCCAGCTGCACATGGCCCAGCTATCTTAACCGCCCTGATCTCTCAAAAAGATTGCATCCAAAGATTGCACGCAAGGTTTTTCTCCTGAAACAGCCTATTAAGTAAGCAGTTGACAAAAGTTATTCTATGGCTGTCCTCACCGTTGTGACCTCCGCCGCTTGTCGAATTCCTTGGTAATTTTGAAGTTGGAGCTGTCGGTTCACATTCTTGTAGACCCGATGAATCATTTTAACCTTCTCATCTGCTTATTAATGAGACACATCAGGGTAGCCCATCGATCCAGGATTGATGCGTGGCCATGAGGACATATTTTCCAAAGACTGGATTTTTGCGTCCTTAGCGTAGCCCTGGCTGCAATGCTTTCACAGTATATGTCTAGTGGTGGAAGATTCAGCATCGGCCGCCGTTGGTGTGGATTTCATGGATCCGGTCACCGCCAGACAGCCAGCCCTCTGAGTCCTTGTAAGACTTTGAAGGTTGCATTTCTTCTCAAGTGCTTTCCACCAGACAATGGATCCATAGACTAAAATAGGTCTTACCACCGCGGTGTACAGCCAGTATACCACGTATGGTTAAAAGCCCCATATATTTCCGAAAGCTAATCTGCACGAATATAGTGCCACGCAAGTTTTCTTGGTGCTTTCATTTATGTTGTCCTTCCAGCTAAGCTTGGAATCTAGGATTATGCCAACATACTTAGCGGATTTCTTCGGAATCAGATCGATAGCATTTATACGTGGATATGTATACCTTGGTATTGGTCTTTTTCTTGTGAAGAGGACTATCTCAGTTTTGGTTGGATTTACCCCTAGGCCCCGTTCCTTGACCCAGTTATTCACCAATAGGAGCGCATAACTTAGTCTTTCACTGACCCCCCCCCCCCCCCCCCACCCTCCATGCTTGTGGGACATAACCCATCCTGAGGTACCAGCAGTATATGCGTTTTAGCCAGGGGATGATAAGTTCCCCTTATCATAGAAACGGCCCTATTGGAAGATGTCGTAGCCTTTCGTAAAACCAGCCGTGGTAAATATTTTGAATAATTTTCCTGCATAAATGGCGTCGGCGAATGCTTTAAACGAAGTATCCAGCTTGATTCAAAAGTAAATATTTGTAGTTTTAATTCGCTTATACTTTCTTGCACCTTATTTGGTCAAACCTATATTAAGCTCTTCTAAGTTCAGTGTGATTTTCATGCCGGGCAGTAGTACAGCCAATAGGAGTGTTTTCCCCACATATTCTTAACATCGACTGTGAGTCAACGACCAGTTATCCTTGGTCATTTCTGCTGCTTTCATTTCTTGCTTTATGTGGTTGTCTAGTCTATATATGGTGGCGTTGCAGCCTATGAAGGACTAGAGCCTAGATATTTTCAATCACCTACATATGACAGCGGCATTCGGCAACTAAATAGCAGGGTGATGTGTCAGAACCCGCTGAGTAATGGCACTGCAAAAAAAAAAAAAAACAAAACAAAATATTCGGTTGGACTGCTGCGGCCTGGATCCAATTTCGGTGACATAGTCGTTAGAAACCAGCACATTACCTATTGTGCTACGATACTCTCAATTCTACTTTTATAGTTTTGACACATTCATTTCACTTCTAACAACACTGATGAAGCTTCGATTTGGGGATTTTATCAATGCCAGCTTTTTAGAAGTTATGAGTTTGGGTAATGACTTACTAGAATTGGCAACGAGCCAAGTTCAACAAACTTTTAAAATACCTAATTTAATTTGTTCTTAGGTTATGTTCATGTACGATTCAAGGAAGGTGAACGGTACTCCGATTTAAGCGTAACTCGCAAATTGGCTGTGAGAGCAGCTTATTAGTAGCCTCGGATGACGCTCGACTAAAAGTTGCTTCGTAACTTATTCAAGAAGTTCGACGTCATTGAAGGAAACAAAGATAATGCCTTGTATTCAAAGGAGCGAGTATTACACTAAAGTATTCATACTCGAATAAATTAGCAAAGCTTTCAAAGGAAAAAGATATTCTCTTTGGCAATTGAAGGGCGAAATTTGCTACTTAAATCGATAAGATGGATTCGTTGTTTTGAAATATTCAGAATTTCCAAAAACCTGGATCAAGTGCATTTAATTTCATAACGAGGTTTCACGTATTCAGAGCAGAATAAGGCAGCAACCGACGAGGCGTACCAAAAGGCGCTGCAGAGGAAAACCAGGGCAGCGCAAGAAGAGTACCGCGCCAGAAGAAGGGAGGAGAAAAAACTACTGCGACAAAAGAAATTAATCTTCGCAGCCTCCCAGCTCGAGGATATCGAGGAGTCTGGGGATAAACATAAAACATGAGCCTTTTACAAGAAAGCCAAAGGCCTTGCAGGAGGCTTCAAAAAAGGCACCCAGGCTCTTCGAAACTGCGAGGGTAATCTTGTCACCGACCCGCGGGAATAGTGGATGTATTTAAGCAGCATTTCCAGCAGCTGCTTAACGAGCAGGACCAAGAGAGAGTGGTAGGGACTGAGGAAATCCCAACTCTAGCCGCTGAAGTAGTCCTCCCACCCAGCATCGAAGAAGTCGACACAGCTATTCAGAAGCTGGCGAATAACAAGGCCACTGGCTCAGATGGCTTGCCATCAGAGCTCTTCAAGGCTGGCAGCGATGTTCTGGTAGGGAGCATGCACCAGATCATCTGCAGAATTTGGGAAGATGAAAGCATGCCCGACGACTGGAATACCAGCTCTATATGCCCCATCCACAAAAAAGGCGATCCTACCTCTTGCAAGAACTATAGAGCTATATCCCTGCTCAATGTCGCATACAATATCCTGTCCAGCGTATTGTGTGAACGTCTAAAACCATTTTGCATCGCACTAATCGGCAGCTACCAGTGCGGCTTCCGGCCCGGCAAATCAACTATAGACCAAATTTTCACACTTCGACAAATCCTGGAAAAGACCAACGAGTTTCAAATCGATACACACCATCTTTTCATCGATTTCAAAGCCGCATACGACAGCATTCATCGTGAAGCACTGTTTGGGGCGATGGCCGAATTCGGGATCCCGGTAAAACTGATCCAGTTGTGTCGCGCCACGCTAAAAAACACGCGATGCACCATGCAACTCGGTTCTAGGACCTCGGAACCATTCGAAACATGCACCGGATTTCGGCAAGGAGATGCGCTGTCATGTGACTTCTTCAACCTGGTGCTGGAGCAGATAGTGCGACGGGCAGGCGTCAACAGGGAAGGCACTATCTTTTACAAGTCCATCCAGCTGCTAGGATACGCGGATGATATCGACATCATCGCGTGTTCTCGCCGTGGCATTGTGGAAGCATTCAAGGCGATTGAAGAACAGGCGAAATGAGTTGGTCTTAAGAGCAATGAGGACAAAACGAAATACATGCTGTCAAGCAAAAACCAATCCGTCGCTCACCACCTGGGACAAAATATAACAATTGACAGCTACAATTTCGAGGTAGTTAAGGAGTTTGTCTACCTCGGGGCAAACATAAATTCCACAAATGACACCACAGTGGAGATCCGGCATAGAATCACCCTTGGCAACCGCTGCTACTTCGGCTTGTCCAAACAACTGGGGTCAAAACTCCTCCCTCGAAAGACCAAAGTCATGCTTTACAAAACGCTCATTCTGCCAGTCCTGCTGTACGGAGCCGAAAGCTGGACAATAAGCAGGACAGCGGAGCAGATTTTGGGTTCTTTCGAAAGAAAAATTCTGCGCCGGATATTTGGTCCTGTCTGTGAGGAAGGTGAATGTAGAAGAAGACACAACCGCGAACTCTACGAGCTGTACCAAGATGTGGATGTAGTCCGGAAGGCAAGGATCCGTCGACTACACTGGCTCGGCCACATCGAGCGCATGGACATCAACGCTCCAGCTAAGAGGGTCTTCGACTCCGAGCCTCCTGGTTCGAGAAGAAGAGGAAGACCGAACCTCCGGTATAAAGACCAAGTAATTGCGGATGTAAGACATCTTGATCTTGACACCTGGAAGCAGCATGCCCGGGACCATCAAGGATGGAAGGCAGCTATAGCTCAGGCTCAGATCCTCCATGGATCGCTGGCCTGATAAGTAAGTAAGTGCACTTTTAAGGTCTCAACTCTTTCGTATTTTTCATTCCTAATCCTGCAATCGAAGAAGCCCCATATATTAATGTCCATTGGGTTGAGATCGGATAAAGACAATGGCCCATTTGTAGTTAAATTTAAATTAGAAAGGTTTCATCGAAGCCAAGCCTGGGTTGTCCTGGCTATGTACACGGGTGCAGATGCTTGGTTGCCTTCGATTTGATAAACTCTTTCAAACTTCGGCGATAGTTTTCACTCCCGTCAGCACAAACCCTTATCACCAAACAACTCTGGCCTAAATTAAACCTAGGACGAACCTGGGACCTAGTGGGAACCAAAAGGGCAACCTTAAGTACTCTTGTGGGTGTCATTACAGGTCACTGCATCATTGGGAAACACGCCGCCAGACTAGGACTACCCTCCAACGACTTCTGTCGCGGCTGCATGGACGAGGAGTAAGAGGAATCAATACATCACCTCCTCTGCTCATGCCCCTCTTTTGCGAATCGCAAGAGGATCTACCTCGGCGCGCCCTTCTATGATAATCTAAGAATAGCTCAACTCCATCGCTCCATCAGAAGCACTGGTTGGTTCTTTGGTAGCGGATCTGGGTATTACGATCCATGTGGTAGCACAATGGGCCGACTTCGGCCTACGTGTGGCTTATGCCAACCACATTAACCTAACCTAACCTAAGCAACTATTAACGTGTGTGGCTTGGTGTTGGCCTGATGGAACACAATTCCTCTTCTATTAACCATAGTTGGCCGCATGTGGAAGATAGCTTCCTTCTTCAAGTACAAGTCTAGCTGAAGAGTTTTGACTTAGAGTAGCAGTTCGTAGTAAATAAAATTCCTACTTGGCTCACAGGGATTCTACAACACCGCTTTTCTCTTGAGGTCAGAAATGGGTTGACTTGGTTACGATTTCGCATCGATTCGCAGTTGGGTCTTTGAGGTTTATTTGGTTCCAAACGGTATTTTGTGCAATTTTATAGCTCGTGAGCAATCGGAACTGTGCTCTTTTTGTTTATACAGATCGCACAGGTTTAAGAGTCATACTCTTATGATGGTTGTCACATAACCTGGACGGAGTGAGGATGGTTTTGGACGTAGATCTTCGTTTACTACTCTCCAGGGGTGGTTGTCCTAGATAGGAATCGAGAGGAATTCGACTGAATCTCACGTTGGTTCTAGTTCCCAGCAAATATTCCATGCCATTATGGTGTTATTTTAGAACTGCACACACAAAGTATGAATTTAAAGTGACCATATACTGTGAGTGTTATGCCTTCATCAGTATTTTTGATCACTTCGCATTCACAACAGCTGTGTTGCACCATTTTTTCCCTATAGGGATTGCATTTCTTAGCTATGGACATACCTTGAACTACAGATCTTCAGCTCGACAGTCAGTGATGTTAGCCACAGTACCACGGCCACCCTGTGTTATTTGTAACCATGTGGTCGTTGAATATTCTTAATCCAATCCAAGCAGATAGATTTACTATGCGTATATCGTAGTCGAAAGATCTAGGAAACATTTTCACAATGTCGACATCAGCAAACCCATGCACCCGACGATTCCTTTTCAAACGAACAAGTACACGGAAAACACAAAACCATCCTTAACCAAAAATAGATCCAGTTTCACGGTCTGACAACACATATCTTTGTGTTCCATTATCGTCACGGCTCGACGACCAGCAAACGTAAATCCTTCGAAGACTCGAACTGCGGTGAATACTTTCTAATGATATACCGGAATTCAAGGAGCGATTGTAATACAATCAATAGGAATTGTGCACGTTGGGTCGGTGTCATCGAACAATGACATTCTGGTTAGTTCGTTCAGAGATATGTAATTATGACAATAAAACCACTTAGACAAGGTCGTTTTCGAAGAAGCTCTACCATCAAGGTGGAACGGAATTATCCAATATTCGTCTAAAGACGATCAATTAAGAACGGCCGTTCTTATATCAACGACTTTGACCTACTTCGCAACACAGTTCGGGTGGTAACTTATTGATTTTAGCCGAAAAGCCGCAAGGCATAAGGACCCCCAACATTGCCATCCACCCACCATTTAATTATATAATTCTCTAAGAAAGAAAAAATTCCCAAATCAAATATTATTCAGTGAATAGATATTTATGACTGCATAGACCTTTTCCGCGACCACGGTGGACGAACTGTCGATGCCGGTCCGGTCTGAAGACATACATATGTACATATCTCTTCGTTCAAAGACCTTGCCGCCCGACATGGACTGGGGCAATGTAAGCAAATTATTGTAGAAAGTACGCTTCGACTACATAGGATGGCGGAACTTCTGTGTTTAACGTACATAGTTTACTTTTTCATTTTTTCTTTTTCGTCTTCGTGGCGGTTCCGAATCGTCATGGAATGGCAAATATTCATACAATTGAATAATGATAATATGGATTTAATAGAGAAGTTCTGTGCAAACAATTGGAATGATGTAATGCCCTAACGGATATACTCGTAACTTTACGTCAAATTAATTATTTTTTTTGTCTCTTAATGAGACGAAAAATTTAAGAATCCGGCCGTATCGTAAGATTCCAATTGGGTGGCCCAGCAGGATTCTGTGAATTCCTTTTTAACAGTTAGACTTGGAATGAATTGGTTTTGAAAGCGAAACGCAATCAAAATTTTCATGAGTTTCTTTAACACTCACGGTTTCTATCACCTGTGCTATGCGTAATGAGAAGGTCTTATTTCTTATGAATAGGAAAATAGACATGACAGTGTCGTCCTTTGTGATCGCGATTATCAAGAAAATGTTAATGGATAAGAGATCTAACCATTGACGCTTTTTCTGTATTATGTATGAGGGCAGAGTTATCTGGGACTCAATCAAGCTACACTCTACATTGACTTGAGTTTGCGACATAACAGCACCCGACCATACACTTCTTTGGTCAAGTAGTTTCGTTGGGAAGCTTTTATGTACTCTAGACATAACACCCTCACTTGTGTACTCACAAATCTTCTGTAGTACCATTCATAGTATCATTCATGACATTTGCCCTAGTGTGCTCTAGTGTTCTAACAACAGTTTTTCCATCTTCAGGTTTCAACGACAGAGTACTTCCTCTACTTGCGTAAAATTACCTTATTAAAAAGCAGTTTACTTTGATGTGAGCTGGACGAATTCTTTAAAGTTTCACCTAAACTATGGGTAAGATAAGGGACTCTGCCCCTCGTTTGAAATTTAAACAAAAACCCCTGCGGAAAATCGGTTTCCTGATGAAATGCCGATCCTAGACGCATGTGTATGGAGGCCAGAAACTTTCTAAATATATCATTAAAATGGATCTCGGAAGATAAATGGAATAAATATCCATCAAAACAGCTAATTTGTAAATTGCAGGGTGTCTTCTAGAGAAGCTTTCAGTGCAACCCGTAAGCTGATTAAAATCTTGAAAAGGTGAAAACCAACAAAGCTACGTCCAGTTAACTGTTTCAAGTTCGTCCCTCTGGAAATCAGACAGACACCTACCCGTTGCAGGCTCCACCACTGGTGACTTTGACCAAGGCAATGAATATAACCCGTTGTATCTGAAACATCACGGGTCGTAATGACGGACGCGATCGAATACATATCCTGTTGTAGATGGTTTTGCTGGTTACACCATGCTCTCATCTACATACATACCTCCCCCTTGGTGCGCAATGAGGGTGGTATTCATTCATTCAGATAGTTAAAGAAGACTACACGCTGACCAAAAGCTTATTATGGGTAACAAGTCTAATATCCTTCCTACTGAAAATTAACACCAATAGACATCATAACGGGTCACTACGCTTTTGCCAAACACTCCAGCGTACTTGGAGTTTGATTTCAACCTGTATAACTTGGAGTGAAGAGAATGATAAACTGAAACCTTTCTCTGTTTTTTTCTGTCATTACTCGCATCAGGGGGCTTATGTCGTATGTGCATAATCTCTTAAGGGTTTAGGTACATCATCCAACTCTTCTCTCGTAGTTTGCTGGGAATAGTTTCAGACATTTTAATTTTCTTGAATATGCTGTGCCATTTCCCTTGTTTTCCTCGTAAAGAGAACAATGTCAATTCTAAGAGGAAACAGTGAGGAAAATGGAGAGATCAATCCATCATAAAGAATATACCTTAACAGCCTTCCTAGATATAGAGGGCCCTTTCAACAACGTCTCTTCGAAAGCAATAGTAGAAGGGCTAGAAAATCTAAAAGTGAAGAGGACTCTCACAGAGTTGATCAGCGAGTTACTCTCAACAAGCAAAATCCTAGCAACCACTAGAGCTTGTACCAGGGGCACCCCAAAAGGTGGATCCTCTCTTCCATTTTCTGGAATGTAGTTGAAAATTAACTACTACGCTGATGACATTGCCATTATCATCTCGGGCAAACACCTATCCACACTGAATGACCCGTATGCTTACGGCATTCTCCATACTATGCAAATGGCCACAACCCATTGGGCTCAGTTTAAACCTCCAGAAGACAGAGCTTGTGCAATTCACAAGAAAGCATACTGTTCGGGAAACCTGTCCCATCAGTTCACTTGGAACCAGGTTAGCCTACTTCTCCAGTGCCAAATACGTTGGCATTGTACTAGATAGAAAACTAACCTGGAAGAACAACACAACGAATAGAGCAAATAAAGCAACTATAGCTCTATACACTTGCAAAAAAGTCTTAGGAAAAAAATGGAGATTCAATCAACCCCAAGCTCACAATATGGCTCTACATTACAGTCGTTAGACCTATTCTAATGTATGGTGTAAAAGTCTGGTGGACTGCGTAGGACAAAACAACATATCATAAACAATCCGAGAAGGTACAAAGGCATGCATGTGCATCACCCCAACGGCAGCGCTAAACATTACACCATTCGATATTTTTGGCAAGCAAATTGCCACATATACGGCAATAAGACTATAAGCCAACTCCAAATGGACGAGCTGTATCTTTGACCACTTCTCCATCCTGAACAACAGGATAAACATGGCAGAAGACTCGGACCCCCTAGAGCCCACCACAGTCTTTGAGAAGAAATTCAATATAACATACCCGGACAGACGTAGCTGGTCCCGCCAAACACAACCCCGCAGGAGCTGCGTGGACTTCTACACGGACGGGTCAAAAACCAAAGGCGGGGTGGGTGATGGAGTATTCTGTAAACAATTAAACCTGAGCCAAGTTCTAAAACTACCAGATTATTACAGCGTCTTTCTGGCGGAGTTGTTGGCAATAAAGGAGGCTCTGTCTTGGCTTAAGTGGAACGTAGTATCTACTACGGATACTCGAATTCTCACGGACAGTTAAGCAGCTTTAAAATCGCTAGGCTCCTATGGTACACCTCAAAAAAAAAGCCTTGACTGTCGCCTATCTCTTAAAGAGATGGTAGAACAGTTTAACATACAGTTTAACTATGGGTACCAGAACACAGCGGCATCTTAGGTTAGGAAAGTGCCGACACACTCGCCAGATAAGCAACGATACAACAATCAATCATGGCATGCGAGGGAATACATCTTGCAACCATTAAACTCATAAACTCATAAATTTCGCCAAGGCTGAGATGAACCTGAGATGGGCCCAGGGACTTACCTGCCTCGTCACCAGGCAAATCTGGCCTCGGCTCGATAGTCAACGGACTACGAGAATAACCTCCCTAAAAATAACTGACATCTACAAAATCATTGGTGTAATCACTGGCCACTGTCTCATTGGCAGTCATGCGCAAAAACTAAGGCCGGTTTTGAATGATTTTTGCAGACGCTGCCTAGACAAGGAAAGGAGGTCGAATCCATTCACCACCTTCTCTGCGCCTGCCCGGCTGTCTGCACAATCAGGAAATGCTACCTAGGATCCTACTTCCTAAAGAAGCACTAAGTGCTTCCATGAAAAGGGGATAAACCCCCCTCATAGCAACACAACGAGTCTCTCTGGACTAAGCGTATTCTTCCCATTCTGGAGAGGCCACGAACTTATCTACCTACCTACACCAGATTTTGTAGCATGTTCTCTTAGTGAGGACAATCACTGATAAATGTCTTCTGTCTTATTAAGAGGGTACATTCACAGAGCAATTCGGCGCAGGAAGGTTGGACGGGCAGGTCTAGGGCGCTTGTCCATCTTGGGAACGATTAACATTTTCGTCGTACACCAAAAATATGGCACGTCAGTAAGGTGTATAAAAAACGAAGAGAACCGAAAACTGCTCATTGAAAGCGGGCACTTAACACAGCAAAATCCCTTCCTCTAGAAAGGAAACCCTTAGACCGTAGAGTCGAGAGAAGCAGTTTTCTTACAAATGGAGAAAGTTGTCAGTGACAGTAGAATGACCAGCACAGATTGAAACACTGCGAGGATTGTCTACTGGAGCTAGCTTTAGCAATGAGCTTCTGTATTCAGACTGAGAAGTTCTTCCTGATGAATGGCACCTTCGTGGTAAGCTATTTTTCACAGCGGACATCGGCCTGGATCAGGAGCATTTGGTCGAAAATTCCTCCTTTGCGAGCTACTACCTATCACGCAGTCGGTCTCTTTAAACTAAACCGCGCCATCTGCGCGCGCGGCACAAGAAGGTTCTACTCTGGTTGTGGGGATGGATAATACCTCTGTCGAGACTTTGAAATCTACGTACGATTCAAGTCCCTGCTTCGGACTTGGTAGGATTTTTTTCCATTTTGATCCCAAGTGATCGAAGGATGGCACGTGCCTGGCAGTATAAATCCATGATTTTTATTCAGGTTAATCTACAGTACTGCAAGGCTGCTACCGCTTTTCTATGTAGCAGAATTGCATGCAATAGTGAAAATCACCATGTTGTATCCGTTCAAGAATCATGGGTGTGGAATAAACGCCTGTGTGGTCTTGAAAGTATACGTGATGCGTTTCTTTATGATGAGTGGTCCAAAAGACCTAGTGTTCGCCTCATTTTATCGAACTCACTATCGGCAACCCAATTTAAAAAATTACGAAGACAAGGTTTGGTGGCTGTTAGAGTAAGCTACAAAGCACACGGACTAACACTTCGTCGTTGCGTCCGCTTACTTCTCTTATGATTCGATACTACCTCCACCACCCAAACAAGTTTTGAATTTGTATAGTACTGTGGAGTCAGAAAGATTAGTGTCATCTTGTGTTGCGATGCTAATGCTCAAAAATCTGCGTGGAGCAGCAGCAAATGCAATCTAAGAGGGGACAGCCTTTTAGACTTTACTCTTTAGGCTCTCAACCAACGTTTGTGAAGGCCATCACTAACTGGAGAGTCTTACCAGGTGCTACGCTGTCAGACCACAGATATATCGAATTCCGATTGAGTTGTGGTATCTCCTCCTCGCAGCCCAAACGGAATTCGATAAAAACGGGCTGGGTACGGATTAGAGAGGATCGTGAGAAACCCACTATAGGATGCCGTTCGCAACCTGACTAGCGTCATAACTCGTAACTAAATGTTTTGAACTCGCATGTCCTCTTAGCAAACGTCCTTGCAGGAAATTAGTTCGCTGGTGGAATGTCAAAGTCTTCGCAGGGAAGCTAAAAGCCTCCTGAACAGATCGCTCAAATCGAATTCGGAAGAAGAATGGAATAAGTATCGGTCGAAGCAGAAAAAATATAAGAAGCTTATTCATAAATAGAAGAATAAGTCTTTTAAGACCTTTCGCGAAGGGATCAAATCTCTTAGCGCGACCAGCAAGTTGGTTAAAGTCCTCAAAGGGGGAAATAATTAGTTTAAAACGGAAACTCTCAGCTTACTGCTACGGACCCATTTTCCGAGAAATCAGGCTGTCATCGTTCATTGCACACTCTTACAACGATAACTGCGACTGAAGCGATGAAAACAACTCGGCGTAGCTGGCATACTGCATCGCGCGTGGCAATGACTGAGGCCATAGAATTTGCTGTGGCGTCTTTTAATGGCTCTAGGTCGGCGGGCATCGATGGAATATACCCTGTTTTGCTGCAAAAGGGTATAAGGCAGCTGCTTCCTACTTTGGAAAGAATTTTCACTGCTAGCCTGGCACTTGCCTATATACCTATCCAACTTATACCAACCATTGCGTAAGCTTTTTCACCTTTCCTACTCTTCTGGGCCCTATCCGAGTAGATGGAAAACAGCATTTGTCCAGCCCATTCCCGAAAAAGGCGAATCTCGTTCTCTATCCAATTACCGACCCATTGCACTAACGTCCCTTCTTTCCAAGGTCAACGCTGATTAATCGTCAGCTAATCAAATATCTCCTCAATGTACGGCAGTATGGTTTCCACAGCAATAGATCCACTGGTGATTTGATGGCATATCTCACCGAGAAGTGGAATCGTTCGCTCCACCAGGCAGCTAAAAAGCAAAATAGTTGCCCTTGATATTTCGAAAGCATTTGACAGAGTTTGGCATGAAGCTCTTCTGTCGAAAATGCGCGCATTCGAAATCGACAACTCCCTTCTTCTATGGAAGCTACCATTCGAATAGTTCAACTCAAGTTGTCTTAGACGGATTCAAGTCTGATACTCACCTTGTAAATGCTGGTGTTTCCAGGGCTCCGTTTTGTCTCCGACTCTCTTTCTCATTTATATTTATAAATGATCTCTTGTCTGTGACTTCTAATCCAATTCACTACTTGGCTGACGAGAGTACCCTCAACTTCTCATATTCGTTTACTTCTTTACGACCCTGTAGACAGTGAGCCGCAGCGTATGTTAAGCTCATTAAATTCATTAAATGATAGCATCATCCAATGGGGTAGAAACAAAAGACAGCACAATGCTGTCTTCTGTCGTTAAAGCGTAACACTGATCCAGTGCCATTATCCATGAATGGCACTTGTTTCTCTGAAGCCGACGAGTTTTTTATTCTGGGTATGTGCATCAATGACCAAAATAGGGAAAGAGGACTACCCACTCACGAAAAGTTTTAGACCAACCAGTCCAACATCTTTCTTGCTGAAAAGCATGTAGAGAATAGTTGAGTTGCATATGCACAAAGTTACCCTTCGAATACATCCCCTTTCGGAGATGTACTATGGTTATCAGAGCGTTTCAAAACCTAGTTGGGAGAATTTAATGCGCGTTGCACGGGAAATGGGCTTGTCGATCAATACTCTTAAGACTGATGTCGTTTTCTTCACGAGAAGGAGAAAAAATAATGGCATGACTCAGCTGGTGTTAAAGAATATTCCTCTCACAATATCCAAGAAAGCAGGTACTTAGCTTAGATAGCAAGCTTCTTGTCAAAGCATGTTGAGTCGAATACCGCCAAAGCACTGTAACCTTTTTGTCAATGCTAAGGTGCTTTTGGCAAAGCAGCAATGAAAAGACTGATAGTCTAATATGCATCGGTTGTCCGGTGTAACAGGCTAACACGCAAACACTTCGTAGCCTCTTTCACCAAACTCCAAAGAAGGATTTGTCTCAGCTGTACGCGGGCTTTTCCCAGCATGCCGGGTGCTGCATTGGATTAACAGTGCGCTTGTTCGAGAAATATCCTACGACCCCTGTTTCATTGATATGCCTTCCGACTGTAATTTCACAGTCGAATTTCCGTGACGACAGGACTGGCTCTGGCCAGATAGTGAACCGATGGCTCCAGGTTTGAGTAGGGTTCCGGTGCTGGCGTTTTCTTTGAACGCGAAAACGTCCAACTGTTCTTTTTGTTAAGAAAATATGTGTTTACCTTTCAATCAGAGATATACGTAATCCTCATGGCCATGCACCAAGCATATGCGTCTGCAGTGACAGCCAACCTGCACTCAAGACTCTGTTTAAATCTTTAACCAGGTCCAAGTTAGTGCATGAACTCAATACCTTTTGACCAAAGTCGGGTAGACTAGTTTCAGTAAGGATTGCATGGATTCCGGGTCACTCTAGGAACTTAGAATATGAGATCTCTGAGATCTCTCTCGCTAGGATGGGCTCAGAGGAGAGTTTCTCAGGACCTGAACCCGCCCTAGGTCTATCTGCGTCCACGGTTAATTTCCATATTAACGACTGGGTGTTTAATACACACAACCGTAGATGGAGGAATTATCCAGGATGCAGGATGACAAAGCGCGTATGCCCTGGCGTCTGCAAGAAATCCGCAGCATTCCTCCTGTCTTTAAGGATAATCGACTGCAGAAGGTTTGTGGGAGGTATCGCGGGCCATTACACTTTTGCCAAGCATCTCTACGTGCTTAGCATCAGTGAGACGCCTACCTGTGCTGCATGTTGCGAGGAGGATGACACTGCAGAGCATTGTCAAAAGATGTATAAAGCAGCTGTCTGTGTGCAGTGTGCTTTAGTATATCAGTACATATGGTATATAGATGGTCGAGGAAATCGTATCCCGTAAACCGCTGTTGTGCTGGTGAAAGATGATTTATATTCCCTCAAGCCCGGCCTATTTTGGTTGCTTGCTTTGGTGTCGTTACAGCCCATGAAGAGCCAGAGCCAAGTTCTCTCAATCACCCATGTTGTGTGTGATTTATTTTCCACACAGGTGAAAGGGACCTACAGTTTAATGCCGATTCCGAGCGGCGTGAGTCGAGAAGCCGTTTCAAAGCAAATATTCTACGGGGGATCTTGCCAGTACTCCGCCGAGGAGCGATGCGGCGGGATAAACATTCGCTGGCGTTGGTGTTACCGGGATCCGTACTCTCTCATCGTGTATCAGAGTCCAACACACTAACGCCTACTCCACGGCACCCTCAAAGCCTGGCTTTTAATCGCGAATTTCGCCATCCAGCTGTTCAAGGAAGTTAAAGTAATATTTGCTTTCAATTGTCCTGCCTTTTGCAATGCTATCAATTAATCTTCTTCTTATCGGGCGCTATGGTTCGGGGTGAACCTAGGCCTCAACCAACAGGCCCCATCAACTAGCACGATCTTTTGCTAGCGTTTTGCATTGCTGCACACCAAGTTGGCGGAGGTCCCCTTCCACTTGTGTGCCCCATCTTAGGTGGGGCCGTCCTCTGTTTCTCCGTCCCTCGGTGTTAATTCCAAGATTCTTCAGGTTGGAGCTGTGGTGTCCATTCGCTTTACGTGACCTAGCCTTCTTAGGTGTTAAATCCGTAGACGGCTGACTAGACTCATGTCGCTGTACAGCCCGTAAAGCTAGTGGTCTTTTCCTACATCCCCCGTCTGCGTTTCTAGAACCGA
This sequence comes from Eumerus sabulonum, assembly GCA_951905685.1. NCBI lineage: Eukaryota > Metazoa > Arthropoda > Insecta > Diptera > Syrphidae > Eumerus > Eumerus sabulonum. The sequence continues at coordinate 161,657,307 of OX645060.1, read as the reverse complement.
ACATCACATGCAAAATCTTTCCCTCGAAACAGCCAAGGACTTCCTCATCCGCTGATGATAAGAGTGTTGTATAGAGTCAACTTTGTCATTCGGGAGAGGGCTCTATTACTCAATTGCCTCCTGAGCCCAAAGAAACAGCTATTGGCAAGGGTGATTCTGCGTTTGATTTCGGAACTGATGTCGTTATTCTAGGTCACTGCGGAGCCAAGGTAGACGAAGGCCTTAACTACCTCCAACTAATATCTGCCAATACAAACGTCCTGGTTAAGACGTCGGTGGTGGGCGTTCTTTTTTAACTTTTTTAATGACAGCATATATTTAGTTCTTGCCCTCCTTACTGCTACGCCTCATTAACATCTCGCTGTGCTCTTCCGTTTAATCCGCGTATGCCAGGAATTGTGAGGATTTTAAATAAATTGAGCCTCTTGTGTTGGCCAGTGATTTTTGCATAATAATTTTTAATACGATCTTGAAGAAACCACACGACAGTGCATCGCCCTGCCTAAATCTTATTTTACCGTATTTTGCCGTAGTATCAATATTTGGTCGATGGTGGACTTCCCTAGCCTGAGGCCACACTGATAAGGACTTTTCAGCTTATTTACAAAAGGCTTCAGGCATTCGCACAAAACGGCAGAGAAGATTTTATATGCGATTTTAAGAAGACATATTGCCCTGTAGTTGGCGCAGTCACCGTGGTCTCCTTTCTTGTGGATCGGGCAAACAATTCTGAGACTCCATTCGTCGGACCATATCATAAAGATGAGTTGGCTCCTAACCAGATCATCTCCAGCTGCTTTGAAGAGCTTAGCAGAGAGTCCGCCTGCGCCAGCAGTTTTATTCGACTTGAATTTCGATATGGTGATCTTAACTTCGTTGAGGTCTTTCTTTCTTCTTTTGGTGGCCTTACAGCCCATGAACCAAGCTTCTCTCAATCACCCATGTTGTGTGTGATTCATTTTTCACATACATAGGTGAAAGGGGCCTACAGTTTAATGCCGATTCCGAACGACGTGAGTCGAGAAGTTTTTCCAAGGCAAGTATACTACGGGGGGTTTTGCCAGTACCCCGCCAAGAAGAGACGCCGCGAAATAAACATTTGATCCAGTGCCACTTGTTATCGGGATCCGAACTCGCTCATCGTGCGTCAGAGTCCAACACACTAACCACTGTGCCACGGCGCCCACTTCGTCGAGATCAGGAGGATGGAATTCTATGCGATCTTCATCGTTTAGACATGGATCATTCCGCCTGACAGCGGTATATTGACTAACATCGCCGTTATACAATCTGCAGGAGTGGTTTTTCCATTATCTCAGCATCGACTGCGATTCTACTACTGTGTCCATTTTCGTCCCTATAGGTTTCCGTTCTGACTTTATAGCCTTGGCATGTTCGCTTCATTTGTTGATAAAACTTTCGAACGTCATGCCTGCATTTACACCTCTCCATGTTCTCAATCGCGTGCTATTCGTGCTCTTTCTTCTTTTTCCTAAGAAGCTGATGCTCCTTCCTTCTTTTTAACTCGTAGAGCTCTTGTTCTTCTATGCAGCGAGGCTTTATATGCCTCCTGTACCGCTGTATGAATCCTCCTGCTCTCGTCATCGAATCAGGTGTTTCTTCGTGTTGGAGCCTTGAGGCCCAAAACTTCGGATGCAGTATTTTTCGGGGCTTGTTTGCAAAAATTCCACTGTTGTTCTATTGACTGCGTGGAGCGTAGAGGTGTATGAGAGAGCTTAAAGGAGACGCGATCGGCAATAGCACGAGTGGTTTCTGGGGATAGTAGCGTTCCGACGTCATGAATTTGGATTCTTACTCTACTTCGCTGTGTTCGTGATATCCGTAGGCGCATCTTGGCTACTAAAACATCGTGGTCCGAGTCGTTGTTAGCTCTTCGGAAAGTTCGAACATCAAGAATAGTGGAGGAGTATCGGTCGCGATGGCATGGGCTCGGACATACAGGGTAAAGTTGTTGATTGCTCTCAACCTGGCGAGATGCCAGCAACGATCCCTGTTTAAATGCCCGGGTCAAGTTGACATACGGCCTCCTCGCGGCGCCCTCTGGATAGCCTCTTCAACAACCGTTGGGAGGTGAACAAACGTATGCAGCGAAAAAAACCCCGACCAGAATGGCGGTTGTGCGGCGGGCTAACAATCCGCCCACGTAAAAAAACCCCAAGTTATGAATGAGCAAGATGCCTCGGATACACGGACGGATACTCGACGACGACAACGCACGAAAAAGGAACACGATTTGCGAGTATGCTCCTGGAATGTCAGAACCCTGTACACTCCCGGAGCTGCTCATAAACTAGAAGGAATCCTAACGCAGTACAAGGCGGATATTACTGCGGTCCAGGAAATACGCTGGATAGGAAACGGTATGATTAGAAAGAAAAATTGCGACATTTATTACAGCTGTCACAAAAGGTTGCACTTACTGGGATGCGGATCTGTCGTGGGAAAGCGGTTAAGGTCGAAGGTCATCGACTTTAAACCTATAAATGATCGCCTGGCTGTGATCCGCATCAGAGGCAGATTTTATAACATCAGCCTTATATGTGCACACGCCCCTACCGACGAGGCTGAAGACCCTATCAAGGAGGACTTCTATGACCTCCTGGACAACGCCTACGGAGCTTGTCCGGAGTACGATGTAAAAATCGTGCTCGGGGACTTCAATGCCAAAATCGGAAAGGAAAACACCCTTGGCGGAGTGATCGGAAAGCACAGCCTCCACGATACAACAACAGATAACGGCTTCCGACTCGCTGACTTTGCGACAGCTCGTAATGCGGTGATAAGTAGCACAAGATTCCCTCGCAAGCGAATCCACACAGCAACCTGGCGATCTCCGGACGGTCGAACCGCCAACCAAATCGACCATGTGCTCATTGACGCAAGGCACGTGTCAAACATCCTGGATGTGCGAACATTCAGAGGTGCGAATGTCGACTCTGACCACTTCCTCGTAGCAGCAAGATTCAGAGCTCGACTGTCCAATGTCAGAAAGCTGCACCAGCCCATCAGGAGGAGGTTCGACATTGGGCGCCTGAGCACACCGGAGGTTGCCAGAGTCTACAGGGAGCAGCTGAGCGAAAGACTCTACGGTATGCCTTCGTCGAACACAAATGCCAATAATATGTGGCTGCATTGCCGCTCAGCCATTCAGGAAGTAGCCGAAACCACATTAGGATACCTACCACCCCCGACAAGAAACCCGTGGTATGATGGCGAGTGTGAGCAGAAAAAGGCAGCAACCGACGAGGCGTACCAAAATGCGCTGCAGAGGAAAACCAGGGCAGCGCGAGAAGAGTACCGAGCCAGAAGAAGGGAGGAGAAGAAACTACTGCGACAGAAGAAAAGAATCTTCGCAGCCTCCCAGCTCAAGGATATCGAGAAGTCTAGAGATAAATATAAAATACGAGCCTTTTACAAGAAAGCCAAAGGCCTTGCAGGAGGCTTCAAAAAGGGCACCCTGGCTCTTCGAAACTGCGAGGGTAATCTTGTCACCGACCCGCAGGGAATAGTGGATGTATTTAAGCAGCACTTCCAGCAGCTGCTTAACGAGCATGACCAAGAGAGAGTGGTAGGGACCGAGGAAATCCCAACTCCAGCCGCTGAAGTAGTCCTCCCACCCAGCATAGAAGAAGTCGGCACAGCTATTCAGAAGCTGAAGAACAACAAGGCCGCAGGCTCAGATGGCTTGCCATTAGAGCTCTTCAAGGCTGGCGGCGATGTTCTGGTAGGGAGCATGCACCAGATCATCTGCAGAATTTGGGAAGATGAGAGCATGCCCGACGACTGGAATACCAGCTCTATATGCCCCATCTACAAAAAAGGCGATCCTACCTCTTGCAAGAACTATAGAAGTATATCCCTGCTCAATGTCGCATACAAGATCCTGTCCAGCGTATTATGTGAACGTCTAAAACCATTTTGCACCGCACTAATCGGCAGCTACCAGTGCGGCTTCCAGCCCGGCAAATCAACTATAGACCAAATTTTCACACTTCGACAAATCCTGGAAAAGACCAACGAGTTTCGAATCGATACACACCATCTTTTCATCGATTTCAAAGCCGCATACGACAGCATTCATCGTGAAGCACTGTTTGGGGCGATGGCCGTATTCGGGATCCCGGTAAAAGTGATCCAGTTGTGTCACGCCACGCTAAAAAACACGCGATGCACCGTGCAACTCGGTTCTAGGACCTCGGAACCATTCGAAACATGCGCCGGATTTCGGCAAGGAGATGCGCTGTCATGTGACTTCTTCAACCTGGTGCTGGAGCAGATAGTGCGACGGGCAGGCGTCAACAGGGAAGGCACTATCTTTTACAAGTCCATCCAGCTGCTAGGATACGCGGATGATATCGACATCATCGCGTGTTCTCGCCGTGGCATTGTGGAAGTATTCACGGCGATTGAAGAACAGGCGAAACGAATTGGTCTTAAGGTCAATGAGGACAAAACGAAATACATGCTGTCAAGCAAAAACCAATCCGTCGCTCACCACCTGGGACAAAACATAACAATTGACAGCTACAATTTCGAGGTAGTTAAGGAGTTTGTCTACCTCGGGGCAAACGTAAATTCCACAAATGACACCACAGTGGAGATCCGGCGTAGAATCGCCCTTGGCAACCGCTGCTACTTCGGCTTGTCCAAACAACTGGGGTCAAAACTCCTCACTCGAAAGACCAAAGTCATGCTTTACAAAACGCTCATTCTGCCAGTCTTGCTGTACGGAGCCGAAAGCTGGACGATAAGCAGGACAGCGGAGCTGATTTTGGGTTCTTTCGAAAGAAAAATTCTGCGCCGGATATTTGGTCCTGTCTGTGAGGAAGGTGAATGGAGAAGAAGACACAACCGCGAACTCTACGAGCTGTACCAAGATGTGGATGTAGTCCGGAAGGCAAGGATCCGTCGACTACACTGGCTCGGCCACATCGAGCGCATGGACATCAACGCTCCAGCTAAGAGGGTCTTCGACTCCGAGCCTCCTGGTTCGAGAAGAAGAGGAAGACCGAACCTCCGGTATAAAGACCAAGTAATCGCGGATGTAGGACATCTTGGTCTTGACAACTGGAAGCAGCGTGCCCGGGACCGTCAAGGATGGAAGGCAGCTATAGCTTAGGCTCAGATCCTCCATGGATCGCAGGCCTGATAAGTAAGTATCGGTCGCGATGTGATCAATCTGGTTTGTGATAGATTGATCTGGCGATCGCCAGTTGCCTTTTTGTATATCGCGGTATGGGAAGTGCGTACTGGCTAGAAGGAGATTTCGCCCCGTAACAAGATCAGTCAGCCTGTGTCCATTATCCGGTGTGGTGTCGTGTAAGCTGTGTTTGCCGATGACTCGTTTAAAGTTGCTTTCCGTACCCAGCTTAGCATTGAAGTCACCTAGTACAATTTTGATGTCATAACATGGACATTGGGCATATGTTCTGTCTAGGAAATCGTAGAAGTCATCTAAGGTGGAGTCATCCTTGTCTTCCGTGGGGATGTGGCCGCAGATCAGGGCGATGTTAAAAAATGGAGCCTTGATACGGATTGCTATGAGGCGTTCGCTCGCATACCGAAAGCCTAGGACTTTTTGCCTTAGTCCACCTCGATCAACAAATCCGCATCCAAACAATCGTTATCCTCTCCCCCTATAATAGTTGCCGTGATAGATGACGCAGTTTTTCATCCGCTTTATACCCGCTCCATTCCATCGCATTTCCTATATGGCGGTTAAGTCCGCTTTATAGCGGTCTAGGGCCTCCGCAAGTTGTTCGGATGCATATGGTCTGCTTAGGGACCAAACATTCCACATACAGACCCGAAGATCATTGTCCTTTTTTCGCAAGGGTCGTCAACATTAATCTGGTCCATTTTATCCGAGGCTTGTGATTGTTTCTGAGTAATTGTAGGGTTTTCCGATTATGGTTTACTAGACCATAGCCCAACCGACATTAATTCTGTTTTATGGAGGAGGATACACGCCATTTGTCCTCTTCCATGAGCAATTTCCATGGTCAGGAAATTTCCATATGGTACCACGAGGAGGTGCAGGTAGGACCCGCCTAACAGAGCTGCATTTTTTAGCGGAGAGACCTTTGCTAGTCTTTTAACATCGCTATCAAATATAGCCGCGCAATCTTTTCACATCTTTGCGCATTTGTTTTTCATCGGCAATCAGCAAATACGGCACCCATCTCACGGAGAGCTCGCACCCATTCTTCCGACATCACCATGACCTCAGGTATTTCATTCACTTTCACTCGACTATCATCCAATACGATATCTTGCACAGGTTCAAGACTTATACTCTTATGATGTTTGTAGTTTGTCACACAACTTGGACCGAGTGCAGATGGTTTGTGTCGTAGATGTTCGCTCAGTACTCTCCAGGGGTGGTTGTCCTAGATAGAAGGAGAGCAACTCGACTGAATTTTCACGTTGGTTGTAGTTCCCAGCAAATGTTCCATGCCATTATGGTATTTTATTAGAACTCCACACATAAAGTATGAATTTGGAGTGACCATATACTGTGAGTGTTTGCCTTCGTCAGTATTGTTGATCACTTCCCATTCACAACAGCTGAATGTTGCACAATTTTTCCGTATAGGAGTTGCATTTCTTTAGCTATGGACATACTTTGAACTACAGACCTTTCGCTCGACAGTCGGTAATGTTTATCATTGCACCCCGGCCGCCCTGGCCATCCTTCGCGTAGGTCAATTTCGAGGGCTATGCAATTAAGTTTCAATTCAGGTTCAAGACGAACAAGCTGAGCCTCCGTGGCCTACTGCAAAAATTCGTGTAAGCAAACTAGTTAAAAGAACAAGTTGAGCCTTATCATAAGAACTAATGACATATGCATCCAGGTAGGAAATATCCACTTTTGCTGATGGGAACTCCATTTCGGTCTCATACATAGAAATCGACTGGAAGGTCACATCAAAAATGCGGCTCTTGAATTAATACAGGAATGAAACATGTTGCGCCGTCTTCAAAGGACAAAACCCCTTGATTTAGCGCGATGACCCTAAACCGCACATACTCTGCAGGAACTCTCACTCGAAAGCTACCTGCTAAATGTGATTAACTCGAGAACGGAAAACTGCTAGACAAATCAATTTACTTACTTGTAGTCGAAAACAAAAATAATTAACTCGAAGGGTGGTGTTTTTAGTGAGCCAAATCTCATACTACTATGAGCACGTGCGGTTGGTCCTTATAGCGTCTTTTGAAGATTTTCACCAATTTTCGCAAGAAAAAAAAAATGTTTGTGTCAGGTCAAGGACTTTTCGCCTATTTGCTCTGTTTCTAAGCTTAGTTAAAGTTAGGTCCTCAGAAAATTTCTGATTTTTCAGTATATGTGTTGGAGATCGGTAATCCAGGGGCTGATTTGTTATACGAGTATAAATGTGTTCTGACTTCATTCCGATATCCATTAGGATAACGCCATGCCACACACATCGATAGTGACTCACTAGAAGCTTCGGGAGTTTCGTTGCGTAGTTCTCATGCGTCCATCTCATAGTACGGCCGTTGTACCAGCTGAATACCAGTCCCTGCAAATGGTGAACGATTTTGTTGGTAAAAATGTCGCCCCAATGGAGCCTTGAGAAGGAAGGCTTCTATGAGAGAAACACAATAGAATTACGTGCAAAATGGCAATACGTTATCCAACAAGACAGTGCTCGTGCTAAATAATTCCATTAATTCCATGCAAAAATTTAAATTAAATTGCAATCAAAATTTAAATTGTAAAAGCGTTCTATTTAGATATGCTTTTGGAAGCCCGAAATGGATGAACCTGTAGATTTTAGTCTAGCCAAAAGGCGCAAATAATTAATACTCTGTTTCATTGGGTAATTAAAAGTATCCCGGCCAGTTGTGGTTTTTATCCTCAAGCTTAGCTAATTATTTCTTCCTTTTTATTGCCAAAATATAAACATACTTAAAGTAGTCCTTTCGTATCTGACATCAATGAAAAGAGACGCACTTTAATGGCGGGGAAAGAACATTTTTATAACGTATGCGAAAGCGGACGATTGAATCTTCAACGATACTTGTCTGTCATCTAATTTACTTACTTACTTAGGTGGCGCTACAGTCCGGTGTGAACCTGGGCCTCAACCAACAAACTTCTCCAGCTGGCACGGTCTTTTGCCAGCTGTTTCCAGCGACGCACTCCCAATTGGTATGGGTGTCGATTTGGTATTCTTAGGTCTTCCCCAAGATCTGCCGGAGTGTAAATATTTGGTCTAATGTGGATTTATCGGGCCTTAAACCACACTGATACGAACCTATTAGATTTTCCACAAAGGGTTTCAGGCGTTCACACAGTACGGCAGAGAAAATCTTGTATGCGAAGATAAGGAGACTTATTCCCCTGTAGTTATAGGGGTCTTCTTGTGGACTGGGCAAACGATGCTGAGATTCCATTCGCCAGGCATGCTTTCCTCCGACCATATTTTACAGATGAACTGGTGCATGCGGCCCACTAAGTCATCTCCAGCCGCTTTAAATAGCTGGGCAGAGAGGCCATCTGCGCCCGAAGTTTTATTAGTCTTGAGCTTTGAAATTACTAGCTTAATTTCATCTACGTCAGGTGGACGGAATTCCCTTGCATCTTCGTCCGTTGCGAATGGATCATTCTACCTGACAGCGGTATTAGATACAGTCTACAGAAGTGTTCCTTCTATATTTTCAGCATTCACTGCGACTCTACTACTAGATGTCTGTCTTCATACCTACAGGCTTCCGCTCTGGCCTTATAACCCTGGCGTGTTCGGTGTACGTTTTCGTAAAACTTGCGAGCATTATTCCTGTGATAGCAACTTTCCTTCTCGTCGATCTCACGCTTTTCACGCTGCCTTTTTTTTTCCTTAATAGCGTGTGATCCTCTCTCCGTTTCTGCTCGTAATGTTCACGAGTAGCTCTCGTCCATCTATGTAGCATGGCCTTGTAGGCGTTTTGCTTTGCTACATGGGCTTGCTCGCAATGCTCATCAAACCAGGTGATTCTAGCTGACGGTGTCTGTCATCTTCTTCTTCTTCTTCTTAATGGGCGCTAAACTTTGGGGTGAACCTGGGCCCCAACCAACATGCCCCTCCAACTAGCACAACCTTTTGCTAGCCTTTTCCAATGTCGCACACCAAGTTGGCTGAGATTCTGGCCAAGACGTCGGTGGTGAGCGTCCTTTTTTGATGACAGCATATATTTAGTTTTGCTCTCGTTTACCGCCAAACCAATTTTCGCCGCTCCATCCCAATACTCGCAAACGCCTCATTGACATCTCGCTGTGATCTACCTATAATGTCAATATCGTCGGCGTATGCTAGGAGTTGCGAGGATTTGAAATAGATTGTGCCTCTTGTATTGGCCAGTGATTTTTGCAACATCATTTCCAATATGATGTTGAAGAAATCACACGACAGCGCATCGCCTTGCCTAAATCCTTTCTTGACATCAAAACTATCGGTAAGGTATTCCCCGACTCGGATGGAGCAGCGAGCATTCTCCAAAGTCATCCTGTCAAAGGTAGACATAGCGTTGTATAGCTCGTCTCTAATTACGCTGTCGTATGCGGCTTTGAAGTCGTCAAATAGCTAGTGAGTGTTTCCAGGATCTGCCGTAGTGTGAAGATTTGGTCGATGGTGGACTTCCCTGGCCTGAATCCGCACTGATAATGACCTATCAGCTTATTTAAAAAAGGCTTCAGGCGTTCACACAAAACGGCAGAGAAGATTTTGTAGGCGATGTTAAGGAGACTTATTCCTCTGTAGTTGGCGCATTCAGAGGGGTCTCCTTTCTTGTGGATCGGGTAAACGATGCTGAGACTCCATTCCTCGGGCATGCTTTCTTCTGACCATATCTTACAAATGAGCTGGTGCATGCTCCTAACCAGGTCATCCCTAGCTGCCTTGAAGAGCTAAGCAGACAGTCCGTCTGCGCTAGCAGCTTTATTCGACTTGAGCTTCGATATGGCAATCTTAACTTTATCGAGGTCAGGGGGACAGAATTCTCTGCGGTCTTCGTCGATTAGAATCATTCTGCCTGACAGCGGTTTATTGACTAACATCGCCGTTATACAGTCTGCAGAAGCGGTTTTTCCATATTCTCAGCATCGACTGCGATTCTACTACTAGGTATCCGTTCTCATCCCTGCAGGCTTCCGTTCTGGCTTCATAACCTTGGCATGTTTGCTTTATCTGTTGATAAAACTTTCGAACGTCACGCCTGCAGTAACACCTCTCCAAATCCTTAATCGCGCGCTTCTAGTGCTCTTTCTTCTTTCTTCTAAGAAGCTTATGCTCCTCCGTTTTTCTTAGCTCGTAGAGCTCACGAGCTGCTCTTGTTCTTTTATGCAGCGAGGCTTTATATGCATCCTGCTTCGCAATGTGAATCCTCCTGCACTCGTCATCGAACCAGGTGTTTCTTTGTGGTGGAGCCTTGAAACCCAAAACTTCGGATGCAGAGCTTTTCAGGGCTTTTTTGCACAGGCTCCACTGCTGTTCTATTGACAGCGTGGAGGATTAAGGTGTATTGGAGAGTTTAAGGGAGACGCGATCGGTAAAACACGAGCGGTTTCTGGCGATAGTAGCTTTCCGACGTCATAATTTTGTATTCTTACTCTACTCCGCTGGGTTCGTGATATCCGTAAGCGCATCTTGGCTACTACGAGATAGTGGTCCGAGTCGATGTTAGCCCCTCGGAAAGTTCGAACATCAAGAATACTGGAGGAGTGCCTGACGTCGATCGCGATGTGATCAATCTGGTTGGTAGTCGATTGATCAAAAGACCGCCAGGTGCCTTTGTGTATATCGAGGTGCGAGAAGCGCGTACTGGCTAGAAGAAGATTTCGCCCCGTGGCAAGATCAATCAGCCTGTGTCCGTTATCGGATGTGGTGTTGTGTAGGCTATGTTTGCCGATGACTCGTTCGAAGATGCTTACCTTACCCAGCTTAGCATTGAAGTCTCCTAGTACAATTTTGATGTCATAGCTGGGACATTGGGCATACGTTCTGTCTAGGAGATCGTAGAACTCATCTTTGGTGGAGTTTGCCATTGACAGTCGTCGCGCGCGGTCGCGAGTCACACGCACGGAAGGGAAAAACAAAAGAACGAACAAAACAAAAAAAAAAAAAAAAAAACCGTAAAGAAAAACAAATAACGTAGTGCAGTGTAGTGCGGGCAAAAAAAAAAAAAAAAACCGTGAAAGTGCCGAACCGAAAACCGAACACCTGGTCGGCACCAGCGCTGGGCCGTACTCCTGCCTGTCCCTCTTCCCCTCTCGTGACAGTGTTCGCTCTCATCACACACACTGATTGAGTGCTAACGCAACCGACGCGTAGCGGGTCGCGTGTGTTGTTCTTTGTTGGTGGAGCAAATCTTACTGTCGTAAGGGCATAACACCTACGGTAGTTTGTTTTTGCAAATCCGGCGATAGAACTTCACTCACGCGTCTCTGCCTTAACGGTTTTGTATCTGTACATGTTTTGTAGTTTGCATTGATGAGGGATTTCTGTGTGCAGTTCTGCAATATTCGTGGGTTACGGAAGAATTTCCTTGCCACGTATATCCATCTCTCTCGCCACAAACCGGCTGTTTTGGCACTTTGTGAAACACAGGTCGATGAAAAGTCTGATCCTTCGGATTTCAGTCTTCCTGGATATAGCTTAGTGCCATTATTCGTTTCTCGCCGTGGTCTCGCCATCTATGTCCGTAGTGATATTGCTTACCAGTTACTTCCACAGTATAGCCAAACATCCACCCCGGAATTTAATTTCATATGGCTTAAATTCATATTCCGTAAGCACTCCATCCACTACTGTTTTCTTTATAGAAGCCCCAATCTAGACAGGAATGCAACATTTGATGCATTCGACACACTGTCTGATTCCATCCAAAGAATTGTTTCCCTGTTCCCTCGCACTGAAATCGTTCTAGCGGGCGATTTCAATGTACACAATTCTCAGTGGCTTCGACATTCTGGACAGACAACACCCGAAGGAAGGTATGTTGAAATTTTTGCTGAGTTAAATCACTTAACTCAACTTGTGAATGAGCCATCACGTATCCCCGATGTTGCTGGTCATACCGCCAACACGCTGGACTTGTTTCTTACCTCTCAGCCTGACAAATACACGATCGATGTATTGGAACCCCTAGGCATGTCTGACCACTGCATGATATCAGCGAAATTCTCGAACTCCCACCATCCAGTTAAAGAAAAAGCTCCTAAGAGAACACTATGGCTATACGAGAAAGCCAACTGGTGCGGCCTTAACAACTTCTTTCGGATCTTTAACTGGTCGTTGTGCTTCCTCGACAACGACGTCGACGCCGCAACTGATATTATCGTAAACATTATCCGAATCGGCATGGCAGATTTTATTCCCAGCAAGATTAAAAGCACCAGGCCTAAGGATAATACGTGGTTCGACTCGAGCTGCAAAGAGGCTATTAGGCTCAGGGAGCTAAGTTTTCGGACCTACAAGGCAAACAGTTCTGAGGAAAACCGAGAAAAGTACATACGAGCCAGAAATGACTGCAACTCCCACATTCGACGGATTAAGTTCCAATCCGACCAAAAATTAAGGCGTAAAATCCTTCAATGTCCCAAAGGTAGCAAAAGTTTCTGGTCGTTTGTAAAAAACGTAAAAAACTCAACTAAGTCGTCTATACCGACGCTCATCCACAATGACATCCCAGCTGTCACCCCCTTAGACAAAGCTAACCTACTTGCTGCCCATTTCGCAACCAGTTCTCAGCTGCCAGCTTGTACTTTGTCTCCGCCTGTACTAGAGTGCGTCAATTCCACCATGGGGCTAATCCACTTCCGCACTCGTACAGTCGCAAGGGTTCTTAAAGACCTCGACATACACAAATCCGCTGGTCCAGATGGTATTGCCTCAATAGTTCTGAAGAGGTGTTCTTCTACGCTGGCAAAACCACTGCGTAAGCTTTTTCACCTTTCCTACACCTCTGGGCTTTTTCCGAGTAGGTGGAAAACAGCATTTGTCCAGCCTATACCCAAAAAAGGCGAATCATCTTCTCCCTCCAACTACCGACCCATTGCACTAACGTCCCTTCTTTCCAAGGTCATGGAAACGCTGATTAACCGTCAGCTTATGAAATATCTTGAATCACGGAAACTCCTCAATGACCGCCAATACGGTTTCCGCAGCAACAGATCCACTGGTGATATGATGGCATATCTCGCTGAAAAGTGGAATCACTCGCTTCACCAAGCAGGTGAAAGCAAAATTGTTGCACTGGATATTTCGAAAGCATTTGACAGGGTTTGGCATGAAGCCCTTTTGTCGAAAACGCGTGCTTTTGGGATCGATGAGTCTCTCTTTCAATGGATTAGAAGCTACCTTTCGAATCGTTCAATTCAAGTTGTTTTGGACGGATTCAAGTCTGATACTCACTTTGTAAATGCCGGTGTTCCCCAGGGCTCCGTTTTGTCTCCGACACTCTTTCTTATTTTTATAAATGATCTCTTGTCTGTTACTTCTAATCCAATTCACTCCTTCGCTGACGACAGTACCCTCAGCTTCTCATATTCGCTCACCAGTTTACGACCCTGCACTTCGGTTGTAGATAATGAGCGGCAGCGTATGTTAAGCTCATTAAATTCCGATATCGACAGCATCATCCAATGGGGTAAAAACAATAGAGTGGAATTTAATGCTTCCAAAACACAATGCTGTCTCTTGTCGTTAAAGCGTATAAATAACCCGCAGCCATTATCCATGAATGGTACTTGCATCTCAGAAACTGAAAAGCTTTCCATCCTGGGTATGAGTGTTGCTCACAATCTTAATTGGAGCGACCATATATTCAGTGTCGCCAAGAATGCTGCGAAATGCCTAGGATTCTTATACAGATGCAAGAAATATTTCTCACCCTTAGATCTGGCTACAATCTATAAGGCGTTCATTCGCCCCAAATTAGAGTTTAACGCTCATGTCTGGTCCGGTGCTTCCAAGACCTCACTGCACCTACTAGACAGAATACAAAAACGAGCCATAAAACTGATAGGTGACTCCAGCATTACCAAAACATTAGACTCGCTGGAACACCGCAGGAATGTTACCTGCCTCTCCCTGTTTTATCGTTACTACCACCAAAAATGCTCTGATGAAATAGCCAGTTGCATTCCGCCCCTTCAACATTTCTCCCGCAATACACGTCTCTCTAGGAATGCTCACCAATATACTCTGAAGCCCGCTTTCGGACGTACTGTCAAATATAGAGAATCTTTCATTAACCGAACCACACGAATCTGGAACTCCCTGCCGGATTCGGTTTTCCCCCCTCAATGCAACATGCAAGCATTTAAGATCAATGTCCATCGGCATCTCCTCTATTCCTCTTCCTCTCTACCTTCTGCCCGCACTGTGTCACCGACATAATAAGGTTATTAGACCTTGAGTGCGCGCAAATTATTAAAAAAAAAAAAAAAAAAAAAATCTGTGTCTTCCGTGGGAGCGTGGACGCAGATCAGGCTGATGTTAAAAAATTAAGACTTGATACGGATTGTTATGAGGCGTTCGCTCACATGCCGAAGGCTTAGGACTTTTTGCCTTAGTCCACCTCGAACAACAAATCCGCATCCAAACAATCGTTGTCCTCTCTCCCTATAGCACTCGCCGTAGTAAATATTGCAGTTTTTTCATCCGCTTAATACTCGGCCTATTCCATCGCATTTCCTAGATGGCGGTTATGTCCACGTGGCCTGTTTAGGGACCTAACATTCCAAGAGCAAAGCCGAAGATCATTGTCCTTTTTTCGTTTTTGGCAAGGGTCGTCAACATAAATCCGGTCCGTTATATCCGAGGCTTGTGGGTGTTTCGGAGTTTGTGGTTTTTTTTACGATTACGGCTTACTAGGCCGTAGCCCAACCGACTAATCCTGTTTTTTTTTGGCGCAGGAGGCTCGCCATTCGCCCTTCCCCGTCTGCAATTTCCATAGGAAATCCCCAGATGGCACCACGAGGAGGTGGGGATGGGACTTACTAAGAGTGCCGCAAGATGTTCGACTGCGGTGGCCAGCATCCGTCGGATAGATGCTACCCCTACGAGGCCTTGGTTAGTCCTTTGCCATCCTGTCATCTGCTTTCTAAAAAACGTACCCTTTTCACGTAAGAAACAAATAACCAAAGGCACAAACGAGCGTGTCCGCAGTGTGACGCCAGCACACTTTCATTAAAGCAACTCTTAAACCATATTATAAATCTATAATCTATAAATCAACACAACAGAAAGAAACCAGCTCAACGCAACATTATCATCACTTCTTCACCGCCCACCGTATTGTTTGGTAAGCAGGCATGTGCTCAAAACAACTGTCAGCAAACAGAAGTCACAGTCGCTAGATTTACAGTCAGCAAGAAACAAATTGGTGTCATGACCCAAAAACCATTCGTCGAGCTTGTCTGCCAGCTCCTTCTGTCAATTATGTAACCCAAAGGGATAGTTCCTTACCCCATTCTCTAGCAAAACTATTCTCCCTACGCGTTTACTATTCCTAGGGGTAGCATTAATATTAAAATCCCATTTGCGTTCCAAGGCTCAATGTGTCCCACATCCGTATGTATTGTATACAATGTATCCTATTCCCCCGACGAGAAATAGCCCACGAACGGAATTGTCATGCATACACAAAATGTCCACGGTTCATGTTTCGCATTCTAAGTGTCACTAAAGTTCTTCAGGAAAGAACTACAATCAAAATTCAATTATTGATGCCTTCTACCCTGTGTCACTTTTATGGCTCACTTCACCTTCTGAATTAACCATCATTACCATGAAGAAAGTAATTCATATCTTTGCCGTTTTTCCCAACCGAAAATATGAATTTTTCACTTTTCCTCTGAATGACTGGAAAGTAGTCAGGACGCCTAGGAGCGGGTGCGGTTGCGGGTACAAGCACAAATCAGCATAGTAGTAGTCTAAAAATAATCTTCTGGGACACACATACTCGTACACACAACAAATTGGTCTCAATACCGGAAAAAAAGGAAAATTGGAAGAAAAGGACTTGGCAAGCCGATATGATGACGAAAAGTGAAAAAATCGTCTGAAGAGGGAAGTAGGAAAAAAAGCGAAAAGTATATACATATGTGTTATATCAGAGCCAACTTGTGTACACCCACAAGAGCTCGACTTCAAATTCAATAAAAACTAAAAATATAAACAGCATTGATTTGATCCGTACGCAATGTAAACAAGCTGCGGTCAAATCATATGCAACATAAGCAATTTCAGACCCATAGACGAGAACGATCATTGTTTACACAGCTGCGGCTTAATGGCCAAATGCTTTTAGCCGAAGTCAAGTGGATGCAGCTGCGTCAACATAGTTCTCGTGATTTATGTATGAAGATCAAAGTCCAACAAAAGGGACGCTGTCGAAGAACAGCACAAAGTATTTAAGACACTTCATGTTCATTTTTGAATGAGTTCAGTTTTAAGATGTGATTCAGTCGAGTTCAGTTCAAGTTCGAGTTCAGTTCAAGTTCGAGTTCAGTTCAAGTTCGAGTTCAGTTCAAGTTCAAGTTCAAGTTCTTAGTTAAGTTCAATGTCAGTTCGGTTTAGTTATTGTTCGCTTAAGAATAGTTTAAGTTCATACAATAAAAATATTACTCAAATTTGAAAGTATTTCCTTTTGTTCGGTGATGTTCTCATTGGGAGAACATAAAATCAATTTTTTTTCTTGTTTGTAAAAGTACAAACATAAATGGCGCAGTCGGTAGGATCTCACTAAAGACTTAAGCGAAAATTAATGAAGAGATGAGATCCCGTGTACGAACCGTAAAAGGATTTTAATAAGTGATAAATTGTTGAACAATATTCGAAAAGTGAAAGGTGTAAAAGAATCGAACGAATATCGATATCTTTAGCCATCTTAACTGAAATTCAGCGAACAAGAAGAAATTATTTAGTATCCCATTACCAACGCATATGGTTAATGATACAAAACCTCATAGAGAGGAAATAATTTCGAACCGATAGTGAACAGTGAGTGAAACATTATAGACAGACAAAAAAAAAAAAAAAAATTACTAAACGGTAAGATAAAAGCCGCAACGTGATCGAATACTAAAGAAGGAAGACAACTGGCTTTAGATCCTTGTAGCCCAACGTGTTAATGAAGAAAAACATCAATCGAATCAGACGATATTCGCAGCGTGAACAAAGAGCTGATTTATTCAACATTCAACGAAAACTCAACATTCAAGTCAACATGGAAGCAGCAGCAGCAGCCGTACCACCAGCAATAGGTAACAATAATAATAGTTTAAACTTAAGATGTTTAGAACTGAACCCACTGAAATACATTGAACGACTCCAAAACTTTGACGGCAAAACTGAAGATTTGCCAATATTCATTCAGAATGTCGACGACATTATACCTACTCTACTAACATACAATGACCAAGGTCAACGAATGTGTATAAATCTGTTGAAATCTAAATTTATAGGTAGGGCCAGACAAAGCATAGAAATACATCCTCACTTGACAAAATGGACTGATATTAACTGATTTTAAGTTTTGGTGGCTTTAAAAATAGCAACCAATTGTACGAAGAACTAAGAGGTTCTCAATATAGAGGCGATGTTAATAAATTTTATAATTACATCCAAAAAACCCTTTCATTGTTAAATCAGAAATGCCTCCAAGAAAATAATATTTCTGATATTACTAAAAATAATGAAACAGCTTTGAATATTTTTAAGGAACGCTTACCGATACTTTATTACTCGTCCTCAGGAAATAGATAGGCAGAATAGATTCGAAACAAAAACTCGAGATAAAAATACATTTAACAATAATAAGAAACAAAATTTTAATAACTGGCAACCAAAATAATACATACCCAGAAACAATTATAGTAATTATCACGATAACAAAAATAATTATAATCATAACAGAAATAATTATAAACAATTTCCTCAAAAACCTGAACCCATGGATGTTGATCCTTCATCATTCCAAATTAGGCGTGCACCTGTAGCTAGTTATGTAGGAAAAACCCAAACGGAAGCAAATTTTCGGCATTCAGCCTCGGAACCTCTCTTCCCTATATTAAATTAGAAAAAGGGAACGTAACCATAAGACTCCTCATTGATACTGGAGCAACTAATAGTCTTTTGCGTGAACAGGATTCACCAAGGGAATATACAAAATGGCGTAATAAACCAATGACAATAAAAACAGCAGGAAACCCAATAGTTGTCACAAAATACGTCGTAATACCAAAGAATAAATTTGCATTATCGGTCAAAAATGATTGTGAATTCCAAGTACATAACTTCAATGAAGAGTATAATGGACTAATTGGAAACAATATTTTGATTCCGAATGACGGAGAAATAAATTACAAAAATAAAACATTAAAATTGAATAACGAAATCATACCTATTTTCCTCAGTGAAAATGAAGAGAAAGAATATGAAAAAACGGTAAATTATTTTAATGAAATAAAACCTATGGATTCCATGCATTTTACAAAAAAGGCGATGATCTGTCTTTTACGAACCACGTAAAACACAACATCCCTACGGAAGATAATTCCCCTATTTACACGAGGATATATAGATATCCTGAGATCCACAAAAAGGAAGTGGATAGGCAAATAAAAGAAATGCTTGAATCAAAAATAATTCGGCATTCTACTTCACCTTATAACGCCCCAATCTGGGTCGTACCTAAAAAAGAAGACCACGCTGGTAATAAAGAGTGGCGCATGGTCATCAATTATAGAAAATTAAATAATGTAACTAAGGAAGATAAATATCCTATACCAAACATGGACTCAATATTAGACAAATTAGGACATACACTGGATCTAACAAAAGGTTTCTATCAAATAGAAGTAGAACCTAAAGACAGAGAGAAAACGGCATTTAGCACTCTATCTGGACACTATGAGTTTACACGGATGCCATTCGGCTTAAAGAATGCACCCGCAACCTTTCAAAGACTTATGAATGAAGTCTTGAAGGACTACATAGGGAAAATATGCTATGTTTATCTGGATGATATCATCATATTTTCCTCAAGCCTACAAGAACATATGGATTCACTCCATAAAATTCTAGATACACTTAAGAACGCAAATCTTAAAGTATCATTGAATAAATCTGAATTTCTACGTAAAGAAACAGAATTCTTAGGGCATGTGGTGACTCCAAATGGTGTTAAGCCAAATCCCCAAAAAATTGAGACAATAAAGAATTTCCCTATTCCAAAGACAGTCAAAGAAATTCAATCCTTCTTAGGATTAACCGGATATTACCGCAAGTTTATCTCTGACTACGCAGCGATTATAAAACCAATGACGTTATGCCTTAAAAAGGGTAGCAAAATAAATACTGAGAACGAAAGCTACAGAGAATCTTTTAATAAACTAAAAACGTTAATGACAAACGACCTAATAAATAGGCACCCAGATTTTTCAAAAGAATTTACTCTAACAACCGACGCAAGTAACTTTGCCATTGGAGCCGTGTTAAGTCAAACACATGGGCCCCTCTCATTTGCTTCACGTACCTTAAATAAACATGAATGCAATTATAGCACAATCGAGAAAGAACTTCTTGCAATAGTTTGGGCAACCGCACAGTTTCGTCATTATTTATATGGACGCAAGTTCACTATAAGAACTGATCATCGTCCGTTAGTTTGGCTTTCAAATTTGAAAGAACCAAATTCAAAGCTCCAAAGATGGAAAATTAAGTTGGGAGAGTATGACTTTAATATTCAATATATACAAGGGAAAGAAAACAAAGTAGCCGACGCCCTCTCTCGCGTGAAAATAAATATGTTGGGAGAAGACGATCTTATTACGCAACATAGTGCCGAATCAGATAATTCAAATTTAATTCCTATAAGTGAGAAACCGATCAATATTTTCAATCGACAAATAATTGTTAAAGTCAGCGAAAATGACGAAGAGACAAATATTATTTATCCACATATTGGGAAGAGAAGAATTGTATTCACACGCAGAGAATTTAAGGAGAAGGACTTTGAAGATATTATTAAAGAAGTAGACATCAGTATGTTAAATGGTATTTATATAGAAGACGAAGACACCTTTAAGAAATTCCAAGATAAATGGAAGTTGGAGAATAGAAAATCTATTCAAATATTGCAAAGGAGCATGAAGCTCTTAAAAGATATTAAAATGGACGAAGTAAATGATATAATACTTAAGACTCATAAAAACAACAATCATATTGGTATAGAAAAGGTTTATTTAGAATTGATTCGAAAATATTATATTCCTAATTTAAAAACCCTCATAAATAAACAAATAAATAATTGCCATCTATGTATGACCGAAATTGAAAGAAATCCAATAAAGTTACCTTATGAAAAAACGGAAACTCCCAAAAGTCCTAATGAACATTATCACATAGATATATGGTTTCTAAACAACAATAAAAAATACCTTTCATGTATAGATAAATTTAGTAAATATGCGGCTATTGAACCAATAAAACATAAAACATATACAGATGTTTTAAACGCATTAATGAAGATCTTTACTTATATGAAAAAACCTAAACAAATAACCCTCGATAACGAAAACGCTTTTGTCTCTGAAACATTAAAAAATTTCTTAGAAAATAATGAAATCAATGTTCATTATTGTACAGCTAATCGTCATACAGGTAATTCTGATATAGAACGCCTTCATAGTACACTCAACGAACACATTCGAATTTTGAGTCAAATACAAGAAGCCAATGAAGAGGTTGAACCAATAGAACATTCTACCAAAGCAATAGACACCTATAATAATGTCATTCATTTAACAATCAAAGAGAAACCTATAGACGTACATTTCAATAAAATCGACAATGAGCTAATCTATAAGCGTATTGAGGAAAATAAAACTAAAATATTAAATAAATTAAACATTAACAGAAAAAATTAAGAAATAGATGAACGTTATGCAAAAATAACGGAACCCGAGAAAATTAAAAACAAATTAACCCCAAGACATAAAAAGGTAAAGGTAATTAACAAATCTGATAAAAAATACACGCTAGAAGAAGGTAACAGATTTAAGAAAAATCCCAATCGTATTCTTTACAAAGATCAATTTAGGAAAAAGAAAAAATTCCAACAAATAACATCATCAAATTCTAGGCCTCCTGAAGATACGGCATCAAATATCGCAACATATGGTGATAATGCGGAGAATAACTCTAATCTTGATGACTACTACGATCCTCAACCAAGTACAAGCGGAGTTAGAAGTAATAGACCTAAATAGAGGCAATGGTTTTGCCTTAATACAGTTAAAAGAGTACCAATTAATAAAACACTACGACAAAATACTTCATATAATTAATTTGACAGAATATGCTAAAAATATCGAAATAATGGAAGAAAATATAGAAAGAATGCCTGAAGAAAACAGTGGCATATCTAGGAAAATGTTAGAACTACGAAAAGAATTTGAAACCCTTCTACCCCATCCTAAGCAAAATAGATACAAAAGAAGTTTATTAGATATAGTAGGAACAGGTCTAAAATTTTTATTTGGAACCATGGACAATAATGACAAGACAGAAATTGAAGAACATTTAAGGATAATTGAACTAAACGACCATAATGAAATCAAAAATTTAAACAACCAGATAATAATTAATGACAAATTTAATAAACAGATACAAATACTGACTGATACCTTGAATAATGAAACTCAAAACATTATGCATAGACTCGACAAATTTATAGGTAGCTACGACTACGTAAAAGATATAGCAAAGATACAGTATGAAATTAAGTTAAGAGAGAACATTGATTATTTGTATGAAGACATAGAAAAAATTAAAGAAATAATTATGACCTCCAGACTAGGAGTACTAAGTAGAGATATTCTAACCATAGAAGAAATTAACATGTACGACATTAATATTAACAATTTAGAAGAACTAAATCTTAGTTTAGCTTTATATAAAACGAACATTATATTCATCATTAAAGTACCAAGACTAACTGAAGAATTATATAAAGAGATACAAATAATCCCTATTCCGAACAAAGACGATTATTTAGAAATACAAATTGATAATCATTTTATATTAAATAAAGACGAAAAAATATACTTTCCAACAAAAACAATAAAAGATTTAACAGAAATGAATGATGAATGTATAAGAAACATATTAACTGAAAACATGACTAATTGTGTATATGTAAAAAATACAAAAGAATCTGTAAAAACAGTAGGAATGAACCACATTATTGCTATTAATCTAAGAAAACAAAATCTGAAACAAAACAAAATATTGTATTGGAAAAAACATACATGTTAAAGCTAAAAAATTGCCAAATTACAATAAATAATATAACATATCAAAATACAGAATTTAGACACGAGGTAATAATACCCAATACAATCAAAACAATTAATTATACTGAAAAGCCAAATCTTACCTTTGAGAAATTACACTATAACAATATTAAAAACAATGAACTTAGAAATGAGTTGACATATGAACAAAAGACAACAAAAACATATGTCTATTCCATTACAATGATAATAGTAATTATATTGACTATACCTATAGTATTTCTATTATATAAAATTTTTATAAAAAAAAGATAAAAAGATTGTAAATAACATCAATCTTCCACGAGTCACTTCCCAACCCGTAGAAGACTCTAAAGGGGGAGGTGTTATATCAGAGCCAACTTGTGTACACCCACAAGAGCTCGACTTCAAATTCAATAAAAACTAAAAATATAAACAGCATTGATTTGATCCGTACGCAATGTAAACAAGCTGCGGTCAAATCATATGCAACATAAGCAATTTCAGACCCATAGACGAGAACGATCATTGTTTACACAGCTGCGGCTTAATGGCCAAATGCTTTTAGCCGAAGTCAAGTGGATGCAGCTGCGTCAACATAGTTCTCGTGATTTATGTATGAAGATCAAAGTCCAACAAAAGGGACGCTGTCGAAGAACAGCACAAAGTATTTAAGACACTTCATGTTCATTTTTGAATGAGTTCAGTTTTAAGATGTGATTCAGTCGAGTTCAGTTCAAGTTCGAGTTCAGTTCAAGTTCGAGTTCAGTTCAAGTTCAAGTTCAAGTTCTTAGTTAAGTTCAATGTCAGTTCGGTTTAGTTATTGTTCGCTTAAGAATAGTTTAAGTTCATACAACAAAAATATTACTCAAATTTGAAAGTATTTCCTTTTGTTCGGTGATGTTCTCATTGGGAGAACATAAAATCAATTTTTTTTCTTGTTTGTAAAAGTACAAACATAAATTATGTACATATAAATAACAAAGGTCGCCCACAGTCGATATTTAGCGCCAGATAAGTCTCTCAAGGGCACACGATTGTGTTTTACTTATGCGGATAACAAGTTGAAAAGGAAGCAAGATTACTTGACGTTGTTATATAGTTTTATGTTCCGGCGTCTAGGATCTAGTGGGAACATACGCCATACTGAGTGGCTAACAGCGTGGGTGCGAAAATGCCACAAATAAAACAGACATGGGTGGAGGTATTTCGCAGTGGAAGCGAACAGTGGAAAACTGAACCGCCGGAAGTGGGTAAACTTTCTGTTTGCATAGTCATGCCGGAGTATGTGAAAAGTTGTACGCAATTACTGAATGGAAGATGTCACAAATGGTATCATTTAGTGGTGTATATGTAGTGAAGCAGATATGTACGTACCTAGTCATCATTTAAAAGTAAATGCTTAGTCCTTAAATTTATTACAAAACGTACAGGGTGGGCCAAATACATGTTTCTCCTTAAAAATGCAATACTTATTTACTTACTTAGGTGGCGCTACAGTCCGTGGTGTACCTGGGCCTCAACCAACAAGTCTCTCCAGCTGGCACGGTCTTTTACCAGCTGTTACCAACGACGCACTCCCAGTTGGTTAAGGTCCCCTTTCACCTGCGTGCGCCACCGATGATGCGGACGTCCTCTGCCGCGCCTTCCTTCCGGAGTGGATTCGAAGACTCTTCGGGTCGGAGCTGTTTTTTCCATGCGCTTAACATGGCCTAGCCACCTTAGACGCTGTATCCGTAGACGTCGTACCAGGCGGATGTCGCTGTACAACCCGTACAGTTCTTCGTTATATCTTCCCCTCCATACACCGTCTGAACAAACGGGACCGTAGGTAGTGCGCAGAATTTTCCCCTCGAAACGACCATGGGCATCTTTATCCGCTTTTGTTAAGGTCCAAGCCTCTGCGCCGTAAAGGAGGACTGGGATGATTAAGGTCTTATATAGTGTCACTTTGGTTTTCCGAGAGAGGGATCAACTTCTCAATTGCCTCTTGAGTCCAAAGAAACAGCGGTTGGCAAGAGTGATTCTGCGTTTTATCTCAGCGCTGGTGTTGTTGTCGCTGGTCATCAGTGACCCAAGGTAGACGAATTCCTTGACCACTTCAAACTTATATCCGCCCATGGTGGCGTTCTGGCAAATACGTCGGTGTTGTCCGTCTCTTTTTGATGAAAGCAGATATTTGGTTTTACCCTCATTAACCTTAAGACCCATCTTAGCGGCTACTACCTCAATGCTTACAAAGGCCTTGTTGACGCCTCGCTGTGTCCGTCCAATCACGTCAATGTCGTCGGCGTACTCAAGCAATTGCTCTCGTCCGTCGCTGCAGCATGGCTTTATATGCCTCTTGTTTTGCTGCATGGACTTGTTCGCATTGTTCATCGAACCAGGGGTTTCTAGGTGGTGGCGGTTTGAAACCCAGCACCTCTGAGGCAGCGTCTCTGACGGCGCTCTGGCAATGCGCCCATTCCTGCTCTATTGTTTGTGCTGCTGTGGGCGGATTTTAAGAGAGCTTGGAGGAGACACGATCGGCAAAGATTCTGGCAGTCTCTTGCGATTGTAGCTTTCCGACGTCAAACTTACGTAGTCCTACTCGACTCCTAAATATTCTTGATATCCTCATTGGTACCTTGGCTACAACAAGGTAGTGGTCCGAGTCGATGTTGGCCCCTTGGAAGGTTCGTACGTCGAGAATACAGGAGGAGTGTCTGGCGTCGATCGCAATGTGATCAATCTGGTTGGTGGTCGATTGATCAAAAGACCGCCAGGTACCCTTGTGGATGTTGAGATGGGGGAATCGCGTGCTTGCTACAAGGAGGAAATCGTTTAGCTTAAGTCCGTTGTCGGATGTGATGTTATGGAGGCCATGCTTTCCTATGATTGACTCAAATATGTCTTCTTTGCCCAGTTTTGCATTGAAACCTCCTAGAACTATTTTTGTGTAGCTGGGACATTGGGCATAGGTTATATCTAGGAGATCGTAGAATTCTTCTTTGAGTCTATCGTCCTTTTCTTCCGTTGGGGCGTGAGCGCATATTAAGTAATGTTTCCAAATTTATCTTTGATGCGGATTGTTATGAAGCGTTCGCTTATATCTCCGACTTTTTGTCGGAGTCTTACTCGAATAACGAATCCGCACCCAAATAGGCGCTGTTTGTTCTCCTTGTAGCAGTTCCCGTAGTAGATGTCGCAGTTTTTCATCCAGCGTTTGCCTGCTCCATCCCATCGCACTTCTTGGAGTGCGGTCATATCTGCTTTATAGCAGTTGAGGGTTTGCTCCAATTGGTCGCCTGCACCTGGTCTGTTAATGGACCTCACATTCCAGGTGCAGACTCTCAATTCCGTTAGTCGTTTGCAGGGATCGTCAGCTTTGTATCCGTCCGTATCCGAGGCTTGTTGTCGTTTCAGAACAAGTGGGTTTTTACGTGATAGGGATGTTACCCTTAAGCACAACCCCCAACCTGGAGGGTCAGGTTCCTCTTTGACCAGGCACGAAGGGTTGCGTCGCTGCACACATTGGTTCACCACCTAGCGGGTGCCAGGGTAGCTATCCGGGGGGGGGGGGGGGGGGGGGGGGCACGAAAAGTCTGTGTGTCAGCTTGGATTGAGCAGGGACAGAGATCGAAGCTGGCGTTTGCCCTGTTAAACGCGATCAACTTTTTTGCTCGGTTTGCTCGCTACCTCCCCCCTGTCCATGTCTTCAATTTTAGTAAAAAAAGTCGGTTAAAACGGCTCTGTAACGCCCACCGTTGACCGAAACGTTGTTCCCAGCCTCATTTTCGAAGAAAAATGGTCCAATGATGCCACCACTCCAAAATCCGCACCAAACTATCACTCTCTGTAGATGCATTGGCTTCTCGACAATATCGTGAGAGTTTTCCGAACCCCAGATGCGGCAATTTCGTTTGTTATCGTAGCAGCCGAGATGAAAACGCGCCTCGTCAAAAAAATGATTTTTCGCCCAAAAACGTTGTCCAATTCAAACTGCTCTAAGGGCCAAACTGCGAGGCTATAACGAAACGGATGGTAGCGCGCCTTCAATTGCTGAGTCAATTAGACCTTATAAGCGTATAATTCGAGATCTTTGTGCAGAACTCTCCTCAGGCTAGTGCGTGAAATATTGAGCTGTTGAGACCGATGGCGAGTTGATATTCGTCCATTGAATCTCACACTCTCGGCCCCAGCAGCCACATTCTCATCTGTGCACACCGTACGACGACGACGGGGACCATGAGTGCTGTCCACTAGCATACCAGTCTCACGAACTTTGCACAAACTTCAATATTTAATTAATTATTAATGATTGAATCTTCTCCCCCACATGACAGTTTGGAATCATCTAAAGAGAGCAGGTTATAAGCTCGATATTTGAATGTCATATGACAAACGCAAAAAAAAAAATGACTGGCCGAATTACCATCAGTAAATGGACTGAATATAAAAATATCCAATGCAATTGGTCATGATGAAAGGACTGTGACTTTCCACAAAAAAGTTCAAAGCCCGGCTTAATTACAGGGGAATAGTCCATTATGAGCTTCTACAACTTGACGAAACGGTCAGTTCGGTCCTCTTCTGTTCACAACTTCATCGTTTGAACGAGGTAATCAGGAGCAATCAGAAATGGCATACCGGAAAGGAGTGAAAATCACTTGGCCAAGTTTTTCTCAGATCCCTTCCCTTCTTTTTTTTTTTTTTATAGAATAGCTCTGATTCATCATTGCAACACGGCTTGAAGCCTAATGACACATTAGAGGCAGTATCTTTTCTAACGGATCTTGGAAGGACTTAAGGGAAAAATAATCGGCGAGGATCCTGGTAATCTTTTCCCACCGCAGCTTTTCGACGTCAAGGTTTGCTGGCCTTACCCGACTCCGTAGTGGTCAACAACAGACATTGCCTGCGACAAGGTAGTGACCCTAGGTACTATTGACTCATCGGAATATTCGGATACTCAAGAAGCTGGATGAGTGTCTGTCGTCGTCGTAACATGGACGATTTGATTGATGAGTCGATCAGGAGATGGCTAGGCTCTTTTATGGATATTAAAATGTGGGAATCATGTCTCGTCACAGAGGCTAGCTGACTAAATTCATTATCGGACTATTTGCCATGTCGGCTGTGCTTTCATACGATTCATTTAAAAATATCTTCTTTATTCATTGAAGTTTGTCGGAATGATATTGCCATCATAGCTGGGATATTGAGTGTACGTATGTCCTATCCAGTAGTAAGTAAGAAATGTTTTTTGAGTCTGTTGTTTTTTATTCTTCTGTGGACGCGTGTGCGCACAATAAACTGATATTCCCGAAATCGGGCTTTGGTACATATTGATAGGGAACGTTCCCTCACATGCCACGAGCTTGAGACTTGCCTAAGTCTACCTCGAACGACAAATCTACGTCTAAATAGGCACTGCTTGTTCTCCTTGTAGCAGGTTACATACATAGCATATATCACAGCTTTTCATCCTATTTTTACTTTACCGATCGACCTCGTTTCTCCTTGGATGAACAAAATATTAATTGCACGACGACATAACGAAGTTTGCTTCCGATTCTTTTGTACTGACTGGAGGAGACTGACTGCCGAAAAAGAACGAGACAGAAAATGACTGAAACGGAAGGTTAAGTATCATTGTTTCATCCTAATTTTTGACAGGCTCTTTCTCACATTTTAGTGAACCAACATCAGTTGGACAGATGTTACACGTCGTGGCCTTGGTTAGCCACTTACCATCTAAATTTAAATGTACTCTAAGTTAACTTCTTAATAGATGTCTATGGGAGACACACTAATTGGTGATGATCATTGATGAGAGTTTAGTGCAGTCCTTTGCTTAAACCCAGTATTTGCCATTAATCTTTTAAAGATTACTTCGGGTAAATGTTAACCACGACTCCGTTTTAAGTGTTCCCTTCGTAGAGTCCAATTCGAAGGTATTTGTTCGAGCATTGTGGTCTTGCAATACTGGAATTGACGCTGTCTTATCGGCATATATGAGTGATTCAACGTGTCACATCGCACAATCCAGCCAGCCAATTCACCGCTTCAAAAAGAAAGATAAATTGCTTACCTAATCGGTCCATCGATTCCCATGATGTTTGGCATGCAGCGCCGCCTTATTGGCACAACATATTGTACATTTTGGGCGAAAAAGAAAGGTCGAAGCCGTTGGAAGATAGCACGTGCCATTGATGGTCGTTCTTACAGTTTTCTTTGGAAAAATACGGGTCAGGAATTCGGTCGATCCAAACAGCGCATTAGCAGCTCATCGAACTTAAGCGGCAGTTTTGTTAATAAACCAATCAACCTGAAATGAGCTGCGCAGCTGAAGATAATCTTCTTCTTCTTAACGGGCGCTACAATTCGGGGTGAACCTGGACCTCAACCAACACGCCCTTCCAACTAGCACGATCTTTTGCTAGCCTTTTCCATTGGCGCACACCCAGCTGGCTGAGGTCCCCATACATCTGTGTGCGCCATCTTAAGTGCGGCCGCCCTTTGCTTCTTCGTCCCTCGGGGTTGGATTCAAATACTCTCCGGGCTGGAGCTGTGGTGTCCATTCGCCCTACATGGCCCAGCCATTTTAGGCGTTGAATCTGTAGACGCCTGACTAGACTCATGTCGCTGTACAACCCGTAAAGTTGGTGGTTGAATCTTTTCCTCCATCCCCCGTCTGCGATTATAGGCCCGAAAATCACGCGCAAAATCTTTCTCTCGTACCGACCAATGGCCTCCTCCTCCGCTTTTGATAGTGTCCATGCTTCTGCGCCGTACAACAGGACCGGGATGATAAGGGTCTTATATAGAGTCAACTTTGTCGATCGGGAGAGGGCTCTTTTACTCAATTGCCTCCTTATCCCAAAGAAACAGCGATTGGCAAGAGTGATTCTGCGTTTGATTTCGGAACTGATGTCGTTGTTCCAGGTCACTGCAGACCCCAGGTAGACGAAGTCCTTAACTACCTTGAACTTATATCTGCCAATACAAACGTTCTGGCCAAGACGTAGGTGTTGAACGTCCTTTTTTGATGACAACATATATTTATTCTGCACTCGTTTACCGCCAGACCAATTTACGCCGCCTCCATCTCAATACTCGCAAGCGCCTCATTGACATCTCGCTGTGATCTACCTATTATGTCAATCTTGTCGGCGTATGCAAGGAGTTGCGAGGATTTGAAACAGATTGTGCCTCTTGTATTGGCCAGTGATTTTTGCACAATCATTTCCAATATGATGTTGAAGAAATCACAAGACAGCGCATCGCCCTGCCTAAATCCTTTTTTGACATCAAATTTATGATAAGGTGTTCACCGATTCTGATGGTGCAGCGAGCATTCTCCAAGTCATCCTGCATAGTCTGACGAGTTAACCAGGTATGTCAAAGGTAGACATAGTGTTGTATAGCTCTTCTCTAATTACGCTGTCGTATGCGGCTATGATGTCGACAAATAGGTGGTGAGTGTCGACTTGAAATTCATTGGTTTTTTTCAGGATCTGCCGTAGTGTGAAGATTTGGTCGATGGTGGACTTCCCTGGCCTGAATCCAGCGATTGTAAGGACCTATCAGCTTATTTACAAAAGGCTTCTGGTGTTCCCACAAAACGGCCGAGAAGATTTTGTAGGCGATGTTAAGGAGGCTTATTCCTCTGCAGTTCGTGGAATCAGCATACGATGCTGAGACTGCATTCCTCGGGCATGCTTTCCTCTGACCATATCTTACAGATGAGCTGGTACATGCTCCTAACCGGGTCATCCCCAGCTGCCTCGAAGAGGTCAGGAGAAAGTCCGTCTGCGCCAGCAGCTTTATTCGACTTGAGTTTCGATATGGCAATCATAACTTCGTCGAGGTCAGGGGGACGGAGTTCTCTGCGGTCTTCGTTCATTAGAAATGGATCATTCTGCCCGACAGCGGTATATTAACTAACATCGCCGTTATACAGTCTGCAGAAGCGGTTTTTCCATATTCTCAGCATCGACTGCGATTCTACTATTAGGTGTCCGTTCTCATCCCTGCAGGCTTCCGTTCTGGCTTTATAACCTTGGCATGCTCGCTTTATCTGTTGATAAAACTTTCGAACGTCACGCCTGCAGTAACACCTCTCCATTGCCTCAATCGCGCACTTCTCGTGCTCTTTCTTCTTTCTTCTGAGAAGCTTATGCTCCTCCCTTCTTTTTAAGTCGTAGAGCTCACGAGCTGCTCTTGTTCTTTTATGCAGCGAGGCCTTATATGCATCTTGCTACGCTGTGTGAATCCTCCTGCAGTAGTCATCGAACCAGGTGGTTCTTCGTCCTGGAGCCTTGAAGCTGAAGATACTTACTTACTTACTTATCAGGCCTGCGATCCATGGAGGATCTGAGCCTGAGCTATAGCTGCCTTCCATTCTTGACGGTCCCGGGCACGCTGCTTCCAGTTGTCAAGACCAATATGTCATACATCCGCGATTACTTGGTCTTTATACCGGAGGTTCGGTCTTCCTCTTCTTCTCGAACCAGGAGGCTCGGAGTCGAAGACCCTCATAGCTGGAGCGTTGATGTCCATGCGCTCGATGTGGCCGAGCCAGGGTAGTCGACGTATCCCTGCCTTCCGGACTACATCCACATCTTGGTACAGCTCATAGAGTTCGCGGTTGTGTCTTCATCTCCATTCACCTTCCTCACAGACAGGACCAAAAATCCGGCGCAGAATTTTTCTTTCGAAAGAACCCAAAATCAGCTCCGCTGTCCTGCTTATCGTCCAGCTTTCGGCTCCGTACAGCAAGACTGGCAGAATGAGCGTTTTGTAAAGCATGACTTTGGTCTTTCGAGTGAGGGGTTGTGACCCCGTTTGGACAAGCCGAAGTAGCAGCGGTTGCCAAGGGCGATTCTACGCCGGATCTCCACTGTGGTGTCATTTGTGGAATTTACATTTGTGTTCTGAAGCTGAAGACAATATATGGATAAAAAACGAATTTTCCGGTAGTGTTTGTAGGGCCTACTCATTAAAAATAGGAGAGCTTTAGTTCGTTGTATGTATTTTGTAGCGTTTATTCCCAGTATGTCCATTACGAAAACCGTAAAATGATAAAATTTAAGGCTCTATGAGAGCGGAAGGTCTGTAGTTCAAAGTATGTCCGCAGCCCAGAAATGTAACTCCTATACGGAAAAATTGTGCAACACAGCTGTTGTGAACTGGAAGTGATAACACTCACAGTATATGGTCACTTCAAATTCATACTCTGTGTGTGCAGTTCTAATATAAAACCATAGTAATACTTGATATGTAAAAGCTCCTCTACTCACGCCGTTCGGAATCGGCATTAAACTGTCGGTCCCTTTCACTTGTGTGAAAAATAAATCACACACAACATGGGTAATTGAGAGAAGCTTGGCTCTGGCCCTTCATGGGCTGTAACGCCACCAAAGATGAAGAATAGCATGGAATATTTGCTGAGAACTACAACCAGCATGACAATTCAGTTGAGTTCCTCTCCTCCTATCTAGGACAACCACTACTGGAGAGTAGGGAACCAGCATCTACGACCATCTCCACTCCGCCCAGGTTGTGTGACAAACATCATAAGAGTATATCTCTTGATCCTGTGCGAACTAAAAAAAAAAAATTGTTTGGACATACATCTTTCCACAGTGAAATGGCAGTGCAACCTGAATATGCTTGGTTTCGACACAGGTGTGTCGTGTGCGTAAGCTGTCAAAAATCAAGCACAGAAAAACCAAATAGCTAAAAAATCACCTCAAGAAATGGACTTGTCAAGCTGAAGAAGCAGATTTACCTAATTTTTCAGTTGCCTAAAATGTGTGCAATCTTTGCTCGATATTGGTGATATAATCCTATACCTATGTACTTGTGCTCAAGCTATCTAGTTTCGCGCTTTCGTTCTTATTACAGCACTTGAAAACTTATCATAACTCATCAACTTTTTCCAAAATTTCGGAAACGTAATTCCCATGTCATTATGTTATGTTATGTGTAGAGTGTATTCAATTCAAATCCGTGTATCTTCAGAGGTAAGTGTTTGCCATTAACGCAAGAAAATCCATTCAACCTATTCACATACCAAACTCAGGCAATTGACATCAATAACACGCACTCCTCCACGATCCGAACGTATTCCATTCCACGCAACGTCGTACCAAGTGGTTGCGACTAAACCACCCCGCAGTGTTGGTTCGCAAGAAGCACCATCTGCGAGTATATAGATTCTACTGTCATATGAGGGCTCTTGTATCTTAAGGGATTATTTAGAGCGAAACTTTGTGATAGTGTTGCTTGTGAATAATTGAGAGTAGGTAATTAAGGCTCGTTCAGTAAACGTCTACAATTGCTTAAGGGACAGTAGGCGTATCGATGTCCTTGAGCTAGTAATATTACAATAGGATCATACTCTTAGTGAAAATTTTAGAGCTAACGCACATGGAATCCTTATTAGGTTAACGACAATTTCACGCTCCCATTGAGGCAATGATCATAATAGACATTCATAGAAGAAGGGAGAACATAGAATTCTTTGCTTGTTGAGCAGGACCTGAAGCATCCGTCAAGAGAATGTCAACTGTCTGTAAAATCGTTGACATCCCGACCATAACATTTGTGGCCTAGCGAAAGGACTCAGAAATGAGCACATGAATGTAAGTTGTCTGGTTAGGGTATATAGAGCGAGTGGGAACTGTGACACGGTGGGGACTCGTAATGGTCGATTGTGATGGTGACTTGGTGACGTTGATGGAAGTTGGCAAAGTTTCCTTTGGTGAGATTATATGTGTTGTCCTGTTGTTATGTATTCATTCGACTGACTGACTATTGATTACACTCACCTATGTTTCTTGTACGATAATAATGAATTGGGTGCGATAACGAGTCAATGTATCGTCCCACCGAGATACATACTGTGTTCTGTTTGACATTGTTATCAATCGAATTGAAATGTAAAATGGTGAGCGGCCATGGATAGAATCAACTGAATTGGAAATGAGGTGACAGCTGCAGTAGTAGTGGAAAATAAATGTACGTTTTACTGTATCACCTATCAGGCGACTTATGTACATATGTCACAGACCCATAAGGACATTCTCTTAAATTTTTTTAATTGATTGTCACAGAAAAGTTATCTTATGTTTGCACCGCGTACAAGCTTAAAAAGATTCTTACTTGGCGTTGACAAGTCATGACCTGGCCGGCAAACGTATGCATTGAATTCAAAATTTCGAAGAAGTAGTATGAAACAAGAGGCACTTAAATGTCCAGCTTATGTCTCGTTATGTCGGAGGCATTTTTCGAGAAGGCAGAGTACTGGAAGATGAAAGAAATGGGCAGGTTACAAATGATTGGAATTCATTATCGAATTTCATGGTTCTACTTCATAATCGACCTACTGAATAAGCAACTCATAGTGAATTGGCTGGTTAGATCGCGCGATTTGACCCACTTAAACTTATTTTTTGTGGGTATACGTCAAATGATTAGTCTATGCCGATAAGCCGGCGTCAATTGTGCAGCCTTTACAGACAACATTACACATATTATTAGACAACATAACCCATATGATAACGTATGTTCAAAAACCAAACGCTTAAAAAATCGTATAAGAACATATGTACGTACACCATTTGATAATCCACTTCGAATTCTATTGTAACAACAATAGTCAAAAATTTAAAACAATCCTTATTGAAGCCGATAAAACTGAAATCAACAGTCGTCAGCTTAGCGAATAACGATATGAGTTCTCGGAAGCCATTAACACATTATGCGCTTTAAAGTTGCAGTTCTTAGATATTTTTCGGCGTGTTACTCAGTTTCCCATTCGTTTCGCGTGCAACAGCAAATCGAATGTTTTCATTATTCTCAACGAGAAAAATGAACCCACATCATTCCAACACTATAGCCGGATGGCAGTTCGTTTTTAGATGAACTGCACGGCAAAATAACATCGTCCGAAAATGTAGTGAGTAGGAAGGACTATGAATGCGCATACGAGTGCTTGTAATTACGTTAGGGAAATTAACGTCATCGTAGCATGCTACTATAACAATAGCCTGTAATCTTACTGCGTCATTAGGAATATGTTAACATGTGTAAATTATGCAGCCAACTTGCCAAGGTCATTGCAACAGAATACGGCGCAAGCAACGTGGAAAATGTTATACGATTCCGTTGAGAATTTCGTCAATTGAGGATGCTTATGGCTAAGGACTTTTGTCAAATGAGCAAAAACGTTGAATACAAGGGTTTACTGTCGATTTTCACTGATTTTACAACAAGTGGCTGTGTGTTTTCAGAGTCGCGTTGTCACGTTCAATCGCAGTTTGATAGCTATTTCCCGAAAGGACTACATTCGTTTTGAGCAGCTCATAATAAATTAGACATCGATGATCCCAACGAATGCACAACAAAAATGTCAAATCTAAAATATTTGCCTTTGTCGACAACGTTGATGCTTTGTCGATCTTAACCCACGATCTTTTACGATATTAACCCACTATCTTGTTGTCGTACAG
The DNA here is from genome assembly GCA_951905685.1 of Eumerus sabulonum. Taxonomy (NCBI): domain Eukaryota; kingdom Metazoa; phylum Arthropoda; class Insecta; order Diptera; family Syrphidae; genus Eumerus; species Eumerus sabulonum. The sequence goes on along the minus strand of OX645060.1, from coordinate 161,622,459 downwards.
TACCAGCTTTCATCGACAGTTACGAGTCTGGTAGCTTCATAATTTCATTGGTGGAGATCTTTGGTGATTTATTGGCGAGACCGAAATAATTGGTTGTCAGGCAGTGCAGGTCCGGGATATAGGGTGAAAGCCTCAAAACTTCTCAACCAAGGTTCGTCAATATGTTCCGGGAAATCAAAGATGTATGTGGCCTGGTATTGTCTTGATAGAAGATTGTCGTTGGCCAATTCTGGTAGCCCTTTCTTGATTTTCTCATTAAAATGGTCGAGTTGTGCATCATTTGCTAGGTTGTATCAGTACATAATGGGCAATTTCTCTCCAGTCCCACCAAACACACACGATCACTTTGTTTGTTGTCAACCCAGGCATGAAAGTTGTTTGTAGAGGAAGTTATGTTTCAACTGTGTTTCACGGATAGTAATTTAAAAACTTCTTTACATCATCGAACTCCTTTGAGCTTGATAAACATTCGTCACCATACACTTGATTCATCAACTGAAGCATTTCGGTAAAAGCTTTACCAATTTTTAAAACTTAATGTTGAATTTTTCTTCGGAACTTACTTTTGTGCCCACCGTCACGTACAAAACAATAGCTTGGCTTCTGATTGTTCATTGGCCATGAAATTTTGACAGAATTCAAGCAGCCATTAATGGGGGCGCCACCTGATTGTGTCATCTTTAAAATATCTCCTTCAGGCTGACACACAACAACAACACAACCACAGTGTATTCTGCTGCCGTTAATTGATAGACGATTTAAGCGATTCCCTTAAAGTCATGTTTAAATAGAGATAGGGATAATTTTACCAGGAAATTTCTTACTTCCAGTCACTCATGAAATTGTCCCGGTTCTTAAAATTGGTAAACCATCTGATAGTCCTGGCCTTATAGGCCAATAAGCCATATTGGCCTACGTGAAATGTTGAAGAAAGTTCTTAAAGAACAAATGCTTAACCATATCTGTGATAACAACATATATCGTAAAGAACGATTTGGCTTAAGACAATACCATAATACCTCTCGTCAAGTGTTAGAATATGCAATCATGTGAAAACAAATTGTACTGTTGGAAAATCAACTGGATTGATACTATTGGACATCGAGAAAGCCTTCTATTCTGTTTGGCACAACGGTCTGATATGCAAAATGATTAACTTCAATTTTCCGTTCCATACCTGTGAAATAGTTCGAAGCTTTTTATCTAATCGTCGTTTTAAGGTTCACGTTAATTGTAATAACGTACAGTAGTGGCGTCCCCCAAGGTTCTATGATTGGTCCAGTTTTATATAACATTTATACTTCGGATTTACCTGAATTACCAAACTGTAATGCTGCTGCATACGTTCGTTTCAACCATTGAGAGCGATCTACAAAATGCGGCATACTATTCAAAATCGAAAATAAAATTACACGAAAACAAAATGCAAGCTATCTTTTTTAAAAGAAAAAGAAAACATTGCTTTCTACCTTCCACTCAATTACAATTGAATAGAGTAAGCGTCCCATGGGAGTCCTGTGTTAAATATTTAGCAATCTTTCTCGACACAAAATTAATTTTTAATGACAGGAATTGCCATAAAAATGTTGTGTGTGAATCTTTTCCTCCATCCCCCGGCTGCGTTAATAGTCCCGAATAATCACGCGCAAAATCTTTCTCTCGAACCGACCAAGGGCCTCCTCATCCGCTATTGATAGTGTCCATGCTTCTACGCCGTACAACAGGACCGGGATGATAAGGGTCTTATAGAGAGTCAACTTTGTCGTTCGGGAGAGGGCTCTATTACTCAATTGCCTCCTGAGCCCAATGAAACAGCGATTGGCAAGAGTGATTCTGCTTTTGATTTCGGAACTGATGTCGTTGTTCCAGGTCACTGCGAAGTCTTTAACTACCTCGAATTTATATCTGCCTATACAAACGTTCTGGCCAAGACGTCGGTGGTGAGCGTCCTTTTTTGATGACAGCATATATTTAGTTTTGCCCTCGTTTACCGCCAGACCAACTTTCGCCGACCCGAACTCAATACTCGCAAACGCCTCATTGACATCTCGCTGTGATCTACCTATTATGTCAATATCGTCGGCGAATGCAAGCAGTTGCGAGGATTTGACACAGATTGTGCCTCTTGTATTGGCTAGGGATTTTTGTACAATCATTTCCAATATTATGTTGAAGAAATCACACGACAGCGCATCGCCCTGCCTAAATCCTTTTTTGACATCAACACTATGGGTAAGGTGTTCACTGATTCGGATGGAGCAGCGAGCATTCTCCAAGTTATCCTCCATAGTCTGACGAGTTTAGCAGGCATGTCAAAGGTAGACATAGTGTTGTATAGCTCGTCTCTAACTACGCTGTCGTATGCGGCTTTGAAGTCGACAAATAGGTGGTGAGTGTCGACTTGAAATTCATTGTTTTTTTCCAGGATCTGCCGTAGAGTGAAGATCGTTCGATGGTGGACTTCCCTAGCCTGAATCCGCACTGGTAAAGACCTATCAGCTTATTTGCAAAAGGCTTCAGGTGTTCCCACAAAACGGCAGAGAAGATTTTGTAGGCGATGTTAAGGAGGCTTATTCCTCTGTAGTTTACCCAATCAGAGGGGTCTGCTTTCTTGTGGATCGGGCATACGATGCTGAGACTCCATTCCTCGGGCATGCTTTCCTCTGACCATATCTTGCAGATGAGCTGGTACATGCTCCTAACCAGGTCATCCCCAGCTGCCTTGAAGAGCTCAGCAGACAATCCGTCTGCACCAGCAGCTTTATTCGACTTGAGTTTCGATATGGCAATCTTAACTTCGTCGAGGTCAGGGGGACGGAGTTCTCTGCGGTCTTCGTCGATTAGAAATGGATCATTCTGCCTGACAGCGGTATATGGACAAACATCTCCGTTATACAGTCTGCAGAAGTGGGTTTTCCATATTCTCAGCATCGACTGCGATTCTACTACTAGGTGTCCGTTCTCATCCCTGCAGGTTTCCGTTCTGGCTTCATAACCTTGGCATGTTCGCTTTATCTGTTGATAAAACTTTCGAACGTCACGCCTGCAGTAACATCTCTCCCAATCCTCAATCGCGCACTTCTCGTGCTCGTCCTTCTTTCTCCTGAGAAGCTTATGCTCTTCCCTTATTTTTAACTCGTAGAGCTCACGAGCTCTTGTTCTTTTATGCAGCGAGGTCTAAATGCTTGACATTTAGTCTTGTGTGAAATGTTATACATTTATGTCGCCTGACGTTTTTTTTTCAGAAAAAGTAGAAATGTATATATAAAAGTGCTGTAAAGTAGATGAAACACATTTGTGAAGTCTTCGAATGATATTTCGGTGTTGTTTTCGGCGAGATTTTATAGAAGTAAGTGTAAGATTTTATTTCATTTTCTTGCTTCTATTGTAGTGGGACATATGTATACATATGTATGTCCCATTCGGCTTTTGTAATGGGACATATATATTCCAGTAGGGCTACAGCGTTACTAAAGTGAAAATATGATTTCAGTCAAAATGTCGAATGTATGTATGTATGTATGTATGTTCGCGTTACAGTCCATGAAGAACCTAGGTCGAGCTTCTCTCAATCACCCATGTTGTGTGTGATTTCATTTTCCCATAGGTGAAAGGGACCTACAGTTTATTGCCGGTTCCGAACGGCGAGTTTCGAGAAGCTTTTCATGACAATTTTACTACAGGGGGTTTTGTCAAAACCCCGCTGTGGAGAAACACCGTGAAAAACACGTTAGATGACATGGCTGTGTCGGGATTCGATCCCGAGTCATCGGTGTCAGAGGCCAACACACAAAATGTCGAAACGACTTTCAAATTGTGATGTTGAAAACTAACGCCGGAAAAAAGTTTTACACATAAAAAGTACCTAGCAGCCATCGAGAGCCCGCTTTAGGACTAAATTATAATAGAGCTGATACACCATTACAGGTTTTCAAAAAAACGTTCCTCCGAGCCTTATAATGTACATCACGCAATGTACAAACGAGAGAATTGAAATTCTTCGTTCTTTCAAGAAAAAGCATCAACATATACAAACGTTCAGATGTTGGAAAGATACAAATAATTCTAGGTTCTATGATAATCATGAGCTATAACCACGTTGCTTCCACGAAGCACTATTGGTCTAATCATCAGTCCCTAGGCAATGAAGCAATCAAATCTGCTATCGCACGTGATCGCTACTTACTTCCTTCTTCAAAATTGTATTATGCATCCCCAGACAAGCCTGCAAACGCTTCGAAGACGTATTATTTGGATAATATTAGCGAGTGCTTGAAGGCTCATTTTCAGAATGCTCGTGAAGATAGCCCATTTCAGTCAATAGATGAGTCTATGACTAAGTTCAAAGGTCGTTCTTCACTGAAGCAATACATGCCAATAAAGCCTACAAAACGTGGCATAAAGATGTGGATGCGTTGTGATTCACTGAGTGGTTACGCTTACGATTTTGATATATACTGTGGTAAAGAAGATGGACCTACCATCGGCACCCTTGGAGAACGTGTAGTACGTAACTTAGCCAAGACCATCAGGCATCCAGACGTTATGCTTTGCTTCCGCCGTTTTTTTACAAGTGTTCATATGGAATATCCGGCATTGGGAACAGTGATGGCGAATCGAAAGAACTTGCCAAAGTTAACTGCAAAACAACCCAAGGGTGAAGCTATTTTCAAGTCGTGTAGTTCTGGAATTATGTTTACAAAATGGCATGATACCAGGGAGGTAGCAGCTATAAGCAATTGTCATAATTCTTCAATGTCAACTATTGAAAAATAGCTAAAGAATTGTGAAAAAGTAGTTGTACCATGTCCTGAGATAATAGAATACAGGACAATTATGGGAGGCGTAGATCAAGCCGATCAATTATCCGGAATGTATGAGCTAGACTGTAAATCACAGAAGTGGTGGAAGAAAGTGTTATATAGGTTGCTTATGATGTCAGCTGTGAATTCGTGGATCATATTACTTACTTATCACGCACGCGATCCATGGAGGATCTGAGCCTGAGCTATAGTTGCCTTCCATCCTTGACGGTCCCGGGCACGCTGCTTCCAGTTATCAAGACCAAAATGTCTTACATCCTCGATTACTTGGTCTTTATACCGGAGGTTCGGTCTTCCTCTTCTTCTCGAACCAGGTGGCTCGGAGTCGAAGACCCTCTTAGCTGGAGCGCTGATGTCCATGCGCTGGATGTAGCCGAGCCAGTGTAGTCGACGGATCTTTGCCTTCCGGACTACGTCCACATTTTGGTACAGCTCGTAGAGTTCGCGGTTGTGTCTTCTTCTCCATTCACCTTCCTCACAGACAACACCAAATATCCGGCGCAGAATTTTTCTCTCGAAAGAACCCAAAATCAGCTCCGCTGTCCTGCTTATCGTCCAGCTTTCGGCTCCGTACAGCAACACTGGCAGTATGAGCGTTTTGTAAAGCATGACTTTGTTCTTTCGAGTGAGGAATTTTGACCCAAGTTGTTTGGACAAGCCGAAGTAGCAGCTGTTGCCATGGGCGATTCTATGCCGGATCTCGATTGTGGTGTCATTTGCAGAATTTACATTTGCCCCGAGGTAGACAAACTCTTTAACTACCTCGAAATTTTAGCTGTCAATTGTTATATTTTGTCCAAGGTGGTGAGCGACAGATTGGTTTTTGCTTGACAGCATATACTTTGTCTTGTCCTCATTGACCTCATGACCAACTCGTTTCGCCTGTTCTTCAATCGCCGTGAATGCTTCCACAATGCCACGGCGAGAACACGCGATGATATCGATATCGACTTGTAGAAGACAGTGCCTTCCCTGTTGATGCCTGCCCGTCGCACTATTTGCTCCAATACCAGGTTGAAGAAGTCACATGACAGCGCATCTCCTTGCCGAAATCCGGTGCATGTTTCAAACGGTTCCGAAGTCCTGGAACCGAGTTGCACGGTGCATCGCGTATTTTTTAGCGTGGCGCGACACAACTGGATCAGTTTTCCCGGGATCCCGAATTCGGCCATCGCACCAAACAGTCCTTCAGGACGAATGCTGTCGTATGCGGCTTTGAAATCGATTAAAAGATGATGTGTATCGATTTGAAACTCGTTGGTCTTTTCCAGGATTTGTCGAAGTGTGAAAATTTGGTCTATAGTCGATTTGCCGGGCCGGAAGCCGCACGGGTAGCTGCCGATTAGCGCGGTGCAAAATGGCTTTAGACGTTCACGCAATACGCTAGACAGGATCTTGTATGCGACATTGAGCAGGGATATACCTCTGCAGTTTTTGCAAGAGGTAGGATCGCATTTTTTGTGGATGGGGCGAATAGAGCTGGTATTCCAGCGTCGGGCATTCTCTCATCTTCCCAAATTCTCCAGATGATCTACCAGAACTGAACTGAACGCATCAAGCTTTTATGCTTAATTCTAACCAAATCGACTTTGAAGCGTTCCAGGATAATATCAATTCGCTTCGGGACGAACCACGACTGAAAACAATTTCATTTCAATAAATAAGACAAAACAAATGTCTGTAAATGACTCCGGAACGTCGGGAAGGCCATAAAACATTTTTCTTATTTCCCGAGTGATTCTCGACATCTCAATGGTACCTCATCCTTACCTGTGCCATTCGCTTCGTCCAGGTGCGACTTAATCATCCCCAAGTGAAGGCAATCTCTCTTCATCGGATTCCAGATGTTCCCACTTGTTCCCAGATGTTTTCGTGAAAAACTATAAAGTTCCAACAATAAAATCATTTATAGACCGGAATAATACCTATTGGGAGAAGAGACTTTATTAAAGCCTTGTCTAATTAAAGTTGTACGACTCATGGGGGTATCTTGGAATGTCTTGCAGCATAGGGAATAGGACCGACGCATACATATGTATGTCAATTGGTCAGCGTCGTGATGCTCGACGCAACTGGTTGTGGCATGATATACATATGTACATATGTAGATGGACGATATATAATAAGTATGTAATATGTGCAATGAAAGCTCGAATGGATATGGCATGACATCACTCGTCTGGACTCGAAGCTAAGTAAACAGAAAGCGGGCGAAGAGGTGATTGTCCTACTTATGCAGGTTAGTGGGTTCGGGTTGAGGTTTGAGTTGCGTAATGAAGAATAACCGACAATAGTCTCACAGTCGCCTCTGGCATGTTGTTTATTTTATCCTTGCTTCCTTTTTCGCCTTCGCCTTTTCCCCATTTTACGTATATAGTTCCACTTCAACTTGCTGGGGATAAATATTTGCTTAAATCGTAAGCACATAATGTAAAGTAAAAAATAAAAAATCTAATAACATGGACACCATACCTGTATATGTATGTAGATGGAGTGAGGGAGCAGTACTCGTAGACATGGAAGCAATTTCGCTTAGTTCCTTAATGGTGTCACCGGGCCACATCGTGTCAGTATGACAAAGATATTAGCTGCAAGAAATATCTGATACCTTCAGTGAGGGTGACACCAAGTACTGTGGGCTAGAACGAACGAAAACTTCCTGAGGGAGACGCCAGGGAGTGATTAGCATATACATATGTACTACCTCGATGTGCACTTACGACTAAACATGTGGGCTTGGCAGTAAGTTATTGCTTAGCTGTCTCTGCCTAACATGTGCGGGGTGAGGGATTTCACCAATTTGGAAAATTTAATTTGATGGGAAACCGTTGAACAGGTTTAGTGTATTTTGCTGTACGCGCTTTTAGGATACATTAGAACGTAATGTATGTATGCAGATGGAAGTTATGTATGCACATGCTTGACTGGAGCAAATCGTACAACTGAAGAGTTTTCGACGGAGGGAGAACATCTGTAAAACTTGGTGTGTGCCTTGCCGTTTTTTTCCCAAATAACATGTGTATTTAGAGTATTTTCTTGTTTTATATAATTTGAATCGGGCGACATCTCTCGCTAAGTGTTTTAAAATTGACTTCAGAGGTATATTAGTAAGCATTTCTAGAGACACGTGTATTGCACGACAATTGTTGAAGGGACCGAATGCAACTGACTCCTCCTTAAGAGCATTTTTCCTGAAAGTATCAATAAAACACACAAAGTCGTATGACATTCCTGCCATGTTCCAGCGATTCTAATAACTTGGTTATGCTGAAGTCTCCTATCAGTTTTCTCGGCCCAACTTTGAATTCTGTGTAGCAGGTGCAAAGTCTTAATAACTCATTCCATTTTTCGCTGAAATTGTCATCAAATTACCAGTGGACTTAGGTTAGGTTAGGTATATGGGTGCCCTATTGACGGAAAGTCAAGGCTCACGTAGACTACGTGGAGCCCACTTGTTTTGTTTAACCCGTTGATACCTAGACATTTACCGTTGAGCTGACCCAACCAGACGAGGATAAAAATCCCAGTATTCTGTTCAGCCCAATATTACCTACCTCTTCTAGTCCCGAAAGGAGGTATCTTCCTAGGAATATATTCCTTTTATGGGCTAGCGCCGGACATTCGCACAGCAGGGGACGAATGGATTCAATTTCCTCTTCGTCTCTGCAGCTTCTGCAAAAGTCATTGTAGGGCTGGTCTAGTCGAGCTGCATAGTAGGTTAGCATGCAGTGCCCGGTGGGTTCATCGACTGCCAGTCGAATATTCCCACTATTGAACTTCAGCAGATTTTCCGCTCTTTTCTTATTATAGACGGGCCAAGTCGATCTCGCCGTTGCGATGGTATCTAAGCAACACCATCGCTTACTGGCTTTCACTAATAGCTCAGACTAATAGTGGTGCTTTGGCCTCAGCTGAGATCTGCGCAATGTTAGCACTTGATCCCACCCTAGCCAGCTCGTCATCTCTCTCGTTTCCGGAGATTTTCATATGACCAGGTACCCAGCAAAGGGTCACCTAATTCACATTGGATATCTCTTCTAACTTCTCCTTGCAGAGTTTGACGAGTTTGGATCTTATCCATGCTGCCTGCAGAGCCTTAATGGCTGCCTGGCTGTCAACATAGATGCTGATCCTTTTTCCTGAAATATTCTCTTTGCTGATCAGGTCCGCCGCCTGCTTGATAGCGAAGATCTCAGCTTGGAAGACACTGCATCCATCATCGAGCTTGTAGAAGCGATGCATATCCCGGGACTCAAAATAGACTCCGGCACCTGTGCCAACATCCATTTTGGATCCGTCGGTGTAGAATACCAGTTCACTTTCCGTGCGTACCAAATCACCGGTCCATTCCTCCCTGGAGGAAATTCTAATAGAGAATCTCCTCTCCCAGCAAGGAAGTTGGGTGACATAGTCCGTTACGGTTCTGAATATCGAGACGGCCCATCGATCCAAGACTGATGCATGTCCGTGAGGACTCCTTTTCTAGAGACCGGATTCCTGTAGTCTTAGCGCAGTTCTGGTTGCGGCGCTCTCGCAGTATATGTTCAGGGGTGGGAGGTTCAGCATGGCTACAAGAGCCGCCGTTGGTGTGGACTTCATAGATCCCGTCACCGCCAGACAGCCTGCCCTTTGAACCTTTGACACACTCTGAAGATGACACTTTTTCTCAAGCGACTTCTACCAGACAACCGAGCCATAGACTAGGATAGGTCTTACCACCGCAGTGTACAACCAATGTACTAACCTCGGTTTGAGGCCCCATGTCTTTCCAAAGGCTACCTTGCACGAATATAGTGCCACGTAGGCCTTTTTGATTCTTTCCTCAATATTTTCTCTCCAACTAAGTTTGGAGTCCAGGATTATGCCAAGATATTTGGCAGATTTTCCAGGGATCAGATCTATACCATTCATACGGGGTTAGGTGTATCTTGATACAGATCTTTTCCTTGTAAAAAGTACTACCTCTGTGTTCGCCGAATTTACTCCCAGGCCTCGCCCCTTGACCCAGTTATCCACTAACATCAGTGCGTAGTCTGTCGCTGAGGACCTGTGGACCAGAGACTAAAATGGCAATGTCATCGGCGTAGGCCGTGACATTAAAACCCTCCGTCTCCAGAATCTTGGCCATTCCGTCGACCACAAGGAGCCATAGGAGGGGTGACAGAACGTCACCTTGTGGTGTACCTTTATTTACTCTCACCCTTCCGCATGCTCTCCCTATCGCCGAGTTTACTATACGAGTACCCAGCATTTGCCCAATCCAACTGCATACATCCGGGTTTATTTGGGCCATATGAAGGCTGGACACTATTGCCTCGGTACTAACATTATTAAAGGCACCCTCAATGTCTAGGAAGGCACCTAGAGTGAATTCCTTGATACTGAGCGATTTTTCTATCGTATAGACTACCCTATGCAGAGCAGTATCCAGCGATTTTCCCCTTATGGACGCATTGTATGATTGTGGCAGATAACCGTCCCAATCTCTTCCCTTACGTACAAGTCTAAAGTCTATTATTCGTTACAGCGTTTTTATCAGGAAGGACGATAGACAGATAGGCGTACCACCCTAACTTCCCTCTACGCTTGAGGAAGATAACCCATCCTGAGGCACCAGGAGTAGATGCGCTTCAGCCATGGAAGAATGACTTCACATGATTCCTCCAACATGATCGGAAAGATCCCGTCCATTCCCGGCGCCTTGTAGGGGTCAAAAGACTTGATTGCTTACAGGATATTTTTCTCCGTAACAATCTTATCGACTGTCTCATGTTCAATACATTCCCTTGGCAGCGTGCCCGCCGAATTGAAGATTCCTGCATCTTCGCAGCCTTTTCAGTAGAGAATCAAGCACGCTCTCGTTTGAGTCTCTCCAGCTACCATCAGATCTCTATATAGAGGACATCTGTGTGGGAGCTTTTGCAAGGATTTTGCATAGATGCCAGATTCCGACTAAGCCTAGAGATACAAAGCCGTTCCGCTATTCTAGCATTCCACCATGGTGGGTGGTTTCTTTTACTGGGTCGTCTGGTAGGACATGCCTTCTCAAATTACCGATTTAGCTTGCTGGTAAGATTTAATACCATCTCGTCGATGTCTTCCGTGGAGCCGGGGTTCCCCTCCGGAGGTTGGCTTAGGGTCCCACCCAGCTCCGCGTTAAACCTCTGCCAATTATAGCCAGTTGCATTCCGCCCCTTCAACATTTCTCCCGCAATACACGTCTCTATAGGAATGCTCACCAATATACTCTGAAGCCCGCTTTCGGACGTACTGTCAAATATAGAGAATCTTTCATTAACCGGACCACACGAATCTGGAACTCCCTGCCGGATTCGGTTTTCCCCCCTCAATGCAACATGCAAGCATTTAAGATCAATGTCGATCGGCATCTCCTCTATTCCTCTTCCTCTCTACCTTCTGCCCGCACTATGTCGCCGACATAATAAGGTTATTAGACCTTGAGTGCGCGCAAATTATTAAAAAAAAATTCGTCTTCCGCGGATTCCGAAAGACTTTTCTGTCTGTGTTTCTGTGATCAGAAAGTGATACTCTCCAATTTGAGATTTCCGTAGTACCGTTATAAGCGTTATGTCTAAGACTACCCTTCTGTTACTAGTAATAAATATTGGTGAATTACCCGATTACATATACCTAAGTTAGTACTAAGGACAAAACTGAACAAATCCTCACCCCTACTATTGGTATTAGAGCTACCCCAACTAGTGTGATGATGCGTTAGCATCACACCCTACGACTAAGTTCTTCTTACCTTGTTCGGCCATTGCGATCAATAACCTTGTTTCCCTAGAGGGGACGTCCGTGTCTTCATCGTACGGTAGGTAAACCGAAGCCAACGTTAGTGCACCCTCCTTTTCCGTAACCTCCACCACCGTCGGGTCACCCGAGCCGAAATTAGTTAACATCAGTACGTGGAGATCTTTGCTAGCAACGATACAAGATCTAACCTTGCTTTCGCTACTGTTATAGAAGAGGCTGTATTTCGATGACCCTAATCCCTTAATCCGATTATGGAGGATCCATGGTTCTTGGATCAGGGCCACATCAAGCTGCTCCCTGTTCATAAGCAGCATAAGGTTGGCTGTTGCGGCCTTATTGTGATGGAGGTTTATTTGCACTACTTTTATTTGCAGTAGCACTCTCCTTCACCACAGCTGCCGTACCGCCAGGCTGCGAATTCTTCATGAGTCTCTGAGGAAACTCACCAGCCCCGAGGAAAAGGCGCATAGGCCTCTTTTTTTTCATTGTTCCCGGCGGATCCTCGATAACGAAGATTATGCTCTTCGTACCATCTTCGTTACTTTCGATTGCGACTACTTCCCAGTCATCCATAGGGACCGCTGGGTTTTCTGCCTTTAGAAAGTCGAGGATCTCGCTTTTCTCCAATTCCATATCCGGTACGCTCATATTGGCTTTAGGCCTCTCTGGTACCTCGTCCAAGGGAACTGCCTTTAGTGCAGCTCCCTCCCACAGCCTAAAGGTGGGTACGACCTTCCTCGCAAAGTCATGCGATAGCTGGTCCTTGGAGTCCATCCTACTCACACCTCGCCTCCAGTTAGTGAGACCAAACGTTGGCGCAGTTTTCCCAGCATTCCCTCGAATGTGGTCGAAGATCGCTCTAGCCAAAGCCTTCTCGATCATCTTCCCCCGTTTGAAGGTATACTGGCCACTCGGCCTGCCGGAATCTATCACAGCTAGCTGTAAAGCATTCCGAGCAGCCACTCCGAACTGCACTGACGTGTTGACCTTCACTCTTTTTGCCGGATTGCCGGCTTCCTGCTGGGATCTTACCCTCTTCGCCTTGAAATCCTCTCTTCTCTTGGGAGTTGGCACGGTTTCTGGTTTGCCTTTAACAGTCTTATCGACCGCGTAAGGGGCTACCTTAGTAGAACCTGCCTTACCGGCTACAGTCCTTCTCGTGCCCTTGGTTTTCAGGTTCTCACCTTCGTCTAGGGCCTGGGTGAGCTAGAACCCGCCTTATCCGCTTCGGTTCCACCTGGCCCAGCCCTCCGCTCCCTTTTCTTGGGGGGATTTTTGGTGTTTTTATCCCCCTTGCCTTCTCTGGCTTTTTTACTGGATGTGCCCTTGTCAGCCCTTGGACTTATTAGGACATCATTGGCAATCACCTCCTCGGCCCAAGCGAGCTTCTCCTTCTCCATATCGGAGAGCAGGGGTATGCCTTTTTCCTCAAGCAAGCGCTTAAGGTGTACAGCTTTCTTTTACTCTTTAAGCCTCAGCTTTCCTTGAGTTAATTTCTTGGCCTTCTTGGCATCTTTTTTCCGTGTTAAACCTTCCTGGGCTGTCTCTTCAGAATCAGCGAGTAATTCCTCCTCTAATTCTTTGGAGATGTCCCCGTCTAACACGCCGGATCCCTTTGGTTTGGCCTCTTCCTCTCTGCCACTGGCCACGGCAAGTAGTGCGTCTGCCACCAACTCGAGAGAGAGCTCTTCCTCTTTGTTTCCTTTTTGTGTTTTATTATTTGTGTTTGAAATTTTGTTCCCACGAGTACGGCCGGAAATATGGGTCCACTCCGACAGAGCCGCCGAATATCGGAGTAAGGCATTTGAATACCTTAGGTTTCGCCTGTGCACCTAAGGGTGCTCGTTAGCGGTTGGAAATAAACCCTCCAACACTCATACTTCGGCACGGTTAAAAAGCTCACACCACCACTGGAATAGGGTTGACTATCTCTTGGTTCCTGGCATGGAGACCATGTTGCTGACAAGGCTTCCCTGGCCAGTGTAAGCCCCAGCACCACGGCAAGGTGGATAGTCCCGCTGGAGAAACCTTACTGTAGATCATTGTAGAGTTTCCGCCATTCAAGATATTTCAATAACTGACTGTTGATCAGTGTTTCAATAACCTTGGTCAGACTGATGTTTGATATGGGGTAAGCCATCCGTCTTTTAAATCATATGTTATTTTGACACTGACAGGAAGTCAGTATCATACTTCCGCGGAACGAAATGAGTTACTTTACGCTTGAAAAATATTTAAAATTTATTTCCAAAGTGAGTGCTGTGTAGCCCAAACAGTGCGTTTTTTGAAAAGGAGTTTTGGCCGAAATGAAGCACTCATCGCGACTGCTGTAGGCAAGTTTCTGCAAAGTTCGTGAGACTGGTATGCTAGACAACACTCATGGTCCCCGTCGTCGTACGGTGTGCACAGTTGAGAATGTGGCTGCTGTGGCCGAGAGTGTGAGACTCAATTCACGAACATCAACTCGCCATCGATCTACACAGCTCAACTTTTCGCGCACTAGTCTGCACAAAGATCTCAGATTATTCGTTTACAAGGTCCAATTGACTCAGCAATTGAAGGCGCGCGACCACCCGCTTCGTTATCGCTTCGCAGTTTGGGCTTTAGAAAAATCATCTTTTCTGACGAGGCGCATTTAGACCGACTACGTTAACAAACGGCGGCTACGTGCGGAAACCCTGTAGTATTCTACTTTAGTTATATTTACTTGCAAAGAAAATATTTAAAAAAACTGAGCGTAATAACGGGTTTCGGGGGTTATAATTATATATAAAACTTAAGTCTAACTAAAACTAGCTATTTCTACTTTTACTGAATTGGGCGTGCCGCAAGGATATGTACTTGGACCTTTATTGTTATTGATTTATGTCAATTCATTATTCAGTCAACCTCAGCATACCCTTAAGCTTTCGCTGATGATACTGCTTTATCTTATTCTAACAGCATCCATTTTAATTTTTACGCGGATATTAAGTTTGATTTAGAGACCCTTCGTAGGTGGTTTGGAGTTCATAAACTTTCCATAAACGCTAAGACTAAATTTATGTTATTTGATAGAGCTGACAAGTGTGAAGATATTTCCCTAAAATAACACTCACCTAGTGGCTCAAGATGGAAGCATTCACGGCGATTGAAGAACAGGCGAAACGAGTTGGTCTTAAGATCAATGAGGACAAAACGAAATACATGCTGTCAAGCAAAAACCAATCCGTCGCTCACCACCTGGGACAAAATATAACAATTGACAGCTACAATTTCGAGGTAGTTAAGGAGTTTGTCTACCTCGGGGCAAACGTAAATTCCACAAATGACACCACAGTGGAGATCCGGCATAGAATCGCCCTTGGCAACCGCTTCTACTTCGGCTTGTCCAAACAACTGGGGCAAAACTCTTCACTCGAAAGACCAAAGACATGCTTTACAAAACGCTCATTCTGCCAGTCTTGCTGTACGGAGCTAATTTTGGGTTCTTTCGAAAGAAAAATTCTGCGCCGGATATTTGGTCCTGTCTGTGAGGAAGGTGAATGGAGAAGAAGACACAACCGCGAACTCTACGAGCTGTACCAAGATGTGGATGTAGTCCGTAAGGCAAGGATCCGTCGACTACACTGGTTCGGCCACATTGAGCGCATGGACATCGACGCTCGAGCTAAGAGGGTCTTCGCCTCCGAGCATCCTGGTTCGAGAAGAAGAGGAAGACCGAACCTCAGGTGTAAAGACCAAGTAATCGCGGATGTAAGACATCTTGGTCTTGACAACTGGAAGCAGCGTGCCCGGAACCGTCAAGGATGGAAGGCAGCTATAGCTCAGGCTCAGATAAGTAAGTTGCTCAAGATTTCGTCTAAATCGCGACTGCAACCACGATATGTGTTCATCCAGTTTCATCGATAGTGCTATGTGCTCAGACCATTGCTTCCTAATTGAACGTGTTAAGAGCTTTAAATACCTGGGAGTTATTTTGGACTACAAACTAAATTGGTCGGACCACACGTCCTACCTAAAAAATTATCTAAACGCAGTTGTCCGACAAATATATCATCTAAGCCTTTATTGTAGTTCATCAATTCTCAGTATGGTTTATAATGGTCTCTTCAATTCCAAACTTCAATAGGAACTCCCGTGTTGGGGGGTGCACACTTTATTAGGGTTCACCCCTGCTTATAAAACAAAAACATGCAATTCATTTAATTTGGAAAATTAGCCGTTGAACTCCAAGCTTTGAGCTGTTCAGAAATTTAAGATTTCTTCCCTTAAGGTTCTTAAAGGTCCCTTCGTGTCAACTCCTTAAATTTTCTCTTAGTTATAATCAAATTGAAAATCTTATCAACCCTATATTGTAAGTTTTTTTTTTTTTTGATTTTATGAAAAAAGAGCACAAAACTTGCTTAATAGCTACCTTAACCTAGCCTAGGCTACCCTAGCCTGCCCTAGCCTATCCTAGCCTGCCCTAGCCTACCCTACCCTATGCAAGTCCGCCATTGGTACCAGCGGGCTACGCCTTGAAGAGGCTATATTAAAAGATTCCACTACGAAGTCCGTTCCAGCCACCAAAAGCGTGGATGCTGTCGGACAAAGTCTTCTCTATCTCGGCAAGAAACCGCTCTACTGAGCTTAAGGCGCTCGGGTTCACAGAGCACGACGTTAGGATCGTAAAGGAGTCGCCGTTCCACAAAGTTACGGGCCACGTGGTAGATCAGCCCACAATTATCAAAATGAACAAATGGTTCCGGAGGCGCAAGCCCATTCAGTCGCACTTTTTAATAATGCATAGAGTTGGGGTTGTAAGCCCCAGAGATCAAGTTATTGATCGAAGTCGTTGCCCTTGCCACGTGACCTCGAATCAGTTAAATCAAAAAGTTGTCTATCTGTAAAGTCCCTGTCCTATCGTATAGGACCTCGTTGGGAGGAGTCTGTACTCAGACTCTGGTATTCTGTGTAATCCAGCACAAGTCCTCAGACATTGTCTCTCAAACATCCGAATCCTTTCCATTAAGCTTGCGCTCACATTAAATCAGATGGGACATCCATAGGCAGTCATAGGTCTGGTTAAGGCCATGTAGCAGATTACCTTCGACGGACGAGAGCTGTCCGCGAGCTCTATGAACAGAAAAGGAGGGAGGAGCATGCGCTTCTGAGAAGGAAAAAGGAGCACGAGAAGCGCGAGATCGAGGAGATGGAGAGATGTTACGGCAGGACCGACGTTCGAAAATGTTACCAGAAAGTAAAACGAACATGCCACGGCTATAAAGCCAGAGCAGAAGCCTGCAGGGATGAGCACGGACAACTAGTAATGGAATCACAGTCGATGCTGAGATTGTGCAAGGACCACTTCTGCAGACTATATAACGGCAATGATAGTCAAAATGCCGCCGTCAGGCAGAGCGAACCATTCACAATGGACGAAGACGAAGGAGAATCCCGTCCACCCAACCTAGACGATGTTAAGATAGCGATATCGAAACTTAAGTTTTATAAAGCTGGTCTTATGAGCTGGTTAGGAACATGCACCAACTCATCTGCAAGATATGATCGGAAGAACGCATGCCCGATGAATGGAATCTCAGTATCGTTTGCCCGGTCCATAAGAAACGAGACCCCTATGACTGCGCCAATTACAGAGGGATAAGCCTCATGAACATCGCGTACAAGATCCTCTCTGCCGTACTGTGTAAGCGCCTGAAACCGTTCGTGGACAATCTGATAGGTTCCTACAAGTATAGGTTCAGGCCAGGAAAATCCACGGTGTATGTATGTATGTATGTTGGCGTTACAGCCCATGAAGGACCAGAGCCGAGCTTCTCTCAATCACCCATGTTGTGTGTGATTTAATTTTCCCATAGGTGAAAGGGACCTACAGTTTTATTGCCGGTTCTGAACGGCGAATTTCGAGAAGCTTTTCATGACAATTTTACTACAGGGGGTTTTGTCAGAACCCCGCTGAGAAGAAACACTGTGAAAACACGTTCGATGACATGGCTGTGTCGGGATTCGATCCCGTGTCATCGGCGTCAGAGGCCAATACACTACCCACTGCGCCACGGTGCGAAATCCAAGATAGACCAAATATTTTTTTTTTTTTTTTTTAGAGTCACACGCGCACTCAAGGCTAAGAGAGGGAAAGTTTCGCGCAGGTTGATGTTTTGACACACAACCTGAACGGAGTGCAGTGGTTTTTGGGTCGTAGATGTTCGTTGAGTACTCTCAGGGGTGGTTTGTCATAGGACGAGAGCCGACCAAATTTCGCGGTGTTTATAATTCTTAGTAATTCGTTCATGCCCCTTTGGTGTTAGTATTGCATATGCAGAGGATGAATTTCAATTGACCACATACTGTGAGTGTTATGCCTGCAGCAGTACGTTTGGTCACTTTCCATTCACGATGGTGTTGCATACTTTTTTCCGTATAGGAATTGCTTTTTCTTGGCTGTGAAACGAATTTGAACTATAGACCTTCCGCTCGACGGCCAACGATGTTAACCACTGCACCACGGCCACAACTACACTACGGCAGATCTTGGATAAGACCCATGAATTCCAGGTCGACACGCACCATCCTTTTGTCAACTTTAAAGCCGCGTATGACAGGGTTTATAGAGACGAGCTATACAGAGCCATGTCATGTTTTAAAATTCCTGCCAAACTCGTCAGACTGTGCTGACTGACTATGGAGAACTTTCGCTACTCCATTAAGTTCGGAGGTGATCTAACCGACCCATTTGACGTTAAAAAAGGTTTTAGACGGGGTGACGCACTGTCATGTGATTTCTTTAACATTTTTCTTGAGAATATCGTGCGGGACTCTGCGGCTAATACAAGAGGTACGATCCACACAATTGCTTGCCTACGCAGCTGACATTGACGTTATTGGACGGACAAAGCGAGACGCCAATGAGGCGTTCGCAAGCATTCAAGCAGAAGCGGCTAAAGTGGGTTTAAGGGTAAATGGGGACAAGACCAAATATATGCTATTATCCAAGAAAGATGCGCAACACCGACATCTTGGTCAGAATGTCACCTTCGGCAGCTATATTTTTGAGGTAGTCAAGGACTTTGTCTGTCTTGGCTCGATAGTGACAAGCAGCAACGACACCAGCGCTGAGATAAGACGTAGAATAACTCTTGCCAACCGCTACTTCTTCGGGCTCAAGAGGCAATTGAGTAGTGGAGTCCTCTCTCGAAAAACTAAGCTGTCCCTCTACAAAGCCTTAATCATCCCGGTCCTGACGCTTGGACGTTATCAAAAGCGTATTGGACGTTATCAAGAGCGTTTCGAGAGGAAATTTCTGCGTGCAATCTTTGGTCCCGTTTGTGGAAACGGAGAGTGGAGAAGGAGATTTGACCAAGAACTGTACGGGCTGTACAGAGACATCGACCTGGTTAGACGTCTTCGGTTCCAACGTCTAAGATGGCTAGACCATGTAGAGCGATTGGATATCAACACTGTCCATTGCTGTTGAAGAGGATCGGCGAGTTGACCGTACCCTGTTGCAATCCGTTTTTAATTTCAAATGTTTGAGCAGAAGTAACGTTGGCAATTCCCACAACGAACTTTCTGCTCGTTAACACATATCATGAATTATATATAGCAATGCTTTACTTATGCAAAGCCGTTTTAGCTTGTAGTAGAGTCCTTCTAACCATACGCTGTCGAAGACGGGCACCCGCGCATTGGTTCTTGCATTTATTCCATTGGATATCCTAGACGAGTCTTGGCGCGGCAGGTATAGTATCATGCCCCACCCTGAAACCGAATTGGTTATCCGGAATGATATTTTTGTCCCCAGCCCATTTGGACAGGGCTCTATCGATTACCTTCTCGAAGACCTTGCTGATACTTGGAAGGAGACTTATCGACCGGAGATCTGCCGGATTAAAGGAGTCTTTGCCCATCTTAGGGATTGGTTGGACCACCGCCGTTTTCCAATGCACCGGATATTATGCATTATTCAGTGCATTGTTGAACAGGATGGTGTACCTCTCTATAGCTACTGGTGGAAGGTGCCTGAGCGGATTTTTTATTTTTTAATGAGATGAAGATCAACTGGAGATGCTTCGTCGAAATGAACAGTGTATTAGCACCTACATTGGCGATGGCATTGTTTGCCATAGAGTCGTCATTGAACCTGGTAAAACCATGGTTCTCGATTCGCCAATGTTCGATATCATTTCGAAGGTAGAAGTGGTGAAGCAGGGCTCTATTTTCCAGGTCGTGGTTCGGGCGAATGCTTTCACTCGATTATTTCGTCCATTTGTTTTAGGTGCCTATCAGTTTCGTCATTTGATAGGTTCCTATTATTGGGTGGGGATAAGGCACTCGAAGTTAGTGCTCTCATCAGGCAGTTGGCAAAGCGTGACCAGCGTTCCCTACTATAATCGTAGGGATACGTGTGGACATACTCTGCTATTTCTGTGAATTCGTCCAGTTATTTAATTACGGCACTAAGTCCGCAATGGTCACTGTCGTACTCAACGGTACGTAAACAGTTCGTAGACCATGAGTTCGTGTCAGCCAGTCTCAGTCATGAGTCATTAGATCCAAATCGGCGCCGCTTCTAGGAAACGACGGACTATCCGTTGCGAATAACTTGAGCTTATACTCAATATTATGCAGGGCCCACCAATGGCTTAGTAGACTCCCTCTGGTGTTGGGTACATTATTGCCCCAATCACTATGTTTGGCATTTAGATCTCCGGTCAAAACATAAAAGTTTTCTGCCGAGTTTAGGCGCAGAAATCGAAAGAGTATTTCGAGCTCTGCATAGGCCGATATTATGTACATCCTCCTTCCGTTCCGAAGGGGGATACACCAATAGATGCCTGTAGCACCTGGAACCTCCGCACCTCGACGCTATATATCATTTTGTATTTAATATTTTTTTTTAATGAAGATAGCGACACCTCTGTCTTGAGTGGCATTGGGTCGGTCTCTTCGTATTATAGTATAGCTTAGTTTCGCTAAACAGAAACACATCAGGAACGGTGAGTCGCTCGATCCTAATCAGTGGATTTACATTCACAGCTAGGATCTTTAAGAAACTCTCTACCGCCGTATCCATTAGGACTGTAATTCGCTAAGTTCGGCAGAAACAAGTAGAGCCTGTCCACTCGTTTCGCCTGCTCTATGATCTGCTGCTGGAGCTGGCCCATCTGCCTTTGAATGGCGAGCAGATTCGAAAGCAGTTTCCCCTCGGCTCCCAGTGCCTTAGGAAGAAACACTGGGGCTTTGGAAGCAGCCTCCGGTGTTTGTGCCGCTTATCCCTGACCTGCCGCCGTTTGGGCGTAGGTCAATTGGGGTGTAACGGCTTAAGATTAAATACCCCTCGAGAGAGGTAACTTCTCGACCTTCTGGCGGGGTTCTTTTATTTGCTTTATCTGCTGGCCCTTAGCACAGCCCCGATAGTTTGCAGGGATCTCCGTGTTCCCACAGAGTGCGCATAAAAATCGTTCCCTTTAGAGGACTTTCTCTCCGCTCCGGTCGCATTCATCGTATCTGTGGTTCTGCGCACACTTGACACATCGATGCTGCATTTCGCAGTTCGATGCGGCGTGCCCGAAACTTTGGCAGCACTACCGGGTGTCTTACTTACTTATTTATTTAGATGGCGCTACAGTTTTGGATGAACCAGGGCCTTAACCAACAAGCCTCTCCAGCCGGCACGTTCTTTGGCCAGCCGCTTCCAGTACCGCACGCCCAGTTGGTTGAGGTCTTTTTCCACCTGTGCGCGCCACCTAAGGTGCGGTCGTCCTCCGCTGGGTCGTCCTTCCGGGTTGGAGTCAAAGACTTTTCGGGCCGGAGCTGTGTTGTCCATTTGCTCTACATCGCCTAGCCATCTTAGATGTTGGATCCGAAGACGTCGTACTAGGCCAATGGCGCTATACAGTCTGTACAGTTCCTCGTTGTATCTTCTCCTCCACTATCTGTTTATACAAACGGGACCATAGATTAAACGTAGAATTTTCCTCTCGAAGTGGCCAAGGGCATCCTCATCTATTTCCATTAAGGTAAACGCCTCTGCGCCGTAAACGAGAACCGGAATGATCATGGGTTTTTTCCGGGAGAGGGCTCTACTTCTCAATGAAGCAGCGGCTGGTAAGAGTAATTCTGCGTTTGATGTCAGCGCAGTGAGCAAAATGTCAAATGTCAAAATGTGACGTTTTGTCCAAGATGTCGGTGTTGTGCGTTTTTTTTTTAGGATGACAGCATATACAGGGTTCTCCACGAGCAGTGTGCCAAAAAGCTAGAGCGTGTAGGTCTGGTCAAGCCAAGAAAAAAATCGTATGGGAGGGGGGGGGGTCTAATCCCTCCCGTTTAAACGGGAGGGGCAATTTTCTAAAAAATTGACTTAATTTGGAAATAAAAATATTTAAAATAAACGGTTACATCCACAATGCCGTGATATACTTTTTTGTAAAGCCAGAAACCTCTTCTTTCCTTCTTGTTTTTAAACGAAGCTGGGTCAAAGGAACAGTTTTTGAATGAATTTTCAAACTCAAAATTTTGAAAAAAAAAATTGTAACTAATTTTTTTCGAACTTTTATGTAATTAAGTACTAATTTTTTTCAGAAATTAAATTCTGTTATTAGCTTTTAGTTCAAAACAGAAAACCGGATGCAATAATGTCTTGTGGTTTTTGAGAAATTAAAAAAAACCCCAAACCACTTTTTTCTAAGAAAAAACTTTTTTTTTTTTTTGGATTTAACGCAGCTAGACTTGTAGGCAAATTAATGTATGAAACATTGAACTGGTGTAAAATGGTACGGGTGTAACTTCTCGGTATGAAGCACTTTCCATACCCTAGATTTGGAAATCCAAAATTCTTTCATCTATGGATGCTGATCCATCTGTAATTGATCTTTCGCTTCTTCGATGCTCTAGCTCTCCGTGCTCTTGCAGACGTAGGTGGATTCTTGAAAACATACTACGCCTGGAACACCTCCGATTGGGATATCTTTCAGCGTAGAGCCTTTCGGCTTCACGATCTCGACCATTCAGCTATACGCTGAAAGATATCCCAATCGGATATCCCAATGGAGCAGCATGAATTCTCCATTGTCATTCTGCATATTCTGATGATGGATGCTAAAACTAGGCATGGTATACATAGCTCGTTCTTATCTGTATATATAGCTCGTTAAATTGACAAAAAGATGGTGTGTGCCGATTTGGAATTCTTAGGTCGGTCTTTCCCAATATCTGCCGTAATGTGAATATTTGATTTATTGAGGGCTTTGACCATGATCGTTTGCATTAGATATTTTCGTATTTTATTTCGTTTTTCATCACCCCGTAATAATTCGCTTCGAGAAATGGTTAGATTTCGTTGCATTTCAGCAGCGTTTCACTGATGGTAATTCGGTAAATCAAATTATTTTGTATTCATATGGCACCCCAACATAGAGTTTCGTTTTGAATGCTTCCAAACTGTCATGTGGTTGATGCTTAAGGTCTCTGCTATCCTTTGACAACTTGAGTTCTGCTTGTGTTCTACCCACTTTTCCAGTGATTGGCCGACCAGAGTGAGGTGCAGCTTAGACACCGAAATTTGCGGAACAGAATCGAGAAAACCAATTCAGTGTCCGGCGTAGTATTTTGTACACTGTATACACTTTACAAAATGTTCGGCATATTTTTGGAGCATAGTAAAACAGCGTAGTGTAGTATTTCGCACTATCCTGTCCTATGAGTAAGTATATAATTGTATACTTAATGGGGAAAAAGGAAAACACGAAAAAATAATTGTAGATTTATTTATTTAAACCGCTTGCTATGACTGCCGAACAAAGAGTGCGTCAACTTCCATTTTAAAGATCTAGCTCTCCACTTTCGTCTTCTCAGAAGACGAGAGTAGGAGAGTGCTTTATGGAAAAGACAGTTACGCTCGTGGTTTTCTCCAAACCACAAGCGTGGCTGTGTACAGTATGTGTACTTAACTAATGTTAGTACTAACTACTAATAGGATGTGCAAGAGCTTATATAACAATATCCAACAATTTGCAGCAAAAATAGCGTGGTATCGCGTAGAGTTAAAAGGTTCGATTATGCGAGTTGATCACAAACCCCACCAGCTGCTCTTGATTTTCACGTGGATTCTTGTCCGACCAACTGCGGCAGTTTTGCTTTTCACAGTCCAATTCAACGTGAAATGTATCTTGTCTCTGAAGGTGTTGCTTTAATAACCAAATGGTGAGCACATAGCGCGGATGATGGTCAGTTGGCTTGAACTCTGTTGTTTTAGTAATAACAGTATGTAAATTCAAGTCCTTGAATATAGTTCGCAACAAATTTATCCTTGAAATTCCCAATTCAAAAGATCGACGCGTTTTATAAATGATGCACCGTGTATGGGGAAAGATCAACAGCATGCATTTAATCAATTCAAGGAGATGATTTTGAAGGTTACTAAATTAGCTCATTTTCAGAGCAACCTGCCAATTACTTTGGCTACAGATGCATCATCGTATGGTGTCGGTGCTGTTATCTCACACATCTACTCAGACGGAACAGAAAAACCGATCGCTTTCGCATCGAAGACCTTGAGTGAATCGCAAAAAAGGTATGGCCAGATCGAAAAAGAAGCTCTTTCCATTATATTTGGTCTACAAAAATTTCATCAGTATTTGTTTGGGCGACAATTCGAACTGATAACAGATCATCAACCATTGGTAACTATTTTTGACATATGACAATTCAACGCCTTCAGCGATGGGCAGTAATTTTGATCGGTTACACTTGCACAATTCGCTATCGCCCAACAAAGCAGCATGGAAATGCGGATTGCCTTTCGCGTTTGCCTTATGGTCCCGATGTTGAGTTCAATCGATCTGAAGAATCTTGCCACCAAGTGGAAGAGGAATATTTATCACTTGTGGAAGATTTCTAGTTAATGTAGATGTCATAGCAGAACTTTCTCAGCATGATCCTATTTTGAGAAAAGTCCTCGAGTACGTGCAGAAGGGCTGGCCATATCGGTTTCCACCCTCTGAAAATGTTTTGTGGCCATATTTTCGTAGAAGTTGCCTTTAAGTGTGTGTACTGGTATTCTTCTCTTCCACAGCGAAAATTTAAGAGTCGTCATCCCGTTGAAGCTTCAACAAAAGGTTTTAGCTCTTTTGCATCAAGGTCATTGTGGAGTCACCCGGATGAAACAAATGGCCCGGAGACATTGCTGGTAGCCCAACATTGACGACGTGATAAAGCAAACCGTGGCGCAATGCACCGCCTGCCAACTTAATGCCAGTTAGTTGCCTTGAGAGTACACTCATTGGCCCACCTCAGAAGAAGTTTGGGAGCGCGTCCACGTCGATTTCGCAGGGCCCCTTTCAAAAGTATATGTGGTTGGTTGTAGTGAACTCAAAATCAAAATTTCCTTTTGTGATATGGATGTCTTCCACTACGTCTCAAGCCACGATACAAGCACTACAGTCAATATTTGCTTTAGAGGCTCTTCCAAAGGTGATAGTGTCGGATAATGGCACTCAATTCACCTCAAGCGAGTTTCAGCAGTTTTGTCGAAGTCACTCAATTCGCCATATGACATCAGCCCCGTTCAACCCGGAGTCCAATGGCATAGCCAAGAGGATGGTTATCAGTAGCACCGAACTCTAATTTCAGCAATCTTTCCGAATTTCCGCAATCAAAAGGAGGAAGTCAAAGCCAACGAATTACGATTTTCCTGTAATCAATGGGTTTGTGGAGTAGTTAAGAAGACCCTTGGGAGGGGTATGTTTCTGGTGAAAACCGATCAAGATGTCTGCCGTCGTCATGAAAACCAGTTAAGACCTAGAGCAGCAATCGAAGAACCGGAGCAGTGGAAGGAACGCAGAACGGGCTCTGTGTCTTTAGATGACATAATAGATCTACAGCAAGCAAGTACTCAATATTGCAGTTCTAATCGTGTTTCACAACCTAGACATTCGTCAATGAGTAACCCATCGGAAAGTTTTGAACACTTGGTGGTTTCCTCATACCTGATGCCCACTCCTCAGAAGGTAGAACTGGACTCAACTGTAAGACCACATTTTACTCCAGAGGCTGAAACAACTGCCCCCGCTCCTCCACCAATCAACGCACTAAATGAACCCATCCCGGCCGTACAGATCCTTAGAAGATCTGAACGTTTAAAAAACAAGCGGGTTAAATTCGTCTCCAATTAAACGTGGGGGTAATGATGCACCGTGTAAATGGCAGGACTGCAAATTCGGTAATGACAACCCTGTAAGTGTCAAACAGGCAGGCCTATCATTTAAGATTACATTCAGAAAAGGCGCGAAGACAACCAGTTTTCGCACGCAATTTTTTTATATAAATACTCGAGTTAACCTCTCATTGTGAATAATTAAGTTTTGTGAATTCAATTAGAAGCACAGTATTTAAATTTGTAACAATAAATATCCTTATTTTTCCTCCACATCCGAGTTTAGGAATTCAAGGCT
The DNA here is from genome assembly GCA_951905685.1 of Eumerus sabulonum. NCBI lineage: Eukaryota > Metazoa > Arthropoda > Insecta > Diptera > Syrphidae > Eumerus > Eumerus sabulonum. The sequence goes on along the minus strand of OX645060.1, from coordinate 161,596,427 downwards.
CTTCTCACAATGGCGACTAAATTAGCCGAATTGATTGAAAGGATAAGGTCCAAGCTTGCTGTATAAACTCGAAATAAAGCAATCAAAATAACAATTGCAAGATTACTAAACTGGTTTTCCTGACACTTATTTGCGTAAAGTGTACGCTTAATTAATTCAATCGCCATTCTGCTCCCTCAATTTGCCAAATTCTCAATCTTGCTTTTTAAATCATTCCAAGTGCAAAATCTCATTAATTTAATATCTCTGTCTACCATTTGCGCCACGGTTTGAAATAACAACATAAGTAACGCCTCCCCATAATGTCAACTGGAAATTGAAAGAACTACCATCCATCCTCACACGAGCGTATACCTTTTAAACCAATTTGCATATTCTCGGTTCTTCACTCGTGATCTAAAACGAGATAGTCTCTAATTTAAGCATTTACTTATCTAACGTTATCCCTCAGGCTTACATAAACGCGGTCTTGTGCCCTTGGGACAGAAGACTACATCGAAGCTACTGATGTTTTCTTAAGTGAAAAGTCATTTCTTTCCGCATCATGGTCTATTTATCGGTGTTCATCAATTCTATTTATCAACACACGCAACCGCCGACAAAATGTGCTTCAGTTCGTGGTTTGGTTTTATTCCTTGTGGTTTGGAATAACAATTACTCGAAGGAAATATTTGCCATTTGTCCATTCCTTTTCACATGCTATAAGATCAACCGCATGTTGTTCATATGAGGCCTAACTTGTGTATCGCTTTGAACCAAAAAGAATGCTAAGTAGTTTCTTAAAATGTGGATGTCATCAATCAGATAGCGACACATCGTATCCATGTAGGTATGTGTGTGCAGGGATAATGAGCAACGATCTAATGGAATTACCCACTTGGAATTGCCAACTCATTTGCTTACGATGAATCAATTATCGGAAATCCTTGAAGTTTATACTTAATATTCGCCCGGAAGTTCTTTCTGTTACGAGTACTATAACGAAAATGTACGAGATACAAAACGAAAAAAAAAAAAAAAAAGCCTAATGGATGAAGGTCTAGAAGCTAAAGCGAAAAACCATACTGGCACATCCTTACACTCAAGACAACAAAAATATAACTCACAAATGACAGCGTGAAAATCCTGGCGATGAAAGCGAATAAGACAGGTACGATGAAGAGAAAAGAAGAAGGTATTCAATTGCTATTTGAGTCCTGATAACCTTTGTACGATAATGTGATTGGAATGCTGATGAAGATCTGAACTCAGAATATGGGTGTTTGCTTGATTACAGATTACTAAAGGACACGGGTGCAGTCATGCGAAGTAGGGAGTATGGGTGAGGCTTACTAATAAAAGATTACACATTTTACACCAGAAAGAAACAAAATACTTTGATCAGAGAACATAACTTGATCTAGTATAGTATATCACTGAATTTGCTGTGGCATCCTTCGATGTCTTCAAATCGCCGGGCACCGACGGGATATATCCTGTTATGCTGCAAAAAGGTATACGGCAGCTGCTTCCTACTCTGAAAAGAATTTTCACTGCTAGTCTAGCACCATTCCTTGGCGCACTGTGAAAGTGGTCTTCATTCTCAAAATAGAAAAAGAGGACTACTCACTTGCCAAGAGCTTCAGACCAATTAGTCTAACATCCTTCCTGATGAAAAGCATGGAGAGACTGGTAGAGTTGCGCGTGCGCAAAGTTGCCCTTCGAATGCACCCTCTTTCGGAGATGGAACATGCTTACCAGCGCGGAAAATCCTGCGAGACTGCTCTTCAGAACCTAGTTGGGAGAATTGAATGCGCGCTCGAAAGGAAAGAGTACGCACTGGGCATTTTCATCGACATTGAGGGAGCTTTTGATAACGCAACTTTTGACAGCATGTGCACCGCTGCCAGACATCATAGCGTAGATGAAGCAATAGTCCTATGGATCAAGGCAATTCTCATGCACAGGACATTGACCGCTGATGCAGACCTCGACCAGTATATCAAATCCGGCGTAAACAGGGGTTACCCGCAAGGTGGCGTCCTGTCCCCGCTGTTATGGTGCATGGTGGTTGATTCTCTGCTTGATGCTCTCAATGCCTCTGGAATCTATCCCCAGGCCTATGCGGATATGGGCTGTCAGTCAATCCTTTTAAGAACGATGTCGTTTTCTTTACGAGAAGGAAAAAAAATACTGACATGACTCAGCTGGTACTAAAAGGCACTTCCATCCCGATATCCAAGGAGGCTAAGTATCTAGGAGTCATCTTAGATAGCAAGCTTCTTTGGTCAAAGCATGTTGAGTCAAAAACCACCAAAGCGTTGTCAGCTTTCTAGCAATGCAAAGGAGCTTTTGGCAAAACATGGAGTTTATCACCGGCAAAGGTCCTCTGGATCTACACGGTAATGATAAGACCTATAATCTCATATGCATCGGTTGACTGGTGGAACAGACTAAAACGCAAACACGTCGTGACCTCTTTCACCAAACTCCAAAGAACGGCTTGTCTCAGCTGCACGGCTTCAGTGAGACGCCTACCTGTGCTGCATGTGGCGAAAAGGAGGATGATGCTGCAGAGCATTTCCTCTGTGATTGTCCCGCCTTTGCTCGTGCACTGTGGCGCACCCTTGGAGCCGACGTGGTGTGTGCCGAATCCCTTAGCTCTACATCACTGAAGCTCCTTCAAATTTTTCTCCGGAAAACGGGAAAATTACATTAATGTAAGGTGTCTGTCCCGATTACAATGGAACAGTGTTTACGTCTGAGTGCTCCAGGGGATAGCAGAAGCCTTAAAAAAAAATATGTATATCACTGGCATAAACATATGGAAGTGAGATGGAATCTTTCGGAAAGAAAGATTTGTTAATTTGAAGACGAATTGGGTAAACATATAAAGCTCCTATCCCTTTGTTAATAAAATCCTGAACAGAAATACCGAAAATCGTGCCTTTTATCCGAATCTTTTGACGTTATTCTACCGGAAGAAGGATCCCGGTGGATCCTTTAAAAAAAATTGAAAAAAATTAAATTGAAAAATCTATATTCAAAACACTCATCTCCAGCTCAACTAAGTGATAATTAAGTTCTTGAATTCAATATATTTCGTCTGCAGTCAACTTAAAGGAAGGCTTTATAATATGACCGTCTTTCACAGCTTCTTATTTGGCAATGCATATCATCTTGGCAGTTTTCTTTTAACTCTTTCCTAATACTTTCTAGAGCTACAAGAGAATCTCCCTATAAATGCGCCAACTGACTTACTATTTACTTATCAGGCCTGCGATCCATGGAGGATCTGAGCCTGAGCTATGGCTGCCCTCCATCCTTGACGGTCCAAGATGTCTTACATCCGCGATAACTTGGTCTTTATACCGGGGGTTCGGTCTTCCTCTTATTCTCGAACCAGGATGCTCGGAGTCGAAAACCCTCTTAGCTGGAGCGTTGATGTCCATGCGCTCGATGTGGCCAAGCCAGTGTAGTCGACGGATCTTTGTATTCCGGACTACATCCACTTCGTTGTACAGCTCGTAAAGTTCGCGGTTATGTCTTCTTCTCCATTCACCTTCCTCACGGACAGGACCAAATACCTGGCGCAGAATTTTTCTTTCGAAAGAACCCAAAATCAGCTCCGCTGTGTGCTTATCGTCCAGCTTTCGGCTCCGTACAGCAAGACTGGCAGTATGGGCGTTTTGTAAAGCATGACTTTGGTCTTTCGTGTGAGGAGTTTTGACCCCAGTTGTTGGACAATCCGAAGTACCAGCGGTTGCCAAGGGAGATTCTATGCCGGATGTCCACTGTGGTGTCATTTGTGGAATTTACGTTTGCCCCGAGGTAGACAAACTCCTTAACTACCTCGAAATTGTAGCTGTCAATTGTTATATTTTGTCCCAGGTGGTGAGCGACGGATTGGTTTTTGCTTGACAGGATGTACTTCGTTTTGTCCTCATTGAACTTAAGACCAACTTGTTTCGCCTGTTCTTCAATCGCCGTGAATGCTTCCACAATGCCACGGCGAGAACACGCGATGATGTCGATATCATCCGCGTATCGTAGCATCTGGACGGACTTGTAGAAGATAGTGCCTTCCCTGTTGACGCCTGCCGGTCGCACTATCTGCTCCAGCACCAGGTTGAAGAAGTCACGTGACAGCACATCTCCTTGCCGAAATCCGGTGCATGTTTCAAATGGTTGCGAAGTCCTAGAACCGAGTTGCACGGTGCATTTCGTATTTTTTAGCGTGGCGCGACACAACTGGATCAGTTTTCCCGGGATCCCGAATTCGACCATCGCACCAAAGAGTTCTTCACGATGAATGCTGTCGTAGGCGGCTTTGAAATCGATGAAAAGATGATGTGTATCGATTCGAAACTCGTTGGTCTTTTCCAGGATTTGCCGAAGTGTGAACATTTGGTCCATAGTCGATTTGCCGGGCCGGAAGCCGTACTGGTAGCTGCCGATTAGCGCGGTGCAAAATGGCTTTAGACGTTCACGCAATACGCTAGACAGGATCTTGTATGCGACATTGAACAGGGATATACCTCTATAGTTTTTGCAAGAGGTAGGATCGCCTTTTTTGTGGATGGAGCAAATAGAGCTGGTATTCCAGTCGTCGGGCATTCATTCATCTTACCAAATTCTGCAGATGATCTGGTGCATGCTCCCTATCAGAACATTGCCGCCAGCCTTAAAGAGCTCTGATGGCAAGCCATCACGAGGGTCTTTAGCCTCGTCGGTAGGGGCGTGTGCACATATAAGGCTGATGTTTTAAAATCTGCCTCTGCCTCTGATGCGGATCACAGCCAGTCGATGACCTTCGACCTTAACCGCTTTCCCACGACAAATCCGCATCCCAGTAAGTACGATCTTTTGTGAAAGCTGTAATAAATGTCGCAGTTTTTCTTCCTTATCATACCGTTTCCTATCCAGTGTTTTTCCGTTACTGCAGTAATATCCGCCTTGTACTGCGTGAGGATTCTTTCTAGTTTATGAGCAGCTCCGGGAATGTACAGGGTTCTGACATTCATTTAGATTTACATTTACATTAATTATTCGTTTTCAAATTACAATATAATTTTATATCTGAACGGGAAAATAAAAAAAAACACGAGAAAAATCTTTGTGGCTTTATTGAATAATGTCAACTGCTTGCTATCACTGCCGAACAAAGAGTGCGTGGCGTCCTATTCCATTTTTGATAGAACTAGCTCTCCACTTTCGTCTTCTCAGAAGATGAGAGTAGGAGAGTGCTATTTGGAAAAGACAGTTACGCTCGTGGTTCTCCACACACAAGCGTGGCTGTGTACAGTATGTGTACTAATATTAATATTAGTACTAACTTAGTAGATAATATGTATAGAGTGTGCATGAGTTTATATGGCAACATTATTTTAGACAGCTCAAATCTAGTACAATTTAACAATTTAAAATTAAAATCAACGTTACGGAAGATAAGAGCTACATACATAGATACATATATATTTCTTTCTCTCTTTGATTTAAATTATCTGCGAAGCCTAAAAGGCTTGTCTGCAGAAGACTAGGTACAAATATATGATTTTTTCTAATTAAAGTTTACACGTATATAGGTAACATAGATAACATTTTAGAAATAATAAATATTACACATCTACAATTAACAGTCATTCTTAATTTAAATACAATTTTTTGGCGCTATAAGTAGTTGGTGTCTTGTCATGTTGATAAAGGACGTTGGCAATTCACTGAATATCTTTGGTACCATAGCCTCGTAGGTTCTTTGTCCATATTTGTTCCAGGATCTTGCAATGTCGTAGCGTCCTTGTTGTCTTGCATTCTTATGTCTTCATCCATTGGGGTATGTTGATAGCTGTATGCCTCTTGGGATCCTCGTATAATCTTTTGTATACTTCTCACTAAGGAGAGGAGGTTTGTCATTTGCGGGGCTTGTCCCCATGCAAGCACTCCATACCCCAGATGAGATTCGACAAGACCAAAATAGCATTGGTGTAAAACGGATGGTGGACATAAGTTGCTCAGATGGTAGAGAGCATATGCGGATTGGCGTAACTTCTTAATTGTATGTATGTATGTATATTGGCGTTACAGTCCATGAAGGACCTGAGCCGAGCTTCTCTCAATCACCCATGTTGTGTGTGATTTTATTTTCCCATAGGTGAAAGGGACCTACAGTTTATTGCGGGTTCCGAACGGCGAATTTCGAGAAACTTTTCATGACAATTTTACTACAGGGGGTTTTGTCAGAACCCCGCTGAGGAGAAACACCGTGAAAAACACGTTCGATGACATGGCTGTGTCGGGATTCGATCCCATGTCATCGGCGTCAGAGGCTAACACACTACCCACTGCGCCACGGTGCTCTCCTAACTTAACTTCTTAATTAGGTGTTCTATTTGATAGCTCCACTTAAAATTGTAGTCCACAATAACGCCAAGGTATTTGTAAACTGATACGCTTTCTATCTTGTCGCATTCGTCATTATCCTGTAATTTCAGGTAGTTACCTGACATATGGAGGCACATTCGATCATGTACTTTCAGTGACATATTTACTTTTAAAATATGTGGAGGACGTATATGCATAGTTTTCGTTTTCTTTGAGTTGATAACAAAACCATTATCGTGACACCATGAAATTATTGCGTTGAACTCTTGTTGCATTATTTTTACGGCTTGATCAGCATGTTTGTGACTTACAACTATAGCAGTATCATCAGCGTATGCATATCTAGTACTTTTTTTGGAGCACTAAAAGCATATCATTTATATAGATGATGAAAATAAGGGGTCCCAGTTTTGAATTCATCACTAATTCACACTTTAAACTTTCTATTGTTCAGGTAGCTCTGAAACCAAAGCAAAATATTTCCTCGGACACCTATATTTTGTAATTTTCCTATAATCCTTCCATGGCACAATGTATCAAAAGCTTTTTTAAAATCAATGACCTGGACGATAGGACTATAGTTTTTATTTGGGCTGTTATTTATTTGGTTTGCAAAGTCACCAAGCAATCGACTTGTGCTTTTGTTTTTGCGAAATCCAAATTGCCTTGGATGTAGAATGCCAAATGTTTCTACATAGTTGTTATCCACCACTGAGAGTAGTGAAATCGGTCTGTAGTTCGTAATCTCATTTATCTTTCCACTTTTGTAAATTGGCCGTACAATAGATGTCTTTAATAGATTCGAGACCGTTGATTGGTTAAAACTCCGATTTATTAAATTTCTGAATATAGGTGCTAGAGTTAATGCATTTGCTTTGAGGTCTCGAGGTCTTATTCCGTCAATGCCTGGTGCTTTACAATCGTTTAGTGATCTAAGGGCGTTTTCAATTTCTATTGCAGTCACTTCTTCAAGGTACATAGATCTTCCCACTTGGCTTGATCCTCGACAAAACATTTTTTTGTCGCAATCGTGAACAATCTCCTTGATTTCCGATGATAGTACATAAGCAAATTTGTTGACTAAAGAGCTTATGTTCTTTTCATTTGCAAAATTTGCTTTCAGGGTATCATCAAGATTACGCAGCTCTCTCCCTAGAATTTTACTCACTAGTTTCCAAGTTTCTTTTGGGTTACTTTTGAACCTTTCAAATTGAAATTCACAATATCGGAGCTTAGCTTGACGAATTTTTTTATTGAGGTTATTACGAAAGACCTTGTATGCTCCCGCGTATTCTTCATTTTCTTTATTGTTCCTATACTGCCTGTATAGTCTATCTCGCTCCTTGCACGCACTCCTTAACTCATTTGTCATCCACTTGTGTTCGTTATTTCTCTGCTTATATTGCCGTACCAGAGTGGAAGACTGTATGATCTCCGCGAATGCGGGGTTCTGACAAAACCCCCTGTAGTAAAAATTGTCATGAAAAGCTTCTCGAAATTCGCCGTTCGGAACCGGCAATAAACTGTAGGTCCTTTTCACCTATGGGAAAATGAAATCACACACAACATGGGTGATTGAGAGAAGCTCGGCTCAGGTCCTTCATGGGCTGTAAGGCCAATATACACATATACATACATGTTGTTCATAAGTTGTCTACTAGAAATGTAGACAGTTGTCTACTGTTGGCTGATGTTATTTTCAATGCTTGCCTCACAAATTTTCTGTTTAATTCCACAATATATCGCATCGTGATCCGAGATGTTCATTTCTATTACTGCTGACATTATGTCTGTAACTCGTGTTAAGCAATGATCGATTAGTGATTTTGTGTCTCGAGCAACATCGACTCTTGTGTAAGATGAAATTACATTTAAGAGCCCTTTAGATGCTATCATATTTAAGTATTTATTTACATATTGTAAACAAAATTCATATTTACGTCTCCTATGACTATCATATCTATCTTGTAGTAGCCAAGATGCCCTTACGGATATCACGAGCGCAGCGGAGTAGAGTAAGAATACAAAGTTATGACGGCGGAAAGCTACTATCGCCAGAAACCGCTCGTGCTTTTACCGATCGCGTCTCCCTTAAGCTCTCCAATACACCTCAATCCTCCACGGTATCAATAGAACAGCAGTGGAGTCTTTGCAAACAAGCCCTGAAAAGCTCTGCATCCGAAGTCTTGGATTTCAAGGCTTCACCACGAAGAAACACCTGGTTCGATGACGAGTGCAGGAGGGTTCATACAGGGTGAGCTCTACGAGTTAAAAAGAAGGGAGGAGCATAAGCTTCTTAGGAGAAAGAAAAAAGAACACGAGAAGCGCGCGATTGAGGATTTGGAGAGGTGTTACTGCAGGCGTGACGTTCGAAAGTTTTATCAACAGATAAAGCGAACAGGCCAAGGTTATAAAGCCAGAACGGAAGCCTGCAGGGATGAGAACGGACACCTAGTAGTAGAACTGCAGTCGATGCTGAGAATATGGAAAAACCACTTCTGCAGACTGTATAACGGCGATGTTAGTCAATATACCGCTGTCAGGCAGAATGATCCATTTCTAATCGACGGAGACCGCAGAGAATTCTGTCCCCCTGACCTCGACGAAGTTAAGATTGCCATATCGAAGCTCAAGTCGAATAAAGCTGCTGGCGCAGACGGACTGTCGGCTGAGCTCTTCAAGGCAGCTGGGGACGACCTGGTTGGGAGCATGCACCAGTTCATCCGAAAGATATGGTTAGAGGAGTCTCAGCATCGTATGCCCGATCCACAAGAAGGGAGACCCCTCTGATTGCGCCAACTAAAGCGGAATAAGTCTCCTTAACATCGCCTACAAAACCTTCTCTGCCGTTTTGTGTGAACACCTGAAGCCTTTTATAAATAAGCTGATAGGTTCTTATCAGTGCGGATTCAGGCCAGGGAAGTCCACCATTGACCAAATCTTCACACTACGGCAGATCCTGGAAAAAAACCAATGATTATCAAGTCGACACTCATCACCTATTTGTCGACTTCAAAGCCGCATACGACACCGTAATTAGAGACGACCTATACAACGCTATGTCAACCTTGGACATACTTGCTAAACTCGTCAGACTATGCAGGATGACTATGGAGAATGCTCGCTGCTCCATCCGAATCGGTGAACACTTTACCGATAGTTTTGATGTCAGAAAAGGATTTAGGCAGGGCGATGCGCTGTCGTGTGATTTCTTCATCATCATATTGGCAATGATTGGGCAAATATTACTGGCCAATACAAGAGGCACAATCTATTTCAAATCCTCGCAACTCCTTGCATACGCCGACGATATTGACATAATAGGTAGATCACAGCGAGATGTCAATGAGGCGTTTGCGAGTATTGAGATGGAGGTGGCGAAAATTGGTTTGACGGTAAACGAGGGCAAAACTAAATATATGCTGTCATCAGAAACAGACGCTCACCACCGACGTTTTGGCCAGAACGTTTGTATAGGCAGATATAAGTTCGAGGTAGTTAAGGAATTCGTCTACCTTGGCTCCGCAGTGACCTGTAACAAAAACATCAGTTCCGAAATCAAACGCAGAATCACTCTTGCTAGGCTCAGGAGGCAACTGAGTAATAGAGCCCTCTCCCGAACGACAAAGTTGACTCTATATAAGACCCTTATCATCCCGGTCCTGTTGTACGGCGCAGAAGCATGGACACTATCAAAAGCGGATGAGGAGGCCCTTGGTCGGTTCGAGAGAAAGATTTTGCTCGTGATTTTTGGGCCTATAAACGCAGACGGGGGATGGAGGAGAAGATTCAGCCACGAACTTTACGGGCTGTACAGCGGCATGAGCCTAGTCAGGCGTCTACGGATTCAACGCCTATGATGGCTGGGCCATGTAGAGCTAATGGACACCACAGCTCCAGCTCGGAGAGTCTTTGAATCCAACCCCGACGGACGAAGAAACAGAGGACGGCCGCACTTAAGATGGCGCATACAGGTAGAAGGGGACCTCAGCCAACTGGGTGTGCGGCAATGGAAAAGGCTAGCGAAAGATCGTGCTAGATGGAGGGGCATGTTGGTTGAGGCCCAGGTTCACCCCGACCCTTAGCGCCCACTAAGAAGATGACTATCATATTTTTGCGTTTATTAAATGGTCAATGTGATTGCTTAGTTCATTGATAAAGTTATTGACCATTTTCTTGGGGTGGTCTGTAGATTGTAATAAGTGATATTTTGTTATAGTTTATATTAATATTGACTGACAGATTTTCGTATGTCTCTGTCCTCTCTCTGTGCATTTCATATACTACGTTTTCTTTGAGGAACATGGCCACGCCACCACCCTTTCTTTTATTTCTGTTAAAGAATCCGCTGTTATATCCTTTTATTTTATAAAAGCTATTTTCATAGTCATAAATATTAATTTCACAGAGGATAAGTACGTCAATTTTGTATATGTTGTTTTCAAAGTACAACATAAAGTCGTCCCAATTTTTCCTTAAAGATCTTATATTTAAGGAAAGACAGGATATCTTGTTTTAATATTATCAAATTTTACTTGTAGTACTTCATTCATTGTTTTGTTTTTTTTTTTTTTTCTTTGCGTTCGTTTTGTGGGCAGCTACTGTATTTTTATTTTTTATTGCATAGTTTTAGGTCATCTTCGGTCTTTATCTCGATAATACTTTCTCCATCTTTTTTCCTCGCTAACACCATGATGCCTGTTTCACAATGCTACTACACGGCGATGCGACAGCGCAACTACAAACGCTGCCGTTTGCTGTGGTTGTAAAGTCGTTCAGTCAATACACAATGAAGCGACTTTCATAGGCGTTTTTTTTTTTGACAGCGAGGTTACTTCTGTAGGTGAAGTCGGAGGTGAATTCTATAGAGTGAAGTTGGCATCAGTAAAAAATTCGAAGATTGAAACTGAAATTAATTTATAAATAGATAAAAACAATTTGAGCAAAACATTATTGCTAACATGTGCGGCTGCTTTAGCCTGTAAAAAGTTAAAAGCGAAAACAAAAGTCAGAAGAAGGTGGTGGGTTAGACCTAGTTATCAAACGTATTCCTCCAATGTCGAATTCGAAATGGCACAACGCCGTGTAGTTGCGACAGTTTTTCAAATTTTCGAAATTACAGCGCTGTGACACGACTACATACGTGCCTATGTGACTTACTCCATATAATTCCATTGAATGAATATGGATTTAACAGCTACGTCGTTTGTAGTTGCGCGTCGCCTCGCCGTGTAGTAGCATTGTGAAACAGGCATTACTCCCTATAATTCCATTGTATAAATATGGATTTGACAGCTACGGCGTTTGTAGTAGCGCTGTCGCATCGCCGTGTAGTAGCATTGTGAAACAGGCATGGAATTCTTCAGCCATACATACATAAATATATGCATCCAATTGTTTTAGCCTTTGATTTTGTAAGCCAAAGTAATTTCTTAGAGTGCGGCAAAAGGTAGCTATTTACGTAAATATTGCTGTTCACGTATGGGGAGTTTTCAGTTTTCTGCAAGCTTGTTAATTCGGAGAATTTGATATTCTTTTTTGATTTGGCTTTTTGAATGAACTCCTGCTTTGTGCATTTCCTTGCGAAGCGTATGACGACTGTCCTCATTTGCTTGTTTTTCTTATCAGGATATGAGTATACTTCGTCAATGTCTTCCTCACGTACATTCACATCCAGTGCTCCACCCGTTACAGCAACAACCTCGTAAACATTATTAATGGCTACCGCTAGTAAAATGAAACAAACAAAAATACAACTTTATTCGTTGACGGTCTATACAGGAATGCAATAATCTTAACACTAAACTACCCTAACACTAGATCTAAAAAATCGGCCAAGTGCGAGTCGGACTCGCCCACAAAGGGTTCCGTACCATCTGTATATATAAATATGAAAGAGACTATATATGTTACCTCATCAGTCATAACATTAAATCACATTTTTTGTATGATGACATATCTTGGTTGCAAGCAGGTTATAGGCATATTACTTTGATAATCAAAAATCTTCATGATGAGATGCATATAGTTGATCATCAAAGTGTCCATTGAATTCAAATTAATGATCTTACTTGACAGCAAGGATGTGAAAAGGTGAATAACAATAATGGGAAATATGGGAAAAAGGTTTGCAGCTAGGATTAATACATCAAAGACACAAAAGAGATCAAAACTGGGAAGTTTGCTACTGTTTGTGGGATATTGTCGACTAACCTTAGTTCAGTATGTGACCAAGGGGATTTTTTGGATGAAAATCATGTCTGTTGTATAGGAGCCTTCCTTAGATATTAATTTTGTTCTGTTTTTAGTATTTGTCGTGGTAGCGGCAACAGAAATACATCATCTGTGAAAATTTCAACTGTCTAACTATCACGGTTCATGAGATACAGCCTGGTGACAGACGTACGGACGGACGGACAGCGAAGTCTTAGTAATAGGGTTCCGTTTTACCTTTGGGTACGGAACCCTAAAAACGCTTGACATAACGGGATCAGAGAAAGAGAAATAGAAAGAGATACAATCGGATGATCATCGAGTAACGGCATAGCATTGATGGCTTGGGTGATGCGTGGGAGAGAACAGCGCACACAAGATGGTGGTTGTTTACAGCAAGGTGGCTTGGGTTGCAGATCGTGTACAGTCTGTGCAATGGTTAAATGCATGATACATATATGTATATGCAGGTAACTCGCTGGGATGTTTTTGAGTTCAACGTTTTTGTAGATTTGTTTTTGCTCCAATATGTTTATGTGGTGTTGCAAATTTGAAATCATCAAACCTTTGTCTTCCATTTGCTTTTTATAATGGCTGATTTCCCTTAAAAGTGTTTCTGTTAGAGCGTTGTTTTTGATGAGAGTAGTATTGATTTCATCATATTTTGTAGTGGTGAAATCAACAGCTTGTGCATATTCTTTTATCATTGTTTTTATTTCACTAAGCTCTTTATTAATGTTGGAATTCTGGGAAAGATGCTGTTCGGTTTGTTTGGGGGAGTCAGCTGGTCGTGCTCTTTTCACCATTTGTATGGTCTCCTCCTCTCTCTCCCTTTCCTTTCCCCGGCAAAAGGTACATTCTCAAGACTTTTTCGTTTGAGTGGACATTTTGCGGTAAGTGTTCATTGAGATTGAGGAGCATTCGAAGTGCAGCTTCCCCTTACACTTTCCGCAAATGACGAATTCGCCGTCAACGGGCAGCTGATCTTCACATCTCATGCACTTGTTAATTTTTTCGTTTTTCTTTTCTTATAATTCAAGTAATGATTGTAGTATAACTTACTCAATTTTTACAATATATAGCTTGATAATCACTTACTTCACTTACTTCTTTACGGACATGAAACTTTCATATGCCACTAATTCACGGAACGATTTAAAAACACGTCCGGTCACTGTTATGTCCAGGAGCTTACTCGCAAATGGTGTTCCTTTTTCGTGCGTTGTCGTCGTCGAGTATCCGTCTGTGTATCCGAGGCATCTTGCTCATTCATAACTTTTATGTTTTTTACGTGGGCGGATTGGTAGCCCGCCGCACAACCGTCATTCTGGTCGTATGTCAACTTGGCCCGGGGATTTAAACAGGGATCGTTGCTGGCATCTCGCCAGGTTGAGAGCGATCAACAACTTTACCCTGTATGGCCGAGCCCATGCGCCAACTACAGAGGAATAAATCTTCATAACATCGCATACAAGATCTTCTCTGCCGTATTGTGCGAACGCCTAAATATAATAAGAAGAAAACCTCTTCAGAATTATTGAGAAAATACCACTGGACCAGCGGATTTATGTATGCCAAGTTCTTTAGGAACCCTTCCAACTTTAAGAGTATGGAAATAAATGTGTCCCATGGAGGAATTAACATACTCCAGAACAGGCGGTGACAATGACGATTGTGGGAGCTGCAAGTTTTTGCTGCGAAGTGGCCAGCAAGCGGATTGGCTTTGTCTAAGAGTTTGACGGCTGAAATATCATTGTGAATGAGCGTGGGTATAGACGACGAGACGGAGTTCTTGATGTTTTTGACGAACGAAGAAAAACTTCTGCTACCTTTGGGACATTGTAAGATCTTACGCCTCAGGTTTTAGGTAGGTAGGTTCGTAGCCTTCCCAGAATTGAGAAGAATGCACATAGGCCAAGGAGGCCCGTTGTGCGGCTACGAGGGGGTCTTACCCCCTATTCGTGGAACCATTTTGTGTTTCTTAAGAAGTTAAGAAGATCAAGTATCCCTACTTTCTGAACATCTGTCAGACCGTTGAGGAAGTAAGAGCCTAGGTAACGTTTCCTGATATTGCAAAGAGCTGGACAGGCACAGAGAAGGTGGTGAATGGATTCGACCTCCTCCTCGTCCTGACAGCTTCTGCAGAAATCATTCGGAACTATTCCTAGCTTTTGTGCATGACTGCCAATGAGGCAGTGTCCTGTGATGACACCGATGACTTTGTAGATATTAGTTCTTTTTGGGGAGATTATAGTCCTTGTGCGTTGACTGTCAAGCCGAGGCCAGATTTGCCCTGGCGAGATTGGTCAGATTATGTTTAATGGTTGTAAGGGCTACTCCCTCACAAGCCATAATTGATTGTAGCGTCGTTCCTTGTTTGGCGAGTGTGTTGGCTGTCATTCGCTGGATATCGTGCTTTCCCTAAACGACAGGGAGAAGAATATCCCGCGGAGAGTAAAACACACGCTGTAGATTTATTAATATATATATATTTATTTAAATTAAATTAAAGGTTATGTGTGTGAGTGGCGGTGTGTTATTACTGCTGCTTCTTCCTTTCAATTCTTTCCTTTTATATCATCTGTTCTTTATGATCTATCCCCTCTATCACATACATGCCTTGTGAAATTCTCATAACCATAGATCAAGTCGGTCAAAGCCACAAGCGCATCATCGGTATTTCGATTTAGTTCAACGCATTGTGTAATTGGCACAAGCGCACTATACGCCGGGCAATTGGTCAGAGTCACAAGCGCATCATCAGCATTGTACCCATTCAGCCGACTTGGTTTGTTTATGTTTCATATTTGCTTTGTTTTCGCATTTGCTTTGCCTTCAAGTGCACGTGATTTGGTGTCACTGCTAAGCAAAGCGATCAGGAAAGTAACATATGTAGGTCAAGACCGAACTGAGTATTTGGGCACTGAGTGTAATGCTGGGCGTAGACAATTGGTTGATCGTGGTCATGGATTTGGTATGTGGTGTAGTGTATTCACTACATGGCTTATTCATTACCTGTAATGTCGCTGTGTCCCGGTACCCAGATAAGCTGTATGTTGAACTGTTCTGCCATCTCGTTAAGAGATCTGCGACAGTCGAGACTAGATTTCGATGTGTACACATAAGACTCCAACGACTTTAAGGCTGCTTGACTGTCTGTGAGAATGCGAATATCCGTGGTGGATATTACGTTCCACTTCAGCCAAGACAAAGCCTCTTTTATTACCAAAAGTTCCGCCTGGAAAACGCTGCAGTGATCTGGTAATTTTAGAGCTTTTTATAGATTGACTTATTTGCAGAATACTCCACTGCCCACCCCGTCTTTGGTTTTAGACCCGTCAGTGTAGAAATCCACCCAATTTCTGCGCGGTTGAGTTTGGCGGGTCCAGTTCTTCCTGTCCGGATAGATCATCGTAAAGTTTTTGTCCAAGACTATGGTGGGTTCTGTGTGGTCCAGGTTTTCTGTCATAGTTATCCTGTTTTGCAGAATGGAGGAGTGGCCAGTGACATAGCTCGCCCATTTCGAGTTGGCTTATAGTCTTATGGCCGTGTGTGTGGCAATTTGCTTAACGAAAATATCGAGTGGTGTAAAGTCTAGTATCATTTTAAGCGCAGCCGTTGGTGTGGACCTGAGGGCCCCGGTAATGCACATACATGCCATCCTTTGTACCTTCTCGAGTTGTTTGTGGTATGTTGTCTTGTCTAGTGCAGTCCACCAGACTATCACTCCATTCATTAGTATGGGTCTAACGACCGTGATATAGAGCCATAGGGTGATCTTGGGGTTGAATCCCCATTTTTTTCTTGGGCTTTCTTATATGTGTAGAGAGCTATTGTTGCCTCAGGTTTTGGTGGTGTAAAAATTTAGCTCGTCGAATGTGGGAGTTGCAGTCATTGCTGGCTTTTATATTGTTGCGTATTCGCGTATTAAAGGCTCTAAACGGAAAGATGAGAGAGAAGAACTAAGATTTAATAACACGAGTTCAATTTTTGTGGCTGCCTTTATGCCAGTCTGGATCAACGAAGATAGCTCGATATCTCCAATCGGCTCCTCTAGTAAAATTGAAACATGTTCACACGTATATCCGGGCTGAGCTCAGTGCACTATGGGTGCATTCAGGGATTCGTAACAATACACTTTTTCGGTTTTTCTCAGTGGTGTTTGCCTTTTAAAGAATACCACTTTTAGTCCTTAAAGCAAGTTGCTGCCTGCGCGGCCCTAAGGATGAGGAGCTTAAGAAAATGGCCCACATCTCAAAAAGGCCATACTACCATTCTAAACCACTTCAAGGTACCCATGGACGCGGACTACATCATCCCGCAGAATGTGTTCACTAGGAACTTCGAAGTTGTCTTTCCATCCAGGGAGGAATGTAATATGTAATGTTGTAATAACAAAAGACTCGATCTCCCTCTATACCGATGGCTCTAAGATGGAGTCGGGTGTAGGTAGTAGGGTCTTCTCCAAGGAACTTAACCTCAACCTATCTTGCAGACTCCCAAATCACTGCAGTGTGTATCAGGCAGAAATAACAGCGATAACAGAGGCCCTTGCATGGTTCAGGATCAATATAATATCCGCTAAGGATATTATAATTTGCACGGACAGCCAAGCTGTGATAAAGTCCCTGACAGCGGTAACCCACAAATCAAAGACATCTCTTAACTGTCGCCTAACTCTAGATGAGATGGCTGAACAGTTCAATATTAAAATACTATGGGCTCCCGGCTGCGCAGCCGACGAACTCGCAAAGTTAGGGTCAAGCACACTCAGCCTACCTACCCCCGGGTACATAGATAACCCAATAAGTACGGTAAAGCACATGATAAATCTTCAAACCATAAAAGAGACCAACCTGCAATGGAATGAGAGCAATATTGGCTTTACCACCAAACAAATGTGGCCTAAGTTAAGCCTAGGACGAACCAGGGACCTAGTGGCAACCAAAAGTTAAACTTTAAGTACTCTAGTGGGTGTCATTATAGGTCTCTGCATCATCGGAAAACACGCCGCCAGATTAGGGCTAACCTCCAATGACTTCTGTCGCGGCTGCATGGACGAGGAGGTGGAGAAATCAATACACCACCTCCTCCGCTCATGTCCCTCTTTGGAAACTCGCAGGAGGATCTACCTCGGCGCCCCCTTCTTTGACAATCTTAGTAAGCTAGCAAACTAAAAGATAGCTCAACTCTACCGCTTCATTAGAAGCATCGGTTGGTTCTCAGGTAGCGGATCAGGGTAACTTGATCCAGGTGGTATCATAATGGGCCGAGTTCGGCCTACATGTGGCTTATGCCTACCACACTAACCTAACCAAACCTAGTCCCTAAAATCGGCGACCAGCTACAACATCTTCCCAACAGGGGACAACGTTTTCCTTTCATGTAACTCGAATAAAAATAAAAATAACAGAAAACGAGTTATAATATTATATACACAAGTACGAAAATATGCAAATAAAATGTGGTGATTCCCTTATCACAGCTGCCATTGTTTCCTTTAGTCCCTAAACCTAATGCTTAACAAATGCTTTCAATTTCACCTCACAATACGATTGAATTGCGTTATTGCGTTTTTTTTCTTGTTTTTTTTTTTAATCTTTCCTTGATAGGCTTTCATTTTCTTCTTCCCTAGCATATCTGTTTGTTGTGTGATGTGTATTTAGGAAGGCAGTACACATATCCGCCGGAACATCTTCTCACCTTCTCCCTTGGAGATGGCCAAATTCCGTGCTTTTTTGGTTATGAAGTAAAAGTGAGCAACAATGTTATTTTGTTTTCCCCTTTGGTTTTATTTTCTCTTTGAAAACTGCCTTCCCCATTTTCAATTCGTCTTATGTTTAAATAAACAAATACAAGTCAGTTAACCCCTGTGTCAATGGCCCCCTAAGGGTTTTTCTGTGACTTATTACTCCCCGAGTGATTTTATTTATTTTATCGGTTATTTATGTTACGATGTGAACAAATAAAAAACTAAACCACAATCACACCTTCAGCTTAATTTTTTATCCCCATGCCATAAATTACGCTTTAAATAAGGGATCAACAGTGAGGGAAGGACTAACATGGGAATCGGAGAATAGAATGAAGCGAGCCCGTATGATTCATTGTTGATGCGTAGATCCTAGGCAATCAATCACAAGAAAAAAATTGACACATCGACTTTCATTAATTTATCATTCGAAATCTAGAGGGAAGCTAGTTTGCCTTTAGCCAAGGACAAAGTAATTGGTTTGGCAAAAACGGGTGGTGGGTGGTTTAGGAACAAGAAATGTTTTCAGCTGCTATTGGTGGTACATAAATATGTATGCATCTCTCAATCTCCCTACAGTTTATTGCCGATTCCGAACAGCGAATTTCGTGAAGCATTTATTGAGAATTCTCGCTGCTCCATTAAGGCCGGTAATGAGCAAACCGAGACCTTTGATGTTAAAAAAGGATTTAGGCAAGGTGACGCGCTGTCATGCAACTTTTTCAACATCGTGCTTGAAAAGATCGTGCAAGAGTCACTGGCCAACACAAGAGGTACAATTTATTTCAAGTCTACGCAATTGCTTGCGTACGCCGACGACATTGACGTGATTGGACGGACACAGCGAGACGTCAATGAGGCCTTTGTAAGCATTGAGGTAGAAGCGGCTAAGATGGGTCTCAAGGTTAATCAGACGTGGTCAAGGAATTTGTCTACCTTGGCTCACTGATGACCAGCGACAACAACACCAGCGCTGAGATAAAACGCAGAATCACTCTTGCCAACCGCTGTTTCTTTGGGCTCAAGGGGCAATTGAGAAGTAGAGCCCTCTCTCGGAAAACCAAGGTGACACTGTATAAGACTTTAATCATCCCAGTCCTCCTTTACG
Source organism: Eumerus sabulonum (assembly GCA_951905685.1). Classification (NCBI taxonomy): domain Eukaryota; kingdom Metazoa; phylum Arthropoda; class Insecta; order Diptera; family Syrphidae; genus Eumerus; species Eumerus sabulonum. The sequence continues at coordinate 161,576,994 of OX645060.1, read as the reverse complement.
GCGCAGAGGCTTGGACCTTAACAAAAGCGGATGAAGATGCCCTTGGTCGTTTCGAGAGGAAAATTCTGCGCACTATCTACGGTCCCGCTTGTTCAAACGGTGAATGGAGGAGAAGATATAACAAAGAACTGTACGGGTTGTACAGCGACATCGGCCTGATACGACGTATACGGATACAGCGTTCTAAGGTGGCTAGGCCATGTGGAGCGCATGGAAAATACAGCTACGACCCAAAGTGTCTTCGAATCCACCCCGGAAGGAAGGCGTGGCAGAGGACGGCCGCATCACGCAGGTGGAAGGGGACCTTAACCAACTGAGCGTGCGGCGCTGGAAACAGCTGGCCAAAGACCGTGCCAGGTGGAGACGCTTGTTGGTTGAGGCCCAGGTTAACCACGGACTGTAGCGCCACCTAAGTAAGTAAGTAAATAAATAAGTTTTCTTGACAGTTATACTACAGGGTGTTTTGTCAAAACCCCCCTGTGGGGAAGCACTGTGAAAAACACGTTCGATGACTTGATTGTTGTCGGGATTCGAACCCCTGTCATCGGCACCGGAGGTCAACACACTACCCACTTCCCCACAAACTAGTGTCTTGACGTAAAAAGCTTGATCGCTATACAAATTCCAGGAATATACATAGAGTCCGTTTGCTTTACTGATTCCTTTCTTTTCGTCAACATAATCACGTCCAACGGTGGCGAGAACGGTGCGCGTGTGCCTCGTACCCAATTTATTTGACAAATTCACATTGCGACTCGAATTGTGTGTTCAGATATTCATCAATTTTTAATGAGCCTAGAAGTTATCCATGGAACAAAGGACGTAACAATTGGTGGGAGCTGTAATTAGGTGATTACATGTTGGGACTTGGTGCTTGAATGTGAATTCATTATCATAACACTGCTGGGCTAATTTGGTTCTCTTAGAGAAAAGTTCATGATGACTGACAGGTATTTAAGTGAAGTTTTCACTTAATTAATTCAGTTTTCTGCAAGCTTGTTAATTCGGAGAATTTGATATTCTTTTTTGATTTGGCTTTTTGAATGAACTCCTGCTTTGTGCATTTCCTTGCGAAGCGTATGACGACTGTCCTCATTTGCTTGTTTTTCTTATCAGGATATGAGTATACTTCGTCAATCTCTTCCTCACGTACATTCACATCCAGTGCTCCACCCGTTACAGCAACAACCTCGTAAACATTATTAATGGCTACCGCTAGTAAAATGAAACAAACAAAAATACAACTTTATTCGTTGACGGTCTATACAGGAATGCAATAATCTTAACACTAAACTACCCTAACACTAGATCTAAAAAATCGGCCAAGTGCGAGTCGGACTCGCCCACAAAGGGTTCCGTACCATCTGTATATATAAATATGAAAGAGACTATATATGTTACCTCATCAGTCATAACATTAAATCACATTTTTTGTATGATGACATATCTTGGTTGCAAGCAGGTTATAGGCATATTACTTTGATAATCAAAAATCTTCATGATGAGATGCATATAGTTGATCATCAAAGTGTCCATTGAATTCAAATTAATGATCTTACTTGACAGCAAGGATGTGAAAAGGTGAATAACAATAATGGGAAATATGGGAAAAAGGTTTGCAGCTAGGATTAATACATCAAAGACACAAAAGAGATCAAAACTGGGAAGTTTGCTACTGTTTGTGGGATATTGTCGACTAACCTTAGTTCAGTATGTGACCAAGGGGATTTTTTGGATGAAAATCATGTCTGTTGTATAGGAGCCTTCCTTAGATATTAATTTTGTTCTGTTTTTAGTATTTGTCGTGGTAGCGGCAACAGAAATACATCATCTGTGAAAATTTCAACTGTCTAACTATCACGGTTCATGAGATACAGCCTGGTGACAGACGTACGGACGGACGGACAGCGAAGTCTTAGTAATAGGGTTCCGTTTTACCTTTGGGTACGGAACCCTAAAAACGCTTGACATAACGGGATCAGAGAAAGAGAAATAGAAAGAGATACAATCGGATGATCATCGAGTAACGGCATAGCATTGATGGCTTGGGTGATGCGTGGGAGAGAACAGCGCACACAAGATGGTGGTTGTTTACAGCAAGGTGGCTTGGGTTGCAGATCGTGTACAGTCTGTGCAATGGTTAAATGCATGATACATATATGTATATGCAGGTAACTCGCTGGGATGTTTTTGAGTTCAACGTTTTTGTAGATTTGTTTTTGCTCCAATATGTTTATGTGGTGTTGCAAATTTGAAATCATCAAACCTTTGTCTTCCATTTGCTTTTTATAATGGCTGATTTCCCTTAAAAGTGTTTCTGTTAGAGCGTTGTTTTTGATGAGAGTAGTATTGATTTCATCATATTTTGTAGTGGTGAAATCAACAGCTTGTGCATATTCTTTTATCATTGTTTTTATTTCACTAAGCTCTTTACTAATGTTGGGATTCTGGGAAAGATGCTGTTCGGTTTGTTTGGGGGAGTCAGCTGGTCGTGCTCTTTTCACCATTTGTATGGTCTCCTCCTCTCTCTCCCTTTCCTTTCCCCGGCAAAAGGTACATTCTCAAGACTTTTTCGTTTGAGTGGACATTTTGCGGTAAGTGTTCATTGAGATTGAGGAGCATTCGAAGTGCAGCTTCCCCTTACACTTTCCGCAAATGACGAATTCGCCGTCAACGGGCAGCTGATCTTCACATCTCATGCACTTGTTAATTTTTTCGTTTTTCTTTTCTTATAATTCAAGTAATGATTGTAGTATAACTTACTCAATTTTTACAATATATAGCTTGATAATCACTTACTTCACTTACTTCTTTACGGACATGAAACTTTCATATGCCACTAATTCACGGAACGATTTAAAAACACGTCCGGTCACTGTTATGTCCAGGAGCTTACTCGCAAATGGTGTTCCTTTTTCGTGCGTTGTCGTCGTCGAGTATCCGTCTGTGTATCCGAGGCATCTTGCTCATTCATAACTTTTATGTTTTTTACGTGGGCGGATTGGTAGCCCGCCGCACAACCGTCATTCTGGTCGTATGTCAACTTGGCCCGGGGATTTAAACAGGGATCGTTGCTGGCATCTCGCCAGGTTGAGAGCGATCAACAACTTTACCCTGTATGGCCGAGCCCATGCGCCAACTACAGAGGAATAAATCTTCATAACATCGCATACAAGATCTTCTCTGCCGTATTGTGCGAACGCCTAAATATAATAAGAAGAAAACCTCTTCAGAATTATTGAGAAAATACCACTGGACCAGCGGATTTATGTATGCCAAGTTCTTTAGGAACCCTTCCAACTTTAAGAGTATGGAAATAAATGTGTCCCATGGAGGAATTAACATACTCCAGAACAGGCGGTGACAATGACGATTGTGGGAGCTGCAAGTTTTTGCTGCGAAGTGGCCAGCAAGCGGATTGGCTTTGTCTAAGAGTTTGACGGCTGAAATATCATTGTGAATGAGCGTGGGTATAGACGACGAGACGGAGTTCTTGATGTTTTTGACGAACGAAGAAAAACTTCTGCTACCTTTGGGACATTGTAAGATCTTACGCCTCAGGTTTTAGGTAGGTAGGTTCGTAGCCTTCCCAGAATTGAGAAGAATGCACATAGGCCAAGGAGGCCCGTTGTGCGGCTACGAGGGGGTCTTACCCCCTATTCGTGGAACCATTTTGTGTTTCTTAAGAAGTTAAGAAGATCAAGTATCCCTACTTTCTGAACATCTGTCAGACCGTTGAGGAAGTAAGAGCCTAGGTAACGTTTCCTGATATTGCAAAGAGCTGGACAGGCACAGAGAAGGTGGTGAATGGATTCGACCTCCTCCTCGTCCTGACAGCTTCTGCAGAAATCATTCGGAACTATTCCTAGCTTTTGTGCATGACTGCCAATGAGGCAGTGTCCTGTGATGACACCGATGACTTTGTAGATATTAGTTCTTTTTGGGGAGATTATAGTCCTTGTGCGTTGACTGTCAAGCCGAGGCCAGATTTGCCCTGGCGAGATTGGTCAGATTATGTTTAATGGTTGTAAGGGCTACTCCCTCACAAGCCATAATTGATTGTAGCGTCGTTCCTTGTTTGGCGAGTGTGTTGGCTGTCATTCGCTGGATATCGTGCTTTCCCTAAACGACAGGGAGAAGAATATCCCGCGGAGAGTAAAACACACGCTGTAGATTTATTAATATATATATATTTATTTAAATTAAATTAAAGGTTATGTGTGTGAGTGGCGGTGTGTTATTACTGCTGCTTCTTCCTTTCAATTCTTTCCTTTTATATCATCTGTTCTTTATGATCTATCCCCTCTATCACATACATGCCTTGTGAAATTCTCATAACCATAGATCAAGTCGGTCAAAGCCACAAGCGCATCATCGGTATTTCGATTTAGTTCAACGCATTGTGTAATTGGCACAAGCGCACTATACGCCGGGCAATTGGTCAGAGTCACAAGCGCATCATCAGCATTGTACCCATTCAGCCGACTTGGTTTGTTTATGTTTCATATTTGCTTTGTTTTCGCATTTGCTTTGCCTTCAAGTGCACGTGATTTGGTGTCACTGCTAAGCAAAGCGATCAGGAAAGTAACATATGTAGGTCAAGACCGAACTGAGTATTTGGGCACTGAGTGTAATGCTGGGCGTAGACAATTGGTTGATCGTGGTCATGGATTTGGTATGTGGTGTAGTGTATTCACTACATGGCTTATTCATTACCTGTAATGTCGCTGTGTCCCGGTACCCAGATAAGCTGTATGTTGAACTGTTCTGCCATCTCGTTAAGAGATCTGCGACAGTCGAGACTAGATTTCGATGTGTACACATAAGACTCCAACGACTTTAAGGCTGCTTGACTGTCTGTGAGAATGCGAATATCCGTGGTGGATATTACGTTCCACTTCAGCCAAGACAAAGCCTCTTTTATTACCAAAAGTTCCGCCTGGAAAACGCTGCAGTGATCTGGTAATTTTAGAGCTTTTTATAGATTGACTTATTTGCAGAATACTCCACTGCCCACCCCGTCTTTGGTTTTAGACCCGTCAGTGTAGAAATCCACCCAATTTCTGCGCGGTTGAGTTTGGCGGGTCCAGTTCTTCCTGTCCGGATAGATCATCGTAAAGTTTTTGTCCAAGACTATGGTGGGTTCTGTGTGGTCCAGGTTTTCTGTCATAGTTATCCTGTTTTGCAGAATGGAGGAGTGGCCAGTGACATAGCTCGCCCATTTCGAGTTGGCTTATAGTCTTATGGCCGTGTGTGTGGCAATTTGCTTAACGAAAATATCGAGTGGTGTAAAGTCTAGTATCATTTTAAGCGCAGCCGTTGGTGTGGACCTGAGGGCCCCGGTAATGCACATACATGCCATCCTTTGTACCTTCTCGAGTTGTTTGTGGTATGTTGTCTTGTCTAGTGCAGTCCACCAGACTATCACTCCATTCATTAGTATGGGTCTAACGACCGTGATATAGAGCCATAGGGTGATCTTGGGGTTGAATCCCCATTTTTTTCTTGGGCTTTCTTATATGTGTAGAGAGCTATTGTTGCCTCAGGTTTTGGTGGTGTAAAAATTTAGCTCGTCGAATGTGGGAGTTGCAGTCATTGCTGGCTTTTATATTGTTGCGTATTCGCGTATTAAAGGCTCTAAACGGAAAGATGAGAGAGAAGAACTAAGATTTAATAACACGAGTTCAATTTTTGTGGCTGCCTTTATGCCAGTCTGGATCAACGAAGATAGCTCGATATCTCCAATCGGCTCCTCTAGTAAAATTGAAACATGTTCACACGTATATCCGGGCTGAGCTCAGTGCACTATGGGTGCATTCAGGGATTCGTAACAATACACTTTTTCGGTTTTTCTCAGTGGTGTTTGCCTTTTAAAGAATACCACTTTTAGTCCTTAAAGCAAGTTGCTGCCTGCGCGGCCCTAAGGATGAGGAGCTTAAGAAAATGGCCCACATCTCAAAAAGGCCATACTACCATTCTAAACCACTTCAAGGTACCCATGGACGCGGACTACATCATCCCGCAGAATGTGTTCACTAGGAACTTCGAAGTTGTCTTTCCATCCAGGGAGGAATGTAATATGTAATGTTGTAATAACAAAAGACTCGATCTCCCTCTATACCGATGGCTCTAAGATGGAGTCGGGTGTAGGTAGTAGGGTCTTCTCCAAGGAACTTAACCTCAACCTATCTTGCAGACTCCCAAATCACTGCAGTGTGTATCAGGCAGAAATAACAGCGATAACAGAGGCCCTTGCATGGTTCAGGATCAATATAATATCCGCTAAGGATATTATAATTTGCACGGACAGCCAAGCTGTGATAAAGTCCCTGACAGCGGTAACCCACAAATCAAAGACATCTCTTAACTGTCGCCTAACTCTAGATGAGATGGCTGAACAGTTCAATATTAAAATACTATGGGCTCCCGGCTGCGCAGCCGACGAACTCGCAAAGTTAGGGTCAAGCACACTCAGCCTACCTACCCCCGGGTACATAGATAACCCAATAAGTACGGTAAAGCACATGATAAATCTTCAAACCATAAAAGAGACCAACCTGCAATGGAATGAGAGCAATATTGGCTTTACCACCAAACAAATGTGGCCTAAGTTAAGCCTAGGACGAACCAGGGACCTAGTGGCAACCAAAAGTTAAACTTTAAGTACTCTAGTGGGTGTCATTATAGGTCTCTGCATCATCGGAAAACACGCCGCCAGATTAGGGCTAACCTCCAATGACTTCTGTCGCGGCTGCATGGACGAGGAGGTGGAGAAATCAATACACCACCTCCTCCGCTCATGTCCCTCTTTGGAAACTCGCAGGAGGATCTACCTCGGCGCCCCCTTCTTTGACAATCTTAGTAAGCTAGCAAACTAAAAGATAGCTCAACTCTACCGCTTCATTAGAAGCATCGGTTGGTTCTCAGGTAGCGGATCAGGGTAACTTGATCCAGGTGGTATCATAATGGGCCGAGTTCGGCCTACATGTGGCTTATGTCTACCACACTAACCTAACCAAACCTAGTCCCTAAAATCGGCGACCAGCTACAACATCTTCCCAACAGGGGACAACGTTTTCCTTTCATGTAACTCGAATAAAAATAAAAATAACAGAAAACGAGTTATAATATTATATACACAAGTACGAAAATATGCAAATAAAATGTGGTGATTCCCTTATCACAGCTGCCATTGTTTCCTTTAGTCCCTAAACCTAATGCTTAACAAATGCTTTCAATTTCACCTCACAATACGATTGAATTGCGTTATTGCGTTTTTTTTCTTGTTTTTTTTTTTAATCTTTCCTTGATAGGCTTTCATTTTCTTCTTCCCTAGCATATCTGTTTGTTGTGTGATGTGTATTTAGGAAGGCAGTACACATATCCGCCGGAACATCTTCTCACCTTCTCCCTTGGAGATGGCCAAATTCCGTGCTTTTTTGGTTATGAAGTAAAAGTGAGCAATAATGTTATTTTGTTTTCCCCTTTGGTTTTATTTTCTCTTTGAAAACTGCCTTCCCCATTTTCAATTCGTCTTATGTTTAAATAAACAAATACAAGTCAGTTAACCCCTGTGTCAATGGCCCCCTAAGGGTTTTTCTGTGACTTATTACTCCCCGAGTGATTTTATTTATTTTATCGGTTATTTATGTTACGATGTGAACAAATAAAAAACTAAACCACAATCACACCTTCAGCTTAATTTTTTATCCCCATGCCATAAATTACGCTTTAAATAAGGGATCAACAGTGAGGGAAGGACTAACATGGGAATCGGAGAATAGAATGAAGCGAGCCCGTATGATTCATTGTTGATGCGTAGATCCTAGGCAATCAATCACAAGAAAAAAATTGACACATCGACTTTCATTAATTTATCATTCGAAATCTAGAGGGAAGCTAGTTTGCCTTTAGCCAAGGACAAAGTAATTGGTTTGGCAAAAACGGGTGGTGGGTGGTTTAGGAACAAGAAATGTTTTCAGCTGCTATTGGTGGTACATAAATATGTATGCATCTCTCAATCTCCCTACAGTTTATTGCCGATTCCGAACAGCGAATTTCGTGAAGCATTTATTGAGAATTCTCGCTGCTCCATTAAGGCCGGTAATGAGCAAACCGAGACCTTTGATGTTAAAAAAGGATTTAGGCAAGGTGACGCGCTGTCATGCAACTTTTTCAACATCGTGCTTGAAAAGATCGTGCAAGAGTCACTGGCCAACACAAGAGGTACAATTTATTTCAAGTCTACGCAATTGCTTGCGTACGCCGACGACATTGACGTGATTGGACGGACACAGCGAGACGTCAATGAGGCCTTTGTAAGCATTGAGGTAGAAGCGGCTAAGATGGGTCTCAAGGTTAATCAGACGTGGTCAAGGAATTTGTCTACCTTGGCTCACTGATGACCAGCGACAACAACACCAGCGCTGAGATAAAACGCAGAATCACTCTTGCCAACCGCTGTTTCTTTGGGCTCAAGGGGCAATTGAGAAGTAGAGCCCTCTCTCGGAAAACCAAGGTGACACTGTATAAGACTTTAATCATCCCAGTCCTCCTTTACGGCGCAGAGGCTTGGACCTTAACAAAAGCGGATGAAGATGCCCTTGGTCGTTTCGAGAGGAAAATTCTGCGCACTATCTACGGTCCCGCTTGTTCAAACGGTGAATGGAGGAGAAGATATAACAAAGAACTGTACGGGTTGTACAGCGACATCGGCCTGATACGACGTATACGGATACAGCGTTCTAAGGTGGCTAGGCCATGTGGAGCGCATGGAAAATACAGCTACGACCCAAAGTGTCTTCGAATCCACCCCGGAAGGAAGGCGTGGCAGAGGACGGCCGCATCACGCAGGTGGAAGGGGACCTTAACCAACTGAGCGTGCGGCGCTGGAAACAGCTGGCCAAAGACCGTGCCAGGTGGAGACGCTTGTTGGTTGAGGCCCAGGTTAACCACGGACTGTAGCGCCACCTAAGTAAGTAAGTAAATAAATAAGTTTTCTTGACAGTTATACTACAGGGTGTTTTGTCAAAACCCCCCTGTGGGGAAGCACTGTGAAAAACACGTTCGATGACTTGATTGTTGTCGGGATTCGAACCCCTGTCATCGGCACCGGAGGTCAACACACTACCCACTTCCCCACAAACTAGTGTCTTGACGTAAAAAGCTTGATCGCTATACAAATTCCAGGAATATACATAGAGTCCGTTTGCTTTACTGATTCCTTTCTTTTCGTCAACATAATCACGTCCAACGGTGGCGAGAACGGTGCGCGTGTGCCTCGTACCCAATTTATTTGACAAATTCACATTGCGACTCGAATTGTGTGTTCAGATATTCATCAATTTTTAATGAGCCTAGAAGTTATCCATGGAACAAAGGACGTAACAATTGGTGGGAGCTGTAATTAGGTGATTACATGTTGGGACTTGGTGCTTGAATGTGAATTCATTATCATAACACTGCTGGGCTAATTTGGTTCTCTTAGAGAAAAGTTCATGATGACTGACAGGTATTTAAGTGTATCAGATATGAAATTCACAATTAAATATTTATGATAAAAGCGGTTTCCACGTGGTCTTAACTCCCACCCAATAAATGTCGACCATACACAGGAAACCAAATACTAGGCTGGAATAAATTCCCCAAAACAAAGCGAACCTCTAACTTCACGAACTAAAATGGTGTGACAACTTTTGGCGCTAAAGTATGAAAACTGTGCAATTGTTGTTTCATAGATTATTTTGCTGCGATTTTGATGAAATAAAATGTATCACTGTTTGTGGAAAATCATTTTATTTGAATTGCTTTTTTTTCACACACATCTGTTGCATACTATTCAGTCTTTCGAGTTCAGCCCGCTTTAGTAAGAACGCTGGTTTGGAGTTGATTCCCAACAACTTTTCAGATGGAAAACTTGGATCGAAGAGGATTCCATCAATTTTCTTGACCCTCGAACATGCAACGTAGGCCAACCCGGCACTAAATTCATTTATCCCTAAGTCCACAAATGCTTTGTCCAATGTAATTCCTTGCGACCCGTGAATACTAACGCCGTAAGACAGCGATAACGGAAAGTGCTTCCTCGTGCCATTGACTGCTCCTTTTTCGAATGACTTTACGACCTGCGTTATATGAATAGCGCCTGAAACGAAAGTCGGTCCCGTGTAAGTTTCAAACCTGACCATGATGCAGATAGGAGCTTCGTTTGGCATGGAATTCTCGACTCTGTTTTTGGTCGTAAATAATGTGAACGACTGTGCCCATCGAGCCATTGCATAGTCCGCAATGGACCACCTGTGGACCCCCTGGTTCTGACGTAACATCACCTTAGCGCCAACGCAGAGTAAGGGTTCTACGCTTAGTCCTTGAGCTTCGTCATCTGACGCTTGAGCGGCTGTTACATTATTGTTTGAGGCATTTATTCGAGTCACTGGGCATCCAAGCGATCGTAAGGTATTTTTGTTATAAGCTTTGATGTCATGGTAACTCATCAAATACCGAGCCCATTCCTGAAATGTGGGTTGATTTTCTCTAGAACGTGTATCATTGAAGTCAGCAGCACCAGAAGGGAACAGATGAGAAAAAGCTTTGACGATGTATCCAACAGTCGTAAATTCGTTGACCGGATTTGCTGAAGCTGCGGGCAAATCGATTACGAACAACCTCGGTTTGTCTCATACCATTTGACACGGGAAGCGCATTAATAACCACATCGTCACTGTCTTCAGAAACATCGGGCATTGAGTCGTTGGCAACACTTCCGTCGACATGTCTAAGTTGATCTTGAACGCTTTCGCCTTCTGGTAGTGCCGCCAAGGCGGACATATTGATTTGCAGGTCAGCATAGAAGCGATTCTGTTGCTTTAGAAACACCAGAACATCGTGTACCACCTGTCGTCTGACCCTGAAGTCTTTGTAGCCTTGGGCTCCCTGCTTCCTAAACAGCAAGATGTTGACTGTATTAGGAACTCTAGGCGAGTCGTTTGCAATCGGTTGAAGATCTTGCTCGACGTTCAGTAAGTTTCCTTTGTAACGGGATTGACAATTGACACCTTGACTGCGGAGCTGATAGACGCTGAGAACGGGTTGATTCCGTGAGACCATCTGCTCGTCGTCTGCTCGACGACTGGCAATGTCATCATAACCTCTGAAACATCTCCTAGATCCATAATATTTTGAGCAGTGTACTTGACAGGGTTTTAAGTGCACTAATGGCAGATGAATTAATGGTGGCTGAGTTGTAGCCGTGAGCAGTTGTCGTAGAGTTTGAACACGTGCTTGTCTCCAAAATGTGTTGTTTCTATGTTTGAGTTTCGAAGAGGGTCGTCGATAATGTTTTGGCGAACGTTCCTCATTCTGGCTGCGTCTCTGGTCGATCGTGCTAAGTTCCGGAATCGTTTAGGAGGAAGTGGCATATTGGCTGAAACTGTTTTTTTGTAGACTTCAGTTGATATATGAGATATGTTTATTGTCGTTTCTTGTTATTTTCTATTTATATCAGTAGTTTTGCTTCACGCATATTCAGTTTTGATGATGAATATGGCCGTATTCAGTCATGCAAAATTCTTTAACAAAAATTACGTGATTTGGGGGCGAAAAGCATCAAAAATGGAATTTTTGATCAAATTTAAATAATTGCGCGCGAGTTATAATGCGTATGACATCGGTCATACAATAAAACACAAGAAACTGTACAACACGAACTTTATTAATACTTAACACAAGTGCACAAGATAAAACACGGAACAAGACTGTCTTTGCTCCTTGGTAATTCGCTCCAGCTTTATCTTCTTTCAAAGATAGAGTTGGAGAGAGAAACCGTAGCAAAGATCAACAATACATTTGTTGTTTTGCTGAACAAAACAACACGTATGGGGAAAGTAGGGGTGTTACAGCATGTAACTCGCGCACATTTTTTTTCAAATATTTTAATTTTTTTCTAGATTTAATTTGGTTTTTAATTTTTTACAACTAAACTAAATCGAAATTCAAAATTCCGGCTTTGTCATGACCCGACTTATATGGTCAATTAAAAGTGTAAAAAAATTCATCTCTCTAAAATGTCAGGAAGTGGTCGCTTTGATAAAATGATTAGAATATCATTGGCTTCACAATGGCCTCGCAATTCGTAGACTAAATATACTGTCGGTAGAAAATAAATCTCTCAGACCAAATATATCTACATACATATGTACGTACATCAAGGGGAGGGCGCCGTGGCGCAGTGGTTAGTGTGTTGGACTCTGACGCACGATGAGCGATTTCGGCTCCCGATAACTCCAACGCCATCGAATGTTTTTTCACGGCGTCCCTCCTTGGCGGGGTACTGACAAAACCCCCCGAAAAAAATTACACACAACATGGGTGATTGAGAGAAGCTTGGCTCTGGTCCTTTATGTGCCATGGTGGTAACGCCCCCAAAGAAGAAGATGTACATAAAAATGGAAATGTTCTGTGTGGTTCTCTCTTTATGGGTTAAAAAAATCGAGAAAAATATACCGAATACGAATTAGGACGGACATCTACTTAAATCCCATATAACCTAAAGGGACTATTGATAGGGGATTCCACATCTCAATGACGGTTTCACCAATTGTTTTCAATTGATGCGTCATATCACAAATCTCTAGTAGGACGATGAACTACATAAAGTCTGCAATCAAGGCCTCACAGGTCTTCTTAATACATACCTCTTCTTCTTCTTCTTCTTCTTAGTGGGCGCTACAGTTCGGGGTGAACCTGGGCCTCAACCAACATGCCCCTCCATCTAGCACGATCTTTCGCTAGCCTTTTCCATTGCCGCACACCCAGTTGGCTGAGGTCCCCTTCCACCTGTGTGAGCCACCTTAAGTGCGGTCGTCCTCTGCTTCTTCGTCCCTCGGGGTTGGATTCAAAGACTCTCCGGGCTGGAGCTGTGGTGTCCATTCGCTCTACATGGCCCAACCATCGTGGTTGAATCTTCTCCACCATCCCCCGTCTGCGTTTATAGGCCCAAAAATCACTCGCAAAATCTTTCTCTCGAACCGACCAAGGGCCTCCTCATCCGCTTTTGATAGTGTCCATGCCTCTGCGCCGTACAACAGGACCGGGATGACAAGGGTCTTATATAGAGTCAACTTTGTCGTTCGGGAGAGATCTCTATTACTCAATTGCTTCCTGAGCCCAAAGAAACAGCGATTGGCAAGAGTGATTCTGCGTTTGATTTCGGAACTGATGTCGTTGTTCCAGGTCACTGCGGAGCCAAGGTAGACGAAGTCCTTAACTAGCTCGAACTTTTATCGGCCTATACAAACGTTCTGACCGAGACGTAGGTGGTGAGCGTCCTATTTTGATGATAGCATATATTTAGTTTTGCCCTCGTTTACCGCCAAACCAATTTTCGCCGCCTCCATATGTAATACATTCATAGATCACTTAAATCAAATGTGGAAAAGGACTGGAAAAGATGTCGATTGAAGCAGGAAGAATATAAAAATCTAATATGTACATGTACATGGATCACGTTTTCCTGAGATCCATTTTTGTCAGTGCTACCAATAAGTTGGCAAAAGCCTTCGTCAAACTTATAGCCAGCTTACTATTTCTGAGACTAGCAAGAACATTGCGTCACGCGTGTTAATAGACAAAGGCAACAAATATTACTTCGACATGAGGATAACCATACAGGGAGTATAGGGCAAGTGCTTTTTATACATCAAAAAGGACATATTCGGCGACTGTGGCGTGTAGAAAATTCTACATTATTTGATTTTTACGCAATTTAAATGATGCGCCAAGCCTTCCTCTCATTCGAAAATGGTTCAACACTAGAAAAACCAAAATCTGGACGGCCAAGGTCCAAGGTCTCGTTCTACGAGAACGGTAGAAAACGTGGAGAATGTTAATCATTCTGTTCGTCATTCTGTTCGTAGTGATCCCGACCTTTGGGTTCGGAAGCGCACAGAGCTGTAGTGAGTGTCGCGACCGCGAAGGCTTACATTTAGATGACATTATTTTTAAGAAATAAATTCCCAAGTTGTATACTTTAATGATAAATACAATTTTTTTCGGTAGAATGTTTACCTCATTTTTAATCGATCCGCTAAATATGCTTTCTTTTGAGACACCTTGTACTTAACGAACCGTCAACCGCCGATTTGAAAATTTCCTTGTGTTTTGTGTTTTTTTTTTTTTTTTTGTTTTTCTACAAAGCTGTCACATGGGTCGAGGAATGCGTCAAAGTTACCTTTTGGGGTCAGTAGTTCGCAAGTTAATTTAGAAGGAATCCTCAAGCAGTACAAGGCAGACAGCGCCTACGGAGCTTGTCCGGAGTACGTGCTCGGGGACTTCAACGCCAAAATCGGTAAGGAGAACACCCTTGGCGGAGTTATCCGAAAACACAGCCTCCACGATACAACAACAGATAACGGCTTCCGACTCACGGACTTTGCGACAGCTCGTAATGCGGTGATAAGTAGCACAAGATTCCCTCGTAAGCGAATCCACACAGCAAACTGGCGATCTCCGGACGGTCGAACCGCCAACCAAATCAACCATGTGCTCATTGACGCAAGGCACTTGTCAAACATCCTGGATGTGCGAACAATCAGAGGGGCAAACGTCGACTCTGACCACTTCCTCGTAGCATCAAGATTCAGAGCTGGACTGTCCAATGCCAGAAAGCTGCTGAGCGAAAGACTCTACGGTATGCCTACGTCGAACACAAATGCCAATAATATGTGGCTGCATTGCCGCTCAGCCATTCAGGAAGTAGACGAAACCACCATAGGGCACCTACCACCCCCGACAAGAAACCCGTGGTATGATGGCGAATGTGAGCAGAAAAGGGCAGCAACCGACGAGGCGTACCAAAAGGCGCTGCAGTGGAAAACCGGGGCAGCACAAGCAGAGATCCGAGCCAGAAGAAGGGGGGAGAAAAAACTATTGCGACAAAAGAAAAGAACCTTCGCAGCCTCCCAGCTCAAGGATATCGAGAAATCTAGGGATAAGCATAAAACACGAGCTTTTTACAGGAAAGCCAAAGGCCTTGCAGGAGGCTTCAAAATGGGCACCCAGACTCTTCGGAACTGCGAGGGTAATCTTGTCACCGACCCGCAGGGAATAGTGGATGTACTTAAGCATCATTTCCAATAGCTGCTTAACGAGCATGAGCATGATAGAGTGGTAGGGACCGAGGAAATCCCAACTCCAGCTGCTGAAGTAGTCCTCCCACCCAGCATCGAAGAAGTCGGCACAGCTATTCAGAAGCTGAAGATGGCTTGCCATCAGAGCTCCTTAAGGCTGGCGGCAATGTTCTGATAGGGGGCATGCACCAGATCATCTACAGAATTTGGGAAGATGAAAGAATGCCCGACGAATGGAATACCAGCTCTATTTTGCCCCATCCACAAAAAAGGCGATCCTACCTCTTGGAAGAACTACGGAGGTATATCCCTGCGCAATGTCGCTTACAAGATCCTGTCCAGCGTATTGTGTGAACGTCGAAAGCCATTTTGCACCGCACTAATAGGCAGCTACCGGCAGTGTGGCTTCCGGCCCGGCAAATCGACTATAGACCAAATGTTCACACTTCGACAAATCCTGGAAAAGACCAACGAGCTTCGAATCGATACACACCATCTTTTCATCGATTTCAAAGCCGCATACGAGAGCCCTCATCGTGAAGGACTGTTTGGAGCGATGGCCGAATTCAGGATCCCGGTAAAACTGATCCAGTTGTGTCGCGCCACGGTAAAAAATACGCGATGCACCGTGCAACTAGGTTCTAGGACTTCGGAACCGTTTGAAGCATGCACCGGATTTCGGCAAGGAGATTCGTTGTCATGTGACTTCTTCAACCTGGTGCTGGAGCAGGTAGTGCGACGGGCAGGCGTCAACAGGGACGGCACTATCTTCTACAAGTCCATCCAGCTGCTAGGATACGCGGATGTATCGATATCATCGCGTGTTCTCGCCGTGGCATTGTGGAAGCGTTCACGGCGATTGAAGAACAGGCGAAACAAGTTGGTCTTAAGGTCAATGAGGACAAGACGAAGTACATGCTGTCAAGCAAAAACCAACCCGTCGCTCACCACCTGGGACAAAATATAACAATTGACAGCTACACTTTCGAGGTAGTTAAGGAGTTTGTGTACCTCGGGGCAAACGTAAGTTCCACAAATGACACCACAGTGGAGATCCGGCATAGAATCGCCCTTGGCAACCGCTGCTACTTCGGGTTGTCTAAACAACTGGGGTCAAAACTCCCCACTCGAAAGACCAAAGTCATACTTTACAAAACGCTCACACTGCCAGTCTTGCTGTACGGAGCCGAAAGCTGGACGATAAGCAGGGCAGCGGAGCTGATTTTGGGTTCTTTCGAAAGAAAAAATCTGCGCCGAATATTTGATCCTGTCTGTGAGGAAGGTGAATGGAGAAGAAGACACAACCGCGAACTCTACGAGCTGTACCGAGGGCATGGACACCAACGCTCCAGCTAAGAGGGTCTCCGAGCCTCCTGGTTCGAGAAGAAGAGGAAGACCGAACCTCCGGTCTTGATAACTGGATGCTGCGTGCCCAGGACCGTCAAGGATGGAAGGCAGCTATAGCTCAGGCTCAGATCCTCCATGGATCGCTGGCCTGATAAGTAAGTAAGTAGTAAGTAACGTTCCCTTGCGCAACTTTGGCGCGATTTCTGTTCCCAAGCCCACAAGTTTGGCGCATATCTAGTTCCCTATATATTTTACTTGTGGTGCCAAATCGTGGGTGCTGAACATGTTGCAGTGCTCACACTTGGTATGCATGCACTTTATAGTTGACACTTCCCCAAAGGCGCGAGTTCCGAGGGTATTGTTCGGAAGTCATGGTTTCACATGATATGATTGCAGTATGAGGCGAGATGGTGAAGGCTTTCTTTTAAGCTTCCTCTGCTTCCTTAATTCAACCACTGAACGGCTACTGGTTCCGCGATTACCTTGAATAATTTACAAGCTTTCCTTCAGGGGTGCAGATCTTTCATAAACCTTGTGCCATTTTGCTCCATTAAATCGACAACTGCATCCGTTACAAAGCCTTGCTTTTTTATTCATATTTCTCGCGGACATTTGATAACATTGCTTCTGACAACGATTTTGACAAAATATGGACCTCATACGCAGAAAGGTCTGCAAAATCAATAATATGACCCATTACCTTACACCAATCATTCGGTAGAACAGGCAATCACGCAGCTATGCCTGTCGACTGCCAGGGGCCTTCTTCATCACACCGGGCTCTATGTTGCTAATGCGAAAAGTTTAATCGTCCTCTTTCCCTTCCACACTCTCTCCACAACAAAGCGTAGGGTCATTAGGATCTACTTCAAAGATAGGCGCTTATTTATTTGTCTACTTGCTTCAGGATACATTTGTTCTCAATGATTTAAACTAAACTGGCATAGTACTAGTAACACAAAAGTATCATTGGCACACGGGGCGTATACGTAAAAAAAAAAGTCGTTTTTGACTTCTAAAGCATATTTTAATGACGTTTTTATAATCGATTCCACTCAGTACGTTATCAAAGTAAAAGCTAATCACCATGTCTGATCCACTTACCCTTAAACCATTGCACCATGCCAGTACATGCATGCCCGGGAAGAAAACTCGACAATACTACAAATTACTCAACGCAAAGATCACGTACGTATCTCCATTGCGATAAATCTCAGAAAATTCCACTTCACGAAATTACATTCTCGACTCCTTCACTTGGCATTCACCGCACTGTTGTCGGTAACCACCTCTAATCCAGATATCGGAAACAAAGACTATGTGTATTCATTCGTACGTGTACTTCTGTTCGGGTATTTAATGGGAATCCCATTATCCAATGCACTGCGGTATATTGTCAACTACTAGTACTGAAAGTGCTCCAGGAAAACAGACTCAATGGACACTAATTGAAAGCTGAGAGAGTCTGCGTGTGCAGCCACCGTTCATATTATATTCAAACATCTATAAGGACACTTATAGGTGGTTCTCGAAGATGGCAATTAAGTGCTCTTGGGCGGGTCGCATGCTGCATGGTGGTTATGCCAAGGTAAATGTTTGGCACTCGTGTCTAATGCATACGTTTGTTCCAAGTGGCGCTGTACCTACATACATATGTATGTATGTAAATGCATACGTGCATCTATAATTTTGATTGATGTGTGATTGGCGCACGGTTTCGAAGAAGGAGGGTGTTTGATTGACGTTCTTTGTTATCCTAACCTGATGGTGGGGTTAACGTTGATTGACATTTGGTAGGCTTCGCTTGACTACGACATTAAATATGTACACACCCACATATTAGATTGAAGTCTTAATAGATCGTCCGCAGAAACCTAACTGCAAAGGAAAACACCCTGCGAACTGAGGCATTGTGAAGTTGCGTCACAGCCCAAAAAGGTCTACCTTCGCCTCGAAAAACCTTGATGGATAAGCCCCAAACGGCTAAGAAGCACGTTTCGAACGAATCGTAAAGTAAAAGAAGAAATACGACAAAGGTAAAAACGCAATTTATGGGGGCGCATTCATATGCTGGCAAAGGTCTAACAAAGGCCTCGTAGGGGTAGCATCTTTCCGACGGATGCTGGCCTGCTAAAAAGCGAGAAGAGCCACCTAAGTCATATACCCACCTCCTCGCGGTGCCATCTGGAGACATCTTATGGCAATTGCAGACGGGGAAGGGCGAATGGCGAGCCTCCTGCGCCAAAAAACCCGGATTAGTTGGTTGGGCTACGGCCTAGTAAGCCGTAACCGTAAAAAAAGCCACAAACTCCGAAACAACCACAAGCTTCGGATATAACGGACCGGATTAATGTTGATGACCCTTGCAAAAAACGAAAAAAGACAATGATCCTTGGCTCTGTACGTGGAATGCTAGGTCCCTAAACAGGCCACGTGCAGTCGAACAACTCTCGGACGCCCTAGACCGCTATAAAGCGGACATAACCGCCATCCAGGAAATGCGATGGAATGGATCGGGTATAAAGCGGATGAAAAACGGCGATATTTACTACGGCGACTGCTATAGGGAGAGGGGACAAAGATTGTTCGAATACGAATTTGTTGTTCGAGATGGACTAAGGCAAAAAGTCCTACGCTTTCGGCATGTGAGCGAACGCCTCATAATAATCCGTATCAAGGCTAAATTTCTTACCATAAGCCTAATCTGCGTCCACGCCCCCACGGAAGACAAGGATGACTCCGCCAAAGATGAGTTCTACGATCTCATCGTAGAACTTCTATCTTCTAGATAGAACGTATGCCCAATGTCCCAGCTACGACATCAAAATTCTAATAGGATAATTCAAAGCTAAGTTGGGTAAGGAAAGCATCTTTGAACGAGTCATCGGCAAACATAGCCTACACGACACCATATGCAATCATGGACACAGGCTGATTGATCTTGCTACGGGGCGAAATCTCTTTCTAGCCAGTACGCGCTTCCCTCACCTCGATATACACAAAGGCACCTGGCGGTCTTTTGATCAATCGATTACCAAGCAGATTGATCACATCGCAATCGACGTCAGACACTCCTCCACTATTCTAGATGTCCGAAGTTTCCGAGGGGCTAACATCGACTCGGACCACTATCTTGTAGTAGTAAAGATGCGCTTACGGATATCACGAACGCAGCGGAGTAGAGTAAGAATACAAAGTTATGACGTCGAAAAGCTACTATCGCCAGAAACCGCTCGTGCTTTTACCGATCGCGTCTCCCTTAAGCTCTCCAATACACCTCAATCCTCCACGCTATCAATAGAACAGCAGTGGAGTCTTTGCAAACAAGCCCTGAAAAGCTCTGCATCCGAAGTCTTGGATTTCAAGGCTCCACCACGAAGAAACACCTGGTTCGATGACGAGTGCAGGAGGATTCACACAGCGAAGCAGAATGCATATAAGGCCTCGCTGCATAAAGGAGCAAGATCAGCTCGTCAGCTCTACGAGTTAAAAAGAAGAGAGGAGCATAAGCTTCTCAGAAGAAAGAAGAAAGAGCACGAGAAGCGCGCGATTGAGGATTTGGATTTGGAGAGGCGTGCAGGCGTGACGTTCGAGAGTTTTATCAATACATAAAGCGAATATGCCAAGGTTATTAAGCCAGAATGCAGGGATGAGAACGGACACCTAGTAGTAGGATCGCAGTCGATGCTGGGAATATGAAAAAACCACTTCTGCAGACTGTATAACGGCGATGTTAGTCAATATACCGCTGTCAGGCAGAATGATCTATTTCTAATCGACGAAGACCGCAGAGAATTCCACCGCCTGACCTCGACGTAGCTAAGATTGCCATATCGAAGCTCAAGACGAACATAGCTGCTGGCGCAGACGGACTGTCTGCTGAGCTCTTCATGGCAGATGGTGATGAGCTGGTTGGGAGCGTGCACCAGCTCACTGTAAGATATTGTCACAGGAAAGCATGCCCGAGGAGTGGAGTCTCAGCATCGTATGCCCAATCCACAAGAAAGCAGGCCCCTCTGATTCCACTATCGACCAAACCTTCCTCCACGGCAGATCCTGGAAAAAACCAATGAACTCACCACCTATTTGTCGACATCAAAGCCCCATACGACAGCGTAGTTAGAGACGAGCTATACAACACTATGTCTACCTTTGACATACCTGCTAAACTCGTCAGACTATGCAGGATGACTTGGAGAATGCTCGCTGCTCCATCCGAATCGGTGAACACCTGGTTTTGATGTCAAAAAAAGGATTTAGGCAGGGCGATGCGCTATCGTGTGATTTCTTCAACATCATATTGGAAATTATGGTGCAAAAATCACTGTCCAACACAAGAGGCACAATCTATTTCAAATCCTCGCAACTCCTTGCATACGCCGACGATATTGACATAATAGGTAGATCACAGCGACATGTCAATGAGGCGTTTGCGAGTATTGAGATGGAGGCGGCGCAAATTGGTTTTGCAGTAAACGAGGGCAAAACTAAATATATGTTATCATCAAAAAAGGCGCTCACCACCGACTTCTTAGCCAGAACGTTTTTATTGGCAGATATACATATGTTAGAGATAGTTAAGGACTTCGTCTACCTTGGCTCCGCAGTGACCTGGAACAACGACATCAGTTCCGAAATCAAACGCAGAATCACTCTTGCCAATCGCTGCTTCTTTGGGCTCAGGAAGCAATTTTGTAATAGAGTCCTCTCCCGAACGACAAAGTTGACCCTTATTCTCCCGCTCCTGCTGTACGGCGCAAAAGCATGTCGGTTCGAGAGAAAGATTTTGCGCGTGATTTTCGGGCCTATAAACGAAGACGGGGGATGGTGGAGAAGATTCAACCACGAACTTTACGGGCTGTACAGCGACATGAGCCTAGTCAGGCGTCTACAGATTCAACGCCCAAAATGGCTGGGCCATGTAGAGCGCATGAACACCACAGCTTCAGCTCGGAGAGTCTTTGAATCCAACTCCGAGGGACGAAGAAGCAGAGGACGGCCGCACTTAAGATGGCGCACACAGGTGGAAGGGGACCTCAGCCAACTGGGTGTGTGGCAATGGAAAAGGCTAGCGAAAGATCGTGCTAGATGGAGGGGCATGTTGGTTGAATGAAGAAGAAGAAGAAAGAGGAAGAAAATCCCTGGGGCTGAATACTGTTCATCGCGTTTTCGGTTCTGTAGTTTCTCGCCATCGATTTGACGATTTTTTTCCAAAGAAGTAGTGATAAAGGTTTATCCTTATATCAACTCTTCCTGTATATTTCCCGGATGTTTTAAAGTACTCGTCTAGCGAATGAATGTCAAAATAAAATGAGATCAAACAGCAGCGAGTTTTAAGAATGACACTTTTCTTTTGAAAGCCTAAGTATTCCAATTTGCAAAATCCGATAAAGATGTGAGTCCGTAACTGCCTAGCATATTCCGGACACGTTTCGCAAAGACAAAAAAATTCAAATCAGAAACCGCCGTCATTCGTTACCGCCCCCATATATGCGAGGAATCCTTTCGATTAGCTCGACATACAATAAATTCTCACAGAAACACACCATGGATGCGATATGTGACGATTACGTCAGTGGAACACGTAGCACTTACTCATACCAAAGCACATAATATATTACACGCTCATACAGTCCACCGATATCCAGATAACCTTGAACAATCGATGGAAAAGAAAATCCAAAACAGAAATCTCTTAAGCTTCGTCTCCAAATTACCCAATTGAGACAAATACTGTCGAGCGTTTATTGATTTTCAGCTCACTGTTCCGGCTAATCGAAATTGTTGGGCGGGATGTTACTTCGACCGGAAATGAAGGCGCAGATGCGTAGGAAGGAGATGAGAATTCGTTTGGTGTCCTTAAGCCTAAAGTGTCTTGTGTTGCATACGAGTAGATAGTCGCACAATCGAAAAGAACGACTTAATAACCAGAGAATATGGATGATGGAATAACTATGTGCGAACCAATTGCTTCACATGCTTATGGATGGTAATACTACTGTGCACACTATGTTCGTCCTTCGTGTTTAATCTATCGGTTTGGATTTGGTGATTAATATGCCTAGGGACACTTTGTGAAATACATAGGTATCAGCTACGGATTTATGTGTGAGATTAACAGCTTGCGAAAGGGAATTAATTGCTTGGATTACAGGATAAACATAAGATGATTGCTTACGAAATATTTGGATGCAACGATATACATATGTATGTGTGTATGTAAGCGACTCCTTTCCTTCATTATTAAGGTCAAAATACTGATATTGTGTAATATGTTAGCTACATACATAGACTGTCATAGATTTCTTCCATTCATCGAGTAATTCACTCTAAACCATGATTTGGGGATATACGTCGGCACAATGCCAAAACCACGAATCTGCAAAACTATAGCTTTGAGCCATCTGGCTTGAAAGTTTGAAAGGTCAGTGAAAAATCGGCTTTTTCCATAAGAAACAGAAAAATTCTTCAGTCCCATTCTTAAGGGCCGTTCTTAAGGTATTCAGGTGTTTTTTCGGATGATGAACTCAAATTAGAGGGCTAGGAGCAGATTCGTGGTTTTGACGTTGTGAGTTCTCATCAACACCTCAGTTTCACCAAAGAGTTTTTGTAAATACAATGTGTCTCAAGAGAGTGTTAATATTTGTTTAGCTTGTTGCGTGAACGCAACGAATCCGAGGGGCGCGAAGGGTATGTTAATCGGTAGCCTGGCTCTTGGGAATTCAGTCGCTGTGGAGCGTTTCTCGGATGTAGACCGCGCTTTGTGCGTGCGAGAGTTTTATAAAAAACGGTGATACGGCGACTGTGCCGCGTAGAAAATTCTGCTATTCGAAATTTAGGCCATTTAAATGATGCGCCAAGCATTCGTCTGATTCGAAAATGAGTAAAAAAGTTTGAAGAGAATGGTTCAACACTAGAAAAACCAAAATCTGGATGGCCAAGGTCATCGAGGACGGTAGAAAACGTGGAGAATGTTAATCAGTCTGTTCGTAGTGATCCCGACCTTTCGATTCGGAAGCGCGCAAGTGCTTTAAACGTGCATAGTCATCATAGGTCGCGAACGCGAGGGCTTACATTTAGATGACATTATTTTCAAGAAATAAATTCCCAAATTGTATACTGTAATGACAAATAATTTTTTATTCAATAGAATGTTTACTTCGTTTTTAATCGATCCACTGAATAAAAACGTTCTTTTGAGACACCTTGTACTTGTACTACAGTTCCGTATATATTTTCCTCGCCTCTAAAGGAACAATTGTTTTCTGGATAAGTTTAAGTTGAATAATTCAATGTTAATATTTGCAAGTTATTCAGAAGGACTTAGAAAAAAAAGAAACAGAAGAATCAAACAAAAAATTGTATTAATACAAAATTTAAATACCTTAAATTTAAAAGGTAGCTATTTTTCATAGTCCGGTTCTTCTGACAAATGTGGCTCTGGCAAGTAATTCCTTTCAGCCGAAGAGGGTCGAATCGAGTTGAAGAAGCCGTGATACTCTTTGTGAATAGGGTAACTGCTCTTGTGAGATGGGTAACCGCTTTGAGTAAGCCCTTCTCAACACAAAAGCATCATTGCTTCGCCTTCCTTTTTTACACTTCACGATAGCTTGGATAAACTCTTCTTCAAACTCGGGTTTGTAGAAAACATCAACTCGATCGCCGCCAGATTTTCGATATTCCAAGCCGCATACAGTTTTCCATGGAATTGTAACATTAATGGTTTTTGCCATACTTGAAAAATCATACAACATGGTTATCACCAAAAATGGTGAAGGTTGTCGTCTTGCTGCGCGTATAAGCTGAACCCAACCTTCTGGAATAAACACCGGTACATTTTGAGATTTTCTCTCAATTTTGGAATGCATAGAGTCACATTCCATTTCGGAATGCCTTGGTTCAGTATTTACCAATAAATAAATGCACATAGAATTCTTATTCTGACCCCCACAGGAATCAGACATCATTCTAACAGTAGATAAGTTGGGTAAACGCTCTAACTTCATTTTTATAAATTTTAATAAAATTGTAGCGATTTCATTTGCTCCTCGTTTTCTATGAGTTTCGTCCCATAAATAGCAGTGCCCGTCATGAGAGTTCAACTCAAAAATAGTTAAATTATATACAGCGAGCTTACGCCAATAGAATATTTGACCAGCACTTCCTTTGGGGACATTCAAAGCAGCTTCGAGATCGAAATTGAAACTGAGACAGGATTCCTTATTATTTAAAGCCATGGCTTTATCTTCATCTCTTGCTGCTCGTGCTGCTACTTTTCGTCCTAAATGCTTTTGATGCTCCTCATGCATATTTAATTTGTCATCTGACGGCAGACTGTCAAATGCCAAACATTTTTTGGTCTTTGGTCTTTTTTTATACGAAAGAATCCAAGATTGTACTGCCTAAATATTTTGGGGAATGTCTCGAAAGATATGTACTTTTCTAAGTTGTTTTTCCTCACAATGGGAATTGAACTTATTGTGCATTATGGTTATATTTAAACTAGCATCTAAGTACTTTTTAGTAGTAAATTTCCTACGGTAATGCGAATCCATTGCAGGGAACGATAAAATGATAATTGGGACAGTTTGTTGTGTGGAGCGTGACAACCTCTAAAATCTTTTTGAACAACGCCAGCGTCGGTTAATTTGCTCGTGGCACCACGAATCCTAACGTCAGTGACGTTAAGGGGCGCCATGAAAAAAGTACGGCAAAGTTTAACGAATTGACCATTCATAGTTACGATAATCGTCGTAAGTCTCTAGCGCCTCTCTTTTTTGGAGACAGTTGGATGTGCCAACTGCCAATAAATTGTTGTTAGTCATGATTAGTATAAAGGGAATGAAACGCAGAATAAATTAGTTGCCTACCTACATACGTCATTCACCATGCGAGAACAATCATGGTTAGCTTCACTGACGCAGGGGGCTTGTAGTAACGGACGTCCAGGGCGAAGAACACCACGAAAGCCGGTGTAGGATTCACCTCGGAGCCTCTTCTCGTAACGAACACGCTTTATTGAAACTCCATTCTTTCGCTTCATTAAAACGCCAGCTGAAAACAACGAAGAATCGATGTTTACTAAAATGATCTTATTCTGATACCAATGATGGCTTAAAAAAATAACTCCTTGTTATTGTTTTCTTACCTGTTAGGTATTATGTCTACTTTTCCACTTACCTTAGAACTCGAGCGATTTGCCTCAATTGAACCTGGAATGAGACTGTCGTCAGGAAAATCCTCGTCAGAGCTATATAGGTTCATAATTCTTATCTTGGCCAGAATCATCCGCATTTGCAGCCACATCAGTCATTTCACTTTCAACATCCGAATTGTTTGCTACTGTTGCGTACATAGCAAACATTTTACTGGTTCTAGCACTCATTAGAAATGAACTACTATATCGTAATTTAAAAAAAATCGTTGAAGTAAAATATTATTCTATGCAAAACAGAAGATTTTACCAACCCATTTACCCACACCATTTACCAACACTTTGTTCAAAGGCTTGAACAAATCTTGGCAAATGGGCGAACTACCTTACCGTTTTGAAATTTTGGGCGCTCTTTGCGTCGTTGGTACCAATAGCGATCCCACCAAGCACGGCTGGCAAATGTGATTTGTTTTGTATAACTCTCCATGATTGACTAAAATTCTGCGTGAATTGTGGTACGTCCCACCTTGAACGAACACGTTACGAATTGAATGTCAGCATTTAAAATGATGATGCTGATGGTGATAATCCGCGAATGCTGACGCTGATCCTGATATTCGCAACATCCCTGATACATACATACATATAGCTGTATATATGTATATATATATATACATATACACAGACTAACACCAACACATACACACAAATACTCATATCTCTGTAAAAACGTTGGATTTGGTTCCTGGTGACTTTGTTTGTTTTGTGGAAAAATACTTTGTAGGTTTTAGTGGGGCATGGGCGATGGTGGGGACGTGGTGGAAGTAATACGTCACGTCCACGTCCGATCACCGTAATCAGGCAGGATCGGGCGCGGTCAGTACTGCGATGGCAGACCGTTTGGGAACGCCGCGTGTTGTTGTCCTCCATCAACGTAGTGACCGCGCCCGACGCTGGTCGATTGCGGTGATCGGACGAGAACCGATTCACACACCATGAGGTGTTGTTGTTCCATTTTTCTCTGCTTGGTATAAGTACTTTGTAGTATATTTTATTATTTCAACATAGGGGGCATCAGACCACTTACTCGGGTTAACTCCAAAATGTTGTCTACTCTCTTAAGAACCAAACAAGTTCTCTTTGTTTGTATTTGTAGGTTAAGGCAACTTTTGCAACTTCAGGCTGGATGTATGTATGTATGTACGTATGTTGGCGTTACAGTCCATGAAGAACCAGAGCCGCGCTTCTCTCAATCATCCATGTTGTGTGTGACTTAATTTTCCCATAGGTATACGGCGAATTTCGAGAATTTTTTCATGACAATTTTACTACAGGGGGTTTTGTCAGAACCCCGCTGAGGAGAAACACCGTGAAAACACGTTCGATGA
Source organism: Eumerus sabulonum (assembly GCA_951905685.1). Lineage (NCBI taxonomy): Eukaryota > Metazoa > Arthropoda > Insecta > Diptera > Syrphidae > Eumerus > Eumerus sabulonum. The sequence continues at coordinate 161,549,980 of OX645060.1, read as the reverse complement.
CATGACTGTGTCGGGATTCGATACCGTGTCATCGGCGTCAGAGGCCAACACACTACCCACTGCACCACGGTGCTTTCTTCAACCTGTATGGCAGTGTGTAATTGAGGAATATTCAGTATTGCTTCCATACCTGCAGTCAGAGTCATTCTCATTGCTCAAGTTGTGCAGATACACGCTAGCTTTCATATTTTATTCTGTTTGTTCATGGCACTTCTTTGTTCAAACTTTTTCCACCATACATAAAGAAGCGCCATAAAGTACGGTTGGTTTAATCATTTGCTTGTAGAGCCAGAGACTCACTTTTGGGTTTAGTCCCCATGTGGTCAGTCAGTGAGCCGCAGGAGTTGGTGTCGTTCCGGGCTGCCGTAGGGCTAAAAATTAATGTTGGGGTCTCCAGAATCCGTGCCCCAGCCGCAATCAAGGAGATCGCGGGTGGATTTCCGCTGCTGCGGGTTTCACCTGGAGTACTCAATTCCACATGTTTGTCCATTCATTTTTGGGGTCTTCGAGTCTTAGTTCGAGATCTATGACCTCTTAAGCTTTCCGGCACGAAAAGGCGCCCAAAGAAGGGAGGTTCTTGGGGCTTTGCTCCTACTTTAGAAAGTTCATTAAAAATTTCACTTACGTAGCAAAACCGCTGTACAACTTGCTTAAAAGAGATACTGCATTTGTATTTGGTACAGAAGAGCTATGGACTTTCAATGGTTTAAAAGAAAGGCTAACTGCAGCACCAGTATATAGTCCGCATTTGGGTACAGAGTTGCACTGTAACGCAAGTTCTGCTGGCTTTTGGGCAGTCCTAATGCAAAAGCAAAGAGATGGGAAATCGTGCCACTGAATCCGCGTATTTCACGTGGGGCTTTGGATTTGCAAAGCTTCGACTATGTCGTGGACAATAGGAAAGAGAACTAAATAACTCATGTCGACGCTCTAAGTCGCTCTCTTAATATCTTACTTGTCGACGATGAATCGTTCGAATTTGCATTTGCTGCAGCATAAAGGCAAGGTCCGAAAATCACTTCAATTGCATAGGAACTTGTAATGGCTGAAAGCCCGTTTTACGAAATGGCGGATGGCCTCATTTATCGCAAGGCTAAAGGCAAGCGTTTGCTTGTCGTCCCATCTCAATTGGAGACCCAGGTCGAACGAACGCACCATGAATCCCTGTGCCATTCAGGCGCTGATAAATGCTTTGATCATTTTTCAGTTGTTTATTGGTTTCCAAATATGAGGGAGCAGATAAAATGTATGTATGTTGGCGATACAGTCCATGAAGAACCTGAGCCGAGCTTCTCTCAATCACCCATGTTGTGTGTGATTTCATTTTTACATAGGTGAAAGGGACCTACAGTTTTATTGCCGGCTCCGAACGGTGAAATTCGAGAAGCCTTTCTTGACAATTATACTGCAGGGGGTTTTGTCAGAACCCCGCTGAGGAGAAACACCGTGAAAAACACGTTCGATGACATGGCTGTGTCGGGATTCGATCCCGAGTCATCGGCGTCAGAGGCCAACACAATACCCACTGCGCCACGGTGCTCTCGGAGCAGATAAAAGCATACATTAAAACATGCCTTAAATGCATCTATTTTAATCCTAATTCTAGTAATGTGGAAGGCAGTTATTCTGTACCAAAAGGGAAAATTCCTCTTGACACTATGCATGCTGACTATCTAGGTTCATTACCAAACTCTTCTGCGAAAAGAAAATACATTTTCCTTGTGATTGATGATTTCCGATGGCAAAGGACTAACAAAGGCCTCGTAGGGGTAGCATCTATCCGACGGATACTGGCCTGCTAAAAAGCGAAAAGAGCCCCCGCAAACGAACATCTTGTGGCACTGTTAGTAAGTCCCATCCCTACCTCCTCTGGGTGCCATCTGGATATTTGCTATGCAAATTACAGACGGGGAAGGGCGAATGGCGAGCCTCCTGCGTCAAAAAACAGAATTAGTCGGTTGGGCTATGGCCGTAACCGTAAAAAACACACAAACTCCGTAACAACCACAAGCTTCGGATAAAACGGACCGGATTAATGTTGACGACCGTTGCAAAAAACGAAAAAAGGACAATGATCCTCCGCTCTGTACGTGGAATGGTAGGTCCCTAAACAGGCCACGTGCAGCCGAACAACTTGCGGACGCCCTAGACCGCTATAAAGCGGACATAACCGCTATCCAGGAAATAAGATGGAATTGACCGGGTATAAAGCGGATGAAAAACTGCGACATCTACTACGGCGACTGCTATAGGGACAGAGGACAAAGATTGTTCGGATGCGGATTTGTTGTTCGATGTGGACTAAGGCAAAAAGCCCTAAGCTTTCGGCATGTGAGCGAACGCCTCATAACGATCCGTATCAAGGCTACATTTTTTAACATCAGCTTGATCTACGTCCATGCCCCCACGGAAGACAAGGATGACTTTACCAAAGATGAGTTCTGCGATGTCCTAGACAGAACTTATGCCCAATGCCCCAGCTATGACATCAAAATTGTACTAGGACACTTCAATGCTAAGCTGGGTAAGGAAGACATATTTGAACGAGTCACCGGCCAACATAGCCTACACGAACATGCGATAATGGACACAGGCTGATTGATCTTGCTACGGGGCGAAATCTCCCTCTATCCAGTACGCGCTTTCCGCAACTCGATATACACAAGAGCACCTTGCGGTCGCCAGATCAATCAATCACTAACCAGATTGACCACATCGCTATTGACATCAGACACTCATCCACTATTCTTGATGTTTGAACTTACCGAGGAGCTAACATCGAATCGGACCACTATCTTGTAGTAGCCAAGATGCGCCTACGGATATCACGAACGCAGCGGAGTAGAGTAAGAATACAAAGTTATGACTTCGGAAAGCTACTATCGCCAGAAACCGCTCGTGCTTTTACCGATCGCGTCTCCCTTAAGCTCTCCAATTCACCTCAATCCTCCACGCTATTAATAGAACAGCAGTGCAGCCTTTGGAAACAAGCCCTGAAAAGCTCTGCATCCGAAGATTTGGGTTTCAATGCTCCTCGACGAAGAACCACCTGATGACGAGTGCAGAAGGATTCACACAGCGAAGCAGGATGCATATAAGGTCTCGCTCCATAAAAGAACAAGAGCAGCTCGTGAGCTCTACGAATTAAAAACAAGGGAGGAGCATAAGCTTCTCAGAAGAAAGAAGAAAGAGCACGAGAAGCGTGACGTTCGAAAGTTTTATCAACAGATAAAGCGAACATGCCAAGGCTATAAAGCCAGAACGAAAGCCTGCAGGGATGAGAACGGACACCTAGTAGTAGAATCGCAGTCGATGCTGAGAATATGGAAAAACCACTTCTGCAGACTGTATAACGGCGATGTTAGTCAATATACCGCTGTCAGGCAGAATGATCCATTTCTAATCGACGAAAACCGCATAGAATTCCATCCCCCTGACCTCGACTAAGTTAAGATTGCCATATCGAAACTTAAGTCGAATACAGCTACTTTCGCAGACGGACTATCCGCTGAGCTCTTCAAGGCAGCTGGTGATGACCTGGTTGGGAGCATGCACCAGGTCATCTGTAAGATGTGGTCAGAGAAAAGCATGCCCGAGGAATGGAGTCTCAGCATCGTATGCCCGATCCAAAATAAAGGAGCCCCTCTGATTGCGCCAACTACAGAGGAATAAGTCTCCATAACATCGCCTACAAATCTTTTCTGTCGTTTTGTGTGAACGCCTGAAGCCTTTTTTAAATAAACTGATAGGGCCTTATCAGTGTGGATTCAGGCCAAAGAGGTTCATCATCGACCGAATCACAGTACGGCAGATCCTGGGAACTTGTCGACTTCAAAGCCGCATACAACAACATAATTAGAGACGAGCTCTACAACGCCAGGTTTACTAAGCAGGCTATGCAGGATGACTTTGGAGAATGCTCGCTGCTCCACCCGAATCGTTCAAAACCTGACTGATGGTTTTGATGACAAAAGAGGATTTAGGCAGAGCAGTGCGCTGTCGTGTGCTTTCTTCTACATCGTACTAGAAATGATTGTGCAAAAATCACTGGCCAACACGAGGGGCACAATTTATTTCAAATCTTCACAACTCCTCGCATACGCCGACGACAATCGGTAGGTAGATCACAGCGACATGTCAATGAGGCGTTTGCGAGTATTGAGATGGAGGCGGCGCAAATTGGTTTTGCAGTAAACGAGGGCAAAACTAAATATATGTTATCATCAAAAAAGGCGCTCACCACCGACTTCTTAGCCAGAAGGTTTTTATTGGCAGATATGCATATGTTAGAGATAGTTAAGGACTTCGTCTACCTTGTAGGCAGTGACCTGGAACAACGACATCAGTTTCGAAATCAAACGCAGAATCACTCTTGCCAATCGCTGTTTCTTTGGGCTCAGAAGGCACTTGAGTAATAGAGCCCTCTCACGAAAGACAAAGTTGACTCTATATAAGACCCTTATCATCCCGGTCCTGCTGTACGGCGCTGAAGCAGGGACACTATCTAAAGCGGATGAGGAGGTTCTTAGTCGGTTCGAAAGATAGATTTCGCGTGTGATTTTTGTGCCTGTAAACACAGACGGGGGATGGAGGAAAAGATTCAACCATGAACTTAACTGTCTGTACAGCGACATGAGTCTAGTCAGGCGTCTACGAATTCAACGACTTAGATGGCTAGGCCATGTAGAGCGAATGGAAACCACATCTCCAGCCTGGAGAGTAATTGAATCCAACCCCGAGGGACTAAGAAACAAAGGACGGCCGCACTTATGATGGCGCACACAGGTGGAAGGGGACCTCATCCAACTGGATGTGCGGCAATGGAAAAAGCTAGCAAAAGATCGTACTAGTTGGAGCGGCATACTGGTTGAGGCCCAGATTCACCATAAGCTGTAGCGCCCGTTAAGAAGAAGAAGACTGATGGTTTCACCAAGTACACCAGACTTTATCCTCTCACTACAACACAAACTAAAGAAGCCCTTATGTGTCTCAAATCTTATTTTGATAGCTATTCTAGACCTAATAGAATAATATCGGATCGGGGCAGTTGCTTTACGTCAAAGGAGTTTTCCTGATTTTTTGGATGAACTCAACATCCAACACATAGAGATTGCTATCTATTCGCCTCAATCAAATCGAGAGGATAAACAGAATAATATTTCCTATTTTGGCCAGAGAATGTGATACAAACACAATAAGCGATTGGGATAAGCATTTAACCAAAGTCAAATTTGCGCTTAACAAGAGAAGTAATGGATTCACTCCAAGTGTACTTTTGTTTGGTACAAACCAAAAGGGTGCGATCGATATCTCCAAGATAAAGTAGGAAGGAAAGAAATATCATTGGAGGACATGTGAAATAAGGCTTGTAAAAAATATCGAATAGATACATTTAGATAATAAAACGTACCATGACCGGTATCACAAACAACCTAGGTCTTACAGCGTAGGTGAAGATGTTTTTATTATAAATGTTGTAACTACTCCAGGTATCAACAAGACATTTCACGCTTAATTTCGAGGGCCATATGAGGTCAAGGTAGTTCTTTCTAACGATCGGTATATTGTCGGAGATATCGACGGTTTACAGATGACCCGCTTGCCTTACAAGGGAATATCCTCACCAAACAATATGAGACCATACAACGTAGGATCCGGATGTGACGATGAAGAAGCTGTAGAACAATCTGGGGAACCTGGGTTATCAGTGCGCGAAGATCACAAGACCATTTCAGCTATTGAGTCCTGACCCTCAAACCCACTTTTCTGATGATTTCCTCATGAGTTATTATTATTATAATTTATTAGCTAGTAATTAGTAATTAAAGCTATCAAAGTGTGAGAGCACTAGCTGCTGGGGCTTTTGGCTCTTAGCTTTTCCTCATGAAGTTTACATATATATTAATGAGTATGTGGTTTTTCTTTTGCTTACAATATTTGAATATGTTTTTTAAGCTATTATCCTTTGAAATGTTACTTTATTAAATTAATGAAATGCACTTTGGTAATCGGGTCGATTATACCGTCAGGATATGGAAAAAATTCTGGACAGGCATATCATGGACGGTGTCCTGAAAAGATCAGTACTTCACAAAAACCAATATGCCTACCAGCCTCGGAAATTGACCACGCATGCTCTTCAGGGGCTAAAAGCCCGGATCTACAAATCCCTGAGCGACAAAGAAATTGCGATAGGTTGCTTTCTCGATATTGAGGGTGCTTTCGACAACACCGACTACACCCAAATAAAACGTTGCATCCTCAGCACAGGGGTGGATAACACGACATGCAATTGGATCCAACACATGCTTAGCAATAGGAAAATAAACACCTCACTAGGCAATGATAAAATCAGTGTAAATGCCGCGAAAGGATGCCCTCAAGGCGGGATTCTCTCACCTCTCCTGTGGTCCATCGTGCTAAATGAACTGATTAACATATTCAGCAACAGTGGCTTCTATGTCCACGGCTATGCTATGCTTCGAAAACACAGTCTCGGAACTCCTCAAACGGGCACTTAACCTTTTTGCAAACTGGTGCATAAAGGTTGCACTAAAGGTCAACCCTAGGAAAAGCACTATACTTGCCTTCACCAAAAGGAGAAATAGGCACAAACTTACAAAACCTACCTTCTTTGGTGAAGCGATAGAGTTCTCAAAAGAAGTCAAATACCTAGGGATAACTCTAGATGAAAAGCTCACTTGAAACTCTCACATTACAAAGACCATTAAGAAAGCCAGGACCTCTTTATCGACCAGCAAAAGTCTCAGTGGCAAAAACTGGGGCCCAAACACCAAAATATCCCGCTGGCTATATACAGCAATCACCAGACCAATTTTCACATATGCTGCGCCCGTCTGGTGGCACAAAACGAAACAAGAATCAGTGCAAGCCAAGCTCAACAAATTGCAAAGACTAACTTGCATCTGTATCACTGGCGCCATGAGAACAACCCCACAGCAGCAGTAGAAGTCATCACGGACCTGCCACCATCTCCAACTGAAGAAAGAAGCAATGGTCTGCGCCCATAGACTGATCATGGAGGATGTCTCTAACCGTAGGCTCTTTCACCCTGATATCCTTACCGAAATAAACAGGCATGAAATCCTAAAGATATCTCTCACAGACAACTGTCTCCCCAGATACAACTTCAGCCAAAACTACAAGGTCACATTCCCCAATCGACAAAACTGCGAATAAGATAGACCCTCCTTCAATCGTGGATCCTACGTGTGGTACACAGATGGCTCCAAAACGAACGAAGGCGTTGGGGCTGGAGTATACGGAGCAAATACGGGCACATGCATCTACGTCAGCATGGACAGATATAACTCCGTTTTTCAAGCAGAGATATTTGCTATAGAACTCTGCCTCAGAGAAAATATAAACAGAAATATATTTAACAAAAACATTTACATTCTCTCTGACAGCAAGGCTGCACTTCTGGTCCTAAAGAGCTATGAAATCACCTCCAAACTGGTATGGGACTGCCTACAGCTACTTCGCCAGCTGACCAGCACAAACAGAGTTCATCTCATTTGGATACCTGGACACAGCGACCATACAGGCAACAAAAAGGCGGACCTACTACATAGTAAGGAAAGGCTCTGCATCACCATTTATGATGCCACGGCCTTTCTGCGGCATACCCATCAGCACCACCAAATGCTGCATAAACAATTGGTTCAGGAACACAACGGATCACTACTGGTTACAAACGAAAGGTAGCAGACAAGCCAAGTTGTTTCTCCCAACTACATCTCTCAGAAGAACGAAACAACTCCTCATGCTTTCGAGGTGTCAGATTCGCTTAATAACAGGTTTCCTTACTGGACACTGCCCAGTCAACAAACACCTCAAAACAATGGGCATTTTACAAGATGACACTTGCAGAATGTGCAATCAAGACGAAGAAACAGCAGAGCACATACTGCCTTGTCAGTGCACGTCATCGTCACTTAGGCAAGTATTATCTTGAAGCAGAAGAAATCGCTGCTAGCTCACTCAAAAGCATACTAAATTTTCTCACTAACTCAGGATTTTTGAGTGAACTGTAAGTGGGGGACATCACACTCTACCGTCAGGATGGTTGAACTGTAGACAAAAACAAACCGGGCAAGTGCGAGTCGGACTCGCGCACAAAGGGTTCCGTGCCATTATCCATAACAAGACACTAGCGCACAAATCGGTCTCAAGTAGAGCAAGGTGAACGTCTCACAAACATGCCGTAGTAAGAGCCTACGCCTTACTAAAAAATTTTATTTTGTATGCCGCGGGAATTAAATTGAAAAATTAATATCTCCTAAAATATTGGCCGTAGAATGCTCATTGTGGGTTTATTTTTTTCATCGAATATTCATCTACAAACTGATTCAACAAAACTTAACATTGGAGTTGAAAAATATGTTCTCCCACACATTCCACCTGCAAATGTAATTTGGTAGCACAATATTGAGTGATTTACCATGTTAATTTAATATCATGGACTCCTTATAGGTTTTCCTGTAATCTGTAAGTAGACAGCTAATTTCCGTATTTTTTTAAAAATTTTAGGTTAAGTATTTTCGGCGATAGAGAGCACCGTGGCGCAGTGCGTGGTGTGTTGGCCTCTGACGCCGATGACACGGGATCGAATCCCGACACAGCCATGTCATCGAACGTGTTTTTTCCTCAGCGGGGCTCTTACAAAACCCCCTGTAGTAAAATTGTCATGAAAAGCTTCTCGAAATTCGCCGTTCGGAACCGGCAATAAACTGTAGGTCCCTTTCACCTATGGGAAAATTAAATCACACACAACATGGGTGATTGAGAGAGAAGCTCGGCTCAGGTCCTTCAGGTCCTTCAGAAATTGATATGTGTACCAAATTTCAACTTAATCGGTCCAGTAGATTCGGAGATAATTGAGTGTGAGCGACGGACAGACGGACACACGAGTGATCCTATAAGGGTTCCGTTTTTTTTTTTTCGGACGCACGGAACCCTAAAAAACGCAAAAATTACAATCCATAATTTACATATGTATAGCATAGTCATCTAACGTGTTTTTCACGGTGCTTCTCCTCAGCGGGGTACTGACAAAACCCCCTGCAGTATAATTGTCAAGAAAGGCTTCTCGAATTTCGCCGTTCGGAGCCGGCAATAAACTGTAGGTCCATTTTACCTATGGGAAAATAAAATCACACACAACATGGGTGATTGAGAGAAGCTCGGCTTTGGTCCTTCATGGACTGTAACGCCATCACACACACATAGCATTATCGTACTAAACGGGTCGGCAGCCCAAGCATTCGACCACCGCATTTACCGCATGATAAACCCGAAACGTCTCCACTTAAAAGCTCTCCGTGCTGCATATAAAAGAACATGTAATAAGGCACCGGCGAGTTTTTTTAACCAATAAATCGTTGAACTAGGTATACATAAGCGCCTCTTTTATTTTCTTCCGCCCGCTACAGCTTTGAATATGGGCATGACGGCTGGAATATCGTTGTGGATGGATTTTACGCCATAGCTTTTAATGGGATTGAATCTAACGTAAATATTACTATCACTTCTGGCTCGTATACCAAGTGTGACAATTAGGTTCTCGGAAATTGAGAACACTGCGTCGTTCATCAAAGAGTCCAAAAACCGCATGTGGTGTATAGAGACGAGTGTATGTTTAAAACGCGTGTGTTTGAGTGGGCAATGCGGTTTAAGAAAAGCGGTGAATCAGTAGAAGACCACGTGAAAGGCAGACAGTGGCTAGACAGGTTAATGTTGGCGTCCCGATTCTTGTTTGTTGTTGTCTGGCCTATTATAAACTAAAATGTTTAAATTAATCAAAGCTTTTCAACCGTTTGGCAGTTGGCGGTAGTAGGAATTGCATGGTTTACTTCACTAGTCAATAGCTTGCAGTCTCTTCGAGTTTATAAGCCTTTCGTCATCTAATTTATATCATTTTGTTACTACGAAAAAACGAACCTAGCGAGTATTAGCTCCTCGAATTGCAGTTTGATTTATAGTTGAAATACTAAATATTGAATAGGCACGCGGAGCTGAGAGTAATGAGAGGCATACGCCTTATTATTTCTTTATACGAGGATAATAACCAATTGGAAAATACGTGAGCATAAGATTCTGAGATAAATTCTTAAATCAAATTTTATGCAAAAGAAGCTGAGCTACACACAATTCTCTTCTCATCCTATCCTATACGTATTTAATTTGCCGTATTTAATAAACCTTCAGTTCTTAGTTCTTTAGCATGAATTTGCTTGGAAAATCTAATAACCTATGTACCGTCGTAGTAGTTGCACATCCCACTCAGTTTAACATCCAAATAAATTTCAACTCCAACCAGACGTTGGCCGCTTCCTTCAACAAAGAAATAAATTCAATGAGACTTCTTTGAATTTCACAACCTTCGATTTCCCCTTTCTTTAGCTGAAGCTCACTCGTTGTAATCTCCTTCTATGAATAGGTAATTTATAGGAGAATTTATAAAGCAAATGCTAAGGTAGTTTTCAATTTCAACTTTAACACTTGACATTCTTGAAAGCAATCGATATAAGTCTGTATTCAATTAACCTCGAATTAACCTTAGGCAGTTAAGAAAGTAACCCACAGTTACCGTTAAATTCATAGTAGAACATTCATATATGTATATTGAAAAAAAAAATCTCAATTGCGGCTATTACGTCCTGACAACGTGGGGTGCATTTTTATCTTGCAAAATGGAAAAAATAACCTGACCGTTCCGCTCCTACCGTCGAAGCTAATTGATTATGTGTTTACAATTTCCGGAATGTGAATTCCTTCTTCCCAACCAAACCACATACACTTGGCTCCGTTTTATTTTCCGTGACTAGTCGGTTGTACTATGAATTGAAAATAGAGTACAACTACTGACACTGACACTAGCATGGCATACTATCGTTTGGCTCCTGTAGCTCCTCAACGTCCAAGTATTCAATGGCTACTTTACTCTCCGAGGGTGGGTAATCGATACAATTTTATTCGGTTGTTTCCTAGTGAAGCACGTTACAATAGATTCCTTACCAAGTATTTTTTCCTTCGGCCATAAAAAAAGAAAAGTTTATGCGCCCATAAGCTCTGGAGGGTGCTGGGTTGGATTAATTACCAGCGAGCATACTCGTACAGAGTATGAGTGCTGTACGTGTCCTAGAGTTTCGTTCATCATCAATCACTGCTGAGATTATGTGGGAGGGCTTGAGGTTGTCAAATAATTCCAGGACACTACTAATTGTGTTCTAATTGCTAGTGTTATAGTAGCGCTATGCCTGATATGATTGCGAAAAGAGAATGTATTTGTCAGGTTCGGAAAAGATAAAGAAAGCACACTGAATGAGATACTCTTGAGGAACGTTAACAGGTTTGCCTTTATTTATTGCTTTTTGCAGTATAAAAAGTAGGGCCAAATCTAATTGAATGGGCCATCATTCTATTTGGATTATTTCCTAACGTTTGAATTACGAGCCTTGATCTAAAGTTATGTGTTTCCCCATTGTCCCTCTATAGTAAAAAAGCAACTTATCGGCAATTAAATTTGGGTTTTTCATAGTGTTGTCAGTAAGACATTTGTCAATTATAATACATGCTTTAAAGGCAGACTGTTAGACCGGTATTACACATTTAAAAAATGCATGTTCCCTTCAATGATTACTGTAATTGAATTGTTCAATTAATCATCATGGCAGTATGTTGACAAGCAAAGGTGTCCTAAGTGAAAAAATGTGTTACATAATACAATGGACGATTGAATGAACATATTATGCGGTGCATCGGAAAACAGTGGTGATGCAACCACCGAATATCCAATTCGGTTTCAGGGCAAGACATGAGACTATACATCCAACCTCAAGTCGGTTTTGTATATCCAACAAAATAAATACAATGCAGGGGTGCCTGCCTGATTAACCTGGAAAAAGCCTCCGATACCATATAGTTAGAAGCACTTTAATACAAAGCTAGGTACAAGTAAACCATTGTTATATATGTATGTTCCGTGACATGTGGCCGGTTAGAAAGTTCGTTTTAAAAATTCTGCTTTAACCCTTAACGACCCACAAGTGTCTCGCGAACACTATTTTTAGTTCTGTTACTCATAAAACCTAAAGTACTTATTTTAATGATAAACCGTTTTATCTAATCTACCACTAGGGTTTCGTGAATCTAGATTTACAATAAAAATGTTTGTAACGTGAATAGTTTAGTAGTTATTTGCCATAAACCACAATAGTACCTTATCAACCCACAAGTGCCCAATGGACACACTAATATACAATTTTTCTTAGGCTATCACATGTACTTACAAGTATGGGTAAGTGTCTTATCTATTACAATCCTGCAGTTTGCCCGTTTTCTATTTATTTAGGCATCTGCTTGTAAATGTTTACGATATGGCAGCAGGATAGTTGGTTTGTTAGGCGGCGACGGGCTGAGGCCGTGACCGTCGCGACGACGCGTCGTAACTCTCGCGTCGCCTGAGGTTTTTCCGTTTGTTTTTCACTTTTCTGTTTTTGCGGATTAGACCTACATGCATGGGGTGGCCGTGGTGCAGTGGTTAACATCATCGATCGCCGAGCGGAAGGTTTATGGTTCAAATTCACTCCATAGCCAGAAAAAGTAATTCCTATACGGACAAAAAGTATACTACGCAGTTGTGAATGGAAAGTGACCAGACGTACTGCTGCAGGCATAACACTCACAGTATATGGTCAACCGAAATTCATCCTCTGCGTATGCAATACTAAAAAAAGTGCTTGAACGAATTACTGCGGACTATAACCAACGCGGAATTTGGTCGGCTCTCGTCCTATCTAGGTCTAGGACAACCACCCCTGAGAGTAGTGAACGAATATCAACGACCCCAACCACTGCACTCCGTTCAGTTTGTGTGTGTCAACACATCATAAGAGAATATAAAAACTCTTGAACCTTGGCGAGTCTCTAAAAAAAAAAAAAAAAAAAAAAAAAAAAAAAAAAATATCTTAGTATATCACTTCAAAGACTCGCAGGGCAGTGTTTGTTTCAGTAACAGTTTTGTACTTGTAATTTTGAATACTTGGGTTTCAGTGCTTTCATATCATTGTTATAAGCCGGTTGGGCTAATTAATGTTCTAAGAAATGGCTAAAAAAAAATTTAACACAAGACGATATTCAATGTGCCCTTGATGCAAGTGACAGTGAAGAAATTTTAGTGAAGATCGCTAGCGACGATGTAAATTTTGCTGTGGACAGCTGTTCTGAAAGTGAAAACAATGCGACAGAACCAGCATCTGAAGCTGACGATGAGCAATTATGGAGTGAGTATGATGATGTCCCGCTACAAGAATACGCGTCAATCCAAACTTATGAAGGCAGAGATGGAACAATATGGAAAACTGAACCTGAGAAACAAAGTCGAATTCGTCGACACAACATAATTCGCGGTGGTATCCATAAGGTGGTTCTTCCTCCGAGGCAACATATAATGGATCCGATAGAGAAAGACAGTTTCAAGCTATTTTTCAATGAACATGTGTTAGAAATGATCGTGAAACATACCAATTCGGAAGCACATACAGTGTTACAAAATCCATGGAAACCAACAGATAGAATCGAAACGGAAGCACTCATAGGTCTTTAATTGACTATAGGTGTCAATAAACAGGGAGGTGTCGATTTTAGAGAATACTGGGATCCGATATTTGGAAATCCGATATTTCGTGCTACCATGGGTACTGCGATTCTTGAGATTCGATGATAAAAATACAAGAAATCTCAGAAAGTCTAGAGATAAACTCGCACCTATTAGAGAGTTAAGGGAGTATGTGAACCTTAATCTAAAAAAGTTTTATTTACCTGGAGAAAATCTCACCATTGATGAACAACTGGTACCTTTTCGAGGACGGGTATCATTCAAACAATATCTGCCTAGCAAACCTGACAAAAATGGTATGAAAATATGGTGGATCTGTGACAGCCAAAACAGTTACCCTCTATTTGGTAAACCACATCTTGGAAAAGAAGGACCAAACAGGGCGGAAAATTTGGCGTTCAATATAGTCCACCAATTATGTGAGCCGTACTTTCGCAGTAACAGAAACGTTACTTTTGACAATTATTTTACAAGCATCGAAGTTGCAAAATTCTTGGCACAAAACGGTCTCACGATGGTTGGTACTATCAGAAAAAATAAAGCTTCTATACCTCCAAATTGTCTACCCAACCGAGCTCTTGATATCCAATCGAATGTCTTTGGTTTTTCTAAAAATATACCAAAGAAAAACCGTGCTGTTATTTTCTTGTCTTCAATGCATCATACTAAAGAAATAGATGTGAGCAATAAGAACAAATCTGAAATAAATTTGTACTATAACTTCACCAAGGGAGGTGTTGATACACTTGATCAGATGGTTCATGAATATATAGTTCGGCGTAAAACAAACAGATGGCCTGTTGCATTTTTTCAAAACATGACAGACGTTGTTGGGATCGCATCTCTAATTGTATCCTACTTGGAGCCAAGGTAAAAAGAATACGCACAGAAAACTTTCTTTACGAGAAGTAGCAACTGAGTTGGTGACGCCTCATATACGGAGACGAAACAAGAAAGGGCTTACGAGTTATCACTTAGCAGCCATCCAAGACGTGGTAAGATCATCTGATCCTACCACAGATCAACGAGTTGCTCAATCTGATCCTGCTGAGAAAATAAAGAAGCGTTGTCATATTTGTCCTTCAAAATTATCCAGAACATCTAAACAATGTTGCGACATATGCAATCGCAATGTCTGCGCTGAGCACTTAACGGTTACGGTTGACATTAAAAAAGGATTGCAATAAGACACGGTCAACTCACCTTTCAGCATTTACATCAGTAAATGCGCACATCGACGTCGTCATTGTTACCTTATTGCAACGTGAATTTGATAACATTGAGCAGCATACTGTGGTGACTTGAAGTTGAAAATCAACTTCCTGAATTCAGAAACTATATTATTCAGAACGCCTTCGTCTAGGGCCTTCAGGGATACTTAAAAACAATGGCGAGAGTTTTAAATCATTGGACTGGACGGGCGTCCACTAGCAATTAAAATTTTAGTCAGATATCTTAGGATCTGACTGGATCGGTACCTGTGTTTTACCAAAATGTAGATGCTGCTCTGAAAAGAGTCATGCTGCTCTTTGAATGTACAAATGGTAGGACGGCTGTTTCACTACAGCCAACTTAGCTCTAGAGTGAAGGTAATCTTCTACATGGTCTTAATCAGACCCATAATTGCCAATAGATGTCTTGTTTGGTTTAATGCGAGCGCAAGCTTGATGGAAATGATTCCGGTGTTTGAGACACAATATATTAGAATCTTCTCACACAGAATACCAAAAAATATTAAATACCACTTTTTTCTTTTCCCCCCGTACAATGATGCTATCAATATCAGAATTTATAGAACTTATCATACTCTGCCACTCTGTACTTATAGCTGTAGAGCAGGGTCATAAGGTAGTGCGAACGAATTTGTGAACCTAAGGATATTGTTGTCAAAAAAGGGTGGATTAGAAGTGACAGACAAGATGTCAATTATAAATATGAGAAAGAGTATCGGGGTCAAAACGGAGCCTGGGTAATGCGTCTAAAACAACATAAATGTATCGATTGGAAAGTAGTCCCTAATCCATTATAGAAGATACTCATCGATCCGAAATCTGTCATATGCCTTCGAAGTATCCAGTGCAACTATTTTGCTTTCATCTGCTTGATGAATCAAGCGATTCCACTTTTCGGTACGATAAGCCATCAAAGCATGGCAACAGAAACTATAAAGTCGGTCATTGAGATGTGTCCGCCATTCAAGATATTTCCGTACTTACTTACTTACTTACGTGACGCTACAGTCCGTGGTGAACCTGACCCTCAACCAACAAGCATCTCCAGCTGGCACGGTCTTTGGCCAGCTGTTTCCAGCGCCGCACGCCTATTTGGTTAAGGTCCCCTTCCACCTGCATGCGCCACCGTTGATGCAGCCGTCGCCACCGTTGATGCGGCGGATTCGAGGACTCTTCGGGTCGGAGCTCAACATGGCTTAGCCACCTTAGGCGCTGTATCCGTAGACGTCGTACCAAGCCGATGTCGCTGTACAACCCGTACAGTAGTTCGTTATATCTTCTCCTCCATACACCGTTTGAACAAACGGGTCCATAGATAGTGCGCAGAATTTTCCTCTGCAAACGACCAAGGGCATCTTGATCCGCTTTTGTTAAGGTCCAAGCCTCTGCGCCGTAAAGGAGGACTGGGATGATTAAGGTCTTATATAGTGTCACCTTGGTTTTCCGAGAGAGGGTTCTACTTCTCAATTTCCTCTTGAGCCCAAAGACACAGCGGTTGGCAAGAGTGATTTTGCGTTTTATCTCAGCGCTGGTGTTGTTGTCGCCGGTCATCAGTGAGCCGAGATAGACGAATTCCTTGGCCACTTTAAAGTTATACTCACCCATGGTGACGTTCTGGCCAATACGTCGGTGTTGTCCGTCTCTTTTAGATGAAAGCAGATATTTGGTTTTACCCTCATTAACCTTGAGACCCATCTTAGCCGCTTCTACCTCAATGCTTACAAAGGCCTCATTGACGTCTCGCTGTGTCCGTCCAATCACGTCAATGTCATCGGCGTACGCAAGCAATTGAGTAGACTTGAAATAAATCGTACCTCTTGTGTTGGCCAGTGACTCATGCACGATATTTCCAAGCACAATGTTGAAAAAGTTGCATGAGAGCGCGTCACCTTGCCTAAATCCTTTTTTAACATCAAAGGTCTCAGTTTGCTCATTGCCGACCTTAATGGAGCAGCGAGAATTCTCCATTGTCATCCTGCACAGTCGGACGAGTTTGGCAGGGATGTTAAAACTAGACATGGCATTGTATAGCTCATCTCTATACACGCTGTCATATGAAGCCTTGAAATCGACGAAGAGGTGGTGAGTGTCGATTTGGTATTCCTGGGTCTTCTCCAAGATCTGCCGTAGCGTAAATATTTGGTCTATTGTGGATCTACCACGGGGTTCTGACAAAACCCCCTGTAGTAAAATTGTCATGAAAAGCTTCTCGAAATTCGCCGTTCGGAACCGGCAATAAACTGTAGGTCCCTCTCACCTATGTGAAAATGAAATCACACACAACATGGGTGATTGAGAGAAGCTCGGCTCAGGTTCTTCATGGACTGTAACGCCAACATACATACATACATTGTGGATTTACCTGACCTGAAACCACACTCATAAGAGCCGACCAGATTATCCACAAACGGTTTCAGGCGTTCACACGATACGGCAGAGAAGATCTTATATGCGATGTTAAGGAGACTTATTCCCCTATAGTTGGCGCAGTTATAGGCGTCTCCTTTCTTATGGACCGGGCAAGCGATGCTGAGATTCCATCTCTCGGGCATGCTTTCCTCCGACCATACCTTGCAAATAAGATGGTGCATGCACCTTACCAGCTCATCTCCAGCTACCTCAAGAGGCTCAGCAGACAGGCCGTCTGCGCCCGCGGCCTTATTTGACTTAAGTCTTGATATCGCTATTTTGACTTCGTCTAGGTCGGGTGGACTGAATTCTGTTTCATTTTCGTCTATTACGAAGGGCTCGCTCTGCCTGACAGCGGTTTCTTGTCTATCATCGCCATTATACAGTCTGCAGAAGTGGTCTTTCCAAATCCTCAGCATCGACTGCGACTCTACTACCAGTTCTTCATTTTCATCCCTGCAGGCCGCCGCTCTGGCTTTGTAGCCATGGCATATTCGTTTCACCTTATTGAAAAACTTACGGGCGTCATTCCTGCGGAAGCATCTCTCCATCTCCTCGATCTCACGCTTTCCGTGCTCTCTCTTCTTTTTTCTGAAAAGGGTCTGTTCCTCTCTTCTCTTCTGCTCATAGATTTCGTGAGCAGCTCTCGTCCGTCGTTGCAGCATGGCCTTGTATGCCTCTTGTTTTGCCTCATGGGTTTGTTCGCATTGTTCATCGAACCAGGGGTTTCTAGGTGGTGGCGGTTTGAAACCCAGCACCTCTGAGGCAGCGTATCTGACGGCGCTCTGGCAATGCGCCCATTCCTGCTCTATTGTTTGTGCTGCTGTGCGCGGATTTTGGGAGAGCTTGGAGGAGACACGATCGGCAAAGATTCTGGCAGTCTCTTGCGATTGTAGCTTTCCGACGTCAAACTTACGTAATTCTACTCGACTCCTAAGCATTCTTGATATCCTCATCCTTGGCTACAACTAGGTAGTGGTCCGAGTCGATGTTAGCCCCTCGGAGGAGTGTCTGGCGTCGATCGCAATGTGATCAATCTGGTTGGTGGTCGATTGATCAAAAGACCGCCAGGTACCCTTGTAGATGTGGAGATGGGGGAATCGCGTGCTTGCTACAAGGAGGTTACGCCCCGTTAGGAATTCGATTAGCCCAAGTCCGTTGTTGGATATGGTGTTATGGAGGCTATGCTTTCCTATGATCGACTCAAATACGTTCTCTTTGCCCAGTTTTGCATTAAAATCTCCTGGAACTATTTTTGTGTCGTAGCTGGAACATTGGGCATAGGTTCTGTCTAGGAGATCGTAGAATTCTTCTTTGGCATGCGGAGGCTGTGTATCAACTTGGATTGAGCAGGGGGAGAGATCGAAGCTGTCGTTTGCCATGTTAAACGCGATCAACTTCTTTGCTCTGTTTGCTCACTCCCTCCTCCCTAAGATATTTCAGTAACTGACGGTTGATTAGCTTTTCGAAAACCTTGAAAAGAAGGAATTTTAGTGCAATAGGTTGATAGTCAAGAATGAGCTGGACAAATACCCTTTTCCACCTGATTGAAAGGAGCCCAGGAGAGTAGGAAAGGTGAAAAAGCTTACCCAGTAATTTGCTAGCTTAGAGGAACTTTTGTGGAAATACCATCTGGACCAACATATGTATTTGTGTATATCCAGATCCTCGGGAATCCTTGCAATGGTATGAGTTGATGAGTACGAAAGTAGATTTGTCGTATGGTGGAATTCACGCGCTTAATTACAAGCGAGTTGGCTGTAAAGTGGGCAGCAAGAAGGCTAACTTTGTGTAAGGGATAAGGGAGTGACAGCTGGAATGTCGTTGTGAAATAGTGTTAGTACAGACGACAAGGACGAATATTTGATGTTTTTCAAAAAATACCAGAAACCGCATCCGGTTATGATCGGAATAGAGTTTGACCCATCATAATATTTGCGATGATATCAGCGGCAGCGTTCACGCTGTTGTGGAATAAAAATAAACACGACGACCAGTTAAATGCTCCGAAAAGACTTGCTAAGACTGCACAAGCTGGCTGTATTATTATTTTTCTTGGAGCTTTTTCCCTACTTGGAGAAAGTGCAAGGATTTGGCAAATATTGCCCAGTGGTCGTATGTATGTATGAGCCAAAGGGCGATAATGCTTACTTACCTACATGGGCTGGTAGATAAGATATATAGACAAGTTCAGTATGTTGATCGTATGACTAGCAATATTGGAGATACGCGGCGATTCATCCAAGAGTTGAGTTACTTGATTTAACTCAGAGAACAATTCAACATACTGTTACGGACACAAACCGATGGTTATGTTCGAATTTCGCTGTTGAGGTTTGGAATGCTCTGGTGAAGCTGAAATCGAAATGATGGTAACTTTCAGCGGCATACTGCTGAATGTCAAAGCATTCTAGAGACCGGGGGCTATATAGAAGCGAACGCTCGCCTTCGAGGGCATTCAGTTCCTGGGATTTAGTAACGACTGATCAGCCGGTAATCAAGCCATCTAGCGAGCTGTAGAGACAAAGTGTGTAATAAAGTTGAAGTGCCCGAATAATTGATCTGTGGTGGAATAGTAGTCTGACCAAGACGTCGGTGTTGCGCGCCTTCCTTTGATGATAGCATACACATATTTGGTATTGTCCCCATTTACCCTTAGACCCACTTTAGCCGCTTCTGCTTCAATGGTTGCGTCAATGTCATCTGCGTAGGCAAGCATAAGACTTGAAGTAGATCGTACCTCTTGTATTGGCCGCAGAGTCCCGCACAATCTTTTCAAGGGGTCGGTTAGTTCACCTCCGACCTTAATGGAGCAGCGAGAATTCTCTATAGTCATTCTGCACAGTCTCACGAGTTTTGCGGGAATGTTGAAATGACATGGCCCTGAACTACTCATCTCTGTACAACTCATCTCTATAAACACTGTCATATCCGGTTTAAAGTCGACAAAAAGATGTTGCGTGTCGACCTGGAATTCATGGGTCTTCTCCAAGGTCTGCCGTTGTGTAAACATTTGGTCTATCGTGGATTTTCCTGACATGAATCACACTGGCAGGAACCGACCAGATTGTCCACGAACGGTTTCAGGCGCTTACACAGTACGGCAGAGAGGATCTTGTATGCAATGTTCAGTCATAGGGGTCTCCTTTCTTATGAACCGGGCAAAGAATGCTGAGAGTTGCTGCATGTTCCTGACCAGTTCATCCCCAACTGCTTTAAATAGTTTAGCGGGAAGTTCCTCTGCTCCAGCAGCTTTATAATACTTCAGTTTCGATATCGCTATCTTAACATCGTCTAGGTCTGGTGGACGGGATTCTCTTTCATCTTCGTCCTTTGTGAATTATTCGTTCTGCCTTACGGCGGCGTTTTGACTATCATCGCCGTTATACAGTCTGCAGAATTGGTCCTTCCACAATCCAATCATCGTCTGTGACCCCACTATTACTTGTTCGTGCTCATCAATGCAGGTTTCTGCTCTGCCTTTATAACCTTGGTAAGACTTTCGAACGTCGTTCCTGCAATAGTATCTCTTAATCTTCTCAATCTTGCCCTTCTCGTGCTCCTTCTTTTTTCTTCTCAGAAGCGCATGCTCCTCACTCCTTTTCTATTCATAGAGCTGAGCTGGCGGGCAGCTCTTCTCCGTCGATGCAGTGTGGCCATGTATGCATTCTGTGTCTCTACATGGGCCTGTCTGCACTCGTCATCAAACCAGAAGTTTCTCGAAGGTGGTGGCTTGAAACCGAGTACATTTGAGGCGGTCTCTCTTATGGCGTTCTGACAACGCCTCCATTGCTGTTCTATGGTTTGTGCAGATTGCATCGGAACTTGAGAGAGCTTGAGGGAGACTTGATCGGCGAATGTCCTGGCGGTCCCTTACGATTGCAGTTTTCCGACGTTAAATGTTGTTACTCGACTCGGTTGATTCCGAGAAATTCGCATCTGTACCTTGGCTGCAACGAGGTAATCATCCGGATCTGGGATGCTCGAGGAATATCTGCCGTCGATCGCAATGGACCGCCAGGTCCCCTTATGGATGTTAAGGTTTGGGAATCGTGTAGTTGCTACTATGGGATTATGTCCCGCCATAAAGTCCACGAGCCCTAGCCCGTTTTCTGACGTCGTGTTGTTAATGCTGTCCTTACCCTCTGAAATCCTTACCGCATTGAAATCTCTTAGGTGTCATAGCTGGGACATTGGGCATATGTTCTGTCTAGGAGATCGGTAGTAGATATCACAGTTTTTCATCCGCTTTTTGCCTGGCTCATCCCATCTTACTTCTTGGAGCGCGGTAAAGTCTGCCTTAGAGCAGTCTAAAGAGTTGACCAGTTGTCCGGCCAGTCTGTTGAGAGACCTAACGTTCCAGGTGCAGATTCGAAATTAATTTTAGGTTAGACGTTTGCGGGGGTCGTCAACATGTAATCCGGCCGTATCCGAGGCTATTGGTTGTCTCTGAACAAATATTTGTTTTACGCAATAGGGATGTTAGAGAGCACCGTAGCGCAGTGGGTAGTGTGTTGGCCTCTGACGCCGGTGACACAGGATCGAATCCCGACACAGCCATGTCATCGAACGTGTTTTTCACGGTGTTTCTCCACAGCGGGGTTCTGACAAAACCCCCTGTAATAAAATTGTCATGAAAAGCTTCTCGCAATTCGCCGTTCGGAACCGGCAATAAACTGTAGATCCCTTTCACCTATGGGAAAATGAAATCACACACAGCATGGGTGATTGAGAGAAGCTCGGCTCAGGTTCTTCATGGACTGTAACGCCAACATACATACATACATACAATAGGGATGTTAACCCAAAGAACAAAGGGCCGGCTGTGCCGTTCCTTATCGGCCTGAGCTCCAACTATGGTGTAGTAGCCCGAAAAAATGTATTCACCACGTAGTTGTTCTCGCTCGAATTATAGGCGCTGCCGTTGACTCCATCTTGGGAATTTTTCCGCCGCCATCCCGAAGAAGGAGCTGAGCCCTGGTGGCGACTCAACCCAATTTATTTCCGTTTCCGAATGGCGAATTACGAGAAACAGGGGGTTTTGTCAGAACCGTTAAAACATGTTCGATGACACGGCCACCACACTACCCACTGCGCCGTGGCGCAATCTTTAGGAATTACAACCTGGTAATAATCGACATTGAGGAGAAGTCAATGCGACTGAGTAAAGTAAAGGGGCACATTATCCTAATTTCCGAATCAACTTGATTGGTTTGACAGTTTACTAAAAAAAGCTATCCTCTCCTATCTATGTATTACGAGTATATGTATATGCTCTAGGAGTTCAGTGTTTTTTCACAAGCCCCTTTTGAGTCGAATCGTTTGACATGCTGTTAGGTATGGACAATACGTTATATACATGAGAACCTCCCAACCAAGCGAGTCACAATTGATGTGTGTGGCCTGTCGTTGCCCTTACGGAATGCTACTTCTTTCCTCGAAGCTTAAAGTAGATAAGTCAATCCTGGCTCACCCCGATTCGGCCACGACCGTTTTCGATTCAGGTTGTCGTAAGTGATCTACTGTTCATCACCACTCACCATCTGCTTCAGAAATGGGTCCATTTTGGTGGGATCCAAGAACGATTCACAGATAGGATAAGATACAATTACCAACGTCTACTTAAGAACGCTTCTATTTTGGTTTTTTCTTTAAGGGAAAGTGTTCATATATACTAAGCCATCGAATTGGACATGTCCGTTCAATCAATTATTAATTGATTTCTTTTAAAATTTATTTAGCTATTTACCTTTCGAATAAAAGGACCATCAAATAAGATTTCTTGGAATCTTGAATCCAATAAAATTCTGTATTATTCCTCCCAGCTCTTTTAACCGTCAAATTTCTTTCATTTTTTAGGTGCACACTGGGACACGTGTACAACCCAACCGATCGGCTTAATAAAAGGACATTCATTAATATTTGTTACGCCTTCAACGATTGAACTGAAATCGGTATCAAATTACACAAAGGACCTGCGTCAATACTCATACCTTTCGTCAGGCTTCCGTTCGGTTACCACACAATATGAATAATCTGGTCTCGAATGTCGTCTTTAGATGATGTGGGCAAATCAAAATGACAGAGGACCCGTCAATGTCAACAGCGACAGCAGGAGCTGTCGAATCCTCAATTACACTGACTGCACCACCAACAGCATTTACAAAACCAGACAACATTTCGAAGACAATCATAACGTCAAATACTACCGGTACCGGTACTACCAGCACCGATGATAATGACGGTGATGGCAATAGTGTGCAGCAAATAAATCACGAAAGTAGTGAGTGCGGTACACCACCGCAGACTCTCATATCAGACGCAGAGACCCATCGAAACACTAATGGTATTCGTAATGGAGCAACAGACAGTGATACGGCCGGCTTGGTGCCAAGGATAAAAGATATGTCTCTATTGACATCACAACGTAGCACGAGAAGCGGGGACAATGACGCGGAAGAGTTATCTTCCCCCGGCCAACGAAGCAGGACACAACATCAAACAACTGTTATGGCCAATTCGCCGACACGTATCCAATTGTGGCCATCAACCGAGAGTTCGGGTAGTGGCATTAACAGTCCAGTGAATGGTAATAGACAGGTGACAGCACAAGATGTGGACGAGGTGGCAAGGTTGTTTGAAGAGAAACCAGAAGCCTTTGAAAAATGGCTGACAGAGCGGGCTCCATCAGAAGCGTTGTTAAGACTGCAGAACTACATGGAAAGCCGACGGGCGCCAAAACGGCCATCGGTGACTTCGGATTTGTTTCAGCAATGGATGCAGGCGCCACCAGTTCAGGTGAGTTGTTTTTTGACATATTCAAAATTTTCTAGTGAAAACTTTTATGACAATTAAAGTACTTGGTATGAACACTAAGGAGGAGCCCAACTATAAATCATATGCGGGAAGTGTCGAATGCATTCTGTCGTAGTGTCATAAATAAACGGCAGGCACTTAATCCTTTGTGTGCAATTTAAGTAGATTTATGACATTATTAAGTTCTTCTTTACGAGGTCATGAACACATACTACTCGTACGTGGTACCCTGGATAGCTGTTAGGAGTGTTAGCCTTCTGCGAAAATATTAACTCCTACCTATCTAATACGATTTGCTTTACATGCCTTATTCATTTGCACATATATGTATATACATACATATATATAAATCCTTTCTTAATGTACATTTGAAAAGGTCCTCCCTTCATGAATCAATAACCCATTTCTCCAATCATAACAACCATTTATCACTAGACCAATACAAAATGTAATCCCATCTGTGCATTCAGAGCACCGATAAAGGCTATCGTTCAACCAAGGCCGAATGGTAATGTCTACATTGCGTGTGGCTATCAGTATCCAGTTCCATAGTTTTAATACTCCACCGTTGTTGTGGCCTTGATTTAGGTATGTGAGTAAATCAAAAAATACGTTCCTTAAATCACTTGCATAGGTACTTACTTTCACTGCTGGAAGACTCTTTTATTGGTCAATATATATGTGAAGATCGCTTGTAGTATATATTGGCTTCTTATACATACTCGGTGTTAGGTATTGGCGGCTCCGGATGATAAGCGTACATTAAGTGGCTTTCGAGGACCATTATTGCTGATTTAACAACTTGTTTATACGATATGCACGCAATTTGGTAGTTCAGCTTTTTACTGCTTTGCTACTCGACTCATGTGGGCGGATAACAAATATTTCACTTTCAGGAGCCCATTTTTTTAAAATGTTCGGCCTCGAACATTTTCCTTTTCATTATGTTGTTTTCTAATTTTTCCGCTCTAATTTCAGCTTTTCTTGTATTAATATCCTGTGTCGTCCCATTTTTATTATGAACTACGGACACAGCTGTGGCGCAGTGGGTATTGTGCTGGCCTCTGACGCCTATAATACGGGGT
Organism: Eumerus sabulonum; assembly: GCA_951905685.1. Taxonomy (NCBI): domain Eukaryota; kingdom Metazoa; phylum Arthropoda; class Insecta; order Diptera; family Syrphidae; genus Eumerus; species Eumerus sabulonum. The sequence continues at coordinate 161,524,796 of OX645060.1, read as the reverse complement.
CAAGTCCCGACAACAGCCATGTCATCGAACATGTTTTCACTGTGCTTCTCCTCAGCGGGGTTCTGACAAAACCCCATGTAGTATAATTGTCATGAAAAGCTTCTCGGAATTCGCCGTTCGGAATCGGCAATAAACTGTGGGTTCCTTTCACATATGGGGAAATAAAATCACACACAACATGGGTGATTGAGAGAAGCTCGGCTTTGGTCCTTCATGGACTGTAACTCCAACATGGACACAAAACCTACCTTAAATTCGAACTAAAGCTACGATTAAAACCCCTCCTAACGATTAAATAACCAGACCCAGTCCGAAAACTCTATGATTCTATCAAATGATACCCTAGGCTACGGAACGCCGCCACCGGTTACATTCGAATTTCTCTGGGAATTGTGGGTCATTACAATGTGTTAGCCAACAAGGGTATCTTAGCACTGATAGGTTTTATATTTTTGTACTGTAATGCTTTAATCCTTTATTTCTCCATTTGATTGGGTGTTGCGTCTTTTAACGCAAATTTAGTGAATCAGACCACGAATGCTTCCTAAATTTTGGTTTGTTGGAACAAGTGGGACTTAATCCCACATAGTGGTTTGATTCGCACGGAGTGCCACTTATCGCTCCTTGTTGTCGCCAGAATTTTGCTTTAGGAGTACAAGTTGTGGCAATTACGTTCCGTGAATTTTTAAACAAAACTCTCAGGAGCTAGTACTAACATATGGCTTGGGCATTGTGGCCGATGTAGATCTATTGTGCCTGCTAGCTGACAAGGAGTTTCTTCCCTTTATTAATAAAGTTGAGGATGTTTTTTTGTAGGAGCTGGGAAAATCCCCTCAGGAGTCATAATATCACTGAGGAGAATACGCTTCCTAAGGTGGTAAGGGGCGACAAACTCACTCAGTATGTACTCTGCAGTTTCCTCGTCCTCAAGACATAGTCGGCACTCAGTTTTAGAAAAGAGGTTAATTTTGTACAGATGATATCTCAGACTACAGTGTCCCGTAAGGCAGTAGACCAGTCTTCTGATATCGACTTTATTAAATTTAAAAATATCAATACATAGAGTGTTTGTTCAAGGGCGGAGTTCTTGAACTCTGTTCCAAAAGGAAGGGATGGTTGAGATTTTCCCAGTTGTCCAACAGAAAGTTAATCTTAGACTTGCGAATACTGCAGAAAGATTCGGCACTTAAGTACCTCTTGCTGGAACCTTTCCTAGCAAGTAAGTCGGCAATTTCATTGCGCTTAATGCCTTTGTGCCCTGACACCCACAAGAATTTGACCTTATTTCTTTTGCCTAGGCCCTGCAGGTTATCATGGCTCGCGCTCGTATACCGTTGCTCCCACTCGATTCCACGACGGGAGTTCTTTTACGTGGATCGTCTTGTGTCACGTGTTTTCAACCTCTTACACCATCTGCAGTTTTCGGTGGATTTTCGAGGATTTTTTATCAGGTTTTACTAAAAATTTAATCACAAAACATTGCTTGTAATGTGAGTCACTCATTTTTACAATGCCACTAAAGAAACCCATCTTTCTAGAAAGATGTTGATGGACGACGCAATATTGCTAATTCCCGAGTTATGACTAAATTGCCGCACCTCATAGACGAGCCAGAAATTACTGCAGTGGTCACGTGCAGCTATAAGATTTCGACATACAAAAATCCGCTGTATGTTGGGTGTTCTTCTACGCTTTTTAACTTTCCTACTTTCCTGAGCTATTTCCAAGTAGATGGAAAAGAGCATTAGTCCAGCCCACCCAAAACTACCGACCCATTGGACTAAAATCCCCTCTCTTCAAGGTTATGGAAATGCTAATTAATCGTCAATTATTAAAATATCTTGAATGGCGGAAGCTCTTCAATGACCGACAGCATGGTTTCCGTAGCAACAGATCCACTGGTGATTTGATGGCATATCTTATTAAAAAAGGGAATCGTTTGCTTCATCAAGCATGTAAGCCGTTTGCTCTACTTCATGAACCTGTCTGAGCTCGTCGTCAAACTAAGGACTTCTTTTAGCTGGGAACTTTAAACCCAATACATACGTACATACATACATTGACTTGCGACCTAAAGGAATCCTCCAAAAAAGTCCACATGGTCTTGATAATCATTAATCAGTAGCGCTTCACTACCACTCTCGTTTTGTGCTGTCAGGAGGTACGGATGTCGCCGATACATGCGTTACCCCTTGCTGAGCATCATGTAAATTAGCATCCTTCCAAATCCGACAGTTTACCTTACTAACGTACCCGTTCATCCCAGGATGAACTCGTCGATGGAGATGTTTTTTTTTTCTGAGCCTATGGTATTTTTTCTTCCTTAAACTACCGGGACAATTGGACTGTGTCCTTATGAAAGCGTAGAAATAGTTACATATATAAATTGATGTCTGCAAAGGATGGGTTCTTATGAGTGCCTCAAATTCGCCTAGATACTTCACACATCGCGCCGATTTTTTTCGGCAGGCGTTGCGTTTCGTTTTCGTTGATTATTATTAAACCAGTCGCGTCGAATTTGGCCTCGTTAAATAGCAGATTAGGAAGGACGACTATGTAAACTGTGAGTTGTAGGCATACATACGTGTTACTCATACATACACATACATATGTATGTTGGCGTTACAGAACATGAAGGATTTCGGAAGCTCGGCGCTTCTCTCAATCGCCCATGTTGTGTGTGCTTTATTTTTTACACAGGTGAAAGGGACCTACAGTCTATTTCCGGCTAAGAACGGCGAAATCCGATAAGCTTTCCTTGACAATTGTACTACATGGGTTTTTTCTAGTACCTCGCTGAGGAGAAGCACCGTGAAATACACGTTCGATGAAATGGCTGTTGTCGGGATACGATCACGTGTCATGGGCATCAGAGGCCAACGCTGAGCCACGGCGCTCTACGTGTTACTCGGTGACGTAAAATGCCATGGTATTTCGTCTTTTGTCTCAGAAAAAGCAAAAACCAGACCTGTCTATTGCGCTTATTGAAAAATATCTAGCATACATATGTATGTAAGTAGAGTTAGCGTTAGAGAGGGTAAGGGGGTGGGACAAAGTCACCTGATCACTGCGACCACGAGTAGGCCTATTGTGATGTCCCCAACTTACAGTTCACTCAAAAATCCTGAGTTAGTGATAAAACTTAGTATACTTTTGAGTGAGCTAGTAGCGATTTCTTCTTCTTTCTTTTGGTGGCGTTACAGCCCATGAAGGACCAGAGCCAAGCTTCTCTCAATCACCCATGTTGTGTGGGAATTATTTTTCACACAGGTGAAAGGGACCTACAGTTTAATGCCGATTCCGAACGGCGTGAGTTGAGAGTTTAGTGTGCGCCAGAGTCCAACACACTAAACACTGCGCCACGGCGCCCTCAGCGATTTCTTCTGCTTCAAGATAATACTTGCCTGAGTGACGATGACGTGTACTGACGAGGCAGTATGTGCTCTGCTGTTTCTTCGTCTTCATAACACATTCTGCAAGTGTCATCTTGTATAATGCCCATTGTTTTGAGGTGTTTGTTGACTGGGCAGTGTCCAGTAAGGAAACCTGTGATTAAGCGAATCTGACTCCTCGAAAGCATGAGGAGTTGTTTAGGTCTTCTGAGAGATGTAGTTGGGAGGAACAACTTGGCTTGTCTGCTACCTTTCGTTTGTAACCAGTAGTGATCCGTCGTGTTCCTTAACTAATTGTTTATGCAGCATTTGGTGGTGCTGATGGGTATGCCGCAGAAAGGCCGTTGCTAGTAGGTCCGCCTTTTCGTTGCCTGTATGGCCGCTGTATCCAGGTGGGATACCTGGAGATGAACTCTGTTTGTGCTGGCCAGCTGAGTTGTATCTGTCCATGCCAACGTAGATGCATGTGCCTGTATTTGCTCCGTATACTCCAGCCCCAACGCCTTCGTGCGTTTTGGAGCCATCTATGGACCACACAGGGGTATATCCTGTTCCCAGTTTTGTCGGTTGGGGAATGTGACCGTGTAATTTTGGCTGAAGTTGTATCTGGGGAGACAGTTGTCTGTGAGAGATATCTTTAGGATTTCATGCCTGTTTATTTCGGTAAGGATATCAGGGTGAAAAAGCCTACGGTTAGAGTCATCCTCCACCATCAGTCTGTGGGCGAACACCATTGCTTCTTTCTTCAGTTGGAGATGAAGGGGTGGCAGGTCCGTCATGACTTCTAGTGCTGCTGTGGGGGTTGTTCTCATGGCCCCGGTGATACAGATACAAGCTAGTCCTTGCAATTTGTTGAGCTTGGCTTGCAGTGATACTTGTTTTGTCTTGTGCCAGCAGACGGGCGCAGCATAGGTGAGAATTGGTCTGGTGATTGCTGTATATAGCCAGCGGGATATTTTGGGGTTTGTGCCCCAGATTTTTGCCAGTGAGACTTTTGCTGGTCCATAAAGAGATCCTGGCTTTCTCAATGGTCCTTGTAATGTGAGAGAGTTCCAAGTGAGCTTTTCATCTAGAGTTGTCCCTAGGTATTTGACTTCTTTTGAGAACTCTATCGCTTCACCAAAGAGGGTAGGTTTGGTAGGTTTGTGCCTATTCCTCCTATTGGTGAAGGCGACTATGGTGCTTTTCCTACGGTTGACCTTTAGTGCAACCTTTATGCACCAGTTTGCAACAAGCTATAGTGCCCGTTGGAGGAGTTCCGAAACTGTGTTTTCGAATTTGCCTCTAACCAGGATCACTATGTCGTCAGCATAGCCTTGGACATAGAAACCTTTGTTGTTGAGTATGTTAATCAGTTTATTTACCACGATGGACCACAGGAGAGGCGAGAGAACCCCGCCTTGAGGGTATCCTTTCGCGGCATTTACACTGATTTTATCATTGCCTAGTGAGGTGTTTATTTTCCTATTGTTAAGCATGTGTTGGATCCAATTGCATAGGGTGTTATCGCAATTTCTTTGTCGCTCAGGGATTTGTTGATCGGTGCCGTTAGTTCCTGATGAGCATGCGTGGTCGATTTCCCAGGCTGGTAGGCATATTGGTTTTTGTGAAGTGGTGATCTTTTCAGGGCAACGTCCCTGATATGCCTATCCAGATTTTTTTCCATTGTTTTTAGGAAGAAAGAGGTAAGGCTTATCGGTCTGTAGGACTTAGGCAGGTCTGTGGGTCTACGGCCTACTTTGAGAATGAATTTTACCGGTGCATAGCTGGTTCTATAGATGTTGATAAGCATGGGGCTAATTAGCGTACTTCCTTTCTGAAGGAGGGCTGGGAAGATACCATCCTCCCCCGGGGATTTGTACGGGTTAAGAGAATTAATGGCCCATTTCATGCTTCCCCCGTGGAAAATTGTTCGTACTCTCTTTCAGACCTCCCTGTTGGATCTAGTTGCCCTGATCCGTGAAGGTATGTTAGAGAGATCGGAGGGAATGATGTTGGAGTCTGGGAAGTGCGTACTGGTTAAAATTTTGAGTACTTCTGTCTCCGCGTAAGTGCCATCTGCTCTCCTCAACAGTCCAATTTGGTTAGTGTGCTCTTTAGCGAGAACTCTGCGGATGCGAGCGCTGCTCTGTATGTCTGATAGACGACTGCAGAGCTTTTGGCTCTTCTAATCACTTGGTTGTATTTGGTGAGTGAGACACGGTACTGTGTCCAGTCATCAGTCCGTTTAGCTCTGTTGAACAGTTTTCTGGTCAGTGCTCTTTGCTTGGCCAGATTGCTGTTCCACCAGGGAGTGGTACGATTGCCTGACTTGACTTTCTCTGGGCAAGCATTGTGAAAGGCGGATAGGATGCTAGCATTAAGGTTGTCACAGCTGAGTTCGAGGCTATGTCTCTGATGCTATTGAGACAGTTTCCGATCGATTGTGCGATTTCTAGGCTATATGTGTCCCAGTCTGTCGCTCCCGGTTGTCTGTATGTTCTGGTAATTTTAGCTCCTACTTTTATGCCAAAACAGATTTATCGATGATCCGACATCGATGTTTCTGTTGAGACATGCCAGTTTAGGATAGAGCTGCCTATGAACGTAGTGGTTAGGGTGAGGTCTAGTACCTCTTCTCTAATTCAATTCATTAAGTGGGACCATTTCCCCGGTTTATGATATTGAGGTGGTTTTTGCATGTAAGTAAATCGCTCACAATGCCATGGAAAAGTTTGCCGGCTCACGCCGCGGCGCGCCGTTCGGAATCGACATTAAACTGTTTCACTTTAACTACATTATTTACTACAGCACTGCGCTTGATTGCTCATTTTTTACCTCCTAGCATCCTTATCTTGACACGTACTCGGATATATGTACATACATATGTACATACATACATGTATACATAAGTACATACATATGTACATATTTTTCATCATCTCAATTAAAGAAATACTTGTTGAAACAAAGGAGACAAAGAGGCGGTAAACTAGTAAACTAAATTCAATCACGGTAGAAATCATTTTCTCCAATTAGTGATTTGCCTTTACTTTATTTGCTTTAATCTTATCTGTTGCCTTTTCCTGTTTTTTTTTTTTTTTTTTATATAACAAGAGAAAGCAGCGACAAATAACAGGAGACAGAGGAATAACTGCTAAATAAATTCAATACTATCATGTTGTTCATAGTCCTTTGTAAAAATAATTCGACACTCCGTCCATTGCAGCCCTATTTCCATACGTCTGTATTTCTAGATACATACATTTGTACATACCTTAGCTAGCTATGCTGAATAGATAGATACAAACAGATCCATCGATACATGTACACATGGTAACTTTGGAATCGTTCACCACACAGATGTCTTCGTATAAGTCCTTTTTTGTTGATTTATTTGCTGCATTACATCGTAGAGTTTCACAACAACGAGGCGGTGAGCTGGACATTTATTTATTCTGTTTGACTATTATCCCGAGCTGGTACGGCAATAATGTACAAGTTAACACCGAAAAAATTATATTCCCACAAAACATACGTTCCCACAATACATGATGTCCCCATCTACGGAATAAGCTGACGCACTGTCTGGGCCATATGACACCGCTACATTCCATCACGTACGGCAGGTGTAATAGGAGTTCACCTGTGGGAACATTCCGCAACTGGACGAACTGCATTGCACTAGCCATAGTATTTAGGGTATAAATAAGTTTGAATTTTTGTTAGTTTAAGTTCAGATTTTATCAGACGGGGAACTTCTGCCCGCTAATAAAATGTTTTTTAAAAACCCAAAAAATATATAAATAGTTTAATTGGCGCCCGAGCAGGGACACAGGTCTTCGCGATATATCAAAAATAAAAAGCCCTTAAGTAGTGCTAAATTGAATAATCGTTTCGTTTCCGATATCAAAAAGCCCTCAAGTAGTGCAAGCCGTCGGAAACAATACCTGTGTCCCAGAACCCCGCGAAGTTAAAGTAATCTCTCGCGACCCGCGAAGTTAAAGTAATCTCTCGCGACCCGCGAAGTTAAAGTAATCTCTCGCGACCCGCGAAGTTAAAGTAATCTCTCGCGACCTGCGGAGCAAAAGTAATCCTCCCGCAGAAAAATACTGTAGTGAAATACTAAGTGAAAAACATAAAAAAAATCAACATAAAAATTCTTTTTGTGACTGAAAAGTAACTAAAAAAAAAAAACAACACAAGAATAAAAAGTGACTAAAAGAACAGTAAAATAGTAATAGTGTCTAAAATAATAAGAGTAATTAAAAGTAATAAAATTAATAATAAGATATTGACTAAATAAACGGAAAAAATTGTTTTAATAAATCAACTAATCAAGAAACTAAGAACGTAAAAAGAAGTTAATCCTGTGTGTGCGAGAACGAGGCCCCTTAGTAGCTCAGCAAAAAGGAGACGGGTATCGTCAGCCGCTCGACCGAAAGGATGCATACAACATTCATCATTCTACTGTAAGTTTACTTAAAGATTTTTCAAACTGTACTAGTATTTTTAAGATTTTTTCAAAGTTCTATCTAGTTATATAAAACTGTACTTGTATCTTTAAGAGTTTTTCTTTTCTAAATAATTGGATGAAACCGTACCATTAGTTTTAAGATCGCAAATAAATTATAGATAATAAACATCTAAGTATTTTCATTAACACAATTAGAACAAAACCCATTCCCGGTGAAATATAAGGATCTAGATAAATATTATTAATTTTTCTTACCTTGCATCTGAAATAATATTAAGAAAAGAAAAAAGATGTCTAACCCCAATCTTATCCGACCCCCGGTATTAAATGTACCGGCACCTAATCCCAACCAGGCCCAGCCCCAAGCAGGCAACCAAGTCAATCCTGATGAACCCCCTGTAGCACCTCCTGCCTTGCGATCCTTAATATCCTCCATAATCACTGAAAGACTACAAATTGAAGGGAAAAATATCATACAATCGATAATAAACTCGAATTCAGATCAGTTCTCGGGAACTGATCAAACTATCAATAACGATCAGCTAGGAAATCTCAATGAACTCGACAAAATCCCTGATGTTGTTAGGAGTTTGCGTGAATTCTCCGGTCAACCGGGAGAATTTAGCTCCTGGCGAAAAAGCGCAGAACGAATTTTAAAAATTTATGACACCATAAAAGGATCCCCAAAGTACTTCGGTATCATCAATGTTATTCGAAACAAAATTGTCGGTCATGCGGACCATGTCCTCGAATCCTATAATACCCCACTGGATTGGGATTGCATTGCCCGTTGTCTAACTCTGCATTATGCAGATAAACGAGACCTTGGAACGTTAGAATACCAGATGACGTCCTTGGTACAGGGTAACTCCTCAGTCCAGGAATTCTATCAAGAGGTATATTCACACCTCTCGTTGATTTTAAACAAGATTTCATGTATGGATATTGGTGGAGAAGCCTTAAATTTATTAATGCATACGTACCGAGACAAAGCCTTGGATACTTTCATACGAGGCTTAAAAGGTGATTTGCCCAGACTTCTCGGCATACGAGAACCCAGGAATTTGCCTGAAGCATTACACCTTTGTCTGAAGCTCGAAAACCAAAACTTCAGATCACAGTATGCAATGGCAACCCACAACAATACCAGAAGAGTACACCAACCACAGCCTCCTGTCCCACCTAGGCGTAATCCTCAAATAGCACAACCCCAGAATCGGCAGCACTATTTCCCAGAATTGTGGCACCAACCACGATGGACCGCTCCACATATCAACAATTTCGCCCCGAGACCTACGACTTCAAATAATTTTATTCCGAGGCCAATGTTTCCTCAAAGACCCCCACTACCATTCAGAAATAGTAATCAACAACAGATGAATCAAAGACACCAACAACCACCAGAACCGATGGACACTTCTACCATCAAGACGCACAACGTCAACTACATGAACAGGCCACAACAAAAGAATTGGCCACCTGCGCCTAAAAGAACCATTGCACCGCCATCACGGCAGATTCATCCGTCAAAAATACAGCGGAATTTTCACTTAAACACCGAAGTGGAAATAGGATCTGAAGACCTAAACAATTACGAACAGGCAATACAACACGAAAATGACCAACAAGAAGAGACACTACAAGAGTATACGGACTCACTAACGCAACAGTACGGAGACGAACCCCAAGAATTCAACGACATCCATTTTTTAGACTAAGCTGTTCCTCTCTTCCTTATTTCGAATGTCGAACGAAGAGTGGAAAAATACTAACATTTCTAATTGACACTGGGTCGAATAAAAACTACATTCAACCCAGCCTAGTCTCAAATCCCTTACCTAATGAAAATCCTTTTTACGCTAATTCCCTAGGAGGAAACGTTAAAGTTAGTGAACATACCTTCCTTAACCTTTTCGGCTTAGATATCAAAATTAAATTTTTCTTAATGCCCCAACTAAAATCTTTCCACGGAATTCTTGGCAATGACAGCCTCAAAGACCTTTCAGCAGTCATTCATGTCAAGGACAATTATATGTTGGTAAACGGTTCCGTAAAGGTAAGAATCAAACAACTTACCGCACAGGCTGTAAATAACATCAACATCCGTACCAATCACATGACTAGCCAACAGAAAACCGAAATTCAAGCTATTGTAAACGAATTTCCCCAACTATTTGACGATCCCAACAGCAAACTTACTTGCACAACTGTCGTTAAAGGAGAAATAAGGACAACCACAAGCACTCCCGTATATTCAAAATTCTATCCCTACCCCATGGCACTCAAGGAGGAAGTCGAAAATCAAGTACAAGGCCTCCTAGAGGATGGCATAATAAGACGTTCAAGATCGCCTTACAATTCACCCGTGTGGATTGTTCCCAAAAAGGCAGATGCTTCCGGAAATAAGAAATTCAGACTAGTGATAGATTACCGCAAGCTTAATACCGTTACCATCGCTGACCGCTACCCAATTCCAGAAATAAACGAAGTCTTAGCCAATTTGGGTAAGAACAATTGGTTCACGGTCATTGATTTAAAAAGTGGGTTTCACCAGATTCCTCTAAGGGAATCGGATATGGAAAAAACCGCCTTTTCGATCAACAACGGTAAATATGAGTTTACAAGGTTACCGTTTGGCCTAAACAATGCGCCCGCAATCTTCCAGAGGGCCCTAGATGACATTCTTCGCGACCATATTGGCAGAATCTGTTACGTTTATATTGATGATATAATCATCTTTAGCCCCGACGAAGAAATGCACCTTAAAAACATACGTAAGGTTTTCGAAACGTTGAATAATGCCAATATGAAAGTTCAGCTCGATAAATGTGAATTCTACAAACAAGAAGTGGAATTCTTAGGATTCATTGTTTCTTCAAAAGGAATTAAAACCAATCCGGAAAAGGTAAAGGCAATAAAGAATTTTTCACCTCCAAAAACTTTGAAAGAATTAAGATCTTTCCTTGGTCTGTCAGGGTATTATCGGAGATTCATCCGAGATTACGCAAGACTTGCAAAACCCCTGACATCCCTTTTAAGGGGGGAGGATGGACGTTTGTCCAAAAATCTTTCTAGCAAAAAAGCTATACATCTTAACGATGATGCCCAAGAAGCCTTTGAGAAAATAAAACAATCACTAGTATCTGATGATACAATCTTGACCTATCCAGACTTCAAAAAACCCTTCGAGCTAACAACAGACGCGTCGAACTATGCCATAGGCGCTGTCCTGTCGCAGGAAAACAAGCCAATCACTTTCATCTCAAGAACCTTGAGTAAAACAGAAGAGAATTATGCCGCTAATGAGAAGGAGATGCTGGCCATTATTTGGGCTTTAAACTCCCTCAGGAATTACCTATACGGTTCGGCGAAGGTTCTCATCTATACGGATCACCAACCCTTAACTCATGCCCTTAGCAGCAAAAACAATAATGCAAAGCTAAAGCGATGGAAAGCGTCACTAGAGGAGTACAATTATGAGCTTAAGTACAAGCCAGGAAGGAGTAATGTGGTAGCTGACGCCCTGTCAAGACCACCTCAGCATACTCAAGTTAATTCCTTGACTCCAACCATTCATAGTGACGAAAGTTCATCCCACGGTCTAATCTACAGCATCGACTCCCCCATAAACTGTTTTAAGAATCAGATTTTCCTCCAAGAAGGCACACCCCATAGCGAAACCTTTGAAATTGTCTTCCCAACTTACCATAGACATATTATTACTTCACCATTTTATAACGAGGCCATGTTAATTGAAATCCTAAAAAAACGCCTAAACCCAACAGTCACAAATTGCATTAAAACAGCCGAAAATATAATGGGAATGATTCAAAATATTTACAAAACACACTTTAGTGCTTATCGAGTACGCTTTACACAAAAACAGGTCCAGGACGTTAAGAGCGAAGAAGAACAAGATAACATTGTAATCCAGACCCATAATCGCGCTCACAGAAACGACAGGGAAAACAAAATTCAAATATTGGAAAAATACTATTTTCCCGGAATGTCAAAAAAAGTTAAAAAAATAACTAAACTCTGCTCAATCTGTAAACAGAGCAAATATGATCGCCATCCAAATAAAGTCCAAGTCCAGTCCACCCCAATCCCGAAATATCCAGGCGAAATCATACACATCGACATTTTCTCTACAGAAGGGAAATTGGTTCTCACGGCCATAGACAAATTTTCCAAATACGCACTCGTGAAAATCTTAAAATCTAAAGCTGTAGAAGAAATAAGGCAGCCGCTAAGAGAAATCATTTTTGGCTACGGTATACCAAAAGTCGTCGTGTTTGATAACGAAAAATCTTTTAACTCATCCTCAATCACTTTTATGTTAGAAAACGAACTTGGAATCCAAGTATTCACTACACCTCCCTATACAAGTACATCGAATGGCCAAGTAGAGAGATTTCATTCAACACTCGGCGAAATCATGCGATGTTTGAAATCCGAAAAAATCCATAACTCCTTCACGGAACTTCTGGAAGCAGCCGTTAATGCATATAATTTCTCAATTCACTCGGTTACAAACCAAAAACCCGTCGATATATTCTTTAGTAGAAATATTAGTACGGATCCCGTAGATATTAGTAAAGCACATTTAGAGAATGCGAATAAATTAAAACTAAAACAAGATACCGACCTAGCTTATCACAATAAGAATAGACCTTCAACTAAAAGTTATTCCCCAGGCGATATTATTTACATAAAAGTCAATAAAAGATTAGGTTCAAAACTATCAGCAAAATACAAAAAAGATAAAGTAAAAGAAGATAGATCAACAACCATTGTAACTGAATCCGGAAAAATCGTACATAAATCTAATATTAGAAACTAAATAAAACTATCCCTTCCCTTCCTTCATACCCCACAGATGGCTAACAACCAGTCGAGGAGATGTAAATATTCTCGACTATTCCAACTCCCCTATTATCATCCTTAATAATGGTTTGGCGAAAATTGCAGAGGGCAATATCAAGTTTATCCACACCATCGATATAACTCCATACGAAAAATTCGTATCGGAAACACTCCACAGCATCCAAAACCATGTCCCCAAGACGAATCCTTTCTTTTCCTTACTACACCATGACATCGAACAGATCGAAAACCTAATAGAAAACATTAAAATTAAAAGAACCAAAAGATCCTTAAATTTCATCGGCACAGGATGGAAATGGATAGCGGGTACACCCGACCACGAGGACTTTGAGATTCTTACAAACAAAATAAATAATGTAATCAGTAACAATAATGACCAAATTATGATCAATGATCAATACAAAGAAAAAATAAATATTTTAATAAAAACTACAAACGATATTGTAAACAATCTAAAGAGAGAAAGTACGATAGAATACCAATTTAATGTAATATTATTATATAAGATAAAATTAATAAAGGAAGAATTAGTAAATATTATATACGCAGTAGAATTGGCCAAAGCCAATATTATAAACTCTAATATTTTATCCAAGAAGGAACTAGATGTTATAATTAATACTATTGATAAAGATGTTTTACCATTTTCAAACATAGAGCAAGCACTCAAATTTGCAGACGTAAAAATTGCTTCAAACTCAAGTACCCTACTTTATATAATTAATATACCCAAGACAAAAAAGGAAATGTATGAACAATTAAAATTAATTCCAATTAAGAATAACAATGGATTAATAAATAAGATAAGAAATAGGAATGTTTTAAAAAATGATAACAATGTTTACGGAATAACAGATAATTGTAAAAGAATTGATGAAATTTCATTATGTAAAAGATCAAGTATCATAGATATAAGTAACGATAAGTGTATAATAGGTTTAATAGAAAATAGGAACGCAACATGCAGTGCAACCAACAGCCAACACATTCCCCAAGTGGAAGAGATATCAGCAGGACTCATCATACTCAACCAGTTCAACGGAACGATAGAGGTCCACAATAAAACCCAAGTATTAAAAGGAACGTATGTCATCAAGTTCATCAATGATACAATAACCATCAACGATCAACAGTATGTGTCACAGGAATTAGTACGCATCCAAGCCTTACCACCTACACTTCATCCCGCATCTGAAAACTCCGCCGTAGAAGAAGTTCTTTCATTGGAACTAATGAAGGAACTACATATAAGAAACATGCAACACCTTACCAAAATTGAAATAGAAAAAGACAGGCACCAGATAGCAACATACACCATTCTCGCAATAGCATTTTTTGCAATAGTTATAACGGGATACCATAGAAGACGTGCAGCAGCCCAAGTTAATCCAGCACCAGCACCACCTGCGGTTGCAATAACAAGCCAAAGCGACATCTGTTATCCAGCACCCCCTCGGAGATATCCTAACATTTACAACATCCCGCTCGCATAAAATCGCGAGGACGCATCATTCTAAGGAGGGAGGAGTTAACACCGAAAAAATTATATTCCCACAAAACATACGTTCCCACAATACATGATGTCCCCATCTACGGAATAAGCTGACGCACTGTCTGGGCGATATGACACCGCTACATTCCATCACGTACGGCAGGTGTAATAGGAGTTCACCTGTGGGAACATTCCGCAACTGGACGAACTGCATTGCACTAGCCATAGTATTTAGGGTATAAATAAGTTTGAATTTTTGTTAGTTTAAGTTCAGATTTTATCAGACGGGGAACTTCTGCCCGCTAATAAAATGTTTTTTAAAAACCCAAAAAATATATAAATAGTTTAATTTACATCCTCACACGCCCATCTTTACTGTACTGAAAATATGAAACGAAATACATACATAAGTATGTACATATGTATGGAAATCACATTTCCAGTCATGTAGGGATAAGTGTTCTTTTTTGTTTACTTTGGCCCGTGACACGGCCGCGAGGGCAATTAATATCAATTCAACATTGTCCTGTTTTTCTGACGCACAATTATTTTTATTAATTTGTTTGCTTGGTTTATCTGTTTGTTTGGTTGTTTGAATAGCGGTTATTGTTGTGGTTTGTGAAGGTGCAGATGAAATGAAGGATTGCTAGGTATAATTTGAATTCCGCCTTAAGTGTATTATGTACATACGGTAGATGCCAGATAAAGTTAACACCTTCTAAATTTCTCAAAGGTAATCAGAAATTAGCCTTGAGTTTAAAGAACAAACCCAAAAAGAAATAAGTTCAAGCACAGTGCGAAGAATGCAGGATAGTGGCTTATCAACCAGAAGACCGAGAAAAAACCGGGTTTCACCACTGAAATTAAAATTTCAAGGTTAAATATTTCAAAAGCTCACCGGTCTTAGACGGAACTAATTGCTAAATTTGTTATTATTATCCGGGACTTTTCTTCCTTATTTCCAAAAAGAATAAGTCTGTTATCGAAATTATTTTCAAAAACAGCCAAAAAGCTTGAGCCAAAATATATACTTAATACTTTTTGAAAAGTAGCCTTTTTAACTATATTAGGGATGGCAACTTTTATCTGGTCACTAACGTATGTATGTTGGCGTTACAGATCACGAAGGATCAAGCCGAGCATTGTTGTGTGATTTTATTTTCCCATGGGTGAAAGCGACCCTACAGTTTATTCTCGGTTCCGAATGGCGAATTTCAAGAAGCTTTTCATGACTATTATAGCACCGTTATACGTTCGAGGACGTGGCTGATGTTGGGATTCAATAGCGTATCATCGGCGTCAGAGGCCAACACACTACCCACTGCGCCACGGTGCTTCTCCGCCTTATGCTGTTACTTAAAAAACGCTAAGGTGCTAAGGTACGGATATTTACAATCGTAATTAAAACAGATATTAAAGCTCACGAATGCTGAGTGAAAATTAATAACTTGAATTGATTTTTACCATGGCACAAAAGTCTACATAAGAAGCGAAGTATCTCGCACCTTCCTTCCGGGGTGAATTCAAAGACTCTTCGGGTCGGAGCTGTATTTTCTATGCGCTCTACATGGCCTAGCCACCTTAGAACGGCGTACCAGGCCGATGTCGCTGCACAACCCGTACGGTTCTTCGTTAAATCTCCTCCATACTCCGTTTGAACAAACGGGACCGTATAAAGTACGTAAAACGTTCGTCTCGAAACGACCAAGGGCATCTTCATCCGCTTTTGTTAAGGTCCAAGCCCCTGCGCCGTAAAGGAGAACTGGGATGATCAAGGTCTTATATAGTGTCACCTTGGTTTTCCGAGAGAGGGCTCTACTTCTCAACTGCCTCTTGAGCCCAAAAAAACAGCGGTTGGCAAGAGTGATTCTGCGTTTTATCTCAGCGCTGGTGTTTTTGACGCCGGTCATCAGTGAGCCAAGGTAGACGAATTCCTGGGCCACTTCAAAGTTATATCCGCCCACGGTGACGTTCTGGCCAATACGCCGGTGTTGACCGTCTCTTCTTGATGAAAGCAGATATTTGGTTTTACTCTCATTAACCTTGCGACCCATCTTAGCCGCTTCTACCTCAACGTTTGAAAAGGCCTCATTGACGTCTCGCTGTGTCCGTCCAATGAATTAAATCGTAACTCTTTTGTTGGCCAGTGACTCTTGCACGATATTTTCAAGCAGCAGCGTCACCTTGCCTAAATCCCTTTTTAACATCAAAGGTCTCGGTTTGCTCATTACCGACCTTAACGGAGCAGCGAGAATTATCCATTGTCACCCTGCACAGTCGGACGAGTTTGGCAGGGATGTTAAAACTTGACATGGCTTTGTATAGCTCATCTCTATACCAGCTGTCATATGCAGCCTTGAAATCGACGAAAATGTCTTCTCCAAGATCTGCCGCAGTGTGAATATCTGGTCAATTGTGGATTTAACTGACTAGAAACCACACTGATATGAATCTATCAGAATATCCACAAAGGGTTTCAGGCAGAAAAGATCTTGTATGCGATATTAAGGAGACTTATTCACCTGTAGTTGGCGCAGTTATAGGGGTCTCCTTTCTTGTGGACTGGGCAAACGATGCTGAATGGAATCCGTCGGGCATGCATATTTTACAGATGAGCTGGTGCATGCGCCCTACGGTGCATTGAAATTAACTTATTTTTTAACTTATTGTAAAACTTCCTGGCGTCATTCCTGTGGAAGCATCTCTCCATCTCCTCGATCTCACGCTTTCCGTACTCTCTCTTATTTCTTCTGGGAAGCGTATGTTCCTCTCTTCTGCTCATAGATTTCGCGAGCAGCTCTCATCCGTCTTTGTATCGTGGCTTTATATGCCTCTTGTTTTGTTGCATGGGCTTGTCGCATTGTTCATCAAACCAGGGGTTTCTAGGTGGTGGCGGTTTGAAACCCAGCACCTCTAAGGCAGCGTCTCTGACGGCGCTCTGGCAATGCGCCCATTCCTGTTCTATTGTTTGTGCTGCTGTAGGCGGATTATGAGAGAGCTTGAAGGAGACACGATCGGCAAAGACTCTGGTATTCTCTTGCGATTGTAGCTTTCCGACGTCAAACTTATGTTGTCCTACTCGACTGCTAAACATTCTTGATATCCTTATTTGTACCTTGGCCATAACAAGGTAGTAGTCCGAGTCGAAGTTGGCTCCTTGGAAGGTTCGTACGTCGAGAATACAGGAGGAGTGTCTGACGTCGATGGCAATGTGATCAATCTGGTTGGTGGCCGATTGATCAAAAGACCGCCAGGTATCCTTGCAGATGTTAAGATGGGGGAATCGTGTGCTTGCTATAGGGAGGTTACGCCCCGTTAAGAAATCGATTAGCCTAAGTCCGTCGTCGGATGTGGTGTTATGGAGGCTATGCTTTCCTATGATCGACTCAATATGTCCTCTTTGCCCAGCTTTGCATAAAAATCTCCTAGAACTATTTTTGTGTCGTAGCTGGGGCATTGGGCATAGGTGCTGTCTAGGTGATCGTAGAATTCTTCTTTGGGGCATGAGCGCATATCATCCTAATGTTTCCAAATTTATCTTTGATGCGGATTGTTATGAGGCGTTCGCTTTCCTCCCGGAAGCTTAAGACTTTTTGTCGGAGTCTTTCTCGAATAACGAATCCGCACCCAAATAGGCGCTGTTTGTTCTCCTTGTACCAGTTCCCGTAGAAGATGTCACAGTTTTTCATCCGTCTTTTGCCTGGTCCATCCCATCGCACTTCTTGGAGTACGGTTATATTTGCTTTATAGCAGTTGAGGGCTTGCTCCAATTGATCGCCTGCACCGGTCTGTTAACGGACCTCACATTCCAGGTGCAGACTCTGAAGTCCTTTAGCCGTTTGCAGGGGTCGTCAGCTTTGTATCCGAGGCTTGTGGTTTTTTCGGAACAAGTGTTTTTTCCGTGATAGGGATATTGCCTCTAAGCACAACCCCCAACCTGGAAGGCCAGGTTCCTCTTTCCCCAGGAACAAGGAGTTGGGTCGCTGCACACATTGGTTCACTACCTGGTGGGTGCCAGGGCAGCTATCCAGGGGAGGCCACGCGGAGGCTGTGTGTCAGCTTGTTTGCAGGGACAGAGGTCGAAGCTGGTGTTTGCCATGTTAGACGCGGTCAACTTCCTTGCTCCGTTTGCTCGCTCCCTCCTCCGATCGTATTCGTAGTTGGGTCGTGCACAAGAAAGGTTAGAAAGAACAACATTTTTTTTTCTTTTTTTTTTGTAGAAGTACTTTTAAGATAAAATAAAAGGAAATAACAGTCTAATTTCGAAAAATCGTAATGAAACTTAGAAATGAAGATGAGTCAATGGTCAGAACAATCAAAACTGTAAATTTGCATAAGGCTATGGTACAGACTATCATGAAAAACTATAATGACGCGGGGAAATATGATAGTACGCCAAATGCAACTGTGCATAACGAAACTATTAGTCATTCCCTAAAACAGACTGGTTTAAGCTCACACATAGCTAGGAATAAGCCGCTGATAAGCTTAACCAACAAGAGGAAAAGGTTGGACTATGCCAAATAGATCACATTGACGACCCTATATTCCGGGAACGGGTGACATTTACCGATGAGTGTAAATTAATGATTTTGGGAGAGATGGACGGACAAAAGTATGGCGAAAGCAAAAGGCAGCACTCAACGTAAAAAACGTATGTATGGCGGCGACTGCAGTTGGGGAGCTACACTTCATTGACGGCATAATGGATCGGCATACATTTTTAGACATTTTATAAACCGATATTCTCAGGAGCGCTTAAAAATTAAATCTTAAATTGAAAATTTCGTTTTCATGCAAGACGACGATCCAAAGCATACCTCGCTTCTCGTCAAAGATAAGCCCAATTTATGGGCTTATCTAAAGCAAAAACTGAGAGAAAGGGCGGTTAAAGCAATTACTATAGACCGCTTTTAATAAAATTAGGAACCGTTATTTTTAATACAATTCCTGGTGAACTTTTTTTTTTAAGTTCGCGCAGGTTCAAGAGTTTATTACTCTTGTAACGTTTATCTTACAACCTGAACGGAGTGCAGCGGTTTGGGTCGTAGATGTTCGTTCGCTACTCTCCAGAGGTGGTTGTCCTAGATAGGAGGAGAGGAGCTGAACGAATTTTCACGTTGGTTGTAGTTCTCAGCAACTGTTGCATGCGCTTATGGTGTTATGATAGAATTGCACACACAGAGTATGAATTTAAAGTGACCACAAACGTATTGTGAGTGTTATACCTTCATCAATATGTTTGATCACTTCTCATTCACAACGTAAAATCCAGGCGTAAAATCCTAAAATGTCCCAAGGGTAGCAGAAGTTTTTGGTCTTTCGTTAAAAACATCAAAAACTACGTATCGTCGCCTATACCCATGCTCATTCACAATGACATTCCAGCTGTCAAACCCTTAGACAAAGCTAATCTGCTTGTTGCCCACTTCGCAGCGAACTCGCAGCTCCCCATTTTCATTTTACCATGGACAAATTCACTTCCGTACTCGTGCAGTTGCAAGGGTTCTTAAAGAACTTTACATACTCAAATCCGCTGGTCCAGATGGTATTTCCCCAATAATTCTGAAGAGATGTTCCTCTACGCTGGCAAAACCACTGCGTAAGCTTTTACACCTTTCCTACTCTTCTCGGCTCTACCCGAGTAGGTGGAAAACAGAATTTGTCCAGCCCATTCCTAAAAAAGGCGAATCTTCTCTCTCCAATTACCGACCCATTGCACTAACGTCCCTTCTTTCCAAGGTCATGGAAACACTGATAAATCGTCAGTTAATGAAGTATCTCGAGTCGCAGAAATTCCTCAATGACCGGCAGTACGGTTTCCACAGCAACAGATCCACTGGTGATTTGATGGTATGTCTCACCGAGAAGTGGAATCATTCGCTCCACCGGGCGGGTGGGAGCAAAGTAGTTGCACTTGATATTTCGAAAGCATTTGACAGAGTTTGGCATGAAGCTCTTTTGTCGAAAATGCGTGTATTCGGGATCGACGACTCCCTTCTTCTATGGATTAGAAGCTACCTTTCGAATCGTTCAATTCAAGTTGTCTTGGACGGATTCAAGTCTGACACTCAATTTGTAAATGCTGGTGTTCCCCAGGGCTCCGTTTTGCCTCCGACACTCTTTCCCATTTTTATAAATGATCTCTTTTCTGTTACTTCTAATCAAATTCACTCCTTCGCTGACGACAGTACCCTCAGCTTCTCATATTCGTTCACTTCTTTACGGCCCTGCACTTCGGCTGTAAATAGTGAGCGGCAGCGTATGTTAAGCTCATTAAATTCCGATATCGACAGCATCATGCAATGGGGTAGAAACAATAGAGTGGAATTTAATGCTTCCAAAACACAATGCTGTCTTCTGTCATTAAAGCGTACCACTGACCCAATGCCGTTATCCATGAATGCCACTTGTATCTCGGAAACCGAAAAGCTTTCCATCCTGGGTACATATGTATGTGCATCAGTGACAACCTTTGTTGGAATGATCACATATTTAGTGTCGCTAAGAATGCCGCGAAATGTCTAGGTTTCCTATACAGATGCAAGAAATTCTTCGAACCCACCGATCTGGCTACAATTTATAAAGCGTTCATTCGTCCGAAGTTGGAGTTCAACGCACATGTCTGGTCTGGTGCATCTAAGACTTCACTGCACCTACTAGATGGAATACA
Source organism: Eumerus sabulonum (assembly GCA_951905685.1). Taxonomy (NCBI): domain Eukaryota; kingdom Metazoa; phylum Arthropoda; class Insecta; order Diptera; family Syrphidae; genus Eumerus; species Eumerus sabulonum. The sequence goes on along the minus strand of OX645060.1, from coordinate 161,503,896 downwards.
AAAAACGAGCGATAAAACTGATAGATGGCCCCAGCATTACCAAAACACTAGACTCGCTGGAACATCGTAGGAACGTATCCTGCCTTTCATTGTTTTATCGTTACTTTCATCATAAATGCTCTGACGAAATAGCCAGTTGCATTCCGCCCCTTCATAACTTCTCCCGCGATACACGCCTCTCCCGGAATGCGCATGAATTCACTTTGAAGCCCGTTTTCGGTCGTACTGTCAAATATAGAAATTCTTTCCTCAACCGAACCACACGAATGTGGAACGCGCTACCTCGTTCGGTCTTCCCCCCTCAATACAATATGCAGACATTTAAGACCAATGTCAATAGGCAGCTCCTCTCCCTCTCCCTGTTACCATCTGCTCGCACATCGTCCGTGCACAATTGAAAGGAAGCCGTAAGGTTTAGCTTTTCAAACTATACGAGGACAATTGAATACAACCGCCAAGAAGTAAAAACCAATCCTTTTTGAGCACTTTTGAATGCCATGTCGTAATTTTCATCACTACATATTCACTCTTTCATTTCTTTGTATCTATGTATAGTCCCACAGCAAAATTGAATTTATTTCTCCATTCTCGCAATGTCCTTGTTTCCATTGTGAATCGACCCAAACACATTTTTTATTCATTCGCACGCGAATCATTTCACAATGTTACTACTACCTTGCTGGTTCATTCTACTATTCTACCGGACAATCGTACTGGTCGCATCCATACAACAATACCCATATACCAAGTACTGCGGAATAAAATAGTCATCTGTCTAGTTTGGAGCTCGATTGGTTTTATGTTGAGTGGCGCATGAATTTCGTTGTTCCTAACCCAACTGTACCCACCTGCCGTCGTTAGTCCTTGTGGTTAGGGGCATCCCATTTTATTTATGTATCGATTATGAAGTTTGAAGGCCCTAACTTTATACTTATGTATACACGTAGAACCGTGCTATTCTGATGATATCAGTGCGTGCGTGGAGTATCCTTGTAGTTCTTGGGAACTATTGCCATGCCACCTACGGTTTTTACTCCCTAATTCTAAGGGGAAACAAATCGTTGACACACGCAACTAAAAACACAAGTCTTGGTTCAAAAAGGCTTCCATGAAAAGAGGAAGAGCTAAGAAGGAAAAAATAAATTTAGAGGACGTTGCGTGTGGGAATTGTATACATATATTCTGATTTATAGCCCAGAATTTTGTGCCAAATATCGATACATGCGTGCCTAGGTATGCCAAACAACGTGCATACCTTCAAGATAATTGAATTAGAATCTTTGAACCCAGCTATTAAGCGTTTTATTATCGAAGTATTCATGACCGGTTTATAAAATAGGTACAATTAAGGGTATTAATGGAAGCAAATAATTTAACAGAGGGTGAATATACAAGGTAGATGGGTGACATGTTTCATTAACTATTTTTGGCTAGTTCTTAGAATAGACGTAACAAATTCTCCACAACCATTTGTTGGAAATTCTATGAAATTACTTTTACAATATGATAAATATGCCGTTTTATCTGGCGCTGTGTGGTGTTTTTTTTTACTACAAGAAGCGATAAAAACGCTGCGAAAAATTTGTGAAGTGTACATACAACTATAGCTCTTTACACATGCAAGAAAGCCCTACGAAAAAATGGGGATTCAACACCAAGATCACCCTATGGCTCTACATCACGCGCGTTAGACCCACACTAATGTATGGAGTGTTAGTCTGGTGGACTGCGCTGGACAAGACAACATACCACAAACAACTCGAGAAGTTGCAAAGGCTGGTATGTATGTACATTTGTGCACTACCCTTAGGTCCACCCCAACGGCTGCGCTTAACATGATACTCGACCTTACACCACTCTATATTTTCGGCAAGCAGTGGTTAGTGCGTTGGACTCTGACGCACGATGAGCGAGTTCGGATCCCGATAACACCAACACCATCGGATGTTTATTTCGCGGCGTCCCTCCTCGCGGGGTACTGGCAAATCCTCCGTAGTATACTTGCCATGAAAAAGCTTCTCGACTCACGCCGTTCGAAATCGGCATTAAACTGTAGGTCCCTTTTACCTGTATGAAAAATAAATCACACACAACATGGGTGATTGAGAGAAGATTGGCTTCATGGGCTGTAACGCCACCAAAGAAGAACTGTCACACATACGGCCATAACGATAAAAGCCAACTCGAAATGGACGAGCTATGTCACTGGCCACTCCTCCACCCTGTAAAACAGGACAACTTTGGCAGAAACCTTGAAACACACAGAACCCACCACAGTCTTGGAAAAGAAATGTACGACGATCTACCCGGACAGGCAAAACTGGACCCGCCAAACGCAACCCCGCAGAAACTGCGTAGATCTTTAACACCGACGGGTCTAAAACCAAAGACGGGGTGGGTAGTATAGTATTCTGCAAACAACTAAAGCTGAATAAAGCTCTATAATTATCAGATTATGCAGGTGGATGTGTTGGCAATAAAGGATGCCTTGTCTTGGCTGAAGTGGAACGGATATCCGTATTCTCACGGATAGTCAAGCAGCCTTAAAGTCGTTGGAGTCTTCTGTGTACACATCAAAAACTAGTCTCGACTGTCGCCTATCTCTTAACGGGATGGCCGAACAGTTTAACATACCTACAACTTATCTGGGTACCTGGACACAGCAACATTCCAGGAAATGAAAGAGCCGACACATTCGCCAAACAAGGAACGACGCTACAATCAATCGTGGCTTGTGAGGGAATAGCCCTTGGAACCATTAAACTTAATCTTACTAATCTCGACAGGGCCGAGACGAACCGGAGATGGACTCAGGATCGTACCTGCGTCATCACCAGGCAAATCTGGCCCCGCTCGACAGTCAACGGACAAGGAGTATAATCTCCCTAAAAATAACTGACATTACAAAATTATAGGTGTCATCACCGGACACTGCCTTATCGGCAGTCACGCGCAAAAACTAGGAATAGTTACGAATGATTTCTGCAGAAGCTGTCTAGACGGGGAGGAGATCGAGTCCATTCACCACCAGGGATAAAGAATGTAATACCAATCCATTGGCTTTGACAGGCACTTAGACAGATTGAACCTACAAACGCGTTGCGGTTTGACGGCGTCTTGACTATGTCATTCTGCCTTGTTGCGACCATTTTGCAACGTCTTGACTCTACACATTGACGTCTTGAGACTATCATTGTGTTAGTCAAAACAGTCGTTTTTAAACGGAGAATAACACGTATAGTATTGGTGTGTATTACAAAAGCAACAGCCAACCCCTGCGAGGATCAATGGGCAGACGTACGAAAGATTAGTATCTCATTGTTTATCCCTGTTCACCACCTTCTCTGCGCCTGCCCAGCATTCTGCACAATCAGGAAACGATACCTAGGATCGTACTTCCTTAACGACCCGACAGATGTTCAGCAAATAGGGATATCTGATCTTCTTAACTTCTTAAGAAGCACAAAATGGTTCCACGAATAGGGGGATAAGCCCCCCTCGTAGCTGCACAACGGGCCTATGTGTATTCTTCTCAATTCTGAAAGGCTACGAAACTATAACCTACCTGCCTACATACATACATTGAGAATACTGTGAGTCAATACCGAACTCAGGAATGGTTTGCTCGATTCCGTTTCAGGAATTCCGGTGTCGAAGATGCACCTCACTCTGGCCAATCACTGTAAAATGAATGAAATTTGGAAGCTTGTAGAGCAAAACGGCACGCAAGCTGTGGGGATATAGCAAAGGCACTAACATCAACACCATGACAGTTTGGGATCATCTAAAAAAAACGGGCTGCTGAAAGAAGCTTGATGTTTAAACGCCACATAGATGAACGTAAAGAAATTTGTTGGACCGAATTATCCTCAATGGTCTCTGCAAAACTCCTTTGATTTTTCACAAATCCCTATTTAATTACATACTGGTGGATACTATCGGGATTTACGTGATGATAGTGATGGTGGTTCCTATGGATGTTTATACGATTACACAATTTGGAGGAGAGTCACCAAGTCTGTATTAGGCCAACAGACACCCGCCTGTCAAGCAATTCATTGTACCGCATGATTTTCGCATAGTTCGCAATTAGAACTTTTCGAGTAAGCATCTGTGGCAAAAAGTGAACTTTTTCCTATAGGATAAAGTGTTACGTGTGTTTGACCTGTATGGTCTTTAGCGGTCGTTTCAAGTACATTCATATTTTTCCAGGAATTATTTATCATGCTGCCGACATCTCAAACTCGGACTCACTAGCTTTATGAATTTAAAGTGGGATGTAATGCATCCCTGTCAGCGAATAGCATTAAACATGCACCTTGAGGATATAGCGTGAAATGAAAACAAAATTTGACGTTGGTGGGTATGGATGATTTGGTCCTCGAAAATGAACCACACGGAGAACCAGCTTAGAAATGGACATCAATGAGATCAAGACACCAAAATGAACCGTGATGAAAGTGAAAGGTCTGGACAATGAGATGAAAAACTAGATTACACCCCCTAAATCAGGTAGACGAAAAGATCAATTCAGTCTTCCACCATGTAATATTGTAAGGAAATCGACACTGTTTTGCAAGGACTTTCAGTAGCACAAAAATGAATTAACGGCAACTTTTTAGAGTCGTCGTAAAAATAAGTGACTTACAGCACTGCAACTGCTAGTATGTTAAACAGCACGCAGCAAGTGTGTCATTCTAAACATTTTAATGTTGATCTTTGAGATTGAGACACTAAAATTCGTGTTAAAACTATAACACGTTTTATTTCGGGTCATGAATAAAGACTATAATGACACCTTAACCCTTCGATGAGCGTAAGGGTCTGGCCAGACCAAATCGGTTTTGAAATGTGCTTAAGTTTTTTTCTTGGTATTTCTGAGTAGCAGCAGTCCATGACTTTTTCAAATGCTGAAGTAAACATAATAAAACGGTAAACAATACGGTCCGATATATTTTTTAGTATAAAAATTTAATTTTAAACGACTTTCGTGAATCACGCACACATGGGTCTGAGTAGACCCATAGTTGATCCGTTGGATTCATAATGTGAATATCGAAAGTAAGTTACTTAGTTTTCTTTCGACAAAATGGCAGGTTAGAGATTTTGTATGTATGTTGGCGTTACAGTCCATGAAGGACCTGAGCCGAGCTTCGCTCAATCACCCATGTTGTGTGTGATTTAATTTTCCAATAGGTGAAAGGAACCTACACTTTATTGCCGGTTCCGAACGGCGAATTTCGAGAAGCTTTTCATGACAATTTTACTACAGGGGGTTTTGTCAGAACCTCGTTGAGGAGAAACACTGTGAAAAAAACGTTCGATGACATGGCTGTGTCGGGATTCGATCCCGTGTCATCGGCGTCAGACGCTACCCACTGCGCCACGGTGCTCTCAGGTGAGAGATATTAGTTCATGGAATTTTATCTTTAGATCACGTGTTTTATGATTATTTGGGAGATATTTTGCGAGAAGGCAGTGAGGGTGATATTATGACAAGTTTGATTCGTAAACTAGATGCACCAAATTAGAATCCGGAAGAACGAGAGCGACTTTAGACGGAAATTGGACACATTTTGGGTCCGGAATTCGACCCATTTGAATCAGATGAGGACTTGGACGATGAAGACTACGTGACAGAAGGAGATGAAAATGTGGATGAGGCGTCCGATGTTGAACAGGAGATTGAGTTATAGGTCGATTTGGATGATAACAATGATGATTGTGCGAAGGAATTGTACAAAGAAGCACCAACCGCAATTCCATCATCCAGTGCTGTTGCACCAGATTAAGTGGCTGCTCCTGTTTAGGAAGACGGCTTACTCATCGAAATATCACAAGATATGGAATACGAATCCACCACCTTTTTTTAGGGCCACTTTTGCATAATATGCGACATTACGAGGAACATTGCCGTATCACCGAGCCATCTTCAAATCGTTGTTGTCCCCCGAAATCGTGAATATTATCGTGCGGGAAACTAATCGAAAAGCCTCCAAATGCTTTTGACTTTAGAACAAAGCTTATTCTAATAAAGAGCATTAAGTGTAGACGATGACCAACAAGGGCGAAATGTATGGCTTCTTTGGGATGTTGCTGTTTGCTGGTGTGTTGCACGCCAATTCACAGCTAGCAAAAGAATTGTGGGTGAGTTACAATATGCTAATCTACAAAGCCACCATGTCCTTCAACCGGTTCAAGCACTTGGTCACATACGTTCGCTTCGACAACCGTAACACTCGTGCAGGAAGGCTTTAACAAAGCAAATCTACGGCCATAGACGATGTATGGCTCATTTTGTTTTTTTTTTTTTTGTTTATTAATAATTTGCGCGCACTCAAGGTCTAATAACCTTATTATGTCGGTGACACAGTGCGGGCAGAAGGTAGAGAGGAAGAGGAATAGAGGAGATGCCGATGGACATTGATCTTAAATGCTTGCATGTTGCATTGAGGGGGGAAAACCGAATCCGGCAGGGAGTTCCAGATTCGTGTGGTTCGGTTAATGAAAGATTCTCTATATTTGACAGTACGTCCGAAAGCGGGCTTCAGAGTATATTGGTGAGCATTCCTAGAGAGACGTGTATTGCGGGAGAAATGTTGAAGGGGCGGAATGCAACTGGCTATTTCATCAGAGCATTTTTGGTGGTAGTAACGATAAAACAGGGAGAGGCTCATACTGGTGTTTAACTTAGAGAGGGCATACATATACCCCGATTTGCCAAGTGGCTGTCGATGAGCAATTATTTCCATATCACGGACACACTAGGTTTACAAGTAAGCCCGCGAAGTACGAAATAAAGGTACGCTGGATTTGCGATTTCGTTTCAAATTATCCCCTGAAAGGGGACAGGTAGCCAACGAGAGCTGAACCAAGGCGAGCGGGTTGTCATGAAATTGATGAAGAAATATATGGCCAGCGGACGTTGATCACTTCTTTTCGTCATATAATTTAGCATCATCATCTATGACGAGTTGAATCCAGCAAGCAAAACCCAGCGAAAAACGCGGTTGACTTGTCATTGAATCGGCGCGGTAGCTGGTAATGCCACATATGATTCGCAGGTGTGTTCACACCAAGCAAGCAATGAATCTTTTCAATGTCATTATAAGAATACTAGTTTTATGATATTTTCATATTTAGAACACATACTAACCGTGTTCCCAAGCCTTTCCAGAGAAAGATTCAAAATGTTACACAAACATAAACGGAAAAACTTTCAAGAAATCCCATTTAGGAAAGTTGTCAAATTTTTGAGGGCAGCTCTAAGATTCTAGATCAAAAGAGGGGGTACAATACGTATATCTGGTGTTCATATGGGACACTCTCCGTGGCTTCAATTCAATTCGATCATATTTTCACACACCAAAACACACATACATACATACTAGCCACTTACATCAACATACAACCACATATTTAGTAAACCTCTGACTATCTTGTATTCCCTGTTCTGAAATATACGTATTTAATATGTATGGGTCTGGGCAGACCCTTTATGCTCCATTTACCGCCTAATATGCCACCGCTCCGGAGGATTAAGTGTGTCGCAACGACTTTGGATAAATCAATCAAACAAAAGGAAAATTTCCCAACTACATACATACAATCTTGCCAGAAATTAATTTACGAATCGGATCAATGGCGTTCGAATTTCAATGTCTTGGTCCTTCGATCCGGATGCCGTCATCGTCATGATGTTGCTTCATAACGGAAAGTAGGTCGGTAGGTAAAACGTAGCCTCCCCGGGGAGAGGGAGTGCATACATAGGCCCTTTGTTTTGCTACGAGGGGGGTCGACACCCTATTCATGGAACCATTTTGTATTTCTTACGAAATTAAGAAGGTCAGGAAGGAATACCTAGGAAGAAAGATCCTAGGTATTGTTTCCTACTATGAAGCAGGCGGAGAGTAGGTGTTGAACAGACTCAACCTCCTCTTTGTCTTCACAGCTCCTGCAGAGGTCATTTGAGACTCGACCTAGTTTTTGTGCATGGCTGCCAATAATACAATAACTAGTGCACCACCGATCGTGCTGATGTCAGTTCGTTTTAGGGAGATCAGTCCCATGGCACTAGGAGACTTCAATGCTAAGCTGGGTAAGGAAAGCATCTTCGAACGAGTCATCGGCAAACTCCTCCACTATTCTTGATGTTCGAACTTTCCGAGTAGTAGCCAAGATGCGCTTTTCTTGTAGTAGCCAAGATGCGCTTACGGATATCACGAACGCAGCGGGGTAGACTAAGAATATAAAGTTATGACGTCGGAAAGCTACTATCGCCAGAAACCGTTGTGCTTTTACCGATCGCGTCTCCCTTAAACACTCCAATGCACCTCAATCCTCCACGCTGTCAATAGAACAACAGTGGAGCCTTTGCAAACAAGCCCTGAAAAGTTCTGCATCCGAAGTTTTGGGTTTCAAGGCTCCACCACGAAGAAACACCTGATTCGATGACGAGTGCAGGAGGATTCACACAGCGAAGCAGGATGCATATAAAGCCTCGCTGCATAAAAAAAACAAGAGCAGCTCGTGAGCCCTACGAGTTAAAAAGAAGGGAGGAGCATAAGCCTCTTAGAAGAAAGAAGAAAGAGCACGAGAAGCGCTCGACTGAGGATTTGGAGAGGTGTTACTGCAGGCGTGACGTTTGAAAGTTTTATCAACAGATAAAGCGAACATGCCAAGGTTATAAAGCCAGAATGGAAGCCTGCAAGGATGAGAACGAACACCTAGTAGTAGAATCGCAGTCGATGCTGAGAATATGGAAAAACCACTTCTGCAGAATGTATAACGGCGATGTTAGTCAATATTCCGTTGTCAGGCAGAATGATCTATTCCTAATCGACGGAGACCGCAAAGTATCCTGTCTCCCTGACCTCAACGAAGTTAAGATTGCCATATCGAAGCTCAAGTCTAATAAAGCGGCAGGCGCAGACGGACTGTCTGCTGAGCTCTTCAAGGCAACTGGGGATGACCAGCTCATCTGTAAGATATGGTTAGGGGAAAGCATGCCCGAGGAATGGAGTCTCAGCATCGTATGCCCGATCCACAAGAAAGGAGACCGCTCTAATTGCGCCAACTATAGAGGAATAAGTCTCCTTAACATCGCCTACAAATCTTCACTGCCGTTTTGTGTAAACGCCTGAAGCCTTTTGTAAATAAGCTGATAGGTCCTTATCAGTGCGGATTCAGGCCAGTGAAGTCCACCGTCGACCAAATCTTCACACTACTGCAGATCCTGAAAAAAAACAATGAATTTCAAGTCGACACTCACCACCTATTTGTCGACTTCAAAGCCGCATACGACAGCGTAATTAGAGACGAGCTATACAACGCTATGTCTACCTTTGACATACCTGCTAAATTCGTCAGACTATGCAGGATGACTTTGGAGAATGCTCGCTGCTCCATCCGAATCAGTGAACCGATAGTTTTGATGTCAAAAAATGATTTAGGCAGAGCGATGCGCTCTCGTGTGATTTCTCCAACATCGTATTAGAAATGATTTTGGAAATATCACTGGCCAATACAAGAAGCACAATTTATTTCAAATCTTCACAACTTCTCGCATACGCGGATGAGATTGACATAGTCGGAAGAACACACCGAAATGTTAATGAGGCGTTTACGAGTATTGAGGCGGAGGCGGCGAAAATTGGACACTCACCACCGACGTCTTAGCCAGAACGTTTGTATTGACAGTTATAAGTTTGAGGTAGTTAAAGACTTAGTCTACCTTGGCTCCGCAGTGATCTGGAACAACGAGTCAGTTTGGAAATCAATCGCAAAATCACTCTTGCCAATCGCTGTTTCTTTGGGCTCAGGAAGCAATTGAGTAATAGAGCCTTCTCCCGAACGACAAAGTTGACTCTATATAAGAACCTAATTATCCCGGTCCTGCTGTAAAGCGCAGAAGCATAGACACTATCTGTTGCGACCGCAATGACATCGCAACAATATTGTACATGTCAACGGAACCCACCATAGCCATAGACAGCTCAACGCCCACATTATTCAACTTATCAGAAACGATGTACATATGTACATACATATAAAGGAAAATAAAGTAAATAAATGGTCGTTGTCGTGCCGGAATTGTAACAAAGTGTTTGTTTGCAAGGGCCAAATTGGCAAAGCGGCAATTCTATCGGTTAGCTTTTCTTTCTAACGATTTCGGTGCACACAACATGGCTGTTCATTACCGGAACACTGTCAAAAGTGGATGAGGAGGTCTAGTTTTGTGATCACAAATATTATTTAAATCTTCTCTATAGCTGACCACTTTATTGAATTGAGTACATCACCCAAGCCAGAACGGAAGCCTGCAGGGATGAGAACGGACACCAGTAGTAGAACCGCAGTCGATGCTGAGAGTATGGAAAAACCACTTCAGCAGACTGTATAACGGCGATGTTAGTCAATATACCGCTGTCAGGCAGAATGATCCGATTCTAATCGACGGAGACCGCAGAGAATTCTGTCCCCCTGACCTCGACGAAGTTAAGATTGCCATATCGAAGCTCAAGTCGAATAAAGCTGCTGGCGCAGACGGACTGTCTGCTGAGCTCTTCAAGGCAGCTGTGGATGACCTGGTTGGGAGCATGCACCAGCCCATCCGTAAGATATGGTTAGAGGAAAGCATGCCCGAGGAATGGAGTCTCAGCATCGTATGCCCGATCCACAAGAAAGGAGACCCCTCTGATTGCGCCAACTATAGAGGAATAAGTCTCCTTAACATCGCCTACAAAATCTTCTCTGCCGTTTTGTGTGAACGGCCGGTGGGTGTGCGGCAATGGAAAAGGCTAGCGAAATATCGTGCTAGATGGAGGGGCATGTTGGTTGAGGCTCAGGTTCACCCCGAACTGTAGCGCCCACTAAGAAGAAGAAGACATCACCCAATTTTTAAATCATACAGTTTTATTGATTAACAGAAAGCCACCAGCTTCCAATCATATAGAATATCTGAAAAGCACAGGTGGCGTTTGTTACCGCGACATCACAATAATCACTACTCTTATTATCGAAGGCTGACGTGTTATTCGATGTAAGGAATACATTGCTTGCTAACCTTTACGCCACATAAGCTAATCATTCTTCGGTCGCTCATCGGGCAGTCGCTGTAGGCTGTACGGCTTTAACTAACGAATCCAATTTTTTTTCATTTATTAATGAATGTTTCTAGTTGAAATATTCTACATTTATATTAAGTGCCTCCATAACATGTTTTTTTTTTTTTCATACCTCAAACCGCTCAATATCTGCAAACTCACATGTATTGATACGGTCGACCTAAAGCCTTTTTGTGAGGCTTGAATGTACTCAACCTCTTATCGTACCATTCCTAACACAGTTTGCTGTCCGTTTTGACATTTTCCTCTAGTTGAATAATTTTTTTTAAAAGTAGGCGACAACACTTTTCCACTAAATAAACAATTACCCAACAATCCGACAGTTCGTCCAGACATCGCGCAACATTTACCCAGACGTCGACGCTCTCATGCGTGCACCTAATTACATAATTACACACCTAATTACAGCCCATCAATTGCAAACCATCCGTCCGACTTCGGTTCTCGTACACTTAACGCCGCTGAGTACCACAAGCTATGCTCAATTAGATCGCATTACGAACAGACGAAAGAACGTTATGTGCTCCTTCAGCATACATAAGTAGCGTAGGCATTTTGTCAAAAAGACCCCGGAATGAGCTCGCAAATGCTATCATCAACAGCCACCACAGCCAAGGCGCACCCATCACCTTGAGTCAAGCTTAACCCACTTCGCACGTTCACATTTATGGTTTAATTAGCATCCAACGACGAGATAAATACTGCCTACGCAGCTAAATAGTTCACTTCAGGACTTTAGTAAGTTGGAAAGGCATTCGCCGTAATGGTCAGTACGAACGCTCATAATAGTAGCTGCCAGCTTAGTGTCGTCAGCACAAATTTAATTTCTTTCCCCGGATGATTAATTCCTTTTAGTGAATTAATTTCTTGACACACATACCAACCTTTATCGACAATTTCGGAGTTGCTATTTAATCGGATTGGTTGCAATTTAATTAGTCGGAATATATGGATGTCCTAGTCGTACTGATACATATCGCTTGGTCAAACATTGCATCCAATTTATTTTAGTCTATCTATAGATTAATGCTTATGGAAACCCATCAATTCGGATGTTCGGCTGTGCCAAGTGATACGAGTATGTCAATAAATACCGGCCATGTAAGTGGTCATGATGACTGTGGATAGGACCGGTACTGCACTCTTGTGATAATGCCTGAGTGTCTCGAATTTGTCCATAAATGAACATTCAACCCAGGCCAGCATCGACCAAGACGAGCAAGAGTAATTCAATTCTGCACGACAGGTTGCGTGCCAAAGTTAAACAAACCATGCTCTATTCGCATTAACATCAATACCAACGCGCCTAGAAGGAAATCCGAACTGCATCACGATTATGGTTGGTCGTCGCGCTAATGATCGGCAGGCATTTTGACACGAAATCTACGGAGCCGGGTGCTGGGTGTGTTCACTAGCTAAAGGTGAATCTACCGAACGGCGGGCACGGCTTCATGGTGACGACCTAAATTCTGTGTTTATTTCGGGTCCTTGTGTTGAAAAGAAAACAAGTGTAAAGTAGTCCGAAAGCAAAATGTCCACATTTTCCGTCATCATCGCCAGCACCATCATTCAGACAGTCCTACAACGGCGCCTGACAAACAACAATTGGAGTGACGGTTGGTACTTTAAGGTATTTTTGAATGAATGACTAAGTGAGCAGGCGTTTTCGAAAGCCCTCCAGTGTGGCATTTTAAACCCGACAACATATTATTAACTGGTCAATGAATTCTGATGGGGTACTCTTACTTAGAATCTCATTTTGCTACATAAATTGAATTGGTATCGGGCCACGGTAACAATTAATGATTTTGTAGCGCTTAGAGCGATAAAGTTAGATGTGCTTTGCAAAGAGTTTAAACAATGTGAAGTAAAGCAATTTATTAGAGGTCGCGGAGCTTAAAGAGCTCGCATTTGTGTTCTTTTTTTAATTGAGACTGTCAGTCATGCCGTGACACTGTGGTTAGTGTGTTGGGCTCTGACGCATGATGAGCGAGTTCGGATCCCGATAGTAGCAACATCATCAAATGTTTATTTCGCGGCGCCCCTCCTCGGCGGGATGCCCCCAAAATAGTTTACTTGCCATGAAAAAGCTTTTCCACTCACGCCGTTCGGAATTGTAGGTCCCTTTCACCTATGTGAAAAATAAAGCACACACAACATGGGTGATTTAGAGAAGCTGCGCTCTTGTCCTTCATGGGCTGTAATACCACGCTACTGCTTACATTTTGGTTTACATTTAAAGCTTTATCGCATAAGATGCTCCACGTTATAAGGCCCAATACGATAGTTTGTTAAGAAATTGCTTAGAAGTGTTTTTCTGTAGGAAGGCTGGAGGCGTCGAAAATTGGTTGGGCAGTAAACAAGGGCAAAACTAAATATATTCTGTCATCATAAAAGGACGCTCACCACCGACGTCTTGGCCAGAACGTTTGTATAGGCAGATATAAGTTCGAGGTAGTTAAGGAGTTCGTCTTCCTTGGCTCCGCAGTGACCTGGCACAACGACAACAGTTCCGAAATCAAACGCAGAATCACTCTTGCCAATCGCTGTTTCTTTGGGCTCAGGAGGCAACTGAGTAATAGGGCCTTCTCCCGAACGACAAAGTTGACTCTATATAAGACCCTTATCATCCCGGTCCTGTTGTACGGCGCTAAAGCATAGACACTATCAAAAGCGGATGAGGAGGCCCTTGGTCGGTTCGAGAGAAAGATTCTGCGCGTGATTTTTGGGCCTATAAACGCAGACGGGGGATGGAGGAAAAGATGCAACCACGAACTTTACGGGCTGTACAGCGACATGAGTCAAGTCAGGTGTCTACGGATTCAACGCCTAAGATGGCTGGGCCATGTAGAGCGAATGGACACCACAGCTCCAGCCCGGAGAGTCTTTGAATCCAACCCCGAGGGACGAAGAAGCAGAGGACGGCCGCACTTAAGATGGCGCACACAGGTGGATGGGGACCACAGCCAACTGGGTGTGCGGCAATGGAGAAGGCTAGCAAAAGATCGTGCTAGTTGGAGGGGCGTGTTGGTTGAGGCCCAGGTTTACCCCGAACTGTAGCGCCCGTTAAGAAGAAGAGGAAGAAGAATCGGCGGCTACCAGTGCGGCTTCAGGCCCGGAAGATCGACTATAGACCAAATATTCACACTTCGACAAATCCTGGAAAAGATCACGTATTATCCACTAGAGTGTACGTGGAGAAAAATTGATTCATCGTGTTTCCAATAACCTGCTCAGATGGACCATTATATCGACCGTAAAATAGACGTAAGGCACGACAAGTTTGGCGAACCGAACCATGGTTCCAAAATAAGTTTTTACAATTTGCATAGGTTGTTCCGAACTTAACATATTCATTGAACCTGCGCGAGTTTCTAAAATCACTTTTCATCTGTCAAACGGTCAAATGGACGAAATGTCAATTTGGATCAAATGAATCAATCAAGAAAGAATGACCAAAATTGGCCAACGGAAAAGGAGTTGTGTTACATCATGACAATGCTAGACCGCACACATCTTTGATGTCTCGGAACAAATCGACGGACATTTTAAGGCAACCATTACCGTATAGAAAAGCATGTATTCAACGAAAGATTAATAAAATCTTTAATAAATATACATATTGTTGCGGAGATGCAAGCGGACCGTTAAGTTCGAAAACTCTCTGGAAGCGGGGACGGGAATGATGTCAACTTCCAATGGAATTGTCAGAGCGTTCTAGAGATTTCCTATGGGGAACTTCCAACGGCGAACGTTCGAGATGGTGGACCGAGAGCTATATAAGCGCGAACACTCGCCCTCGATATTCATTCATTCAGTTTGTGGTATAAAACAGCGTGTGACAAGTCGGTGTGATCAACCAAGGTGAAAAGAAAAGCTTTCAATAAAGGTTTGTGTATTGTGTAATAAAGTTTAAAGTGGATAGTATTGGATAATAAAGAAAAGTGGTGAAGCTACACAGATAATTGATCTGTGGTGAAAGAATTAAAAGTGTGTGTGTTTCAATTTAAATAAAAAGGACAATTGTAGTTTATCGCAATCCAGTGGTGCGAACCCTATTTGGTGTGGGGATCGAATAATTCGTAACATTTGGTGTCAGAAGTGGGATTGCGAGTAAACGAGTGAAACTTTATTTGAGTTGTGAAGTGAATCATTGCAAAAGTGAGAAAATGGTAAAATTGGAGAAGTTGACAATCGAACAACTGAAAAGAGAGCTGGATGCTCGGCAATTATCCACAGTGGGAAGTAAAGCCAACCTGGTGGAGAGATTGCGATCAGCGTTGCGGGAAGAAGATGTCGACTGGGAGAGTTACGAATTCGTAGTGGAGAAGCCGTCGACATCTACTGAGCCAGGGTTCGATATGCAGCAAATTCTCGCGGCTATGAACGCCATGAGTGCTTCCATGAGCCAGAGACTAGAAGCAACCATACATCAAAAGTTGGAGGAAAATTCCACTTCTCTGAGCCAGAAATTGGAGAAACTTGAGGAAAATTCCGCGGCCGTAAGTAGAAAGTTGGAGGAAAATTCTACTTCTCTAAACCAGAAACTAGAGAAACTGGAGGAAAATTCTACTTCCCTGAGCCAGAAGCTGGAGACGGTAGAAGAGATGCTAGAGAACAATCGAGAAAGCTTGAGAGACATCCAGCAAGCCGTCAACGATCGTTTCCAGGGGGTCGAAGAGCAAATCGATACACTGGACAAGAAGGTTCTAGATCTCGAAAATAATCAAGAAAAGATAATCGAGACTCTGGAATCGAGGTTCGACAAGAAGGTTCTGGAACTCGAGAAAACTGTCCAGAACGTTCAGCATCAAGGAATCGTTGTACCGACAGCAGCATCGAAATTCACAGCTCCCAACTTTGACGGCACGAGCGCATTTAACATCTTTAAGCTCCAGTTCGAGACAACAGCGGAACGGAATCAATGGGGAGAAGAAGATCGTGTGGCCGCTCTAGTAATTTCGCTTAAAGGCGAAGCAGCTGGTGTTCTACAGACCATCCCGGAGACCCAGAGAAGGAACTACACAATCATATGGGATGCTCTTCATCGAAGATACGGCAGTGAGCACATGCAGGAGATGCACAAGCTGGAACTTAAAGGACGCAAGCAGCGTGGAAACGAGACCATCCAGCAGTACGCTGCCGACATCGAGAGGCTGTCTCATCTAGCCTACGCGGATGTTCTAGTTGATGTGGTGGAAAAAACTGAAAACGGATTCTTTCATCCAAGGGCTAAGGGACCCCGATACGCAACGAAGCCTGATTCTCCTGCCGAAGACATCTTTCAAGGAGACAGTTGCCAGCGCTCTCGCATGTGAAACATCGCTCTTGATATGCCGACCTTCCATCAAACTACGGCGCATATCTCAAGACCAGGATAGTTCCAGAACAACAACGGCGAGTAGGAGTGGTTCATTCCCGGGTAGATGCTACATCTGCGACCAGCAGGGGCACATTGCGAGGAACTGCCGCCTGCGAAGAAAGCGTTCGAGGTCTAGTTCGCCAAAAAGAGACCATGGGAGCGAACGCGACCGTGGAGGTGCAAAAGGTGCACCTAACAATCCGTTAAACTAAAACGAGTCAGTGCAGAGGGGCATGCGCTGGCTCCCACATTGGAGTGCCCCAGCATCCTCGTATCCCGAATCTGTAGGGGTGCAACCAGCTTGGTCATCGAGGGAACGATGGACGGGCGACGATATCTGCTGACGTTGGACACGGGAGCAACTCATTCAGTCATCCGAAGCGGATTGGTTTCCGACATCGAACCATTTTCCGAGGTAAGGCTTCGTACAGTAACTGGTGAGAAGGCGGAAGTTAAGGGAAAGGTCCAGAAAAGAATTACGATGGGTACCGTCGAGTTTCAGCATGACTTCATCGTTGCGGACATTACTGATGACATCATAATCGGCGTCGACTTCATGATTAGGCATGGCTTCACATTGGACCTCAACCAAAAAGTGATGAAGTATGGCAACTTGGAGCTCCCATTAACGATAGATGATGGACAGGGTAACAAGGTCAAGCGAATAGTCGTGCAAGCGCGCCAAACAGTTCCCCCGAATGCAGAAGCTGTGGTTTGGGCAAAGATAGAAGAGGATGCGGGGACAAGCCGAATGTGGGTGGTCGAACCCGACAAACGAAATCGACCCAGCGATATGGTTGTTGGAAGGGCTCTCGTGGAACCCCGACAAGACCAATTGGTTCCAGTACGAGTCCTGAATCCTGCCAGTACACCTAGGACAATTCATAAGGGAACAACGATCGCTCAATGCCAAGAAGCTGCCGCCGTTATGAACTGCGAAGATAAGAAACACCGGGAAGTCCAGAAAAACAAACCGTTCTTGAAAACAATGGCCAGAAAGTGGACGCAACATCTAGTGGAGAAGCAGAAAAGTAAAGCACTCTCCCTGCTTCGTAAATATTGGACAGTTTTTGCAGATGGTAAGAACTGTGGAAGAACATCAATTGTGAAGCACAGAATAGACACAGGGGACTCTAGACCGATCCGGCAACCACCGAGGAGGGTACCTTCGGCGAAAGAAGGCGAGGTGGTCAAACTAATCGACGAGATGGAAAAGGAGGGCGTGATCGAACCATCTGCAAGCCCATGGAGTTCGCCAGTAGTGCTTGTTAAGAAGAAGGATGGAAGCACCCGATTCTGCGTGGACTATAGGAAGCTGAACGACGCAACGAAGAAGGACAGCTATCCTTTACCGAGAATCGACGACACCTTGGACACACTATCTGGTGCAAAGTGGTTCTCGACGCTGGACTTGCAAAGTGGATATTGGCAAATAGAGCTTGACCAGCAAGACAAGGAAAAGACCGCGTTCACCGCCGGGGGAGAGTTGTGGCAATTCTCTGTGATGCCCTTCGGTCTTTGCAATGCGCCAGCCACCTTCGAAAGACTAATGAACCGGGTACTAAGAGGACTTCACTGGAGGACTTGCCTTGGCTATCTGGATGACATAATTGTCATGGGCAAGGATTTCGACGATCACCTTAAGAAGCTTGAAGAGGTACTGGAACGTATTCAAGCAGCCGGACTGAAATTGAGCCCGAAGAAATGTTCGCTCTTCCAAAACGAGGTGAAGTACTTGGGACATGTGGTGACTGCAGAAGGAGTCCATACAGATGAAGAGAAAATCTCGGCGGTTAAAGAATGGCCGCGGCCGAAGAATCTTCATGAGTTAAGGTCATTCCTGGGACTTTGCACATATTACAGGCGATTCGTCCCAGGATTTGCAAACGTTGCCAGCAGTTTGCACGAGCTCACCAAAAAGAATCGGCCATTCAAGTGGGAGAAGCCGCAGGAGGAAGCGTTCATTCACCTGAAGGAATTGCTCTGCAGTGCGCAGATTCTTGCATATCCTGTCCCGGGAGAAAAGTTTATTTTGGACACAGATGCGAGCGGACATGGAATCGGAGGAGTACTCTCTCAAATGATTGACGGGCGAGAGCGGGTCATCGCTTACTACAGTAGGATCCTATCGAAGCCGGAGAGAAACTACTGTGTAACTAGGAGGGAGCTTTTAGCCGTGGTCGACTGTGTCAAGCATTTCCACAAATATCTCTATGGCCAAGCTTTTCATCTTAGGACGGACCACGCAGCGTTGAGATGGCTGCTGCAGTTCAAAAACCCGGAAGGCCAGCTTGCTAGATGGATAGAGTGAATCCAGAGTTATGACTTCAGTATCGAACACCGGAAGGGAAGCAGTCATGGAAATGCGGATGCATTATCGAGGCGACCTTGCGATGTTGAATGCAAACATTGTTCACGCGCCGAGACCAAGGAACAGATCACCGACATCCGTTGTTTCCAGGTGCTGCCAGAAGATTCCTGGACTGTCGAGAAGGTCGGAAGGAAGCAGCGAGAAGATGCCGATCTGGCAGTCATCATCGACTACCAAGAACGAGGTTTTCGACCAAGTTGGCAGCAAATATCCAGTGAAAGCCCAATCGTGAAAGCTTACTGGGCTCAATGGCAGAGTTTGAAGCTGAAGAACGGTTGCCTCTACCGCAGTTGGGAAAGTGAGGACGGGAACATTGTAAACGATCTGCTGGTAATACCAAAAGGGCAAATCGACGAGGTCATCCGAGAATACCACGAGGGGCCAAGCGGGGGTCATCTTGGTGTTAACAAGACTGTAGAAAAGATCAAGAGACGTTTCTACTGGGTAGGATGCCATGAGTCGGTTACGCGTTTCATTCGCAGGTGTGAACAGTGTGCGAAGGCAAAGGGTCCAGTAAGGAAAACTCGAGGAAATATGCAGCAGTACAATGTTGGAGCACCGTTCGAACGTATCGCAATGGACATTGCAGGCCCATTCCCAACGAGCAACGCTGGAAACAAGTACGCGCTAGTGGTGATCGATTACTTCAGCAAGTGGCCTGAGGTGTTTTGCATCCCGAACCAGGAAGCCAAAACCATTTCGGATGCATTCGTGAATAACTGGGTTTCGCGTTATGGAGTACCAATGGAACTGCACTCAGACCAAGGGAGAAACTTCGAGTCGTCGGTGTTCAAAGAACTCTGTGACATGCTAGGTATCAGAAAGACGCGGACAACACCATTACACCCACAATCTGATGGCATGGTCGAAAGGTTCAACCGGACGATGGAGGAATACCTGAGAAAAGTCGTCGTCGGAGATCAGAAGGACTGGGATGAACATCTTCCCCTTTTCTTAATGGCATACCGTTCGGCACAGCACAATTCAACGGCAACAACACCCGCCGAAGCCATTTTTGGAACTGATCTCCGACTTCCATCGGACTTGAAGTTCGGCGTGGTACTACCGACAACTAGCGGCAGGGAAGACTTCGTAACCGGAAAGAAAGAACAGCTGAACTCTATCCATCAGTTCATCCGGGAGCGACTGAACTTGGTCAGCGATAAAATGAAGGCGCGATACGACTTGAGGGCGAATACTTCTGGATTCGAGACCGGACAATTGGTATTGCTGTACAACAATTGCAATCAGCCTGGGACGGACCATATGAGGTCATCAAGAAACTCAATGACGTGGTATACCGGATACAGCAGAGGGGAAACAGACGGGCGAAGTATAAAATTGTCCACGTAGTGAGGTTAGCACCATATTACGGAGAAGGGTCCAATCGCTTGTTCGAGGACGCACAAGTTTAGGAGGAGGGCAGTGTTGCGGAGATGCAAGCGGACCGTTAAGTTCGAAAACTCTCTGGAAGCGGGGATGGGAATGATGTCAACTTCCAATGGAATTGTCAGAGCGTTCTAGAGATTTCCTATGGGGAACTTCCAACGGCGAACGTTCGAGATGGTGGACCGAGAGCTATATAAGCGCGAACACTCGCCCTCGATATTCATTCATTCAGTTTGTGGTATAAAACAGCGTGTGACAAGTCGGTGTGATCAACCAAGGTGAAAAGAAAAGCTTTCAATAAAGGTTTGTGTATTGTGTAATAAAGTTTAAAGTGGATAGTATTGGATAATAAAGAAAAGTGGTGAAGCTACACAGATAATTGATCTGTGGTGAAAGAAATAAAAGTGTGTGTGTTTCAATTTAAATAAAAAGGACAATTGTAGTTTATCGCAATCCAGTGGTGCGAACCCTATTTGGTGTGGGGATCGAATAATTCGTAACAATATGAATGATAAACCAATCAAATACACCATATCACTACTACCCCTAATTACGTTCCCTTGAGTGTGCGCTTATTATCAAGCCTGTATATTTACTGGTTTTCTATTTTTATTGTCGTCTTAATAATTCTTATGTCAGGAATTTAATTTAACAGTATTTCGTACCTATAGAGCTATTAAAAAATGTTCAAAATGGTAATGGAGATATTAATTTTCCTCAATGGATATGGAAATCGAATAATTTAGCTTTTTGTTGCTTTTATTTGCTTACTATTTACTCTATCACAGGGTGGGCAATAATTTGGCTAAACACCTTTATCAAATTGCATCGTGTAACCGTGACTTAAAATTCAGCAACAGTGTGGTATTTGTGGCTAATCGATTTCCTAGCGGGGCGCAACCTCCTTGTAGCAAGCACGCGATTCCCCCATCTCAACATCCACAACGGTACCTGGCGGTCTTTTAGTCAATCGACCACTAACCAGATCGATCACATTGCGATCGACGCCAAACACTCCTCCTGTATTCTCGACGTACGAACCTTCCGAGGGTCCAACATCGACTCGGACCACTACCTTGTTGTAAGCAAGGTACGAATGAGGATATCAAGAATGCTTAGGAGACGAGTAGGACTACGTAAGTTTGACATCGGAAAGCTACAATCGCAAGAGACTGCCAACATCATTGTGCCTCCTACAAGCTCTCTCAAAATCCGCCCACAGCAGCACAAACAATAGAGCAGGAATAGACGCATTGCCAGAGCGCCGTCAGAGACGCTGCCTCAGAGGTGCTGGGTTTCAAACCGCCACCACCTAGAAACCTGCTGCTGCTGCTCGCGAATTCTATGAGCAGAAGAGAAGAGAGGAACACACGCTTTTCAGAAGAAAGAAGTGAGAGCACGGAAAGCGTGAGATCGAACAGATGGAGTGATGCTTCAACAGGAATGATGCCCGTAAGTTTTACAATAAGGTAAAACGAACATGCCATGGCTACAAGGCCAGAGCGGCGGCCTGCAGGAATGAAAATGGAGAACTGGTAGTAGAGTCGCAGTCGATGCTGAGGATTTGGAAAGACCACTTCTGCAGACTGTATAACGGCGATGATAGACAAGATACCGCTGTCAGGCAGAAGGAGCTATTCGCAATCGACGACGATGTAACAGAATTCAGTCCCCCGACCTAGACGAAGTCAAAATAGCGATATCAAGACTTAAGTCTAATAAAGCCGCGGGCGCAGACGGCCTGTCTAATGAGCTTCCTATGGCGGCTGGAGATGAGCTGGTAAGGTGCATGCACCATCTCATTTGCAAGGCATGGTCGGAGGAAAGCATGCCCGACGAATGGAATCTCAGCATCGTTTTCCCGGTCCATAAGAAAGGAGACCCCTATAACTGCGCCAACTATAGGGGAATTAGTCTCCTTAACATCGCATATAAGATCTTCTCTGCCGTATTGTGTGAACGCCTGAAACCGTTTGTAGATAACCTGATCGGCTCTTATCAGTGTGGTTTCAGGCCAGGTAAATCAACAATAGACCAAATATTTACGCTACGGCAGATCTTGGAGAAGACCCAGGAATACCAAATCGACACTCACCACCTCTTCGTCGATTTCAAGGCTGCATATGACAGCGTGTATAGAGAAGAGCTATACATAGCCATGTCTAGTTTTAACATCCCCGCCAAACTCGTCCGACTGTGCAGGATGACAATGGAGAATTCTCGCTGCTCCATTAAGGTCGGTAATGAGCAAACTGAGACCTTTGATGTTAAAAAAGGATTTAGGAAAGGTGACGCGCTGTCATGCAACTTTTTGAACATCGTGCTTGAAAATATCGCGCAAGAGCCTGGCCAACACAAGAGGTACGATGTATTTCAAGTCTACTCAATTTTTTTTTTTTTTTTTTTTTTTTAGAGACTCGCGCAGGTTCAAGAGTTTTTTTTTATATTCTCTTATGATGTGTTGACACACACAACCTGAACGGAGTACAGTGGTTGGGGTCGTTGATGTTCGTTCACTACTCTCAGGGGTGGTTGTCCTAGACCTAGATAGGACGAGAGCCGACCACATTCCGCGTTGGTTATAGTCCGTAGTAATTCGTTCAAGCACTTTTAGTATTGCATACGCAGAGGATGAATTTCGTTTGACCATATACTGTGAGTGTTATGCCTGCAGCAGTACGTCTGGTCACTTTCCATTCTCAACAGCGTTGCATACCTTTTGGCGGTATAGAAACTACTTTTTCTTGGCTTTGAAGCGAATTTGAACCATAAACCTTCCGCTCGGCGGTCGATGATGTTAACCACTGCACCACGGCCACCCGTACGCCGACGACATTGACGTGATTGGACGGACACAGTGAGACGTCAATGAGGCCTTTGTACGCATTGAGGTAGAAGCGGCTAAGATGGGTCTCAAGGTTAATGAGGGTAAAACCAAATATCTGCTTTCATCTAAAAGAGACGGACAACACCGACGTACTGGCCAGAACGTCACCATGGGCGGATATAACTTTGAAGTGGTCAAGGAATTCGTCTACCTAGGCTCACTGATGACCAGCGAAAGCAACACCAGTGCTGAGATAAAACGCAGAATCACTCTTGCCAACCGCTGTTTCTTTCGGCTCAAAAGGGCAATTGAGAAGTAGAGCCCTCTCCCGGAAAACCAAGGTGACACTATATAAGACCTTAATCATCCCAGTCCTCCTTTAGGGCGCAGAGGCTTGGACCTTCACAAAAGCGGACGAATCTTGCCCTTAGTCGTTTCGAGAGGAAAATTCTGCGCACTATCTACGGTCCCGTTTGTTCAAACGGTGTATGGAGGAGAAGATAAAACGAAGAACTGTACGGGTTGTACAGCGACATCGGCCTGGTACGACGTCTACGGATACAGCGTCTAAGGTGGCTAGGCCATGTAGAGCGCATGGAAGATACAGCTCCGACCCGAAAAGTCTTCGGATGGAAGGCGCGGCAGACGACGGCCGCCTCAGCGGTGGCGCACGCAGGTGGAAAGGGACCTCAACCAACTGGGCGTGCGGCACTGGAAACAGCTGGCCAAAGACCGTGCCGGCTGGAGACGCTTGTTGGTTGAGGCCCAGGTTCACAACGGACTGTAGCGCCACCTATGTAAGTAAGTAAGTTTCAAGGTCATCAGCTCATTACGTTAGCTGCGGTAGGGTTCTTAGACGAATAATGGGTAATGTTTCGGTTCTCGTCCAATCACTGCAATCAACCAGCGTCGGGAGCGGTCAGTACTTAAATGGAGGGCCGCTTGGGAACACCGCTTGTTGTTGGCATAAAGCCGCCTTTTTGCTGTCGCTCCATGTACCGACAACACCGTCCGAGCAATCTCATACGTATCGGATCTCATTCACCACCACCATCGTCGAGCGCGGTCCGTACTTAGAAAAGGGACCCGATTGGGAACACCGCGTGTTGTTGGCATTAAGCTGCCTTTTTACTGTCGCTCCATGCAGCAACAACACTGTCCGAGCAATCTCATATGTATCGGTTCTCGTCCTATCACCGCAATCTACCAGCGGTCCCATGTCAATATCATCTTTGGTTCTCGAGATAATCGAGGTGTAAATTCCGAACGCATATACGTACATATACACACAGGATTTGGATCCTGGTGACCATGAAACGTGGATATATGTCAAAATTTGGAATTTGCAAAATCGGCCCCATTACAATAACTGCCCACTGCGAAGTTAAAAAAAAAAAAAGAAAGTATGTAAGTAAATAGTGTGCACGCGAAAAAATAATCAAAAAACAAAAGTAGCCTTAAACCACCTTGTCGGGAGTTGTACAAGACCACACTCCTACTTGTCCCCTCCCCTTTATGACCAGTGTTTGTTCCGGCGAAACCTAGAAGTAAGTCGGACGTGCTGACGCATTTACGCTCGCAGAATCCAGGGCTTGACCCGAGGGCTTGGATTATCTATTCCTACAAGGAGAGTAAGCGCTTTCTGAAAAATAAGGGTTCTACTCTGGTTGTAGGGATGGATGAGGCCTCTGTCGCGACTCTGAAATCTGCGTACGATTCACGCCCCTACTTTGACCTTTGTAGAATCTTATTCCATTTTAATGTCAAATAGTCGAAGGGTGGGACGTACCCTGCAGTATGAATCCATGATTTTTACTCAGATTAATCTACGAAATTACAAGGCTGCTACCGCTCTTTTAAGTAGTGGAATTGCATGCAGTAGTACAAATCATCACGTTGTATCCTTTCAAGAACCGCGGGTGTGGAATAAACGCCTCATAATATCGCAATCCCTATCGGCAACCAAACTTGGACACTTTTGTGGACAAAATTTGGTGGTTGCCAGGGTAAGTTACAAAGCGCACGGAGTAATTGAATACTTCATAGTTGCGTCTGCCTACTTTCCCTACGACTCGGTACTACCTTCACCACTGAAGACAGTTTCTGGACTCGTATAGTACGGTGAAGCCAGAAAAATTGGTCTCATCTTGTGTTGCGATGCTAATGCCCAAAACACTGCAAATGCAATACAAGAGGTGCCGTCTTTTAAACTTCACTCTTTCATATTGTTCTTAGCATCAACAATATCGGCTTCCAGCCAACGTTTTTTACGGCGAGATGACAGATTGACTGGACCCTATCCAAGGGATATGTGAGGGACTTCACGAACTGAAGTGTATAGCCTGATGCTACGCTGTCGGACCATTGATACATATATTGAACTCCGATTTAGTTTTGCGATATCTTCCTTGCAATCCAGACAGAATCCGAGAAAGATGGACTGGGTACGGTTCAGAGAGCAGCTTGAGAAATCCACTTAGGCCCTACCTAAACTTAGAACCAAACAATTGGTAGAAAACGCCGTTCATAACCTGAATAGCATCATCACCAATTGTTTTGAACTCGCATGTCCTGCCAACAAGCCTCCCGGCAAGCAAAGGGTTCCCTGGTAGAATGCCGAGCTCCAACGCCTTTGCAGGGCAGCCAGAAGTCTCCTCAATGGATCGCTCAAATCGAATTCGGAAGAAGACTGAAACAAGTATCGGTCGAAGCAGAGAGAATATAAGAAGCTTATTCGAAAATCGAAGAAAGATTCTTATAAGACCATCTGCGAAGAGATCAAATCTCTGAGTGGAACTAGCAAGTTGGTTAAAGTCCTCAAACGGGTAAATCGACCAAACTGGATGCATTCAGAAAATCTGATGGTATATTTACTGAGTCTCCGCTATTATGGTGCATGGTGGTCGACTCTCTGGTTGATATTCTCAATGCCTCCGGAGTTTATGCCCAGGCCTATGCGAATGATGTTGCCTTTTTTTCTGCCGGCTCATGCTTAGCTACTAAATGGAATCGATGATTGGTCTACAAGAAATAGGCTGTCGGTTAATCCTCTTAAGACCGATGTCGTACCCTTCACGAGAAGGAGGAAAATACTGACATGACTCAGCTGGTACTAAAAGGCACTCCCATCCCGGTATCCAAGGAAGCTTAGTACCTGGGAGTCATCTTAGATAACAAGCTACTTTGGTCAAAGCACGTTAAGTCAAAAACAACCAAAGCGCTGCCAGATTTTAGCAAAACATGGGGCTCATCGGGGGCAAAGGTCCTCTACATGGCAATCATAAAACCTATAATCCCATATGCATCGGTTGTCTGGTGGAACAGGCTAACACGTAAACACGTCGCAGCTTCTTTCACTAATTTCCAAAGAACGGTTTGCCTCAGCTCACAGGGGCTCTCCCCAGCACGCCGGGCGCGGCTTAGATGCTATGATGAACCTTCCACCCCTTGATATATTCATCAGAGGATGTGCTCTGAAAGCCATGTCCCGTCTCAAGTGAAATTGTGTGCTTTCGAAACACACTTCTGTCTCCTTAGTTGGAGCGACCAAATATTCAATGTCGCCAAGAATGCTCCCAAATACATAGGCTTCGTATCCTGACGCATGACATTTTTCTCACTCTTGGATCTGGACATAATCTATAAGCCTTCGTTCGCTTTAAATTAGAATTTAATGCTCATGTCTGATCCGGTACATTTCAGCACTTGCTAGACAAAATTTAAAGGCGAACGAAAAAGCTGCCACCAAATCATTCGATCCGCTGGAACATCGTAGCAATGTCTCTTGCCTTTCCCTGTTTTACCCACATCTATACAAAAATGATCTAGATAGAAGTGAAATGTCCAGCTTCATTCCGCTCCTTCAGCAATTTTTCCCCAGCACACTTCTTCCTAGAAAGGCTCATCAATATATCCTGAACCATCAAAGATAGAGTATCTTTTTTAATCGAACCACTGAAACTCCTTGCTGAATTCAGTCTTCGCTAATGATAACACAGATAAATTGACATCGAAACAAATTCTCTTCTTCTTCATGGGCGCTACAGTTCGGGGTGAACCTGAGCCTCAACCAACATGCCTCTCCAACTAGTACGATCGTTTGCTAGCCTTTTCCATTGCCGCACACCCAGTTGGCTGAGGTCTCCTTCCACCTGTGTGCGCCATCTTAAGTGCGGCCGTCCTCTGCTTCATCGTCCCTCGGGGTTGGATTCAAAGACTCTCCGGGCTGGAGCTGTGGTGTCCATTCGCTCTACATGGCCCAGCCATCTTAGGCGTTGAATCCGTAGACGCCTGACTAGACTCATGTCGCTATACAGCCCGTAAAGTTCGTGGTTGAATCATTTCCTTCATCCCCCTTCTGCGTTTATAGGCCCGAAAATCATGCGCAGAATCTTTCTCTCGAACCGACCAAGGGCCTCCTCATCCGTTTTTGATAGTGTCTATGCTTTTGCGCCGCCGTACAACAGGACTGGGATGATAAGGGTCTTATATAGAGTCAACTTTGTCGTTCGGGAGAAGGCTCTATTACTCAGTTGCCTCCTGAGCCCAAAGAAACAGCGTTTGGCAAGAGTGATTCTGCGTTTGATTTCGGAACTGATGTCGTTGTTCCAGTTCACTGCGGAGTCAAGGTAAACGAAGTCCTTATCTACCTCGAATTTATATCTGCCAATACAAACGTTCTGGCTAAGACGTCGGTGGAGAGCGTCCTTTTTTGATGACAGCATATATTTAGTTTTGCCCTCGTTTACCGCCAAACCAATTTTCGCCACCTCCATCTCAATACTCGCAAACGCCTCATTGACATCTCGCTCTCATCTTCTATTATGTCAATATCGTCGACGTATGCAAGGCGTTGGGAGGATTTAAAATAGATTGTGCCTCTTGTATTGGCCAGTGATGTTTGCACAATAATTTCCGATATGATGTTGAAGAAATCACACGACAGGGTATCGCCCTGCCTAAATCCTTTTTTGACATCAAAACTATCGGTAAGGTGTTCACCGATTCGGATGGTGCAGCGGGCATTCTCCAAAGTCATCCTGCATAGTCTGACGAGTTTAGCAGGTATGTTAAAGGTAGACATAGCGTTGTATAGCTCGTCTCTAATTACGCTGTCATATGCGGCTTTGAAGTCGACAAATAGGTGGTGAGTGTCGACTTGAAATTCATTGGTTTTTTCCAGGATCTGCCGTAGTGTGAAGATTTGGTCGATGGTGGACTTCACTGGCCTGAATCCGCACTGATAAGGACCTATCAGCCTATTTACAAAAGGCTTCAGGCGTTCACACATAACGGCAGAGAAGATTTTGTAAGCGATGTTAAGGAGACTTATTCCTCTATAGTTGGCGCAATCAGAGGGGTCTCCTTTCTTGTGGACCGGGCATACGATGCTGAGACTCCATTCCACGGGCATGCTTTCCTCTGACCATATCTTGCGGATGAGCTGGTGCATGCTCCTAACCAGTTCATCCCTCGCTGCCTTGAAGAGCTCAGCAGACAGTCCGTTTGCGCCAGCAGCTTTATTCGATTTGTGTTTCGATATGGCAATCTTAACTTCGTCGAGGTCAGGGGGACGGAACTCTCTGCGGTCTTCGTCGACTAGAAATGGATCATTTTGCCTGACAGCGGTATATTGACTAACATCGCCGTTATACAGTCTGCAGAATTGGTTTTTCCATATTCTCAGCATCGACTGCGATTCTACTACTAGGTGTCCGTTCTCATCCCTGCAGGCTTTCGTTCTGGCTCTATAACCTTGGCATGTTCGCTTTAGCTATTGATAAAGCTTTCGAACGACACGCCCGCAGTAACACCTCTCCAAATCCTCAATCGCGCGCTTCTCGTGTTCTTCCTTCTTTCTTCTGAGAAGCTTATGCTCCTCCCTTCTTTTTATCTCGTAGAGCTCATGAGCTGCTCTTGTTATTTTATGCAGCGACGCCTTATATGCATCCTGCCTCGCTGTGTGAATCCTCCTGCACTCGTCATCGAACCAGGTGTTGCTTCGTGGTGGAGCCTTGAAACCCAAACTTCGGATGCAGACCTTTTCAGGGCTTGTTTGTAAAGGCTCCACTGCTGTTCTATTGATAGCGTGGAGGATTGAGGTGTAATGGAGAGCTTAAGGGAGGCGCGATCGGTAAAAGCACTAGCGGTTTCTGGCGATAGTAGCTTTCCGACGTCATAACTTTGTATTCTTACTCTACTCCGCTGCATTCGTGATATCCGTAAGCGCATCTTGGCTACTACAAGATAGTGGTCCGAGTCGATATTAGCCCCTCGGAAAGTTCTTACATCAAGAATAGTGGAGGGGTGTCTGACGTCGATCCCGATGTGATCAATCTGGTTGGTAGTCGATTGATCCAAAGACCGCCAGGTGCCGCCAGGTTTTTCGAGGTGCGGGAAGCGCGTACTGGCTAGAAGGAGATTTCGCCCCGTAGCAAGATCAATCAGCCTGTGTCCGTTATCGGAAGTGGTGTCGTGTAGGCTATGTTTGCCGATGACTCGTTCAAATATGCTTTCCTTACCCAGCTTAGCATTGAAGTCTCCTAGTACAATTTTCAGCCACGTGCGGAGAGGTTCCAGTGACAGTATCGGCGGCTAGAGGATGACCGCAAGGGGCGATCTCACCTCTGCTTTGGTCGATAGTCATCGATGATGACTCGCAAGTGCCAGATCACTGCCTGATAGCGCATGCAGCTTGCGCTCCAACTTATCTCTGACTGGTGTGACAGAGAGGGTTTATCTATTAACCCAAATAGGACAATCTTAGTCCCATTTACAAAGAGGAGAAAGGTACAACCCTGCTCAATCTTTCTAAATAGCACACACATAGGACTTTCAGAGGAAGTAAAGTATCTAGGTATTGACCTAGACCGCAGACTCAACTGGAACTCCAATATGAGAAATAACCTCATGAAAGCGACTAAGGCCATGTGGGCCTGACGACTCACCTACTGTAAAACCTGAGGAATTAAACTTAAGGTAGTCCACTGGTTATACATCGCGATAGTAGGACCTATCGCCACCTACGGGACAAAAGTTGAACAAAAAACTACGATTGTTAAGCTACAAAGCCTTCAGAGACTAGTGTGTCTCGGGATCACAGGCGCTATGAAAACCTGCCCAATAGCAGCCCAAGAAACACTCATTCGACTCATTCCACTGCACCTTTTTATCATAAAGGTGGCACTAGGCAGTGCAATCAGAATTCTCTGCTCGGGAACAGATATGCCATGTAGACCCGTAGGCCACATGTCCATATTACAACACCTTCCCGAGCTGGATATGGTTACTACGGTCTCGGACGCATTGCCACACACCTTCACATTTGACAAGAAATTTGAGATACTGATCCTAAATAGCTCAGCATGGGAAAACAGTGATCCCCTGCTAAATGTCGATGGCCTTAGGTGGTACACGGATGGCTCCAAGATGGCTTCCGGCATTGGCGCCGGCATCTTTGGACCAAAACGCAAGATCTTGAAGGCCCTGGGAACAAGTCCCAGATCTTCCAAGCAGACCTGCATGCCATCCTAACATGCGTCAATCTAAATCTCGATACTGGCATTAGAGGAGTAACCATCAACATACTCTCTGATAGGTTCGTACAGTACGAACTCAAAAACTGTCAGGGCGTCATGAATGCCATGACGCCCTACAAGACCTCGCAAAAAAAAAAAAAAAAAAACAATGTTAAACTTTGGTGGGTGTCAGGACATAAAGGTATCAAGGGAAATGAAATTGCCGACCAACTTGCCAGGAAAGGTTCCAGCGATGAATATATAGGTCCGGAACCATCCTGCGGCATTCCCGGGTCTAAGATAAATTTCTTCTTAGACAAGTGGGAAAAATTGCAACACCTGTTCTTTTGAAACAGCGTTTGGGGACGCTTATACGAACCCTGAACAAGCACTCTAGTGACATACTCAAACTCAATAGGGTGGATATCAGAAGACTAGTCAGCTACCTAACAGGACACTGCGGTCTGAGATATCATCTAAACAAAATTAGCCTATCGTCAGTAACTGGGTGTCGGCTCTGTCTCGAGGACGAAGAGACGGCGGAACACATACTATATGAGTGTGCTGCTCTCTGCCATCTTAGGAAGCGTATCTTTCTCAGTAAAGTTATGACTCCTGAGAGAATCACCTCAGCTCCTACGAGAAGCATGCTCAATTTTATTATAGAAGTAGAGAGGCTCCTCGGCTAATCAGCTAGCAGGCACAATAGATCTGCAAAGGTCGCAGTGCCGTATTGCTAATGGCACTAGCCACTCAGTTGATGCCTTACCAAACTACCAAACATAAGCTGTCCTTTATATGAAATTATAAGCCAAATGTAAAGTATAGATGTTACATATACATAGTTTAATATTTGCGTGCGTGGATACCCAAATCCCATCCGAACCACTTTTGGCAAACAATCTATTTTCAGACTTTCGTGTAATCATCAATATGATGTAAAAAGCTTCATGACCACCCTGTCACATAGATAAATATACAATAATTCATCGAAAGTGTTCGGAGTCCCAGGTTGAGAGCAATTAATTGGTCAGTTTATCGTGGCACACCACCGCAGTTAGGACAATTTCACTCGCGAATGGATACTACAAGCTCAACTTGTGGGCCAACGTATTGTTAATTTTGCCGTTCATCACCCAATCGTGTACTTTACATTAATTGTTTTATGTTCTCTCCCTCATCAAAAATGGGTAGAATATAAAAAAAGCCAACCATACAAAAATTCGATTATGTCCAAACTTGGCCTAATGACGACTGGCTGTCATTAGCGGTTAATTGCTAAAGTGTGCCGTACGAAGTAACTTGCTATCTATACTCCTCAGTCTAGTTTATCCGTTGTGACTTTAAAATTGTGTTTTTTAAATGTTTTTTGCTGCGGTTCGGACCACAAAAATTTTATAGTTTTATCTTTTTTGTGAAGCGATGTGAGTTTCATGAATGCGATTCGTTCCTCCAAAGCTCGAGTAGCACAATAATTTTGTCCACACATTTGATTCAATAAATCAAGTATAAAATTCAGTATTTTTTGTGACGGTTTTCCTTGCATTCGGATTCAATATTCCGTGAGTTTTAGTCGTTTTCAAGTGTCATTAATCGTACCGACATTTAAGAATCAACGGTATGGAGATGACACATGCGAAGGGTCGTTTTGAGATTTATTATATCGTCGTCGTTTGAGGTACATACATATTTTGTATTGTATTTTGGTTGCCTATTAGCCATTACTACCTTAATTGTCAAGGCTATTGAGGTTTATGTGTCACTTGTATGGTTTTCGTAGGCATATTGATAAGGGTGAACAGTGCTTAGAGTGTGGATGAAATATTTTAGAGGTTTTGGATACCTAATTAATATGCATGGCATGACGTAGGGTCGAGTTGTTCGAAAAGGGGACGAACAAGGGCAATGAAAAGGTTTTTCTTGTTAAAATTGCCGTTTTTTTTTCTCTAGCTCAAGCGATAGTGCTATTTATTATCAAAATATGGGACAAGTGCTACCTTATAAAATTGGTATACATATCGTAGTTTGTATTAGAAATCATGAGAGTATAGTTCTTGAAGTAGGCATATCACAGGCCAATGCTATGTTTTACATTTCAGCACCTAAATTATGACATAGGATGAGAGCTTGCAAATTCCTTTAACCACTGCGGCCCTTTTTTTGCATATTATTCTGTCCCTCTTTTGGTGTCGAGTTCTTAATGTGCCTGCTATGAAGGGTTGAAAAGCTATTGAGTCGAATGCCGCCCTGAACTTGTTTGCTTCGAATTAATGATAGGTTCTAAAAGACTTTCGGAATTGGGTTCATTAAACTTCAAATGCCACACAATAAGTACCTGTCATTTTTGTTAAGCCCTTTGTTAATCCTTTTGTTAATCCCCCCACAATGGCCACCAGTCAAATATAGGGTATGCCGTGGCGAAATCCAAGCAGTTTTCAGCGCCTTCAGATGAATACACCTAAAAGGTGTTGCAATTAAGTTCCGGGAATTTAGTCATAACTCGGAAATTAGCAACACCATGTCGTTCATCAACATCCTTCTAGGGAAGGGAACCCTTTCTTTCAGCTTTCATCAACAGCATATTTTGCTTGCGTGTTTTTTAGTGACGTCGAAAATTGAGTGACTCCCACTACAAGCAGCGTGTTGTGATTCAATTTTTAATGAAATCTGGTGAAAAATCATGCAAGATCATCCAAAAACTACAGGTGATGTATGGAGACGAGTGTGGTGTGTCGAAAACCCGTGGTTTTGAATGAAAGAAGGGCCGTCAATTAGTAGAAGACGATCCCCTGAATGAGCTCCCATCACCTGTCGAACCGCGCGGCATCGTTAATCGTAAATATGTTCTTACCGATCAGACGGTGATTGGACAGCTATATTTTGGCGTCCCGATGAGGCTGCGAGCATGTCCCAGCATGGCCCAAACTCGCCAAGAAGGGCTGGTTCTAGTACAATGCGTCGGCCCATTCCCTGTTTATTATGCAAGTGGTTTTGGCAAAAAGAAGCGTTCCAATGTCGCCGCGTCCATCCTGTGGCCTCTTGCGAGTTTTTTTATTCCCCAAGGCGAAATTACACCTCAAGAGAACTCACCATGGCGGTGTCGAGAAGGCTATAGCCATGGTTCTGAACGGAATTAACTTCGAAAAAGACAAACAAGGGGATTTCGAATCGTAGGAGCAACGTTGGAATCGTTGTGGAGAGTTAGAGGGAAACTATTGCGAAGGTCGATAATAAAATATTGCGATAAACTTAATTCCTGAAACTTACTTTCAACACCTGTATGCATTGCCGAACAACTTTGTTTCATTCTTTAATTTTTTTCTGTCCATTCAGTACACCACTCAGTAGTTGTCCTTTCATTATGGCAGAATAAAAACAATTTTTTAAATGCAATAAATTCCTTGAAGCATAAGAATGAATTCAGCTTTCATCAACGGTAACAATTCTACCGAAAACCTTAGTAAAAATTAACTTAATTTAGGAGTAAATGAAATTACAACTTCGCGTTTAGGGTATTATTTACTATTGTGGCCTCTTTTATCTCGTGCACTTCTGTTCATCAGCAATTTTGTCGGTTACCTCGTCTATCGGGCATATAAGACACATCTAAACTGACTGTGGTTACGATGGCAAAGGGTAGCTATGAGTTACGACCGTGTTTTGATTTGTTTTCCCATTAAAAGAAATAAAGTATATTACGATTCAATATTCCTCTTATTCCAAATTGAAAAACATTCAAAATAGAGCCAATAACCACTATATATGTACGTGAAGTTATTATTTGTTATTGTTTTAAAAAAATATTACTGAACCAAAAAAAAAGCATTCATAAATCTATGTTTTATTATTGTTTTATTGGGCTTACTTTGTTCAGAATAAAATGCTGTGGGCTCGGATGAAATCCACACTGTATTTATAAAAATACTTCTTCCTTGCATTCTACACCAGCTTACGCACGTAATAAATAGGCTATTACGACCTCTACTTTTTCTAAGACCTGGAAAGTTGCCAAAATCGTTCCCTTGCCGAAAACAACAGCCCCTAACTCTACTGAGTATGACCCAATTGCCATACTTGCCATACTTCCGTATGGCTTTCGAAAGCTTAGTAAGTTGTCAACTTAAGGAACGTCTTAGAAACAAGAAGCTCTTCACAAATTTCCAATCTGGTTTTCGCGCTAAACGGAACTGTACAACAGCATTAATTTGAGTCTGTGAGGATATTCGTGCAGGAATGGACAGTGACATGGTCGGTCTAATGGTTTGCTTAGGATTCTCCAAAGCCTTTGATGCGTGAGTCACGATAAGCTCATACATAAACTAAAGAGCAAATTCCTGCGTGATAGATCTCTATGTCATCTTACGTCTTCCTACCTTCCTAATCGGTCGCAGTATGTGGATCTCAACAGTAAGCGTTCTTCATGTATTTCTCTCACCTCCGGTGTTAGGCCCGCTATTATTTTCATGTTTTATCAACAATGTTGATCAGTGTTTCAATGTCTGGAAGTTCCATATCTATGCCGATGATGTTCAAGTTTACTTTATGTTTCCTAAGTCGTGTTCCTCTACTGCTATGACATCATTCACACAGGAATTAAATCGAGTGTTTCATTGGTCAGCCGACAATAGTTTGAAACTTAACCCATCAAAAACGAAGGTGTTAATCCTGAATAGAAGCAGTATTTGGTCTACAACATATCACTATTAATGATTCACCAATCGACTATGTCGATAAGATAAAAAACTTGGGTATGTATTTCGAACACAATCTGTGCTGGAACGGACACATAAATAGTGTAATTTCAAAAACTTACGCTGCTCTTAGAGGTTTGAGCCCAATTTCAAACTACTTGCCGACCAATGTCAAGTTGAAACTTTTAAATCATTTATTCTACTTATGCTTTTTGCATGCATGGATTCCGAATCCACAAGAAAACCTAAGCTAGCTTTCAACAGCTGCGCCAGGTACATATGTATATGGCATTCCCAGCCACGAGCACATCTCATAATTTACAAAAAAAAATTGTTGGCTGTTCTCTTACAGCACTAATGAAATTTCGCACCTTGCTATTGTTGCACAAAATTTATGTAAATAAGGGACCAGATTATCTTTTTGAATGTATTAGATTTGAAAGAGCGCAGCGCCCTTCAACACTAATAGACCCTAAACATAAATATTTAACAACGTCCAGACAGGTTTTGTCTATGCGGCTCATCTTTGAAATACGCTACCCACAGATACTAAACAAGCGAACAGCACAAAGGCTTCCAAAAAAGATTGGTTGCATTCGTTGCAGACAAATTCTAATGGGAATTCCTTTTAATATCCCTTCTTTCTATCTTTCTATCTTCTTACCTTTCTATTTCCTTTCTTTTCTCTTTATCTCCCATACAACAGACATGATTTTCATCCAAAAAATCCCCTTGGTCACATACTGACCTAAAGCTAGTCGACAGTATCCCACAACCAGTAGCAAACTTCCGATCTTGGATCCCTATTATGTCTTTGATGTATTAATCCTAGCTGCAACCCTCTTTTCTATGATTACGTACAACCATTAATAAATACCCTTTAAACTTTGATGATCCCTATTGTGTCACTGCTAAGTTAATCCTTGCTGCAAACCCTTTCGTACTATTAGATTAAGATATCAAATGATGCAACGAATTCAATTGTTGTGAAATTAACTTTCCATCATATCCCACAACCCACAACACACTTCCAAGCTTTGATCCCTATTGTGTCCCTGGTACATTAATCCTAGCTGCAAGCCTTTTCCCCATAATTATTGTTATTCACCTTTTCACCTACTTGCTGTCATGTCAGATAATTGATTTGAACTCATTGGACACTTTGATGATCAACTACATACATATCACATCATGGAGATTTTTGATCATCAAAGTAATATGCATATAACCTGCCTACAATCAAGATCTTTCATCATGCAAAAAATTATTTCAAACGGATTAGCCGTTTTAAAGTGATTACTGATGAGGTAACATACAACGTCTCTTCTATATTTTCATATACAGATGGTACGGAACCCTTCGTACGCGAGTCCGACTCGCACTTGGCCGGTTTTTATATATGTATATAGAAGATTTGCTCAATCCATGATACGAGGGTGGATTGAAAAGTTCGGCAAAAATTAAACAAAGAGTTACTTTTTTCGAATGAGTGTCATTTAATTTTCAACCTAATCCACTAATCTAATCTAGAGCTACACACTTGCTTTGACGATGCTGGAGTTTGTCGATCCCTTCTTTGTAGTAACATATTCTAAGGCTCAAAATACGCCTTAGTTTCGGATATAACTTCCAAATCAGTTCCAAATCTTCGTCCCACAAGCTATTTTTTCATGTCTCGAAAAAGGAAGAAAACACTGGGAGTTAGGTCAGGAGAATATGGTGGACGGGGAAGTATTTCGTAGAGTAAATCCACCAGCTTGGTCGTTGGAATGGCGGAAGAATGAGCAGGAGCATTACCGTGGTGAAGCAGGACTTTCTTGGATTTTCCTCATCATTTCAGGAGTGGTTACCTCAATTGGACGCGTTGAGCGAGGAGCGTCTTCCGTGCTTCTTCTAACACAACGAAACTCAGTAAACCACTTGTGAATCGTCTTAAGTGACGGAAAAGATTCACCATGATACTTATCAAGAGATTTTTTCGTTTCCGTGATAGATTTTTCCGCGTAAAGAGTAATGTTTTATCAACACTCGAAATTCACTTTGTTCCACTATGACAGCGAAAGAACGACTTGTCTGGTTTAAACGACTGACATAGCAATATTAATTCAAATATCAGTATCAAATGTCCTTTATGAATTGCTAAAACAATGACCTATACAAGCATGTTACAACTTTTATACTAGTATTGTCGCTTAATTCATTTTTACTGGATTATCAATCTGCCCTCGTATATACTCCATCCGCTCACGCATTAGCTTGAGTAGTTGAGTTCACTGGAAATAGAATTTTATTACTTATTGCAACACCACTAACATTTCATCATTTCATCCCCAGAAGTATGAATATTCTAAAGATATCCATTTCATCCACTATCCGACGAAAATATTATTCATCTCCTAAACTCCATCAACATTTTATTCTTCCAACTGCTCCCCGGGCTTCGAATCATATTTAATAAATAAGCAACCATTTCCTTGGAATATTTGCTCACCGTTTACTACCTTGTCTACACTCCTTAACTATATCAGTAATAAAAGGGTACTCTTGTGTACAATCTATCTTATACTCCATCATATACCTTCCACGATTTGCATTTCATTTTCTTTCCATTATTTTTTTCCGCAGAAATGTCGATCTTCCTCTTCAGCTGGATCTATCATAGCTAGCCGACGGCATCTAATGGATCTCGATGAAGGTGAACTGTTTATGGAATTAATCAGAGATGTGGCCAACGAGCTGGACATCGATATACTATGTCATAAGATCCTGGTCAATGTCGGCCTCCTCACCCATGCCGATCGGGGATCTTTGTTCCTGGCAAAGGGCGGGCCAAATAATCGATATTTGGTGGCAAAACTATTTGACGTAACGCAAACTACAGGTGAGTTATAAATAGAATACTTTGCAGAATTGGAAATGTTACACGAACAAAGGAAAAACTTCTTTCACTTGCACTGAATTTTAATTGGTGTCATCATAAACAATCGCTTATTGTTTCAGAATAGTCACGAATGGCATTGATGTCATAGTAAAATTAAGAAAACTCAAAGAGAAGTACTAGAAGAAGACCTCAACGGACTGATAAAGGGATTTTAATGACCGCTTGGCACGCAGTTCGTGTCCACGCGAACAGTAGTCGAATGAAAATGTCTGTAATAATCTTTTGATTATGGCCATCTGCCTACACAGAGACCAAATGATATTTTGATTTATAGCGGTAATCCTTTTTAATTATTCTTCCTTTTGGGTAACATAGAAAAGGGCTTAATCCATAATTTAGGAAGGGTTTTATGCATTTGCGAATAAGTTTTAATGTTCAAGAAATTGCTTTGAAGGTCCTTGAAAAATAACAAAACGTGGACAATTGTTATGTAACTAACTGAACAGTGGACAGTGGCAATTGAAGGACATATTTGGACCAGTCCCATAATATTTACAGTATATTGGTTTGGGTCAGTTTTATTTCGTCGACTTGCTATAAGAAAGATCATAGTTTTTTTTTTTTTTTTTTTTTTAGAGACTCGCGCAGGTTCAAGAGTTTTTATATTCTCTTATGATGTGTTGACACACACAACCTGAACGGAGTACAGTGGTTGGGGTCGTTGATGTTCGTTCACTACTCTCAGGGGTAGATAGGACCTAGATAGGATAGGACCTAGATAGGACGAGAGCTGACCAAATTCCGCGTTGGTTATAGTCCGTAGTAATTCGTTCAAGCACTTTTAGTATTGCATACGCAGAGGATGAATTTCGTTTGACCATATACTGTGAGTGTTATGCCTGCAGCAGTAAGTCTGGTCACATTCTCAACAGCGTTGCATACTTTTTGGCGGTATAGAAACTACTTTTTCTTGGCTATGAAGCGAATTTGAACCATAAACCTTCCGCTCGGCGGTCGATGATGTTAACCACTGCACCACGGCCACCCCAGTGGTTAAATCAGTTAAATCAGTTTGTCCATTAATATCAATATTTAAATTATGATCACCCTTGAATCTGGTTGGGGGCACGGTGTTATCTCTGGACAACTATCGCAGAAAAGATCCAGGCACTCAAGGTCTGCCGCCTTAATATATCGACGACATAGTGCGGGAAAAGGTAAAGAGGATAATGAACGTTACTTTTAAATGCCTGTACTCCTACATACATATGTTAAGCTGAGGGGGAAAAACCGAATACGGCAAGGAATTCCAGATTCGTGTCGTTCGGTTAAAGAAAGAATCCTTATATTTGGCGGCACATCCGAAAGTTGGATTCAGGATATATTGGTGAGCATTCTTAGAGATATGTGTGTTGTGGGAAAATTGTTGAAGAGGCGAAATGCAACTCGCTATCTCCTCAGATTATTTTCTGTGGAAGTATAGAGGCGAGAGACATTCCTGCTATTTTTAAGCGGATCTAATGATTTGGTGATGCTGGAGTCTGCTATGAGTTTTATCGCGCGATTTTGAGTTTTGTCTGGTCAGTGCAGTGTAAGACCTCACTCATCGGACAAAACATGAGCGTTAAACGATTATGGCCAGAGAAAATGATAGTTGAGAAAAATGACTTCAATTTCTATAAGAAACCTAAGCACTTCGCAGCATTCTTGGCTACACCGAATATGAGGTCGTTCCAACTAAGGCTGCTAAGGACATACTCCTTACGAATTACTTTAGTCAAATCTCGGCGGAAATCTTTCTAACAATAGATGATATTAAATTTTTCACCAATAATACATATAAATATTCGTAAAATAGGAGGTCTTGACTCAATAAGAAATATTTTTATCAAATATTTTTTTATTGTTTAAGTAAAATCAACAGTAGCTTATGACATAGGAACGAAAAGTGCATCAATAGTATCATGGTCTAAAGAGAAAAGCCAGTTTTTGTATTACTTTTCTGGCAGCAAATTAAATAACCGTGGTGCAGTAAACCGGCCAAGTGCCGGTCGGAGTCCCAGGGTTCCGTACCATCTGTATAAATAAAAATAAAAGAGACGTTGTATGTTACCTCACCAGTCATCACATTAAAACGGCAAATCCGTTTAAAATGCTTTTTTGCATGATGACAGATCTTGGTTGCAGGCAGGTTATAGGCATATCACTTTGATGATCAAAAATTTCCATGATGAGAAAGTTGATCATCAAAGTGTCCATTGAATTCAAATCAATTATCTTACTTGACAGCAAGTAGGTGAAAAAGTGAAAAACAATAATTATGGGAAAAAGGTTTGCAGCTAGGATTAATATATCAAGGACACAATAGGGATCAAAGCTTGGAAGCGTGTTATTGGTTGTGGGATATGATGGAAAGTTAATTTCACAACAATTGATTTTGTTGCATCATTTGATATCTTAATCTAATAGTAGGAAAGGGTATGCAGCAAGGACTAACTTAGCAGTGAATCAATAGGGATCATCAAATTTTAAAGGGTATTTATTATTGGTTGTTCGTAACCATACAAAAAAGGGTTGCAGCTATGATTAATACATCAAAGACACAGGGACATAGGGATCAAAGCTCAGAAGTTTGCTACTGGTTTTAGGATATTGTCGACTAACCTTGGATCAGTATGTGACCAAGGGGATTTTTTGGATGAAAATCATGTCTGTAGCATGGGAGCCCCCTTAAACATTTATTTTATTTTTTTTTAGTATTCGCTGTTATAGCGGCAAAAGAAATACATCATCTGTGGAAATTTCAACTGTCTAACTATCACGGTTAATGAGATACAGCCTGGTGACAGACGGACGGACAGCGAAGTCTTAGTAATAGGGTTCCCTTTTACCCTTTGGGTACGGAACCCTAAAAAACGAGAAAAGTGGGTTTTGTGTAGAGTAGGAGTTTAATCGTAAATTGTAATTATCTTGGTATCATAAAATCCCGATTTTCAAAAAATATCTTTAACACATTATGACAACACAAATGTCTTAATGGATGAATTTGTAATGATTTAAACAATGAAACTAGCTCTAGCATACTTCTGCTTGACTAATAAGGTCTGTATTTTGTTAAAGTACCCCAGCAAGAGACTCCGTACTGTAATTTAGATTTCAATAAACCGTTGTATCCTTCCTCTTCTTCTTCTTAACGGGCGCTACATTTCGGGGTGAACCTGGGCCTCAACCAGCACGCCCCTCCAACTAGCACGACCTTTTGCTAGGGGTTTCCATTGCCGCACACCCAGTTGGCTGAGGATCCCTTCCACCTGTGTGCGCCATCTTAAGTGCGGCCGTCTTCTGCTTCTTCGTCCCTCGGTGTTGGATTCAAAGACTCTCCGGGCTGGAGCTGTGGTGTCTATTCGCTCTACATAGCCCAGCCATATTAGGCGTTGAATCCGTAGACGCCTGACTGGGCTCATGTCGCTGTATGTACATATGTATGTATGCATGTTGGCGTTACAGTCCATGAAGGACCAAAGACGAGCTTCTCTCAATCACCCATGTTGTGTGAGATTTTATTTTCCCATAGGTGAAAGGGACCTATAGTTTATTGCCGGTTTCGAACGGCGAGATTCGAGAAGCTTTTCTTGACAATTGTACTACAGGGGGTTTTGTCAGTACCCCGCTGAGAAGAAGCACCGTGAAAAACACGTTCGATGATATGGTTGTTGTCGGGATTCGAACCGGTGTCCTCGGCGTCAGAGGCCAACACACTACCTACTGCGCCACGGCGCTCTCTCATGTCGCTGTATAGCCCGTAAAGTTCGTGGTTGAACCTTTTCCTCCATCCCCCGTCTGCGTTTATAGGCCCGAAAATCACGTGCAAAATCTTCCTCTCGAACCGACTAAGGGCCTCCTCATCCGCTTTTGATAGTGTCCATGCTTCTGCGCCATACAACAGGACCGGGATGATAAGGGTCTTATATAGAGTCAACTTTGTCATTCGGGAGAGGGCTCTATTACTCAGTTGCCTCCTGAGCCCAAAGAAACAGCGATTGGCGACAGGCCACTGCGGAGCCAAGGTAGACGAAGACCTTAACTACCTCGAACTTATATCTGCCAATACAAACGTTATGGCCAAGACGTCGGCGGTGAGCGCCCTTTTTTGATGACAGCATATATTTAGTTTTGTCCTCGTTTACCGCTAGACCGATTTTCGCCGCCTCCATATCAATACACGCAAATGCCTCATAGACATCTCGCTGTGATCTAGCTATTATGTCAATATCGTCGGCGTATGCAAGGAGTTGCGAGGATTTGAATGAGATTGTGCCTCTTGTAATGGCCAGTGATTTTTGCACAATCGTTTCCAATATGATGTTGAAGAAATCACACGAAAGCGCATCGCCCTGCCTAGATCCTTTTTTGACATCAAAACTATTGGTAAGGTGTTCACCGATTCGGATGGAGCAAAGTCATCCTGCATAGTCTGATGAGTTTAGCAGGTATGTCAAAGGTTGACATAGCGTTGTATAGCTCGTCTCTAGTTACACTGTAATATGCGGCTTTGAAGTCGACAAAAAGGTGGTGAGTGTCGACTTGAAGTTCATTGTTTTTTTTCAGGATCTGCCGTAGTGTGAAGAATTGGTCGATGGTGGACTTCCCTGGCCTGACAAGGACCTATCAGCTTATTTACAAAAGGCTTCAGGCGGTCACACAAAATGTCAGAGACGATTTTGTAGGCGATCTTAAGGAGATTTATTCCTCTGTAGTTGGCGCAATCAGTGGCGCCTCCTTTCTTGTGGATCGGGCATACGATGCTGAGACTCCATTCTCGGGCATGCTTTCCTCTGACCATATATTACGGATGAGCTGGTACATGCTCCTTACCAAGTCATATCCAGCTGCCTTGAAGAGCTCAGCAGACACTCCGTCTGCGCTAGCAGCTTTATTCGACTTGAGTTTCGATATGGCAATCTTAACTTCGTCGAAGTCAGGGGGACGGAATTCTCTGCGGTCTTCGTCGATTAGAAATGGATCATCCTGCCTGACAGCGGTATATTGACTAACATCGCCGTTATGCAGTCTGCAGAATTGGTTTTTCCATATTCTCAGTATCGACTCCGATTCTGCTACTAGGTGTCCGTTCTCATCTCTGCAGGCTTCCGTTCTGGCTTTATAACTTTGGCATGTTTGGTTTATCTGTTGAAAAAACTTTCGAACGTCACGCCTGCAGTA
Organism: Eumerus sabulonum; assembly: GCA_951905685.1. Lineage (NCBI taxonomy): Eukaryota > Metazoa > Arthropoda > Insecta > Diptera > Syrphidae > Eumerus > Eumerus sabulonum. Next base: position 161,460,509 of record OX645060.1, on the reverse strand, counting down.
ACGCGGAGCTCACGAGCTGCACAGCGAGGCCTTATATGCATCCTGCTTCGCTGCGTGAATCCTCCTACACTAGTCATCGAACCAGGTGTTTCTTCGTGGTGGGGCCTTGAAACCCAAAACTTCGGATGCAGAGCATTTCAGGGCTTGCTTTCAAAGGCTCTACTACTGTTCTACTGATAGCGTGGAGGGTTGAGGTGTATTGGAGAGTTCAAGGGATACGCGATCGGTAAAGACACGAGCGGTTTCTGGCGATAATAGCCTTCCGACGTCATAACTTTGTGTTCTTACTCTACTCCGGTGCGTTCGTGATATCCGTAGGCGCGTATTGCCTAGACTACAAGATAGTGGCCGAGTCGATGTTAGCCCCTCAGAAAGTTCAGACATCAAGAATAGTGGAGGAGTATCTGACGTCGATCGCGATGTGATCAATCCGCTAGGTAGTCGATTGATCAAAAGACCGCCAGGTGCCTTTCTGTAAATCGAGGTTCGAGAAGCGCGTACTGGCTGGAAGGAGATTTCGCCCCGTAGCAAGATCAATCAGCCTGTGTCCGTTATCGGATGTGGTGTCGTGTAGGCTTTTTTTGCCGATGACTCATTCAAAGATGTTCTCCTTACCCAGCTTAGTATTGACGTCTCCTAGTACAATTTTGATGTCATAACTGGGACATTGGGCATACGTTCTGTCTAGGAGATCGTAGAACTCATCTTTGGTGGAGTTATCCTTGTATTCCGTGGGGGTGTGGACGCAGATCAGGCTGATGTTAAAAAATGTAGCCTTGATACGGATTGTTATGAGGCATTCGCTTACATGCCGAAAGCTTAGGACTTTTTGCCTTAGTCCACCTCGAACAACAAGTCCGCAACCGAACCCGGTCCATTCCATCGCATTTCTTGGATTGCGGTTATATCCGCTTTATAACGGTCTAGGGCGTCTGCGAGTTGTTCGGCTGCACAAGGCCTGTTTAGGGACCTAACATTCCACGTACAGAGCGGAAGATCATTGTCCTTTTATCGTTTTTTGCAACGCTCGTCAACATTAATCTGGTCCGTTGTATCCGAGGCTTGTGTTTGTTTTGGAGTTTGTGGTTTTTTTTTACGGTTACGGCTTACTAGGCCATAGCCCAACCGACTAATCCTGTTTTTTGGCGCAGGAGGCTCGCCAATCGCTCTTCCTCGTCTGCAATTTCCATAGGAAATCTCCAGATGGCACTGCGAGGAGGTGGGGATATGACTTACTAACAGTGCCGCAAGATGTTCGACTGCGGTGGCTCTTCTCGCTTTTTATCCGTCGGATAGATGCTACCCCTACGAGGCCTTTTGCTAGTCCTTTGCCACCCACCGTTGTATGCCATTTTTAAAACATGATTATTGCAATAGAGGCTCATGTGATACATATGCCTGACTATTTTATTAATATGATGTTTAAGATGTACAGAGTAATTGTCCCAGTTAAGCTTATTGTCCAGTATAATACCTAAATATTGAAATCGATTGACACATTTAATTCTAAAACAGTCATTAGTGCAGACTGTGCTATCGTTAAAAGGAACAAGACCAAACGTAAATGGGTCAGCTAAACAAAAACGTAAACAACTTCGACTGTGTGATAATATAGAGGCAAGTCTTTACACGGATTGGGGTGGCCATGGTGCAGTGGTTAACATCATCGGCCGTCGAGCGGAAGGCCTATAGTTCAAATTCGTTTCATAGTCAAGAAAAAGAAATTCCTATACGGAAAAAAGTATGCAACACAGTTGTTAATGGGCAGTGACCAAATGTACTGCTGCAGGCATAACAGTCACAGTATGTGGTCAATTGAAATTTATCCTCTGCGTATGCAATACTAACACCAAAAGTGCATGAACGAACTACTTAGAACTATAACCAACGCGAAATTTGGTCGGCTCTCGTCCTATGTAGGACAAACCACCCCTGAGAGTAGTCAACGAACATCTACGACCCAAAAACCACTGCACTCCGTTCAGGTTGTGTGCCAAAACATCAACCTGCGCGAAACTTTCCCTCTCCCTGTTATCTTCGCTCGAACAACGTTCAATACGTTATAAGGCCTTAGCCTTGAGTGCGCGTGTGACTTTACAAAAAAATATATATATATATTAAACCCTTGCTATTGAATTCCATATAATTAGTCTCAGTACTTATTATCAACTCATGTCCTATTCAAAAGAGAATTCATTCCCCATTTTATACCTCTCTCATACCTGTTTCAAGAATTTGCCAGAAATTTTATCAAGACCAGTTGAATTTGACGTTTTTAAAGAAGCTATGATTTTTTGTATTTCAAGTGCAGAAAATTCATTGAAGAAAAAAGTTTCAGGTTGGTAACTATTTTCCACTATACTATCATCACAACACAGAACTGAATTAGAAACGTTAGAAGAGCTATGATAAGATCACACATTCGTGAAGAAACTGTATAGTTGTTGATATTTAGCACAATATCATTATTATCGTTTTTCTTATTTAAGATCTCGTGACCGACTTGTCACACGCTGTTTTATACCACAAACTGAATGAATGTCAAGGGCGAGTGTTCGCGCTTATATAGCTCTCGGTCCACCGTCTCGAACGTTCGCCGTTGGAAGTTCCCCTTTGGAAATCTCTAGAACGCTCTGACAATTCCATTGGAAGTTGACATCATTCCAATTCCCCGCTTCCAGAGAGTTTTCGAACTTAACGGTCCGCTTGCATCTCCGCAACACTGCCCTCCTCCTAAACTTGTTCGTCCTCGAACAAGCGATTGGACCCTTCTCCGTAATATGGTGCTAACCTCTCTACGTGGACAATTTTATACTTCGCCCGTCTGTTTCCCATCTGCTGTATCCGGTATACCACGTCATTGAGTTTCTTGATGACCTCATATGGTCCATCCCAGGCTGATTGCAATTTGGGGCACAAGCCTTTTTTTCCGTTGTGGGTTGTACAGCAATACCAATTGTCCGGTCTCGAATCCAGAAGTATTCGCCCTCAAGTCGTATCGCGCCTTCATTTTATCGCTGACCAAGTTCAGTCGCTCCCGGATGAACTGGTGGATAGAGTTCAGCTGTTCTTTCTTTTCGGTTACGAAGTCTTCCCTGCCGCTAGTTGTCGGTAGTACCACGCCGAACTTCAAGTCCGATGGAAGTCGGAGATCAGTTCCAAAAATGGCTTCGGCGGGTGTTGTTGCCGTTGAATTGTGCTGTGCCGAACGGTATGCCATTAAGAAAAGGGGAAGATGTTCATCCCAGTCCTTCTGATCTCCGACGACGACTTTTCTCAGGTATTCCTCCATCGTCCGGTTGAACCTTTCGACCATGCCATCAGATTGTGGATGTAATGGTGTTGTCCGCGTCTTTCTGATACCTAGCATGTCACAGAGTTCCTTGAACACCGTCGACTCGAAGTTCCTTCCTTGGTCTGAGTGCAGTTCCATTGGTACTCCATAACGCGCAACCCAGTTGTTCACAAATGCATCCGAAATGGTTTTGGCTTCCTGGTTCGGGATGCAAAACACCTCAGGCCACTTGCTGAAGTAATCGATCACCACCAGCGCGTATTTGTTTCCAGCGTTGCTTGTTGGGAATGGGCCTGCGATGTCCATTGCGATACGTTCGAACGGTGCTCCAACATTGTACTGCTGCATATTTCCTCGAGTTTTCCTTACTGGACCCTTTGCCTTCGCACACTGTTCACACCTGCGAATGAAACGCGTAACCGACTCATGGCATCCTACCCAGTAGAAACGTCTCTTGATCTTTTCTACAGTCTTGTTAACACCAAGATGACCCCCGCTTGGTCCCTCGGGGACTCGTCGGATGACCTCGTCGATTTGCCCTTTTGGTATTACCAGCAGATCGTTTACAATGTTCCCGTCCTCACTCTCCCAACTGCGGTAGAGGCAACCGTTCTTCAACTTCAAACTCTGCCATTGAGCCCAGTAAGCTTTCACGATTGGGCTTTCACTGGATATTTGCTGCCAACTTGGTCGAAAACCTCGTTCTTGGTAGTCGATGATGACTGCCAGATCGGCATCTTGTCGCTGCTTCCTTCCGACCTTCTCGACAGTCCAGGAATCATCTGGCAGCACCTGGAAACAACGGATGTCGGTGACCTGTTCCTTGGTCTCGGCGCGTGAACAATGTTTGCATTCAACGCCGCGAGTTCGGCTCGTTAATGCATCCGCATTTCTATGGCTGCTTCCCTTCCGGTATTCGCGTGCTCTCGCTTGTTCTCCTTTTCGCGAATCAAACCTCGAACGCCTTCTTCTCAGATGACAATTTCTCGCCTTGTGCCCCTGCTCGTTGCAGATGTAGCATCTACCTGGGAACGGGCAGCTCCTACTCACCGTTGTTTCTCTGGAACTACGCCACAATTTGCTGGAATAACGCTTTTTCCGCAGACGACAGTCTTTTGCAATGTGCCCCTGCTGGTCGCAGATATAGCAGCTACCTGGGAACGAGCGACTCCTACTCACTGTCTTTGCTCTGGAATTACGTCGCAATTTGCTGAAGGAACGCTTTCTCCGCAGACGGTAGTTCCTCGCAATGTGCCCCTGCTGGTCGCAGATGTAGCATCTACCCGGGAATGAACCACTCCTACTTGCCGTTGTTGTTCTCAAACTATCCTTGTCTTGAGATATGCGCCGTAATTTGATGGAAAGTCGGCATATCAAGAGCGATGTTTCACATGCGAGAGCGCTGGCAACTGTCTCCTTGAAAGATGTCTTCGGCAGGAGAATCAAACTTCGTTGCGTATCGGGATCCCTTAGCCCTTGGATGAAAGAATCCGTTTTAAGTTTCTCCACCACATCAACTGGGACATCCGCGTAGGCAAGATGGGATAGCCTCTCGATGTCGGCAGCATACTGTTGGATGGTCTCGTTTAAACGCTGCTTGCGCCCTTTAAGTTCCAGCTTGTGCATCTCCTGCATGTGCTCACTGCCGTATCTTCGATGGAGAGCATCCCATATGGCTGTGTAGTTCCTTCTCAGGGTTTCCGGGATGGTCTGTAGTACATCGGCGCTTCGCCTTTAAGCGAAATTACTAGAGCGGCCACACGATCTTCTTCTCCCCATTGATTCCGTTCCGCCGTTGTCTCGAACTGAAGTTTAAATATGTTGAATGCACTCGTGCCGTCGAAGTTGGGAGCTGTGAATTTCGATGCTGCAGTCGGTACAACGATTCCTTGACACTGAACGTTCTGGACAGCTTCCTCTAGTTCCAGAACCTTCTTGTCGAACTTCGATTCCAAGGTCTCGATTATCTTTTCCTGATTATTTTCGATATCTAGAACCTTCTTGTCCAGTGTCTCGATTCTCTTTTCCTGGTTATTTTCAAGATCCAGAACCTTTTTATCCAGTTTATCGATTCTCTCTTCGACGCCCTGGAACCGATCGTTGACCGCTTGCTGGATGTCTCTCAAGCTTTCTCGGTTGTTCTCTAGCATCTCTTCTACCGTCTCCAGCTTCTGGCTCAGGGAAGTAGAATTTTCCTCCAGTTTCTCTAGTTTCTGGCTCAGAGAAGCGGAATTTTCCTCCAACTTTCTACTTACGGCAACGGAATTTTCCTCCAGCTTTTGATCTAATTTCTGGGATATGGAAGCACTCATAGCATTCATAGCTGCGAGGATTTGCTGCACATCAAATGCTGGTTCACTGGATGTCGACGGCTTCTCCACCCCGAACTCGTGATTCTCCCAGTCGAAACCTTCTTCCTGCAACGCTGATCGCAGTCTCTCCACCAGGTTGGCTTTACTTCCCACTGTGGATAATTCCCGAGCATCCAGCTCTCTTTTCAGTTGTTCAATTGTCAACTTTTCCAATTTTACCATTTTCTCACTTTTGCAATGATTCACTTCACAACTCAAATAAAGTTTCACTCGTTTACTCGCAATCCCACTTCTGACACCAAATGTTACGAATTTATTCAATCCCCACACCAAATAGGGTTCGCACCACTGGATTGCGATAAACTACAATTGTCCTTTTTATTTAAATTGAAACACACACACTTTTAATTCTTTCACCACAGATCAATTATCTGTGTAGCTTCACCACTTTTCTTTATTATCCAATACTATCCACTTTAAACTTTATTACACAATACACAAACCTTTATTGAAAGCTTTTCTTTTCACCTTGGTTGATCACACCGACTTGTCACACGCTGTTTTATACCACAAACTGAATGAATGTCAAGGGCGAGTGTTCGCGCTTATATAGCTCTCGGTCCACCATCTCGAACGTTCGCCGTTGGAAGTTCCCCATAGGAAATCTCTAGAACGCTCTGACAATTCCATTGGAAGTTGACATCATTCCCATCCCCACTTCCAGAGAGTTTTCGAACTTAACGGTCCGCTTGCATCTCCGCAACAGTATATACTGTATATACTGCAACAGTATGAAAAGTAGGGATGGTATCCAAACGAACACTACCAAGTCAGAAACAAGAGTGAAGCGACATCGCAAAACAAAGAAAAGGAGATAAGGAAATGGCAAAAAACCCACGAAGTAGCTACCCGCGCGTGAGTGTGCCATTGTATTTCTGTTTCACTTACCCTCTCTTTTACACTTATTTAAGCCCTCACCAGATAGCCCTCGTCTAGACTCCGACATACCAATACCAAGCTGCTCGTGTGCGAAGGGATTGGCGAGCTGCGCATGGGTGTGTATACTAACGTTGTGTGCTCTCTCTCTGTACTTATGTGCGGGCATCGGGCCGCGCTTCACACCATAGTCGGAGTCTACACGAGGGCTATCTTTTTGCGCCTTTTTCTTTGAACCTACGTTCCAATTTGAGGACGCGTCCACACGGAGCTTTTCTGCGTGTGCCTGTTTCTTGACATTTCGCTTCACATTTCAATTTCGTTGCCTGTGGTGATGTTTGAAAAGTAAGAATGGTATCCAAACGTACACTTCCAAGTCAGAAACAGGAGTGAAGCGACATCGCAAAACAAAGAAAAGGAGATAAGGAAATGGCAAAAAACCCACGAAGTAGCTACCCGCGCGTGAGTGTGCCATTGTACTTCTGTTTCACTTACCCTCTCTTTTACACTTATTTTAGCCCTCACCAGATAGCCCTCGTGTAGACTCCGACATAGTGCATACGGTACCTATACTCTGTTATTTGACTACTAAGCGTCCCAGTCATGTTTATATGAAATTTAGATGCTCCGAGATTATGCAATGGGACGAGACTTCGTGTCACACAACTTGGCCGCAATATCATTAGCGCCACTATCTTAACTGGCGCAGGAAAGGGTGAAAATGGAATGATCCCACGAATCCCAATAATTCCCACAGATCTCCCGTTCCAGTTTAAAAGGCTACAATTTCCTCTAAAGCTTAGTTTCGCTATGGCCATTAACAAAGCGCAAGGTCAAACATTAAAGGTGGCTGGGGTGAACTTAGAAAAGCCGTGCTTTTCCCATGGACAATTGTATGTAGCATGTTCGCGTATGTCCAATGCCCAGAATCTTTACATTCTATCCCCAAATGGAAAGACATATAATATCGTCTACAGTAGCGTATTAAAATAACATTCTGTTCCGAGTTTTCTTCTGTGTTCTAAATCAGGAAAGGGGAACCGTGTTACCCCGAATTTAACGCGAGCGAAGCCGCGGGTTGTATACAAACTTAACGGGCGCTAGAAAGAAAAAAAGGTACCCTACGTCACTCTCCATCCCTTCAACTATCTCCACTTAAAAAATCACGTCAATTCGTCGCTCCGTTTTGCCGTGAAAGACGGACAAACAGACACACACACTTTCACATTTATAATATTAGTATATTAGTATAGTATAGATAAGTTATTTATTTTCAAGTTTCAAAAGGTCATCGAATGAATCAATTTTTATAGTACTACTCTTATCTCAAGATGATGATTTTTCTAACAGACGGAAACTTGCTTAAGTAGCAACCATTCTAAAAGCCGGCAAATCTCCTTAAAATCCAAGCAGCTTAGACCAATAAGTCTTCTTAGTAATCTCAGCAAAATTTATGAGAAAGTTCTGAAAGAAAAAACTGTAAGACATATGAGTATCTATGATAAAAATGTAATGTCCGCCATATAACGTTTTTTTCAAGTAGGGCTTATTTCGTGAATGGTAGCACTTAGCTCATGTCTGATTTGACAGATAATTAGTTTTATCCTTCCGCTGAACGAATATGGTTGTGTATACGCTTGAACAACGCTGGGAAATATTGCGACATTACTTTGAAAATCATGGTAATGTTGCAGAATGTGTGCGACATTGCGTACGGAAGAAGAGAAGCACCGTCAGCCCCGTATGTTCGTTATCTTGTGAAAAAAGTGAAAGAAACTGGCATCCTCATCGATAAACCAAAGCGTGAAAAGCCAAAAACAGTGCGTACACCCGAGAATATTGCTGCTGCGGCAGAAAGTGTGCGTGAAGCGCCATCAACATCAATTCACCGTCGTTCTCAACAATTGAACATTTCGGAGACATCATTGAGACGAATTTTGCATAAAGACCTTGGTATGACGCCATACAAAGTCCAATTGGTTCAGGAGTTGAAGCCAACTGACCATCCAATGCGTTTTCGCTTCGCTAAGTGGGCCTGCGATCGACTTACAGAAGATGCCGATTTTGCCAAAAAAATCATCTTTTCAGATGAAGCTCATTTCGATCTTGGCGGGTATGTAAACAAGCAAAATTGTCGCATTTTGGGCACAGAAAATCCGCACGCATGCATTGAAAAGCCGGTGCACCCAAAACGAGCCACTGTTTGGTGCGGATTTTGATCCAGAGTCATAATTGGGTCATTTTTCTTCGAAAATGAGCAAGGAGTGGCCGTTACTGTAAATGGCGATCGTTATCGGGTCATGTTGAACGAATTTTTGTTCACAAAAATTGAAGAGGAGGATATTGGCAACATTTGGTTTCAACAGGACGGCGTTACGTGCCACACAACCGAAGCTACACTCGATGTTTTGCGCCCTGTTTTTGAAGATCGCATTATCAGCCGCAGAGCTGATGTCGTTTGGCCACCTCGGAGCTGCGATTTGACACCGTTGGACTATTATTTGTGGGGTGCCGTCAAAGATAAGTGTTACGCCGACAAGCCAGAGACAATTGACGCTTTAAAGGACAATATTCGTGAAGCCATTGGTGAAATACAGCTGCACACAGTTGATAATGTGCTTAAAAATTGGACCGATCCTATAGGCTACTGCATGGCCAGCCGAGGCAGCCATTTGAATGAAATTATTTTCCATTATTAACCGGAAGGATTGTACTTTCAAATAAAAAAATAAATTTGAGAAAATATTCAGTAGTTTTTTTTTATAGTATTTTCAAAAAAAAAAAAGTTATTTGGCGTACCCTTTATGTACAATTTGAATTTAGGTCACAGCATAGTTCGACGCACCAGGTTCTAATGTTATGTAATCATATTAAAACAAACCGTGCAATAGGCAAATAACCGGACAGATTCTGCTAGACATCGGAAAAGCCTTTGATGCTGTATAGCATGATAGTCTTTTCCACAAGTTAATACATCTTCTTTTTCTAGCGTACATTTGTAAGATTGTCCAAAGTTACTTATGTCGTCATTGTTTCGTTGTCCAAATGAACAGTGCTGTCTCTGATCAAATTTATTTCCCGCAAGGTTCAGTTCTTGCCCCTATTTTGTATCATACATATTTATTTATCTGATTACCCAATTCTGCCCGACGGTCGACTGCCGACGACACAGCTATATTTTCTTCAGATGAGCTTGTTCTCAATATTGAGTGAAATCTTGTAAATGCGTTTGAAATAGTGGGAAACTATCTCACCAAATGAAAAATAAACATTAATCAGGAAAAAACCCAGGCTATTTTTTTCACACGAAAAAGAGGTTTTTGCTGAATATCTTGCTGAAACCTTCAAGCCATTCAAAGGACATCTGGTACCTGACAATAGCAATACTCCGGAAATGACCGGATCATACAGAATGACGCGAGCTACGCTTTCCGAACAGGAAAATATCATAAAATCCTTCAAGCCAAATAAAGCATCAGGCTATGACTTAATTACAGGAGACATCCTTAGAAATTTGCCGAGAAAAGCTCCGCTCAAACTTATATATCTTGTTGACGCAGCACTTAGGTTAGAATACGTAACGAGCCAAGAGAAGGTCGCCGAAGTTATTATGAGTCTAAAACCCGGAACGCCACCGACGGATCAAAAATCTTTCCGCTCAATATAATTGTTGCCGATATTTTCGAAAGTGTTCGAAAGTGCTCAATCGCTTAAAGGCGATCGTCGAAGAAAAGCGTCTATTGCCGGATCCTAAGTTTGATTTCAGAAGCAAGCATTCCACTCTAGACCAAGTGCATAACAGATATGGTCGAAAAAGCACTCGAACATATGCTAATATGTTCGAGCGTATTTCTTGACGTCTCCCAAGTCTTTGACAAAGTGTGGCACGAAGGTTTGGGGTATAAACTGAGACAAGTTTTCTCCGAACAACTACCGAACGTTCTGGGAAACTGCTTACCTTTCGTGTTAAACACGGGAGCAAGTATTCAAATTTTAGACCAATTACGGCTGGCGTTCCACTGGGAAGCGCACTTGGTCCGCTACTTTACTTGCTGTATACTAGAGACATACCACAAACGGATGTCACTGTGCAGCTCTTGAAATAATAGAGGAACGAAAACGCACATTGTCCGCTACTTTACTTGCTGTATACTAGAGACATGAGAACACCGTGGCGCAGTGGGTAGTGTGTTGGCCTCTGACGCCGATGACACGGGATCGAATCCCGACACAGCCATGTCATCGAACGTGTTTTTCACGGTGTTTCTCCTCAGCGGGGTTCTGACAAAACCCCCTGTAGTAAAATTGTCATGAAAAGCTTCTCGAAATTCGCCGTTCGGAACCGGCAATAAACTGTAGGTCCCTTTCACCTATGGGAAAAATGAAATCACACACAACATGGGTGATTGAGAGAAGCTCGGCTCAGGTTCTTCATGGACTGTAACGCCAACATACATACATACATACTAGAGACATACCACAAACGGATGTCACTGTGCAGCTCTTGAAATAATAGAGGAACGAATCCTGTTGTGCCGACTTCGAAGGACAAAGCCCCTTGATTTAACGCGACAAACCTAAACCGCACGCACTTTGTGCAATGTGATTACATCGAGAACGGAAAACTGCTGAATAAGTCAATTGACTTAGTTGTAGTAGAACAAAAAATAATTAACTCGAAGGATGGTGTGTTTAGTAAGCCAAATCTCACACTACTATGAGCACGAGTTGTCTGCCCTAATAGTATCTTTTAAAGATTTTCACCAACACTAGCAAAGTTTTCTAAAACAAAAAGAACATTAATTTGAGCTTTTCGGTCTTAAAATTAGCAAAAGGCTGACTTGTTTGGTTTCATGCAAGTGATTCGACGAACGTTTAATATGAACTTCGTGTCAAAAGTTGGTCAGATTATCGTTTCACCAGGGCCTCAACCAACAAGCCTCTCCAGCCGGCCCGACCTTTGGCCAGCCGCTTCCAGTGCTGAACGCCCAGTTGGTTGAGGTCCCTTTCCACTTGTGCGCATCACCTTAAATGCGGTCGTCCTCTGCTGCGTCGTCTCTCGGGGTTGGAGTCGAAGACTCTTCGGGCCGGAGCGGTGATGTCTATTCGCTCTACATGGCCTAGCCATCTTAGACGCTGGATCCAAAGACGTCTAACTAGGCTGATGTCGCTGTACAGCCCGTACAGTTCTAGGTTGAATCTCCTCCTCCACTCTCCGTTTACACAAACGGGACCAAAGATTGTACGCAGAATTTTCCTCTCGAAACGTACAAGAGCCTCTTCATCCGCTTTTGATAACGTCCAAGCCTCAGCGCCGTAGAGGAAGACCGGGATGATTAAGGTTTTGTAGAGGGATACTTTAGTTTTTCGAGAGAGGGCTCTACTACTCAATTGCCTCTTGAACTCGAAGAAGCAGCGGTTGGCAAGAGTTTTTATCCTGCGTTTTATCTCAGCGCTGGTGTCGTTGCTGCTTGTCACTTTCGAGCCAAGGTAGACGAGCCAAGACGAGCCGTTCTGACCAAGACGTCGGTGTTGCGCGTCTTTCTTTGATGACAGCATATATTTGGTCTTGTCCCCATTTACCCTTATACCCAATAACGCCGATGTCATCTGCGTAGGCAAGCAATTGTGTGGACTTGAAGTAGATCGTACCTCTTGTATTGGCCGCAGAGTCCCGCACGATTTGTTCAAGAATAATATTAAAGAGAGCACCGGGGCGCAGTGGGTAGTGTGTTGGCCTCTGACGCCGATGACACGGGATCGAATACCGACACAGCCATGTCATCGAACTGACAAAACCCCCTGTAGTATAATTGTCAAGAAAAGCTTCTCGAATTTCGCCGTTCGGAACCGGCAATAAACTGTAGGTCCCTTTCACCTACGGGAAAATGAAATCACACACAACATGGGTGATTGAGAGAAGCTCGGCTCAGGTTCTTCATGGACTGTAACGCCGACATACATAGAGATCACATGACAGTGCGCCACCCTGTCAAAACCTTTTTTAACATCAAGGGGGTCGGTTAGCTTACCTCCGGCCTTAATGGAGCAGCGAGAGTTCTCCATAGTCATCCGGCACAGCCTGACGAGTTTGGCAGGAATGTTAAAACATGACATGGCTCTGTATAGCTCGTCTCTATAAACACTGTCATAAGCGGCTTTAAAGTCCACAAAAAGATGGTGTGTGTCGACCTGGAATTCATGGGTCTTCTCCAAAATCTGCCGTAGTGTAAACATTTGGTCTATCGTTGATTTTCCTGGCCTGAAACCACAGAAGAAGGAACCTATCAGATTGTCCACGAACGGTTTCAGGCGCGTACACAGTACGTCAGAGAGGATCTTGTTCGCGATGTTCAGGAGGCTTATCCTTCTGTAATTGGCGCAGTCATAGGGGTCTCCTTTCTCATGAACCGGGCAAACGATATTGAGATTCCATTCACCGGGCATGCGTTCTTCCGACCATATAGGTCGGTAGACTTAAGACTTAAGTTTCGATATAGCTATCTTAACATCGTTTAGGTCGGGTGGACGGGATTCTCCTTCATCTTCGTGAATTTGTGAATGGTTCGCTCTGCCTGACGGCGGCATTTTGACTATCATCGTCGTTATACAGTCTGCAGAAGTGGCCCTTCCACAACCTCAGCATCGACTGTGACTCCACTACTAGTTGTCCGTGCTCATCGCTGCAGGCTTCTGCTCTGGCTTTATTGCCTCAGCATGTTCGTTTTACTTTCTGGTAAAATGTTCGAACGTCGTTCCTGCAGTAACATCTCTCCGTCTCCTCGATCTCGCGGTTCTTGTGCTCCTTCTTTTCCCTTCTCAGAAGCGCATGCTCCTCCCTCCTTTTCTATTCATAAAGCTCGCGGGCAGCTCTGGCCGTCGATGCAATGTGGCCATGTATGCATTCTATGTCTCTACATGGGCCTGTCTACACTCATCATCAAACCAAGGGTTTCTCGGCGGTGGTGGCTCGAAACCAAGTTTATCTGAGGCGGCCTCTCTAACGGCGTTCTGACAACGACTCCATTGCTGTTCTATGGTTTCTGCAGATTGCATCGGGACTTGAGAGAGCTTGAGGAAGACTTTATCGGCGAAGGTCCTGGCGGTCTCCTGCGATTGCTACTTTCCGATGTTAAATGTTGGTGTTCTTACTCGACTCCGTTGATTCCGAGAAATTCACATCCTTACCTTGGCTGCAAGATAGATAGATAGATAGATAGATATTTTATTTGTTTCGTATAAGCAATTGTTACATACATTTGTCATCGCACATCTTAAAGCACAGGGATTCGATTAACTTACATATCTTTCCACTGAATTATTGTACAAATGAGGAGAAAAAAAAAACGGAGTTACATTTAACATATCTTTGGTGTTAACAGAAGGAAAATACGACAAAAAACCTTCCATACAAAAAAAAAAAAATAAAAAAAAAAAGAAAAAAACAATCAAATAAATAAATAAATAAATAAATAAATAGATCCATAAATTAATACATGCAGTTAACACCATCGACCAAGGCCAAGGGCGAAGGTCGATTACCCGCATTAACGGGACTCGATGAGTCAGTACATTTCAGCACCTTAGGCAGTTCTCGCTACTTGCGCGTTTCCCAGATCGTAGAGGAGGATCATATTCTGTCTGGCTACGATCGCATAGGCTTACATATACGCCAGTCGAACCATGGATTGCATCAGCCAATGCATACGAACGCATGCTGACGATGCGTTCTCGATCAAGTAACAGCGTATGGAGATAGGATGTGGAATACGGACCGAATACGATCCAGGGAAGAGGGGACATGCAAAACACCTGTGTCAGCGAGCGGAGGAGAATCGTGCGAAGCATTGTAAGCAGGTCGGGCAGATTGGGATGGCAGTTGGTCGTGAGACTCGCAGCCGAATAGTCGTAGAACATTAAATAAACTTATAGAAAACTAAGAATCGCTTTTTAATCCGTAAGTCGAACAGTGGGCCAGGCTCATGCCTGGCGTTCGCGGTTTTTTTTGGATTCCCCTTCAGGGAATCCTTTAACTCATGCATAAATAATAGCAAGAGTAATAACAAATAAATAATATTAAATAAATAACAAATAAATAAATAAGTTAAATAAATAAATAAGCAAATAAATAAATAAATAAATAATAAATAAATAAATAATAAATAATAATATTAAATAAATAACAAATGAATTAATAAGTTAGTTAACACCATCGACCAAGGCCAAGGGCAAAGGTCGATTACCCGCATTAACGGGACTCGATGAGTCAGCACATTTCAGCACCTTAGGCAGTTCTCGCTACTTGCGCGTTTCCCAGATCGTAGAGGAGGATCATATTCTGTCTGGCTACGATCGCATAGGCTTACATATACGCCAGTCGAACCATGGATTGCATCAGCCAATGCATACGAACGCATGCTGACGATGCGTTCTCGATCAAGTAACAGCGTATGGAGATAGGATGTGGAATACGGACCGAATACGATCCAGGGAAGAGGGGACATGAAAAACACCTGTGTCAGCGAGCGGAGGAGAATCGTGCGAAGCATTGTAAGCAGGTCGGGCAGATTGGGATGGCAGTTCGTCGTGAGACTCGCAGCCGAATAGTCGTAGAACATTAAATAAACTTATAGAAAACTAAGAATCGCTTTTTAATCCGTAAGTCGAACAGTGGGCCAGGCTCATGCCTGGCGTTCGCGGTTTTTTTTGGATTCCCCTTCAGGGAATCCTTTAACTGGCGCCCGAGCAGGGACCGGCCTCTAAATCGATCTATTTCTTTCATTGACCAATAGCCACGGGTCCTTTCATACAGGACGAAAGGGTCAGTACGCTCTATTTGAGTGAACGTCGCTGTAACCATGGGAACACAGTAGACCACTCTGACCCCGATGTGGCCGATTCCGACATAACCATGGGAACATGTACGGAGATTGGTTAGATAAGTAGATCGATTGTGAAGTGATTCGTGCCGCGAGTAGGTCGCCTGCAATCTCAACGCAGGCTTCCAAAAGGGACAACCACGAACCTTCCATGGCCGGTCTCCAAAAGAATATATATATCGGTTCGGTTCGGTAATTTTATCGGTCTTTTTTTTATTTTTTATTGCAGCTGATCAGAGTCGGTAAAACATTCGAATTGTGCTGGTCTTAAGCCCCCTAAAGAAATTATGAGCCAATATAATTTGTAAGTGGCTAAATTGTGAACAAAATAAGAAATAGAAAAATAAAAAGAAAGAGATACAAAGTGCAAGAAAATTGTAATAAGGCTCAAAATTTAGTGGCTAAGTGCTGTGCCTAAAATCAATAATAATTAAACAAAAGTGCTAGTGAATTGTGTCATTAATCCCCATAGCCATACGTTCCAAGCCATAATTTCCTAAGGTAAGCGCTTCTAATTTTTATTAAAGTATTCTCTTACCCGTCGCAAAAATGGATCAAATAACTAGTTCCCTAACCGAGTTGACTGGTGCGGTGAATAATATTCTTGCCCAGATTAAGGGGTTGGAAATGCGACTGAAAGCTGTCGAAAGTAAGCCAGCGCCACCCGTACAAGGAAATGTCGAGGTGGAACGGGCAAGCATAATCGTGCAGCCTAGCCCACCGCAAAATGAAAGTGAATTAAAAGAGATTAGCCGCCTTCCCGACTGTGTGAAGGAGCTGCAGGTATTCGACGGAAATCCTACGCAGTATGTTTCCTGGGTACATTCAGTAGAGAGTATCCTAAGGGATTTCGAAATAGTGAGGGAAAAACCTATATACCGTGCGATACTTCAGCACATCCGGGGAAAGGTTCGCGGACCGGCCAATTCTGCGTTGGTCTCTTACAATATATTCGATAGCGACTGGGCGAGTATGAAACAGGTTCTCTCGCTGCACTATGCAGACAAGCGAGATATGAGAACGCTGGAACATCAGTTGAACCAGCTTAGTCAGAAAAATAGCAGAATAGACGAATTCTATGCTGCCGTTAATCACCAGTTGTCCTTGATGGTCAACAAATTGAAGACCGAATCTTATAGCGAAGAAACAGCGAGAGCATTGGTGGAAACATATCGGAATCGGGCTCTGGACGTATTTGTTCGTGGCCTGAACGGCGATATTTCGAAAATGTTAATAGTCCAAAGGCCCAAGACCCTACCGGAAGCTTACTCCACTTGTTTGGAGATCCAAAATCTAAATTTTAGAAGCAACAATATTCATTCATCCACCGGTCCTAACTTGATTACTGCTCCAATGAACCAAACGTTTAAAAGTTCGGAGACTAGACCACCATTGCCACCAAGAAAATTCTACCAATCCCCTCCAAGTGGTTCCAGACAATTCTCCTGGAAACCTCCTCAACGCGATCATGGTGTCCCGCCAAGGCCCGGACCTAAGCCCCTGCCAAAAATGGATGTTGACGAAAGCGTTCAAAGTCGTCAAGTGAATTATATGAATCGTCCAAAAAATCCGTTCAAGCGTAAGGCTAAGTCAGATAACTATCCAAATAAGAATCAGAGGTTGTATCATACCGAGGTGGAAGAAGACGAAGGAAATTACCGAGAGGTCGCTGAGGAGGCCGTCAGTGAAGAAGTAAATTTTATGACGGACGGCTATCCAGCGTACCATATATAGAATATGTGGTAGGAGATGGGGCTGTGCTGAAATTCCTTGTCGATACGGGGGCGAACAAGAATTTCATCAGCTCCAAATTAAGACAGACAGCGATCCCCCTCGAAAAACCATTTTTCGTTCGGTCAGCTTCAGGAAAGATTAGTATTTCTGAATATATCACGGGAAGATTCTTCGCGAGGGTCGGTAACAATACTTTACTGAGATTTTACGTGTTACCTGGACTTGAGTCCTTCGATGGTATCATAGGCGATGATACATTGAAGGAGCTTGAGGCCGTTATTGACAGAAAAACCAATGTTTTAATGTTAAAGCCGGGAATAAAATTACCCTTGAAGGAGAAACACTCCAAGGAGGTAAATATATCATTAAACGAAAGTTTAGCAGAGGAAGTCAAACAGGCGTTACAAAATCTAATAGCAAAATACAATCCACTATTCGGCCCGATAAATACAAATGAGGAAATCGATACATCCGTTCAAGCAGAAATTAGAACACAGACGGATGAGCCGATCTATACGAAAAGCTACCCATACCCGGCCTCCCTTAGAGGCGAAGTCGAGAAGGAGATCTCTAAACTCTTGGAAGCGGGAATAATTCGGCCTTCGAAAAGTCCTTACAATTCGCCAATTTGGGTGGTCCCGAAAAAACCGAAGCCCACCGGCGAAAAGCAGTACAGAATGGTTATTGACTATAAGAGGTTGAACAGTGTTACGATCTCAGATGCGTACCCAATTCCTGACATCAACGCCACACTCGCCAGCCTCGGTAAGGCCCGATACTTCACAACACTGGACCTGACATCCGGCTTCCACCAAATACCTATGAAACCTTCTGATATCCCCAAAACAGCGTTCTCGACGATGAATGGGAAGTACGAGTTTCTGAGATTGCCCTTTGGCCTGAAAAATGCTCCGGCGATCTTTCAACGGATGATAGATGATGTGCTAAAGCCATATATAGGCAAAATCTGTTATGTCTATATAGATGATATAATCGTCTTTGGCAATAGCCCAGAAAATCATCTGAAGAACCTCGATACGGTACTTGGAAGGTTAAGCGGGGCCAACCTTAGGGTCAACTTGGAAAAGACGCACTTCATGGACACTGAGGTGGAGTTCCTTGGATATATCATTACCCCTGATGGGGTGCGTCCAGACATGAAGAAGGTAGAGGCGATTCGTAATATCCAGCCTCCCGAAAATTTAAAGGAGCTGAAATCTTTCCTTGGAATGACATCTTATTACAGGAAGTTCATACGGGATTATGCGAAGGTTGCCAAGCCACTCACCAACCTGACTCGAGGGGAATATGCCCAAGTGAAGGCCAATCAGTCGAGAAATATTCGCATTACGCTCGGTGAAGACGCGATGAAGGCCTTTAATGATTTAAAAACACTGTTGACCTCTGCAGAAGTTCTTTCATTTCCTGATTTCGACGTGCCATTTAATCTTACTACGGATGCCTCGAATACAGCAATCGGAGCCGTACTATCGCAGGGTGAGCTAGGTAAAGACAAACCCATCGCTTATATCTCACGGTCCCTCAACAAGACAGAGGAAAATTATGCGACCAATGAAAAAGAGATGCTGGCGATAGTATGGGCCCTAGACAACCTCCGATCCTATCTATATGGGGCTAGAAAAATACGTATATTCACTGATCACCAACCATTGACCTTTTCATTGGGCAATAGAAACTTTAACGCAAAATTAAAACGTTGGAAGGCAAGGATAGAGGAATATAACTACGAATTGGTTTACAGACCGGGTAAATCTAATGTCGTAGCCGACGCTCTATCGAGACTTAAAATTGAGAACCATCACCTGACCGCCTCAGTAAATGCTGAAGCTGGATCCCAGGTGAATGCGCTACACGACAATTCCTTAACGGACACCGCCTCCAACGCTAATTCAGAAACAGAAACTGCTCACTCTACTACAGAGGAGGCTTCAGAGCATGGATCCTTAACGGAACCAAATGACGACGAAACCCATTCCACTGAATCCGCTTCCGAGACGATGCATAGTGCCGAACAGGACTCGACAGACCTAATTCCGCACGTAGAAGCACCCCTTAATGTCTTCCGAAATCAAATCGTGATAAAATGTGGGAAGGGTCTCAGTATTTACGAAGAACCACATCCTGGTTTCTCAAGGCACTATATCGCCGTGGATAATTTGGATAAAACAATGTTGGTAGAGATACTGAAAACTCGATTAAGACCAAATATAGTGAATGGCATCAAGATCCCCGAATGCTGTATTGGCTTGCTGCAAAAGGTATATTTGGAATACTTCGTCTGCTATAAGATAAGAATCACTCAAAGAATCGTGGAAGATGTAGCCAACGAAAACCGAGTGTGGGATCTTATAAGCAAGGAACATAGGCGGGCCCACAGAAACGCCAGAGAAAATAAGGAACAACTTCTAGAGAAATATTACTTTCCAAAAATGAATAGCCTTATCAAGAAGTACACGAAGTCGTGCGATGTCTGCCTCGCAAACAAATATGACCGACACCCGGCGACGCCTGAGTTGCAGCCTACTCCGTCTCCTTCTTATCCCTGCGAGATACTACACCTCGATATTATGGAAATACAAGGGGAAAAATTTATCTCTTGCCTGGACAAATTCTCGAAATTTGCTAAACTCTTTCACATTAAAAACAAATCTTCCCTACACCTTAGAGACAAAATTATAAAAATCCTTCACTATTTCACGATCCCCAAAATGATTGTCACTGATAACGAAAGGAGTTTCCTTAGCCCAATTATGGTTAACTTTATAAAGATGCTCGATATAAAAATGTATCAGACACCCGTCAATCGCAGCGAAGTCAATGGGCAGGTCGAGCGATTTCACTCCACCATCCTTGAAATCTATCGATGTCTGAAGGCTGAATACAAAGACCTCAAGCTGAGGGAACTCCTAAATATATCTGTGGATAGGTATAACAATACCATTCACTCAGTGACGCAGCGAAAGCCGTCGGATGTATTCTTTAACAGAAGCAGTAGATACAACTTCCAAAATATGGCCAACTTTCGGATCAAGGTGAACCAGCAGTTAAGAGAAAGGATACAGAAGAAGCAAGCTGATAGGAACGTATGGCATAATAAAAAGAGAACGGTACCCAAGGCATTTAAAAAAGGTGACGTTGTTTACACTTCCTTTAAAAGAATCCAGGGCAAGCACAAGCCTTTGTATCGAAAGGAAGTTGTAGCAAAAAATAATAAGGTCACTGTGCTTACAACAACAGGGCGCAAAATACATAAAGCGCAAGTTAGAAATTCATAAAAAAATATACAAAAATACAAAAAAATAAAAAAAAAAAAAAAAAAAAAAAAAAAAAGGGAGAATGGCACACTCACTTGGCACGCGCACATTTTTTTCTTTTTACGGCACTTACGCACAAATCTTTAGGAGATGTTATAAGATATGTAAAATAAGTAAAACATGATTATGTATAATATTACACCACAGACATGTTAAAAGAATTAAAACACACATAGATATGCATGTACGATAGATTGTATCTTAATATTTAAGTTTGTTTATTTCCTTTTATCTGAATATTAAGTTCATTAAGGTTGTTTTATTCCTTGTATCTCAATATTAAGTGTAACTCTTTGTATCTGAATATTAAGTTTTACTTGTTCTCAACACTAATGTCTTCTTTCCTGCATAGTTTAACGCCATATAATTTGTAATTGTAATAATTGGTTATATTTTCTAAACTACTGTAAAATTATATTCGTCGTAAGCCACCAAGTCGGTATTTCCAGACTAACCTGCCTGATCTGCCTGGCAACGGTACAAGGGTTCCAGATATTCAAATACACAACCCCACTCGTCCCTATCAAGGAAGGCAAAGCGTGGATAGTCGACGGCAACCTCAATCTTGTACACGTTATTAATCTAAACCAGTTCGAGCGTCAGGCGACGGAGGTCGCGGAATCTATCAACAAGCACATCATCGACAAAGGGGACAGACGGCTGATTAACTTCCATCTTAACTCGATCACGGATCGCATCAGGTTACTGAAGGGTAGGACACCAAGGAAGCAGAGATCAATAAACTGGATTGGATCCGCGTGGAAATGGGTCGCTGGAAACCCGGATGCTTCAGACTGGGACGAAATCCTAAAAAGCCAACAGCAGATCGTGGAAAACAACAACCATCAGTACAAGGTGAACGAGCGAGTCATAGAGTCCATCGAAGACATAACCAAGAAAGTTAACTGGGTCATTGACAACACCCACAGCGAAAGGGCGATAGCGGATATCCAGAGGTTCAAACGTGACATCTTGGACCAGGTTTTACTAATGAAAGAAGAGATCAACGAGGTGGTGCGAGCATGCCAGATGGCTAAAAACGGCATCGTGAACACCAACCTTCTTAACCACGACGAAATCAACCTGCTAATAAACGAACTTGAAACCCTTCCGTACGAAAACGAAATTGAGGCAATCGAATTCGGAGCACCATCGGTTTACACAAACGGTTCGATTCTCTTGTACGTCTTGTCCATGCCGAAGGTGAAGAAGGAGGACTACAACCTGTTGCTAATAAAACCATCGGTAACCAACGATCAGCAAGTTAGCATCGATTTTAATAGAATACTTATCAACCGGGAGGAAACCTATGGCGTGATCCAACAATGCCTATCGATAAGCAACACCACTGTATGCAGAGAAGGATCACTCTCGAGGATTCCAGAAAATCACTGCATAGCCAGATTGCTGAAGGGAGGTCATGCAGCATGCACATATCGTACGAACACCCGCGAAGTTGTCGAGCTGATCAAAGGAAACACCATATTTGCAACGAACTTCAAAGGCCAACTTACCTCAGGAAGCATCAAGCAGTTTTTGACGGGAACCTTCATCATCCAGTTGAATAATGAAACAATCCAATTAGGAAACAGGACCTTCATAAGCTCTAGCTACGCTGCTCTCCAAATCCTGCCATCAGCGATGACGAACGTTACTGTCAAGGAACATGAGGTGGACCTTCAATTCATTCACAAACTCAGTATTGAAAACATCAAACGACTCGGTCACCTGGCCACTAGGATGGGAATCTCTACGCTATGGGACGTCGCTGTCTTCGTATTGCTGATATCGTTCGTGATCATCATGTGGCGTAAGCTAAGTGGAAAATTGAGTCTTCCAGCACTCAGGATACCAGAGGCTTCTGCAGATGCAACTCGAAACTAAGGACGACCGACCAGCTGGGCGATGATGTCATCCATCTGCGAGACGCAGATTTTTGAAGGGGGAGGAGTTAACACCATCGACCAAGGCCAAGGGCAAAGGTCGATTACCCGCATTAACGGGACTCGATGAGTCAGCACATTTCAGCACCTTAGGCAGTTCTCGCTACTTGCGCGTTTCCCAGATCGTAGAGGAGGATCATATTCTGTCTGGCTACGATCGCATAGGCTTACATATACGCCAGTCGAACCATGGATTGCATCAGCCAATGCATACGAACGCATGCTGACGATGCGTTCTCGATCAAGTAACAGCGTATGGAGATAGGATGTGGAATACGGACCGAATACGATCCAGGGAAGAGGGGACATGAAAAACACCTGTGTCAGCGAGCGGAGGAGAATCGTGCGAAGCATTGTAAGCAGGTCGGGCAGATTGGGATGGCAGTTCGTCGTGAGACTCGCAGCCGAATAGTCGTAGAACATTAAATAAACTTATAGAAAACTAAGAATCGCTTTTTAATCCGTAAGTCGAACAGTGGGCCAGGCTCATGCCTGGCGTTCGCGGTTTTTTTTGGATTCCCCTTCAGGGAATCCTTTAACTAAGTTAAATAAATAAATAAGCAAATAAGTAAATAAATAAATAATAAATAAATAAATAAATAATAAATAATACGAATAAATAAAAAAAAAAAAATAACGATAAAAAATAAAGCAATTCACTAATGAAAAAAGACGAATTTCAATCAACTATTAGTTGGTTTACAAGTGGGTTGTCAGCTAAGCTACATCGGTCTGCAAATTTAGATTTAAGTTTTTCTATTCTTACATAGATCAATTCAACATTCGCTTTTTCGTGTAAATCAAGTGTGGAGTAGTGTCGCGGTAAATTGAGCATAATTTTTAAAACTTTGTTTTGACATACTTGCAATTTATTAATATGGCATTTTGCACAGTTTCCCCAGACTTGGCAGCCATATAAAAGAATAGCTTGAAAAATTACTTTATATATTATAAGCTTATTTTCCGTGGAAAGTAATGACTTCCTGTTGATAAAGGGATACAACATTTTTATGGCAACATCTGCTTTTTTAACCGTTCTTTTTATGTGTTCATTAAATATTAATTTTGAGTCGAGATTAATCCCCAGATATCTGACAAAGGGCTCCCAAGGTATGCTTATTCCATTAAGCTGTAATTGAGAGGAGGGCAAAAAGCAACACTTTCTTTTTCTAGTAAAAAAGATAGCTTGCATTTTATCTGCGTTTAGCTTAATCCTCCACTTGGAATAGTATTTCATTAATACCTCCATCGCATTCGTCAGGTTGCTTTCAATTGTTGAACCAAACTCATGCGATGCAAATATTGCTGCATCATCAGCAAAAATAGCCGCACTACAATCGCGCAATCGAGGGAAATCAGAGGTGTACAGGTTAAATAGGATTGGGCCTGATACAGAACCTTGAGGGACACCGGTATCGAACGTTATTAAACTGGAGACAGCACGGTTGATATGTACCTTAAAACGACGATTGGATAGAAAACTACGCACTATTTTACAAATGTAAGACGGAAAGTTGAAATTAGTCATTTTGTACAACAATCCATTATGCCATACAGAATCAAATGCTTTTTCTATATCTAAGAGTACCATTCCTGTTGATTTTCCTACGGAGCGATTTAGTTTTATATGGTTGCATATTCTGAGTACTTGATGCGAAGTATTATGGTGTTGCCTAAATCCAAATTGTTCCTTAGGATATATGTTATTATCACAAATGTGCTTTAACATTCGTTCCTTAAGGACTTTTTCTAGTATCTTGCTAAGACTACTAAGCAAGCTTACTGGCCTATAACTTCCAGGACTTTCAGGTGGCTTTCCCGGTTTAGGTATCGGAACAATTTTTGCTACTTTCCAAGCATCAGGAAAATAACCCAATTTTAGGCAGGCATTAATAATGAATGTCAGATATCTTATACCGGATTTTGGTAGTTGTTTTATGTATAAATTTCTAATACCATCTACACCTCCCGCTTTTTTTATCTTTAAATTATTGACTATTTGTTGTATCTCTTCGTCTACAAGGAAGTTTATCGAAGTCAAGTGAGAATAGCTATTCGAAAAATATGATTGAACTGAAGTGTTGACAATGCTTTCAGTTTCACTATCACCTAAGTCTCTAGAGATGTTGTGGTTGTTTGCAAAGCTCAGAGCAAGTGCATTTGCTTTATCAGTATCCGAAAGGTAGGTGTTAACTGAGTCCTTTAAATAAGGTATTAGCCGTTTTTTATTTTTAGTTATCTTAACAATGTTCCAGAAAGGTTTTGAATTTTTCTCAAGGGAGTTCAGTTTCCTATTCCAGTCCTTGTTACGAATAAGTGATATCTCTTGCGAAATAAGTTTTTTCAGGTTAGATACCTCCGATCTGTAAAAGGGATCTCGATATCTCTGCCACATTTTCCTGTAGTAATTTCTTAATTTTATTAGTACTAAAATATAGTGATTAAGCTTAGTTGGTGCATCTTTTACTAGCTTTTTTGGAATACTATTATCAGCAGCATTCAGGATAATTGACGAGAATTGATCTACCATATGATCAACACTTTCTTTATGAGATACATTTTCTAAGTCTGCTGGTATTCGTCGCAGTACATAGTTAATTTCCGATCTAAATCGCGACCAGTTAGCATTTTTGATATCTCGAATGTACTGCAATTGTTTTTCACTTGACCTTCGAAGTTTACAAAAAACAGGCATATGATCAGAACTAAGTACATTCACCACGACCGGTTGAGTTATTAGACTAGGAACATTAGTAACAAACAAGTCGAGGACAGATGGTTGACCGCGTGTACTACAAGGAAAATAAGTGGGACTAGGTGGACACATTACAAAAATTGGTAATGTCACACAAAGACTCGACAAAATGTTGCCCCATTTGTTTTGTTGTTGTTTTCTACATGACGTGTTCTTATCACGGGTAAGAGCGAATGCTGAATTGATCGTTTAACTAATATTGCAACACCCCCACCCCGCCTATCAATTCTATCACAACGATAGCATTTGTAGTTAGGTGTGGATAATTTATTATCATTATGTAGGATGGTTTCAGTGACTAGAGCTATGTCGATGTTGCTACTGTTTAAAAAGTAGATAAACTCTATAATTTTGTTACGTATGCCTCTAGCATTCCATGTTATAATTCTTAAATTTCTATCCATATTAATTAACATTAGAGTATAAATACTTTGTTGCTAACTGTGCGACAACGTTAAATTGTTCAATTTTAGTTTTACAAACAGCTAATTTCGTAATCATTTCCATACATAATGTATTAATTTCTTCTGCCGTAAAGAGCGTGTTTGAGTTTTCAACAGGAATGTTGACAGGGTTGTTGTTGGCATTGTTGCTAATGTTGTTGGAGATATTGCTGGGGCTGCCGTTGAAAACTGGTTCGCAGAAGTTCTCACGAGAGTTTGTTGGCCGTGTATTTGTGCGAGTTTCATTTCCAATGACGATTTGTTTACGACGCTCTGGTAGTGCAGGGAATTCAGAGAGAGACTCAATTGCAACTTGTGAGCGCGCTGAATTTGCAGGAACATAAGACGTACGTTGTGCTTTGACTTGGGAAAAGTTGTTCTTCCTTGCAGATTTTAGTTTAAGCTCCAAGTATTTTGCTCTGCTTATACATGAGGGATCCGTGGACTTGTGACAACCTCTACAGTTGGCACATTTCGGAGAAATGGCATTATTGCACTCAGTAGTCTTATGCGAGCCAGCGCAGATGGCGCAGTACGTCTTAACGTGACAATTCCTTTCCCCATGACCAAACAACTGGCAGTTATGACATTGGGTCAGCTTACCTTTTAACTTTCTTTGATAACTCCAGTTGACTTGCGTGTGGAATATGGATCGATAATTTTTTTTTAACTCAGCTAACTTAATGCTACCATTTTCAAATGCAACGATATAAATAAAGTCACTATAATGTTCATAAGACTTCGTGATTTTTTTTATATCTACGCATTTAAGATCACGTTTGTTAAGTTCAGTTTTAAGCAATTGGGTGTCCATATCGTCTAGACCATAAAGAACAGCTTTGAACACACTTGCACTTTTAAGGTCATGGGTAAAAAATTGACAGTTCTCCTGCTTTAACTTGTTGACAATGGCGTTAAACGAGGGCAGAGATTCACACACAATCTTTATTCCGATGGAAATTTTTCTGATGCAATAATCATCTACGTTAAGAGATTTGCAAATTGCGTGAACATAATCACTCGACTTTTGTAATAAATTAACCGGGGGGATATGCACTTTTTTAGGAGATATATTCGGTGTGATCACTTCATCCATGTCATCACTGTCGCTATCCGGAAGACATTGTAAAGGACTCCAATAATTTGTTCTGGAGTCCTTCGGAGGCCTGGTGGCTTTCATGCTTCCACGAAATTTTTTATCCGAGGACAATCGTTTGTCCTCGTTTTCAGGGGATCTACCGCGTTTAGAAATGATGCCGATTATATTTTAAGTATTTAGGAAACTAGTGCGAGAGATAGGTAAAGATAACCTGCGCAGGCAAAAGCTCCGGATTGACTGATTACCTTGGCTGCAACAAGGTAATGATTCGAGTCGATGTTGGCTCCTCGAAAGGTTCGGACATCTAGGATGCGGGAGGAATGTCTGCCGTCGATCGCAATGTAATCAATTTGATTGATTGTCGATTGATCGAAAGACCGCCAGGTCCCCTTATGGATGTTGAGGCTACTACGAGATTGTGTCCCGCCATAAGGTCCACTAGCCACGATTTTGGTGTCATAGCTGAGACATAGGGCATATGGTCTGCCTAGGAGATCATAGAAGTCTTCTTTATGTCGGTAATCTCTCTCCTCTGTTGGGGCGTGGACAAATAATAAGCTTATATTGCCGAGGTTGGCCTTGATGCGGATAGTTATGAGGCGTTCGCTTACATGTTGGAAGCTTAAGACTTTTTTCCTGAGTCTGCCTCGAATAACAAATCCGCATCCGAATAAGCGTTGTTTATTTTCTCTGTAGCAATTGCCGTAGTAGATATCACAGATTTTCATCCGCTTTTTGCCTAGCCCATCCCATCGCACTTCGTGGAGCGCGGTAATGTCTGCCTTATAGGAGTCCAAATAGTTGACCAGTTGTCCGGCTGCACCTGGTCTGTTGAGGGACCTAACGTTCCAGGTGCAGATCCAGAATTCGTTTTCCTTTAGACGTTTGCGGAGGTCGTCAACATGTAATCCGTCCGTATCCGATGCTGTTAGTTGTCTCTGAAAAAGCTTTGGTTTTATGCGATAGGGATGGTAACCCTAAGCGCAACCCCAAACCTGGAGGGCCGAAGGGAGGAATTAATTGCCGCGAGTCCTATGGGGTTCATTGGATCGGTTCACTGTTTTATCGTCTCACTGACTTGATGGTGACATGGATGGTGGTCGTCGCAAGTGTGGGGTGCGAATGATTTAACGGGCGCCGGGGTGACAGGTGGTTGTGGTAACTCCCCGCTCTACACCACGCCTTCACATGTTTGCGGCCGCGCGCGACAGCTATTCAATCAATTCTCAAATGATCATAAATGGTCAAATGGTTATATTCCAAATTTAATCTCCTAGCGTTCTTGTGAGTTGTTATTCGGCGGTTCCCACCAATAAATGCCTGTATTGTGTATTCGTCAGTTTCAACTGGTTTCGTATCTTCTCCATATACGTCGGATCATTTTTTCTTACTGGAACATCATTTTTATATTTTCGATTGTAAAAAACGAAAATGTGTCAAATCGGCTTGTGCTAATAAGCCATAAGCATAGCAATTAGATAAGTATAACGTTATGAAGAGCTGAAAATGAACATGGACATAGCAGCAGTTCCTTTTTCATCCTGCCATTTCACAGGCGTTTGCTGATAACTTTCCAATCACCGACCCTTTTTGCCCCCTTTGACTTTCTGAAAGAACAAGAATCGTCGTTTGGTGAAGTGAAATAGTAGCTAAAAACGAACGCATTTACGATGTACTCAATAGTCAACTCATTTTTCAAATAAAAGTATTCTCCAGGGTTTATATACGGAGAAAGCACTTTATGCTTGACCTGAAAAAATCATAGTCAATAAGCCAGATCTGCCGGTTTCATACTTGAAAAAAAAAAAAAAAAAGAATTTACAGAGCTGCTTAAACCCCAGTCTATTCACTCAAAACTTTATATAAAAGAAATAGCAGCTCGTAAATATAGCTCACGGCTTTTGACACAAAAGAAACGCCCTGGTATACCCAGCCAAATGGCATACGGACCAACATAATTAGGTACCAAGTAGATGTACAAGTACACTCCAGTGCGCTCCAGTTCACATATAATTGACTCAAAAGCTCTTCCAGTGATGCGACAAACTTTTACTAGTTCACTACCGACTACAGGACACGGCATATGAAATCAGCTTACAGTTCCTCGCTAGAGCAAGCAATTGCGTGAATCCAATTTAAGTAGTTTGCACCAGTGTCAAGACACTGGTACCTAGTTATCCAATAAGTTTCAGTTGGTCTGTAGCTACTATTTCTCGGTGCGGTGAACCGCCTAATTACTATCCAGATTTCAGAGCGTGTGTGCAAGGAGCAAATATGCTTATATGTGGACATGATCTACTCGTATTCATTGGGGAACATTTGTGTATTATATCTTGAGAAGGATTATCATTCTTCAAAACAAGTACGAAGTAGAAGAGACAAACAGAGAGAGGGAGATTGGAAAATGATTTCATTAACATCTAACGTTCGATAATACGAGTACGGTCACCACTTTAATTAAATTCTTCTTCCTGTTGTGGTTTTATGATTGAAGCGCTTCCCTCTCCATGTTAAGGTTTCCGCTTTACCAATTCATCATCTCGCCTGTTGACTCATTGAGTGGAACCCAAGCTCTGACACTATTCTGTGGACAAGTACCTCAATACATCGCAAATACCACCGCCTCTATGATACTATTATGGGAAGAGGCATTATGATAGACCTGAAATGATTTTAATGTTCTCCGCCTCCCATTCCACCTTCCATTTCGGCTCTTTAACCATTTCGTAGAGCAACAACCGATGGTGATAAAAAATAGACGAGCAAACAAAAACTCAATTAAAAAGTCCATAAAGACCGTGCGACAAATCCAGCTTAAAGTGAACTTTCCACCTTAACGTCACGCGGCATTTCCAATTCAAATCATTCCTCTTCTTGTCCCCGTCCACTTAACCGAACTGACGACCACGACTAATTTGTTATTACAGGACTTCAGGAGGCTGTTACCAAGGCGAGATCGGAGGAAATCATAATCCCATTCGGTGTAGGCATCGCCGGCACTGTAGCCCAGACAAAAGAGATGATTAACATCAAGGAAGCCTATAAGGATTCACGTTTCAATTGTGAAATCGACTTGAAGACCGGCTACAAAACCAATACGATACTATCGATGCCAATCTGTAACTATGAGGGTGATATAATTGGTGTGGCACAAATCATCAACAAGACTGATGGTGAGTATGATGCAAGTTTTTTCATCGTTTATGTGAAGTTTATTGTTTTGCTTATTGTACAGGTTCGTTGGAGTTCGACGAGCATGACATTGAGATATTTCGACGGTATTTGACATTTTGCGGTATCGGCATTCAGAACGCACAACTGTTCGAGATGTCTGTACAGGAGTATCGTCGCAATCAGATTCTATTGAACCTGGCACGAAGCATATTCGAGGAGCAAAACAATCTCGAGTGTTTGGTTACAAAGATAATGACTGAGGCGAGGGAATTGCTCAAGTGTGAAAGGTGCTCCGTGTTTCTAGTTGATTTGGATTGTTGTGAAGCTGTAAGTATGAGTTATGAGTATGTGTGAAAAGCCAGATTTTGTTATTTGAGAATACGAATGCGTTACTTGTTTACGTAATGTCTGTCTAGTTATTTTTTTTATTCCATTTTTGTATTTTTTGGGTTTTGGGGCGCCAATGCCCCATGTCTCTTAAATTGAGATGACTATTACTGCTCTAAGAAAACTTATCCTGGGAGCTTCTGCAATTATTACTCAAGGATGGCAAACATCAATTTGTCCTAAAAAGAAACAACATCACTGACCGAATAAATGCCATACAAGCGTGCCTTTGGAAGGATATCATCAAAAATATTGACCATTGGAATATTTGTGGTGATCATTCGTTCGAAAATGGTTGAAATGGTGATACTTTTTTGGATAAGTGTACAGTGAAAACGCTGTGAATGCATGCCCGACCCAGGAGTGGTTTACTCGATTCCATTCCGGAAAAGTTGGGGGCAAAGATGCACCTCGCTTCTGGCAACCAACTAAAAACGTCGAGGAAATCTTACAGCTGGTGGAGCAACATGTAGGCTGTCGGAAGATGGCGGAGGCCTTAATCATCAACCGCATTGCAGTTTGGAAACGTCTAGAGAGAGCAAGCTACTAGAAAAAGCCCCGTGTTTGGATGACATAACATCTTATTTACGTTTATTTGCCAGTATTGGTAGGCGAGCTCGGTTTCGTAGTCTGTCACACGTAACAGTGCATTCATTTTGATCGACTCAACATGCCTAATTGATTCCGTCCTCATTAGTTTCGAGAGCCACATTTGCCGCTGCTGCTTCAGCGGTTGCTAGCTTTTTCAAGCAGTGTTAACGTCTTTATGTCAACGACTCACCTAAGAGGTTTCCTTGTCTTGATATTGTATACGATATGTATTACTTACTTACTTTGATGACGCTACAGTTCAGGGTGGACCAGGGCCTCAACCAACAAGCCTCTCTAGCCGGCCCGATCTTTGGCCAGCCGCTTCCAGTGCCGCACGCCCAGTTGGTTGAGGTCCCTTTCCACCTGTGCGCGCCACCTTAAATGCGGTCGTCCTCTGCTGCGTCGTCCCTCGGAGTTGGAGTCGAAGACTCTTCGGGCCGAAGAGTTGATGTACATTCGTTCAACATGGCCTAGCCATCTTAGACGTTGGATCCGAAGACGTCTAACTAGGCCGATATTGCTGTACAGCCCGTACAGTTCCTCCACTCTCCGTTTACACAAACGGGACCAAAGATTGAACGCAGAATTTTCCTCTCGAAACGCCCAAGAGCCTCTTCATCCGCCTTTGATAACGTCCAAGCCTCACCGCTGTAGAGGAGGACCGGGATGATTAAGGTTTTGTAAAGGGATACCTTAGTTTTTCGAGAGAGGGCTCTACTACTCAATTGCCTCTTGAGACCGAAGAAGCAGCTGTTGGCAAGAGTCTGCACCGATTCGGATGGAGCAGCGAGCATTTTCCGGTGTCATCATGCATAGTCTGATGAGCTTAGCAGGGATGTCAAAAGTAAACATGGCGTTATATAGCTCATCTCTAATTACGCTGTCGTATGCGGCCTTGAAGTCGACGAATAGATGGTGCGTGTCGACTTGAAATTCATTGGTTTTTTCCAGGATCTTATTATTCCCCTATAGTTGGCGCAGTCCAAGGGGTCTCCTTTTTTGTGGATCGGGTAAACAATGCTGAGACTCCATTCCTCGACGCATATGAGGCAGATGTTACAGAAATTTGCCTTGATGCGGATCGTTATGAGGCGTTCACTCACATACTGCAAACTTAGGACTTTATGTCTTAGTCCACCTCTAACAACAAATCCGCATCCAAATAGTCTCTGTCCCCTCTCCTTATAGCAGTCACCGTAGTAAATGTCGCAGTTTTTCATCCGCCTTTTACCCGGTCCATTCCATCGCATTTCCTGGATGGCGGTTATGTCCGCTTTATAGCGGTCTAGAGCGTCCGCAAGTTGTTCCACGTACAGAACCGAGGGTCCTTGTTTGTTTTTTGTTTACTTATAGGGTCGT
The DNA here is from genome assembly GCA_951905685.1 of Eumerus sabulonum. Classification (NCBI taxonomy): domain Eukaryota; kingdom Metazoa; phylum Arthropoda; class Insecta; order Diptera; family Syrphidae; genus Eumerus; species Eumerus sabulonum. The sequence continues at coordinate 161,428,267 of OX645060.1, read as the reverse complement.
CAACATAGATCCGTTCCGTTTGATTATCCGAGGCTGTTTTTTGTTTCTGAGCAATCAGTGGTTTTACGGTTATGGTTTGCTAAGACCATAGCCCAACTGACACTAATCCTGTTTGGTGGCGCAGGATACTCGCCATTCGGCCTCTTCCGTCAGTAATTTCCTTTTAAGGAAATTTCCAGATGGCACCACGAGGAGGTGGAAGTAGGACCTGACTAGCAGAGCTGCAAGATGGTCGGCTGCAGAGGCTCTTACTCGCTTTTTGTCGGGCTAGCATCCGTCGGCAGATACTACCCCTACGAGGCCTTTGCTAGTCCTTCACCATCCGTAGGTCTCTCTCACCTGTGTAAAAAAAAAATCAAAGACAACTTTTAGAACTGCCCTAGTAGCTAAAGGAAATATGTACATATATATCTTGAAATCGAAATCAATATTAACCGAACCTTTAGCATGGGTTCATCTGGGGTCCTTAAAATGGCTCCTTCTTTCCTGGATCCGAACAGAGCCAAGTGGATCATTTCATTAGACGAAGCAACAATTGTTATTATTGCCATCATCTTTCGTTTTAACCAAAAACTGTAAAAACGTGATAAACAGAACCCGTCATTTCAGTTTTTCTTTTTAAATCGCAGTCGTTTCCATATGCCATAAATCATATTAATTTCCAAGTTAACAAGTTATTCAACCGTCTGGGTATTTTCCACTGCAAACAACAGCACAAGGACAATGAAAATGAACTCATAAAACCTGTCCAATGTCCCACGTCCATTATGATGTCATGCATCAAAAATTAACTCAGATCATGTATTATGTATATATATTTCACCCCAACCCATCATTCAGTCCGTGTTTAATGAAAATTCGAGTAAAAAATCGATTTATCCCACTGGCGAATTGTGCACAGAACGGGGTAATCAATTAAATACATTTATGGATAGCGACGTGACGGTTTTGATGGCCGGTGTTACCCATTGTCTGGATGACATTCGACTGATACCAGGAGTCAGGATATCTAAAAAAGAAGAACATTTGAAACTCTATGGTTTCAACCCCCAACAGTGCCAAATGGTTCATCTTCTCATAATCCCTTCTATCTTGTAAGTGGAATATCAAGTGGTTACGAAGTGACAACATGGGGCTGTATAAATTTGCATGTTAACTTTGAAATTGTTGTCGTCCATATACCCTCGGGGCAAGTGACATCCTAAGTTGCATATTACTTACTTATCAGGCCAACGATCCATGGAGGATCTGAGCCTGAGCTATAGCTGCCTTCCATCCTTGACGGTCCCGGGCACGCTGCTTGTCAAGACCAAGTGTCTTACATCCGCGATTACTTGGTCTTTATACCGGAGGTTCGGTCTTCCTCTTCTTCTCGAACCAGGAGGCTCGGAATCGAAGACCCTCTTAGCTGGAGCGTTGATGTCCATGCGCTCGATGTGGCCGAGCCAGTGTAGTCGACGGATCCTTGCCTTCCGGACTACATCCACATCTTGGTACAGCTCGTAGAGTTCGCGGTTGTGTCTTCTTTTCCATTCACCTTCCTCACAGACAGGACAAAATATCCGGCGCTGAATTTTTCTTTCGAAAGAACCCAAAATCAGCTCCGCTGTCCTGCTTATCGTCCAGCTTTCGGCTCCGTACAGCAAGACTGGCAGAATGAACGTTTTGTAAAGCATGACTTTGATCTTTCGAGTGAGGGGTGTTGACCCCAGTTGTTTGGATAAGCCGAAGTAGCAGCGGTTGCCAAGGGCGATTCTATGCCGGATCTCCACTGTGGTGTCATTTGTGGAATTTACGTTTGCCCCGAGGTAGACAAACTCCTTAACTACCTCGAAATTGTAGCTGTCAATTGTTATATTTTGTCCCAGGCGGTGAGCGACGGATTGGTTTTTGCTTGACAGTATGTATTTCGTTTTGTCCTCATTGATCTTAAAACCACTTGACAGTTTTGCCCGAACAGCACTCGGGCATGACATTTTCCGTACACTGACGAACCCGAGTCTCGTTCGGGCAAGTTTGGTTTTAACTTGTTGGTGGTGATTTGCCCGAGTATTTCGTCGCCTGTTCCTCAATAGCGGGAAAAACAGTTATATATACATATGTATATGTATAAGTCAAATAAAAAAAAAAAGTGACAATTTTTTTACTTCTTTTTTCTCAAAAATCCGACTGTTAAGTGGTTAAGACCACAATGCCACGGCGAGAACACGCGATGATGTCGATATCATCCGCGTATCCTAGCAGCTGGATGGACTTTTAAAAGATAGTGCCTAAGTTGCATATTATATGTATTAACTAAATATGAATCCTTTGGATATTTGTTTAGCCTCTTAAGCAAAGTGTTTAAACAGGTACATGTCCTTTGCATTCATAGGAGAGAGATATAACAAAGGCATAACAGAGCCTTAGTCATGCTTTATTAGCAGCTTGATTTATGGATTGCAGTATTGTCTGCAGTCGCATTTTAAGACTATGAGCCACTTTTAACTCTGCAGTGATGAGATACCAAAATTAATGAGAAAGGAGCAACTCGGATGGGCAATGAAAAATCCATTACAAATTGCACATTCATTAGGGCGAAATAACCCCTTCTTGTTACGAACTTAATTCGTCCTTTTTTAATTTCTCTTGTTCATCCGAACACTTTCGTACTAATAAGGGACTTTGAATTTAATTATTTCGAATAGAATGGCTGTGGATATTCTCCATATCAAGTAATTAAAAAAATGTTAAGTAATTTGTGAAAGAATCCGATCGGAACTTCTCCACATTGTGAATGGTGATTAACACACTGTAAGTCCAAAACCAGTTCGAGGTATGCAGATGTGATGTTTATTTCCAATTCGTAATGCCCTAAACTGAATGCTTTCTATCAAACTGAGAACCCACACTTGCCCGCACGAGGCAATGCGAACTTTACAGATCTGTTGTGCCTGCTAGCCGATTAGCCAAGGAGCTTCTCCACTTCCTCTTAGGAGCCGAGATGATCCCTACGGGAGTCATAATTACACTGAGAATGATACGCTTCCCGAGATGGCAGAGAGCAGCACACTCACATATTATGTGCTCCGCTGTCTCTTCGTCCTCAAGACAGATTCGACTCTCAGTTTCAGACGACAGGTTCACTTTCTTGATATCTCAGACCGCAGTGTCCCGTCAGGTAGCTGACTAGTCTTGTGATATTTACTCTATTAAGTTTGTGTACGTTAATAGAGTGTTTGTTCAGGGGGCCGTATAAAGCTGAACGCTGTTCTAAAAGGACAGATATTGCGATTTTCCCCACTTGTCTAAGAAGAAGTTGATCTTAGACTTTGGAGTGCCGCACAAAGTTTCAGGACCTATATATTTTTCATTGGAACCTTTCCTGGCGAGTTGATCGCCCCTTAAACCTTTGTGCGCTGGCACCTACCAGAGTTTGACCTTGTTTCTTTTGGCGAGTTCGTGCTGTGCGAACTCAGCGCATTAAGCGCTGCTTTTCTATCTCTTATGCCAGTCTCTAGGTTTATATTGACCCATGTTTGGATAGTATGTAATTCTGCTTGGAATATATCAAGACTCTTTCACAGGGCCTTCAAAATCTTCCGATTTGGTCCAAAGATGCCGGCGCCAACGCCAGAAACCATCAGTGTACCACCTAAGGCCTTTGACGTAAAGCAAGGGATCACGGGTTTCCCAAGCTGAGTGGTTTGGGACTAATATCTCAAATTTCTTGTCAAAAGTGAAGTTGTGTGGTAATGCGTCCGAGACCGTGGTAATCAAATCCAGCTCGGGAAGATCCTGCAAGGTGGACAAGTGACCCACGGGTCTACATGGCAGGCTTACTCCCGAGCGAAGAATTTTGTTTGCACTGCGTAAAGTCACATTTTTAGAAAAAAAGGTGCAGTGGAGTAAGTCCAATGAGGGCTTCTTGGGCTGCCGTGGGGCAGGTTGGCATAGCGCCTGTAATGCCGAGACACGCTAGTCTCTGAAGGCGTTAAAACTTAATGACTATCGTTTCTTGCTCAACTTTTGTCAACCATACCGTGGACGCATAGGTGATGATAGGTCTTATTATCGCGATATATAACCAGTGGACTACCTTAGGTTTAGGTCCCTAGGTTTTACCGTCAGTGCGTCGACGGGCCCACATGCCTTAGTTGCTTTTGTAAGTTTGGTTTTCATATTGGAGTTCCAGTTGAGTCTGCGATCCAGTTCAATACCTAGATGCTTAATTTCTTCTGGAAATCCTATGTTTGTGCCATTTAGAAAGACGGAGCAAGGCTGTATCCTTGCCCTCCTTATAAACGGGACTAAGATTGTCCCAACTGGGTTAATCGATAAACCCTCTCTGCCACATCAGTCAGAGATAAACTGAAGCGCGAACTGCATGCGCCCACAGGCAGCAGTTTCGCACTTGCCCGTAACTACAAATAACTACTAGGTCATCAGCATATCCGATAACCTCGTAGCCGCGGGTGGTTAGCTTGTGTAGTAATCCGTTAATAACTATCGACCAGAGAAGGGGTGAAAGGACTCCTCCCTGTGGATACCCCTTAGCCGCTGATACTGTCCGAGACTTCTCCGGATGTGGCCGATATAAAACGGCTATTTAGCATCGTCCTAATCCAGTGATTAGTAGTATGGTCTTCACCCCTGCAGAATAGTGCAGTGGTGATCGAGTCATAGCCAGTATAGTCAAAAGCCCCCTCAATATCGATCGCGATCTCTTTGTGTTTGAAACCATTTTCAACACGCGCCACCAGGTGGTGTAGCGCTTACTCAGTAGATCGTTCCTTGCGATATGCGTACTGATTGGGTTGCAGTGGTATCTGATTCACCAGGATACCTCTAATATGGAACTTTATCAGTTTTTCCATTGTTTTTAGTAGGAACCATGGTAGGACGATAGTATATTGTTGTTCGCTTGACTTTCTAATCTTGGGGATGAAGAAAAGGTTGACTTTTCTCCAGACTTGGGGGATGTAGCCCAGGTTTAAAAAAGACCTAAAAAGATCTATCAGAGGTGATAAAATAGTGTACAGGCCTCTCTAGAAGACAGCAGGAAAGACACCATATTTGCCTGGGGACTTATAGGCTTTAAATGAGCCAATTATTAATTTAACTCTATCGGGGCTGAAAATTCTGCCAGAGAGTCTATTCACTCTACTGTCAATATATTTTGTGACGTTCGACTGATTGTCAGAAGGCATCGACTGGGGTGTAGAACCCCAGAACCTCAAGCCAAGTCTCCAGGGTTTCCTTGCAATTAACGGTTAATGTTCCGTCTGTTTTATGAGCAGTCGAAGGCCATTTGTGTGCTCTTGGGATAGCACTTTATTGTGTAGGGCCGGAGTTGGTAGTGAGTCTTTGTTCTCGCAGTGTTTTTTCCAAGACATTCTCTTGGATTTCCTCAGTTCGAGGTTACATTTCGTTAGAGCAGATATGTATATAATCAGTCCAACTATTTTTTCGTTTGGCTCTGTTAAACAGAGATCCCACCTGTTTCCTTAGAAGATCAAGCTGTGCATTCCACAAGGGTACGCACCGCTTGTGTGTACTTGTCCTGGGTGTAGTGGTGTCTCTAAAGGATGAGATAAGTGTTACGTTGAGTTGATAAGCCGCTTCTCCGATATCATCTGCCGATGCAATTGATTTAAGAAGCATGTCTTCTTTAGCGGCAAGCTGAGCTTGGGAAAGAGTAAAATTTCTTCGTTTGGGGTGATATCCAGGCTCAGCTTTCTTAACCTCACTAGAGATGTTGAATCTGATATGTTGGTGATCAGATAGTGAGGTCTCATTGGAGACGTGCCAGTCACCAATCGTGTTTAGGATAAATGGGCAAGAGATAGTGAAGTCAAGTACCTTTTCTCTAACCGAATTTATGAAGGTGGGTTTGTTGCCTCTATTGGCAACGGTGAGATTATTACCAACTAAACATTTTAAAAGTAATTCTCCCATTCCATATGGTGCGCATTGCCATTGCATCCGATAACAAGGGGATGATTGCGCTGCTGGCAGTACCTTACCAGGTTCAGTACCTCAGTAGGTGGGATCTGATGGCCATATGCAGGAAAGTAGGCGGAGGCGCACACGATCTGCCTTACTCCTCCATCGGTGGGGACTTCCCGGATGACGGCTGCCAAGCCCCTTGTTATAAGCTCTGGAATCGGGAGAAAAATCTCCAATAGCGTAAATTAGCTTACGCGACCTGTTTTGGAGGCCCATAATCTTATGTTAATGGACCGATGGTTCTTGGATGAGTCCGATGGAGATTTGTCGCGATAGAGTCGCGGGCTAAGGGTGTCCGAGGCACCTTTTGCATGGGGCAGGGCAGCACACGCAGCCCACTCAGTTTTTGCGAGGGTAGGCCGGGTCCTTCGTTCGAAATTTACCGGTCCGATGGAAGTGATCCTCTGATCCACTTCCTATCGAGCATTCCCCTTGTTTAGTGGAGGGACGTTTTGTTGTTTTGTTTGGACGACCCTTAGTGGTATCCGACCCAGATGTGGCAGTGGGTTTTGGATTTTCACATCTTGGCGTCTCTGTTACAGCAGTAGGTGCAACCACCATACTGCTGGCTGTAGGTTGCTTGGTTTCAACAGCAATTGGTCGTACATCTTTGCTTGCTTTGGAGGCGTTACAGCCTGTGAAGGGCCAGAGCCAAGCTTCCCTCAATCACCCGTGCTGTGTGTGATTTTTTTTCTTTGGTGAAAGGGACCTACAGTTCAATGCCGATTCCGCACGGCTTGAGTCGAGAAGCTTGCCAAGCATAGCAAGTAGACTACGGCGGAGATTTGCCAGTACCCCGCCGAGGTAGGACGCCACGAAATAAACATTCGATGGCATTGGTGTTATCGGGATCCGAACTCTTTCGTTGTGCATCAGAATCCAACACACTAACCACTGCACTACGGCGCCCTCAATTGGTCGTACGTGTATGAGTATGTATGTTGGCGTTACAGCCCATGAAGGACCAGAGCCTAGCTTCTCGCAATCACCCATGTTGTGTGTGATTTATTTTTTCACACAGGTGAAAGGGCCCTACAGTTGATTGCCAATTCCGAACGGCGTGAGTAGAGAAGCTTTCTCAAGGCAAGTATACTACGGGGGGTTTTGCCACTACCCCGCCGAGGAGGGACGCCGCGAAATAAACATTTGATGGCATTGGTGTTATCGGGATCCGAACTCGCTCATCGTTCGTCAGAGTCTAACACACTAACCATTGCGCTACGGCGCCCTCTTGGTCGTACATCAGCTGGTGTTTTTTCGTGGCTTTTGATGATGACCCTAACGATACCAAACCTTTGTTCTAGCAGTCGGTCCGAAGATATGTCACTACTGCCAGAACCAGATGCAGGAGGTCTTTCTCCTTATCTGGCGTGCTCTGCATGACTCTCCTTTCGGTAATATTTTGCACGTTCCCCTTTCGGACGTTCCCCTTCATTTACATCATTTCCCATCATTCCCATCATTTCTATTTCAGCTTCACCAGAGCACTCCACACTCCGACAGCGAAGTTCGAACATAACGGTCGGTTCGTGTCCGTAACAATATCAAGTCCACTCTTGTCCTTGATGGCCGTAAAATTGGTCTTCATCTAATCGGCCGTGGTGGCGTCGGCACACACGAAGTAGAGCCAACCTGACTTATACGTCGGTTCCCTAAAATGGAGTTTGGGCGTTTTACCCAGCAGTTCAATGGAGCTGTCAATTGCAGCCATCAGCGCTGTGGTAAGGGGGTTTGCTCCCAAGTCATTGAGAACGATACCGATTCGGATCTTTTCAGTTACACTGCTGTAGCTCTTTTTGTCGGCTTAGGGTCGCATTCGGCGGAATAGTTCCAGCGGCATGATCCCGTTTCAGTTCCGAACCTTTGGTGGTAGGGGTAGATTTTGCATATACTAGAGCCTCATTCCCAGTTTTGCCCTGCTTGATTGCAGCTTTAAAACGTCGCTGCTCGAACGACTTTTTCTTTACATGTTTGGTGATTTCCTGTCACACCTGGAAGTTCATCTGAGAGCATACTCACAGAATCCTCACCGAATATGGTGTCGGAATCGGAGAGTGAAGATATATCTTCTGCTTTCCGTCCTGATGCAATATCCGCAAAAGATACCGACATCGCTCCTGTTTGTTAAGCCGCTGAGGACTCACACGGATGACATTTGAGAGTCATCATTCTCTTTAAAAATCAGATTTAAGTATATCTGCAATTGTTCCCACGAGGACACGGGAAAATACGATTACCTGCAGCGGAGCCCGAGATATTGCAGGAAGGCTTTATTGAAATCGGATGTCGCCCGGTATCCCAAGTTCGCATACTAGTATCTAAGCACCCTCTTAAAAGAATGGAATTAATCCATGAACATTCTTGTCCGATGATTTTCTATGATTAATAAGGTGGAATACACCAACAGTGTATCCTTCAACTCCCTTTTACTTTTGGTAACAAAGCCCCATCTAGAGTCACCGTATTTAAAAAAGGTCTTATTTACCCATGAACGTACCTTGTAATAAGATTCTGGGAGAAAAAAAGTTTGAAAAAGATTACAGCAGTTGTCTGAAAGCCACACCCGATAGTTCATGTAATATGTCATTATTACGATGACAAGGTGGAAAGTTGTCGCCCTATCAATGGAAGACTAAGATTTTCAGTGAAAAATTGATTTTATTTTTCCACATATGTAATTCCCTTGACTTCAACACACTTGGTCCAGCCTTTCTCCAACGACAGTAATCATTCTCAGAAAGATTCTCTTCAGGGATGCGGAAATAGATTAGTTCAATGGTGGAATTGACGCACTCTAGTACAGGCGGAGACAAAGTACAAGTTGGGAGCTGAGAACTGGTTGCGAAATGGGCAGCAAGTAGGTTAGCTTTGTATAAGGGGGTGACAACTGGAATGTCATTGTGGATGAGTGTCGGTATAGACGACGTAGTTGAGTTTTTTACGTTTTTAGGGTTCCGTACCCAAAGGTAAAACGGAACCCTATTACTAAGACTTCGCTGTCCGTCCGTCCGTCTGTCACCAGGCTGTATCTCATAAACCGTGATAGTTAGACAGTTGAAATTTTCACAGATGATGGATTTCTGTTGCAGAACAGAACAAAATGAATATTTAAGGGGGGCTCCCATACAACAGACATGATTTTCATCCAAAAAATCCTGCCTGCAACCAAGATCTGTCATTTGATGAGGTCACATACATAGTCTCTCCCATATTTATGTATACAGATGGTACGGAACCCTTCGTGCGCGAGTCCGACTCGCACTTGGCCGGTTTTTTTTACAAACGACCAGAAACTTTTGCTACCTTTGGGACATTGAAGGATTTTACGCCTTAATTTTTGGTCGGATTGGAATTCAACCCGTCGGATGTGGGTGTTGCAGTCATTTCTGGCTCGTATGTACTTGTTTCGGTTTTCCTCAGAACTGTTTGACTTGTAGGCCCTAAAACTTAGCTCCCTGAGCCTAATAGCCTCTTTGCAACTCAAGTCAAACCACGTATTATCCTTAGGCCTGGTGCTTTTAATCTTGTTGGGAATAAAATTAGCCATGCCGATTCTGATAATGTTTGCGATAATATCAGTTGCGGCGTCCACGTCGTTGTCGAGGAAGCACAACTACCAGTTAAAGGTCCGAAAGAAGTTGTTAAGGCCGCACCATGTTGGCTTTCTCGTATAGCCATAGTGTTCTCTTAGGAACTTTTTCTTTAACTGGATAGTGGGAGTTCGAGAATTTTGCTAATATCACGCAGTGGTCAGACGAGCCTAGGAGCGACAATACATCGATCGTGTATTTGTCAGGCTGAGAGGTAAGAAACGAGTCTAGTGTATTGACGGTACGACCAGCAACATCGGGGATACGTGATGGCTCATTCACAAGTTGAGATAAATGATTTAACTCAGCAAAAATTTCAACATACCGTCCTTCGGGTGTTGTTTGTCCAGAATGTCGAAGCCACTGAGAATTGTGCTTCGTCCCTCGAGGTTGGAGTCGAAGCCCTTTTCCGAGGAGGGCTCTTGAGCCCGAAGAAGCAGCGGTTGGCAAGAGTTATTCTGCGTTTTATCTCAGCGCTGGTGTCGTTGCTGCTTGTCACTATCGAGCCAAGGTAGACGAAGTCCTTGACTACTTAAAAAATATAGCTGCCGAAGGTGACGTTCTGACCAAGACGTCGGTGTTGCGCGTCTTTCTTGGATGACAGCATATTCGTCCAACTAGGCTCTGAAGCGCAGTCTCGCAAGATTTTTCGCGCTGGTAAGCATGTTGCATCTCCGAAAGAGGGTGCATTCGAAGGGCAACTTTTCGCACGTGCAACTCCACCAGTCTCTCCATGCTTTTCAGCAGGAAGGATGTTAGACTAATTGGTCTCACGCTCTTGGCAAGTGAGTAGTCCTCTTTTCCTATTTTGGGAATGAAGACTACTTTCACTGTGCGCCAAGGAATGGGTATGTGAGCAAGTGCTAGACTAGCAGTGAAAATTCTTTTCAGAGTAGGAAGCAGATTTTCTGAGTGCATCTAGCTTTGTCGGTTTTCCCCGTTCGAGGATTTTAACCAACTAGCTAGTCGCACTCAGAGACTTGATCTCTTCGCAGAAGGTCCTATAAGAATCGTTCTTCGATTTACGAACAAGTTTCTTATATTCTTTCTGCTTCGACCGATACTTGTTCCAGTCATCTCCCGAATTCGATTTGAGCGATTTATTGAGAAGAATTCTGGCTTCCCTGCGAAGACTTTGGAGCTAGGCATTCCACCAGGGGACCAATTTCTTGCAGGGAGGTTTGCTGACAGGACAATTTTTCGTTTCGTTCCAAGTTTAGGTAGGGCCTGAGTAGATTTCTCAGGCTCCTCTCTAAACCGTACCCAGTCCGTCCTTCTCGGATTCCGTCTAGGTTGCAAGGAAGAGATCCCACAACCCAATCGGAATTCGATATATTCATGGTCCGAGAGCGTAGCATCAGCAAGACTCGCCAGTTAGTGATGTCCTTAACATATCTATTGGATAGGGTCAGGTCAATCACCTCCTGTCGTATTGTCATAACAAACGTTGGTTAAGAGCCAACATTGTTGATAGTAAAGTCAGACGAGAGAATGAAGTCTAAATGAATGAAGCAGTGTTTTGGGCATTAGCATCGCAACACAAGATGAGATCAATTTTTCTCGCTTCACAGTACTCTACGAGTTCAGAGACTTCCTTCGGTGGTGGAGGTAGTAACGAATCGTAGGGAAAGTAGGCAGACGCAAAGTTGAAGTGTTCTATTGCTCCGTGCGTTTTGTAGCTTACTCTAGCAGCCATCAGATCTTGTCCACCAAAGTGCCCAAGTTTGGTTGCCAAAAGTGACTTCGATATGATGAGGCCGACCCTAGGCCTTTCGGATCGCTCATCATAAAGAATCGTAGCATCACGTATACCACCAAGGCCACATAGGCGTTTATTCCACACCCACGGTTCTTGAATGGATACATCGTGATGATTTGTACTACTGCATGCAATTCTACTACTTAAAAGAGCAGTAGAAACCTTGCAATGCTGTAGATTGATCTGGATAAAAACTATCCTGACCTTTTCAGAGGAGTTGGCCGCCTCTTTATAAGAGAGCTGCTTCTCACGACTCCTTACGGTCATTTGGATGTCCTTCTCGGAGGAAGGGGTTTTGTTGTGTGATGTGCCCGCCTCCGAGGAGCGGTTTTTGGCTATCTTCGCCTTCTGGCCTATACTTTGATCCATCTGGGTCGCCACATCTGCCATTGGACTCCGATTTCCCATCGCCCCACCGGAGAGGGAGGCTTCGCACACTCTCCCCCTAGCGAGGCTATCCTTAGCGGCGGTCTTCCGATTGCGGGAGCTTTTACCTTTTTCGATTAAGGCTCCTACCCCCTTCGGACGCCGGTCTGGGACAGCCTTACCAGTTCGACCCGTAACGACTTCGCCTTCTGCGTTGGGAGTCTGCCTGTCAGCCCCAACGCCTTTTTCGGCGGCAGCGCCGGCCATAGCAGAAACTTGAAAGCTTCCGGCTCCGTCATTACGGTAAATGATCACGCTTTTACTGGGTAGTTGAACCTTGATCATGCTTGTGTCTCTTTCAAGCTTTTCCCAAACGCCGACGCTTTCCGCGCTGCGCACCTCCGTGAGAGGGGTGGGGGTCAGGAAGGAGAGTCGGATCGATTTCGGTACGAAATACTCCCGTCGACCTAACTCTCTTAACTGGTTCCCCCAGAGGTTTAGTACGACCATTGTACCTTCGGCTTTGTTAGCCTCTTTACACAATTTTCGGGCATGTCTCTCACCTCTACTTTTTTGGCACTTAGCGGTGCATTCAGCAATACGTCCCAATTCTGGGACGCGTTTTACCTTTGCGGTTTCCCGTGCCGCGGCATCGTTGGTGTCGCCTCCGCTGGATGCACCGCTCATGCTCAGTCGGACCAGGTGGTCAGGCAGTGAGCCGCAGGAGCCGGTGTCGTTCCGGGGTGCCGTAGGGTTAAAAATGAATGTTGAGGCCGCCAGAATCCTTGCCCCGGCCGCGATCAAAGAGATCGCGGGTGGATTTCCGATGCTGCGGGTACCACCTGGAGTAAACATTTCCTTTGGTTTGTCCATTAATTTTGGGGTCTTCGAGTCTTAGTTCGAGGTCTATGACCTCTTAAGCCTCCCGCCACGACAAGGCGCGCGAAAAACGGCGCCTTTTTATTATCATGTAAATGTATGAAAGTTTTGATATAAATAAGTCTAATCGAGTATCCTTCATAAACATGACCATAGCATTTGATATGGTTAATCATGATAGTCTCCTGAACAAATTGTATAAAGGTAGATTAAAAGGTGTAATTCATAAGTGGATTACTTCATACTTATCGAACAGAACCCAACGTGTAAAGCTACACAATTGTCGATATTTGTTCACACCTGTGGTAATAGCAGTTTCCACGAAAATCAAGCGTGCAGCTCAGACTGTTTTAAAACGTAAGGGGTTGACAGTTATAAGTATCTAGGCATACTAATAGATAAACATATGATATGGAAGGCAATACTTCAAACAGTATTTGCTTTCAGTAAATCGTAACATTTATCTTTTAAGAGAGCATTGTTCTATGTTTCATTGTACACTCTAAGCTCCAGTATGGTATTGCCAGTTGGGTGGCACTTACAATAGCACAACAGAAGCTCAATATACAGCTCAAAAACGGATGGTAAGAAAATACTAAACAAAATCGATTAACCCATTGTTGGCCTATATTTTTAGCCCATTTCATTACAACATCTTTACATCCACTAGGCCCTTAAATTCTTTTTTATACGAAACGGATACAGTCATACGCTTAGAAGCTCACTTACGTACGATTTAAAAACAAATGTTTTGACTAAAATCAAAACTCCAATTGCTAAAAAAAAAAACTTTTAAATTCTATACGACGGCAGCACCCAATTTTTTCATTAAAGTACCAATCGAAATTAGACAGATGGTTCAATTCAACTTATTTTTCAAAGAATTAAAAAAATGTCTATTTAGTCTGGGTAGTTCTACAGTAGAAACCTCTGTTGATTGAGGCGAAGCGAAAGCGAAGCCTCTCTCTACTCTACTCCAAGGAAAAAGCGTTGGTCCGCGAACTGTTCGAAAACGTAATGACATTTTACACACTGACATATCTTAGCATTGCGCTGGTACATTTCGCTCTACATGGCCTCGCCATCTTAGTCGTTGTATCCGTAGACGCCTGACTAGATTCCGGTCGCTGTACAGCCCTTTAAGTTCGTGGTTGAATCTTTTCTTCCACCCCCCGTCTGCGTTCATAGGCCCGAAAATCATACGCAAAATCTGTCTCTCGAACGGACCAAGGACCTCCTCATTCGCTTTTAATATTGTTCATGCTTCTGCGCCGTACAGCAGGATCGGGATGATAAGGGTCTTACATAGAGTCAACTTCGTATTTCGGGAGAGGGCTCTAATACTCAATTGCCTCCTGAGCTCAAAGAAACAATGATTGGCAAGAGTCATTCTGCGTTTGATTTCGGAACTGATGTCGTTGTTCCAGGTCACTTCGGAGCCAAGGTAGACGAAGTCCTTAACTACCTCAAACTTTTATCTGCCAATACAAACAATACAAACGTTCTGGCCAAGATGTCGGTGGTGAGCGTCCTTTTTTGATGATAGCATATATTTAGTTTTTTGAGAGCACCGCGGCGCAGTGGGTAGTGTGTTGGCCTCTGACGCCGATGACTCGGGATCGAATCCCGACACAGCCATGTCATCGAACGTGTTTTTCACGGTGTTTCTCCTCAGCGGGGTTCTGACAAAACCCCCTGAAGTAAAATTGTCATGAAAAGCTTCTCGAAATTCGCCGTTCGGAACCGGCAATAAACTGTAGGTCCCTTTCACCTATGTGAAAATGAAATCACACACAACATGGGTGATTGAGAGAAGCTCGGCTCAGGTTCTTCATGGACTGTAACGCCAACATACATACATACATATATTTAGTTTTGCCGTCGTTTACTGCCTAACCAAGTTTCACCGTCTCCCTCGCTGGCGTTTCATCCACATCTCGCTGTGATCTACCTATTATGTCAACGTCGTCGGCGTATTCAAGGAGTTGCGAGGATTTGAAATAAATTGTGCCTTTTGTATTGGCCAGTGATTTTTGCACAATCATTTCTAATATGATGTTGAAGAAATCACATGAGAGCGCATCGCCCTGCCTAAGTTCTTTTTTGACATTAAAACTATCAAAAAGGTGTTTGGAGCCTTCTCCAAAGTCACCCTGCATAGTCTGACGAGTTTAGCAGGGATGTCAAAGATAGACATGGAGTTGTATAGCTCATCCCTAATTACGCTGTCGTATGCGGTTTTGAAGTCGACAAATAGGTGGTGAGTGTCGACTTGAAATTCATTGTTTTTTTCCAGAATCTGCCGTAGTGTGAAGATTTGGTTGATGGCGGACTTCCCTGGCCTATCAGCTTATTTACAAAAGGCTTCAGGCGTTCACACAAAATGGCAGAGACGATTTTTTAGGCGATGTTAAGGAGACTTATTCCTCTGTAGTTGGGAGACCCCTCTCTCCATTCTTGTGGATCGGGCATATGATGCTGAGACTCCATTCCTCGGGCATGCTTTCCTCTGACCTTTTCTTGGAGATGAGCTGAAGCACAAAATGATTCCACGAATAGGGGGCTAAACCCCCTCGTAGCTGCACAACGGGCCTCCCTGGCCTATGTGTGTTCTTCTCATTTTCTTTTTTGGGAAGGCTACAGTCCTACCTACCTACCTACCTAGAGATGAGCTGGTACATGCTCCTTACCAGGACATCACCAGCTGCCTTAACGAGCTCAGCAGACAGTCCGTCTGCGCTAGCAGCTTTATTCGAGTTGAGTTTCGATATGGCAATCTTACCTCTTCGTCGAGGTCAGGGGGACGGAATTCCCTACGGTCTTCCTCGATTAGAAATGGATCATTCTGCCTGACAGCGGCATATTGGCTAACATCGCCGTTATACAGTTTGCAGAAGTGGTTTTTCCAAATTCTCAGCATCGACTGCGATTCTACTACGAGGTGTCCGTTCTCATCCCTCCAGGCTTCCGTTCTGGCTTTATAACCTTGGCACGTTCGCTTAATCTATTGACAAAACTTTCGAACGTCACGCCTGCATTAACACTTCTCCAAATCCTCAATCGCTTGAACAAAAAAGTGTCCTCTAGAATATATTCGCACGTGTCCTTAAATGTTTTAATGAAAAGTCAATTGATCCTTACCAGCAACAGCATTCAACATTTAAAAAGATGATTTCACATCCATCTCACTCATCCACGAGCTATTTGAATGCAAATTAGGCAAATATTTCAACGACAAATCCAATATCGTTTCCCCAACAACTACATACATACGAGTATGTACATACATGCAACTTCCAATTGGTATTTCAACATCCTACATAAAAATGTCAATTACATCACAATCCGTTGTAAATCAAATTCTGAGTAACGACATTCCGAACAAACAGCCTCGGATGGTAAATTCCACATCTTCGAACTGAAGGAAAACTTGAAAAAATTAAAGTTAAAAATACAAGAGGAGAAAGACGACTAAATCAGGGTAAAGCGGGAAGAATGGAAACCAAATTACGATTACAGCATTACGCAATGACATTTTTATGGAAATTCCTTGCACGTCGTTCAACGGTAGACGGTATGGTATCCAGCAACTTTCTCGTCACCGGGGAGAGATTTGACGAGTTGAGGCGAAAAAATTGTCATCCAACGATCGCATGCTTAACGCGAGCATAAAATGGAGCTCATTATCAAGGTTGACTCAAGGGAACGACACAGACAAGGATACAGACAGATATGCGGATACATTAATAGCCATTCCGGGATGGCGATGAACCTTGAATAATATTTCGCATTTATTTGCGTGCAACCAATTAGACGTTAAATGAGTTCAAAGCGTCCTTGAGAAACATATATGCACACTCTACGGACTCACAAGCAATTCATGCGGGTCGCCTTCAAAGGATTATACAATTTAATTTCGAAAGGAAGCACGTAAACGGAACGAAGAGAAAACAAAATAATTTTTTTGAATGGAAGCAAAATGTCTTGAAGGTAACGTGACCGTTCGAAACTATGTATATTAAAAACTTTTCCATTTCTCGAAAATGAAATTTTTGGTTTCACGCATTTCAACACTAACTTGTACTCCGGTGGTAGATTCGTCTCACCGTGCCAAGGATTTATTTTTCCCCGTGTGGGTTGATTGTGTAAATCGCGAACCTTTTCCAGTTGAACACGATATTGCGGAAGGCAGACAGCGGATGAATGTAGAAGACAAAAGGAAACCGGAAAAATGGAACAATGTTGTAAAAAGTTTGTTTGAAAATTATTCATGGTCGCGGTAGAAGGAGGAGTAGAAATCTAGAAGCAAATTTGTGCTGAAAATGATTCACTTTATCCAATGTGTGACCATTTTCGGGCAAAATTTTTTTGTTTCACTTACACTCGAAATGCTTGCTCCTTCGGCACCCGGTTAATGGTCGACATAGATCAATAAATTGAATAGATCGCATTGAGCTGGACGTAAATAAAAGAAGGTTTCTCGATAGGAAGATGTATGTACATATGTACTTAGGTCATATGTACATATATGTATAGTGAATGGGGGCTTATGTTTTAATTGAGAAAGTTGTGTACTCCACCATCGTCCGCGATCGATAACCATTGCATTTGTTTCTGCAATCGAAAAGGGGTCACAACCATTTTTTAATTGAATTTACTTCTACTTTTCATTTCAGAGTCATTTGGAGAAAATTTTAGAGAAGCCGAAACAAAGTTTGACCGCGGTGAGAAGACTCAGCCACAATGTTAAAGTTGAAGAAATCCTAGAGGAACAAGTAAGTATAATTTAATTACGCCATTACTTGATCAACCTAATCCATGCCTGAATAGGAAATTTGGTTTTATAACAATAGCTGTTTTTTGTCGTCGTTTGTGTAGCTGTATCCGAATGCACTAGAGAAGGGGACCTGAAACGTTTTTTTTTCATTACAATCAACAACACCTTTTTCTGTTTTTGTTTTCGACGACCCCTTACTAGAGAGCGAGATTTGCTTTGATATTAGCCGGAAAGTTGGTTTGAAATATTCAAGCCTGAAAGTACGAGTACGTCATGTCGATGTCAATCATATTTAAGCGCATCCCTTTCCTTCATCTCAAATGAGCCAAGTGAATTCACTTCAATCTCCGTGACTTGCAACTTTCCAACTGGAGATAAATGAAAAACATAAATATTTTTACGAAAATTAATACTGTCCAGAATATTTTTATTCAATACACTTACTTACTTACTTAACGGGCGCTACAATTCGGGGTGAACCTGGGCCTCAACCAAGATGCCTCTCCACCTAGCACGATCTTTCGCTAGTCTTTTCCAATGCCGCACGCCCAGTTGGTTGAGGTCCGTTTCCAACTGTGCGCGCCACCTTAGGTTCGGCCGTCCTCTATTTCTTTGTCCCTCGGGGTTCGATTCACAGACTCTACGGGCTGGAGCTGTGGTGTCCATTCGCTCCACATGGCCTAGCCATCTTCAAAGGCGTATGCAAGGAGTTGCGATGATTTGAAATAGATTGTGCCTCTTGTATTGGCCTGTGATTTTTGCACAATCATTTCTAATATGATGTTAAAAAAATCACACGACAGCGCATCGCCCTGTCTAAAAACCTTTTTTGACTTCGAAGCTATCGGTCAGTTCTGCACCGATTCGGATGGAGCAGCGAGCATTTTCCAGGGTCATCCTGCATAGTCTGACGAGCTAAGCAGGAATGTCAAAAGTAAACATGGCATTATAGAGCTCGTCTCTAATTACGCTGTCGTGTGCGGCCTTGATGTCGACGAATAGCTGGTGCGTGTCGATTTGAAATTCATTGGTTTTCTCCAGGATCTGTCGTAGTGTGAAGATTTGATCGATGGTGGACTTCCTTGGCCTGAAGCCACACTTATAGGGACCTATCAGCTTGTTTATGAATGGCTTCAGGCGTTCACACAAAACGGCAGCGAAGATCATGTATGCGACATTAAGGAGACTTATTCCTCTATAGTTGGCGCAGTCCAAGGGGTCTCCTTTTATGTGGATCGGGCAAACAATGCTGACCACATCTTACAGATGAGCCGGTGCATGCTCCTAACCAGCTCACCCCCAGCCGCTTTGAACAGCTCAGCAGACAGTCCATCTGCCCCAGCAGCTTTATTCGACTTGAGTTTCGACATGGCAATCTCAACTTCGTCGAGATCAGGGAGATCACTGCGATCTTCGTTGTTAAGAAATGGATCATTCTGCCTGACGGCGGTATGTTGGCTGTCATCGCCGTTATACAGTCTGCAGAAGTGATTTTTCCAAATTCTCAGCATCGACTGCGATTCTACTACTAGGTGTCCGTTCTCATCCTTATAGGCCTCTGTTCGGCCCTGACACATTCGTTTTATCCGTTGATAGAATCTTCGAACGTCGTGCTTTGAGCTCTTCAAGACTGGCGGCGATCTTCTGGTAGGGAGTATGCACCAGATCATCTGCAGAATTTGGGAAGATGAAAGCATGCCCGACGACTGGAATACCAGCTCAATATGCCCCATCCACAAAAAAGGCGATCGTACCTCTTGCAATAACTATAGAGTTATATCCCTGCTTAATGTCACATACAAGATCCTGTCCAGCGTTCTGTGTGAACGTCTAAACCGATTTTGCACCGCACTAATCGACAGCTACCAGTGTGGCTTCCCGCCCGGCAAATCGACTATAGACCAAATTTTCACACTTCAACAAATCCTGGAAAAGACCAACGAGTTTCGAATCGATACACACCATCTTTTCATCGATTTCAAAGCCGCATACGACAGCATTCATCATGAAGAACTGTTTGACGGGAAAACTGATCCAGTTGTGTAGCGCCACGCTAAAAAATACGCGATGCACCGTGCAACTTGGTTCTAGGACTTCGGAACCGTTTTAAGCATGCACCGGATTTCGGCAAGGAGATGCACTGTCATGTGACTTCTTCAACCTAGTGCTGGAGCAGATAGTGCGACGGGCAGGCGTCAACAGGGAAGGCACAATCTTCTACAAGTCCATCCAGCTGCTAGGATACGCGGATGATATCGACGTCATCGCGTGTTCTTGCCGTTGCATTGCGGAAGCATTCACGGCGATTGAAGAACAGGCGAAACGAATTGGTCTTAAGGTCAATCAGGACAAAACGAAGTACATGCTGTCAAGCGAAAACCAATCCATCGCTCACCACCTGGGACAAAATTTAACAATTGAGAGCTACAATTTCGAGTGTGTAGATAAGGAGTTTGTCTACCTCGGAGCAAACGTAAATTCCACAGATGACACCACAGTGGAGATCCGGCATAGAATCGCCCTTGGCAACCGCTGCCACTTCGGCTTGTCCAAACAACTGGGGTCAAAACTCCTCACTCGAAAGACCAAAGTCATGCTTTACAAAACGCTCATACTGCCAGTCTTGCTGTACGAAGCCGAAAGCTGGACGATAAGTAGGACAGCGGAGCTGATTTTGATTTCTTTCGAGAGAAAAATTCTGCGCCGGATATTTGGTCCTGTCTGTGAGGAAGGTAATGGAGAAGAAGACACAACCGCGAACTCTACGAGCTGTACAAAGATGTGGATGTAGTCCGGAAGGCACAGATCCGTCGACTACACTGGTTCGGCCACATCGAGCGCATGGACATCAGCCCTCCACCTAATAGGGTCTTCGACTCCGAGCGTCATGGTTCGAGAAGAAGAGGAAGACCGAACCTCCGGTATAAAGACCAAGTAATCGCGGATAACGGGATACGACCGAAAGACTTAAAAAATAACGCTCAACTGTTGGCACCCGTAATAACGAAATTAATAAACACTAGTCTCGAGGACCAGATTATTCCAAAAGAACTGAAAATGTCCCTAGTTCGACCAGTGTATAAAAATGGAGTAAAATCAGATGTCAATAACTATCGGCCAATTGCAATCCTACCGGTTATCGAAAAAATCCTCGAAGAAATTGTAACTA
Source organism: Eumerus sabulonum (assembly GCA_951905685.1). Taxonomy (NCBI): domain Eukaryota; kingdom Metazoa; phylum Arthropoda; class Insecta; order Diptera; family Syrphidae; genus Eumerus; species Eumerus sabulonum. Next base: position 161,407,739 of record OX645060.1, on the reverse strand, counting down.
GGAGACTGAAACAATTTCTAGACAAATATAAAATAATTGAACCGAGGCAATATGGATTTCAAAGAGGCAAAAACATTAACCAACTTCTAGGCTATTTTGCTAGCACACTTAACCGAAGCTTAAGCAAAAACCATCATACCCTAGCTCTTTTTATTGATTTCAGTAAGGCCTTCGACACATTGTCACATGAAAGGATAATTCACAGTCTAGAGAAAGCGGGAATTCGAGGCCAATGCTTAGAATGGATGAAAAATTATCTGAATATCCGAACATACCGCGTAAAAATTGGCGAAACTTTAAGTGACGTAGTGAAAACAACGCATGGTGTACCTCAGGGCTCAAAACTTGGACCTCTCCTATATATAATATATGCCAATGGATTAATAAAATCGCTAAAAAAGAGCACAGTGTTCGCATATGCAGATGACACGACAATCATTGTGTCCCACAGAGACATAGATGCCGCAGTAAAAATTATGCAAAGTGAACTAGATGTCATTATAAAATGGTCACACGATAACGGGCTCACAATTAATGCAGAGAACACAAAAATAATGCACATAAAGCCACCTCACTTTCTATATCATGACATCCGAATTAAATTTCATAATACCCAATGCCTCCATACCAACGCCAGCAATACACCAAATGACAAATGCGAAACCTTCATTGAAGTGGTTAACAGCTTTAAGTATCTCGGTATAATAGTTGACCATAATCTCAAATGGCACCAACACATCGACCACCTTCAACGAAAACTTCGCAAAACCTCATACATGTTGCAACACTTAAGTTACTGCTGCAACTATGACGTTCTAAGGCAGGCATACCTCGCATTAAGTGAATCATAGATACGTCACGGAATCACAGCATGGGGAACATCAACCTATTGCAATAAACTTCAAACAAGTCAAAACTATTTATTGAAAATCCTGGCAAGAAAGAAAAATATTAACTACCACATGAGCAATACAACGATAAGCCACCAACTCGAGCTTTTAGACATCAAAGGTATATTCAAATACACTCTGATTAATGAATTTTACGACGACAACAGCTTCAGAATTGAGATCGACCACACGTACAACACCCGAAGAAAATCAGAAGGAAGATACAAAATCGCCAAATTCCACAACAACTATGGCAAATATTCGTTCCCCTCATTAATCCCAACGGTCCTGAATGAGCTGCCAACCAATCTTCTATATGTTCATCATATCCCAGAAAGAAAAACATTAATAAAAAAGCATTTTGTTCACAAGCCACATAGTTAAAAATCTAAGTAGATACATATGTATGTAGTCATCCATCCCTGTTTATTCTTAGATAATTCCTTTAATCCCGATATGAATTCTAAGCGTATCATTTAAATAGTAGTTCTCATAATTATGTATATCAATGCTAAATGAATGTATTCACCAAAAAAAAATAAAAAATCTTGTAACAAAAATTTGTACATAACAATGAATTACTAAAGTTCCTGCAGACAAGCCAAAGGGCTTCGCAGGATTATTATACATATATGTTAATTGTTACGTAAGTCAATAAAGAATGAATGAATGAACCATGTGTCCATGTGTCATGTAAGACATCTTGGTCTTGACAACTGGAAGCAGCGTGCCCGGGACCGTCAAGGCTGGAAGGCAGCTTTAGCTCTGGCTCAGATCCTCCATGGATCGCTGGCCTGATAAGTAAGTAAGTAAGTCATCATTGACTGCAATTTCCTTTGGGATAAGCACATCAATAAATTGCGCAAGGACCTGAAGAAAGCTCTATATGCCCTAGTTCAATTGCGATTTCATGCAACATTGCCTATCCTGAAACAAGTATACTATTCGCTAGTGGAGTCTAAGCTACGATACAGTGTACTTGGTTGGGGACGTGCTGCCACCACTCATTTCCGACAATTGCAACGGTTGCAAACCACAGTGCTAAAGCAAATTAACCGCACTACTCCTCGAATACATGAAGCCAGCTTTAAAGTTTTGAACGTCGAACATATTTACAAGATGTCGCTAATTTTGGAGTTCTATGATGACAATCGATTTATTCGTCCATGTTTTATAACCATGTTGCAAACACCCGACGACGTGCCCAAGGGATGCTCCAATTACCCAGAAATTACAACACCTATGGTAGACGGCAGGTGAAATATAGTGTTCCCTCAACATTAAATGAGTTACCCCGGATCTTATTAAATAATGAAAATGTTAAAACCAGAGAGCAAATGATAAGTTGTTAAGATGTCGTGAATAATAAAACCTAATCTAATCTAATCTAATCTTCTCACCAATAAACCTGAATCCTCCACACTATCAATAGAACAGCAGTGGAGCCTTTGCAAACAAGCCCTGAAAAGCTCTGCATCCGAAGTTTTGGGTTTCAAGGATCCACCACGAAGAAACACCTGGTTCGATGACGAGTGCAGGAGGATTCATACAGCGAAGCAGGATGCATATAAGGTCTCGCTGCATAAAAGAACAAGAGCAGCTCGTGAGCTCTACGAGTTAAAAAGAAGGGAGGAGCATAAGATTCTTAGAAGAAAGAAGAAAGAGCACAAGAAGCGCGCGATCGAGGATTTGGAGAGGTGTTACTGCAGGCGTGACGCTCGAAAGTTTTATCAACCGATAAAGCGAACATGCCAATGTTATAAAGCCAGAACGGAAGCCTGCAGGGATGAGAACGGACACCTAGTAGAAGAACCGCAGTCGATGCTGAGAATATGGAAACACCACTTCTGCAGACTGTATAATGGCGATGTTAGTCAATATACCGCTGTCAGGCAGAATGATCCAGTTCTAATCGACGGAGACCGCAGAGAATTCTATCCCCCTAACCTCGTCGAAGTTAAGATTGCCATATCGAAGCTCAAGTCGAATAAAGCTGCTGGCGCTGACGGACTGTCTGCTGAGCTATTCAAGGCAGCTGGGGATGACCTGGTTGGGAGCATGCACCAGCTCATCCAGATATGGTTAGAGGAAAGCATGTCCGAGGAAGAAAGGAGACCCCTCCGATTTTTTTTTTTTTTTTTTTTTTTTTTTTTTTTTTTTTTTTTTTTTTTTTTTTTTTTTTTTTTTTTAGAGACTCGCGCAGGTAGGTTCAAGAGGTCTTATATTCTCTTATGATATGATAGGACGAGAGCCGACCAAATTCCGCGCTGGTTATAGTCCGTAGTAATTCGTTCAAGCACTTTTAGTATTGCATACGCAGAGGATAAATTTCGGTTGACCATATACTGTGAGTGTTATGCCTGCAGCAGTACATCTGGTCACTTTCCATTCACAACTGCGTTGCATGCTTTTTGTCCGTATAGGAACTACTTTTTCTTGGCTATGAAGCGAATTTGAACCATAAACCTTCCGCTCGGCGGTCGATGATGTTAACCACTGCACCACGGCCACCCCACCCGATTGCGCCAACTATAGACTAATAAGTCTCCTTAACATCGCTTACAAAATCTTCTCTGCCGTTTTGTGTGAACGCCTGAAGCCTTTTGTAAATAAGCTGATAGGTCCTTATCAGTGCGGATTCAGGCCAGGGAAGTCCACCATCGACCAAATCTTCACACTACGGCAGATTCTGGAAAAAACCAATGAATTTCAAGTCGACACTCACCACCTATTTGTCGACTTCAAAGCCGCATACGACAGCGTAATTAGAGACGAGCTATACAACGCTATGTCTACCTTTGACATACCTGCTATACTCGTCAGAATGCAGGATGACTTTGGAGAATGCGCGCTGCTCCATCCGAATCGGTGAACACCTTGCCGATAATTTTGATGTCAAAAAAGGATTTAGGCAGGGCGATGCGTTGTCATGTGATTTCTTCAACATCGTATTGGAAATGATTGTGCAAAAATCACTGGCCAATACAAGAGGCACAATCTATTTCAAATCCCCGCAACTCCTTGCATACGCCGACGACATTGACATAATTATTTTATTATTATTATTATTATCAAACGCAGAATCTTTCTTGCCAATCGCTGTTTCTTTGGGCTCAGGAGGCAATTGAGTAATAAGCCCTCTTCCGAACGACGAAGTTGACTCTATATAAGACCCTTATCATCCCGGTCCTGTTGTGCGGCGCAGAAGCATGGACACTATTAAAAGCGGATGAGGAGGCCCTTGGTCGGTTCGAGAGTAAGATTTTGCGCGTGATTTTTGGGCCTATAAACGCAGACGGGGGATGGAGGAGAAGATTCAACCACGAACTTTACGGGCTGTACAGCGACATGAGCCTAGTCATGCGTCTACGGATTCAACGCCTAAGATGGCTGGGCCATGTAGAGCGAATTGACACCACAGCTTCAGCCCGGAGAGTCTTGGAATCCAACCCCGAGGGACGAAGAAGCAGAGGATGGCCGCACTTAAGATGGCGCACACAGGTGGAAGGGGACCTCAGCCAACTGGGTGTGCGACAATGGAAAAGGCTAGCTAAAGATCGTGCTAGATGGAGGGGCATGTTGGTTGTGGCCCAGGTTCACCTCGAACTGTAGCGCCCACTAAGAAGAAGAAGGAGAATCTAATCTTTTGTTCTCCAAATGGATGTATATAATATTTCACAAATTTTAGGTTTCTTCCGCGAGGTAACCTTAGTGTAAATGGGCCAGCCAAATCGCAACCGACCTTCTTAAACGGTCTCGAAAACTGAGTACGTTCCTTTGGTATGCTTTCCACTTGTTGCATCGTTGAATGTTGGCGATGACGTAAACACCTTACACAGTTATGTACTATGTATGTTGCGTAATATATTTCTGCATCCTATTATATAAATTTTTTGATTGATTAACCCGAATAACTGAGTTAGTGTCAAGAAAGGGGGCCAGTGATTTTAGTTTAGATTTTTTAGTTAGCAAATTCAGGTTTTCACTAGTTCACTAATTTCAGATTGCAATGAGGATTTTTAAGCAACGCTTAAGAAGACCAATTTGAGCGCTTTGAATTTCTTCTATTGATAAGTAGTTAAAATGCCGACGACTATTAACGCGAATGTTAGATATGAAACGTAAAACGGATGCTACGATGCACGCGAACCGTTTTCCACCATTTTTGAAGCCCTTGACATAATTCCTTCGAAGATATTATTTGGTTGAATGTTTGTTATGAATACCTGAGCCTATAGATTACTTCTCTCTTCTAGTTCTGGAACAGAGACGTCTTTCATGCATACATACATACATATCATGAAAGACCCTTCCATCACATCTCATTTTTCACAAAAGAGAGGGTAGAACTCCACAAGTTGCAATGTCGGTTGGGTTTTCACTTGATTTGACGTGGTTCCAACCTTGTCACCTTGTCGATGACGTAAGTATCTCAGACGTCCGATTGGAACACTGACCACGTTTTGGGAGCTGCAGAAAGCCAATGTAGAACTATCGACGAATCTGTCCACGCAAAAAAAGTTAATGTCTTTCTCCTGTAAAATATCTTAAGTTTTCTGATAAGGCGAATTGAAAGAATAGCTCCACGAAGCTCAGTCAAGTCGAGGGAGAGAAGTACCTTTAAAGGAGCAACTTTGGTTTTGGCCGCTACTAATGACACATTTACCGAACCGTCCACGCTTACACTTCGGCAGTATACTACAGTAGCGTAGGCATCCAATGATGCATCACAAAACGCATGTAGTTCGAAGTTTAGCTTGTTGTTCCATAAAATCCTTGGAATGGTTATAGATTCAAGCAAATGTAGTTCGTTTCGGATCGATCTCCAACGTTCATCATCCCACCCTTGCCCTTTTCTCCATAAGTCTTGAAAGAGTATTTTAGTACTGATTATAACCGGGGCTTAAAATCCTATGGGGTCAAAAATTCTTGATGACTCAGATAGTATACGGCGTTTTGTATACATAGTAGAGCTGCTGAGATGCACCTTGAAGAAGAAGCTGTCCTTTGAAGGGCACCATTGCATGCCAAGTAATTTGACGGTTGAGAATTGTTCGAACTCAAATGGAGAAAGCTCACATTGATCTTCTGGCAACGAGATTGGTAGTGGCCAACAGTTGTTTTTCCATTTTCTTAGGTTGAACCCGTCTGATTTGAGTTGATCTATTAGTTCCGAACGAAGGGTAGAGACGTCTTCAATGATATCTGCGCCTGTCAATACATCGTCCATGAAAAAGTCATTGCCTATGACCTCCGACGCGCGAGGGTAGATCTGCTGCATGTCAACGGCTAATTGGTACAGAATTCGAACTGCTAAGAATGGAGCACAAACCATAAGTAACATATGTGGCCGTCAAAAGATTATAATGTTTTATAGGCTGATCTTGAGATTTTTTTTCACAGAATTCTTTGGAAATTGGTGTGGCTATCCGCGATTGGAATTTCTCAATATTATCAGATATTGTATAGAGATGCCGTCAAAATCTGATGCATATAGAGAAAAGGTCGCGTTGATAACTTTGACTGACAAGAAGCGAGTCGGTAAGGTATTGGTTGTTCAAAAATTTTTCTGATCTTGGTAGTACTACTATCTTCCTTTAATACTGCATGGCATCTCCCCCATGTGTTTTAAGTTTAGGTACTCGTCCATAAAGCGCATGTATGGAGTTCATGAACCATATATCTGCCATCAGGTAAGCGAGAACTAAAAATGTAGTCTCCTATGATCGGACAGTAAAAATACAATAAAAACTACCAATTTTTCAAATAAAACCTTAACTAAACTAATACATACTTACTTACTTTGATGGCACTACAGTTCGGGGTGAACCAGGGCCTCAACCAACAAGCCGGCCCGATCTTTGGCCAGCCGCTTCCAGTGCCACACGCCTAGTTGGTTGAGGTCCCTTTACACCTGTGCGCGCCACCTTAAATGCAGTCGTCCTCTGCTGCGTCGTCCTTCGGGGTTGGAGTCGAAGACTCCGGAACGCTGAAGTCCGTACATGGCCTAGCCATCTCAGACGTTGGACCCGAAGACGTCTAACTAGGCCGATGTCGCTATACAGCCCGTACAGTTCTTGGTTGGATCTCCTCCTCCACTCTCCGTTTACACAAACGGGACCAAAGATTGCACGCATAGTTTTCCTCTCGAAACGCCCAAGAGCCTCTTCATCCGCTTTTGATAACGTCCAAGCCTCAGCGCCGTAGAGGAGGACCGGGATGATTAAGGTTTTGTAGAGGGATACCTTAGTTTTTCGAAAGAGGGCTCTACTACTCAATTGCCTCTTGAGCCCGAAGAAGCAGCAGTTGGCAAGAGTTATTCTGCGTTTTATCTCAGTGCTGGTGTCGTTGCTGCTTGTCACTGTCGAGCCAAGGTAGACGAAGTCCTTGACTACTTCAAAAATATAGCTGCCGAAGGTGACGTTCTAACCAAGACATCGGCGTTGCGCGTCTTTCTTGGATGACAGCATATATTTGGTCTTATCCCCATTTACCCACAGACCCACATTAGCCGCTTCTGCTTCAATGCTTGCGAACGCCTCATTGACGTCTCGCTTTGTCCGTCCAATAACATCAATGTCATCTGCGTAGGCAAGCAATTGTGTGAACTTGAAGTAGATCGTACCTCTTGTATTGGCCGCAGAGTCCCGCACGATCTTTTCAAGTATGATGTTAAAGTAATCACATGACAGTGCGTCACCCGTCTAAAACCTTTTTTAACATCAAAGGGGGCGGTTAGTTCACCTCCGACCTTAATGGAGCAGCGAGAGTTCTCCATAGTCATCACATGCACATGTCACACACATGCACAGTCTGACGAGTTTGGCAGGAATGTTAAAGCACGACATGGCTCTGTATAGCTCGTCTCTATAAACACTGTCATACGCGGCTTTAAAGTCGACGAAAAGATGGTGCGTGTCGACCTGGAATTCATGGGTCTTCTCCAAGATCTGCCGTAGTGTAAATATTTGGTCCATCGTGGATTTTCCTGGCCTGAAACCACACTGGTAGGAACCTATCCGATTGTCCACGAACGGCTTCAGGCACTTACACAGTACGGCAGAGAGGATCTTGTACAGGATGTTCAGGAGGCTTGTCCCTCTGTAATTGGCGCAGTCATAGGGGTCTCCTTTCTTGTGGACCGGGCAAACGATACTGAGATTCCATTCATCGGGCATATGACCGCACTCTCTGAGATCTCAACTCAAGTGGCTAATTTTTATAATTTTGACATTTTTTGTTCTGAGGGTTAAGGGGGAATACCCCAATTAGAATTTCGCATTTGCAGAAATTGAAAGTCAGGAAAACAACACAGCTTAGGCGGGAAGTTTCGAATTTAGGCCACTCCACCCTACCTACATACGTATATAGAAAAATAAAGATTTATTTCTGAATATTTTCGTTTTCTTTCTTAATCCCTTACTTTCGGGATATCCCACTAATTTATGCATGAAACTTGGAAACTAAAAATTTGAAGTTAAATGGTACAACGAAATCATAACTTTAAACAGACAACCGGGTATTGCCTGAACGATTATAAGCTTGACAAATTCAATCTTGCGGTGTCAAAGCTACACGCAAAAATCACAAATGCGACGAATCCAAAAAACGAGAATGCAAGTTGTCTAGGAAATTAGCCTAGACCAAGGTGAACTGAAGCATACCTGTATGAAGCATGGAATGAAATGACATAACAGCAACTCAATCAATAATAGTATTGCGATGTCGATATTTTTGAAAAACGTACACATTCTATAAAATAGTCAAGATGACCATTATGCCGTTGTTTAGCAACAAGGTAATTGGCATATGTATTACCTTGTTTTGGAGGACGCCGTGGCGCAGTGGTTAGTGTGTTGGAATCTGACGCACGATGAACGAGTTCGGATCCCGATAACACCGACGCCATCGAATGTTCCTGGCGTTCCTCCTCGGCGGGGTACTGGCAAAACCCCCCGTAGTACACTTGCCGTAAAAAAGCTTCTCGACTCACGCCGTTCGGAATCGGCATTAAACTGTAGGTCCCTTTCACCTGTGTGAAAAATAAATCACACACAACATGGGTTATTGAGAGAAGCTTGGCTCTGGTCCTTCATGGGCTGTAACGCCATCAAAGAAGAAGAGATTACCTTGTTTTGAGCTTCTTCTTATTTTCTTCTCTTACTATTACATAAGTATCAAAACCAGATATTTTCATTACGACTGAAAGGAAAAGCTTTTCAAAGAAAAAAGGTCGCAATGATTCTTCTGTCAAGAACTCTAAATGGAATTTCTAAGAACGATGTACCCCAAGCCACTCAAACACATATTGACAGCAAAGACAACATTGTGTACACAAATCACTTACAGAATGGAACATGTAAAAAGCAGTTGCATCCTACGAGACACATTGGAGTGTTTGGATTGAATGATAATGTCAAACCAATATGGGACGCCAACTATACATTTACATATTCTTCAAAGGTAAAATGGAAGAATTTGCTTAGAGCATTTCCAAGGAAAGTAATAAAAGCAAATAGGATACGGTTAGTACTACACAAGGACCTGCGAGTACATGGGATTTGTTGTTCCTCGATGCAAGTGGATTTTCATAGAGCTAAAGCAAATTCGATTAAAATTGCATCTACCGTAGCTCGACATAGTGAGACTTATTGGTTTTGTTTGATGTTCGGATGAACTGATAGAGTTTAAGGTAGAGCAACAAGCAGGAATGATATGGTTTTGGATTAGATTAAGTTGTATTTACTGTAATTTTGTATTTCATATGAAAGACTAATGAGCAACTCTCGCATCTATACAATATTTGTATGCCATTTCGATTTACGTATTTATGATTAAGTACATGCTCACAGGTTATGGAAGGAACATTACCCTTGAACGTATGTTTTTCATGCTATCCTTGCATCTGGACATATGTAAATAAATATAATTTCATTTTTTCCTGACAATCTAGACAAAGCAGTAACATTAGCAAACTACTTTGAGACGACTTTTATAAACATCGAAGGCGACAGTAATTCAAGTATCCTTCCCCACAACAGTCCCTTAGACAACATGCACATTAGGCGGATGACAGTAAAAGAAATAGAATCCTGCATCAAGACGGAAATAAACCCTAAAAAGGCACCTGGCTATGACCTTATAAATAGGAAAATCCCGAAAGAACTACCCCCACTATCTGCGAAACTTATTTAATAGCGTGTTAAGACTCAAACATTTCCCAAAATTGTGGAAAGTTGCTGAAGTAATAGCTCTACCGAAGCCTGGCAAGGACGCCACCAAAAGAACATCATATAGACCCATCAGCTTGCTTCCACTTTTGTCAAAAATACTTGAAAAACTACTGCATAGACGACTTCAGCCAATATTGGCTCAAACCAACGCCGTACCCAACCATCAATTCGGTTTCAGATGGCAACACTCATCCATTGAACAAATACACAGGGTAACAAACAAAATATCAACTTCTTTGGACGAAAAAAGCTTTTGCGTAGCAGTATACCTGGACGTCGCGAAGGCATTCGATTCGGTCTGGCACACAGGACTCGTACACAAACTTGCTAACATCGTCCCAAAGGACTACCTTCAACCCCTAATAAGCTACTTAACAGACCGATGTTTCTATGTCAGATACAAAGACAAATGCTCGAAAATCCATCCCATCAATGCTGGTGTACCTCTAGGAAGTATCCTTGGACCCCTTCTATATATACTATTCACAGCTGACATTCCGAATCCAGTTAGAGGAACTACTATGATAGCAACATTTGCCGACGACACAGTATTGCTTAACTCAGGAAACCATCTCCACATTACGACACAACAATTACAAGACACATTAGATAAAACGCTAGCCTGGTTCTCAAAATGGCACATAAAAGTAAACGAAGACAAGACAGTCCGAATAATCTACACTAACAGAACAAAATATATACCCTTACCACTGACAATAAACAACAAGCAGGTATCTATGCAACCTGTTGCCAAATACATACCTGGGTACGCATATAGATAGCAAATTAACATGGGAGCACCACATTCAACAAAAACAAAAGCAAATAAAACACAAATTCAGACAACTATACCGGCTTCTACACCGTCAATCTAAACTCTCAATAAGCAACAAACTACTAATTTACAAATGCATAATAAAATCCATCTGGACGTACGGAATTCAAATGTGGGGGACATAAAAAAAAACGAACTCAAAAATAAATCAAAGACAACAAACAGAAATTCTAAGGACAATTACCAACGCGGAGTGGTATATTTGCAATCAAGATTTGTAATCAATACAGTTGACGAAGAAATAAAGAAAATCAGCTCGAAACACATCGAAAAAATTTTATCACATTCCAACTACGACATCTATACTCTTTTCGACCAAGAAACTCATAGAGAAAGAAGGCTTAAACGCAAGAGGCCCAGCGACCTCATATTAACTTGACCTTCATATGCTATATTTTTACCTAATTCTGTATGTTAATTTTGTATACTCGCCCGTATATATTAATGCATGTTTACCTATCTATCGCCAATCAGAAGCGGTACAGTGGGGAACAACAACGAGCGATAAGGGGCGCTCGGTGAGAACAAAACCTCCGGGTGGGTTAAAATCCACCTGTGCCACACTGTACCACTAAAAGTGATGACATTGGGACAATGGTCCTCAGTCATGTATAAATTCCCAAAGTTAAATAATATTATAAAATTTACTGGATGTCTTAAATTGTAAACAGTTGTAAATATACCAAGGGAAATAAAAAAAAAAAAAATAAACTTTTTTTTTTCCTGAATGATGAACAAATCCGTAATGGTGAGAAACTTTCCCTCACACACACACACAACCTGGACGGAGTGCAGTGGTTGGGGTCGTTGATGTTCGTTCACTACTCTCAGGGGTGGTTGTCCTAGACCTAGATAGGACGAGAGCCGACCAAATTCCGCGTTGGTTATAGTCCGTAGTAATTCGGGCAAGCACTTTAGTATTGCATACGCAGAGGATGGATTTCGGTTGACCATATACTGTGAGTCTTATGCCTGCAGCAGTACGTCTGATCGCTTTCCATTCACAACTGCGTTGCATACTTTTTGTCCGTATAGGAATTACTTTTTCTTGGCTATGAAGCGAATTGGAACCATAAAGCTTCCGCTCGGCGGTCGATGATGTTAACCACTGCACCACGGCCACCCCCCAAGCAATTATTTAGTACTGTCGTGACAATGGAGTCTTCGGACACAATTGGTCATTCACAGCACTCAGCGTCACCATTTATTCCATTAGCAACTTTCAAACCTTCTTTAAGTGCCCTCGACAGCTACTGTCACCCTTAAGTACACTTAGCATTCAGAAGACAAGCACTCCCGACAAAAACGCAATTTTTCCTAGTAGCATGCCTTGGCGCCATCAAGCAACAATAAAGTACCGTGTACGTAGACACATTTCATACGTGAAAATATGCTCCAACTGTTGGGCTTTCATTTCAGAAGACCAGGAATACATACATACATATGTATGTATTGTTACCCTAACACTATAAGACCTTTCAAATCATCTCATTTTTCTCATTCAACTGTAGCATTACCAGATGTTATGCAGTAGTTTTATTACAACTGCTAGAACCCTTAATACGAATTTAATTGCTTGCTTTCATTCAATTTCAGCAAAAAGCACGCACACGTTTCACAATTGTTTTCGAATTGGGAGCGGAAAATCAGTCGGCCAACATATCCCGACCATCGGTGGACGATCTGAGCACATCGACGCTAGCACAAATCGCTCAGTACGTAGCTAATAGCGGACAAATTGTGAACATATCGGACGTAAAGGACTGGGTGCGGGAGCACAATCAAATCCATAGCGAGGGTGAAATCGATTGCACAAAGGCTATCCTGTGTATGCCAATAGTGAATGCACAAAAAATCGTCATTGGAGTCGCGCAACTCATCAATAAGGTATGTATCATTAATGACGTATATACGAGTACATATGTATGTATATGTGCAGTTGTGTCACGTAAGTATCCAATGGAGAGAGGTTCGACGGATGGGCTAATGCCGAACTCAATAACCTTAAATGGCTGCCAGAGGATTTGTAAATCAACTAATAGAGCGTCTAATCAAATTTACCCATGCCACCTGGCTCGGTGACGTTGACAGAAGTGGTAGATTGGTCATGTTTTATTTAATCCGCTGTAGCTATAAATCCATTAACACTCAACTGTTTATGGCTTTTAATTAGTCCGGTCGTAAGATATTCCTTTGGTAAGTGTTATGCTTGGCCAGAATAAGCTTACCCAGCATGTGGTATTGGTCCTGGTATTTAGGGGTACACTAATGGGAGAGAACATCAAAATTTCCCAGCTATTGGGACTAATGAATTATTTGTCAGGACGAAAAGGAGCACCTTGCCTAAATATTTCGTTAAATGTATGATGTTAATGTGTGACAGAATCCCTTGGTTAGGGTTTGTGTTTTTATGTCATAACAAGTCATCACATACATACATATATTTGTATACGAGTACTTCCTTTACTGTTCTTTAATCAATTTATATAACATGTATAGTGCAGAGGAAAATAACTGTAAGATACTCAAGACTATCGTAAGCCAATTTGGACAAACTTTGCCTAGAAAACAATACCCTACTCACAAAGTGTAGCAAAGGGGCTATCTCACATGACTCCGGAATTGAGGAATGCTTTCGTGGAAATAAAACGCCTAAGGCGAACACTTGCATGATTCAAGTCATTTGGGTAGTAAGCACCGTAGATATAGTTATTGCCGAAGTCATAACTAGTGCGACACGGCTTCAGATCAGCTTTATCAGAAAGATGTGCTACTCTAATATTTTAGTCCTGTTATGTAGAACGGGACTTCTTAATGCGATTGTGGACCTAATTAAGGCCAGGTAACAGATTATCTTCTACTGAGCAAACAGAGCAAAGAAGTTGGTCGCGTTTAACATGGCAAACGCCAACTTCGATCTCTGTCCCTGCCACGCCTCCGCATGGCCTCCCCCGGATAGCTGCCCTGGCCCTGGTAGTGAACCAATGTGTGAGGCGACCCGACCCCTCACGGAATAAACCAATTGTTTCAAAACAACCATAAGCTTCGGATACGGACGGATACAAAGCCGACAACCCCTGCAAACGACTAGAGGACGTGAGAGTCTGCACCTGAAATGTGAGGTCCGGGTGCAGGCGATCAATTAGAGCAAACCCTCAGCTGCTATAAAGCAGATGTAACCGCACTGCAAAAAGTGCGATTGGATGGACCAGGCAAAACACTGCGACATCTACTACGGGAACTGCTACAAGGAGAACAAAAAGCGCATGTTCGGATGCGGATTCGCTATTCGAGGAAGACTTCGACAAAAAGTCTTAAGCTTTCGGGATGCAAGCGAACGCCTCATAACAATCCACTTCCAAGCTAATTTTGAAAACATTAGCTTGATATGCGCTCACGCCACAACGGAAGAAAAGGACGATCAACTCGAAGAAGAATTCTACGATCTCCTAGACAAAATCTACCCAGAACCTATGTCCCAGCTACGACACAAAAATAGTTCTAGGAGATTTTAATGCGAAATTTGGCAAAGAGGACACATTTCAGTCTATTACGGGGAGATGTAACCTACTGAACACCACGTCCGAAAACGAACATCGTCTACTCGACTTCCTGGCGGGCGCATTCTCCTTCTGGCTAGCACACAGTTCCCGCATCTCAAGGACCCTGGCGATCACCTGATCAGTCTACCACCAATCAGATTGATCACCTTGCGATCGACGCCAGACACTCCTCCAGCATCCTAGAAGTACGAACCTTTGGTGGAGCCAACATCGACTCGGATCACTATTTCGCTGTAGCCAAGGTACGAATGAATATATCAATGATGCCACGGAGTCGAGCTTGACAACGAAAGTTTGACGTCGGAAAGCTACAATCGCAGAAGACCGCTAGGGTTTTTGCCGATCGAGTTTCTCTCAAACCGCTCGTGAATTCCGATGACACCGGGACAATCCACAGGACAACAGTGGGAGCATTGCCAGCGCGCCTCTTATGTATTGGGTTTCACACCACCGCCAACTAGAAGCCTCTGCTTTGATGAGTAATGCGGGCAAGCCCATGTTGCAAAGCAAAACGCCTACAAAGCCATGCTATATAGACAGACGAGAGACGCTCGTGAACATTACGAGCAGAGACGGAGAGAGGAACACACGTTTCTAAGGAAGAAAAAAAGACAGCATGAAAAACTTGAAATCGTGAAGATGGAGAGATGCTATCACAGAAATAATGCCCGCAAGTTTTACGAAAAAGTTAAACGAATATGCCAGAGCACAAGTGTGTAGGAATGAAGACGGACAACCAGTAGTTAAGTCACAGTCGATGGAAGAAACACTTCTGTAGACTGTTTAACGGCGACGAAAGATCTAATACCGTTGTCAGGTAGAATGATCCATTCGCAACGGACAGAGATGCAAGAGAATTTCGTCCACCCGACCTAGGTGAAATTAAGCTAGTAATTTCAAAGCTCAAAAATAATAAAGCCGCGAGCGCAGAGTCTGCCGAGCTATTTAAAGCGGCTGGAGGTGGTCTGGTAGGGCGCATGCATCAGCTCATCTGTACAATATGATGGAAAGCATGCCCGAGGAGACCCCTATAACTGCGCCAACTACAGGGGAATAAGTCTCCTGTAAGATCTTCTCTGCCTTAAACTCTTTGTGGATAATCTGATAAATTCGTATCAGTGTGGTTTCCGGTCAGGTAAATCCACAATTGACCAAATATTCACACTGCGGCAGATCCGGAGAAGACCCAAGAATACAAAATCGACACCCATCACCGTTTCGTCGATTTCAAGGCCTCGTAAAATAGTGTGCATAGAGACGAGTTATACAGCGCCATGTCTAGTTTTGACATCCCTGCCAAACTCGTCAGTTTGTGTAAAATGACAATGGAGAACTCTCGCTGCTCCATTAAGGTCGGTAACGAATTAACCGAGACCTTTGATGTTACTAAAGGATTTAGACAAGGTGAAGCACTATTATGCAATTTCTTCAACATCGTGCTGGAAAAGATCATACGAGACTCACTGGCCAACACAAGAGATACGATATATTTCAAGTCTGCACAACTGCTTGCGTACACGGATGACATTGTCGTTATGATGCGTTCGAAAGCATTGAAGCAGAAGCGGCTAAAATAGGTCTTTCGGTTAACGATGGTGAAACGAAACATATGCTGTCAATCAAAAAAGACGCGCAACACCAACATCTCGATCAGAACGCCACAATTGGCAGCTACAGATTGAAAGTGGTCGAGGACTTCGTCTACCTTGGCTTACTAGTGACCAGCGACAACAACATCAGCGCTGAGGTCAAACGCAGAATTAATCTTGCCAACCGCTGCTTCTTTGGGCTCAAGGGGCGATTGAGAAGTGGAGCCCTCTCTGGAAAAACCATAATTGCGCTGTACAAAACCTTAATCATCCCGGTGTTCCTCTATGGCATAGAAGCCTGGACTTTGACGAAACCGGATGAAGAGGCCATTGGTCGTTTCGAGAGGAAAACTCTGCGTTCAATCTATGGTCCCGTTTTGTAAAAACGTAGAATGGAGGAGAAGATACAACAACGAACTGTACGGGCTGTACAGCGACATCGGCCTAGTATGATTTCTACGGATCGAACGTCTAAAATAGCTAGGCCATGTAGAGCGAATGGCTCCGGCCCGAAGAGTCCTCGAGTCCAACCCCGAGGGACGACGCAACAGAGGACGACCCAATCTATGGTGGCGCCCACAGGTAGAAGGGGACAATAACCAACTGGGAGTGCGTCGCTGGAAGCAGCTGGCCAAAGACCGTGCCTGCTGGAGAAGTTTGTTGGTTGAGGCCCAGATTCACAGCGGACTGTAGCGCCACCTAAGTAAGTAAGTAAGTAAGCAGATTTTCTTCACTCTTTGCTTTGAAACAACTGCATACCCCGTTAAAACGAAAGATCACGCTGAATCCGTAATTCGATAAAGCAATGTCCGGAGAATACGGCGAGTATAATAAATGGTTCCCCTTCAGCGTTTCTAAATATTTTTTTTTTTACGACTAAACAAAGAGACCAACTAAAGTCGATGACGATCGCCTGTAATCAGAATTGGAAGCAAGCGAGACTTGTGTTCAATAGCGGAAATCACAGTTTTTGAAGCGTCAAGACCATTCCTTGGATGATTGTAGTTCTACCGCCATAAAAAGCATTCGATCGGCTTCAGCTGCAATTTTCCTCCAACTAGAGGAGAAAACGTAAAAAAACAAAATTATGAATGAGCAAGATGCCGGATACACGGACGGATACTCGACGACGACAACGCACGAAAAAGGAACATGATTTGCTTGTATGCTCCTGGAATGCCAGAACCCTGTACACTCCCGGAGCTGCTCATAAACTAGAAGGAATCCTCACGCAATACAAGACGGATATTACTGCGGTCCAGGAAATACGCTGGATAGGAAACGGTATGATGAGAAAGAAAAATTGCGACATTTATTACAGCTGTCACAAAAGATTGCACTTACTGGGATGCGGATTTGTCGTGGGAAAGCGGTTAAGGTGGAAGGTCATCGACTTTAAACCTATAAGTGATCGCCTGGCTGTGATCCGCATCAGAGGCAGATTTTATAACATCAGCCTTATATGTGCACACGCCCCATACCGACAAGACTAAAGACCCTATCAAGGAGGACTTCTATGACCTCCTGGACAACGCCTACGGAGCCTGTCCGGAGTACGATGTTAAAATCGTGCTCGGGGACTTTAACGCCAAGATCTGTAAGGAGAACACCCTTGGCGGAGTGATCGGAAGGCACAGCCTCCACGACACAACAACAGATAACGGCTTCCGACTCACGGACTTTGCGACAGCTCGTAATGCAGTGATAAGTAGCACAAGATTCCCTCGCAAGCGAATCCACACAGCAACCTGGCAATCTTCGGACGGTCGAACCGCTAACCAAATCGACTATGTGCTCATTGACGCAAGACACTCATCAAACATCCTGGATGTGCGAACATTCAGAGGGGCAATGTCGACTCTGACCACTTCCTCGTAGCAGCAAGATTTAGAGCTCGATTGTCTTATGTCAGAAAGATGCACCAGCCCATCAGGAGGAGGTTCGACATTGGGCGCCTGAACATTCAGGAGGTTGCCAGAGTCTTCAGGGAGCAGCTGAGCGAAAGTTTCTACGGTATGCCTACGTCGAACACAAATGCCAATAATATGTGACTGCATTGCCGCTCAGCCATTCAGGAAGTAGCCGAAACCACCTTAGGGTACCTACCACCCCCGACAAGAAGCCTGAGGTATGATGGAGAGTGTGAGCACAAAAAGGCAGCAACCGACGAGGCGTACCAAAAGGCGCTGCAGGGGAAACCTAGGGCAGCGCAAGAAGAGTACCGAGCCAGAAGAAGGGAGGAGAAAAAACTACTGCGACAATAGAAAAGAATATTCGCAGCCTCCCAGCTCAAGGATATCGAGGAGTCTAGGGACTTGGGACTAGGGGACTAGGGGACTAGGACTAGGGACTAGGCCTTGCCGGAGGCTTCATAAAGGGCACCCAGGCTCTTCGAAACTGGGAGGGTAATATTGTCACCGACCCGCAGGCAATAGTGGATGTATTTAAGCAGCATTTCTAGCAGCTTCTCAACAAGCATGATCAAGAGAGAGTGGTAGGGACCGAGGAAATCCCAACTCCGGCCGCTGAAGTTGTCCCCCCACCCCGCATCGAAGAAGTCGGCACAGCTATTCAGAAGCTGAAGAATAACAAGGCCGCAGGATCAGACGGCTTACCATCAGAGCTCTTTAAGGCTGGCGGCGATGTTCTGGTAGGGAGCATGCACCAGATCATCTGTAGAATTTGGGTAGATGAAAGCATGCCCGATGACTGGAATACCAGCTCTATTTGCCCCACATATAGAGGTATATCCCTGCTCAATGTCGCATACTCGTACGAAACTCATACTCCGTAAGCACTCATACTAGGAAGCCCCATCCTAGACAGGAACGCAACTTCTGATGCCTTCGACGCACTCTATGACTCCATCCAAAAAACAGTTTGTACGTTCCCTCGTACTGAAATCTTTTTAGCGGGCAACTTCAATGTACACAATTCTCTATATCTTCATTACACTGCACACAACACCCCAAGGGAGGTATATTGAATTATTCTCTGAGTTCTATCAACTAGCACAACTCGTCGATAAGCTGTCACATATTCCTAAAATTGCTAGGCAAGGCGCCCGCGCCAGTACAAGTCCAAGTGTCCCTTACCTCCCAGCCTAACAAATACACTATTGATGTATTATCGCTTCTTGGCACGCCCGACCACTACGTAATATCTCATACTTCCACTACCCACTTAAATAAAAAACTACGGAAAAAGCAATATGGTTTTACGAAAAAGTCGCCGCCGATATTATCGTAAATATTATTCGAATCGCCTTGGGAAATGTTAAAAGCAACAGGCGGGAGGATAATAAGTGGTTTGACAAAAATGTAATGTTAGGTCAAGGAAAGAAAGTTTTCGAGAATATTAGGCAAATATTTCTGAGGGAAACCGGGAAAAGTATATACGAGCCAGAAATTATTGCAATGCCCACATTCGACGAGTCAAATCTGACCAAAAATGGAGGCGTTGAATTCTTCAATTTCTCTAAGCTAGCTAGGTTTCTGGTCGTTTATCAAATATTTAAAAACTCGCCCTCATTTTCTATGTCTATACCAACACTTATTCAAAATTACATTTTAGTTTCACCTCCCTAGACAACGGTCACTTTCTTGCTGCCCACTTCGCGGCCGGCTCGCAACTTCCAGCTTGCACATCATCTCCGGCTGTACTAGAGCGTGTCAATTTCATCATGCTTTCGTACTCGTATCGCTGTAAGGATTCTCAAACATCTGGACATACACAAATCGCTGGTCCAGGTGGTGTTTCTCCAATAGTTTTGAAGAGGTGTTCTTCTACGCTGGCAAGACCACTTCGTAAGCATTTCACCTTTCCTACTCTTCGGGGCTCTTATCGAATAGGTGGAAAGGAGCATTAGTCCAGCCCAACCCCAACTACCAACCCATTGTACTAACGTTCCTTCTCCCGGGGTCATGGAAGCAGTGATCAACCGTCAGTTATTGAAATATCTTAAATCGCGGAAACTCCTCAATGATCGATAGTATGGATTCCGTCGCAACAGACTCACTGGTGCTTTGATGGCATAACTTACCGAAAAGTCTGGTCGAGTAAACCTAAGACCTTATTGCACCTACTAGACAGAATTCAAAATCGTGCTATAAAATTTATGAGAGATTCCAGCATCACCAAATCACTAGATTCAAGCTATCACCTTTTCACTGCCTCATCGCATTCGCCGCTTTCCCTCAAAAGAGTGCATACAAATTTCTTTGCAATCTAATTATTTAAGATCAGGAACATTAACCGACGCCCTATGTCCTTTAAACTTCCTCTAACCGTTTGACACTATAAGCTAAATATAAATAATATAATTGCTTTTATGTCGCAAGTCGCTCTATGACATTCTCAGCTTATGCTAGTTCTCACCGTATTCAAACAAACGCTTCAAAGAAAAACACGAGTAACCCGTAAAACAGCTCTATAACTTTGTACCACCCGGTTAAGTATTCACAAAATGCTGTAAGAGCTGCCAATATTGCAACATTATTCCTGCCGTCGATGATAAAGAAGAGACGTTAACCCGTCAACGACATAAAACATTCCTTCATTCCCCACACAACCCCCTAAGACCTGAATATTGTTCTATTGTCCTTCTTGTAAGGCGTCATAACCGGCCCGTTCAATAGCATTGACAGGCGTGAGTAGTGCAACTGCGAATACAACTCGAAACGAATTAGAGAAATTTCAATCTTCGGCACGAGTGCTGTTGAGTACTAAATCATTTAATGGAAACGAAATAAGGGCAAGAAAAATGAAATTATGCTACAATCTCGCGCGACGGACGACAAAAGCCGTGTCCGGATTCCTTTGCTGCAAAAAAATGGAGTAAAGTATAAGTGAGATTGCACGGCCACAAAACATCTCGCCGTAAAACGAAATGAAAATGCACCGCATAATATAGTATTATATTTTCTGCTCCTGGGGGCGACTTCCGTTGCAATTACGCATTGCCATTATTGGATCCTTATTATGGGAAGGGAAAACGAAAAATGAAAAATGAAAAACTGAACATTGTTGGAACGGATAGTTGGGGCTTAATCCGTCAAGTTACGAACCATCCATTCTGAGGCTTCCGCGAAAAGGACTGAAACAACAACGATTACTAATGGGTAGCGTCCTATGCTATAATTTCCTTACGACGAAATTCGGAAGTATTATCCTCGGGCAGTGCAAAGGATAATCTTGTGAAATGTGAAATTGATTTTCACGACAAACCCTCAAGGGTAAAATATAGTAGCTGTTTTTGGAAAGAAAACAAAAACGAGGTGAGAAATATTTTAAAGACCACTGTCGCGAAAATGGTTAATGTATTGGGTATGGAAGGATTTTAAAATGTTAGGCAGTTACGTCAGTGTAAGGCTCCCTAATTTACAGGGTAACCAAATACCATTCGTTGAATTTGACTTTCAGTATATATAACTGAAAAAAACTTAGACACCATGAACCTCTGAATATTATAGTATATGTAGATTCCACCACCCTCAATCAGTCAATCAGGTCTAAACCACCATGATAGAGACATGAAAAAACTGCCTTTGGTTAAAGTTAGAAATCTTACAATGGGGCTTTTCAAATGATTAAATATTGTTGCGGAGACACAAACCGACAGTTAAGTTCGAATTTCGCTGACGAAGTTCGAATGCTCTGGTGAAGCGGAAGTTGAAATGATGTCAAATTTCAACGGCGTAATGCTAAATGCCAGAGCATTCTAGAGACTTCCGAAGGGGACCAGCTGACGGCGAACATTCGAGAAGGTGGATCGAGAGCTATATAAGCGCGAACGCTCGCCCTCGCATTCATTCAGTTTCATTCAGCTTACGGAAGTGAATAGCTTGTGACAAGTCTGTATACAGTGTGTTCGGTCGATAAACCAGTGTGAAAATAAAAGCTTTTGGGTAAAGGTTTGCGCGTGTAATAAAGTGTAACAATAAATAAAAGTGGTGAAGTACTCAGATAGTTGATCTGTGGAGAAATAAGAAAAGTGTGTGTTTTAATTCGAATAAAACTTAGACAATTGTAGTTTATCGCCATCCAGTGATACGAACCCTATTCGGTGTGTGTTTCGTAACATTTGGTGTCAGAAGTGGGACTGCGAGTAAACGAGTTAAACGTTTATTCGAATTGTGAATTGAACTATTAAGAGTGAATTATTGCAAGAGTGAGAAATTGGAAAAATTTACCATCGAACAACTGAAAAGAGAGCTGGATGCTCGAGAAGTATCCACAGTGGGAAGTAAAGCCAACCAGTGAACCAGCATTCGATATGCAGCAAATTCTCCCCGCTATGAATGCTATGAGCCAGAAGCTGGAGGAAAATTCGATGTCCATAAGTCAGAAACTAGAGGCGACCATACAACAAAAGCTGGAGGCCGTAAGTAGAAAGTTGGAGGAAAGTTCCACTTCTCTGAGTCAGAAACTGGAAGAAAATTCCACTTCCCTGAGGCAGAAGCTGGAGACGCTAGAGAACAATCGAGAAGGCTTGAGAGACATCCAGCAAGCCGTAAACGATCGGTTCCAGGGCATCGAAGAGAGAATCGATACACTGGACAAGAAGGTTCTAGATCTCGAGAATAATCACCGAAATTCACAGCTCCCAAATTCGACGGCACGAGCGCTTTCAACATCTTTAAGCTTCAGTTCGAGACAAGAGCGGAACGTAATCAATGGGGAGAAGAAGATCGTGTGGCCGCTCTAGCAATTTCGCTTAAAGGCGAAGCAGCTGATGTACTACAGGCCATCCCGGAAACCCTGAGAAGGAACTACACAGCCATCTGGGTTGCTCTTCATCGAAGATACGGCAGTGAGCACGTGCAGGAGATGCGCAAGCTGGAGCTTAAAGGGCGCAAGCATCGTGGAAACGACACCATCCAGCGGTATGCTGCTGATATCGAGAAGCTGTCTCATCTAGCTTACGCGAATGTTCCAGTTGATGTGGTGGAAAAACTAAAAACGTATTCTTTCATCCAATGGCTAAGGGACCCCGATACGCAACGAAGCCTGATTCTCCTGCCGAAGAAATCTTTTTAGGAGACAGATGCCGGCGCTCTCGCATGTGAAACACCGCTCTTGATATGCCGACACCCCACCAAATTACGGCGCATATCTGAAGACCAGGATAGTTCCAGAACAACAACGGCGAGTAGGAGTGGTTGATTCCCGGGTAGATGCTACATATGTAACCAGCAGGGCCACAGTGCGAGAAACTGCCGTCTGCGTAGAAAGCGTCCTTCCAGCAAATTGCGGCGTAGTTCCAGAGCAACAACGGTGAGTAGGAGCTGCCCGTTCCCAGGTAGATGCTACATATGCAACCAACAGGGGCACATGGCGAGAAATTGCGGTCTCCGAAAAAAGCGTCCGAGGTTTGATTCGCCAAAAGGAGACCAAGCGAGAACAAGCGAACACCGGAAGGGAAACAGTCATAGAAATGCGGATGCACTATCGAGGCGACCTTGCGATGTTGAAATCAAACATTGTTCAAATGCGAAAACCAAGGAATTGGTCACCGTAATCGGTCGCTTCCATGTGCTGCCAAAAGATTCCTGGATTGCCGAGAAGGTCGGAAGAAAACAACGAGAACATGCCGATTTGGCAGTGATCATCGACTACCAAGAACGAGGTTTTCGACCAACGTGGCAGCAAATATCCAGCGAAAGCCCAATCGTAACAGCTTACTGGGCTCAATGGCAGAGTTTGAAGCTGAAGAACGGTTGCCTCTACCGCAGTTGGGAAAGTGAGAATGGGGACATTGTAACCGTTCTGCTGATAATTCCAAAGGGACAAATCGACGAGGTCATCCGAGAATACCACGAGGGACCAAGTGGGTGTCATCTTGGTGTTAACAAGATTGTAGAAAAGATCAAGAGACGTTTCTACTGGGTAGGATGCCATGAGTCGGTCACAAATTTTATTCGCAAGTGTGAACAGTGTGCGAAGGCAAAGGGTCCAGTTAGGAAAACTCGAGGAAATATGCAGCAGTACAATGTTGGAGCACCGTTCGAACGTATCGCAATGGACACCGCTGGCCCATTCCCAACGAGCAATGCTGGAACAAATACGCGCTGGTGGTGATCGATTATTTCAGCAAGTGGCCTGAGGTGTTTTGCATCCCGAACCAGGAAGCCAAAACCGATGCGTTCGTGAACAACTGGGTCGTGCGTTATGGAGTACCAATGGAACTGCACTCAGACCATGGAAGGAACGTTGAGTCGTCGGTGTTCAAAGAACTCTGCGACATGCTAGATATCAGAAAGACACGGGCAACACCATTACACCCACAATCTGATAGCATGGATAGCAACCGGACGATGGGCGAATACTTGAGAAAAGCCGCCGTTGGAGATCAGAAGGACTGTGATGAACATCTTCCCCTTTTCTTAATGGCACAGCAGAATTCAACGGCAATAACACCAGCTGAGGCCATTTATGGAAGTGATCTCCGACTTCCATTGGACTTGAAGTTCGGCGTGGTACTACCGACAACTAGCGGCAGAGGACTTCGTAACCGAAAAGAAGGAACAGCTGAACTCCATCCATGAGTTCATCCGGGAGCGACTGAACTTGGTCAGCGATAAAATGAAGGCGAGGTACGACGTAGGAGCGAACTCTTCTGGATTCGAGACAGGACAATTGGTATTGCTGTACAACCCACAACGAAAAAAAGGCTTGTGCCCTAAATTGCAATCAGCCTGGGACGGGCCATATGAGGTCATCAAGAAACTTAACGGCGTGGTGTACCGAATACAGCAGACGGGAAACAGACGGGAAACAGACGGGAAACAGACGGGCGAAGTATAAGATTGTCCAAGTAGAGAGGTTAGCGCCATATTACGGAGAAGGATCCAATCGCTTGTTCGAGGACGAACAAGTTTAGGAGGAGGGAGTGTTGCGCAGACACAAACCGACGGTTAAGTTCGAATTTCGCTGTCGAAGTTCGAAAACTCTCTTGAAGAGGAGATTGCAATGATGTCAACTGTCAACGGCGTAATGCTAATTGTCAGAGCATTCTAGAGATTTCCGTAGGGGAACTTCCGACGGCGAACATTCGAAAAGGTGGACCGAGAGCTATATAAGCGCGAACACTCGCCCTCGGCGTTCATTCAGTTTGTGGAATTGAACAGCGTGTGATAGGTCGGTGTGATCAATCGATAAAACAGTGGGAAAATAAAAACTTTCAATAAAGGTTTGTGTGTGTAATAAAGTTTAAAGTGTTCAATAGGTTTTGGATAATAAAGAAAAGTGGTGAAGCTGCACAGATAATTGGTCTGTGTTGAAACAAGAAAAGTGCGTGTGTTTTAATTCGGATAGTTTATCGCAATCCAGTGGTGCGAATCCTATTCGGTGTGGGATTAAATTTCGTAACAATATTTTCCAGTTTGAGAAGCGAAGCTTGCGTCATTCTGTATTCCCCGGTCATTTCCAGAGTATTGCTTTTGTCTGGTATCTTGCAGCCTTCAGGCTTTTCTTCATCGCTTTTCGCCCATTCATTTTGATTTTTTCCTTATTGTTGGTGCCTGGCTTGAGTTTCACTCACTCACTCACTCAACGCCTTTGAATGTTTATTTTTCGGCGTCCCTCCTCAGCGGGCTACTGGCAAAACCTCCCGTAGTATTCTTGCCAATGAAAAGCTTATCGACTCACGCTATTCGGAGTCGTCATTAAACTTTAGGTCCCTTTCACCCGTGTGAAAAATAAATCACACACAACATGACTGGTTGAATGAAGTGTGACCTGGCCCTTAATGGGCTGTAACATTACGAGAGCAAAGCAAGCATTTATTTTGGCTTAATGCAATCTAAACTTGAAAATGGTTTAATTACTTGGGGTGGAACTCACTATAACAAAATTGGACTTATTTCATCGATTTGATAGATTATTATTGATTAGTGGTCTCAACATTCAGCTTTGTATGTATGAGGCAACATGTTCGAAGAGCTTTTTACACTTTCCGAGAACATCAGGTCACGACTTTTACTTTTTACTTTGTATGTATGAAAATCAACGGAGTCGAGTAAGAACACCAAATTTTAACGTCGGAAAGTTGCAATCGCAGAAGACCGCCAGGACCTTCGCCGATTAAGTCTCCCTCAAGCTCTCTCAAGTCCCAATGCAATCTATGGAAACCACAGAACAACAATGGAGTCGTTGTCAGAACGTCATCAGAGAGGTCGCCTCAGATGTACTTGGTTTCAAGCCACCATCTTCGAGAAACCCCTGGTTTGATGACGAATGTAGACAGGTCCATGTAGAGAAACAGAATGCATACATGGCTAGACTGCATCGACGGACGAGACCTGCCCGCGAGCTCTATGAACAGAAAAGGAGGGAGGAGCATGCGCTTCTGAGAAGGAAAAAGAAGTAGCACGAGAAGTGTGAGATCAAGGAGATGGAGAGATGCTCTTGCAGGAACGATGTTCGAAAGTTCTACCAAAAAGTAAAACGAACATGCCAAGATGAGCACGGGCAACTAGTAGTGGAATCACAGTCGATGCTGAGATTGTCGAAGGACCACTTCTGCAGACTGTATAACGGCGATGATAGTCCAAATTCCGCCGTCAGGCAGAACGAACCATTCACAATGGACGAAGACGAAAGAGAATCCCGTTCAATCAACCTAGACGATGCTAAGATAGCGATATCGAAACTTAAGTCTTATAAAGCTGCTGGAACAGACCGACTGTCTGCTGAGCTCTTCAAGGCAGTTGGGGATGACCTGGTCAGGAGCATGCACCAGTTCATCTGTAAGATATGGTCAGAGGAAAGCATGCCCGAGAAATGGAATCCCAGCATCATATGCCCGATCCACAAGAAAGGTGACCCCTCTGACTGCGCCAAGTATAGAGGAATAAGTCTTCTTAACGTCGCCTATAAAATTCTCTCAGCCGTTTTGTGTGAACGCCTGAAGCCTTTTGTAAATAAGTTGATAGGTTATTATCAGTGCGGATTCAGGCCAGGGAAGTTCACCATCGACCAAATCTTCTCACTACGGCAGATCCTGGAAAAAGCCATTGAATTTCAAGTCGACACTCACCACCTATTTGTCGACTCTAAAGCCGCATACGACAGCGTAATTAGACATACCTGCTAAACTCGTCAGACTATGCAGGATGACTTTGAAGAATGCTCGCTGCTTCATCCGAATCGGTTAACACTTTACCGATAGTTTTGATGTCAAAAAAGGATTTAGGCAGGGCGATGCGCTGTCGTGTAATTTCTTCATCATCATATTAGAAATGATTGTGCAAAAATCACTGGCCAATACAAGAGGCACAATTCGTTTCAAATCCTCGCAACTCCTTGCAAGCGCCGAGGACATTGACATAATAGGCAAATCACAGCGAGATGTCAATGAGGCGTTTGCGAGTATTGAGATGGAGGCGGCGAAAATTGGTTTGGCAGTAAACGAGGCCAAAACTAGTTATATGTTAACATCAAAAAATAACGCTCACCACCGACATCTTGGCCAGAACGTTTGTATTGGCAGATATAAGTTTGAGGCAGTTAAGGACTTCGTCTACCTTGGCTCCGCAGTGACCTGGAACAACGACATCAGTTCCGAAATCAAACGCAGAATCACTCTTGCCAATCGCTGCTTCTTTGGGCTCAGGAGGCAATTGAGTAATAGAGTCCTCTCCCGGACGACAAAGTTGACTCTATGTAAGACCCTTATCATCCCGCTCCTGCTGTACGGCGCAAAAGCATGGACACTATCAAAAGCGGATGTGGAGGCATTTGGTCGGTTCGAGAGAAAGATTTTGCGCGTGATTTTTGGGCCTATAAACGCAGACGGGGGATGGAGGAAAAGTTTCAACCACGAACTTTACGGGCTGTACAGCGACATGAGTCTAGTCAGGTGTCTACGGATTCAACGACTAAGGTGGCTAGGCCATGTAGAGCGAATGGAGGGCACAGCTCCAGCCCGGAGGGTCTTTGAATCCAACCCCAAGGGACAAAGAAACAGACGGCCGCACTTAAGAAGGCGCGCATAGATGAAATGGGACGTCAGCCAACTGGGTGTGCGGCAATGGAAAAGCTAACAAAAGATCGTGCTAGTTGGAGGTGCATGTTGGTTGGGGCCCAGGTTCACCTTGAACTGTAGCGCCCGTTAAGAAGAAGAAAAAGGTTCTATCTTGTTAAGCCATTGGGCTCTAACAGTTCGGACTACCCAATCTGATTAGGGGAATTTACTTCTCAATAGTTTCCTATCAATCTCGAACAACTTGGCTTGTGGACGTAAGAACTTTACCTCGTTCGGTAAACTTAACTTTCGTAAGTCGTCGAGTGAGTTGTGGGAAAGAGTGAAAAAGTTACCGTCAGTCATAGTCATGCCACGTTCTGCTTCATTTGTTTAAGGATCAATAAATTGATTTTATCAAATGAATTTGAAGAAAGTTTAGTCAAACTTCGATGGAAGTAGAGTAGACCAGACCGTAAGAGAATAAGAAGCATGTTTTTACTCCTCAGGGTAATGGAATTAACCTAACATCCATGTGTGCAGTTCAAGTGGAATGGGAGAGGTGAATGGTAGGTGGCTCAATTTTGCACGAGTTTTGGTGCGGTGCAGTTCCAACCCTCTTTTTCGTTCGAGTTTGACAATGCGAGAAACAGCTATTAATCTGTTTTTAAACAAGATATTGATCTGGCTTCGGCCATCGATGGCGGCAACCATCCAAACATCCTTCCTGTCTTGGCATGAAGGACTACTCAACTTAAAGATTCGTCGACTTGCTGTTGCTGACATTTCAGACTTGCTTATTAATTTTGTTATTCAGGCTCATTTACAAAAATATTCTGCTCTTGGCTTATAACTTCAAGCCATACGATCCGTTCTTATCAGTTTGCCGATACACATGTTGGCATTCAAAATTGTAGATTATTCTCTGACCTTGGCCTACAGATATTTCTCACCTCGTCAGCTTGTTCTTTACTCGATTA
Organism: Eumerus sabulonum; assembly: GCA_951905685.1. Lineage (NCBI taxonomy): Eukaryota > Metazoa > Arthropoda > Insecta > Diptera > Syrphidae > Eumerus > Eumerus sabulonum. The sequence goes on along the minus strand of OX645060.1, from coordinate 161,378,687 downwards.
ATGGAATACCGCCGCTTACATTGGTTTGTCACAAACGCTTTTACTATACTGCGAAATGTACGGAGGCTCGGAGTCGAAGACCCTCTTAGCTGGAGCGTTGATGTCCATGCGCTCGATGTGGCCGAGCCAGTGTAGTCGACGGATCTTTGCCTTCCGGACTACATCCACATCTTTGTACAGCTTGTAGAGTTCGCGGTTGCGTCTTCTTCTCCATTCACCTTCCTCACAGACAGGACCAAATATCCGGCGCAGAATTTTTCTCTCGAAAGAAATCAATATCGGCTCCGCTGTCCTACTTATCGTCCAGCTTTCGGCTCCGTACAGCAAGACTGGCAGTATGAGCGTTTTGTAAAGCATGACTTTGGTCTTTCGAGTGAGGAGTTCTGACCCCAGTTGTTTGGACAAGCCGAATTACATAGCAGCTGTTGCCAAGGGCGATTCTATGCCGGATCTCCAATGTGATGTCATTTGTGGAATTAACGTTTGCCCCGAGGTAGACAAACTCCTTAACTACCTCGACATTGTAGAATTCAATTGTTATATTTTGTCCCCGGTGGTGAGCGACGGATCGGTTTTTGCTTGACCTCATGTACTTCGTCTTGTCCTCATTGACCTTAAGACCAACTCGTTTCGCCTGTTCTCCAATCGCCGTGAATGCTTCCACAATGCCACGGCGAGAACACGCGATGATGTCGATATCATCCGCGTATCCTAGCAGCTGGACGGACATGTAGAAGATAGTGCTTCCCTGTTGACGCCTGCCCGTCGCACTATCTTCTCCAGCACCAGGTTGAAGAAGTCACATGACAGCACATCTCCTTGCCGAAATCCGGTGCATGTTTCAAACGGTTCCGAAGTCCTAGAACCGAGTTGCACGGTGCATCGCCTATTTTTTAGCGTGGCGCGACACAACTGGATCAGTTTTCCCGGGATCCCGAATTCGGCCATCGCACCAAACAGCCCTTCACGATGAATGCTGTCGTATGCGGCTTTGAAATCAATGAAAAGACGGTGTGCATCGATTCGAAACTCGTTGGTCTTTTCCAGGATTTGTCGAAGTGTGAAAATTTGGTCTATAATCGATTTGCCGGGCCGGAAGCCGCCGAATAGTGCGGTGCAAAATGGCTTTAGACGTTCACACAATACGCTGGACAGGACTTGTATGCGACATTGAGCATGGATATACCTCTATAGTTCTTGCAAGAGGTAGGATCGCCTTTTTTGTGGAAGGGGCAAATAGAGCTGGTATTCCAGTTGTCGGGCATGCTTTCATCTTCCCAAATTCTGCAGATGATCTGCTGCATGCTCCCTACCAGGACACCGCCGCCAGCCTTGAAGAGCTCTAATGGCAAGCCGTCTGAGCCTGCGGCCTTGTTATTCTTCAGCTTCTGAATAGCTGTGCCGACTTCGTCGATGCTGGGTGGGAGGACTACTTCAGCGGCCGGAGTTGGGATTTCCTCGGTCCCTACCACTCTCTCTTGGTCATGCTCGTTAAGCAACTGCTGGAAATGCTGCTTAAATACATTCACTATTCCCTGCGGGTCGGTGACAAGATTACCGTCGCAGTTTCAAAGAGCCTGGGTGCCCTTTTTGAAGCCTCCTGCAAGGCCTTTGGCTTTCTTGTAAAAGGCTCGTGTTTTATGTTTATCCCTAGACTCCTCGATATCCTTGAGCTGGGAGGCTGCGAAGATCCTTTTTTTTTGTCGCAGTCGTTTTTTTCTCCTCCCTTCTTCTGGCTCGGTACTCTTCTTGCGCTGCCCTGGTTTTCCTCTGCAGCACCTTTTGGTACGCCTCGTCGGTTGCTGCCTTTTTCTGCTCACACCCGCCATCAGACCACGGGTTTCTTGTCGGGGGGGGGTAGGTATCCTAAGGTGGTTTCGGCTACTTCCTGAATGGCTGAGCGGCAATACAGCCACATATTATTGGCATTTGTGTACAACGTAGGCATACCGTAGAGTTTTTCGCTTAGCTGCTCTCTGTAGACTCTGGTAACCTCCGGTGTGCTCAAGCGCCCAATGTCGAACCTCCTCCTGGTGGGCTGGTGCAGCTTTCTGACATTGGACAGTCGAGCTCTGAATTTTGCTGCTACGAGGAAGTGGCCAGAGTCGACATTTGCCCCTCTGAATGTTCGCACATGTTTGACGAGTGCCTTGCGTCAATGAGTACATGGTCGATTTGGTTGGCGGTTCGACCGTCCGGAGATCGCCAGGTTGTTGTGTGTATTTACTTGTGAGGGAATCTTGTGCTACTTATCACCGCGTTACGAGCTGTCGCAAAGTCCGTGAGTCGGAAGCCGTTATCTGTTGTTGTATCGTGGAGGCTGTGCTTTCCGATCACTCCGCCAAGGGTGTTCTCCTTACCGATTTTGGCGTTGAAGTCCCCGAGCAGGATTTTAACATCGTACTCCGGATAAGCTCCGTAGGCGTTGTCCAGGAGGGTCTTCAGCCTCGTCGGTAGGGGCGTGTGCACATATAAGACTGATGTTATAAAAGCTGCCACTGATGCGGATCACAGCCAGGCGATCACTTATAGGTTTAAAGTCGATGACCTTCGACCTTAACCGCTTTCCCACGACAAATATGCACCTCAGTAAGTGAAATCTTTTGTGACAGCTGTAATAAATGTCGCTATTTTTCTTCCTCGTCATACCATTTCCTATCCAGCGTATTTCCTGGACCGCAGTAATATCCGCCTTGTACTTCGTGAGGATTCCTTCCAGTTTATGAGCAGCTCCGGGAGTGTTCAGGGTTCTGACATTCCAGGACCATACTCGCAAATCGTGTTCCTTTTTCGTGCGTTGTCGTCGTCGAGTATCCGTCCGTATATCCGAGGCATCCTGCTCATTCATAACTTTGTTTTTTTTTTACGTGGGCGGATTTTTAGCCCGCCGCACAACCGCCATTCTAGTCGGGGTTTTGCCACTGCATACGTTTGTTCACCTCCCAACGGTTGTTGAAGAGGCTATCCAGAGGGCGCCGGGAGGAGGCATATAAATAGGGATCGTTGCTGGCATCTTTCCAGGTTGAGAGCGATCAACAACTTTACCCTGTATGTCCGAGCCCATGCCCTCCATCCATCTTTTTGCCCGACGATTAATGTTTTTTGAATATTCCGTATGCAACCCGAACGCGCCAAGAAGAGCTTGATCTTGCACCAATGCGCCGCACAGTGGTTTCCTTCAATGGAGCAGGCGAAAAAAAACTCTATAAAGCGGAAATGGATGGACCGATAATGTGTGAAAGTGTTATTATAACTCTAGTTCAACAATTAAGGGCACTTCCCATACAAACGTTATTGAAAAAAGGAATTTTTTTAACATTGTTCTTACCAATTCTGTTCCTGTTCTCATTTTAAGATTCCGTACTAACTCTTTTAGCAAATTACGTCTAAGATAGAAATCGTATTAAAATAACTTGATCGTAAGATTTACGATTTTCTTTATTAAAGAATGGTAATGGGGCCGATTTTGCGAATTCCATATTTTGATATATCTCCACGTGGCAAGGTCACCAGAATACAAATCCAAGACTTTTATTGAAATGTCTCTGTGTATGTACGTATGTGCGTATGTGCGAGCGTAAGTTTCGCCTCGATTATGTCGAGAACCAAAGATATATATTAATATGGGACCGTATTCATTCCACGCGTAATTACGCAACTTAGAAACTATATAACTTAAAAATTGGCAAAAAAAAAAAAAAAACGACACGCGGTGTTCAAAAGCGGTTGATTGCGGTGATCGGTAGAAAACCAATACATTACCCATTATTCTTCTAAGAATCCTACCGCAGCTAACAAAAAGAGCTAATGACCTTGAAACGCCTGAACAGATATTTACAAATTCTAGCTAAGAACCATCTCGATCACATTAGCTTTAAAAAAAAAAAGGAAAAAGAAAAACTTCATAATTGGTCCATTCGTTCAGGAGCTACGAGGCCATAGACAGACACACAGACACGAATACGAAATTAAATGGGTGTTTTCATTTTTTCCCAATGGGTGTTAGTCGTGTGGAGTTTGCGGGTCGCAATTAGAAACCGAAAATTTAATTTAATTTAATAATCCAGTAAATGGTATACAATTTTTTGTTTTTGGTTCCGGCCTTAGACGTGTGGTTTTGGGATCCGATGATATAAGCATAAGATGAGCAACGTCCTCATTAGTTGTCAAACATGAACGCACCCTAGTGTTGTGAAGTCTATACTATCTGTAGCCTTGATTTCTACTTTCTTGAGCTTCGTCTGAAAGTGATGCTACAGGGAGTGCTGCCGATTGTATTATTTCAACTCCATGCATTAAGATCTTATGCACTGTTGCTGGCATATAATACCAAGTATATAAGTTAAGGGCCACCATAGTTGTTTCCTCTGTATCAGGGTCAATGAAAATTGCTGCAGATAGTTTAGAAAACGAAATCTCCTTCTAGCCAGTACGCGCTTCCCGCACCTCGATATACACAAAGGCACCTGGCGGTCTTTTGATCAATCGACTACCAACCAGATTGATCACATCGCGATCGACGTCAGACACTCCTCCACTATTCTTGATGTTCGAACTTTCCGAGGGGCTAACATCGACTCGGACCACTATCTTGTAGTAGCCAAGATGCGCTTACGGATATCACGAACGCAACGGAGTAGAGTAAGAATACAAAGTTACGACGTCGGAAAGCTACTATCGCCAGAAACCGCTCGTGCTTTTACCGATCGCGTCTCCCTTAAGCTCTCAAATACACCTCAATCCTCCACGCTATCAATAGAACAGCAGTGGAGCCTTTGCAAACAAGCCCTGAAAAGCTCTGCATCCGAAGTCTTGGGTTTCAAGGCTCCACCACGAAGAAACACCTGGTTCGATGACGAGTGCAGGAGGATACATACAGCGAAGCAGGATGCATAAAAGGCCTCGCTGCATAAAAGAACAAGAGCAGCTCGTGAGCTCTACGAGTTAAAAAGAAGGGAGGAGCATAAGCTTCTTAGAAGAAAGAAGAAAGAGCACGAGAAGCGCGCGATTGAGGATTTGGAGAGGTGTGACTGCAGGCGTGACGTTCGAAAGTTTTATCAACAGATAAAGCGAATATGCCAAGGTTATAAAGCCAGAATGGAAGCCTGCAGGGATGAGAACGGACACCTAGTAGTAGAACCGCAGTCGATGCTGAGAATATGGAAAAACCACACTTCAATATACCGCTGTCAGGCAGAATGATGATCCATTTCTAATAGACGGAGACCGCAGAGAACTCTGTCCCCCTGACCTCGACGAAGTTAAGATTGCCATATCGAAGCTCAAGTCGGATAAAGCTGCTGGCGCAGACGGACTGTCTGCTGAGCTCTTCAAGGCAGCTGGGGATGACCTGGTTGGGAGCATGCACCAGCTCATCCGTAAGATATGGTTAGAGGAAAGCATACCCGAGGAATGGAGTCTCAGCATCGTATGCCCGATCCACAAGAAAGGAGACCCCTCTGATTGCGCCAACTATAGAGGAATAAGTCTCCTTAACATCGCCTACAAAATCTTCTCTGCCGTTTTGTGTGAACGCCTGAAGCCTTTTGTAAATAAGCTGATAGGTCCTTATCAGTGCGGATTCAGGCCAGGGAAGTCCACCATCGACCAAATCTTCACACTACGGCAGATACTGGAGAAAACCAATGAATTTCAAGTCGACACTCACCACCTATTTGTCGACTTCAAAGCCGCGTACGACAGCGTAATTAGAGACGAGCTATACAACGCTATGTCTACCTTTGACATACCTGCTAAACTCGTCAGACTATGCAGGATGACTTTGGAGAACGCTCGTTGCTCCATCCGAATCGGTGAACACCTTTCCGATAGTTTTAATGTCAAAAAAGGATTTAGGCAGGGCGATGCGCTGTCGTGTGATTTCTTCAACATCATATTGGAAATGATTGTGCAAAAATCACTGGCCAATACAAGAGGCACAATCTATTTTAAATCCTCGCAACTCCTTGCATACGCCGACGATATCGACATAATAGGTAGATCACAGCGAGATGTCAATGAGGCGTTTGCGAGTATTGAGTTCGAGGCGGCGAAAGTTGGTCTGGCGGTAAACGAGGGCTAAACTAAATATGTGCTGTCATCAAAGAAGGACGCTCAACACCGACGTCTCGGCCAGAACGTTTGTATAGGCAGATATAAGTTCGAGGTAGTTAAGGACTTCGTCTACCTTGGCTCCGCAGTGACCTGGAACAACGACATCAGTTTCGAAATCAAACGCAGAATAACTCTTGCCAATCGCTGTTTCTTTGGGCTCAGGAGGCAACTGAGTAATAGAGCCCTCTCCCGAACGACAAAGTTGACTCTATATAAGACCCTTATCATCCCGGTCCTGTTGTACGGCGCAGAAGCATGGACACTATCAAAAGCGGATGAGGAGGCCCTTGGTCGGTTCGAGAGAAAGATTTTGCGCGTGATTTTTGGGCCTATGATCGCAGACGGGGGATGGAGGAGAAGATTCAACCACGAACTTTACGGGCTGTACAGCGACATGAGCCTAGTCAGGCGTCTACGGATTCAACGCCTAAGATGGCTGGGCCATGTAGAGCGAACGAACACCACAGCTCCAGCTCGGAGAGTCTTTGAATCCAACCCCGAGGGACGAAGAAGCAGAGGACGGCCGCCCTTAAGATGGCGCACACAGGTGGAAGGGGACCTCAGCCAACTGGGTGTGCGGCAATGGAAAAGGCTAGCGAAAGATCGTGCTAGATGGGGGGGCATGTTGGTTGAGGCCCAGGTTCACCCCGAACTGTAGCGCCCACTAAGAAGAAGAAGTTTAGAAAACAACGCTGAATTTTTTTATTAATGTTTTGAAAACTTCTTCTGTTATAGTAGAGTTCTCAAAAAATCTTCGTTAGGTGTTGCCATCACTGGTTGTACCTGATCCTTGCTTCACAATATCTACTTTTACACCGACCTTCTTAATGAAATCTTCTTTATTGCGTTGCTTTCTTCTTGTTGTATTATAGTTCCATGCACATTTTTAATTTCACTTCCAACTCTTTTTTTTTGGTTGAAATTTTAGTGGGCGAGGATTTTTCCAAATTTCGCTATTTGAATCAATTATGTTTAGCTGCAGTGGTACAATAGATGTTATAAACAAATTAGAGTCAGAAGAATACGAATCACCATCTGAACATTTTTGCATAAACTCACTCTGACACTCTGGAGGAAACATCACAGCCCCATTTCGTTAAAAGTCTCGGATTAAAGCTGTTTTGTGCTATTACTTCATTAGTCAACCAACAGACGTGGTCATCAGTCCGCCAACGTGGCCACTAGCAAGCCAACCTGGCCACCAGCAAGCCAACCTGGCCACCAGCAAACCAACCAGTCACCCACCCAACCCACGTGGCCACCAGCCAGCCACCTTGCCCACCAGCCGGCCAACCTGGCCACCAGGCAGCCAACCTGGACACACGCCCACCAACCTGGCCACCAGCCAGGCAACCAGGCCACCATCTAGCCAACCTGACCACCAGCCAGGACACCTGGTCAACAACGCCAACAACCAACTAACCTAGCCACCAGCCAGCAACCTGGCCGCCATCCAGCAACCTGACCACCAGCCAGCCAACCTGGAAGCCATCCGGTCAACTCAACTAACAACCAGTCAACCTGACCTCCAGTCAGCCACCCCGGCCACCAGCCAGGCAACCTGGACACGAGCCAGCCAATCTGAATGTCATCCGGCCAACGCGGCCAACTGCCGGCCAACCTGATCACAAGCCAGCCAACCTGGACACCAGCCAGTCAACCTGGACACCAACCAGCCATCCTGGTCACCAGCCAGCCTAAGAAACCACCATCCAGCCAACCTGGCCACCAGCCAGCCACCTTGGCCACCAGCCAGCCAACCTGGCCACAAGACAGCCAACCTGGACACAAGCCAACCAACCTGGCCACCAGCCAGGCAACCTGTCTACGCTCCAGGCAACTTGGCTGCCATCCAGCCAACCTGACCACCAGCCAGTCAACCTGGAAGCCATCCGGTCAACTCAACTAACAACCAGCCAACCTGTCCTCCAGTCAGCCACCCCGGCCACCAGCCAGCCAACGTGGACACGAGCCAGCCAATCTGAATGTCATCCGGCCAACGCGGCCAACTGCCGGCCAAACTGATCACCAGTCAGCCAACCAGGCCACCAGCCAACCAACCTGGCCACCAGCCAGCAAACCTTGCCACCAGCAAGCCATCCTTGCCACCAGCCAACCAACCATGCCACAAGCTAATCAAACTTGCCACCGGCCAGCCAACCTTGCCACCAGCCAGCCAACGTGGCCACCAGCCACCTAACCTAACCAGTTAGTTAGAGCCAGTTAGTAAGAACACTGCTAATAAGTAAGGTCATTGCCAGTAACCAAGGCCACTGACCTTTTGAGCAAGATCACTGACCTTTTCATTAAGGTCGCTGAACTTTTCAGCAAGGTCGTTGAAGTTTTCAGCAAGGTCGCTGAACTTTTCAACAGGGTCACTGACCTTATCAATAAGGTCACTGACCTTTTCAGCAAGGTCGCTGAACTTTTCAGCAAGGTCGTTGAACTTTTCAACAAGGTCACTGACCTTTTCAGTAAGGTCGCTGGACTTTTCAACAGGTTCACTGACCTTATCAGTAAGGTCACTGGCCAGTTTGGTTGGCTGGTGGCCAGGTCGGTTGGCTGATGTCTTGGTTGGCTTGCTGGGGGCCAGGATGTCTGCCTGGTTTCCAGGCTGGCTGGCTGGTGGCCAGGGTTTCTTCCTGTTGGCCTGATTGGTTGGCTGGTGGCCAGGTTGGCTTCCTGGTGGTCGGGGTAGCTGGCTGGTGGCCAGGTTGGTTGGCTGGTGTCCGGGCTGGCTGGTGGCCAGGGTGGCTTGCTGGTGGCCAGGTTGGCTTGCTGGTGGCTACTTTGGCTGACTTGTGGCCAGATTAGCAGGCTGATGGCCAGGTCAGAGTGGCTTGCTGGTGGCCAGGTTGGCTTGGTGGTGGCTACTTTCGCTGGCTGATGGCCAGAATAGCTGGCTGATGGCCAGGTTGGTTGGCTGGTGTCCTAGCTGGCTGGTGGCCAGTTTGGCTTGCTGGGGGCCAGATTAGCTGGCTGATGGCCAGGTTGGTTGGCTGGTGGCCAGGATTGCTGGCCGGTTACCAGGGTTTCTTCCCGATGGAGGTTGGTTGGCTGGTGTCCACGTTGGCTTGCAGGTGGCTAGGGTGGCTGGCTGGTGGATGGCGGGCCGGGTGCCAGGGTTGCTTCCTGTTGGACAGGTTGGTTGGCTGCCGGCCCACCGTGTTGGCTGGCTGGTTGGTGGCCACGGTGGCTGGCTGGTAGCGAGGGTGGTTTTCTAGTGGCAGTATTGGCTGGTTGAAGGCATTGTGGGTTGGCTGGCTGGTGTCCACGTTGGCTGGCTGGTGGCCGGGGTGGCTGGCCGGTTGCCAGGGTTTCTTCCTGATGGAGGTTGGTTGGCTGGCAGGTGGTCAGGGTGGCTAGTTGGTGGCCAGGGTGGCTGGCTGGTAGCGAGGGTTGTTGTCTAGTGGCAGTATTGGCTAGTTGAAGACATGGTGGGTTGGCTGGGCGGTGACTATGTTGGCTGGCTCGTGGCCAGGATGGCTGGCTGATGGGCAGGTTAGCTGGTAGGTAGCCGGATTGGTTTGCTAATGTCCAGTTTGGCTGGCTGGTGTCCACGTTGTCTGGCTTGTGGGTTTCTGCCTGGTGGCTAGAAAGGCTGGCTGGCTGGTGGCAAGGTTGGCTGACTGGTCCAGGCTGGCCGTTTGGCATCAAGTTTGGCTGACTGGGGGCGATGTTGGCTGCCTGGTGGCAAGGTTGGCTCCCTGGTGGCCAGGTTGGCTGGCTGATTTCCGGCTTAGTTGGCTGGTAGCCAGGTCGACTGACTGGTGTCCTGGCTTGCTGGTGGCCAGGTTGGCTTGCTGGTGGCTACTTTGGCTGGCTGGTGGCCAGATTAGCTGGCTGATGGCCAGGTTGGTTGGCTGTTGGCCAGGGTGGCTTGCTGGTGGCCAGGTTGGCTTGGTGGTGGCTGCTCTGACTGGCTGGTGGCCAGATTAGCTGGCTGATGGCCAGGTTGGTTGGCTGGTGGATGGCGGGCCGGGTGCCAGGGTTGCTTCCTGTTGGACAGGTTGGTTGGCTGCCGGCCAACCGTGTTGGCTGGCTGGTTGGTGGCCACGGTGGCTAGCTGGTAGCGAGGGTGGTTTTCTAGTGGCAGTCTTGGCTGGTTGAAGGCATTAGGGTTGGCTGGCTGGTGTCCACGTTGGCTGGCTGGTGGCCAGGGTTTCTGCCTGGTTGCTAGATTGGCTGGATGGCTGGTGGCAAGGTTGGCTGGCTGGTCCAGGTTGGCTGACGGGTTGCCAAGTTGACTGACTGGTGGCCAGGTTGGCTGGCTGGTCTCCGTGTTAGATGGCTGGGGGCCGAAATGGCTGGCTGGTCTCCGTGTTAGTTGGCTGGTGGCCAGATTGGTTGACTGGCAGCCAGGTCGGTTGACTGGTGTCCAGGTTGGCTAGCTGGTGGTCAGGTTAGCTGGATGGTGGCCAGGTTGGCTGGATGGTGGCTAGGGTGGCTTGCTGATTTCCAAGATAGCTGGCTGGTGGCCAGGATGGCTGGCCGGTTTCCAGGGTTTCCTCCTGACGGAAGTTCGTTGACTGGCGTCTAGGCTGGCTGCCTGGTGGCCGGGTTGGCTGGCTGGTGGCCAGGTTAGCTGGTTGATGGCCAGGTTGGTTGGCTGGTCGCCGTGTTAATTGGCTGGTGGCCAGGTTGGTTGGCTGGTGGCAAGGTCGGTTGACTGGTGTCCAGGTTGGCTGGCTGGTGGCCTAGATGGCTGGCTGCCTGGTGGCCAAGGTGGCTAGCTGATGGCCAGGGTTTCTCCGGTTAGCCACATTGGGCGGCTGGTGGCCAGGATGGGTGACTGGTGGGCAGATTAGATTCGTGGTGGCCAGATTAGCTGGCTGGTGGCCAGGTTGGTTGGCTGGCGTCCAGGCTAGCTGCCTGGTGGCCAGGTTGGCTGGCTGGTGGCTAGAGTGCTTGCTGGTGGTCAGGATGGCTGGCTGGTGACCAGGGTGGTTGTCTAGTGGCAGTATTGGCTGGTTGGTGGCATGGTCGGTTGGCTGGTGTCCAGGTTGGCTGTCTGGTGGCTAGGCTGAATTGTTCGCGGCCAGGTTTGTTGACTTGTGTTTATGTTGCCCGGCTAGTAGCCGGGTTGCAGGTTGCACATTGCTCGTTGCAAACTGCACGTTGCATGTTGCACGTTTCGGGGTTGCACGTTGCTTGTTGCAAGTTGAACATTGCACGTTACAGGTTGAACGTTGCACGTTGCATGTTGCATGTTGCACGTTGCATGTTGCACGTTGCATGCTGTACGTTGCACGTCGCAAGTTGCACCGGGCAAGTTGCATTTTGCATGCTGCACGTTGAAAGTTGCATGCTGCACGTCGCACCTTGCATGTTGCGCGTTGCACGTTGTACGATGCACGTTGCACAGTGCATGTTGAATTTTGCATGCTGCACTTTGAAAGTTGCACGTTGTACGTTGCATGTGGCATGTGGCATGTTGTACGTTGCACGGTGCACTTTGCACGTTTCACGTTGCACGTTGCTTGTTGCACGTTGCACTTAGCCCGTTGCACGTTGTTTGTTGCATGTTGTACGTAGCAAGGTGCACGTTGCGCGTTGCACGTCGCATGTTGTACGTTGCACGTTTTTTTCATCAGTTGCTTTTTAATTACTTCGTGTTAAAAAATTGACATTTTTGTTTGAATCATCAGGGCTAATGCTCCGTCCGCACTAAAAGTTGAGCGGAATGTCGAGGCCGACGAATTTGCGGCAGCGTTTATTAAATTTTGGGAAGCAGTTGCTTTTAGCTCCTGGACTTTGTATCTTTTTGCACGAGCACTGCTGTCTCCAAACACTCTATTCGGTCTTCCACTTGTACCTCTACCTGACACATTTAAACGAGAGTCAACAACACCTTAATAAAAACTATCAAAAAATTTTACATTAAGTCATTCTTTATATTTTAGAAGAAATTTCGCTCTTATGTTAGGTAGGTTCGAGGCCTTCCCAGAATAGAGAAGGCCATAGGCCAGAGAGACCCGTTGTGCAGCTACAGGGGTCCCCCTATTCTTGGAACCACTTAGTGCTTCTTAAAAAGTTAAGAAGGTCGGATATCCCTACTTGCTGAACATCTGTCAGGTCGTTAAGGAAGTGAGATCTTAGATATCGTTTCCTGATTGTGCAGAAAGCCGGACAGGCGCAGAGAAGGTGGTGAATGGATTCGACCTCCTCTTCGTCTCGGCAGCTTGTGCAGAAATTATTCGGAACTATTCCTAGTTTTTGCGCGTGACTGCCAATAAGGCAGTGACCTGTGATAACACCAATGATTTTATAGATGTCAGTTCTTTTTAGGGAGATTATACTTTTAGTCCGTTGACTGTCGGGCTGGGGCCAGATTTGCCTGGTGATGAGGCAGGTGTAACCCTGGATCCACCTCCGGTCGATCTCGGCCCTGGCGAAACTTGCGATATTATGTTTAATGGTTGTAAGGGGTATTCCCTCACATGCCACGATTGATTGTTGCGTCGTTCCTTGTCTGGTGAGTGTGTCGGCTTTCTCGTTTCCTGGGATGTCGCTGTGTCCGGGTACCCAGAGAAGTTGTATGTTAAACTGTTCGACCATCTCGTTAAGAGATAGGCGACAGTCGAGACTAGTTTTTGAGGTATACACATAGGACTCCAGCGGTCCAGTTTTGTCTGTCCGGGTAGATTGTCGTGAAGTCCTGCTCCAAGACTGTTGTGGGTTTAAAGTGGTCCAACTTTTCTGCCATAGTTATCCTGTCCATTTTGAGTTGGCTTTTAGTCTTATAGCCGTGTGTGTGGCAATTCGCTTGCCGAAGATATCGAGTGGTGTAAGGTGGAGTATCATATTAAGCGCAGCCGTTGGAGTGGACTTAAGGGCCTCGGTGATGCGCATACATGCTAGTCTTTGTACCTTCTCGAGTTGTTTGTGGTAGTTTGTTTGTCCAGTGCAGTCCACCAGACTATCACCACATACATTAGTATGGGTCTAACGACCGTAATGTAGAGCCATAGGGTGCTCTTCGGGTTGAATCCCCATTTTTTCCCTAGGGCTTTCTTGCATATATAGAGAGCTATTGTTGCTTTTTTTTGCTCTCCCGGTTGTGTTGTTCTTCCAGGTTAATTTCCTGTCTAATACAATGCCAAGGTATTTGGCACTGAAGGAATAGGTTAACCAGGTGCCAAGCAAAGTGATTGGGCAGTATTCCGGAATTCTGTGCTTCCTGGTAAATAGCACAAGCTCCGTCTTCTGGGAATTCACCCTGAGCCCATTGCTTTGCTTTGCATTGCTTTGCGCCCATTTGCAGAGAATGGAGAATTCCGTTTGCATACGTTATTTGCCTGAGATCGACAACGTCCAGGCTTCCTTTCTCCAGTTTGATAAGTAGTTAATTTGCTACTACATTCCATAGAAGAGGTGAGAGGACTCCCCCTTGTGGGGTTCCCCTGGTAACCACTCTGGTGGTTGCTTGGTTTCCCATTTGGAGTGGATTTTGCGTGTTAGGAGTAACTTGCTAATCAACTCTATGAGAGTCCTCTCCACCTTTAACTTTGCTAGCCCCTCTATTATTGCTTTCGGAGTGACGTTGTTGAAGGCGCTCTCTATGTCTAGTAAGGCTGTTAAGGTATATTCCTTAAGATGGATCGATCTCTCGATTTTCCTCACTAGTGTGTGCCAGGCTGTTTCGACAGATCTACCCTTACAGTAGGAATGCTGTGCGTTTGAGATTAGGGAGGATGAAAATAATGGCGTATGTGTAAGTCTATCAATCTTTCCAAGGTTTTTATTGCAAAGGATGATAAACAGATGGGCCTTAGATCCTTGGGGGAAATGTGAGAGTTTCTGCCAGCCTTTGGGATAAAGAGTACCCTTGCGCACTTCCACCTTTCTGGAATGTGACTCCAAGCTAGGCATCCTTTAAAGATAGTCTCTATCACTCATGGATTACAAACAAGACCTGAGGAAAGAACAAAGGCTGTCTTGGAAACGCTTCTGCAATAACATGGAGAACATTTCAGACGCCTATAGACTGAGGAAAATACTCTCGAAAGATCCACAATCTCCTAACCGCCTCATAGCAAATGGAGTTTGGACAACATCTGAGGAAGAAACTCTAAATCTTCTCCTCAACACGCACTTCCCTGGCTGCTCTGAATCGCAAGACTCAGTACACTCGCGAGGAACTCATATCTCCTCTGCGGTAGAAGGGCAGTACGATCACATTATCTCCAGAGAGAAAATTATACGGGCATTGAAAAGTTTCAAGCCCTACAAATCGCCGGGTCCAGATGAAATGTACCCTATCGTGGATTTCTACACTGACGGGTCTAAAACCAAAGACAGGGTGGGCAGTGGAGTATTCTGCAAACAACTTTAGCTGTATAAAGCTCTAAAATTACCAGATCACTGCAGCGTTTTCCAGGCGGAACTGTTGGCAATAAAATAGGCTTTGTCTTGGCTAAAGTGGAACGTAATATCCACCACGGATATTCGAATTCTCACAGACAGTCAAGCAGCCTTAAAGTCGTTGGAGTCCTATGTGTACACATCAAAATCTAGTCTCGGCTGTCGCCGATCTTTTAACGAGATAGCAGAACAGTTCAACATACAGCTTATCTGGGTACCGGGACACAGCGACATTACAGGTAATGAAAAAGCCGACACACTCGCCAAACAAGGAACGACGCTACAATCAATCGAATCAATAAATCAAATCTGGCCTCGGCTTGACAGCCAACGCACAAGGAGTATAATCTCCCTAAAAAGAACTGACATCTACAAGGTCATTAGTGTCATCACAGGACACTGCCTCATTGGCAGTCACGCACAAAAACTAGGAATGGTTCCGAATAATTTCTGCAGAAGCTGTCAGGACGAGGAGGAGGTCGAATCCATTCAACACCTTCTCTGTGCCTGTCCAGCTTTTTGCAACATCAGGAAACGTTACCTAGGCTCTTATTTTCTTAACGGTCTGACAGATGTTCAGAAAGTAGGGATACCTTTCCTTCTTGACTTCTTAAGGAGCACTAAATGGTTCCACGAATAGGGGGGTAAACCCCCTCGTAGCTGCACAACGAGCCTCCCTGGCCTATGTGCATTCTTCTCCATTCTGGGAAGGCTACAAACCTACCTACCTGCCTACCTAAAGATAGTCTCTAGCCACGGTATAGTCCATTCCATAGATTGTGTAAATTCGACAGGGTCAATTTCCTCCGGTGCTGGCTATTTATAGGGCTTGAAGCTTTTTAACGCCCACATAATTTTCTCTCTAGAGATTATATGATCGTACTGTCCCTCTATCGCGGAGGAGAGGTGAGTTGCGATTCAGAGCAGCCTGGAAAGTGCGTGTTGAGGAGAAGATCTGGTTTTTCTTCTTCGGGCTTTGTCCAAACTCCGTTCGCTATGAGGCAACTCGGAGTTAGTGGATCTTTCGAGAGTATTTTCCTCAGTCTGGAGGCGTCTGAAATTTTCTCCGCACTGTTGCAGAAGAGTTTCCAAGACTTCCTTTGTTCCTTCCTCAGGGTTTGTTTGTACACCCTGAGTGATTCTTTATATAGTCTCCAGTCTCTGTTATTTTTTGTACTCTTTGCTTTATTGAAGAGTCTTCGACAGTCCTTACGGAGCTCGCTTTTAAGTTACGAGTTGACTTATATCTTTGTTTAAAATATCGTAAGAATCTTTTCTTAACTTGTTAACTTTTTTGTGAAAAGTCTCCTAGTGAGTTAATATTCCTGAAAAAGAAATTGTACAACACTTTATATTCCATGATAAGATTAACACTCCTTAACTTAAACGAGGGCGTCGTGGCGCAGTGGTTAGTGTGTTGGACTCTGGCACACGATGAGCGAATTCGGATCCCGATAACACCAACGCCATCGAATGTTTATTTCGCGGCGTCCCTCCTCGGCGGGGTACTGGCAAATCCCTCCGTAGTATACTTGCCAAGAAAAAACTTCTCGACTCAGGCCGTTCGGAATCGGCATTAAACTGTAGGTCCCTTTCCCCTGTGTAAAAAAAATTAATCACACACAACTGCCACAAGTCCTAAGTTTAGCCTAGGCCAGATTTGTTTGGTGATAAAGCCGATGTTACTTTCGTTCTATTGGAGGTTGGTAGCCTCTATGGTTTTATCATGTGCTTCACCGTATTTATTGGTGTTCTTAGATACCCGAGGGTTGGAAGACTGAGTGTGCTTGATCCTAATCTTGCGAGTTCGTCGGCCGCGCAGTTTCCTGGAATATACTTATGCCCGGGAACCCACAGTATTTTTATGTTGAACTTTTCAGCCATCTCGTTTAGAGATAGGCGGCAGTTAAGGGAATTCTTTGATTTGTGGGTTACCGCAGCCAGGGATTTTATCGCAGCTTGTGTGTTTGTGCAAATGATAATATCCTTAGCGGATATTACATAGATCCTAAGCCATGCAAGGGCCTCCGTTATCGCTGTTATTTCTGCTTGGTACACACTGCAGTAATTTTGGAGTCTAAATGATAGCTTGGGGTTAAACTCCTTGGAGAAGACTCCACTACCTACACCCGTTTCCATCTTGGAGCCAACGGTATAGAGGGAAATCGAGTCCTTCAGTATGACCTTCCCTTCAGCCCATTCTTCTCGGGATGGAAAGATAACTTCGAAGTTTTTAGTGAACACATTCTGCGGAATGATGTAGTCTGTGTCCATGGGCACTTCGAAGTGGTTAAGAATGCTAGTATGGCTTTTATGTGATATGGGCAATTTGTCTATGCCCCTTATTCGTAGGGCTGCGCAGGCTTCAACTTGTTTGCTAAAGAAGTCCAATGGCGGGAAATATAGTAGAATATTTAGGGGGGTCGATCTGATCGCGCCACTTATGTACATATATGCTGGCCGATCTTTGCGCTTTCCACAGACGTTTTCGATAAACTGCCTTGTCCAGAGCAGTCCACCAAACTACGATGATGTACAAGAGGATGGGCCTTATGACTGCTGTGTAGAGCCAGTACATAATGCTTGGTTGAAGACCTCACTTTTTGCCCACCACATTCTTACAGCTGTAGAGGACAGTGGTTGCTTTCTTGACCCGATCAATTATGTTGGGTTTCCAGTTCAGCCTCCTGTCAAGGACTAGGCCAAGGTATTTAGCCTGATCTTATTTTGAATTGCGGAATTTTATATTTCTTTGTAAACAGTACTAGATCAGTCTTCTTGGGGTTGACCCCAAGTCCACAGTACTACGTCTAGGATACTACTGAATGCAATGCTGGAAATTTTCCTGAGACGGCTATAACAGTGTTATCCGCATAGGCGGTAACAGCGTACCCCTTCTGCTCTAGCAACAGTAGTAGTTCATTGGCTACCACCTTCCAGAGGAGAGGAGAGAGTACTCCACCTTGTGGTGTACCTCTGCTGACCATTCTAGTTGAACGGCACCAGCGAAGTTGGCTTTGACGACTCTTTGTGTAAGCAGTTGTCATACCAGTTCTATCACTGATCCCAGTACACCCAGTTCAATCAGAACTTCGGAGACGGCGTCCTCAATATCGAGAAAGGCCACTAGAGTGTATTCCTTTGTTCCAGTGACCTTTCTATGGTACTAACTTTGTTGTAGGCATGTTGGTTATCCGACAGCTTATGTATCCGTTCATTGGCAGATACAAAGTAGTTTAGGAAAGAAATGTATTCCCTCTTCACTCTTCACTATTAACATTGGTATTCTTTGTCTTGGGTCTTTGAGTCAAATGGATAGTATTGACGCATATCGTTAACTCGAGTGAGAAACCAAAAGGACAACATTTTTCTTTGGAATTTGTCGCTTGATTATGAAAATGTTTCACTGACACCATAACAATGTTTGTTCGTTGTGCACTTAATCCATTGCTTTAGCATGCGACTTTCGAAGAATTAATACATGGCAGAGGCAATCTCAATTTAAAGTTGAGTTAATCTGTCACAGCTGTCAACCCTTTTCACAGATTTTGGGCATGAAGTAGGAAACGTGCCTTATCCAATTACAATGACGGTGTGCTTTCGTTTAAACCTTTATTGGAATCTTATATGCTCTAGGCTGGTTTAATTTACCTTTAGCTAACTATATGAGTCACATAATTGTTTGATGATGCCTTTGAAAAGCCTTAATGAGTTTTATTGTCACCATTAACAATTATGAAATACTGGCATGCGCACGTTTGAATTTTTATTGTCTAACAAGCACAGGAAAATGGCAAAGCTGCATTCATTTTTGTTTAAACTCGTTATGATCATAACCACCTTTTCGATGATCTATATCGCATAGTGCGTACAATTTTGAATCAATTTCTCGCTAACAACATCTATAATTTTGTTTGCTAAAGTTGCAATTGACATAGAGATACGAGTGGCAATTAAGTTCCGGGAATTCGTAAACAAAACAAAAGCGAATTAAGTTTGTGACAAAATTTTATTATCGACCTTCACAATAGTCCCCCTCTAATTATACACAACAATTTCAACGTTTCGACGAAGCACCCTGGAAACAACCTCCTTGTCCTTCGCTACACCGCTATGATGAGTTCCCTTGAGGTGTGACTTCATTGTGGGGAATAAAAAAAGTCGCAGGGGCCAATGTCGGGGCCACATATATGGTTGGCGTGGCAACGTTGGACTGCTTTTATTCGCCAACAACTCTTACATAATCAACAAGAAATGGGCCGGCGCATTGTTGGTCTCCTTGGCAAATTCGGGCCGCACACAGAAAACACTGCTTGCAACCTCTCCAAGACATAGAACCAGTCAGTCACTATTTGAGCGATAGGAACATAATCACCATGAACGATGCCGCGGTACGAGACCTGACGGGAGCTCCTTCGCGCGGATCGTCTTCTACTGATCCACGGCCCACCTTGAATCACTTTTCCCATTCAAATACACGGGTTTTCGACATGCGCTCGTCTCCATACATCACCTGCAATTTTCGAGTGTTTTATCACAACACTTTGCTTGTAATGCAAGTCACTCATTTTAATGACACACAAACAAAACCTGCTGTCGACTACAGCCTTAGATGAAAACTGAAAGAAAGGGCTCCCTTTCTGGACAGGTGTTGACGAACGACACAGTGTTGTCAGTTCTCGAGTTGTCATGATCTGGCCATCGCCTGAATTGCATGTTCAATAAGTTAATTAGAACGACCGTAAAATGATCGAAGTGCTCGAAAAAGAGAGCGCGAATTTTGCCAATAAACCTCAACCTTACTTACTTACTTACTAACTTACTTAGGTGGCGCTACAGTCCGTGGTGAACCTGGGCCTCAACCAACAAGCGTCTCCAGCTGGCACGGTCTTGCCCAGCTGTTTCCAGCGCCACGCGCCTAGTTAGTTAAGGTCCCCTTCAACCTGTATGTACATATGTTGGCGTTACAGTCTATGAAGGACCAGAGCCGAGCTTCTCTCAATCACCCATGTTGTGTGTGATTTCATTTTTCCCATATACGAAAGGGACCTACAATTTATTGCCGCTTCCGAACGGCGAATTTCGAAAATTCAAGATAGACGAATTCCTTGACCACTTCAAATTTATATCCGCCCATGGTGACGTTCTGGCCAATACGTCGGTGTTGCCCGTTTTTTTAGATGAAAGCAGATATTTGGTTTTACCCTCATTAACCTTGAGACCCATCTTAGCCGCTTCTGCCTCAATGCTTACAAAGGCCTCCTTGACGTCTCGCTGTGTCCGTCCAACCCCGTCAATGTCGTCGGCGTACGCAAGCAATTGCGTAGACTTGAAATAAATCGAACCTCTTGTGTTGGCCAGTGACTCTTGCACGATCTCATCCAGTATTTTACGATTTTACGTAAGGCAGACGCAAATATTTTCGCCAGCCAGAGCATTACATAAATAACAAAAGCGATGACTGCAATTATATCCAAGCTGTTTTGCTGTATAAAGTTGAGTTCTTTCAATTGACTTTGCATATGGGGAGCTCCTCTGTATCGTATCACATATTCTGTCCAATATACTACAGTTTCGCGGGCTGTTAATGGTCGAGCACCGCCGTTCTGTAATTGTCATTTTCTATAACATCCAGGATAGCTTTCCGAAACGACTCTTCTTTTAAAGTTGAGTAGTCGAGGGTAAGTCCATAACCATTAGTCTGCATTGAATCAGCATTTCCTGGCTGATCGTCGAGAATAGGTAACGCCATCATCGGTACTCCGTGTTATGTAGACTCAGTTATGCTTCCTTTTCCAGCGTGCGTAATAAAAAGTTACAAGTTCATGTGAGCCAAGATATCGTTCTGTGGAAACCAACTTTTGAAAAGAATATTTGATGCATTTCCCCACTGTGCGTCTCCATCTGATTTCCATAAAATATTATACGGAAGATTTGAGAGGACCTCATATATGATGTCGATCGTGTGCGAGCTAAAGTAATCATTACGAATATAAGTGCCTAAACTGAAGAGAATCACTACCTGAGGTGAGTTATCCAAAATCATACCAACGTCCTAAAACGATGATACTATCAGAAGTCAAATAGGAACTTAATATACATACATGTCCACCTCTGGTAATGAATCAGGCTTTTCTTTGATCTGAATACCACCAATTTCTACCAATCCGGAAACAAGCGCCCTTACGGGCCCCTCGCTAAAGTGATGATTGACAAAAATGAGAGAAATATTCTTCCGCATGTCGGCTAGAGATGGAAATCTACCCGGTGGAACAGTTTTCCTGCCAAATAAAAAGATGAGGGTTTAAATTACTTTTCTAAGCAGATGTATCCATAGGTCTCACTTTTAATATCCTCCAATTAATATTCCACACGAAGTAGAAAAAAATTCGCTCCAAAGCAATTACTATCATATTCTGGACCCTTACGAAAAAGCTCATCGGTTTCGAGCTCATAAATGGCGCAGCCGGTACAAATGCCGGTAAAGTAGGATTACCAATCAAACGCGACACATGACCGACAGGTTGAATCATCCAAGATAGTATCACTGGACAACGGAAATGCGCCGCAACTCCCAACTGAAACTCATTGAACTCATAACCCAACAGCAACAAATCGAACTGATGGCGCTCCATAAGGAATTTCCGAAACTCTGGATCAAAAGGAAAATCTGAGTTCTTCTCCAGTAGCTCCATAGCAATGTATATTCATTTCACACTGGCGATAAGTGCTGGGGAATCCCTAACAAGCTTGAGTTTTTCATCGATATCTTCTTGAGTCACTTCTATGGTGCTCAAAAAAACATGCCCGTAACCGGGATTTGGCCCGTTCAATGGTTGCGATGTAATCACTGTGACGTTATGACCGCGCTCGACCAGAGCCCGCGCGGCAGCCATGTGAACGATCAGATATGACCGGACATGAGTGATGAACATAGCCAGAATGTTGGAAGCGCTAGCACCACCCAGGAGAGAAATAAATACGAATAAGACGCGATTGAATTTCATTCCGACGGATTTGAATTAAAGAAGTTAATCGACACTCTCACTAATTTGAATGAAGATACATTTGGGCCGGACAAGAATTATCAAAATGACGCAAGAATTTCTTTTCTTTCATTTCACTTTTTACTGAATGGCGAAGCGATAGCGAATGAAACGCGCTCATAACTGTGGAGAAATCGAATTGTAAACGACCATCGCATTAGCCCTTATCTGTACATAGATATGGTGTCGAGTTTGGAAGATATGGACAAGAACATTCCGCTTCCTGATTTGATGATGATTAGATAAGTACTAATTCCCAGGAGCTTGCTCCGGTAATGAATGAAGGTATTAAAGAGCAGAGAAATCATTCCCCGATTTATATCTGACCTCAACGGACGGTATTTTGGCCTTCAACTGATATATTTTAAGAGGGCGTTATTTGTAGAGTGTTGGCCCTTGTCGCAACAGTGATGAAAAGACTCTGCGGGTCGTTTTTTGTAAGTTTTTGAACAAAACTTTCTCTTTATTAAGATTCAATTCAAGTAAATAATACTATAAAATGTTTGCCATTTTTCTAGCTGCCTCAGAAGCTCATTGTTGTAGACTTGGCTAGGTGATTTTCACCGGCTCTTCGGGCAGTAATTTTTTACCATCAAGACATTTTTGAAAAGACGGCACAAGGTCCGGGATATACGGCAGATGCATCAAAGTCGTCGCAGACGACTTGATTAAGTACAGATCAGGTCCAACGATCGATGTCATTGCCATTTTATTGCAATGTCACTTCGACAAAATTCAGCAGTTCTGTGATGACTTAAAGTTGAAAATCAACTTCCTTAAATCAAAGACTATTTTATTCAGAAGGCCTTTGCCTAGGGCCTCTAGGGGCACTAGAAAACATTGGCGAAAGTTCGCAATCATTGGACAGGACGGGCGTCTACTGGCGAGTAAAAGTGTAGTCAGATATCTCGGGATCTGGCTGGATCAGTATCTATATTTTGATAAAGGTGTAGATGCTGCTCTGGAAAGAGCCCGGGCGCTTTCGCTTTTGACAGGATGGCTGTTTCATTGCCGCCAACTTGATTCAAGGGTGAAGGTAATCTGCTACATGGCCTTAATCAGGCCTATGATTGCCTTTTGATGTCCCATCGCAATCATTGGACCGGACGGGCGTCCACTGGCGAGTAAAAGTGTAGTCAGATACCTCGGGATCTGGCTGGATCAGTATCTATATTTTAATAAAGATGTAGATGCTGCTCTGGAAAGAGCCCGGGCGCTTTCGCTTTGACAAGATGGCTGTTTCACTGCAGCCAACTTGATTCAAGGGTGAAGGTAATCTGCTACATGGCCTTAATCAGGCCTATGATTGCCTTTTGATGTCCCATCTAGTTTAATGTGAGTGCAAGCTTAATGGAAGGGATTCGGATGTTTAAGAGACAATGTCTGAAGAGTTGTCTTGGATAGGGTCAATAAGATACGTAATGTCAGTTATGATGTAAGCTAGTTTTAGTCATTTTGTCTAGCACGTAAGATAGTCATAAGTTTTTGAAAATAAAAAATTAATTTAAAATGTAAAAAAAAATAATGTAAATATATCGGTTCTCGTCCGATCACCGCAATCAACCACCGTCGGGCTCGGTTAGTACTTAGATGGGGTACCGCTTGGGAACACCGCGTGTTGTCCATTTGTTTGCCTATTTATTACTTATTTAATTTCTAACAAAAAACGGCTGGACCGATTTTGCTGAAAACTTACTCAGTTCTAAGTTGCGTAATTATGTGTGGAATGTCAATATCATCTTTGGTTCTCGAAATAATCGAGGTCAAAATCCCGCGCATACGCACATACGTACATACACACTTACATACATCTCTATAAAAACCGTGGATTTGGATTCTGGCGACCTTGAAACCTGGAGATATGTGAAAAATTGGAATTCGCAAAACCTGCCCCATTATAATAACTTCCCACTGGGAACCTAAAAAACAAAAACCTGTCTAATACTCACTCGGCGATCTGCAATAGCGTCACTTTTTCATACAACACAGTATTCCAATACCATATTTTAAAGTAGTCGGTCGATGGTATCGACTCGATACGTTTAGCTACGATAGGTTCCAGACAGTCTGAACTTAAGGCATACAGCTTCGGAAATCTACATATACAAATCTCATAATTCACATAAAATCTTCTTTTGGAGTTGGCAGGTGGAAACTTTATGAAAAAACTCCATTTAATTTTTTCCAATTCCATTTTTCTGCTCTTCGAGAGATACCGTTATTTTGACAGCTAAAAGCCCTAATTTATCACGAAGAGTTGCACCTTCGCATCTTCATTTTTCTTCTTTGGTGGCGTTACAGCCCATGAAGGACCAGAGCCAAGCTTCCCTTCAATCACCTATGTTGTGTGTGATCTATTTTTCTTACAGGTGAAAGGGACCTACAGTTTAATGCTGGTTCCGAACGGCGTGAGTCGCGAAGCTTTTTCCAGTCAAGTTATACTACGGCCAGTCGCCGAGGAGGGACGCAGCGAAATAAACATTCGATGGCATTGGTGTTTTCGGGATCCGGACTCGCACATCGTGCGTCAGAGTCCAACATACTAACTACTGCGCCACGGCGCCCTCATAACCAACTATCCTCCCGAAAAAAGGCTAGACGGTACCTGGACCAAGGAAAGCAATGATAAAATTGAAATTGTAGCTAAATATTTTTGGACGACCTTTTAAAATGACGGAGTTGGAGGTCATCTATTCACATCACACCTCTGCCCTTGGGTCACAGAAATTGATATGTGTACCGAATTTCAACTTAATCGGTCCTGTAGATTCGGAGATAATTGACTGTGAGCGACGGACAGACGGACACACGAGTGATCCTATAAGGGTTCCGTTTGTTTTTCGGACGCACGGAACCCTAAAAATGAGCACTTAGAAATTCCCGGGCGATCATTTGCTCACTGTAACACTCCTAATGAAATTACTTCATTTGGCTTAAACTGCAGGCAACGCCAATAAGGAAAAATAAAAATGAATGGGCGATGAAGAAAAGGCTGAATATCTTGCTGAAACGACCAAGCCATTCGGATGATAACCGCTGCCTGACTATGGCAATACTCTGGAAATAACCGCGGAATACAGAATGACGCGAGCTACGCTCCCCGAACTGGTAAATCCCATAAAACCAGGCTATGACTTACAGCGGATCTCCTTAAACATTTTTTCATATCTTATTAACGCTATGCTTAGGTTAGAACACGTACCGAGTCAATCGAAGATCGCCGAAGTTATTGTGGTTCTAAAGCCCGGAATATATATAGCTGTCTTCGAAAAATCTTCGAAAGAATTTTAATCGATCGCTTAAAGCCAATTGTCGAAGAAAAGCGTGTCTTGTCGGATCATCGTTTGGTTTCAGAAGACCACTACAGAAGACTACAGACCAAGTACATCGATAGCTGATGTAGTCAAAAATGCACTCGAACATAAGCTAATATGTTCGAGTGTATTTCTTGATGTCTTCCAAGCATTTGACATAGTGTGGCACGAAGGTTTGGGACATAAACTGAGACAAGCTTTCCCCGAGCAACTATCGAGCGTTCTGGAAAACTACTTATCTAATAGACTCTTTCGTGTTAAACACGGAAGCGAATACTCAAATATTACGGCTGATGTTCCGTAAGGAAGCATGTAAATGAAGTTTGGATCCCAATCGCAAATCGCATAATACCTAGGCATGCCTCTCGACGCGAAACTCAAGTGAAAAGCGCACGCAAAGAAAAAACGTGAAGAGCTTGAATTGAACCTACTGGCTGCTAGGAAAACATTCCCAGCTCTTTGTTTCTGTTTTTTTTATTAAGGGGCTAGTGCTATCAAATAGCATTAGGCACTACAACCTTTACAGATTTATTGTGCCAGCTAGCCAATTATAGGAGGAGCTTCTCCACTTCCCTAAGGAAGTTGAGAATGCTTCTCGTAGCAGCCGAGATGAGCCCCTCAGGAGTCATAACTTCACTGAGAAGGATACGCTTCCTGAGATGGCAGAGAGCAGCACACTCACACAGTATGTCTCTTCATTTTGAAGAGAGAGTCGGCACTCAGTTTCCGACGAGAGGTTAATATTATTAAGATGATATCTCGCCCTAATCCAGTGATTAGTGGGATGGTCCACACCCCTGCAGGATAGTGCAGTGGTGATCGAATCATAGCCAGTATTATCAAAGGCTCCCTCTATATCGAGGAAGGCGCAGATTGCTATCTCCTTTTGTGTGAAATTATTTTCAGTGCACGTCACCAAGTGGTGTAGTGCATTTTCGGTAGATCGCTCCTTGCGATATGCATACTGGTTGGGATGCAGAGGTGTCTGATTTTCCAGGATACCTCTAATATGGAGCTCTATCAGTTTCTCCATTGTTTTTACAAAGAACGAAGTCAAACTGATAGGGCGATAGGATTTAGGTTGCTCGCTTGGTTTCCCAATCTTCGGGATGAAGACAAGATTGACCTCTCTCCAAGTTTGGGGTATGTATCCCAGGTTGAAGCAAGACCTAAAAAGAACTATCAGTGATGGTAGAATTGTATTCAAGCCTTTCTGTAACATCGCAGTAAAGACACCGTCTTTGCCTGGAGCCTTGTAGGGTTTGAATGAACTAATTGCCCATTTAACCCTGTCAGGGCTGAATAGTCTTCCAGAGAGGCTATTTGTTCTACCGTCGATGTTTTCTATGACGTTATTCTGATCGTCAGAGGACATCGAATAGGGAGTAGAACCAGGGAAGTGCACCTCGAGCAAGGTCTCCAGGGTTTCCCTGCGGTTGACGGTAAAGGTGCCGTCTGATTTGCGAAGCAGCTCGAGCCCATTTATGTGCTCTCGAAAGAGTGGTTTGTGGAGTCGGGCCGCAGTTGGAAGCGAGTCTATGTTCTCGCAATGTTTCCTCCAAGACGTTCTCTTGAATTTCCTCAATTCGGGGTTGTATTTAGTTAGAGCAGATCTATAATCAGTCCAACTATTGTACCGTTTTGCTCTGTTAAACAGCGATCTCACCTGCTTCCTTAGGCATTCAAACTGACTATTCTACCAGGGCACACATCGTTTTTGTGTAGTTGACCTGGGTGTACAGCTGTCTTTAAAGGACGAGATGAGTGCTGCATTGAGCTGGTAGGCCGCTTCGCCGATATCGTCTGTCGATTCAATCGACTTAAGGAGCATGTCCTCCTTAGCGGCGAGTTGAGCTTGGAACCGAGCCCAATTTGTTCGTTTGGGCTCATATCCGGGCTCAGCCTCATTAACCTCACTAGAGATGTTGAACCTGATGTACTGGTGATCAGATAGTGAGGCCTCATTGGAGACATGCCAGTCCCCAATCACATTTGAGATAAACTGGCTAGAGATAGTGAGGTCAAGCACCTCTTCTCTAACCGCGTTTATAGTTGTGGGTTTGTTGCCTCTATTGCCAACGGTGAGATTATTACTTATTAAAAATTCAAAAAGTGACTCACCTCGTTTGTTGGTATTGCTGCTGCCCCATTCCATATGGTGCGCGTTGGCGTCGCATCCAATTACCAGGTGGTGTTTTTTCTGGTTGCAATACCTAACCAGATCCTGGACTTCCTTGACCTTACTAGAGGTTTTGAATCTGACATGTTGGGGATCAGATAGTGAAGCCTCATTGGAGACGTGTCGGTTACCAATTGAGTTTAGGATAAATGGGCTAGAGATAGTGAGGTCAAGCACCTCTTCTGTAAGATTGTCATAGGAACTAATAAAATTTAAGATAAACCTAGAAAATTCGTCATATATACAATTTGGTCTCATATTGTATTGACGAAGAGCAGAACAATATAGGTTTGGTCAAGCATCTGTGGGCTTATTAAGTTTGAGATTTAGTTTACTTATTACCAGACTATTTTCAATCATACGTTTACGCCTAACGAACATTCTAAAAACTAATACCTATTAGAATAAATGAATTCAATGGATATTTAGTTAAAATAAGAATTTACCAATTCTAAGAATACTCCCATATCTTCGACTTAATATTGCACTGAACAAGGGGGACTGCTCACACCTTCTTACGTTGTGGTTAAAACTTATGAGATGGACCAGCATCGCATTGCTAATGATAAACAAATGGTCTTTAGTCTTGCAACTATCCATACAAGTCTTATGCAAACTGTCTTTGCTTCTGGGAACTATTTTATGCAAATGAACAGAAACAACAAAAGCGCCGAGGACATAAATATGTACAAGTGCACTGAATCTTTCTCTTTTATCGACCGCATTATATTTGCTATGCTTTTAGTATCAGCTTCACGGAAATGTTGTGAATAGATCCTTGCGGGGTATACACATATAAGCACATCGACGGCGCTTGAGTCTTCAGTATTGATTTGAAAACAACATACATATGTACATATGGTTTCAGTCCTTTAATTCCTGCCTTATATGTATGTACATTTGTCCTTAGTCCATGTCATGTTGTTGTTCCTTTTTTACACTACTTTTATTGAACAGTCTTAAATTGTTGCATGCTTCTTTTCTTTTTTTTAGGGAAACGGTTTACCATTCACCGATTCGGATGTATCGATATTCGAGGCATTTGCTATTTTTTGCGGACTCGGCATACACAACACGCAAATGTACGAGAACGCATGTAAGCTGATGGCAAAGCAGAAGGTTGCCCTTGAGTGTCTATCGTACCATGCGACTGCTAGTCAAGAGCAGACAAATAAACTGGTCCAGGATATGGTATCCCCGGCAGAGGAATACAATTTATATGACTTTAAATTTATCGGTAAGTGTACAACCACATCTGGTGCATTGAAATGGATTGATATGAGATGTTTTTGGTCCCAGATTTCGATCTCACGGATGACGACACATGCAAAGCGGTATTGCGAATGTTCCTTCAATGCAATCTAGTCCCACAGTTTCAGATACCCTACGACGTGAGTTTGGGCTGTGATACACCCATAGAAGCAGTTTTGTATACATTTGTTTTTTGTTACATATTTTTTTTTTTACTACGATAGGTCCTTTGTCGTTGGGTGTTGAGCGTGAAGAAAAATTACCGTCCTGTAAAGTATCACAATTGGCGACATGCACTCAACGTGTCACAGACAATGTTTGCCATGCTGAAGACCGGCAAGATGGAGAGATTCATGACTGATTTGGAAATACTGGGATTACTGGTGGCATGCTTGTGCCATGATCTGGACCATCGCGGTACAAATAATGCCTTTCAAACAAAGACCGAAAGTCCTTTGGCTATCCTGTACACGACCAGCACCATGGAGCATCATCACTTTGATCAGTGTGTTATGATTCTTAACTCGGAGGGGAATAATATCTTCCAGGTGAGTGGAGGTACTTTTATGTAGACAATTGGCAAAAAGTTCAGATGCATGGGAGAATTTTTATTTTTTTATTATACTGGAATACTCCCGAATGTATTATTTTTCCTATGGCAAAGATATTTTAATGTTCTCCTTTAATCAGTGTGGATTTGCATACTGCACTTAGCAAAGTATTTTTTCAAAAACGCACTATACTATTCGGATCAACTTGACTCAAATGTATGCATTTGAGTCTGATCAAAAATAACCTGTAGCATAAACGTAATAAATTGGCCTTTTACAAATGATAGGAGGGAGTATGCTAGTTTGGATGGGATGTTGAATGATGTTTCATAGAAGTACGTAAGACATAAAAGTTCTTCATATCACTAATTTGCGAGATACAATATGCATCACACTCACTTTTGGATTCGTTTCTGCCTTAGGGTAGTGAACAAGACATGAGTTTTGATATTTTTATATTTTTGCCTTAATCTGACGATTAAGTAATCTGACGTTAAGTAAGTGACGATTAATGAATACCAATCCCCAGCTATGAGTAAAGTTTATATGAAAAAAAAAGGTTAACACGAAGCGGTCGGTTTCTTCTTCTTCTTAACGGGCGCTACAGTTCGGGGTGAACCTGGGCCTCAACCAACATGCCCCTCCAACTAGCACGATTTTTTGCTAGCCTTTTCCATTGCCGCATGCCCAGTTGGGTAAGGTCGCCTTCACCTGTGTGCGCCATCTCAGGTGCGGCCGTCCTCTGCTTCTTCGTCCCTCGGGGTTGGATTCAGAGGCTCTCCGGGCTGGAGCTACGGTGTCCATTCGCTCTACAGGGCCCAGCCATCTTAGTCGTTAAATCCGTAGACGCCTGACTTGCCCGTAAAGTTCGTGGTTGAATCTTTTCCTCCATCCCCCATCTGCGTTTATAGGCTCGAAAATCACGCGCAAAATCTTTCTCTCGAACCGACCAAGGGCCTCCTCATCCGCTTTTGAAAGTGTCCATGCTTCTGCGCAGTACAGCAGCACCGGGATGATAAGGGTCTTATATAGAGTCAACCGTGTCGTTCGGGAGAGGGCTCTATTACTCAATTGCCTCCTGAGCCCAAAGAAACAGCGATTGGCAAGAGTGATTCTGCGTTTGATTTCGGAACTGATGTCGTTGTTCCAGGTCACTGCGGAGCCAAGGTAGACGAAGTCCTTAACTACCTCGAACTTATATCTGCCAATACATTCCCCAAAGTCATCTTGCATAGCCTGACGAGCTTAGTAGGTATGTCAAAGGTAGACACAGCGTTGTAGAGAGACGAGCTCTATTTACGCTGTCGTATGCGGCTTTGAAGACGACAAATAGGTGGTGAGTGTCGACTTGAAATTCATTGGTTTTTTCCAGAATCTACCATAGTGTGAAGATTTGGGCGAGGGTGGACTTCCCTGGCCTGAATCCGCACTGATAAGGTGTTCACACAAAACGGCAGAGAAGATTTTCTAGGCGATGTTAAGAAGACTTATTCCTCTGTAGTTGGCGCAGTCAGAAGGGTATTCTCCTTGTGGATCGGGCATACGATGCTGAGACTCCATTCCTCGGGCATGATTTCCTCTGACCATATCTTACAGATGAGCTGGTGCATGCTCCTAACCAGGTCATCCACAGCTGCCTTGAAGAGCTCAGCAGACAGACCGTCTGCGCCAACAGCTTTATTCGACTTGAATTTCGATATGCAAATCTTAACTTCGTCGAGGTCAGGAGGACGGAATTCTCTGCGGTCTTCGTCGATTAGAAATGGATCGTTCTGTCTGACAGCGATATATTGACTAACATCGCCGTTATACAGTCTGCAGAAGCGGTTTTTCCATATTCTCAGCATCGACTGCGATTCTACTACTAGGTGTCCGTTCTCATCCCTACAGGCTTCCGTTCTGGCTTTATAACTTTGGCATGTTCGCTTTATGTGTTGATAAAACTTCGAACGTCACGCCTGCAGTAACACCTCTCCAAATCCTCAATCGCGCGCTTCTCGTGCTCTTTCTTCTTTCTTTTAACTCCCTTCTTTTTAACTCGTAGAGCTCACGAGCTGCTCTTGTTCTTTTATGCAGCGAGGCTTTATATGCATCCTGCTTCGCTGTGTGAATCCTCCTGCACTCGTCATCGAACCAGGTGTTTTTTCGTGGTGGAGCCTTGAAGCGCAAAACTTCGGATGTAGAGCTTTTCAGGGCTTGTTTGCAAAGGTTCCACTGTTGTTCTATTGATATCGTGGAGGGTTGAGGTGTATTGGAGAGCTTAAGTGAGACGCGATTGGTAAAAGCACGAGCGGTTTCTGGCGATAGTAGCTTTCCAACGTCATAACTTTGTATTCTTACTCTACTCCACTGCGTTAGTGGATGTCCGAGTCGATGTTAGCCCCTCGGAAAGTTCTGCATTTTTTTTTAATCTTAATTAATTGTTACGGCCACTTTGGTCTCTTTCACTTCATGAAGGCATCCTTATCGACTAAACTAGCTTGATTAACTTAATTACATTAGCAAATACCTTACTGGCCCCATGCAGACACTCTAAGATAGGTTGGGACCGCCAACCAATCTATAAATAAAATAAAATAAAGTGTGTATGAGAAACCATCAACACTTTTTATTTGTTTAAGAGGTCAATCGATGTCATTACGGAAGATAATACCCGAAATGTAAATTTTTCCATAAATTTGGTAAGCTTTTAGGGCCCTTGTTGTTAGTGGCTTCTTCACCTGCTAATTCAGAAAAACCTCACAATAAAAATCAAAAAGTCGCAAGAAATCGGTGGCCAGTCCAAATCACCTCCACATGAGATGACCATGGCCTCAAATCTCTCGTACAGAATTAACAATGTAACGTGAGCAAGTAGCGACATCCGTTGAAACAACATGTCGTTGGTGTCCATATCATCCAATTTAGGCCAAAAGAAGTTAGTAAACATCGACCTATAGCGCTCGCAGTTGACGGTGATGGCCTAGCCACCGTCGTTTTCAAAGAAGTATATTTTCCGGTGGCTCTCATGTGGATTAGTATCGTCCCAAATTCGAAAATTTTGTTAAATTGCGGCAACCGAATAGAACTATATTTTTTGCACGTGTCACTAAACGCTATATACATACATCGTAATTTGGCAAAACAGGTTGAATAAACGGCGGTCAATTTGACAGACGTGGCTTCAATAACATGGCCGCTATCAACTGTTACAGTTCAAAAGTCCCTATTGAAATAAATGTGATTACTACCGCATTATTCAACTAAGAACTTCAATCAAAAAATATACCGTTGCCCGTTGTACCAAAAATAAGGGCACATTTTCTTGCAATGCAGTACTCAACCACCTTGTTTCGAAAATCTGGATATGTATACCATTTTAATATTACATCTAAGATTTTCCTTTGTTTAAAAATGTAGTTAATAGGACTCCTTGTGCGAAAACTTGATTTCAACTATTTTTCTGTCACTCGAAAACAGTTGTTCCTTATACAGCTAAAAATTCAAAATGATTACGAAGATGTGTTGCTTGAATGTTTGTATCTTCATTCCAAGTCAAATTATATTGTATTATTGCATCTTCATTCCAAGTCAAATTATATCAAATTATATCATAGAACGTGTTTTACTCTCTGCACGATGGCAATAGCTTCTCTTACAATGAAAGTTACAAGAAACTATCCGATTTGCTAATGCATTCAAATTGGGGCCAACCAACAACTTTTCGGTCGCGCATAGCAAGGATGACTTCTGTGCCATGTCATCTAAAGTGCATCCCTGTCGAGCATTTACGGTCTTATGTAACAGAACTGAACTGAATATTGAAATTTGGCACTTTCGATTATGTATAAATTTGGGTAATAAACTGTTCATTTGCACTACATTCCACCTCGTTAGTGTAGTTTTGTTTTTGGTTCACTGTTTATTTCACGTTTGCAAACATGACTGAAAACGAATCGTTCAAATTCGCTACTGTCATATAAGCGTGAAGAGCTCTGTCGTCGGACAAGCCAATACCTTCCCGATTACGGTAAACATTCTTTTAGAGTGCCCATTATTCGTGTCTGGATACCCCCACACAATAAGAGGTAATAAATCTATACTAATATTATAAATGTGAAAGTGTGTGTGTCTGTTTGTCCGTCTTTCACGGCAAAACGGAGCGACGAATTGACGTGATTTTTTAAGTGGAGATAGTTGAAGGGATGGAGAGTGACGTAGGCTACTTTTTGTTTCTTTCTAGCCCCCGTTAAGTTTGTATGCAGCAAAAAAAAAAAAAAAAAATCAGTAGGGGATGGAAATTTGTGTGAGACTCTCCGCAAAATTAGTATAGGTTCTATGATACAAACGAATAATAAAATAATTTGATTAAAACAACCATAAATCAATCAGCTTTTGCGAAAACAATCGACATTCGAAACATAAATAAGTGTTATTCTTGAATTACGATAGATGGCGCTGATATGTTTCTGAAACGCGCTAACGTTGTGTGCTCTCTATCTGTACTTAAGTGCGGGCATCGGGCCGCGCTTCACACTATAGTGCATACGGTACCTATACTCTGTTATTTGACTACTAAGCGTCCCCGTCATGCTTATACGAAATTTAGATGCCCCGAGATTATGTAATGGGACGAGACTTCGTGTCACACAACTTGGCCGCAATATCATTAGCGCCACTATCTTAACCGGCGTAGGAAAGGGTGAAAATGTAATGATCCCACGAACCCCAATAATTCCCATAGATCTCCCGTTCCAGTTTAAAAGGCTACAATTTCCTCTAAAGCTTAGTTTCGCTATGACCATTAACAAAGCGCAAGGTCAAACATTAAAGGTGGCTGGGGTGAACTTAGAAAAGCCGTGCTTTTCCCATGGACAATTGTATGTAGCATGTTCGCGCGTGTCCAATGCCCAGAATCTTTACATTCTATCCCCAAATGGAAAGACATATAATATCGTCTACAGTAGCGTATTAAAATAACATTCTGTTCCGAGTTCTCTTCTGTGTTCTAAATCAGGAAAGGGGAACCGTGTTACCGCGAATTTAACGCGAGCGAAGCCACTGGGAAAAGCTAGTGTCTATATAACTGTGCTAAAAGGATTTTTTTTTATCTTGTGGCAACTTCTGATGAGTTAACAAAAAGTTACACCTACGAACCTCAGTTGATTGTTTTAAATATGCCCTCTCCCATCCATCTTTATTCTTAAAATAACATTTGTTGTTTTGACTTATCCAATGTCGGAGACAGACATTTTCGCTTACCTAAATAGATTACCTACAAAATGTTTGTCAAATTACCACTCTGGTAGAGTGGTGGTAGAGCATGAAAAAAAAGTTCCTTTTTTTCTGAAAAGATTAATTACTCACAACCATTAACATCACCACCCACTCGTTCTTGCAATTACTCTTACCCTACATTTTTTCTCCCCGCCGCCGACTCGGCGTCACCTGAATTGTGCTCTCGTCCTTATCCTTACAACATTTTTTTTTATTTTTTTTTTTTTTTATAATTTACAGGCACTCTCACCCGACGACTATCGGGCTGTTATGAAAACAGTCGAAAATGCGATTCTTTCAACAGATTTAGCCACATACTTCAAGAAGCGAAACAGCTTCCTGGAATTGGTAGATAATGGCGAATTTGATTGGCAAAGCGAGGAGAAAAAGGAGCGTAAGTACACAAACACGATATATTCTATTAACACTCTACATCTCCTTATACTCACCATATAATGGACCTAGATACATATGTCAGTCATGATTTATGAAAGATATTTATACACATACATGTATCCATTGAGTACAAACGAAACCCATCAGCAGGGAGTCGATAATGGCTGCCCTATCATAGCCGGACAGGTTGAGGGCAGAGATCCATCCGGATTATTGCTCAATCATTTGCATAGTGCATGCTGTCCTGTCTGCAACACAGGTCGAGGATTTATCATCTATCTTATTTCATTTACCACCACCATCCATTAGTCTTACTGAGAGCTTTTCTGGTCTTTGTTATTCTGACATATTTCCGTTCGATTTCGTTTTGATTTTTCAGTTCTCTGCGGCATGATGATGACAGCTTGTGATGTGAGTGCTATTGCAAAGCCATGGGAGGTCCAGCATAGAGTTGCAAAAATGGTTGCCGACGAGTTCTTCGATCAGGGCGACTTGGAAAAATTGCAATTGAACACGCAACCGGTTGCTATGATGGACAGGTAAGAATTGTTTCCACTTAATTGGATTTTCCAATTCGTTTTATATTTGGAAAGACAAGTTCTCGATAAATTCATAATATCGAATTAATTAATCTGTTGAATGAGTGCTAGCAGCTTATGTTCCACGAAGCTTAATTCACTCTGGGAACATGAAAATATATCAATTTTCCATGGGCTACTTCAACTGTAGGGCTAATCGATTTCCTAGCGAGGCGTAACCTCCTTGTAGCAGGCACGAGATTCCCCCATCTCAACATCCACAAGGGTACCTAGCGGTCTTTTAATCAATCAACCACCAACCAGATTTATCACATTGCGATCGCCGCCAGACACTCCTCCTGTATTCTCGACGTACGAACCTTCCGACGGGCCAACATCGACTCGGACCACTACCTTGTTGTAGCCAAGGTACGTATGAGGATATCAAGAATGCCTAGGAGTCGAGAAGGACTACGTAAGTTTGACGTCGGAAAGCTACAATCGCAAGAGACTGCCAGAATCTTTGCCGATCGTGTCTCCTCCAATGTATGTATGTTGGCGTTACAGTCCATGGAGAACCTGAGCCGAGCTTCTCTCAATCACCCATGTTGTGTGCGATTTCATTTTCACATAGGTGAAAGGGACCCACAGCTTATTGCCGGTTCCGAACGGCGAATTTCGAGAAGCTTTTCATGACAATTTTACTACAGGGGGTTTTGTCAGAACCCCGCTGAGGAGAAACACCGTGAAAAACACGTTCGATGACATGGCTGTGTCGGGATTCGATCCCGTGTCATCGGCGTCAGAGGCCAACACACTACCCACTGCGCCACGGTGCTTGTCTCCTCCAAGCTCTCTTAAAATCCGCCCACAGCAGCACAAACACTATAGCAGGAATGGGCGCATTACCAGAGCGCCGTCAGAGACGCTGCCTCAGAGGCGCTGGGTTTCAAACCGCCACCACCTAGAAACCCCTGGTTCGATGAACAATGCGAATAAGCCCATGCAGCAAAACAAAGGCATATAAAGCCATGCTGCAACGACGGACGAGAGCTGCTCGCGAAATCTATGAGCAGAAGAGAGGAGAGGAACACACGCTTTTCAGAAAAAAAAGAGAAAGCACGGAAAGCGTGAGATCGAGGAGATGGAGAGATGCTTCCGCAGGAATGACGCCCGTAAGTTTTACAATAAGGTTAAACGAACATGCCATGACTACAAAGCCAGAGCGCCGGCCTGCAGGGATGAAAATGGAGAACTGGTAGTAGAGTCGTAGTCGATGCTGAGGATTTGGAAAGACCACTTCTGCAGACTGTTTAACGGCGATGGTAGACAAGATACCGCTGTCAGGCAGAATGAGCCATTCGTGATGGACGACAACGTAACAGAATTCAGTCCACCCGACATAGACGAAGTCAAAATAGCGATATCAAGACTTGAGTCTAATAAAGCCACGGGCGCAGACGGTCTGCCTGCTGAGCTTCTTAATGCGGCTGAAGATGAGCTGGTAAGGTGCACGCACCATCTCATTTGCAAGGAATGGTCGGAGGAAAGCATGCCCGACGAATAGAATCTCAGCATCGTTTGCCCGGCCCATAAGAAAGGAGACCCCTATAACTGCGCCAACTATAGGGGAATAAGTCTCCTTAACGTCGCATATAAGATCTTCTCTGCCGTATTGTGTGAACGCCTGAAATCGTTTGTGGATAACCTGATCGGCTCTTATCATTGTGGTTTCAGGCCAGGTAAATCCACAATAGACCAAATATTTACGCTACGGCAGATCTTGGAGAAGACCCAGGAATACCAAATCGACACTCACCACCTCTTCGTCGATTTCAAGGCCGCGTATGACAGCGTATATAGAGACGAGCTATACAAAGCCATGTCTAGTTTTAACATTCCTGCCAAACTCGTCCGTCTGTGCAGGATGACAATGGAGAATTCTCGCTGCTCCATTAAGGTCGGTAATGAACAAACCGAGACCTTTGATGTTAAAAAAGGATTTAGGTAAGGTGACGCGCTGTCATGCAACTTATTCAAAATCGTGCTTGAAAAGATCGTGCAAGAGTCACTGGCCAACACAAGAGGTACGATTTATTTCAATGAGGCCTTTGTAAGCATTGAGGTAGAAGCGGCTAAGATGGGTCTCAAGGTTAATGAGGGTAGAACCAAATATCTGCTTTCATCTTAAAGAGACGGACAACACCCAAGTATTGGCCAGAACGTCACCATGGGCGGACATAACTTTGAAGTGGTCAAGGAATTCGTCTTACTTGGCTCACTGATGAGCGGCGACAACAACACAAGCGCTGACATAAAACGCAGAATCACTCTTGCCAACCGCTGTTCCTTTGGGCTTAAGAGGCAATTGAGAGGCATTTTTCTCTCGGAAATACAAGGTGACACTATATAAGACCTTAATCATCCCAGTCCTCCTTTACGGTGCAGAGGCCTGGACCTTAACAAAAGCGGATAAAGATGCCCTTGGTCGTTTCGAGAGGAAAATTCTGCGCACTATCTACGCTCCCGTTTGTTCAAACGGTGTATGGAGGAGAAGATATAGCGAAGAACTGTACGGACCGTATAGCGACATCGGCCTGGTACGACGTCTACGGATACAGCTTTCTAAGGTGGCTAGGCCATGTAGAGCGCATGAAAAATACAGCTCCGACCCGAAGAGTCTTCGAATCCACCCCGGACGGAAGGCGCGGCAAAGGACGGCCGCATCAACAGTGGTGCACGCAGGTGGAAGAGGACCTTAACCAACTGGGCGTGCGGCGCTGGAAACAGCTGTTGAAAGACGCTTATTGGTTGTAGCGCCACCTAAGTAAGTAAGTAAAGTACTTCAACTGTAAACTATGAAACAAGCTGTTCCAAATAATAAGAAGAGAGTGGGCATCGTCTTCGTAGTTATGTACATAAGGGGCGGACCATCTATTGTTTTTTGGTTTTTTGTTTTTTTGGTTTTTTGTTTTTTTGTTTTTAAATCAGAGGTTATTTTGACAACAGCAGCCGTTTGCCGCTCGAAATCTTAACAGAAAGTCAGTATCATACCTCCATAGAATGAAATGAGTCGACTTAGGCTTGAATGCTGTGTAGTCGAAACATTGCGTTTTTTGAAAAAAAATGTTGGCCGAAATGAAGCACCCACCCTAACTGCTGTACGCAAGTTTGTGCAAAAAGTTCATAAGACTGGTATGCTAGTCGACAACACTCATGGTCTCCGTCGTCTTACGGTGCGCACAGATGAGAATATGGTTGCTGTGGTCGAGAGTGTGAGGTTCAATTCACGAACATCAACTCGCCATCGATTTCAACAACTCAACATTAGCCTGAGGAGAAATCTGCACAAAGATTTCGGATTTTTCGTTTACAAGGTCCCATCGACTCAGCAATTGAAGGCGCACGATCATTTGAGCCTTAGACCAGCTTCGTAGTTTGGGCCTTAGATCAGCTTGAATTGGACAATGATTTTGGGCGAAAAATCATCTTTTCTGACGAGGCGCATTTTCATCTCGCCGGCTACCATAACAAACAAATCCGCTCGGAAAACCCGCTCGTTATTGTCGAGAAGCCAATGCATCCACAAAGAGTGATAGTTTGGCGCGGATTGTGGAGTGGTGGCCTCATTGGAACATTTTTCTTCCAAAATGAGGCTGGGAACAACGTTTCGGTTAACGGTGGGCGTTACAGAGCCATGTTAACCGACTTTTTTTTTACCGAAATTGAAGACATGGACTTAGACGACGTCTGGTTCATGCAGGATAGCGCGCCGTGCCACAATCGATCGTTTGCGCAACAAATTTCCAAATCATGTTATCAGCCGTCTTGGAACTGCGACTTGGACTTTGGTCTTTTTTGTAGGGAACCGTGATGGACCGATGTTATGCCAACGATCCGGAAACGATTCAAGCACTTAAGGCCAGTATCATCCAAGCAATCCCTTAGCTACGGCCCGAAACTATCAACAAGGTCTTGAAAAATTGGTAGGGCGAGGTAGCCACTTGAACGACGTTGTATTTCATAATTAATAGGAATTTTGGTTCTTACTAATAAAGCCATAATAAGTGGAAAAAATATAATTTTGTTTATTTTATTGCATCGTAAATGCTCACAATGAGAGCGCGCGCCGTGGCGCAATTGGCATCTGACGCCGATTACACGTGATCGAATCCCGACAGCAGCCATGTTATCGAACGAGTTTTTCACGGTACTTCTCCTTAGCGGGGTACTGACAAAACCCCCTTTAGTATAATTGTCAAGAAAAGCTTCTCGAATCTCGCCGTTCGGAACCGGCAATGAACTGTAGGTCCCTTTCACCTGGCGGAAAATAAAATCTCACACATCATGGGTGATTGAGAGAAGCTCGGCTTTGGTCCTTCATGGACTGTAACGCCAACATACATACATTCGGTAATTCCCAAAAAATATGTGTCCCCTGTGGAACATATATTGGCAGTCAGTATGGGTAATTTGCCTATAGGAACTCACGATCACAATACCCACGCAGAGGAAACCATACATCATTTTCTCTGCGAATGCCCAGCAGTGACAAGTCGCGGGCTCTGTGCCTCTGGCAAATACTTCCTCGACGACCTGTCAGATGTAGCCAACCTCAGCTTAACAAACATAATCAGTTTTCTTAACTCCACAGGCTGGCTTTATACTAACATCCCCGTTCACATCCCTTGGGTTTCTCGAGTTTTGTGTTCCCATAACGGGTTTTTGTTTTTATAGTTTTAATTCATTTTATTCAAGTCAATCTTGTTACTATCTCATTACTAGCGGTACCGCCAATCTATCCTGGATCAGCCCACATTGGTCTAAATAAACAAATGCTTCTGGGGGAACAAAGTCGTTTAGCCGCTCTTTCTCTAAATACATATTGTTGGGGTAGTA
Source organism: Eumerus sabulonum (assembly GCA_951905685.1). Taxonomy (NCBI): domain Eukaryota; kingdom Metazoa; phylum Arthropoda; class Insecta; order Diptera; family Syrphidae; genus Eumerus; species Eumerus sabulonum. The sequence continues at coordinate 161,338,799 of OX645060.1, read as the reverse complement.
AACCCCATAGCTCAAGTTATTGACCGAAGTCAGTACCTTTGCAACGTCACCTCGAATCAATTTTATCAGAAGGCTGTCTATCCGTAAAATCTTTCTGTACTTGGACTCTAGTGTTCTGTACAATCTAAGACAATTCCTTAGACATTGTTTCCCAAGCACCCGAATCCTTTCCACAAAGCTTGCACTCACATTATAAGCAATCATAGGCAATCAAGGCCATGTAGCAGATTACCTTCAGCCTGGAATCGAGTTGGCCGCAATGAAACAGCCATCTTGCCAGAGCGAAAACGCCCCCAGATCTTTCCAGGGCAGCATCTACACTTTTATCAAAATATAGATACTTATCCAGCCAGATCCCGAGGTATCTGACTACACTTTTACTTGCTAGTGGATGCCCGTCCTGTCCAATGATTGCGAAATTTCGCAATGTTTTCTAGTATCCCTAGAGGCCCTAGACAAATAGTATAGTAGTAGTATAAAATAGTATCATAGAATTGCTGAATTTTATCGAAGTCACGTTGCAATAAAATAGCAAAAACGTCGATCGTTGGACCTGATCTGTACGCAAATAATTCGTCCACGTACGCTATTGAGTGATAAACAAAAACGATCAAATCATTGATGCAAAGGCTGAAAAGGATCGGTGAGTTGACCGTACCCGTACCCGTACCCTGTTGAAAGTTACTTTGGCAATTTTCACAACGAACTTTCTACTCGTTAACATATCATGAATTATATATAGCAATGGTTTACTTATGCCGAACCGTTTGAGCTTATAGTAGAGCCCTTCTAACCATACGGTGTCGAGGGCTTTTTCCAAGACAACCAGGCAGGCACCCGTGCATTGGTCCTTGTATTTATTCCATTGGATATCCGAGACGAGCTTCGACTATGCCAGCCTCAAACACCTCTTTATCAAGTATCATGAGTTCCTTATTATGTCCCCCCAAAAAGCATCAAATGATCTTGATGCTTTTCGTCAATATATCCACTCAAAGCGAATATCCCACCTCCAGCGTAGCAGAGCTGACCACGACAGATATTTTCGTCCCTAATTTAATATTTAATTCTATTTCTCTCTACGTTCCCACTACGTTCTCTATTTAATTCTATTTCTCTCTACGTTCCCATTTCTCGATCCAATCACTTAATCTTCTCCTCCTTGGTATAATCGCAGGCTCCGTTCTCTAAGAAACAAAAAAAAAAAATTGTGGACTATCTTCCTTCGTACTCAGTCCCCCTATGACTTTTCCAACTATATTGGTGTATGTATTCATGTTGGCGTTACAGTCCATGAAGAACCTGAGCCGAGCTTCTCTCAATCACCCATGTTGTGTGTGATATCATTTTCTTTGTCTTTGATGGCATTACAGCCCATGAAGGACCAGAGCCAAGCTTCTCTCAATCACCCATGTTGTGTGTGATTTATTTTTTCACATAGGTGAAAGGGACCTACAGTTTAATGTCGATTCCGAACGACGTGAGTCGAGAAGCTTTTTCACGGCAAGTATACTACGGGGGGTTTTGCCAGTACCCCGCCGAGGAGGAACGCCGCGAAATAAACATTCGATGGCGTCGGTGTTATCGAGATCCGAACTCGCTCATCGTGCGTCAGAGTCCAACACACTAACCACTGCGCCACGGCGTCCTCATTTTCACATAGGTGAAAGGGACCTACAGTTTATTGCCGGTTCCGAACGGCGAATTTCGAGAAGCTTTTCATGACAATTTTACTACAGGGGGTTTTGTCAGAGCCCCGCTGAGGAGAAACACCGTGAAAAACACGTTCGATGACATGGCTGTGTCGGGATTCGATCCCGTGTCATTCGCGTCAGAGACCAACACACTACCCACTGCGCCACGGTGCTCTATATATTACTATATTGGTACTTATCTACAATTTACCGAGCTTCATAACTCTCTCTACGAACACCACTTGATCAAATCACAAGCCAATCTTATCAACAATCCTAAGTCCTTCTTTCAATTTGTCAACTACAAAAGGAAATCTGATGGCCACCCAACCTCACTCTCTTTCAATGGCGAAACCTAGAGTGATCCCACCACTATCGCCAACTTTTTTGCCAACCTTTTCAAACAATCTTTCGCCGATGACTCCTTTGTGCCGGACACTTCCTAATTCGACTACCTACCAAATTTCTCCCTTAGTCCATTTCTTCCACGTTCTGTTGAACCCCATATCATTGAAATTAAACTGAATCAACTTAATGATGAGTTCACTCCTGGACCCGATGGTGTCCCCGCCATATTATTAAAAAAATGTTCCTTCATACTCTCCGTCCCGCTCTCAAAATTATTCAACTTATCCCTGTCCCTTGGAGAATTTCCCCAGATATGGAGAACCGCTTTCATAACTCCTATTCACAAAAAAGATCCAAAGAGTGATGTTAACAACTACCGCCCCATCGCAAAACTCTTACATATACCCAAACTTTTCGGAAGCATCTTGTATGACACTCTAAGTTTCCATTGCAAATCTCTAATTTCCTCAAATCAACATGGATTCCTCAAATCCAGGTCTACAACCACAAACCTTGTTGAATTCGTGCCTCTCAGCATTAGAGAACGAAGTCGACGTCATTACAACTGACTTCAGTAAAGCCTTCGACAATATATCTCACAATCTAATACTCTTCAAACTGTCTGCCCTAGGCTTTGAACCCACTGCGCTGAAGTGGATATCTTCATATTTAAAAAACCGTTTCTACAGTGTTCGCTTTAGATCTGCCTTTTCTAACCCTTTCTTAGCCTCTTCCGGCGTTCCCCATGGTAGCCACCTAGGTCCACTTCTTTTCATTCTTACCATAAACGACATTGGGATAATCATCAAACATTCCCATCTCTCACTGTACGCCGACGACACCAAGTTCTTTAAAACCATTTCCTCGCTACAAGACTCTTCTCTTATTCAATCCGATCTCAATAGCTTTTCTACCTGGTGTTCCAAAAATTGCTTGTAGCTTAACATTTCCAAATGCCAATCTATCACCTTCTCACGTAAACGTGTCCAAATCCTCTCCTCGTCTCTACTTTCTCCACAACCAACCCATTTCTACCGTTCAGATTATCCGCGATCTTGGCATACTATGTGATCAAGAGCTCAATTTCCGCGCATATATCGACTATATAATTCTTAAAGCAAATTCTGCACTCGGTTTCGTGAAGCGCAGGTCTAAAGAATTCTCTAATCCCTACGTGACTCGATCCCTCTATATTACCTTCGTTCGCCCCCTTCTTGCATACGCATCTCAAGCGTGGTCCCCCTATCAACAAACCGACATTTCTAGAATCGAGAGCATCCAGCGTCGATTCCTACGCCTCGCTCTTCGAGGTCTGCACTGGCAAAATCCTCTGTTCTTACCGCCCTATCAAGACCGACTCAAACTAATAAATCTGAGTACGTTGGAGGAAAGAAAAAGGGTAGCTGACATCCTCTTCATTCATAAACTCCTAACAGGTACCATTGACTGCGCCAACCTCTACAACTCTGTATCCCATAACACTAACCCTCGTAATACTCGCAATCTTCGTCTCTTCTATCTATCCACCCCCCGCACCTCAAACGGCTCCTATGAACCCATTTCCCGTATGCTGGGAAGTGTTAATTCGAACACTAACTTCGATTTCAACCTCAGCACTCCATGCCTAAAACTTCGTCTTCTCGGTAGCCTCCCCTTCTCCCTACCATAGTTCCCTAATCGCGTCACCCTCTCTCGTTCTTGTTAGTCAGTTAAGTTAGACTAATTAAGAATGTTAGTTAAGTTAGAATTGAGAATGTAAGCTTGAATTAAGCTTAATAAATGGGGGTATTGGCCCCCACGAAAATTAAAATTAAAAAATTTAATTAAAAATTATTCCCCGCCCTGAAACCGACATTTTTATTTTTTTTTATTTTTTTATAGTTCGCGCAGGTTCAAGATGTTTATGATGTTTGGCACACAACCTGAACGGAGTGCAGTGGTTTGGGTCGTGAATGTTCGTTCATTACTCTCAGGGGTTGTTGTCCTGGATAGGACGAGAGCCGACCAAATTCCGCATTTGGCTATAGTCTGTAGTAATTCGTTCGAGCACTTTAATATCGCATACGCAGAGGATGAATTTCTGTTGACCATATACTGTGAGTGTTATGCCTGCAGCAGTATGTCTGGTCACTTTCCATTTACAACTGCGTTGCATAGCCGAAATGGTCATCCGGAATGATATTTTTGTCTTCAGACCATTTAGACGGGGCTCTGTGAATTACTTTCTCGAAAACCTTGACGATACTCGGAAGGAGACTCATCGGCTGGAGATTTGCCGGGTTAGAGGAGTCCGCCCCTCTTAGGGATTAGTTGGACCGTTTTCCAATGCACCGGTTAATATGCGTTATTCAGTGCATTGTTGACCAGTATGGTGTACCTCTGTTTGAATGAAAGTTAAAAAACGAGTCCGACTTCAAGAAGGTATACTCTAAGACTAAGCAAATTTACAGTTTGAATATGCTTAGGTCACGAGAGCACCGTGGCGCAGTGGGTAGTGTGTTGACCTCTGACGCCGATGACACGGGATCGAATCCCGACACAGCCATGTCATCGAACGTGTTTTTCACGGTGTTTCTCCTCAGCGGGGCTCTGACAAAACCCCCTGTAGTAAAATTGTCATGAAAAGCTTCTCGAAATTCGCCGTTCGGAACCGGCAATAAACTGTAGGTCCCTTTCACCTATGGGAAAATGAAACCACACACAACATGGGTGATTTAGAGAGAAGCTCGGCTCAGGTTCTCATGGACTGTAACGCCAACATACATACATACATACATTCTTTAAATTTTTTGGCTAAAATGTCAGCAATCATTTCATCTGTAGAAATGTACGCCAGCGAGAGTTCCTTCCGTTCATATACGTCTCGAACAAAATGCAGCCTTATATCGATGTGTTTACTTCTGGCGTGGTATACTGGATTCTTCTCCCATTCTTGTGCACTTAGGACGCAATTACTGGTCCATTGTACTCCAGACAGACACCTTGCATTACTGTATTTTCTCCGTTTTCCGGAGAAAAATTTGAAGGAGCTTCAGTAGAGCTAAGGGATTCTGCACACACCACTTCGGCTCCAAAGGTGCGCCACCGTGCGCGAGCAAAGGCGGGACAATCACAGAGGAAATGCTCGATTCTCCTTAAAGACAGGAGGAATGCTGCAGATTTTTTGCAGACAACAGGGCATACGCGCTTAGTCATCCTGCAACCCGGACAATCCCTCCATCTACGGTTGTGTGTATTAAATACACAATCTTTAATGTAGGAATTTACCGTGGACGCAGGTAGACCTAGGGAGGGTTCAGGTCCTGAGAAGCTCTCCTCTGAACCCATTCTAGCGAGTTCATCCGAGATCTCATTTCCTGGAGTCCCAGAGTGTCCTGGAACCCATACAAGCCTTAATGAATTTAGTCTGCCGACTCTGTTCAAGAAGGAGCTAGTTAAGGGGCTACACACAGCTTTTAGTGCAGCTTGGCTGTCACTACAGACGCATATGCTTTCCCCCTTCAACCTGTGCGTCACAACATACTTTCCTAACGAGAAGTGCAGTCGGATGTTTTCGCGCTCAAAGAAGACTCCAGCACCGGACCCCCGCCCAGACCTGGAGCCATCCGTGAAAATGCGAAGACTATCCTTTCCAGGTTCAGTATCCAGCCATAGCCAATCCTGACGCCATGGAAACTCGACTGTGAAATTATGACGCAATAGGATAACGGGCGTCAGTGCGTCAGAAGGCATGTCCATGAGACAGCGGTCGCAGGACAATTATTGCGCAAGCACACCGTTATTCATATGCGAGTTGTACCAAAAGCCATTTCTCTTCTGACGAGACATGGCTTTCGGAGCACACCCTCTGATAAATATATCAAGAGGTGGAAGGTTCATCATAACATCTAGAGCAGCGCCCGGCGTGCTGGGGAAAGCCCCCGTGCAGCTGAGACAAACCGTTCTTTGAAGTTTGGTGAAAGAGGCTACGACGTGTTTGCGTTTTAGTCTGTTCCACCAGACAACCGATGCATATGAGATTATAGGTCTTATCACTGCCGTGTAGATCCAGAGGACCTTTGCCGGCGATAAACCCCATGTTTTGCGAAAAGCTCCATTGCATTGCCAGAAAGCTGACAGCGCTTTGGTGGTTTTTTACTCAACATGCTCTGACCAGAGAAGCTTACTATCTAAGATGACTCCTAGATACTTAGCCTCCTTGGATATCGGGATGGAAGTGCCTTTTAGTACCAGCTGAGTCATGTCGGTATTTTTCCTCCTTCTCGTAAAGAGAACGACATCGGTCTTAAGAGGATTAACTGACAGCCCATTTCTGGTACACCAATCATCGATCACATTTAGCGCCGCCTGTGCTTTGAGACGGACAGTCGCTAAACATGAGCCGACAGAAAGAAAGGCGACGTCATCCGCATAGGCCTGGGCATGGATTCCAGAGGCATTGAGAGCATCAAGCAGAGAATCGATCACCATGCACCACAATAGCGGAGACAGGACGCCACCTTGAGGGCAGTCCCTGTTTACGCCGGATTTGACACACTGGTCGAGGCCTGCATCAGCGGTCAATGTCCTATGCATGAGCATTGGTTTGATCCAAAGGACCAGTGCTTCATCAACGCCATGATGTCTGGCAGAGTTGCACATGCTGTCAAAAGTTGCGTTATCAAAAGCTCCCTCAATGTCGATGAAAATGCCCAGCGCGTACTCTTTCCTTTCGAGCGCGCATTCAATACACCCAACTAGGTTCTGAAGCGCAGTCTCGCAAGATTTTCCGCGCTGGTAAGCATGTTGCATCTCCGAAAAAGGGTGCATTCGAAGGGCAACTTTTCGCACGTGCAACTCTACCAGTCTCTCCATGCTTTTCAGCAGGAAGGATGTTAGACTAATTGGTCTGAAGCTCTTGGCAAGTGAGTAGTCCTCTTTTCCATTTTGGGAATGAAGACCACTTTCACTGTGCGCCAAGGAATGGGTATGTGAGCAAGTGCTAGACTAGCAGTGAAAATTCTTTTCAGAGTAGGAAGCAGCTGCCTTATACCTTTTTGCAGCATAACAGGATATATCCCGTCGGTGCCCGGCGATTTGAAGCCATCGAAGGATGCCACAGCAAATTCAATAGCTTCAGTCGTAACTACGCGCGATGCAATATACCAGCTACGCCGAGTTATTTTCATCGTTTCAGTAGCAGTTTCCCTTGAAGGAGTGTGCAACGAACCGATGTCGATCTGATTTCCCGGGAAATGAGTCGCAAACAGTAAACTAAGAGTTTCCGCTTTAGACTCAGTAAAGTTACCATCAGATTTTCTGAGTGCATCTAGCCTAGTCGGTTTTCCCCGTTTGAGGACTTTAACCAACTTGCTAGTCGCACTCAGAGACTTGATCTCTTCGCAGAAGGTCCTATAAGAATCGTTCTTCGATTTACGAATAAGTTTCTTATGTTCTTTATGCTTCGACCGATATTTGTTCCAGTCATCTTCCGAATTCGATTTGAGCGATATATTCAGAAGACTTCTGTCTTCTCTGCGAAGACTTTAGAGCTCGGCATTCCACCAGGGGACCAATTTCCTGCAGGGAGGCTTGCTGACAGGACATGCGAGTTCAAATCAACTGGTGACGACGCTATTCAGGTTATGAACAGTTACGTTCTGAGCTTAGGTAGGACCTGAGTGGATTTCTCAAGCTCTTCTCTAAACCGTACCCAGTCCGTCCTTCTCGGATTCCGTCTAGGTTGCAAGGAAGAGATCCCACAACTTAATCGGAATTCGATATATTTATGGTCCAACAGCGTAGCATCAGGCAAGACTCGCCAGTTGGTGATGTCCTTCACATATCTGTTGGCTAGGGTCAGGTCAATCACCTCCTGTCGTCTGGTCGTAACAAACGTTGGTAGAGAGCCAACATTGTTGATGCACTTATGTTATCGCCTTATAAAGTTGTAGGTTTTTTGACTAAGCTGGAAAACCCCAATTCACTAACCAATTTACGGATGAACAAAATCTCATTTGCTGCTGAACAAAGCGCTATATATTCAGCTTCAGTACTACTTAGCGCTACTGTTGGTTGCTTCTTTGACTCCCAGGACCCCGGGCTACCAGCCAGAAAGGAAACGTGGCCGGTGAATGATTTTCGGTCATCGATGTTATGATCCAATCAGCATCGTAAAGATCTTCCTGTAACAAAGTTGATAATTAATACCAAATTAGTAAGTGTTTTGCAGCAGAAAAATTTCACTATGAGGGTACATATTATATTGAGATAAGTTTATAACCGAATGAGAAATATCAGGACGTGTTGTGATGCTAATAAAATTTAATGATCCGATTAAAGATATAGAGTGTTGTCCATCTTAGAACAGTTATTGCAGTCATTACATTTTTTTAATAGCGTTCCCGGGCCGAGTGATGTACTCGCTTTTCTGAAATGGGTCATATTAAAATCTGTTAGTAAACCATAAATAAGTCGTTGTTGACTAAGTTTGATTTCCCCTCTTGAGCCAACTCTTTCAATTTCGATTCCAAGGAAATGGTTCAATGGTCCTTTATCTACCATGTCAAATTGTTGTCTTTTGATTTTTTCCATTATATGTTCTTCCTTGCGTGCAATCAAAATGTCGTCAACATATACGACAATTATAATGATATCTCCTTCCTTCTGCATAGTATAAATGCAACTATCGCTTGTACAGGGCTTAAAATCCAAACTTTTCAATGCTTGATCAAATTTTAAATTTCACAATCATCCAGACTGTTTAAGTTCATAAAGGGCCTCATGGAGTTTGTAAACTTTGTTCGCATTCATCTTGTCTACGAATGCTTCTGGTTGCTCCAAATAAATATCTTCATCTAAATCTCCATTAAGATACGCAGTAGTTACATCAAGTTGATATAATGATAAACCAAATTCAGCTGCCAAAGCAATAACTAAGCGTATATTTGCGTACCTTGTCACCGAGGAATAGGTTTCATAAAAGCCCACACCATATTTTTGTGCGCAACCCTTAGCAACCAGTCTAGCTCTATAGCGATCAATATGGCCTGCATTGTTACGTTTGATACTGGAGGCCCATTTTGATTTAATAGTTATTTTATTCCTTGGCAAGTCAACTAGTGTCCATGTATGGTTTTTAATTAGAGAATCAAACTCTTCTCTCATAGCGTGGTTCCATTTATCAGCATCCTTGGTTTGAAGGGCCTCTTCTACCGTTAAGGCGTATTCATTCTCGATTTCAGTTAAACAATTAAGTATCTGCATCCATCGTTGTCTATTCGAACTTTACTTACTTACTTACTTAGGTGGCGCTACAGTCCGTGGTGAACCTGGGCCTCAACCAACAAGGGTCTCCAGCTGGCACGGTCTTTGGCCAGCTGTTTCCAGCGCCACACGCCTAGTTGGTTAAGGTCACCTTCCACCTGCATGATGCGGCCGTCCTCTGCCGCGCCTTCCTTTCGGGGTGTATTCGAAGACTCTTTGGGTCGGAGCTGTATTTTCCATGCGCTCTACATGGCCTAGCCACCTTAGAACGCTGTATCCGTAAACGTCGTACCAGGCCGATGTCGCTATACGACCCGTACAGTTCTTCGCTATATCTTCTCCTCCATACACCGTTTGAACAAACGGGACCGTAGATAGTGCGCAGAATTTTCCTCTCGAAATGGCCAATGGCATCTTCATCCGCTTTTGTTAAGGTCCAAGCCTCTGCGCCGTAAAGGAGGACTGGGATGATTTAGGGGTTATATAGTGTCACCTTGGTTTTCCGAGAGACGGCTCTACTTCTCAATTGACGTCTCGCTGCGTCCGTCCAATCACGTCAATGTCGTCGGCGTACGCAAGCAATTGCGTAGACTTGAAATAAATCGTACCTCTTGTGTTGGCCAGTGACTCTTGCACGATCTTTTCAAGCACGATGTTGAAAAAGTTGCATGACAGCGCGTCACCTTGCCTAAATCCTTTTTTTAACATCAAAGGTCTCGGTTTGCCCATTACCGACCTTAATGGAGCAGCGATAATTCTCCATTGTCATCCTGCACAGTCGGACGAATTTGGCAGGGATGTTAAAACTAGACATGGCTTTGTATAGCTCATCTCTACAAACGCTGTCATATGCAGCCTTGAACTCGACGAAGAGGTGCTGAGTGTAGATTTGGTATTCCTGGGTCATCTCCAAGATCTGCCGCAGCGTAAATATTTGGTCTATTGTGGATTTACCTGGCCTGAAACCACACTGATAAGAGCCGATCAGGTTATCCACAAACGGCTTCAGGCGTTCACACAATACGGCAGAGAAGATCTTATATGCGATGTTAAGGAGACTTATTCCCCTATAGTTGGCGTAGTTATAGGGGTCCTCTTTCTTATGGACCGGGCAAACGATGCTGAGATTCCTTTCGTCGGGCTTGCTTTCCTCCGACCATACCTTGCAAATGAGAAGGTGCATGCACCTTCCAGCTCATCTCCAGCCGCCTTAAGAAGCTCAACAGACAGGTCGTCTACGCCCGCGGCTTTATTAGACTTAATTCTTGATATCGCTATTTGGACTTCGTCTAGGTCGGGTAAAGGGAATTCTGTTACATCGTCGTCCATTACGAATGGCTCGTTCTGCCTGACAGCGGTATCTTGTTCTCCATTTTTATCCCTGCAGGCCGCCGCTCTGGCTTTGTAGCTTTATTGTAAAACTTACGGGCCTCATTCCTGCGGAATTATCTCTCCGTCTCCTCGATCTCACGCTTTCCGTGCTCTCTCTTCTCTCTTCTGAATAACGTGTGTTCATCTCTTCTCTTCTGCTAATAGATTCGCGAGCAGCTCTCTTCCGTCGTTTCAGCATGGCTTTATATGCTTCTTGTTTTGCCCCATTGGCTTGTTCGCATTGTTCGTCGAACCAGGGGTTTTCTAGGTGGGGAGGATTTGAAACCCAGCACCTCTGAGGCAGCGTCTTTGACGGCGCTGTGTAATGCGCCCATTCCTGCTCTATTACTCGCACGTTATAAAACTAAATTGTGTGAGAACCACCACACCATCCTTTGAATTATGGATTTTGAATATTATTATCTTTGCTTGTCGCAACACCAATGCACAGCAAACGTTTCCAAAATTCTGAGATACCCACGACCCCGCGAAGAGCGGGAATCATTTACAACAAATAACATAGTTCTAACGATTTCTGGTCTTCTTCCAGAGAACGAAAGGATGAGTTGCCGAAAATGCAAGTTGGTTTCATTGATGTAATTTGTCTCCCACTATATCGGATGCTTTGTGACACATTCCCGTGGATTTCACCATTGTACGAAGGCACGTTAGAGAATCGACGCAACTGGCAGGATCTGGCTGAAAAAGTTGAAATGGGATTAACTTGGATTGATCACGATACAATCGATAAACCTGTCGAAGAGTTTGCAGGTACATTCTTATGCTCATAGTATTCACATCCTTGTACTTGTTTTGACACATATCGTCTTTTTTGTAGCTTGTAAAGAAGAGGAAATTAAGGATATTGAGTTCACAGTTACCACGCTTAACTGTCAACATAACAGCGGCAATGAGTCTAACGATACATCCACCCCCGAGCACAGGAGTTCTCGATTCAGTAGCATGAAAAAGACTGGCGCTCTAGGTAAAGTTGTACGATCGAAATTAAGTAAGACTCTGTACAACAGCATGGATGGCGTTAAGCCGAAAACGCCGCTTAAACCACTACTCGACACTCATACTTTAGAATCAACCAAAGAGGCAAAAGCTCAGGCACAGGATACGAACGATGCTGACAAAAGTCCTACCAGTCCACAATCGTCTGCCCACTTGATGGATAAATCAAAGAAACGCTCCAAGTTGTGTGCACTTTTGTGACGAAAGCCATCCAATTAGAATTTGAGAAACCCTCCATCAGACACGACAGACCAATGAAAGTGTTGTTTGGCTCTGGGGAGGCTTTTTTCAGATTTTAATTGGGTGAAAAATAAAACTGCTTGAATGAATACATGTTTTAGAAGGATGGGTTATCAGGAGTTTACTGGCTGAGCTTACTTAAATGACAGCAGTGGTTGTGTTTCCGTCCTTTTGTCTGGATAAGTTGAATGCTTTGGATTTAGTGTACCTGCTGTACCATGTTGTCAGGAGGTAATTTTTTGTATCCTTCGTGAATAAATCAAAATTTTTGGACACCATTCCTAAAAAAACCCAAGCTATTCAACTTGGTTGATTTTCACACACTTAACTGCATACATATGTTGTCGGTTAACAATTATCTACTATCTTCCTATAGGATAGAAATTATCTACCTTAATCGAACACAAGATTATATCTCCGTCACAAGTAGCGAAGCAGTTACAATTTTGAAACTAGAATCAAACTAAAGGGTCCACCTACCTTAATCGAACACAAGATTATATCTCCGTCACAAGTAGCGAAGCAGTTACAATTTTGAAACTAGAATCAAACTAAAGGGTCCACCAAATAGGTGGCTAAACGACATCAGCTCTGCGGCTGATAATGCGATCTTCAAAAACAGGGCACAAAACATCGAGTGTAGCTTCGGCTGTGTGGCACGTAGCGCCGCCCTGTTGAAACCAAATGTTGCCAATATCCTCCTCTTCAATTTTTGTGAACAAAAATTCGTTCAACATGGCCCGATAACGATCGCCATTGACTGTAACGGCCACTCCTTGCTCATTTTCGAAGAAAAATGGCCCAATTATGCCTCTGGACCAAAATCCGCACCAAACAGTGGCTCGTTTTGGGTGCACCGGCTTTTCAATGTATGCGTGCGGGTTTTCTGTGCCCCAAATGCGACAATTTTGCTTGTTTACATATCCGCCAAGATCAAAATGAGCTTCATCTGAAAAGATGATTTTTTTGGCAAAATCGGCATCTTCTGTAAGTCGATCGCAGGCCCACTTAGCGATGCGAAAACGCATTGGATGGTCAGTTGGCTTCAACTCCTGAACCAATTGGACTTTGTATGGCGTCATACCAATGTCTTTATGCAAAATCCGTCTGAATGATGTCTCCGAAATGGTCAATTGTTGAGAACGACGGTGAATTGATATTGATGGCGCTTCACGCACACTTTCTGCCGCAGCAGCAATATTCTCGGGTGTACGCACTGTTTTTAGCTTTTCACGCTTTGGTTTATCGATGAGGATGCCAGTTTCTTTCACTTTTTTCACAAGATAACGAACATACGGAGCTGACGGTGCTTCTCTTCTTCCAAAATCCGTACGCAATTTTCGCACACATTCTGCAACATTACCATGATTTTCAAAGTAATGTCGCAATATTTCCCAGCGTTGTTCAAGCATATACACAACCATATTAGTTCAGCGGAAGGATAAAACTAATTATCTGTAAAATCAGACATGAGCTAAGTGTTGACATTCACGAAATAAGCACTACTTGAAAAAAAAAAAAACGTTAGATGGCGGACCCTTTACATTCGGATATAAACAATGTAAAATTATTTAAAAAAAAAAACGAACTACAAAAATACCTAAATAAATAGAAAAAGGTACTTAAGAGATTATACTGTAGCTAAATTATGTTTACGCTGTAAGTGAATGTCAAAAAATGTGATCTATTTAAGGTCGAGTAGGGCTTCTGTGTCCCACTCAAGCAGCACAGACTAAAAGAAAAGCAAAAATATATATACTCATACGTCATACTCTTCGTACACTTCTAAGTAACTATAACTAGGTACACAATAGATTAATCTTTTCAAAGAAATCGGAAAAAAACCAAAAAGCCTAAGAGTAAAAAAATACAATTAAGATAATACAATTTTTCTTGTGTGGACTAGAGTTTGAATAGATTCTCAGTGTTACCATAAAATTAAGCACATCTCCAGCATTTTAATTGTAGATAGATTTTTCGGATTCACATAGACAACAATAAAAATTTATATGCAAAACAGCAATACTATTTACGACTAATTTCGAAATTACATTGTCCCTAACTTATAATAAATTTAATTTAATAGTTAAGATTAAATTGTAGTGCAATCAATTGTTATGCTCCTGCATATAATGTTAAAATAAAATTTATTCTCCTATTTTGTATAAAGTATAAGAGAATGAAATGGAAAATGTAATTAAATGATTCTACTTAAAAAGGAACGATTTAAAATCTGATGAAATACGAGTACGCAATTGAATAATATATCTATGTTAAATGTTAATTGAAAAATAACAAAAAAAACTCTAATCTAGTTAAATTAGTGTACATGTCAATTTATTTCGAATAAATATTTATCAAAGAAATATTAATTTAGATGTTTTTTAGGGTTCCGTGGGTCCGAAAAGAAAACGGAACCCTCATAGGATCACTCGTGTGTCCGTCTGTCCGTCGCTCACAGTCAATTGTCTCCGAATCTACTGGACCGATTAAGTTGAAATTTGGTACACATATCAATTTCTTTGACCCAAAGGCAGAGGTGTGATGTGAATAGATGAAATCCGTATATGGGAGGTCATTTTTAGGGGGAAGGTGGAAAATTAACAAAAAAATCGAAAACTGCATCGTGTGATATATCAAATGGAAGGTCTTATTGTTACGATCTTAAATGTATTTTTTTTTTATTAATTTTAAAATAAACAGTTTTCAAGTTATTCAAGAAAATAGACGAAAATTGACCATTCCATGATTAACATGGCAAATCACTCAATATTGTGCTACCAACTTACATTTGCAGGTGGAATGTGTGGGAGGACATATTTTTCAGCTCCAACGTTAAGTTTTGTTGAATCGGTTTGTAGATGAATATTTAATGAAAAAAATAAGCACACAATGAGCATTCTACGGCCAATATTTTAGGAGATATTAATTTTTCAATTTAATTCCGCCCGCGGCATAAAAAAATAGAAATAAAAATTCTTAGAAAGGCGTAGGCCCTTACTATGGCATTGTGAGTCATGCTTATGAGACGTTCACGTTGCTCTACTTGAGACCGATTTTTGCGCTAGTGTTGTTTAGGAATTTGAATAATGACGAATGGAGATAAGTAAAAAAACCGAATGTTATTTTTTGCTGTCCAGAACGAGAATGAAAATGAACGAATATAATTCTTTTACAATAACGTTTGACATTAGTTCAAAGGTAACTTTACAAATTTAGAGATGCAATTATCACAAGTGGATTCAAACAAGTGAATTCATTTATTCTCGAACATCCCGGCCCCCCCTGGAACGAGTTTCAGGACGTTGGTAACAGAGCCAATTCGGTGACTGGGCGAATTAATGTTCCTGCTGCTGTTCTTGTGGTGGCAACTCGTACGTGTCCATCAGATCCAACGTTGACGCTTTGGATACGTCCCAACAACCATTTGGTGGGCGGGAGATTAGGTTCCTTGATGACTACTAGATCTCCAGGCTTGAGGTCAGCATGCGGTTTCTGCCATTTAGTGCGTTCTTGTAGTGTTGTGAGGTATTCTGTATGCCATCTCTTCCAGAAGCCTTGGGTCATACTCTGTAGATGCTTCCAACGAGATAGGCGGTTTGGTTGAATGCTGAGATGATCGGGTTCAGGAAGAGCTGTAAGTGGTTCACCTACAAGAAAATGAGCTGGAGTTAACGGGTTTAAATCACAGTCAGATATGGCACAAAGAGGGCGAGAGTTGAGGATAGCCTCTATTTGGCATAGGACCGTGGACAGTTCCTCAAAAGTTAATACTGCGTTGCCGATGACACGCCGCAAATGAAATTTAACTGATTTGACGCCGGCCTCCCACAGACCACCGAAATGTGGTGCGGAAGGGGGGATGAAATGCCATGTTATTCTATCCTATCCTATCCTATCAGTGCTGATAACGTCATTATGAGTTTGTTTCATAACTAATTTGTGCATTTCAGTTAGGCACCGGCGAGCTCCTTGAAAATTCGTTCCGTTGTCGCTGTAGATGTTTGTGCACTTGCCACGACGGGAAACAAATCTCCGAAATGCTGCGATAAAGGCATCTGTGGTGAGATCGCTCACCACTTCCAGGTGAATAGCTTTCGTGGAGGTGCACACGAAAAGAGCGATGTAGGCCTTAGATAACTTTGGCCTTCGAATATGGGATGATTCGATAGTCAGTGGGCCAGCGTAATCACACCCAGTATTTGCAAACGGACGACTTTGTTGAATGCGGTGTGATGGCAGATCACCCATAATCTGCTCGCTTGTCCGTTTGCGCTGCATGAAGCATGGTTTACAGCTATGGATAATCTTCCTGATGAGGTTTCGGCAGCCCAAAATCCAAAACTCCTGTCGAACGAAAGCAAAAGTTTCAGACACGCCCGCATGCAGATACCGTTGATGAATGTCCTTAATTATCAAGGAAGAAATAGGATTAGTATTGGAAATTATGATAGGATGCTTAATATTGAACGATACACTCGCATTTTTAATACGCCCACCGACTCGGATTAATCCATCGCTGTCCAGGAATGCTGAGTACCGCAAGAGTTTAGATTTGGACGGTAATTGGTGTTTGGTACGCAGATGCTGGATGTCATCTTTGAAGGTGATGAGCTGCACATATTTGAGGATTGCGATTCTGGAAGCTCGGATTTCTGCGTATCTCAACCCGTAAGGTTCACGTTCGGAGGCGGTAAGTCGACAATTGGAGACAAACCGGAAACAGAATGCCACGATTCTTTGCAGTCGGTACCACGATGAAATCTTGTTGATAAGGTCCCGAAAAACATGCGATCCATGTGTTGCAACAAGTGCGCGTTTTGCCACCGATTTCTCTTCCTTTCTCACGAATTCGCTATCAGATAAGTTGGGAGAAAGATGAGACTCAGGCCAACGTTTTTCGGATAAGGACAACCACGACGGACTGGTCCACCAAAGACTGTGACTGATGAGATCGGAAGGGAGGACACCACGCGATGCGCAATCCGCAGGGTTAAATGCTGACGGGACATAACGCCAAGAGTATCTGGGTATCGCCTCAAGGATGGTGGCAGTTCGATTGGCGACAAATGTTGTCCAGCGACGAGGGGGTGACGAAAGCCAATGTAGTACAATCTCTGAATCGCACCACGCGAATGTCTTTGCGATTTTGGTATTTATGGATGATTTCACTAGAGTCAATAACCGAGCTAACAACAGCGCGCCACACAATTCAAGTCGAGGAATGGAGATTGGTCTTATTTGGGCCACTTTGGTTTTTGCCGCGACGATGATTATTTGCGGATCACCGGAAACTGTTTTGGAGCGGGCATAAACGACGGCGGCGTAAGCTAGCGACGAAGCATCCGAGAAACCATGAAGTTCAATCGCTTCTTCGGACGAAAACACATTCCGCGGAACCTGAATTTTTTCAAAGCATGGTAGTTGCTCCCGATAGCTCATCCACTTTTCTGAGAGTTCTGAAGGTAAGGGATCGTCCCAGCTCAATTGCAAATCAGAGGACCAAAGCTGTTGAAACATAATCTTAAACAAGATTACCGAAGGAGATAAAAAGCCTAGCGGATCGAAAATGCGGGCTATTTCGGAGAGCAAAGTTCTTCTTGTTAACGACGGACATGCAGCGGGTAGATTTAACCGGTACGAGAACACATCTTTCGCAGGATTCCAGAACATACCTAAGACTTTAATGAGAGACTGCGAGTGTTCCGGTTCGACGATGGAGTACTCGCAATCTTCAGGCTGTTGTTTCGACAGAAGAGCCCAACAATTTGAGCTCCATTTTCTAAGCTGTAAACTGGCTTCCGCTAGTAATGCAATCAACTCGGCCTGCAGTTGCAACAAAAGCTCGACCGTTTGAGCACCTGTCATAATATCATCAACGTAGACGTCGTTAAGCAAGACTGCAGCTGCGGTTGGATACCTTGTTTGGTAATCATCTGCAATCTGCTGCAGTACACGAACCGATAGAAACGGAGCAGATGCAGTAAGTACGTAAAGTTCTCCGCGACGACTGCTTTCACCCCTGCTCCCCTAAAATGACCCAACCAAATGACGTATTTTGAGCTATAGGCTTTCCCTGAGGTCCATGTATTTGCTCTTGGTTGAGAATATTCCAGACTTTATCAGCACCTAAGAGCACGTTAATTGGACGTGATATGTTGAAGTATGGATCTGCCAAATCCAACTTCCGAATATGCTCCCAAGCCGATATATCGAAAGGATTTGTTGGCAGATTTGGTGTCAATTTACCGAGCACAAATGCATCAACTGTTGTACAAGTTGAGTTGTATCGAGAATGAAGTTTGATGGACATACAAGCCTTAGTGTAGCCGGCATCTGTTGACGATAACCCCACTACAGGAACGCGAGAATGAGTTCGTGGAAGCCCCAGTCTTTGGGCAAAGGATTCCGTTATGAACGACGACTGAGATCCCGTATCCAACAGCACACGACACTCGATGAACTCTCCCCGAATATCTTGAAGTTTAGCTACAATGGTGGGCAAGATTGTTTGCGTTCGAATGCTAAGCTCAAGCGAATGGTTATTGACCAATTGGAGAGCATCAACAGAAGTGGAAGGGATCTCTGAGAAGTGGGAGTTTTGCATACAGGTTGATGCCGATGATAAGGAAGAGCCATTATTGGCAGGTGTAGGTACCGAGGGAGAAGACTTATGGCTATTATCTTGATGAACTAGCGAATGATGACGAGCCTTACACACACGACACCGATACGACGAGCGACATTTGATAGACGAATGACCTGAATGCAGGCAATTGAAACAGACCGAATGAGTTTTTACAAAGTCTCTACGCTGATTAGTGTCTAATGAAAGAAATTGCGAACACTGGGGTAAGATGTGGTTGCTCTTACACATCGGACAACGCGGATTGTTTTCAGGCACCTTTGCCAAATGAGACCGAATCTGAGCGGGTTTTTTTACACGAGATATGGCCGAACGATTAAGTGACTGACACGATTCCAATGCGTCACACCTGAGTTCGAGAAATTCAATAAAATAGGTGATGGTGTTGTCATCGCGAGAACCGATTTGTTCTGCCCATGCATGCGTTGTCTCGTTGTTGACTTTATTTAATAGCAGGTAAATCAACCACGGATCCCGATTATTTGTTTCCATCGCGTGAAGTCCGCGGATGACTTCGTCTGCACCGTCTGTGATTTTGCGAAGTGTTTGCACGTTCGATCCACTTATAGAGGGTAGCGCAAGAAATGCCTCGACATACGATCGCACAATTAAATTTGCCCGGTCAAAGCGTTTTTCGAGTTTATCCCAAGCTTCGATATAGTTCGCGTCCGAAATGGGAATATGTTTGATCACGTTGGCTGCGGCATCAGTCAAAAATGATTTTAAATACCGAAATTTTTGAGTCGCGGTTAAGTTTGGTTTGCAATCAACAGCACCAGTAAAAAGATCCCTAAATGACGGCCAGTCTTTATAATTTCCGGAAAATGGAGGCACCGTAATTGGAGGAAGATTGGTTGTCGAACACGTGCTCGCCGAATTATTTAATTGAGTTAACAACGTGTTTTGTTGAGAAGCGAGCCGCTGAAAAACCGAATCAACGACATCGTTTTTCCGCACATTTTCCCGATCACGAATGGCCTTTTTTAGTCCCGCATATGCTTCGAAATATTTCGCTTCGTACGCACCGAAATCGTTCTGAAACTCTACGACCTCGAACTCTTCTACGTGTTGCAAACACTCGTAATGAAGTGATGTAAATTCAGACCAAGCATCCTCTACTCTTTTTAACCGAATCTCTAACATCTCAATCGATGTTGACTGATCGAGCGATGTTAGAAATTCTACCGCACGTGTTAAACAGTCTTTCGCATTTCCACGCTTTTGCTTTATTACATGCATATCGACAGCGAGGTTGCAAAAAAAGAGAGATAAGTGAAGTGCTTCCTTGAATGCACGGAAACGCCTTTATTAATTATAAACCGAGCGCGCTATAATTATAAGGGAAACTGACGCGCGGGGACTAATCTTAGTTAGTTCAACAATTACACGAATTTATCACTTATAGTTCACACACGAGGTTTTTATTATATTTTTGTTGTAGTCAATGGCTCATGCAAACGAAAGAATATATATATGCATATATGTATATTACACATACCAGGCGCGTGTACTTTTGGTTTAATACCTACAACTCAATTTTTTATACGGTTCGAATTTACTTATCCGACTCAGAAGGACCAATGTTTAGGAATTTGAATAATGACGAATGGAGATAAGTAAAAAAACCGAATGTTATTTTTTGCTGTCCAGAACGAGAATGAAAATGAACGAATATAATTCTTTTACAATAACGTTTGACATTAGTTCAAAGGTAACTTTACAAATTTAGAGATGCAATTATCACAAGTGGATTCAAACAAGTGAATCTGGGGGCACGGCAGTGCCCCTGCCAAGTCGAGCAAAAAAGCGCCACGGCCGTACCATCCTTTTCTCGTAACATAATAAGCCATTTTCGACCCCCTATAACTTCGTTGTGGATAGAACTAGAACTCTGAATTTTCAGTAACCAAGCAAGCATTGCATAGACACGGTATATTTCAAATTTCATTCAATTTGAACCAGTAGTTTAAGAATTATAACTAGTCAAAGTTTCTTAATTTTGTCACTCACTGACTGACTCACTGACTGACTCACTGACTGACTGACCGATCATCAAAAGTCTAAGGCACTTCTAGCAGACGTAGAAGCTTCAAATTTGGAACACAACTAGTGTTAAGTGTATAAACCAAGGAAAAACTTAAATATTTTGCAATTTCGGTTCAGTTTTCTAGATACACCAATTTTAAGTTTTCTAGATACACCAACTGCATAAATAATCCCATAAACGTATATACATACATCAGTGAATGAATCTGTTTGCCTGGATACATATACATAAACAATGGAATAATAAGGGTAGGTAGGCTTACTGTATTCGGTATCGGCGAGTATATACATACAAATGTATGTATTTACGCATCAGAAAGATTTGGTTTTACTTCAAGCATATAACCCATCTATACGTGGTGTGATTTGTTCACTAATACACTTGCACGTGCATTGCATGAATTTGAACAGTGTATGTATATCTGGCATAGGCATTGGTATCAGCGAAATTGTGCCTACGCTGAAGAAATACATATGTATGTACATACATAACTGTATGAGGGATACATAGGACGGGTGAGAAATGGGAGATTAGACAAATTTAAAGCAGAAGGTTAACTTTATCACCCAAAATAAATAAATATAAATATAATAAACAGTAAAAAAAGTAATAAAAAGTTTCTTTGGTTTCTTTATGTGTATGTAGTTTCTACCTTCTAGTAAAAAGAAAGTAACTCAGTTTTAAAGAAAAGATAAAAATAACGATCCTCGATATATTATACATACATATGTAAGTAAAGAAAGAAGTGAGAGCACCGTGGCGCAGTGGGTAGTGTGTTGGCCTCTGACACCGATATGACACGGGATGGAATCCCGACAAAGCCATGTCATCGAACGTGTTTTCACGGTGTTTCTCCTCAGCGGGGTTCTGACAAAACCCCCTGTAGTAAAATTGTCATGAAAAGCTTCTCGAAATTCGCCGTTCGGAACCGGCAATAAACTGTAGGTTCCTTTCACCTATGGGAAAATGAAATCACACACAACATGGGTGATTGAGAGAAGCTCGGCTTAGGTCCTTCATGGACTGTAACGCCACATACATACAAACATACATACATCTACAAAAAGGAATGAGATGCCATGAAAAACATAAGTTGTAAAAAAACCAAGTCTCGCAACTCAGATCTTCTACCGTAAAAAGTTGTAAGATCAATGTATTACCAAGTCAGTTAATTTATTCAGTCCCTACTTAAGGGACCTTCTGCCTTGATTGATTACGTAATTAGCTAACCTAACAACATCTTATAGTGACCATACCAATATCAAAATCTTTTATGTTTTAAGTAAATAGATTGACTTGGAAATCGCACTAAATAATCTAATTTAATATAATATGTATTACTTGTGAGACATATTGTGTTTTCATGCGATGGCCAGGTAAGAGGGTCTACCTTTGACATACCTGCTAAACTCATCAGACTATGTAGGAAGACATTGGAGAATGCTCGCCGCTCCATCCGAACCGGTGAACACCTTACCGATAGTTTTGATGTCAAAAAAGGATTTAGGCAGGGCGATGCGCTGTCGTGTGATTGCTTCAACATCATATTGGAAATGATTGTGCAAAAATCAATGGCCAATACAAGAGGCACAATCTATTTCAAATCCTCGCAACTCCTTGCATACGCCGATGATATTGACATAATGGGTAGATCTCAGCGAGATGTCAATGAGGCGTTTGCGAGTATTGAGATGGAGGCGGCGAAAATTGGTTTGGCGGTAAACGAGGGCAAAACTAAATATATGCTGTCATCAAAAAAGGACGTTCACCACCGACGTCTTGGTCAGAACGTTTGTATTGGCAAATATAAGTTCGAGGTAGTTAAGGACTTCGTCTACCTTCGCTCCGCAGTGACCTGGAACAACGACATCAGTTCCGAAATCAAACGCAGAATCACTCTTGCCAATCGCTGTTTATTTGGGCTCAGGAGGCAATTGAGTAATAGAGCCCTCTCCCGAACGATAAAGTTGACTCTATATAAGACCCTTATCATTCCGGTCCTGCTATACGGCGCAGAAGCATGGACACTATCAAAAGAGGATGAAGAGGTAATTGATCGGTTCGAGAGAAAGATTTTGCGCGTGATTTTCGGGCCTATAAACGCAGACGGGGGATGGAGGAAAGATTCAACCACGAACTTTATAGGCTGTACAGCGACATGAGTCTGGTCAGGTGTCTACGGATTCAACGCCTAAAATGGCTGGGCCATGTAGAGCGAATGGACACCACAGCTCCAGCCCGGAGAGTCTTTGAATCCAACCCCGAGGGACGAAGAAGCAGAGGACGGCCGCACTTAAAATGGCGCACACAGGGGGAAGGGGACCTTTGCCAACTGGTTGTGCGGCAAAGGAAAAGGCTAACAAAATATCGTGCTAGTTGGAGGGGCATGTTGGTTGAGGCCCAGGTTCACCCAGAACTGAAGCGCCCATTAAGAAGAAGAAGACAGATCCGTGTGGTACTCCGCCAGATATGTGGTACTGCACTACCCCGTCTTCGGTATCGTAGAAAAGATACCGTTTCTCGAAATAGCTTTCAATTATTTTGCTGAGGAATCCTGGCACCATCTTTTCTCTAAGTGAGTGTACAATTTGTCCCCAGTTTGCAGAGTTGAACGCATTTTTGACGTCCAGTGTTATTACGGCTCCGTATTTCTTTGCGCCTCCTGCCCATCTCTTACCCTGAATAGCTTCTTCCAGAACTGTGGTTACCCTCCCTATTGCATCGATTGTAGAACGGGCTTGCCTAAGTCCGTACTGTTCGTCTGAAAGCCTCCCGGCTTCATTTATTGCTACCTCGAGTCTGTTGGCTATCATTTTCTCCAGTATCTTGCCCATTGTATCCAATAGGCAAATCGGACGGTATGACGACGGCTCATCTGGTTGTTTTTTCTCTTTAGGCAGCAGCACCAAGCGTTGTTTCTTCCATTGGTTTAGAAAGACCCCTTCGATTAGGCACCTATTGTACATTTCTAGGAATGGTCCCGTGTTTGTTTTAATGGCTAGTTTAAGAGCCTTATTTGGGATGCCATCCAGCTCAGGTGACTTATTGTCCTCGAAATGTTTGCAGACCTTTAGGAGTTCGGTTTCCGTGATAGTTGTGACTTCCTGTTCATCCTGGGGTGCTTCTATACGCTCTATCGTTCTTTGCGGTGGAAATAGTCCCGACACACATTTTTTTTCATTAGGAGGGGGTGCCTTTGAGTTTTGCCATGACCGTCCTGTAAGCGGTACCCCAAGGATTTACGTCTGCTTGCTCGCAGAGCTCCTTAAATCTGTTATTTTTGCTTCTCCTAATGGCCAATTTCAGATCCTTACATCTATGTCTGTATTGCGCCTGTAGGTTCTGATGAGAGGGCAAACCTCTGGATCGCTGGGACAGTCTTCTCGTCCTATGACACTTGCTGCGTAGCTCTGCTATCTCCTGGTTCCACCAGTATACTGGTGGCCGGTGATTTGATAACGTTTTCCGGACCATGGATGCATCGCAAGCCCTCATTACTTGCTTAGTAATATCAGCGGCCATAGCATTTGCTGTCCCTGATCTTATTGTAGACTCTCTAAATGTGAGGGTAAAAGAGTCTTCATCCAGTGTTTCTATTTTCCAACCCTTTTGTTGTGTCTTCTTTAGCGAGGCACTCTGGTTGGCTCTCCTAGGCTGTATTTCAAAAAGGATAGCCAGGTGGTCACTGTGGGTGTACTGATTGCTTACTCTCCAATTTTCGCCTCTCGTTAGAGAACTCGATACAAATGTAATGTCAACTATGGAACCTATGCCGTTTCTGCTAAAGGTGTGCTCGCATCCTGTATTGAGCAGTATTACCTGTAGTGATGACATAGCCTCTAGTAAAGTTTCGCCTCTTCGATTGGTTTGCGTACTGCCCCAATCAGTGGCCCATGCGTTGAAATCTCCAGCTATGATTTTTAGAGTACGGCCTCTGGCATTATCCACGAGCCTATCCAGCATACCCCGAAATTCCTCTAAAATGCTGGATGGAGGTGCATAACAGCTGTAGACGTGTACACCTTTTATCTTTGTTCGAACGAAGCCGGATTGTCCTGTCGTCATTTTTTCTTCAAAGGCGTGTTTTCTGCAGTCCAAATAGGCGCTCTTTTTGAGTTGTCAGCTATCCAAACTTTATCGTCGAAATTCTTGTACTGTTCGAATGGAAGTGTCTATTTTGGACTCTCGGATGGCTTGTGTTAGGAGATGCTGTGCCGCTTCGCAGTGATTTAAATTTAATTGTAGCACTTTCATATTCTTTTCGTGGCTTTTTTAGCTTCTTGATATACAGGACATATTGCGCTTCCTGCCACATGTATGACGCATCTTGCTTCATTTGAACAGTTCTTGTACACGTGGCCTTTCTGTCCACACTTGGTGCAATCCTCGCTCCTATCAAGCAGATTTTGACACGCTTTTGCTAGGTGTCCGAAATTAAAACACCTAAAGCATCGCAGCGGTACAACTTTTTCCCGTAACCTGCATACCGTCCATCCGATTTTTATTCTCGCAACCTCAAGGATTTTTTTGGCGGCGTCTATCGGGAGGCTAATGACTGCAGTTTGTGTTCCCGCATAGGCTTTCCTCGTGGATTTAATGGATGAGGGCTGTATACCTTGCACTTCCTCGAACTGTTCGGACAGGGCTTTGCAGATCTCTTCCTTAGTAGTGACTTCGTCTAGGTCCTTGCACTCAATGAGTACCTCACTTCTGCCATTTCCTTTAGGACTTGTCCTACTTTGCTCTGGTACTCGAAAGTTTTTCTGTCTGCCGATTTCTTGAGTTCAAGCAGTAACTCACCTTTGGCCGTCTTCCTTATGCGAGTAACATCTGACCCCATATCATTTAACTCAGGGTTGGTCTTCACTTTCCGAAGTATACCGCAGTAGGATGTTTCTCCGGTTTTTTTATCACCAATGCGTCCGGCTTGGTGTACAGCTTGCCTCGACCTTTTTCCACCACCTTTTTCTCCTCGGCCTTGTTGTGGTCTTGGTTTGCGTTTTTTTAACTTGCATCTTTGTTTCGTGATTTTGGCGTTTTTACAATAATTTTCTGGAGGTCTTTTTCGTTTTTCTCCTCAGGGCGCTTCTGGTCACTTTGTTGCACCTCCGCAGGTGTTTTCTTCGTGACGGCCTAAGCATATGACAGTGTTGAGGGTTTTTCTTTGCTTGGAGATCTAGTCCTTTTTCGCTTGGGCTTTAGACGCTCTGTTCCTTACCATGATGTCCTTTTTCAAGCCTACAATAGAGTTATAGTGCCTGTGTATAGCACTAGTCAGCCTCCTAATTTCATGATGGACGTTGGTTTTCCCTTTGATGAGTTCCATCAGTGCATTTATATTCCTTCCTATCGATTGCATTGCTTCGCGATTTTCTCTTTCTTCGCTGGTTTCTCTTCGCCTTCCATTCGAATTGATATCAGGCGTCAGACTAGCCGTTGAAGCTTTTGCGAGGTGGAGGTCCGATTGCATTTGTGGGGATGTCTGTTGTTGAGTTATTGGTACAGACGACATCCCCGCGTCCTTACTTTCTTTAACCATCGTACCCTCCATTCGTTTTAATGGAGGAGACCGAATCAGCATAGAGCTTCTCCTGAATGAATCTTCCTCAGTACTACTTCCTGAGTTTTGTATCCTTTTTTGTTCTTTAATTTCTGTTTTATTTGTATTTATTTTTATTTTTGTTTGAATCATGTTTTAATCCCACGAGTATGGGGGAAAGGAAAGTCCGCCACATCAGAGACCCCTGTAATGTGGTAAGGCTATGTTTCAACCAGAGGGCGCCAGGTATCTGGAGGACTCCGTTAGCGATGCTGTGGGGTTTTGTCCTCATTCAGGCCTCGGTACGGGTCACATTATGCCTTGCCTTGGGGACAGGATGCTTATTTACGGGCGGCATCTACTCGCCCTGTCACAAAAAATTTCACTGGGCTTTTGTGTTTTTTCCATCAATCCCACCGTTTTTTGTCGCTTTTGGCGGGGGACTGCTTATTGGTTATTCGCAGCTAACCTGCCATCGTGCTGACCCCCCCTGGTAGCCTAAGCTCGGCCTCAGGAACTTCGAAGTTCCTAGTGAACACGTTCTGCGGGATGATATAGTCTGTGTCCATGGGTATTTTGAAGTGTTTTAGAATGGTTGTGTGGCCTTTTTGTGATGTGGGCCATTTTATTATGCTCCTCATCCTCAGGGCCGCGCAGGCAGCAATTTGTTTGCTGAAAAGGTTCAATGGTGGGAGCTGTTGAGCCTGTTGGTTAGAGGGCATGGGCTCGGACATACAGGGCAAAGTTGTTTATCGCTGACATACGGCCTCCTCGCGGCGCCCTCTGGATAGCCTCTTGGACAACCGTTGGGAGGTGAACAAACGTATGCAGCGACAAAACCCCGACCAGAATGTAGGTTGCGCGGCGGGCTAAAAATCCGCCAACGTGAAAAAAAAAACAAAGTTATGAATGAGCAAGATGCCTCGGATACACGGACGGATACTTGACGACGACAATGCACGAAAAAGGAACACGATTTGCGAGTATGCTCCTGGAATGTCAGAATCCTGTACACTCCCGGAGCTGCTCATAAACTAGAAGGAATCCTCACGCAGTACAAGGCGGATATTACTGCGGTACAGGAATTACGCTGGATAGGAAACGGTATGATAAGGAAGAAAAATTGCGACATTTATTACAGCTGTCACAAAAGATTGCACTTACTGGGATTCGGACTTGTCGTGGGAAAGCGGTTAAGGTCGAAGGTCATCGACTTTAAACCTATAAGTGATCGCCTGGCTATGATCCGCATCAGAGGCAGATTTTATAACATCAGCCTTATATGTGCAAACGCCCCTACCGACAAGGCTGAAGACCCTATCAAAGAGGACTTCTATGACCTCCTGGACAACGCCTACGGAGCTTGTCCGGAGTACGATGTAAAAATCGTGCTCGGGGACTTCAACGGCAAAATCGGTAAGGAAGGCACAGCCTCCACGATGCAACAACAGATAACGGCTTCCGACAGCTCGTAATGCGGTGATAAGTAGAATAAGATTCCCTCATAAGCGAATACACACAGCAACCTGGCGATCTCCGGACGGTCGAACCGCCAACCAAATCGACCATGTGCTCATTGACGCAAGGCACTCGTCAAACATCCTGGATGTGCGAACATTCAGAGGGGCAAATGTCGACTCTGACCACTTCCTCGTAGCAGCAAGATTTAGAGCTCGACTGTCCAATGTCAGAAAGCTGCACCAGCCCACCAGGAGGAGGTTCGACATTGGGCGCCTGAGCACACCGGAGGTTACCAGAGTCTACAGGGAGCAGCTAAGCGAAAGACTCTACGGTATGCCTACGTTGAACACAAATGCCAATAATATGTGACTGCATTGCCGCTCAGCCATTCAGGAAGTAGCCGAAACCACCTTAGGGTACCTACCACCCCCGACAAGAAACCCGTGGTATGATGGCGAGTGTGAGCAGAAAAAGGCAGCAACCGACGAGGCGTACCAAAAGGCGCTGCAGATGAAAACCAGAGCAGCGCAAGAAGAGTACCGAGCCAGAAGAAGGGAGGAGAAAAAAACGACTGCGACAAAAGAAAAGGATGTTCGCAGCCTCCCAGCTCAAGGATATCGAGGAGTCTAGGGATAAACATAAAACACGAGCTTTTTACAAGAAAGCCAAAGGCCTTGCAGGAGGCTTCAAAAAGGGCACCCAGGCTCTTCGAAACTGCGAGGGTAATCTTGTCACCGACCCGCAGGGAATAGTGGATGTATTTAAGCAGCATTTCCAGCAGCTGCTTAACGAGCATGACCAAGAGAGAGTGGTAGGGACCGAGGAAATCCCAACTCCAGTCGCTGAAGCAGTCCTCCCACCCAGCATCGAAGAAGTCGGCACAGCTATTAAGAAGCTGAAGAATAACAAGGCCGCAGGCTCAGATGGCTTGCCATCAGAGCTCTTCAAGGCTGGCGGCGATGTCCTGGTAGGGAGCATGCACCAGACCATCTGCAGAATTTGGGAAGATGAAAGCATGCCCGACGACTGGAATACCAGCTCTATTTGCCCCATCCACAAAAAAGGCGATCCTACCTCTTGCAAGAACTATAGAGGTATATCCCTGCTCAATGTCGCATACAAGATCCTGTCCAGCGAATTGTGTGAACGTCTAAAGCCATTTTGCACCGCACTAATCGGCAGCTGCCAGTGCGGCTTCCGGCCCGGCAAATCGACTATAGACCAAATTTTCACACTTCGACAAATCCTGGAAAAGACCAACGAATTTCGAATCGATACACACCATCTTTTCATCGATTTCAAAGCCGCATACGACAGCATTCATCGTGAAGGACTGTTTGATGCGATGGCCGAATTCGGGATCCCGGGAAAACTGATCCAGTTGTGTCGCGCCACGCTAAAAAACACGCGATGCACCGTGCAACTCGGTTCTAGGACTTCGGAACCGTTTGAAACATGCACCGGATTTCGGCAAGGAGATGCGCTGTCATGTGACTTCTTCAACCTGGTGTTGGAGCAGATAGTGCGACGGGCAGGCGTCAACAGGGAAGGCACTATCTTCTACAAGTCCGTCCAACTGCTAGGATACGCGGATGATATCGAAATCATCGCGTGTTCTCGCCGTGGCATTGTGGAAGCATTCACGGCGATTGAAGAACAGGCGAAACGAGTGGGTCTTAAGGTCAATGAGGACAAAACGAAGTACATGCTGTCAAGCAAAAACCAATCCGTCGCTCACCACCTGGGACAAAATATAATATTTGACAGCTACAATTTCGAGGTAGTTAAGGAGTTTGTCTACCTCGGGGCAAACGTAAATTCCACAGATGACACTACAGTGGAGATCCGGCATAGAATCGCCCTTGGCAACCGCTGCTACTTCGGCTTGTCCAAACAACTGGGGTCAAAACTCCTCACTCGAAAGACCAAAGTCATGCTTTACAAAACGCTCATACTGCCAGTCTTGCTGTACGGAGCCGAAAGCTAGACGATAAGTAGGACTGCGGAGCTGATTTTGGGTTCTTTGGAGAGAAAAATTTTACGCCGGATATTTGGTCCTGTCTGTGAGGAAGGTGAATGGAGAAGAAAACACAACCGCGAACTCTACGAGCTGTACAAAGATGTGGATGTAGTCCGGATGGTAAAGATCCGTCGACTACACTGGCCCGGCCACATCGAGCGCATGGACACCAACGCTCCAGCTAAGAGGGTCTTCGACTCCGAGCCTCCTGGTTCGAGAAGAAGAGGAAATCCGAACCTCTGGTAAAAAGACCAGGTAATCACGGATGTAAGACATCTTGGTCTTGATAACCCGGGACCGTCAAGGATGGAAGGCAGCTTTAGCTCAGGCTCAGATCTTCCATGGATCGCTGGCCTGATAAGTAAGTAAGTAAGTCTCGCTGAAAATATTTTTCCCAAAGTTGAAGAACGAAAGCATTCGTCTGCGTTACAATAAAATACAAATCGCATTTTCATAATATTATCTTTATTATACTCGGTTATATAAATATCAATTTCAATTTGCATTTCGCTTACACAAGAATGGTTTTGTTTTATTTTCAATTACGATTGCTATCTGTAAATCGTTTACTTCGTACATGTAGGTCACAATAAAAATGAATTGTCTCCTGGTTATAACAACATTTAAGTTAGTACTCGAATAACAAATTTTTTTTCTCCTAATTTAAGTATCAACAAAATAGAAATGACATATAGGAAACAACATTCGGGAGGGTTCCATATGCTCTGAGCAACAAAGGTGATTGAATAGAAGGATAGTAGAAGCTCGAAAATCAAAGAAACACGAGGAAAGAAAGTTTAAGGAATTGCTATCGGGATAGGGCTGTTAATGCATACTCGCGTAGATATTTAATATTATTTTTTTTATTAGCTGAACATCCACTATAGATAAGACTCTGTTTATATTGTATATATATATATATGTATAAGACACAACAAATGTGACATTAAGATATATTTGCATGTTTGTTAAATTGAATTTTTTTGTTCGCATCTCCTCAGATAGGGCAACAGACTAGCCGAAAACCAAATAGATTTATAGAATGTCGAATGGAACAACGAAAAACCAAGATATAGTATTGCTTGCACATTTTGCGGAATGGTGTATACGTAGTGTATAGGAGTGAATGTTCTATTGTATCGTGTTTGAAGTAAGACAATGTTGATTTGGAAGCGAATTCAATGACCCCTCGAAATGGAGATCATTCTCTTGTTCTTTGACTGCCCATTATAGCGGTTACATTATATTTCATTTATTGTTTAATATTGTGTTTATACTTTTGGCAAAGAATGTTTTCTTATAGACGAATTAAAACAACAAAACCGAACACAAACTTTTCGCTTTTCTAATTTCCTGGTCAACTTTACGTTCGCCGGGCTACTTGATCCCGCCTACCTATTTCTACAAATTCTATTACATATTACTCTAATAAAAAATAAAATAAAAACAATCAGTAAACGTTACAAATAAACAAGAAAAATTGGATTAAAAAACAAAAAATTGAAAATCAGTTCGGCCAAACGTTACATGAAGAATTCCTCTGTGGAGTGGGAAAGTGGAAGTCACGTTCGTCCCGGCCGATCTAGTATGGAAATCTCTATGACACGTAATCCCCGATACGTTGGGTCGATAACTTGCAAACCTTTTGGATTGTAAATACGTTGATTTTCGGCAGCAATGAATTTTGATATTTTACGCAGGGTCTATAAGAAGACACGTAAGCAATGTGAGTTGTTTGCATATTTGCCTATTATGGTGAAAAAACGGGAATAGTACCTTTTCGTAGTGCGTCTCGGAACACATGTATACTAAGTATGCTGTTATGCAGCCAATACAGCCCTCGCAGTATGTGCTACATGTACCCTTTTCAGCTTCGGCGAAGAACTCGTTAAGTCTGTTTATTGTCGACTCGAATGTCTGACGTTCAATCTACAAAACAGAAAAGAAACGATGTACAATGCTTAGAGTCTTTTGAACAAATAATGGACGCATCATTTCGAAAGGTAATCCGAAATATAGACAAGATTCAGATTTCAGATTTGATATTAAAAACTAAGCGACATACAAAAAGCAAAACAAAAATAAGATTTGCCAACTGTATCGTATAAAATGTGGTTGGAATAGCAATTAAATCTCATCAACTACCAAAGCCTCAAAGAGGTAAGATCGGATATTAGTTCACTAGTAAGCGAGGAGAGACAATCTCCATATGTTACTAAGGGTGAAGGGCAAATGGCGAGTTTCTTGTACCAGAAAACAGGATCGGTCGGATGGGCTACGGTCCAGTAAGCTGTAAGTCTAAGAACCACTTACTGCGAAACTAACACAAGTCTCGGATGCAAACGAACGGACTATATGTTTAGTCGCTTAACAGACCGGGTGCGCTCAAGCCTTTAGAACGGTTGTTCGGATTCGTTATTGGATGCAGCCTTCAACAGAAAATCTTAAGCGTCCGATTCGTATAAAAGATCCTATTGGGAACAACAGCTTAATATATGTACATACATACATGCGCCATCCACATACCCACACATGAAAAAGATGACATGTACGACCTTCTGGATAGAACACACGCTGTCCCAGCTATGACATCAACATCGTTCTAGGGAACTTCAAGCCAACGATAAACAAAGAAGACATTTTTCAACGAGTCGTAGAATACTACAGCCTCCACGACAACACGTTCGAAAAACCGATTAAAACTAACAGACTTTGTGACGGAGCGTACATTTCTAGGAGCAAGCATACGATTCCCACATCTCAATATCCATAAGGGACCAAGCGGTCTCCTGATCAGTTGCCCGTCAACCAAATCGATCAAGTTGCGATCGACGCCAAGCACTTCTCCAGCATCCTAAATGCCCAAGCATTCCAAGGGGCCAACATTGGCTTGGACTACTACCATGTTGCCGCCAAGGAACGGATGCGAGTATCACGAACTCTGCGGAGTCAAGTAAGATCAGCAAAAGTTGACGACGTAAAGCTGCAGTCGAAAGAGACCACTGGGATTTTTTTTTTACAACGACGGGTGTAAAACCAAGGATGGGGTGGGTAGTGGAGTCTTCTGCAAACAACTTAAGCTGAACAAAGCTCTAAAATTACCAAATCACTGCAGCGTTTTCCAGGCGGAACTGTTGGCAATAAAAGAGACCTTGTCCTGGCTGATGTGGAACGTGATATCCACTACGAATATCCGCATTCTCACGGATAGCCAAGCAGCCTTAAAGTCGTTGGAGTCCTATGTGTACACATCAAAAACTAGTCTAGACTGTCGCCTATCTCTTAACAAGATGGCCGAACAGTTCAACATACAACTTATCTGGGTACCAGGACACAGTGACATTCCAGGGAATGAAAGAGCCGACACACTCGCCAAACAGGGAACGACGCTACAATCAATCGCGGCTTGTGAGGGAATACCCCTTGCAACCATTAAACTTAATCTTACTAATCTCGCCAGAGCCGAGACGAACCGGATATGGACTCAGGGACATACCTGCGTCATCCCCAGGCAAATTTGGCCCCGGCTCGACAGTCAACGGATAAGGAGTATAATCTCCCTAAAAAGAACTGACATCTACAAAGTTACAGGTGTCATCACCGGACACTGCCTTATCGGCAGTCACGCGCAAAAACTAGGTATAGTTCCGAATGATTTCTGCGGAAGCTGTCTAGACGAGGAGGAGGTTGAACCATTCACCACCTTCTCTGCACTTGCACGGCATTCTGCACAATCAGGAAACGATACCTAGGCTCTTACTTCCTTAACGAACTGACAGAGGTTTAGCAAGTAGGGATACCTGATCTTAACTTCTTAAGAAGCACAAAATGGTTCCACGAATAGGGGGCTAAGCCCCCTCGTAGCTGCACAACGGTCCCCCTGGCCTATGTGTGTTCGTCTCATTTCTGGGAAGGCTACGATCCTACCTACCTACCTACCTACTGGGATTTTCTCTCTCAAGCACTCCCAGGATCCGATACAAACTACTCAAACTACGTATTAGGTGTCAAAACCTAGGTATCGTCTTGAAACCATTGGTTTGATGACGAATGCAGACAGGCTCATGTAAAAAAATAAAATGCATTCACGCATTACATCGGTGGACGAGAACTGTTCATGAGATCTATGAACGAAAAAGAAAGAAAGAGCCTTCTAGGAGAGACGCGTTTATAAAGCTAGGCGGAAGCCTGTATAAAGTGTAAAAAGCTAGACGGAAGCCTGCAGGGATTAAAACGGGCAACTCGTAGTTGAATCACTCTCGAGCATGGGGATATAGAATTGAAAAGCTTTTTCATGGCAAGTATACTACGGCGGATTTTGCCAGTAGCCCGCCGAGGAGGAACGCTGCGTAAAAAACATTCGATGGCGTTGGTGTTATCGGGTTCCGAACTCGCTCGGATGCGAAACTCACTGGCAAATAAAAGAGGCGCAATCTATTTCAAATCTACACAATTACTGCCATACACTGTTGACACTGACGGCATTCGTGAGCATTGAGGCAGAGCAGCTAAATTGTCATCAAAGAAAGACGCACAACACTGATGTCTTGGTCAGAACGTCATTATTCTTCACAAATGACAAATGACAACGACACCCGGACTGAGATTAGAAGCAGAATAATTCTTGCTAACCGGTGTTTCTTTGGGTTTAGTAGGCAATTGGCAAGTAGAGCCCTCTCTCGGAAAACCAAAGTGGCCGTCTACAAAACCGTGTTTTTCTCCCGGTTTTCCCTATCGAAAATGGATGACCGGACTTTTAGACGTGTCGGAAGTAAAATTCTACAGGCAATCACCGGTCTCGTTTATGTTGCTGGGAGTATGGATATGGATTGAACAACATTGGCCTGTTCAGGGCCATGGACCTAATGTCTAAGATGGTAATGGTAAACTACATCTCCGGTCCGAAGTTTTCGACTACACCCCCGAGAGACAACGTGGCAGAGGACAGAGCATACGACTTCGATCGGGATACGACATCACATCTGATCGGAATTATTGAAATTCTGAATTAGACCACGAACACTTCCATGTAGTCGCTTGCTTAGGGTACTTTAAGCGCATAAAATGGGATGACGGAAGCCGTTTTGGTCTAAACCTATCTACATATCAACAGAGGCACTAAATCGAACAAAGCCTTCAAGCATAAAGGTGAGAAAACGTATGCCATATACCTTGAAAGTATTGTGAAATTTAATCAAACGAAGCAGTAGGTAGCCACATTAATAAAAACCACAATAACCACTCAACCGTAGACATGAACATGGTATCATCAGATCACCTTTACACTAAAGCCACTATAATCGTTGAACTTACTAGACCCTCCAGTTCGTTGGGCAGTCTCGTATGGAATTTCACCGACGTTCCTTCACTGTAATCACGCTGAATGAAGACCTTTGTACAATTTGTTGATTGGAGTGCTGTTGTCGCTGGAGTCCCCGTTTGTGACATCTTATTGCGGAATATCCTGTCGTAAAACACATCAACATTAATGTAATTTAATGAAATGCCACTGAACGGAAGTTAATTCACATTTTTTCATACCGAATACAGCGGTTGAATGAATTTTTATTCTTTTTTCCTCGCCTATTCCCTTTTGTTCTTTCAGATTTGATGTGACAATTGTCTTTTTGACTCAAAAAACTGATTTTTTTCTTTTTTTAGTTGTCAAACGGAGAATAGTTGTCGAAAATCTGACAGTAAAGCAAAGTATTTGACAGTAGGCCCATTTTCCATTGGTACGTAGTTTCCTGAATAGGTGGCGCACACTTAGCCTTACGCACAGGGTAATGTTCACGAAATTGGTTTGAGGATTTAATAAATGCATTTGTGTACAGTCTGAGCATTTTTTTCTATTTTTCTTAGGGCGTTAGAAAAACGTTAAATATTTGAATTTGGTCAGTGTTAGATGTATTTTTTGGAGGTTCTACTTTACCAATCGGTGTGTTTGGCATTTAAATCTTCTGCTAAACGATAAAAATCCTCACTCGAGTTAAAGCGCAGGGATCGAATGTGTGATCCGAGCTCCGTAATGAAGACTGTGCGATGAGGTGTTTCAGGGGCATAGGCCAATACTATGTACATTCCTCTATTGATTCCAGATGAGGATACATACAATACAAGCTTATGGCCTTATGATAAGGATTTTTCCGTATGAAGATCGCAATATCTTGCCTTGCCTTGCGTGGTGTTGGATCGGTCTCTTCCTACTATATCGTGTGGGCAAAGTTGTTGATTGTTACCAACCTGGCGGAATGCCCGCAACGATCCTTGTAAGTATGCCGGTCAGGTTGGCATACAGCCTCCTCGCGGCGCCACCTGGACACCCATCACAACAACCGTTGTATGGTGAACTAATGCCTGAGGGTTAAAAAAATGGGTCTGGCCTCCCAGTTGGTGGTTATGCGTGAGGTTAACCCCTCTCCACATAAGAAATACTACCGGGTTATAAACCTCGGATACGGACGAATATACTGTTGACGACACCAGCAAATGAAAAAAACCGGCCAAGTGCGAGTCGGACTCGCGCACGTAGGGTTCCGTACCAACTGAAAGATACGTTGTATGTTACCTCATCAGTGATCACATTAAAACGGCTAATCCGTTTGAAATGATTTTTTGCATGATGACAGATCTTGGTTGCAGGCAGGTTATAGGCATATTACTTGGATGATCGAAAATCTCCATGATGAGATTGTTGATCATCAAAGTGTCCATTGAATTCAAATCAATTATCTTACTTGACAGCAAAAAGTAAATAACAATAATTATGGGAAAAAGGTTTGCAGCTATGTAGTGATTGGGGACGAATAAACAACGACTTGAGGTTGGTAAGTATAAAACAACTTCATAAACTTGAGATTCTTTCACAGTTCAAGAATGACGACACCTACAAAAGCCCCACACAGCAAATCCGCAGTACAAGACTAAGACATCAAGGTAAATACAATGTTCCGAGATACTGGAATGAATATGGACAACGAAAGTACGATGTGACTATCCCAATGATATTCAACGAAATACCAAGAAATTTTAAGGACCTACCAAAAACGAAATTCCTTAAGAAAGCGAATCAGTTCTTCTTCAGCAACGATCCTCTAATTCAATAAACGAAAGACGCCGACAACGTACGAAAAGGGGCGCTCGGAGCCAATTTAACCCCCAACGCCTTGAATGAATTAAAACTCATCTATGCCTTTCGACTTATTTTCTACTGTCAACTGTTGATCCCACGTGCCTTTTAATGTGTAAAACTTATATACATATGTATATACTGGTATAACTTATATTCACTTTATGTAACTAGTCTTCTGCAGATAAGCTCTTAAGGCTTTGCAGGAACAGCTAACCAAAACTATCCATTGTAGTTAAGCTTATTAATAATAATAATAAATAAATAAAAATATATCAAGGACACAATAGGGATCAAAGCTTGGAAGTGTGTTTCGGGAAAATTATGGGAAAAAGTTTTGCAGCTAGGATTAATATATCAAGGACACAATAGGGATCAATGCTTGGAAGTGTTTTATGGGTTGTGGGATATGATCGAAAGGTAATTTCACAACAATTGAATTTGTTGCAACATTTGATATCTTAACCTATCAGGATGGAAAAGGAGGGGAATATCAATTGTACGAAGGGGTTTGCTTCAAATATTAACTTAGCAGTGACACAATAGGGATCATTAAAGCTTAAGTGGGCAAACAATCATGGACTCCCCATAAGTTACTGTCGATGCCGGGTATGTATGTATTAAAAAAAATAACTGGGCCGTTAGAAGGGAGTCAATGAGAGATAGCCTCCGATTCATCACTAAACACCAGCTGTAACATCCCAAATGACACGCCGAAATGTCTTCCGGTACGTGGCGGAAATGACTGCAATTGTTATCTTTCTTGTTTGTTTTGTTTTTTTTTTTTTGTACTAAGCTCCCACTCCCACTCCTCGGCCGGGTACTGGCAAGACCCCCCGTAGTATAGTTGCCATGAAAAAGCTTCTCAACTCACGCTGTTCGGAATCGGCATTAAACTGTAGGTCCCTTTCACCTACGCAAGAAGCTTGGCCCTTCATGGGCTGTAACGCCACCAAAAAGAAGCTCCCACTCAAGATGGAGCTTTATAATGTCTGTGTTACAGTGCAGGCAGAAGGTTGAGATAGAGAGGTAGAAAGGACACCCCACCGAGCATCTTTTTTTTTTTTAGCAACCCGCGCAGTTTATTTTCGCTTATGATGTATTATATACACACAACCTGAACGGAGTGCAGTAGTTTGGGTCGTTGATGTTCGTTAGCTCTCAGGGGTGGTTTTCCTAGATGGGACGAGAGCCGACCAAATTCCGCATTGGTTATAGTCCGTAGTAATTCGTTCGAGCACTTTAGTATTGCATATGCAGAGGATGAATTTTCAGTTAGTGTTATGCCTGCAGCAATACGTCCGGTCACTTTCCATTCACCTCTGTGTTGCATACTTTTTGTCCGTTAGGAATTGCTTTTTCTTGGCTAGTAAGCGAATTTGAACTATAGACCTTCCACTCGGCGGTCGATGATGTTAACCACTGCACCACGACCGACCTACAATCATCATCGACTGCGACTCTACTACAAGTTGTCCATTCTCTTCCCGGCAGGGTGCGGAGTTTGTATCCACTGGATAGCTGTTTTACCTTTTGGTTTTACCTCGGTCGGCAAAGTTCCTAGCAATCTGTTTCGATTGTAGTCTTCCAACGTCAAACCGTGATGATCTTTTTCGACATCGTTCTTCTCTCGATATCCGGGTTCTTAACTTGGATAAAACAAGGAAGTGATCGAAGTCAATATTGACACCACGGAAGGTTCGGACATCGAGAATATTGGAGGAGTGTTTAACGTTGATCGCAATGT
The DNA here is from genome assembly GCA_951905685.1 of Eumerus sabulonum. Classification (NCBI taxonomy): domain Eukaryota; kingdom Metazoa; phylum Arthropoda; class Insecta; order Diptera; family Syrphidae; genus Eumerus; species Eumerus sabulonum. Next base: position 161,300,295 of record OX645060.1, on the reverse strand, counting down.
GATCAACTTCATTGGCGTTTAATTGATCAGGAGACCCCCAGGTCCCTTTATGGATGCTGAGGTGGGGGAACCGAATTCTAACCGCAGAGAGGTTCCGTCCCGTGGTGAAGTCCTCCAGCCTGAGTCCGTACCAGATGCCTTGTCGTGCAGGTTATGTTTTCCGATAACTCTGGCAAAGACTTTTTCCTCTCCCAGCTTTGCATTGAAGGAGATACAGTCATCTGGGTGTCGTAACCGGCGCATTAATCGTATATCCTATCTAGAAGATCATAGAAGTTATCCTTGCTATTGTTTGCCTTCACCACTGCCGGGGCGTGAGCGCAAATCAGACTAATGTTGCGAAATATGTGAGGCATAAGACTTTTCGCCTCAGTCTACCTCGAACAACAAATCCACATCCAAATAAGCGCTGCCTTCCATCCCTGTGGCAATCGCCGTAGTAGAGATCGAAGTTTATTTTCCTCTCATTGCCCGACCCATCCCACCGCATTTCTTGGATTGCGGTAATGTCAGCTTGTAGCAGTCCAGGACCAACTTAAGTTCATCGGCTGCACGTGATCTGTTAAGGTACCTTACATCTGCAAATCCGAAACTCGTTTTCCTTTTTAGGATTCCGTACCCAAAGGTAAAACGGGACCCTATTACTAAGTATTCGCTGTCCGTCCGTCTGTCACCAGGCTGTATCTCATGAACCGTGATAGTTAGACTGTTGAAATTTTCACAAATGATGTATTTCTATTGCCGCTATGACGACAAATACTAAAAACAGAATAAAATGAATATTTAAGGGGGCTCCCATACAACAGATATGATTTTCATCCAAAAAATCCTCTTGGTCACATACTGACCTAAGGTTAGTCGACAATATCCCACAACCAGTAGCAAACTAACCAGCTTTGATCCCTTTTGTGGCTTTGATGTATTAATCCTAGCTGCAACCCTTTTTTCTATAATTACGAACAACCAATAATAAATACTCTTTAACGCATCGAGGCTGCATCTCGCAGTTCGACGCGGTGTGCCCGAACCTCTGGCACGTTCTAATATGTTTCCGTTTCTTTTTAATTTTTCTCAAAATACAATCTGGCAACCTATGACATTGATCGTCGTGAAACTTTCCAGCTAAACCAGCAAGAAAGGCAATCATCCTTTCTCCCGCCATCGGTTATCTTTTATCGCGAGGGCAACAGCTACTCTAGAAACTTCTCTTTAACTGTGACAAAATAATTAGTTTTATTGCATTTCCTTACAAAACCCACACATACTAACTAACATGCATATGTATATAATTAAACAACTTAGCAGTGTTGCCAACAACGTTGTCCTAAAATAAATAAAATCCGAGTGCATTTGTACGCATTAGCACTCGTTGTTTTAAAACCCTTTGTTTAATTACAGACAATACTCCTTGTTGATTATTATCGCCATTAATCCTGCTTGGCTTTTATCAGGCTTACCAGGCGATTTACAATTTTTCGTAAGACGCGCAAAAACATTTTCGCTAGCCAAAGCATAACGTAAATGACAAGAACGGTAAATGCAATTGTATCTAAATTGTTTTTCTGTATAAAGTTGAGCTTTTTCAGAGGACTCTGCATGTGAAGAGCTCCTTTGTGCCGAATCACATATTCTGTCCAATACACCACAGTTTCGCGGGCTGTTAGCGGCCGATCCCGATAAATCTGCGAAAACTGCTTTATCGCCGTTTTATACTTGTCATTTTGTATGACCTCCAATACAGCTTTTCGAAATGACTCTTCAGTTAAAGTTGAATGGTCGAGGGTAAGTCCATAACCATTACTTTGGATTAAATCAGCATTTCCTGGCTGATCGTCGAGAATAGGTAACGCCACCATTGGCACTCCGTGGTATATAGATTCAGTTATGCCTCCTTTTCCAGCGTGCGTAATGAAAAGTTTTAGATTTCTGTGAGCCAATATGTCGTTCTGTGGAAGCCAGCTTTTGAAAAGAATATTTGATGTTTTTTTCTCCTGTACAATGCTATCCGATTTCCATATAATATTATACGGCAGAGTGGAAAGGACTTTATATATTAAGTCGATAGTATATTGATTGAAGTAATCATTACGAATGTAGGAGCCTAAACTGAAGAGAATCGCTCCCTGTGGTGAGTTTTCAAGGAACAAGTCAATTTCCTAAAAGAGTATTAGAATCGAATACAGTCTTTATATGTGCACATGCCTACCTCTGGTAATGGATCGGACTTCTCCTTGATTTGGATACCGCCAATCTCGACCAACCCAGGAACAAGCGGCCTAACCGGTCGCTCGCTAAAGTGATGATTGACAAAAATGAGTGAAATGTTGTCCCTCATGGCTGCTAAAGAGGGAAACTTAACTTCTGTAGTGAACTTTCTACGAAATAGATAAAAAAAGTATTTTATTTCCCCATAAATTCGTAATTTATAGGACTTACTTATAGTATCCTTTCATCATTGTCTCAATTGATGTAGAAAAAATCTCTTCAAAAGCAACCACTATCATATTCTGAACCCTCGCGAAAAAGTTCATCGGCTTCGAGCTCATAAATGGTGCAGCCGGTACGAAAGACGGTAAAGTTGGATTCCCAATCAATCGGGACACATGACCAATTGGCTGAAACATCCACGATAATATCACGGGGCAACGGAAATGTGCTGCGACTCCCAACTGATATTCATTTAGCTCATAGCCCAACAGCATCAAATCAAACTGGTTGTCCTCCTTAATGAATTTCCGAAATTCCGGATCAAATGGAAACTTCGAATTATTCTCTTGCAACTCTATAGCCATGCATATCCATTTGACGCCAGCTACAAGTGCCGGGGAATCTCTCACTCTCTTCAGCATTTCATTCACATCATCTTGTGTCACTTCTATGGTCTTCAAGAAAATATGCCGATAGCCGGGATTTAGTTCATTCAGTGGTTGCGATGTAATTACTGTGACATTATGACCGCGCTCGACCAAAGCCCGCACAACGGCCATATGGACGATCAGATGTGACCGGACATGGGTGATAAACATTCCGAGAATGTTTGAAGAGCTGGCACCACCCAGAAGAGCAGTGAACACAAGTAGAAAGGATACGCGATTTAACTTCATTTCGTTTTAAAGGTTACTGGCAACATCAAACGGATTTGAATCAAACAGGTTAATGAACACACTCACTGGTCTGAATGAAGGAATAAGACTATGCAAAGTAGTTATTAGAATGACGCAGTATGTGCTTTCAATACTGAGTCAACAATCAGCGTTATAAAACCTCATGTCGTCGTTTTGGAAGATTTTCAAAGAATATTCACAACATCGACAACAACTTAGTAATGTCGATAAGAGATCGACGTAGGAAGTACTCCAACCCCTTGGAGTACGTTCCCAATCTCACACCTAAAAACTGGATTTTTAGTTTCCAGGTTCAATAGAGAGTAAATCTGACAATGCGACAAAGAAGCATTTGACAGCAAGCCAAGTTTCCATTGATAATGAAATATTCTTTTTGTAGAGGATGTAATAGGTGTGTTCACACGATAATGCTAAATAGCATTACAGTCCGAGCCAATTTTTCGATTGTCCACTGGGTACAGGTCTTAACGAAACCGGTAAAAACCGTTAAAGTTTTCAAATGCAGATGATTGCTTTCTATAAAATTGTCAGGATCAGCTGCACATTAAACTAGCTCCTGAGGGATAGGTTTGGGACTTAGGTGGTCGGCAATACATGACGCCGCATAGTTTTTGAAAAAGATTTATATAAAAAGTAAAAAAAAGAAAACGTGTGGATTGCTCGTCAAATGTTAATGACTAGATAGTAGCTGTCACAGGAACTGTTATCACACACACACTCATTGCTAGGGATGTTACGGATGTAGTTTTATCGAAGTCGGAGTCGGAAGTCTCATGCCGACCTCCGCGGAGTCGGAGTTGAATCGGAGTCGGAGGTTAGGAAAGTCTAGTTAATAAGCGGCATGCTATCTGTTTACTAAACCAACAAACTAATCACTAACTCACGCGTCTCATGCATGCACTCTCAACTTAAATGCAAATTTACTAATCATGTAAACAAATAAAAGAGAAAATACAGTTGGATTGTAACATGTCGCAACAAGATCGCTCTTTGTCGTTCGTGTTCGTCGGACGTTAGTCGTTACCGTTACGTTACCGATGGTAGTCCGAAAAACCTCCGTTGTGATTATATCGGAACCTGAGACAGATTCGGAGGTGCAATTTAAACCGGAGGTTCTGACCTATCGGATTCGGAGTCGAAGCTCCGTATCATCCCTACTCATTGCCACAGTAACTAATAATTAAACATACACTTATGCAACGAACACCTAACACTAACACCAGTCACACTCGCAAACCAGAAACACTCAACACTTAACAATAACGTCACACACCAGTTACATGAAATATATAAATGTTCTATACAATAAAGTCAGTCTCCATCCAGAACTCAAATTGTGCTGTCGTTCATTATAATTGTCGCCCAAACGCTTTGCTATCACATGGTGTTAGAAGTGAAAAGAGAATCGGGTATGAAGAAAAACATATAAAAAAAATAAAGAAAATGTCTGGAATAAAACCACCAAAGCCGCTTGTAGTCAACAGCGATGCAGATATGTCACAGCAATGGATGGAGTGACTGGGGCTCTACGAAAATTATTTCACAGCAAATACACTTTCCGCCGAAGAACCACATATAAGGACAGCGAGCTTCAAGGCTTGTGTAGGTGTCGAAGTATTAAGTTTTATAAATAATATGAATCTCACGACAGAGGAAAAGGCTGATTTAAAAATAATTCAAGTAAAATTGACGGGCCACTTTGCACCGTCCAAAAACACAAGCGCAAGCGCTCTTTTAAGCATGCTTGGTATAATAAAAGGCTTGTTAATTTAAGAAATGCAAAGAACAAGGCATTTAAGAGATTCAAGAAGTATAATACCGAACATTATAGGAAATAATTCATTCAATTACGAAAAGAATTTGAATTTCTTAACAAATTCCTTTACAAACAATATATTTTTAAAATTGAATAGAATATTTTCAAAAATCCGAAAGGCTTTTGGACATATTTCAATAACAAAAAACATACTCCTGGTATTCCCGAAAACATGGTCTTCAAGGATGTAACTTCTAGTACAACCGATTTTACTTGTGAATTATTCGCAAGGTTTTATGAATCTGTATATGTCACACAGTCAAATAAAGATGACATATTTGTTGATCATTCATCTAATCTGAATACAAACTTAGGACATCTTCATTTAAATGTCGGTGACGTAACAAAGAGCATACCATCCATGAACTCCAATCTGAATGCTGGTCCGGATGGTATACCATTTGAAGTTCTGAAGCAGTGCAACTCGACACTAGCTTTTCCTATTCATATCATTTTCAACTTGTCTCTATCATCAGGACTATTTTTAAGTGATTGGAAATATTCTTATATAACTCCTATTCATAAATCAGGATCCAGAAACAATGTGGAAAATTATAGAGGTATTTCCAAACTAACGTCGGTTCCAAAACTCTTTGAACACATAGTAACATCTAAAATATATTTTGAAATCAAAGAACAAATATCTTCTCACCAACATGGGCTTGTATCGGGTAGGTTGACGTCAACTAATCTAATTATGTTTTCAAAGTACTTATTTGATTCTCTTGAATTGGGATATCAAGAAGATATAATGTTCGCAGATTTTTCGAAAGCATTCGATACTGTCTGCCACAAGTTTCTTTTAAATAAATTGAGAGGCTTTGGATTTCACTCTACTTTACTCCGGTGGATAAAAGACTATATCTCGGATAGAAAACAGATAGTAAAAATTAAAAACTACGAGTCCAGAGTTATAAATGTGTCATCTGGAGTACCACAAGGTAGTCATTTGGGTCCTTTGCTCTTTAACATTTTTGTGAATGACATTCCAAATCATATTAGAAATGCCAATTGCTTGATGTACGCTGATGGTCTTAAAATCTTCATGCGCATTCAGAATCAAAATAGTTGTGAATCCTTACAATCTGATATAAACAATATCTTAAATTGGTGTAGTAAGAACGATATTTTACTTAATATCAATAAATGTCATACCTTTTCGGTATCTAGATCCAAACTCCCATTCATGTTTAATTATACTGTAGCTGGAATAAATCTACATAGGTTGTCAGAGGTTAAAGATCTTGGAGTAATCTTTGATATGAAGCTTACTTTTTCTCCTCATATTGACTATATTGTTGCAAAAGCAAATTCTTTGCTAGGATTCTTAAAAAGAAATTGCTCTGTGTTTTCTAATCCTTACACCCTTAAATCGGTTTACATGTCAATTGTCCGACCTATTTTAGAATATTGCTCTACAGTATGGTGTCCTGAGAATACCATCTCAAAGTTGCGTTTGGAAAGAGTCCAAAAGGCTTTTACTAGATTCGTTATAAGGCAACTAAGTTGGAATTTAGATGTTATGCCCTCCTATTCTGCCAGATGCGCTTTAATAGGTCTGGATACACTAGAAAAAAGAAGATCTATCAACTATATAATGTTTGTTCATGATATCTTTTCCCATAGAATCATATGCCCTGAAATTCTTGAATGCTTTTTTCTTGCACAGAAATTGATTTGTTTGATGACAGATACAATGTTAAAAAACATTTATTGTCAGTTGCACTTTAATTGGATGTTATATATATGTATTATACTTGTATTCTTTTATCCATTACCTGTGAAAGTTTATACTTGGTAGATAATAAATGAAATGAAATGAAATGTAATGAAAAAAACAAAACCTATAAAAGATGTCAGTTTCATAGAATTAAGCAGCATTCTAATGAAAACTTCGAAGATTTTCTACAGAAACTGCAGACGTAAGCTAAAAAATGCAGTTAAGGTGCAAATGCTGATGAATTTGTGTTGGACCAAATTGTCGTAGGAATATATTCAGACACAACAAGACAGAAGCTGTGGACAGAAAATGAGATGACTCTAGAAAAACCCCAAAGGATTTGCAGGGCAGCTGAAAGAGCATCGAAGCAAATAAATGAACTGCAATCCACAGGTATGGATCAAAATGTAAATGCATTAAGAAAAGAAAATACATTCAATTGTAGGCGGTGCGGCAGAATCCACGGTTCAAAGCAGTGCCCAGCTTATGTACAGAAATGCACAATTTGCGACAGCATCGAACATTGGGCTATTATGTGTCGAGCAAAGAAAACTAAACCGAGCAGTGAAAGAAAAAATAGTAAATTCAAGAAATCTTCAAAGCAAGTTAACGCTCTTGGACTCAACGACTCCAAAATTTAAAATTGTACCTCCACGTCGAATCGCTCATGCTTTACGCCATAAAGTCAAAACCGAGTTGAATAAAATGGTCCAAATGAAAGTTATTTGACCTGTGAGTCATCCAACACCTGCAGTAAGTCCTATAGTTATTGTAACAAAAAAAGACAAAATTCGATTGTCCATACCCAACCGATCTAAACAAAAATGTTAAGCGTCGCCATTATCCTCTGCAAACAGTGGAGGAAATAGCGGCAATTGTACAAAATGCTAAAATGTTGACCAAATTGGATAGCCCAAAGGGATTCTGACAAATACCCGTCACAAATAGAACATCCGAATACTTAGCATTCTCAACGCCATGGGGCAGATACCAATTTATGCGACTACCATTCGGAATTTCATCGACTCCAGAGATTTTTTCTGAAATAATGAACACCACACTAGAAGGCATCCCAGGTTGTAAAGTTGAAATAGGTGACATATTTTTGTATGCAGAAACTGTGGACGACCTTCGTGCAATAACCACAAGAGTTGTCGATCGCTTAAAGGCAGCAGGATTTACACTCAATAGGAGAAAATGTGAGTATGAAAAGAAAAAATTTAAATTCCTTGGTCATCTATTTTCAGCAAAAGGTATCGAAGCTGATACTGAAAAGGTGGAAGCGATAAAGAATCTGCGGGAGCCGACCAATGTCAAAGAACTTCAACGCATCTTGGGAATGGTTACATATTTGGCCAAGTTCATACCGAATTTATCAAATATCACCGAACCATACTCCATAAAGAAACTGTATGGTACTGGGACAGTGAACAAAAAAAAGCATTTGAAAATGTTAAAAAGGCTTTAAGTTCAACCCCTGTACTAAAATTCTATGATATGAACAAACCAGTGAGATTGTCGGTGGATGCAAGCTCAAAAGCACTTGGAAGATGCTTGTTACAAAATGATCAACCAGTAGCATATGCTACACACGCGCTAACACCTACTCAGCAAAATTACCCCAGATCGAGAAAGAGCCTATGGCGATCAAATTCGCCTGCAAGAAGTTCGAAGTGGAGACAGATCATAAACCACTCGAAACCATCTTTAAGAAACCACTTCAAAATGCACCACTGAGATTACAACGCATTCTATGGGATGTTATCCAATATTCTCCAATCGTCTCATACAAAAAAGGCACACAAATTGCTATAGCAGATACACTCAGTCGGGATTACAACCCAATGGACGCAGGCGATGATGAAGAGTACTCAGTTAACATTATACTTTCATTTACTAATGAAGCACGCGAACGATTTGTTAAATCTACTTCTGAAGATCTCGATCTATAAATGCTAAAACAAGTCGTGTTGAGAGGACGGCCGGACGATGATAAAATGTTACCACAAGCTGTTAAAAAATATGCAAATTTTAAAGAAGAAATAACCTTTGAGCATGGTCTACTATTCAAATGTCATAAAGTAATTGTACCAAAGTGCGAAATAAATAAAATCGTTCGTGATCTCCACTCAGGACACGCGGGAGTTAATAGCTCGATAGCAAGAGCTTGTCAATCACTATACTGGTTTGGACTTATCAACCACATTTGCGACTACATCCAAAGATGCTCCGTGTGTCAGCAAACACAAAGAAGTAACGTTCGAGAACCACAATTGGAACGCGATGTTCCAGAATACCCATTTCAAATTGTATCCACTGACATATTTAACTTTAAAGGAGATGAATACGTTCTTATCGCCGATCATTATTCCGGTTTCATGGACTTCAAGAAACGTACGAAATATTGGTATCTCATTGTTTATCCCTGACTCAAACTGTGCTGTCGTTCATTATAATTGTCGCCCAAACGCTTTGCTATCACAGTAGCCATCCATATCCTTACAATGGCTCTTGCAGACTACCTTTTCGTTCTTCCCCTTCCATCCGATTCACACACACTGCTGATTCGGTTACCTTTAATTCGGATTAAACTTTCGGGTCGTATGAGCTTAATCCAACTTGTTGACTTCTAAATTTTTTGGTCGATTTTTAAAACCTTTCCCAATGAAAATCTTCAGCTTTCTTATTACTGTTGCCTCAAGCACCGTCTTTCTGGGCAGAAGAAGCAAAAGATTATGTGATTTCACGCAATTCTATTTGGTTATAGGAACTAATAGAATCGCCTCCAGAGCTCCAACAATCTCAACACCCATTTCATTCAGCTACGGTTGCAAGAGGCTGTTGTCTTGGATGAAGGAAACATTCAACGCCCCGGATTTTCTATTATCGTGAATTTCGATCAAGTAACGAGCACCTAATAGTTTAATAGTTTTAGACATTTAGGGGCGAGACGGCGTACGAAGTGTGGCAATTAAATTCCGGGAATTTGGAAACAAAAAACAAGCAAATTAAGTTTGCCATAAAATTGTATCGACCTTCACAAGTTAGAGCTCCCCTCTAACTCTACACAACGATTCCAACGTTGTTGCCACGAATCGAAGCGATTTTGATAATCCTCCGAAGTTAACTTCTTCAGAACCATATTTACAGCTTCTTTGGCCTTCTCAACACCGCCATGATGAGTTCCCTTGAGGTGTGACTTCGTCCTGGGGAATAAAAAAAAAAATTGCATGACAGCGCGTCACCTTGCCTAAATCTTTTTTTAACATCAAATATCTCGGTTTGGTCATTACCGACCTTAATGGAGCAGCAAGAATTCTCCATTGTCATCCTGCAAAGTCTGACGAGTTTGGCAGGGATGTTAAAACTAGACATGGCTTTATATAGCTCATCTCTATACACGCTGTCATATGCAGCCTTGAAATCGACGAAGAGGTGGTGAGTGTCGATTTGGTATTCCTGGGTCTTCTCCAAGATCTGCCGTAGCGTAAATATTTGGTCTATTGTGGATTTACCTGGCCTGAAACCACACTGATAAGAGGCGATCAGGTTATCCACAAACGGTTAAAGTCGTTCACACAATACGGCAGAGAAGATCTTACATGCGATGTTAAGGAGACTTATTCCCCTATAGTTGGCGCAGTTATAGGGGCCTCCTTTCTTATGGACCGGGCAAACGATGCCGGGCATGCTTTCCTCAGACCATACCTTGCAAATGAGATGGTGTATGCACCTTACCAGCTCATCTCCACCCGCCTTAAGAAGCTCAGCAGATAGACCGTCTGCGCCCGCGGCTTTATTAGACTTAAGTCTTGATATCGCTATTTTTACTTCGTTTAGGTCGGGTGGACTGAATTCTGTTACATCGTCGTCCATTACGAATGGCTCGTTCTGCCTGACAGCGGTATCTCATCTCTCATCGCCGTTATACAGTCGGCAGAAGTGGTCTTTCCAAATCCTCAGCTTCGACTACGGCTCTACTACCAGTTCTCCATTTTCATCCCTGCAGGCCGCCGCTCTAGCTTTGTAGCCATGGCATGTTCGTTTTACCTTATTGTAAAACTTACTGGCGTCATTCCTGCGGAAGCATCTCTCCATCTCCTCGATCTCACGCTTTCCGTGCTCTCTCTTCTTTCTTCTGAAAAGCGTGTGTTCCTCTCTTCTCTTCTGCTCATAGATTTCGCGAGCAGCTCTTGTCTGTCGTTGCAGCATGGCTGTATATGCCTCTTGTTTTGCCTCATGGGCTTGTTCGCATTGTTCATCGAACCAGGGCTTTCTAGGTGGTTGCGGTTTGAAACCCAGCACCTCTGACGGCGCTCTGGCAATGCGACCCTTCCTGCTCTATTGTTTGTGCTGCACGCACACACAGACATCTCTATACAAACTTTGGATTTGGATTCTGTTGACCTCGAAACATGGAGCGTTATCTTGCCGAATATCCGGCTCGAAGGACCATGTTATGATATCAGAAAAATTATATGTGGAGTGGTGATAAAATCGAATAAAACTGATTAAACTTTTGGGTGGTTACACTTTATTGGATACAATGAGTTAAGTTGTTGTATAGCGACTGAATAAAATTGTGGAGTAGAAAATTCCTTTCGTGTGTGGAGCGACTGCTTCTCTTCGGGTGCGAGATCGGAATGGAATCAAATGTTGAGTCGTGTGTTGTGGTGCTGTTGCCGCACTTCCGCGAAGTCCAAGTCGTGCGTGGAGTAATTTCGCGCCGCGCTTCCGCGAAGTGGCCAAATCGTGCGTGGAGTAATTTTGTGTCGCACTTCCGCGAAGTGCTCGACCGTTGTGTGGTATGGTTTCGGGAATAACTCTCAACATGGAGATATGTCAAAATTTGGAATTTCCAAAATCGCCCCCCTTACAATAACTTCCCACTGGGAAGTTAATAAAAAGCAAAAAATCCCAAACATATGTAACAGTATTTCCCCAAATCCATTTGCGCGCGCAATTCAGATTCAAACGTCAGCTTACTCTCTGGACACATTACTATCTCATGGGTTAAGTAGCAGTCTGCGTACATTATCCGTCTTTCATCCAAATACAGTGATAAGCTAAAATGCACGTGTTCAATATTACATTTTCAGTTTAAAGAATAATATTTATTGTATAATAATAAAAGTACATATCTTTAAAAATAAAAACTAATAACTATTTAATAATAATAAAAATAATTCTAAAATCTTATAACCTAAATTGTTTTGTTTCATTTTTTTTAACTATATATATATATATTGTTTTTGTTTCAAATTTGATTACATTAAAAATACATATGTAAGTACTATATTTGTTTTATTAGATTGGGTCTTAATTTTCTTTTTTTTCTTAGCCATTGGATTCAATTTTAATACTCAATTCTTATGTATTTAGATCAACAATTGGTTTATCTCAAATAATAGTCGAATGAAATGGCCTTAATTTGTTTATTAAGTATAAATTCGATAACTAAGAAGGAAAAGGGATGCATTTGGTTTGTTTGCATTTAAGTGTTGTGGGTGTTTAGACGGGGGACAAGTCGATTTATTTTATAGCGCTTATTCGAGATCATTTGAAGTAGGTATTGTACGTATGTATTTTGTTAAAGTAAATGCAAGAGGTTTTTGTTATTAGATTGGCATCCTGTCACAGTTTTTTTTTTTTGTTATGTTTAGTAACTTCCGTCAATAGCCACAACCAGTTATCTTATTTTCAGTGATATTTGTTTTTTTTTTTTTTTGTATCGAAGAAAGTTAGTTGAATAAGTATTTAGCCATGTCCCCACTAGAGTCTATTCGCTCACTTCGCTATTTACTCTCTACAGTTTAGACCATTCCCGGTGGAAACACGCCACAAACTTATGAATGTCAAAACATAAACAATGTTTACAATTTTGACTCAATTCATTTTGAATTATTTTCCAAAGTGAGCGAATAGACTGTCTATTCGAGAATAGAGATCTCTCGAAAAGCAGTAAGAGAATAGACACCTTAGTCGGGTATTATACGATTCAATTCTCTCTCCAGAAAGACGAATGTGGTTTAGAGAAGTGAGAAGCGTCCGGGGTAGGTCCTAGGTCGTATTGACTCTACTGGGGATTTGATTCTATACTTTGACATATCTCTTTTTCTTTTTCTCTTTTTTTGCGAGCGAGAAAACACAAAAGAGAATAAACAAAAATTGACTCAAAGAGTTGAATCGTATAAAACCTGACTAATAGTGACCTAAGCGTTTCCATTATATTTATGTATATTGGCGTTACAGTCCATGAAGGACCTGAGCCGAGCTTCTCTCAATCACCCATGTTGTGTGTGAATTCATTTTCTCATGGGTGAAAGGGACCTACAGTTTATTGCCGGTTCCGAACGGCGAATTTCGAGAAGCTTTTCATGACAATTTTACTACAGGGGGTTTTGTCAGAACCCCGCTGAGGAGAAACACCGTGAAAAACCCGTTCGATGACATGGCTGTGTCGGGATTCGATCCCGTGTCATCGGCGTCAGAGGCCAACACACTACCCACCGCGCCACGGTGCGTTTCCATTATAGCTCTCTATTCGAATAGTGAGCAAATAGACTCAAGTGGGTACATGGCTTTTGATTGTTTTCACAAAAAAATTGTCTTCAGAAGTTTAAAGAGAAAAATGGATAAAAAAAGAAAAGATAGAAAATACAACTCATCGCCTTACTGTATAAGCTTTCGTCTACAACAAAATAGTAATATTTACAATTTAATGCGCAACTTAAAGTAACAAACTGTACCATAAACGTGAAACAACGTCTATACGTACAACTCAATAAGTAAAGTGGTTGATGTTAAAATTAGGCCATAATCCTGAAAGGCAACATGAATTTTTGTCTAGAAACTTACTTTGAGTAAGCGGATAAGGCATGTACACGACGCGTTTCTTTATTATTAACAAACAAAAATATGGGAATCAATTTAGTAATGGGTACATGAATGATTTTGGCAGTGTCCTCGTTTTTTTTTTGGAATCAAATTCCTTCAAAAATTCCTTTCCAATTTTTTTAGGAAATGGTCTTACTTAGTAATCTACATGGCGAATGATTGTAAATGAGAACGAGTATTTTAGCATATCAATTGGCTTCTCATAAGCTTAGAGTGCGCTTATGCTTATTATTTTACGTTCCTGCTTTGAAATAACCAAAAGCCAATGTTTTCTCTTTTTTTTTAAAGATTTTCCCATATATTCTTTGAAGAAAAAAAATATGCTAAATTGAAAGTAACATGCTACTGAAGACTTAAACTGATAACCCTTAAGAATCGACTCACAAAATCCAGTACCGAATTTTTTCATGGAACAGAATAGAACATTTAATGATGAAAGCGATACACGACATTCTATTAGAAATGATTCAGTTAAACTGTTCCACAACTTCTTCACCACTTTGCGAGAGCTCTTAGATGTTCATTGTTCTACCGTTTCTGTGCCTACACGACAATACTGCAATCACAACATCGACAACACAAAATCATACGAAAGTTCTTTCTGTTGTTTATTACTAAATGTTGTTTTTATATATAAAATAAATCAGAAAATGATTTTTTTTTTAATAAAAAAAATCTCAAATTTCCAAATACTTTCAACTTAAAAAGAGAATTATTCTTAAATGCATACATTTCCATTCTTAGTTACGTCAGTATGCCTTTTCTTGCTCTGGGTTTCTTCTCATTTGTGTTGTTTTCATTGTTTTTTGTTTGTTTTTAAAAATGCTTATTAATTAAAATTAATTAATATAATTTGTTTAGACCTATAATTAACAGATGGATCAGTTTTAGACGTTTTTTTCTGTTTTTCTTTATACTTTTTGTTTTTTTGTAATTTAACGTTTTCAAGGAGAATTATTATCATTTTTGTTTTAATTTGTTTACACTAGAAAATACACTTCCACGGGTTGATGGATGAATGTTACTGTAAAGTAACCGAAGTTTAAAGGATGAGGCGAGTGGGAAAAAGAGTGAGAGAGAGATAGAATATGAGTGCACTTGATTCAACATGTGGTCTCTAGCATGGAATCGACATTGTTTTGGGTAACTTTCGACTGGGAATGATGATGCACAGGTTGCTGTGGGGATTGCGATGCAGCTGCGGCAGCGGCTTTTTTCGCTTCGCTACAACGAAACTGGCGTAGGTAATCGGTGAAATCAGCACCAGTGGCGGATGTGATGATGGCGGCGCTTCCGGCTTGAGTTTTACGCATCTGCTCGGACAATCGTCGTATGTTGAGTTGTAGTTCATCGTCACGTTGCGATATTGAAGAGAAACTATGACGAGCTTGTAATAGATTCGGATTGACGACATCGAGAAAGCTACGTTGTGCTTGTTGTTGTGATTGTGGCGGATCGAGTGCGGCGGTAATCGAAGGCTTGATGCGCGCTGGCGAGGAATTAGGCGAACTGTTGCAAATACAATGTGGCGAAAGTGCTGGTGGCGCTGGTTTTATTGGTGTGGCAGTATAAGGTGGTGGTGGTGGTGATTGTGGTGTTGAAAACTGATTCTCAGGTGCCTTGAGAAAGGGCGATGATGGTGCTGACAGAGGCGGTGGAAGAAGATCGTCGTCAATTAGGAGTGGCGATTTACAACGTTGTAGTTTCGGGCGAAGACTTTTCACATTGTCACCACCGCTCAAGTCAAATTTGGTGGCCGAAAAGGATTTTGCTTGACGGAATATCTCCTGTTTCAGTGACTTTTTCACTTTGCTACTGGTCCTTGGAGCGGTATTAATAGAATCTGAAGGGTTTCGCCATATCCACGGGTCATTATCGAATGGTTCCAGATTGCCACGACTAAGCGAACGTGTTTCCTTTGACATTTTTTGCAAATTATTTCTTTTACGCAGCGAATTCACCTTACACTCCTCTAAATCGGACATTTTCAGCCACGGATCCGATGGCACATAGACCAAACAACCGGTGCTTTTATTATTTGTTTGATTGTACGAGAATTTCGTGTCGAAATCCGTTATATTCGGAGACGTTTGTTCACTTTTTGATGTTTTGTGCTTTTTCTTTACTACCGCTCCACCACTGCCGCTGCCGCCGGGCGAATTAGTTATTTTCTTTTCCGTATCTGCATTTCGCACAGTCAGTTCGATCATTCGTGTTGTGAGTCCATTCTCCACTTCGTAGTCTTCGTTCGGTGAAACCTTTACAGAAACTATGTCGTTCTCGTCAGACACCATTATGGCATGTTGATGCCGCACTGGCGGACGCGGTGACAGGCTTCTTGTAGTGCGTAGCTGCTTAATTGGTTTTGATTCGCCTAGTGAATTAGATTTTTCCAAAGCGGCCTTGTTGGTAGGCGTTATTTCTTTCGGCTTAATCTCCGTCAATCCGTGTTTTCGCATATCGAGATTCGGACTTGTGGCCGCATTCCTTGTGGCCACCACTCTTCGGGGACTGGGATTGGCCCGACGAGTCGCGACTTTGTTCGCTTCATCACATTGCTTTATCAGTTCATTGCCGGTTGTAACACTCACATCTTTTGACTTGATCCGTCCCGGACTGGTGGTTGCATCACAACTCAGTTTTTTCAACATCGACTTACGCTCCGATCCGCTATTTCCAATGCCACTCAGTTTTAGAGATTTTAGAGAGCTATATCGAGGACTAACAACCGTACTATTTGTTGAATTGTTACACGTGCACTTGAGGACACATTCTGTTGACTTCTGCTGATTCTGATGATGGTTGTTGGTACATTTATTGTTCGTTGGAGAAGTAGTCATACTGTTACTGATGAAGCGGCCAGAATGATACATTTTACTACTACTAATATGATGAGGAGACAATGTTTCATCGTGATGATTGCTAGTGCTACAAATGGAAAGTTGCTCCGCTGAGGTTCGCTGTTTCGGATTATTGTGTGCTGATGGTGAGGAAAATTTATTATTCGATGAGGAAGACGCATATGATGATAGGCGATGTCCTTGGCTCTCGGCCCGTTCCAAGCGCGCAGCTAACGAATGATAAAGAAAAGTAAGTTTCATTAATAAAGTGGCTTTGGAGGTTAGTTTTGAAAGACTCACCATTTGTGGTACTTTTGAGAGAAAGATAGGGTGCTGCGTTGTTGGCACAAGAGCCGGACCCTTTATGCTAGAGAAATTTTTCAGCGAGAGCTTTTGTAGAAACGGAACTGGAAGATGAAGCCGCTGCTTGAAATGTAAACGAAAAAGGTTAATATTAAAACCGAACTAACGTAATAAATAGATTGGGAAAATTGACAAGTAGGTTAACAATAATGTTCCCTTTCGCTCCTATTATCATGAATTTTATTATTGCACATTCGGAGAGTATAAGCGAAATAATTGAGTTTATTGATATATGTACATGTGTAATAGTTTTGAATGAAATTAACATTAAGGAGAATATATGACGGCCAACAAGAACAAGAGTGGACTTGATATCATGCTTGTGCTAGAGGACGCCTTCCCGAAACCACACATCATTCGGGGCTGCTTGCCACAAAGCATCGGCTTACCCATCACAAAGACGTTTGCGACGATGGATTCTCAAACGCATAACACTGGAGAGTCATACAGCTCACGCCAAGTAAGGAGAAAGACCTCCTGCATCCGATTCTGGCAGTTAATGACGGAACTAAGGTGCGTGGTGTCGTTAAGGTCATTATCAAAAGCCACGAAAAACATCAGCTGATGTACAACCAATTGCTGAAGAAATCAAGCAACCTACAGCCAGCAATATGGTGGTTACACCTACTGGTGTAACACAGACGCTAAGAAGTGACAATCCAAAACCCACTGCCACATCTGGGTCGACGACCACTAAGGGTCGTACAAATAAAATAACAAAACTTCCCCCCACTAATCAACGGGGATCCTCGATAGGAAGTAGATCAGAGGATCTATCCAGTCCATCGGACCGGCAACTTCCTGTCTAGCGTATTGTGTGAACTTCTAAAGCCGCACCGCACTAATCGGCAGCTACCAGTGCGGCTTCCGGCCCGGCAAATCGACTATAGACCAAATTTTCACACTTCGACAAATCCTGGAAAAGACCAACGAGTTTCGAATCGATACACACCATCATTTCATCGATTTCAAAGCCGCATACGACAGCATTCATCGTGAAGGACTGTTTGGTGCGATGGCCGAATTCGGGATCGCGGGAAAACTGATCCGGTTGTGTCGCGCCACGCTAAAAAATACGCGATGCACCGTGCAACTCGGTTTTAGGACTTCGGAACCGTTTGAAACATGCACCGGATTTCGGCAACGTGCTGGAGCAGATAGTGCAACGGGCAGGCGTCAACAGGGAAGGCACTATCTTCTACAAGTCCGTCCAGCTGCTAGGATACGCGGATGATATCGACATCATCGCGTGTTCTCGCCGTGGCATTGTGGAAGCATTCACCAAGATTGAAGAACAGGCGAAACGAGTTGGTCTTAAGGTCAATGAGGACAAGACGAAGTACATCTTCTTCTTTGGTGGCGTTACAGCCCATGAAGGACCAGAGCCAAGCTTCTCTCAATCACCCATGTTGTGTGCGATTTATTTTTCACACAGGTGAAAGGGACCTACTGTTTAATGCCGATTCCGAACGGCGTGAATCGAGAAGCTCTCTCAAGGCAAGTTATACTACGGGGGGTTTTGCCAGTACCCCGCCGAGGAGGGACGCCGCGAAATAAACATTCGATGGCGTTGGTGTTATCGGGATCCGAACTCGCTCATCGTGCGTCAGAGTCCAACACACTAACTACTGAGCCACGGCGCCCTCGGAAAGTGTAAAAAGCTCTTCGAACATGTTTGCCTCATACACATACAAAGTTGAAGACGAAGTACATACTGTCAGGCAAAAACCAATCCGTCGCTCACCACCTGGGACAAAATATAACAATGGACAGTTACAATTTCGAGGTAGTTAAAGAGCTTGTCTACCTCGGGGCAAACGTAAATTCCACAAATGACACCACAGTGGAAATTCGGCAGTAGCCGAAGTAGCAGTGCTATTTCAGCTTGTCCAAACAACTGGGGTCAAAACTCCTCACTCGAAAGACCAAAGTCATGCTTTACAAAACGCTCATACTGCCAGTCTTGTTGTACGGAGCCGAAAGCTGGATGATAAGCAGGACAGCGGAGCTGATTTTGGGTTCTTTCGAAAGAAAAATTCTGCGCCGGATATTTGGTCCTATCTGTGAGGGAGGTGAATGAAGAAGAAGACACAACCGCGAACTCCACGAGCTGTACAAAGATGTGGATGTAGTCCGGAAGGCAAAGATCCGTCGACTACACTGGCTAAGAGGGTCTTCGACTCCGAGCCTACTGGTTCGAGAAGAAGAGGAAGGCCGAACCTCCAGTATAAACACCAAGTAATCTCGGATGTAAGACATCTTGGTCTTGATAACTGGAAGCAGCGACCGTCAAGGATGGAAGGCAGCTATAGCTCAGACTCAGATCCTCCATGGATCGCTGGCCTGATAAGTAAGTAAGTAAGACATTTGATAAATTCTTATTTTAATAGTACACATCACGCCATTCTAAAGGACAAGTCGACCTAATCGACTCACCACAGAACTAAATCCTCTTCTGGACCACAAATAATTGGTTTAACTGGTTACTTGGGGCTCAACTTACCATCGTTTTCATCCTTCTCGTCCGTTGTAACACCAGCGGTGGTGGAAGTGTTTGCATTCTTTAATTGTCATTTGACTAACTCTACCGTAAGAAATTTTTTAAGTCTTTCAAAATATTGCGAATGGAGTTCTACGTCATTATGACCAGCACCCTGAAAATAAATCAAATCAAAAATTCATTAATTGACATTTTAGATTGACTTGATAATATACCTCAACCCATAAGGGTTCGACTGCTTTCGGGCATCGTTCATAGATACCAATGCCGTGTGAGAAATCGATGACTTCATCATCTGTTCCATGTATAACCAAAACAGGAGATTTCACTTTAGATACCTTATCAATACTGCAAAGAAAAAAGAAAACAACAAACGAAAGAAAAGGAAATTAATTGTATGCAGTTATGAAGCAAGAACGTAGTACGAGTACATGAGCAAGTTAGAGTTAAATGAAAAACACAGTGTCTGGCGTACTGGCGTACTCGTGCCTGGGGCAGTCTTTATGAAAAGCAAACATTTGGAATAGACGGAATAAATCACAGGAAATGTGTACATGAACACCAATATCTGAAGCGAGCGTTTTTTTGTTGCTCATTTAGGTTACGCACATCAAGTTCAGACTAACCATTTGGTTAGGAAAAAGTGGTTTACTTAATATGAACTACTGATAGCAACTTAAGAAACAGCTTATTCAAGAAGTGATTGCATGCAAGTATTTTAAATCCTACATACAACAACAATGATTGAGTCATTCATTTGCAAATTTAGAAAACTGGTTTCATAATACTTTTCGATATGAGCTGTGTAAGAGATTAATGAACAGTTTGTGCTATCAGGTAATTACCACCTCCAGGCTGGGGTGACAAAAGCGACAACTATGAAAACGCGCGAGGGTTTAGCCCACGCGCAGTCTAGTCAGACATATTGAATGATGACGAGATTGTATTTAATACTTGTGCTTTTGTACTACATCATTTTGGAAGAAAACCGATACAAGTGATATAAGGGCCGATGTTGATTTCTTTTATCTGACCTTTATGAGCTGACAAAATTGCGATTGACAATCAGATAACCATGTAAGAACGAGACGTTAGGCAATAGAATGTTTCATATTACCCGGTGGTTTCCATAAGCGGGAAGGTATGTTGCAATGAAATGTGTTTCATAAGCGAAAAAAAAAAAGTGGCCCGGTGGCAAAACAGATTGAACAGTCATTTAAAGGCCGATGGCCAAATGCAAAGGTCTGGCTTTCCCGCCAGATTGATGTTGCTCTACATTCCGTAGTTAACCAAAATCTCGTTGTAGCCTTTCCAGCCAGACATGTATGTATGTATGTACATATGTTGGCGTAACAGTCCATGAAGAACCAAAGCCATGTTTGTGCCTGATTTCATTTTTACCATAAGTGAAAGGGACCTACAGTTCATTGCCGGTTTCGAACGGCGAAATTCGAGAAGCTTTTCTTGACAATTATACTACAGTGGGTTTAGTCCGCACCCCGCTGAGGAGAGGCACCGTAAAAAACCCATTCGATAATATGGCTGTTGTCGGGATTCGATCCCGTGTCATCGTTGTCAGAGGCTTACACACTACCTACTGCGCCACGGCGCTCCCTTCCGGCCAGACATGCAATCCACAATCCGGTGTTAATCAAAACCTCAGGCAACATGCCTCTCCAGCCAGACAGACCCTGCGCTAGTCTGGGGCTAACCAACCAATGCCTCTCCAAGAAACACAGACCATGCGCTACAGTCTGAGTTTAACCAAAACCTCAGACAACGTGCCTCTACAGCCACGCCGATGTTGCTCTACAGTCCGGGGCAACATCCTTCTCCAGCCAGACAGTCCTTGCAATACAGTCTGGGCTTAACGAACATTTCAGGCAAACATGCCTCTCCCGCCAGACAAATTCTGCGAACCAAAAAGTTAGGCACATGCCTCTCCATCCAGACAGACCCTGAGTTGCAGTCTGAGTTTAACCAAAACCTCAGGCAACAAACCTTCCCAGCCAGACAGACCTTGCGCTACAGTCTGTGTTTAACGAAAACCTCAGGCAACATGCCTCTCAATCCAGAAAAACCCTGTGCTATAGTTTGGGGTTAACCAAAACCGCACGCAACAAGCCTCTCCAACCAGACAGAGTCTGCGCTACAGTCTGCGGTTAAAAAAAAAACCTCAGGCAACATGCCTCTTCAGCCAGACGGACCCAGCGCTACAGTTTCGGCTTAACCAAAACCTCAGATGAGAAGCCTCTACAGCAAAACCGACGTTGCTCTAAAGTCTGGGTTTAAACAAACCGGGCATATCGATCTTGTGCTAAGTTTCGCACTCCCAGTTGGTTAACCATTGTGCGCCATCTTTACTTTTACTGTCTTCTCATGCCGCCATTGTTTTCGAAGATTGTCCAGACTGGAGTCGTGCTGTCCATTCACTCAACTTCATCAAACCATCTCAAGCCTTGGATCCGTGGCCTGACTCGGTCGACGACAGAAGAGTGAGTTAGTACAGTTTTTGGTTGTACATTCTCCACCACTTCTTCATCGATAGGACCGAAATATTACGTTACTCAGAGGGCGTCGTGGCGCAGCGGATGTGGTGGCCTCTGACGCCGATGACACGGGATCGAATCCCGACAACAGCCATGCGATCGAATATGTTTTTCATGGTGCTTCTCTTCAGCGGGGTACTGACAAAACCCCCTGTAGTATAATTGTCATAAAAAGCTTCTCGAAATTCGCCATTCGAGATTGGCAATAACAACTGTAGGTCCCCTTCACATATAGGAAAATAAAATCACACAAACAACATGGGTGACTGAGGGAAGCTTGGTTTTGGCCCTTTATGGACTGTAACGCCAGCATATACAGTTACTCGATTACCCCTCGAAGTCAAATAAGCAACGATTGGCAAGGGTAACTCTGAGTTTGATTCCTGCACTGCTATCGTTTCTATATGTTACCCCAAAGACGAAATCCTTGTATCTGTTCATGCATACGCTCTGACCGGCTAGCTGGTGGTGTGGACCCTCTCAAGGTGAAAGAATATCACATTGTAGGCGCTTCTGTATTAGTTGGCAAATGCTTCCTTAATTCTTCTCCCAATAACAAGCAATTTAATTGACCTGAAATATATCCTAGTCCTGATCAGCGATTTCTGCACAATATTTTCAAGCGCGATATTGAAATCATCGCACGACAACACGTCGTTCTCTGTCAGATGAAACATTGAATTCTTATGGAACACTAAGAGCTCTCCAATGTGATCTAGCAAAGCTTAACGAGCTTGGAAGTGATGTCGAAACTTGACACGGCACTGCATAAGTCAATCAAGTGAATATCGTGCTAAAGGTGCGGCAAGACCAAAAAAAAAAAAAACGCGCCAAAGTCGCTCAAAAGGAATATTATTTGACCGTTATGCGTCCTATATCCCCAGCAAGTGGAAGCAAGTGGAACGCAAGGAATATACTCTAGTCGCTTTTCTCGAGATTGAGAGCGCCTTTAACAATATTGAACCATGGGCCGTCATCAAAGCGCTGTCTGATCTGGGTGTTACGGGATCCGTGATAGAACTGGTACGACAACTGCTAACACAAAGAGTTGTCAAAGTTAACTTCGCTGGTGCCGTCTCAACATTGCTATTGCCGCCACAGGAAAATTTCCCAGCACTCTATGCGACCTTACGCAGAGTACATTACATACAGTAGAAATCCGGACGCAGTACTGTGGACTTGCGGTGAAGCCTAAGAAGACTGATCTAGCACTGTTTACTAACAAATAAAAAATTCCGCCCCTCAACCCACCGAGGCTAGATGGAACCCAACTAACAATCAAAGCGCAGACTAAATATCTAGGCCTAGTCCTTGACAGGAGGCTGAATTGGAAACCCAACATTCTTCATCGCGTCAAAAAACCAACTACTGCCCTCTACAGCTTTAAGAAAGTGATGGACAGGAAGTGGGGTCATAAGGCCCATCCTTTAGTATGGCGTTGTAGTCTGGTGGACTGCTCTGGACAAGGCAGTCAATCGAAGCCTTCTGGGGAAGGTACAAAGATCGGCCAACTTACACATAAGCGGAGCGATCAGATCAACTCCACCGGAAGCCCTAAACATTCAATTACATCTTCCACCATTGAACCTTTTCAGCAAGCAAGTTGCTACCCTCGCGGCCCTAAGGATGAGGAGCTTAAGAAAATGGCCCACATCTCAAAAAGGCCATACTACCATTCTAAGCCACTTCAAAGTAAACATGGACACGGACTCCATCACCCCGCAGAATGTGTTCACTAGGAACTTCTAAGTTGTATTTCCATCCAGGGAGGAACGGGCTGAAGGGAAAGTAATACCAAAGGACTCGATCTCCCTCTATACCGATGGCTCTAATATGGAGTCGGGTGTAGGTAGTGGGGTCTTTTCCAAGGAACTTAACTAGGTTGAGGTTAAGTTCCTTGGAGAAGACCCCACTTTCAGACTCCTAAATCACTGCAGTGTGTATCAGGCAGAAATAACAGCGATAACAGAGGCCCTTGCATGGCTCAGGATCAATGTAATATCCGCTAAGGATATTATCATTCGAACGGACATCCAAGCTGCGATAAAGTCCTTGGCAGCGGTAACCCACAAATCAAAGACATATTTTAACTGTCGCCTATCTTTAGATTAGATGGCTGAACAGTTCAATATTCAAATACTGTGGGTTCCCGGGCATAGGGATATTCTAGAAAACTGCGCGGCCGACGAACTCGCAAAGTCAGGGTCAAGCACACTCAGCCTACCTACCCTCGGGTACCTAGATACACCAATAAGTACGGTAAAGCACATGATAAAACTTCAAACCATAGAGGAGGCCAACCTCCAATGGAATGAGAGCAATATCGGCTTTATCACCAAACACTTGTAGCCTAAGTTAAGCCTAGGACGAACCAGGGACCTAGTGGCAACCAAAAGGGCAACTTTAAGTACTCTAGTGAGAGTCATTACAGGTCACTGCATCATTGGAAAACACGCGACTTCTGTCGCGGCTGCATGGACGAGGAGGAGTAGGAATCAATACACCACCTCCTCTACTCATGTCCCTCTTTTGCGAATAGCAGGAGAATCTACCTCGGCGCGCCCTTCTTTGACAATCCTAGTGAACTAGCAAACCAAAAGATAGCTCAACTCCATCGCTTCATTAGAAGCACGGGTTGGTTCTCAGCGGTACCGGATCAGGGTAACTTGATCCAGGTGGTATTACAATGGGCCGACTTCGGCCTACGTGTGGCTTATGCCTACCATGTTAACCTAACATATGCGTCGTTTGCGTGAAGCTATTCGCCTAAAAAAGCTGGAATTGCGACGAGACGACTCTTAATTTTTGCACCACGATAATGCATCGTCTCACGACGCATTGATTCTTCGTGATCATTTCGCCAAAAACCTGGCTCATATGGCTACACAGCGATATGATATTCCCCTGATTTGGCATCGTATGACCTCTGGCTAATTAAGAAACTCAAAAGTTCGCTTCTGTTATGAGTCGATAGAGGAGCTATGTATATATGTACCAGCCGCATCGAAGATAGAACTGAACAACAGCGCACGACACAGAAAGAAAAAAATTGGTGATAGAAAGAAAACAGATACCGACCCGATTTAAAGGATTAGGAAGCTGGACTCTGATGCACGGTGAGCGAGTTCGGATCACGATAACATCAACGTCATCGAATGTTTACTTCACCCACGTAGTGTACTTGCCATGAAAAGGGCTATTTTAACCAACCAGTGCATATATGTATGTACTATCGAAGCGACATTGAATTTCATTGGATAAATGCCTATCAACGCGAGCATGGCCCGTATGCTTTCCTAACTTTTTTTTTTTTTTTTGTAATCACAAAAGCTGGCATCCATCAATAGATTAACTACCGTTCACAACCGAATAAAGTCTGGATTAGTCCCTGCTGATATTAATAATACTATTTCGAATAGTCGACGACGACAACGCACGAAAAAGGAACACGATTTGCGAGTATGCTCCTGGAATTTCAGAACCCTGTACACTCCCGGAGCTGCTCATAAACTAGAAGGAATCCTCACGCAGTACAAGGCGGATATTACTGCGGTCCAGGAAATACGCTGGATAGGAAACGGTATGATTAGAAAGAAAAATTGCGACATTTATTACAGCTGTCACAAAAGGTTGCACTTACTGGGATGCGGATTTGTCGTGGAAAAGCGGTTAAGGTCGAAGGTCATCGACTTTAAACCTTTAAGTGATCGCCTGGCTGTGATCCGCATCAGAGGCTGATTTTATAACATCAGCCTTATATGTGCACACGCCCCTACCGACGAGGCTGAAGACCCTATCAAGGAGGACTTCTATGACCTCCTGGATAACGCCTACGGAGCTTGTCCGGAGTACGATGTAAAAATCGTGCTCGGGGACTTCAACGCCAAAATCGGTAAGGAGAACACCCTTGGCGGAGTGATCGGAAGGCACAGCCTCCACGATACAATAACAGATAACGGCTTCCGACTCGCTGACTTTGCGACAGCTCGTAATGCGGTGATAAGCAGCACAAGATTCCCTCATAAGCGAATACACACAACAAACTGGCGATCTCCGGACGGTCGAACCGCCAACCAAATCGACCATGTGCTCATTGACGCAAGGCACTCGTCAAACATCCTGGATGTGCGAACATTCAGAGGGGCAAATGCCGACTCTGACCACTTCCTCGTAGCAGCAAGATTCAGAGCTCGACTGTCCAATGTCAGAAAGCTGCACCAGCCCATCAGGAGGAGGTTCGACATTGGGCGCCTGAGCACACCGGAAGTTGCCAGAGTCTACAGGGAGCAACTGAGCGAAAGACTCTACGGTATGCCTACGTCGAACACAAATGCCAATAATATGTGGCTGCATTGCTCAGCCATTCAGGAAGTAGCCGAAACCACCTTAGGATACCTACCACCCCCGACAAGAAACCCGTGGTATGATGGCGAGTGTGAGCAGAAAAAGGCAGCAACCGACGAGGCGTACCAAAAGGCGCTGCAGAGAAAAACCAGGGCAGCGCAAGAAGAGTACCGAGCCAGAAGAAGGGAGGAGAAAAAACGACTGCGACAAAAGAAAAGAATTTTCGCAGCCTCCCAGCTCAAGGATATCGAGAAGTCTAGGGATAAACATAAAACACGAGCCTTTTACAAGAAAGCCAAAGGCCTTGCAGGAGGCTTCAAAAAGGGCACCCAGGCTCTTCGAAACTGCGAGGGTAATCTGGTCACCGACCCGCAGGGAATAGTGGATGTATTTAAGCAGCACTTCCAGCAGCTGCTTAACGAGCATGACCAAGAGAGAGTGGTAGGGACCGAGGAAATCCCAACTCCAGCCGCTGAAGTAGTCCTCCCACCCAGCATAGAAGAAGTCGGCACAGCTATTCAGAAGCTGAAGAACAACAAGACCGCAGGCTCAGATGGCTTGCCATCAGAGCTCTTCAAGACTGGCGGCGATGTTCTGGTAGGGAGCATGCACCAGATCATCTGCATGCTCGACGACTGGAATACCAGCTCTATATGCCCCATCCACAAAAAAGGCGATCCCACCTTTTGCAAGAACCATAGAGGTATATCCCTGCTCAATGCCGCATACAAGATCCTGTCCAGCGTATTGTGTGAACGTCTAAAACCGTTTTGCACCGCACTTCCGGCCCGGCAAATCGACTGTAGACCAATTCTTCACACTTCACACACGACAAATCCTGGAAAAGACCAACGAGTTTCGAATCGATACACACCATCTTTTCATCGATTTCAAAGCCGCATACGACAGCATTCATCGTGAAGGACTGTTTTGTGCGATGGCCAAATTCAGGATCCCGGGAAAACTGATCCAGTTGTGTCGCGCCACGCTAAAAAACACGCGATGCACCGTGCAACTCGGTCTTAGGACCTCGGAACCATTCGAAACATGCACCGGATTTCGGCAAGGAGATGCGCTGTCATGTGACTTCTCCAACCTGGTGCTGGAGCAGATAGTGCGACGGGCAGGCGTCAACAGGGAAGGCACTATTTTCTACGAGTCCAACCAGCTGCTAGGATACGCGGATGATATCGACATCATCGCGTGTTCTCGCTGTGGCCTTGTGGAAGCATTCACGGCGATTGAAGAACAGGCGAAACGAGTTGGTCTTAAGATCAATGAGGACAAAACGAAATACATGCTGTCAAGTAATTCCAAAGTAATTCCTATACGGACAAAAAGTATGCAACGCAGTTGTGAATGGAAAGTGACCAGACGTACTGCCTGCAGGCATAACACTCACAGTATATGGTCAACTGAAATTCATCCTCTGCGTATGCAATATTAAAAGTATGTATGCATGTTGGCGTTACAGCCCATGAAGGACCTGAGCCGAGCTTCTCTCAATCACCCATGTTGTGTGTGATTTCATTTTCCCATAGGTGAAAGGGACCTACAGTTTATTGCCGGTTCCGAACGGCGAATTTCGAGAAGCTTTTCATGACAATTTTACTACAGGGGGTTTTGTCAGAGCCCCGCTGAGGAGAAACACCGTGAAAAACACGTTCGATGACTTGGCTGTGTCAGGATTCGATTCCGTGTCATCTGCGTCAGAGGCCAGCACACTACCCACTGCACCACGGTGCTCTCAAAGTGCTTGAACGAATTATTACGGACTATATCCAAAAGCGGAATGTGGTAGGCTCTCGTCCTATCTAGGACAACCATCCCTGAGAGCAGTGAACGAACATCAACGACCCAAACCACTGCACTCCGTTCAGGTTGTGTGTGTAACAACACATCATAAGAGAATATAAAAACTCTTGAACATGCGCGTGTCTCTAAAAAAACAAAAAAAAAAACAAAAACAAAAAAGCAAAAACCAATGCGTCGCTCACCACCTGGGACAAAATATAACAATTGACAGCTACAATTTCGAGGTAGTTAAGGAGTTTGTCTGCCTCGGGGCAAACGTAAATTCCCCAAATGACACCACAGTGGAGATCCGGCATAGAATAGCCCTTGGCAACGGCTGCTACTTCGGCTTCTCCAAACAACTGGGGTCAAAACTCCTCACTCGAAAGACCAAATCATGCTTTACAAAACGCTCATACTGCCAGTCTTGCTGTACGGAGGCGAAAGCTGGACGATAAGCAGGACAGCGGAGCTGATTTTGGGTTCTTTCGAAAGAAAAATTCTGCGCCGGATATTTGGAAGAAGACACAACCGCGAACTCTACGAGCTGTACCAAGATGTGGATTTAGTCCGGAAGGAAAGGATCCGTCGACTACACTGGCTCGGCCACATCGAGCGCATGGACATCAACGCTAAGAGGGTCTTCGACTCCGAGCCTCCTGGTTCGAAAAGAAGAGAGAAAGACCAAACCTCCGGTATAAAGACCAAGAAATCGTGAATGTAAGACATCTTGGTCTTGAAAACTGGCAGCAGCGTGCCCGTCAAGGATGGAAGGCAGTTATAGCTCAGGCTCAGATCCCCCATGGATCGCTGGCCTGATAAGTAAGTAAGTAAGTATACAGGCCTTTCGTAATCTTTTTTTTTGTAATCACAAAAGCTGGCATCCATCAATAGATTAGCTACCGTTCACAACCGAATAAAGTCTGAATTAGTCCCTGCTGATATTAATAAACCAAACCCCGGCCGAACACCGTCACACAAGTCGTGCTCCACTTGCAGGTCATTCCACTTAAACGATAATTATGAAATTATCCGCCAATCTACCGAGCAAACGTAGTCGTAGACACATAACCCTCCCTCCCTATCAACACTCACTCACTCACTATATCGCTCGTAATCGTAATAAAACAAATTTGTATGCGTTCCTGATTGCTGGCTGGTCTGCCCAAAGAACCTTGACCTTTCACCCCTCGAACAAGAATTGTATTCAATACTAATAAATTAATCATCTTACAATAGTTATATGTAAGCGATACAAAGAATGAACGTGTCCATATGCTAGCGACACGCACAATAATAAGAAAAAAAAAACATTAAACTGAAAACCGAAAGCGAAAATTGATTTGCCACTTTATCCATTACCCGTCACTTGACGATAGTACATAAAATACACACTTTTCAACTTCGTTAGTGCTCGTTCTCTCTGTCAATAGCCCTCGCACTAATTTTCCTTTAATCAAATATTTAGGCTTCCAATAAACAGCAGCTCAGTAGTGGATTATTTTGATGTCACAACATATGTATGACGGACAACTGGTCATGATAGATGGAAATGATTGGAGCCATGGTGTACGAATGTTTTACTAAGAGCTAGACGACGCAGCGTTACTGTTACCGTCATCGGTCGATATATTACGACAGGAATTGTCCTTGATCTCCATCGTCATTGCTTTTTCATCGAACGAGGTTATACCATATAATCACTCCGTTTCCCTGTATGACAAGCGTTTGCCTTGTTCTACACTCCCCGATAGAAGAAAACATGACCCCTCGCGCTTTCACTGATACAATCTATGTACAATAACTTGTTTGTACATACTGATATCACTCATCTGCCTTGTGTTTTTGTCAATAAAACATACTTGTCGTGTAGCAAAATGACGTCCCAATAGTTTATGTGCAGTTTCCAACGACAAACAGAAAATGTGTGTTTGGAATGTTGGCAAATTTATAGCGGTCGTAAGGTAAGCCCAATCGGATTTTTTTGTTTTAAACCAAGCCGTGGACGTACTATAAAACCAACTGCTAATACAGTTTTATTAGCTTAATTATTTCTGACACATGACAAACTAGAGCAGTTACACAACGATGTGCCGTATGCAGTCATACATCTAACGACAGTGGGTATACCGTTTGTCGATTGTGGGTGACGGTTGATTGAATGTTTTGATTATGATCAGGTATCGTTGACCGTTGCGTTTCAAAAAACACCGCCACCGGATTTTAAAACGATTTTACTAGTAAGGCATACTACGAGTATAGGTCGAACCAAGGCGTTTCGTTTCGTAAAAACGAAAAGTTCAAATGTTAATTGATATAATCCAATGGAAACGAAACTGTCCTGAACAAACCGAATTAAATTGATGGTGAGAAATATAGATATGAATGGGAGGTGGAAGTGGAGAATGAAAAGCATTGCAAAGCCAATAGTTAATTGTGGTTTACGGCAGAGCATGGTAGATGAGTCGTGTTGGACTTTCGAAATAATGTTGTTTGAGTTTAATTGGATTTAGTCGCAGTGACAAATTAAATTGAAGAACGGCCTAGTGGGCAAATTGAGATAAACAGCGATCAGAGCTAGTGAAACATAGAAAGCAGTTAAAGTGATAGCAAGTTTTCCGATAACATTCGTACCTTAAATCAGCCGGTATCAAGTCGTGGTAACCTTTGAAACGCGTATATGCATCTTGTGCGGAGCAATTAAAATTGCAAGGCTTGACCCCATTGTCCTGCAGATTGTTTTTTTTTTTTTTAAATAATTTGCGCGCACTCAAGGTCTAATAACCTTATTATGTCGGCGACACAGTGCGGGCAGAAGTTAAAAAGGAAGAGGGATAGAGGAGATGCCGATGGACATTGATCTTAAACGCTTGCATGTTGCATTGAGGGGAGAAAATCGAATCCGGCAGGGAGTTCCAGATTCGTGTGGTTCGGTTAATGAAAGATTCTCTATATTTGACAGTACGTCCGAAAGCGGGCTTCAGGGTATATTGGTGAGCATTACTAGAGCGACGTGTATTGCGGGAGAAATGGTGAAGGGCGGAATGCAACTGGGCTATTTCATCAGAGCATTTTTGGTGGTAGTAACGATAAAACAGGGAGAGGCGGGTAACATTCCTGCGGTGTTCCAGCGAGTCTAATGTTTTGGTAATGCTGGAGTCACCAGTTTTGTGGCTCGTTTTTGTATTCTGTCTAGTAGGTGCAATGAGGTCTTGGAAGCACCGGACCAGACATGAGCGTTAAACTCTAATTTGGTGCGAATGAACGCCTTATAGATTGTAGCCAGATCTAAGGGTGAGAAATATTTCTTGCATCTGTATAGGCCTAGGCATTTCGCAGCATTCTTGGCGACACTGAATATATGGTCGTTCCAATTAAGATTGTGAGCAACACTAATACCCAGGATGGAAAGCTTTTCAGTTTCTGAGATGCAAGTGCCATTCATGGATAATGGCTGCGGGTTAGTCATACGCTTTAACGACAAGAGACAGCATTTTTTTTTTGGATGCATTAAATTCCACTCTATTGTTTTTACCCCATTGGATGATGCTGTCGATATCGGAATTTAATGAGCTTAACATACGCTGCCGCTCATTATCTACAACCGAAGTGCAGGGTCGTAAACTGGTGAACGAATATGAGAAGCTGAGGGTACTGTCGTCAGCGAAGGAGTGAATTGGATTAGAAGTAACAGACAAGTGATCATTAATAAAAATAAGAAAGAGTGTCGGAGATAAAACGGAGCCCTGGGGAACACCAGAATTTACAAAGTGAGTATCAGATATGAATCCGTCCAAAACAACTTGAATTGACCGATTCGAAAGATAGCTTCTAATCCATTGAAAAAGAGACTCATCGATCCCAAAAGCACACATTTTCGACAAAAGGGCTTCATGTCAAACCCTGTCAAACGCTTTCGAAATATCCAGTGCAACAATTTTGCTTTCACCTGCTTGGTGGAGCGAGTGATTCCACTTTTCAGCGAGATTGCCATCAAATCAACAGGGGATTTGTTGCTGCGGAAACCGTATTGGCAGTCATTGAGGAGTTTCCGTGATTCAAGATATTTCATAAGCTGACGGTTAATTAGCGTTTTCATGACCTTGGAAAGAAGGGACGTTAGTACAATGGGTCGGCAGTTGGAGGGAGAAGATGATTCACCTTTTTTGGGTATAGGCTGGACAAATGCTGTTTTCCACTTACTCGGAAAGAGCCCAGAGGTGTAGGAAAGGTGAAAAAGCTTACGCAGTGGTTTTGTTAGCGTAGAAGAATACCTATTCAGAACTTTTGGGGCAATAACATCTGGACCAGCGGATTTGTGTATGTCGAGGTCCTTAAGAACCTTTGCGACTGTACGAGTGCGGAAGTGGATTAGTCCCATGGTGGAAATGACGCACTCTAGCACAGGCGGAGACAAAGTACAAGCTGGCAGCTGAGAACTGGTTGCGAAATGGGCAGCAAGTAGGTTAGCTTTGTCCAAGGGGGTGACAGCTGGAATGTCATTGTGGATGAGCGTCGGTATAGACGACGTAGTTAAGTTTTTTTACGTTTTTTACAAACGACCAGAAACTTTTGCTACCTTTGTGACAATGAAGGATTTTACGCCTTAATTTTTGGTCGAATTGGAATTTTACCCGTCGAATGTGGGTGTTGCAGTCATTTCTGGCTCGTATGTACTTACTTTTTTCTGTTTTCCTCAGAACTGTTTGCCTTGTAGGCCCGAAAACTTAGCTCTCTGAGCCTGGTGCTTTTAATCTTGCTGGGAATAAAATTTGCCATGCCGATTCCGATTATGTTTACGATAATATCAGTTGCAGCGTCCACGTCGTTGTCGAGGAAGCACAACGACCACTGAACAAATGTATCAGGGGTAGTCTACAAAATCTGGGAGAAGTGTAGTGATATTCAAGAGCCAGATGGGATCGAGAATTGCAAGTATTTTTTGCACCTAATGTAAACCTTACGCCCAGATGGGTTCCAGAATCAGGATAGTAATATATGTGAAGTGTAGATGAGGCATTTTAAAAGGTCTAGTGGCAATATTGAGGGGAAAGCTCTAGATTGTGTTCCCCTATTTTTTCGTCAGCTTCTGGGACAAATTATGTATGTTCACGACGTGACGTTCTGGCCAAGACGTCGGTGTTGTGCGTCTTTTTTAGGGTTCCGTACCCAAAGGTAAAACGGAACCCTATTACTAAGACTTCGCTGTCCGTCCGTCCGTCTGTCACCAGGCTGTATCTCATGAACCGTGATAGTTAGACAGTTGAAATTTTCACAGATGATGTATTTCTGTTGCCGCTACCACGACAAATACTAAAAACAGAACAAAATTAATTATACATATACATAATTACAAACAACCAATAATAAATTGTTTCGAAAGATTTTCGTTGTCATCTTTCGGTCAGTTCCCATTTGTGAGCGGCTCGTAGTCATTCATTTTGGGAAATTAAACTCGGAGAAAGCGGATAGCCTGAGGGTGCGATCAGCACTTGACACGCGAACGAGTGGAGTTCAGCCCGCAGAAGGTCAGCATTTTTGTTTTTTTTTGTTCCTAGTAGCACATGAGAGAGAGTGGGCGAAGAACTCGGGGAGAAATCTTCGGCGAAGTACTCGGAGAGTGATCTTCGGGGAAGAACTCCGGTACGGTTTTAAGCAGTTCCCGGTACGCGGTTGTATAAGGTATTGAAATCATAAATTTGCGTGTCGCGATTGGTGATGCGGGCTAAGTCGTTGGTCAGAGGAGTTTCGGTACGAGTGTTCGAATACTCAAGCTGCGGTTTATTTACTTTTTTGGACAATGAATTTTTTTTTTTTTACATATATTTTTTTTATTTATTTCGACTTTTTTTATTGACATACGGTGTAGGGTAGTTTTAAGGAATAATTGTAAACCTAGATTAAGTTAGGTTAAGGAAATTAAATTTGTGACATATTGAATTGGAAACGATTACGGTGTTTTTTTTTCTTTTGCGTGGGATATTTCGCGAGTCTCGTAGCAAATTCGCGATTCTTGCTGCGGGTAAGTCGGCGTGAGGGCAATCGCGTGGCGCCATTGCTCACGACCAGTCCTCGCAGCTGGCCTAGCATCCCTTTCACACGACGTCGCTGCAGGTGGAGAGGAGCAAGTGAGCAAGAGGAGCAAGCACACATACGAACCGATACGTACATACGTGCATACGCATCACACACGTGCATGCACTCACACATCTGTACGCTATGTATACATACATACATACATACATATGTACATTACGAAGTAGAGTTGGGTAGTTCCGGACATGTATAGTTCACGGAACTATGTCCTCTCTCGGACACATGTCCTCTCGTTCCGCAAATTGAACGAAATGAGTTCCATAGTTCCATTCAACCCTTATTCATCAATCACATATGTACAAAACGAAAAAAAAAACATAAATGCAACGAACATGCTTCTCATACGGTATGAGTTATACCCCGTAGTTTTCAAGAAACCCAAAAGTATGGAGATGTGGCAATAAAGCTCGAACAGTTGGTGTACACTGTACAGCACACTTGAACTGAAATGGAGAAAAGAAATGAAAGAATATAATGCCTGCACCGCATTTCGTGAACGAATGTCATACATGTGTATGTATGCATTCAGGTCCGGACATGGACATGGTTTGCATATCGGTGCGATAATACATTTAGTTCCGGACATGGACATGTTTTTGCTAGTTCCATATCGGTGCGAGTATACATTTAGTATTTTAAAACGGGTAGAGATTGCAGTGCATACTGAGATGGAATAATTATCTTTAAACCCCATTTAGATACTGTTTCAAATATATTGAATGGTCTTTCCAACAAAGTTGTTGGTCCAATATAACACCTAAATATTTAAAACTGTCCACGTGTTCAATCAAGAAGCAATTTTAAAACATTCTTGATTGTTGAATACTATATCTTCAAGAACAAATCGATTACACAATGGTGCATGATAATATAAGGGAAGGTCTCTGAAAACTGTACCATTGATATTAAATATCATGTACTTCGTTTTGTTGCTAATTATTAGTTTATGATAATTAAACCATCTCCTTAACATATCTAGGTCATTATTAACATCTGCAAAACTATCAATTAAGTTAGTGTTTGAGTGGAAAAGAGATGTTTCATCAGCAAAGGCAGTTATTTTGCCTTTAAAAGGTTGTAAGAAAAACGAATTAACATAAATTAGAAAAAGGATTGGGCCCAATACTGCTCCTTGGGGAACACCCATATTTAAGGGTGTGAGAATAAAATGTCACTGATTATGTATTTCTGTTGCTGCTTTAACAACAAATACTTTGACAGAATATAATAAATATATGTATAAATGGGGCTCCCATACAACAGACATGCTTTTTTTGCCGTTTTTATACATAATAGTACGGAACCCTTCGTGCGCGAGTCCGACTCGCACTTGGCCGGTTTTTGAATGACAATTTACGGAAAGACCCATTTTAGCTGCTTCTGCTTCAATGCTTTTGAACCCTTCACTGACGTCTCGCTGTATTCGTCCAATTACGCCAATGTCAGATGCGTACGCAAGCAATTGCGTAGATTGTACATCTCGTGTTGACCAGGGAGTCTCGTATGATCTTTTCAAGTACGTTGTCGAAAAAGCTACATGACAGAGCGTCAGCTTATCTAAATCCTTTTTTAACATCAAAGGTCTCGAATGGAATTCTCTATTGTCATCCCAATGATTGCAGGAATGTTAAAACTAGACATGGCTCCGTACAGCTCGTCTTGTTTCTTC
This sequence comes from Eumerus sabulonum, assembly GCA_951905685.1. Taxonomy (NCBI): domain Eukaryota; kingdom Metazoa; phylum Arthropoda; class Insecta; order Diptera; family Syrphidae; genus Eumerus; species Eumerus sabulonum. The sequence continues at coordinate 161,264,582 of OX645060.1, read as the reverse complement.
TTTAACAGCATATGTTCCTAACTCATTTTTTATTCGTAAAGCTCACGAGCGGCTCTCGTCCATCTACATATGTAGCATGACCTTGTGGATTGTTTGCTTTGCTACATGGGTTTGTTCGCATTGCTCATCAAACCAGGGGTTTATAGCTGGCAGCGGATTGAAACCCAGCACATCAGAGGCAGCGTCTCTGCGCCAATGCTCCCATTATTGTTCTTTTGGATTGTGCCGGTGTCATCGGATGGATGTTGTGACAACTGCGGCAGCGGGTGTTAGACTCGCACCGTGTGTTCCAATATGCCAATGGCTCATACTGACTGCTACGATTGCATTTGAGAAAGTTCAGACCCACAGACCCACAGCTTCAGTAGGGGAGTTTGAGGTTATCCCGAGCTTGGCCAGCTGATTGGCCCTCTCATTCCCCTGTATATTGCTGTATCCTGGAACCGATTGGAACGTGATATTAGTCTACCAGCCAGCTCGTTTAATTTTCTTCTTATATAAATCCACCAATTTAGAGGTGGTAGCAGATGAAAGAGCCTTTATAGTCGCTTGGCTTTCGCTACAAATAGCGGTGGACGTATAATTGAAACGGGCTGCAATGAGTATTTTGCACGCCTCCCAGGTCGCAAGCACTTCAGCTTGGAAGATGCTCGAGTGATCGGGAAAAATCAGTCCATCAGGCCATACGGTCTGGATGACCAGTAGTCTATAAGTCTGATGGCGCCGCCGTGTATTTAATATGAAGATTCAAGGGAAAGAAATGCAGTAAGGTTTTAAGTGCTTCGGAGGGTGTCGATTCCTGCGAATCTTTAGATCTTATTAAGTTTGTGTGGAAAGTGGAGAAGACTCAGCCCCGAACTACACACTGCCCAATGTGCAATCTAAGAGGACTGAGTCATATGTTCAAGTGAATGGACTTGACGGCTCCAAAGCGATCATTTTTTAATTTCAATTCTAAGGGACGAAGCAGAAGAGAATTTCGACGTATATTTTTCCGACCAAGGAATTTAGCCGTTTAGCCGTGAACCTCTTGTCAATCGGGTCATGCTCACGCTCTCCTGAACCTCTACGACAAAGAGGACGATTTTCAATCGGAATGCATTGTGAACGACAAAACCCATTTTTAAGCAAACAAAATATGCACTCTTTAAGCATTTACATGCTCGTTTATGTCGAAGACGCGCCATGGACCATAGGCAATGAGTTTCTTTAACCAACAATAAAGGGCATGGGCTCGCCCTATAACGAATCCACACTGTTTTCCGGATTGCAACAACATAGTAGAGGTTTCTACTTACTTGGCAGTAGTTGACAACAGGTGAAATAACCGATAGCAGTACACAAATGGGTGCCATCATAAAATCGATGGATTGTAAATCAATTTGCCATATCACCATCATAAGCAAATTAGTTTATCACCTCGTTGATTGAGAAACGGATCCATGTTTCTATTAATATTTCTCCAAGTTCATTAACAATCTCAAGAGCACTTAAAGATGTTGGATTATTACGCTAATCTTTCAAGTAAACAAACAACACGATACATATTCGGATTTTAAAGTGTACACAGCACTTTGAAATTGCAAATGTATTATCAAACAAAAATTGTCTACTTCTGTCTACTGCTACTACTGCTTCTTATGTTCATCGAAAGGGTAAGGATGTTATTAGCAATAGAGAGAACGTTACTCACAACCTCCTCTCACTATTACCCCGTTTACATGCGAAGTCGAAAGATCGAGTCGAAACTGAGTTCAAATTTCGACCCAGGTTTTTCCGCAACGTAGTCGAAAGATCGAAGAGTTCAAACGTAGTTGAAGTGACAGATAATATGTACAATACGGACCTTTTACTTCGATTGTGTTAGTCCTGTGCCAACCAGGAAGCAAAAAGGAAGAAAAGCAAAAGAGATATCTCACACATACAGAGACAAAATGTCAGTTCGACTCCTCAACCCAGGTTTACATGCATTTTTTCGGCTCGATCCAGCTCTGCTAGTTGGATCGAATCGAGTCGACTCTATTTCAACTCGATCCGCGTTTATATGAATTTCGATCCTAGTTTGATCCGGATTCAACTACGCATGTAAACGGGGTATATGATACAATATCCCTTTCAGACAACATCACTTTCTCGAGCATGTGTAAAGTATTCTGATGGACGGACGTAAACTCTTATCAGGTCAACTTCACTTATCGTACACTCCCTCGGTCTGTATATGTTAATGGATAAATGAAATCATTTCATTCATCGTTTAAATGTAAAACGAAAATTTCAACAACAAATTAAGAAACCATTCTTCCACACACGACCGCGTTTGCACACAAGAACAACAGCAACGAATGAATATATGTATGTAGATACGAGTAGACAACATCCGCAATGGCAGCAGTGCCAACAGTCGAGGCCGACATATGTGTACGTGTGTATGTTTGTGCAAATGCAATATCAACAAAAGTAAATTGATAAATTGTTGAACAAAGAACATATCAGCTAACAGCACTCCAATATAGTCTCTTGCAAAACTCTTAACTACACTGGCTAACAAAAGCAACCAGACATATGAGATGATACCACATGGAATAATGACTAATACCCTTCCAATTGTTGTATGATTACGGAAACGTACGTTATTTCAAAGGAAACACCGCTTCGTCATCGCTACCACCGCCCCCCATCTATGTATGTACATAAATCTAAACAACAATGATGATGTGTGTAGTAGAGTGTTACCTGGGAAATGCATCAAAGAACCACGTTCGTTTTGTATTGCGAAACACAACTCGCATACCAGACATAAGCGGTGAATGTAGGATAACTGCTCCCACTTCATGTCGTGTCGCCAAATCGACGGTGGGCACTGTTCCAATACTCTGGCCATACAGGATAATACTCTCTGGATTTATGTTGAATCTACGATGAAACAAAATAAAAATTGATTTATTCATTATCGTTCGCAGCCCCAAATGAATCATCATCTTGCCATACTACTACTACTATTTGTACTCACCTACTCCGCATTGCTTGCCAGGCGGCTTCAATGTCTGCATAGAGATTCTTCTCAGATGGTTTACCGGCACTCATTCCATAGCCCGAGTAGTCATAGCCAAAGATGTTACAATTCAGTCGTGAACCCAATGAGATATAGAAACTGCTCATCTGGCCAAGATCGACAGCATTACCGTGTGAGAATAATAATGTATATTTGGCATTCTTGCAACATTTCACATAGATACAGGTGATGAGATTGCCGCGTGATGTCCTTGTAAAGAATGCTTCCACTTTGGATTTGTCGCGTTCGGAATATTGCCATTCGGCACGATCGAACAGGTGTAGATTGTATTTGATGTTTGTGTCGTCGGCGGCGGTCAATTTGTATGTGGGCTCGGGTGGCTGGAATGCTAGCTTGGCTGCTATCGGTCCGGGACACGGTGGACAGCAAAACATGCAGCACAATTCACTTAAACTGAACATAGTAGTTGTTTGGAAGAGTTTTGAATTTGTATGATTTTGATTTAGATCTTCTATCAAAAAAAAACTTTTTTTGTTTGCGTTTTTTTTTTTCTTAACTATTTTGTTGTGTTTTGTGTGTAATGTGTGCTTAGTAGGTTTGGCTCCTTAATTAAATTGAATTCAGCACTTAATTCGATTTAGTGCAGGTGTAGTATGCGCGGGAGGCGGGAAGGGGAATATGATCGACAGAAATTTACGATTTGAGAGCAAGGAAACCTTTGACAGGAGCGAAAGGAAGGGCAACATTGAATGAGAACATGATGTCGGAGGAGGAGATGGATGACGATGATGGTGTGATGTTGGTGGAATAGTGAAAGATAAAAACAAGGGCAGCAAACAATAGATGAGAACAAAAACTAAAGTTATTTTCGTAAAACGAACAGAGTCATAAGCGATTTTTCATTCACGTTTCTGTTTAGTTCTGAGTTAAGTTTACAATTTGCTTCTCTTCTTTTGAAACCTTTCCACTAGAGTGCACTAGCTTCTGTTAGTTCTTTTTATTTTCTATTCATGGATTGGATAGTGCTGATAATGTTGATATTTATGGTGCTGAGATTGAGATGGTAAATGATTGGTGCAGATTTCGCAAAATGTACTTTTTTTCTTATTTTGTTTGGTTTTGTTGCCTTATGTTAGTAAGTTATTCGATTTAGTTTCAGGATTCATCTTGCTCACCTTATACCATTCATTGCAGGTGCAGCTTGTTTCTTGTTCTTTTTCCCGTTTTATAGCTCGCTTTTTCCGTTGTTCTTCTATTGCAGCCTGTCGCGACGGACAGTGGGGGAATTAGGCCCTGTGGCACAGTGTGCGTGTGTGTTTTGTTCGTCGGTTTGGGATATTTTGAGGGTGCTGCTCTATGCGTAACTTTTCACTTTCATTGTGTCGACATTTTCCGCACGCTTTTGTTTTGGTTTCTTTTTTGTTTTCGTTCTTAACGTCACAAAGAACACAATGGCGTTTTATTTCGAATACCACGAGTGAACATAAATAAATAAAATAGAAAAGAAATTGATGGATTAATCACCGTAACTCGCGGAACACCACCAACACCACAGAAGCAGCAAGTCACATACGAAAATGAAATTGTTCTCCCGTTTGGTTTCGGGGACTCCTGTCAGTTGACGATGGCATTGTCATGCGTGCTGCGAGAGAGCTACTTTGGCAATTGAATTTATAACAGTTTTGGTACGAACGGAATGTAGTAGATTTGTGAGTGGTGTTTGTTTTGACATTTTACTCGCAGCTGATTCGGTAAACAAAAATTACTCAAATAAAGAAAGTTTTATTGAAAAACTAAAAATGAAAAGAAGTGAAATCAAAAACGGATTATTAGTCCCCATTTTTATTTCATTTAAAAAGTCATTTTTATTAATATTAAAACGTATAACTATCTTACGATAGACAAAATTACTTACTTACTTACTTACTTAGCGGGCGCTACAGTTCGGGGTGACCCTGGGCCTCAACCAACATGCACGATCTTTCGCTAGTCTATTCCAGTGCCGCAGGCCCAGTTGGTTGAGGTCCCTTTCCATCCACCTATGCGCGCCACCTTAGATGCGGCCGTCCTCTATTTCATCGTCCCTCGGGGTTGGACTCAAAGACTCTACGGGCTGGAGCTGTTGTGACCATTCGGTCTACATGGCCTAGCCATCTTAGGCGTTGGATCTGTAGACGCCTGACTAGACCCATGTCGCTGCACAACCCGTACAGTTCGTGTTTGATTCTTCTCCTCCAACCCCCCTCTGTGTTTAGAGGACCGAAAATCGCACGCAGAATCTTTCTCTCGAAACGACCAACGATTTCCTCATCCGCTTTAGATAAAGTCCATGTTTCTGCGCCGTATAACAGGACCGCGATAATTAAGGCCGTACGAGAGAGGGCTCTACTTCTCAATTGCCTCTTGAGTCCAAAGAAGCAGCGGTTGGCAAGAGTAATTCTGCGCATGATTTCGAAACTGGTGTCGTTGTTCCAGGTCACTGCGGAGCCGAGGTAAATTAAGTTCTTAACTCCCTCAAACTTATATCTGCCAATATGCACGTGTTCTGTCCAAGACGTCGGTGGTAAATGTCCTTTTTCGATGACAGCAGATATTTAGTCTTGCCCTCATTAACTGCCAAACCAATTTTTGCCGCCTCCATCTCAATACTCGCAAACGCCTCATTGACATCTCGCTGCGATCTACCTATTATGTCAATGTCGTCGGCGTATGCAAGGAGTTGCGAGGATTTGAAAACGATTGTGCCTCTTCTATTGGCCAGTGATTTTTGCACAATCAATTCCAATATGATGTTGAAGAAATCACACGACAGCGCATCGCCCTGCCTAAATCCTTTTTTGACTTCGAAGCTATCGGTCAGTTCTGCACCGATTCGGATGGAGCAGCGAGCATTTTCCAGAGTCATCTTGCATAGTCTGACGAGCTTAGCAGGTATGTCAAAAGTAAACATGGCGTTATATAGCTCGTCTCTAATTACGCTGTCGTATGCGGCCTTGAAGTCGACGAATAGATGGTAAGTATCGACTGGAAATGCATTAGTTTTCTCCAGGATCTGCCGTAGTGTGAAGATATGATCGATGGTGGACTTCCCTGGCCTGAAGCCACACTAATAAGGACCCATCAGCTCATTAACGAATGGCTCCAGGCGTTCACACAAAACGGCAGCGAAGATCTTGTATGTGACATTAAGGATACTTATTCCTCTGTAGTTGGCACAGTCAAAGGGGTCTCCTTTTTTGTGGATCTGGCAAACAATGCTAAGACTCCATTCCTTGGGCATGCTTCCCTCTGACCATATCTTACAGATGAGCCGGTGCATACTCCTAACCAGCTCACCCAAAGCTGCTTTGAAGAGCTCAGCAGGCAATCCATTTGCGCTAGCAGCTTTATTCGACTCGAGTTTCGACATGGCAATCTCAACTTCGTCGAGGGCAGGGGGACGAAATTCTCTGCGATCTTCGTCATTGAGAAATGGGTCATTCTGCCTGACGGCGGTATGTTGCCTGTCATCGCCGTTATACAGTCTGCAGAAGTGGTTTTTCCAAATTCTCAGCATCGACTGCGATTCTACTACTAGGTGTCCGTTCTCATCCTTACAGGCCTCCGTTCGGGCCTTGAGACATTCGTTTTATCTGTTTATAAAATCTTCGAACGTCGTGCCTGCAGTAGCACCTCTCCAAGCTCTCCATAAGCTCTTCTGGAGAAGCTTATGTTCCTTCCTTCTTTTAAGCTCGTAGAGCTCACGAGCCGCTCTGTTTTTTTTTTTTTTGTGTAGTGAGGCCTTGTATGCCTCCTGCTTTTCTGCATGTATCCTTCTCCACTCGTCATCGCACCAGGTGTTTCGTCGTGGTCGAGCTTTAAAGTCCAACACTTACGTTGCTGTGCTCTTCAGGGCTTGCTTGCACTGGCTCCATTGCTGCTCTACTGACTGAGTGGAGGATTGAAGTGTATCGGAGAACTTGAGGGAGACGCGGTTGGCAAAGGCACTGGCGATCTCCGGCGATATTAGCTTTCCGACGTCATAGCTTGGTGTTCTAACTCTACTCCGCGGTGTTCGTGTTATGCGTTGACGTATATTGGCAACTACAAGATAGTGGTCTGAGTCGATGTTCGCTCCTCTGAAAGTGCGAACATCAAGAATAGTGGAGGAGTATCTGACGTCAATCGCGATGTGGTCAATCTGGTTGGTAGTCGATTGATCAAAAGACCGCCAGGTGCCTTTGTGTATATCGAGGTGCGGGAAGCGCGTACTGGCTAGAAGGAGATTTCGCCCCGTAGCAAGATCAATCAGCCTGTGTCCGTTATCGGAGGTGGTGTCGCGTAGGCTATGTTTGCCGATGACCCGTTCAAAGATGCTTTCTTTACCCGGCTTAGCATTAAAATCTCCTAGTATGATTTTGGTATCATAGCTGGGGCATTTGACATATGTTCTGTCTAGGAGATCAAAGAAATCATCTTTGATGGAGTCATCATTGTCTTCCGTAGGGGCATGACGCATATGAGGCTGATGTTACAGAAATTTGCCTTGATGCGGATCGTTATGAGGCGTTCACTCACATACTGGAAGGTAAGGACTTTATGTCTTAGTCCACCTCTAACAACAAATCCCCATCCAAATAATCTCTGTCCTCTCTCCCTATAGCAGTCACCGTAGTAAATGTCGCAGTTTTTCATCCGCTTTTTACCCGGTCCATTCCATCGCACTTCCTGGATGGCGGTCATGTCCGTTTATAGCGGTCGAGGGCGCCCGCAAGTTATTCGGCCGCACATGGTCTGTTTAGGGACCTAACATTCCACGTACAGAACCGAAGGTCCTTGTTTGTTTTTTGTTTTTCTATCCAAGGCTGTTTTTTGCTTCTGAGCAATCAGTGGTTTTACGGTTATGGTTTGCTAGAATTTAAATTTAAATAAAAAATTAAAAAAAATTATTTGTAAAACTGATTAGTTGTGGCAAATACTCTGGTAAACAAATAACGTTTCGACCACTGACTTTGGACTGACGCCGATGGGCAAGTAGGGCAAGTATGTGCACACAAATTTAAAATGATAACGGTGCATTGTTAAAAGGTTTTTTCAGCAACCGCTAGGAAAAGAATTACTTCTTAACTTTACATTTTGAAAAATTGACTTTTGGCCGCTTTTTCGATGCAAATACTCCTATGTGCGTCGGGGCCATCTTTTTAAAAGGAAAACTGCTATTAATGCGCGATCAATAAGAAACACGCGGCTTGGGGAAGAATAAAAAGACAAAACTTGGGAAGGTACGCGTGAGGAAGATATACGATATGTACATTAATGAATACTCTATCACTCAGGGGAAGTCAACACGGTGTTAACGCTGCGAGAGCTGGACGGAGACTGCTTTTCTGTTGATTTCTACGTTTATCGGGGGGCAGTTGGTGGTATTTATGAGTTCCTCATTGGTAGTTATATTTGACTAGAATATTTGACACACTAAAGGTGTAGGCTGCATAAAAGAACAAGAGCAGCTCGTGAGCTCTACGAGTTAAAAAGAATGGAGGAGCATAAGCTTCTTAGAAGAAAGAAGAAAGAGCACGAGAAGCGCGCGATTGAGGATTTGGAGAGGTGTTACTGCAGGCGTGACGTTCGAAAGTTTTATCAACAGATAAAGCGAACATGCCAAGGTTATAAAGCCAGAACGGCAGCCTGCAGGGATAAGAACGGACACCTAGTAGTAGAATCGCAGTCGATGCTGAGAATATGGAAAAACCACTTCTGCAGACTGTATAACGGCGATGTTAGTCAATACACCGCTGTCAGGCAGAATGATCCATTTCTAATCGACGGAGATCGCAGAGAATTTTGTCCCCCTGACCTCGACGAAGTTAAGATTGCCATATCGAAGCTCAAGTCGAATAAAGCTGCTGGCGCAGACGGACTGTCTACTGAGCTCTTCAAGGCAGCTGGGGATGATCTGGTTAGGAGCATGCACCAGCTCATCTGTAAGATATGGTCAGAGGAAAGCATGACCGAGGAATGGGGTCTCAGCCTCGTATGCCTGATCCACAAGAAAGGAGACCCCTCTGATTGCGCCAACTATAGAGAAACAAGTCTCCTTAACATCGCCTACAAAATCTTCTCTGTCGTTTTGTGTAAACGCCTGAAGCCTTTTTTTAAATAAGCTGATAGGTCCTTATCAGTGCGGATTAAGGCCAGGGAAGTCCACCATTGACCAGATCTTCACACTACGGCAGATCCTGGAAAAAACCAATGAATTTCAATCTGACACTCACCACCTATTTGTCGACTTCAAAGCCGCATACGACAGCGTAGAGACGAGCTATACAACGCTATGTCTACCTTTGACATACCTGCTAAACTCGTCAGACTATGCAGGATGACTTTGGAGAATGCACGCTGCTCCATCCGAATCGGTGAACACCTTACCGATAGTTTTGATGTCAAAAAAGGAATTAGGCAGGGCGATGCGCTGTCGTGTGATTTCTTCAACATCATATTGGAAATGATTGTGCAAAAATCACTGGCCAATCCTCGCAACTCCTTGCATACGCCGACGACATTGACATATTAGGTAGATCACAGCGAGATGCCAATGGGGCGTTTGCGAGTATTGAGATGGAGGCGGCGAAAATTGGTAGGCGGTAAATGAGGGCAAACCTAAATATATGCTGTCATCTTGGCCAGAAGGTTTGTATTGGTAGATATAAGTTCGAGGTAGTTAAGGACTTCGTCTACCTTGGCTCCGCAGTGAACTGGAACAACGACATCAGTTCCGAAATCAAACGCAGAATCACTCTTGCCAATCGCTGTTTCTTTGGGCTCAGGAGGCAACTGAGTAATAGAGCCCTCTCCCGAACGACAAAGTTGACTCTATCTAAGACCCTTATTATCCCGGTCCTGTTGTACGGCGCAGAAGCATGGACACTATCAAAAGCGGATGAGGAGGCCCTGGGTCGGTTCGAGAGAAAGATTTTGCGCCTGATTTTCGGGCCTATAAACGCAGAGGGGGGATGGAGGAGAAGACTCAACCACGAACTTTACGGGTTGTACAGCGACATGAGCCTAGTCAGACGTCTACGGATTCAACGCCTAATGGACGCGAATGGATACCACAGCTCCAGCCCGGAGAGTCTTTGAATCCAACCCCGAAGGACGAAGAAGCAGAAGACGGCCGCACTTAAAATGGCACACACAGGTGGAAGGGGACCTCAGCCAATTAGGTGTGCGGCAATGGAAAAGGCTAGCAAAAGATCGTGCTGGAGGGGCATGTTGGTTGAGGCCCAGGTTCACCCTGAAACCCACTAAGCGCCCACTAAGAAGAAGAAGAAGAATATTTGACACTCTATATAATGTAAACAAATGTAATGTAATGTAAACAAATATTTGTAACTTGCAAGTTGTGCTGTCTGATACTTTTCATGTATCGCATCCATAAAGAAGTGTGGTGTGGGCGAGCGTTAATACCAGCATCAGATCCACCTTCCTTGGCAATTATAGTCCCTAAGCAGCAGACCTGGTTCACTTCTTTAATTGTAGTTGGCTTACAATCGATGTTGATGGTAAAGGGGCTTAAATGCTGGTTCAAATTCGCAAGATTTTAGTTTGGGGTGCATTGATTTTAAGCCCGAACGCGTTTACAACGCTGATAAGTACACCCAGCTTAACTCTCGCATGCGACTGTGTGTGTGACAAGATACAAATATCGTCAGCGTAGTCGAGATCATTCCATTGTATTCTGCGTCAAGCACCGTGGTAAAGAAAAGTGGGGACAATGCGCAACCCTGACGCACACCATTAGTAATTTGAAAGCGGTCACTACTTTTTTTATTGAACCTCTCTTCTTCGGTCAGACGCGACACCGATGATGGCGGGCACGGGAAACCGATAAGGTTGAACGCGCCCCAAAGTTGGGTACTGCTGAGTGTGCTGATAAGTCTCCAAAAAGAAGGGTAAAGAGGCGTGCCCGGAAATTGTGCAAAGAGGCTCCCAAAGCCGATGATACGATAGACAAGGTTAAACCTCTGGAGGAATCAGGTAAGAGGACTTGGTCGACAGAGGTATCACCTACCGAAGTCGATGCGACCCTCTCATCTGAAGGCCCCCCCCCCCCCCCCCCCCCCCCCCGTCGGAGACGTGCACTTCACACAGAAAAAAACCCACTACTTCGAAAAAGAGACCCTTATGACCGTAAGGAGTCGAGAAAAGCAGCAGTCTCACAAAAAGGAGGTCATCTCCTCTGAAAATATCAGGATAGGGAAAACTGACAGTGAACAATGGAATGGCCAGCACAGATTGCAAGCACTGCGAGGACCGTCTACTGGAGCTAGCTTCAGCAACGGGCTCCTGTATTCGGACTGAGAAGTCTGCTCTGGTAAATGGTACCTTTGTGGTGAACTGTTCTCCACACCGGACATCGGCCTGGATCAGAAGCATGGTGCCGAAAATCTCGCCTTTGAGAGCTACTACCTATCAGGTAGTCAGTCTCCTTAAACTAACGCGCACCATCTGCCGCATTCCGGGGAAACCTGAAAACAAGCTGGATGTGCTGACGCAGAATCCAGAGTTTGACACGAGGTGCAGGATTATCTATTCTAACAAGGTTGTAGGGATGGACAACGCCACGAGACTCTGCAATCTGCACACGACCTATGTTTCTACCTCAGCCTTGGTATGATTTTATTCCATTTTGATGCCACTCACATTATATGGTCACTTTAAATTCATACTCTGTGTGTGTAATTCTAATATAACACCATAAGTGCATTGAAAGTTGCTGAGAACTACAACCAACGTGAAAATTCGGTCGATTCCTCATCTGCTATTTAGGACAACCACCTCTGGAGAGTAGTGAACGAACATCTGCGACCCAAACCACTGCACATCATCCAGGTTGTGTGATAAAAATTATAAGAGTACGAACTCTTGAACCTGCGCGATGTTTAAAAAAAAGCCGGCCAAGTGCGAGTCGGACTCGCGCACGAAGGGTTCCGTACCACCTGTATACATATATAAATATGAAAGAGACTATGTATGTTACCTCATCAAATGACAGATCTTGGTTGCAAGCAGGACTTTTAGGATGAAAATCATGTCTGTTGTATGGAAGCCCCCCCTTAAATATTCATTTTGTTCTTTTTTTTTTGTATTTGTCGTGGTAGCGGCAGCAGAAATACATCATCTGTGATGTCTAACTATCACGGTTTAAGAGATACAGCCTGGTGACAGACGGACGGACGGACGGACAGCGAAGTCTTAGTAATAGGGTTCCCTTTTACCTTTGGGTACGGAACCCTAAAAAGTAGTCGAAAGATGGAACGTGCTTTGCAAAACAACACTGCAAAGCTGCTACCACTCTTTTAAGGAGCAGAATTGCATGCAGTAGTACAAATCATCACGTTGTATCCGTTCAAGAACCATGGATGTGGAATAAACGACTGTGTGATCTTGGTGGTATAAGTGATGCTATGATTCAGAACCCAATTATATTAACGCAAGCACGTCGTAGCATCTTTCACTAAACTCCAAAGAATGATTTGTCTCAGCTGTATGTGGGCTTTGCCCAGCACGGGGGTGTTACTCTAGATACTATGATGAACCTTCCATCCCTTGATATTTTTATCAGAGGGTGCGCACTGAAAGCCATGTTTCGCTTCAAGAGAAATGGTTTCTGGTACAACTCGCATTGGAATGGCAGTGCGCTTGCGGGAGAAATATCCTACGACTCCTTTCTCACGGATATTCCTATCGATGCCATCGCACCTCTCATCCTATTGCGCTATAATTTCATAGTCGAATTTCCATGGCGTCAGCACTAGCTCTGGTTAGATACTGAACCTGGAAAGGATTGTCTTCGCATTTTCACAGATGTCTCCAGTTCTGGGCGGGGGTCCAACTGCGCTTTTCGTTAGGAAAACATGCCTCTATCTTTCAATCATATACATATATAACCAATCCCAATGGCCATGCACTATGTTGTGAAACACAGTTGAGGGGAAAAAGCATATGCGTCTGCAGTGACAGCCAAACTGCGCTCGAAATTCCACGTTTGAACAAAGTCGGTAGACTAAGTGCACTAAGGCTTGCACGGATTCCATGTCACTCTGGGATTCCAGGAAATGAGATCTCTGATTAACTCGCTAAAATGGGCTCAGAGGAGAATTTCTCAGGGCCTGAACCTGCCTTGAGTCTACGTGCTTTTACGGTCAATACCCGCAACAATGATTGGGTCTTCAATGTACACAGTCGTAGATGGAGGGAATATCCAGGATGCAGCATGTCAAGTGCGCCTGATGTCTGTAGAAAATCCACAGCGTTCTTCTTATGCCTAACACCTTAACATATTTTTCCTATCCATTACACCTTTCACCTATGGGAAAATGAAATCACACACAACATGGGTGATTGAGAGAAGCTCGGCTCAGGTTCTCCATGGACTGTGACGCCAACATACATACATATGTACATACATTACACCTTTGCTAAGTATCTCTGCGTGCTCGGCATCAGAGAGACGCCTACCAGTGCTGCACGTTGCGAGGAGGATGACACAGCAGAAGGCTTTCGCTGTAATTGTAACGCCTTCGCTCGCGCACGGTGGTGCATCCTTAGGGCCGACGTGGTGTATGCCGAATCTCTTAGCCCCCTCTTGGCAATACAGTGGACCAGTACTTGCGTCTAAGTGCCCCAGCAGACAGCACAATGGCCACAAAATGCAAATATTTGCTCAATTCCGAGCATGACTTTTCACTGGCAATTCACTGTGATGCTAAGTCTGCTAATCGCCAGCAACATTGATCTAAAGTCATGTTAACAGTAATAAAAGCCCAAACTCAATTAGTTGATATCCACAGATATCCACTAGGTGGCGTTGATCTCTATAGTCTGGGTAGGCACCAATGCGATTCTGTCAAATGAACGTGTATTTGAAGGTGGTATTTCAGACAACGTATTTAGACTACTCGTCATTTGCGTAAAAAGTTATATTGATCTTAAAATGAGTGCAATATCTGAAGAAATGAGCTGTGTGATACTTTTTTACTATAAAAAAGGTAAATATGCTACAAAAGCGTACAAGAAATGTCCGTGCCCCTCGGTCTGGTCGGGCATTCGATGAAGCTGGTAGAGCAAGGGCAGCGCGCAAACTGCCAGAGGATACCGGATGCATTAAGCATCAACCACATAACAGTTTAGAATCATCTAAATAGGAAGGCAATTCAAAGAAACTCGATATTTGGGTGCCACATGAATTAACGTAAACAAATTTAATTGGCCGAAATGCTACTGGAACGCAATACAATCGAACCATTTTAAAAGCGAATTATTACGAGTTATAAAAAATGGATAAATACGAAAGCATCCAATGCAAGCGCCTATCGTCAAAGGCCTGTAACCGTCCACAAGCGACAAGGGTAAACAAGGTGATGCCGAGTGTCTGGAGAGAAATTGTCCATTACAAGCTCTCAATCAATCCTCTACTGTGCACAACTCTACCGATTGAACGAAGCAGTCATGTACGGATCAATCAACAAACTTACTTACTGTGATGGCACTACAGTTCGGGGTGGACCAGAGCCTCAACCAACAAGCCTCTCCAGCCGGCCCGATATTTGGCCAGCCGCTTCCAGTGCCGCACACCCAGTCCCTTTCCACCTGTGCGCGCCACCTTAAATGCGGTCGTCATCCACTGCGTCGTCCCTCGGGGTTGGAGTCGAAGACTCTTCGGATGCCAGAGCGTTGATGTCCATTCGTTCTACATGGCCTAGCCTTCTTAGACGTTGGATCCGAAGACGTCTTACTATGCCGATGTCGCTGTACAGCCCGTACAGTTCTTGGTTGAATCTCCTCCTTCACTCTCCGTTTACACAAACGGGACCAAAGATTGCACGCAGAATTTTCCTCTCGAAACGCTCAAGAGCCTCTTCATCTGCTTTTGATAACGTCCAAGCCTCAGCGCCGTAGAGGAGGACCGGGATGATTAAACTCTCTCATACGCGGCTTTAAAGTCGACAAAAAGATGGTGCGTGTCGACCTGGAATTCATAGGTCTTCTCCAAGATCTGCCGTAGTGTAAATATTTGGTCTATCGTGGATTCTCCTGGCCTGAAACTACACTGGTAGTAGCCTATCAGATTGTCCACGAACGGTTTCAGGCACTTACACAGTACGGCAGAGAGGAACTTGTACACGATGTTCAGGAGGCTTATCCCTCTGTAATTGGTGCAGTCATAGGGGTCTCCTTTCTTATGGACCGGGCAAACGATACTGAGATCCCATTCATCGGGCATGCGTTCTTCCAACCATATCTTGCAGATGAGTTGGTGCATGTTCCTGACCAGCTTATCGCCAGCTGTTTTAAACAGTTTCGCGAGAGTCCGTCTGCTCCAGCAGCTTAAGTTTCGATATCGCTATCTTAAAATCGTCTTGGTCGGGTGGACGGGATTCTCCTTCGTCTTCGTCCATTGTGAATGGTTCGCTCTGCCTGACGGCGGCATTTTGACTATCATCGCCATTATACAGTCTGCAGAAGTGGTCCTTCCACAATCTCAGCATCGACTGTGACTCCACTACTAGTTGTCCGTGCTCATCCCTGCAGGCTTCTGCTCTGGCTTTATAGCCTTGGCATGTTCGTTTTACTTTCTGGTAGAATTTTCGAACGTCGTTCCTGCAGTAACATCTCTCCATCTCCTCGATCTCGCGCTTCTCGTGCTCCTTCTTTTTCCTTCTCACAAGCGCATGCTCCTCCCTCCTTTTCTGTTCATAGAGCTCGTGGGCAGCTCTCGTCCGTCGATGCAATGTGGCCATGTATGCATTCTGTTTCTCTACATGGGCCTGTCTGCACCCATCATCAAACCAGGGGTTTCTCGACGGTGGTGGCTCGAAACCGAGTACATCTGAGGCGGCCTCTCTAATGGCGTTCTGACAATTTCTGCAGATTGCATCGGGACTTGAGAGAGCTTGAGGGAGACTTGATCGACTAAGGTCCTGGCGCTCTCCTGCGATTGCAGCTTTCCGAGGTTAAATTTTGATGTTCTTACTCGACTCCGTTGATTCCGAGAAATTCGCATCCGTACCTTGGCTGCAACAAGGATGCTGGAGGAGTGTCTGCCGTCGATCGCAATATGATCAATTTGGTTGGTTGTCGATTGATCAAAAGACCGCCAGGTCCCTTTATGGATGTTGAGGTGTGGGAATCGTGTACTTGCTACTACCAGATTATGTCCCGCCATAAAGTCCACTAGCCTTAGTCCGTTTTCTGACGTGGTGTTGTGTGTAGACTGTGCTTCCCAATGACCCGTTCAAAGATAGCTTCCTTATCCAGCTTCGCATTGAAATTTGATGTCATAGCTGGGACACTGCGCATATGAGGCGGATAGTCATGAGGCGTTCGCTTACATACTGGAAGCTTAAGACTTTTTTCCTGAGTCTGCCTCGAACAACAAATCCGCATCCGAATAAGCGTTGTTAATTTTCTCTGTAGCAGCTTCCGTAGTAGATATCACAGTTTTTCATCCGCTTTTTGCCTGGCCCATCCCATCGCACTTTTTGGAGCGCGGTAGTGTCTTCCTTAAGCTGTCCAAAGACTTGACCTAGTTCTGTTGAGGGACCTAACGTTCCGGTCGTCAACGTGTCGATCAATCAACAAAGAGCGACCAAAATGAAGACAAAAGGAGTTGTGTTATATTATGGCAATGTTAGGCCACACACACACTTTTGATATATCGGAACAAACTGACAGAGCTTGGTTAGTAAATGTTGATGCATCCACCGTATACCCGGACTTTGCACTAATTGTCTGTTGTCCATTCGTTTGGTCATTGTAAAATTCTTTTGATGGTAAAGAATCATACGCTGAACATCACTTGGCCAAGTTCTTCGTCGACACACTATACATAACGATGAATCTAGTTTCAATCCGTTTGAACTTCATTTAAGCAGGCTCAGTTTTTCAAAATCGTCCCCTCACCACTGTGAGCAGCCTTCCAATAATCCGGCTCAACAATTTAGTTAGACCACTTACTGTCATAGTTGAAAACTATGTTGAAAATAATTACGTCAGCTATCTGTATCCCAAAAGCGGATACACTTATGGTTTTTGGCAAAAAGAAATGGTCATCTGGTGACATGCTATCTTAGTAGTCACCTCAATCGGGCAGCCAGTGTGGTACGTAGGTTGCTACTGCAGTTTTGACATATAACATCAGTGTGAAGGGTATGAGATTTATAATGGCAATCGTACTCAGAAGGTTTTGTCAAGTAAGTGCTATTTGTGTTGTTTACAGATATGTACTTGAAACATTCATCTTGCCGAAAAAAATTAATTAAGCTTTGAACATTTTCATCCCATGATATTCTAAAACTTTCGGTGTGGATTAAACCAACAACAGTGGGCTGATCAATTTGTGATCACTATTCGATATCAAACGAATTTCTTAAAGGTCGTCCAAAGTCGGTTGTCCAGCTGATATTGTAAGATCATCATGTGGCAAACCGTGAGATCGAGAAATGGGTTAGGTTAGGTTAGTTGGGTGCCCTGTTGACATGAGGTCACGGCTCACTTAGACTACTAAGAGTCCATTGTGCCCATTTTTAAAAGCTAACCCGAGGGGAACCTGTTAGTTGCCTGCTGAGCTGAACCATCCACATTCAATTAAGAACCTTAGCAGTTTATTCAGTTTAATGTCTCTTGCCTCCTCTTAACCCGAAAAGAAATAGTTCCCGAGGTACGTAAATCTTTTTCGGGCCAGTGCAGGGCATTCACACAGTAGGTGACGAATGGATTCTATTTTCTCTTCGTCCCTACAGCTTCTGCAAAAATCGTTTTAGGGCTGGCCTAGTCTAGCTGCATGATATGATATCACTTCCAGTCGTATATTCCCTCTACCAAGATTTAGCTGACTTTCCGTCCTTTTTTTGTCATCGACAGGCCATGTTAGCCTTGCCGTAGCGCATGTGTCTAATTGACACCATCGCTTGTTGGCCTTTTCTGGTAGTTTCCCCTATTTCTCTGAATAGTGTGCTGAGTGGCGTTCTAGCCTCAGTTGCGATCTGCGAAGTATCTGCGCCTGATCCCAGTCTGGGTAGTTCTTCCGCCTTCTCATTTCCTCATTGACATCCGATATTTCTTCTAGTTTCTCTTAACAGAGTTTTACGAGCTTGGATCTTATCCATGTTGCTTGCAGAGCCTTAATGGCTGCCTGACTGTCAATATAGATTTTGATTCTCTTACCTGAGAAATTCTCCCTAAGAATCAGATCCGCGCCTTTTTTGATTGCGAAGATCTCAGCCTGGAAGATGCTACAGCCATCATCGAGTCTGTAGGAGTGACACGCTTCCTGAGATTCGAAGTATACTCCGGCTTCTGTACCGGTATGCTTTTTGGATCCATCGGTATAGATTGCCAGTTCCTCTACCGTGTTTACCATACCACTGGCCCATTCCTCCCTGGAGGGAATCCTAATAGAGAATCTCCTCTCACAGCAAGAAAGTGGGGTGGCATAGTCCGTTTCGGTTGCGGACCTCAGGATAGCCGATCGATCCAGGATTGATGAGTGACCATTAGGACATCTTTTCCAAAGACTGGATTCTTGCATCCTTAGCGCAGCCGTGGCTGCAATGCTTTCACAATACATATCTGGTGGTGGAAGGTTCAGCATTGCTTCAAGGGCCGCCGTTGGTGTGGATTTCATAGATCCGGTCCCCGCCAGACAGCCAGCCCTCTGAATCCTTGTAAGACTTTGAAGGTTGCATTTCTTCTCGAGTGCTTTCCACCAGACAATTGATCCATAGACTAAAATAGGTCTTACCACCGCGGTGTATAGCCAGTATACCACCTTTGGTTTAAAGCTCCATGTCCTTCCGGAAGCTACCCTGCACGAATATAGTGCCACGTAAGCTTTCTTGGTTCTTTCATTTATGTTGTCCTTCCAGCTAAGCTTGGAATCTAGAATTATTCCAAGATACCTAGCGGAATTTTTCGGAATCAGTTCGATACCATTTATACGTGGATATGTGTACTTAGGTATTTTCGTGTGAAGAGGACAATCTCAGTTTTAGTTGGATTTACCCCTAGGCCCCGTTCCTTGACCCAGTTATTCACCAATAGCAGCGCATAACTTAGTCTTTCACTGAGGACCTGAGGAAATTTCCCAGGTACCAGGATGGTAATGTCATCGGCATAGGCCGTGACGTTGAAACCCTTTGTCTAGGAGCTTTAGCAATTCGTCGACTACGAGGAGCCCCCTGTGGTGTGCCTCGGTTGACTCTCACCCTTCCATTTGCTCCTCCTATCGACGAGTTTACTATACGAGTACTTAGCATTTGTTCAACCCATCTACAGATTCCCGAATTTATGTGGGCCATCCGTAGGCTGGACATTATTGCCTCGGTACTGACGATATTGAAGGCACCTTCAACATCTAGAAAGGCCCCCAGGGCATATTCATTAGCATTGAGTGCCTTTTCTATCGTATAGACCACCCTGTGAAGAGCGGTATCTACCGATCTACCCTTTATGTATGCGTTGTGTGATTGTGATAAGTAGCTATCACCAATCTCATTTCTTATGTATTTGTCGATTAGTCTATCCAATGTTTTGTCGATTGTTGAAAAGAAATGTCGAAAAAACCAGCCGCAATGCTTCAATAAAAGTATATAAGATCGTGACCTGAAATAAACAACAATCGACATTTCAAGACGAGCCTGAAGAAGCGGTTGATGCGTCCAGATCACATATTCTGGAGGTCCCTCAATCGGAGTGGACAAAGTGATTCGCAATTGGTTTAAACGCATGCTACGTCTTTCAACAGTTGTTAAAAATAAGTTATCCGTTTTGTGACTGTTAACATTTCATTGTTTAAAATCGGTAGTAAATGACGGTAACAAAAATAAGTCGTTTGCGACATATGTACATATGTATGTACAGACATCAATCCAGAGACCGATAACCAGGTTGATATCATGCTCTAGATGAAATACGAAAAATATCAAAATGGACGGAACATCCGTCAAACTATGAAAGTGTCTTATCATACAATTCAAAACAAACCATTTCTTTTGGTAAATGTAAAATAAAATTATTGTATTTACAATTTCACCTTAAATATAAACCGAACAAATAATCCAATCCGCAGTGGACAGAAGTCATTCATTCAAATGTACAGGAACTATTCGAAAACACATAAAAAAACTAAAACAAAAATCATCTATCTATCTATGTATTTACATATCACATGAATAAAAGCAAAATAACTCTTCTTAGGTATTGTTAATCTTCGGGTTCTAGAAAACCGACAGGGGTCCTAGGTAACCGCGGTAGTTGGCCTGTGGATCGGATAAGAGGGCTGCCCGCGCTGCTGCCGCGGCAGCTGCTTGATGATGTTGTTGTTGCTGCTGCTGGTGATGGATCAGATGTGAATGTTGCATTTGGAATGGATGATGCATTAGCGGGTGGATGCCGGTCGGAACTGGACCATATACTGGCCCTGAACTTATCAAGTGTCTTGGCGGGGTGGAATGCATAATAAAACTGGCAGAGTAGACGGGATGCGATTGTGGTGGTGTTTGACTGGGGATATCGATCATTGTTGGTGATGTCGCAGGTGACGAAGCCGTCGGTAAAGCTGGTGATATTCTCAAGTCGGTTGGCTCCGATACATGGACTTGTGTTTCATTTCGTTCCGGTATTGTGTCGGGGGCAATGAGGCTCTCAATGTCGAACGAACGCTTTGGTCTGCTGGTCACAGCTGGTACAATTGGGGAGGACATTGTGATTGGAGTTGCCTGTGGCTCAGGTGATGGTGTAACCAAATCTAGTTCAGGCGACGGCGAAGTTGGCATCGGACAAATTGGCGGACTATGCATATGTGGCGAGGTTTGTCCGTAAAGCGATGGATGCGGGTGTCCCACAACTGACATTTGTGTATAATCCCATGTTTGTGGTCGTTGTTGTTGTTGCTGCTGGGCGACAAAAAACCGATTGAAACTAGCTAACGCTGCAATTTCACCATTAAGTATCTCCTTCTCGAACTTGTGAACACGGAAACGTTTCCTCCGACGGAGTAAACTACCATTTTCAAACATATCGAATGCCTTTGGATGCAGCGTCCAGTAGGAACCCTTGCCGGCTTTGTTCGTATTCCTTGGGATCTTAATGAAACAATCGTTGAAGCTTAAGTTGTGACGCAATGAATTTTGCCATTTCTGTGTATTTTTACGATAGTATGGAAACTGATCCATAATGTATTTGTAGATATCGCTGAGGGGTAACATTTTTTGCGGTGAACTCCAGATAGCCATGGCTGTGAGGGATATATAAGAGAATGGAGGCTTTTGATCGCCATAAGTTTCTTTCAAAGGTCGTGGCATCCTCAATAACAACTCTTTTCACACTTCACTAAATTCAACACAAACACGTTTATTTTATTTCTCTCTTTGCTCTCTAATTGTTCTTCGCCGTTGGCCTATTAGTATATTTGAATAACGCACTGTAATTATTTTTCTTTTTATTTTTTATTCATGTCAAAAACTCGTACGAGACTTGTTTTCACGACGAGATCAAGTTGCTGACTGACGACAAGCTGGTTGAAAAGATGTTGGTATATGCGCGGTGGTGGTGGCAAGAAGGCAGAATATGGCGGCAGCGTATCGTCTTGCTTGAGGGACTTTATTTACCAATGTGTTGGTTTTTTGTTCTTCTTTTATTCTCATTTTCCTTTTCTCTTTTTTTGTTTTTTTTTGTTAGATTTGTATATTGTGCGCAGGTAGGGGAGTTTACTAGTTTCCCACGTTGCATGGCACGAGTTTGCTCATGGAAGTCATGAGGGCGGAGTTATTTTGAATAATGTTTTTTAAGTAGTTAGGGTATTTGATTGGCTGCTGATGTTCGCGTGAATGGCGTTTTGTTTTTGTTTTCTTGTATAGGTGGGGCAAAATTGCATTTAAAGAACGAAAGAGATGGATGAGTGTTCCTTAACTAACAAAGGAAGTGTTGAGCCTTGTTAATAGTTGGAAGGGAAGTAAACATCAGGGATAAAAAACCAAAAAAAAAAAAAAAAAAAAACCAAATTCCTTTAACGCCCTCTTATGTCAATAATTATTTCAATTATCTATTAGAGCAAAAACAAATTTTTATAAAAAATTGTCCGTATTTACACAGAACTCCTTTTCTTTATGTTAAAATAAATGGCAAATCGTTTTGATTTTGCAAATAATTATGAGATATGAAAAACGTATTTTACAGTTGTAATTGTAATACGTTACCTTAGATTAAAAAAGAAAAATGCGAATGATACTGGTACCATTTTTCTGTTTTTTTTTTTTTTTTTCAAAAATGGAAGAAAAAAAACGGAAACAACATTTATTCAATGGTTCTTACTTACTTACTTATCAGGCCAGCGATCCATGGAGGATCTGAGCCTGAGCTATAGCTGCCTTCCATCCTTGACGGTCCCAGGCACGGTCTTCCTCTTTTTCTCGAACCAGGAGGCTCGTAGTCGAAGACCCTCTTAGCTGGAGCATTGGTGTCCATGCGCTCGATGTGGCCGAGCCAGTGTAGTCGACGGATCTTTACCTTCCGGACTACATGCACATCTTGGTACAGCTCGTAGAGTTCGCGGTTCCTCACAGACAGGACCAAATATCCGGCGCAGAATTTTTCTTTCGAAAGAACCCAAAATAAGCTCCGCTGTCCTGCTTATCGTCCAGCTTTCGGCTCCGTACAGCAAGACTGGCAGTATGAGCGTTTTGTAAAGCATGACTTTGGTCTTTCGAGTGAGGAGTTTTGACCCCAGTTGCTTGGACAAGCCGAAGTAGCAGCGGTTGCCAAGGGCAATGGCATTTACGGAATGGATGGAATTTACGTTTGGCCCGAGGTAGACAATCTCAATTGTAGCTTTCAATTGTTATATCTTGTCCCAGGTGGTGAGCGACGGATTGGTTTTTGCTTAACAGCATGTACTTGGTCTTGTCCTCATTAACCTTAAAACCAACTTGTTTCGCCTGTTCTTCAATCGCCGTGAATGCTTACACAATGCCACAGCGAGAACACGCGATGATGTCGATATCATTCGCGTATCCTAGCAGCTGGACGGACTTGTAGAAAATAGTGCCTTCCCTGTTGACGCCTGCCCGTCGCACTATCTGCTCCAGCACCAGGTTGAAGAAGTCACATGACAGCGCATCTCCTTGCCGATATCCGTTGCATATTTCAAACGGTTCCGAAGTCCAAGAACCGAGTTGCACGGTGCATCGTGTATTTTAAGGCGTGGCGCGACCCAACTGGATCAGTTTTCCTGGGATCCTGGATTCGGCCATCGCACCAAACAGTCCTTCACGATGAATGCTGTCGTATGCGGCTTTGAAATCGATGAAAAGATAGTGTGTAGCGATTCGAAACTCGTTGGTCTTTTCCAGGATTTGTCAAAGTGTGAAAATTTGGTCTATAGTCGATTTGCCGGGCCGAAAACCGCACTGGTAGCTGCCGAATAGTGCGATGCAAAATGGCTTTAGACGTTCACACAGTACGCTGGACAGGATTTTGTATGCGACATTGAGCAGGGATATACCCCCATAGTTCTTGTAAGAGGTAGGATCGCCTTTTTTGTGGATGGGGCAAATAGAGCTGGTATTCCAGTCGTCGGGCATGCTTTCATCTTCCCAAATTCTGCGGATGATCTGAAGCATGCTCCCTACCAGAACATCGCCGCCAGCCTTGAAGAGCTCTGATGGCAAGCCATCTGAGCCTGCGGCCTTATTATTCTTCAGCTTCTGAATAGCTGTGCCGACTTCTTCGATGCTGGGTGGGAGGACTACTTCAGCGGTTAGAGTTGGGATTTCCTTCGTCCCTACCACCCTCTCTTGGTCATGCTCGTTAAGCAGCTGCTGGAAATGCTGGTTAAATACATCCACTATTCCCAAAAGGTGGAGAGCACCGTGGCGCAGTGGGTAGTGTGTTGGCCTCTGACGCCGATGACACGGGATCGAATCCCGACACAGCCATGTCATCGAACGTGTTTTCACGGTGTTTCTCCTCAGCGGGGTTCTGACAAAACCCCCTGTAGTAAAATTGTCATGAAAAGCTTCTCGAAATTCGCCTTTCGGAACCGGCTATAAACTGTAGGTCCCTTTCACCTATGGGAAAATGAAATCACACACAACATGGGTGATTGAGAGAAGCTCGGCTCAGGTCCTTCATGGACTGTAACGCCAATATACATACATACATTCCCAAAAGGTCGGTAACAAGATTACCCTCGCAGTTTCGAAGAGCCTGGGTGCCCTTTTTGAAGCCTCCTGCAAGGCCTTTGTCTTTCTTGTAAAAGGCTCGTGTTTTATGTTTGTCCCTAGACTCCTCGATATCCTTGAGCTGGGAGGCTGGGAAGATTTTTTTCTTTTGTCGCAGTAGTTTTTTCTCCTCCTTGCGCTGCCCTGGTTTTCCTCTGCAGCGCCTTTTGGTACGCCTCGTCGGTTGCTGCCTTTTTCTTATCACACTCGCCATCATACCACGGGTTTCTTGTCGGGGGTGGTAGGTATCCTAAGGTGGTTTCGGCTAATTCCTGAAAGGCTGAGCGGTAATGCAGCCACATATTATTGGCATTTGTGTTCAACGTAGGCATACCGTAGAGTCTTTCGCTCAGCTGCTCCTTGTAGACTCTGGTAACTTACGGTGTGCTCAGGCGCCCAATGTCGAACCTCCTCCTGATGGGCTGGTGCAGCTTTCTGACATTGGACCGTCGATCTCTGAATGTTGCTGCTACGAGGAAGTACTTACTTACTTATCAGGCCAGCGATCCATGGAGGATCTGAGCCTGAGCTATAGCTGCCTTCCATCCTTGACGGTCCCAGGCACGGTCTTCCTCTTTTTCTCGAACCAGGAGGCTCGTAGTCGAAGACCCTCTTAGCTGGAGCATTGGTGTCCATGCGCTCGATGTGGCCGAGCCAGTGTAGTCGACGGATCTTTACCTTCCGGACTACATGCACATCTTGGTACAGCTCGTAGAGTTCGCGGTTCCTCACAGACAGGACCAAATATCCGGCGCAGAATTTTTCTTTCGAAAGAACCCAAAATAAGCTCCGCTGTCCTGCTTATCGTCCAGCTTTCGGCTCCGTACAGCAAGACTGGCAGTATGAGCGTTTTGTAAAGCATGACTTTGGTCTTTCGAGTGAGGAGTTTTGACCCCAGTTGTTTGGACAAGCCGAAGTAGCAGCGGTTGCCAAGGGCAATGGCATTTACGGAATGGATGGAATTTACGTTTGGCCCGAGGTAGACAATCTCAATTGTAGCTTTCAATTGTTATATCTTGTCCCAGGTGGTGAGCGACGGATTGGTTTTTGCTTAACAGCATGTACTTGGTCTTGTCCTCATTAACCTTAAAACCAACTTGTTTCGCCTGTTCTTCAATCGCCGTGAATGCTTACACAATGCCACAGCGAGAACACGCGATGTTTCGATATCATTCGCGTATCCTAGCAGCTGGACGGACTTGTAGAAAATAGTGCCTTCCCTGTTGACGCCTGCCCGTCGCACTATCTGCTCCAGCACCAGGTTGAAGAAGTCACATGACAGCGCATCTCCTTGCCGATATCCGTTGCATATTTCAAACGGTTCCGAAGTCCAAGAACCGAGTTGCACGGTGCATCGTGTATTTTAAGGCGTGGCGCGACCCAACTGGATCAGTTTTCCTGGGATCCCGGATTCGGCCATCGCACCAAACAGTCCTTCACGATGAATGCTGTCGTATGCGGCTTTGAAATCGATGAAAAGATAGTGTGTAGCGATTCGAAACTCGTTGGTCTTTTCCAGGATTTGTCAAAGTGTGAAAATTTGGTCTATAGTCGATTTGCCGGGCCGAAAACTGCACTGGTAGCTGCCGAATAGTGCGATGCAAAATGGCTTTAGACGTTCACACAGTACGCTGGACAGGATTTTGTATGCGACATTGAGCAGGGATATACCCCCATAGTTCTTGTAAGAGGTAGGATCGCCTTTTTTGTGGATGGGGCAAATAGAGCTGGTATTCCAGTCGTCGGGCATGCTTTCATCTTCCCAAATTCTGCGGATGATCTGAAGCATGCTCCCTACCAGAACATCGCCGCCAGCCTTGAAGAGCTCTGATGGCAAGCCATCTGAGCCTGCGGCCTTATTATTCTTCAGCTTCTGAATAGCTGTGCCGACTTCTTCGATGCTGGGTGGGAGGACTACTTCAGCGGTTAGAGTTGGGATTTCCTTCGTCCCTACCACCCTCTCTTGGTCATGCTCGTTAAGCAGCTGCTGGAAATGCTGGTTAAATACATCCACTATTCCCAAAAGGTGGAGAGCACCGTGGCGCAGTGGGTAGTGTGTTGGCCTCTGACGCCGATGACACGGGATCGAATCCCGACACAGCCATGTCATCGAACGTGTTTTCACGGTGTTTCTCCTCAGCGGGGTTCTGGCAAAACCCCCTGTAGTAAAATTGTCATGAAAAGCTTCTCGAAATTCGCCTTTCGGAACCGGCTATAAACTGTAGGTCCCTTTCACCTATGGGAAAATGAAATCACACACAACATGGGTGATTGAGAGAAGCTCGGCTCAGGTCCTTCATGGACTGTAACGCCAATATACATACATACATTCCCAAAAGGTCGGTAACAAGATTACCCTCGCAGTTTCGAAGAGCCTGGGTGCCCTTTTTGAAGCCTCCTGCAAGGCCTTTGTCTTTCTTGTAAAAGGCTCGTGTTTTATGTTTGTCCCTAGACTCCTCGATATCCTTGAGCTGGGAGGCTGGGAAGATTTTTTTCTTTTGTCGCAGTAGTTTTTTCTCCTCCTTGCGCTGCCCTGGTTTTCCTCTGCAGCGCCTTTTGGTACGCCTCGTCGGTTGCTGCCTTTTTCTTATCACACTCGCCATCATACCACGGGTTTCTTGTCGGGGGTGGTAGGTATCCTAAGGTGATTTCGGCTAATTCCTGAAAGGCTGAGCGGTAATGCAGCCACATATTATTGGCATTTGTGTTCAACGTAGGCATACCGTAGAGTCTTTCGCTCAGCTGCTCCTTGTAGACTCTGGTAACTTACGGTGTGCTCAGGCGCCCAATGTCGAACCTCCTCCTGATGGGCTGGTGCAGCTTTCTGACATTGGACAGTCGATCTCTGAATGTTGCTGCTACGAGGAAGTACTTACTTACTTATCAGGCCAGCGATCCATGGAGGATCTGAGCCTGAGCTATAGCTGCCTTCCATCCTTGACGGTCCCAGGCACGGTCTTCCTCTTTTTCTCGAACCAGGAGGCTCGTAGTCGAAGACCCTCTTAGCTGGAGCATTGGTGTCCATGCGCTCGATGTGGCCGAGCCAGTGTAGTCGACGGATCTTTACCTTCCGGACTACATGCACATCTTGGTACAGCTCGTAGAGTTCGCGGTTCCTCACAGACAGGACCAAATATCCGGCGCAGAATTTTTCTTTCGAAAGAACCCAAAATAAGCTCCGCTGTCCTGCCTATCGTCCAGCTTTCGGCTCCGTACAGCAAGACTGGCAGTATGAGCGTTTTGTAAAGCATGACTTTGGTCTTTCGAGTGAGGAGTTTTGACCCCAGTTGTTTGGACAAGCCGAAGTAGCAGCGGTTGCCAAGGGCAATGGCATTTACGGAATGGATGGAATTTACGTTTGGCCCGAGGTAGACAATCTCAATTGTAGCTTTCAATTGTTATATCTTGTCCCAGGTGGTGAGCGACGGATTGGTTTTTGCTTAACAGCATGTACTTGGTCTTGTCCTCATTAACCTTAAAACCAACTTGTTTCGCCTGTTCTTCAATCGCCGTGAATGCTTACACAATGCCACAGCGAGAACACGAGATGTTTCGATATCATTCGCGTATCCTAGCAGCTGGACGGACTTGTAGAAAATAGTGCCTTCCCTGTTGACGCCTGCCCGTCGCACTATCTGCTCCAGCACCAGGTTGAAGAAGTCACATGACAGCGCATCTCCTTGCCGATATCCGTTGCATATTTCAAACGGTTCCGAAGTCCAAGAACCGAGTTGCACGGTGCATCGTGTATTTTAAGGCGTGGCGCGACCCAACTGGATCAGTTTTCCTGGGATCCCGGATTCGGCCATCGCACCAAACAGTCCTTCACGATGAATGCTGTCGTATGCGGCTTTGAAATCGATGAAAAGATAGTGTGTAGCGATTCGAAACTCGTTGGTCTTTTCCAGGATTTGTCAAAGTGTGAAAATTTGGTCTATAGTCGATTTGCCGGGCCGAAAACTGCACTGGTAGCTGCCGAATAGTGCGATGCAAAATGGCTTTAGACGTTCACACAGTACGCTGGACAGGATTTTGTATGCGACATTGAGCAGGGATATACCCCCATAGTTCTTGTAAGAGGTAGGATCGCCTTTTTTGTGGATGGGGCAAATAGAGCTGGTATTCCAGTCGTCGGGCATGCTTTCATCTTCCCAAATTCTGCGGATGATCTGAAGCATGCTCCCTACCAGAACATCGCCGCCAGCCTTGAAGAGCTCTGATGGCAAGCCATCTGAGCCTGCGGCCTTATTATTCTTCAGCTTCTGAATAGCTGTGCCGACTTCTTCGATGCTGGGTGGGAGGACTACTTCAGCGGTTAGAGTTGGGATTTCCTTCGTCCCTACCACCCTCTCTTGGTCATGCTCGTTAAGCAGCTGCTGGAAATGCTGGTTAAATACATCCACTATTCCCAAAAGGTGGAGAGCACCGTGGCGCAGTGGGTAGTGTGTTGGCCTCTGACGCCGATGACACGGGATCGAATCCCGACACAGCCATGTCATCGAACGTGTTTTCACGGTGTTTCTCCTCAGCGGGGTTCTGGCAAAACCCCCTGTAGTAAAATTGTCATGAAAAGCTTCTCGAAATTCGCCTTTCGGAACCGGCTATAAACTGTAGGTCCCTTTCACCTATGGGAAAATGAAATCACACACAACATGGGTGATTGAGAGAAGCTCGGCTCAGGTCCTTCATGGACTGTAACGCCAATATACATACATACATTCCCAAAAGGTCGGTAACAAGATTACCCTCGCAGTTTCGAAGAGCCTGGGTGCCCTTTTTGAAGCCTCCTGCAAGGCCTTTGTCTTTCTTGTAAAAGGCTCGTGTTTTATGTTTGTCCCTAGACTCCTCGATATCCTTGAGCTGGGAGGCTGGGAAGATTTTTTTCTTTTGTCGCAGTAGTTTTTTCTCCTCCTTGCGCTGCCCTGGTTTTCCTCTGCAGCGCCTTTTGGTACGCCTCGTCGGTTGCTGCCTTTTTCTTATCACACTCGCCATCATACCACGGGTTTCTTGTCGGGGGTGGTAGGTATCCTAAGGTGGTTTCGGCTAATTCCTGAAAGGCTGAGCGGTAATGCAGCCACATATTATTGGCATTTGTGTTCAACGTAGGCATACCGTAGAGTCTTTCGCTCAGCTGCTCCTTGTAGACTCTGGTAACTTACGGTGTGCTCAGGCGCCCAATGTCGAACCTCCTCCTGATGGGCTGGTGCAGCTTTCTGACATTGGACAGTCGATCTCTGAATGTTGCTGCTACGAGGAAGTGGGCAGAGTCGACATTTGCCCTGTCGACGCACTGACGGTAAAATCTGGGGATTAAAACCTAAGATGATCCACTGGTAAGGTACTGCGATAATAAGACCTATCATCACTTATGCGTCTGCAGTATGGCGGACAGAAGTTGAGCAAAAAACAATAATCGTCCCACGGCAGCCCAAGAAGCACTGATTGGACTTAAAGCCAAAATGAAACGCCTAAATAATACGGTCATATCAGTCTGATATTTTTTGCATAGTAACTGAAAACTAGCATTCCGAATGATATGTATACCGCGAAGAACGTTCTACTGTAGAAGCACTTAATCGACTTGTGGGCCACATTGATGCTAGCAGAAGCTCTAAGAAGATCGTTCCATATACATTCCTCGATATCTTCGACCCTATTACGACTGTCTTGACTCGTAGGAGTGTCGACCATTCAAACAATCGTTAAGTTAGGGAAATGCCTGAGAACCCTATTATCACAACAACATTTACTAAAGAAATGAGTGACACTATCAGCAGCAAAAAGTTGTCCACAGGATCGCGTATTGTCTACACTCCTATTGCCGATAGTCGTTGAAGATCCACTCCGTTTGTTGGCCAATATCCGGATACGCTTTAGATCACATTCAATTGGTGTATCGCGAAACCTAGCGGAGCGACTTCTAATATGATTTACTGCAACAAATTAATGTTCGGTTAAACTCAATGATTCAAGCATAGGTTTTTTCGTTGAACTTAAATATCCGAGTGTTGGCCTTGACAGCCATATGGTAAAACATGGGTATACATCTTTACCACCGCTTCTGGATAGTAGAACAGAATATATTCTACAACATTCTACAACAGGCATTCGTAGAACTTGATCCACTTCACGTTATTGTGCAATGCTATCTGCACATCAAGTTCTTAGATGATAACAAACAGCTCAAAAATAGAATACGGCTTTGGTGCTGATACCTTTAGCTCTAATTGCAGTGTCAAAGTCACTATGAATAAGTGTTCATCTATATGCCATGTATCCACATAATCCTCAAATTAAGTGACAAAGGAATATCTTATCTATATACCTATCTATACATATATCTATCTGAAAAAAAACAGATAGTCCTCTAGTGAGCACCGGTACATATTGTCATTTAGGGCAATGAGACAGCTGACTAACTAGCAAGGACGGGACCATTAAAAAAGTCCATAGGCCCTCTCACACTCGGAAAAAAGCACAAATCCTATCCTACTGGCAACGAAAAGAACCATAAATTTTGCTATAAAAATATTTTAAGTTTAAGAGGGATACCATCAAAGGACTTACCAGCCACCTCTTGGGTCACTGCCTTCGGAAAAAGTTCATAATCCTTGACGATAGCGGACGACCCCGTCGATAACGTTTTTCTCAAGGTTGTCTTCAAACAAATACGAGCCAGTGATCCTGTCTGATCACAAACAGCCCATTTTTTGTCGTCCCAAATGCGGTGGTTTTTGTTTATTAACATACCCATTCAACCAGAAAAAAAAAGCTTTGTCGTTGGAGACAATTTTTCCAACAGAATATAATTCTGTTCCTAAACTTGAGGAAATTTGTTTCTGGGAAGAGCTTAGAATCGAATGAAGAAGTTGAGAGGGCCGTAGATGAATATTTTCACATATTTTCATATTTTCCCTTCACAGAAGTCAAGGGAGATTATATGTATAGAAAAATGAAACCATATTTTAATTGAAAATCGCAGTCTTTCGTTATCAAAAAACTTTTGGAACTTTTCACCTTTCCTTCGTAAGATAAGGTTACTTGATCTAAACACTTCCGTCAAGTGTATATACTATTTAAACAGCATATTCCTAGTCGCTCTTCTTTTAGCAAATGCAACATTTCATTGGCGCCCTGGCGCAGTGGTTAGTATGTTGGACTCTGACGCACGATGAGCGAGTTCGGAACACGGTAACATCAACGCCACCGAATGTTTAATTCGCGGCGTCCCTCTTCGGCGGAGTACTGGCAAAAGCCCCCGTAGTATACTTGCCATGAAAAAGCCTCTGGAATGAAAAATAAATCACACGCAATATGAGTGATTGAGAGAAACTTGGCTCTGGTCCTTAATGGGCTGTAACGCCACCAAAGAAGAAGAAGAAGAACATTTCATCGACTGCCCCCCAATATAACTTTTTTCCGTACTGGTTTTAGCTTAGCCATACTTACTAAAAAGTTAATTCTATTATTGGTCGATTGTTCTTCTACAGTTACTAACGTCACTTTTTTCATCCTTTATCATAGACTGGATCAAAGTCCTTCAACATATTACACACACAAAAAAGAGGTTCCTTCCAATTAATAACTATTTGTCATTTTGGTCAACATTATCATATAAATCGAAGTGGTGCTTCAATCAGTTTCCTGGCCAGTGTACGCATTTTGAGCTTAAATGTTCGCTCTTTCTGAACGATCAGTTGCTGATCGATAACGGGCTGACAGTTCGACTGACAGCGATCAATATGCATTTCTTGTGGAAGCGGCAACACTTGTGTACATACATATGTATGTAGGAGGATTTCAATGGATTGCTGCGATTTTAGATCTGATTCTGTTCATATTCTAGGATTCAATGAAAACAAACAAGTGTGTTTTAATACATAGCAGGCCCAAGGCTGTCAGCTTACTTACTCGTTTTCTCTTTTCGTAAGGAAGCCTTAATCGCAGAGATCATCGAGAAAAAAAGCAAATCCAATCACACGGCCCCAAGCCGAGTGATTTCATTTTAGTCGGCAACATCACAACACCTGAACGTTATTAATCTCTCATGTAATTTTCTGATTTTCCATGTTGTTTTCCTTTTCCATTATGCACTGGCCAGGGAGCATACATATGTACATGTATGTATGTACATATGGTATTTGTATATTATCCTCATATGTTCTGCTCTCAATTTGGCTATTGTCCGTTGGCTTTGGTCTTGAGTTGTACAACAAAGTGATCACCAAATACAAAAATACCGGATCAATGCACCTTAAAGCCCGAACGAACCTTATACACACCTTACACATGATCGCCTTTCCATCGCTGATCCTGCATTCATCGTATGGTGGTGAAGCCTAATCGGGCTACATGGCGGTAATAGTGATAATGATGATGACGGCGATGATGAGCGGGGAATCCTTTTTGATGTGGTGCTGTAATAGATGTGCCCATGATTTATCTTAAGATTGTGGTCACCTATTGTTCCTTGTTTGCCATCCGAACGAATATACACACATACACCCAGGCATTGTAAGGCACACAATGAATCAGCCATTTGTCGTGACAATGGAAAAAATGGGCTTAAGGAATATCATCCATAGTGGCATAGAAAATATTGTTTCTTTGCGGCCGGTGGCGGCGCACCATCGGTGAGGATCTACAATCTACTCATACAGCAGCTCCCTGTGACTGTGGTGTTACGTTTATTTGTATAATGCATGTCGGTGAGACGGCGGTCACTTTGATCAGGCGGAAAATCAAAGTATGTTTTGATTTTTACGCTCCAGAGGTTGTCTAAAGATTCTAACAGGTTTGTCGTTTGCAGATCAATCTTTTCAATGGGGGGATTTATCAGTTGTTTTCTTTCGCTCTCTCCCTCTCTTTCTCATTCATTGTCCCAGTCAACGCTACGCATTTAATGAGTTCAAGGATACGTGAGAACTATCGCAAATAAAACACGAACAAAAACGAAAAAATAAAGAAAAATCGATATTGGCAATGGTATTCCTGGAATGGCGCGAATTCATCAATACCGACATTTTTACCATGAAAATACAAACAGAGAAAACGAGAAAGTCACGTGAAAGATATGCAATGCGTCGCGTAATAAAATTTAAAATAAACATAAGGCGTTCTGTTTAGCAGACTTCTCAGGATAATCCATTGCATTAGGCAAATACGTGTATAACGCAATACGGTCGGACTGTAAAACGATAAACAAAAAGGAATATTTGGAAAGTGGGCGTTCTGCTTACTTCAATCATAAACACTCTCATTGACCGATTGCTATTGTGTGCCTGTCCATGTCCTTTTTGTTTTATTGTTTTTTTTTTTTATTTCTGCACTGTTGTGTCCTCTTTTGCATTTTCGCTTTGCATCTTTAGATAGAACGGTGTTTCTGCACGAACTGGTATAGATACTAATTGCAGCTCAGCAGGTATCTACATAGCACTTACGTATGTACATACATACATACATACTTAAGGTGGCAGGATGCTGGATGAGATAAACGAGAGGGAAATGATTTCAACCCCCCCAGAATTTTTGCTTTTGTTCTTTGGTGGTAAAAGAGAAGATTTTCGCAAAACGACGGGAAACAATTGGGTTTTGTTGGTTTTGTATCGGTGCGAAAGTGTTTAAAGGAACAAAAGATTCGTATTTAATTAGTTCAGTGGCAATGTTGGTGGGAGTCCTTAGCAGCGGGTGGTATACGCAACACTTGTCTGTTTATGACATATAACAAAGGAGTGGATTAAGCAACTCGTTTGTCCCTAAATAACTACAATAGATAAATCGGATGGGAAGCAGTTTGAGAAAGAAAATTGAACCAAGTCAAAAACCTTCTATGCACTCCTATTAACAGGGGGAATTTGTTTCGCCTTCAATCGATTATCCTGCTCATTCATAACTTTAAGTTTTTTTACGTGGGCGGATTGTTAGCCCGCCGCACAGCCGCCATTCTGGTCGGGGTTTTTTTCGCTGCATACGTTTGTTCACCTCCCAACGGTTGTTGAAGAGGCTACCCAGAGGGTGCCGCGAGGAGGCCGTATGTCAACTTGACCCGGGCATTTAAACAGGGATCGTTGCTGACATCTCGCCAGGTTGAGAGCAATCAAAATCTTTACCCTGTATGTCCGAGCCCATGCCCAAGGACAAAGGCCTTGCAGGAGGCTTCAAAAAGGGCACCCTGGCTCTTCGAAACTGCGAGGGTAATCTTGTCACCGACCCGCAGGGAATAGTGGATGTGTTTAAGCAGCACATCCAGCAGCTGCTTAACGAGCATGACCAAGAGAGAGTGGTAGGGACCGAGGAAATCCCAACTCCAGCCGCTGAAGTAGTCCTCCCACCCAGCATCGAAGAAGTCGGCACAGCTATTCAGAAGCTGAAGAACAACAAGGCCGCAGGCTCAGATGGCTTGCCATCAGAGCTCTTCAAGGCTGGCGGCGATGTTCTGGTAGGGAGCATGCACCAGATCATCTGCAGAATTTGGGAAGATGAAAGCATGCCCGACGACTGGAATACCAGCTCTATATGCAGCATCCACAAAAAAGGCGATCCTACCTCTTGCAAGAACTATAGAGGTATATCCCTGCTCAATGTCGCATACAAGATCCTGTCCAGCGTATTGTGTGAACGTCTAAAATCATTTTGCACCGCACTAATCGGCAGCTACCAGTGCGGCTTCCGGCCCGGCAAATCAACTATAGACCAAATGTTCACACTTCGACAGATCCTGGAAAAGACCAACGAGTTTCGAATCGATACACACCATCTTTTCATCAATTTCAAAGCCGCATACGAAAGCATTCATCGTGAAGAACTGTTTGGGGCGATGGCCGAATTTGGGATCCCGGTAAAACTGATCCAGTTGTGTCGCGCCACGCTCAAAAATACGCGATGCACCGTGCAACTCGGTTCTAGGACCTCGGAACCATTCGAAACATGCACCGGATTTCGGCAAGGAGATGCGCTGTCATGTGACTTCTTCAACCTGGTGCTGGAGCAGATAGTGCGACGGGCAGGCGTCAACAGGGACGATACTATCTTCTACAAGTCCATCCAGCTGCTAGGATACGCGGATGATATCGACATCATCGCGTGTTCTCGCCGTGACAATGTGGAAGTATTTACGGCGATTGAAGAACAGGCGAAACGAGTTGGTCTTAAGGTCAATGAGGACAAGACGAAGTTCATGCTGTCAGGCAAAAACCAATCCGTCGCTCACCATCTGGGACAAAATATAACAATTGACAGCTACAATTTCGAGGTAGTTAAGGAGCTTGTCTACCTCGGTGCAAATGTAAATTTCACAAATGACACCACAGTAGAGATCCGGCATAGAATCGCCCTTGGGAACCGCTGCTACTTCGGCTTGTCCAAACAACTTGTGTCAAATCTCCTCACTCGAGAGACCAAAGTCATGCTTTACAAAACGGTCATACTGCCAGTTTTGCTGCACGGAGCCGAAAGCTGGACGATATACAGGACAGCGGAGCAGATTTTGGTCTCTTTCGGAAGGAAGATTCTGCGCCGGATATTTGGTTCTGTCTGTGGGGAAGGTGAATGGAGAAGAAGACATAACGGCGAACTCAGTGAGCTGTACAAAGATGTGGATGTATTCCGGAAGGCAAAGATCCGTCGACTACAATGGCTCGGCCACATCGAGCGCATGGACGTCAAGGCTCCAGCTAAGAGGGGTCTTCGACTCCGAGCCTCCTGGTTCGAGAAGAAGAGGAAGACCCAACCTCCGGTATAAAGACCAAGTAATCGCGGATGTAAGACATCTTGGTCTTGACAACTGGAAGCAGCGTGCCCGGGACCGTCAAGAATGGAAGGCAGCTATAGCTCAGGCTCAGATCCTCCATGGATCGCTGGCCTGATAAGTAAGTAAGTAAGTCAATCGATTATATTTAATCCTTTCGACAAGACATGTACCTTACTTATGTATGTATGTATGTATGTATTTTTTTTTTGCATTTTAAATTCACTTTTATTTGACATACTTATATGTAACTCTCTTGCGTACTAGACAAAATGACTAAAACTAGCTTATATCATAACTACATTAGATGTCTTACTGACCCTCTGCGGGCACTCTAAAACAAACACTATGTATGTATATGTATACTTAACCTACATATGTATGTCCTTCGACTACTTAATATCTACAGTGATTAATTACTTTTATTATTATATTTTGCCAAGAAAAATGCTTACAAAAAAACTTAGTGTACTATCTGGTTTTTGGGGTATATATAAAACTTACGATCTAACTAAAACTAACTAATCCTAACTTAATCTATCTTAACTAAAATGTATAAACTAATCTTATAAACTATACATATCCATACATACAGTGAGCACCAATATAAAGTTAACACAAACAATTTTGGGATTTTGAGTTCAATAGCATCTACATAAGTGCTTGGTGTTTTTTATTCCTGGATAAATTTAATAGGCCTGGATGTACTCTCTCTAAAAAATAAAGTTTATTACATTCCAAAATAATATTAACAAGTTTATGGAAATAAAAACAAAATAAGCACTAAATTCACGCGTCAATATAAAGTTAACAGAGTTAAAAATAATATTTTAATATGAGGTTGAACCACCTTTTGCTTTTATTGTGTACTTCTTCCAATCTCCTCGGCATGGACTTCACAAGGGCTTTTTTATGTTCCTGAAATATTTTTCCTATTCCTCAAGAAGTATGAGTTTGAGGCCATCTTTCGAAGTAGTACTTCGTTTCCTGATCTGTTTATCCAGTTGGTCCCATAGATTTTCTATGGGATTGTGATCTGGGGAGCAAGGAGGATGATCCGGCTGTTTACATGGTATTGGGATAGTAAGCCCCAGATATCAAGTTGTTGACCGAAGTTATTGCCCTCGCAACATGACCTCGAATCAGTTTTATTAGGATATGTATGTACATACATATGTACTTATATGGGCAACTTGTGCTGTTGCTTTCGGTGTATATCTATCGATGTTTAGGGAATGTGTAGAACGCGGAAATAAAGTAGGACAATAAATGAGGGCGCCGTGGCGCAGTAGTTAGTGTGTAGGACTCACGATGAGCGAGTTCGGATCCCCGATAACACCAACGCCATCGAATGTTTATTTCGTGACGTCCCTCCTCGGCAGGGTACTGGTGAAACCTCCCTTGTGAAAAATAAATCACGAACAACATGGGTGGTTGATGAGAAGCTTGGCCTCCATGGCCTGTAACGCCTCCAAAAGAAGAAAAGTATGTATGAATTATCATAATAATAGCTCTTTGCGGTTCTTTTTTTCCAATTAAAAAAGAGGGCATGGGCTCGGAAATACAGGGTAAAGTTGTTGATCGCTCTCAACCTGGCGAGATGCCAGCAACGATCGCTATTCCCGGGTCAAGTTGACATACGGCCTCCTCGCGGCGCTCTCTGGATAGTCTCTTCAACAACCGTTGGGAGGTGAACAAACGTATGCAGCGACAAAACCCCGACCAGAATGGCGGGGCAAGCAAGATGCCTCGGATACACGGACGGATACTCGATGACGACAACGCACGAAAAAGGAGCACGATTTGCGAGTACGCTCTTGGAATGTCAGAACCGTGTACACTCCCGGAGCTTGCGACATTTACTACAGCTGTCAAAAAGATTGCACTTACTGGGATGCGGATTTGTCGTGGGAAAGCGGTTAAGGTCGAAGGTCATCGACTTTAAACCTATAAGTGATCGCCTGGCTGTGATCCGCATCAGAGGCAGATTTTATAACATCAGCCTTATACATATGTACACACGCCTCTACCTACGAGGCTGAAGACCCTATCAAGGAGGACTTCAACGACCTCCTGGACAACGCCTACGAAGCTTGTCCGAAGTACGATGTTAAAATCGTGCTCGGGAACTTCAACTTAACCGCTAACCTTCTTATCTGTAACAAGGGTCATACACCCACTTTTATTACGAAAAATCGTAGGGAGGTACTAGACCTAACTCTAGCATCCCCCCCCATCATTGATAATATAAGAGAATGGAAGGTTTCTGAAGAGCACTCCTTCTCAGATCATCGTTACCTGGTTTTCAACCTAGCCCACATGGTCCCAACCCCAATTGACTCATCCTGTAACCCAAGAAGAATCGATTGGGAGCGTTATAGAGCCTTCATTGGCAACTCTATAATAAGTAGGACCCCTGACACCCCGCGGACCACGTTAGATATAGACCTTATGGTCGATACTCTAACAACCACATTGGGCAACGCAAGGGCCAACAGCTGCGCAACCCACAAATCAGGAAAAAAATCTTACCCTCCCTGGTGGAACGCAGATCTAAGCAAGCTCCGCAAAGCCTGTCGTAAGCTCTTTAATAAAGCAAAGAACACAAGTAACGACAGTGACTGGAGCCTATACAAAAATTCACTCAAGGTGTACAAACAAAACCTGAGGAAAGCACAAAGGCTGTCTTGGAAGATCTTCTGCAACAACATGGAGAAAATCTGAGACGCCTATAGACTGAGGAAAATACTCTCGAAAGTTCCACAATCTCCCAACTGCCTCATAGCAAATGGAGTTTGGACAACATCCGAGGAAGAAACTTTAAATCTTCTCCTCAACACGCACTTCCCTGGCTGCTCTGAATCGCAAGACTCAGTGCACTCGCGAGGAACTCAGAACTCCTCTGCCGAAGTAGGGCAGTACGAACATATTATCTCCAGAGAGAAAATTATATGGGCATTAAAAAGTTTCAAGCCCTACAAATCGCCAGGTCCAGATGAAATTTACCCAATCGAACTAACACAAACTATGGAATGGCTAGAGATAATCTTTAAAGGATGCCTAGCTTGGAGTCATATTCCAGAAAAGTGGAAGTGCGCAGAGGTAATCTTCATCCCCAAGGCCGGCAGGAATTCTCACACTTCCCCTAAGGATCTAAGGCCGATCTGTCTATCATCCTTCGCTCTAAAAACCTTAGAAAGGCTGATAGACCTACACATACGGCACAGCTTGGATCCCTCCCTAATGTCTAAGGCACAACACGCCTACTGTAAAGGTAGATCGGTCGAAACAGCTCTTCACTCATTAGTGAGGAAAATCGAAAGATCAATCCATCTCAAAGAATATACGCTAACAGCCTTCCTAGACATAGAGGGCGCCTTTAACAACGTCACTCCGAAAGCAATAATAGAAGGGCTAGAAAAGCTAAAGGTGGAGAGGACTCTGATAGGGCTAATCAGCGAGTTGCTATTAACACGCAAGATTCACTCTAAGTGGGGAAGCCTAGAGACTACCAGAGTAGCTACCAAGGGTACCCCGCAAGGTGGAGTCCTCTCACCTCTTCTCTGGAGTGTAGTTGTAAACGAACTACTGATCAAACTGGAGAAAGAAGGCCTGGACGTTGTTGCCTACGCCGATGACGTTGCCATCTCAATCTCAGGTAAATACCTATCCACACTGAATGACCGCATGCAAACGGCATTCTCATTCCTGTGCAAATGGGCGCATAGTAGCGGGCTCAGGATTAATCCCCAGAAAACGGAGCTCGTGCTATTCACCAAAAAGCACAAAGTCCCGGAATACTGCCCTATCACTCTGCTCGATACCAGGTTAACCTATTCCCCTAGTGCCAAATTCCTAGGCATTATACTCGATAGGAAATTAACTTGGAAGAGTAATACAACTGAAAGAGCAAAAAAAGCAACGATTGCTCTCTACACATGTAAGAAAGCTCTAGGAAAAAAATGGGGATTTAACCCCAAAATCACCCTATGGCTCTACATTACGGTCGTCAGACCCATACTACT
The DNA here is from genome assembly GCA_951905685.1 of Eumerus sabulonum. Lineage (NCBI taxonomy): Eukaryota > Metazoa > Arthropoda > Insecta > Diptera > Syrphidae > Eumerus > Eumerus sabulonum. The sequence continues at coordinate 161,224,538 of OX645060.1, read as the reverse complement.
GTATGGAGTGATAGTCTGGTGGACTGCACTAGACAAGACAACATACCATAAACAACTCGAGAAGGTACAAAGGATGGCATGTATGTGCATTACCGGGGCCCTCAGGTCCACACCAACGGCTGCGCTTAACATGATACTAGACCTCACACCACTCGATATTTTCGGTAAGCAAATTGCCACACATACGGCCATAAGACTAAAAGCCAACTCGAAATGGGCGAGCTATGTCACCGGCCACTCATCCATCCTGCAAAACAGGACAAGTCTGGCAGAAAACCTGGACCACACAGAACCCACCATAATCTTGGACAAAAAATTCACGACGATTTATCCGGACAGGAAGAACTGGACTCGCCAAACACAACCCCGCAGAAACTGTGTGGATTTTTACACCGACGGGTCTAAAACCAAAGACGGGGTGGGCTGTGGAGTTTTCTGCAAACAACTCAAGCTATATAAAGCTCTAAAATTACCAAACCACTGCAGCGTTTTCCAGGCGGAACTGTCGGCAATAAAAGAGGCTTTATCTTGGCTGAAGTGGAACGTAATATCCACCACAGATATTCGCATCCTTACAGATAGTCAAGCTGCCTTAAAGTCGCTGGAGTCCTATGTGTACTCATCAAAATCTAGTCTCGACTGTCGCAGATCTCTCAACGAGATGGCAGAACAGTTCAATATACAGCTTATCTGGGTACCAGGACACAGCGGCATTATAGGTAATGAGAAAGCCGACATACTCGCCAAACAAGGAACGACGCTACAATCAATCGTGGCTTGTGAGGGAGTACCCCTTACAACCATTAAACATAATCTGACGAATCTCGCCAGGGCCGAGACGAACCTGAGATGGACCCAGGGACACACCTGCGTCATCACCAGGCAAATCTGGCCTCGGCTTGACAGTCAGCGCACAAGGAGTATAATCTCCCTAAAAAGAACTGACATCTACAAAGTCATCGGTGTCATCACAGGTCACTGCCTCATTGGCAGTCACGCACAAAGACTAGGTATAGTTTCAAATGACTTCTGCAGAAGCTGTCAGGACGAGGAGGAGGTTGAATCCATTCACCACCTTCTATACGCCTGTCCAGCTTTTTGCAATATAAGGAAGCGTTACCTAGGCTCTTACTTCCTTAACGATCTGACAGATGTTCAGAAAGTAGGGATACTTAATCTTCTTAACTTCTTAAGAAGCACTAGATGGTTCCACGAATAGGGGGATAAGACCCCCTCGTAGCTGCACAACGGGCCTCCTTGGCCTAAGTGCGTTCTTCTCTATTATGGGAAGGCTACGACCCTACCTACCTACCTAACTTCAACGCCAAAATCGGTAAGGAGAATAACCTTGGCGGAGTGATCGCAAAGCACAGCCTCCACGATACAACAACAGATAACGGCTTCCGACTCACGGACTTTGCGACAGCTCGTAATGCGGTGATAAGTAGCACAAGATTCCCACGCAAGCGAGTCCACACAGCAACCTGGCGATCTCCGGACGGTCGAACCGCCAACCAAATCGACCATGTGCTCATTGACGCAAGGCACTCGTCAAAAATCCTGGATGTGCGAACATTCAGTGGGGTAAATGTCGACTCTGACCACTTCCTCGTAGCAGCAAGATTCAGAGCTCGATTGTCCAAAGTCAGAAAGCTGCACCAGCCCACCAGGAGGAGGTTCGACATTGGGCGCCTGAGCACACCGGAGGTTACCAGAGTCTACAGGGAGCAGCGGAGTGAAAGACTCTACGGTATGCCTACGTCGAACACAAATGCCAATAATATGTGGCTGCATTACCGCTCAGCCTTTCAGGAATTAGCCGAAACCATCTTAGGATACCTACCACCCCCGACAAGAACCCTTGGTATGATGGCGAGTGTGAGCAGAAAAATGCAGCGACCGACGAGGCGTATCAAAAGGCGCTGCAGCGGAAAACCAGGGCAGCGCAAGAAGAGTACCGAGCCAGAAGAAGGGAGGGAAAAAATCTACTGCGACAAAAGAAAAGAATCTTTGCAGCCTCCCAGCTCAAGGATATCGAGGAGTCTAGGGATAAGCATAAAACACGAGCCTTTTACAAGAAGGCCAAAGGCCTTGCAGGAGGCTTCAAAAATTGCACCCAGGCTTTTCGAAACTGCGAGGGTAATCTTGTCACCGGCCCGCAGGGAATAGTGGATGTATTTAAGCAGCATTTCCAGCAGCTGCTCAACGAGCGTGACAAAGAGATAGTGGTAAGGACCGAGCAAATCCCAACTCCTCCCACTGAAGTAGTCGTCCCACCAGGCATCGAAGAAGTCGGCACAGCTATTCAAAGGCTGAAGAATAACAAGGCCGATGGCTTGCCATCAGAGCTCTTAACATTATTCTTGAAAAGTTCGTGCGGGACTCTGCGGCCAATACAAGAGGTACGATCTATTTCGAGTCCACGCAACTGCTGGCCTACGCAGAAGACATTGACGTTATTGGACGTACAAAGCGAGACGTCAATGAGGCGTTCGCAAGCATTGAAGCAAAAGCGGCTAAAGTGGGTCTATGTGGGTAAATGGGGACAAGACCAAATATATACTGTCATCAAAGAAAGACGCGCAACACTGACGTCTTGGTCAGAATGTCACCTTCGGCAGCTATATTTTTGAAGTAGTCAAGGACTTCGTCTACCTTGGCTCGATAGTGACAAGCAACAACGACACCAGCGCTGAGATAAAACGCAGAACAACTCTTGCCAACCGCTGCTTCTTCGGGCTCAAGAGGCAATTGAGTAGTAGAGCCCTCTCTCGAAAAACTCAGGTATCCCTCTACAAAACCTTAATCATCCCGGTCCTCCTCTACGGCGCTGAGGCTTGGACGATATCAAAAGCGGATGAAGAGGCTCTTGGACGTTTCGAGAGGAAAATTCTACGTGCAATCTTTGGTCCCGTTTGTGTAAACGGAGAGTGGAGGAGGAGATTCAACCAAAAACTGTACGGGCTGTACAGCGACATCGGCATAGTTAGTCGTCTTCGGATCCAACGTCTAAGACGGCTAGGCTATGGACATCAACGCTCCGGCCCAAAGAGTCTTCGACTCCAACCCCGAGGGACGACGCAGCAGAGGACGACCGCATTTAAGGTGGCGCACACTGGTGGAAAGGGAGCTCAACCAACTGGGCGTGCGGCACTGAAAGCGGCTGGCCAAAGATCAGGCCGGCTGGAGAGGCTTCTTCGTTGAGGCCCTGATTCACCCCGAACTGTAGTGCCATCAAAGTAAGTAAGTAAAGGTATTGAGGAAGTTAAAAACATATGTTTATCACCGGAAAATTCAGAAATAAAGTTTTGCTTGTACTACGTAAGCTTCCATCAAACCCCCATTTTGAAATCCAAATGGATCTCCGAGCGCAAGCTAAAAATAATTTTTTTTGGGAATTCAGTAAGCGATTTAGGGCGTCGTGGCGCAGTTGCTAGTGTGTTGGACTCTGGCGCACGATGAGCGAGTTCGGATCCCGATAACACCAACGTCATCGAATGTTTATTTCGCGGCGTCCCTCCTCGGCGGGGTACTGGTAAAACCCCCCGTAGTAAACTTGCCAAAGAAAAAGCTTCTCGACTCAAGCCGTTCGGGATCGGTACTAAACTGTATGTCCCTTCCACCTGTGTAAAAAAAAAAAATAAATCACACACTACATGGGTGATTGAGAGAAGCTTGGCTCTGGCCCTTCACGGGCCGTAACGCCGCCAAAGCAAGCAAGCAGTAAGCGATTCGCTGTGTGATCAAGCAACAACTGAAGAGGCAACTTCAGCTTTGGTTTCATTGATAAAAACATCATTAGGATAGCGTAATGACTTTTCTGCCTGAATCTTTTTATACGTTGGAAACAGATCTTCTGCAAAGTTTCTGATGATTCCGTATTGTTTTCTTGACAGTTGAGTTACAAAGATCATTGACAGTGCCTCTCGTGGTAACAATTTTTTAATTTGTGAATTAAGAGTTAAATCAAGGCAATCTTTTGCATAGGAATGTGACTCTAAAAATTCTTTTTTCAAAACTTCTGCTTCTTGATTTTTACATGAAGCTTTTAAAGTCATCTGAGCAACAAAAGTCAAAACATTTGCAGATACCTCAGAGCGTAAGCTATCCGTTTTCCTACGTCTAGTTTGATAACTGCATTCCTCAAACCCTAACATTCTTCTGCCCATCACCGCCCTAGGGACGCACAACTTTGATCCAACCAATCTTTTTCATTGCCTAGAAGTTGTTCATTGTGCTTAGAAAGCATTGTCCACTTGCTGCGTAGTCTTAAAGTTTCGGAGTTCTGTCTTAATCAGGTTGCTATTTTCAGAAAGGCAATTCATTATTTCCATAACAAATTCAATAATGTGATCAAATTTTTATTCGAAATGTCTGTGAGTACTACTTATGAATTTATCCACTAACACTTTCTTTTTTATTACAATTTCTGAAGCAGAATCTGAAAAAGAAAGAACTTTTTTCAACCACTACACCCTACTTTTTTACACAATTAATTTAAAAAAAAATCCAAATTGCAACAGGAGATTTCACTTCTAGCTTATGTTTCGACTTAAGGAACATCTATGCTACAAAACTACATACATATGTACTTAGTTCTGTGATGCCTCGTCCTACGCAAGACTACTTCTATCAACATATCCAATCGACTCGATCGACATAGGCGCATCCTACTAGACTACTTGTCTATCCTTAATTAATCGATTCGGTCGACGTAGGCGTATCCTACTAGACTACTTGCCTGTCCTTAATTAATAGATCGACGTAGGCGCGCACGTCGGACAGTCCCTCGCAACCTCACCGAAAGGCTTTAATAGCTTGGCCGGTGCTCCCAGACCAGCCTTCTTAGCTTCCCGCTTTGGTTCCTCGGGGGACGATCTGGGCTTCTTGGCCTTTTCTTTATCCTGGGCCAGGATTCCTGTCGCCCAGGTGACCGACTCTTTAGCTTTATCTGGTATGTCGGTCTTATGGCCCCATCGATGCAGTACTCTCAAGGCCGCCTTTCGGTCTCTGTAGGCCTTGGTTGATAGGTTGTTTCTATTGTTGTCCACCGACCACTTATTGGAGCGGTTTATCGATTCCACTATCGGAGTCTTTCCCGTCTTGGACGGTTTTTTATGAGATTCGGACAAATTTTTATTTTTGTTGTTGGTATTCATGTGGTTCCCACGAGAAGCGAAGAAATACATGTCCGCCTGGGCAGAGATCCGCAATACCCAGGTAAGGCTAGTTGATCCGGAGGGCGCCACGTATCCGGATACACCGTTGGCGACTGAGCTATTCTTGGTCTGGGCTCTTAACCTGGTCGACATCTCGGCACGGTACGGTTGACACCTTATGTCCAGCCCAGGGGGTGGGGAGTGGATAGGTAGGGTGGGAGTGTGTTGGGAGAAATAGAATGGGATGGGATTTGGGTTGGTAAAAGGGAATGACGGGGTCGATTTTCCTTTGGCGGGAAACCTCCACACCGCGACAAGGTAGATAATCAGGTGGGGGGCATTGCAACTAGCTAAATGTCTTTTGACCAACTAATTTTTTATATAATATTTAATTGTACATACGATAGCTAGGAAAATGTGTTTTAAAAAACTTGGTTATTGATCTTGTTTTGGAGAAAAATCGATCAAAATTCTAACTTGTTAAAAGAGGGGAACAGGCAACGTTTTGGTATGGCAACCAAGCAATAGAGATTTACAAAAATTGGACTACAAATCCTTTTAATAATAGTTACAAAATGGTGTGACATGTAACGTATTGCTTAACAATACGCCATGGAAGTAAGCCCTTGCAGCGAGGGCGAGGTCTTTTTACTTTCACTTAAATCAAAAAGGTAATACGACCAATTTCTCAATTCTGGAAGAGCAATTAACCAACAATTATTTTACACAACTTCACTATTCGTTTTAAGAATAATTGTGTTTAATGTGACAATCAATGTGAAAATATATGAGGAGCTCTCCGAAAGACATTTGATACTGAAGCTGCACGTACAGAACGTTTTTTATTGATTTAAACAATAACACGATACATATTTGTAAAGTTTTCCTTCAGTTTAAATGTTTCACTTTCAACGAATGCGTCTCTTTCAACTTTCTCTTTACAAGATACCGCTCAGGTCACTTTGCCGAGTTAGCGACACAAAACGAAACCATAGAATTTATTGACTCATCTCTTCCTGGAGGTCAGTAGCAAAACTATAGTACCTAATCACTATACTACCTAATCACGAACCGTAATATTGTACCATGTAGTCGATCGTTTCCATAAACATGATTTTAATCCTCAACAGAACGCCCACTTTTCAAATGCTCGCTACCCACGCGTTGTAAATATTTTACAATTACCTCAACTGCATAGTACGTACCTAAACAGAGCGGTCGATAACTGAAGGTTAAAAAATATAGATCACAACACACCCTATACTGTCGGTCGAGGTAATTAGGCATTTGCAAATACTGCACAACTTTATTACATCACCATGACCTTTTTCGCATTTGTGGAATATACCTAGGACGCTTTTACGCGACGCTATTTTTGCGAAGGCAAACAGAATTTATGGTGGAAACCTCGATTCGAATGAAAATTGATTTAAATGTCTGCGAGGACTTTAGCAAATAAAGATCCTTTATTCTCTTTTTTTACCTAATGCGAATGTGTCCTTCCTCTTGATGATTGTATTGTGTTTTAAACGCGTCTAAAGTACGTAAAGAATTTGCCGACAAGGCGATTTGCGTGTGTGTGTATGTAGGTAGTGGTCTGCAAATTGAGTTTTCGCGAAGTCCTTTAAATCGTTTTTCTGCGTTTTTTTTTTTTTTTTTGTTTGTTTCTTTGTTTCTTGTTTGCAAGTGACCTCTCTCCCGGTGGATATATTTGTAAATGTTTGATTTTAACGCTCGTTGTGATTGGGTTGCTGTTCTTATTTGGAGTTTATTATTCCTATTTTATGGGTATTTGGTGCGTTGATTGTTGTACTGTGCTTCGAGTTCTTGACTTGGTCTTTCGGGGCAATTGGTTAAGAAAATAAAAAAACAGATTCCGCCATTTAATCGTCTTCCAATCAACTTATTTTAATTTTGGCTAAACTCACATTGCTTAGAAACTTTATCATATTCAGTATATAGTTTTATATCCGAGTGGGGACAATAAAAAACACGAGGAAAATAATTGTGGCTTTATTAGACAAAATGAACTGCTTGCTATTCCATTTTTATAGAACTAGCTCTCCACTTTCGTCTTCTCAGAAGACGAGAGTAGGAGAGTGCTATTTGGAAAAGACAGTTACGCTCGCGGTTCTCCAAACCAAAAGCGTGGCTGTGTACAGTATGTGTACTAATATTAATATTAGTACTAACTACTAATAGGGTGGGCATGAGTTTATATAACAATATATACATATACATAAGTATGTACTTACTTAACATAAAAACTTTTTAGGAATATTGTGATCTTTGTTGTTTGTTTATTTATTTAATCTCAAGGTGGGGAGGAGCGGGTATGGGCTCGGGCAAACAGGGTAAAGTTGTTGATCGCTCTCCACCTGGCGAGATGCCAGCAAGGATCCCTGTTTATATGTCCGGATCAAGTTGTCATACGGCTTTGGCGGCTGTGCGGCGGGCTAACAATCCGCCCACGTAAAAAACCTAAAAGTTATGAATGAGCAAGATGCCTCGTGAACCCTGTATACTCCCGGAGCTGCTCATAAACTAGAAATAATCCTCACGCAGTACAAGCCGGATATTACTACGGTCCAGGAAATACGCTGGATAGGAAACGGTATGATGGAGAGAAAAATTGCGACATTTATTACAGCTATCACAAATGGTTGCTTTTACTGGGATGCGGCTTTGTCGTGGGATAGCAGTTAAGGTCGTCGACCTTAAATCCATAAGTGATCGCCTGGCTGTGATCCGTATCAGAAGCAGATTTTATAATATCAGCCTTATATGTGCACACGCCCCTACCGTATAGGATGAAGACACTATCAAGGAGGACTTCTATGACCTCCTGGACAACGCCTACGGAGCTTGTCCGGAGTACTCGTACTCGGGGCTTTCAACGCCAAAATCGGTAGGGAGAACATCCTTGATGAAGTGATCGAAAAACACAGCCTCCACGATACAACAAGAGATAATGGCTTCCGACTCACGGACTTTGCGACAGCTTGTAATGCGGTGATAAGTAGCACAAGATTCCCTCGTAACCAAATCCACACAGCAACCTGGCGATCTCCGGACAGTCGGACCGCCAACCAAATCGACCATGTGCTCATTGAAGCAAGACACTCGTCAAACATCCTGGATGTGCGAATATTCAGAGGGGCAAATGTCGACTCTGACCACTTCCTCGTAGCAGCAAGATTCAGAGCTCGACTGTCCAATGTCAGAAAGCTGCACCAGTCCATCAGGAGGAGGTTCGACATTGGGCGCCTGAGCACACCGGAGGTTGCCAGAGTCTACAGGGAGCAGCTGAGCGAAAGACTCTACGGTATGCCTACGTCGAACACAAATACCAATAATATGTGGCTGCATTGCCAGTCAGCCATTCAGGAAGTAGCCGAAACCACATTAGGATACCTACCACCCCCGACAAGAAACCCGTGGTATGATGGCGAGTGTGAGCAGAAAAAGGCAGCAACCGACGAGGCGTACCAAAAGGCGCTGCAGAGGAAAACCAGGGCAGCGCGAGAAGAGTACCGAGCCAGAAGAAGGGAGGAGAAGAAACTACTGCGACAAAAGAAAAGAATCTTCGCAGCCTCCCAGCTCAAGGATATCGAGGAGTCTAGGGATAAACATAAAATACGAGCCTTTTACAAGAAAGCCAAAGGCCTTGCAGGAGGCTTCAAAAAGGGCACCCTGGCTCTTCGAAACTGCGAGGGTAATCTTGTCACCGACCCGCAGGGAATAGTGGATGTATTTAAGCAGCACTTCCAGCAGCTGCTTAACGAGCATGACCAAGAGAGAGTGGTAGGGACCGAGGAAATCCCAACTCCAGCCGCTGAAGTAGTCCTCCCACCCAGCATAGAAGAAGTCGGCACAGCTATTCAGAAGCTGAAGAACAACAAGGCCGCAGGCTCAGATGGCTTGCCATCAGAGCTCTTCAAGGCTGGCGGCGATGTTCTGGTAGGGAGCATGCACCAGATCATCTGCAGAATTTGGGAAGATGAGAGCATACCCGACGACTGGAATACCAGCTCTATTTGCCCATCCACAAAAAAGGCGATCCTACCTCTTGCAAGAACTATAGAGGTATATCCCTGCTCAATGTAGCATACAAGATCCTGTCCAGCGTATTGTGTGAACGTCTAAAACCATTTGCACCGCACTAATCGGCAGCTACCAGTGCGGCTTCAGGCCCGGCAAATCGACTATAGACCAAATTTTCAGATCTGGAAAAGACCATTCATCGTGAAGAAGTGTTTACTGCGATGGCTGAATTCATGATCCCGGGAAAACTGATCCAGTTGTGTCGCACCACGCTAAAAAATATGCGATGCACCGTGAATCTCGGTTATAGGATCTCTACATGCACCGGACTTCGACAAGGGGATGCGCTGTCATGTGACTTCTTCAACGTGGTGCTGGAGCAGATAGTGCGACGGGCAGGCGTCAACAGGGAAGGCACTATCTTTTACAAGTCCATCCAGCTGCATTCACGGCGATTGAAGAACAGGCGAAACGAGTTGGTTTTAAGGTCAATGAGGACAAGACGAAGTACATGAGGTCAAGCAAAAACCAATCCGTCGCCCAACACCTGGGACAGAATATAACAATTGACAGCTACAATTTCGTATATTCCACAATTGACACCACAGTGGAGATCAGGCATAGAATCGCCCTTGGCAACCGCTGCTACTTAGGCTTGTCCAAACAACTTGGGTCGAAACTCCTCACTCGAAAGACCAAAGTCATGCTTCACAAAACGCTCATATTGCCAGTCTTGCTATATGGAGCCGAAAGCTGGACGATAAGCAGGACAACGGAGATGATTTTGGGTTCTTTCGAAGAAAAATTCTGCGCTGGATATTCGGTCCTGTCTGTGAGGAAGGTGAATGGAGAAGAAGACATATCCGCGAACTCTACGAGCTGTACAAAGATGTGGATGTAGTCCGGAAGACAAATATCTGTCGACTACACTGGCTCGGCCACATCGAGCGCATGGACACCGACCTCCAGCTAAGAGGGTCTTCGACTCCGAGCCTCCTGGTTCGAGAAGAAGAGGAAGACCGAATCTCGGGTATAAAGACCAAGTAATCGCGGATGTAAGACATCTTGTTCTTGATAACTGGAAACAGCGTGCCCGGGACCGTCAAGGATGGAAGGCAGCTAGCTCAGGCTCAGATCCTCCATGGATCACTGGCCTGATAAGTAAGTAAGTAAGGTGGGGAGGGAGCGAGCAAACAGAGCAAAGAAGTTAATCGCGCTTAACATGGCAAACGCCAGCTTCGATCTCTGTCCCTGCTCAATCCAAGTTGGCGGCAGGGACAGAGATCGAGATCTACGGCCTTGGCACCCGGCAGGTAGTGAACCAATGTGTGCAGCGACCCGACCCCTTGTGCCTATGGGAAGAGGAACCTGGCCCTCCAGGTTGGAGGTTGCGCTTAGGGGTAAATCCCTATCACGGAAAATATCAATTGTTCCGAAACAACCACAAGTCTCGGATACGGACGGATATAAGGCTGACGACCCCTGCAAACGAGGACTTGAGAGTCTGCACCTGGAATGTGAGGTCCCTTAACAGACCGGATGTAGGCGATCATTTGGAGCAAACCCTCAGCTGCTATAAAGCAGATATAACCGCGCTCCAAGAAGTGCGATGGGATGGACCAGGCAAAAGACGGATGAAAAACTGCAACATCTACTACGGGAACTGCTACAAGGAGAACAACGAGCGCTTAAACGGATGCGGATTCGTTACTCGAGGAAGACTGCGGCAAAACGTCTAAACCTTTGGGGATGTAAGCGAATGCTTCATAACAATCCGCATCAAAGCTTGTCTTGGAAACACTAGCTCGATTTGCGCTCACGCCCCAACCGAAGAAAAGGACGATCGACTCAAAGAAGAATTCCTAGACAGAATCTATGCCCATTGTCCCAACTATGACACGAAAATACTTCTAGGAGATTTTAGTTCGAAATTGGACAAAGAGGTCATATTTGAGTCGATCACAGGGAAATACAGCCTACACGACACCACGTCCGAAAACGGACATCGACTGTTCGACTTCCTGGCGGGGCGCAATCTCTTTCTGGCTAGCACACGATTCCCGCATCTCAAAATTCATAAAGGAACCTGGCGATCATCTGATCAGTCTACCACCAATCAGATTGATCACGTTGCGATCGACGTCAGACCCTCCTCCAGCATCCTAGATGTACGAACCTTCCGAGGAGCCAACATCGACTCGAATCAATACCTCGTTGTAGCCAAGGCGGGAATGATGATATCAAGGATGCCACAGAGTTGAGCTGGACAACGAAGGTTTGACGTCGGAAAGCTGCAATCGCAGGCGACCGCTAGGACCATTGCCGATAAAGTTCTCACAAGCTCCAATAACACCGGAACAATCCACAGAACAACAGTGGGAGCATTGGCAGCATGCCATCAGATGCCTCTAATGTGTTGGGCTTCAAGCCACCGTCAGTTAGAAACCCTTGGTTTGATGAGCAATGCGGGCAAGCCCATGTAGCAAAGCAAAACGCATACAAGGCCATGCTACGTAGACGGACGAGTGCCGATCGTGAACATTACGAGCAGAAACGGTGAGAGAAACACACGCTTTTAAGGAAGAAAAAAAGACAGCATAAAAAGCGTGACATCGAGGACATGGGGGGACGCTATCGCAGGAATAATGCTCGCAAAGTTTTACGAAAAATTTGAACGAACATGCCAGGGCTATGAAGCCAGAGCGGAAATCTGTAGGGATGAAGATCGGCAACTAGTAGTAGAGTCGCAGTCGATGTTGAGAATATGAAAAGAACACTTCTGTAGACTGTTTAACAGCAATGATAGACAAGATACCGCTGTCAGGCAGAACGAGTCATTCGTAATGGACGACGATGTAACAGAATTCAGTCCACCCGACCTAAACGAAGTCAAAATAGCGATATCAAGACTTAAGTCCAATAAAGCCGTGGGCGCAGACGTCCTGTCTGCTGAACTTCTTAAGGCGGCTTGAGATGAGCTGGTAAGGTGCATGCACCATCTCATTTGCAAGGTATGGTCGACGAATGGAATCTCAGCATCGTTTACCCGGTCCATAAGAAAGGAGACCCTTATAACTGCGCCAACTATAGGGGAATAAGTCTCCTAAACATCGCATATAAGATCTTCTCTGTCGTATTGTGTGGATGCCTGAAACCGTTTGTGGATAACCTGATTGGGTCTCATCAGTGTGGTTTCAGGCCAGGTAAATCCACAATAGACCAAATATTAACGTTACGGCAGATCTTAAAGAAGACCCAGGAATACCAAATCGACACTCACCACCTCTTCGTTGATTTCAACGCTGCATATGACAGCGTGTATAGAGATGAGCTATACAAAGCCTTGTCTAGTTTTAACATCCCTTCCAAACTCGTCCGACTGTGCAGGATGGCAATGGAGAATTCTCGCTGCTCCATTAAAGTCGGTAATGAGCAGACCGAGACCTTTGATGTTAAGAAACGATTTAGGAAAGGTGACGCGCTGTCATGCAACTTTCTCAACATCGTGCTTGAAAAGATCGTGCAAGAGTCACTGGGCAACACAAGAGGTACGATTTATTTCAAGTCTACGCAATTGTTTGCGTACGCCGACGATATTGATGTGATTGGACGGACACAGCGAGACGTCAATGAGGGCTTTGTGAGCATTGAGGTAGAAGCGGCTAAGATAGGTCTCAAGGTTAATGAGGGAACCCCGGAAGGAAGGCGCGGCAGAGGACGGCCGCATCAACGGTGGCGCACGCAGGTGGAAGGGGACCTTAACCAACTAGGCGTGCGGCACTGGAAACAGCTGGCCAAAGACCGTGCCAGCTGGAGACGCTTGTTGGTTGAGGCCCAGGTTCACCACGGACTGTAGCGCCACCTAAGTAAGTAGGTACTAACTTAGATAATATAGGGTGTGCATGAGTTTATATGACAACATACATAGATAAAAGAAAACAAGTATAGCGTCTTTGTTATATATATTGACGTTTTTTTTTCTATCGTTGTCCAATCCCATCCAGAATTGTTACGTTTTATTCTACGGCCATTGCGTGAACAGGAGAATTCTTTGTGCAGATTTTTATTGCAGCCCTTACAGTAGAGCAACCATGAATAACGCCGATGATACACATGGATCTTGGCGAACAAATGTTGAAACTAAACGCGACTTTCACACAGATTAGAACCAGTTTTGACCAAAAAATTTCCGGTTCATCCAAAACTAATTGATTGTCCCTGTTTAGAATATTTTTGATGATTTAACTGATTTATTAATTGAATTCACTGCCTCAGTATTGTATACGTAAGCGGTACAAAAGACTGACACACCTTTTGACCGACTTGATTTTGAATTTGCCAAAATATTTATCTTCTACGTGTCGTATTTTTCCACTGATACTTCTAACTGTCTTAACAACGTACGTATATATTTTTCTTCCTAGATTCTCATAACTTTTTATGGGCACTATAAAATTAAAATTAAATTAATACAAACGTTCTCTCTTTATTGTATTTATCTTTTTCGACAATTCACTATTCGTGTAGCCATACATTCATCAATAAAAGTAAAACATATGAGAAATCCAAAAATACGAATTTCAATGTGTATCCACATCTATCATAAGCGCTATGAAATTATGAATCTTATTAATCGGTTTATGACTATGAAATTGGCCACTCGGCCACATTGAGGTATGGTGCCAATTAAAGGTAAAATATTTTCTGGAAAAGGGTGTGCTATTGAGATAATAAAAAATAATTTCTGAAAGACTCTGCATATGTTAGAAATGTTGTTTGTATTTCAGTAATTTGTTTTTTGTATAAAGAAGGGTTTATGATTTTTAAACGAGTTTCTTTCACATCGGACGATGTGGGATATCTTTACTTGGCTTTGTTAGTAACGATTGAGGAGGTATAAAATAATTCATGCTTCAAATTCAATAAATCGCTAAGTAAGAAAACGAATGTTATTCTGGAGAATACAGTGCTTGTTCGACCATAATGGTAGAGTTTTTTTTTTGTTTGTAAAAATTAGCTTATTACGATGGTTTGTTGTGAATTGTAGTTTTTTGGAACAAGTTGTGCTGCAAAGTAATTGAAAACATTTACTAATGCATGGCAAATAGGTAATTCTAGATGACTCAAACTAAAGCAACGATTTTCGAACACCATTTATTTCAGTCTGAATGTTCATAGCCAAGAAATGCAACTGCTATACGGAAAAATTGTGCAACATATCTATTGTGAATGGAAATTAGTCAAAAATATTGATGAAGGCATACGTGAAGTAACAGTAAATGGTCACTTCAAGTTCATACTCTGTGTGTGCAGTTCTAATATAATACCATAATGGCATGGAAAATTTGCTGGGAACTACAACCAACAGGAGAATTAGTCGAGTTCCTCTCGAACCCTATCTAGGACAACCACCCCCTGGAGAGTAGTGAACGAACATCTACGACCCAAACCATCTGCACTCCTTCCAGACTGTGTGACAAACATCATAAGAGTATAATTCGTGATCCTGTGCGAACTTTTAAAAAAAGAAAAAAAAATAAATAACGATGATAAAAAGCGTCCAAACTCAGTGCTAAGTTGTACCAACGAAGAAAAATTGAAAATGACATGTTTCCGTCTTGGACAACCGTTCTCATCCTAGTTCATTTTAGGAGTTAGGCCCAGGGAGGAATGGGCCAGTGGTATGGTAAACACGGAAGAGGAACTGGCAATCTATACCGACAGATCCAAAACGGATACCGGTACAGGAGCCGGAGTCTACTTCGAACCTCAGGAAGCTTGTCACTCCTACAGACTTGATGATGGCTGTAGCGTCTTCCAGGCTGAGATCTTTGCAATCCTAGAAGGTGCGGATCTGATTCTTAGGGAGAATTTCTCAGGTAAAAGAATCAAAATCTATGTTGACAGTCAGGCTAAGGCTCTGCAAGCAACATGGATAAGATCAAATCTCGTAAAACTCTGTAAATAGAAACTAGAAGAAATATCGGATGTCAATGAGGTAACCATCTGCTGGGTAACAGGGCATGTGAATATTTCCGGAAATGAGAAGGCGGACGAACTAGCCAGACTGTGATCAGGTGCAAATACGTCGCAGATCACAACTGGCCTGTCTATAATAAAAAAAGGACGGAAAGTCTGCCAAATCTTGGAAGAGGGAATATACGACTGGTAGTCGGCGCCCTCACTGTGCACTGCATAATATCATATCATGCAGCTAGACTAGGCCAGCTCTACAACGATTTCTGCAGAAGCTGTATGGACGAGAAGGAAATAGAATCCATTCGTCACCTACTGTGTGAATGCCCTGCACTGGCCCGAAAAAGATTTACCTTGCTCGGGAACTATTTCTTCTTGGGTTTAGAGAAGGTAAGAGACATTAAGCTGAACAAACTGCTAAGATTCTTAATTGAATCTGGATGGTTAAGCTCAGCGGGCAACTAACAGGTTCCCCTCCGGCTAGTTCTTCAAAATGGGCACAATGGACTTCTCGTGGTCTAAGTGAGCCTTGACTTCATGTCAATAGTGCACCCAACTAACCGAACCTAACCTGCACCTGCTTTTTCAGGGTAAACGAAAATAAACTTTAGTGAGCCTAACCGTATGTCAAAACCGAACGGAAAGCCTACTATAGTTTCAACGAAAAGACAAGTTACTTATTTATACTGAATTTTGGTTTTCTGTCGAAATTCTGCGACGAGTGTCTCTTTCACCTGAGCATAGTCCCATTATGGTCACGTCATACGATTGGCCTGTAATTTGACATTCCAGTAAATTGGCATAAGCTTATCCAGTTTTTAATTATGCCTTAAATGTATGTTGGCGTTACAGTCCATGAAGGACCAGAGCCGAGCTTCTCCCAATCACCCATGTGGTGTGTGATTTAATTTTCCCATAGGTGAAAGGGACCCACAGTTTATTGCCGGTTCCGAACGGCGAATTTCAAGAAGCTTTTGATGACAATTTTACTACAGGGGGTTTTGTCAGAACCCCGCTGAGGAGAAACACTGTGAAAACACGTTCGATGACATGGCTGTCTCGGGATTCGATCCCGTGTCGTCGGCGTCAGAGGCCAACACACTACCCGCTGCGCCACGGTGCTCTTATGCTTATTAATTTGGGATGAATTAGTGTATGTTGCTAATTAGGTAACATTTTTTTTTTTTGTTTTTTTTATATTTCGCACAGGTTCAAGAGTTTATACTCTTTATCACACAACCTGAACAGAGTGCTGTGTTTTGAGTCGTAGATGTTCGTTGACTAGGGGTGATTGTCCTAGATAGGATCCGAGAGGAACCGAACAAATGTTCACGTTGGTTGTAGTTCTCAGCCACTGTTCCATGCACTTATGGTGTTATATTAGAATTGCACACTTACTTACTTACTTATCAGGCCAGCGATCCATGGAGGATCTGAGCCTGAGCTATAGCCGCCTCCCATCCTTGACGGTTAACGCTGCTTCCAGTTATCAAGACCAAGATGTCTTATGTCAATCCGCGATTACTTGGTCTCTATACCGGAGGTTCGGTCTTCCTCTTTTTCTCGAACCAGGAGGCACTCTGCAAAGCTCAGAATATACAAAAAAGAAGGGGAGGACTCAGCTAAGAGAGCCTCCTGTGCTGCATCAGCCGACTCCATGGTGCCGACGAACCCAGAGCAACTTCCTACCATGGAGCCGATGATCACTGAGGAGACTCTCTTGACTGGGACCCCCTCCAATGTAGTGAACGAGATTACCGGGGAAGACAGTAATCTACTGTCCGACCTGGACCTTCCCGAGGTAGACCTTGGCGAGACTATGTCAGATTTCGAGCTGGAGTCTGACGAAGAGTCTGCCAACGTCACAGCGGTGGAGATTAAAGACTGCGGCCATCATGCTGCGGATTCTTCAAATTAATCTCCATCATTCTATCGCGGCCTCGGCCGCCCTTATGCTCCGCCTCACCAAAAGCGGAGAAGACGTCGTTCTGATCCAGGAACCATGGATAGTAAATAACATGGTACGTGGACTCGGAACATCTGAATATAAGCTCACCTACGTACGCGATGCAGGTAAGCCAAGAGCTTGTATCCTAACTAAATCACATATAAAAACCCTTCTACTCCCATCCTACATCGACCAGGATATCACGGCTATTAGTGTCGAGGGCAGTTCCCTCAAGATCTGGATTGCCTCGGCCTATTTAGCCCATGACCACCCAAATGCTCCCCCTTCGGCCAACATGGTAAACCTGGTCAAGGATGCGGAGCAAACAAATGCCGGACTGATCATAGGATGTGATGCGAATGCACACCATACGATTTGGGGAAGCAGCAACATAAACGAGCGAGGTGAGTCTTTGTATAACTATGTATTACATACTAACCTCACCGTTTGCAACAACGGCTGTGAACCAACTTTTATTACCAAAAACAGACAGGAAGTCCTGGATGTAACTTTTGCATCGCAGGACATTGTCGACAATGTCAGAGATTGGAAAGTCCTAAAAGAACACTCCCTCTCTGACCATCGATACATTCAATTCAGCATAGTCAACCACGTCAGTGCCCGAGCTCCTTTCAGGAACTACAGGAAAACTGACTGGCAAAAATATAGAACCTATGTTAAACCCCACCTAGGGGCAAGACACCCCACCTATCCGCTAAACTCAGCCGAATTAGACAGCTTAGTAAATGAGCTGACAGAAACCCTCAATAGAGCACTGTCTCAATCTTGTGCAGTTAGCACCCCCAGAGGCAAACCCAAGCCCCCCTGGTGGAACAAAGAGATAGTCTCCCTAAGGAAAGAGATTTCAATTCAATTTCAATTTTCAATTCAATTTTATTCATTCCAATAATTTGTACAATACTACATATAAAGTCTTTCCAGTCATTAGTATCTGCAAAGCTTGATGAGCTTGTCTGCAGAAGATTAACTACAAAGATATTTACTAGAATTAGTCTTGGGTTACATAGTTCTTATTTCACAATAATATTAAAGACTTAAACGTTAGAGTTTAAGTAAAATTGCTGAGCTTTTTAAAAAACATAAACTTTGAAAGGTTCTGAGAATCGCTGGGTAATTCGTTGAATATTGTTGGTACTGAAAAGTTACATTTTCGCCGGCCATATGCACTCCAATATCTCGGAATGGTGTATCTGTCTTGCTGTCTTCTTCTGGTGTTGAAAGTTTGCTGTGTTGGGATTTTATTGGTTCTGTTATCTTTGAATTGTGTTAAAATTTCTAGTTAATAGAGCTGTTCAATAGTCAGAAACTTTTCGCTGTTATTTATGCTGTAATCATCGACTTGTTGCCGTAGGGTCGACATACGAACAATTTTTTGTATCCGAGATTGCATCGATTGAAGCTTTTGAAGTTGTGGGGCATTCCCCCAAGCTTATATACCAAATCTTAGGTGTGATTCAACTAGAGATCCGGCATAGAATCGCCCTTGGCAACCGCTGCTACTTCGGCTTGTCCAAACAACTTGTGTCAAAACTCCTCACTCGAAAGACCAAAGTCATGCTTTACAAAACGCTCATACTGCCAGTTTTGCTGTACGGAGCCGAAAGCTGGGCGATATACAGTACAGCGGAGCTGATTTTGGTCTCTTTCGGAAGGAAGATTCTGCGCCGGATATTTGGTTCTGTCTGTGGGGAAGGTGAATGGAGAAGAAGACATAACGGCGAACTCAGTGAGCTGTACAAAGATGTGGATGTAGTCCGGGAGGCAAAGATCCGTCGACTACACTGGCTCGGCCACATCGAGCGCATGGACGTCAAGGCTCCAGCTAAGAGGGGTCTTCGACTCCGAGCCTCCTGGTTCGAGAAGAAGAGGAAGACCGAACCTCCGGTATAAAGACCAAGTAATCGCGGATGTAAGACATCTTGGTATTGATAACTGGAAGCAGCGTGCCTAGATCCGTCAAGGATGGAAGGCAGCTCTAGCTCAGGATCAGATCCTCCATGGATCGCTGGCCTGATAAGTAAGTAAGTAATAGTTATTGAGCTAATGAACGTAGTACAGCTTTTATAATAAGAGACAAAAATGCCTCAATATTTCAAGAAATGTAGACCACGAATCCTTCACATGAATATAATGAGCCAACGCCTCCAACTAATTGAATATTTGATTTCACCCAAGATTTTTTTACGATCAAATGCAAATTAGCCGACTCGTACAATTTTTTAATTTTAATATCATTCCAATTCGAGTAAAGAAAAGGAAAATAATAAAAGAGAAAAAAAAAGGTCGGAAACCCATCAAATTGGCTTCTCCACTACTCGTACAACAACTAAATCATTTTTTATGTCCTCTGCCCGACCAACGTGGACTCTAGATACACTAATTCAAAAACTTTTATCTTATGTTCACAGTTGATTTTTATAGGTTTTCGGTATTTTAAGCACCGGCCCGAACAAATAATATTTCGGTAGATAGGGTTATGGCAAGCCAAAGTGAATGGAATATGAGTTGGGAATATGAGCATATAATAACGCAATAAAGAAGAATCATTTCACCGCGGGCATCAATCGCGGTTTCTTTTGATTTACAGAAACAAAAAAACAAAAATGGAAACGTAGGAAAAGGGAAAAACAAGAGGTAAGCTAAGAACGTTTTGGGTTTCTTCGAAACACTCTTATTCGCATACCGGGAGACCTTCTGTCTCCCTTGATGTTTGATTTTCTTTCTCCTCGATTTTCAAATTCCTTCAGCTTATCCCAATACTCGTATAACCGTTCATCCAGCCTCCACAATCGGTTAGAGATCCGCAAAGATATCGCCATTTTTGAGAGGCCGGGTGTCGCCTTTTGTATGCAAATTCATAATTGCATATTAAACAAACATTTTGATGTTTCAGTTCAACAGGGCAACAATGATGCTGGGAAGAGTTTTAGGCTTTTGTGAAATGGAACTGGGTGGGCCAGGGATTGAGCCCACTTATGTCCCGCGGTGATTTTAAAACCATATTTTTATAGCCCCACAAAGGAAAATGGTCTGAAGATACGATCAGATTTGTGACGACCGCGACAAAGATGCAATATTGCCATTGTGATTGTCGTGTCGAATCCAGTTTCTTCTGATCTTTCTTCACAGTTTTGCCTTGATGATGAAGTCTATGTCGCACACGAATGTATCCGCCCATAATAAAGCCATTGTTATAGATTTTTATGTCGTTTCCATAATCAAAAATTCAAATAAATGCAAATCGAAGTGATGGAGTGCGGAACGAACTCAAAGTTATCTTATTTACATTTCTTATAATTTTATTTGTCTGCGGAATGAATGATTATGAATGATGTGTGGAGACAGACAAATTGCCATTGGAAAAGGTGTTGTCGGCTCGTAGTACATACTACAGACTGGAGTAGAAACGTAGTTGATGAAAAACAAAATATGAAAGCTGGCTTGTAAAAACTAGTGATTAATTAGAAAAAGATTGAGATGTGACATGTGTACATGCGTGTTTGAAGCTTACAGGCTAGTTTCAATAGAGACATCCTCAGAAACGTTACCAACTGTATGAATATTTATCTGAAAATAGGAGATGTATCAATATAGTCTTAGCTTTATTATAATATAGGCCTTCAGTGGCACAGGTGATGGTTTTATTTGCATTAACAACATAATGTAATAGATGTCATGGTATGATTGAAGACGCAGGTCTGTCTTCGGGCTGTATTTAGATGGGCCACAAAGTATTAGATAGCGTTCTATTCTGTTCATGTACCTCTCTTACTCTTGGAGAGGGTTCCCTTGAGAGATACTTAATAATGGGGCACTTAACGGATATTTTAATAAAAACGATACTATTTCAATATACAAAATAATTATTTACAAATACAGCTAGCTGTCTGTACAAATCTTCTTCTTCTTCTTAACGGGCGCTACAGTTCGGGGTGAACCTGGGCCTCAACCAACATGCTAGCCTTTTCCAATGCCGCACACCCTGAGGTCCCCTTCCACTTGTGTGCGCCATCATAAATGCAGCCGTCCTCTGCTTCTTCGTCCCTCGGGGTTGGATTCAATGACTCTCCGCGTTTGAGCTGTGGTGTCCATTCGCTCTACATGACCCAGCCATCTTAGGCGTTGAATCCGTAGACGCCTGACTAGACTCATGTCGCTGTACAGCCCATAAAGTTCGTGGTTGAATCTCTTCCTCCATCCCCCGTCTGCGTTTATAGGCTCGAAAATCACGCGCAAAGTCTTTCTCTCGAACCGACCAAGGGCCTCCTGATTCGCTTTTGATAGTGTCCATGCTTCTGCGCCCTACAACGGGACCGGCATGATAAGGGTCTTACATAGAGTCAACTTTGTCGTTCGGGAGAGGGCCCTATTACTCAGTTGCCTCCTGAGCCCAAAGAAACAGCGATTGGCAAGAGTGATTCTGCGTTTGATCTCGGAACTGATGTCGTTGCGGAGCCAAGATAGACGAAGTCCTTAACTACCTTGAACTTATATCTGCCAAAACAAACGTTCTGGCCAAGACAGCATATATTTAGTTTTGCCCTCATTTACCGCCAAACCAATTTTCGCCACCTCCATCTTAATACTCGCAAATGCCTCATTGACATCCCGCTGTGATCTACCTATTATGTCAATGTCGTCGGCGTATGCAAGGAGTAGCGAGGATTTCAAATAGATTGTGCTTCTTGTATTGGTCAGTGATTTTTGCACAATCATTTCGAATATGATGTTGAAGAAATCACACGACAGCACATCGCCCTGCCTAAATTCTTTTTTGAGATCAAAACTATGGATAAGGTGTTCACCGATTCGGATGAAGCAGCGAGCATTCTCCAAAGTCATCCTGCGTAGTCATAGCGTTGACATAGCGTTGTATAGCGCGTCTCTAATTACGCTGTCGTATGCGGCAAATAGGTGGCGGGTGTCGATTTTGTAGGCGCAGTCAGAGGGGTCGCCTTTCTTGTGGATCGGGCATACGATGCTGAGAAAATAGTTCTTAATTACGTAAAAAATTGAAACATTTTTTTTTTGTTTAAAAAAGCCCCAGCTTTTTGTCACACCATATGCGAATCACCCTGTAAACGTTTGACGTATGGAAGTGAGCTGACCGTTCACTGAGCCGGTCAACCCAAATTTAGGCATCAACCTCGGTTTCCATTCATTTAATCATCAGTGGTTGTTACCTTGCGACTTGCGCCGACTTTTTTTAGTGATTGACCAACCAGAGCGAGCTGCGTTCACTAATGTCATTCTTACTCTTACCGTACACTAATTTTTCGGCATGTGTTTACAGCACCATTATTTTAAAGAATGTAAATGAGAATTAATTAAGTGCTACTCAATAGATCAACATCATCAACACCATCTAGTGATAAAGGAATACCTTACCATATAGCTTCTCGTAATTGGAAATATGTTTGCACTAGATATACGAAAGAAAATAAAAGTTTCTGGGTTTTATTGTTGACAATAAAGGGGCGTTCAACAAAATAATGGCAGAATTCATTAATCTTTCTTCTTTCTTTGGTGGCGTTACAGCCCATGAAGGACCAGAGCCAAGCTTCTCTCAATCACCCATGTTGTGTGTGATTTTTTTTTCACATAGGTGAAAGGGACCTACTGTTTAATGCCGATTCCGAACGGCGTGCGTCGAGAAGTTTTTTCATGGCAATTATACTACATTCGATGGCGTTGGTGTTATCGGGATCCGAACTCGCTCATCGCGTCAGAGTCCAACACACTAATTAATCCATTAACCCATATACGACCGCCGTGCCTAAACGAGGACACATAAAGAAGTACCACAACACCTTAACATTTCTGTTTCATCTTATATTTTTTGTTGACACTTGAAGGTTAAGAAGCTATTGTAGTGTTATTAGACAAAATAGTAATCAGACATAGTTAAAAGTGATTCTGCCGCGCATCTTGTAGAGTTGTTTTAGTGATCAGTGTATACTTAAAATAAGCAATTTCTATTTTTAAGTTTTTCCACTAAAACTGTTAGTTTTCTTGCAAAAATTGCATAAATATATTGTGCACTATAAAATAAAATTTTGTTATCCGAGGAAAGTTGAACATCGTTTACAGAAGGTAAAGTTTTATAATGGTGTCCCCGTTGGGGCCACCATTATTCTTATTTTTTTTTCAAAGGTAATTGTAGAAACAATGGCTAAACGAACATTCAGCAGTCGTAACGACTACCTTGGGCTATATATGCTGTAATGCTTGAGGAAGATGATGTTACAGAGATAGATTTAGTTGCACTTCCCCCAGAACCAAGTGTACTTACCGATGAAGTAGAAGGTGATGAGGACCATATGAAAAAGAAAAAGAATGGGACACTAGCGATGACAAATTGCTCGCTGCAATCAGGAGACGTAGAAATAATTTTGAGGAACCTCGCTGGCGTTAAACAGAGCCTATCTGTGAGCCTATAGTTTTCACAGAAAGTAACGTTCAAGCGCATCTTGATAAATTGTTGGATGAAATGAGAAATCAAAATCCAATGCAAATTTTTGAGAAAATATTTGACGAGGAAGTTTTCGCCATGATTGTTCGAAGATTTACGCGGGTCAGAAAAACAAGCATGACTTCAAAGTATGTGTCAATGAACTCAAAACATTCTTCGGTAGCAAATCCTAAAGAGCCGTTGGATGCAAGAGCGGTAAAGCTATTACTCGACAGACTAAGCACAAGTGCTAAAGACCACGTGGTGTACTTTGACAACTTCTTCACTAATTTCGAATTGCTCCGAGACTTACGAAAAGCTGGTTTTTGATCAACAGGTACCGTTTGCGAAGGTACAACCAAGAAGTTCCCTCTAGTTGGAGTGAAGGAAATGAAAAAGAAAAACCGTGCTGACTTTGACTATCGTTTCGACCAAGTCAACCTAATTTTATTCGTCCGTTGACTGGACAACAGTGTTTGCACAATGGGGTCGTACTATGATAGCATCCTCCGTCTGGGGAAAGTAAAGAGATAGAGCGCAGTGGAGAAGAAAAAAGTAGACGTTGGCATTTCGCATGTTTTTCAAAATCTACAGCACCCATACTGTAGACCAAGCAGGACAATCAATTTCGTTGTACCGCACTGCTATACGTGGCAAGAAATTGTGGTTGGTTTTGTTTACGTACATGCTGGATCTGGCCGTGGTAAACGCATGGCGCCTTCATATTCTAACGAATGATGACAAGTTAGATCACTTTCGATTTCGTCGCTACATTGCTCGTCACTATTTGAGACACACAAGTAGTGAACATTTGCGTCTAACAGCTTCTGCGGTGCCAAGTTTGCTGTATAATGGGGTCAGTCATAATCAAAAAAACTTTCACAATAACTAAGATGAACCGTGTGTGTTGAAAGATAATGTTTCGAAATGGTTCATACTGCTTAATGCCCAGTGTCCCCATTTGAGGACGGCTTTTTTTTTCCAATGAAGGATACATTTTTTTTTCTTGTTTCTTTATTATTTTCTTATAACAATAATAGTATTTAGCAATTAACAAAGACATTTTTTTATTTCCACCGCGAGGTTTTATTTGGGCGCGAATGGGTTAAGACGAATACATCGTATGCGTTATCCACAAGTCGTTTATTAAATTCGTAGCAACATTGTTTTTCCCAATTCCGGTACAACTGGTTAATAGTTATGTGGTTTCTACAGTTTTATTTGAGTTATCAGTGTCTCTGGCTCTTCATGGGCTGTAACACCACCAAAGAAGAAGAAGAATAAGTGTCAAGTCGTTTTAAGAGAAGTTTATATTGTGTATAAAACTTTGATAAATCCAAAAAAGTATTTCATTCCCATAAGTCGAAATCCTCATCAGTACCTACCATTAAAAAATCATACGACCTTTATCCAAAATACAGAATTTACCTGCACATTTTAAATACCAATAAAAAGCTACTAAGCTACAACCCCATTCGTCCGTTAATCGGATTAAGTTCTTAAAAGAGAATATATCGTCTTCACTTCAATTTATGTATCACAACCACAAACGAGTACCAGAAGAACTGATAAACAAACTTTAAATTATTAAATTAAATCATTTTTCATCAGCTTTTATTGCATACAGAAATACCATAAGCAGATGGTATAATATCGTAGCCCCTCTGGAATATAGGAATACAAAATTGCTCTGAATATTAAAGAGATATACGTATACCAAATAAAGTTGTTTTTTAATGGCAATAAAAACGTTATTAGTTATGAGTTCTTATATACATACAGTGCTCCACAAAAGTCTGCGTACGGTGAAGTAATATGGGCAAAAGATACTTTTACTGCCAAACCCTAGGTGATAATTTCCTTTTTTGGGTATATTCTAGTAAAACAATGCATAAGGTATTCATTTTTGGAAAACGTAATCTTATATTATTATTCATTTAAAAAAAAATAACGAAAACAATAAACTGAGTGGCAAAATTCAGTCCACAAAAGTTTGCGTACGGCTGGTAACACTCCTTCATTAAGCAAGACTAAGGTAACTGTAATTAGTAACTGTAATTCATGTTAGCTTACTCGCCATTAAACGTGACAAAATCAAGTGGCGCTTTTTTTCAGTTGGGTGGGAAAATGATTAAAATGGCAAAAAAAGAGTTAAGCTTGAACGAGAGACAGACCATTATTAATTGGTACGTGAAAGAAAAATGTCTTACGGGGAAATTGCAAAACAAACCTTAAGAAGCAAGTCAACAATCCAAAGAACAATTGACCGCTTCAGGTACGATGGACAGATACAAACAAAAGTAAGATCTGGCCGACCATCCAAGCTCTCTGAGAGAGATAAGCGAGCAATCAAGCGGATAGTAAACCAAGAACCCTTTACAACTGCAAGAAAAATAAGCACTCAACTTCAGGAATTCCACAATACCAAAGTGCATGCGAAAACGGTAAGGAGAAGCATAGTGGAAATGGGATTTAGATCACGTGTACCCAGAAAAAAGCCACTGATCAACAAAATGAACAGGCAAAAAAGGCTCGCGTTTGCAAGGGAATATGTAACCAAGCCTCCAGACTTTTGGCGTAGGGTTATATTTTCCGATGAATCCAAATTTAACGTTTTCGGATCGGATGGCCGCTTAAGAGTGTGGCGGAAACCAAATGAAGCCCATAAACCAACGAAAACGGTAAAAACCGTGAAACACGGTGGTGGAAGTGTTATGGTATGGGGCTGTATGTCGTCATCGGGGGTCGGCAAGTTAGAAGTTATTGAGGGCATAATGAATCAGTTCATTTATATTGATATCCCGAAAAAGAATCTATGAGCAAGTGCTGAAATGTTGGTAATATCCAACGAATACTACTTTCAGCAAGATAACGACCCCAAACACACCGCATACAATACGCGTATGTGGTTATTATTTAACACTCCCCACATGCTACAAACCCCACCACAGAGTCCAGACATCAACCCCATAGAGCACGTGTAGGATGCTTTAGAAAGGATGATCCGCACCCACGATGTCAATAATAGAGAGCAGCTAAAAGAAGCTTTGTTATTTGAGCACTTCTTTAACAGAAAAGTTGGTAGCATCAATGCAAACCCGTCTAAAGGAAATAATAAGGATGAAAGGATATCCCTCTAAATATTAACATTGAAAGTAATAAGATATAATGATACTTTTTCACTTTTTTTAATTTCTATTTCCATTCTTTTACAGCCGTACGCAAACTTTTGTGGACTGAATTTTGCCACTCAGTTTATTGTTTTCGTTATTTTTTTTTAAATGAATAATAATATAAGTTTACGTTTTCCAAAAATGAATACCTTATGCATTGTTTTACTAGAATATACCCAAAAAAGGAAATTATCACCTATGGTTTGGCAGTAAAAGTATCTTTTTTCCACATTACTTCACCGTACGCAGACTTTTGTGGAGCTCTGTAAAAGAATTTATAACAAGGGCTCCCTCCTGGGTCTCCGGTTTATTACTGACCTGTTGCGTGGACTTCTGATGTTGTATTTTTGGTACAAGGAAAACGGCAAGTGGTTTGGTTGTAAAATCAATTAGGTCACGCGGTTCATTGTTCGATCTACCTTAGGCATTAATTCGTACATTCGTACTTTTACGATGCTTTCATAAACATTTTTTTTGTTTCCTTGGCTTAACATACAAAATGCTGTCTGAGCTTTATCTTGCTGTGGCAAGGCAACAAAATTGAGTTACATATGTACTTGGAGTGGATGGCAAAGGACTAACAAAGGCCTCGTAGGGGTAGCATCTATCCGACGGATTCTGGCCTGTTAAAAAGCGAGAAGAGCCACCGCAGTCGAACATCTTGCGGCACTGTTAGTAAGTCCTATCCCCACCTCTTCGTGTTGCCATCTGGAGATTTCCTATGGAAATCGTAGACGGGAAAGGGCGAATGGCGAGCCTCCTGCGTTAAAAAACAGGAATAGTCGGTTGGGCTACGACCTAGTAAGCCGTAACCGTAAAAAAACCCACAAACTCAGAAACAACGACAAGCCACGGATATAACGGACCGGATTTATGTTGACGACCCTTGCAAAAAACGAAAAAAGGACAATGATCTTCGGCTTTGTACGTGGAATGTTTGGTCCCTAAACAGGCCACGTGCAATCGAACAACTTGCGGATGCTCTAGACCGCTATAAAGTGGACATAACCGCCATCCAGGAAATGCGATGGAATGGACCGTGTATAAAGCGGATGAAAAACTGCGATATTAACTACGGCGACTGCTATAGGGAGAGAGGGCAACGATTGTTCGGATGCGGATTTGTTGTTCGAGGTCCTAAGCTTTCGGTATGTGAGCGAACGCCTCAGAAGAATCTGTGTCAAGGCTAAATTTTTAAACATCAGCCTGATCTGCGTCCACGCCCCCACGGAAGACAAGGATGACTCCGCCAAAGATGAGTTCTACGATCTCCTAGACAGAACGTATGCCCAATGTCCCAGTTATGACATCAAAATTGTACTAGGAGACTTCAATGCTAAGCTGGGTAAGGAAAGCATCTTTGAACGAGTCATCGGCAAACATAGCCTACACGACAGCACATCCGATAACGGACACAGGCTGATTGATCTTACTACGGGGCGAAATCTCCTTCTAGCCAGTACGCGCTTCCCGCACCTCGATATACACAAAGGCACCTGGCGGTCTTTTGATCGATCGACTACCAACCAGATTGATCATATCGCGATCGACGTCAGACACTCCTCCACTATTCTTAATGTTCGAACTTTCCCAGGGGTTAACATCGACTCGGACCACTATCTTGTAGTAGCCAAGATGCGCTTACGGATATCACGACCGCAGCGGAGTAGAGTAAAAATACAAAGTTATGACGTCGGAAAGCTAGTATCGCCAGAAACCGCACGTGCTTTTACCGATCGCGTCTCCCTTAAGCTCTCCAATACACCTCAATCCTCCACGCTATCAATGGAGCAGCAGTGGAGCCTTTGCAAACAAGCCCTGAAAAACTCTGCATCCGAAGTTTTGGGTTTCAAGGCTCCACCACGAAGAAACACCTGATTCGATGACGAGGGAGGAGCATAAGCTCCTCAGAAGAAAGGAGAAAGGGCACGAGAAGCGCACGATTGAGGATTTGGAGAGGTGTTACTGCAGGCGTAACGTTCGAAAGTTTTTACAACAGATAAAGCGAACATGCCAAGGTTATAAAGCCGGAACGGAAGCCTGCTGGGATGAGAGCGGACACCTAGTAGTAGAATCGCAGTCCATGCTGAGAATATGGAAAAACCACTTCTGCAGGCTGTATAACGGCGATGTTAGTCAATATACCGCTGTCAGGCAGAATGACCCATTTCTAATTGACGGAAACCGCAGAGAATTCTGTCCTCCTGACCTCGACGAAGTTAAGATTGCCATTTCGAATAAAGTCAAATAAAGCTGCTGGGGCAGACGGACTGCCTGCTGAGCTCTTCAAGGCAGCTGGGGACCTGGTTAGGAGCATGCACCAGCTCATCTGTTAGATATGGTCAGAGCAAAGCATGCCCGAGGAATGGTCTCTCAGCTTCGTATGCCCGATCCACAAGAAAGGAGACCCCTCTGATTGCGCCAACTACAGAGGAATAAGTCTCTTTAACATCGCCTACAAAATCTCCACTGCGGTTTTATGTGAACGCCTGAAGCCTTTTGTAAATAAGCTGATAGGTCCTTATCAGTGCGGATTCAGGCCAGGAAAGTCCATCATCGACCAAATCTACACGCTACGGCAGATCCTGGAAAAAAACCAATGAATTCCAAGTCGACACTCACCACCTCTATGTGGACTTAAGCCGCATACGACAGCGTAATTAGAGACGGGCTATACAAGGCTATGTCTACCTTTGACATACCTGCTAAACTCGTGAGACTATGCGAATGACTTTGGAGAATGCCCGCTGCTCCGTTTGAATCGGTGAACACCTTACCGATAGTTTTGATGTCAAAAAAGGATTTAGGCAGGGCGATGTGCTGTCGTGTGATTTCTTCAACATCATATCAGAAATGATTGTGTAAAAATCACAGGCCAATACAAGAGGCACAATCTATTTCAAATCCTCGCAACTCCTTCATACGCCGACGATATTGACATAATAGGTGTGTCAATGACACAGCGAGATGTCAATGAGGTGTTTGCGAGTATTGAGTTCGAGGCGGCGTAAGTTGGTCAGGCGGTCAACGAGGGCAAAACTAAATATATGCTGTCATCAAAAAAGGACGCTTACCTCCGACGTCTTGGCCAGAACGTTTGTATTGGCAGATATTAGTTCAAGTTAGTTAAGGACTTCGACTACCTTGGGTGAGCAGTAACCTGGAACAACGACATGAGTTCCGAAATCAAACGCAGAATAACCCTTGCCAATCGCTGTTTCTTTGGTCTCAGGAGGCGTCTACGGATTCAACGCGTAAGATGGCTTGGCCATGTAGAGCTAATGGACACCGCAGCCTCGGCCCGAAGAGTCTTTGAATCCAACCCCGAGGGACGAAGAAGCAGAGGACGGCTGCACTTAAGATGGCGCACACAGGTGGAAGGGGACCTTAGCCAACTGGGCGTGTGACAATGGAAAAGCTGGCAAAAGATCGTGCTAGTTGGAGGGGCATGTTGGTTGAGGCCCAGGTTCACCCCGAACTGTAGCGCCCATTAAGAAGATGAGGATGTACTTGGAGTGGGTGGGAGTCGATATCATTAGGAGTTAGGGACAAGACATTGAACTTGGGTTTGAAACTTGTACTATATATCGGGTGCAGGGTATGAGCCTTTTACTTACATACTTACTTATCAGGCCGACAATCCTTGGAGTATCCGAGCCTGAGCTATAGCTGCTGTCCATTCTTGACGGTCCCGGGCACGCTGCTTAAAGTTATCAAGACCTAGTTGCCTTACATCCGCGATTACTTGGTCTTTATACCCGAGGTTCGGTCTTATTCTTCTTCTCGAACCAGGAGCCTCGGAGTCGAAGGCCCTCCTAGCTGGAGTGTTGGTGTTCATGCGCTCGATATGGCCGAGCCAATGTTGTAGACGGATCTTTGCCTTTAGGACTATATCCACAACTTTATACAGCTCGTAGAGTGTGCGGTTATGTCTTCACCTCCATTCAACGTTTTCACAGATAGGACCAAATAACCGGCGCAGAATTTTTCTTTCGAAAGAACCCAAAATCAGCTCCGCCGTCCTGCTTACCATCCAACTTTCGGCTCCGTATAGCAAGACTGGCAGTATAAGCGTTTTGGAAAGTATGACTTTGGTTCTTCGAGTTAGGAGTTTTGACACAACCGAAGTACCAGCGGTTGCCAAGGGCGATTCTATGCCGTATCTCGTCGTTTGTGGAGTTTACGTTCGCTCCTTAACTATCTTAACACCTTCGATCTTAACCGCTTTCCCACGACACATCCGCACCCCAACATGTGCAATCTTTTGTGAAAGTTGTAATATATGTCGCAATCTTTTTTCCTCATCTTACCGTTTCCTGTCCAGCGTATTTCCTGGTTCGCAGTAATATCCGCCTTATACTGCATGAGAGTTCTTTCCAATTTATGAGCAGTTCCCGGAGTGTACAGGGTTCTGGCATTCCAGGAGCATACTCGCAAATCGTGTTCCTTTTTCGCGCCATGTCGTCTTTGGGAATGCGTCCGCTTATCCGAGGCATTTTGCTCATTCATAACTTGATTTTTTTACATGGGTGGATTGTTGGCCCGCCGCACAACCGCCAGTCTGATCAGGGTATTGTAGCGCCCTCTTGCCTAAGGCGATAGCTGCATACATTTGTTCACCTCTCAACGATTGTTGAAGGGGCTATCCAGAGGGCGCCGCGAGGAGGCTGTATGTCAACTTGACCCGGACATTTAAACAAGGATCCTTGCTGGCATCTCGCCAGGTTGAGAGCAATCAACAATATTACCCGTGTCCATCGGATCACTCTGTACAAGCTTTTCTTAGATAAACAACCTACAAAAGGTGGAAGTACAACTGATGCTTTCTTTGAAACGATAACTATCAACATTTCGGAATGATTCATCTATCTTTTCGTTTTTGCTTTGTCGTCTGTTAAAATACCTCTTTTTCGAATTTATTTGCAACCTAAAGAAAGGGCAATTGGTAGGATTGTGTTTGACATCCGTGCAAGGTTTCACATCAGAGTATCTTCTTCTTTTTGTGAACTGCATGAAGTAAGTTGTTGGGCGAAGAATTTGCCTTAAATTTTGTTTGCGGAATAAATTTTTTACCCCAGATTCGTTGAGAATGGTGCAGAAAGCCGTTGGTAATGAGGCCTTGTCGAAAAAATAAATGTCTACAAGTGGTATGAAGAGTTCTAAAAAAGCCGATAACGTATCCAAGACGAAGAGCGTCCCCGACGAACATCAACTTCAGCCGACGAAGCTCACCTCAACAAAATCAACGATTTAGTGCTTGCAAACCATCGACTAATAATAAGAGATCATACAAATGATGTTGGAATTTCAAAAGGTCAATACAATTTTGAAAGATGTTCTGGGTTTCAGACGTGTCAAATGTCAATTGGTACTCAAAACACTAAATTATTTTTGGAAAAATCATCGTCGCGTTGAAGTGTGTGCCACAATGTTTTCAGAGTATCAGGA
The DNA here is from genome assembly GCA_951905685.1 of Eumerus sabulonum. NCBI lineage: Eukaryota > Metazoa > Arthropoda > Insecta > Diptera > Syrphidae > Eumerus > Eumerus sabulonum. Next base: position 161,192,318 of record OX645060.1, on the reverse strand, counting down.
TAAGATGAAACATTATTAGAGGGAATAAGGCTTGGATCTATGCTTATGATCCGAAAATCACCAATCTTGCAAATGAATATTGTGCTAAGGGTGAGAGAGGGTCAAAAAATTGCTCAAAAATTAAGGCTTTTGATTGATTATCGTTGGGTTGTGCATTTTAATTTCGTTCCGCCGGGTCAAACTATCGACAGAGAATATTATTGGAGCGTTATGCGTCGTTTGCGTAACGAGGCAAGAATTGTATCTAGACAACAATCATTTCACATTGAATTGATTCCTCGTGACCGTATTCACCTGATTTGGCACCATACGACCCCTGGCTATTCAACAAACTTAAAATATCGCTCTCGTCCCCGCTGAAGTAGACTCTTCCTACCTCTCCGAACGTAGGGAGAGTCGCTACACGGGCGAGAATAATTCCTTCCCTCTCCTCTCAAGTTCGGACACCGAGGAAGAACGCCTTGAACTTGAAGTCGAGGAGAAAATTCTCCTTCTCCAGAAGGAGAAAGTGCTGCCCATCTACGCCCATATCTTAGCTATCAGGCAAACGGTCGATACGTGTGAGTACGCTATTGGTTAGATAATTTGAAAGTAGATTGTTTTTAAGTCCATCCAGCTGCTAGGATACGCAGATGATATCGACATCATCACGTGTTCTCGCCGTGGCATTGTGGAAGCATTCACGGCGATTGAAGAACAGGCGAAACGAGTTGGTCTTAAGATCAATGAGGATAAAACGAAATACATGCTGTCAAGCAAAAACCAATCCGTCGCTCACCACCTGGGACAAAATATAACAATTGACAGCTACAATTTCGAGGTAGTTAAGGAGTTTGTCTACCTCGGGGCAAACGTAAATTCCACAAATGACACCACAGTGGAGATCCGGCATAGAATCGCCCTTGGCCACCGCTGCTACTTCGGCTTGTCCAAACAACTGGGGTCAAAACTCCTCACTCGAAAGACCAAAGTCATGCTTTATAAAACGCTTATTCTGCCAGTCTTGCTGTACGGAGCCGAAAGCTGGGCGATAAGCAGGACAGCGGAGCTGATTTTGGATTCTTTCGGAAGAAAAATTCTGCGCCGGATATTTGGTCCTGTCTGTGAGGAAGGTGAATGGAGAAGAAGACACAACCAAGAACTCTACGAGCTGTACCAAGATGCGGATGTAGTCCGGAAGGCAAGGATTCGTCGACTACACTGGCTCGGCCACATCGAGCGCATGGACATCAACGCTCCAGCTAAGAGGGTCTTCGACTCCGAGCCTCCTGGTTCGAGAAGAAGAGGAAGACCGAACCTCCGGTATAAAAACCAAGTAATCGCGGATGTAAGACATCTTGGTCTTGACAACTGGAAGCAGCGTGCCCGGGACCGTCAAGGATGGAAGGCAGCTATAGCTCAGGCTCAGATCTTCCATGGATCGCAGGCCTGATAAGTAAGTAAGTTGTTTAGGAGGACGTTATGTTATCTAGTGTAAAAAATAAGCAAAAGGGGTCTTTGCTTAGGAATTCAACGATGCGACGGAGTTCTTCACGTTCACTCCATAAGCCAAGAGGCTGCAGACAAAGCTCCTCAAAGGCGTAGAGTTCATAACTGACTCGAGAGCGATGACCTGAAGTTCGTGTGGGCTAAGCCGTTTACTACAATACGGGCCAAACGGGAGAAGCGTTAATTACACTTCTTCCTGGTCAAGTTGACACCCAACAGCAACTTGGAGCGTCTAAGGAAAATCACAACCATAGAAGCCCAGGTCGTGCAATGGGAAAAATTAGAAAGGTGCGGAAACACTATTCAATGTATTCGCTGTCGAATGTTTGGACACGCCGCATCGATTTGCGAAATGAAACATCGCTGCATCAAGTGTGCATAGAACCACAGGCACGACGAATGCGACCGGGGTCCAGGGAAGGTTGTTGAAAGAGAACAACTTTAATACGCGCTCTGTAGGAACTCGGACACCCCGCAAACTATCAGGAATGTTTTAAATACCAGCGCATAAAACAAACAAGAAAAGCTCGACAGAAAGTCGATAAGATACCTCCCTCGTGGGGTGTGGAAACTTTAGCCGTCGCACCCCACGTCCAAATGGCGGCAGGTCATGGAAAAACGGTACAAGCACCGAAGGCTGCTCCCAAACCCCCAATGCCTGTCCCTAAGTCACCGCGGGCCGAGGCGGAACTGATACCGATTCTGCTCGCCAAGGGCAGATCGGCCAGCTCCAGCAGCAGATCAGCAGGCGAGACGAGTGGACAGGATCTACTCGTTTCAGCCGAACTTAGGTCCTCTACAGTGGTAATGGGTACGCCGGTAGAGAATTTCTGAAAGATCCTGGCTATGAATGTGAATTCAATGATTAAGATCGAGCGATGCATCGTTCTTTTGAACCTGTTGTTGGAAGAAAGCCATGATGTGTTTCTGGCTAGCGAAACTAAGCTGAACCAGAGGCACAAAATTCGGTACATGTTCTATAATATAATAAGAAGAGGCCGACCCCATACCACGCAAGGCGCAGGGTATCGCAAATCTTCATCAAAAAAATAAAAAACATAAAATCACACATAGCGGTGAAGTGCGGAGGTCCCCGGTGCTAGAAGCAAGTGTTGTGAGGGAGCCTACTAAGCTCCTAAGCTTGGTGGGCCCTGCACAATATTGAGTATAAACTCTAGTCGCTCGCAACGGAGAGTCCGTCGTTTCCTAAAGGCAACGCCTATCTGGATCTAATGTTGCTTGACTCACGACGAAGACTGACCGACACGAGCGAATGGTCTACGAACTGTTTATATACCGTTGAATGACAGTGACCATTGCGAACTTGCTGTCGTAATCCAAATACCGGACGAATTTGCAGAAATGGCTGAGTATATACGTATGTCCAAACTTACCCCTACGATTATACTAGGGCACGTCGCGATGCTTTTAGCCAAATGCCTGACTAGAGCACTCACTTCGAGTGCCTCCTTCCCACCGAACAATAGGAACCTATCGAATTACGAGATTGATAGGCACCTAAAACAAATTAACGGAATTATCCAAACCAACGATGGACAGAACGATACCGCGTCAACGGCATTGCGATACCACGGACCTGTACCGAAACGTGACCATGGACACACTTTACAGACAGAAAAGTAGACTCCTGTTAAGGCTCAAACTCTTGTACAGACAAGACTCGGAGGTCAGGACACTGAAGTCACTGATTAAAAATGTTTAACCATTAATCAAAGATTATAAAATATGAATAAATCAGCACATCTAACAACGCGAATATGTATGTTTCCGCAGATAAATAAAATATTTTTAGGAGAAAAAATCAAAATAACATTCAGGATTTAAAGCTTCCGAGAACATAAGACAACGAAGTTCTATTACGCACAATCACAGGGGGGTTGTGCTCCAATGGTAAACATCACCGACTGTCGAGCGGAAGGTTTGTAGTTCAAAGTATGTCCATAGCCAAGAAATGCAATTCCAGCTATTGTGAATGGGAAGTGATTAAAAATACTGATGAAGGCATAACACTCACGGTGTATGGTCACTTCAAATTCGTACTCTGTGTGTGGAGTTCTAATATAACACCATAATGGCATGGAAAATTTGCCGGGAACTACATCTAACGTCAAAATTCAGTCGAATTCATCTCCTCCTGTCTAGGACAACTACCCATGGACAGTAGTGAACGAACATCTACGACCCAAACCATCTGAACTCCGTCCAGCCAGGTTTGTGTGACAAACATCATAAGAGTATAACTCTTAAACCTGTGCGAACTAAAAAAAAAAAGTCAGCATCGATCCAGTGAGCGCCGATCTAGATGACTTTTTTATGATCTAGGATCCTCAGGAGAAAATGGAGACAGTGGAAGCTGTCTTCCAGGAAGTGTACAAGGTGAATCAAAACATTCGCCCGAACCACCACCTGTAAAATAGAGCCCTACTTCACCACTTCTATCTTCGAAATGATATCGAACATTTCGGTTCAATGACGATTTTGCGGCAAACAAATCCATCGCTAATGAAGGAGCTAATACCCTGTTGATCTTTGAGTCACTAAAAAAGGAGAAATCCGCGGGTTTTGACGGAATATACAATGTTGTACTTAGACATCTTCCACCCCAGAATTGAAAAGTGGAGGTGGTGCAACCAATCCCTAAGAGGGGCAAAGACTCCTCTAACCCTGTACATTTCCGGTCGACAAGTCTCCTTTCGAGTATCAGCAAGGTTTTCGAGAACTTAGTGCACAAAGCCCTGTCTAAATAGGCTGTGGACACACATGTAATTCCGGATAACCAATTCGGTTACAGAGCGGGGCATGATACTATATGTACATGCCGCGTCGAAGGTCGTCTCGGATATCCAATGGAATAATCGCAAGAACCAATGACAATGTACGGGTGCCTGTCTGGTTGACTTGGAAAAAGCCTTCGACATCGTATGGGTAGAAGGACTATACTACAAGCTCAAACAGTTGGGCATAAGTAAAACATTGCTATAAATGACCCATGATATTGTTGCGGACATGAACCGACGGTTGTGTTCGAATTTCGCTCACAAAGTTTGAAATGCTCTGATGCAGCTGAAAAGGAAATTATGGTAACTTTCAGCGGCATACTGCTGAATGTCAATGCCAGAGCACGGAGCATTCTAGAGACTTCTGAAGGAAACTATCTGACGGCGAACATTCGAGAGATTGGAACACTCGCCCTCGGGGGCATTCAGTATTCAGTATTCATTCAATATCAGTGACTAAGTGGTCAGTCGGAAATCCAGTGTGAAAGTACTCAAGCCATCTATGGAGAATACAGAAGACTAGAGTCCGAGTACAGAAAGTTCTATCCTTACGAGGTCCAATACAATCGGGCAAGGACTTTACTTGATTCGAGGTCACGTTGCAAGGGCAATAGCTTTGGTCAATAAATTGATATCTGTATGTACTTTGAGAAAGTGCGGCCGAATGGCTTTATTCCCCTAGAAGCATTCGGGCAGATCCAGAATAGATTGGCGGTACCGCTAATCTTCCAAGTGGCTCGTAATTCTGTTGAACGGCGACGGCGACAGATTGGCATTTGTGTTAATATTACTTGTATCACGAAGACTTGCGCTCGATCGCTGTTACTGTTTGACACACTCAATATTTCAGGTGACTCGAAGACTCCATCGTTGCATTCCTTACATCAGGCGTTCTTAAAAATAACATATAAGTTCGATAGCTGCTTCAGGTGGCTGTAAAATATAAATTACAATGGTTTTTTACTTACCCTTAAGTTATTTTAACAAACAGTTGGTTGGTTAAGTGGCTTCCCTCCGCAAAGCGGTGGGACCAGAGTAGGTCCATTGTGCTACCACTCGAGTCGGATTGTTCACCGTTACTCCTAAAACTATTTTGTGTGTTAAATATTCGATAGATGGCTGATCTTCGTTTTGGATATATCCTCTAGTTCATCAAAGAAGTATTTTCCTAGAAAACGTCTACTTGAGGAGGCCAGGGCAGGACAATTGTAATAGAGATGGGATGGATATTCTTCCTCTTCCGTATCATGACACTTACTGCAATAGTCATTATACATATCTAGTAACATGTTTCCCTAAAGTGCAGTGTCTTGTTAGGACTCCAATTGAGCAGCCTAGCTTATACATTGCCTGCATATTTTTAGCAGGCTAGTGGTTCTACGTTGACAGTATCTGGGCCAGGTCGGTCTCGCATAGTTGCATGTATCAAGGCTACGCCATCTCTCATTGGCCTGTGGCAGTGCTTGCTTCCCAGTGGTTGATGGATATCCTCTTTAACAGTCCAGATCTCCAGTCTGGTACCTATTCTGGCTAGTCCGTCTGCTTGACTGTTACCTATGTCTAGGTACCCAGCACAATGTAACAATGCAGCGACTCGAGGAATGATTCAATGATTTGCCGCAGTGTCTGACCAAATTTAATTGTATAATTGGCGATTCGAGTGCTTTTATAGCCGCTTAGCTATCTGTATGAATGACAATGTCACTGTAATCCGTCGATTACATCGAGACAGCCAGTCTGCAGCCTCACGAATTGCCCCTAGTACAGCTTGCAATACACTACAGTGGTTCGGTAGTCTGAAGGATTGGCCGATTTTTAGGGTCGGTGCATAAACACCGACACCCACACAATGCCTGTTCTGGGCCCGTCCGTGTATATTTCCAGTGCAGTGCTTTGCTAGGGAGGCCATTCCCTTTCCATTGTCGGTGATTGGGAATTGTTGTTATATATAAAATCTTGAAGTCCAAGATCGGGGTTAAGTAGTCCGTGCCTTCGCTTAAATCACTGATTTGGCGTAGAATACTAGTGTACCCTATTTTGGAGAACAGAGCTGATTCCTTAAGTTACAACGCCGATTCCTTTGCCTTTTCCCTGCCAGAAAGATCCAAGGGGATTAGGTATAGTGTAGTTGTAAGATTGAAATGTTTCAAGGGCTGTGGTGGGAGTTGTTTGCAGTGCACCAGTTATGGCGATACATGCCGTCCTTTGTACTCTACTTAGACGCTTGACATAGTTAGATCTGCACGGTTCCATCCACTAGACTAAGCAGCCGTACGTTAGTATAGGCCTAACAACCGAGCTATAAAGCCAGTGCGTGATATGGGGTTTGATACCTCATCTGGTGCCCAAGGCTTTTTTGCAGTTGTAAAGCGCAGTTGTTACTTTTTGGATGCGTTCTTCCGCACTCAATCTCCAGTCTAGCTTCCTGTCGAGTCAACAAGTTTTTCGGCGTGATCTGCGAATCTAAGGAGGGATTTATTTCAAGTCCTCAGTTCTCTGCCTATTTGGAAAGTTTGCCTGGACAAACTCAAATCTCGGATTGTTGGGAGGTGTTTCCCGCTAATCGCTAATGCAATATCGTCTGCATACGCAATGACCTTGCACCTGCAAGGAACGTTTACAACTAGGACCCATAATTGTAGTGTGCCACGTCTTACTGCCCTTTTTGTATGGTAGCAGCGGATTTACGAGTGAATCAACATGCTTGAGAGTATACATATGTATGTATCTACTGATTTCCTCTTATAATAGGCATGCTACAATATCGAAAGCATACTTTTTTGTGGGGTTTTGCGAATGTACAGGTCCACCAGTCTCTCCAGAGTCTTAAGAAGAAAGGAAGAGAGGCTGATAGGTCTGTAGTCTTTGTTTGGGAGTTTTTTACCGCCTTAGGTATAAAAGTTACCTTTACCACTCTTCGGGAAAGTGGTATTTAACCTCAGTCTAGGCTGAAGGAGAACGATACTAAAAGCCATGATCCGAGAATGCCATAACACGTTGCATCTCTACTAAGTAAATTCCATCCTGACCCTTCAGGATTGTACAGAAGGAAACTATTAACCGCAAGTCTAGCAGCTCCTTACTGGTCACCGTTGCAATGCCATCTGGTTTTTTAATTAGGGCGTGTATTGTGGGAGCCTTTGGCAGTATCTTCCTCACTCTCTGGGCTTACTATTTTCTTCTATTTCTGAGCAGGAATTACTGCAGGTAAAACGAACATGCCATGGCTACAAAGCCAGAGTGGCGGCCTGCAGGGATGAAAATGGAGAACTGGTAGTAGAGTCGCAGTCGATGCTGAGGATTTGGAAAGACCACTTCTGCAGACTGTATAACGGCGATGATAGATAAGATACCGCTGTCAGGCAGAACGAGCCATTCGCAATGGACCACGAAGTAACAGAATTCGGTCCACCCGACCTAGACGAAGTCAAAATAGCGATATCAAGACTTAAGTCTAATAAAGCCGCTGGCGCAGATGACCTGTCTGCTGAGCTTTTTAAGGCGGCTGGAGATGAGCTGGTAAGGTGCATGCACCATCTCATCTGCAAGGTATGGTCGGAGGAAAGCATGCCCGACGAATGGAATCTCAGCATCGTTTGCCCGGTCCATAAGAAAGGAGACCCCTATAACTGCGCCAACTATAGGGGAATAAGTCTCCTTAACATCGCATATAAGATCTTCTCTGCCGTATTGTGTGAACGCCTGGAACCGTTTGTGGATAACCTGATCGGCTCTTATCAGTGTGGTTTCAGGCCAGGTGAATCCACAATAGACCAAATATTTACGCTACGGCAGATCTTGGACAAGACCCAGGAATACCAAATCGACACTCACCACCTCTTCGTCGATTTCAAGGCGGCGTATGACAGCGTATATAGAGACGAGCTGTACAAAGCCATGTCTAGTTTTAACATCCCTGTCAAACTCGTCCGACTGTGCAGGATGACAATGGAGAATTCTCGTTGCTCCATTAAGGTCGGTAATGAGCATACCGAGACCTTTGATGTTAAAAAAGGATTTAGGCAGGGCGATGCGCTGGCTTGCAACTTTTTCAACATCGTGCTTGAAAAGATTGTGCAAGAGTCACTGGCCTACACAAGAGGTACGATCTATTTCAAGTCTACGCAATTGCTTGCGTACACCGACGATATTGACGTAATTGGACGAAAACAGAAAGACGTCAATGAGGCTTTTGTGAGCATTGAGGTAGAAGCGGCTAAGATGGGTCTCAAGGTTAATGAGGGTAAAACCAAATATCTGCTCTCATCTAAAAGAGACGGACAACACCGACGTATTGGCCAGAACGTCACCATGGGCGGATATAACTTTGAAGTGGTCAAGGAATTCGTCTACCTTGGCTCACTGATTACCAGCGACAACAACACCAGCGCTGAGATAAAACGCAGAATCACTCTTGCCAACCGCTGTTTCTTTGGGCTCAAGAGGCAATTGAGAAGTAGAGCCCTCTCTCGGAAAACCAAGGTGACACTATATAAGACCTTGATCATCCCAGTCCTCCTTTACGGCGCAGAGGCTTGGACCTTAACAAAAGCGGATGAAGATGCCCTTGGTCGTTTCGAGAGGAAAATTCTGCGCACTATCTACGGTCCCGTTTGTTCAAACGGTGTATGGAGGAGAAGATATAACGAAGAACTGTACGGGTTGCACAGCGACATCGGCCTGGTACGACGTCTACGGATACAGCGTCTAAGGTGGCTAGGCCATGTAGAGCGCATGGAAGATACAGCTCCGACCCGAAAAGTCTTCGAATCCACTCCGGAAGGAAGGCGCGGCAGAGGACGGCCGCCTCAGCGGTGGTGCACGCAGGTGGAAAGGGACCTCAACCAACTGGGCGTGCGGCACTGGAAACAGCTGGCCAAAGACCGTGCCGGCTGGAGACGCTTGTTGGTTGAGGCCCAGGTTCACCACGGACTGTAGTAAGTAAGTAAGTAAGTAATTACTGCAGGATATCCTTTGCGCCTTTTTTTTTATTTCTTTTCTGTATAGTCTGCGGCTGGTTTTGTGACGGTTCCAGTCCTCATCTCCAGTTTGACTCTTTGCTTTATTAAAGAGCAGTCTGTTTTCCTTTCTGAGGGTACAAAGCAATTCGATGTCAAGGTTATATCTAAAACTTTCTACCTATTTCTTGTTATGAAGGTTAGCCTATTGCCCCCATTACAAATGACAAGATTTTTTTCAAATATATACGTAAGTAATAACTCATCTCTTTTGTTGATGCCGCTACTGCCCCAAATGATGTGGGGAGTATTTGCGTCGTATCCTATCAGGACCGGTGTTTTCGTCCTTTCTGCCTCACTGGCCAACCTTTTTAATGCTGTAGATGTTTAATAAATAAATTATTGCCAACTTGGGGTAGATGTCGGAAGACGAAGGCATTTAGTGTAGAGTCCACTCATGACCAGAAAGGTAACCTATAATTAGGTAAGATACTTAAGATATATTCAGGCGCTTTTATCTAGATTGAATTACGTATGTTAATGTTTCATACATTACTTTGCCTACAAGTCCAGCCGCGTTAAAACCAAAAATAAAAAGGTTTTTCTTTAAAAAAAAGTGGTTTGGGTTTTTTGTTTAATTTCTCAAAAAACTACAAGACATTTTTGCATCCGGTTTTCTGTTTTTAACTACAAACTAATAAGAGAAATGAATCCTTGAAATAAAATTAGTACTTAATTACATTAAATTTTGCAAAAAAATTAGTTCGAAATTTTTTTTGAAATTTTTTTTTTCAAAATTTTTAGTTTGAAAATTTATTTCTCAAAAACCGTTCCTTAAAACAGCTTCGTTTAGAAACAAGACAAAGAAGAGGTTTCTGACTTTACAAAAAAGTATATCACGGCATTGCGAATGTAACCGTTGATTTTTAATATTTTTTTTCCAAATTAAGTACATTTTTTAGAAAATTGCCCCTCCCGGCTTAACGGGGGGAATAGACCCCCCCCCCCCCCCCCCCTCCAAACGATTTTTTCTTGTCTTGACCAGACTTACACGCTCTAGCTTTTTCGCCCACTGCTTGTGGCGCACCCTGTATTGTAACACACTCTAGATGCCTGTTATTCGCAGATGATTTTAAACTCTATAGAAAAGTACAAACCCTTGACGATGCCTTAAAGTTACAACACGATATCGATAATATTGTAATATGAACGGCATTTATTTGAACAAGTGGGAAAAATTGCAACACCTGTCCTTTTGGTACAGCGTTCGGGGACTCCGTCAATCTAAACGACTTATATGACCCCTGAACAAACACCCTATTGACATACTCAAACTCAATAGGGTGGATATCAGAAGACTAGTCAGCTATCTAACGGGACACTGCGGTCTGAGATATCATCTAAACAAAATTAGCCTCTCGTCTGAAACTGAGTGTCGGCTCTGTCTTGAGGACGAGGAGACGGCAGAACACATACTGTGTGAGTGTGCTGCTCTCTGCCTTCTTAGGAATCGTATCCTTCTCAGTGAAGTTATGACTCCTGAGGGGATCACCCTGGCTCCTACGAGAAGCATTCTCAACTTCATTATTGAAGCGGAGAGGCTACTCGGCTAATCGGCTAGCAGGCACAATAGATCTGCAAAGGTCGCAGTGCCGTATTGCTAATGGTAGCAGAATTAAGTCCTTCATTACTTCCGATTACAGCATTTGTGGCACTCTCTTAAAAATAACTTGTAGTCTGAAAGATCTTGGCGTAATCTTCGATAGTCAGCTTAATTTTAATATGCATTTTGATTTCATTACATCTAAGGAAAATTCCACTTTGGGTTTTCTGTTTCGGAATTCCAAAGATTTTCTGGACCCTTACACCTTGATATCATTACATATTTCTTAAATACGTTCCTTATTAGAATACTGCTGCGTTGTTTGGTGATCTTTCTATCAAAACAACACAAATCATAAAGAAACAATCCAAACCCGATTCACAAAATTTTCTCTAAAAACAATGCCGTGGAATGGTGAAATACCTAACTACGAATCGAGATGTGCGTTAATCGGAATTAAGCCTCTATTTTAAATTAGAATATATTATTCTATTCTCTTTGCTAAAGATATTTTTATTAACCATATTGGTAGTCCTTATCTGCTGTCCTTGTTAAATATTAATATACGCTCCTGCACGAAATGTACGTCCAAGAGAAAACGATTTCTTTATTGTTCCTAGACATTGTACTAGTTACCAGTATCTTCTGCTTGCTTAAATTTCAATTGTTATTAAAACAAAATTGATTTTAACCTAGATAGGAATAACTGTAAATATGTAATTTTGAATTTATTATAAATATCTTATTGTAGTTGTCGTTAATTGCGCATGTATATTTAAATTGTAACACAATCTACGAAAGTTTATAGCTTGTTAAATAAATAAATAAATAAAAAAAACGGACCTTGTTTGGATCCCTGTGGCACTCCATATTCAACCTCTTTCATTATACTGTAACTGACCTTGACTTTTACACAAAAAAATCGTTCCTCACCATTATTCCACGGATGCCAAAATGCCCAAATGCCTCTAAAAGTTTTGCGTGGTTCACCGTACGGAAGGCCTTATTGAAGTCCATATACATCACTATGTAGAATATGGCGGTTTTTATTGATTCTTTCGTTAATGCAATTTGCGAATTCAGTTTGTTTTGCCTTGTCAGCTGATTGTTAATATGGACGATTGCATCGGGCATGTTTGTGTTTGTATTGTTGATGTTCTTGAAATGACAAGGCGAAGATTATGGGAAGCATATCTTAATATAAAAGTTTCAACTACCACGTGACTCCTGAATGTCTATGATTCTCACTAAGATTCTGAGTCGTAGATCGGGCAGACCGCGTTGTTATGAACATTGATCGAGAAAGAAAAATGAATGGCGGCAGTTAGGGGCATAATTCTCACATTTCAACATACACTATGTATTCATCAATCAAATTAATCCAACTACGTCAACCAAACGAATGTACATTGCAACTCCAACCTGGAGGGTACTTCGAATTAAACACCGATGGAGGCGACAGCGGAAGACAATTAATTTATATAAAAGAATGCTTAGGAGTCGAGTAGGACTACGTAAGTTTGACGTCGGAAATCTACAATCGCAACAGACTGCCAGAATCTTTGCCGATCGTGTCTCCTCCAAGCTCCTCCAATGGGGCAGGAATGGGCGCATTGCCAGAGCGCCGTCAGAGACGCTGCCTCAGAGGTGTTGGGTTTCAAACCGCCACCTCCTAGAAATCCCTGGTTCGACGAACAATGCGAGCAGGCCCATTCAGCAAAACAAGAGGCATATAAAGCCATGCTGCAACGACGGACGAGAGCTGCTCGCGAAATCTATGAGCGGAAGAGAAGAGAGGAACACACGCTTTTCAGAAGCACGGGAAGCGTGAGATCGAGGAGACGGAGAGATGCTTCCTCAGGAATGACGCTCGTAAGTTTTATAATAAGGTAAAACGAACATGCCATGGCTACAAGGCCAGAGCGACGGCCTGCAGGGATGCAAATGGAGAACTGGTAGTAGAGCCGCAGTCGATGCTGAGGATTTGGAAAGACCACTTCTGCAGACTGTATAACGGCGATGATGGACAAGATACCGCTGTCAGGCAGAACGAACCATTCGTAATGGACGACGATGTAACAGAACTCAGTCCACCCGACCTAGACGAAGTCAAAATAGCGATATCTAAACTTAAGTCTAATAAAGCCGCGGGCGCAGACGGTCTGTCTGTTGAGCTTCTTAAGGCGGCTGGAGATGAGCTGGTAAGGTGCATGCACCATCTCATTTGCAAGGTATGGTTGGAGGTAAGCATGCCCGACGAATGGAATCTCAGCATCGTTTGCTCGGTCCATAAGAAAGGAGGCCCGTATAACTGCGCCAACTATAGGGGAATACGTCTCCTTAACATCGCATATAAGATCTTCTCTGCCGTATTGTGTGAATGCCTGAAACCATTTGTGAATAACCTGATTGGCTCTTATCAGTGTGGTTTCAGGCCAGGTAAATCCACAATAGACCAAATACATATTTACGCTACGGCAGATCTTAAAGAAGACCCAGGAATACCAAATCGACACTCACCACCTCTTCGTCGATTTCAAAGCTGCATATGGCAGCGTATATAGCTATACAAAGCCATGTTCAGTTTTAACATCCCTGCCAAACTCGTCCGACTGTGCAGGATGACAAAGTCGGTAATGAGCCTTTGATGTTAAAAAACGATTTAGGCAAGGTCATGCAACTTTTTCAACATCGTGCGTGAAAAGATCGTGCAAGAGTCACTGGACAACACAAGAGGTACGATTTCTTTCAAGTCTACGCATTGCTTGTGTACGCCGACGACATTGACGTGTTTGGACGGACACAGCGAGACGTCAATGAGGCCTTTGTAAGCATTGAGGTAGAAGCGGCTAAGATTGGTCTTAGGTTTAATGAGGGCAAAACCAAATATCTGTATGTATGTATGTTGGCGTTACAGTCCATGGAGAACCTGAGCCGAGCTTTTCTCAATCACCTATGTTGTGTGTGATTTCATTCTCCCATAGGTGAAAGGGGCCTACAGTTTATTGCCGGTTTCGAATGGCGAATTTCGAGAAGCTTTTCATGACAATTTTACTACAGGGGGTTTTGTCAGAACCCCGCTGAGGAGAAACACCGTGAAAAACACGTTCGATGACATGGCTGTGTCGGGATTCGATCCCGTGTCATCGGCGTCAGAGGCCAACACACTACCCACTGCGCCACGGTGCTCTCAAGCCAAACCAAATATCTGCTTTCATCTAAAAGAGACGGACAACGCCGACGAACGTCACCATGGGTGGAGGAAAATTCTGCGTACTATCTACGGTCCCGTTTGTTCAGACGGTGTATGGAGGAGAAGATATAACGAAGAACTGTACGGGTTGTACAGCGACATCGGCCTGGTATGACGTCTACGGATACAGCGTCTAAGGTGGCTGGGCCATGTAGAGCAAATGGAAAATACAGTTCCGACCCGAAGAGTCTTCCAATCCACCCCGGAAGGAAGGCGCGGCAGAGGATGGCCGCATCAACGGTGGCGCACGAGTTACGTTAAGGGGTCGAGGGGTTAAAGCAAAACTACTTCAAGTTTATTTTTATTCTGCCTTTCGGCTCAACGTTATATTTTTAACTTAACTCATTCACAATTTTAATTCTTAAAGAAAACTATTTTGCACAGGTGAATTGTAGAAGGTTGCTAGGCAACTTTCCTGGGTCACTTGTGCAATTACAGTGATGGCTAAAATGACAGAGTGCATCCGCGTTGGGGTACATTGTGTGGGACAACTTCTGTTGATGTCGTCTATGATGAAGGGCATCGGTGCGGTGGGGGGTGTCGAGGTGTTATGGCGATCGTTGGCGTGTGGGTGTAACTCAAGCAAGTGGAAGGGGACCTTAACCAACTGGGTGTGCGGCGCTGGAAACAGCTGGCCAGAGACCGTGCCAGCTGGAGACGCTTTTTGGTTGAGGCCCAGGTTCACCACGGACTGTAGCGCCACCTAAGTAAGTAAGTAATGCTGCATGTACAGCTGGGAGGAGTCTTGGCAAATTTGAACTAAGAATCACACGAACGAAATGGGCTTATTTTTTTTAATGTTTAATGAAAAAAATACGTCTAACAACCAAATAATTTTAGCAACGGATACTTATCTGTTAAGGTTTGCATGTACATTTGTGCTTTTGAATTTCCCTATTTCCGAGTTAAAGGCGAGGTTGAAAGGAACATTTCGTGCTTATGAATGATTTCCATTCAAATGTTTCTCCAAAAAAACACTGCGTTGACTTCAAAATACTACACAACAGCACTACAAGCATAAGGTGACAATAATGGAATGTAAACACGACAGCTCCTTAATTCATTGTCATGCCTGGTAGTCATTCGTAGTTGCCTGCTACCGTATTTGCAACCTACAAAATGCGTAAAATGATTTTTGTCGCTTCCTACAATAGGACATGAAAGGCGACCGCCTGCCGTCATCCGCCTTCAACTCTACCGACTATTTGTCCAACAATAATTCGACACGATCATACCCCATACGCTTTCGTTCATTTCCATCAAAAAGAATGGCCAAAGTATCTAAAGTTAATTTGGCATGGTACAAAACTGTCACTACAAATGACAAGAAAAACCCGTCGCCACACGAAGTAAAACAGAAAAAATCGAAATCGAAAGAAAGAAGAGAAAACCAATAACGAACACAGAAGGTGCTCGTCTAACTAGGTGGAATAAAAGTCAGAAAACCCATCAATGCGACGACGAACGACAATACCCTGACATTTCTCGGTCAACAATAGGCACCGCATCGACCAGTAGCACCGACCGTGCCTACCGCTCCAGAACAATTGCACTCGTACTCATTGTGTCATGCCACTGCTGCATGGGGACTAGCTCGACGATATGACAACATGACAACGACAAAATGCTGACGATTTGTTACAACTTTAAAGAAGCAGAAATGATTTGAATGTAAACGACTCGAAAAATGGGGACAGTAACAATCATCGTCACTGTCACCATCGTTACTGTGTCATCTGACAGTGTAACAAATATCTAATAGGCAAGGAAAAAAGGTGCCTGCCTTTAGCGCATAGGCCCCACAAAGAGCATTTACAATAGTCGAGCATCGCGGCTTGAAAAGACGGTTCAACTGGTCCTATGCGGAGATGCTTTACTCGTACATATGTAGATACATATTACCATCCGCATCCACCCCTATTCTGTGGCGTGATCAAATTTGCAATTCAAATTCAATCCATTCGATTTCCTTCCACCTCGATCTGTCCACATCCTAGTCAAATGGGTACGTACAATAGAACTCATCTAGATACATTTTCAATTAATTTTCAATTCTTTGGAGCGTCGGTCGCTGGCACGAAGCGTGAAAATACGCACACGGTCTTTATATTATTTTGATTATGATAACAATCAGAGATAAATGTTCAAATGTTCGTCTGGCGGTTTACGGGCATTGTTGCCCGTCGTAGGCTGTGTGTTCTTTTTACAGAATCGGGGGAAAAGGGGAGTCGTATATTGTTACGGTTCGAATGTTTACTAAACGGTTTGAGTTGTACATAAACAATTTAATTTACGACTACTTGTCCAGCTTATTACAGCTTTTCTTTTTTGGCTCTACCCGTGCCTAAGAATTAGGAGGATGAGGTACGGAGGGTTATTATTGTAAATTACTGGAGTCTCATTCAAATGCGAGTGATAATGATGTTCGGTATTATGTTGAATACGAGGGAAATAGGAGTGCATAAATAAAATTGACACACGCCGTCGGTGAGCTTGAGTTATTTAATATCGAATTAATGCCTAGCTTGAGTTGGTTAAGTGGGTTTTGAAATGTGTATTTTCATGAGGTTTATTGCAATGATTGCGTATTCATGAGAGGGAGCGCATTCGTTTGGGAACTATAAAAAACTATGAGCTACATGGTAGCCAATTAACGTAGAAATATTATAGTTTATATCTTACATTTGTTTATAGTCAATATATTAAAGTTAATTGAACTATTCCGAGGCAGGTCAAATATTAGACGAGAACTAATGGGTAATGGGCACACAACTCGCTTGTGAAGGTTAACAGTGTATGATTAGTTTACAATCAACCATTCTCAGATTTTTACTCACGCAGTGATTTAGAAAATTATAAGCCTCACCGGCGGCGTATAAGTTTTTTGAGCTTCAAATGTCGAAAATGGATACGAGGTGTGGGAAGCAAAATTCGGAAATTTAGTCCTAACTCGGAAACCGTAAAGATCTCTCCGGACAGTGGGGCCCATTCTTACAGTTCTTATCGAAGGCTGAAGTCGACGGCAGGTATTGTTTGTGTGTAGTGCCTAATTTCGTACCGCGGCCTTGTTGTGTTCGAATTTCGCTGTTAAAGTTTGGAATGCTCTGTTGCAGCTAACAAATAAATGATGGCAACTTTCAGCTGCTCTTCAAGGCAGCTGGGGATGACCTAGTTAAGAGCATGCAATAGCTCATCTGTAAGATATGGTCAGAGGAAAGAATGCCCGAGGAATGGATTCTCAGCATCGTATGCCCGATCCACACGAAAGGAGACCCCTCTGATTGCGCCAACTATAGAAGAATAAGGCTCCTTAGCATCGCCTACAAAATCTTCTCTGCCGTTTTGTGTGAACGCCTGAAGCCTTTTGTAAATAAGCTGATAGGTCCTTATCAGTGCCGATTCAGGCTTGGGAAGTCCACCATCGACCAAATCTTCACACTACGGCAGATCCTGGAAAAAAAGCAATGAATTTCAAGTCGACGCTCACCACCCATTTGTCGACTTCAAAGCCGCATACGACAGCGTAGTTATAGACGAGCTATACAACGCTATGTCTACCTTTGACATACCTGCTAAACTCGTCAGACTATGCAGGATGACTTTAGAGAATGTCGTTGCTCCATCCGAATCGGTGAACACCTTACCGATAGTTTTGATGTCAAAAAAGGATTTAGGCAGGACGATGCGCTGTCGTGTGATTTCTTCAACATCATATTGGAAATGATTGCGCAAAAATCACTGGCCAATACAAGAGGCACAATTTATTTCAAATCCTCGCAACTCCTTGCATACGCCGACGATATTGACATAATAGGTAGATCACAGCGAGATGTCAGTGAGGCGTTTGCGAGTATTGAGTTCGAGGGGGCGAAAGTTGGTGTGGCGGTAAACGAGGGCAAAACTAAATATATGCTGTCATCAAAAAAAGGCGCTCACCATCGACGACTTCGCCAGAACGTTTGTTTTGTTTGTTTTCGTCCACCTTGGCTCCGCAGTGACCTGGAACAACGACATCAGTTCCGAAATCAAACGCAGAATCAGTCTTGCCAATCGCTGTTTCTTTGGGCTCAGGAGGCAATTGAGTAATAGAGCCTTCTCCCGAACGACAAAGTTGACTCTACATAACACCCTTATCATCCCGGTCCTGCTGTACGGCGCAGAAGCATGAAAACTATCAAAAGCGGATGAGGAGGCCTTTGGTCGGTTCGAGAGAAAGATTTTGCGTGTGATTTTCGAGCATATAAACGCGGACGGGGAATGGAGGAAAAGATTCAACCGCGAACTTTACGGGCTGTACAGTGACATGAGTCTAGTCAGGTGTCTACGGATTCAACGCCTAAGATGGCTGGGCCATGTAGAGCGAATGGATACCACAGCTCCAGCCCGGAGAGTCTCTGAATCCAACCCCGAGGGCGAAGAAGCAGAGGACGGCCGCACTTAAGATAGCGCACACAGGTGGAAGGGGACCTCAGCCAACTGGGTATCGTGCTAGTTGGAGGGGCATGTTTGTTGAGGCCCAGGTTCACCCCGAACTGTAACGCCCGTTAAAAATAAGAAGAAGATCTTGACGCAAGTACTTAAATGTGAAAAACATATTCAGCTACAGATAAGCCTTAAGCTTCGCAGGTAACCTAAATAAACTTTTTGGATTTCTAGTTAGTAAAAGTCTCACGGTTGCCAATAGAGGCAACAAACCCATCTTCATAAATGCGGTTTATCTTACACTCAATTGGTGATTGGCACGTCTCCAATGAGGCCTCACTATGCGATCACCAACATATCAGATTCAACATCTCTAGTGAGGTTAAGGAAGCTGAGCCTGGATTTCAGCCCAAACGAACAAATTGGGCTCTTTTCCAAGCTCAGCTTCCCGCCAGTCTAGGTCGATTAAATCGATAGGTGATAAGCTTATCGGCTTTATGCAGCACTTATCCCACCCAGGGCAAGTACACACAAGCGGTGTGTTCCTTGGTGGAATGCACAGCTCGAATCTCTAAGAAAACATTTGAGATCGCTGTTTAACAGAGCCAAACGGAATGATAGTTGGACTGATTAAAATCTGCTCTAACGAAATACAAACTCGAACTGAGGAACTCCAAGAGAATATCTTGGAAAAAAACATAGCGAGAACATAGACTTGCTACCAACGGCGACGCGACTCCATAAAGCGCTATCCCAAAGGCACACAAATGGACTCGGGCGGCTTCGTAAATCAGACGGTACCTTTACCGCCAATCGCAAGGAAACCCTGGAGACTATGCTTAAGGTGCACTTCCCTGATTCTACTCCCCAATTGAAGCCTTCCAATGATCAGACGAACGTACCATCGACAATAGAACAAATAGCTCTTTGGCAGACTTTTTAGCCCTGCTAGAGTTAAATGGGCAATGGGCTCATTTAAACCCCATAAAGCCCCAGGCAAAGACGGCGTCTTTCCTGCCATCTTGCAGAAAGGCCTGGACACAATTTTATCACTTCCGCTATCACTTTCTAGGCTTTGTTTCAACCTGGGTTACATCCCCCAAATCTGGAGAGAAGTCAAACTTGTCTTCATTTCCAAGATTGGAAAGCCAAGTGAACAATCAAAACCCTATCGCCCTATCAGTTTAACAGTGTTCCTACTAAAAACAATAGAAAAACTAATAGAGCTCCATATTAGAGGTATCCTGGAGATTCAGATACCACTGAATCCGAAACAGTATGAATATCGCAAATAACGATCTACTGAGAAGGTGCTACACCACCTAGTGGCGCGTGTTGAAAATAGTTTTACAGACAAGGAGATCGCAATTTGCGCCTTCCTCGACATTGAGGGGGCTTTTGACAATACTAGCTATGACTCGATCACCATTGCACTATCCTGCAGGGGTATAGACCATCCCACTAATCACTGGATTAGGACGATGCTAAATAGCCGTACTATATCGGCCACATGCGGAGAGGTGCCAGTGACAGTATCGGCGGCTAAGGGGTGTCCACAACGAGGAGTCTTTTCACCCTTTCTCTGGTTGATAGTTATCGCTAACCTACTACGCAATCTAACCACTCGTGGTTACGAGGTCATCAGATATGCTGATGACCTAGTCATTGTTACGGGCAAGTGCGAAACTGCTGCCTGTGATCGCATGCAGTTTATCTCTGACTGGTGTGTCAGAGAGGGTTTATCGATTAGCCCAAATAAGGCAAACTTAGTCCCGTTTACAAAGAGGAGAAAGATACAGCCCTGCTCCGTCTTTCCAAATGGTACAATGATAGAATTTTCAGATGAAGTTAAATATCAGAATGAAAAATAAACTTATAAAAGCGACTAAGGCCATGTGGGCCTGTCGACGCACTTACTGAGGACATAAACCTAAGCAAAAGACGACAACGTTAATCTTCAGCGCACTCAGAGACTAACGTGTCTCGGTATTACAGGCGCTATGCCAACCTGTCCCACGGCGGCCCAAGAAGCAATTGTTGGACTTATTCGATTGCACCTTTTTATTAAAAAGGTGGCGTTACGCAGTGCAATCAGAATTCTTCGCTCGGAAACAAGCCCGCCATGTAGACGCGTGTGTCACATGTCCATCCTGCAACATCTCCCCGAGCTGGGTATGATTACCACGGTCTCGGACGCAATACCACATACCTTCACTTTTGACAAGAGATTTGAGATATTGATCTCAAACCTGAGAATGAGTCCTGGCATCTTTGAAGCAGAATTACATGCCATCCTAATATGTGTCAATCTAAGCCTAGATTGCATTAAACTGTAGGTCCCTTTCACCTGTGTGAAAAATAAATTACACACAACATGGGTGATTGAGAGAAGCTTGGCTCTGGTCCTTCATGGGCTGTAACGCCACCAAAAGAAGAAAGAAAGAAGGTCCAGAATCTTTCAGCGGTACACCGCAGACAAGTGGGAAAAATCGCAACACCTGTCCTTTTGGAACGGCGTTCAGGGACTTCGCCAATCGAAACGATTTATACGGCCCCTAAACGAACACTCTATTAACATTTCCAAGCTTAATAGAGTATGTATCAGAAGACTAGTCAGTTACCTAAAGGGACACTGCGGTCTGAGATATCATCTTAACAAAATTAACCTCTCGCCTGAAACGGCAGAGCACATACTGTGTGAGAGTGCTGCTCTCTGCCATCTCAGGAAGGGTATCCTTCTCAGCTCGGCTCCTACGAGAAGCATTCTCAACTTCATTGGGGAAGTGGAGAAGCTCCTCGGCTAACCGGCTAGCAGGCAAAATAGATCTGTAAAGGACAAACTCTGTGTCATTTCTTACTAATCATTATTACCTTCTCTGTCTCTCATTCAGCATGTATGTATGTATGTATATTGGCGTTACAGTCCATGAAGGACCTGAGCCGAGCTTCTCTCAATCACCCATGTTGTGTGTGATTTCATTTTCCCATAGGTGAAAGGGACCTACAGTTTATTGCCGGTTCCGAACGGCGAATTTCGAGAAGCTTTTCATGACAATTTTACAACAGCGGGTTTTGTCAGAACCCCGCTGAGGAGAAACACTGTGAAAAACATACCCAGTGTTAAAAAGGATGTTAGTAAGCTCCTTCTTCCATTATGCATTTGTATCTTTTCCGCCTAAATATGATAGCATTGTAGGTATTCTGGCCATTTGGACCTAGTATCGCTTTCAATTTTTCAATACACAAGACTGTAATTCCTTCTCTCTCCTTTCGGTCAGTCAAAAGTACAGTAGTGTCTGGGTAGCGTGAACACTCCGCTGGCGTGAACACCCATTTTTTTATGAAGACTGCTCTATAGCGTGAACAAAAGAAACCTCGAAACGTGAACCAAACATGTATGGATATGGAGAAGATTGAACATGGTCATTCGTTTCTTCGCTGATTTGTTAGTTTTTGCATATAATTAGAACTGTGCAGTGTAGATAAGTGTTTTAAAAAGCCGAAATTCTTATCATACCCTCATACCCTTATCGTACTATCAGCTTCTCATATTCGTTCACTAGTTTACGACCCTGCACTTCGGTTGTAGATAGCGAGCGACAGCGTATGTTGAGTTCACTAATTTCCGATATCGACAACATCATCCAATGGGGTATTAATGCATCCAAAACACAATGCTGTCTCTTGTCGTTAAAGCGTATAACTAACCCGCAGCCATTATCCATGAATGGCACTTGCATCTCAGAAACCGTAAAGCTTTCCATCCTGGATATGTGTGTTGCTCACAATCTTAATTGGAGCGACCACATATTCAGTGTCATATTCATATTCATACAGACGCAAGAAAATTTTCTCACCCTTAGATCTGGCTACAATCTATAAGACGTTCATTCGCCCCAAATTAGAGTTTAACGCTCATGTCTGGTCCGGTGCTTCCACAACCTCATTGCACCTACTAGACAGAATACAAAAATGAGCGATAAAACTGATAGGTGACTCCAGCATTACCAAAACATTAGACTCGCTGGATCATCACAGGAATGTTACCTGCCTCTCCCTGTTTTATCGTTACTACCACCAAACATGCTCTACTCACTAAAAATAGCCAGTTGCATTCCGCCCCTTCAACATTTCTCCCGCAATGCACGTCTCTCTAGGAATGCTCACTAATATACCCTGAAGCCCGCTTTCGAACGTACCCTCAAATATAGAGAATCTTTCATTAACCAAACCACACGAATCTGGGACTCCCTGCCGGATTCGGTTTTCCCCCCCCAATGCAACATGCAAGCATTTAAGATCAATGTCCATCGGCATCTCCTCTATCCCTCTTCCTTTCTACCTTTTGCCCGCACTGTGTCGCCTACATAATAAGGTTATTAGACCTTGAGTGCGCTAAAATTATTAAAATAAAAATAAAAATTGAAAGAAGAAGGTAAAGTTATTGAGAAATTGGAAATACGGTGTAGCCCAATCCACATTTTCAGCGATAATAAAAAAAAAAATAACAAAATCTTTGAAGTAGTAGTAGTAGGTAGTAGTAGTAGGTTTGGTATGGTGCGTTATCCATCTGTCTTCTGTCCCAGCTTTTATAAAAAACGGATGATGGTTCTATTTTCACACTATACATGCCACCAAACATGACACAATTAATTCAGCCAATGGACCAGAATGCGATCCGTATTACAAAGCTCTATTACAGAAAAAATCTGTTAAGATTAGCTGTTGGAAAGAGAAATGTTTTGGATTTGTTTAAAGTTTTTAACAATAAAAGACGCAGTTTCTTCATCCGCAATAGCGTGGTTAGTTAAAACCAGAGGTAATAGAAAAATGTTGGCGTAATATTTTGCCTCAGATTTGTGCAGGCGAAGATACGGGAGATATTGATGCAGCAGCGATTTGAAGATACTAATGAATTGCAAGATTTGCTACAAATCATTATCCTAGAAATAAGTCTTGTGTGACTACGAATATTATACAAACCATAGCTAGATACCACTTGATTTTGTTTAGATAACATACTCTGCAGCAGATATTAACATACTGATGGCACAGTACAAGGGCCAGACGAAGCTGAATGCGTAGAGATTATTTCTGATGAAGGCGAATTGTTGGAAAAATCGGCCGATCAACCCCGATCAAAGATAATAGCAACTAAAGCTGTTCAAATGTTTGATAAAGCAATAGAATAGGCTGAAGCTAATACCACGGAGTTTTTCGACATACTAGTTTAAAAAAAAAATTCGCGAAAAAACTGTGCACAAAGTACTGGAAAATAAAAATTTAAAACGGACCCGTATTAAGGATTTTTTTAAACTAAATAAGAGAATGGAAATTAAATCTCAATAAATATCAATGAAACTATTGCCTAAGTCTGTTTTATAGTCACCGAGTACGACTACGTAATCTATTTTTTTGATAAAGGTAAAGTAGAATTTTCCGTGTCGGCCGAGAGCCTTTCCCACAGGCAACTCAAAGAAGCTCGTTGTTTAGGTGGCATATGAATTAATGCAAAGAAATGTATTATTTCCTTTGTTCCTTTACACAAGCGAAAGGGTCTCTACATGTTATACATGTTGCAGCTTCCATTACTAATTTGCATTCATTTTGCTTTTTTCGGTACAAAGAAACCAATCGATGACAACATTTACGTAACGTGTCAAAACCCTAATAAGATACAACATCTGTCGGTTTCGGTAATTCTCCAATTCGATAATATATGTACTAACGATAACGACAAAACAGTAAACTGAACATCAGCCGCATAAAGCGGCCATTTAAATTTCAATTAACTTCCTTCATTGGGATAATCACCTAACGAGCAATCCAATACGAATTCGAATAGCACATGCCCCCTTGAAACACATACGGTATGGCGAATTGGTGTTCCTCTCTGTTATCGTCCTCTTTCTCATTTGGTATCTAAATGAGTGCCATCCTGTTTGCTTGACTTTTGTAGGCAGCAGGAAACCGGAACTGGTTTTCATGCATATTAAGAACATGCCCTCTGCTTTGAAAATAGTGACCAGTACAATGGCCTGTGGTATAATATATTGGTTAATGGCCAATTGAATTGTTTAACAACAAGGGCAGGGATAATGTCGGTGAATGTCTTATAATCGGAGAGAAGTCAAATATGTCAATGAATATATTTACTTATATGTACATACATATGTATGTAAGTCGATTTATGAGCTCACTGCTATTTGGTGTGATTTATCCAGCTGGTTGGACATATGATTGCGCAGATGTCATTCGCATTTTCACAGATGGCTCCAAGTCTGAGATGGGGTCCGGCGCTGGGGTTTTTTTTTAACGCGAAAACGTATGTGATTGAAATACCGTTGGTAAGATTTTGGTTCTCTTGTATTCGAGAAATATCCAAATGCACTAAAGGTTATTCATAGATAAGTGAACCGTGTTTCATGTAAACTGGTTCTATTTCAAGTGAATTTTATGTGTGAAAATGGCAAAGGCCACTAAAGGAAAGTGTGATTTCAATGAGAAACTTAGAGCAAAATATCCATTTTTCGAAAAATGCAAATCGGATAGTGATATTATGTGCAGGCAGTGTAAAGGGGTATTTTTGATAGCTTACGTGGAAATGCAGACATTGCGCGACATTTAAAAACAGACAAATATCTGTCAGTGCTGTTTGCAGCATCTACAAGCAAAAGGATCAGTTCATTTTTTCCATCCACAATCGATTCCGAGATTCTTCTTCTTCTTAACGGGCGCTACAGTTCGGGGTGAACCTGGTCCTCAACCAACATGCTCCTCCAACTAGCACGATCTGTTGCTAGCCTTTTCCACTGGCGCACACCCTGTTGGCTAAGGTCCACCTCCACCTGTGTACGCCATCTTAAGTGCGGCCGTTCTCTGTTTCTTCGTCCCTCAGGGTTGGATTCAAATACTCTTCGGGCTGGAGCTGTAGTGTCCATCCGCTCTAAATAGCCTAGCCATCTTAGGTGTTGAATCCGTAGACGCCTGACTAGACTCATATCGCTGATTTTTTTTTTTCTTTTTAGAGACTCGCGCAGGTTCAAGAGTTTTTATATCCCCTTATGTATATAACAACACACAACCTGAACGGAGTGCAGTGGTTTGGGTCGTTGATGTTCGTTTACTACTCTCAGGGGTGGTTGTCCTAGATAGGACGAGAGCCGACCAAATTCCGCGTTGGTTATAGTTCGAGCACTTTAATATTGCATACGCAGAGGATGAATTTCAGTTGACCATATACTGTGAGTGTTACGCCTGCAGCAGTACGTCGGGTCACATTCACAACTGCGTGTAGGAATTACTTTTTCTTGGCTATGAAGCGAATTTGAACTATAGACCTTCTGCTCGGCGGTCGGTTGTTAACCACTGCACCACGGCCACCCCTACATCCTATCTCTGCGTTTATAGGTCAAAAAATCACACGCAAAATCTTTCTCTCGAACCGACCAAGGATCTACTCATCCGTTTTTGATAGTGTCCATGCTTCTGCGCCTTACAGTAGGACCGGGATGCTAAGGGTCTTATATAGAGTCAACTACGTACGCCTATAGAGAGGGCTCTATGCTTTCTGAGCCCCAAAGAAACAGCGATTGGCAAGAGTGATCCTGGGTTTGATTTCGGAACTGACGTCGTTGTTCCAGGTCACTGCAAAACAAAAGTAGACGAAGTCCTTAACTACCTCGAACTTATATCTGCCAATACAAACGTTCTGGCCAAGACGTCGGTAGTGAGCGTCCTTTTTTGATGACAGCATATATTTAGTTTTGTTCTCGCTTACTGATAAACCAATTTTCTCCGCTCCATCTCAATACTCGCAAACGCCTCATTGACATCTCGCTGTGATCTACCTATTATGTCAATGTCGTCGGCGTATGCAAGGATTTGAAATAGATTGTGCCTCTTGTATTGGCCAGTGATTTTTGCACAATCATTTCCAATATGATGTTGAAGAAATCACACGACAGCGCATCGCCCTGCCTAAATCCTTTTTTAACATCAAAACTATCGGTAGGGTGTTCACCGATTCGGATGGAGCAGCGAGCATTCTCCAAAGTCATCCTGCATAATCTGACCAGTTTAGCAGGTATGTCAAAGGTAGACATAGCGTTGTGTAGCTCATCTCCAATTACGCTGTCGTATACGGCTTGGAAGTCAACAAATAGGTGGTGAGTGTCGACTTGAAATCCGCACTGATAAGGACCTATCAGCTTATTTACAAAAGGCTTCAGGCGTTCACACAAAACGGCAGTTGGCGCAGTCAGAGGGGTCTCCTTTCTTGCTGCATTTGAAAATGGGTTCCTTGGATTTTTTTAACTGATAAAAAACACAACCAGAAGTGCTTAAAAAAATCCGGCTTAAAGTATTCGGAAGAGGTTGAAGATTTATAATTTAATTACAAAATTAAATATAAGATATGAAAAAGAAAAATATAATATGCATATCCTGCAATAACCCCGCGGTTTTCCTTTTTTAATCCCGATAAATGACATATATTTTCCAATTTATCCTATATTTCAGCGAAACAAATATGGGAACGTTAGCCATGAATTATGATGTGAAGCAAAAGTGGAAGGGAGAAAGCATATGCGCTTGCAGTGACAAAAAGTTGCACTTAAAGCTGAGTTCGACGCCTTAACCAGCTCCAAATTAGACGGAAGACTAAATTCACAAAGGCTTGCTTTGGGTTTCAGGTCATTCTGCTCTTAGGAAATAAGGTCTCTGATGAACTCGCTAGAATGGGCTCAGGAGAGAGTTTCTGAGGACCTTAACCCGTCTTGGGTCTATCTGCTTCTGCGGTCAACGCTCACATCAACGATTGGGTCTTCAATGCACACCAATAGTAGATGGAGGGAATATACAGGATGCAGGAACGCTTATGCCCTGATGTCTGTAAGTAATTCGCAACATTCTTCTTATTCTTAAGGAGAATTGATTGCAAAAGACTTGTGGGCGTCATTGCGGGCCATTCAACTTTTGCCAAGCATCTCCGGAACCAGACCGAGGACAGATGTCATACGTCTTCAAGATGCTAAAAACACACAAAATTAAGGAAAGAGATATCTTAATGTATTTTGATTAATAAATGAATAGTTTCTGAAACTGACAAGAGGAGGATAATTTTTGTTTTGGAGAATACTGAATTTATTGCAAACGTCTACATAGTCTACAAAGATGGGGTCATATGTTTCACAAAATTATTTTACTAGTAATAACTTACACAGTTATGCGAGACCACAGCCATGGCTGTATCTGGCTGTAAGCTGGGCTTTAGCCTACATATCGTCAGTTGTGTCAGTTGTACTCCCAAGTCGTAGTTGTACTCCTCTTTGTCTTCTCCTCCAGTCAATATCAGTTTAAAGAAAAGAAATACAATCTTCCCAGAATTTTTTTTTTTTTTTTTTAAGAAATACAAATTGTCTAGCTATCTGTGATATAGAACACGTAATGCCATACGTAATAGGGTTGTGAAACTTAATAGGTGGCAATTAAAAAGAGTAAATCAAGCGCACAAGGAGTCATGGCTATATGTCTTATGATAGCAACAAAGGGCAGAAGGACTTTATAAGACGGGAAAAGAAGAGAAACCGATGAACATTTACAATGATTGTCAAACGGCTAAAGACAGACTCATTTTGTTTGACAGCACGTTTAAAGACAGGATTAAGGGAGGGCTGATGTGCATCCGAAGCTCGGCGGATATTGCGTACAAAGACTTGGAGGGTTGGAATGTGGACTGGCTAATTTGCTAGAGCACTTACTGTGGAATATACGATAAAACAGAGAAAGACAGGAAACATTCCTGCGATGCTCATGTGATACTAATGATTTTGAAATGTTGCTATCGCCGATTAGTCTTATCGCACTATTTTGAATCATATCCAGAAGGGGCAGGTTTTGGGACCACCAGACCAGATATTACAATTATACTCTAGCTCACTTAGTTATTTAGGTGGCGCTACAGTTCGGGGTGAACCTGGGCCTCAATCAACAAGCTAGCAGCTTTCCAGCTAGCACAATCTTTTGTCAGCCGTTTCCAGTGCCGCACACCCAGCTGGTTATTGTCACTATTGTCGAAGACTCTGTGCTGTCCATTCGCTCCACATGGCCTAGCCATCTTGGACGTTGGATCCGTAGACGCCGTACTAGGCCGATGCCGCTCCACAGCCCGTACAGTTCGTGTTTGAATCTTCTCCTCCATTCTCCGTCAATAGAAACGGGACCGAAAGTTGTACGCAGAATTTTTTTCTCGGAACGACCAAGGGCCTCTTCAAACATTTTTGATAAGGTCGAAGCATCTGAACCGTAGAGGAGGACCGGAGTGATTAAGGTTTTATAGAAGGTCACTTTAGTTTTCAGAGAGGGCTCTATTACACAAATGCCTCTTGAGCCTAAAGAAACAGCGGTTGGCAAGAGTAATTCTGCGTCTAATCTCTACGCTGGTGTCATTGCCGCTTGTTACCGTGAGCCTAGGTAGACGATATCCTTGACTACCTCAAAGTTATAGCTGCCAATAGTGACGTTCTGGCCAAGACATCGGCGTTGTGCGTCTTTCTTTGACGATAGCATATATTTAATTTTGTCGTCGTTTACCTTCAGATCCACTTTAGCCGCTTCTGCTTCAATGCTCATAAAAGCTTTATTGACGTCTCGCTGTGTTCTCCTAATCACGTCAATACCATCAATTTATGCGAGGAGTTGTGCAGACTTGAAGAAGATCGTGCCCCTTGTATCGGCCAGTGAATCCCGCACGATATTTTCAAGTATGATGTTGAGAAGATCACACAACAGTCCGTTGCCCTATCTGAATCTTTTTGGACATCGAAGGTCTCAGTTTACTCCTTACCGACCTTAATGGAGAAGCGAGAACTCTCGCATGCTTTTGTTTAATGAGCAAAGGCTTAAAATAGATGATGTAAGAACCACCCCAACAAGATAACCCGTACTGTAGCTTAGATTTCATTAAGTCGTTGTATACTAATTTCAAAATAGGTAAACTGCAATAAAGGCTGAGGTGGTAGAGTTGTTTAACTACTCTATTTAGATACAGCTGGAGATAGAGAATATGCTCTTTCCAACTGAGTTTGTTGTCTAATGTAACACCCAAGTATTTAAAGCTGTTGATACGCTCAATTTCGAAGCAATCATCACTGTAGTTTAATGAATCTTGGAACGCCATAGAATTATTATGCTGGCAACCAAGTCGACTAAAACGCAAACAGCTGGGTGAATGATAATACAAAGGAAATTCATTACAGATTGTACCTTTGATGTTGAAGAACATACATTTCGTTTTTGGGCTGATTACAAGCCTATGCTGCTCAAACCAATTCCGCAATATCTCTAGGTCGTCATTGACAGCCAAAAAAAGATGAAAATAATTCATACAAGAGTATGAAATTGCAGTGTCGTCAGCAAATGCAGTTAGTTTACCCTCAAATGGTTGGGAAAAAAGGCAGTTGACATAAATTAAATACAGAATGGCACCTAAAACAGAACCCTGCGGGGCACCCATAACAATGTCTTTCCGTGAACTTAGGCAGTTTTTAATTTTTACCATTTGCTTTCGGTTGTTTAAATATGAGGCACACCACTCATAGACTTAACCTCTAAAGCCTGCACGATAAATTTTATCTAGAAGTAGGGAGTGTTCCACCATATCGAAAGCTTTGGTAATATCTATGAACAGTACAGCTGAAGTTTTAGATGTATTTACACTGTTGTAAAGTTCACATGTTAATTTGAGTAGGGCACTTTCTGCAGATCTACCACTTCTAAAGCCAAATTGACAATCACTGAAATATTTTGACTTATTTAGAAACGAAATAACTCTAGATTTCACACCTCTTTCCAGAATTTTTGAAAAAATTGACAAAAGGGAAATAGGTCGGTTATTTGTTTAAAACTGTAGTATCGCCTTTTTTATGGAGTGGAATTGCAATCGCTGTTTTCATGGCTTCCGGAAATATACTAAGCAGGGTATGAACTTAAAGATATAGCTTAAAATATCTGCGATTTGAAAGGATATTTGTTTCAGAACGTAGCTAGAGATGCGGTCAAATGAAGACGAATTAGATGTTTTCAGAGACATAATAATTTTATTAATTTCAAGTGCCGTAAAATCTTCAAAAACAAAAGATTGTGATTGGTGCGAGGCCTGAATTAAGCCATAAGTACATTGGCAAGAGAAACTATCGTCATTAGAAAAACCCCATGATAAGTTTAAATTTGACCAGAAATAATTGAACAAGTTGGCCACTTTCAAAGGCTCAGACACATAAGTATTAATATGGCATATGGTTATATCAACATTTTTCTTGGTTCTATTCAATATTTCATTGACTATGCTCCATTCTCTTTTAGGGTTGCCCATATAAGCTGCTAATTTATTTCTGAAATAGGTATCCCTGCTGTGTGGTATTTCCGTTTTTAGTTCAGCACAGATCTTGTTGTAATAGTTTTTCAGTCTAGCATTGTTGGGGTGTTTCTTAACTCGTAGGAAAAGGTGTTTTTTCTTTCTTATTTTACTAAGTAAAGATGGAGTCATCCATTGCTTTAGACATTTTGACTTATTATTTTTAGGAACCATGCTCCTACAACAGTTGGATAAATAGGTTTATAACTTACTTAGAAATATATCCAAAGCAATTGATTGATCCTGTGCATCGAAAACTTCACCCCAGAGCTCAAGACTTAAACTTGCTTTTAAGCAGGCATAGTTAATTTTAAAAAAAATTCATATTATGTGATTCCTTGACCCTAGAAACAATGTTTATATTTAAGTCACCCAACGAAATCATATTTTTAAAACATTGACACTCTAAGACATTCGACAACTCATCCAAAACGACCCTTACCGTACACTTATGAAGTCTATAAACACAGATAAATAAGTAACGAATACCAGGAATTTCACAAGCAACATTGATGTTATCAGCACTATCCATTGTGTAGTTTTTAATTTGACATCCGATTAAAGTATTTTTATAAAATACTGCGACACCTCCGGCTGAATAAGTTTCATTGCAATTAGCTGCAGATGTATAATTCGGAATGCTAAAATCACACATTTCATTCACGAAAATCCAAATTTCGGAAAGAAATATGAGATCAGGTAAGTGATCCAAAGACGCAAATCAAAATTGGTTCTCAAACTACGAATATTTTGATGTAAGGCCGAGAAACCTGAACATATTTCTTTGCTTGGATGTTCTATACAAAGGCAGTTTGAATTATTTAAAATAGAAAAGGAGAAGCTACTATTGACAGAATTTTCAAGAGGATTAAGCATTGAATTATTATTGGTAGGCATAATCAAGAAAAAAGTTATAATCTGTAGTGTTTAGAGAAATCCTCGAGACAATTAATTTTTATAACTTTACCCCTTTCCGATTTCCTGATGAGAACGGTAGCGTTTCTCACCCATACAAATTTGCATTGTTGTCATGCTTCAAATCGTTCGCCTTTTTCAGTAAAGATCTCGTATAGGCTGTGAGGCAATCGTTGATAAAGATGTTGCTGTTGCTCCTGGTATTGTTGCTGCTGGTGTTGTTGCTGTCAACATTCGTATTACTGCCAAAAACATGTACCGAGGATAGGTTTTTCCTCTCATACATCTTCTTCATGACAGTTTTTTTTACGTGAGAGTGAAGAGAATTTAACGCACACGATGCTGGGTGGTATTTTTTGCTTTTTTTGTTGGATTTGCTCTTACTTTCTTGACGAGACAAGATTCAATTTCGTCATCATTAAATTCTTCGCCATTGAGAGTCGTCAACAATGTTTTCACTTTCATAACAACATTCGCATCACTGACATCAGGTATGCCAACAATGTCAACAGAGCACTGTTTATCTCTCTTTTCTAGTGAGTTCAATTTTAACTCCAAGAAATCAACCTTTTTACTGAGAATAACATTTGATTCCTCTAAACTATTAGAGTTTGCCCTCAAGGGGTGTCCTATCCCAACTTTTATGGTCAATTCTATGTAGTAGACGAACTTCTCTACTTACTTAATAATAACAGCATAACAGCCGTCGGATATGCTGACAATATAACCACAGCTTGGAAATAACTTGGAACTGGTGCGATGGAGAGGGGCTCTCCATCAACCCCAGCAAAACAAACATAATCCGATTCACAAAGAGAAGAGCAAACAAACTTTAAACTCTCAAAATCAAAGAAACCCTCATTTCATTAAATGAAGAATAAGTTTTTGGGAGTACATTGGACCAAAACTTTCTTGGACTGCACACATTAACAAAATATACGCAAAGACTTTCAAAGCCCTCTGTCCTTAAAACAACTCGTAGGCAAAACATTTGCACTAAGCCCATAAATAAGTCTGTGGATCTACAAGCCAATGATTAAACCAACCATACTTTACGGCGGTGCTGTATGGTAGAAAAAATGTGAACAAAGAGGTGCCATCAACAAACACATACAAAAGCATGCGTGTATCTGAATAACTGGAGCAATGTGACCTACACCGACTGCAGAAGTGGTATATCTTTTCTTCTTTTGGTCGCGTTACAGCACATGAAGGACCAGAGCCAAGCTTCTCTCAATCACCCATGTAATGTGTGATTTATTTTTCACAGGTGAAAGGATCTACAGCTTACTGCCGATTCCGAACGGCGTGAGTCGAGAAGCTTTTTCTTGGCAAGTTTACTACGGAGGGTTTTGCCAGTACCCCGCCGACGAGGAACGTTTCGAACTAAACATTCGATGGTGTTGGTGTTATCGGGATCCGAACTCGCTCATCGTACGCCAGAGTCCAACACACTAACCACTGCGCCACGGCGCCCTCGAGAAGTGGTATGTTGATGAGTCAAAATCCGAAAACAATATAGCGGCTGGAGTGATAGGACCAAGATGCAGCCTACACATTCATCTCAAACTGAGCTGTTCGCAATTACTGAAGCAGCACATCGCATCAGCGATAGAAAACAATAACATCAAGATATAGTTAAATAAAAGAGATCGCAGTTATAAATGAAAGAGATTATTGTTTGTTTTATTATTTATTTATTTTAAACTAATAATTTGATAAGCAATCTTAAAAACATCTGCTGCCGATCAGGTCACGAGAAAGAAGAAGGATTTGGAAGAAAATGCTCTCTCTACTTGGTCTTTGTACTTCGAAGGATCAAGAGAGAGAGCGTAATGAGTTCTTCCAAATCTGTTCTCTATAAACTCGTAGTATACACCAGTAGTAAGATCACGCATTTAGGCTGGTGAGGTAGCACTTTTATATTACAATATCTATATTCTCAGATAGTCGAGTAGTTCTTAAAGCGCCAAGGATTTACCACATTCAACTCTAAGGCTGTCACAAAACACTAAACAAACTGGCAAAAAATAGCAGACCAAAGCTGATTTGGGTGCCGGTCCAGAAAAGCCATGAAGGCAATGACAAGGCTGACATAAGTGCAAGTTAAGAAATGTGCTCAGGTACCTTTCCTTTTACAGGTACTAGTGTCTTTATGTGACACTCCCCTATTTCTTCAATTCAAGTCAGCTGGAAGAGTAAAATTCGTGAATTGGTAACAAAAATGTTGAGCGTAAATGGCTGATCTCTCGAAACAGTCAGAATATATGTGGGACTAAACGGAAATAACATCGAAAACAAGAACAGACTGGGCAGACCACATGCATTTGCTATATTGAATCCCCAATCTCTAGGCCACCTCCAACTACATAGTCATCACTTATCTAGAAAAACTCTCAATATATGTAGCTCTAGCTCAAGCCACTCTAGCCACTAGTTCAATATAGGCATTGAAGTAGCTTGTGGAGGGCTACCGGCCTTTGGCCATGATCGCCAATCTATTTTTCAATGCCCGTATGAATTCGTTTCAATTTCAGCATCATTTTACTATTGATAATTTTGTCAAGTATTGAGCTTTTTCAGTAGTCCGTTTTTTTTTTTTTATATGACTCCAAACTGTCAAGTAACCGTATGAGGTTTGGGACAGTTTGTGTGCCGCTTCTGCTCCACTAGCTGCAAAATTTCATTGACTTTTTTCAGTGATTGGCTGACCATAGTGAGGGACATCTTCAACACCGGAAGAACGAATCCACTCCGGATTCGGAAATGATTTTCGCCGTACACTTCACACATTTTTCGGTATGTTATTGCAGCGTTTTTACCTTTTTTGATAGAGACAAAGCATCCAGTAGCGTATGTTGTAACGTTTTATACTGCGCACACAAAATATTTAGCCTGAGATGTGCAAAACATTTAGAATGATCCGTGCTAGTTTGATAGAATCGAATTAGTGCTACCCAATTTTTGGGTATCAAAAGCATCTACTGACAAAGAGGTGACTTTTTATACGACCCAATGTGTACCATATTTTGGAAAACTTTCCAAGAGTTTCATGTTTATTTATCAAGTATGGCAACATTTCAAGCATAGTTTCTTGAACGAAAAGTAATTATCTTTTCATGTTTTTCCTTTTATTCGTATAGGTGATTACATACAACGTCATGTCTAGTTTTGACATCCCTGCCAAATTCGTCAGGTTGTGCAGAATGACATTGAAGAACTCTCGCTGCTCCATCAGGGTCGGAAGCAACCTAACAGATACCTTTTATGTCAAAAAAGGTTTCAGATTTTTTCAATATCGTCCTTGAAAGGATCGTGCAAAACTCATTCGTCAATACGAGGGACATCGTCTTTTTCAAGTCCGTACAACTGCTCGCACACGCCGATGACATTTACATAACTGAACGAAGTCAGCGAGATGTCATTGAGGCCTTTACGAGCATTGAGACAGAAGCGGCTAGATGCTGTCGTCAAAAAAGGACACGAATCACCGGCGTCTTGGTCAGGGCGCACATATTGGCAGGTATAATTTCGAGGTAGTCAAGGACTTCGTCTACCTACGCTCCGCAGAATAAGTCTTACCAACTGCTGTTTCTTAATGCTCGTCTTGAGAAAAATTCTGCGTACGATTTTCGGCCCGACCTGCATAAATGGGGAGTGGAGGAGAAGACTTAATAGTGAATTGTACGGGCTGTACGGCGTTATGAACGTAGCACGGCGTCTTCGGATCCAACGCCTAAGATGGCTAGGTCATGTTGAGCTCATGGAAAACACAGCTCCGGCCCTACTAGGTGTGCGGCACTGGAGACTGATGGCGAAAGACCGTGCCAGTTGGAGAGGTTTTTTAAAGGAGGCCCAGGTTCGCCATGAACTGTAGCGCCAAAAAAGAAGAAGAAGAAGATTATAGTGATTCCGGATCCCGATAAGATCAACGCCATCTGTCTATTTCGCGAAGTTCCTGCTCGGCGGGTAACTGGCGAATCCCCCGTAGTATACTTGCATGAAAAGCTTCTCGACTCAAGCCGTTTCTAATCGGCATTAAACTGTAGATCTCTTTCACCTGTGTAAATAATAAATGACACACAAAATGGGCGATTGAGAGAAGCTTGCTCTGGCCCTTCCCGGGCTGTAACGCCACCTTAGCTGTATCGATTACAGACTCATTACCTTTTAAGCTTAGTTTAAGTCATGTTGCGAATCGTATCTGCAAATAAACCTCTACTATTATTCGGTTTATGTCTAGCTTAATAATGAGTGCCTCTAGTTCTCGCCACTAGGACATCGGCTACATTCAATGGGAATTGTGATAATGGGAAATTAGAGCTAGTCGTTATTATTGAATACTTGCGTTTTTCGGTATACAGGCTCTAATATGCTCGATCTTCGTGTGAAAACTGTGACAATAAAGCTCTAACTTGTATCAAAATAAAGCAGCAAGATTGAGATCCCTCGAAGCCTAAGGCAACTATGTTCAGTTTACCATCGATTCTCTATGAATGATTGACGTTCCCCAAAATGTAGTATTTAGTGGCGTAAGCTAAAATATTTACTTGCGTGCAACTTACAGGCATTCTCATGCATTACGTCACACTTGCTACAGCGAAAGCTGTACCCTTTACAATCTAAAGATACATCTACTGATTCCACTTCCTTTGATGAGTAGTATATAGCAAGTTACCTAATCTACACGAACATTTACATCAGGCGGCATCTCTGATTTATTATTAGTTTTGCGTTATATCTTCTCATTTGCAGGATTCAATTACGAAAGGTGTCGAAATAGTCCCACTGCTTTTGCCCAACTATTTCAGAATACATTACCTACAAAAGAAGGGCGGCAACATGGCCTGGTTACAAATTGTTCGCCTAATAGCTCATAAGTCACGTACTTTCTCCATTCATGCCCACCCTACTTATAGGTTGGCCCTGAAAAGCGCGTCTAACCGAATTTTGAACGCCAAATTAACCACCCCTTAACTGATCGACGCATCGGTGAAATTATTAATTACATTTTTAATGATGCGTTTTTAATTAAATTTCCTTAATCACCTGTACTCTTCCTCTCATCATGCGGCCAAATCACATTCACGAGTCTCGTGAAACAAAGCCGAAAACAAAAACGAGAAACAAGAGATGTAATACAACAACATTCAGCAGAAACAACAGCAGCAGCGGCAGCGATTTAAACGCGATTCGTTTTGTTCTTTAACCTGCCAGGTATATGTACACTAAGGCAGGTGATCATTAAACAAGGGAAAATCAATCAGAGGCCATAATGAATTACATTAGTTATTTAAAGTGCATTCCCAGAAGTGGAACCGCGCGTAGTTGCTACAAGCTCGTATGGGAAGAGGCTCGGACTCGTAATCCGCCTAACCACGACTAAAGAGGTGATCCTTGTTTGTGTTGGTGGTTTGCCACAGCATCACCGCCATCATCGTCATCATCAGCATCATCATCATCATCACCATCAGTGGCAACATCATCATCTTTTGAGTTGCGGTTATCCTCGTCTTCGTAGACTTTTAGGCTCTGGGGCTTCTTGTCATTTCTTTTCAGCTGATTTCTTCGCGCTCGATGATGAGGTGATGGTTGCCCAATCGTGATGGTACGTGTTGCATCATCATAAAGCGACCGAACTTGATACATTGAAACTGGTACTACTGCTCATCGACGAAAGGCCAAGAGTTCCTCTTCCCTGGTTATAGATGGTTTTTAGGTTTTTGGTTCCTCGTTGTCTGGTCGGTCGGACAGTGTCTGCCGACCTCAATATGTCATTAACAGCGTCCATGTTTAGGAAGGTAATAAACGTGAACGCGTGTTGGTGTTTCGCGATCATGGAGAGAAAGAGTTGCACAATTCTGTATTTTGGGTTGGATTGAAAGGATAAAATGAATTCTTCTTGATAGAGCAGATGTTCAACAGGATGAGTGCTTTCATATTGGATTATAGGTCGTTCCTTTTTGTTTTTTTTTTTTTACTGCATATTATAAAAAGGCAAACTCAGCACATACAGTCTCAGACGACAGTTCGGTTTCCGTTTTGACGGGTGTGTATGAAACAGGGACGTCATTCGGACCACAATTAAGATGATTCGTCTATTTAGAGACAGATTCGACTCCTTTAAATCATTATAATAGAAAATGCTGTTTTGGCTATCTGGGCATCATCCACCAGTGAAAACTACAGGGTCATTTAGAAATACTACATGCCTTGCGCAGATAGTTTTATAATTCGCCATTTGAAAATGAGTGAAATAATTGAAGAAATACGCCATCTGATGCTTTTCTACTTACTTACTTATCAGGCCAGCGATCCATAGGTCATAGACTTTCATCGTCTGCGCTACTGTTTAATAGTAATTCGCATTATTTAGCATTTACATTAGCCTGAATGATCACTTTGCTAAAGTCAATGATATCTAGTGATATCACAGTTACCACGGATGTATCGCCCCTCAGTCGGTATTCTTTAATCACCTTTTAGAAACCCAGAATAACAAGATGGACCAATTTGTTGTGATGGGATTCAGAGCTCCTCTTAGATACGTCGTATCAGGCATAAAAACCTGCTGGGGTGTCTGAGAACAGCGGAACAAATGGCTTCTCGAAATAAAACAATATTTATTGCATAGTGGAGTATAAATTGTTGCACCCCAGTATAGGGAAAAAAAACCTTTTGCGAACCGGAGGCAAGAGGTTTTTTCCTGTGAAGATGGCGTAATACATTTTGTTTGTTGAGTAATTAAAGGGCAGTGTTACAGTGGTCTTCAAGTCGATGTTTATGTTTTCCTGCAAAATTTTGCTTTCATTTTCCACAGTTACAGTAAATTGACGACAGCTCATAGTACCTTATTTTGAAACGTTTGTATGAGGTTAGAATTACTTTTCTTGGTGCAGACCCAGAGTTGTATACCATACATCCGAACTGGTTTTAGCATTTGCTTGTATATCAGCAGCTTGTTTTCAATACAGTGATTAGAATGCTTTCCTAGTAACTGGTACATTACGTTGTATTTACATTCAAGGTCGTTACGTTTTTTATTAACGTTTCGCGTCGAGAGTCATTCCGAGATGTTTAGCCTCATTCGCTGATGAAATTCTCGCTTTGTTCCCAAAAATGGGAAGTCTATCCAATTTTCTGTATGTAAAATGAACATGGGACAGATTTGGTGTCATTAAGTCCTATTCGCGAAGTTTTTGTCCAGTCATTTACACGGCCAAGGGTACAGTTTCATAGTTGATTCCTCAACCGATTTTCCCGTTGCAAGAATAGTTGTATCGTAGGCTAACGTAGCTAGAATTGAATGTTGCGTTTGCAGTATATCGTGAGTGTAAAGTAAACACAGGAATGGACCGAGTATACTTCCCTGAGGAACGCCGGCGGAAATCACTTTAAAGTCGGAGTTCGTACTTTCGTATTTAACGTAAAATAATCTATTC
Organism: Eumerus sabulonum; assembly: GCA_951905685.1. NCBI lineage: Eukaryota > Metazoa > Arthropoda > Insecta > Diptera > Syrphidae > Eumerus > Eumerus sabulonum. The sequence continues at coordinate 161,153,024 of OX645060.1, read as the reverse complement.
GCAAGATATATGTATAATTAAAGAATTGGATAACTTCTCTGGTAAAATTTGTCTTAATTTAGGCATTAAGCCTTCGCCACATTTTCTCTTCGAGGTTTGAGACACGTCAAGGCATACACTCGAACATATGTACCAGTTTGTGCTCGAATGTTTCTATTACATCAGTTATTCGATGTTCCTAATTAACAGTTGAACGCCTGCTTCTGAAACCAAGTTGATGATTTGGATTTGGTAAGAGACGCTTTTCTTCAATGATCGGTTTTAAGTGATCTTACAAAAAGCCATTGGTCAATATGAGCGATAGGTCCACTTCATTAAGCATCCATGGCATTATCTTGAAAAACAAACACGATTTATATTTTTATCCAAAAGCTCTAAAAAACACATAGGTTGTGCTCTCTTCTGACATATCATAAAAAACCTGTCCGCTATTCTCTAACAAGTTGAGCCCCTTCTTTAAGTACTCATTCACCACTGGTATCGCTTCTTGGCTTTAATCTCGAAATCATTCACTTCCAAATTGCTTACGTCAGTTCCCACTAAGTTAAGGATTTAAAAAGTTCTGCTACTCAGGTACCAGCGAAAGACTAAGTTATACACTGCTATTAGTGAATGACTGGGTCGGAGAGGCGATACCTGGGAGTAAACCCGGCGAAAACCGAGATAGTTCTCCTCGCAAGGAGAAGATCAATATCAAGATTCACATACCCCCGTATGAATGGTATTGATCTCATCCCCAGAAAATCTGCCAAATAATCTTAGAATCCAAGCTTAGCTGGAAGAACAACATTGATGATACAACCAAAAAAGCCTACCTGGCAGTATATCCGTGCAGAGTAGCTTTCGGAAAGATATGGGGCTTCAAACCGAAAGTGGTATAGGTTCGATTGTCTGGTGGAAGGCACTTGAGAAGAAATGCCACCTACAAAGTGTTTTAAGAGTTCAGAAGGTAGGTTGTCTGGCGATGACTGGATCTATGAAATCCACATCAACGGCGGCTCTTGAAACAATGCTGAATCATCAACCAATGGACATATACTGCGAAAGTACCGCAGCCGGGACTGCGCTAAGAATACAGAAATCCGGGCTCTGGGCAATGAGTCCTCATGGCTACGTATCAGTCGACAGATCCAAAATAGTTACCGGTACAGGAGCCGGGGTCTATTTCGAATCTCGTGAAATAAATCGCACCTATGGACTTGATGATAGATGCAGTGTTTTCCAAGCTGAGGTCTTCGTAATCAAACAGGCTGCGGACCTGATTCTTAGGGCAAGCCTCTCAAGAAAGAGGATCAACCTCAATGTTGACAGCCAGGCAGCCATTAAGGCTCTGCAGGCAACATGGATAAGATCCAAGTTCGTCAAACTCTGCAAAGAGACGCTGGAGGAGATATCAGATATCAGATGTTAATAAGGTCACCCTCTGCTGGGTACCAGGTCATGTGAATATCTCCGGAAATAAGAAGAAGGACGAGATAGCTAGAATAGGATCAGGCGCAAGCTCCGCGCAAATCACAACTGAAGCTGAAACGGCACTCAGTACACTCTATACAGAAATAGCGGCGGAGCTAATGATGAAAGCCAATAAGCGATGGTATCAATTAGATGCATGCGCAACGGCAATGTCAACTTGGCCTGTCCATGAAAAGGGAACGACAGAAAGTCTGCTAAAGTTCAGTCGTGGGAATATTCGATTGGCAGGCGTTGCTCTCCCTGAGCACTGCGTGATTACCTATCAGGCAGCCAGATTAGGCAAACCTCACAATGACTTCTACAGAAATTGCAGGGACGAAGAGGAAATTGAATCCATTCGCCACCTGTGCAAAAGCTCAGCACTGGCCCATATATTCCTTAGAAGTCATTTCCTTTCGGGACTAGAAGAGGTAAGTAACAATGGGCTACTAGGATTTCTACCTGCATCTAAGTGGTTCAGCTCAACAGGATTTTTTTAGATTTCTACGAGTTAAGCGTTAACTGGGCACAATGGACTCCTCGTAGTCTAAGTGAGCCTTGTGATTTTGTCAATAGGGTCCCCACTCCCCTAACCTAACCTAAAAGCTGCTCCGTGATCTTTACTTGCTGGACAATTTGACGCAAGGTGGCCATTTGGTGTCTTTCTGGCCTAGAATTCACAAATTTTGCTTCTAAGCCCGATAAACCTACATAGAAATTACGCGATGCAAGTTTTAATAAATGAAGAGTCGTCGTCTGTAATGTACTGCACTATCCATTTGCCATCAACTTCACCGTTTGCGCCCACACTAACCACCCCTAACTCTCGCAAACAAATATTCCCCAATGTGCTCTCCTTATGTTTACTTTCTAGCCACTGGCCCTTCTCCGCTGTAGTATTGTATGACATTAAATGCATCTCTTAAGAACCAATACTGATATTCCTTCCAAGCAAGTGAAAGTTCACGATTTTGAAAAGTAATTTCATCCACCGTTTGCGCATGTTGTCCTTCGAGCTTTTCTTTCAATTAGCCCAATCTCATTGTACCTTCCACTGTACCTTCCACTCTATATCTAGCCATTCTACGTTTCTCCTCGACCACCTTAACTGTGTCGTTAAGTGATCATTCAGCACCTCGATGTTAGTTCTTGACTTCTCTTGACCTCAAAAAAGACAGACCTGCGGAATAAGAAACGAGAAGTTAGGAGAATGTAAGCCGTGCTAAATGCATAAATTATTTTTTGGGTAGTGTCATTAAAGTACACCAGGACCTTGCTGATTCTAAAATTCTTGAAGTGGTTTACCATCTTCAAATCTCCAGCTAAGCCTCTAATAGGCAATAAGTAATATTCTAATAGCACTTCATTAACAAACATTTAGATATTTCATTCGCCGATGATTATTTACTTATCGCGATCGACCATCATAACCACAATCGTTCGAAAACGGCAGTTTTTATTCAATTCTATGCCAGCTGATCGAGTTCTATATAAATAGGTTGATCGTATGTACCAAAGCTTCGCCAAAAATTACCCACCTCCCGAGTCATTTGGAATTGAAATGAATGCCTCAAATAACCTCCAGACAACGATGGCTCATTACCACGACATGCAGTGCACCGCAACCCTATACGTAGCGGCATGTAATATTTCCAGAGACATACAGGAGCGCATATGCACATTAAATCTCAGGAGAAATAATTAAAAAATATAAATCGCACATTCAACCCAACCTCTTCGTCATCATCGTTCTCGTCGATGCCAAGTTGCCTAAAGGTATTACGAGCATCGCGCAACGTTCTTCTCATCTTTCATCTACCTAAATACCCCGCATAGGATAGATGGTACATCACACATCCACATCCCAAAAGGTGTGAGAAGGGATCCGCCGCCAAGAAAAACAACACCAACTGCAATTGTAAACGCGAAACAGATCCACAAAGTCCTCTCAAAGTGGCCCAAGTCAAATTGGCCAGTTTGTTGTGTCTTGAACATGTTTGCCATGTTTGTAAGTACGACTTGGTCCTCTGTGTGGTTCTATGGTGTCGAAAATTTGATAAAACGCTGATAATACTCCTCGAGGTGTTTTCTCTTGTCCCGCACTGGGCTGATGACTGACCGGACTGTTGCGGCGGCAATGCTTTAGACGCGCGTAAATTGATGTATGCTACGTCGAGGAAAATTACATTTAACTACCATGAGAAGGATGAGTGTGGCTATGCGCGGTATTTGCTTTTTGTTTTGTTTCTTTTTCCTCTTGTTCCCTGGATCGATAAAAAAACATTACTTCTCAATGCTGCTGGTGAACAGGATAACTCTACAAATGTTCGTTTAAGGTCGACAGGCGGAGTAGTCCTCGAATAAAGAGCGGTGGATGTGTGGAGGTTTGACAGTATTGGGCCATTAAGCATGAAATTTACGTGAACACTATTATTTTTATATCTGCTACTTCATATAGCAACATTTTCGAAGGATATCACTTGAATGTGGCAGGGTTGCCAGAAAAAAACTGAACATTTAAATCTATCATTACACATCTATCTCTTAATCGCATGAATGCAATACTGTGCTGTTACTTTAAAATCATACTCCTGCCGTTTCTGCCGTTTTTGTAACCATTTCAGACACAAGGTTTGGCGAATAGTTCACAGCACGCCTCCAGCTCAGCATATACCTCCTCGCTAGTGTTCAGTGTTAGGCAAAGGGGTTCTCTCCCTAAACCAGTGTAACAAGGTTCACTTGCTGAACGTCTTAGCCCTCGAAGAGCTACTACAGCATATTCGTAGCTAAGGTCTGAGCATATTCGCAGCTCAGCTCTTCATAAAAACCCCTTAGGGGCCAATGGCGGCACTCACAAACTTAGAGAGATTACATCCATCGACTACGCTCCAGAGTGCTGCACAGATTTGGCTCTCCAAATTGTCGCTTGCTCGTAATTGTTTCTTCTTCTTCTTAGCGGGCGCTACAGTTCGGGGTAAACCTGGGCCTCAACCAACATGCCCCTCCATCTGGCACGATCTTTCGCTAGCCTTTACATTGCTGCACACCCAGTTGGCTGAGGTCCCCTTCCACCTGTGTACGCCGTCTTAAGTGCGGCCGTTCTCCGTTTCTTCGTCCCTCAGGGTTGGATTCAAATACTCTTCGGGCTGGAGCTGTGGTGTCCATTCGCTCTAAATAGCCTAGCCATCTTAGGTGTTGAATCCGTAGACGCCTGACTAGACTCATATCGCTGTACAGCTCGTAAAGCTTGTGGTTAAATCTTTCCTACATCCTACTTCTGCGTTTATAGGCCCGAAAATCACGCGCAAAATCTTTCTCTCGAACCGACCAAGGGCCTACTCATCCGTTTTTGATAATATCCATGCTTCTGCGCCGTACAGCAGGACCGGGCTGATAAGGGTGTTATGTAGAGTCAACTTTGTCGTTCGGGAGATTGCTTTATTACTCAATTGCCTCCTGAGCCCAAAGAAACAGCGATTGGCAAGAGTGATTCTGCGTTTGATTCCGGAACTGATGTCGTTGTTCCAAGCCACTGCGGAGCCAAGGTAGACGAAGTCCTTAACTACCTCAAACTTATATCTGCCAATACAAACGTTCTGGCCAAGACGTCGGTGGTGAGCGTGCTTTTTTGATGACAGCATATATTTAGTTTTGCCCTCGTTTACCGCCAGACCAACTTTCGCCGCCTTCAACTCAATACTCACAAACGCTTCATTGACATCTCGCTATGATCTACCTATTATATCAATATCGTCGGCGTATGCAAGGAGTTGCGAGGATTTGTAATAGGTTGTGCCTCTTGTATTGGCCAGTCATTTTTGCACAATCATTTCCAATATGATGTTGAAGAAATCACATGACAGCGCCTCGCCCTGCCTAAATCCTCTTTTGAAATCAAAACTATCGTTAAGGTGTTCACCGATTCGGATGGAGCACCGAGCATTCTCCAGAGTCATCCTGCATAGTCTAATGAGTTTACCAGGTATGGCAAAAATTGACATAGCGTTGTGTAGCTCGTCTCTAATTATGCTGTCGTATGCGGCTTTTAAGTCGACAAATAGGTGGTGAGTGTCGACTTGAAATTCATTGTTTTTTTCCAGGATCTGCCGTAGTGTGAAGATTTGGTCGATGGTGGACTTCCCTGGCCTGAATCCGCACTGATAAGGACCTATCAGCTTATTTAAAAAAGGCTTCAGGTGTTCACACAAAACGGCAGAGAAGATTTTGTAGGCGATGTTAAGGAGACTTATTCCTCTGTAGTTGGCGCAATCAGAGGGGTCCCCTTTCTTGTGGATCGGTCATACGATGCCGAGACTCCATTTGTCGGGCATGTTTTCCTCTGACCATATCTTACAGATGAGCTGCCCCCAGCTCAGCTGCCTTGAAGAGCTCAGCAGACAGTCCGTCTGCGCCAGCAGCTTTATTCGACTTGAGTTTCAATATGGCAATCTTAACTTCGTCGAGGTCAGGGGGACGGAGTTCTCTGCGGTCCTTGTCGATTAGAAATGGATCATTCTGCTTGACAGCGGTATATTGACTAGCATCGCCGTTATACAGTCTGCAGAAGTGGTTTTTCCATATTCTCAGCATCGACTGCGATTCTACTACTAGATGTCCGTTCTCATCTCTGCAGGCTTCCGCTCTAGCTTTATAACCTTGGCATGTTCGCTTTATCTGTTGATAAAACTTTCGAACGTCCCGTCTGCAGTAACACCTCTCCAAATCCTCAATCGCGCGCTTCTCGCGCTCTTTTTTCTTTCTTCTTTCTTTTTAACTCGTAGAGCTCTTTCTCTTCCCTTCTTTTTAACTCGTAGAGCTCACGAGCTGCTCTTGTTCTTTTATGCAGCGAGGCCTTATATGCATCCTGCTTCGCTGTATGAATCCTCCTGCACTCGTCATCGAACCACGAGATTCTTCGTGGTTGAGCCTTGAAACCCAAAACTTCGGATGCAGAGCTTTTCAGGGCTTGTTTGCAAAGGCTCCACTGCTATTCTGTTGATAGCGTGGAGGATTGAGGTGTATTGGAGAGCTTAAGGGAGACGCGGTCGGTAAAAGCACGACCGGTTTCTGGCGATAGTAGCTTTCCGACGTCATAATTTTGTATTTTTATTCTACTCCGCTGCGTTCGTGATATCCGTAAGCGCATCTTGGCTACTACAAGATAGTGGTCCGAGTAGATGTTAGCCCCTCGAAAAGTTCGAACATCAAGAATAGTGCAGGAGTGTCTGACGTCGATCGCGATGTGACCAATCTGGTTGGTAGTCGAATGATCAAAAGACCACCAAGTGCCTTGGTGTAAATCGAGGTGCGGGAAGCGCGTACTGGCTAGAAGGAGTTTTCGCCCCTAGCAAAATCAGTCAGCCTGTGTCCGTTATCGGAGGTGGTGTCGTGTAGGCTATGTTTGCCGATGACTCGTTCAAAGATGCTTTCCTTACAAAGCTTAGCATTCAAGTCTCCTAGTAAAATTTTGATGTCATACGTTCTGTCTAGGAGATCGTAGAACTTATCTTTGGCGGAGTCATCCTTATCTTCCGTGGGGAGTGGACGCAGATCAGGCTGATGTTAAAAAATGTAGCCTTGAAACGGATTGTTATGAGGCGTTCGCTCACGTGCCGAAGCTTAGGATTTTTTGCCTTAGTCCACCTCGAACGACAAATCCGCATCCAAACAATCGTTGCCATCTCTCCCTATAGCAGTCGCCGTAGTCAATATCGCAGTTTTTCATCCGCTTTATACCCGGTCCATTCCATCGCATTTCCTGGTTGGCGGTTATGTCCGCTTTATAGCGGTCTAGGGCGTCCGTAAGTTGTTCGGCTGCACGTGGGCTGTTTAGGGACCTAACATTCCACGTACATAGCCGAAGATCATTGTCCTTTTTCCGTTTTTTGCAAGGGTCGTCAACATTAATCCGGTCCGTTATATCCGAGGTTTGTGGTTGATTCAGAGTTTGTGGTTTTTTTACGGTTACGGCTTACTAGGCCGTAGCCTAACCGACCTGTTTTTTGGCGCTCGCCATTCGCCCTTCCCCTTCTGCAATTTCCATAGGAAATCTCCAGATGGCACCACGAGGAGGTGGGGATAGGACTTACTAACAGTGCCGCAAGATGTTCGACTCCGGTGGCTCTTCTCGCTTTTTAGCAGGCCAGCATCCGTCGGATAGATGCTACCCCTACGAGGCCTTTGTTATTCCTTTGCCATCCTCGTAATTGTTTAGCTCTCCCTAAAAGTTCGGTTCAGTAATTGGTCTGGTCTGTACTGTTGGAGAATAGAAAAGGATATTCAAGCACGAACTATACAGGCCTATGCAGCTATATTCATCTCATCAGGCATCTAACTATCTAATGCCTTAGACGGTTAGACCATGTTGAGCGAATGGACACCACAACATCGGCCTGGCAGTTTCAATAGACTTGTTGTTTGAGGTCCGAGTTCACTCCGGACTGTAGTAGTGCTATGCCAAAGAATCCAATTTTCGACAATTCTCGTATGCTCATATAAATAAGGATTTGAAGGCACCTTCAGACCTTTGGTGCATCAAGTATGGATTGGCAATATCACAGAACTAGCAATTTGTTTGTTAACGTGGCTGTTCATCCAAAAATTTACTTTTTGACTGATTTTATGGCGGAGATCGGAGTCCACTGCCAATTGCTCCCAAAATTCAGTCAGTGAACATTTCTTACCTTCTCCAAATGATGTCAGCAAAATCCGGTCGCGAATCAACTGCCTCGGATTCCCTTTCCCGCTCTCGGCGATAGCAACGATTTTTTCGGCATACGAGTGTTGGCTCATTGTTCACTAACCCGTCAAATCGAGTTGGGCTACGAGCAAATAAGGAGCAGGAAACTGGAGGCGAGTTAAGACTGCAAGCATTTAATTCAGATCATGGGGTGGCCGTGGTGCAGTGTTAAACATCACCGACCGTCGAGCGGAAGGTCTGTAGTTGGAAGTTGTTCCATAGACAAGAAACAACAATCCCTATACGGAAAAAATTATGCAACACAGCTGTTGTGAATGAGAAGTGATCAAACATATTGATGAAGACATATCACTCGCAGTATATGGTCACTTCAAATTCATACTCTGTGTGTGGAACAGTTTCTTTTTGTTTTTTGCTTTTGTTGAAGGCTTCTGCTAAGTGCCAAAAAAGTAAGGCATTCCTGAAAATTGCGTAAGGAGGCTGACAAAGCCGAAGGCACATTAGTCGAGGTTAAACCTCTGGTGGAACCAGCTAAGAAGGTTAGGTTGACGGAGGTATCTCCTACCGAAACCGATCCGACCGTCTTTCATGAGGTCCATTCCTCCCTAGAAGGTGCACAGCGCGGAAAGCGTCGGCGGTTGGGAAAGGCTGCTGCTGGAGGAACAAGCATGCCAGCACTTTCGGTATGCGCCTCCAACTCTCTTCCTCTTACTGGGAAGGTTCAACCACCCAGTAAGAGCATGATCAGTTCCCATAATGACGGGGCCGGAAGCTTTCAGGTTTCTTCCATGGCCGGCGCTGCCGCCGAAAAAGGTGGCGGGGCTGACAGGCAGACTCTTGACCCAGAAGGCGAGGTCGTTACGAGTCATAGCAGTCCTCGAACTGGCAAAGCTGTCCCAGAGCGGCGTCCGAAGGAAGCAGGAGCTCTAACCGAAAAAGGAAAAGCCTCCGAAAATAGAAGACCGCCGCCAAGGATACCCTCGCCAGGAAAAGAGTGTGTGATGCCTCCCTCTACAATGGAGCGGTGGGAAATCGGCAGATGTGGCGGCCCAAAAGGATCAAAGCATAGGCCAGAAGGCGAAGATAGACAAAAACCGCCCCCCGAATGCGGGCACATCATGCAACGAAACCCCTTCCTCCGAGAAGGAGATCCAAATGACCGTAAGGAGTCGAGAGAAGCAGCCCTCTTATAGAGAGGCGACTATCTCCTCTGAAAAGGTCAGGATAATTTTTATCCAGATCAATCTACAGCACTGCAAGACTGCTACCGCTCTTTCAAGTAGTAGATTTGCATGTAGTAGTACAAATCAACACGTTGTATCCATCCAAGAACCGTGGGTGCGGAATAAACGCCTAAGTGGCTTTGGTGGTATACATGATGTTACGATTGTTTATGATGAGCGATCCGGAAGGCGTAGGGTCTGTCTCATTATATCGAACGCATTATCGGCAACCAAACTTAGAGTACGCTAGAAACCGCATGGAGCAATAGAAAACTTCGTCTTTGCGTCTGCCTACTTTCCCTACGACTCGATACTATCTCCACCACCGAAGGAAGTTTCTAAACTCGTAGAGTACTGTAAAGCCAGAAATATTGGTCTCGTCTTGTGTTGCGATGCCCAAATCCCTGCTTGGGGCAGCAGCAAATGCAAAACAAGAGGGGACCGTCACCATCAATAATCTTGGCTCTCAACTAACGTTTGTTACGACAGAATGACAGGAGGTGATTGACCTAACCCTATCTACCAGATATGTGAAGGACATCACTAACTGGAGAGTTTTGCCAGATGCTACACTGTCAAGCCAAAAATATATCGAATTCCGATTAAGTTGTGCAATCTCTTGCTTGCAACCCAGACGGAATTCGAGAAAGGCAGACTGGGTAGGTTGCTTGAGAGATCCACTCAGGCCCCGCTTTAACTTAGAACAAAACAATTGGTAGAGAACGCCATTCATAACCTCAATAGCGATATCACCAATTGGTTTGAACTCGTATGTCCTGTCAGCAAACATCCAAGAAATTGCAATGCCGAGCTCCAAAGTCTTCGCGGGGAATCCAGAAGTTTTCTGCATAGATCGTTTAAGTCGAATTCGGAAGATGACTGGAACAAGTTACGGTCGAAGCAGAAAGAATATTATTTCGAAGGTTTATCGACGCCACTTATGTATGCAAAATAATATCATTCAAATATCCAAATGGCTTGCAGATATCGGTCTGATGCCACTTGTCTCGGTAATGACGTGGTTTTTTTAAGTCTTAGATAATGGCTGGTCAATGCAGTCTTACTTACTTTGATGGCGCTACAGTTCGGGGTGAACCAGGGCCTCAACCAACAAGCCTCTCCAGCCGGCCCGATCTTTGGCCAGCCGCTTCCAGTGCCGCACACTCAGTTGGTTGAGGTCCCTTTCCACCTGTGCGCGCCACCTTAAACGGTCGTGCTCTGCTGCGTCGTCCCTCGGGGTTGGAGTCGAAGACTCTTCGGCCCGGGGCGTTGATGTCCATTCGCTCTACATGGCCTATCCATCTTAGACGTTGGATCCGAAGACGTCTAACGAGCCCGATTTCGCTGTACAACCCGTACAGTTCTTGGTTGAATCTCCTCCTCCACTCTCCGTTAACACAAACGGGACCAAAGATTGCACGCAGAATTTTCCTCTTGAAACGCCGAAGGGCCTCTTCATCCGCTTTTGACAACGTCCAAGCCTCAGCGCCATAGAGAAGGACCGGGATGATTAAGGTTTTGTAGAGTGATACCTTAGTTTTTCGAGAGAGGGCTCTACTACTCAATTGCCTGTTGAGCCCAAAGAAGCACCGGTTGGCAAGAGTTATTCTGCGTTTTATCTCAGCACGGGTGTCGTTGCTGCTTGTCACTATCGAGCCAAGGTAGACGAAGTTCTTGACTACTTTAAAAATATAGCTGCCGAAGGTGACGATCTGACCAAGACGTCAGTGTTGCACGTCTTTCTTTGATGACAGCATGTATCTGGTCTAGTCCCCATTTACCCTTAGACCCACTTTAGCCGCTTCTGCTTCAATGCTTGCGATCGCCTCATTGACGTCTCGCTTTTTCCGTCCAATAACGTCAATGTCATCTGCGTAGGCAAGCAATTGTGTGGACTTGAAGTAGATCCTACCTCTTGTATTGGCCGCAGAGTCCCGCACGATCCTTTCAAGTATGATGTTAAAGAAATCACATGGCAGTGCGTCGCCCTGTGACGCGTCACCCTGTCGAAAACCTTTTTTAACATCAAAGGTGTCGATTAGTTCACCTTCGACCTTAATGGAGCAACGAGAGTTCTCCATAGTCATCCTGCACAGTCTGACGAGTTTGGAAGGAATGATAACATGACATGGCTCTGTATAGCTCGTCTCTATAAACACTGTCATACGCGGCTTTAAAGTCGACAAAAAGATGAATTCATGGATCTTCTCCAAGATCCATAGATCCATAGCCGTAGTGTAAATATTTGGTCTATCGTGGATTTTCCTGGCCTGAAACCACACTGGTAGGAACCTATCAGATTGTCCACGAACGGCTTCAGGCACTTACACAGTACGGCAGAGAGGATCTTGTACGCGATGTTCAGGAGGCTTATCCCTCTGCAATTGGCGCAGTCATAGGAGTCCTTTCTTATGGACCGGGCAAACAATACTGAGATTCTATTCATCGGGCATGCGTTCTTCCGGCCATATCGTGCAGATGAGTTGGTGCATGTTCCTGACCAGCTCATCGCCAGCTGCTTTAAACAGTTCCGCGGGGAGTCCGTCTGCTCCAGCAGCTTTATAAGACTTAAGTTTCGATATCGCTATCTTAAAATCGTCTATGTCGGGTGGACGGAATTCTCCTTCATCTTCGTCCATTGTGAATGGTTCTCTCTGCCTGACGGCGGCATTTTGACCATCATCGCCGTTATACAGTCTGCAGAAGTGGTCCTTCCACAATCTCAGCATGATGGTCATGATGAGTAACCTTGAGGCATAACTTCATTTTAGGGAGTTTAAAAAAAAGTAACAGGGGGCAATATCGGAGCTAAAGGGTGAATGTGGTAACATTGGAATGGTTTTTTTCGCCAAAAGTTATTAGTGCAAGATCCAGCGCTACGTGGCGAGTTGCACTGTGCTGTACGAGACAATCGGTGAATCTAATGTCGATTGAATCTTGTGTGCGTGTAAATTCAATAATAATAATTTTTTTTTTATTTAGAGACTCGCGCAGGTTCAAGAGATTTTATATTCTCTTATGATGTGTTGACACACACAACCTGAACGGAGTGCAGTGGTTGGGGTCGTTGATGTTCGTTCACTACTCTCAGGGGCGGTTGCCCTAGACCTAGATAGGACAAGAGCCGACCAAATTCCGCGTTGGTTATAGTCCGTAGTAATTCGTTCAAGCACTTTAGTATTGCATACGCAGAGGATGAATTTCGGTTGACCATAGTGAGTGTTATGCCTGCAGGCAGTACGTCTGGTCACTTTCCATTCACAACTGCGTTGCATACTTTTTATCATCCGTTTAGGAATTGCTTTTATTGGCTATGAAGCGAATTTGAACTATAGACCTTTCGATCGGCGGTCGATGATGTTAACCGCTGCACCACGGCCACCCCCAATTCAGAACAAATTGATGGTTGAAATGCTCAAGTCTAGTGATCGCTAGTGATTTGCATGTCCAAACCTTGCTCATAACTCCTAAAACCATCACAGTAGTTGGAAATTTCATGTGCATAACATGGGGAACCTTTGATGGATATGGATATATCTCGTCTCCATTGCGTTTGGATTTCTGGTCTTGATGAACCTCGATCAGCCGACATAAATAATTCTCTGCGCATAACACAAGATTTATAACGACGGATTAGGCTTTCCGAAGCCTTAAGGTCGCTCGCAATTTCTCCCATTGTCTTTAAAGAGTTCTGGTGAACGTTCGATGGTACTTGTCGATTGAGTTGCTAGAACCACGTAGTACGTATTTCATGTTTTCACGTTTTGCAATCGATTTTCGTACTAGAAGCTACTGCTTCCAATTCATGTCGAACCTTACGTATGAACAGTCGGATGCAATTCTGAAAATTAGATATTTGTTGCAACGATGATCGCAGGTGGATCAATGATCCACCAGTGATGATCTTAGTTACTTACGTAGATGGCGCCACCGTTCGGAGTGAACAAGGGCCTCAACTAACAAGCCCATCCAGTCGGCACGATCTTTGGCCAGCTGCTTCCAGTGCCACACGCCCAGTTGGTCGAGGGGCCTTTCCACCAATGCGCGCCACCTTAGATGCCGTCGTCCTCTGCTGCGTCGTCCCTCGGGGTTGGAGTTGAAGACTCTTTGGGTCGGAGCGGTGATGCCCATTCGCTCTACAAGGCCCAGACATTTTAGACGTTGGATCCGTAGACGCCTAACTAGGCCGACGTCGCTGTACAGCCAGTACAGTTCTTGGTTAAATCTTCTCTTCCACCCTCCGTTTACAAAAACGGGACCGAAAATTGCACGCAGAGTTTTGCTCTCGAAACACCCAAGTCCAAGTCTCAGCGCTATAGAGGAGGACCGCAATGATTAAGGTTTTGAGAGGGCTTTACTACTCAGTTGGATCTTGAGCCCAAAGAAGCAGAGGTTGACAAGAGCTACTCTGCGTTTTATTTCAGCGCTTGTGTCGTTGCTGCTTGTCACAATCGGGCCAAGGTAGACGAAGTCCTAGACTACTTCAAAAATATAGCGGCCGAAGGTGACGTTCTGACCAAGATCACGGTGTTGAGCGTCTTTCTTTGATGACAGCAGTACTTGGTCTTGCCCCTATTTACCCTTGGATGCACTTTAGCCTCTTCTGCTTCAATACTTGCGAACGCCTCATTGACGTCTCGCTTTGTCAATCCAATAACGCAATGTCATCTGCGTAGGCAAGCAATTGTATTGGCCGCAAAGTTCCGCCCGATCTTTTAAAGTATGATGTTAAAGAAATCACATGACAGTGCGTCACCCTGTCTAAAACCATTTTTAACATCGGAGGTCTCGGTTAGTTCACCTCCGACCTTAATGGAGCAGCGAGAATTCTCCATAGCCATCCTGCACAGTCTGACGAGTTTGGCAGGAATGTTAAAATATGACATGGTTCTGTATAGCTCGTCGCTATAAACACTGTCATATGCGGATTTAAAGTAGACAAAAGATGATGCTTGTCGACCTGGAATTCATGGGTGTTCTACAAGATCTGCCGTAGTGTAAATATTTGATCTATCGTGGATTTTCCTAGCCTGAAACCACACTGGTAGGAACTTACCAGATTGTCCACGAACGGTTCCAGGCGCTTACACAGTACGAGAAGAGGGGATCTTGTACGCAATGTGTAGTGAATTTTTAGATGAAGTGAGGATAGGGGAAGGAAGTTTAAAATTTCAGATAGTTAGGAGAAATGAAAATGCAGCGTTTGGCATGCTAGCGGATAATTTGCACGGCATCAGCTCGTCGGAGGGGGGATCTCGCTGCTGTATCAACTTCACTCACAATAAAAACACATGCCATTAGGTAATTAGCTGAAAAAAGGGGGGGGGGGGGGGGAAGGGATGGTCATTCCACACGTAAGGCATGGAAGGCTGAAAGGAGGGATTATTGGGGATGTGGATCACTTGAAGTGAGACGGGGGTCGAATGTTCGGGTGTTGACGAACACCGAGGCAAACCCTCCCTGCTCTAGGGGCAAACCCTCTAGCATAGCTATCTCTCCTCGTATTGTCGATGAGATAGCCCCTACCACTCTACTACACACACACACTCACACACCGGTTTCAACAAAAAAAAACAGGAACACTAGCGCTTCATTTTAAAATGCTTTAATCCGTATAAAATGTAATACTGTTGCTTATGGATAGATTGTAAAGGAAAAATGGTGTTTAAAATAGAATCATCACGAAAATTTGCTATTCATTTTTAAGTAGGTATAGTAAATGAATGAGCATATACGTTTAATCTCAAAATTATTTATGTCTATACATATATATAAAGATATAAAATTGGTACTCACTGGTTCGCTGGTTAACCGGCGCTTGTGCACAACCCCCTTGATCCCAGGAACTCTTACAAGCTGTTGATATCGTTAAAGCTTTTTTTTTTTTCTTATTCACTGTTATTGCAAAAAAAAAAATGTTTTTAAGTATCAAAAAAAAAGGAAACACACCACCACTGCACTTTATCATAAAAAAAAATGTTGCTCTCGGTACTTTTGACCTGATACTTTAGGACGCCGCTCCCGCTGCTGTACACTCCACCAACCACCCCGTTAACCCTGCCGTTAACCGCGTTGGTAGCCACGTAGCTGCCCACGCCGTAAACCGCGTTGTTAATCACGTTGTCACCCGCCTTGCTATTCCCGTCAGAGATGCCGTTAAAATCCCTGCTCCACTCGTCCCTGCAACTGTACGTTCACCCCCGTGCGTATATGCATATATAAAAGAGGATGTGTATTTATATATAGGTATATGTATATATAAAAAGACATATATATATATATATCCCATTCCTTGGGGATTAGAAGGGACGCTCCACGATCGCTCTGCCTTGGTGACGACACACGACGACTGCGGCTTTAGCTGCCGTTTCTGATGAGATAAAAAAAAAAAAAAACACAACACCATCCACTGCACTTCACCCAAAATAAATTCTGTCACCTACCTTTTTCCTGTTATTACAGTTCCCTCGTTTCAGTATACTCTTTTATCTGGTTTTATCTAGTTCTCCCTTTTTTTTTTTTTTTTTTCACTGGACAGGTCAACCACTCCTGTCCACAGCCAACTGATAAGTGGTGTCTAGTTGTCAAAGAGAACTTTCGTCACTCTCCGCGGGGATATTTATATCAAGCGTACCCGTTCGTCAAGTTCTCTGCTGGCATAAAAACTGTTGGAAGGGGAGTTATGTCGATCTACTACCTCTAGGCAGTGTTAGGTGAGGTGTGGGTATTTTTGTTTTGTTTCCCTAATTTTTTTTTTCTTTTTTTGCCTGGGTTGAAGCACGCCACAAATGTTCAGGAAACGTATCCCACTGTAATTGGCCTAGTCGTAGGAGTCTCTTCTCTTATGGACCGGGAAACGATGCTGAGTTCCGTTCATTGGACATGCATTCTTCCGACCACATCTTGCCGATGGGTTGATGAATGTTCCTTGCCAGCTCTTCGCTAGCTGCTTAAAATAGTTCAGTAGGAAGTCCGTCAGCTCCAGCAGCTTTACAAGGCTTAAGTTTCGATATTGCTATCTTAGCATCGTCCAGGTTGGGTGGACGGGTTTCTCTTTCGTTCGTTCTGCCTGACGGCGGTATTTTGACTATCATCGCCGTTATACAGTCTGCAGAAGTGGTCCTTCCAAAATCTCAGCATCGACTGTGACTCCATTATTAGTTGTCCGTGCTCATCCCTGCAGGCTCTGGCTCTGGCTTTATAGCCTTAGCATGTTCGCCTTGCTTCTTGGTAAAACGAACGTCGTTCCTGCAATAGCATTTGACCATCTTCTCGATCTCGCGCTTCTCGTGCTCCTTCTTCTTTCTTCTCAGAAGCGCATGCTCCTTCCTCCTTTTCTCCATAGAGCTCGCGAATAGCTCTCGTCCGTCGATGCAGTGTACCCATATATGCATTCTGTTTCTCTACTTGGGTTTTGTCTGTCCTCGTCATCAAACCAAGGGTTTCTCAAAGGTGGTGGCTTGAAACCGGGTACATCTGAGGCGGCCTTTCTAATGGCGTTCTGACAACATCTCCATTGCGGTTCTATGGTCTGTGCAGATTGCATCGGGATTTGAGAGGGCTTGAGAGAGACTTGATCGGCGAAGGTCCTGGCGGTCTCTTGCGATTGCAGCTTTCCGGCGTTAAATGTTGGTGTTCTTACTCGACTCGGTTGATTCCGAGAAATTCGCATCCGTACCATGGCTGCAACAAGGTAATGATCCGAGTCGATGTTGGCTCCTCGAAAGGTTCGAACATCTAGGATGCTGGAACTTGATTGGTTGTGGATTGATCGAGGGACCGCTAGGTCCCCTTATGGATGTTGAGATGTGGGAATCGTCTACTTGCTACTACGAGATTATTTCGCGCCATAAAGTCCACTAGCCCTAGTCCGTTTTCTGACGAGGTGTTGTGTAGGCTGTGCCTTACTATGTCTCGCTCCCTTACCCAGCTTCGCATTGAAATCTCCTGGAACAATCCTGGTGATGTAGCTGGAACATTGAGCGTATATTCTGTCATGGAGATCATAGACGTCATCTTTATGTATATCGTCTTTCTCCTCTGTGGAGGCGTGGACACATATTATGCTTCTATTGCCGAGATTGGTCTCAATGTGGATAGTTATGAGGCGATCACTTACATACTGGAAGCTTAAGATTTTTTTCCTGGATCTGCCTCGGATAACAAATCCGCGTTTATTTTCTCTTTAGCAGTTTCCATAGTAGATATCACAGTTTTTCATCTGCTTTTTGGCTGGCCCATCGCACTTCTTGGAACGCGGTAATGTCTGCCTTATAGCAGTCTAAAGCGTTTACCAGTTGTCCGGCTGCACCTAGTCTGTTGAGGAACCTGACGTTCCAGGTACAAATCCGGGAATTCTTTCTATCTATCTATCTAACTATCGTCGCGAAGCAACCATTTGATAGAGTTGGTGTTATCGGGATCCGAACACGATCATCGTGCTTGTCCTCATGGATGAAATGGATGTCCTCAAGTACTATATGCTCATCCTGTATAGAATCATTCTCAAAATGATGTTTATTTTCCTTCACTTTTGCGAGTGTTGCTTTCCATTTCTCTTAAGCTTCATGGGCAATCATAGGCCTGATTACCTTTACTCTGGATTCAAGTTGGCTAGAGTGAAATAGCCATCTCGTCAGAGCGCAGTTCCTTGAGTATAAGTAGCATCTACATTTTCTATCAAAATATAAATATGTACTCACCCTACCAGATCCCAAACATAATGGGGTCCCTCTCTATAATCAATTGTGAATGGTACCTGAGCACAGCGTTGGATAGTCCGTCAGTAGCCGCGGATCTTTTTCTTTTTAAGTGACGCGAATATCAACTGGAGATCCTCCATCCAGGTTGTTAAAATGGCGCTCTTTGTCATAAGGTCGACATTAAACTCGGTGAACCCAAGGATCGTCAATGCTCGATATAATTTCGTTGGTAGAAGTGGAGACGCAGGCGTCTATTCTCCAAGTCGTAGTTTGGTGAATACTTTCATTCACCTTGTATACTTCCTGAAAGAAAGTTCACACTCTCGAAACTTTCTGCTCATATTCTCGATCACAAAATAGTCATCGTCCAGAACAGCGCTCTCTGGATCAATGTTGACTGTACGTAGTAGATGCCAGAGCGGAAAATATTATGTTGCGTACGGTGGCACGTCCCCTTGAGCATGTTACCGAGTTGCCTAGAGCTGTTGCTGGTTCACAATTAAGCGAACCTGCTGGACTGTATTCTACACACCCGTTCTTTCCTTATTACTTCCAAATTATCAAACTATTTTACTACTATCTGCAGGAGTCGGCTTGGTAACTCTACCATCTGTCATTGCACTAAGCACCAGTTCCTGAAACACTCGCATTATTTGTCTGTAAAAATTGCATAAACAAAAGCCGTTCTCTGGCCTTTAATCTACCCTTCACCACACCAAGAAGGGGTTTAAACGAAAGAAGACAAAACAAATCGGCGGCGTTGAACAAGAACAAATGTTTCCGAATATAAATATGAAGAAACAATAAAAGGCGGAAAAAAAGAAAAAGGAAAAACCACGAGCTCGAGTAGCATCCGAGATCCGCAATGGTGTGAAATAATGATATGTTTCGCGTGAAAGATATTTTTATATCTCACAGCTCCGAACAGTTTTCGGCGGTACACCACTCACACCTAACTCCCGTGTCCGTTGCATTGTCTTCGAACTTCTTCTCATCATCAACCTCATCGTTGAGCCCAAATGGTTCGATGTATCGGCGTGCGAGATATGAAAGCAACAAGCCGCCAATTTATTGAAGGGCACTCTCTAATTTGAGGAGATGAGTTGTGTGTTAGCCAATATTAGCCGAAGGATGTGCAGATACTTTTGTATCCGTAACTCATGCCTTCCTCTCCTATCGTAATAGTATTCATCATCATACGAGGAAACGAGGATGAGACGACGACGACGACCACGATGGGGGGGTAGAGTGAGATGGTTTCTTTCGCTGACTACGACCAACAGACGTGGCATGGATACAAGTCGAGGGGGACGAATGTACAATAAGAAACGAGAAACGAGCGGGAGCAGTAACGCGGCGGCGATGCGGATGCTGTGAAGCAGCCGACACCTTTTCAGAGTTTCCGCAGTGTTGTGGGCGTGGCACATATTTTGCAATTTGAGCTTCAGGTTTTTCTCAGCTCCTTTGAATGGTGCAAAAGGAACGAGCGCAAGAACGACGTGTAACAAGAACAAAGCAGGAGAGGAACAAAATGATTCCGAGGATAGGAGTACCTGTGTCTGTGCAATGGGCTGCTGCTGCTGTGCAAAGATGATGATAAAGCTCGATGTTATGTTCCGTGGTGTTGATGATGATGGTGATGGAAGCCATCATGAGCATCACAAACCGAAGAGACAAACTGGCTCGGTCGAACCGTCCGCCCGGCGGCTGATTTCGGTTACCTGGTTGATGTGTCGTTTGTCTGTTGTTACTGCTGATGTTGTTGCTGTGGTTTCGTTAGTCTCGTTGAGTTTTGATGTTAATCGTGAGCAAGGCGTCCGCTCTCGTCGTCTCAATTTCACACCATCTTTGCCTGGTTTGGTCTGACTTCAATCAGAAACTGAATTCCAGCCATGATGATGATGACGATGATGAAGGAGATGTTCTACAGAGTCGATGTGTATTCACCTCGTACGACTCCTACCATTTAGCCGGAATGTGCGAATCTAAGGATCTGTGCTGCGAAACGCATCGGGCTTCTTTCTATTTTTCACGTTTATTCGATCGCCTTCGTCGCCATTATCATTATCATCATCGCATCGCATCGGTTGCTCGGTCGGCCGGTCGTCGTAATAACGATGTGGATTTTTTCCCGAGATAACACGCAATGCGGCGGCGTCCTTAAACAAAGATTTGTTGTTTTTACAGTGTAAGTACTTCTTTGTACCCAATTTAGTCGATGTACACACTGCCAGGCATTTAAAGAGTGTGGAGTTAATCCTTGGTAATGGGGATTGTGATGTGGTGATGGCCCATGTACGCTTATGTGATCATGAGCTCGATGTATCCACAAGATAGAAATGGGGGACGAAATGCCGGTTGTATGGTTGATGATGATGGAGCTGTAGCAATGCTACAGTGGTGTGTCTTCTCTATGTATCTGGGATTTTCTGGAATAAAATCAGGTTATCTGAGTGTTAAGTATCGCGACCTTTGGATAATTTTGCCGGAGAGTTCAGACTTAGCTCTCTGCTGCAGTGAGGCGGGTTGAGGTTCTTAGAAACCATGGCGATTCTCTTTCTTCTGCACGTTTTCCCATTGCCCTGCCACCAAATATGTTGGAATGTATAATTGTGTAGTTAGTGGGCATGATTGCCCGATCTTATTGTCAGCAAGGCTTTAGTTGGTTTGATTTAATTTCAATGGTGTGGAGAGATGCAGTTCAAGAACAACCGCAGCAGTTGAGTTGTCGTTGTCGTAATTGCTGCCAAAGTGTCGAAATGATCAGTTTCTTCTGTCGTCTTCGTTCCTCTTTTAATATGTGCTATGGTGAAAACTAACAGTTCAAGGACGTGGATTATACCTGCGCATTCATTAAAAACTTGTCGTTTGAGTTTTAAAGGATTCCGAAATAGGCACAGTAATATGGATATTACTTACATAAAGAAAAGGACTGTCTTATTAGTACGCTTCAGGTGGACGTATTGACCGACTTGACTGGTTCGCCATTTAATTTTCAAGAGTTCTATTTATGACAGCTTGCGTATGATGTGTATCATGTGTCAAAGTTAAGAGTGTTTGGCAACAATCACAAATTATTGAATTTTGTTTTTAAGATTCACACTTCGGAAAAAAAAACTTTTTTCGCGTACTCTTACAATTCCAAAGTCGTAAGAAGGGATTTAGAAAGTTGGGAAGAGTAGACTTTGATGAACACTGGTGTTAAACTTCGGGTTATAATGGTTAGGAATCACAGAGCTTCGTAGAAAATTTCATATTCATGTTGTCCACCTGAAATTCGAGATCCAGTTAAGGAGAAGCGGAAACCGCGTAAACTATGGCAACAAAGTCAAGCGCCGCAACATACAACTCTTTTAAATCTATTAAGCAATGTGCTCAAGAAATCAATTAGAATTTATAACAACCAAATTTTGGGCTCACATTTAGAAAATTTGACAGAAATTTTAACGGAATCAAATTACTATTATAAAGACAGCTTTCTGTCTAAGGTCTC
Organism: Eumerus sabulonum; assembly: GCA_951905685.1. NCBI lineage: Eukaryota > Metazoa > Arthropoda > Insecta > Diptera > Syrphidae > Eumerus > Eumerus sabulonum. Next base: position 161,131,454 of record OX645060.1, on the reverse strand, counting down.
AAAAAGCCCAAGATTCAAGCGCTACCAATAAGAAAAAGTCTAAATGGATGGGTTAAGGTAGAATAAGAACATTTTTGAATCGCTTAAAACAAACAAGGCTCCTGGCTGTGAACTAATTACAGGAGAAGTTCATAAGGATCTGCCAAAATAGGCTTTACTTAAACTCCTGTTTCTTGTTAATGCCGCAATAATGTAGATTAGAATTGTGCCGAGCCAGTGGAAAGTCGAACAAGTTATAATTGTTCCAAGACCGGGCAAAGCACTAACGGACAAGAAATCGTATCGTCTGATTTCACTGCTGCGGATCATTTCAAAAATGTTTGAACTTAAAACCCATTATTGAAGAAAAGCGTCTCTTACCAGATCATCAGTTTGGTTTCGGAAGGCAAGCCTTTAACTATTGACCAAGTGCATCGAATAACTAATGTATTTAATGAAAAAAGGCACCCGATCACAAACTGATACATATGTTCGAGTGTATTACTTGAAGTGTCTCAAGTCTTTGACAAAGTGTAGCACGAAGGCTAAATTAAGACAAATCTTTTTAGAGATGCCATGCAATATTTTAAATACGCGCTTCAGTTACTGGCGAACCTAGGCTTCATTTAAAAACCTCTCCAACTGGCACGGTCTTTTGTCAGCAGTCTCCAGGGTCTCACGCTTAGTTGGTTAAGGTCCTCTTCCACTTGATTCCGCCACCTTAAATTAGGCCGTCCTCGATTGCGTCGCTCCTCTGGATTGGATTCTCCGCCCAAAGAAACAGCGGTTGGCAAGAGTTATTCTGCGTTTGATTTTGGCACTGATGTGCACATCACTGCGGAGCCTAGGAAGATGAAGTTCTGGACTTCTTCTTTTTCTTAACGGGCGCTACAGTTCGGGGTGAGCCTGGGATTCAACCAACATGCCCTTCCAACTAGGACGATCTTTTGCTACCCTTTTCCATTGCCACACACCCAGTTGGCTGAGGTCCCCTTCCACCTGTATGCGCCATCTTAAGTGCGGCCGTCCTCTGCCTCTTCGTCCCTCGGGGTTGGATTCAAAGACTCTCCGGCTGGAGCTGTAGTGTCCATTCGCTCTACATGGCCCAGCCATCTTAGGTGCTGAATCCGTAGACGGCTGACTAGACTCATGTCGCTGTACAGCCCGTAAAGTTCGTGGTTGAATCTTTTCCTCCATTACCCCGTCTGCGTTTATAGGCCCGAAAATCACGCGCAAAATCTTTCTCTCGAAACGACAAAGGGCCCCCACATCCGCTTTTGATAGTGTCCATGCTTCTGCGCCGTACAACAGGACCGGGATAATAAGGATCTTATATAGAGTCAACTTTGTCGTTCGGGAAAGGGCTCTATTACTCAATTGCCTCCTGAGTCCAAAGAAACAGCGAATGGCAAGAGTGATTCTGCGATTGATTTCGGAACTGATGTTGCTGTTCCAGGTCACTGCGGAGCCAAGGTAGACGAAGTTCCGGACTACCTCGAAATTATACCTGCCAATATGAGAGCACCGTGGCGCAGTGTGCATCCTGGCCAAGACGCCGATGGTTCGTGTTCTTTTTCGACGACAGCATATATTTGGTCTTGCACTAATTTATCGCTAGTCCCATTTTCGCCGCTTCGGTCTCAATGCTCGTAAAGCCCTCAATGACATATCACTGACTTCGTCCAATTATGTCAATGTCATTATCATATGCGTGCAATTGTACGGACTTGACCAGTGAGTTTTGCACGATCCTTTCAAGGACGTCAGACGATAGCGTGTCGCCCTGTCTAAAACCTTTTTTGACATCGGTCAAGTCGCTTCCGAGTTTGATGGAGCAGCGAGAGTTTTCTAATGTCATCCTGCACAATCTGACGAGTTTGGCAGGGATGCCGAAACTAGACATGGCGTTGTATGGTGCGCCCCTATTCATGCTATCGTATGCAGCCTTAAAGTCGACAAACAGATGGTGGATGTCGATCTGGAACTCCGTTGTTTTTTCCAGGATCTGCCGCAGTGTGAATAATTGATCGATAGTGGACTTCCCGTGGTAGTTTCAACACTGACATAGACCAATCAGTTTATTAACGAACGGTGTCAGACGTTTCAGCATTCCTAACTTTGTCCAGGTCAGGGGGACGGAATTCTCTGCTATCATCGTCCGTTGTGAATGGTCATTCTGCCTGACAGCGGAATCTGTTTCGTCACCGCCGTTGCACAGTCTGCAGAATTAGTCCTTCCAGATTCCTAGCACCGACTGTGAGTCCACTACTAGGTTTCTATTTTCGTCCCTGCAGGCTTCCGTTCTGGCCTTATATCCCTATCATGATTGTCATATTCGTTGATAAAACCTCCAAACATCGTTCCTGCGATAGCATCTCTCCATCTCCTCTTTTTAACGCGCTTTTATTAGTTTCACCTGTATGTTTGTTTGTAACTGACTTTTTTGGGGTAGATCAGATTTGGTTTAAGCTTTGCACACTTTTCAAAGACCGAGGACAATACAATGATTCGATCAAAATATCTGAATATCCTGGTTAGGTTCGCCAGGATTCATGAATTTCTTTTGGGATCCTTTGCATGAGAGTAAGAGAGATAGAGCTAGTGCGCGAACTACGCATGTGCAATTTACGATTCCAGTATCAGGTATATGTCGAAGGCATTCCGTTAGTCCGTATCGGATTCGGTTCAGATGGTGTTCACGTAATTAAACCAATATCCCAGCAAAATACAGCCATGGAACTGCTGAGAGAAGAATGTTGCCATTAATCCTGCGCTGGGCATCGACCGTCCACAAGATGCAAGGTTATACAGTTGATCATGCAGTCATTTATTTAGTCTCACGATTGTTTGCTGCTGGACAAGCTTATGTAGCATTTAGTCGTGGAAGATCCTTGGACGGTATTCGAATTGAAGAACTTGATTGCTCAAAATTAACAGGAGGAACCCCATATAATAGTAAAGCATTAGATGATATGGTTCGATTTAGAGCTCTCTATTGCACGTGCAATCGTGTACACATTTTACACGTGTAATTGAATTATCCGTGTAGGAACACGTGTATTTAGTTCAACACGTGTATTTAGTTTTACACGTGTATTTAGTTTTTCACGTGTAGTTCCACCACAGCCATAAATTCAAGAAAACGTTTGCTAGAACAGAACGAAAGAGGCATTTGGTTGAACGCGATCATTTTGGCCAGTACCTGTTGGATTTCTTCTATTCTTTCAGATGTGCAATTCTTTGGTCGCATTTTATTATACTGCAGATCAGTACTGATTGACACGGTATGGCAGAAATTACTATGTCAACATCAACCGAACTTCGATTACGAAACAATTTCCCTAGTTTCAATCCGAAAAGCAGAGCTAATTTAAGAATGTTATACAACGCACCCCAACCCCACGCTTTTAGAACGGTGAAATTAATTTTCTCGGCAGTAATTATGTATATTCTTATGCTAGGAACTATTTGCTACTTTTTAGTTTAATTATCTCTAAAAGCGTGTTTTTAGCTGTTTTAAACTATAATTTATTTTGTTTTGAGAAGCTTATGCTCTTTCCTCATTTTCTGCTCACAATGCTAACGAGCAGCTCTCGTCCATCTGTGCAGCGCCTCTTGATAGGCTTGCTGCGTGCGCCCTCTTACACTCGTCGTCAAACCATGGGTTTCTCGTTGGTCGCGTTTTGAAATCCAGTACCTTAGAAGCAGCATTCTCTAATGCTTGTTGACAACGGGTCCATTGATGTTGTACGGTCTGAACAGGTGTTGGAGGGTTTTCCGAAAGCTTGAAGTCTCTTGCGATTATAGTATTGCGACATTGTATGCCCCTGGTCTTACTCGTAGTCGTAACCTGGCTGTCACAAAATAGGGGTCCGAGTCGATGTTGGCTCTTTTAAAAGTTCGTAGGTACATCCAGATTATCGGATGGTTGACGGTTGATTCATCTGGAGATCGCCAAGTCCCTTCGTGGATGTTGAGATGTGGGAAACGCGTGCTAGCAACTAGAAGATTTCGACCTGTTGCGAAGTCTATCCGCCTAAATCTATTTTCGGATGTGTTGTTATGTAGGCTGTGCTTGCCAATGACCCTATCAAAAACGACTTCCTTGCCCAGTTTCGCGTTAAGGTCTCCCAGTACGATTTTAACATCGTGACTGGGACATTGGTCCCAGAAGTCGTCTTTTGTAACGTCATCCTTGTCCTCGGTAGTGGCGTGAGCGCAAATTAAACTGATGTTTGCGAATTTAGCCTTGATGAGGATTGTTATGACGCGTTCGATTACATGCCGGAAGCTCAAGACTTCAGAGTAAGCGTTGCCTTCTCTCCTTGTAGCAGTCACCGTAATAGACATCACTGGTTTTCATCCGCTTTTTGCCTGGTCTATCTCTTCGCACTTCCTGGATTGCGGTAATATCTGCCTTTTAACAGTCTAAGGCCTCCGCAAGTTGTACGGCTGCACGTGGTCTGTTGAGGGACCTTACATTCCACGTACAAAGCTGAACATAATTTCTCCTTTTCCTTTTGTTGTTTCCTGGGCCGTCATCGGTTAATCCGTCCGTTTTTTTTTTAAATCCGAGGCTTTTTTTGTTTTTGGTTTTTTTCCAGGTATGATTCGCCGGGCCATAGCCTAACCGACACTTATCCTGTTTTGTGGCGCAGAAAACTCGCCCTTTTCCGTTCGCGATCTCAAATAAAAAATCCCCAGGTGGCACCACAAGAAGATGAAAATAGGACTTACTAACAGAGCTGCTAGATGTTCGGCTAGCCATGTTTACCGACGCTATTCTTACAATGGGTAAATCGGTGGAGGAATCAACTATAAAACTGCAACGTGCCCTTGACGGTGTAATTGACTGAAAAAAGACTCGACGAATATCACTTAACGACACTAAATCTGTCCATGTTCATTTTACATTTAGAAAGCGGATAGGCTTCCGGTTTTTGTTAACGCAGAAAAAATTCCGTTCGCGAATCAGGCTAAATATCTCGGTATGACTCACGACGCGAAATTAAAATGGACGGCTCATGTTAAGAAAAAACATAACGAACTTCAACTGGTTACTAGGTAAGTACATATTCTAAACTCTTCTATACAAGGAAGCGCTGACACCTGTTTGGAATGTTGCCTGTTAAATGCGAATGCACAGAGGACGGAGTAGAAATCTTACACCACTATGAGTATGCGCTTATGATGCCCTTGTGAACACTTTTGCTTCGTAAGTAACAACAACAACAAAAAATGTTTTGTGGCTAAAGAAATACTCTCTAACAGGGTTAAGGGTGAACTAATGTGCATTCTGAGCTTTGCGGGTGAAGACTTGAAGGCGTGGAATGCAATTGGCTAATTCGCATTTATTATGGAAAATACGATTAAACAGAGGAAACATTCCTACGGTGCTCATTCCGGAAGGTGCAGGGTTTTGGGAGCACCCGACTAGAGATGGTAATTGTACTCTTGCTTGAGACAAATACATACATATGTATGTAATACTGCTGAGAAGGCACACATACTTACATATGTACATATCTACGTGTGCATACGCGTCTGCATCATTGGGAGTTGACTGGTCGACGGTGCCAATATGCCTTAAGTAACGAAAATAATTCAGAAGTAAGAAAACAAGGTCCTAGATGAATCGATGCCAAGGGATATGGAAGGTGTCATTTTTTTCGCCAGTGAGCTATTATTTTAGCGGAAGAAAAAGAATACATTATTGAATCCAATTATCCCTGATGGTGAATTTTGATTCATCACGATAGTCATAAGTGCAGGATGCCATGAATTAAGCTTTGCCTTAAAGTGGCTGTCAATATAAAATTAAAAGTCTATTCCACTGACGGAGTATGTTCCAGAGACCAAGAGCGTTGATGCTGTCAAATAATGCCTTACCGATCGCGTCGTGAAATCGTTCTGTTGAACCTGAGGCTTTTGGACTTGGACTTGGACGTTAGGTTTGTAAAAGTGTCGCCACTCCATGGAATTACGGACCACGCCACTCTGTCCTGGATTAGCCCAGAGTGAATCTAGTAGAAGAATGCTTCTGAAGGGACAAACTTGGTCAATTGTACTCTCTCATGGTACATATTGTTGAGGTTATAAGCCTAGGGATCAAGTTATTGACCGATATGCAATGACTTGTATGGATTTCATGTACTCTGACTCTGGATTCTGTGAAATCCTAAGCAAGTCCTAAGACACTGGCTCTCATTCACCCGAATCTTTTCCATACACGTCTGATTAAGGCCTTGTTTTCTTTCCAGAGCAGCATGTACATTTTTATCAAAACATACGTAGATACTGATCCAGCCAGATCAGAGGGTATCTGACTAGACTTCTCTACTTGCCAGTCCGCTCCAAAGCCATTCTACATAATACAGTTTCTAATCTAATGAGATAATAATAACATCGATCGGTGGATTCGAACTGTACGCCATTAAGTCGCCCGCGTACTCTATCGAATGGTGCAGAGAATTGAAGTATAACCCAGGTAAAATGCTTTAACTCTTATAAATACTAAACGTGTTTCAAAACTCATTCAATATGACCACCAATCTGTCGGCGAACGTATAACACTCCGCGGAATGTTGTACTCTTTAAGGCTTCAACACTTCCGTATTTCTGGTTGCTAACCTTGCTCTCCAAATTGACGGTGTAAGGTCGAGCCAATCTGCTTTTGAAATTAAGTCAGATACACATTTTCGAAGCCATGCACTAATACAACTTCTTGATAAGCTTGGGCGTTCATTTTCTCTACCGGTCTCGGTTACTACGGCCCAAACCATTACGGAACCTGGTTTTTGATCCAATTGATTCAAAATCGTAGCAGAGCGTTCAGACAACCAAACTTGACCGGACTATTTGTTTACGAATTGCTGCGCGGTGAACACCTTCTTATCAACGAAGAAACAATTTTTCAAGTCACCGGTAACGAGCCGTTGTTTTTCAATGCCCTTGATATCTGGAGCCCCATTGCTTTCTAAGCAACTCTTGAACCTTTTGTATTTTAAAATGCTCGACCATAACCTTATTGCGTTAAATTGATGCATGCATCATTTCATGCAATTTGCTGCTCACCTTCTGCACGTTCCCAGCTGATGTTGCAGTCAATCGACAAGGAAACGATTAACATTTAGGTGCCAGTACTCACAAACTATCGTCGAAGTCACCCAGGTCTCAACGAATGATAATTCATATGCATATCCCATAGGAATAGTTTTTAGTGAAAAAGGTGGTAGTCTCGATAGATGCTCACATTGCCTTAATTAGAGATAGGACTGACGATTTTAAATCATTATTTTAACGACTCCGTAAGAGTTCTTGTGTCAAATCGCCTCCTAAATTGATATCTGGACTTACATACATATAATCGGGAATTTACTATCGCACGGATGAATTATGTAACCAAATGTTTTTGAATAAGGTTTTCGTATCAAATAATCGTTCTCCGTACAGCTGGTGATACTGGGGAATGCACCTTTCATCACTTCTAACACCTCTAGTAAGCAATATTGTCTACTTCTTCTTTGTTGACGTTACAGCCCAGAAAGGGCCAGACTCAAGCTCCCCTCACAATCACTCATGTTGTGTGTGATTTACTTTTTACACAGGTGAAAGGGACCTACGGTTTAGTCCCAGTTCCGGATGGCGTAAGTCGAGAAGCTTTTCCATGGCAAGTATACCACTTGGGGGGGGGGGGGGGGGGGTTTGCCAGTATCCCGCCCAGGAGGGACACCGCGCAATAAACATTCGATGGCGTTGGTGTTATCGAGATTCGAACTCGCTCAGAGTACAACACACTAACCACTGCGCCACGGCGCCCTCAAAACAATATTGTCTCCCCTTGGTAAATTACTACTACTACAAAAACAGTAGTCAACACAAAAGAGCAAATTTCTTTTAATCTTTCGCAAACCTCATATAATTTGTGATCATCTTAAGACAGCAAATCATCAACGCCTTTTGAGATATTTTCGCTAAGATGTGTTAAAACCGAAAACACCACCTAATCAACACGTTTCCCTAGAATCCATGCAAGAAAAAAAAAAACAACTCTTAGCAATCTACGAATCTACAACGTCGCACCCACATCTCCCTGTCTTGACTTCTGTTTACCATCGCCTCATAATTCAAACCTCTCAACCGCTAACTTCAGTAGAAACGGATATTAACTCCTGATTGCCATCATAATTCATTTGCGTGTAAGGAGTTCTGCAAAACTAAATATCAGACATACCCATATTGTATGTACATGTTCCATTGAATTGATTGATATATCTTGAGCTAATAAATTGAAGGAAACAAAGAACAAGGTGAATTGCAAAGCTATGATGAACTGCTACGATTTCAGACCGAATCCGAGAATTCCTATGTTCCCCTTTCTCGACAAATACTGCGATATTAAGATGTTATAACCACCCGGCGCCACTTATTCAATTCCCCTCGAATCGAATTTCTGGAGCAACATTTGTCTGATTTATGTGTGAAATCAAAAAATAAATAAAACGTTGGGTAGTCCTCAACTGCCGGAGTCGGCAATGTGGACGACCGGAACAACCTGACTTTATGTAGCAAAATCCACACGTCCTAGATCTATCGACCGTAACCTCAGCACCTTTTTTGCCATTTGCTTCGCAACAAGTCGCCCTCTTTCATTCGGTGTCGTAGCTCTAACACCCATAGCCATAGTGCCACTGCACAAAGCTGACTATTGATCTTACCATGTATCTGGACGTAGCACTCGGCAAATAATCCACCCATAATGGAGCAGTGGAAACCACTTTCTCAGCAAACAATACTCGTAACAGCGGCAATGATATGACGATTTGTCTGACCGGCCGACGGTATCTGCAGATGGTCTGGGGCAGATTCCAAGTCATAATCATTATGATCGGAATAAATCACTTAACGCAGACGTACTCACAGTATATATTTGCCGACTTGTAGGTATCTGGGATTAGCAGAAGGTTTTATTGCACTTTGATTGTATGGGGTTCAGATTGAACTCACCCCCACTTGTTATGAGCTTTTGTCGCGTCTTAAGTGGGGGTGTGTTATCGAAATTACCGTGAAGAGTTAACGAACCGCATCGCATTGTGATGGTGGTGGTGGTTTGTTATTGGGTATCGGGTTGAGTGGCTTTTGGGTTCTAGTCCTTTTCGATATTGTTCTTTTGTTGTGCAGACTTTTTATTTATAGCTGTTGTGCATACGGGGGAATACCTTTTTTTTTTTAAAGTGTGTTTTTTTCTTTCTTAATATTTCTTGCACGGGTGGTTGGTAAAGTTTTTAAAAATGTTTTTTTCTTATTGAAAAATTGATGGAGAGGAATGAGTTGCATGTCTTAAAACAATTCCTTTCTAACGGTCTTGTTGGATATTGTTCGAGGGTATTAAATACGTAGAACATGACTTAGCATCTTGAACAAAAGGAATATCAATTTCGCTTATTTTTTTTTTTTAATAATTTGCGCGCACTCAAGGTCTAATAACCTTATTATGTCGGCGACGCAGTGTGGGCAGAAGGTAGAAAGGAAGAGGGATAGAGGAGATGCCGATGGACATTGGTCTTAAACGCTTGCATGTTGCATTGAGGGGAGAAAACCGAATCCGGCAGGGAGTTCCAGATTCGTGTGGTTCGGTTAATGAAAGATTCTCTATATCTGACAGTACGCCCGAAAGCGGGCTTCAGGGTATATTGGTGAACATTCCTAGAGAGATGTGTATTGCGGGAGAAATGTTGGAGGGGCGGGATGCAAGTGGCTATTTTTGGTGAGCAGAGCATTTTTGGTGGTAGTAACGATAAATCAGGGAGAGGCAGGTAACATTCCTGCGGTATTCTAGCGAGTCTAATATTTTGGTAATGCTGGAGTCACCTATCAGTTTTATGGTTCGTTTTTGTATTCTGTCTAGAAGGTGCAATGAGGTCTTGGAAGCACCGGACCAGACATGAGTGTTAAACTCTAATTTTAAACTCTAATTTGAACGCCTTATAGATTGTAGCCAGATCTAAGGCTGAGAAATATTTCTTGCATCTGTATAAGAAGCCTAGCCATTTCGTAGCATTCTTGGCGACACTGAATATATGGTCATTCCAATTAAGGTTGTGAGCAACACTCATACCCAGGATGGAAAGCTTTTCGGTTTCTGGGATGCAAGTGCCATTCATGGATAATGGCTGCGGGTTAGTTATACGCTTTAACGACAAGAGACAGCATTGTGTTTGGATGCATTCAATTCCTTTCTATTGTTTTTACCCCATTAGATGATGCTGTCGATATCGGAATTTAATGAGCTTAACATACGTTGCCACTCTTTATCTACAACCGAAGTGCAGGGTCGTAAACTAGTGAACGAATATGCGAAGCTGAGGGTACTGTCGTCAGCGAAGGAGTGAATTGGATTAGAAGTAACAGACAAGAGATCATTTATAAAATTAAGAAAGAGCGTCGGAGACAAAACGGAGCCCTGGGGAACCCCATCATTTACAAAGACTTGAATCCATCCAAAAAAACTTGAATTGAACGATTCGAATGGTAGCTTTTAATCTATTTAAGGAAAGACTCATCTTTCCCAAAAGCACGCATTTTCGACAAAAGGGCTTCATGCCAAACCCTGTCAAATGCTTTCGAAATATCCAGTGCAACAATTTTGCTTTCACCTGCTTGGTGAAGCGAGTGATTCCACATTCCGTATTGACGGTTATTGAGGAGTTTCCTAGATTCAAAATATTTCATAAGCTGACGGTTAATCAGCGTTTCCATGACCTTGGAAATAAGGGACGTTAGTGCAATGGGTCGGTATTTGGAGGGAGAAGATGATTCGCCTTGTTTGGGTATAGGCTGGACAAATGCTGTTTTCCACCTACTCGAAGAAAGCCCAGAGGAGTAGGAAAGATGAAAAAGCTTACGCAGTGGTTTTGCCAGCGTAGAAGAACACCTCTTCAAAACTATTGGGGCAATACCATCTGGACCAGCGGATTTGTGTATGTCGAGGTCCTTAAGAACCCTTGCGACTGTACGAGTGCGGAAGTGGATTAGTCCCATGGTGGAATTGATGCACTCTAGTACAGGCGGAGACAAAGTACAAGCTGGCAGCTGAGAACTAGTTGCGAAATGGGCAGCAAGTAGGTTAGCTTTGTCTAAGGGGGTGACACCTGGAGTGTCATTGTGGATGAGCGTCGGTATTGACGACGTAGTTAAGTTTTTTACGTATTTTACAAACGACCAGAAACTTTTGTTACCTTTGTGACATTGAAGGATTTTACGTCTTAATTTTTGATCGAATTGGAATCTAACCCGTGGAATGTGGGCGTTGCAGTCATTTCTGGCTCGTATGTACTTACTTTTTTCGGTTTTCGTCAGAACTATTTGCCTTGTAGGCCCGAAAACTTAGCTTTCTGAGCTTAATAGCCTCCTTGCAGCTCAAGTCAAACCACCTATGATCCTTAGGCCTGGTACTTTTAATCTTGCTGGGAATAAAATTTGCCATGCCGATTCCGATAATATTTGTGATAATATCAGTTGCGACATCCACGTCGTTGTCGAGGAAGCACAACGACCAGTTAAAGATCCAAAAGAAGTTTTTAAGGCCGCACCAGTTGGCTTTCTCGTATAGCCATAGTGTTATCTTAGGAGCTTTTTCTTTAACTGAATGGTGGGAGTTCGATAATTTCGCTGATATCACGCAGTGGTCAGACTAGCCCAGGGAAGACAATACATCGATCGTGTATTTGTCAGGCTGAGAGGTAAGATACAAGTCCAGTGTGTTGGCGGTATGACCAGCAACATCGGGGATACGTGATGGCTCACTCACAAGTTGAGTTAATTGATTTATCCTTCGGGTGTTGTCTGTCCAGAATGTCGAAGCCACTGAGAATTGTGTACATTGAAATCGCCCGCTAAAACGATTCCAGTGCGAGGGAACAGGGAAACAATTCTTTGGATGGAATCAGACAGTGCGTCGAATGCATCAAATGTTCCTGTTTAAAATAAAATAAAATAAAAAAAGGGCGTAATAAAAAAGAAAGATATCGCTGGCAATAATCTTTTGTGTTGGTAGCAAAACATCAAGAAAGTTGCCTGTATATTTTGTCCTATAACATTGTTAACTATTCAAGTTCATGGTGAAACTTTGTTCATTATACTCGTATGTTCTAAGGAAGATAAAAAGTCAAGAGAGTTTACGTGAATGTGAACGAAAAAAGCAGAACCACATTCGTTTAGACGTTCTTCGAGAAGAGCAATCGTACTTCCTCGCAAAATACTAAACCTAATAAGAGTTAGAAACTCCTACCGAAGGCATTGGCAGACGAATAGATTAACCAGTGACTAATCAAAGATAAAAAACGTTCACCCTTATGCAGCAACAACATTGTTTTAAAAAATACTTACATTCGATTAGAACGAGAATTCGATGTTCTTAACAAGTTTCTTTATAAAAAATATATTTTGTCAATCGAATCCAGCCTTAAGACAAATAGCAGGGGTTTCTGGTCTTTTATTACTTACTTACTTACTTAGGTGGCGCTACAGTCCGTGGTGAACCTGGGCCTCAACCAACAAGCGTCTCCAGCCGGCACGGTCTTTGGCCAGCTGTTTCCAGTGCCGCACGCCCAGTTGGTTGAGGTCCCTTTCCACCTGCGTGCACCACCGCTGAGGCGGCCGTCCTCTGCCGCGCCTTCCTTCCGGAGTGGATTTGAAGACTTTTCGGGTCGGAGCTGTATCTTCCATGCGCTCTACATGGCCTAGCCACCTTAGACGCTGTATCCGTAGACGTCGTACCAGGCCGATGTCGCTGTACAACCCGTACAGTTCTTCGTTATATCTTCTCCTCCATACACCGTTTGAACAAACGGGACCGTAGATAGTGCGCAGAATTTTCCTCTCGAAACGACCAAGGGCATCTTCATCCGCTTTTGTTAAGGTCCAAGCCTCTGCGCCGTAAAGGAGGACTGGGATGATCAAGGTCTTATATAGTGTCACCTTGGTTTTCCGAGAGAGGGCTCTACTTCTCAATTGCCTCTTGAGCCCAAAGAAACAGCGGTTGGCAAGAGTGATTCTGCGTTTTATCTCAGCGCTGGTGTTGTTGTCGCTGGTAATCAGTGAGCCAAGGTAGACGAATTCCTTGACCACTTCAAAGTTATATCCGCCCATGGTGACGTTCTGGCCAATACGTCGGTGTTGTCCGTCTCTTTTAGATGAGAGCAGATATTTGGTTTTACCCTCATTAACCTTGAGACCCATCTTAGCCGCTTCTACCTCAATGCTCACAAAAGCCTCATTGACGTCTTGCTGTTTTCGTCCAATTACGTCAATATCGTCGGCGTACGCAAGCAATTGCGTAGACTTGAAATAGATCGTACCTCTTGTGTTGGCCAGTGACTCTTGCACAATCTTTTCAAGCACGATGTTGAAAAAGTTGCACGACAGCGCGTCGCCCTGCCTAAATCCTTTTTTAACATCAAAGGTCTCGGTATGCTCATTACCGACCTTAATGGAGCAACGAGAATTCTCCATTGTCATCCTGCACAGTCGGACGAGTTTGACAGGGATGTTAAAACTAGACATGGCTTTGTACAGCTCGTCTCTATATACGCTGTCATACGCGGCCTTGAAATCGACGAAGAGGTGGTGAGTGTCGATTTGGTATTCCTGGGTCTTCTCCAAGATCTGCCGTAGCGTAAATATTTGGTCTATTGTGGATTTACCTGGCCTGAAACCACACTGATAAGAGCCGATCAGGTTATCCACAAACGGTTTCAGGCGTTCACACAATACGGCAGAGAAGATCTTATATGCGATGTTAAGGAGACTTATTCCCCTATAGTTGGCGCAGTTATAGGGGTCTCCTTTCTTATGGACCGGGCAAACGATGCTGAGATTCCATTCGTCGGGCATGCTTTCCTCCGACCATACCTTGCAGATGAGATGGTGCATGCACCTTACCAGCTCATCTCCAGCCGCCTTAAAAAGCTCAGCAGACAGGCCGTCTGCGCCAGCGGCTTTATTAGACTTAAGTCTTGATATCGCTATTTTGACTTCGTCTAGGTCGGGTGGACCGAATTCTGTTACTTCGTGGTCCATTGCGAATGGCTCGTTCTGCCTGACAGCGGTATCTTGTCTATCATCGCCGTTATACAGTCTGCAGAAGTGGTCTTTCCAAATCCTCAGCATCGACTGCGACTCTACTACCAGTTCTCCATTTTCATCCCTGCAGGCCGCCACTCTGGCTTTGTAGCCATGGCATGTTCGTTTTACCTTGTTGTAAAATTTACGGGCGTCATTCCTGCGGAAGCATCTCTCCATCTCCTCGATCTCACGCTTTCCGTGCTCTCTCTTCTTTCTTCTGAAAAGCGTGTGTTCCTCTCTTCTCTTCTGCTCATAGATTTCGCGAGCAGCTCTCGTCCGTCGTTGCAGCACGACCTTATATGCCTCTTGTTTTGCTGCATGGGCTTGTTCGCATTGTTCATCGAACCAGGGGTTTCTAGGTGGTGGCTGTTTGAAACCCAGCACCTCTGAGGCAGCATCTCTGACGGCGCTCTGGCAATGAGCCCATTCCTGCTCTATTGTTTGTGCTGCTCTGGGCGGATTTTGAGAGAGCTTTGAGGAGACACGATCGGCAAAGATTCTGGCAGTCTCTTGCGATTGTAGCTTTCCAACGTCAAACTTACGTTGTCCTACTCGACTCCTAAGCATTCTTGATATCCTCATTCGTACCTTGGCTACAACAAGGTAGTGGTCCGAGTCGATGTTGGCCCCTCGGAAGGTTCGTACGTCGAGAATACAGGAGGAGTGTCTTGCGTCGATCGCAATATGATCAATCTGGTTGGTGGTCGATTGATCACAAGACCGCCAGGTACCCTTGTGGATGTTGAGATGGGGGAATCGCGTGCTTGCTACAAGGAGGTTACGCCCCGCCAGGAAATCGATTAGCCTTAATCCGTTGTCGGATGTGGTGTTATGGAGGCTATGCTTTCCTATGATCGACTCAAATATGTCCTCCTTGCCCAGTTTTGCATTAAAATCTCCTAGGACTATTTTTGTGTCGTAGCTGGGACATTGGGCATATGTTCTGTCTAGGAGATCGTAGAATTCTTCTTTGAGTCGATCGTCCTTTTCTTCCGTTGGGGCGTGAGCGCATATTAAGCTAATGTTTCCAAATTTAGCTTTGATGCGGATTGTTATGAGGCGTTCGCTTACATCTCGGAAGCTTAAGACTTTTTGTCGGAGTCTTCCTCTAATAACGAATCCGCACCCGAATAGGCGCTGTTTGTTCTCCTTGTAGCAGTTCCCGTAGTAGATGTCGCAGTTTTTCATCCGTTTTTTGCCTGGTCCATCCCATCGCACTTCTTGGAGTGCGGTTATATCTGCTTTATAGCAGTTGAGGGTTTGCTCCAATTGATCGCCTGCACCCGGTCTGTTAAGGTACCTCACATTCCAGGTGCAGACTCTCAAGTCCGTTAGTCGTTTGCAGGGGTCGTCAGCTTTGTATCCGTCCGTATCCGAGGCTTGTTGTCGTTTCGGAACAAGTGGGTTTTTACGTGATAGGGATGTTACCCCTAAGCACAACCCCCAACCTGGAGGGCCAGGTTCCTCTTTCCCCAGGAACAAGGGTTGGGTCGCTGCACACATTGGTTCACTACCTGGCGGGTGCCAGGGTAGCTATCCAGGGGGGCCACGCGGAGGCTGTGTGTCAACTTGGATTGAACAGGGACAGAGATCGAAGCTGGCGTTTGCCATGTTAAACGCGATCAACTTCTTTGCTCTGTTTGCTCGCTCCCTCCCTCCCTCTGGTCTTTTATTAAAAGTAGAAAATGACCAATGGTATTCCTAGCAGTATGAAATAATTTGATTCAACATTTTTGGACCTTCCAATTATTTGTTACTCATTTGCTCACTATTTCGAATCCAATTATACAAAATCTAATGAAGTTTTTTCGAGAAAAGCCGAATTGCCCACTCAAGATTGTAATGTTTGACATTGGTCAGTTAGAGCTAAACATTTCTGAAGTCGTATTAGGTCTCTTGAATTTAAATAGGGACAGCAACCCGAGTCATGATGAAATCCCACCAATTATCCTTAAAAAATGTGCAGCTGCTATTTCTGAGCCATTTTTTTATGTTTTCAATAAATCTCTAGCGACTGGTGAATTTCTTTCTGAGTGGAAAAAATCATTTTTATCTCCAATTCATAAAACTGGTCCAAAACAAGAAGTTTCCAACCATCGTCCGATTTGCAAACTTAATGTATTCCAAAACACTTTGAGAAAATTATATGCGATAAGTTAACCTTTCTTCTAAGGAAGCATATTTCACCATTTTAACATGGTTTTGTAGCTGGGAGATCCATAACCACCAATCCGTCTATTTTTTCTAATTTCGTTCTGAACAAACTCGAAGAAGGATATCAAATTGATGTCATTTATACAGATTTTGCGAACGCCTTCGATAGAGATAGTAACACTATTTTAATTGAAAAATTAAATTTAGTTGGCTTTAACTCATACATGCTGAAATGGTTGGTATCTTACATTTAGGGTCGTACACAATTTGTTTGCTTTGACCTAGAACTTTCGAGACCAATCCAAGTAACCTCGGGTGTCCCCCAAGGAAGTCATCTTGGGCCCCTTCTTTTTCTCATTTTTATTAACGACATGCCCGATATTTTCTTGAATTCTAGTCGACTTTTATTTGCAGATGATTTAAAGTTCTTTAGATGCATTAAATCCATAGAAGATTGCTTTCTCTTACAAGATGATCTACAAAAGTTAACGGAATTGTGTGGAATTGACCAACTTTTTCTGAACGTCACTACATGTCAGTGCTGCTCCTATTGTCGAAATTTATCACAAATTTTCTTCGATTACAAAATTGGGGTCTATGTTCTAGAAATAGTATTAGAGAAAAAAGATCTTGGTGTCATTTTCGATTCGAAATTAAACTTTGTCAAGCATATAGGATATATTGCAGCTAAAGCAAATTCCATGTTAGGTTTCATTAAGCGTAATTCTAAAGACTTCAAGAAACCCTTTACCCTTAAATCTTTATTTAACTCTTATGTTAGGTAAATTCTAGGATATTGTTGCGTGATATGAAATCCTTACTATAACACTTATTCTAACAGAATCGAAATGATAAAAAAAAAATGTACAACTTATGCTATTCAGAAATTGGGTTGGAACATCGAAATCCCGCCATATTCTACTAGATGCCAACTTCTAGGAATTCAGTCTCTTGAAAATAGAAGAAAAATGTTCTCAGTATTGTTCATACATGACATACTGTCACATCATATCAAATGCCCTCTTCTTCTATCATTGATTGACTTGTACGCCCCATCGAGACAGCTAAGGGAACGTTGCTTGTTCCGAGTGAATGAACCTAATGAACCTATAACTCGTTGTCTTCTTAAAAATTCAATACTTCCCCACGAAATGGAAAAATGCAAAAGTCACTCCCCTCCTAAAACGTGGTAAGGATCCACCCAGTCCCACCAGCTACAGACCCATTAGCCTTTTAAATGGATATAGCTAAATTCTCGAAAAAGCTATTAAAATGAAACTTGATAATTTCATAGGAATAAAAAATATACTACCACCGGAACAATTTGGTTTTAGCAAACATCACATCACATCCCACCAAAATCGATGGATTTGTAAAGAAGTTAAGAATCATTTCAATGAAAAAAAGTCCATTGGTTTAGTTTTATTGGATATTGAAAAAGCGTTCGATTCAGTTTGGCACAACGGGCTCATTGAAAAACTTATTCATTTTGATTGTCCTAGATATTTAATTAAAATAGTACAGAGTTTTTTAAGTAATCGTACTTTTAAAGTTGCATTAAAGGGAAGTTCTTCTTCTTCTAAGATCGTACCAGCTGGCGTTCCTCAATATTTTTATAGCTGATATACTCAACATTCCAAATTGTAGTATAGCACTTTACGCAGATGATTCTGCCTTATGCTCGTCACACGAGCTTGGGTCAGTCATACAAACCGGTCTAAGTAATATTTTCGAGTGTTATAAGCATGGGAGAAGTAAAGTAAATGTCGAAAAGAGCCAAGCTATCTTTTTTACCAGAAAGAGACTTAATTGTTTCTTTCCAAACGGCACAATTAATTTGGACAACTGTGATATACCCTGGGTTAGTTCTGTTAAGTACCTTGGTGTGTACTTAGACCAGAAACTAACTAGAAAAGCTACACATTGCAATTAAAATGCTATACTCTTTAATAAACTGCAGATCATTGTTAAGTAAACAAAACAAAATGATAATTTTTAAAGTCGTTTTCCAAGCCTTGATGACTTATGGCTCACCCGAGTGGGGAAACTGTGCTAAAAGTCATATCAAAAAATTGCAAATTGCTCAAAACAAGGTCTTAAAAATGATGTTGGGACTACCGTGGGACTTTCCAACAATTATTTTGCATAAAAGAGCCGGAGTTATTCAGATTTCACGAAGGATTGAAAATCTCAATGATAAATGTTTAGCTAAATGTCTTCTTTTTCTTCCAGAGCCAAGCTTCTCTCAATCACCCATATTGTGTGTGGATTTATTTTTCACACAGGTGAAAGGGACCTGCAGTTAAATGCCGATTCCGAACGAGAGCTTTTTCATGGCAGATATACTACGGTGAGTCTTACCAGTACACCGCCGAGGAGGGACGCCGCGAAATAAACATTAGATGGCGTTGATGTTACGGGGTCCGAACTCGCTCATCGTGCGCCAGAGTCCAACACACTAACCACTGCGCCACGGTGCCCTCAATATATTTAATTATAAAATAAACTTAGCACCAAGTTCACAATACGACATTATTTTAGGCAACCTGTTACATGGACATGCAATTTTTCGTACGTTTGTTTAGGGTTTATTATTAAGGAAGGAGAGCACCGTGGCGCAGTGGGTAGTGTGTTGGTCTCTGACGCTGATGACACGGCATGGAATCCCGACACAGCCATGTCATCGAACGTGTTTTTCGTGTTGTTTCTCCTCAGCGGGGTTCTGACAAAACCCCCTATAGTAAAATTGTCATGAAAAGCTTATCGAAACTTGCCGTTCGGATTCGGAAATAAACTGTAGGTCCCTTTCACCTATAGGAAAATTAAGTCACACACAACATGGGTGAATGAGAGAAGCTCGGCTTAGGTCCTTCATGGGCTGTAACGCCAACGTACATACATACATTATTAGGGACGGAGGGATAAACTTAGGTCATTCGAAAGGTACTAGACCATAGACGTACACAATACAAATTAAGAAGGATTAAATAACGACAAATGCAGCTCAAGCTCCTAAGGGAGCTTGAGGGAGCTTGAGGAAGACTTGATTGTCGAATGTCCTAGCGGTCTCTTGCGATTACAGCTTTCCGACGTTAAATTTTGCTTATTCGACTTCATTGATTCCGAGACATTCGCATCCGTATCTTGGCTGCAACATGGTAATGATCCGAGTCGATGTTGGCTCCTTGAAAAGTTGGAACGTCTAGGATGCAGGAGGAGTATCCGCCGTCGATCGCAATGTGATCAATTTGATTGGTTGTCGACTGATAGGGGCACCGCTGGCTGGGTCCTCTCATGGATATTGAGGTGTGGACTTGCTACTACGAGATTATGTCCCGCCATAAAGTTCACTAGCTTTCTTAAGACTAGCTCAAAGATAGTTTCCTTACTCAGCTTCGCATTGAAATCTCCTAGAACGATTTTTGTGTCATAGTTGGGACATTGGGCATATGTTCTACCTAGGAGATCATAGAAGTCGTCTTTATGTCGGTCGTCTTTCTCAGTTTCCGTAGTAAATATCACAGTTTTTCATCCGCTTTTTCCCGGCCCCATCGCACTTCTTGGAGCGCGATAATGTATGCCTTTTAGCAGTCTAAAGATTTGACCAGTTGTCCTGCCGCTCCTGATTTGTTGAGGGACCTAGCGTTCCAGGTGCAGATCCGGAATTCGTTTCGTTTTTAGGCGTTTGCGGGGGTCATCAACATGTAATTTGTCCGTGTCCGAGGCTATTGGTTGTCGCTGAACAAATATTTGTTTAACGCGATGGGGATGTTAACCCTAATCTCGAGGACCAGGTTCTTACTTGCCGAAGGAACGAAGGGCCGGCTGTGTCGTTCCTTATCGACCTGAGCTTCAAATATGTTGTAGTAGCCCAAAAAAAAAAGGTGTTCAACAGGTAGTTCTTCTCGTGCCATCTCCATTCCATCTTGGGAATTCTTTTCTTCCGCTGCTATTCCGAAGAAGGAGCTAAACGCTGGTGGCGGCTCATGATCTGCATGATTGATTCCGAGATCGACACTAGTGCTTACTCTGTTGTTTTCGTTATTTGTGGAATGAATTCTTGGGAGTTGTCTGGTGCTGGGTGATATGTAACTTGCGCGCAGGTAGTCGAAAGGAGCAGCGCAGAGA
The DNA here is from genome assembly GCA_951905685.1 of Eumerus sabulonum. Classification (NCBI taxonomy): domain Eukaryota; kingdom Metazoa; phylum Arthropoda; class Insecta; order Diptera; family Syrphidae; genus Eumerus; species Eumerus sabulonum. The sequence continues at coordinate 161,111,069 of OX645060.1, read as the reverse complement.
GGGCAGCATGACAGCGTCAGGATGAAGAAGGTACATTTTCCGACTTACAAGGCCATTCTTAGTGTGGAAACCTTTAAACGATCCAGAAATGATATAACCAAAAATTAAGGAAAATTAATCATTTTTGGTATTTCGTTAAAAATATGAAATGAATGACATTTCAGCTGTCAGTTTTTAAGACAAGGCAAATCTGTTAGATGCTTATTTTGCAGCCAGTTGTACGCTTCCAGATTTTATCTTGTTCTCCCTCCGCATGTCCCTGTACTTAAAGGCGATGTTTACATACATACAGTGAAAAGAGTAAGTACATACCTCAAGATTTAAATCCGCTGGTCCCGCCAAAGATGGCGGGTGTCGACTGGCTAAATGGATTTTTAAGACGCAATCCAATTTGTCCATTCGTAAACCAGAGGCTACTTCAGGAGCTCGCGCAATGGGATTCAACAGAGTAGCAGTTGAAAATTTCTACCGACTTCTTGGAGCAACATATGATGAACATCAGTTACCTCCAGATAAAATTTACAACTGTGATGAAACTGGCATTTCTGTTGTTTCAAAAAGCAAGAGCAAGGTAATAGTTTTAAAGGGAAGAAAACAAGTCGGTTCGTTATCTTCTGCAGAACGCGGCCAAACCGTCACAGTAGATATTTGTTTTAATGCAGCTAGAACATGTAGTATGTATGCCCCCACTCATCATTTTCCCGAGACAGCGTATGAAGCTCGAAGTGCTAGACCATGCTCCCGCAGGAACAACATCAGCATGTAATCCTAAAGGCTGGATAGCAACTGAAATATTCACTATTTGGTTCAAACATTTTATCCAGTTTTCAGGAGCTTCCCCTAACAACAAAGTGTTGTTGCTCCTGGATGGTTGGATACTCAAAATCTAGATATTATTGATATTGCTCCTTAAAATGGTGTCATAATCATTTGCTTCCCCCCCACTGCACACATAAATTACAACCTGCTGATATAGCCTTCATGAGACCCTTAAGCACTTACTATGACTATGCACTTCAAATTGGTTTATTTCGCATCCAGGACGTGTGATCACCATGTTTCAAATAAGTGAAATATTTTGACAAGCTTACCTTCAAGCGGCCACAATGTCCACAGCCATTAATGGTTTCACTAAGCGTGGTATATGGCCGTATAATCAAGATAATTTCACTGATGCTGATTTTGTAGCTGCTGAAACTACGAGTATACCACAGTCACAAGATCATCCATCCACGTCAAGTTCTGTCAGTCCCATTCTAGACCTGAAATATCAGAAAGGGAACAATCTAAAACCGTAAATGAAGATCTACTTGCGCCTGTTGTCAGCGAATATCAATCCACGCCCATTAAACTGCCAAATTGTGACAATCAAGGTTTTAATTATAATTCTAAAAGTTCTAATGCTTCACAGCCTCAAATAGAGAAGCCAAGTGTTTTTAAAAACTCAACCAGAAAAGTCCAACTACTCTAAGGATCGACTTAGCATGTCAAACGCTTCAGAACCTCAACAAGGATGTTCATAAATCTCTGAAATGTCACCAGGAAGTTCCTCTAAAATTCCTTCTGCCATTCAAGCCATATGCCGTGATCTAACTTCTAGTTTTATAAATGCTTCACCTAAAGATATTTTGCCAATTTCAACAGTTCAAACGATCGGAAGAAGGAAGCAATATCGGAGAGGTAAGACGGCGGTTATAACCGCGACTCCTTACAAAAGAGAACTTGAAGATTTAAAATTGACAAAGACAATTACGACCAAAAACACAAAATGAAAAAAGGCAACCACCTTGCCATCAACTTCAAGACATCAAGCAGGCACAATATGTTTGTACTGTAGGGATTTAAGCCACACGTACTTATCTTAAGTCAAACGGGAACTAGGTACAATGTCAGCTCTGTATGCGATGGGCTCATATTCCATGTGCTGATGACGAAGATTTAGAAGCAGTACATATGTATATGTATGTGACTTCTGCGAAAATTAATAAGATACCCGCCATGCCCCAAGACCCCATCATGCGCCATGTATCGTTCCCCATCTTACCCCCACATGCGGGGCAAGATGTCTTTTTAGATATTTTTAAAAAATGGGAGGGGGGGGGGGGAGAATGGTCATTTTTCGGCTATTTTCTTGAATAACTTGGAAACTGTTTATTTTAAAATTACAAAAAAAAAATACGATTACATTTGAGTCACAGAAATTGATATGTGTACCAAATTTCAACTTAATCGGTCCAGTAGATTCGGAGATAATTGACTGTGAGCGACGGACAGACGGACACACGAGTGATCCTATAAGGGTTCCGTTTTTTTTTTTCGGACGCACGGAACCCTAAAAACGACCAATGTTCCATGAATAAATGATAATGTTAAATTGATTAATACTGTGTTTTTTTATTGATTTTCCTTAGCGTCCCCATCATGCCCTTAGTTACCCTAATTGCACGATAAAACTAGCTGATAGTGTCGCTTCCTTTCCCCTTTCGAAATCCCTTCTACACCAAGGCCGACAAAACGTTTTTCCTTGTCGTATACGACAAGAATACATTGCATCTTATGAGTCAACACACACCAAATGGGCGCAACACGACAGAACATTTTGTCGAAATCTGTTCGCGATGCGTTGCGAATTTGTGAAGCGAAGATAGAAGTTGACGCGGAGAAGCTACTAGTTTTGATTGAGCAAAGGAGCGCCATGTATACTACGGGGCAAAACCTCCCATAGTATATGTACTTGCCATGAAAAAGCTTCTCGACTCAAGCCGTTCGGAATCGGCATTAATTGTAGGTCCCCTTCACCTGTGTAAAAAATAAATCACATACAGCGTAGTGAGTTCGGCGAAAAGTTTGAAGGCGCCCATAGATCTGCGAGAAAGGTGTTCTGGCCAACCATTCGCCGATTCAGAGGAAGGAAATTCAACATAATCGTAGGAGTTAAGTCCAAAGATGGTGTGTTGCTTTCCTATGAGATGGACGGCATACGCAGATGGAGCGAGCATTTTTCAGAGCTGCTCAATGCTAAACAGGGCGCTGAGGGGGACAGACTTATAGTCTTGAGTGGGGCGGAGAATAGTTCAACGATGGAGGAAGTCATTTTAGCGATTGAATCGCTAAAAGTTGGCAAATCTGCCGGTGTGGATTAAGTTCGGCCAAAAATGCTTAGGGCAATGGGTAAAGAGGGAGTATTATGGCTCTTTCATGTCATTAAGGTGGCCTGGGAATGCAGTGAGATACCTAGCGATTGTCAGATTGGGGTGATTGTCCCTTATTTAAATAATGGGGATAAAAAAGTGTGCTCCAACTATAGGGGCATATCTCTTTTAAGTGTCCCCGGTAAAGTCTACGCTAAGGTACAGAAGGCGCGTCACGGCAGAAGTACAACCGACCAGGTATTCACTATAAGAATGGTACTCGAGAAGGCTTGGGAGTACGCCAAACCGATCTACAGCTGCTTTGTAGATTTGGAAAAGGCGTATGACCAAGTTCCTCGAGGTAAACTCTGGAGTGTTCTGCAGGAGTATGGGATTGATGGTCCTCTGTTGAGGGCTATTCAGTCTCTATACACAAACTGTAGCAGCTGCGTTCGGGTTAACGGTAATAAATCAACACCTTTCACCGTGGGCGTTGGACTTCGCCAAGGGTGCGACTTGTCACCTCTCCTTTTCATTATGTATATGAACTGGATGTTGCAGCGCAGTCGTGGTGAGGAGTGTTTCACATTGGGAGAGTTGAGGGTAAGCCATCTTCTTTTTGCAGATGACTTAGTTGTCCAGCACATACGCCAGATAGGTTTGTGGCCGTATGTGCTGATGCTGGAATGAGGGTTAACGTGGACAAATCCGAGGTTATGATTAATTCCAAAACACCTGTCCAATGCACTCTACATGTTAGTGAAGTCCCATTGAAGCAGGTCGAGAAGTTTAAGTATCTTGGGGTGATGGGAGGAGTAATACTGAGCTTTCCTGCGGGATTGGCCAAGCTGGGTCAATTTTGAAACAGCTAGGGAGATCTGTAATCCGGAAGACCGAGCATGGTGTCAAGGCCAAGTTAGCGGTTTTTAACTCAGTATTTGTTCCAACTCTCACCTATGGTCATAAAATTTGGGTATTGACCGAAAGAATAAGATCGCGAATACGAGCTGCCGAAATGAGATTTCTTCGTTCTGTTGTTGGAGTTACTCGCCGGGATAGGGTGAGAAACACGGCAGTGCGCGGGGAGCTCAATGTTGAGCAGCTGCTTCTCCAAACCGAAAGGGCTATGCTTCGATGGTTTGGTCACGTGAGACGAATGTCGCCATCATCACGACTTCCGAAGTGTGCCTTGGATGCAATACCATCAGGCAGGCGACCGCTTGGCAGACACAGGACGAGGTGGTTGGACCAAGTCCAAAAACTCGTTTGACTGCGCTTGGGCATAGCTCCTGAGGAATTGGAGTCGATGGTGGAAGATCGAGTGGCCTGGAGATCCCGCGTGCGCGCATTACCCCCGCCACTCTTAGTGGATCACGCGGGCCACTGAAAATGTATGTATGTTTGTATGTACAGCGTGGGTGATTGAAGCTTGCCTCTGGCCCTTCACGGGCTGTAACGCCACCAAAGCAAGCAACCAAAGGAGCGCAAATTATAATTATGTATATTGAATCAGACGACATTTCAAACGACGATGGCTGAATTTGTTTTTTTCAATCCACACCAAGCGCAACAATTCGTCGGAAATATTTTGCTTGTTGGTAAGTGCTGGGGTTGGAGTGGGTTTTCTAGTCGTGCGACAAAAAAAACCCTTTTGTCGTCTTCGGTGTGGTTCAGTCTAAGACATATAGCGTAGCCATAACTTCCTTGTATAGCAAGCAAAAGTGTATACATAGAAGTTTTTGCAGAATATTTTGAAAAACAATAAAGCAGTTTGTTTACTATGCACTCTTACTTGCTTTCTCAACATTTAAATAACAACCGGTGCGAGTTAATCATGCATTTTATATTACGTAAGCCCCCGGTTGCAATGAGATACTCTTATTTTCATTAACTTTAAAAAGAAAACGCATCCAATCATTGTTCGATTTATCCAAATTGAGCTCTCTGACTTGAAAGGCGCCGCGTGTCCTGGGCTTATCCACGCCAAACCTTCAATCAATCTAATTATCTAATTATATGCATATAAAAGCAACCGACATCCATCGTCTCTGGGTTATCCAATTACGCTCACGGATCGCCTGTTTGCACTAAATTAAAACTTAACCACAATTACTTGGCAGCGCACCATTTCATGCCACACTATGGCATCTATGCAAACAAAAGGACTCTTTTAATCCCCAGCCACACAATCACGAACACCAAGAATGGAAAATTAAAGAACCAATCCGAGAGGCTATATTTAAAAAGAAACACCAAAAAAAAAAAAAAGGAAAAAAAATATGTAAAAACCTACTGCACCAATTGACCGTTGCGGTATCGCGCCGCGTTGCGCAGTGCCGCACCTCAATCAAGTTTTGAAAAATGCACCTAATGAAGGGGTAAACTGTAATTATTTCCAAAACCAAACAAACTCACTTGCCCTCAATGCCTCGTCCGTCTACCGGTGGTATTTAGTTCGTTGATTTTAATAATTTTCCTTTCATTCGTCGCTTTGTTGTTGTGGTCTTGCCCCTTTTTTCGGCTTTACTCGGATCGTTTTACGACCGCGGTTCGCGTATCCTTCACGATGCGTTTGATAGTCAGTCAGCGAAAAGGCTTTTTATCAAGATACGTTTTAAACGAAGCGAGAAGTTCTGGTTTGTATAAGGTTGCAGCGGGTCATTATCATTTAGGCTTTTTTTTTTTTTTTCGAAATTTATTGCACCTGAGGCTAATTAGGAGCGGAGCGGAGCAACAGACTCACTCTTTGAATTGGAGTGTTGATGTACCAAGTGATTCGGAAGGAGCACGAGGGGTAGGGCATCACATTCATCTTCGGTGTCGGTAGGTGTGATTTTTGAAATTTTGTTTGTTGTGCCGCAAACACCTTTAGCCGTTTAATAGGTCTCTTAGTTGGGCTCAATAAAAATGACGATGGATATGGGGAGAAGTTTGCCAATTTGACGTATAAAGGAGTCAAGACGATTTGTGTGCCCACTCGTGAGGTGATGTTTAGAGGAGCGAATTACATCCTTTATTATGTTTCGCTCTGTGGCAGTTCTGATTGCAAGCTGTTTAAATGGTTTATGTGAATTTCACGAGTTGCATTTGCTCCGGTTGGTTTTTATGCTGGCTTAGTGAAAATTCATTTTTCGAGAGTAATATTAAAAAGTCACTGAAACGTTTTTTTTATTAGGAAACTTGAAGCCCCTAACGTTTTGCAAAAAATAAAATTATTCTAGAAGGAAGGCACATTATATGAATCAGTCATCTTTATTGCGAATATATGTAAGTCTTGGATTAACAATCAAATTACTCTGGTAAAGTTAATTTACTTAAATAGTAACTACAGTTGCCGAACAACAGGTTTTAAGCAGCACTTGAAAGTACGAAAGTATGTCAACAATCACTATTCATTGGGTGGTAATGCTTGTCTCCTTTCAATCCGATATGTTACGATGAATGGTACCATGAGACGCTGCAGAGGATTTTGTCAGTGTCTCATTTGAAAAGCACACTCTGAACTATAGGAAGTATGCACATAATTTTTTCTTGCAACATAATGCATTTCAATGCAAAGAATCTAATAACATCGACTCTTCTCTTGAACTGTTTGCAAAATTATTTCATTACACACTTTCTGATTCCAATTCCAATATCGTCAACCCCAATTATGTTACACAAAATATGTACTTCACCTAGCTTGGTAGACATTGGATCCTTAATATTAAGTTTTGCCGAAGTCTCTCTTGCTCTTAGTAATTTAAAGTCAATACTCAGTTATGGTGCAGATAGTATACTTACTTACTTACCTATCAGGCCAGCGATCCATGGAGGATCTGAGCTTGAGCTCTAGCTGCCTTCCATCCATGACGGTCCCGGGCACGCTGGTTCCAGTTATCAAACCAAGATGTCTTACATCCGCGATTACTTGGTCTTTATACCGGAGGTTCGGTCTTCCTCTTCTTCTCGAACCAGGAGGGCCGGAGTCGAAAACCCTCTTAGCTGCAGCGTTAATGTCCATGCACTCGATATGGCCGAGCTAGTGTAGTCGACGGATCCTTGCCTTCCGGACTACATCCACATCTTGGTACAGCTCGTAGAGTTCGCGGTTGTGCTTTCTTCTCCATTCACCTTCCTCACAGACAGGACCGAATATCCGGCGCAGAATTTTTCTTTCGAAAGAACCCAAAATCAGCTCCGCTGTCCTGCTTATCGTCCAGCTTTCGGCTCCGTACAGCAAGACTGGCAGTATAAGCGTTTTGTAAAGCATGACTTTGGTCTTTCGAGTGAGGAGTTTTGACCCCAGTTATTTGGATAAGTCGAAGTAGCAGCGGTTGCCAAGGGCGATTCTATGCCGGATCTCCACTGTGGTGACATTTGTGGAATTTACGTTTGCCCCGAGGTAGACAAACTCCTTAACTCCCTCGAAATTGTAGCTGTCAATTGTTATATTTTGTCCCAGGTTGTGAGCGACGGGTTGGTTTTTGCTTGACAGCATTTATTTCGTTTTGTCCTCATTGATGTTAAGATCAACTCGTTTCGCCTGTTCTTCAATCGCCGTGAATGCTTCCACAATGCCACGGCGAGAACACGCGATGATGTCGATATCATCTGCGTATCCTAGCAGCTGGTAAAGATGATTGTCAAAAGCCAGGCGAAAATATCCTTGGATGTAGCACCAATCGCTGTAGGAAAACCTACAACCAGCAGTATGGTGGGTGCACCTACTGCCGCAATAGGAAAAACTACAACCAGTAGTATGGTGGTTGCACCTACTACTGTAGTAGAAAAACCTACAGCCAGCAATATGGTGGTTGCACCTATTGCTGTAGTAGACCCGCCCAGATGTGACGAGCCAAAACCTGCTGCCACGTCTGAGCCGGCGACTACTAAGGGTCGCCCAAATAAAAGAAACAAACGTCCCCCAACGAAACAAGGGGAATCTTTGATGGGAAGTAGATCAGAGGATCACTCTCATCGGGTTGGAAACTTCAGGCGTGGCAACAACAAGCCTTACAGAATGAAGGATCCGACCTACCGTCGCAAGTAATGGGTGGGCTGAGTGTGCTGCAGGCCAACCTGCACCCTGTCAAAGGTGTCTGGGACACCATTAGCCTGCGACTCTACCGCGACAGGACCAGCATTGGGCTAATCCAAGAACCATGGGTCCATAAAGGTAAGATTATGGGCCGGCAAAACAGGTCGCGTAAATTAATTTTCGCCACAGGAGATTTTCCTTCTAGGGCCGCATGGGTGATCGGCACTAACCTAAATTTTCTCCCCATTCCTGAATTCATCACAAGGGACCTGGCAGCCGTCATTGTGGAAGTCCCCACCGATGGAGGAGTAAGGGAGGTTGTATGCGCCTCCGCTTGCTTTCCTGGAGACGGTCAGCAAATCCCTCCCACAGAAGTCCAGGATCTGGTTAGGTATTGCAACCAGAAGAAACACCACCTGGTAATTGGATGCGACGCCAACCCCCACCATATGGAATGGGGTAGCAGCAATACCGACAAACGAGGTGAGTCACTTTTTAAATTTTTAATAAGTAATAACCTCACCGTTGCCAATAGAGGCAACAAACCCACATTTATAAACGCGGTTAGAGAAGAGGTGCTTGACCTCACTATCTTTAGCCAGTTTATCTCAAACGTGATTGGGGACTGGCATGTCTCCAATGAAGCCTCACTATCTGATCATCAGTACATCAGATTCAACATCTCTAGTGAGGTTAATGAGGTTGAGCCCGGATATCAGCCCAAACGAACAAATTGGGCTCGGTTCCAACCTCAACTCGCCGCTAAAGAGGACATGCTCCCAAAGTCGATCAAACAGACAGACGATATCGACGAAGCGGCCTACCAGCTCAATACAGCACTCATCTCATCCTTTAGAGACAGCTGTACACCCAGGTAAACTACACACAAACTATGTGTGTCCTGGTGGAATAGTCAACTTGAGTCCCTAAGGTAGCAGGTGGGATCGCTGTTTAATAGATCAAAATGGTACAATAGTTGGACTGACTAACTAAATACAACCTCGAATTGAGGAAATCCAAGAGAACGTCTTGGAGGAAACATTGCGAGAACATAGACTCGCTTCCAACTGCAGCCCGACTCCAAAAAACACTTGAGAGCACACAAATAGGATCGGGCTGCTTCGCAAATCAGACGGCACCTTTACCGTCAACGGCAGGGAAACCCCGGAGACCTTGCTCGAGGTGCACTTCCCTGGTTCTACTCCCTACTCGATGTCCTCTGACGATCAGATTAACGTCACAGAAAACATCGACAGTAGAACAAATAGCCTCTCTGGAAGACTATTCAGCCCTGACAGGGTTAAATGGGCAATTAGCTCATTCAAACCCTACAAGGCTCCAGGCAAAGACGGTGTCTTTCCTGCGAACTTACAGAAAGGCTTGAATACAAACCTACCATCACTGATAGTTCTTTTTAGGTCTTGCCTCAACCTGGGATACATACCCCGGACTTGGAGAGAGGTTAATCTTGTCTTCATCCCCAAGATTGGGAAACCAAGCGAGCAACCTAAATCCTATCGCCCTATCAGTTTGACTTCGTTCTTTCTAAAAACAATGGAGAAACTGATAGAGCTCCACATTAAAGGTATCCTGGAAAATCAGACACCTCTGCATCCCAACCAGTATGCATATCGCAAAGAGCGATCTACCGAAAATGCACTACACCACGTAATGCACGTCACCAGCATTGAAAATAGTTTCACACAAAAGGAGATCGCAATCTGCGCTTTCCTCGATATAGAGGGAGCCTTTGTTAATACTGGCTATGATTCGATCACCACTGTATCGGTGGTCAGAGGATGCCCACAAGGGGGAGTCCTCTCGCCACTGCTTTGGTCGATAGTCATCGACGGCCTACTACGCAAGCTGACCACTCGGGGCTACGAGGTCATCGGATATGCTGATGACTTAGTAGTCATTGTTACGGGCAAGTGCGAGGTCACTGCCTGTGAGCGCATGCAGCTTGCGCTCCAATTTATCTCTGACTGGTGTGGCAGAGAGGGGTTATCTATTAACCCAAATAAGACAATCTTAGTCCCATTTACAAAGAGGAGAAAGGTACAACCCTGCTTAATCTTTTTAAATGGAACACACATAGGATTTTCAGAGGAGGTAAAGTGTCTAGGTATTGACCTAGACCGCAGACTCAACTGGAACTCCAACATGAAAAATAAACTCATGAAAGCGACTAAGGCCATGTGGGCCTGCCGACGCACCTACGGTAAAACCTGGGGGCTTAAACCTAAGGTAGTCCACTGGTTATATACCACGATAGGAAGGCCTATCGTCACCTACGGGTCCACCGTATAGTGGACAAAAGTTGAACAAAAAACTACAATTATTAAACTTCAACGCCTTCAGAGACTAGCGTGTCTCGGCATCACAGGCGCTATGCCGTCCTGCCCTACGGCAGCACAAGAAGCACTCGTTGGACTCGCTCCACTGCACCTTTTTATCAAGAAGGTGGCATTACGCAGTGCAATCAGAATCCTCTGCTCGGGAACAAATATGCCATGTAGACCTGCAGGCCACGTGTCCGTATTACAACATTTTCCCGAGCTGGATATGATTACTACAGTCTCGGACGCATTGCCACACACCTTATCCTTTGACAAGAGATTTGAGATACTGATCCCAAATCGCTCAGCATGGGAAAACAGCGATACCCTGCTGAATGTCAAGACATTAGGGGGTACACGCATGGCTCCAAGATGGCTTCTGACGTTGGCGCTCGGCATCTTTGGACCAAAACGCAAGATCTCGAAGGCCCTGGGAATAAGCCCCAGCGTCTTCCAAGCAGAGCTGCATGCCATCCTAATATGTGTCAATCCAAATCTAGAGACTGGCATCAGAGGAGTAACTATCAACATACTCTCTGAAAGCCCAGGAGCGCTTAAAGCACTGGGTTCGTTCAGCACGAACTCGAAAACCGTCAAGGAATGCCATGACGCCCTGCAAGACCTCGCCAAAAGAAACTCTGTCAAACTTAGGTGGGTGCCAGGACATAAAGGTACCAAGGGCAATGAAATTGCCGACCAACTTGCCAGAAAAGGTTCCAGCGACAAATACATAGTTCCGGAACCTTTCTGCGGCATTCCCGGGTCTAAGATAAATTACCTCTTAGACAAGTGGAAAAAATCGCAGCACCTGTCCTTCTGGAAGAGTGTTCGGGGACTCCGTCAATCTAAGCGACTTTACGACCCCATTGACATACTCAAACTCAATAGAGGGGATATCAGAAGACTAGTCAGCTATCTAACGGGATACTGCGGTCTGAGATATCATCTAAGCAAAATTAGTCTCTCGTCTGAAACTGAGTGTCGGCTCTGTCTAGAGGACGATGAGATGGCAGAACACATACTATGTGAGTGTGCTGCTCTCTGCCATCTTAGGAAGCGCATCCTTCTCAGTGAAGTTATGACTCCTGAGGGGATCACCCTGGCTCCTACGAGAAGCATTCTCAATTTCATTATAGAGGTGGAGAGGCTACTCGGCTAATCGGCTAGCAGGCACAATAGATCTACAAAGGTCGCAGTGCCATATTGCTAATAGTAGCACTAGCCCCTTGTATAAAAAAAAAAAAAAAAAAAAAAAAAATCCTAGCAGCAGGATGGACTTGTAGAAGATAGCGCCTTCCCTGTTGACGCTTGCCCGTCGCACTCTCTGCTCCAGAAGCAGGTTAAAGAAGTCACATGACAGCGCATCTCCTTGCCGAAATCCGGTGCATGTTTCGAATGGTTCCGAGGTCCTAGAACCGAGTTGCATTGTGCATCGCGCGTTTTTTAGCGTGGCGCGACACAACTGGATCAGTTTTCCCGGGATCCCGAATTCGGCCATCGCACCAAACAGTCCTTCACGATGAATGCTGTCGTATGCGGCTTTGAAATCGATGAAAAGATGGTGTGTATCGATTCGAAACTCGTTGGTCTTTTCCAGGATTTGTCGAAGTGTGAAAATTTGGTCTATAGTCGATTTGCCGGGCCGGAAGCCGTACTGGTAGCTGCCGATTAGTGCGGTGCAAAATGGCTTTAGACGTTCATACAGTACGCTGGACAGGATCTTGTGTGCGACATTGAGCAGGAATATACCTCTATAGTTCTTGCAAGAGGTAGGATCGCCTTTTTTGTGGATGGGGCAAATAGAGCTGGTGTAGATGCAATACCACCAGTTATTCTTAAAAACTGACGATATTACTCGTTCGGTTAACTACAGTAAGTGTTTGATTTGCGCCTTCTTCTTTGGTGACGTTACAGCCTATGTAAATTGGCCAAAGCCAATTTTCTCTCAATCACCCATGCTGTGTGTGATTTATTTTTTACACAGGTGAAAGGGACCTACAGTTTAATACCGATTCCGAACGGCGTGAGTCGAAAAGATTTTTCATGGCAAGTATACTACAAGGGTTTTGCCGGTACCCCGCCGAGGAGGAACGCCGCGAAATAAACACTCGATGGCGTTGGTGTTATCGGGATCCGAACTCGCTCATCTTGCGTCAGATTTCAACACACTAACCACTGCGCCACGGCGCCTTCTAATTTAGAGGTTATAAAAAATGAAGCCTTCTTAGACTAAAATATTATAAAAAAAAAAAAACCGGCCAAGTGCGAGTCTGCCTCGCGCAACTTATGTTTTTGTCTGTTGATAAATTATTAAATAAAAGAATCTTCCTTGATGGCATTACAGCCCACGAAGGACCAGAGCCAAGCTTCTCTCTAAAAGAATCTGCACATCATTTTAAAACAACTTATTCTGCCATAGCTCAATAACGAATGACTTAAAAATTAACTTAAGTTCCGATTGCAGGTTCGTTGCCATCGTCGACTTTTCGCTGACGCTGCCAACGACCTGCATTACGAAATAATTGCGAGCTCCGGCGGAAATGCTTCGACAGCCGAAAACTGAAACGATATGAATTGACGGATACCTGACGGGAAAATTTGAATCAAACAAAAATGTATGGACAGCAGTTGGGCGACTGATTGTCGGTAGCCTGATGGGTAGTGGGAATAGGCCTTAATCAGTTTGAAATGATTTTTTGCATGATGACAGATCTTGGTTGCAGGCAGATTAGAGGCATATTACTTTGATGGTCAAAAACCTCCATGTTGATCATCAAAGTGTCCATTGAATTCAAATCAATTATCTCACTTGACAGCAAGGAGGGGGAAAGGTGAATAACAATATTTATGGGGAAAAGGTTTGCAGCTAGGGTTAATATATCAAGGACACAATAGAGATCAAATCCCGGAGATGTGTTATTGGTGGTGGGATATTGTCGAAAGTTGATTTGATTAAATTCCCTTGGTTTGCATTTAAGATTAATACGACAAAGGCACAATAGGGATCAAAGCTCGGAAGTTTTCAACTGGTTGTAGGATATTGTCGACTAACCTTAGGTCAGTATGTGACCAAGGAGATATTTTGGATGAAAATCATGTCTGTTGTATGGGAGTCCCCCCTTAAATATTAATTTTATTCTGTTTTTAGTATTTGTTGTTATAGCGGCAATAGAAATACATCAACTGTGAAAATGTCGACTGTCTAACTATCACGGTTCATGAGATACAGTCTAATGACATACGGACGGACAGCGAAGTCTTAGTAATAGGGTCCCGTTTTACCCTTTGGGTACGGAACCCTAAAAATGGAAGATGAAAATAGGTTTCAAGTGAAATGTCTTATCATTCCGCACACAACTCCCGAGCAGTAAATCCACTCATTTAAACAAAACCCACCCCACAGAGCGCACAGAAGTGTGCGTTCTCTTTCGAACATATAAAGTACGTACAGGGGTGAGTTTTCCATAAATCCACACACACCCGTGTTCGTGAGTGAAAATAAAAATGCTCACAGCCAATTACTCATGAGCGCGTGCATTTAATAATTGCTCGTTGGGTAATGCACACTTACGAGCAGCTCATGAGTGTGCTTTTCCTTACCCAACCACAACACTGTCCGAGCAATCTCGTATGTATCGTCTGTCGTCCGATCACCGCAATCAACCAGCATCGGGTGCGGATATGGGGGACCGTTTGAGAACAATGCGTGTTGTTCATTTTTTTTTGCCTATTTTTTAGCTATTTATATTCTAACGAAAAACGTCTGAACCAATTTTGCTGAAAACTTATTCACTGCTAAGTTGCGTAATTGCGCTTGGAATGAACCCAATCTTATGTCAATACCATTTTTGGTTCTCGAGATAATCGAGGGGGATACGCACATGCGCACACACATATATACATACACACACGCACATACATCTCTATAAAACCCTTGGATTTGGATTCTGTTGACCTTGAAACGTGGAGATACATACATATGTCAAAATTTGGAATTCGCAAAATCGGCCCCATTACAATAACTTCCCGTTGGGAAGTTAATAAATTGAATAACACACATTTTTTATGCCCTGAAATCGATAAGAGCTTTGAGTGCATGTCCCAACTCCATTGAATCAAATATGCACGTTCCCAGTCGGAAGAAAAGTGCTTCGATTAAATTGACACCATGACATTAATACAACAAACGGAAAGATATACTTACTCATATTCACGTATCCTTTTCGTGATCTCGATCCGCTTGAAGTTATACATTTTTTTCAGACAACGTGTACAACATTCCCTTGTAACCGCATCTGTCCATATTTAACAGGCTAAGCAGTCTTATGTGCACACTGTTACGTACGAGTGCCTATTCATTAGGTCTACCTTCCTCGTAATTAGCGAAATACTTACATTTAAATTATAATTAACTTGAATGCGCTTCACCGTGCCAAGCTTAGCTTGAAGCAGCGTATTTCATCCACACTACAGCACTTAGCTCAGTAAAACAAACAAATATTCATGCTTAGCCCATTCACACGCCTTGGAAGCACCACGAATGCTTGAGCAGTTTTCATATCACCAACACCACACGAGTAGTTCTACTTGCTCCTCTGTCACGTATCCAACGTGCGGATTCTAGGCTCGACTTGAGATATAAATATCGTGTGAAAGTCTAATCTTCACAGCAACATCGTTTAGCGAATTCTTTAACTTTAGGGACTATTAATTTCAAATAGTAGTTGTGATGTGCAGGTTTAATGTCAGTTTGGTTTCTTTCTTTAGCCTTCATCGCGCTCGCTTAGCCAACATTTGAGATACAAAAATAAAAGCAAAAAGGAATAGAAAAAAAATGTAAATGATCTACAAAGTTGAAACCGTGACTTCTAATTTGTTAAATCAAAACAAACTACTAATTATTTTCGAGAAATAATTACAGGTCGGCGTAAATATTTATTTACATTTGTTCATAGTCGCGACCTGGGGGTTTCGGTTTCGTTGAACACATCCGACGACCGAGAAATCATTTCATCGATGTCGGCATTTTGTGGTTCACCTTTTTGTTTTTATTTTTTTGTTTTAATGGCCGCCAGTCATAGGAGTTGGGTATTGCAACAAGCTAAAGATTCATAAATATAGTGGCTTAGACAGGTGTACCTGATCGATTCTACCTGAATTGGATTATGTATGTGCATCTATTCTCCTTGCTATCACCATTAAACTGTTGGATTTGATATTATGGTTCCTTTTCTTTTTTTGTTTTTTTTTTTTTTGGTTCTCTCGTGGTTGATGAGAACCAGGACTAAGGGCATTATTATATGCACGATATTAGCTTATTCACCGGAAAGCCACAATGATTTTAGTTTATTTGAAGACGGACAAGCTTACTTGCTAAGTTAACAAAGTCAATAAATCATGTTTTTGTTATTCGAAGCTTGCAGTCGCACACTTATATTAATAAGTTGTTTGTACAAATTATATGACAAAATGTTTTACTTCTAATTGTTTGCAGCATCAGAGTTACAATACATTAGCATAATTTGGGAAAAAATATAAGTAAAAATATACATGTACTTGTCTCAATACACCACCTGCAATTTTCAGAGAATACGCACAATACACAAACAAAGCCTGCTGTCGACTTCAGCCTTGGATGAAAACTAAAAGCAGGGGCCCCCCTTCTAGACAGATGTTTGCGAACAACTCGATGCTGCCAGTTCCCGAGTTATGACTAAAATCCCGGAACTTAATTGCCTTGCCATTGTCCTCTGTTCTTTTGTTCAACGTCTCTTGCCCATCTTGTTTTCCGTTGTTTTATTACTCGAACAAATTCATGTACATGATTATCGATTTCTTTATTGCTGACAGTTTTTCTGATGCTGCATCAACGTCGAAGAAAGCTTTGACCTTTCCTTAGACCACTGACCTATTGTATTAACAATGAGTGATACTCTTATAAAACTGTACCAACTGGGCTTACTAATAAAAGAACAAATCGGGAAGGTTTTAAAAATTAGGTTGAAGAAGGTATTCAACTGAGAGTACCACTAACAACACCTTATGAACTAGAAGTCGAGTCAATCGATTCGTCGAGGTCATACAGTCGCAGCGTGGAAAAACACTCACCACCAAAAAAGAGCGCCGGCTTATTCTACAGAGGAACGCGTAAGCCCTGGCAACAAAGACGAACGCCGCAACATAAAACTCATAGAAATCGGTTATGCAATGTGCTCAAAAAATCGATCAGAGATTTTAAAAAACAAATTCTAGGCTCATATTTAGGAAATTTAACGGCGGGAAGAGAATCAAAGTACTCTCCATGGAAGGATTTCCGTGGTCTTAAAAAGCCCAAAATTCAAGCACCACTAATAAGGATAAGGGGGAACTCTTCGTTGAATATCTTGAGGGAACTTTTAGGCCATCCAGAGGTCAACCGCTTGCAGAATTTGTTTAATCGACGAACGAAACAATAGCATAGTATATACATTAGCGATTCACGTTCGCTAAACTAAAGGCTTTTGTTAACTGTTACAGGAGAAGTTCTCAAGGCCAAGAAAGGCTTTACTAAAACTCCTGTTTCTTGTTAATGCCGCAATTAGATTAAAGTACATATATGTATATTAATGTGTTTCCAAAGCCAGGTAAAGCACTAACAGGTAAGAAATCGTATCGTCCGACATCAGTGCTGCCGATAGTTCCAAAGAATTTGGAACGCATTTTACTTTATCGCTTTAAAACCAATCATTGAAGAAAAGCGTATCTTGCCAGATCATCAGTTTTGTTTTAGAAGCAAGCATTCAACTATTGACCAAACACATCGAATAACTGATTTTATGGAAAAAACACTCGTACACAAACTGATATATTTGAGCGTATTTCTTGACGTGTCTCAAGCCTTTAATAAAGTGTGGCATTAACCCTTAATGTCTAAACTAAGACAAATCCTACCTGAGAAGCTATCCGATATCTTTAATATATATTTTGCGAATAGATTAATTTGCGTTAAATACGGAAGTGCGTACTCCGACTTTAAAGTGATTACGGCGGGCGTCACTCAGGGAACTGTACTCGGCCCACTTCTTTATTTACTTTGTACTCGCGATATACCGCAAACGCAAAATTCCATTCATGCCAAGTTTACTGACGCTATTCTTGCAACGGGTAAATCGGGTGTGAAATGAACTACGAACTACGAAACATGCCCTTGACCGTGTAAGTGAATGGACAAAGACTTGGCGAATAGCACTTAACAACACTAAACCTGTCCATGTTAATTTTAAAACCAAGAAAAGCGGATAACCTTCCTGTTTTTGTTAACAGAGCAAGAATTCCTTTCGCGAATGAGGCTTAATATCTCGGGATGACTCTCGATTCGAAATTAAAATGGAAGGCTCAGGTTAAGAAAAAACTTAACGAGCTTGAATGTAAATACGAAGATGTGTACTGGTTACTAGGATAGTAAGAATAATCTAATCTAATCTAGTGTAGTGGAAATTGTCGCTTTCCAAATACGAACACATCGAGAATGGTATATTGCTAGATCAGTGGAATGACTAAGTAGCAGTATAAACTCGTTTCAAAAAGATTTAGGAAGTATAACATTATAACGTTTTAGAAAATTGTACTTATGGTGAACACGATATTTGTCTTACGCAGTTTACCATAAAATGATGAGGATGAAATATATATCATTCGAAAGGTGCTTTTACCTCCCTTCATCGGGCGCCTTGTCGTGGCGGGAGGCTTAAGAGGTCGTAGACCTCGAACTAAGACTCGAAGACCCAAAAATGAATGGACAAACCAAGGGAATTGTGTATTCCAGGTGGTACCCGCAGCACCGGAAATCCACCCGCGATCTCTTTGATCGCGGCCGGGGAAAGGATTCTGGAGGCACCAACATTCATTTTTAACCCTACGGCAGCCCGGAACGGCACAGGCCTCTGCGGCTCACTGTCTGACCACCTGGTCCGACTGAGCATGAGCGGTGCATCCAGCGAAGGCGACACCAACGATGGCGCGGCACGGGAAGCCGCAAAGGTGGAACGCGCCCCAGAATTGGGACGTACTGCTGAACGCACTGCTAAGTGCCAAAAAAGTAGAGGTAAGAGGCGTGCCCGAATATTGTGCAAAGAGGCTGGCAAAGCCGAAGGCACAATGGTGGAGGCTAAACCTCTGGGGAACCAGTTAATAGACCCTCCGACCCTCCTTCCTGAGCTCCACCCCTCTCTCGAAGGTGCGCAGCGCGGAAAGCGTCGACGATTGGGAAAGGCTGCTAAAGGAGGCATAAGCATGTATGCACTTACGGCATGCGCCTCCAACTCTCTTCCTCTTACTGGGAAGGTTCAGCTACCCAGTAAGAGCGTGATCAGATCCTGTAATGACGGAGCCGGAAGCTGTCAGGATTCTCATATGGCGCTGCCGCTGAAAAAAGTGGCGGGGCTGACAAGCAGACTGCGAACGCAGAAGGTGAATTCGTTACGGGGTCTAGCAATCCTCGAACTGGTAAGGCTGTCTCAAACCAGCGTCCGAAGGGAGGAGGAGCTTTAACCGAAAAAGGTAAAGGCTCCCGCAAACGGAAGACCGACAAAGCTGGATGCACTCAGAAAATCTGATGGTACCTTTACTGAGTCTGAAACGGAAACTCTTAGTTTACTGTTTGCGACAGATTTCCCGGGAAATCAGTCCTTCAAATGAAACTGCAACTGAAACGACAAAAACAACTCGGCGTGGCTGGTATATTTCGTCGCGTGTGGTTACGACGGAAGCTATTGAATTTGCTGTGGCATCCTTCGATGGCTTTAAATCACCTAGCATCGACGAGATATATCCTGTTATGCTGCGAAAAGGTATAAGGCAGCTGCTCCCTGATCTGAAAAGAATTTTCACTGCTAGTCTAGCACTTGCTCACATACCCATTCTTTGGCGCACAGTGAAAGTGGTCTTCATTCCCAAAATAGGAAGCTCACTTGCCGAGAGCTTCAGACCAATTAGTCCAGCATCCTTCCTGCTGAAAAGCATGGAGAGACTTGTAGAGTTGCACGTGCGCAACGTTGCCCTTCAAATGCATCCTCTTGCGGAGATGCAACATGCTTACCAGCGCGGAAAATCCTGCGAGACTGCGCTTCAGAACCTAGTTGGGAAGTATGTCAAATCCGGCGTAAACAGGGGCTGCCCGCAAGGTGGCGTCCTGTCTCCGCTGTTATGGTGCATGGTGGTCGATTCTCTGCTTAATGCTCTCAATGCCTCTGGAATCTAGGCCCAGGCCTATGTGGATGATGTCGCCATTGTCGGCTCATGTTTAGCGACTATCCGTCTTAAAGCACAAGCGGCGCTAAATGTGATCGATGATTGGTGTACTAGAAATGGGCTGTCAGTCATTCCTCTTAAGACCGATGTCGTTCACTTTACGAGAAGGAGGAAAAAAACTGACATCACTCAGCTGGTACTAAAAGGCACTTCTATCCCGATATCCAAGGAGGCTAAGTATATAGGAGTCATCTTAGATAGCAAGCTTCTTTAGTCAAAGCATGTTGAGTCAAAAACCACCAAAGCGTTGTCAGTTTTCTGGCAATTAAAAGGAGCTTTTGGCAAAACATGGGGCTTATCACCGGCAATGGTCCTCTGGATCTACACGGCAGTAATAAGACCTGTAATCCCATATGCATCAGCTGTCTGGTGGAACAGACTAAAACGCAAACAAGTCGTAGCCTCTTTCACCAAACTCCAAAGAACGGTTTGTCTCAGCTGCATGGGGGCCTTCCCCAGCACGCCGGGCGATGAGTCTTCCACCTCTTGATATATTTATCAGAGGGTGTGCTCTGAAAGCCATGTCTTGTCTGAAGAGAAATGGCTTTTGGCATAACTCGCATCGGAACAACGGCGCGCTTGCGCAAGACTTGTCCTGCGACCCCTGTCTCATGGACATGCCTTCTGACGCACTGACGCCCGTTATCCTACTGCGCTGTAATTTCACCGTCGAGTTTCCATGGCGCCAGGATTGGCTATGGCTGGATACTGAACCTGGAAAGGATAGTCTTCGCATTTTCACGGATGGCTCCAGGTCTGGGCGGGGGTCCGGCGCTGGGGTCTTCTTTGAGCGCGAAAACATCCGACTGCACTTCTTCTTAGGAAAATATGCGTCTGTCTTCCAATCAGAGATATACGCAATCCTAATGGTCTTGCACTATGTTGTGAAGCACAGGTGGAAGGGGGAAAGCATATGCATCTGTAGTGACAGCCAAGCTGCACTAAAAGCTGTGTGTAACCCCTTAACTAGCTCCAAATTAGTGCTTGAACTCAAGTCCTTCCTGAATAAAGTCGGCAGACTAAATTCATTAAGGCTTGTATGGGTCCCAGGCCAATCTGGGATCCCAGGAAATGAGATCTCTGACGAACTCGCCAGAATGGGTTCAGAGGAGAGCTTCTCAGGACCTGAACCCGCTCTAGGTCTACCTGCGTCCACGGTAAATTCCTACTCTAACGATTGTGTATATAATACACACAACCGTAGATGGAGGGATTGTCTAGGTTGCAGGATGACTAAGCGTATACCCTGATGTCTGCAAAAAATATGCAGCATTCCACCTGTCTTTAAAGAGAGTCGACTGCAGAAGGCTTGTGAGAGTTATCATGGGCCATTACAGTTTTGCCAAGCATCTCTACGTGCTGGGCATCAGTGAGACGCAGACCTGTGCTGCATGTGGCGAAGAGGAGGATGACACTGCAGAGCATTTCCTCTGTGATTGTCCCGCCTTTGCTAGCGCACCGTGGTGCACCCTTGGAGCCGACGTGGTGTGTGCCGAATACCTTAGTTCTACATCACTGAAGCTCCTTAAAATTTTTCTCCGGAAAACGGGAAAAATACAGTAATATAAGGTGTCTGTCTGGAGTACAATGGACCAGTGTTTGCGTCTGAGTGCTCCAGCGGAAAGCAGAAGCCTTCAACTCCCGAGTGGGAAAAATGAAAACAAACACTTAATTTCATAATTTTTCATTTCTAACTCCCGACGCAAAAATAGGGGTTTTATAAGTTTGAGGTGTCTGTCTGTCTGTGACATCGTAGCTCCTTAACGAATGGACCGATTATTATGCTTTTTTTTTGAAAGCTGACGCGATCGAGACGGTTCTTAGCTACAATTTGTGAAGACCTGTTCAGGAGTTTCAAGGTCATCATATCTTTTTATTAGCTAATGGCAAAACAATAAAGTTGTTTTGAAAGATTGTATGGCGAATTATGAATTCTCTTAGCCTAACAGTTTACAGAACAAGTTTCAAAATCGTTATAATTCTAGAACAAGGGGAATTTCAATCTGTCTGTCTGTCGGTAAACATTTAAGTAGGCAGGCACCTATTTAGGGTTATGTTTAATTGGAAAATTTTTAATTAAATAAGCAGATATGCATAACAGTGCAAACTGTTAGGTACTATATACTATATATCTATACTTATAAAAAAGGGAAAATGTATTTTCCATTCTTCGTCATAAATCGAAAACTATACATCATAAGAATAATGATAAATCTGTTTAAGCTTGTGCCAATGAAGCCCTCTCATACGATACTGCGACTGACACGGTTAACTCAATTCAAAATTTGGACCGCCGTTCTTTGCATAAAAACCTTGTTTTTTATAATTTAATTACAAATGTATAGCTTTCGGACTTTTCGCTATTCTTGTAGTATAAGACAGTATTACTTGCCAAATTTCATAGTTCTAGGTCAACGGATTCCTTTGAGAGTGTCAAAATTACGTTTTTTGCGGCGTAAACACCCTATCTTGTTTTTACGTTACCTTAGATTGATTTTTTCACAGCGTCAAGAGACTGTAAACCTGAGCATACTGCTTTAATTTAAACTCGATACTTCTAGATGTTCCCGAGATAAAGGTCTTGACAGACACACAGACGGACGGGCAATAAAGTGATCCTATAAGAGTTTCTTTTTTTCCTTTTGAACGTAATAAGACGGTCGCGTCCAAATTAATGATTTAATTTTCAATATTATTCTACCCAAGATAGTGGGGTAGGATTATGTCCCTTGCCTTAACTTTAAAAGCTTGAACAAAAAATACTGGAAAGGAAGATCTCCAAATGCTATGTAGGGTGTAGATTTTAGAGTTTTTCACACAACTTTCGCACAATTGGTTTTAACGCTTCATGGCCTTCGAAGTGTGTATTTTCACAGCTTCCATTTTACGATATCTAACAAAATCCCCGAAGGCTTTTCAATCATTAGTATTTTCTACGAAGCTCAAAAAAACTAATTAGCGGATCTAATCCGAAAGAGCATTAACCAACAACAAATAAAAACCTTGAAAGTAAAATGATGTTCACAACTCACATTACCTAATAGCCTACATGACACCAAAGCGCATGCCATGCAATTGTAAATCCATCTTCAAACGACCTGGTTGTCGACAAATTGTACATAAATCTATTACAGCATTTTGGGAACAATAACTGCGGATGTAGTCTAACTATAGATTGATTACCACTGGCTGATTCAAAAGTTGATATTGATTTCAGTATTTTCAACTGCCACATCATGACTATCGAATTTCATGGCAAACTTTTTTTGCTGTGCTTCCCACCAAACACATAGCGTGAGCGAAATGGAGGCGGCAAAATAAGAAACAACAAACTCACGCAACCTGAAATATTCAAATGCCCTGAACAAACAAATTAAAAGATATTTCAATATTTATTTTAGACGAGCCAATCACTCAGCGATCGCTATGACAGGCCACTCATTCCACACCGGTTTGCCTCCTCGAACGGTCGAATGGGCAAGACGCGAGAGAACGAAATGTAAGTATATTTCCAACTTTAATTTAAAATCAAATCACATTAATCTTCCACACGATTCCGACAGCGCTCAAACACCACCATCAACACCACGCAGCCAACCCAACCTGACTCAGTACTACAAGTGTGTTGTGGGACACAGAATCAAATTGTGAACGACCATCAGCGGAGCATATTTGAACGAAGCTGCACGAGCAATGAATCCAGCAGCGTGATGACTCTTTAATACAAATCGTCGCAACGGGGGGCACTAAATCGGTATCTTTGATAACCGTGCCACTTCCACTACCCACTGCTAGACTAAGAACTCGTGCGAAGATTTATAGACCCCGCGCCGTCGTCATACTGCAACAGCGAATCAATGCGCGCTACACCGAATAACGTTATACAAAGGCAACTCAAATAAACTTAATTTGGAGCCTGATATGCTAGGTCATTATGGGGCGCTGTGCGTTCGACATTCGATTGCATTCTATTAATCTGTTCTGACGATACCCGGACGGGCAAGCATCTAGTTTCTTTAGCGGAAATTCAAAGGTATTTTTTTTATTCCTGCAGATATTCTGTTCTAGATAAAAGTTCTTTCAATTACACCTACCAGTTTGTAAGTGGAAAGTCAGTAGTCGTCAACTACCGCGTGAAACATTACTCAGCTCATAGTCGTAGCCATTGTGAACATTATGACCGGCCACAAAATTCGCCAAAAACATAAATCCGAAAATCAGAAGCTTCAAGTCGGTCGTAAAAATGTGGCTCGAACCAATTCGAACAGTTTGCCTGCTGGCCGTAGTTTTGTCCTGAGTTGTTATCCACAAAGTGCGCAGATACTCCACTTAAGCAATTACATACCTCATGCTTCTGCCGTGTTTGGTATTGTGTGCGAAGTCCTGCTCGTTGTCCATCATCCTCATTGCCAGTCTGCTCTCAAATTTTTTCCGTTTTTTTTGACGATGTTAATAAACTTTTTACGATCTTGACGCACATACTGGCAAACAAACGTTCGCGCATCCAGAAAACGTACTTATACTTCAATAATACGATGATTTATGTTTTGTGTATATTCCTGGCTACACGAGAGATAACGTGCATGCGAATGCTGTTAGTCTGTGAACGGGATGGCAGCCGATGAAGCCCGAAAGATGCTCCAATGATGAGTTCACATTTGGGATACACGATACACTGAAAGGGAAGATGGAGTCGCTCTAGACATTGTGGCTCCATGAAAATCGGATCTCGGAATGTTTATGACTGGAATGGCTTTTGGATTTTGCGGTTGTTGGTCGGGGTACGATGCACTTTTGTGGTGGCTCTGATGCACCGAAATCGATTTTAAATGGGAACTGCACTTTGGTGTTCATTCTCGGTTGCTCGTTTTTGTTTTT
The DNA here is from genome assembly GCA_951905685.1 of Eumerus sabulonum. Lineage (NCBI taxonomy): Eukaryota > Metazoa > Arthropoda > Insecta > Diptera > Syrphidae > Eumerus > Eumerus sabulonum. The sequence goes on along the minus strand of OX645060.1, from coordinate 161,086,413 downwards.
AGTTCCTTTTGCATTATTCTTGAGTCATTTACACGCATGAAATCCGTTAAATATTGTGCTGTACTTAACGATGCGGTTGCCGTTCAATAAGACTTTCATATAAATAGATCTGAGAGATACTGAGTATAATTGAGTATATGTATTGCCATATCTCCTTGTATGCTAAGAGCTATTTAAAACATATTTCTGGAAAACATAACTTTGTTGACTTAATTTTTATAATAATGAGTCATAGATAGTAGTTTGGGAACTTGCTAAAGAAAGTGCTAAAGAAAAAACTGGCGGACCTGTTTCATATTCAATTAGTCGCCACCCTATCAAAACAGCAAGCAATGTGTCGACTAGTGGTTTCCATTTTCCTTTTTTTTTCTTTTTGTTTTTAAGAGGCAGATCTATTGTGCCTGCTAGCCCGCATAGCCGAGGAGCTTCTCCACTTCCATAATGAAGTTGAGAATGCTTCTCGTAGGAGCCAAGGTGATCCCCTCAGGAGTCATAACTTCGCTGAAAAGGATACGCTTCCTAAGATGGCAGAGAGCAGCACACTCACACAGTATGAGTATCGCCGTCTCTTCGTCCTCGAGACAGAGTCGACACTCAGTTTCCGACGAGAGGCTAATTTTGTTAAGATGAGTAGGAGTAGATGAGTCAGAATATGTCAATGTGTTTGTTCAGGGGTCGTCTAAGTCGTTTCGATTGACGGAGTCCCCGAACGCTGTTCCAAAAGGACAAGTGTTGCGATTTTTCCCACTTGTATAAGAGGAAATTGATCTTGAGAGTGCCGCAGAATGGTTCTGGACCTATGTATAAATTTATCGCTGGAACATTTCCTGACGAGTTGGTCGGCGATTTTATTGCCCTTAATGCCTTTGTGCCCTGGCACCCACCAAAGTTTGACATTGTTTCTTTTCGCGAGGTCTTATAGGGCATCATGGCATGACGGTTTTTGAGTTCGTGCTGTACGAACTCAGCGCTTTAAGCGCTGCTTGGCTATCAGAGAGTATGTTGATGTTACTCCTCTAATGCCAGTCTCAAAATTTAGACTGGCGCATGTTAGGATGGCATGCAACTCTGCTTGAAAGATGCTGGGACTCATTCCAAGGGCCTTCGAGATCTTGTGATTTAGTCCAAAGGTGCCGACGCCAACGCCAGAAGCCATCTTGGAGCCATCCGTATATCACCTAAGGCCTTTGACATTTAACAAGGGATCACTGTTTCCCTTGCTGAGCGATTTGGAATCAATATCTCAATTCTCTTGTCAAAAGTGAAGGTGTGTGACAATGCGTCCGAGACCGTGGTAATTATATCCAAATCGGGAAGGTGTTGTGGACATGTGACCTTCGGGACTACATGGCATATTTGTTTCTGAACATATATGCGTAATGCCATCTGTTTGATAAAAAGTGCAGTGGAGTGAGTCCAATGAGTGCTTCTTGGGCTGCCGTGCCGAGACACGCTAAACTCTGAAGGCGTTGAAGCTTAACAATCGTTGTTTTTCGCTCAACTTTTGTTCACCATATGGTGGACGCGTAAGTAACGATAGGTCTTATTATCGTGGTGTATAACCAGTGAACTATCTTAGGCTTAAGTCCCCAGGTTTTACCGTAAGTATGGCGACAGGCGCACATGGCCTTAGACGCTTTCGTAAATTTAGTTTTCATATTGAAACTCCAGCTCCCAAACTTACGGGGTGGCCGTGGTGCAGTGGTTAACATTATCGACCGCCGAGCGGAAGGTTTATCGTTCAAATTCGCTTCATAGCCAAGAAAAAGTAATTCCCATACGGACAAAAAGCATGCAACGCAGTTGTGAATGGAAAGTGACCAGACGTACTGCTGCAGGCATAACACTCACTATGGTCAACCGAATTTCATCCTCTGCGTATGCAATACTAAAGTGCTTGAACGAATTACTACGGACTATAACCAATGCGGAATTTGGTCGGCTCTCGTCCTATCTAGGTCTAGGACAACCACCCCTGAGAGTAGTGATCGAACATCAACGACCCCAACCGCTGCACTTCGTTCAGATTGTGTGTGCCAACACATCAAAAGAGAATATAAAAACTCCTGAACCTGCGCGGGTCTCTAAAAAAAAAAAACAAAAAGCTGAGTCTGCGGTCTAGGTCAATACCTAGATACTTTACTTCCTCTGAAAATTATATGCGTGTGCCATTTAGAAAGATTGAGCAAGGCTGTACCTTTCTCCTCTTTGTACACGGGACTAAGATTGTCTTATTTGGGTCAATCGATAAGCTTTCTCTGTCAAACCAGTCAGAGACAAATTGGAGCGCAAGCTGCATGCGCTCACTGGTAGTGGTTTCGCACTTTCACGTAACAATTACTACTAGGTCATCAGTATATGCGATAACCTCGTAGCCCCGAGTGGTTAGCTTGCGTAGTAGGTCATCAATGACTATCGACCAGAGCAGTGGTAAACGGACTCTTCGTTGTGGACATCTACTAACCGCCGATACTGTCCGCATGTGGCTGATATGATACGACTATTTAGCATCGCCCTAGTCCAGTGACTAGTGGGATGATCCACACACATATATCAGGGCTAAAAAGTCTGCCAGGAAGGCTATTTGTTCTATTGTCGATGCTATTTACGACGTTCGTTTGATCGTCAGAGTCATCGAGTGGGGAGTAGAACCAGGGAAGTGCACCTCGAGCAAAGTTTCCAGGGTTTCCCTGCGACTGACGGTAAAGGTGTCGTCTGATTTGCAAAGCAGCCCGAGTCCATTTGGGTACAGTTGGAAGCGAGTCCTAGTTCTCGCAGTATTTCCTCCAAGACATTCTCTTGGATTTCCTCTATTCGATGTTGTATTTAGTTAGAACAGATCTATAAACATTCCAACTATTATGTCGTTTAGCTTTGTTAAACAGCGATCTCACCTGCTTCCTTAGGGACTCAAGCTGAGTATTCCACCAGGGCTCACACCGTTTGTGTGTAATTGACCTGGATGTACAGCTGTCTCTAAAGGATGAGATAAGTGCTGCATTGAGCTGGTAAGCCGCTTCGTCGATATCATCTATCGATTCAATCATCTTGAGAAGCATATCCTCTTTGGCTCAACTCGCCAGCTTGGAACCGAGCTCAATTCGTTCGTTTGACCTGATATCCGGGCTCAGCCTCTTTGACCTCACCGGAAATGTTGAAACTGATATGGTGGTGATCAGACAGTGAAGCTTCATTGGAGACGTGCCAGTCACCAATTGCGTTTAAAATAATTGGGCTAGAGATAGTGAGATCAAGCACCTCTTCTCTAACCGCATTTAGAAATGTATTGGCAACGGTGAGATCGTTACTTATTAAAAATTCGAAAAGTGCCCTAACCTCGTTTATTCGTATTGCTGCTGCCCCATTCCGTATTATGCGCGTTAGCATCGCATCCGATGATCAGGTGATGTTTCTTCTGGTCGCAATACCTAACTAGGTCCTGTAGTACTTCGGTGGGAGGGATCTGTTGGTCGTCTCCAGGAAAGTAAGAGGAGGCGCATAAAATCTCCCATACCCCTCCATCGGTGGGGACTTCCACAATAATGGCTGTCAAGTCCCTTGTGATGAATTTTGGAATGGGGAGTAAATTTATATTAGTGCCGATAACATATGCGGCCCTAGGGAGAGAACCTCCAGTAGCGTAAACTAGTTTACGCGACCTGTTTTACAGACCCACAATCTTACCTTTATGGACCCATGTTTCTTGGATTAGTCCAATGCTGATCCTGTCGCGATAGAGTCGCAGGCTAAAGGTGTCCCAGGCACCTTTGGCGGGGTGCAGGTTGCCCTGCAGCACACGCAGCCCACTCATTACTTGCGACGGTAGACCGGGTCCTTCGTTCGGTATGGCTTTTTGTTGCCACGCCTGAAGTTACTGGCCCTATGGAACTGATCCTCTGATTTACTTCCCATCGAGGATTCCCTTTGTTTGGTTGGGGAACGTTTTGTTATTTTGTTTGGATGATCCTTAGTGGTCGTCAACCCAGATGTGGCAGCCGGTTTTAGTTCGTCACATTTTGGGTTCTCTACTACAGCAGTAGGTGCAACCACCATACTGCTGGCTGTTTTTCTACAGCGCTTGGTTCTACATCTACTGATGTTTTCTCTTGGCTCTTGATGATCATCTAAATGATGTCAAATCGATAAGCCACTTTGCAATTGAGTTCTATTAGTCGAGCCTGAGACTTGTCGCTGACTGCCAAAAATAGGTGCAGGAGGTCTCTCTCTTCATTTGACGTATTCTGCATGACTCTCCAGCTCTGTGCATATAAGCCGTCATTTTGGGACTCAAGCGTGGCCAACACCTTTTTGATGAGTAAGCCGATGCTTTGTAGGAAGTAGCCTCAAACGATGTGTGGTTTCGGGAAAGCTTCCTCTTCCAAAAGCATAACATCAGGTCCATTCTTGTTCTTGATCCCGTAAAATTGGTTTTCATCATTGGTTTTCATGACATCGTGGCCGTGGCGGGGTTGTCACATACAAAGTATAACCACCCTGACTTCTAAGTCGATCCCCTGAAGCGAAGTTTGGATGCCTTACCCAGCAGCACGATGGAGGTTTCCATTACATTACATTACATTAAGATACCTAGTCGGATCATCCCAGCTACACTATTGTAGCTCTTTTTATCGACTTGGGGGTTGCCGATCTTGCTGCGTTTAGCAGCTGGGTTTGGTGGAGTGCTGTCAGCGGAACTGTCCCGTTTCAGTTCCGGCCTTTGGAGGCAGGGGTAGATTTTGCATAAACTAGAACCTCATTTACATTTCTTTGTGACTACCAATAAGAATAGTCACTATACTGTGTGGCCCCAGGACATGCATACATACATATGTATCTGTGTCCAGACTAATAAATCTCACTACAGAAAATGATACCATGATGCCGAATTAAACTGCTACTTTCCATTGTGGCGCGGTGAGGGCGGTCCAGCAGACCCCCGTCTGCTTTACAGTACAGCGTTATAGTCTTTTAGTACAAAATGCCTTTTCATATAAAATAATGCTTCTGCTTTGAAACGCTTGCTGCATGTAGAATGCAGCAATAAGGTCCGGGAATTTAGTCATAACTCGGAAACTGGCAATACTGTGTCAGTCGTCAATAGCTGTATAGGAAGGGAGGCCATCAGTTTCCATCCACGTTTTGTTTTTGTGTTGTGCGTATTTAAAAAAACAATTTCTTTTAGTGGCGTCGTCACAATGAGTGACTCACATTACAAGCAACGTGTTGTGATTTATCTTTTAGTGAAATATGATGAAAATCCCACAGAATTTCTCCAAAAAATCAACCAAATTCAACCAAAAAGTCAGCGATGAATGGGAAAAGTGGGAATCGGCCAACGAAGCGAGGATGACAAAGTCGCGACTGAATGAAATGTCGATCGTTTTCCTCGATATCAGCGGGAAAAGATTCCAGCAAAATACACTAAAAACTTTCAATGTCTCAGCGATTGGAGTTGCTTTAAAATGAAAGGGAAAACAAACAAAGTAGTAATCAAAAGAATATAACTTTGTTTTCGTGGTTAACTCTTATATTATGAACTTGTAGTTGTACATTCTTTTGACGAGTATAATATTGTTACGAAAATTGCTGGTCAAGAATATTGTTCGACCACTGGATTGCGATAAACTACAGCTGTTTACTTGTTTATCCAATACACACTTTACTATTCCACCTCAGATCAATTATCTGGACGCTTACCTTATTATTATTATTATTATTCCACTTCAGATCACATATCTGGGCGCTTCACCTTTATTGTAACCTTTGTCTCTACATCTGCTAGAAAATTGTCCATTAACTCACTAGATGACCTGATTACTTTCACACTGGATTACCGACTGATCACTGGATACTGAGTCACCGATACTGAATACTGAACCACTGAATGAATGCTGAATACTGAATCACTGAATGAATACTGAATGCCCCCGAGTGCGAGGGTTCTCGCTTATAGAGCCCTTGGTTCAATCTCTGGAATGTTCGCCGTCAGACGTTCCCCTTCAGAGGTCTCTAGAATGCTCCGCGCTCTTGCATTGACATTCCGCAGTAAGCTGCTGAAAGTAACCATTATTTCAGTTTTACCTGCCACAGAGCATTCCAAACTCTGACAGCGAAATTCGTACACAGCCATCGGTTTGTGCCCGCAACACTGCCCTCCTCCTAAGCTTGTTCGTCCCCGAACAAGCGATTTTATCCTTCTCCGCAGTATGGTGCTAACCACTCCAAGTTGACAATTTTACCATTCGCCCGTCTGTTTTCCGTCTGCTGTATTCGGTATACTACGTCATTGAGTATCTTGATGACCTCATATTGCTCGTCCCAGGCTGATTGCAATACCAACTGTTCTGGCTCGATCCAGAAGTGTTCGCCCTAAACTCATATCTCGCCTTCATTTTAGCATTGACCAGGTTTAGTTGCTACTACTATCGCCGGAGATCGCCAGTGCCTTTGCCAACCGCGTCTCCCTCAAGCTCTCCGATACACCTCAATCCTCCACTCAGTCAGTAGAGTATAATAGAGCCAGTGTAAACAAGCCCTGAAGAGCACAGCAACGGAAGTGTCGGGCCCTAAAGCTTCAAGACGGGAAAAAAACACCTGTTTCGATGACGAGTGTAGGAGAATACATGCAGATAAGTAGGAGGCATACAAAGCCTCACTATACAAAAAAACCAGAGCGGCTCATGAGCTCTACGAGCTTAAAAGAAGGGAGGAACATAAACTTCTCAGGAAAAAAAAAAAAGAAAAGCGTGCGATTGAAAACTTGTAGAGGTGCTACTGCAGGCACCACGTTCGAAGATCTTATTAACAGATAAAATTAATGTCTCAAGGCTATAAAGCCCGAACGGAAGCCTGTAGGGATGAGAACGGACACCTAGTAGTAGAATCGCAGTCGACGCTGAGAATTTGGAAAAACCACTTCTACAGACTGTATAACGGCGATGATAGCCAATATACCCAACATACCGCCGTCAGGCAGAATGAACCATTTCTCAATGACGATGATCGCAGAGAATTCCGTCCCCCTGACCTCGACGAAGTTGAGATTGCCATGTCAAAACTCAAGTCGAATAAAGCTGCTGGCGCCGATGGATTGCTTGCTGAGCTCTTCAAAGCAGCTGGGGGTGAGCTGGTTAGGAGTATGCACCGGCTTATCTATAAGATATGGTCAGAGGAAAGCATGCCCAAGGAATGGAGTCTCAGCATTGTTTGGCCGATCCACAAAAAATGAGACCCCTTTGACTGCACCAACGCCATGTTTACTTTTGACATTCCAGCTAAACTCGTCAGATCTTTCAGGATGACTCTGGCGAACGCACGCTGCTCCAATCGAATCGGTGCAGAACTGACCGATAGTTTCGAAGTCAAGAGGGGATTTAGACTATGCGTTTTTGGTTTGACGGTAAACGAGGGCAAAACTAAATATATGCTGTCATCCAAAAAGGACGCTCACCACCGACGTCTTGGCCAGAACGTTTGTATAGGCAGATATAAGTTCGAGGTAGTTAATTACTTCGTCTACCTTGGCTCCGCAGTGACCTGGAACAACGACACCAGTTTCGAAATCAAGCGCAGAATTACTCTTGCCCACCGCTGCTCCTTTGGGCTCAAGTGGCAATTGAGAAGTAGAGCCCTCTCTCGTACGACCAATTTGACCTTATATAAGACTTAAATTATCCCGGTCCTGTTATACGGCGCAGAAACATGGACTTTATCTAAAGCGGATGAGGAAATCCTTGGTTGTTTCGAGAGAAAGATTTTGCGTGCGATTTTCGATCCTATAAACACAGAGGGGGCTTGGAGGAAAACATTCAATCACGAATTGTACGAGTTGTACAGCGACATGAGTCTAGTCAGGCGTCTACGTATCCAACGCCTAAGATGGCTTGGCCATGTAAAGCGAATGGACACCACTGCTCTAGCCCGTAGAGTCTTTGAATCCAACTCCGAGGGACGAAGAAATAGGGGACGGCCGCATCTAAGGTGGCACTGCGGCACTGGAAAAGACTAGCGAAAGATCGTGCTAGGTGGAGAGGCATGTTGGTTGAGGCCCAGGTTCACCCCGAACTGTGGCGCCCGCTAAGTAAGTAAGTAAGTAAGTTTAGTTGCTGCAAGATGAACTGATAGATGGAGTTCAGCTGCTCCTTCTTTTCGCATAAGAAATCCACCCTGCCGCTAGTTGTCGGCAGTATAACGCCGAACTTCAGATCCGATGGAATTCGGAGATAAATTCCAAAAATGGTTTCAGCTGGTGTTATCGCCGTTGAATTGTGCTGCGCGATCGATACGCATCCCAGTCCCATAAGACATAAAAAATATCTGGATTAGTAGAAGCCTCAAAAGATGAACACTTTTACGGTTGGTTTTTACAAACGAACTTGTTCTCGAAGAAAGGCCTCGTTCGCGTCTAAAATATTATGAAATTTGTGAAAATACTCGCATTGAACGCCAATGGGGTTCCATTTAAGGAATTAGAAATATTCACTTAAGAAAAAAATACTGACATACGAGTATGCTTGGTTTCTGAAACCCATCTGACAACGCAAACGCGTGTACATACCATTACAGTACGCGTAAAAAATAAAAACCATTCGGCCCAAATCATCAATCTTTTTAATGACCTCGAACTGAATTTTCTTATTGATGGTGACTTTAACGTCAAACATACAATTTTAGGTTCAAGATGTATCTCACAGAGAGATAAAGTACACTACAAGGCTGGTATGGATGGATTGCGGTTGCAACTTTTACTCAGCTGGCAAACCTATTGGCGTACAGACATTGCGAAAACACCTGAAACTCTTAGTAGAACTCTTACTGAAAAGGCTGAAGCACCTAGGCTTACGAATAGAAGGACAAACTGGAAAGGTTGAATTTAAAAAAAGTATTAGACTGAGAGTACCACTTAGGACGCCCTACGATTTAGAATTCAAAGTCGACCGATTTATTGAAACTATTCAGCACGCAGCGTGGAATAATAGTCCTTTCCGAAAAATGAGGCGAACAATTTTCTTTTATAAATTGTCCACCAGAAGTTAAAGAGCAGGCAAAAGAGAACCGAAAAGCCCAACCGAACCGATGCTGCTTGTGGTTGTTCCGGAGTTTGTGTTTTTTTTACGGTTACGGCCGTAGCCCAACCGACGAATCCTGTTTTTTAGCGCAGGAGGCTCGCCATTCGCCCTTACCCGTCTGCAATTTCCATAGGAAATCTCCATATGGCACCGCGAAGAGGTGGAGATGGGACTTAGTAACAGTGCCGCAAGATGTTCATCTGCGGTGGCTCTTCTTGCTTTTTATCAGGCCAGCATCCGTCGGATAGATGTCACCCCTACGAGGCATTTAGTTAGTCGTTTGACAACGGAAATGGCGGAATGATCCATTTCTTAACGACGAAGACCGCAGAGAATTCCATCTCCCTGAACTCGACGAAGGTTAGATTTCCATATCAAAACTCATGTCGAATTGCGCCAACGCGCAAGCGGACTGTCTACTGAGGCAGCTGGAGATGACCTGGTTAGGAGCATGCACCAGCTCATCCTTAAGATATGGTCAGAGGAAAGAATGCCCGAGGAATGGAGTCTCAGCATCGTAAGCCCACTCCACAAGAAATGGAGACCCCTCTGACTGCGCCAACTACAGAGGAATAAGTCTTCTTAACATCGCCTACAAAATTTTCTTTGCCGTTTTGTGTGAACATCTGAAGCTTTTTGTAAATAAGCTGTGCGAATTCAGACCAGGGAAGCCCACTATCGACTAAACCTTCACACTACGGCAGATACTGAAAAAAACCAATGATTTTCATGTCGACACTCACCACCTCTTTGTCGACTTCAAAGCCGCCTACGATAGCGTAATTAGAGGCGAGCTTGACAACGCTATGTCAACCTTTGACATCCCTGCTAAACTCGTCGGACTATGCAGGATGACTTTGGAGAATGCTCGCTGCTCCATCCGAATCGGTGAACACCTTACCGATAGTTTTGATGTCAAAAGTGGATTTAGGCAACACCATATTAGAATTGATTGTGCAAAAATCACTGGCCAATACAAGAGGCACGATTTATTTCAAATCCTCGCAACTCCTTGCATACGCTGACGACATTGACATAATAGGTATGTAGATCACAGCGAGAGGCCAATGAGGCGTTTGCGAGTATTGAGATAGAGGCGGCGAAAATTGGTTTGGCAGCAAACGAGGGTAAAACTGAATATGTGCTATCATCAAAAAAGGACGCTCATCACCGACGACTTGGCCAGAACGTTCGTATAGGCAGATACAAGTTTCAGCTAGTTGAAGACCTCGTTTACACTGGCTCCGCAGTAACCTGCAACAACGACATCAGTTCCGAAATCAAACGCAGAATCACTCTTGCCACTCGCTGTTTTTTTTGGGCTCAGAAGGCATTTGAGTAATAGCGCCGTCTCCCAGACGTTAAAGTTGACTCTATGTAGGACCCTCTTCATCCCAATCCTGCTGTACGGCGCAGAAGCATGGACACTATCAACAGCGGTTGAGCAAGCCCTTGGTCGGTTCGAAGGAAAGATTTTGGGCGTAATTGTCGGGTCTATATTCAACGCCTAAGATAGCTAGGCCATGTAGGGCGAATCGACCACAGCTCCAGCTCCGGAGAATCTTTGAATCCAACTACGAGGGACGAAAAACAGAGGACGGCCGCACTTAACAAGGCGCACACAGGTTGAAGCGAACCTCAGCCAACTGGGAGTGCGGCAATGGAAAACAATAATTGTTTACTATGAGAGGAGGGTCTATCACGCCTCGTTTAGGAGGTAGGGGCAATTTAAATTAATATGAAAAAAAAAAAATGTTTTTGGTCGTTTACTTGGTTTTTCTTTGGGGTAAGTGGGGAGAGTACGATTTCGATAGCGCTGCGATCTGACGATGGATTTAGCTACATCGACCTAAAACAAATCGAAAATGAGGAATAACATTTTTCGATATCTCGCTTTGTTTTCGAGATATCGATATTTGAAATTATTTTTGGATAAAGTTCCGAATAGTCCTCATCTCCGATGTATTTATTTATTTCTTTAGAAGTGATATTCATCACGCTTGAGCGCTTATGCTTTTGATATACTCAATAGTGCACCCACTCCAAATCCTACAGTGAGTCCAAGCAGGGGGTTGCAGCACTTCATTTCAAAATTTTGAGATAAATTGGTCTAAACTTTTATTTTTTTATCAAAACTTTGAGTTATCATAAGTAATTTAACTTAAATTCTGTATTAAAGAACAGGCTCCTTGCTTTCAAACTTGGTACAGTACTTCCTGTAGGTGTTGTCGTTGTTTTCTAATCATTTTTTTTTTTCGTATTAAGTATTTATTTTTATTTTTTAAACGGGGCGAGAAAGACCCCTCCTCCCATAATACAAAATTCTGGTTTTTTACCACTCTACAAAAAACCGTTACTTGTGCCATGGTAAAGGCTAGCAAAATATCGTGCTAGTTGGAGGGGCATATTAGTTGTGGCTCGGGTTCACCCCGGACTGTAGCGCCCGTTAAAAAGAAGAAGCTGTAGCCTGCTGCGGAAATATATCAGAGAATTCAAAAATGATGGGATTCGTTCGTACTTAGAAAGCCTGGCCGCTGACGGAGATAAAAAGTCTAAACTGTAGGTACCATCAATAAGGCAATTAATATGCGTAAGGCGATGAGGAAAAGGCTGAAGTCTTTGCTGGATATCTTGCTGAAATGTTCAAGCCATTCAGAGGAAAAACGCTACCTGACAATGACCGCGGAATATAGAAAGACGTGAGCTATCTTTCTTGAAAATATCACAAAGCCGCTCAAGCTAATTAAAGCACCAGGCTACGACTTAATTACAGGGGATGTCCTTAGAAATACCCTGCTTCAAATTTTATATTTGTTAACGCAGGGCTTAGATTAAAACACGTACCGAGCCAATGAAAGGTCACCGAAGTTATTATGCTTCTAAAGACTGGAATAAAAAATTGTACAGCCCAATATCGTCGTTGCCGATAATTACGAAAGTTTTCAAAAAAATATAACCAACGCTTAAAGCCATTTGTCGAGGAAAAGCGTCTTTTGCCGGATAATCAGTTTGGTTTCTGAAGCAAGCATTCCACTATAGACCAAGTACATTGAATAACCTAAGGGGTCGAAAACACATGTAAAAAAAAAAAAGTGAAGAGTTGGATTAAAATATAGGAAAATTTACTGGCTGCTAGGAAATCATTCTCAGCTTAGTACTGAAAAGAAGCTGCTTCCCTATACAGGAGTGCTTAAACCTATTTGGGATTACGGTATACAACTCTGGGGTTGTACCAAGAAGAGTCGTTAATAGGGGAACAAAACCTTTTACGGCATCTTCAAAGGACAATACCACTTGATACTTGATACCACTAGATACTTGTAAGTCAACTGAACTAGTTGTACTAAAAAAAAAAAAAAACAAGTAATTGACTCGAAGGGTGGTGCTTATGAGTACGGGCTGGTGGTCCTCATAGTGTGTTTTGAACATTTGCACCAACTCCGCAATGACAAAAAATGTTGGAACTGAAACGCTCACAGAATGTCCGAACTCGATAGTTCGACTTTGGAATTGAAGATTCATTTGGCCGGAACGGTGGCGTCCATTCCCTCTACATGGCTACTGTACTGTTACTGTACAGCCCTGTATAGGATGGGAGTGTAAGCAGTGTCTCTTTCCTTTCCTCCGTCCAACTGGAAATTACACATACCTAGGGAAAGTTAGTTTACGAAAACATCATGCAATGCAGCATGTTTATTAATGATGCAAGTCATACGAGACTGTACTTCGACGAGTGGTATCGTGATGATGCAGCTTTTAACAACACATACAGCGTAGACTATGTAAACGGCGGCTCTCCACGAATTGGCGGTTTTTACTCCCGCTGCTATATTGCATTATGGTCGATTCTCTGCATCAAACAGTGCACGTTTCCAGGCGCATTGGTAGCTCTTGAAATCCCTGTGATTACTCATCGGAATAAATACGTCAGAAATGAGCTTCCTTGCTGAAGGCAATTTGTCAATAAAAGGGCGGACCTGTCTTCAGCCAAACCACCGAAAATTCGACGTTATGGGAGGTTTTTCGGCTTCAGTTCCTACGCGAGCTGTACTAGGACAACCGAAATGTTCTCCATGAGGGTCAACACACGTTCAGCAAGCGTTTGAATCATTTCTCAAATCAGTCATTTCTATCCTTCAGGTATCGAAAACGTCGAAAACAACATGAAAACGCTTACCTCGAATTTTATTTTTAATCTGTTGGAATAAGAAGAAATGACTGAGTGCCAAATCAGGACTCTATGGAAAATAACCCATGCGTTGTCTTGGTGAAGAATGGTTCGACTAGTGCGGTTTGAATGTCCTTATTTTTCCGCTTCTGGCAAGCAAATAGTGGCGATAATTTTAAATTATTATTAGCCATCAGTTTAGATGTCGCTATCTTAACCTCGTCTTTCGTTATGTCTAACAGCGATATTTTGGCAATTTTCGCCATTATACAATCCAAGGAAACGTTAGTCAATTAAAAGGCGGTCTCTTGCGGCTGTAATTTTCCAACATTAGAAATTTGCTGGCCACCCTCAACTAAGCAGTTGTCGTGATATCCCATGCAAATCTTAAGGTTTCAAAAAGGTAGTGAACCGAGTCAATGTTGGCTTATCCAAGATGCTCGGACATCTGAGAGGCTGGAGGAATGCCATTCGTTTTCGGACATGATCTTATGTGGGCTGCGAATGTGACTCACTCAAAAAGTTATTTTTTACGAATTGAAATCTCTTAAAACGATATTGGTATGATAGGGGGAACGATGAGCGTTTGTTCTATCTAAGAGGTCGGAGCAATCATCCTTGAGTCTATCCCCTTTTTCTTTATGCGAATGCGGATGCAATTAGGCTGCGGTGCGCCAGTAAAAATGACTTTGATATAGATCGTAACATGGCGGAATCTTACGACTTTCTGCCTAAGACTGCCTCGAGCAACAAAGCTTGTTTATTCGCCTGTGTAACAGATTCCGTAGTATGTATCACCAGATTTTAACGGTTTTTTTTGTTATCGGCCTGCTTTATAGCAATTTAGGGATTTTTGAATTATTCAGCCGCACCTTGTTAAAGTGCAGAAATCAAGGTTGCTTTTAAACGTTTACGTGAAACGTTCGTTGCATCCGAGGCTTGTGATACTTTCGCAATAATTGGTCCAATAACTGATCTTGGTTCGGAAAACTCGCGATTCTGCGAATTTTCAGAGAATTCTCCAGATGGCGCTTCGACGAGGTGGACATAGGGGACATACTAGCGGTGCCGCCAAGTTTTCATCGTTCTTCACGCTTTTCAGTGGACAACATCCGTGATCAAAACAAACTGTCGATATACGCAAAAGTTAAAGCATTTTTCTATAAGAATGGGAAAAATCCGAACTTAACCACATCAAAGCTGATGTTAGCCCAATTTAATACATGGAAAGAGAGGAATACACAGCGTCCTTCGTAGAAACGTGCGAATAAGTTTTCGAACGACGTCAACTCTTTTTTAGTTGACTAATTTGGTATCGTGGGCTTTAGTCACATAAACCTTTTTTGATATACACTATCGCATTTTATTTCTCAATTGTCCATAATATTTCTCCTCAGATGTTATTAAGCAGATACCTTGATAAAAAAAATCACAAACTGTACTCCTAACAAGACTTCTTGAAAGATTCATCCACACATCTTTACCTAGACATTCACCGAACTCAGTTTTATTTCAAGTGCTTTACAAACGAACGCATTTCATTGCGTTCATCAGCAGGTGGTCCTATAAAACATTTATAATTAGCATAATATCTAATATCTAAGCATCTAGGCGGCATCCGGTCAGTAAAGGCAATATCCCATTAAAGTAATTCGATCAGAGAGGCTTTCCCCGATCTGATTACGAGTGAAGTGCTCACATTTCGAACACTTTGGTGAAATACAGTCAAATGAATATGAAATATGATTCCGATCAACTGCCGTATATCGGTTTGAGTGATTTGTCTAATTACAGTAAATTATGATGAATGACTCCATCAGATGGTACATCGTCATCGGTGATCGGTTTCCATTTAACACTTCCTCTAGTTCAAGCGGCTAATAACCATCGACAACCTAATCATAAGTAAAATCATGATCATAATCGCAGTCATATTCGTAATCATAATCATAATCCCCCTGTTCCACGTAATTTCTCATACCAGCAAAGGTTTAGCTGGATGATGCGCAATTCTTTGACGGAATAACAATAACGTTCTGCTTTGAAGTCGACCGACAGCTAGTAAATTAGCTTGGCTAACTACTTTTAAACAAATACAATTAATTAATGATCGCGTCGAGGCTCGAAGCATCGGACTCGATGCTCCGAAAAGAACAGAAATCCAAATAAGATAAATGATGTGAAATTTGAGGTTCATCTCGTCCTCGATTATGTTCAATTTCGTAGCTCATCGGGGTCCACCTTTGTTGTGTTATGTATGTTGTGTCGGTCGGTTGGAACTCGGTCGCAGGGATGATGTGAGACGAAAGAAACATGTTGGACAAGACACCGAAACAGCCACTTGTGCAAGAGTGGTGGCCTACTGCTATACAGATTTTTTTTTTTTTGTTTTTTTTTTTTCATATAGATATGTATACGAATGGACATGTGCAGCTTGATGATGCATTTGATTGAAGTAGGTCGGGGGTGATACAAAAGGTGTGATGACCGAGTTGGTGGGTACAAATTATCACTGCGGGGCGCCATAGAAAGCGGCTCCTTTCACATGTCAATTTCGAATAGGATGACCATTAGGCTGGCCCTATATTTGTATGTTTGATTCCTTCTTCTCTTTCCATTTCAGGATCATGGAAATCTAGCTTATGCTAGAAGTTGTTGTGTTTGATTTGGCACCCGATACAAGGGAACATTGTGTCAAGGTGTTGAATCAATCAAAATTTCTCGGACCGGCACAGAAAGGAGAGAATCAAATTGAATGGAATCGAATAAATTTAATTCGATTCTCACCTGTTGCGCGGGATAAGATAGCCGCATTGTCTGCCTCAATGTGTGTGGGTTTTACCAAAATACTCGTAATTGGAACTATTCTCCACACTGTTGTTTGGTTTGATGTTTCTTTTGTTATTAAAGAATTCGGCAGTAAATGCCTATCAGGATTTCGATAGTCGGGAATTGTCTGGTGGACTCGAATAGAGAAATGTTTTTCTTCATGCTTTAAATGGTTTTAATAACAACTTTTTTGTACACTGCCTTTTAAAATGGTACATCTCGTACAATAGTTAAAAAACTATTGAATTTGTCTATCATGTGTTCTTTTTAAGTAATTAGTTTACTATTGGCAGGAAAACCCGCGTAAATTTGTGCCCCCAAGTGCACTGAAAGCGCTATTTCACTATTTCCAAAGTCGGAAACTGAATTCACTAAGACTTGCCTGCGTTTCGATTTACATCGGGATCCCAAGTCATAAGATCTCTAATGAGCTCGCTAGACCTGAGTCGTCTTAGGACCTGAGTAAGAATTAAGTTACCAAGGACAGGGTATTCAACCGCGACATTCTTCTCTATGCAGAGTTGATTGCAAGAAACTTACCACACATGTGCACATTAGTAAAACGTTCACCTACTTACCCAAGAGGACGACTCAGCTAAATACTTTGTGCGACACATCGCAATTCCTTGTGATGATTTTTCTTCCTGGATCTCTTTTCATAATTCTCCAGAAATCGAAAAAAGTATAATAAAATGCTTGTTAAGAACATATTTTGCTGTATAATGGACCAGTTGCATCTAAATCCTGAATGGCTGAGAGCCCTCTGGCTGTCTTCACCTCAGACCCAGTTGGTTAAGGTCCCCTTTCACCTCCGTGCGCCACCGTCCTCTGCCGCGCCTTCCTCCCGGGGTGGAATCGAAAACTCTTCGGGTCGGAGCTGTATTTTCCATGCGATCTACATGGCTTAGCCACTTTATACGCTGTATCCGTAGACGTCGTACCAGGCCGATGTCGCTGTCAACCCGTACAGTTCTTCGTTATATCTTCTCCTCCATACACCGATTGAACAAACGGGACCGTAGATAGTGCGCAGAATTTTCCTCTCGAAACGACCAAGGGCATCTTCTTCTTTTATTAAGGTCCAAGCATCTGCGCCGTAAAGGAGGACTGGGATGATATACAGTGTTACCTTGGTTTTCCGAAAGAGGGCTCTACTTCTCAATTACCTCTTGAGCCCAAAGAAACAACGGTTGGCAAGAGTGATTCTGCGTTTTATCTCAGCGCTGGTGTTGTTGTCGCTGGTCATCAGTGAGCCAAGGTAGACGAATTCCTTGACCACTTCAAAGTTCTGGCCAATACGTCAGTGTTGACCGTCTCTTTTAGATGAAAGCAGATATTTGGTTTTGATCTCATGGTCATAGATCCAACCCTACTTCCCTAGTTGCGAACGGAAAACACGTGCTCGGAGTCTCTTCAGGGCGCCGGTAGCAATATATGTATACACAATGATCGATGCAGCGGGACGAGAGGTGACGAGAGCCCCTCCACGTGGATCGACTTGTACTGATTCACGGCACTTCTTGAACTACTTTGCCTCAATACACCACCTGCAATTTTCAGAGGATATCCGAGGATTTTTCATCAGATCTTACGAAAAATGTAATCACAATGTATCTTGGAATGTAAGTCATTTTACGACTTCAGCCTTAACCGAAAACTTTAAGAAAGGGGCCCCTTTCCAGATAAATGTTGACTAATAAAGTAGTGTTGCCAGTTTCCGAGTTATGACTAAATTCTCGGAACTTAATTGCCACATTACGTGCAATACCTTTTAAGTAATAAGGGACGCTTATCTGATAGGCGGCCATCGCTTGGATATGGATAATTGCAAAAGTGCATAAAATCAGTGTTTGCTATTTTTTCATGTAAGTATCGACGACGACTACATTTTAAGTGGCCCATATGGAGAACCCAATTTTGAGTCACTTTTAGGAGCATATGCTGTCCTTTGAGGATGTGATTAGCGCTGACTTAACGGTATAGACGCGTGCTTCGATGTATTGGCGCTGGCCTGTCAGCATGAAAAAAAAAAAAAAAAAAAAAAATCTAAGGGCATCAAAGTGCCCGATCTAGCCGGCCAATTAACTATGGCTGAACTCGCTTGCTCAGCAGGTCGACTATGGCGATGGTTCGTCTTACCTGAACTGATAAAAGTAGAAAACCTAAGAGCAAAAAATCGCCTTCCTAAAATATCTACAAAGTTTGATTGCTCTCATGTTTAACCTGTTGACCATGCTTAAACAGGGGCTGCCCTCTAGGTGGCGTCCTGTCTCCGCTGTTATGGTGCATGGTGGTCGATTCTCTGCTTGATGCTTTCCATGCCTCTGGAATCTATGCCCAGGCCTATGCGGATGATGTCGCCATTCTTTCTGTCGTCTCATGTTTAGCGACTGTCCCAGAGCTTCTCAAGACCTGAACCCGCTCTAGATCTACCTGCGTCCACGGCCAACTCCTACATTAATGATTGTGTATAATATAATAATACACACAACCGTAGATGGACGGACTATCCAGGGTGCAGAATGATGTGCCGAATCCCTTAGCTCTACATCACTGAAGCTCCTTAAAATTTTTCTCCGGAAAACGGGGAAAATACAGTGTCTGTCTGCAGTAAATGGACCAGTGTTTACGTCTGAGTGCTCCAGCGGATAGCAGAAGCCTTAAAAAAAAAAAAAAAAAAAAAAAAAAAAAATTAAAAAGACTAGGAAGGGTAAGAAGATCTTTTCTTTCCGCATTGATCCTAAATGGATGTTGTATTAAGAGGGGAAGACCGAATCCGGCAGGGAATTCCGGATTCATGTGGTTCGGTTAAAAAAAGATTTTCGATATTTCACGGTAAGTCGGAAAGCGGGCTTTGGGGTATATGGGTGAGCGTTCCTAGAGAATCGGGTGTTTAGGGAGAAATGTTAAAGGGGCGGAATGCAACTGGCTATTTCATAAGAGCATTTTTTGTGGAACTAACGCTAAAGCAGAGAAAGGCAGGAAAGTTTCTTGCGGTGTTCCAACGGGTCTCATGTTTTGGTAATGCTGGAGTTATCTATCAGTTTTATCGCGCGGTTTTGTATTCCATATAGTAGGTGCAATGAGCTCTTGGATGCACCTGACGAGACATGAGTGTAAAGTCCTAATTTAGGGCGAATGAACGCCCTAAATGGCGGTGAACGACTAACGAAGGCCTCGTAGGGGTAGCGTGTCCGACATGCGCTGGCCCATAAAATAGTGAGTAGAAGCCACTGCAGCCGAACATTTAGCAACTCTGTTAGAAAGTCCTATTTCCACCTCCTTAAGGTGCCACCTGGGGATTTCTATTTTGAAATCGCGAACGGAAAAGGCGAATGGCGAGTTTCCTGCACCACAAAACAGGATAAGTGTCGGTTAGGCTAAAAAAACCAACAAACGAAAAAACTCAAAAAAAGCCTCGGATGCAAGGAAACGCACGGATTAACCGATGACGACCCATGAAAGAACCAAAGGAAAAGGAAGAATGTTATTCGGCTTTGTATGTAGAATGTAAGGTCCCTCAACAGACCACGTGCAGCCGAAGAACTTGCGGAGGCTCTAGACCGTTATAAGGCAGATATTACCGCAATTCATCCAGTGCGATGGGATGGACCGGGCAAAAAGAGGATGAGAAACTGTAATATCTACTACGGCGACTGCTACAAGGAGAGAAGACAACGCTTGTTTTGAGCTTCAGGCATGTAAGCTAACGCCTCATGACAATCCGCATCACGGCTCAATTCGCAAACATCAGCCTAATTTGTGCTTACGCCCCTACCGAGGGCAAGGATGACGCTACAAAAGACGACTTCTACGACATAATAGATAGGACATATGCCCAATGTCCCAGTTACGATGTTAAAATCGTACTGGGAGATTTTAACGTTATTGGCAAGCACAGCCTACACAACACCACATCCGAAATTGGATTTAGGCTGATAGACTTCGCACCAGCGCCAACGGGGCGAAATCCTCTAGTTTCTAGCACGCGTTTTCAACATATCAAAATCCATAAAGGAACTTGGCGATCTCCGGATCGATCAACCGTCAACCAGATTGACCACATTGCGATTGATGGCAGGCAGGCATACGACATTCTGGACATGCGAACTTTTAGAGGAGCCAACATCGACTCGGACCACTATCTTGTGGCAGCCAGGTTGCGACTTCGAATGTGCCTGGCCCAGAAAAATCGAGTAAGGCCAGCGGCATACAACATCGCAATGCTACAATCACAGGGGACCGCCAGAGCATATAACAATCGCGTCTCCCTTAAGCTCTCGGAAAACCCTCCAACACCTGTTTACAACGTGCAACACCAATGGACCCGTTGTCAACAAGCCTTAGAAAGTGCTGCATCTAAGGTACTGGGTTTCAAACCGCCACCAACAAGAAACCCATGGTTTGACGACGAGTGTAGAAGGGCACACGCAGCAAAGCAGCAAGTCTTCAAGAGGCGCTGCATACAAGGACGAGAGCTGCTAGTGAGCATTATGAGCAGAAGCGGAGGGAGGAGCATAAACTTCTCAGCAACTTCAACAACTTCTTCTCGCTGGCGATCGTAGAGATGGAGAGATGCTATCGCAGGAATAACGTTCGGAGGTTTTATCAAAGAATAGAATAAACATGCCAGGGATGTAAGACCAGAACGGAAGCCTGCAGGGACGATAAGGGAAACTTAGTAGTGGATTCACAGTCGGTACTAGGAATCTGGAAAGACTAATTCCGCAGACTGTATAACGGCGGTGACGAAACAGATCCCGCTGTCAGACAGAATAATCCTTTCACAACGGACGATTATAGCAGAGAATTCCGTCCCCCTGACCTGGACGAAGTTAGGAATGCTTTTTCTAAGCTTAAGTCCAACAAAGCTGCTGGAGTGGACGGACTACCTGAAGAGCTCTTTAAGGCAGCTGGAAATGACCTGGTTGGGAGTAAGCACCAGATCATCCGCAAGATATGGTCAGAGGAATGCATACCCGATGAATGGACTCTTAGTATCGTTTGCCCTATCCACAAGAAAGGAGACCCCTTTGTCTGCGCCAACTACAGAGGAACCATTCTTCTGAACATCGCCTATAAAATCTTCTCTGCTGTTCTGTGTGAACGCTTGAAACCGTTCGTTAATAAACTGATTGGTCCATATCAGTATGGGTTCACTCCCGGGAAGTCCACTATAGATCAATTATTCACACTGCGGTAGATCCTGGAAAAAACAAACGCGTTCCAGATCAACACCCACCACCTGTTTGCAGACTTTAAGGCTGCATACGATAGTATCAATAGAGACGAGCTATACAACGCTATACAACGCCATGTCTAGTTTTGACATCCCTGCAGGATGACTTTGGAGAACTCTCGCTGCTCCATTAGGGTCGGAAGCGACCTAACCGATACCTTTTATGTCAAAAAAGGTTTTAGACAGTGCGACACGCTATCGTGTGACTTTTTCAATATCGCCCTTGAAAGGATAGTGCAAAACTCACTGGTGAATACGAGGGGCACCATCTTTTTCAAGTCCATGCAACTGCTCGCATATGCCGATAACATTCACATAATTGGGCGAAGTCAGCGAGATTTCATTGAGGCCTTTACGAGCATTGAAACGGAAGCGGCTAAAATGGGACTGGCAGTAAATGAGGGCAAAACGAAATATATGCTGTCGTCGAAAAAGGACACGAACCACCGGCGTCTTGGCCAGGGTGCACATATTGGGAGGTATAATTTTGAGGTAGTCAAGGACTTCGTCTACCTAGGCTCCGCAATGACATGCAGAAATGACATCAGTGCCGAAATCAAACCCAGAATAACTCTTGCCAACCGCTGTTTCTTTGGGCTGGGGCGGCAATTGAAAAGCAGAGCCCTCTCTCTGGCTGTACAGCCCATACAGGTCTTTGGTTGAATCTCCTCCTCCACTCTCCGTTTACACAAACAGGACCAAAGATTGCACACAGAATTTTCCTCTCGAAACGCCCAAGAGTTTCTTCATCCGTTTTTCGAGAGAGGGTTCAATTGCTATTGAGACTACTCAATTGCCTCTTGAGCCCGAAGAAGCAGCGGTTGGCAAGAGTTTATCTGCGTTTTATCTTAGCGCTGGTATCGTTGCTGCTTGTCACTATCGAGCCAAGGTAAACGAAGTCCTTGACTACTTCAAAAATATAGTTGCCGAAGGTGAAGTTCTGACAAGGACGTCGGTGTGGCGCGTCTTTCTTGGATGACAAAATATATTTGGTCTTGTCCCCATTTACCCTTGGACCCGCTTTAGCCGCTTCTGCTTCAATGCTTGCGAACGCCTCATTGACGTCTCGCTTTGTCCGTCCAATAACTTCAATGTCATCTGCGTAGATCTTTGTGGACTTGAAGTAGATCGTACCTCTTGTATTGGCCGCAGAGTCCCGCACGATCATTTCAAGTATGATGTTAAAGAAATCACATGACAGTGCTTCTAAAACCTTTTTAATCATCAAAGGGGTCGGTTAGTTCACCTCCGACCTTAATGGAGCAGCGAGAGCTCTCCATAGTCATCCTGCACAGTCTGACGAGTTTGGCAGGAATGTTAAAACATAGCTTAGCTCTGTATAGCTAGTCTCTATAAGCGCGCTGGAATTCATGGGTCTTCTCCAAGATCTGCCGTAGTATAAATATTTGGTCTATCGTGGATTTTTCTGGCCTGAAACCATATTGGTAGGAACCTATCAGATTGTCCACGAACGGCTTCAGGCACTAACACAGTACGGCAGAGAAGATCCTGTACGCGATGTTCAGGAGGCTTATCCCTCTGTAATTGGCGCAGTCATAGGGTCTCCTTTCTTATGGACCGGGCAAACGATACTGAGATTCCATTCATCGGGCATGCGTTCTTCCGACCATATCTTGCAGATGAGTTGGTGCACGTTCCTGACCAGCTCATCGCCAGCTGCTTTAAACAGTTCCTGTTAAACTCGTCAAACTATGCAGGAGAATGATTGCTGCTCCATCCGAATCGGTGAAGACCTGACCGATAATTTTGGTGTCGAAAAATGATTTAGGCAGGGCAATGTACTGTCGTGTGATTTCTTCAACATCGTATTAGGAATGATTGTGCAAAAATCCCTGGTCAACACAAGAGGCACAATTTATTTGAGGCACAGCGAGATGTCAATGAGGCGTTTACGAGTAACGAGGTGGAAGCGGCGAAAATTGGCTTGGCAGTAAATGACGGCAAAACTAAATATATGCTGTCATCAGAAAAGGACGCTATCCACCGACGTTTGTATTAGCCGATATAAGTTTGAAGTGGTTAAGGACTTCGTCTACCTTGGCTCCGCAGTGACCTGCAACAACAACATCAGTTCCGAAATCAAACGCAGAATCACTTTTGTCAATCCCCGTTTCTTTGAGCTCAGGAGGCAATTGTGTAATTGAGCTCTCTCCCGAACGACGAAGTTGGCTCTATACAAAACCCGTATCATTCCGATCTTGCTGTACAGCACAAAAGCATGAAAACTATCAAACGTGGCTGAGGAAGTCCTTGGCCGTGTCGAGGGAAAATTTTGCGTGTCAATTTCGGTGCTATAAATGCAGACAGGGGATGGAGGAAAAGAACAAACTTTACGGGCTGTACAGCGACATCGCAGCTCCAGCCCGGAGAGTCTTTGAATCCAGCCCCGAGAGGCGAAAAAACATAGATAAGAAGAAGAAGATGATAAAAGAAGTCTTCGCCACTGTTCAGCTGACCAATTTTTTACCATCAAGAGAGTATTACGGAAGGATATACAGGAAATAGTGAGGGCGCCGTAGCGCAGTGGTAAGTGTGTTGGACTCTGGCGCACGATGAGCGAGTTCGGATCCCGATAACACCAACGCCATCGAATGTTTATTTCGCGACGTTCCTCTTTGGCGGGGTACTGGCAAAACCCCCCTTAGTAAACTTGTCATGAAAAAGCATCTCGACTCCCGCCGTTTGGAATCGGCATTCAACTGTAGATCCCTTTCACCTGTGTGAAAAATAAATCACACACAACATGGGTGATTGAGAGAAGCTTGGCCCTGGATCTCATGGGCTGTAACGCCATCAAAGAAGAAGAAGAGCAAGGTCCAGGTTATACGGTAGATGTATCAAAATTTTACAACCAAGTTCCGTCAATAGGTTTCGAGACATTAAAGATGTTTCATGATGGAACACAACTCTTTCTGTAAACCAGCTCTGGTCACTCCTTCTTCGCTGCTTCATTCATTCGGTCAAGTTGTGCGCAGTAGAAGACAGCCAAGTTGTGGACAATGTCACCGATTCCAATCTCACCAATCGCTAAGTATCACCTTGTTTGCCGTCAATCCAGACTTTACAGTCGTGGCTCCCGTGACTATGGCTATGATCGGTTCAGGAAATACGCTGGATAGGAAACGGTATGATGAGGAAGAAAAATTGCGACATTTATTACAGCTGTCAGCTGTTATTGGGGTGCAGATTTGTCGTGGGAAAGCGGTTAAGGTCGAAGGTCATCGACTTTAAACTTATAAGTGATCGCCTGGCTGTGATCCGCATCAGAGGCAGATTTTATAACATCAGCCTGATATGTGCACACGCCCCATACCGCCGAGACTAAAGACCCTATGATCTCCTGGACAACGCCTACGGAGCTTGTCCGGAGTACGATGCTAAAATCGTGCTCGGGGACTTCAACGCCAAGATCTGTAAGGAGAACACCCTTGGCGGAGTGATCGGAAAGGACAGCATCCACCATACAACAACAGATAACGGCTTCCGACTTGCTGACTTTGCGACAGCTCGTAATGCGGTGATAAGTAGCACAAGATTCCCTCGCAAGTGAATCCACCCAGCAACCTGGCGATCTCCGGAGGGTCGAACCGCCAACCAAATCGTCCATGTGCTCATTGACCCCAGGCACTCGTCAAACATCCTGGATGTGCGGACATTCAGAGGGGCAAATGTCGACTCTGACCACTTCCTCGTAGCAGCAATATTCAGAGCTCGATTGTCCAGTGTCATAAAGCTACACCAGCCCATCAGGAGGAGGTTTGACATTGGGCGCCTGAGCACACCGGAGGTTGCCAGAGTCTACAGGGAGCAGCTGAGCGAAAGACTCTACGGTATGCCTACGTCGAACAGAAATGCCAATAATATGTGGCTGCATTGCCGCTCAGCCATTCAGGAAGTAGCCGAAACCACCTTAGGATACTTACCACCCCCGACAAGAAACCCGTGGTATGATGGCGAGTGTGAGCAGAAAAAGGCAGCAACCGACGAGGCGTACCAAAAGGCGCTGCCGAGGAAAACCAGGGCAGCGCAAGAAGAGTACCGAGCCAGAAGAAGGGAGGAGAAAAAACTACTGCGACAAAAGAAAAGAAT
Source organism: Eumerus sabulonum (assembly GCA_951905685.1). NCBI lineage: Eukaryota > Metazoa > Arthropoda > Insecta > Diptera > Syrphidae > Eumerus > Eumerus sabulonum. The sequence continues at coordinate 161,060,999 of OX645060.1, read as the reverse complement.
CTCCGCAGCCTCCCAGCTCAAGGATATCGAGGAGTCTAGGGATAAACGTAAAATACGAGCCTCTTACAAGAAAGCCAAAGGCCTTGCAGGAGGCTTCAAAAAGGGCACCCTCCTGGCTCTTCGAAACTGCGAGGGTAATCTTGTCACCGACCCGCAGGGAATAGTGCATGTATTTAAGCAGCACTTCCAGCAGCTGCTTAACGAGCATGACCAAGAGAGAGTGGTAGGGACAGAGGAAATCCCAACTCCAGCCGCTGAAGTAGTCCTCCCACCCAGCATCGAAGAAGTCCGCACAGCTATTCAGAAGCTGAAGAACAACAAGGCCGCAGGCTCAGATGGCTTGCCATCAGAGGCTGGCGGCGATGCTCTGGTAGGGAGCATGCACCAGATCAGCTGCAGAAATTGCGAAGATGAAAGCATGCCCGACGACTGGAATACCAGCTCTATATGCCCCATCCACAAAAAAGGCGATCCCACCTCTTGCAAGAACTATAGAGGTATATCCCTGCTCAATGTCGCATACAAGATCGTGTCCAGCGTACTGTGTGAACGTCTAAAGCCAGCTACCAGTGCGGCTTCCAGGCCGGCTAATCGACTGTAGACCAAATTTTCACACACCATCTTTTCATCGATTTCAAGGCCGCATACGACAGCATTCATCGTGAAGGACTGTTTGGTGCGATGGTCGAATTCGGGATCCCGGGAAAACTGATCCAGTTGTGTCGCGCCACGTCAAAAAATACGTCATGCACCGTGCAACTCGGTGCCTGGACTTCGGAACCGTTTGAAACATGCACCGGATTTCGGCAAGGAGATGTGCTTTCATTTGACTTCTTCAACCTGGTGCTGGAGCAGATAGTGCGACGGGCAGACGTCAACAGGGAAGGCACTATCTTTTACAAGTCCATCCAGCTGCTAGGATACGCGGATGATATCGACATCATCGCGTGTTCTCGCCGTGGCATTCTGGAAGCATTCACGGCGATTGAAGAACAGGCGAAACGAGTTGGTCTTAAGGTCAATGAGGTCAAGACGAAGTACATGCTATCAAGAAAAAACCAATCCGTCGCTCACCACCTGGGACAAAATAATACAATTGACAGCAACAATTTCGGGATAGTTAAGGAGTTCGCTACCTCGGGGCAAACGTAAATTCCACAAATGACACCACAGTGGAGATCCGGCATAGAATCGCCCTTGGCAACCGTTGCTACTTCGGCTTGTCCAAGTAACTGGGGTCAAAACACCTCACTCGCAAGACCAAAGCCATGCTTTACAAAACGCTCCTACTGCCAGTCTTGCTGTACGGAGTCGAATGCTGGACGATAAGCAGGACAGCGGAGCTGATTATGGCTTGTTTCGAGAGAAAAATCCTGCGCCGAATATTTGGTCCTGTCTGTGAGGAAGATGATTGGAGCAGAAGACATAACCGCGAACTCTACGAGCTGTACGAAGATGTAGTCCGGAAGGAAAAGAACTGTCGACTACACTGGCTCAGCTACATCGATCGCATGGACATCAACCTCCAGCTAAGAGGGTCTTCAACTCCGAGCCTCCTGGTTCGAGAAGAAGAGGAAGACCGAACCTCCGGTATAAAGACCAAGTAATCGCGGATGTAGTAGGGGGGAGAGAGCTAGCAAACAGAGCAAAGAAGTTGATCGCGTTTAACATGGCAAACGCTAGCTTCGATCTCTGTCCCTGCTCAATCCAAGTTGACAAACAGGCTCCGCGTAGCCTCCCCTGGATACCTGAACCAATGAGTGCACCGATCCAACCCCTTGTTCCTGGTGAAAGAGGAACCTGGCCCTCCAGGTTGGAGGTTGTGCTTAGGGGTAACATCCCTATCACGTAAAACCCGACTTGTTCCGAAACAACAACAAGCCTCGGATACGGACGGATACAAAGCTGACGACCCCTGCCAACGACTAACGTACTTGAGAGTCTGCACCTGGAATGTGAGGTCCCTTAACAGACCGGGTGCAGGCGATCAATTAGAGCAACCCTCAACTGCTATAAAGCAGATAAAACCGTACTCCAAGAAGTGCGATGGGATGGACCAGGCAAAAGACGGATGAAAAACTGCGACATCTACTACAGGAACTACTACAAGGAGAACAAACAGCGCCTATTCGGGTGCGGATTTGTTATTCGAGGAAGACTCCGACAAAAAGTTTTAAGCTTCCGAGATGTAAGCGAACGCCTCATAACAATCCGCATCAAAGCTAAATTTGGAAACATTAGCTTAATATGCGCTCACGCCCCAACGGAAGAAAAGGACTATCGACTCAAGGAAGAATTCTACGATTTTCTAGATAGAATATATTCCCAATGCCCCAGCGACGACACAAAAATAGTCCTAGGAGGTTTTAATGCAAAACTGGGCAAAGAGGACATTTTTGAGTCGATCATGGGAAAGCATAACCTCCATAACACCACATCGGACAACGGACTTAGGCTAATCGATTTACTAGAGGGGCGTAACCTCCTTGTAAGCTGAACTGCACGCCATCCTAACATGCGTCAACCTAAATCCTTTAAGCAGCGCTTAAAGCATTGGGTTCGTACAGCACGAACTCGAAAACCCTCAAAGAATGCCATGACGCCCTCCAAGAGCTCGCCAAAAGAAAGAATGTTAAACTTTGGTGGGTGCCAGGACATAAAGGTATTAAGGGCAATGAAATTGCCGACCAACTTGCCAGAGAAGGTTCCAGCGACAAATACAAAGGTCCGGAACCTTTCTGCGGCATTCCCGGGTCTAAGATAAATCACCTCTTAGACAAGTGGGAAAAGTCGCAACACCTGTCCTTCTGAAACAGTGTTCGGGGACTCCGTCAATCTAAACGACTTATACGACCCCTGAACAAACACCCTGTTGACATACTTAAGCTCAATAGAGGGGATTTCAGAAGACTGGTCAGCTACCTAACGGGACACTGCGGTCTGAGATATCATCTAAATAAAATTAGTCTCTCGTCTGAAACTGAGTGTCGGCTCTGTCTAGAGGACGATGAGACGGCAGAACACATACTGTGTGAGTGTGCTGCACTCTGCCATCTTAGGAAGCGCATCCTTCTCAGTGAAGTTGTGACTCCTGAGGGGATCACCCTGGCTCCTACGAGAAGCATTCTCAACTTCATTATAGAGGTTGAGAGGCTACTCGGCTAATCGGCTAGCAGGCACAATAGATATGCAAAGGTCGCAGTGCCATATTGCTAAGAGTAGCACTAGCCCCATGTGTAAAAAAAAAAACAAAAAACAAAAATCTCCTTGTAGCAAGCACGCGATTCCCCCATCTCAACATCCACAAGGGTACCTGGCGGTCTTTTGATCAATCGACCACCAACCAGACTGATCACATTGCGATCGCCGCCACACACTCCTGTATTCTCGACGTACGAACCTCCCGAAAGGCCAACATCGACTCGGACCACTACCTTGTTATAGCTAAGGAACGAATGAAGATATTAAGAATGCTTAGGAGTCGAGTCGAGTCGATCGTGTCTCCTCCAAAATCTCTCAAAATCCGCCCACAGCAGAACAAACAACAGAGCAGGAATGGCCGCTACCACCTAGAATCCCCTGGTTCGATGAACAATGCGAACAAGCCCATGCCGCAAAACAAAAGGCATATAAAGCCATGCTGCAAAGACGGACGAGAGTTGCTCGCGAAATCTATGAGCAGAAGAGAAGAGAGGAACACACGCTTTTCAGAAGAAAGAAGAGAGAGCACGGAAAGCGTGAGATGCAGGAGATGGAGAGATGCTTCCGCAGGAATGCCGCCAGTAAGTTTTACAATAAGGTAAAACGAACATGCCATGGCTACAAGGCCAGAGCGGCGGCCTGCAGGGATGAAAATGGAGAACTGGTAGTAGAGTCGCAGTCGATGCTGAGGATTTGGAAGGACCACTTCTGCAGGCTGTATAACGGCGATGAAAGACAAGATACCGCTGTCAGGCAGAACGAGCCATTCGTAATGGACGACAAAGTAACAGAATTCAGTCCACCCGACATAGACGAAGTCAAAATAGCGACATCCAGACTTAAGTCTAATAAAGCCGCGGGCCCAGACGGCCTGTCTACTGAGCTGTTTAAGGCGGTTGGAGATGAGCTGGTAAGGTGTAAGCACCATCTCATTTGCAAGGTATGATCGGAGGAAAGCACGCTCGACGAATGGAATCTCAGCATCGTTTGCCCGGTCCATAAGAAAGGAGACCCCTATAACTGCGCCAACTATAGGGGAATAATAAGTGTGAACGCCTGAAACCGTTTGTGAAGAACCTGATCGGCTCTTATCAGTGTGGTTTCAGGCCAGGTAAATCCACAATAGACCAAATATTTACGCTACGGCAGATCTTGGAGAAGACCCAGGAATACCAAATACCACCGTGTATAGAGATGAGCTATACAAAGCCATTTCTAGTCTTAACATCCCTGCCAAACTCGTCCGACTGTGCAGGATGACAATAGAGAATTCTCGCTGCTCCATTAAGGTCGGTAACCGAGACCTTTGATGTTATAAAAGGATTTAAGCAAGGTGACGCGCTGTCATGCGACTTTTTCAACATCGTGCTTGAAAAGATCGTGCAAGAGTCTCTGGCCAACACAAGAGGTACGATTTATTTCAAGTCTACGCAATTGCTTGTGTACGCCGACGACATTGACCTGATTAAACGGACACAGCGAGACGTCAATGAGGCCTTAGTAAGCATTGAGGTAGAAGCGGCTAAGATGGGTCTCAAGGTTAATGAGGGTAAAACCAAATATCTGCTTCCATCTAAAAGAGGCGGACAACACCGACGTATTGGCCAGAACCACACCATGGGCGGATATAACTTTGAAGTGGTCAAGGAATTCGTCTACCTTGGCTCACTGATGACCAGCGACAACAACACCAGCGCTGAGATAAAACGCAGAATCACTCTTGCCAACCGCTGTTTCTTTGGGTTCAAGAGGCAATTGAGAAGTAGAGCCCTCTCTCGGAAAACCAAGGTGACACTATATAAGACCTTAATCATCCCAGTCCTCCTTTACGGCGCAGGGGCCTGGACCTTAAAAAAAGCGGATGAAGATGCCCTCGAGAGGATGTCGTTTCGAGAGGAAAATTCTGGGCACTATCTATGGTCCCGTTTGTTCAAACGGTGTATGGAGGAGAAGATATAACGAAGAACTGTACGGGTTGTACAGCGACATCGGCCTGGTACGACGACGTCTACGGATACAGCGTCTAAGGTGGCTAGGCCATGTAGAGCGCATGGAAAACACAGCTCCGACCCGTAGAGTCTTCGAATCCACCCCGGAAGGAAGGCGCGGCAGAGGACGGCCGCGTCAACGGTGGCCCACGCAGGTGGAAGGGGACCTTAACCAACTGGGCGTGCGGCGCTGGAAACAGCTGGCCAAAGACCGTGCCAGCTGGAGACGCCCAAGTTCAACACGGACTGTAGCGCCACCTAAGTAAGTAAGTAACCGCCGATGTAAGACATCTTGGTCTTGATAACTGGAAGCAGCGTGCCCAGGACCGTCAAGGAAGGAAGGCAGCTATAGCTCAGGCTCAGATCCTCCATGGATCGCTGGCCAGATAAGTAAGTAAGTAAGTAAGTGTACATGTTAACGATGGTTCTCGGCGCTCGACGCAACCCACGATGCAGAATAAATTTCAATTTAGAAAATCGTATCAAAATCGACAAACAAGTGTTCTTCCTGTCATCAAGTTCGTAGGCCTCAAATGAATTTGGGAACAAGTGATAAATCATTATATTCCGGAAATGGATTATTCAAAAATCGATTTCTAATAAAAGAAAGAAAACAAAAAAAACCCCGAACACGAACAACAAAACGCTTCCAATTACTACTTTGACTAATTCACACAAACTTCACTCTTCTTCGCTTTCAACTTTGCCGAATCAAAGCATCCAACTATTGCTAGGCAAAGAAAATAGAAAAAAAAAAAAAGCAAAAAATCACTTAGTACCAGAGAACGCGCCCGATGGTGCCAACAGCGCAGCAGAGTCCCACCAACTCCGACGCCCATTGTTAAGTGTTATAAACAAAAATAAAAAACCTAAAACGTCAATCAAAATTCGAAATGGATCGCGCAATCCAGTCACACCATTAGCTGCCATTGACCATGGTTGTCTTGTACGAGTATCTTGTATATTATTCCTTTCTTCAATCGCGTGTGTATACATATGTATGTATGTATTCCTATCTGTTAAATGTTTAATCATCGTTGCCCGTCGACTGCTGCTGAGAGGGGGAGGAAATTGATTGTAAAACTAATATCGATCGGATGAGAGAGGGAACGTCAAAAAGTATTGTTTGCTGGCAGGTAAGTTCATAGATAGTTGAATATAGGCATCTAGGCATTAGCCAGGGGGCGCCCCCAGTTCATGATGATGATGATTATGATGAAGACGGGCCGATTGACGATCACACAATCATAGCGTGCGGAGTGATTTTGTTTCGGCAAGTGGCCACGATGAAAGACCATCGGCTTGCCTTTGATCTTTGATAAGTATATGTATTTTATATTCTATTATTTCCATCATTAACAGTGATCGGTTGATCTATTCACTTGACTCAATTGGCAGTTGGTCAGTAGATAGGAGTAGTGGGGCTGAGAACGGAGACTGCGGTTATGTGGGCTATTGTATAAAAGGGATGAGTTTACTGATTGGCTGAAGATAATAAAATGTTTTTGTTTTTCGGGCTATGAGGCAAATGCATTGTTCATAACTATAGTATGATTAATACTTTAATAATGTTTAACGAGGCTGGGCACATGAAGGGGCTACAATTAGCTTAGTCTGCATACATAACAAAGCCTTGACTGGCACTCAATGCCGTGGCTCTATTGTTTAGGTTGTTTATACGAGTTGATAAGGCCAAATAACAAAGCACTTCGAGTCAAAGCCCACCAAATAATTCGTGAAAGGTCTTATAATAGTTTTGTACAAGCATCTAGGAGTGGTTTTGAATAGACAATTAAACTAACAAAATTTGACAGTGACCAACCCAAATAAGATTTTTAGTAAATGAGCTCTTTAGTCTGAAGAGCAAAGCCTTGCAATAAGTGAAAAAGAAAAGAAAATCAAGAAACACGGCGAAAGGCAAAATTGCTGAAGGGTAGTCGCAATGCGTTCTTTTCATTAAGTCTTCGAGGTAATAAGCTAGTTTAATTCACGATGGGATGGTGGCAACATTAAACGTCATCACATACGAGGCATGGCAATTAAGTTCTGTTGAAAACCCATCGGAAATTATTCAAAAGATGGAGATGAGTGTATGCCGAAAACACTTTGAATGGGCAAAGTGGTTCAAGAAGGTCAGTGACAGTAGAAAACGACCGACGTAAAAGAGCTTCCGTCAACTCCCGTGCCGCAGCATCATTCATCCTGAATATGTTCCTACCGACCAGAGAGGGACTGGACAATTCTAGGCTGACATTCCAAAAAGGCTTCGGGCACGTGTTTTTCATGTGCGACCCGAACTCGCCAAGAAAGACTTCGTATTGCATTTCAACGTTGCCGCATCCAAACCTACAAAAACCTACCGTTATTGTATTACCAGAGAAAAACGAGAAGGAGCTTCAGTGAAATAGAGCTAAGAGATTCGGTACACACCACGTCGGCCCCAAAGGTGCGCCACAATCACAGAGAAAGTTGTCTACTGTGTCGTCCTCTTCGCAATATGCAGCACAAATAGACGTCCCACTGATGCCAATAATGACGCCCGTAAGTCTTCTACAGTCAATTCTCCTTAACGATAAAAAAATGCTGCGTACGTGCTTAGTCACCTTGCACTCTAGCAAGCAAGTCATAGTGAATTTCATCTACCGACTTCTTTTAGAAAGGCCTTAGGTTCATACGCTAGCTTGGAGCTGGTTAAAGGGTTGGGCACAATTTTGAGTTGAGCTGGGCTGTTACTGCAAACGCGTATATTTTACCCTTCTACTTGTGCTTCACAACATATTGCATGTCCATCAGGATTGCGTATATCTCAGAAAGAAAGACAGAACGCATATTTTCCTAACGAAAAGTACAGTCGGACATTTCCGCAATCAAAGAAAACCCTAACGCCGGACCCCAGCCTAGACTTGGAGCCATCTGTGAAAACGCGAAGACAATCCTTTCCGGATTCAGTATGTGGCCAGATTCAACCCTGACGACATGGAAATTCGACTGTGAAGTTATAGCTCAATAGGATGACAGGTGTCGTCATAGAGACCATATCAGTGAGACACTGGTCGTATGATATTTTCTTCGCAAACGCACCGTTATTCCAATGCGAGTTGTACCAAAAACCATTTCATCATAACATCTAGATCAGCGCCCGGCTTTCTGGGAAAAGCGCCCGCACAGCTGAGACAAACCGTTCCTTGAAGTTTGGTGAAACAACTTGTTTGCGTGTTAGCCTGTTCCACCAGACAACCGATGCATATGAAATGATCGGTCTTGTCATTGTCGTGCACATTCAGAGGACCTTTGTCGGCGACAAGCCCCACGTTTACCAAAGTTACCTTTGCAATGCCAGAACGCTGATAGCGCTTTGGTGGTTTTTAACTCAACATGCTTTGACCAAAGAAGCTTGCTGTCTAAGATAACTTCCACGTACTTAGCTTCCTCGGATATCGGGATGGGAATGCCTTTTAAGCACCAGCTGGGTCATGCCAGTATTTTTTCACTTTCTCGTGAAGAGAACGACATTAGTCTTAAGAGGATTAACTGAAAGCCCACTTCTGGTGCACCACTCATCGATCACATCAAGCGCTGCCTGTGCTTTCAGACAGACAACCGCTAAACATGAGTCGACAGAGAGAACGGCGACATTACAGGTCGCAGATTCCTAAGACATTGAGAGCAACGAGCAGAGAATCGACCAATCGACCGTCATGCACCATAACAGCGGAGACAGGATGCCACACACAACCTGAACGGAGTGCAGTGGTTGGTGTCGTTGATGTTCGTTCACTACTCTCAGGGGTGGTTGTCCTAGACCTAGATAGGACGAGAGCCGACCAAATTCCGCGTTGGTTATAGTCCGAAGTAATTCGTTCAAGCACTTTAGTATTGCATACACAGAGGATGAATTTCGGTTGCCCATATACTGTGAGTGTTATGCCTGCAGCAGTACGTCTGGTCACTTTCCATTCACAACTGCGTTGCATACTTTTTGTCCGTATAGGAATTACTTTTTCTTGGCTAAGAAGCGAATTTGAACTATTGACCTTCCGCTCGGCGGTCGATGATGTTAACCACTGCACCACGGCTACCCCAACAAAGAACATGAGGCACTGCGACCTTTATAAATCTCATAGTCTTCGAATCCACCGCGGAAGAAAGGCGCGGCAGAGGACGGCCGCGTCAACGGTGGCGCACAAAGGTGGAAGGGGACCTTAACCAACTGGGCGTGCGGCGCTGGAACCAGCTGGCCAAAGACCGTGCCAGCTGAAGACGCTTGTTGGTTGAGGCCCAGGTTCACCACGGACTGTTGCGCCACCTAAGTAAGTAAGTAAGTAACACTAAATTTGAAAGCAGCTATTTCCCGCTTGGAATTTACCTACGCGAATAGGAGACCTATCTTTTATGACGAGGTGTAGAAAAAGTTGACTTTGCTTATAACGGGTGGCCCAATTAAAGTGTTAGCATCAGGCAACCCAATTACTTTGACACCGGTTGGCAGAACGGATTGTAACAGCCCGCATTCAGAGCGTTTTTCTTTGCGAATTTTTACTATGGAACAGTACACGCCACAAAAACGCGCTGTTATTGTGCAGCTTTACATTTGTAACAATTTTTCAACTGTGAAAACGCAACATGCGTACCGTTCAAAATTTGAAGTGAGAGACGTGCCTTCTCACATGACCATTAGGCGTTTGCACCAAAAATGTTTGGTCACTAGTAAGTGTCACTGGAAGTGATCAAAACAAATTATTCAAGGACCAAAATGAAGACTAATCAGTTAACAGCAAATAAATGTATTTTTTTCGAGTTAACATTTTTAAAACAAATGCTAACACTTTAATTGGGTCACTCTGTAAATGGTTCACCAAGGAAATAGAAATCGAAGAGATGGAGAGATGCTGTCGCAGGAATGACGTTCGGAGGTTTTATGAACGAATAAAAGAAAAGTGCCAGGGATATAAGGCCAGAACGGAAGCCTGCAGGGACGAAAATGAAAACCTAGCAGTAGATTCACATTCGGTACTAAGAATCTGGAAAGACTACTTCTGCAGAATGTATAACGGCGATGACGAAACAGTTTCCGCTGTCAGGCAGAATGACCCATTCATAACACACACTGATATCAGAGAATTCCGTCACTCTGACGGATGAAGGTAGGAATGCTTTTTCTGAGCTCAAGTCCAACAAAGCTGCTGGAAAAGACCGACTACCTGGCGAGCTCTTTAAGGCAGCTGGAGATGACTTGGTTGGGAGTACGCGCCAGCATGCCCGATGAATTGAATCTTAGTATCGTTTGGTCGATCCACAAGAAAGGAGACTGTGATGGGCGCAGTCAGGAAATTACAGAGTTATGAGTCTCCTGAACATCGCCTATAAAATCTTCTCTACTGCACTGTGTGAAGGCCTGAAATCGTTCGTTAATAAACTGATTGGTCCGTATCAGTGTGATTTCAGGCCCGGGAAGCCTACTATCTTTCAAGTATTCACAGTGTGGCAGATCCTGGACAAAAAAAAAATGAATTCCAGATCGACACTCACGATTGCGTACATAGAGACGAGTCATACAACGCCATGTCTAGTTTTGACATCCCTGCGAAACTCGTCGGATTGTGCAGGATGACATCAGGGTCGGAAGCGATTTGACCGATATTTTAATGTCAAAAACGGTTTTAGATAGGGCGACACGCTATCGTGTGACTTTTTCTATAACGAAGCACTAAGGCATATGCCCAACTTGTGGCACCAATAGAAAGAATCGCCAATACTCGTAAGGGTATACAACCTGATTCTATAACGCGGGTCTTGTCTGCTATCCTTGAGAAGCTTGATGAACAATAGCACCGATTCGTTTGAAGCAGCGAGCGTTCTCCAGAGTCTTCCTGCAAAATCTGACGAGCTTAGCAGGAACGTCAAAAATAAACGTAGCGTTATATAGCTCGCCTCTAATTACGCTGTCTTATGCGGCCTTGAAGTCGACGAATAGATGGTGGGCGTCGACTTGAAATTCATTGGTTTTCTCCAGGATCTGCCGTAGTGTGAAAATTTGGTCGATGGTGGACTTCCCTGGCCTGAAGCCACACTGATAAGGACCTATCAGCTTATTTACGAACGGCTTCAGGCGTTCACACAAAACGGCAGCGAGGATCTTGCATGTGACATTAAGGAGACTTATTCCTCTGTAGTTGGCGCAGTCCAAGGGGTCTCCTTTTTTATGGACTGGGCAAACAATGCTGAGACTCCATTCCATTCCAGTGCATACTCCTAACCAGCTCACCCCCAGCCGCTTTGAGCTCAGGGATACGGAATTCTCTGCTATCTTCGTCGTTAAGAAATGGATCATTCTACTACTAGGTGTCAGTTCTCATCCTTACAGGCCTCTGAACGGGCTTTATAGCCTTGAGACATTCGTTATATCCGTTGATAAAATCTTCGAACGTCGTAGCACCTCTCCAAGTTTTCAATCACCCGCTTCTCGTGCTCTTTCTTTTTTCTTTTGGGAAGGTTATGCTCCTCCCATTTTTTAAGCTCATAGAGCTCACGAGCCGCTATTGTTTTTTTGTGTAGTGAAGCTTTGTATGCCTCCTGCTTTTCTGCCTGAATCCTTCTACACTCGTCATCGAACAAGGTGTTTCATCGTGGTGGAGCTTTAAGGTCCCAGCACTTCCGTTGCTGTGCTCTTCAGGGCTTGTTTGCACAGGCTCCATAGAGTTGCTCTACTGACTGAGTGGAGGATTGAGTTGTATCGGAGAGCTTAAAGGAGACGCGGTAGGCACTGGCGATGTCCAGCGATAGTAGCTTTCCGACGTCATAGCTTGCTGTTCTAACTACTCCGCAGTGTTCGTGTTATGCGTTGACGTATCTTGGCTACTACAAGATAGTGCTCTAAGCCGATGTTCGCTCCATGGAAAGTGTGAACATTAAGAATGGTGGAGAAGTGTTAATCGCGATGTGCTCAATCTGGTTGGTGACTGATTTATCTGGCGACCGCCAGGTGCCTTTGTGTATGTATATCGAGGTGGGGGAATCGTGTGCTGGCTAAAAGAAGATTTCGCCCCGTGGCAAGATCAATCAGCCTGTGTCTGTTATCGGATGTGGTGTCATGTAGGCTGTGTTTGCCGATGACCCGATCAAAGATGCTTTCTTTACCCAGCTTAGCGTTAAAATCTCCTAGTATGATTTTGGTATCATAGCTGGGGCATTTAGTATATGTATGTTCTGTCTAGGAGATCAAAGAAATCATCTTTGATGGAGTCATACTTGTCTTCCGTGGGGGCATTGACGCATATGAAGCTGATATTACAGAAATTTGCCTTGATGCGGGTCGTTATGAGGCGTTCACTCACATACTGGAAACTTAGGATTTTATGTCCTCTAACATCAAATCCGTATCCAAATAACCTCTGTCCTCTCTCCCTATAGCAGTCACCGTAGTATATGTCGCAGTTTTTCATCCGCTTTTTACCCGGTCCATTCCATCGCATTTCCTGGATGGCGGTTATGTCTGCTTTATAGCGGTCTAGGGCGTCCGCAAGCTGTTCCGTTTTTCTATCCGAGGTTGTTTTTTGCTTCTGAGCAATCAGTGGTTTTACGGTTATGGTTTGCTAGACCATAACCCAACCGACACTAATCCTGTTTGGTCGCCCAGGATTCTCGCCATTTGGCCTCTTCCGTCAGTAATTTCCCTTGTAAGGAAATTTTCAGATGGCATCACGAGGAGGTGAAAGTAGGACCTGACCAGCAGAGCTGCAAGATTTTCGGCTGCAGAGGCTCTTACTCGCTTTTTGTCGGGCCAGCACCCGTCGACAGATGCCGTCCTTTACCATACCGCTAACAGAACTTGTTTATCGGACGGATTATACGCCGGAATATACAATAACACGATCCACGTTCTCTGATCTAAACGCTATTGTTGAATCTCTCAATGCAAACAAGACGTCTGGCTATGATAGATCAACCTCCACTAGGACAACGCAACTGTACACAAGTGTCCATTGACGATACTGAGAATACTACGTTAGAATAGCTGGTAGTTACGATTTGATCGGCCATCAACCCTATTCTCTTGATTTGGTACCCTCAGACATCTATCTAATCCCAAACTTGAAGAAATGTGTTCCTAGAAATCGTTTCGGATCAACTGAAGAAGTAAATAGCGCCATAAATGAATCCACACTCTCACTTCGGGGGAAGGATTTTGGAAAAACAGATCATGCGTGTTGAATTCAGGGAAGATTATGTAGAAATACAAAATCATCATTTAATTTAAAAATCGCAGTCTGTCATTGTGTTCTAATCAACCGTGTGTCATGAGTTTTTAACAGGACATCAGTAGAGCTCGGATTGTACAGCAACCTCGATTTGGCCAGATGGGCTGTGCCTTATCAATGAGAAGCAACGCTGTTTACCATTTTACCTTCTAAAGCAGTACAAGCAGATGGAGTGTGTAGAAGATCACGACGGATGAAAGGACTTGTTGAATAAAGCTCAAGTTCAAGTTCAAGCGCCATATAATTAGGTTAATATATTGTCCTTATGTTCCATTGAGTCAATATCACAGGAACGTGGTCGAATCAGAAAAATGCACATTCCCGTTCGGATAATCTAGTAAGTACATACATATAAACCAGAATACCTTATTCTCCCTCCTACATGTGACACAAGGGACATCAAAGACATCCAATCAAATCGAACATATCGCCATTCTCTTTCATGTTGCGTTTAAAGGCCGATCATATCCACCACTCATTCTCCATTGTGCTGTCTAAAAGGTTTACAGAAAATGAAGGGATTCGGCCCCCCGAAAGCCTGTGCCGCCGCCGCCATATTATACCACATGAGGCCATGACCCATGCAATACATTTCACAATCAGATTCGCGAAATTCGCCAGTCCGCAAGTTTTATGATGAGTGATCGCCTAACTAGGGCCCCATTACTTTATTAAAGCATCTCCTTCATGCGGCTGAAGAGCAAACGATTCGTACGTCCGACTCCCGCACTATCCCCCGCGAGTGAATCAAAGAAACCATTTCTTCGCGCGATTACTAAGTTAAACGACGAGGTAAGTGTCGGCATATTCCATCGAATGACTGCAAAAATCATCGAGGACGATGATGGTCAACCCGTTTCTCGGGGACTCATGTGCTCGAGTGCAGGTTAACAGAAAGTCTAACACAGTACCAAGGCCTGCCGACATAACGATCTTGTTATTAGCTCGGCAAATCTTCAATGAGGTGTACGAAAATTGACTTCCACATTTGTGTCTGCATGTACATAGATACATACATATACGTTTATGTCTTCGCGTCGCAACCTCACGACGGACTGCCCTCTGTCGGTCACTTACATGCCCTGGGCTTATCGCCGCATTGCCGCGTCAGATTGTTCGCTAACCTATAGAGGATAAAATAAATGGCACCTTTCAAAGTGTTCACAGATTGTTTGGCTGTATCTTCAACGTTTACCTCTTTAGCGCGTTATATGTATACAACTAGCATAAGGACGAGATATGTACATATTTCGCCTCTGATGAAAGGCATAGATATGTACACACGAAGTGTAGTGTACATATGTGGTACACAGTGGCCCTGGCTGCATGTGAAGTTTTTAATCATGAAACAATGTGGCCCTTCATTAACTACTGTTGGCCGAGCAGCAAAGCGTCGGTTGGCTGGCCGGCTGGTTCGTGTATTGAAATTACATTTGGATGATAGCCGGGGAAGATGCATAATTTACATCTATCATTGATACTCGTAGCATGACTGGTGTGTTGTTGGTTTATTGCATGTTTCTGTTACTGTTAGTCAGTTTACTATGGCAATGGGCTTTTATGTATGAACAAAGTCACAGAATGATTAGCAATTCTGATTACTGGGGAAGTGAAAATCAGCAGCCGTTTCAAACAAAGTCTCGCGGTGCAACAATGTATTGTTGCAATACTTGCACTTGTAAATTATAAGCTAAGAATTGTGAATAAGAGAAACTGAAGATAGATATAAAAATGCTTACAAAGTTGCACGAACATTGATATACAGGTTAAGAAGTAATGTATTAAAGCAATGCAGAGTGGCACCTGATCGATTATGTCTGTAATCAGTTAATGTACTTCGAACGGAAATAGTGCTCTATGCGGAATGAAGATTAACGAGAGTATTGTGATTCCATTTGAGAACCCTTATTACAATGTTTCTCTGGAAATACTTGCATCTTCCTCATCATGTTGTTTGACTGTCTTAATATGATTCCGGCGTAATCCAAGTGGATCAAGAGCGCAAACTATGCGTATTACTCAGGGCAACTTCAAAAGCAAACAAAACAAAAACACCGCTACTGAGAAGGGACGGAATAACACCATTTTTTTTCCTAATTTTTTAATTTATTTGTTCAACACTTTTTTACAAATACGTTATAAGGCGAAATTACAAGGAATAAAGTATGCAAATGAAAGATATATATTAAGTAAAAAAAAGTATGCAATCTGTAGTTCTCCAATTTGTTCCTTACGTCCCTCGGAAAAATAGTTTCTCAACAAGGATCAAGAAGGTATAACAAGGATCTGCGAACTCTCCGTAATACGAGAAATAAACTTTGGAAGAAGTTTTTAACGTAAAATTCCCCCTTTGATTATGCGAAGTATCAACAAGCCTTCCAACGCTTCTCTAACCTCTGTGACTCCCTCCACAACTCATACCTAAAAAAAATGCAGACATTCGCTATTACTAATTCTATACGCTTCAGTAAAGCATTCGATAAGCTAAGCCATCCATTAATTTACTTTAAACTTGAGGCTTTAGGTTTACCGCCCCAAATCATCGCATGGCTTAAATCGTACCTTGAGAATCGCCAATACAGAGGACATTTTAGAAACTCTATTTCTAAACCCAAGGTAGTAATCTCGGCCCTTTTATATTTGTCCTCGCTGTTAGCGATGTCGACCTTATCTTGAAAGATTCCCATTTGTCAATATACGCAGACGACATGAAAATCAGCAGGACAGTATCAACTCCGGCAGACTCGCTTGCACTCCAAAACGACCTTAATTCCTTCGGTAATTGGGGTGATAATACCTTCCTGGAGCTCAACATCTATAAATGCCGATTCGATACGTTCTCTCGGAAACGCTTCCCCTTTACTGCTAGAACATACTATTTATCTATTTAACGAGCCTGTACCCCATGTCTCCTTCATACGCGACCTAGGTATCATTTACGACAGAGAGCTAAACTTTCCCTCCCACATCAATCATATCGCAGATCTAATTCTACCCTTGGTTTTATAAAACGTTGGTCTAAGGAATTCTCGAACACCTACGTCACAAAATTCCTCTACATTACTTACGTGAGACATATCTGGAAGACGCCAGTCAAGTCTGGTCTCCTTACCACGTTAGCCATTCTGTACGAATTTGTGGAACCGATCAATTGAAATTACCCAGAATAAATAAAAATAAATTTAATTGCAAATACTGCAGGATGGTTCTTTTATATAAAGATTGTTTTATTCCACGCTGGTAGTAGTCAGCTCGAGTATAAAATTCAGAATGACAATAGAAGAAAAGTCAAGTCAGAATGACAGGATAAATAGGTTTTACAAATGAATATTGGTAGGTATGATTGGCCATGAATTGACAGGGATGTCCAACAGAATTAAAGCTGTGCAACGCAGAATTGTGCATTTTGCCTTAACAGGTGTCCCATGGTCTGACAGGACTGTATTACCACCCTATGAAGACCGACTGAAATTGATCGGCTTACAAACTCTGAAAGCACGCGGGAGGCAGCTGACATTCTCTTCGTTTACCAGCTTATAGCTGGAATTATCGACTCTCCTGGCCTCCTTGAAAAGATTTCGCTCAATACCAACCCTCGTCGACTAAGATCTACTCCACTTTTTCGACTCCCCCCTCATCTAACCAACTATGACCACAATTAATGTTCTGTTTAGCTAACCATTCTCAAATATCCCTTGACTTTCATTTATCTCGACCATCCATAAAAATCTCTCTTTAGGTCCAATTGAAATCCTCCCTCTAATCTTCTTCCCCTCGTCGCGCTACCCTATTCTCTCGTAGTTAAGTAGCTAATACTTAAGTTCTAATTTAAGTTTAGGTTGTTTAAGTATAGTAGCTTGTAATGAGCTTATAGATTTACATTAAAAGCAACACAGTAAAAGACAAAATGAAAAGCAATAATTGGCTACGTCAATACACAAAGCAGATTAAGGGCATCTTTGTAGTTTAATTCTAAAAGCCATAATACATATGCCATGTATACGTCTTTATTATAAAGTAGCTTGCTAAAAGGAGTACCTTCAAAACTTTATAACAATATGAATGCTTCAAAGGTAAAATTTGTAGGCTTCTGACAAGTTCTAGGCTATAATACCGTCGGTTTTTGCTACAACCAAGGTTTTGTTACAAATAAGAGTAACATGTTTTGGGTATTGAGAAGAGGACATATTTTATTATAGTGAGTTCTGCCCCACGACGATAAACCATATTCTAGCATAGAATGCACTGAACCATAACAAATATGTACCCTTAAGAAGATCCTGTGAGCAATAAGACTTTAAAAAATATATTTGTCTAGTAGCTGCCATAAGATACTTCTTAAGTGCAGTTGTATGTGCAGACCAATATATCTTCCAGTTAAGCAGAATATTTGTCAGAACAAGAATTTTTCTTAAAGTATATCTGCGAGTTTTCGTGAAATTTATAAATAGTCATACTATGCTTGAATCTATTATAATTACCACAAAGAAACATGAAAGGTCCATTGTCTGCCTCTATAACACTATGACTACTTACTTACTTACTTAGCGAGCGCTACAGTTCGGGGTGAACCTGGGCCTCAACCAAGATTACTCCTTCGCTAGTCTTTTCCAGTGCCGCACATCCAGTTGGTTCAGGTCTTTTTCACCTGTGCGCGCCACCTTAGATGCGGCCGTCCTCTATTTCTTCGTCCGTCGGGGTTGGATTCAAAGACTCTAAGGGCTGGAGCTGTGGTGTCCATTCGCTTTACATGGCCTAGCCATCTTAGGCGTTGGATCCGTAGACGCCTGACTAGACTCATGTCGCTGTACAACCCGTACAGTTCGTGATTGAATGTTCTCCTCCAACCCCCCTCTGTGTTTATAGGATCGAAAATCGCACGCAAAATCTTTCTCTCGAAACGACCAAGGATTTCCCCATCCGCTTTAGATAAAGTCCATGTTTCTGCGCCGTATAACAGGACCGGGATAATTAAAGTCTTATATAAGGTCAACCTGGGCGCTCAAGAGGTAGCCCAAAGAAGCAGCGGTTGGCAAGAGTAATTCTGCGCTTGATTTCGAAATTAGTGTCGTTCTTCCAAGTCACTGCGGAGCCGAGGTATATGAAGCCCTTAACTACCTCAAACTTATATCTGCCAATATGCACGTTCTGTCCAAGACGTCGGTGGTAAATGTCCTTTTTCGATGACAGCAGATATTTAGTCTTGCCCTCATTAACTTCCAAACCAATTTTTTTTGCCTTTATCTCAATACCCGCAAACGCCTCATGGAGTTGCGAGGATTTGAAATAGATTGTGTCTCTTGTATTGGCCTGTGATTTTTGCACAATCATTTCTAATATGATGTTAAAAAAATCACACGACAGCGCATCGCCCTGTCTTAATTATTTTTTGACTTCGAAGCTATCGGTCCGTTTTGCACTTATTCGGATGGAGCAGCGGGCATTTTCCAGAGTCATCCTGCATAGTCTGACGAGCTTAGCAGGGATGTCAAAAGTCAACATGGTGTTATATAGCTCGTCTCTAATTACGCTGTCGTCTGCGGCCTTGAAGTCGACGAATATATGGTGAGTGTCGACTTGAAATTCATTGGTTTTCTCCAGGATCTGCCGTAGTGTGAAGATTTGATCGTTGGTGGACTTCCCTGGCCTGAAGCCACACTGATAAGGACCTATCAGCTTATTTACGAATGGCTTCAGGCGTTCACACAAAACAGCCGCGAAGATCTTGTATGCGACATTAGGGAGACTTATTCCTTTATAGTTGGCGCAGTCCAAGGGGTCTCCTTTCTGAGACTCCATTCCTCGAGCATGCTTTCCTCTGACCGTATCTTGCAAATGAGCCGGTGCGTGCTCCTAACCATGCTCACCCCAAGCCGCTTTAAAAAGTTCAGGAGACAGTCCATCTGCGCCAGCAGCTTTATTCGACTTGAGTTTCGACATGGCAATCTCAACTTCGTCGAGGTCATGGGGACGGAATTCTCTGCGATCTTCGTCTGCGCTTAGGTACTATTTACAGCCGCAAAACATAGATCATAGAATAGTGGACGGGTATGAGAAGCTGAGACTACATTCGTTAGCGAAAGAGTGGTTTAGGTTGAAAGTGAAAGCCAAGAGTTTATTTATAAAAATGGAAAAGATTGTTGGGAACCAAATAGAACACTGAGGAACACAAGAATTTGAAAAGTGGATGTTGGACTTGAATAAGGTCCTAATGATTTCGTTTCTAATCTATTGAAAAAAGACTCATCAATCCTGAAACACGCATTTTCGGCAAAAGGTCTTCACGACAAACCATGTAGATTGCCTACGAAATAGCCAGTACATGTTTGGTGAAGTAGCGATTCCACTTCTCGGTAAGTTATCCCCTGCGTCAATGTCTTTGTCGATCAAACTCATCGACCAATTAAAGTTCCGAGAGAAGTTGTAAAGGCCGTACCACTGTGCTTCCGATTAAAGACATATAGCTCTTTTCAGTGCTTTGGGTGGTGGAATTTCAAGAAATTGGTTGCTATAAAGCAGTGACCGGACGAGACGAGAGGCGGCAATAAGCCTATTAAATGGCTGGTTAAGAACAAATCCATTATGCTTGCGATGTGACTAGCAATATTCGGACTATGCGACGGCTTATCTAAGGATTGTGTTAGTGGATTCAACTTAACGAATAATTTAACATATATACATATGTACGTACCTTTCTTTGGGCTTTTGTTTTGTGTTCTTCACTAAGTCGATGTTTTCTTCAGTAACTGTCATTGTGTATTGTTTAGCATTAGGTAAGTTTGCAACCACTTCACGGCCCTCATTGAAGCATCTTTACCACTCTACACTTACTCGATATTGCAGAGTTCTGTAAGTTTTTTTTTTTTATATTCTGAATGCGTCCAATTTAGAAATTCTCTTCAGAACACAGAATTTCAAACCAACCAGGTTAACCGATATTCGTCTACAGACTGCGAATTAGTTGATAACTCTGTGTGGGAATAGAAGACCAGTTCTTAGCCAATTCTGTTTTAATGACTTAATTCCGATCATATTTGACAGATTCAGTTTTAATGACTTAATTCCGATCATATTTGACCGGTACACTGCTATGAATAATTCAATCCCTTTAGGTTTACTATGGGAGTCTTTTCGCAATTTCCATCACTTCTATTCCATAACCCCAACATTGGCGCACGTTCTATGCGGAGCTCCGAATACATCGCTTTGGTGAGTTTATGAATTAAATCAGCATTTATCGAAATGCTCACGTCAAACTAAAACAACCAGGTGGATTCCATTCCATTTACCACCTGAAGCCATTAAATTTGCATAATCGCGTCAATTTACTCATTCACCTCACTCAACTGGTAGCAATTCGCTTAAACCCCATCAGTCAATAGTCACTAAACTCGGAAATGGAATTCAAATTAATTTTCAGAATCAATTTCAGAAATAAATAAAATAACGAGATGCCACACAACGCCACATCTACCGCAACGACGTACATACTCGTACAGCTCGACGAAGCATCAAAATACCAAAAGTCATTTCACACCTTCATCTGCGCCCGCTTCAACCTACTGACGACAGTCTGGACAGCGGGCACTGTGCACTGCCCGCTCAGAATGTAATTCTAATAAAATTTACGATTTTCACACATTCACCCGTTCGCGGCAGCTACTTCAGATGCACAGATGCAAAAAGCTGCAGCAATAGCAGCAGCAGAAAAAGTAACAGCAGCACAAGAACAAACTAAAGAGCCGGGACTAAGTATTGGTAACCCATAGTGCTCATCGTAAATGACCACCACAAGTTGTTGTTGTTGTTGATGTTGATGTTTGTGGTTGCCGAAGTGATGCATTGTATTGCGGCTGCTTCCAATGCTGCATGCTGTATGCAAATTGAAACTCACTTCTAGAGGAATTAGATAGAGCAGTGATTTTTATGACGCTCCCTAACGTTTTACGGTCTTCCATATAGCCGGGTATGTGACTACAGCATCAATGATAATAACTATGGAACGTCGAAGAGGCAACCGCATTGTACGAGTATGTACATTCGAAGTTCTTCAAAGTGAATTCCGATTCCCGGATTCGAATTCAAGTTAATTAAAACGATGCAATTCACTGGCTACTGTTGGGGCAGTTGATGCTATTGTTGCCCGTGGCAAAGGGAGAAGCACTGGCAATGGCGATAAACATGAACGAATGGAAAAGGGGTTTTTAGTAAATTGCAAACTTGATTGCTTCTGTGGAACTGTTTGTTAGTGGGCTGCTGAAGTTCGGGGCTTGATAGACGGAGTCACACTGCTAATCGGTTAATTGAATATAATTTGTTTTGGTAAATTAATGGCAAGCATAACGTGTTCACGATTTGTTGTTGGTTTCAGGAATTTGCCCTTGCCAAAAGACTAGGCACATTTGGGACAAAATGTGAAGGGCTTTTTGAGTAAATTATTTTTTAAATTGAACTTCTTATGCTTATGTATATCTGTCGAGAATCCTGATTTATATACACAAGTGTTATACGGCAAAGGACTAACAAAGGCCTCGTAGCGGTAGCATCTATCCGACGGATGCTGACCTGCTAAAAAGCGAGAAGACCCACCGCAGTCGAACATCTTGCGGCACTGTTAGTAAGTCCTATCCCCACCTCCTCGTGGTGCCATCTGGAGAATTCCTATGGAAATTTCAGACGGGGAAGGGCGAATGGCGAGCCTCCTGCGCCAAGAAACAGGATTAGTCGATTGGGCTACGGACTAGTAAGCCGTAACCGTAAAAAAACCGCAAACTCCGAAACAACCAAAAGCCTCGGATATAACGGACCGGATTTATGTTGACGACCCTTGCAAAAAACGAAAAAAGGACAATGATCTTCGGCTTTGTACGTGGAATGTTAGGACCCTAAACAGACCACGTGCAGCCGAACAACTTGCGGACGCCCTAGACCGCTATAAAGCGGACATAACCGCCATCCAGGAAAAGCGATGGAATGGACCGGGTATAAAGCTGATGAAAAACTGCGATATTTACTACGGCGACTGCTATAGGGAGAGAGGACAACGATTGTTCGGATGCGGATTTGTTGTTCGAGGCGGACTAAGGCAAAAAGTCCTAAGCTTTCGGCATGTGAGCGAACGCCCCATAACAATCCGTATCAAGGCTACTTTTTTTAGCATCAGCCTGATCTGCATCCACGCCTCCACGGAAGACAAGGATGACTTCGCCAAAGATGAGTTCTACGATCTCCTAGACAGAACGTATGTCTACTGTCCCAGCTATGAAATCAAATTTGTACTAGGAGACTTCAATGCTAAGCTGGGTAAGGAAAGTATCTTTGAACGAATCATCGGCAAACATAGCCTACACGACACCACCTCCGATAACGGACATAGACTGGTTGATCTTGTTACGGAGCGAAATTTGCTTCTAGCCAGTACGCGCTTCCCGCACCTCGATATACACAAGGGCACCTGGCGGTCTTGTGATTAATCGACTACCAACCAGATTAATCACATCGCAATCGACATCAGACACTCATCCACTATTCTTGATGTTCGAACTTTCCGAGGGGCTAACACCGACTCGGACCACTATCTTCAAGTAGCCAAGATGCGCAGTGGAGCCTTTGCAAACAAGCCCTGAAAAGCTCCGCATCCGAAGTTTTGGGTTTCAAGGCTCCACCACGAAGAAACACCTGGTTCGATGACGAGTGCAGGAGGATTCACACAACGAAGTAGGATGCAAATAAGGCCTCGCTGCATGAAAGAACAAGAGCAGCTCGTGAGCTCTACGAGTTAAAAAGAAGGGAGGAGCATAAGCTTCTTAGAAGAAAGAAGAAAGAGCACGAGAAGCGCGGGATTGAGGATTTGGAGAGGTGTTACTGCAGGCGTGACGTTCGACAGTTTTATCAACAGATAAAGCGAACATGCCAAGGTTATAAATCCAGAACGGAAGCCTGTAGGGATGAGAACGGGCACCTAGTAGTAGAACCGCAGTCGATGCTAAGAATATGGAAAAAACCACTTCTGCAGACTGTATAATGGCGATGTTAGCCAATATACCGCTGTCAGGCAGAATGATCCATTTCTAATCGACGGAGACCGCAGAGAATTCTGTCCCCCTGACCTCGACGAAGTTAAGATTGCCATACCGAAGCTCAAGTCGAATACAGCTGCTTCAACATCATATTGGATATGATTGTGCAAAAATCACTGGCCAATACAAGAGGCAAAATCTATTTCAAATCCTTGCAACTCCTTGCATACGCCGACGATATTGACATAATAGGTAGATCACAGCGAGATTGTCAATGAGTTGGCGAGTATTGAGTTCGAGGCGGCGAAAATTGGTCTGACGGTAAACGAGGGCAAAACTAAATATATGCTGTCCTCAAAGAAGGACGCTCACCACCGACCACTTGGCCAGAACGTTTGTATTGCCAGATATAAGTTCGAGGTAGTTAAGGACTTCGTCTACCTTGGCTCCGCAGTGACTTGGAACAACGACATCACTTCCGAAATCAAACGCAGATTCACTCTTGCCAATCGCTGTTTCTTTGGGCTCAGGAGGCAATTGAGTAATAGAGCCCTCTCCCGAACGACAAAGTTGACTCTATATAAGACCCTTATCATCCCGGTCCTGTTGTACGGCGCAGAAGCATGGACAGTATCAAAAGCGGATGAGGAGGCCCTTGGTCGGTTGGAGAGAAAGATTTTGCGCGTGATTTTCGCGCGGGGGATGGAGGAAAAGATTCAACCACGATTCAACCACGGGCTGTACAGCGACATGAGCCTAGTCAGGCGTCAGGATTCAACGCCTACGATGGCTGGGCCGTGTAGAGCCAATGGACACCACAGCTCCAGCTCGGAGAGTCTTTGAATCCAAAGATGGCGCACACTGGTGGAAGGGGACCTCAGCCAACTGGGTGTGCGGCAATAGAAAAGTTTAGCAAAAGATCGTGCTAGATGGAGGGGCATGTTGGTTGAGGCCCAGGTTCACCCCGAACTGTAGCGCCCGCTAAGAAGAAGCAGAAGTATTATCCGGCATGTGATCGCAAACATCCTGTAAATTGACTAACTTTCCCCTAACTACTACGATTCATCAGACCTACATATAAAAATGCTGAAATCTGCGCGTAGACGAACTTGGGCGATATTGTTCTCCTTTATATCGGTTCTGTTTTAGAACGTTCATCTGTTTCAGTTATTATTTTCAATACAAAATACGTCTTTTTAAAAAGGAAAGAAAAAGGAGGAAGACATGACTCAGCTGGTGATAAAAGGTTTAGGACCTATTATAATATAATACTCAGTCTAATGTGCTTCTACCTTTCAAGCGAAAGCAATCTTAATGGCCGCTATATTACGAAGCACAGGTTGTATTTGTATTGACACTCATGTCGAGCTCAAAGCTGTATTTAACATTTTTGTCACCTTTAAAATCGTGCGTGAACTGAGCAAGCTTAGCAAACTGAACTCACTATATATCGTTAAGGTCCCTAGTCACACTGGGATCATTACGCACCGCGAAACTTTTGATAATAACTCAATGTCATAAGTGAGACGACATTTCTTCAACGTTTGTCCCTTCTATGCGGAATCAATTAGCACACTTATGCTTGAGGAATATAAACGAACATACGTATTAGGTATTTTTGTCAGGATTGAAATGCAACGAAGAAGAGAAAGGTTAGTTCCTCAATGGAAACGCTGCCAGGAATTCAACCATATGCAGATCAAATAGAACCGCGTTGTGTTAAGTGGGCCGGAGAGGTGTCTTTCTTCAAAACAGTCCCCCGCAGTTTGCGCCCACACGCGAAAAAAGTTCAAAGTGGGCGACAACCACTAAGCAAATTGGAAGCGGCAAGAATTCGTATATTAAAACTACGTCAATAAAGATAAAACCAGGCGCAAAGCCCTTTGCCTGAATCGCGGCATCAACAAGTACAATCAGTAGAATACCGCCTAATTTAGTAATTGTCTGTTATTCTTGCTAAACTTGAAGAACAAAACAGGGCAAACCAATTTATTTTCAAGAAAATCAAACCTCTCAAAAATAGGTCTCATTCGCTTCCAATATGAAGAAGTGTTCTTATTTACTTACTTAATGGGCGCTACAGTTCGGGATGAACCTGGGCTTCAACCAACATGCCTCTCCACCTAGCACGATTTTTCGCTAGTCTTTCCAGTGCCGCACGCCCAGTTGGTTGAGGTCCCTTTCCACCTGTGCGCGCCACCTTAGGTGTGGTCGTCCTCTTTTTCTTCGTCCCTCGACTTGGTCGTACGAGAGAAGACTCTACTTCTCAATTGCCTCCTGAGCCCAACGAAACAGCGATTGGCAAGAGTGATTCTGCGTTTGATTTCGGAACTGATGTCGTTGTCCCAGGTCACTGCGGAGCCAAGGTAGACGAAGTCCTTAACTACCTCGAACTTATGTCGAGGTAGTTTATACAAACGTTCTGGCCAAGACGTCGGTGGTGGGCGTCCTTCTTTGATGACAGCATATATTTAGTTTTGCCCTCGTTTACCGCCAGACCAACTTTCGCCGCCTCGAAATCAATACTCGCAAACGCCTCATTGACATCTCGCTGTGATCTACCTATTATGTCAATATCGTCGGCGCATGCAAGGAGTTGCAAGGATTTGAAATGGATTGTGCCTCTTGTATTGGCCAGTGATTTTTGCACAAACGTTTCTAATTTCTTTGTTGACTACAAAACTATCGATCAGGTCTGCACCGATTCGAATGGAGCAGCGAGCATAATCCAGAGTCATCCTGCAAAGTCTGACGAACTTAGCGGTGATGTCAAAGGTAAACATGGCGTCTCTAATTACGCTGTCGTATGCGGCCTTGAAGTCGACGAATAGATGGTGGGTATCGACTTGAAATTCATTCGTTTTCTCCAGGATCTGCTGTAGTGTGAAGATTTGATCGATGGTGAACTTCCCTGGCCTGAAGGCACACTGATGAGGACCTATCAGCTTATTTACGAACGGCTTCAGGCGTTCACTAAAAACGGCAGCGAAGATCTTGTATGCGATATTAAGGTGACTTATTCCTCTGTGGTTGGCGCAGTCAAAGAGGTCTTCTTTTTTGTGGATCGGGCAAACAATACTGAGACTCAATTTCTCGGACATGCTTTCTTACAGATGAGCCGGTGTATTCACCTTACCAGCTCACTCCCAGCTGGTTTGAAGAGCTCAGCAGCTGCGCCTGTAGCTTTATTCGACTTGAGTTTCGTCATGGCAATGTTATCTTCGTCGAGGGCAGGGGGACGGAATTCTCTGCGATCTTCGTCATTAAGAAATGGATCATTCTGCCTGACAGCGGAACAGCCGCTATACAGTCTTATACAGTCTGCATAAGTAGTATTCAAATTCGCAGCATCGACTGCGATTCTACTACTAGGTGTCCGTTCTCATCCTTCCAGGCCTCCGTTCGGGCTTTATAGCCTTGAGACATTCGTTTTATCCGTTGATAAAATCTTCGAACGTCGTGCCTGCAGTAGCACCTCTTCAGTTTTCAATTGCCCGTTTCTCGTGTTCTTTCCTTTTTTTTCTTGAGAAGCTTATGTTCCTCCCTTCTTTTAAGCTCGTAGAGCCCACGAGCCGCTCTTGTTTTCTTGTGTAGTGAGGCTTTGTATGCCTCCTGCTTTTCTGAATGAATCCTTCTACACTCGTCATCAAATCAGGTGTTTCGTCCCGGTGAAGCTTTAAGGCCCGTAGCAAGCTCGATAAGCCTGTGTCCGTTATCGGATGTGGTGTCATGTTGGCTGTGTTTGCCAATGACCCGTTCAAAGATGCTTTCTTTATCCAGTTTGGCGTTAAAATCTCCTAGTATGATTTTGGTATCATAGCTGTGGCATTTGGCATATGTTCTATCTAGCAGATCAAAGAAATCATCTTTAATGGAGTCATCCTTGTCTTCCGTGGGGGCATGCACACATATGAGGTTGATGTTACAAATGTTTGCTTGATGCGGATCGTTATGGGACGTTCACTCACATACTGGAAGCTTAGGACTTTATGCCATAGTCCACCTCTAACAACAAATCCGCTTCCAAATAGTCTCTGTTCCCTCTCCCTATAGCAGTCACCGTAGTAGATGACGCAGTTTTTCATCGCTTCCATCCGCTTCCATCGCTTCCATCCATTCCATCGCATTTCTTGGATGGCGGTTATGTCCGCTTTATAGCGGTCTAGGGTGTCTGCAACATTTCACGTACAGTACAGTCCTTGTTTGTTTTTTGTTTTATTAAAGGATCGTCAACATAGGTCCGTTCCGTTTTTTTATCTGAGGCTGTTTTCTGTTTCCGAGCAATCAGTGGTTTTACGGTTCGCTAGACCATAGCTCCGTCAGTAATTTCCTTTGTAAGGAAATTTCCAGATGGTACCACGACGAGCTGGAAGTAGGACCTGACTAGCAGAGCTGCAAGGTGTTCGGCGGCAGAGGTCTTACTCGCTTTTTGTCGGGCCAGCATCCGTCGCCAGGTACTACCCCTACTCGGCCTTTGCTAGGCCCTTACCATTCAGAAATGTTCACAAAACCAAAAAAATTGGCACATGCCGGAGACCCATCTGACAATGCAAACGTGTGGTAAGCTAAAAGGCTATCGCACTTACCACGTTTACCATCCATCGGGAAGGGCACGAGGCGAATCATGGTTATTTATTAAAGATAATATCGCTAGGGCGCCGTGGCGCAGTAGTTAGTTTGTTGAACGCACGATGAGCGAGTTCGGGTCCCGCTAACACCAACGACATCGAAAGTTTGTTTCGCGGTGTTCCTCCACGGCGGTGTACTGGCAAAATCCCCCTTAGTATAACTTGCCTTCAAAAAGATTCTCGACTCACGCCGTTCGGAACCTGCATACTTGGATCCCATTCGCAAACGAAGCAAAATACCTAGGCGGAAAGCGGATGTAAAGAAAAAACTTGAATAGCTTGAACTGAAGTATAGGGACATGTACTGGCTACTAGGAAAACATTCCCGGCTCGGGTATACTCGAAAGGACAATATTCATCTTGATTCAAATATTGAAAATGTCGAAAATTAGGCTGAACTCTTCGCCCGAAAACATAGATGAACATAGGTGCTTACTTACTTAATTAGGTGGCGCTACAGGTCGGTGGTGTGAACCTGGGCCTCAACCAACAAGCCTTTCCAGCTAGCACGATTTCTTGCTAGCTGCTTCCAGTTTCGCACGCCCAGTTGGTTAAGGTCCCTTTCCACTTGTGTGCGCCACCTTACATGCGGCTGTCCTCTGCAACGTTGTCTTTCTGAGTTAAAGTCAAAGACTCTTCAGGCAGGAGTTGTGCTGTCCATCGACTCTACATGGCCCAGCCATGACCCAGCGTTGGATCCGTAGACGTCGTACTAGGCCGATTAAGCTATATAACCCGTACAGTTCGTGGTTGAATCTTCTCCTCCACTCTCCGTCAACCCAAACGAGTCCGAAGATTGTACGCAGAATCTTCCTCTCGAAACGACAAACGGCCTATTCATCCTTTTTTGACAAGGTCCAAGCCTCCGCGCCGTAGAGGAGGATCGGGATGATTAGGGTTTTATAGAGGGTCACCTTAGTTTTTCAAGGGAGGGCTCTACTACTCAATTGCCCTTTGAGCCCGAAGAAAGAGCGGTTGGCAAGAGTTATTCTGCGGCTAATCTCAGCGCTGGTGACTTTTCCGCTTCTTACCAGTGAGCCAAGGTAAACAAATCCCTTGACTA
This sequence comes from Eumerus sabulonum, assembly GCA_951905685.1. Classification (NCBI taxonomy): domain Eukaryota; kingdom Metazoa; phylum Arthropoda; class Insecta; order Diptera; family Syrphidae; genus Eumerus; species Eumerus sabulonum. Next base: position 161,031,842 of record OX645060.1, on the reverse strand, counting down.
CATTAAAGTTGTAGCTGCCAGTAGTGACGTTCCGACCAAGGCGTCAGTGTTGTGCGTCTTTCTTTTAGCTCGTTTACTTTAGCCGCTTCCGCTTCAATGCTCACAATAGCTTCATTGATGTCTAGCTGCGTTCTCCCAATTCCATCAATGTCATCAGCGTATGCGAGCAATTGTGTAGACTTGAAATAGATAGTGCCACTTGTATTGGCCAGTAATCCAGCACGAACTTTTCAAGGATGATGCTGAAAAAATCATAGGACAGTGCGTCGCCCTGTTTGATTCCTTTTTTGACATCGAAAGTCTCGGTTAAGTTCTTATCGACCTTAATGGAGCAGCGAGAATTCTCCATTATCATCCTGCACAGCCTGCCGAGCTTGGTGGGATGTCAAAACATAACATGGATGCAGCGTGGCCATGTATGCATTCTGTTTTTCTACATGTACATGTCTGTACTCGTCATCAAACCAAAGGTTTCCCCTAAGTGGTAACTGGAAGCCTAATACATCAGAGGGAGCATCCCTGATTGCGCTTTGACAACGACTCTATTGCTTTTCTATGGCTTTTGCAGTTTGCAGCGGCTCTTGAGAGAGCTGAAGGGAGACACAATCGGCGAAGTTCCAGGCGGTCTCTTGTGATTGCAGATTCCGACGTCAAATTTTGATAATCCTACTCGACTCTGCAGTGTTCGCGATATCCGCATACGTACCTTGGCTGCAACAAGGTAATGATCCGAATCCACATTAGCTCCTCGACATCCAAGATGCTGGAGGAATGTCTGGCGTCGATCGCAATATGATCCATTTATTAACAGATATTTGATCAAGAGACCGCCAGGTCCGCTTATGGATATTGAGATGTGGGAATCGTGTGCAAGGTACTATAAGATTACGCCCCGTCACAAAGTCTATTAGCTTGAATGCGTTTTGGGACGTGTTGTCGTGTAGGCCGTGCTTTCCTACGACTCGTTCAAAGATATCCTCCTTACCCAGCTTCGCGTTGAAATCATTAAGCATATGTTCTATCTAGGAGGACATAGAAGTCATCTTTTACTCTGTCGTCTTTTTCTTCTGTGAACGCATATCAAGCTGATGTTCCCGAAGATAGCTTTTATGCGGATTGTTATGAGGCGTTCGCTCACATGCGCTCACCTCTTGTTCGAGGTGGACTCTGCCTAAGTCCACCTCGAACAAGAAATCCGCATACAAATGGGCGTTGTCTGTTCTCCTCGTAGCAGTTTCCGTAGTAAATGTCGTAAATGTATGTATGTATGTTGGCAGTACAGTCCATGAAGGACCAAAGCCGAGCTTCTCTCAATCGCCCATGTTGTGTGTGATTTTATTTTCCCATAGGTGAAACGTACCTACAGATTATTGCCGGTTCCGAACGGCGAAATTCGAGAAGCTTTTCTTGACAATTATACTACAGCGGGGTTTGGCAGTACCCGGCTGAGGAGAAGCACCGTGAAAAACACGTTCGATGACATGGTTGTTGTCGGGATTAGATCCCGTGTCAGAGGCGTCAGAGGCCAACACGCCACGGCGCTCTCGCGTAAATGTCGTAATGTCACAATTTTATTTTATTTTTTTTCTTAGCACGCCAGCATCCTTTGGATAGAGGCCCCTCCGAGGCCTTTGTTAGTCCTTTGGCATCTACATATATCAATAACGCGGCTCTTGAAATTATAGACTGACGAAACCTTTCGCGCCGTCTTTAAAGGACAAAGTCATTTAGTGCAACAAACCTAAACCGCACGCACTCTGCGGATTGCGGGAGCTCTCACAGGAAAACTCCATGCTAAATGTGATTACCTCAATTGACTTAATTGTAGTCAAAAAAATTTAACTCCAAGGGTGGTGTTTTTATTGAGTCAAATCTTACACTACTATGAGCACGCGCTGTGTCCTCACCAGAGTAGAGTAGAGCTGAAGAGTAGTCAAAGCAAAATCTAGCAACTGCCAAATAAGAGCCTACGACTGAAGCGATGCTTGAACTTAATTTGTTCGCACTCCGTTGCATTAAAGTGCTTAAATTTATGTACATCTTTCATTAAGTTCTTTGTCTTTCGTTGTAAATTCAGGTCGACTACCCACACTCATAACCTCCCAACTCAGCATACAATTTACTTCTAATGAAAACGCGTACGGACGGTCGTAATGCGCACGTTAGCCATATCGTTGCGTGCTACCCGTCGACTTGTTCACTCAAAGAATTTATGTAGAACAACAAATATTTACATAGCAAATTATTGGAACAACCTGATCCGTGCCAGGTGGGGTAGAAAAAAAGGAAAACAACAGCAGAAATAACAACAACAAAAAACTGCCTTAGGCTAAATACTGGCATCCAAAGCCAAAGAGCCACCAAAGCTGCACGCAATTCAACTGCCAAATGCCGCATTCAAGACATCAGCCGCAGCAACTTTGATCCATTCACCCGCCCCACCAGGAGAATTGCGGTCTCTCAACACCGCAAAGACGTGGTGAGGAATGCGTTTTCAAAGCGTATAAATGTTTAGCTAAGAAAACAACGCGCCACAAGAGAAAATTACGGTCTTGTTGCATTTTTCTTAGATCGTTTATACTGATTGCGATTCTGTATGCAAATATTGTGTTTCTTCAGGAGGTTCACTTGCCTGCTACTCTGCCATAGTCGCCGAGTACCTCTTCTATCGAGTGGAGGTTTGGTGTTTTCGCCTGACACTCTGGTCACAGCCAAGGGGAATTCCTGCTCCGCCACACTGCCACTGCATGGAGTGTGAGAATGAGAAATTACGATTTTATTTATTAGCCGCTGATATGAACTAGTTTTTCGGGCTGCTTAAGTGCTTTATAGCTTTTCTGGCTTAGTGCTTGGTGGTGCATTGGTGCAATGGGCGTCTTGCGGTCGTATTTTAAAGCATTTTGACAGAAAATGACTCAAATTAATGGTTTTAATCGGTGTTTGGGCGGAGGCAAGTTTGGTTACATTTCTTTTCTGATATTTTTCATTCAGTGTAGCTTTTGGGCAGATGTCAGTTTGGAGGAGGTGTCAGCAAACGACGTATTTGCATGAGATAATAACATAGCATGGACGTAAGTTGAGAAGAAATTCCGTTTAGACTTTTTTGAATGGTTTGATTTATGAAGGTATTTTCTCTAAAAAATTGCATACGCTTTGGATAATCGTTTAGCCGTTGGATAAAGTGCTTGATCGATTGATTAGTGTTATGTTTATTTATTAAGATACCTGGTTAAAATCCTGATATTTACAAATGTGCATTAGTAATCAAACCATTCAGTAAACTTCGAGGGCATTTAATGAATTCGATGTTTGCAACTAGGGAGTTTACCTATTCCTTCTTCAACCATACTTAATTCAAGACTTCTAACTCGCACTGCATAAAGCATTATGCTCATTACCTAATGACAGTTTCCTTGGACAAAACATTCCAGATACTTATTCACGGAAGACTTTTTATGGAAACACTGCAACTTGTACCGTGAGAGTCTGATTGGACGTAATCCAACAATCCTTCAGTTTCTTCAACATTTTCCTAAACACTAATATAAGACTGTTCCAATCTAGGGTAATTAAGTTCAGGGAATTCGTAAACCAAAAACAAGCAAATTAAGTTTGTCGTAAAATGGCAAAATTGGCCCCTCAAACTCTACACAACGATTCCAACGTTACTCCCATGATTAGAAGCACCCTTGATAATCTCTAGAATTAACTCGTTCAGAACCATGGTTACACCCTCTTTGTCCTTCTTTTTCCTTCTCACCATCATCTTGGGTGGCGTTACAGCCAAGCTTCACTTTTTATACAGATGAATAAGACCTACAGTTTAATGCCAATTCCAAACCGCGTAAGTCGAGAAGCTTTTTTCAAGGCAAGTATACTAAGCCGGATTTTGCATCAGAGTCCGACACAATTACCACTGCACCACAGCGCCTTTCATCTTAGGAAATAAAAAAAAAAAAGTGGCAGTGGGCAATATTGGGGTTATAGGGTGGATGTGGACACGTTGGAATGGTTTTTTGTCCTCAAAAACTCTTGCACTAACAATGAGGATTGGGCCAACGCATTGTCGTGGCGCAGAATCCAGCCCTTTAGGCAAGTTCGGGTCGCATACGGAAAATATCTACTCGCAGAACTGTCCAGTCACTGTCTGGGTGGTAGGAACATATTCACAATGAACGATGCCACAGATTTCGAAAAGAACGATCAACATTTCTTTTAGTCTCGACTTTGTCCACCCATTGCTGGCTTTGTCTACGGGTCTGAGCACTTTTTGGAGGAATTCCTAGGGTTTTTCATCAAACTTCATTACAAATTGAATCACAATACGTAACGCATAATGCCAATCACCAATTTTTACGACGCCACTAAAAAAGTTTTTTTTTCGAAAAATACTCACGACATACAAACAAAGTGTGCTTCAATTCTAGGTGAAAACCAACTTTCTAGTCTTTCTAGTTGACGAACCACGCAGTGTTGCCAATTCCTGAAATATTACAAAATTTCCGGAATTCAATTGCCACTCCTAAATCAGAGTTTCTAAGCGTCGACAAGCGACTCATGCGGACACAAGCGTTTGCATCTAACCTCTGTCAACGAGCCCCACTAGTACCTTCGACCGAAGATGGGGCCGACCCCCGTGGGAAGTCGTTGGGGGCTTCTAACGAGAGAGGGGGAAGTGTAAGAGTACGTCGTCTTCAGGGCTTAACTCTTCTTCAGGGCCGCAGCGGCTAAACTAATCAATCCATCGGTCAACGGCAGCATCCACAGCTCCGGTTAGTGGGAGCCACCTGGATGCCGAGGTAAAAAAGGGAGATCTTCCAGGTCGGTTCTGGAGCCTGAAAACGAAACGGCGCGTGATAACAGTGAAGTAACCTACACGGGATACACCCGACCCTCCGCCCAAGGGTAAAAATAGGGGCCTGGCCTCCCAGTTGGGGGTTGTGCGTGGGGCTAACTCCCTCACCACGTAAAAAAAAAAACGGTTCAGAAGTAAACACAAGCCTCGGTCAAGAACGGCTTTACTGTTGACGACCCTAGCAAACGAAAAAAGGACAATGAATTTCAGCTCTGCAAGTGGAATGTGAGATCCCTTAAAATACCACGTGCAGCCAATGGACTCGCGGAGGCCCTTCATTGATCACGGCGATTGCTAAAGAGTGGGAAGGCAGCACTTATTTGTGGATTTGTTGTTCAAGCCAGACTTAGGCAAAAAGTCTTAACCTTTGAATATACATATAAGCGAGAGCCTCAAACAATCCCCATCAAACCTAATTAGGCCACATTTGCTTGATTTGCGCCCACACCCCAACAGAGGAGAAGGATGACTGCTATGCCCCAGATACGACACCAAAATCATTCTAGGAGACTTCAATGCAAAGCTAGGAAAGAAAGAAGTCATTGCCAGAGTCACCGGAAAACACAGGCTACAGGACAACACGTCATCCATAAAAGGACCTGGCCCCCTGATCACTCAACCGTCAACCAGATTGATCACATTGCGATCGATGTCAGACCCTCGCCAACATCGACTCGGATCATTTACTTGATGTGGCTAAAGTAAGAGCGCGGATATAAAAAAAAAAAAAAATGAAGGCGAAAAAGAACACCAAGATATGACCTCGCAAAGCTACAATCGCATCCAACTAATCGTAGAAGAAAAATGGCAGCGCTGTCAAATAGCTCAAATAGCTATTGAAGAAGCTGCCACTAATGTGCTGGGACTTACGAAAGCCCGTGGTTTGACGACGAGTGTAGGCAGGCCCACGCAGCCAAGCAAGAAATGCCGCAATCTTCCAAAAGTCTCTTCACCTGCTAGCTAAAGCTAAACATATTGCGTGATCGGTCCAACGCAGGGGGCCGTCAATGACGCGTTTGCCGTCATTGAATCGGAGGCGGCTAAAATGGGTATATATATATGCTGTCATCAAGAAAGGACGCAGACCATCGATGCCTCGGACAGTGCATCATAATGGGCAGCAAGAGCTTGGAGGTAGTCAAGCACTTCGTCTACCTTGGATCCGCAGTAATGAATACAAGGAAAAAGTCGCTAGACCTTTTACGCAACACACATTTTCCTGATAACGCAGAGGCTAGTAGCTACAAGTTTGAACACATATCGAGTCCTACGTTCACTTCAAGGGAAGTAGTAAGCAAAATGCAACTCTAATGGGCAGTAAAAAGCTTCCATTCATACAAATCTGCAGCTCCGGATGAAATCTTCTTATTTGGTGGCGTTACAGCCTATGAAGGATCAAAGCCAAGCTTCTCTCAATCACCCATGTTGTGTGTGATTTATTTTACACACAGGTGAAAGGGATCTACAGTTGAATGCCGATTACGAACGGCGTGAGTCGAGAAGATTTTTCATGACAAGTTTACTGCGGGGGGTTTTGCAGTACCCCGCCGAGGTTGAACGTCACGAAATAAACATTCGATGGCGTTGGTGTTATCGGGATCCGAACTCGCTCATCGTGCGCCAGAGTCCAACACAATAACCACTGCGCCACGGCGCATCCGTAGATTCCACGGATGGAATTTACTCGGTAGAAATGCAACATGCTAACGGCATTCTCGAACCGTGGCATTTGGTACTTTTTGCTTCCAGCCTAGATTGGGAGTATTTTTACTTCTTTATCGGCGCTAAAGTATATGGCGAACCTGGGCCTCCTTTAAAATACCTCTGCAACTGGCACGCTCTTTCGCCAGCAGTCTACAGCGCCGCTCGCCTAGTTGGTTAAGGTCCTTTTCCAGTTGCGTGCGCCACCTTAAATTTGGCCGTCATCGAATGCGTCGCCGCTCAGGGTTGGATTCAAAGACCTTCTACATGAACTAGCCATCTTAGGCGTTGGATCCGCAGACGCCGTGCTACGTTCTTGTCGCTGTACAGCATGTTCAATTCACTATTAAGTTTTCTCCTTCACTCCCAATTTATGCAGATCGGTCTGAAATACGCAGAATTTTTCTCTCAAAACGACGAAGGGCCTCCTCATCCGATTTCGATAAGGTCTATGTCTCTGCGCCATAAAGCAGCACCGGGATGTAAGGGCCTTACATATGGTCACGAGAGAGGGCACTGCTTCTCAACTGCCTCCCGAGCTCAACGAAATAGCGGTTGGCAAGAGTTATTCCGCATTTGATTTTGGCACTGATGTCATTCCTGCATGTCACTGCATCTTACAGATGAGTTGGTGCATACTGCCAACCATGTCATCTCCAGCTGCCTTAAAGAGCTCGGCAGGTAGTCCATCTGCTCCAGCAGCTTTGTTGGACTTAAGCTTAGAAAAAACGTTCCTAACTTCGTCCAGGTCAGGGGGCAGAATTCTCAGCTATCATCGTCCGTCCCTCCACTAAAGGAGCTTAGAACGACATTAAACCATTAGCCATCACCAAAACAAGCCAGAGGTTAGTGATACTATAATACTTTGGATCAAACAAACGCTCTCAAGTAGGTTGATTCATCCGAAATTCGGCCACTATTACACCAAAAGGGCAGTAAGATTTGGCACACCATAGGGAGGAGTACTATTGCCATGGGGTGGCCGTGGTGCAGTGGTAAACATCACCGACTGTCGAGCGGAAGGTCTGTAGTTCAAAGTATGCCCATAACCAAAAAATGCAACTCCTATACAGAAAAATTGTGCAACACAGCTGTTGTGAATGGAAAGTAATCAAAAATATACATGAAGGCATAAAACATACCATACTCTTTGTGTACAGTTCTAATATAACACCATAATGGCATGGAAAATTTGCTGGGAACTACAACCAACGTGAGATTCATTCGAGTTCCTTTCGAATCCTATCTAGGACAACCACCCCTGAAGGATAGTAAACGAACATCTACTACCCAAACCATGTGCACTTCGTTCAGGTTGTGTGACAATCATCATAAGAGTATGACTCTTGAACCTGTGTGAACTATAAAAAAAAAATAATAATAATAATGGGTGATAGTTGTTAACGAAGTACTCGTATCCCTGAAGGCCAGCGGGTGCAAAATTATTGCCTATGTAGATGATATTGCACTGGCAATTAGCGGGAAACATCTCCCAACAATCCGAGATTTGTTGAAAATAAGTCTGAGCAAACTGGCTAACTGGGCAGAAAACTGCTGGGTTGAAATGAATCCCCCCAAAACAGACGGAAACTCAATGTGTCTTACCTTAGATTCGCAGATAACGCCAAATACCTTGGCGTAATACTCAACAGGAAGCTCAACTGGAGATTGAATGCAGAGGAACGCATCAAAAAAGCCAACAACTGCGCTAAACATCTGCAAGAAAGCCTTGAACAACAGATGGGGTATCAAACCTCATATCACACATTGACTACATACCGCAGTTGTAAGGCCTGTTACTAACATACGGCTACTTAGTTTCGTGAACGGCTCTGTGCAGATCTAACTATGTCAAACTTCTAAGTAGAGTACAGAAGATGACATATATTGCTATAAATGGCGAATAACCTCCACTGCAGCCCTCGAAACGCCTACTCCCCATGGATCCTTTTAGCAAAGAAAAGGCATAAAAATCGGCATTGCGACTTAAGGAATCAGCTCATTGGAAGTTATCCGAAATAGGGCACGGACTATTTAATCCCGATCATTGACTTCAAGATTCTATACAAAACAACATTTCCCAATTGACGACCATAAGAAGGGATGGAATTTTCGAACAGGTCCACGACAGGCAATGCTGTGGGTGCCGATGTCTATACACACACCCAATCAGCAAATCCTTTATACTACCGAACGACTGCAGTCCGAACCAAGTTGAATTAACGGCATGAAATAATAGACGAAAATTGATCAGGCCCTGCGGCAAAATTCTAAATGATTTATCGAGCAGAGGAGCTGTTACGTTATGCTCGGTACCTGGGCATAGTGATATACTAGGTAAATGTAAAGCAGATAAACTAGCGAAAATAGGCACTACACTGGAGCTCTCGGCTGTTAAAGAGGAAATCCACCACCAATGAAAACGCAAAAATATAAAATCTCGAAACAGGCACTGCAAAAGGCTAATAGAAATGTCGTGGCCTTGAAACCTGCAACTACGCGAGACAAACCTGGCCCGCCCAGGTTCTGTCAACGTAGGACCACAAGCCTGCTAAAAATACACAGGCTAATCGGTGTTCTAACAGGACATTGCGCTTTAGAAAAACATACTGCAAAATTAGCACTACCACATAAACACCATTGTAGTAGGTGTCATGATGAGGAAGAGGAAGATTTTCCATCCCATCTCCATAGTCTCCTCAAGAAGACGATTTCTTTAATAAACCCACGAAGAGTAAAGTTGACCAAGCCGATTGGAGTGATAGCACAACTAACCCATCTTGGTCTAAGTGATTCCCATCGTTTTTACAAAAGGAAGCCACCTAACCTAGCCTATGATTATAATACAAAGTATTCTTGATTTCAGAATTCAGTCCAGCCGACCTAGACGAAGTCAAAATAGCGATATCAAGACTTAAGTCTAATAAAACCGCGGGCGCAGACGACCTGTCTGCTGAGCTTCTTAAGGCGGCTGGAGATGAGCTGGTAAGGTGCATGCACCATCTCATTTGCAAGGTATGGTCGGAGGAAAGCGTGCCCGACGAATGGAATCTCAGCATTACTGCGCCAACTATAGGGGGATAAGTCTCCTTAACATCGCATATAAGATCTTCTCTGCCGTATTGTGTGAACGCCTGAAACCGTTTGTGGATAACCTGATCGGCTCTTATCAGTGTGGTTTCAGGCCAGGTAAATCCACAATAGACCAAATATTTACGCTACGGCAGATCTTGGAGAAGACCCAGGAAAACCAAGGGTCAAGGCTGCATATGACAGCGTGTATAGAGATGAGCTATATAAAGCCATGTCTAGTTTTAACATCCCTGCGAAACTCGTCCGACTGTGCAGGATGACAATGGAGAATTCTCGCTACTCCATTGAGGTCGGTAATGAACAGATCGAGACCTTTGATGTTAAAAAAGGATTTAGGCAAGGTGACGCGCTGTCATGCAACTTTTTCAACATCGTGCTTGAAAAGATCGTGCAAGAGTCACAGGCCAACACCAGAGGTACGATTTATTTCAAGTCTACGCAATTGCTTGCGTACGCCGACGTGACGTGTGAGCATTGAGGTAGAAGCGGCTAAGATGGGTCTCAAGGTTAATGAGGGTGAAACCAAATACATATCTGCTTTCATCTAAAAGAGACGGACAACACCGACGTATTGGCCAGAACGTCACTATGGGCGGATATAACTTTCAAGTGGTCAAGGAATTCGTCTACCTTGGCTCACTGATGACCAGCGACAACAAAACCAGCGCTGCGATAAAACGCAGAATCACCAACCAACCGCTGTTTCTTTGGGCTCAAAAGGCGATTGAGAAGTAAAGCCCTCTCTCGGAAAACCACTATATAAGACCTTAATCATCCCAGTCCTCCTTCACGGATGAAGATGCCCTTGGTCGTTTCGAGAGGGAAATTCTCCGCACTATCTACGGTCCCGTTTGTTCAAACGGTGTATGGAGGAGAAGATATAACGAAGAACTGTACGGATTGTAGAAATAATTTTTTTGTAAATTAAAACAAAAAGAAAGAATTCTGCTCGTTCTGGTACTGTACTTTATTTGATCACTAGCTTTTGCCCGCGGCTTCGCTCGCGTTAAATTCGGAGTAACACGGTTCCCCTTTCCTGATTTAAAACATGGAAGAGAACTCGGAACAGAATGTTATTTTTATACGCTACTGTTGACGATATTATATGTATGGCTTTCCATTTGGGGATAGAATGTAAAGATTCTCGGCATTGGATACACGCGAACATGCTACATACAATTGTCCATGGGAAAAGCACGGCTTTTCTAAGTTCACCCCAGCCACCTTTAATGTTTGACCTTGCGCTTTGCTAATGGTCATAGCGAAACTAAGCTTTAGAGGAAATTGTAGCCTCTTAAACTGGAACGGGAGATCTGTGGGAATTATTGGGATTCGTGGGATCATTACATTTTCACCCTTTCCTACGCCGGTTAAGGTAGTGGCGCTAATAATATTGCGGCTAAGTTGTGTGACACGAAGTCTCGTCCCATTACATAATCTCGGGGCATCTACATTTCGTATAAGCATGACTGGGACGCTTAGTAGTCAAATAACAGAGTATAGGGACCGTATGCACTATAGTGTGAAGCGCGCCCCGATGCCCGCGCTTAAGTACAGATAGAGAGCACACAACGTTAGCGCGTTTCAGAAGCATATCAGCGCCATCTATCGTAATTCAAGTGTAACACTTATTTATGTTTCGAATGTTGATTGTTTTCTCAAAAGCTGATTGATTGATGGTTGTTTTAATTAAATTTTTTCATCATTCGTTTGTATCATAGAACCTATACTAATTTTGCGGAGATTCTCACACAAATTTCCATCCCCTACTGATTTCTTTTTTGCTGCATGCAAACTTAACGGGGGCTTGAAAGAAACGAAAGGTAGCCTATGTCACTCTCCATCCCTTCTCCATTATCTCCACTTAAAAAATCACGTCAATTCGTCGCTCCGTTTTGCCGTGAAAGACGGACAAACAGACACACTCACTTTCACATTTATAATATTAGTATAGGTGTCCAACTTGGAACTAGCTAACATTTTACAATTCCCACTCAACCCAAGCTTGGAATACAGGAACATGAGGAAATGCGTCCATTGGAAAGGGCGCTCATTCCATCCCACGTACCACTTCTCTCCTCTCTGCCTATTCGGCCAAGCCGTGATGATTCCGGTGTTCCGATGATGGCTTGCAAACTCGGGTGATGGTATAAGCCCATCATTGCAGGTGCTGCGTTGGTGTACATGTTCATGTTTGCATGATGTTGGGTGTTGGAGTGGGTAAATGTATTTTTTGTTAATTTACAGCAACATCGGCCTGGTACGACGTCTACGGAAACAGCGTCTAAGGGGGCTAGGCCATGTAGCGCGCATGGAAAATACAGCTCCGACCCGAAGAGTCTTCGAATCTACCCCGGAAGGAAGGCGCGGCAGAGGACGGCCGCATCCACGGTGGCACACGCAGGTGGAAGGGGACTTTAACCAACTGGGCGTGCGGTGCTGGAAACAGCTGGCCAAAGACCATGCCAGCTGGAGACGCTTGTTGGTTGAGGCCCAGGTTAACCACGGACTGTAGCGCCACCTAAGTAAATAAGTATTCCTGATTTCACGAGATAACACTGACGTCCCTGTTCCTCTATATACGAGAATGCACACGTCTTCTGCGTTAATCTAATGAAGTAGATGAAGAAAATCAGATAAAGGAAGAACAATACAATGTTCGCAACAGACTTTATCCACAAATTGTAGCAGCTATGAACGAATGGAGCTTAGACATATGTAGTATACCCGGCGTGACTATCCACCTTGTCGTGGTGCTGGGGCTTATACTGGCCCGGGAAACCGTGTCAAAAACATGGTCTCCAGGCCGGGAACACCAGTGGTGGTGTGAGTTATTTTAAAACGTGCCCACGGCTGAAAGGTTGGAGGGTTTATTTCTAACCGGTAACGAGCTCCCTTAGGTGCACAGGCGAGGCCTAAGTTATTCAAATGCCTTACTCCGATATTCGGCGGCTCTGTCGGAGTGGGCCTATATTTCCGGCCGTACTCGTGGGAACAAGATTTCTAACATAAATATCAATTTGGAAAAAGAAAACAAAAAGGAAGAGCTCTCTCTCGAGTCGGTGGCAGACGCACTATATGCCGTGGCCACTGGCAGAGAGGAAGAGGCAAAAGTACGGGGATCCAGCGTGTTAGATGAAGACATCTGCAAAGAATTAGAGGAAGAATTACTGAAGAGACAGCCCAAGATGTGACACGGAAAAAGGATGCCAAGAAGGCCAAGAAATTAACTCAACGAAAGCTGAGGCTTAAGGAGTATAAAAACGCCGTACACCTTAAGTGCATACTTGAAGAGAAGGGCATTCCCCTGCTCTCCGATATGGAGACGGAGAAGCTCGCATGGGCCGAAAATGTGATTGCCAAGGATGTCCTAACCAGACCAAGGGCTGACAAGGGCACGTCTGGCAAAAAAGCCAGAGAAGGAAAGGGTGATAAAAACACCAGAAAACCGCCAACGAGGAGGGAGCAGAGGGCCGGACCAGCTGGAGCCAAAGTCGATAATGCGGATTCTAGCTACACCCCGGCCCTAGGCGAAAGTGGTAACTTGAAAACTAGGGTCACGGAAAGGACCGTAGCCGCTAAGGCAGGCCCTAATAAGGTTGCCCCTACCGTGATCGATAAGACCGGTAAAGGCAATCTAGAAACCGTGGCAGTTCCTTAGAAAAGAGAGGGTTTCATAACAAAGAGGGTAAGATCCCAGGAGGAAGCCATCAATCCAGCAAAGAGACTAAGGGTCAATACTACGGTGCAGTTCGGAGGGGCTGTTCGGAATGCTCTACAGCCAGCTGTAATAGATTCCGGCACATTCGAGGGAACGTTTGGTCTCACAAGCTGGAGTCGAGGTGTGAGCAGGCTGGACTGCAAGGACCAGCTCCCGCACGATTTTTCGAGGAAATTCGTTCCACCATTAAGCTGTGGGAGGATGCTGCATTAAAGGCAGTCCCCTTAGACGAGGTACCGGAGAGGCCTAAAGCGAAGATGATCGTACCAGATATGGATATAGAGAAAAGCGAGGTCCTCGGCTTTCTCAAAGCACAAAGCCCAGCGGTCCCTATAGATGACTAGATGACGTTCGAAAGTAACGAAGACGGTGCTAAAAGTATAATATTCGTTATCGAGGATCCGCCGGAAACCTTGAAAAAAGAGAGGCATGTGCGCTTATTCTTCGGGGCTGGTGAGTTTCCTTTGAGACTCACGAAGAAAGAGCAGGCTGGCTGTGGTGAAAGAGTGTAGTACTACAAATGAAGGTAGTGCAAATAAACCTGCTTTTTAACAAGTAGCAGCTTGATGTGGCCCTGCTCCAAGAACCATGGGTCCTTCATAATCGGGTTCAGGAATTAGGGTCATCGAAATGCAGTCTCTTTTATAACGGTAGCGATGGCAAGGTTAGATCTTGTATCGTTCTAGCAAAAATTTCCAGGTACTAATGCTAACTAATTTCAGCTCGGGTGGCCAGACGGTGGTGGAGGTTTCCCTCTAGGGAAACAAGGTTAATGATCGCAATGGCCGAATAAGGTAAGAAGAACTTAGTCGGAGGGTGTGATGCTAACGCCGATCACATTACTTGGGGTAGCTCTAATACTAACAGTAGGGATGAGGCTTTGTTCAGTTATGTCCTTAACTTAGCTATATGCCATCGGGGTAATTCACCAACGTTTATTACTAGTAACAGAAGGGAAGTTTCAGACATAACACTTGTAAATGGTAACGGTACTGCAGAAATCTCAAATTGGAGAGTATCTGGCAAAGCATCACTTTCCGATCACTGTTGGATCCTCTTCGACTTGAATTTCCGCAGGCCGGACAGGAAGGTCTTTGGAAACCCGCGGAAGGCGAATTGGCAGAGATTTAACACGAAGCTGGGTGGGACCCTTAACCGACCTCCGGCAGGAAATCCCAACTCCAAGGAAGACATCGATGAGACCGGTCCTACGAGAAGGCATGTCCTACCAGACGAATCAGTAAAAGAAACCACCCACCATGGTGGAATGCTAAAATAGCGGAGCGGCTTCGTATCTGTAGACTTAGTTGGAATTTTGCGAAAGAGGGGGATAGAATGGTCAACCTATAGAGAGAGATAGTGTTAAGCGGCTCAAAAAAGAAATTAGATTCACCAAGAAGGAATCTTGGAGAAGCTTCTGTGGGCTTTATAGCTCACAGATGTCCTCCATAAAGAGATCTAATGGTAGCTGGACAGACTCAAACGAGAGCGTGCTTGATTCCCTACTAAAGTGTCATTTCCCTGGCTGCGAAGATGCTGGAGCCCTAGATTCGGCGGGAACGCTGCCAAGGGAATGTATCGAAGATGAGACAATCGATAAGATTGTTACTGAGAAAAAGATCATGGGGGCAATCAACTCCTTTGACCCCTACAAGGCACCGGGAATGAATGGGATTTTTCCGATTATGATTCAGAAGCCATGTGAAGTCATTCTTCCGTCGGGTAAAGCCAACCATGCTACTGCAAAGGACATTAGACTTATCGGTCTATCGTCCTTCCTTATGAAAGCGCTGGAACGATTACTAGACATGTACGTAAGGGATGAGATTGGTGACGGTTATCTATCGCAATCACACAACGCGTACATAAGGGGAAAATCGGTAGACCCTCTGCATAGGGTCAATTGCTCAATATCAAGGAATTCACTCTAGGTGCCTTCCTGGACATTGAGGGTGTTATTAATAACTTTAGTACCGAGGCAATAGTGTCCAGCCTTCATATGGCCCAAATAAACCCGGGAATATGGAGTTGGATCGCGCAAATGCTGGGTACTCGTATAATAAACTCGGTGATGAGGAGATCAAGCGGAAGGGTGAGGGTAAATAAAGGTACACCATAAGTTGGCGTTCTATCACGGCCTACGCCGACGGCATTGCCATCTTAATTTCTGGAAAAATTCCGCAGGTCCTCAGCGATAGGGTAAGTTATGCACTAAGTTATAACTGGGTTAAGGGGCGAGGCCTGGGAGTAAATCTGGCGAAAACAGAGATAGTACTCTCCACAAGGAAAAGATATGTATCAAGATACACTTACCCCCGCATGAATGGTATCGATCTGATCCCTAGAAAATCTGCCAAATATCTTGGTATAATTTTGGACTCCAAGCTTAGCTGGAGAGAAAATATTGACGAAAGAATCAGAAAGGCCTACGTGGCACTATATTCGTGAAGATAGATAGATATTTATTTATATCGTATTATAAATTACATTTGGTTTGTCACCGCACATTTTCCAGTACAGGGATACGATAGCACTATATTTCCACTGAAACATTTTTATATGGTGAGATAATGGAGTATATATATATGATAAATAAATTGGAGAAGGAAAATACGATAAAAAACCTCCCTATATTCGTGAAAGGTAGCCTTTGGAAAGACATAGGGCCTCAGACAGAAGTTGGTACATTAGTTATACACTGGGGTGGTAAGACCTATTCTAGTCTATGGATCAGTTGTCTGGTGGAAAGCGCTTGAAAAGAAATGTCATCTTCAAAGTGTGTCAATGGTTCAAAGGGCAGGCTGTCTGGCGACGACGGGATCTATGAAGTCCACACCAACGGCGGCTTTTGAAGTTATGCTGAACCTCCCACACTTGAACATATACTGCGAGAACGTCGCAGCCAGAACCGCGCTAAGACTACAAGAATCCGATCTCTGGAAAAAGAGTCTTCGTGGACACGTATCAGTAGGTATTGGATCAATGGGCCGTCTGGAGATTCAGAAACGAAACGGACTATGTCACTTGATTTCCTTCTTGGAAGAGGAGATTCTCTATTAGAATTCCCTCCAGGGAGGAATGGACCGGTGATGTGGTACGCACGGAAAGGGCAACTGGCAATCTACACCGACGGATCCAAAAGTGATGTTGGCACGGCTGCCGGAGTCTAATTTGAGTCTACGGATATACATTGCTCCTATATGCTCGATGATGGTTTCAGTGTTTTCCAAGCTGAGGTCTTCGCAATCAAGCGGTCGGCAGACCTGATTAGCAGGGAGAATCTCTCAGGGGAAAGGATCAACATCTATGTTGAAAGCCAGGCAGCCATTAAGATAAGATCCAAACTTGTCAAACACTGCAAACAGATGTTAGAAGAGCTATCGAGTGTAAATTAGATGACCCTCTGCTGGATACCTGGTCATGTGAATATCTCTGGAAACGAGAGAGTGGACGAGCTAGCTAGGCTGGGGTCAAGTGCAAATTTCGCGCAAATAGCAACCGGGGCCAAAACGCCACTCAGTCGATGCCCTCATGCATGCATGCATGCTATCTTAACATGCAACTCGACTAGGCCAGTCCTACAATGACTTCTGCAGAAGCTGCAGAGACGAAGAGGAAATTGTATCCATTCGTCACCTGTGCTGTCCCGCGCTAGCCCAAAAAAGGAACGTATTGCTAGAAAGATACTTCCTTTCGTGGCTAGAAGAGGTAAGGGCTACTACTACTACTACTACTATTACTTCTTATCCTCGTCTGGATGGTTCAGCTCAACGGTAAATGTCTAGGTCTCAACGGGTTAAAGATGAATTGGGCACAATGGACTCTACGTAGTTTACGTGAGCCTTGTCTTTTCGTCAGTAGAGCACCCGCTTACCTAATCTAACCTACACAGAGTATGTTTTGTTGACCCAGTCGTAGCGAGAAAGGTTTCACATTGGAATAACCACTATGACAAAATCTCACTATGCTAACTTTTATTTGTACAACTTATTCAAACCTTTCGCGGCGCTTTTATACTAACGCGGATGACACCAGCATCGATTTTCAAAACATAAAATGTTGAAATTGACGAAATAAAAAATATGAGCTATTCGCGGGATAGGGTAACACGGAGGTCTACAGTAGACTCTATGTAAAGCAACCAGAACTTCGAACGAAAGATCTACCATTCATTCATTTTAATTGCTATGTTATAAGGCAACAAATAGTGATTAGATCAAGCTCTCCTCGACTTGTCGATTTTCCTAAGATTGAATCAGTATGCTATAAGCTCCCCGTGATCGCACATCACTCGACGATGACCCACGTGAATGGCGACAGAAAACTACAACGGCGAATAAGTGCATGATATCTTGTTGGACGATAAGCGAGTAAAGGTTAGTGAGATAGCTTATACTGTGGAGATGTCGGAAGAATAGGTGCAAAGGTTAGGTTAGGTTAAAGTGGTTGGCATACGTCACACGTAGGCCGAAGTCGGCCCATTGTCATACCACATGGATCATATTACCTTGATCCGCTACCTGAAAATCAATCGACGCTTCTGATGAAGGGATGGAGTTGAGCTATTTTTATAACTGCTAGCTCACTTAAGTTACACAGAAGGGCGCGCCGAGGTAAGTCCTCCTGCTGTTCGCATGAACAGAGGAGATGGTGTATCGATTCCTCTTCCTCCACATCTATGCAGCCGCGGCAGAAGTCATTGGAGGTTAGCCCTAGTCTGGCGGCGTGTTTTCCAATGGTGCAGCGACCTGTGATGACAGCCACAAAAGTGCTTAGGGTTGTCCTTTTGGTTGCCACAAGGTCCCTCTTTCTTCCTAAGTTCAGCTTAGGCCAGATTTGTTTAGTCATAAAGCCGATTTTACTTGCATTTCATTGGAGGTTGGTAGCCTCTATGGTTCGAAGTTTTATCATGTGCTTTACCGAACTTATTGGTGTTTTTAGATACTCCAGGGTAGGAAGACTGAGTGTGCTTGACCCTATCTTTGCAAGTTCGTCGGCCGCGCAGTTTCCTGTATTTTTATGTTGAACTTTTCAACCATCTCGTCTAGAGAAAGGCGGCTGTTAAGGTATGTTTTTGATTTGTGGGTTACCGCGGCCAGGGATTTTATCGCAGATTGGCTGTCCGTGCAAATGATAATATCCATAGCGGATGTTACATTCATCCTAAGCCATGCAAGGGCCTCCGTTATCGCTTTTATTTCTGATTGGTACACACTGCAGTCTAGAAGATAGGTTGAGATGCAGATTTGGAAGTCTAGATGATAGGTTGAGGTTAAGTTCCTTGGAGAAGACTTCACTCTTGGAGCCATCGGTATAGAGGGAAATCGAGTCCTTCGGTATGACTTTCACTTCAGCTCATTCCTCCCTGGGTGGAAAGATAACTTCGAAGTTCTTAGTCAACACATTCTGCGGGATGATATACCCCATGGGTATATCGAAGTGATTAAGAACGCTAGTATGGCATTTAGGTGATGTGGGCCATTTTGCTATGCCCCTAATCCGTAGGACCGCGCAGGCAGCAATTTGTTAGCTGAAAAGGTCCAATGATGGAAAATGTAGTAGAATGTTAAGGGCCTCCGTGGGGGTTGATCTAATCGCGCCGCTTATGTATAAGCAGACCGATCTTTGTACTTTCCCCAGAAGGTTTCGATAGACTGCCTTATACAGAGCAGTCCGGAAGACTACAATGCCGTACAGGAGGATGGACCTTATGACTGCATATTGCTTGGTTGAGGACCCCACTTTTTGCCCACCACTTTCTTACAGCTTTAGAGGGCAGTGGTTGCTTTCTTGACTCGATCGAGAATATTGGGTTTCCAATTAAGCGTGCTGTCAAGGACTGTTCTGCTCTGTCAGGTGGCGCTACAGTCCGTGGTGAACCTGGGCCTAAACCAACAAGCGTCTCCAGCTGGCATGGTCTTTGGCCAGCTGTTTCCAGCGCCGCACGCCCAGTTGGTTAAGGTCCCCTTCCACCTGCGTGCGCCACCGCGGATCCTGCCTGATCTTCGGTGGGTTGAAGGGCGGAATTTATTTGTAAACAGTACTAGGTCAGTCTTCTTGTGGTTGACCCCAATTCCACAGTACTGCGTTCAGGTTACTACTGTATGGTATGTGTTCGACTCTGAACAAAGTAAGAAAAGTTAATGCCGTTCCGAAATAAAAGTGTAATCAGGTCTTCTCAAAGTTATAAGCGAAAGTGACAGCTGGCTTTATTTTAATCAATATAATATGTATAAAATTGAGCGGAGGCCAACTAGATTTATTCAGATAAAGTGTTGTAGAGGGCGAGTGTTTTATAGTGCAAACATTCTCCCCCCACCGATGAGCGAAGGTCATCGATTTGTTGGTACCAGATGTAGGTGGCTTCACTGTGGCCTTCAGTTTGTTGCGTCTGCTCATTTTTCGTATGTATGTACATACATTCCTTTCCTTTTCTTCATATGACTCGAGACATGAAATGAGAAGAGGAGTTAAATTTGCTTCTTTACATATAGTGATAAAACGAATCAATATGTGTGCGCGTGTTTGAATTGTGTGATTACAGTCGTTATCATTTAAATGTATGTAACATTTGATGTCAGTGTTTTAAAGGGTCCCTTTTGCAGATCTGGGATCTTCTAGCTTCTTCAATTTCATTTGTAGGCAAGGGACAAAGTTTGATAATTGGTCGCTTGAATTCGCTTTGCTGGGTTTTTACCTTGACTACCCGTACGACGTTGTCAGCTCCAGGGTATGTTTCAACGATACGGCCTAAGTTCCATTTTGCTGGTGGAAGTCGTTCATCCTTGATAAGAACTAGTTGTCCTATCATTAGTTGTGGCTGTGACTTCAGCCACTTTGGCCGGTGTTGAAGACGACTCAGGTATTCAGTCTGCCAGTGCTTCCAAAATGTCTGCAAATGTCGTTGAAGGTTCTTCCAGCGGTCGGTCAAAGTTTGCTTTCCCATGGTCAGGTCAGCTTCGGGAACTGTGAATAAACTTTCGCCGATAAGAAAGTGTGCCGGAGTCAACGCTTGAAAGTCTGCAGGATCTTCTGTTAAGGGACAAAGAGGTCTCGAATTAAGACATGCTTCCACCTGTGCTAAAAATGTGGAGAGCTCCTCGTAGGTAATCTCCGAAAGGCTGCTAAAAATGACTGACTTGTCAAATCGCTGACTGCTTCAAGGTGGATTGCTTTCGTTGCTAAACAAATAAAGATTGCTAGGTACCCCTTGTGACACTTAGCTCCGCGGCCTTTCCAGGCTCGTATATTAATGGGCCCTGCATAATCAATACCTGTATGAGTGAAGGGCCTTGATATGGTGACTCGGGGTGCCGGAAGTTCTCCCATGAGTTGCTGAGACCTTTGTGTCCGAAACCTGTGGCAAATGACGCAGTTATGGATGAACTTTTTTACTGCTCTTTTTAATTGTAAAATCCAGTATTTTTGTCTTAAATGCGCCATCATTAGCTGAATCCCTCCGTGCAGTGTTTTAAGGTGAGCATCCCGTATAATTAGAAATGTGATATGGTATTTTGGGTCTAAGATGACTGGGTGTTGCTGATTGAAGGGGATATTTGCCTGGCTTAGTCTTCCCCCTACTCGGATGATATTGTCGCCATCTACAAATGGATTCAACGATCCCATACCTCTAGTTTTCGTTATACCATCTGGAAACATCTGCCCTTGTGCAACCCAAATCAGTGACATTGTGACTTTTTCCAATTGTGTTGGCGTAAAAGGTGTACTGGTGTGGTTGTTCACCCTTCTGATATTGCCAATGAATCGTTGACAATAGGCTGTTACACGACACACCTTAGCTAAACTGGAAGACCGATCAATTAATTGTGTGAAAGCATTTTGTGTGATATTGGCATCTGCACGAAAAACTTTCACAATGCTCCTACCTTCATAGCTATTGGGTTCTTTCGGCTGCTCGGGAAATTTAAAGTCCCAAGATGTAGTTAGGAAATTAGGCCCGTTCCACCATAAAGAGCTTTGAACTAATGCTGAGGGAAGCAGCCCGCGAGAAATCAAGTCTGCAGGATTTGCTTGTGTAGGAACATGATTCCATATTGCGACACTAGTTAATCGCTGGATCTCTCCGACTCTGTTTCGCACAAAGGTTTCCCATTTCGTTGGATCTGCACGGATCCAGCAAAGTGTGATCATAGAATCGGTCCAGGCAAAAGTGGGAATTCCTCTCCACTCAAGGGTCTTACTGATATAACTCAACAATTGAGCAAGCTGAACTGCTCCGCATAATTCCAAGCGCGGCAGGGTGACGGGGCTTACGGGAGCGACCCGTGACTTTGCCATAAGAAGATGCATATGAGTTATACCATCTCCATCTTCTACTCTGAGATATACTGCAGCTCCATATGCCCTTTCTGAAGAGTCACAAAAACCGTGAAGTTGAAGTCGCTTCGTGGTTTTCGTGGTATGCAACCACCTTGGTATACGCAAATCGGTAATCGCATGTAAATCGTCCTGAAAGTTAATCCAACTTTCAACAATATCAGCATCAACTGGATCATCCCAAGATTGTTTTCGAATCCAAAGAAGTTGCATGATTAATTTGGCCTTTGTTATAGAAGGTGCAATCCAACCCATGGGATCAAAGAGTCGGGCGATTGATGAAAGGATACACCTTTTGGTCGGATGGTCGGTTTTTTGAGTGTTGTATTTAAAGCAGAATTCGTCTGGCAGGGGAAGCCACTGTATACCCAACGTTTTTACCTGAGATGATTCCGAAGGTAGGCAGAAAGATGTTTCGTGGTCCTCAGTCGGGATATCGTCTAGGATTCGCTTATCGTTTGCAGTCCATTTTCTTAAGTGGAAACCAGCTGCAGCTAACACCTTCTTAATCTCTTTTATTTTTGATTGGGCCTCTTGTACTGTTTCAGCTCCCGAGATTAAGTCGTCCACATACATCTCACTCCGAATGCTTTTAGTAGTTCTGGGGTGATGCGCCTTGACTTGCTTCGCTAATGCCTGGAGTGTTCGAATTGCTAAGTATGGGGCAGGTGCTGTACCAAATGTGACAGTCTTGAGGCGGTATACCTTTAAAATGTCAGAAGGTTGTTTACGCCATAGGATGAGTTGGTATTGCGAATCATCTTTTGTTACCCATATTTGTCTATACATCTTCTCCATGTCCGCAGTATATGTGTACCTGTAGAGTCTCCATCGTAGAATGATGTCCGTGATGTTGAGTTGTAATGCTGGGCCTATCATTAGCTGGTCATTTAAAGAAATGCCGTCCATGGTTTTAAATGAAGCATCGAACACTACTCGTAGTTTCGTAGTGGAGCTTCCCTCTTTAAAGACTGCATGATGCGGGAGGAAATAGTGCTGACGTTCCACAATCGCGTCTTCTTTGACTTCTTCCATGTGACCAAGCTTTAAATAATCCTCTAAGCAGTCCGCGTACCGTTGTTTAAGCTGCGGGTCCTTATCAAGCTTTCTTTCTAAGGATATGAGCCGTCTGAAAGCTCCTTCCCTTGATTTGCCTAGAAATGGATAAACACCCCCCTTGAATGGAAGGGCTACTTGAAAACGGCCATCAGTCAGACGTTGAATGTTTTTTGTAAAGTGTTCTTCACATTCTATATCTTCTGGCCTTTCATGTGGCTGAAATGGAACTTCTTCTACTTCCCAAAATTTGCGAAGCTCAGTTTCGACATTGAATACTTGGAGAAAGCTGTTAACTCGATGCGGTATGGGAGCCTTGCCAAATATAACCCATCCTAGCTTCGTTTTCTGAGCGATTGGTAGGTGATCATTGCTTGGCCTGATTAGTTCTGGCAATAAAATATCAGCCAGGACATCACCACCTAATAACAACTCTACCTTAGCTGACTTATTAAAATGTGGATCAGCTAAGGTGAGACCATTCAAATGCTCCCAACCTTCTATTGTGAGAGTTTGGGCCGGAAGATGGCCAGACAGCGTCTTGAGTACGAGGGCCTGTATAGATGCCTTAAAGGCAGAGTGGTGCGACATAAATGTAATATCTACCACCTTTGAACATATGCCACCGCTGACTAACCCCAATCCAGATACTCTGACGGAAGTTGACTTTAGCGGAAGACCAAGGAGATGAGCAGCTGAAGTTGTTATGAAGCTCGCCTCTGAGCCTAAGTCCAACAAGGCACGTAATGAGAGAAGTTGGCCTGTTGTAGTCTTAACATTGACCAAGGCTGTTGCCAATAATACGCGTGTGGAGATGTTGGTGGAGTAGAAGGTATTCACGTTCGTGCCAGTCGTTTTTGCTCCATTTGCTGGTTGGAAACTTGGTGCACGAATCTGTAGCGATGGAATCGAATGCCTTGAAGTATGTCCTTCAGATGAGTTGGTTAAATGGAGTAGCGAATGATGTGGTTGTTGGCAATAATAACATCGTCGATTACTTGGACATTGTACCGTGGAGTGGGTGTATGCTAAACAGTTTTTACATACTCCAATCTTGTTTACTTGTCCAATTCGATCGCCGGTGCTCATCTTCAGAAACTTACCACACTTCCTTACCGCATGCTGACCCTTGCTGCAAATTTGGCAAGAGTATTTCGATGTGTTGGCTGAAGTGTGGAGAACATTGCGAGAAGAAACCGATTTTGCCACAGTTTGTATGGGACGAACTTGTTGTTGAAAGACTGCCTCCAAGGTACCAAACCTAGTTTCCAAAAACTGGGTAAATTCAGAAAACGTGGGCAAGGTTTTGCTATCAGCCTTGGAACTTAGCTTCTCTTCCCATAGTTGTTGTGTTTTTGCGGGAAGTTTCTGCAACAACACGAAAATCAGCAGAACGTCCCAATGTTCCACAGGGACCTTCAAATTGGCTAAGCTATGTACCACCTCGGTTGATGTGTCGAGCAACTGTTTAACTGATTCCGCTTGTTCTTGAGAAATCGCGGGTTGATTGAAAAGACACTTTAGATGGACGTTTACTAAGAACCGCTGGTGATCATACCGATCTGTCAAAATTTGCCAAGCTTTGGCATAATTGCCACAATCCAAACTCAGGTGCATTAACAATTTCTCAGCTTCACCGGATACACTTGTTTTAAGATAGTGCATCTTCTGTATTTCCGATAACGTTGCGTTGTTGTGAATAAGTGACACAAAGAGATCCCGAAAAGCACGCCATGTCTCATAGTTGGCCACGAAAACTGGGATATTAGTTTTTGGCAAACGTATTTCCGATGACCTGCATGTGGATGACGTAGCTTGTGTGGAATCATATGATGAATTACCCGAGACGGTCCTGGTAGCCTGTGCCTTATCAATCGAATCAAGTAAGTCACTGCGGTATTCGAAATAACCTTCTCGAATTTTATCATATATGGCCTCCACGGCCATTTGGTGCTGTTCATCATCGTCATCCAATGCAGACAGTTCCTTTGTATAGTGCGCCTCAGCTGTTTCCATAGTCTTCTCTAACATAGATAATCGACCCGTTAGATAATTTACGGTCCGCCTAGGTGCACCTGTTTTGCCGAAGTTGGTGACATCCTTTTCCAGCTGTCTCAGGGTCAGAGTTAACCCACTAGGTTTCATCGCGTGCATATAAATTATTATTAAATAAAACACAACTAGCTAGTAAGCTTTATTTCTAATTACTTTATTTATTCCTCTATGAGGAAGCGTCCGAAACTTTGACAAATACTATACTATCTTACTCCTCTATATGGAAGCAACTGAAACTTATTCTGTATCAGAAGCAACTAATAACAGTAACGATGGCAACAGTTAATGCCAGAGCGTGGGTGAACACTTGATGTGTTAAATTGTATCTGATGTTGCAACTTGCAAAGTGCAACCTCTTTTGTTAGGATGTTGCCACATAACTATCCCCCTTTTCAAGTGAAGTCGTCCTCGACTTCGTTTAATTTAAACATCGTAAAAAAATAGAGTTCGTACTAAATTATAAACTCAAATTATACAATTTTTTCAAGATTAATACCATTTTTTTTTTTTTTAGCGAAATCTTAAAGAATTACTGATTTGATATCATGGTTTAATGTCATTGATTGTATAAAAATGTTTAATGTGTCACCTAAGATTATTTTTGTGAATTTTTTTGTTATCTATAAGAACAGTAGTTCCCAAGTCCTTTTGGATAACCTTTTCGACGAACAACTTTGTGAATTTGTTACCAATTCGTCTATTTGTTCGAACGAAAACCTTGTCACCTGGTTTGAACGACCGAGTCTGTCTATTTTGATTGTGATACTCTAGGTTTGCATCTTGGGCTTTCACTATCTTATTTTTAATTTCATCTCTTAGCTCTATTGGGATTGAGTGGATTATGTCAATTGGCTTGTGGTTTGTAACCGAATGAATCGTCCTGTTGTACTTAGCTGTTGCAAGTAAAAGGAGTTCACCGGTGTCGGTAATATTCTGTTCTAATTTTGTACATCTTGCTATTTCCGAAAGGGTGCTGTGGAATCGTTCCACTTGTCCATTTGTGGTACTATGAAAAGGTGGGGTGGAAAATATATTTACAGAGAAATAGTTTTTGAGAAGTGTTTTTATGGTTTCTGAATTGAGGGATCTCTCATTGTCGCAAACAATGGTTTTCGTATTTTTAAATAAATTTAGTAATTCCAAAATCGGTTCTTTGACATCTATTATTGCTCGAGATTTAATGGGTTTAACTACAGCAAATTTAGAAAATTTGTCTACGCAAGTAAGGAAATGTGCTCCAGCAGTTGTATAAATATCCAAGTGAAGTATTTCACCTGGTTGTTGAGGAATGGGAGTTTTGCCTATATGAGGCACTGGAGGGTGTCTCTGATATTTTGCCTCATGACAAATCTTACAATTAGATACTATCTGCTTCAGACTTTTATTTAAATTTGGAAAGAAATAATTCTCTAAGATTTGTTCCCTATTTTCCCGCGCAGAACGATGGGCGCGGTTATGCTCAGCTGCGAGAATTTCGAGTTGATCAGCTGGGTTAAAAATATCTGTAACCATTTTGGTTGTATGACGAAACTTTACTGATGGAAATGACATAATTAATCTATTCTGAATTTTGCCTAAGGTTTGCAGGTCACGATAAATGGCATTGACAACATCGGGGTTAACAGTTTCCATAAACATTTGAAAGAGATTGTCGAAACTATTGAATACAATAGTGTGTCTAATTCTATTTTTGAAAATGATCTTTGTTGTCTTTTTCAAAGCAATCCCCTCTTCTATGATTAATTGATTCTTGAAGGAGTTGACTGGATTATGAACGCTAATTATTGTTTGAGTAAGGGATTCTTCACTATGTACTGTGGAAGCCAAGTCTGTAGACTGGCTAATAGCATTTATGTGCTGTCTTGACAAAGCATCAGCCACGAAATTCTCCTTTCCAGGCTTATAAAAAAAGGTTGGAGAGAATTCTTCGACAAACGCTCTCCATCTTTTCATTTTTGCATTGGGGTTTCGGTCGGAAATTGCAAATGTCAGTGGCTGATGGTCAGTGAAGATATTCAATTGCTTCACCCCATAAAGATAATTTCGTAGCTTTTGCAGTGACCACACTATGGATAAAAGCTCTCGTTCATTGGTAGCATAGTTTTCTTCGGTAGAAGATAAAGTTCGGGAAATCATCGTTATGGGTCTGCCGCCTTGGGAGAGGACAGCGCCAAGTGCGTGCGATGATGCATCTGTTGTCAGATCGAACGGTTTGTCATAATCAGGATAAAGGAGCAACACATCCTCAGACGCCAGAATTTTCTTTATCCTATTAAAAGCTTCCATTGCCTCCGAGTCCAATGATATTTTTGTATTTTTAGATTGATTTGAACTTACATTACCGTTCTCACCACTTAGGTACTTTGTAAGAGGTTTGGAAATTTGAGCGTAATCTTTGACAAAGCGTCGGTAGTATCCTGATAAACCAAGAAATGACCGAAGACTGCGCAATGTCCGAGGAACCTCATACCCAACAATGTCCTTTATTTTCTCAGGACATGTCCTTATTCCCTTATTCGACACAAGGAAACCCAGGAATTCTACCTCTTTTTTCAAAAATGTCGATTTTTCAAGCGCAACTCTCATATTTGATTCGTAAAGTTTTTTAAGGATTCGTTCAACGTCTTTAATGTGATCTTCTTTATTTTTTGAAAATATGATAACATCATCTATGTATACATGACAGCATTTTCCAATATCCTCTCTGAGAATATCGTCGATTGCTCTTTGAAAAATACTGGGTCCATTTTTCAAACCAAATGGGAGCCGACAAAACTCGTACTTTCCATTGTTTACCGAAAATGCGGTTTTTTCCCTATCTTGCTCTGAAAGTTTAATTTGGTGAAAACCTGCTTTTAAATCAAGTGTCGTAAACACTGCAGCTTTTCCGAGGTTAGCAAGAATTACTCCAGTATCTGGGATCGGATATTTGTCATTTATTGTTTTAAAATTAAGCTTTCGAAAGTCGATCACTAGGCGCATATTTCGCACACCATCCTCGTCAACACCTTTCTTGTCAACAACCCAAATTGGGTTATTATACGGCGATCGAGAGGGCCTTATAATTTTGTTACGAAGTAGATTTGCGATTTCATTGTTAACAAAGTCGGTAGCAGCCATAGGATAAGGATATGCCTTCGAAAAAACTGGTTCTTTGTCGGTAGTTCTAATAGTGGCAACAACTTTAGTGTTGAAAGGCAATGATTCGTTCGGGTCGGAAAAAACTTTCGATTGACGCTTTATTACAAAGGACAATTCCGGGGGGATGGAGCAGTTCGTCAAAGATATATTATTTACGCTTTTGCAATAGAAGTAAAGGAGTTTTTCTTCTTTTCCATTATAAGATAAAAGCCCTTTCACTAAATCTAACTGAGCAGAAATTTCTCTCAAAAGGTCGAATCCAATGATACCATCAAAAGTCGTGAGCGTTGGGAGTATAAAAAATGAAGAATTTGTACCAAAAATGTTTATAGTGCACTTTGATGTTATCGCACTAGTACCATGAATAGACCTAACAGAAAAAGGTTCGTTGACTAACTTAATGGCCTTAAGTGCACCAAAGTTCTTGATGTAGTTTTTTGCAGCACCTGTATCAACGAGGAGCTTTATTTCCTCTCCTGCGAGTGTTCGGCTGACATAAGGCAGGAGGGACTGTCCCCTAAAAAATTAATGTTATCGGATATTTCTGAAATGTCATTGTACCTGGTGGTATTGTACTCTGTCTCATAGGTTTCATCATTTGAAAAATATGTGTCATTAGGTAAACAGGTGAAATTGTCTAAAATTTGATTTTTGGGGCAAAAATGTTCATCAGCACTGTAAAGGATATTATTGTCATTACTCGCAACATTTTGTTGGGAAAGATGGTTTATTCTTTGGATTTTGGGATGAGTTTGTCTATCGGATTCATTATGTCGTTTAAAAAGCCTATTCGGTTGGTTTTGTCTTTCAACAGGTCTCTGGAAATGATTGTGATTTTGTATGTGTAAGTTATGTCTTGAATTACGAAAAGGTTGTTGGAGATTTGGATTTTTAATAGGTTTTGAAATTGAGTAGGATTTCTCAGGTGAGAACAGGATGGATCCACTTCCATCGGACTTGGATTTTGTCGCAACTGATTAGAAAATATAGGTTTGTAATGGGGTGAATGGTGTATATTGTAATCGTTATAGTTTGGTGACTGTCTGGGCGCAACATAATTTCCTCTTAAATTCTCATTTCTGTAAGAAAATAAATTTGCGAATGCAAACCTCTCCTGATTAGCCTCTAATTCTTGGGCAAGAGCTAACGCACTCGGCATATCAGTAGGACGAGATGAAAATATAATATCGCCCATTGGTTTCCTTAAGCCAGAAATGAAAACTCTCAGAGCGTCTTGTCGATATTTATGATTTAACGAATCGGTCAAAGACTTGTTACCCTCATGTTGCATCAATGTTTTATTTGTAATCAAAGTTAGTTTCTTCTCCACCTCATCATAGAACTCAATAATGGACAATTTGCCTTGTCGTAATGTAGACATCTCCTGTTCTATTAGGTAAACAGGCCTTTTATCGGCGTACGTAAAGTCAAGCCTTGTTATTATTGCCTTGAAATTGAGGACGGTATTGAACGACGCCAAAACATGATCGGCAGAGCCAACAATTTTGTTTCTCAAAATGGCAACAGCTTGGTAGTGTCGAGAGCTACCTTCATACGGCTCGAACAGTTTGTAAGCAATTAATGCCGCTTGTCGCCATGACACATAACGAACCTGTTCGCCACCGAATTCGGGTAAAGACTTTATTAAGTCTAGAGACTCGTCGCAACTAACATCAGGGTTGATGGTGACCGGTTGATACTCTTCAACGAATGTAGGAGTCTCTAATGCCTTTAGTCGAGCTGTAAGCTGATTGATCGTCACTTCAAAAGTTTGTCGAGTTTGTACGTTTGCAGCCTGAACTGCCGCGGTTATGACCGCCTTCAACTGTTCCGCGTCCATCAAATCAGTAATTTAACAATTAAACGTCAATGCAATTTTTGTATTTTTTTGCAAATACAAGCTTCGTCCTATTACTTAGCAAAGTGTTCTAGAAATTACTTTTTTAAATTAATGTCGATAACATTACATTAAGAAAACCAATTCAAATTTACTTATTTACTATCTTATGCTAGTTATTAATATAGTGTAATATTTGCTAAATTTAGATAAACAATATAAAAAGAGTAAGAAGGAAGAAATATTTACAACAAAACATATACATATGTATGTTTCAGGTGTCGGCGTTCAGTAGTCAGCAAGCTTTTTGTGTCTTCCGATTTTGCTTGAGTGATGGCATGGGTTTGGAAACCGTTTCGTAAGCTGGGTGGGATGACCTTTTCCTTTTGCACAGTCAAGTTATTCGGCTTGCCAGAGCTTCGGCGTCACTTTCCTCTTCGTCTTATCGATTTATTATAAAATATCACTTTTTTGTGTTTTTGATGTTTTTTTTTTTTTTTTAGGTTTTATTTTCAGGGTTGGTTTTTGGTTGATAAATCGCACTGTTGCTTATCATGTGCAGTTTTGATTCAGAGCTATTTTTCACCTCTTCGATGGGGTTACTTATATGTAGCACCGGCTTAGAAAATGATGAGTCCGCACTAATTAGCAACGCGAAATTTATTTCCTCTATAAGGATTCTTTTACTTTTTCACGTTGGGCGCCAATTATTATTAAATAAAACACAACTAGCTAGTAAGCTTTATTTCTAATTACTTTATTTATTCCTCTATGAGGAAGCGTCCGAAACTTTGACAAATACTATACTATCTTACTCCTCTATATGGAAGCAACTGAAACTTATTCTGTATCAGAAGCAACTAATAACAGTAACGATGGCAACAGTTAATGCCAGAGCGTGGGTGAACACTTGATGTGTTAAATTGTATCTGATGTTGCAACTTGCAAAGTGCAACCTCTTTTGTTAGGATGTTGCCACATAACTTATATGTTTCCACAACAATGTATTTTTAATTTATATATATGTATGGAAGCGTAGTGATATATGTAAAAGTGAGGAACGAATGTACTCACTTTATTTTCTCCTTGTGAAATACGCAGGTCCCCAATTGCACCACGCACTCAAATTCACAATCTTCGCTTGCCGCGCACACGTCCTGTGTTGTGACCAGGAATTATTCCGACAATTATTTCGAATATCGGGCTCGAAGGACCAGAATGTTCGACTCTGAACAAAGTAAGAAAAGTTAATGCCGTTCCGAAATAAAAGTGTAATCAGGTCTTCTCAACGTTATAAGCGAAAGTGACAGCTGGCTTTATTTTAATCAATATAATATGTATAAAATTGAGCGGAGGCCAACTAGATTTATTCAGATAAAGTGTTGTAGAGGGCGAGTGTTTTATAGTGCAAACAGTATGTAATGCACCCTGCATTAGATCGCTTAGAGTGCTGGGATATTTTCATGTGACGACAATAGCAATGTCATCTGCATAGGCGGTCAGAGCGTACCCTTCCTGTTCTATCTGTGCAAGATGGATGCCCGGTTTGCTAAATGCCTATCAAAAGTAAATACGCAAACGGTTTTCGCAGCAATCTTTGGATCGATTCAATAAAGGTCCAACCAATTTTGTGCAGCGATTTAACGTAAGATCGCACATATGGAGGGATGTGCTGCATCTGGGTCCAAGATTAATTTCAAAAAAAATTGATACCATTCACGAAATTGTACTATTTTTTATTTTTTTTTTTGGTTGCGCCAAACGGATGTGGAATCTTCAAAAGATACCAGTAGCCCGGACTACTGGCATGTACGATTCGCAAGCCTGAATATTCGATGCCAGGAATACGCCTACGTACTAAACCACACCCTGCACCCTTCAACCACTCTCCCCGCGGGACTGCCGTTAGGTATTACTTCGCGGGGCTGGTTTGCTTTTTATGCCATTCTTTCTCTAGTTGGAGTTTCCTGTTCCAAGGGAGCTGCCGTTTGATTTTGGTTGCTCTCCCTGTTTCTCTCCAGACGCCGGAGTTCCTTCATGATTCTCGCTGCGGTTTCTTTCACAGCGTCCCATATTTCTCTCGATGACAGCATATGCTTTATGATGTTCTCGGGAGTCGGCGTTTCTCCAATTTTATCTTCAAGATATTTATTTTCTGCCTCGAAATGTGAGCATTGAAAAAATACGTGCTCTGCATCTTCTCTAGCCTCTCCACAGTTTGCACAGATAGGAGATTCATCAAGGCCAAACCTGTAAAGATAGGCTCGGAAGCAGCCATGTCCGGTTAGGAACTGGGTGAGATAAAAATCTACTTCTCCGTGATGCCGGTTTATCCAACTTTGTATATCCGGTATAAGTCGATGACTGATTCCATCTCTCCTGCCATATTTCAATGCTACGCCGTCTTTCTTCCAGTTTAATATCTCTGCCTGAGGCAAGGGGTTCCTGATTTTTGGCGTCGTAGGACCTTTGCAACTCGATGGCCAAGATATCGCCTGGTAGCATTTCAGCAATTACAGATATAGCATCATCCGATACCGTCCGAAAAGCGCTGCACACTCTTAGTGCGGATAGTCGGTTGGTGGAATTTACTCTTCTTGCGTGGGACTTAATTTTCATCGCCTTTGCCCATATTGGTGCTGCGTACATAATAATTGACTGCGCCACTCTTGACAATACTAGCCTTATTTGCTGCCTGGGTCCTCCGATATTTGTCATTATTCTGGCTAAGGCAGCACATACCTGAGCTGCTTTATTGCACTTTATTTCAAGGTGTTCCTTGTAGCTGAGTCTAGCGTCAATCATCACACCTAAGTATCTTATAAACGGTTTCGACGTTATATTTTGATCGCCTACCCTGATGGTGATTGTTTCCCTTTTCTTGCGGCTGCTTACTAGTACTGCTTCTGTTTTGTGATCGGCGAGCTCTAACCCGACTGTTGACATCCAGCGTCTCACTTTCCTGATACACTCGTTCCCTATGTCCTCTATTTCTTCCAGGTGTTTCGCTGCTACTACGATTGCAATATCATCAGCGAAGCCTATGATTTTTGCCTCATTGGGAATTTCTAGCCTCAGAACTCCGTCATACATAAGGTTCCACAGAATAGGACCTAGCACCGATCCTTGTGGTACTCCGCCAGATATGTGGTACTGCACTACCCCGTCGTCGGTATCGTAGAAAAGATACCGTTTCTCGAAATAGCTTCCAATTATTTTACTGAGAAATCCTGGCACCATTGTACTATATGGCAAGGTGCGTATGAAATATCTATTACTATCAATGAAGAGCACCGAAAACACAATATTAAATATTTGTGTGGTCTCAACTTGAAGAATGTTTGTTGATTTCAACAGACTGATGCTGAGTCCGTGTTTGGCACAGACAATTTTCGAGGGTAGCAACTGGAAATTCAACATACTCATGCTCCAGTACCACATACCATATTTACGGAAGTGATTCTCGTTTTATTAACAAAAACAATATCGATAGGCAAGGCCGCTATTCAATCGAATATTTATCATAAAACCCGTAGGCTAAGACCTAAAATCGAACTCTGCATTCGAAGCATTTATTTTCAAACAAATTCATTATAATTTCATGTGAATTCGTTCATTTCATTAAACTCACTCAGAAACTCGTATCTCGTATCTCCTTCACGGTCCCATTCCATTTAGCTACTGAAATAATTTCATTTGCACAAATTGCCCGACATTACCCAACCCAAAAGCGAAGTCCAAACACATAATATTGCGACCGGGTCGCTACAGATACACTCGCACGACGAATAAGCCAATCCATCACTACCATTAGCAAATAAGTGAACAATTTTAATTTATAAAAGCAAATTAAAGCGATTACCAATCTAAACAACCGAAATGCAATCATCAGGCCGTCAGACAGTCAGTCATTTAGCCGAACAGCCAATGCCACGAAATGCCGCAATGGTCGGTCAATTATTGTTTTGATTTTCGGTTTATCTCGGATTTTATGGTTTCACTGGTCTTGGAATTGGCCCCTCGATGCAATGGAAACAGCAGCAGCCGCTAACGTAATCTCTCGGAGGTGAGAAAATCACTTGAACCGAGGAACGATCCCAGCGCAAACCACAACTTCTCAAAATGTGTTTTGTTTCTTTCCTCTTACCACCTGGTTGTTACGGTTTCTGTTTTTGTTTTTGTTTCTTCCACTTCAGTAAACATCGATCCCCCCCTGGAATAAATGATAGGAGGTCGCTGCGACTAGTTTGTGGTTGCATGAAAAGCTCATCGCTAGTTTCGCATCTCCTTAAAGTAGATTGAGAACGAGAGATACTTGTTAAGGCGAAGTATCTGCAATCGGCAAAGTACTTAGCCAGAAACAACGACAGTGCAGGTATTCGTATCTGCACACTTTACGTTCAACCAGAAACGAACGAACAAAATACGAAGAAATAGCTATCAAAGAAAAGAAAGTCCTGTTCAAAGCGGGAAATCAGATCCAATGGTGCACTGTTGAAAGAGTGGGAACGTACCATTTTGGATATGGATATCCACATGCACTGGATGAGCTACCTCGTAACAGCATCCTTGACGGTCGGTCGATGGTTGGCTCAACGTTGCTTTGGTGTCGATGAACATAATTGGATGGCAATATATAATTCGAGATCGGGCGCGCGGTCTGCTTTGAACGATGGCCCGAAATAGCAGG
Organism: Eumerus sabulonum; assembly: GCA_951905685.1. Classification (NCBI taxonomy): domain Eukaryota; kingdom Metazoa; phylum Arthropoda; class Insecta; order Diptera; family Syrphidae; genus Eumerus; species Eumerus sabulonum. The sequence continues at coordinate 160,997,356 of OX645060.1, read as the reverse complement.
GTGCCTAAAATAGCCAATTATGTGCAGATCAATTTGGGAAATAATAACAAAGTTATACAAAAGCGTTCACACATTTATTCCAACTTAAATTATGGTCTGAGGTTATGGCGGAAAAATCTACTGCCGAATTGGGCCGCGTAGATCGAGACGAAGATGGAGATGGAAATGGAGGTTGAGAATTTATTTTCTGCATGATTTATGGCATTGCTTGTGCTTGTTGTGGCATTGAGGCTGATTTAATTGAAAAGTAGATATTCACGTAGCTTGATCCAGTAGCTTGATCCATTGTAAAAGGATAAATGGGTTCGTCAAATAGTCACAACATACGATCTCTGCAAGGACAGTGTTTACCAAGGATTAGTGCTTATATGCTTATCTTATGTGCTTCGTACGCCTAGAGTTTTTGTCATACAATTTTTTTTAGGGATTGTTGAGCCAAAATCGTGTTGTTTGCTTTTGCTGTAAACTCTATTGAATACCACTTGCATTAGATTGCTTTGGCAAGGTGAGTTTACTCCTAATCACTGCGATACCAACAGTTCATAATAAGTTCATTTCATTAGGATTCGAAGAAAACAAATAAATCTTTTCCAAATTCAGTTTTATGGCTTTCGAAATCAACTAGGTACATATAGACATCCGACTAATATGTACATATCTATCGGGTCTTTCCAAGATCCTGATTTATTATCGTAATATCCTTCCATGCCCAAAAAGTAAGGTGAAATTTGAAGGTGAGCTTTAAGGAAATGCTTTTATTTTTAGGTTGGTAGGATAGCCTTTCACACCGTGCCAAATTTCACATCAACATATTCGTTAGTATTTGAGGTACCTACACTTCGTTTTGTGAGCTGCTAAAGAGAATTTTTATGGCTTTGTTAAGAAAATAATTTTGCATTAACATTTGGAGTTCAAAAAAGGCCGAGAACGTGTCGAAGACGAAGAGCATCCCTGACGACCATCAACCTCAACCAACGAAGCTCACATCCAAAAAATTAAAGATTTGGTGCTTGCAAACTGCCGATCTTGCTGATGATGTTGGCATTTCAACAGCATGCACTGCAAATGCTAGTGTGTTAAACAACACACATAAATGTGTTAAATAACGCACAAAAGTGTGTCATTTGTCAATGAGATTATATGTGTCAGACGTTCTATGTTGTGTAAACTAACTCTACACTTAAGTGTGTTGCAGCGGCACACTAATTAATAATTAATATACCTTGGAGCAATACCTACATACCTATATACATATGTATGTATGTACATATTGAATTCGTTGGTGTGTAAAACTGTATATTGTACGTTACTATATACTCTACTCTCTCTCTGGCGCATGAAAACCGCACCACTCTGCTCGTTAACGCATGATACCTGAGATAAACGAATGAGAATCAACAAACTAAGTTGACTGCAGTGCAAGTGCAAGCCACTGTTTATTTCATGAATATGTTTTAAACTCATTTAAGGAAAATAGATCTGCGGGATTAGATGGTATAAGGCCCAAAATCTTAAAAATAACTCAATGGTACTGGCTCCAATAATAACAAAAATAGTTAATATGAGCTTGGAGCTTAGAGCAATCTTTTGTTCCACAAATGCTTAAAACAGCAATTGTTCGCCCCATATATAAGGATGGTGAAAAAAACGAAATTTCCAACTATAGGCTAATCTCAATCCCCTCGGCCCATATATAAGGATGGTGAAAAAAACGAAATTTCCAACTATAGGCCAATCTCAATCCCCTCGGCAAAAGATAAAGTGTTAAAAGAAATTGTGACTAGGAGGCTCTACCAATACGTCGAAAAATACAAACTCCTAGAAATCAACCAGTTTGGTTTTAAACAAAACAAAATCATAAATCGATTACTTGGAGATTTTACGAATAGGATAAACAATAGCCTCGATAAGAATCACAATATAATAGTTTTATTCATTGATTTCAAAAAAGCTTTTGACACGCTGTGTCATAAAAACATTTTACAACCACTAGACCAAATAGGCGCACGAGGACCTATATTAAGGTGGTTCGAAAACTATCTGAAAGGTAGAAAATATAATGTAAAAATAATGGATAAATATAGCGAGGAAGAGGACTCAATATATGGAGTAAATATAGCGAGGAAGGGGACTCAATATATGGGGTTCAAGGCTCGAAATTAGGTCCTCTTATTTTTATAATAGACATAAATAAGTTGCTATCACCTCTCAAAAAAGGGGCAGGCTATGCATATGCTGATGACACAGCCATCGTAGTCAGTCATAAAAACATCGAAGCCGCGGAGGCAATAATGCAGACAGAATTTAATGCAGTTATGACATGGTGCCATGATCACGGGCTTATTATAAACGCTAAGTAGATTAAAGCTATGCATATTCGACCACCACACATTATGAAGCACCGAATAAATATCAAAATACACAACTCGGACTCTGTTTACATAGAGCAGGAAATCATATAGAAATACAAAACGATGATGATTGTTCAATATATATTGATAATGTATCGATGTTCAAATATCTGGGAGTGATTGTAGACTATAATCTGAAATGGAGTTACCACATACAGACTTTAACAAAAAAACTTCGACAGGCGACGTTCTACGACAATGCTATTTTGACCTAGTTTAATCACACCTAAGATTTGGCATATTAGCTTGGGGGAATGCCCCACAACTTCAAAAGCTTCAAGCGATGCAATCTCAGATACAAAAAATGTTTGTATGTCGACTCTATGGCAACAAGTCGATGATTACCCCCTTAATAACAGCATAAAGTTTCTATATTGAACAACTCTATAAACTAGAAATTTTAACACAATTCAAAGATGACAAAACCTATAAAATCCCAACACAGCAAACTTTCAACACCAGAAGAAGACAGCAAGACAGATACACCATTCCGAGATATTGGAGTGCATATGGCCGGCGAAAATATAACTTCGCAGTACCAACAATATTCAACGAACTACCCAGCGATTTTCAAAACCTTTCAAAGTTAATGTTATATTAAAAAAAAGCTCAGCAATGTTACTTAAATTCTAACATTTAAATCTTTAGTATCGTTATCGTGAAATAAGAACTATGTAACCCAAGATTAATTCTAGTAATTATCTTTGTAGTTAATCTTCTGCAGACAAGCTCATCAAGCTTTGCAGATACTAATGAATGGAAAGATGATATATGTACATATGTATGATTGTACAAATTATTGGAATGAATAAAATTGAATTGACTCTCGGCAAAGAAAGAAGCAATCATTCAATCAAACAAAAAACAAGACCAATGTTTCGGGTTTGATGAGCCTCAAAGCGACAATGCTCCGAGAGCGAGGACTAGATGAGCCTTGTTTTCTTTGCTAGCTGCGAGAAGTGTTCGCAGGAAGCTTGAGATTTGAACACGGATCACATGGTTGAGAGTCCAGTGTGTTCACCAGTACACCGTGGATCCGACTGGGAAAATGTTTTCTTGTAGCGTTACATATAGTTTGGAAATTTCCCTTGAAACTTGATCTTGAACAACAAGTTGTGGCTTGTTTTTATAATATCGCACTTAAAATTGCATTAAAAATGACTAAAATGAAAACACACACTCTGGTGTGTTACAACTTACTATTTGCATTATGATCAGTCAATGCTATTTTAAAGGCTGTGCTTGACCTCAGCCGCGATTGGTACCGAAAACACGGAAATTTTTGGAAAACATCTGCGAGTTTGAAATGTGCGAAACAATGCTTTCTCAGTATAAGGATAAGAGGAAACGTAACATTTTGGGAGACGAGCTGGAAGCAACTGGTCAATCAAGTGAGCATCATCCTAAAGGTGAGGCAAAACCCAAACAATCGCCTCAAAGTCTCTCAAAAAACAAGGTCATTTTGATTATTTTCTTCCATTATCGAGACAGTTAACAAAGGATATTATTTTATGCGTTTGCATGAAGATATTCTCCTAAATAGACTGTGGAGATGCAACTCTTGGTCTTTGTACCACTATAAGACACGTTTCACACTGTATTGATTCTTCGTGACCATTTCGCCAAAAAAAACTCGAGCCATATCGTTCTACAACCACCGTGTTTATCTGATTTGGTACGGTACGACTTTTTACTATTCGACAGACTCAAAAAACCGCTTAGAGGACATCGTTTTGAGTCGGTAAAGGAGATACAAGCCGCATCGAAGAGAGAGAGAGAGAGCTGAAAGCCGTCCCGGAAATCGACTTTAACGACTGTTTCGAGAGGTTTGGAAAATCCGTTGGCACAAGTGGATTATATCAGAGGAGGGTTACTTTGAAGGTGATGAAATTGATCTGGTAGAAAAATAAATACTTGTCACCTTACTTTTTGAATGCAACAACCGTGTAAATTGTGTTCTTTTCATTGTATTCTTCTTCTTCTTAGCGGGCGCTACAGTTCGGGGTGAACCTGGGCCTCAACCAACATGCCACACCATCTAGCACGATCTTTTGTTAGCTTTTTCCATTACCGCACACCCAGTTGGCTGAGGTCCCCTTCCACCTGTGTGCGCCATCTTAAGTGCGGCCGTCCTCTGCTCCTTCGTTCCTCGGGGTGGGATTCAAAGACTCTCCGGGCTGGAGCTGTGGTGTCCATTCGCTCAACATGGCCCAGCCATCTTAGGCGTTGAATCCGTAGACGCCTGACTAGGCTCATGTGGCTGTACAGCCCGTAAAGTTCGGGATTGAATCTTTTCCTCCATCCCCCGAAATCATGCGCAGAATCTTTCCCTCGAACCGACCAAGAGCAGATGACAGGGGCCTTATATAGAGTCAGTTTGTCGTTCAGGAGAAGGCTCTATTACTCAATTGCCTCCTGAACCCAAAGAAACAGCGATTAGCAAGAGTGATTCTGCGTTTGATTTCGGAACTGATGTCGTTGTTACGTTGTCCGTTGTCACTGCAAGGCCGAGGTAGACGAAATCGTTATCTACCTCGAACTTATAACTGCCAATACGAACGTTCTGCATATATTTACTTTTGCCCTCGTTTACCGCCAGACCAACTTTCCGCGCCTCGAACTCAATACTCGCAAACGCCTCATCGACGCCTCGCTCTGATCTACCTATTATGTCAATATCGTCGGCGTATGCAAGCAGTTGCGAGGATTTGAAATAGATTGTGCCTCTTGTATTGGCCAAAGATTTTTGCACAATCATTTCCAGTATGATGTTGAAGACATCACACGACAGCGCATCGCCCTGCCTAAATCCTTTTTTGACATCAAAACTATCGGTAAGGTGTTCTACGATTCGGATAGAGCAGCGAGCCTTCTCCAAAGTCATCCTGCATAGTCTGATGAGTTTACCAGGTATGGCAAAGGTAGACATAGTGTTGTATAGCTCATCTCTAATTACGCTGTCGTATGCGGCTTTGAAGTGGACAAATAGGTGGTGAGTGTCGACTTGAAATTCATTGGTTTTTCCAGGATCTGCCGTAGTGTGAAGATTTGGTTGATGGTGGACTTCCATGGCCTGTATCCGCACTGATAAGGACCTATCAGCTTATTTACAAAAGGCTTCAGGTGTTTACACAAAACCGCAGAGAAGATTTTGTAGGCGATGTTAAGGAGACTTATTCCTCTGTAGTTGGCGTAATCAGAGGGGTCTCCTTTCGTGTGGATCGGGCATACGATGCTGAGACTCCATTCCTCGGGCATGCTTTCCTCTGACCACATCTTACAGATGACCTGGTACATGCTCCTAACTAGGTCAGCTGCCTTGAAGAGTTCAGCAGACAGCAGCTTTATTCGACTTGAGTTTCGATATGGCAATCTTAACTTCGTCGAGGTCAGGGGGACGGAGTTCTCTGCGGTCTCCGCCGATATATCATTCTGCCTGACAGCGGCATATTAACTAACATCGCCGTTATACAGCTTGCTGAAGTGTTTTTTTCATATTCTCAGCATCGACAGCGATTCTACTACTAGGTGTCCGTTCTCATCCCTGCAGGCTTCCGTTCTGGCATGTTCGCTTTATCTGTTGATAAAACTTTCGAACGTCACGCCTGCAGTAACACCTCTCCATATCCTCAATCGCGCGCTTCTCGTGCTCTTTTTCTTTTCATTGTATTATCCCATTTAAACATTGGTTCCCACTGATATGTAACAGTTGTTCTCAGTTGTGTGGTCTTCAATCACCATATCAGCGATCATTGATTTCGATAGAACAAATAAGGTTGGAGCACGGGAAATCGGATATTCCGTTCAAATTTCTGGCTGCTCAACACTCAAAATTTGAAACCAACGTTACATCTAGAATTGCGAAACTTGAAATACTTCAACAGGAATTCATTCATCTCCCACTGACCTTGAGCGGAAACCTTATTCGCCAGCCGGCAATACTTCTATAGGGGATATGAATCAATTGCGGTGCCTATTCCACATTCTACACACTTGAGCCCAACGCCATGGACAAACTCGTCTATCAAATGGCGAAAATTCGTTGGAAAAACACCTTGACGCACGTATCATCTGCATTTCCAGGCCGTAGCCGGAGTAAATGGGTGAACCGAAAACTTAAAAGCGGTCCCAATACGCCCAGTAACGTGGCGAATTTACCGCGCTCTAAACTTAGATGAGCTTCCAATTTGCGGCAGTATGGTTTGGCTGTAATTTTTTATACTAAGAATGAGCATTAATATTCACTTAGGAGCTCACTCTACGAAATCACCGGAACACCAACATCCCCTAATTCTACAGAGCCGGAAGTGGTGGCGATAATGACACTCTCCCCATCAGAATGAATATTTATCAGTCAAAAGTGGCACTTGGTGGATCTTTCTGGTTTGATACTTGCAATTGAATTATTGTAGATGTGCAAAGCAAAGAGAAGACAGCGCTCTCTAATGGCACAGATCTCTACGAGTTAATTTTTATCCAATTTGAACTGGCCTCCAAGCAGTTAAAATTCAAAGATTTCCTCAAAGACTTATTAACCTATGACAAAAGAACAATTTATTCCCTACGGAAAATTACCAAAAATAATAAACGACCAGCAGTTCATAAGCCTGGGCAATGGGCCATAAGTGATGAACTGCCAAAACATTGACAGAATATTTCAAAAATGTGTTCCGACCACATGGGTATGGGCTCGGACACCCTGTATGTCCTTTTTTGACTGCTCTCAACCTGACGAGATGCCAGCAACGATGGCTGTTTCAATGCCGGGGCCAAGTTGACATACAGCCTCCTCGCGGTGCTCTCTGGATAGCCTCTACAACAACCGTTGAGAGGCGAACAAATGTATGCAGCGATCGTCCTAGGCAAGAAGGCGCTACAATACCCCGACTAGACTGGCGGTTGTGCGGCAGGCCAACAACCCCCCAATGTACAATACAACAAGTTGGGGAAGAGCAAAATGCATCGGATAAACCGACGCGACGAATTGTCAAGGACGACATGACGCGAAAAAAAACACGATTTGCGAGCTGTTCATAAACTGGAAAGAACCCTCACACAGTATAAGGCGGATATATGTAAGTGCGACCCAGGGAATACGCTGTATAGGAAACGGTATGATGAAGAAAAAAGATTGCGACATCTATTAAAGAAGGCACAAAAGATTGCACAAGCTGGGGTGCGGATTTGTCGTGGGGAAGCGGCTAAAGTCGAAGGTGATCCGCATCAAAGACAGATTTTAAAACATCAGCCTCATATGTGCACACGCCCCTACCGAAGAGGCTGAAGATTCCATCAAAAGGACTTCTATGATCTCTTGCACAACACCTACGGAGCTCGTCTAGAGTACGAAGTCAAAATCGTACTCGGAGACTTCAATGCCAAAATCGGTAAGGAGAACACCTATGGCGGAGTGGTCGGAAAGTACAACCTCCACAATACAACCACAGATAACGGCTTCCGACTCACGAACTTTACGACAGCTCGTAATGCGGTGATAAGTAAAAAGATTTCCCCGCAAGCGAATCCACACAGCAACCTGGCGATCTCCGGATAGTCGAACCGCCAACGAAATCGACCATGTGCTCATTGACGCAAGATAATGGTCAAACATCCTCGATGTGCGTACATTCAGGGGAGCAACATCGACTCTGACCATTTCCTCGTAGCAGCAAAATTCAGAGCTCGAGTGTACTATGTCGGAAAGCTGCACCAGCCCACCATGAGGAGGTTCGCATTCGGACGCCTGAGCACACCGGAAGTTACCAGAGACTACAGGGAGCAACTGAGCGAAAGGCTCTCCGGCTTGCCTACGACGAGCACAAATGTCAACAATAAGTGGTTGCATTGCCGCTTATCCATTCTGGAAGTAGCCGATAACACCTTAGGTTCCCCACCACCCCCGCAAGAAACGCGTGGTATGATGGCGAATGTGAGCAGAAAAAGGCAGCAACCGACGAGGCGTACCAAAAGGCGTGCAGCGAAAAACCAGGGCAGGGCGAGAGGATTACCGAGCCAGAAGAAGGTAGGAGAAATAATTGCTGCACCCAGGCTCTTCGAAATCGCGAAGGCAATCTTATCATCGACCCGCAGGGAATAGTGGATGTATTTAAGCAGCATTTCCAGCAGCTGCTTAACGAGCATGGCCAAGAGAGAGTTGTGGGGACTGAGGAAATCCCAACTCCAGCTGCTGAAGTAGTCCTCCCACTCAGCATCGAAGAAGTCGGCACAGCTATTCAAAAGCTGAAGAACTGCAAGGCCGCAGGCTCAGATGGCTTGCCATCAGAGCTCTTCAAGGCTGGCGGCGATGTTCTGGTAGAGAGCATGCAACAGATCATCTATAGAATTTGGGACGATGCATGCCCGACGACTGGAATATCACCTCTATTTGCCCCATCCATAAAAAAAGGCGCTCCAACCTTCTGCCAGAACTACAGAGGTTTATTCCTGCTCAATGTCACATACAAGATCCTGTACTGTGTGCATGTATAATGCCCGTTTGCACCGCACTAATCGGAAGCTACCTGTGCGGCTTCCGGAACGGCAAATCGACTGGAAAAGACCAGCGAGTTTCAAATCGATACACACCATCTCATTATGGATTTTAAAGCCCCACACCACAACATTAATCGCAAAGAATTATTTGATGCGATGGCCGAATTCGGAATCCCAGGAAAACTGATCCAGCTGTGTCGCGCCATGCTAAAAAATACGCGATGCACCATGCGGTTTGGTTCCAGGAAATCTGAACCGTTTGAAACATGCACCGGATTTCGGCAAGGAGATGCGCGGTCGTGCGACTTCTTCAATTTAGTGCTGGGGCAGATAGTGCCTGGACAAAATATAACGATTGACAGCTATAATTTCGAGGTGGTTAGAGAGTTTGTCTACCTCGGGGCAAAGGTTAAATCCACAAACAACACCACAGTGGAGATCCGACATAGAATCGCCCTTGGCAACCGCTGCTACTTCGGTTTGTCCAAACAACTTGGGACAAAACTCCTCACTCGAAGAAACAAAGTCGTGCTTTACAAAACGCTTTACAAACGCTTGTTACACGGAACCGAAAGCTGAACGATAAGCAGGAAGGCGGAGCTGATTTTGGGTTCTTTCGAAAGAAAAGACCGGATACTTGGTCCTGTCTGTGAGGAAGGTGAATGGATGAGAAGACAGAACCGCGAACCTTAAAAGCTGTACAAAGTTGTGGATATAGTCCGGAAGGCAAAGATCCATCGACTACATTGGCTCGGCCACATAGAGCGCATGAACACCAACTCTCCAGCTAAGAGGGTTTTCGACTCTAAACCTCCTGGTTCGAAAAGAAGAGGAAGACCGAACCACCGGTATAAAAACCAAGTATTCGCAGAGGCAAGACAACTTGGTATTGATAACTGGAAGCAGCGTGCCCGGGACCGACAAGGATGGAAGGCAGCTATAGCTCAGGCTCAGATACTCCATCGATTGCCACTAAGTATTGCAATGCAGGAACTGCAAACTGACATCAACAAAATTCTTAATTTGACAGTAAAATTGCGAATAAAATTAAATGCAAGTAAGTCAGTGCACGCAAACTTTACCAACAAAAGGTTCAATAATATTCCAATCATAACAAATCGGAACGCAATACCTTACGCCTTGGAATGAACCTAGGCACCAAACTAAAATGGAAAGCCCAAAACGTCAAAAACCAAAACGAAAAACAAAAGAAAATGCAGGCAGGTATTATTTGAGGCTTCAACAACACACAAATGCCTTACTTATTTAGCTGGCGCTACAGTCCGTGGTGAATCTGGGCCTCAACCAACAAGCGTCTCCAGCTGGCACGGTCTTTGGCAAACTGTTTCCAACGCCGCACGCCCAGTTGGTTAAGGTCCCCCTCTACCAGCGTGCGCCACCGTAAATGCGGCCGTCCTCTGCCGCGATTTCCTTCCGGGGTGGATTCGAAGGCTCTTTGGGTGGGAGCTGTATTTTCCATGCGCTGTACATGGCCTAGCTTAGCTGTATCTGTAGACATCGTACCAAGCCGATGTCGCTGTACAACCCATACAGTTCTTCATTAAATCTTCTCCTCCATACTCCGTTTGAACGAACGAGACCGTAGAAAGAGCGTAGAATTTTCCTCTCGAAACCAAGGGCACCTGCATCCGCTTTTGTTAAGCTCCAAGCTTTTGTGCCGTAAAGGAGGACTGGGATGATTAAGGTCTTATATAGTGTCACCTTGGTTTTCCGAGAGAGGGCTCTGCTTCTCAATGGCCTCTTGAGCCCAAAGAAACAGCGGAAGGCAAGAGTGAATCTGCGTTTTATCTCAGCGCTGGTGTTATTGTCGTCGGTCATCAAAGTTATCTCTGCCCCAGGTGACGTTCTGGCCAATACGTCGGTGTTGCTCGTCACTGTTTAATGAAAGCAGATATTTGGTTTTACCCTCCCTAACCTTAAGACCCATCTTAGCCACTTCTACCTCAATGTTTACAAAAGCCTCATTGACGCCTCGCTGTGTCCGTCCAGGATTTGATAATTGGGCACATTAGCGACATTGAACGTCAATTTGGGGGTGGCCGTGGTTAGCATCATCGGCCGTCGAGCGAAAGGTCCATTGTTCAAAATCGTTTCATAGCCAACAAAAAAGCAATTCCTATACGGAAAAAAGTATGCAACATAGTTGTGAATGGAAAGCGACCAAACGTACTACTGCAGGCAGAACACTCACAGTACATGGTCAATTAAAATTCATCCTCTGCGTATGCAATATTAACACCAAAGGTGCATGAACGAATTACTGTGAATTATAACTAACGCGAAAATCTGGTCGGCTCTCGTCCTATCTAGGACAAACCACCCCTGAGAGTATTGAACGAATATCTACGGCCCAAAACCACTGCACTCCGTTCAGGTTGTATGTAAACCTGAGCGAAATTCTCACCCTCTCTGTTACCTTCGCTCGCACAACGTTCAAACGTGATAAGGCCTTAGCGTTAAGTGCGAGTGTAACTATAACAAAAAATAAATAAATAAAAAGCAATCACTTCAATGTTGTCGGCGTTACAACTAGACATGGCTTTGTATAGCTCGTCTCTATACACGCTGCCATACGCGCGTTAAAATCGACGAATAGGTGGTGAGTCTACGCCAAGATCTGCCGTAGCGTAAATATTCGGTCTATTGTGAAATTACCTGGCCTGAAACCACACTGACAAGAGTCGATCAGGTTATCCACAAACGGTTTCAGGCGTTCACACTATACGACAGAGAAGATCTTGTATGCGATGTTAAGGAGACTTATTCCCCTGTAGTTGGCGCAGTTATGGCGCAAGATGGGTCTCAAGGTTAATGAGGGTAAAACCAAATATCTGCTCTCATCTAAAAGAGACGGACAACACCGACGTATTGGCCAGAACGTCACCATGGGCGGATATAACTTTGAAGTGGTCAAGGAATTCGTCTACCTTGGCTCACTGATTACCAGCGACAACAACACCAGCGCTGAGATAAAACGCAGAATCACTCTTGCCAACCGCTGTTTCTTTGGGCTCAAGAGGCAATTGAGAAGTAGAGCCCTCTCTCGGAAAACCAAGATGACACTATATAAGACCTTGATCATCCCAGTCCTCCTTTACGGCGCAGAGGCTTGGACCTTAACAAAAGCGGATGAAGATGCCCTTGGTCGTTTCGAGAGGAAAATTCTGCGCACTATCTACGGTCCCGTTTGTTCAAACGGTGTATGGAGGAGAAGATATAACGAAGAACTGTACGGGTTGTACAGCGACATCGGCCTGGTACGACGTCTACGGATACAGCGTCTAAGGTGGCTAGGCCATGTAGAGCGCATGGAAGATACAGCTCCGACCCGAAAAGTCTTCAAATCCACTCCGGAAGGAAGGCGCGGCAGAGGACGGCCGCCTCAGCGGTGGTGCACGCAGGTGGAAAGGGACCTCAACCAACTGGGCGTGCGGCACTGGAAACAGCTGGCCAAAGACCGTGCCGGCTGGAGACGCTTGTTGGTTGAGGCCCAGGTTCACCACGGACTGTAGCGCCACCTAAGTAAGTAAGTAAGTTGGCGCAGTTATAGTGGTCTCCTTATTTATGAACCGGGCTATCGATCGTGAGATACTATTCGTCGTAGAGTAGTGGTCGACACCTCGAAATAAGACAGAAGGCTACTCCTCTTTAGGACTGCGCGCTTAGTATCGTCTTAGCATTCAAAATTACTCTAAATTAATGAGACCTCAAACTGCGTTCACCGAGAAAAGAAGTCACTTCGGAAAAAGCACCTCCTGTGAAGTTAATTCAAACGCCAATCCTGGTACAATCAACAAAAAACGAAAAAAATGATTTTAGAGACTGATGGCACTGATGGGAGCCACTTTGGCACTGCCTCATGAGGAACAGAAAAAAGTCGTTGAATATTATTCAGCAACCCCAAGAGGAATCATTGTGCAACTGGGAATAGCCTTAAAGCCATGATCAAAGCTACGCACCAAACATTTCTTGCTGGTTATAGACCACAATTCACTGCGGTGGCTTACATATGTATGTATGTTGAATTGATCTCTAAAAGGATTGAAAAACTTAGAGCAAGATTTGTGCAGCGATGTGATTTTGCTGACAACCCGCTTGTAAAAGGAATATGTGATAATCAAACTGTTTTGTAACTTCCTCTGTTATTATTTATGTACACCTATTTATTACTCCAATGTTATGTTTATTTATTTATTTACTAACGTATTTATTTATTTATTTATTTATATATCAACTAATTTATTTATTTATTTAATTACTTACCTATTTATTTATTTATTTATTTTTATTTATTTATTTATTTTTTTTTTTAGTTTTTTTTTTTATTTATTTATTTATTTATTATTACTATTTATTTTTTTTGTTTATGTAGAAGGTTTTTGTCGTGTTTTCCTTCTAAATAATTTTATCCCTACTCAGTTTTTAAATAAAAATATCAAAATTTCAGTGGAAAGGTATAATTTAAGTATCAAATCCCTGTATTATATATATGTATAATGTGCGGTAGCAAATCTTTTGTAATTTTTGTACGAAAATAAATATCTATCTATCTATGTATGTACCTTCGATTTTACCGTCGAATGTTGGGCAAGGAGTAAACATCAAACAGTTGGTTCATACGATGTGGCAGCACAGCCGTCAGCAGATCATAAAGTGATCCAAGTGAAATGTTGAGTCGAACACAATCCACATCTCGACCCCAATTTCCAAACCTACTAAAGCATGTTCGACGTACTAGATTGCCGAGAAGTAATATTACATCGTCGTATAAGCACAACTCACGGCGAGACTTTTCGAAAAATAGTCACCATTTCTTTGCAGGAAGAGGCGATGGATGACAGTTCAACGGGTTGCCACTTTGGTATATGGAAAATATTTGCTAGCTGATCAGAAATGATCATACTCCGTTTTCGACCCCTCCTAATATCCGTCAGCGATTGTGTCATATCATGGCTTATACCAAAAATGATTTATATCACAAACTAAGCGTTTATTTAGCGCCTACAACCGCAGGCATTAATTTAGTTGACTGCCAGGCACAAAAACCTGGCCATCTTACCTTCTTCCTGATAGTATACGTCTTTTAAACTATGCAAGCTATAACAGTGCGTGAGCAAACTGATTCCTTGCCACAATCAATTAACTCACTTCCTACATTGTAGTGGAAAACATAATTCTGTCACCAGACGTTGAAGTACTCTCGCTGCTAACGCCAGTTCCTCACTATTCGCTTTACGTGCCCACTCATACACTTCCTTGTCTACACTTTAATTTAATATAAGCAACAATTCCAGGCACATACACTTCGACTTGAGTAAATTTGCCAAGCGCACGCCCGAGGGGAAAAACTCGTTGCGTTGGCATCGCTCGACGTACGCCTCACTCTCCGCAGATCATCGCGTATCTGCCTGCCACGCCCTGCGGCTTCTAACCAGTTACAATAAATTGATAAAAATGCGATGTTTGCATATGGAAATTATTACGCTCGCACTTGGCCGACTCGTAACGACTAGTTATCGCGTACTGCGCCGACCGACCCAGGCTATTCAACGAGAACCGCTTCCCTTCAACCATACACGAGTGTAGTGAAATAGATTGATTCCTAAGGTGATGCGGTTTTATTGTGTGGATTGTATAATCTCATCCACTCGTCGTCTAGGAGCAATTATTTAATTATATCCAATCAAGTCTGGTGAAGTGATCATACAATTGAATGGAGCACAGGATCGATTCATGATAGCAACATGTCAGTGCATCCATCTCCAGATGGCGTACTTTCCGCCTGTCAGATGGAGTGAACATGCATCCCATGTGCAAAAGAGACTACACAGCAAACAAACACGCTATATAATGATTTAATTAGACATCTCTTATGACAGACCAAGTGTAGGGGTATGATATCCTTATTATCCCCCCGCGCGTGATATAACGAACGAGTCAACTTAATGACCGCATGCCAAGTGCCATCGAACGCTTTGAAACAATTATCTTTAGTGTCGATGATTTTTTTTTTTTTCTTTGCTTTTTTATGTTCCATTGGCTTTTTGGCAAATGAGCTGCCATTGACGTGACAACCTGATCGTGCCATGGTAACACCGAAAAAAGTATTTTGTGCGCGCAGCATAATTGATCTGTCAAAAGTCTCAGTCGCATATGATTTTATGACAGATGACGTGTGGAGTGGCTGGCCAAAATGCAAGCTCATTTCGAGTTGCTTTCAGTTCATTTTTTTGTTTTGCTTCGTTCGTATTTTTCTGTTGACTCAACAGGCAACAATGAGGCGAAAAACCAACAGCTGCCATCGAAATAAAGCAAAAGGTGAATCGAATAAAAAGAGAAAACAAAAGTAAGAGATCGAGGTAAACTAAAAAATCCAAACACCAAGGGCAAAAAGCTGTGAAAACAGATTTTTGACATTTAAAGTAACAAACATTTAAAGAACAGTGATTAAGAAAAACACTTTTTAGCAAAAACTGGCCATAAAACGCACGTACCTACTGCTGCTAGTACTGCGTTACAAATGAGCGGATAATATTTTAGACCGAAGCGGATTGGGGTGACATCAGCTGCTTGGTTATTGTGGCAAGAATGGTTCGCATATGAAATGGGAGCACACGTGTAAGTGTAGCGACAGTCATCGGACTAATGAAGGGGATGTTCTGGAAAATTATAATAAAGCCCCGGGGGGGCTCATTTAACTAAATTAGTTTGTCATGTTCTGAATTATCTGTCGTTTGTACAGCGGTGTCTAAGCGAACTGCAATTTTTTTTTTTTTTAAATTCAGTTATAGCGCGAAATATGGTGTAGAGCCTGTCGACATGGTGTCGTTCTACATAGCATGAACTTGAGCCTGCAGAATCTATTCCGATTTCTGTAAAATGGTTTGAGCGCACCATAGCATCTTCATCAAGTGAACATATTCATTGGCTTTAAAATAGGCACCTGTGCTAGGCAAGAAAGGAGGGCATGGGCTCCGACATACAGGGTAAAGTTGTTGATCGCTCTCATCCTGGCGAGATGCCAGCAACGATCCCTGTTTAAATGCCCGGGTCAAGTTGACAGACGGCCTCCTCGCGGCGCCCTCTGGATAGCCTCTTCAACAACCGTTGGGAGGTGAAAAAACGTATGCAGCGTCAAAACCCCGAACAGAATGGTGGTTGTGCGGCAGGCTAACAATCCGCCCACTTAAAAAAAACATAAAGTTATGAATGAGCCCCTACCGATGAATCTGAAGACCATATCAAGGAGGACTACTATGACCTACGGAGCTTGTCCGGAGTACGATGTTAAAATCGTGCTCGGGGACTTCAACGCCAAAATTGTTAAGGAGAACACCCTTGGCGGAGTGATCGGAAAGCACAGCCTCCACGATACAACAACAGATAACGGCTTCCGACTCACGGACTTTGCGACAGCTAGTAATGCGGTGATAAGTAGCACGAGATTCCCTCGTAAGCGAATCCACACAGCAACCGCCAACCAAATCGACCATGTGCTCATTGACGCCAGGCACGCGTCAAACATCCTGGATGTGCGAACATTCAGAGGGGCAAATGTCGATTCTGACCACTTCCTCGTAGCAGCAAGATTCAGAGCTCGACTGTCCAATGTCAGAAAGCTGCACCAGCCCATCAGGAGGATGTTCAACATCGGGCGTCTGAGCACACCTGGGGTTACCAGAGTCTACAGGGAGCAGCTGAGCGAAAGACTCTACGGTATGCCTACGCCGAACACAAATGCCAATAATATGTGGCTGCATTGCTGCTCAGCCATTCAGGAAGTAGCCGAAACCACCTTAGGATACCTACCACACCCGACAAGAAACCCGTGGTATGATGGCGAGTGTGAGCAGAAAAAGGCAGCAACCGACGAGGCGTACCAAAAAGCGCTGCAGAGGAAAACCAGGGCAGTGCAAGAAGAGTAACGAGCCAGAAGAAGGGAGGAGAAAAAACTACTGCGACAAAGGAAAAGAATCTTCGCAGCCTCCCAGCTCAAGGATATCGAGGAGTCTAGGGACAAGCATAAAAGACGAGCCTTATACAAGAATGCCAAAGGCCTTGCAGGAGGCTTCAAAAAGGGCACCCGGGCTCCTCGAAACTGCGAGGGTAATCTTGTCACCGACCCGCAGGGAACAGTATTTAAGCAGCATTTCCAGCAGCTCCCTAACGAGCATGACCAAGAGAGAGTGGTAGGGACTGAGGAAATCACAACTCCAGCCGCTGAAGTAGTCCTCCCACCCAGCATCGAAGAAGTCGGCACAGCTCAGATGGCTTTCCATCAGAGCTTTTCAAGGCTGGCGGCGATGTTTTGGTAGGGAGCATGCACCAGATCATCTGCAGAATTTGGGAAGACGAAAGCATGCCCGACGACTAGAATACCAGCTCTATTTACCCCATCCACCCCAGGCGATCCTACGTTTTGCAGGAACTATAGAGGTATATCCCTGCTCAATGCCGCATAAAAGATCCTGTCCACCGTACTGTGTGAACGTCTACAGCCATTTTGCACCGCACTAATCGGCAGCTACCAGTGCGGCTTCCGGCCCGGCAAATCGACTATAGACCAAATTTTCACACTTCGACAAGTCCTGGAAAAGACCAACGAGTTTCGAATCGATACACACCATCTTTTCATCGATTTCAAAGCCGCATACGACAGCATTCATCGTGAAGGACTTTTTGGTGCGATGGCCGAATTCGGGATCCCGGGAGAACTGATCCAGTTGTGTCGCGCCACGCAAAAAATACGCGATGCACCGTGCAACTAGATTCTAGGACTTCGGAACCGTTTGAAGCATGCACCGGATTTCGGCAAGGAGATTCGCTGTCATGTGACTTCTTCCACCTGGTGCTGGAGCAGATAGTGCGGCGGGCAGGCGTCAACAGGGAAGGCACTATCTTCTACAAGTCCATCCAGCTGCTAGGATACGCGGATGATATCGATATCATCGCGTGTTCTCGCCGTGGCATTGTGGAAGCATTCACGGCGATTGAAGAGCAGGCGAAACGAGTTGGTCTTAAGGTCAATGAGGACAAGACGAAGTACATGCTGTCAAGCAAAAACCATTCCGTCGCTCACCACCTGGGACAAAATATAACAATTGACAGCTACAATTTCGAGGTAGTTAAGAAGTTTGTCTTGGGGGGCATGGGCTCGGACATACAGGGTAAAGTTGTTGATTGCTCTCAACCTGGCGAGATGCCAGCAACGATCCCTGTTTAAATGCCCGGGTCAAGTTGACATACGGCCTCCTCGCGGCGCCCTCTGGATAGCCTCTTCGACAACCGTTGGGAGGTGAACAAACGTATGCAGCGAAAAAAACCCCGACCAGAATGGCGGTTGTGCGGCGGGCTAACAATCCGCCCACGTAAAAAAAACCCAAAGTTATGAATGAGCAAGATGCCTCGGATACACGGACGGATACTCGACGACGACAACGCACGAAAAAGGAACACGATTTGCGAGTATGCTCCTGGAATGTCAGAACCCTGTACACTCCCGGAGCTGCTCATAAACTAGAAGGAATCCTCACGCAGTACAAGGCGGATATTACTGCGGTCCAGGAAATACGCTGGATAGGAAACGGTATGATTAGGAAGAAAAATTGCGACATTTATTACAGCTGTCACAAAAGGTTGCACTTGCTGGGATGCGGATTTGTCGTGGGAAAGCGGTTAAGGTCGAAGGTCATCGACTTTAAACCTATAAGTGATCGCCTGGCTGTGATCCGCATCAGAGGCAGATTTTATAACATCAGCCTTATATGTGCACACGCCCCTACCGACGAGGCTGAAGACCCTATCAAGGAGGACTTCTATGACCTCCTGGACAACGCCTACGGAGCTTGTCCGGAGTACGATGTAAAAATCGTGCTCGGGGACTTCAACGCCAAAATCGGAAAGGAAAACACCCTTGGCGGAGTGATCGGAAAGCACAGCCTCCACGATACAACAACAGATAACGGCTTCCGACTCGCTGACTTTGCGACAGCTCGTAATGCGGTGATAAGTAGCACAAGATTCCCTCGCAAGCGAATCCACACAGCAACCTGGCGATCTCCGGACGGTCGAACCGCCAACCAAATCGACCATGTGCTCATTGACGCAAGGCACGCGTCAAACATCCTGGATGTGCGAACATTCAGAGGGGCAAATGTCGACTCTGACCACTTCCTCGTAGCAGCAAGATTCAGAGCTCGACTGTCCAATGTCAGAAAGCTGCACCAGCCCATCAGGAGGAGGTTCGACATTGGGCGCCTGAGCACACCGGAGGTTGCCAGAGTCTACAGGGAGCAGCTGAGCGAAAGACTCTACGGTATGCCTACGTCGAACACAAATGCCAATAATATGTGGCTGCATTGCCGCTCAGCCATTC
The DNA here is from genome assembly GCA_951905685.1 of Eumerus sabulonum. Taxonomy (NCBI): domain Eukaryota; kingdom Metazoa; phylum Arthropoda; class Insecta; order Diptera; family Syrphidae; genus Eumerus; species Eumerus sabulonum. The sequence goes on along the minus strand of OX645060.1, from coordinate 160,978,057 downwards.
AGGAAGTAGCCGAAACCACCTTAGGATACCTACCACCCCCGACAAGAAACCCGTGGTATGATGGCGAGTGTGAGCAGAAAAAGGCAGCAACCGACGAGGCGTACCAAAAGGCGCTGCAGAGGAAAACCAGGGCAGCGCGAGAAGAGTACCGAGCCAGAAGAAGGGAGGAGAAGAAACTACTGCGACAAAAGAAAAGAATCTTCGCAGCCTCCCAGCTCAAGGATATCGAGGAGTCTAGGGATAGACATAAAATACGAGCCTTTTACAAGAAAGCCAAAGGCCTTGCAGGAGGCTTCAAAAAGGGCACCCTGGCTCTTCGAAACTGCGAGGGTAATCTTGTCACCGACCCGCAGGGAATAGTGGATGTATTTAAGCAGCACTTCCAGCAGCTGCTTAACGAGCATGACCAAGAGAGAGTGGTAGGGACTGAGGAAATCCCAACTCCAGCCGCTGAAGTAGTCCTCCCACCCAGCATAGAAGAAGTCGGCACAGCTATTCAGAAGCTGAAGAACAACAAGGCCGCAGGCTCAGATGGCTTGCCATCAGAGCTCTTCAAGGCTGGCGGCGATGTTCTGGTAGGGAGCATGCACCAGATCATCTGCAGAATTTGGGAAGATGAGAGCATGCCCGACGACTGGAATACCAGCTCTATATGCCCCATCCACAAAAAAGGCGATCCTACCTCTTGTAAGAACTATAGAGGTATATCCCTGCTCAATGTCGCATACAAGATCCTGTCCAGCGTATTGTGTGAACGTCTAAAACCATTTTGCACCGCACTAATCGGCAGCTACCAGTGCGGCTTCCGGCCCGGCAAATCAACTATAGACCAAATTTTCACCCTTCGACAAATCCTGGAAAAGACCAACGAGTTTCAAATCGATACACACCATCTTTTCATCGATTTCAAAGCCGCATACGACAGCATTCATCGTGAAGCACTGTTTGGGGCGATGGCCGAATTCGGGATCCCGGTAAAACTGATCCAGTTGTGTCGCGCCACGCTAAAAAACACGCGATGCACCGTGCAACTCGGTTCTAGGACCTCGGAACCATTCGAAACATGCACCGGATTTCGGCAAGGAGATGCGCTGTCATGTGACTTCTTCAACCTGGTGCTGGAGCAGATAGTGCGACGGGCAGGCGTCAACAGGGAAGGCACTATCTTCTACAAGTCCATCCAGCTGCTAGGATACGCGGATGATATCGACATCATCGCGTGTTCTCGCCGTGGCATTGTGGAAGCATTCACGGCGATTGAAGAACAGGCGAAACGAATTGGCCTTAAGATCAATGAGGACAAAACGAAATATATGCTGTCAAGCAAAAACCAATCCGTCGCTCACCACCTGGGACAAAACATAACAATTGACAGCTACAATTTCGAGGTAGTTAAGGAGTTTGTCTACCTCGGGGCAAACGTAAATTCCACAAATGACACCACAGTGGAGATCCGGCGTAGAATCGCCCTTGGCAACCGCTGCTACTTCGGCTTGTCCAAACAACTGGGGTCAAAACTCCTCACTCGAAAGACCAAAGTCATGCTTTACAAAACGCTCATTCTGCCAGTCTTGCTGTACGGAGCCGAAAGCTGGACGATAAGCAGGACAGCGGAGCTGATTTTGGGTTCTTTCGAAAGAAAAATTCTGCGCCGGATATTTGGTCCTGTCTGTGAGGAAGGTGAATGGAGAAGAAGACACAACCGCGAACTCTACGAGCTGTACCAAGATGTGGATGTAGTCCGGAAGGCAAGGAGCCGTCGACTACACTGGCTCGGCCACATAGAGCGCATGGACACCAACGCTCCAGCTAAGAGGGTCTTCGACTCCGAGCCTCCTGGTTCGAGAAGAAGAGGAAGACCGAACCTCCGGTATAAAGACCAAGTAATCGCGGATGTAAGACATCTTGGTCTTGACAACTGGAAGCAGCGTGCCCGGGACCGTCAAGGATGGAAGGCAGCTATAGCTCAGGCTCAGATCCTCCATGGATCGCAGGCCTGATAAGTAAGTAAGTAAGAAGTTTGTCTACCTCGGGGCAAACGTCCTTGGCAACCGCTGCTACTTCGGCTTGCCCAAAAAACTGGGGTCAAAACTCCTCACTCGAGAGACCAAAGTCATGCTTTACAAAACGCTCATACTGCCAGTCTTGCTGTACGGAGCCGAAAGCTGGACATTAAGCAGGACAGCGGAGCTGATTTTGGGTTCTTTCGAAAGAAAAATTCTGCGCCGCGTTCTGTTTGTGAGGAAGGTGAATGGAGAGGAAGACACAACCGCGAACTCTACGAGCTGCACAAGGATATGGATGTAGTCCGGAAGGCAAAGATCCGTCGACTCACTGGCTCGGCCACATCGAGCGCATGGACATCAACGCTCCAGCTAAGAGGGTCTTCGACTCCGAGCCTCCTGGTTCGAGAAGAAGAAGAAGACCGTTCCTCCGGTATAAGGACCAAGTAATCGCGGATGTAGGACATCTTGGTCTTGGTAACTGGAAGCAGCGTGCCCGGCACCGTCAAGGATGGAAGGCAGCTATAGCTCTGGCTCAGATTCTCCATGGATCGCTGGCCTGATAAGTAGGTAGACTAGACAAGAAAACGCTTTGTTTCTGCCCTTGCATTATTTATTCCTTTTATTTTATTTTGAGGACGCCGTGGCGCAGTGGTTAGTGTGTTGGACTCTGACGCACGATGAGCGAGTTCGGATCCCGATAACACCGTAGCCATCGAATGTTTATTTCGCGGCGTTCCTCCTCGGCGGGGTACTGGCAAAACCCCCCGTAGTATACTTGCCGTGAAAAGCTTCTCGACTCACGCCATTCGGAATCGGCATTAAACTGTAGGTCCCTTTCGCCTATGTGAAGAATAAATCACACACAACATGGGTGATTGAGAGAAGCTTGGCTCTGGTCCTTCATGGGCTGTAACGCCATCCAAGAAGAAGATTTATTTTTTTACTCCACATCATCTCGCTACACTTAGTCAAAATAAGTCCAAAAATCTAATGGGGCCGAACCTGGAGAACTTTTTTTTTTTTTGTTTTTTAATCAAGGAGCCCCCTAGCCAGTGCTACAAAATAGCACGAGGCACTGCGACCTTTACATATGTATTGCGCCTATTAGCCGAGGAGCTTTTTCACTTCCTTAATGAAGTTGAGATTGCTTCTCGTAGGAGCCGAGATGATCCTCTCAGAGGTCATAACTTAACTGAGAATGATACGCTTCCTGAGATGGCAGAGAGCAGTACACTCACACAGTATGTCCTCTTCGTCTCTTCGTTCTCAAGATAGAGCCGACACTCAGTTTCAGAAGAGGTTAATTTTGTTGAGAAGATATCTCAGACCCCAGTTTCGCGTCAGGTAGCTGACTTGTCTTCTCATATTATTAAGTTGGGGTATGTTTATAGAGTGTTAGTTCAGGGCCCGTATAAAAGGTTTGGATTCGAAGTCCCTGTTTCAATTTTTCCCACTTGTCTAAGAAGAAGTTGATCTTAGACTTGAGAGTACCGCATTGGCATTTGGGGGGATTCTGTATACTTTTCTGCAACATTCGTGGGTTAAGAAAGAATTTGTTTGCTACGTATGCCTATGTCCCTCTCCACAAACCGGCTGTTTTTTTTCAATTTGTGAAACACAGTTTAATGATCCTTCGGATTTTAGTCTTCCTGGATATAGCTTAGTGCCATTATTTGTTTCTCATCGCGGTCTCGCCATCTATGTTCGCAGTGATATTGCTTACCAGCTACTTCCTCAGTATAGCCAAATATCCACATCGGAACTTAATTTCTTATGGCATAAAATGATCATTTGTAAGCACACAATTTACTGCTGTAGCCCAAACATGGACAGGGGCGTCACGTTCGACGCTTTTCATGCTCTGTCCGACTCCATCCAAAGTATTGTTTCCCTGTTTCCTCGCACTAAAATTGTTATAGCGGGTGATTCCAATGTTCATAATTCTCAATGGCTTAAACATTCTGGATATGAGTTGAATCAATCAGCTCAGCTTGTGTATGAACCAACCCGTATCCCGGATGTTGCCAGTCATATCGCCAACACCCTGGCCTTGTTTCTTACCTCTCAACCTGACTAATATACTTTGGATGTATTATCTCCTCTAGGCTCGTCTGATCACTGTGTCATACGGGTATCAACTAAATTCCCATATTCATTCCACACAGTCAAAGGCAATGCTCCCATAAGAATAATATGGGTATATAAGAAAGCTAGTTGGTGCGGCCTTAACAACTTCTTTCGGATCTTTAACTGGTCGTTGTGCTTCCTCGACAACGTAGTGGATCACAACATAGTCCATACTGGCATAACCACTTTTAACCCCAACTGGATAAAAAGTATATTGTATAGCTGCTTGGCTATGAGAGAGTATATTGATGGCTACTCCTCTTATGCCAGTCTCTAGGTTTAGATTGACGCATGTGAGGATGGCATGTAATTCTGCTTGAAAGATACTAGGATTAGTTTCCAGGTCCTTCGCGATCTTCCGATTTGGTCCAAAGTTGCCGACGCCAACGCCAGAAACAATCTTGGAGCCATCAGTGTACCACCTAGGGCCTTTGACGTTAAGCCAGGGATCACTGGCTTCCCAAGCTGAGCCGCCTGGGATACAATATCTCAAATGTCGTGTCAAAAGTGGTAATCATTTATATCTCAGAGTAATGTTACAAGATTGATATGTGACTCATGGGTCTACATGGCAAGCTTGTTCTCGAGCGAAAAATTCTGAATGCACTGCGTAATGCCACCTTTTTAATAAAAAGGGGCAGTAGAGTAAGTCCAATCAGTGCTTTCTGGGCTGCTGTGGGCAGGTTGGCATAGCGCATGTAATGCCGAGACACGCTAGTCTCTGGAGACGTTGAAGCTTGATGATTATCGTTTTTTGTCCAACTTTTGTCCACTATACAGTGGACGCATAGGTGATGATAGGTTATACTATCGCGGTATATAGCCAGTGAATTACCTTGGGTTTCAGTCCCCAGGTTTAACCGTAAATGCGTCGACAGGCCCACACGACCTTAGTCGCTTTTGGAAGTTTGTTTTTAATATTAGAGTTCAAGTTGAGTCTGCGAACTAGGTCAATACCAAGATACTTAACTTCTTCTGAAAATCCTATGTTTGTACCATTTAGGGGCATTCAGGGCTGTACCCTTCTCCTCTTTGTAAACGGGACAAAAAATGTCTTATTTAGATTAATCGATAAAACCTCTCTGCCACACCAGTCAGAGATAAACTGAAGCGCGAGCTGCATGCGCTCACAGGCAGCAGTTTCGCACCTGCCCGTAATATTAAATACTAGTTCATCAGCATATCCGATAACCTCGTAGCTACGAGTGGTTAGCTTGCGTAGTAGATCGTCGATAACTATAGACCAGAGAAGGGGTTAAAGGACTACTCCTTGTGGACACCCCTTAGCCGCCGATTCTGTCACCGATTAAATACGGCTATTTAGCATCACCCTATTCCTCTGATTAGTGGGATGGTCTACACCCCTGCAGGATAGTGGAGTGGTGATCGAGTCATTGTCAAAAGCCTCCTCAATGTCGAGGAAGGCACAAATCGCGATCAGCTTGTGTGTGAAACTATTTTCAACACGCGGTGATCTAGCGCATTCTCAGTAGATCGTTCTTTGCGATATGCTTACTGATTGGGATGCAGTAGTATCTAATTCTCAATGATACCTCTAATATGGAGCTTTATAGGTTTTTCCATTTTTTTTTTTAGTAGGAACGATGTTAGGCTGATAGGGCGGTAGGATTTAGGTTGTTAACTTGGCTTTCCAATCTTGGGGATGAAGACAAAGTTGACTTCTTTCCCGATTTGAGGGACCTAGCCCAGGTTGAAACAAGACCTAGAAAGAACTACCAGGGGTGATAAAATAATATACAGGCCCCTCTGTAAGATATCAGGAAAGACACCGTCCTTGCCTGGGGCCTTATAGTGTATAAATAAGTCAATTGCCCATTCAACTCTATCGGGGCTAAAAAGTCTGCCAGAGAGGCTATTCCATCTACTGTCGATACTATTAATGACGTTCGTCTGATCGTCAGAAGGCATCGACTGGGGAGTAGATAGTTCCCTAGTGGAAGTGCACCTTAAGCAGAATCTCCAGTATTCTCCAGTGTTTCCCTGCGAAGACGGTAAAGGCACCGTCCGATTTACGAAGCAGCCCGAGTCCATTTGCGGGCTCTAGGAGTAGCACTTTATGCAACCGGGCCGCAGTTGGTAGCAAGTCTATATTCTCGCAATGTTTTTTCCAAGACATTCGCTAGAATGTCCTCAGTTCGAGGTCATATTTCGTTAGAGTAGATCAATAATCAGTCCAACTATTTTTTCGAGATCTCACCTGTTTCATATCATCTATCGATGCCATCGACTTAGGAAGCATATCTTCTTTGGCGGCAAGTTGAGCTTGGAAAAAAGCCCAATTTGTTCGTTTGGGCTGATATCCAGGCTCAGCTTTCTTAACCTCACTGGAGATTTTGAATCTGATATGTTGCTGATCAGATAGTGAGGCCTCATTGGAGACATACCACTCACTAATTGTGTTTAAGATAAATGTGGTAGAGACAGTGAGGTCAAGTACCTCTTTTCTAATCGAATTTATAATCGTGGGATTGTTTCCTCTGTTGGACTCTGACGCACGATGAGCGAGTTCGGATCCCGATAATACCAACGCTATCGAATGTTTCGCGGCGTCCCTCCTCGGCGGGATACTGGCAAAACCCCCCGTAGTATAAATTGTCTGGAAAAAGCTTCTTGACTCACGACGTTCAGAATCGGCATTAAAACTGTAGGTCCCTTTCACCTGTGGGAAAAATAAATCACACACATCATGGGTGATTGGAGCGAAGCTTGGCCCTGGTCCTTCATGGGCTGTAACGCCACCAAAAGAAGAAGAAAGAAAGGAAAATAAAAAAAGTAACTTACCTCACTTGGTGCGCATTGGCATCGCATCCGATGACAAGGTGATGTTTGCGCTGCTGGCAGTACCTTACCAGGTCCTGTACCTCAGTACATAGAATCTGATGGCCGTCTCCAGGGAAGTAGGCTGGAGAACACAGTGTTGACTCAACCTGGAGAAAATAGTAGCGTAATTCAAATGATTGAGCGGGTGCTCTGTCATGGTGAAAGAATATACTTTTTCTTTCTTATTTTATTTCTGGCGTATAGTGATGGAATCGTGTTTGGTCAACAATCACAAAATGCCATTAAACTTTGTCAGTAGTCACCTCAAGTCAGTGCCCCAGCTCCCTTCAGGAACTACAGGAAAACTGACTGGCAAAAATATAGAACCTATGTTGAACCCCATCTAGGGACAAAATACCCTACCTACCCGCATAACCCTGCGGAATTAGACAGCTTAGTAAATGAGCTGACTGAAACCCTTAACAGAGTAGTGTCTAAATCTTGTGCGGTTAGCACCCCCAGAGGCAAACCTAGGCCCCCCTGGTGGAAAAAGAGATAGTCTCCCTTAGGAAAGAGAGCAGAAAGCTCTTCAACAATGCTAAATGTACCCGCTTGCAAGAGGATTGGGATCCCTACAAAGAGGCACTTAAATCTTTCAAAGCAGCGACCAGAAGGGCCAAAAGACAATCCTGGAGGAGCTAGTGCGACAAAATTAATACGGTCTCCAAAGCCTAAAGAATAAGGAAGATTCTGGCTTCGGCCCCGTACAACCCAAGCAACCTGATGCGAAATGATGGTTCCTGGACGACCTCCAGAACGGAAGCCCTGCAACTTATTCTAAGGGCACACTTTCCGGGCAGTAGTGACTCGGCTGTGACACCTCCTCAGGTCATCCAGCAGACGACATCCTCCCTCGAGCGTGCTCCCAACCTGATCACCAACAACAATGTCCTATGGGCCATAAAAAGCCTTGAACCCTACAAGTCCCCAGGACCGGATGGTATCATACCAGCTGAGCTCCAGCAGGTAGCAGATATCATCCTCTCCTGGCTTGTAGTCATATACAAGAGTTGCCTCTCCCTATCATACATCCCTAGCCAGTGGAAGGTAACAAAAGTCATTTTCATACCCAAGCCAGGCAAAAGCTCCCACACGTATGCAAATGACTTGAGGCCTATTAGCCTTACTTCTTTTCTATTAAAAACTCTAGAGAAGATTCTTGATGCACACATTCGTTACAGCTGCCTCTCAGGAAGGCTGCCGGATAATCAACATGCCTACAACAAACGCAAATCGGTGGAAACAGCACTCCACTCACTGGTCAGCAAAATAGAAAGGTCACTGGAATGTAAGGAATACACTCTAGTCGCCTTTCTCGACATTGAGGGTGCCTTTAACAATATTGAACCATAGGCCGTCACCAAAGCGCTGACTGATCTGGGTGTTACGGGATGAGTGATAGAACTGGTACGACAACTGCTAACACAACGAGTTGTCAAAGCCAACTTCCCTGGAGCCCTCTCAACTAGAATGGTTAGCAGAGGTACATCCCAGGGTGGATCACTCTCCCCTCTCCTGTGGAACGTGGTGGTCAACGAGCTACTGCTGTTGCTTGAACAGGAAGGGTACGCTGTGACCGCCTATGCAGATGACATTGCTATTGCCCCCAAAGGAAAAGTTCCCGGCACTCTATGCGACCTTATGCAGAGTGCATTACATACAGTAGAAACCTGGACGCAGTACTGTGGACTTGGGGTGAACCCTAAGAAGACCGTCCTAGTACTGTTTACTAATAAATAATCAAGGAGAAGGCCAAATATCTAGGCCCAGTCCTTGACAAGAGGCTGAATTGGAAACCCAAAATTCTCGACCGCGTCAAGAAAGCAACTTTTGCCCTCTACAGCTGCAAAGAAAGTGGTGGGCAAGAAGTGGTGTCTCAAACCAAGCATTATGCACTGGCTCTACACGCCGGTCATAAGACCCATCCTCCTGTATGGCGTCGTAGTCTGGAGGACTGCTCTGGACAAGGCAGTCAATCGAGACCTTCTGACGAAAGTACAAAATCGGCCAGCTTATACATAAGCAGAGCGATCAGATCAACCACCAGGGAGGCCCTAAACATTCTGTTACACCTTCCATCACTGAAGCTTTTCAGCAAACAAATTGCTGCCTGCAAGGAGCATAACAAAATGGCCCACATCACAAAAAGGCCACACAACCATTCTAAAACACTTCAAAGTACCAATGGACACAGAATATATCATCCCGCAGAACGTGTTAACTAGGAACTTCGAAGATGTCTTTCCATCCAGGGAGGAATGGGCTGAAGGGAAAGTCATACCAAAGGACTCGAACTCTCTCTATACCGATGGCTCTAAGATGGAGTCGGGTGTAGGCAGTGGAGTCTTCTCCAAGGAGCTTAGCCTCAACCTATCCTTTAGACTCCCAAAATACTATAGTATGTATCAGGCTGAAATAACAACGATAACGGAGGCCCTTGCATGGCTCAGAATCAATGCAATATCCGCCAAGGATATTATCATTTGCACGAACAGCCAATCTGCGATAAAATCCTTTGGCAGCGGTAACCCACAAATCAAAGACATCTCTTAATTATCGCCTATCTCTAGATGAGATGGCTGAGCAGTCCAACATTAAAGTATTGTGGGTTCCTGGGCATAGGGATATTCCAGAAAACTGCGCTATTTATGGTCGACATGACCATGATCTTACATCGGAGTTATTAAATTTACCAAATTTAATAACTCCTAAATTTCTAAATAACTAAATTTCTAAAAGTGACCCAAAACTCAATCTTTGGGCAGTCAAAGTAAAAGGGTTTATGATATAAGATCATTGAAAGAGACCAAGATCTCAGAAATAAATTTGTTTTGACGTCCCTAGCCTGTAAGCTTGGAGTAGGCCTTTACCAAGAGTGGATGAAGCGGAAGAAAGCACATCGCCCTGTCTAAATCCTTTTTTGACATCAAAGCTTTCGGTAAGGTGTTAACCGATTCGGATGGAGCAACAAGCATTCTCCAAAGTCATCTGGCATAGTCTGATCAGTTTATCAGGTATGTCAAAGGTAGACATAGCGTTGTATAGCTCGTCTCTAATTACGCTGTCATATGCGGCCTTGAAGTCGACGAATAGATGGTGAGTGTCGACTTGAAATTCATTCATTCATTCATTCCCAGGATCTGCCGTAGTGCGAAGATTTGGTCGATGGTGGACTTTCCTCATCAGCTTATTTACAAAAGTCTTCAGGCATTCACACAAAGCGGTAGAGAAGATTTTGTAGGCGATGTTAAGGAGACTTATTCCTCTATAGTTGGCGCAATCAGATGGGTCTCCTTCCTTGTGGATCGGGCATACGATGCTGAGACTCCATTCCTCGGGCATGCTTTCCTCCGACCATATCTTACAGATGAGCTGGTGCATGCTCCTAACCAGATCATCCCCAGCTACCTTGAAGAGCTCAGCAGACAGTCCGTCTGCGTGACCTTTTGTCTGTCACTTGTAATCTAATCCACTCATTTGCTGGCGGCAGTACCCTCACATATTTGTTCATTACCTTATAACCCTGTCCGTCGGCCTAAAATAGTGAGCGATAGCGTACATTAAGCTCATAAAAGAGAATAATTGGATTTGAATCTTTCTGTCGTCCAACCATTGACTCAAAACCATTATCCATGAATAGCACTTGCATCTTAGAAATCGAAAACCTCTTCATCTTGGGTACGTGTGCCACTAGCAATTTTATTTGGAACGACCCCATATACAGTATCGTCAAGAATGCTGCGACATGCCTAGGCTTCTTATAAAGATGCAAGACATTTTGCTCACCTTTGGATGTGGTATCCTTTAAGTGCAACCATTTTTCTGTTGATCAGTCTCTTTGTACTGAATTTAAAGTTGGAAGCCTTGGCGTTCATTTAGTCAACGCACCGACTTCTGTGAACTGTTTGCATTAAAATTTAGAACAAATTTGGGCTTTAAACTTTGAGTAACTTTTGATAACACACTTTCTTCTCGTAGCCCAATAGAGGCTGAGAGAAAACATACTGTGCCCGATATCCTAACGAGCCAGAAATTGGTCGAGACGAACCTCTGATGGACCCAAGGGCATACCTGCCTAACCACCAGGAAGAACTGGCTACGACTCGACCGACAGCGAACCAAGTCACTAATCTTCCTTAAACGAGCCGACAACAACAAAAACGTTGGTGTCATCAGCGGTCACTGTCTTATTGGCACAAAGACTAGGCCAAGTTTCGAACAACTACTGCAGACGCTGCGTAGACGAAGAGGATGACGAATCCATTTAGCACCTGCTCTGCGCCTGTCCGGTCCCAATGCCAAAGCAGGAAACGATACCTAGGGCCCTACTTCCTTAATGATCTGACTAACCTTTATCAGATAGGGTCCGACCCCCCTCGTAACAATACAAAAGTCCTCTATAGACTACGGACTACCTACCTCCACACTACGAAATTGGGCATTTTCCTTGGCTACGTTCGCTTACACTCCTGAATCTTAGGGTCTAATTCATTCTGACTGATAGTGGTAAGTTTGGTCTTTGAGAGCCATTTCTCTTCTGATAAGTATGTAACAGGTCTTCCAATAGGGACTTCCGAACCGCCCATGTTCTTGAAGCTTCTTCTTCTTCTTTGGTGGCGTTACAGCCCATGAAGGACCAGAGCCAAGCTTCTCTTCAATCACCCATGTTGTGTGTGATTCTATTTTTCACACAGGTTAATGCCGATTCCGAACTGCGTGAGTCGAGAAGCTTTTTCTAGCAAATTATACTACGGGGGGTTTTGCCAGTACCCCGCCGAGGAGGGACGACGCAAAATAAACATTCGATGGCGTTGGTGTTATCGGGATCCGAAATCGGTCATCGTGCGTCACAGTCCCACGCACTAACTACTGTTGTTGAAGCTACATCTGTCAAATAGGGACATAGGGTTCAACAATACGCGCAAATGATACAATTTATTGTAAGATTGTGCAGGAGAATCCGAAGGCAGTCGATTTTCAGTTGCTCACAAGAACCCGGCCTTTCGAAGACCACAACTTGGCGAATTTTGCATAGTGACTTGGATCTGCACCCGTACAAAACTCAATTGACCCAGAAGCTGAAGGTAAATAACCATATACAATGACATGTGTTCGCTGAATTTGCACTGGACTGCAGTGGATAAAGAGGTACGTCAACAAACGAAATTGTTGACAATACCGATCCACATGAGATCCGGGAGCGTCCAATGCATCCCGAAAAAGTCACTGTTTGGTGTGGATTTTGGGCTGGCGGCGGCGTCATTGGTCCATATTTATTTGAGAACGACGTTGGCCAGGCCGTCAACAGCGTTACGTGCCACACAGCTCACGCTTCATTGGAAATTCTGCACGAGCGATTCGAGGGCATTGTTATCTCACGTGGAGGTGATGTGAACTTGTGGGGTCTTCTGAAGTCGCAGGTCTATGCGTATAAGCCACAAACCACAGCGGCCCTTAAAGCCATCTTAACCCACGCCATCGGTCAAATTAAGCCTGATTTGTGCGCCAAAGTCATGAAAAATTTGATATTTCGGATGCGCACCACCAAGAGAAACCGCCGCAGATATTTGAAGAACATTACCTATTATAATGGCATCGATAGGCCTTTCAAACGAATAAAAAACTCCAACGACATCTCACACAGGCTTTGTTTTCTTCGAATTTAAAGATAGGAAGCGCTTAATGAGAGATCCTGTACTTCTTCTTTTTATTCTATTCCTCTAAACAGAATGATGATTTATTGCACCTGCATGGCTTTAAGAAAGCGTCGTGTCAGCGTTAACAGAGAATCGAAGCGAATTGCTATTGCATGTTAGTAGAGTGCATTCTAAGTCTTTGTTGTCAACCACGACCCTCGTTTATGGAATTCCAATTTTTTGCCAAGTCACTTTAAGCCAATAAGCCAAACAATAACGATATTTTTTCGTTTTTTTTAAGACTGCAAACAACCACTTTGATTACCCATAATTGAAATCCATCTTCCACCCTTCACGAGAAGCAGAAACGAAAACACCACCACCCCCGCAACAAGAGAATAAAGAAGTAGTCAACTGTTCAACAATTCACGATGCAATACATTAAAATCAATTGTGAATAACTATCGAGCTCCAGGTAATTGCTCACCTTCCTGCCTTGAAGAATGCAATCCAGAGGACCTATGTATGACAAAAATCGATAGAAAATCTTAACAAAAATCAAAACAAAAACAATTTTCTTGCGAAACAACTTGCTTCATGTCGGGTTGCAAAAGCGGTTCAGGATGAGTGGTATTGGGGTGGTGGCGGGTATTGCCTATCCTATCCTAGCGTACAATTTCAAGTTAAACAAAATGAAAAACTGTTTACATAATTAATTTGCCAGCAAAAGAACAATCAAAGGGCGAAAGGGGGAAAGCACTTCCGCTCAAATATGTTCTTACTTACCTTGCATAGCCCGCGAGCGCTTTCTTAGATTACACGATACCACGTCGAAGTGAAAAAGCTTCTATCTGCATTTTGTAAGGGAACGTATCGAATTTCAAACTAATTTCCAAAGGACGAAGGACGATGATGAACGGCAGAGTGAAAACATTTGCATATCATGCACCACGTGAATAAGGAAACCGGATTAAGTGCTTTGTTGCATGTCCTCTCAGCATTTTCTTCATCAGCCTATTCCTCCTACTTCGTCCGCCATCGTAATAGAATAGGTGGGTATGGCAGTTTCGTAGGTGTTGGTCATAAATCAGTCCTGTATTATGAATGCATTGTATCCTTATGAATGGCAGAAGACATACAACATAGGTACAACACTCGTACACCGTTTGTTGGAGGCAATACTAAGCATCAATTTAAACAACTTGTCAGAGCGCCACTTTTGAAGGATGATTAACGTGCCCTCGGCACTGCTCCGCCCTCGTTTGGTGGTTTATTGTTGTCGGAGAATTAATTGTGCCCAGAGCTCATGGCTGAAATATTCAAATAGAATGCGATATTGTAATTTTAAACGTTATCCTTGCCGCTGGGGTGTGTACGTGTGTGGCAAGGTGTGTGGACTAACTCAATATGGTGTGGATTACACGTGAGGGAGGATAATAACGAACTAAATCGTTTTACTTTCTATTTATTAAATATTTAAAAAAGAAAATTTGCTTGGAACATGCAATATACATACATATGTACATTGCAGCCGTTCGAAACAATTCTAGATCTGTAATTGATGGCGGTCCTTATTGAGGGCTACATGAACGACAGATATGAAAGTCAAAGTTGTAAACGGTGGTAGAGTCGAAAAGACTGATAGTATGAACGTTGTTCTGCTTTTGAAACGAACATTGAAATTGGGGTAGTTACTTGGGTCTTGAGACAAGCACAGACGCTGATACGTAAGTATCATTTACGCACGATAAAAGCATAAAGACCTTTATGATAGTGAACCCAATATAGTTATAGCGATATTGTTGACAAAAGGAAAAATACACCGTGTAACAGCTGAAAAACAGGGCATGGTCTCGGACATACAGGGTAAAGTTGTTGATCCCTGTACACTTCCGGAGCTGCTCATAAACTAGAAAGAATCCTCACGCAGTACAAGGCGGATATTACTGCGGTCCAGAAAATACGCTGGATAGGAAACGGTATGATGAGGAAGAAAAATTGTGACATTTATTACAGCTGTCACAAAAGATTGCACTTACTGAGATGCGGATTTGTCGTGGGAAAGCGGTTAAGGTCGAAGGTCATCGACTTTAAACCTTTAAGTGATCGCCTGGCTGTGATCCGCATCAGAGGCAGATTTTTCAACATCAGCCTTATATGTGCACATCCCCTACCAAACAGGCTGAAGACCCTATCAAGGAGGACTTCTATGACCTCCTGGACAACGCCTACGGAGCTTGTCCGAAGTACGATGTTAAAATCGTGCTCGGGGACTTCAACGCCAAATCGGTAAGGAGAACACCCTTGGCGGAGTGATCGGAAAGCACAGCCTCCACGATACAACAACAGATAACGGCTTCCGACTCAAGGACTTTGCGACAGCTCGTAATGCGGTGATAAGTAGCGCAAGTAGATGTTCTGTTAGAAAGCATGCCCGACGACTGGAATACCAGCTCTATTTGCCCCATCCATAAAAAAGGCGATCCTGCCTCTTGCAAGAACTATAGAGTATATCCCTGCTCAATGTCGCATACAAGATCCTATCCAGCGTATTGTGTGAACGTCTAAAGCCATTTTGCACCGCACTAATCGGCAGCTACCAGTGTGGCTTCCGGCCCGGCAAATCGACTATAGACCAATTTTT
This sequence comes from Eumerus sabulonum, assembly GCA_951905685.1. Taxonomy (NCBI): domain Eukaryota; kingdom Metazoa; phylum Arthropoda; class Insecta; order Diptera; family Syrphidae; genus Eumerus; species Eumerus sabulonum. The sequence goes on along the minus strand of OX645060.1, from coordinate 160,962,803 downwards.
CACACTTCGACAAATCCTGGAAAAGACCAACGAGTTTCGAATTGATACACACCATCTTTTCATCGATTTCAAAGCCACATACGACAGCATTCATCGTGAAGGACTGTTTGGTGCGATGGCCGAATTTGGGATCCCGAGACAACTGATCCAGTTATGTCGCGCCACGCTTCGGAACCGTTTGAAACATGCACCGAATTTCGGCAAGGAGATGCGCTGTCATGTGACTTCTACAACCTGGTGCTGGAGCAGATAGTGCGACGGGCAGGCGTCAACAGGGAAGGCACTATCTTCTACATGTCCATCCAGCTGCTAGGATACGCGGATGATATGGATATCATCGCGTGTTCTCGCCGTGGCATTGTGGAAGCATTCACGGCGATTGAAGAACAGGCGAAACGAGTTGGTCTTAATGTCAATGAGGACAAGACGAAGTACATGCTGTCAAGCAAAAACCAATCCGTCGCTCACCACCTGGGACAAAATATAACAATTGACAGCTACAATTTCGAGGTAGTTAAGGAGTTTGTCTACCTCGGGGCAAACGTAAATTCCACAAATGACACCACAGTGGAGATCCGGCATAGAATCGCCCTTGGCAACCGCTGCTACTTCGGCTTGTCCAAGCAACTGGGGTCAAAACTCCTCACCCGAAAGACCAAAGTCATGCTTTACAAAACGCTCATATTGCCAGTCTTGCTGAACGGAGCCGAAAGCTGGACGATAAGCAGGACAGCGGAGCTGATTTTGGGTTCTTTCGAGAGTAAAATTCTGCGCCGGATATTTGGTCCTGTCTGTGAGGAAGGTGAATGGAGAAGAAGACACAACCGCGAACTCTACGAGCTGTACAAAGATGTGGATGTAGTCCGGAAGGTAAAGATTCGTCGACTACACTGGCTCGGCCACATCGAGCGCATGGACATCAACGCTCCAGCTAAGAGGGTCTTCGACTCCGAGCCTCCTGGTTCGAAAAAAAGAGGAAGACCGAACCTCCGGATCGCGGATGTAAGACATCTTGGTCTTGATAATTGGAAACAGCGTGCTCGGGACCATCAAGGATGGAAGGCAGCTATAGCTCAGTCTCAGATCCTCCAGGGATCGCTGGCCTGATAAGTAAGCAAGTAGGTATTTGAGAAATACTGGAGGTTCGATAACCAGGACTCCACTTGCTTGTACAGAATAAAAAACGAAACAATTTCGTATGATTTCTGCAAGCAAGGGAGGCCTTCACGATCACCCTGATCGACAAGAATTCAAAAACGCGTTGAGGTCATACTTATTAGGTTATAATGAAGGACTTCTTTCCGACCACATAAATGATGCTGAGGATAACACACCCGATCTCGAGTTGGACTCTACTCTCTCAGGTAATCCTTGTTTTTGCTAAACATTCTACTGATTCTTTTTTCTTCTTATATTAGGTACAATTCTAAAAGGCTCATTGATAAGTCCAAAGAGCATACCGGGGCAAGATAAAGAAGAAATAGAAGTGGACTCTACAGCTAATGACGGAATAGAAAACCTCGCAGGTTATATCTGTCATAAGCTGGGGGACCAAATTCCGCAGATCCGCACGGAGAAATCCAACGATGAGTCGTTGACTTGGATAAATCACCTAAATGAGGGTGGTTTATCCAAACCAACAAGTGAACTCATGCTTCACATGAAGAAATTGGAGGACGTCTTCAACAAGTTAATGGAGATGACTTGCTCATTTCCCATAACTTTATAAATACGCTTCTGGAGCTGACAGAGCATGTAGAATGCGAGGAGAGAGTAAAAAGACCGTTTTTTAGGGCTGGGATGTACATATTTTAGGATAAGAAAATTAAATAAGAAAATAATAGAAAATAAACATACACGGAAGAGAAAATTCAATAAAGTATTACACTAAATGAAAAATGTATCTTTCACTCCACATCTTTGCATTCACATTAAACTCCAATGAAACTATTCAGAATGGGTTTGCTTTTGCTACTATACATTCGGTTTTTGGGTTTGGTTTATCACTCGGGGGAGAGGGGTTCGAGCAAATAGAGCAAAAAAGTTGATCGCGTTTAACTTGGCAAACGCCAGCTTCGATCTCTGTCCCTGCTCAATCCAAGCTGATACACAGCCTCCGCGTGGCCTCCCCTGGATAGCTATACTGGCACCCGCCAGATAGTGAACCAATGTGTGCAGCGACCCGACCCCTTGTTCCTGGGGAAAGAGGAGCCTGGCCCACCAGGTTGGGGTTGGCGCTTAGGGCTAACATCCCTATCGCGTAAAACAAACAAATTGTTCAGAAACAACTAATAGCCTCGGATACGGACGGATTACATGTTGACGACCCCCACAAACGTCAAAAGGGACGAATTTCGGATCTGCACCTGGAACGCTAGGTCCCTCAACAGACCAGGTGCAGCCGAACAACTGGTCAACTCTTTGACTGCTAAAAGGCAGACATTATCGCGCTCCAAGAAGTGCGATGGGATGGGCCAGACAAAAAGCGGATGAAAAACTGTGATATATGCTACGGAAACTGCTACAGAGAAAAAAAACAACGCTCATTCGGATGCGGATTTGTTGTTCGAGGCAGCCTCGGGAAAAAAGTCTTAAGCTTTCAGTATGTGAGCGAACGCCTCATAACTATCCGCATCAAGGCCAATCTCGGCAATATAAGCTTACAATGTGTCCACGCCCCCACAGAGGAGAGAGATGACCGATATAAAAACGACTTCTCCTAGGCAGAACGTATGCGCAATGTCCCAGCTATGACGCCAAATACGTTCTAGGAGATTTCAATGCGAAGCTGGGTAAGGAAGCTATCTTTGAACGGGTCATTGGAAAGCACAGCCTACACAACACCACGCCAGAAAACGGACTAAGGCTAGTGGACTTTATGGCGAGACATAACCTGGTAGTAGCGATTCCTACACCTCAACATCCATAAGGGGACCTGGCGGTCTTTCGATCAATCGACAACCAACCAAATTGATCATATTGCGATCGACGGCAGACACTCATCCAGCATCCTAGATGTCCGAACCTTTCGAGGAGCCAACATCGACTCGAATCATTACCTTGTTGCAACCAAGGCATGAATGCGAATTTCTCGGCATCAACGGAGTCGAGTAAGAACACCAGAATTTAACGTCGGAAAGCTGCAATCGCAGGAGACCGCCAGGACCTTCGCCGATCAAGTCTCCCTCAAGCTCTCTCAGGTCCCGATGCAATCTGCAGAAACCGTAGAACAGCAATGGAGTCGTTGTCAGAAAGCCATTAGAGAGGCCGCCTCAGATATACTCGGTTTCGAGCCACCACCGTCGAGAAACCCCTGGTTTAATGATGAGTGCAGACGGGCCCATGTAGAGAAACAGAATGCATACATGGCCACATTGCATCGACGGACGAGAGCTGTCCGCGAGCTCTATGAACAGAAAAGGAGGGAAGAGCGTGCGCTTCTGAGAAGGAAAAAAAAAGAGCACGAGAAGGGCGAGATCGAGGAGATGGAGAGATGTTACTGCAGGAACGACGTTCGAAAATTTTACCAGAAAGTAAAACGAACATGCCAAGGCTATAAAGCCAGAGCAGAAGCCTGCAGGGATGAGCACGGACAACTAGTAGTGGAGTCACAGTCGATGCTGAGATTGTGGAAGGACCAGTTCTGCAGACTGTATAACGGCGATGATAGTCAAAATGCCGCCGTCAGGCAGACCGAACCATTCACAATGGACGAAGACGAAGGAGAATCCCGTCCACCCGACCTAGACGATGTTAAGATAGCGATATCGAAACTTAAGTCTTATAAAGCTGGTGGAGCAGGCGGACTCCCCGCGGAACTGTTTTAAGCAGCTGGCGATGAGCTGGTCAGGAACATGCACCAACTCATCTGCAAGATATGGTCGGAAGAACGTTTGCCCGGTCCAGAAGAAAGGAGACCCCTATGACTGCGCCAATTACAGAGGGATAAGCCTCCTGAACATCGCGTACAAGATCCTCTCTGCCGTACTGTGTAAGTACCTGAAACCGTTCGTGGACAATCTAATAGGCTCCTACCATTCTGGTTTCAGGCCAGAAAAATCCACGATAGACCAAATATTTACACTACGGCAGATCTTGGAGAAGACCCATGAATTCCAGGTCGACAAGCACCATCTTTTCGTCGACTTTAAAGCCGCGTATGACAGTGTTTATAGAGACGAGCTATACAGAGCCATGTCACGTTTTAACATTCCTGCCAAGCTCATCAGACTGTGCAGGATGACTATGGAGAACTCTCGCTGCTCCATTAAGGTCAAAAGTGAACTAACCGACCCCTTTGATGTTCAAAAAGGGTTTTAGACAGGGTGACGCACTGTCAAGTGATTTCTTTAACATTATTCTTGAAAATATCGTGCGGGTATCTGCGGCCAATACAAGTACGATCTACTTCAAGTCCACACAACTGCTTGCCTACGCAGATGACATTGACGTTATTGGACGAACAAAGCGAGACGTCAATGAGGCGTCCGCAAGCATTGAAGTTGAAGCGACTAAAGTGGGTCTAAGGGTAAATGGGGACAAGACCAAATATATGCTGTCATCCAAGAAAGACGCGCAACACCGACGTTTTGGTCAGAACGTCACCTTCGGCAACTATATTTTTGAAGTAGTCAAGGACTTCGTCTACACTGACTCGATAGTGACAAGCAGCAACGACACCAGCGCTGAGATAGAACGCAGAAAAACTCTTGCCAGTCGCTACTTCTCGGTCTCAAGAGGCAATTGAGTAGTAGAGCCCTCTCTCGAAAAACTAAGGTTTCCCTCTACAAAACCTTAATCATTCCGGTCCTCCTCTACGGCGCAGAGGCTTGGACGTTATCAAAAGCGAATGAAGGGGCTCTTGGGCGTATCGAGAGGAAAATTCTGCGTGCAATCTTTGATCCCGTTTGGGTAAACGGAGAGTGGAAGAGGAGATTCAATCAGGAACTGTATGGGCTGTACAGCGACATCGGCCTAGTTAGACATCTTCGGATCCAACGTCTAAGATGGCTGGGCCATGTAGAGCGAATGGACATCAACGCTCCGGCTCTCAACCAACTGGGCGTGCGGCACTGGAAGCGACCGGCCAAAGATCGTGCCGGCTGGAGAGGCTTGTTGGTTGAGGCCCTGGTTCACCCCGAACTGTAGCACCATCAAAGTAAGTAAGTAAGTAAGTTTATCACTCGAAGCTTGGCAAAATACTTGTGCATAATGGAAATACAATGTCACGTGCCATAAAGCTTCAAAAACACGATTTATTTAACGAATATTATATAAAGTCCAATTTTTCCTTCCCCAATTTGTATGCAAACTAACAGTAATTTCAACCAGCTCTCAAATTTCTGGTCACGTGTGACGTAGATGCACAGAGCGAAACAAAAATGAACACTCGAAGGCGTAATCTTTTCTCTCTCAATCGTGATTCAGATCCTGGGCTGTTCCAAATTAATCTGTCCAGAAACGACCGTACCTATATAAAATTTGAATTTACGATGCTAATGTGACAAGCTGTTTTAAATTTTACGATCGGCATTGATACCAGTATAATAATAAATAAAACTAAAAAACAATTCAAATGACTACATACATTTTCAAAATAAATTTTATTATTGTATACCTACACATGTATCTGTAGAAGTAAAATCTTTAAATATATTACACACTTGAAAACATTGCTTTTTCTTAAAACGTCTTATTATTTAATAGGACCTTCTAGTATCTACTTAAATACACATTTTCTTCAATTTACAATTAGACTCGGATTCGGATTTTTTTTTTGAAATAAATTACAATAAACTAAGTATTTATATTGACATAATCACAAGAATTTTGCAATCTTCCCTCTATTTTCTATAGTTAGATTCAATAAAATGCTTAAACATTTTTTTAAATATTTTATTTGTAAATATTTTGGCACATTTATACATTTCTAATAGAATTTGAAAAAAAAAAATTGCTATTTTACAATACATATTTTTCGCAAAATCTGAATTGATCGTTTTATCTTTATCTTTCAGCACAAGCGCTTGCATTGGATGTAGAGTGGATTTTGCTAGCGGCTACGTCAACGTAGGTATCATAAATATTTATTCTTTGAAGTAAAGAATAATTATCAAACTTAGAAGAGAATAGTATTTAAATGTTTCTTTACGATGTTCCAACTTAACTTTCAATTGTAAAATTCAAATAACTAGTTGGCATTCGAGATTTTGATTTGCGTAAATCACAGCTTGTCTATGTTTTTACTTTAATTGCTGAATTGAATTAATTTAATAATTTATCAATTTCCCAGGTAAACAAAAATGAAATCGAAATATGTACATTTTACAGCGAGCTTTCTGCATATCTACTACACCACGCAAGTAGTACCTTCGTCAGTCTAAATGCTCTATGGGAAACAGAAGCTGTTCATTACTCGTATTCAAGGTAATTCGCTTTGTAAATGATTGATTATTGCAAATTATTGTTTAGGTATTTATTGATGCGTTAAAGGGCAAAATTACATTTTATGATCTTGAGCTAGTATACTACTTTAATCGCTTATTCTCGAAAAACGGCAATTGCAGCAAAATATGGCGGACAAGATCAGCGAAACATTTCGAAATATGTACAATTATATGAGGTCTGTCAGCAACTTAGCTGCAATATGGTACCCAGATCAAATAGAACATTTTTTTTTCCGGCAGCTGTGCTTCTTTCTCAGCGTTGTCTACGCCGACAAAAAGTTCTGTCAAACACTTAGCTTTCTACACTTTGGTTTGTGAGATGAGCGTATGAGCATAAAGAAAACTGATCGCCCAAGAAGTGCATATGACCTTACAACAGAAGAAATAATAAGATACTTGTATGTAGTTGAGAGGTTATGTATGTATGTATGTTGGCGTTACAGTCTATGAAGGACCTAAGCCGAGCTTCTCTCAATCACCCATGTTGTGTGTGAAAGGGACCTACAGGTTTATTGCCGGCTCCGAACGGCGAATTTCGAGAAGCTTTTCATGACAATTTTACTACAGGGGGTTTTGTCAGAACCCCGCTGAGGAGAAACACCGTGAAAAACACTTTCGATGACATAGCTGTGTCGGGATTCGGTCGCGTGTCATCGGCGTCAGAGGTCAACACACTACCCACTGCGCCACGGTGCTCTCCGTTGAGAGGTTATATTGTTATTAAAAAACAAAAGTTCGTGTACCAGTGATGGTATATCGATTATGTTATTAAAGAAAATCTGTTTCTATGAAGTGGATGTTCTATGTAACTTGTTTAATCGAAGTTTCCAAAAGGGTTGCTTCCCTGAGCACCTCAAATGCGCTGAAATTATAAATATCTTCAAAAAAGGTAACAAAAGCTTGGTGTCAAATTATAGACCAACGTTGTCAAAGATTTTCGAAAAACTTATTAAAGCATGAATGATATCTTTTCTGGAACGAAATAAGTTTTTCAGTAGTAGTCAGTTTGGATTTAGAAAATCATTGCCAAAGCCGAAGATGCTATTCAGAGAGTGTGCAGCCAGCTGTATGAAAGTATTCATTGTAATAAACCCAGAATGGCTCTCTTTATTGTCATGACGAAAGCTTTTGACATGGTTGACCATAACCTGCTACTAAAAAATTTATACAATGCTGGTTTTAGAGGGGTAATCCATAATTGGTTTACTTCTTATCTAAAAGACAGGAAACAAACGGTCAATAAAAATGGCAGCTTCAGTGATTCCCGCTTAATTAAAAATGGCGTGCTATAGGGTTCAGTTCTTGGCCCGTTACTATTCTTAATTTACATAAACTCCCTCTTTGAATAAAACTTGAATGGGATATCAACGGCCTTCGCTGATGACATCGCTTTAACTTATCAATTTAATACTGAATTCGATTGTGTGGCAAAAATATCGGAAGATTTACAAAATCTAAGACTTTGGTTTTTGCTTCACAAATTGCTCATCAGTGAAAAAACAAAACTTGTGCCATTTAAATTATCGAATAACGCCTCAAAAGAGTACATATATTTTGTGGTTCCATGGTTACGATTGTAAAAAATTCTGTATTCCTATGCATAGTTGCGAAGCAGGATGCATATAAGACCTCGCTGCATAAAAGAACAAGAACAGCTCGTAAGCTCTACGAGTTAAAAAGAAAGAGGAGCATAAGCTTCTTAGAAGAAAGAAGAAAGAGCACAAGAAGCGCGCGATTGAGAATTTGGAAACGTGTTACTGCAGGCGTGACGTTCGAAAATTTTATCAACAGATAAAGCGAACATGCCAAGGTTATAAAGCCAGAATGGAAGCCTGCAGGGATGAGAACGGACACCAAGTAGTAGAATCACAGTCCATGCTGAGAATATGGAAAAACCACTTCTGCAGACCGTATAACGGCGATGTTAGTCAATATACCGCTGTCAGGCAGAATGATCCATTTCTAATCGACGGAGACCGCAGAAAATCCTGTCCCCCTGAGCTCGACGAAGTTAAGATTGCCATATCGAAGCTCAAGGCCAGGGAAGTCTACCATCGACACACTACGGCAGATCCTGGAAAAAAACAATGAATTCCAAGTTGACACTCACCACCTATTTGTCGACTTCAAAGCCGCATACGACAGCGTAATTAGAGACGAGCTATACAACGCTATATCTAGCCTTGACATACCTGCTAAACTCGTCAGACTATGCAGGATGACTTTTGAGAATGCTCGCTAGTCCATCCGAATCGGTGACCACCTTACCGATATTTTTTATGTCAAAAAAGGATCTAGGCAGGGCGACGCTCTCATGTGATTTCTTCATTATCATATTGGAAATGTTTGTGCAAAAATCACTGGCCAATACAAGAGGCACAATCTATTTCAAATCCTTGCAACTCCTTGCATACGCCGGCGATATTGACATAATAGGTAGATCACAGCGAGATGTCAATAAGGCGTTTGCGAGCGTTGAGTTCGAGGCGGCGAAAATTGGTTTGGCGGTAAACGAGGGCAAAACTAAATATACGCTGTCATCAAAAAAAGGACGCTCACCACCGACGTCTTGGCCAGAACGTTTGTATTGGCAGATATAGTTCGAGGTAGTTAAGTCTACCTTGGCTCCGCGGTGACCTTTAACAACGACATCAGTTCCGAAATCAAACGCAGAATCACTCTTGCCAATCGCTGTTTCTTTGGGCTCAGGAGGCAACTGAGTAATAGAGCCCTCTCCCGAACGACCAAGTTGATTCTATATAAGACCCTTATCATCCCGGTCCTGTTGTACGGCGCAGAAGCATGGACACTATCAAAAGCGGGTGAGGAGGCCCTTGGTCGGTCCGAGAGAAAGATTTTGCCCGTGATTTTCGGGCCAATAAAAGCAGACGGGGAATGGAGGAGAAGATTCAATCACGAACTTTACGGGCCGTACAGTGACATGAGCCTAGTCAGGCGTCTACGGATTCAACGCCTAAAATGGCTGGGCCATGTAGAGCGAATGGACACCACAGCTCCAGCCCGGAGAGTCTTTAAATCCAACCCCGAGGGTCGTAGAAGCAAAGGACGGACGCACTTAAGATGGCGCACACAGGTGGAAGGGGACCTCAGCCAACTGGGTGTGCGGCAATGGAAAAGGCTAGCAAAAGATCGTGCTAGTTGGAGTGGTATGTTGGTTGAGGCCCAGGTTTACCCTGAACTGTAGCGCCCATTAAAAAGAAGAAGTTGTGGTAAATGTAACTATATTGATAGATCCCCTTGCTCAAAAAAAAAAAATTGTCTCAATATCAAAACAATGCATAGGTAACTTTAAATACCTTAGAGTAGTAATCGAACAAAACCTAAGTTGGAAAAACCATATACAAACCATAAAATCGCACTTGCTATTAGTTGCGCGTAAAATGTACCTCATCAAGCAACATTGTTCTCCAAAAGTTCTGACACAATCTACTATGGCCTAGCTCATTCCAAACTGCAGTATGGAATTTCAAGTTGGGGTGGCTCTTATAACATATCTTGCAAACCATTACTAACAGTCCAGAAATACCTACTCAGGATTATCTGTAATAAAAATCGTTTTACTCCAAGCTGGCCTTTATTTAAAGAACTGCGTATTTTACCTATGAGACATCTTTATGTTTCCAAAGTACTAAAAGAATAGCAGTAATCTGTTTCATAGTCTTCGTACAAATGAAATGCATCCTGTCAATGTCCCAACGTGTGCAAAACCCACTTTTCTAAATTCTACACTGTTACAGCTCCTTTAATTTTCAATAAATTGCCTTTTACTATTAGAACGACAACAAATCTAAATTCCTTTTTAAAAAAAGTTAAAAACTGGTTATTTACCATAAGCTATAACGTTCTTGAATCGTTACTTAAAAGTGATCGACTATCCTAATAACAGCACAATTTAATACCACTTCAATTATCGAATTGTGTTTATATTACATTAGTAAATTTTATTACTTCTTTAAAAACATAAACTGAATTCCAAGTACCGTCTTGCTACAACCAATGTTTACCCCATTTCACACTTGCTTTTCTTAGTAATTAATTTATTGTATCACTCCATACTAACTATTAAGTTAAGGATTGATTACCTCTACTTGTTTTTGTAGAAAACTTTCAGTAGAATCAAATAAAAAAAAGAAAAATTTTTTAAATGTTGCCGTCATTCGAATCGTGACCATTTGGTTGCATTTCCTGATGGTGGACCAAAAATAGATTTGGGTAAAGGTTTCAAAAGGGAGTTTGAATCCATCAAGAGCAATTCAAATTAACTAAATGGCGTTTCCTAACAGTTGAAGAATCCTGAATACCAGGTTAGTGGTGTGACTATACGCCAGAAATGAAGGAACGGTCAAAACAGTGGACTTCTGCAGGTGAACGAGGTCTGAAAGAAGGCAAACACGTTTACATACTTCGATTTTTACGGATTCCCACGGCATAGTCTCCATTGACCGATTGGAAGTGGGAAAAACGATCAGTGGACAGTACTATGTCAATTGATTGAACAAATTAAATGCAAAATTGAAGGAAAATGGACTTTATTGAAGAATAGAGAAGAAACAAATGCTGTTGAATCACAACAATACAACGGCATTAGCAAGAGGATGCTTTCTTGACCACCCTTGGTCAATATGAAGAAATGGCTTGGTAAAATAAATGATCGTTGAGCTGATGCCTATTTAGCAAAGCTAAAGTTGGAACATCCTTGAAAAAAGTTGATCCCGCTGAAAGGAGACAACGATGAAGAATTAGTTTAATTTTGAGAGAAATAAAAAACCGGAAGGATATGCATATTTTTATTTTTTTTTTAAAGTTCGCACTGGTTCTAGAGTTTTATACTCTTATAATAGTTATCACACAACCGGAGTGCAGTGGTTCGGATCGTAGACGTTCAATCACTACTCTCCAGAGGTGGTTGTCCTAGATAAGAGGAGAGGAACCAACCGAATTTTCACATTGGTTGTAGCTCTCAGCAACTTTTTCCATGCAATTGGGTCATATTAGAATTGCACACAGAGTATGAATTTAAAGTGAACATATACTGTGAGTATTATGCCTTCATCAGCTGTGTTGCATAATTTTTTTTTCTGTGTAGGAATTGTTTTTTCTTGGCTATGGAACGGCTTTGAAGTACAGACCTTCCGCTCGATGGTCGGTGATGTTTACCGCTGCACCACGGCCAGTTGTCTGCATTTAAAAAGAAAGCATAGAAAGATCTATGGCAAAAGCTATGAGAAGCTTTGCTCTTTGCCTTAAAGGCTGCAACAAAGTGAAGTTTTGTAATCTATTTAGCTCTTTTGTATTCAAATTTCGTACAAATGATCTTTCAAAAGCGTAGACTTTACCTACCATACTACCTTTTTAATGTCATACTTTGACAAGATTTACGCCAAAGTGGTAAAGATCGTATAGATAAACTTATTAGAAAAATATTCGATTTTTAAGAAATATATTGGATATAATGTACATCATTGACTTTCTAGTGTGAATAATCATTCAAAGAAAAGGTTGACACATGATTGGACATTTTTTCGTGATTTCAAATTTAAAGAGAAACATTATGCAATTGAAGTATACGCTTCCATGTTGATATATTTGTGACATAAACTAGCCACCTAAGTTATGTAATTTTAAATTGTTTGAATACTTTCTTATGAGCTTTTCTAAAATATGAAGTCCATTGGAATAAGAGAACAACATTTGGATCTAAATTGTTGAACTTAATGCAAGAATGTGTGAATGAGTACTTGCTAATATTCATGGTCATATTAAAGCATGTTGACGTTTTCGGGAGGAGTCATCGGACAAGCCAAAGGGTCATGATATTTGAGTAAATTACAATGAATTCAAAAACAAGTTTAATCATTAAAAAGGATATTTTCGTAAGATAAACGTGTATAAGAGCCACGTTTGTGCTTTTGATTTCTTATATATCAATATCGATTTAACTGATTTAAAACTGCTGAAGAAATATTATTTTGGGCAAGTAATGGGTGAGTTTTTCCCTAATTTCTAATTTCGACAGTTCGTGCATGACTTCTGACATAAACTAAAGCCAAGCATCTAGTATGTGAGGGTGCCGTGGCGCAGTAGTTCGTGTGTTGGACTCGGGCGCACGATGAGTGAGCTCGAATCCCGATAACACCAACGCCATAGAATGTTTATTTCGCGGCGGGGTACTGGCAAAACCCCCCGTAGTATACTTGATATGAAAAGACTTCTCGACTCACGCCGGTTGGAGTCGGCATTAAATTGTAGGTCCCTTTTACCTGTGAGAAAAAAATAAATCACTCACAACATGGGTGACTGAGAGAAGCTTGGCTCTGGCCCTTCATGGGCTGTAACGCCACCAAAGAAGAAGAGGCTAGTATGTACAGCCATTTTATCAGGGGAAAATTTGAATCCAAGCAATGCTTCAAAATTATAAAATTTTATCATTAAAATTTGGGCTATGTGGAAAACGTTTTTCGCCACTTTGATCATTTTACGATCAACATAACCGGCCTACGGAACACAAAATTCGAGCTATAGTAAATTGGCGATCATGCGATTTGACGCCTTTAGAGTAATTCCTCATCTATGCCGATAAATCAACGTCGATTGCTGGCTGATTTAGTGAGATATCAGCCAATATGCTCGAAAAAGTGACTCAAAATTGGACCCTCCATTCGGACCACTTAAAACGTAGTCGTGGTCAACATTTACATCATAAATAAAAATTGTGTACACTTTTGCACTTTTCTTGTAATCTTTAACAATTAAAAACCAAACGTTTAAAAAGCCATACGATACTAGTTCGTATCACACATATCGAAACTAGAGGAGAATGAACCCATATGTAGATTTTTGTGAAGGTTTATGGCTTTAGATGAATTATTACTAAGTTCTTGATTTCTAGAGATGAAATAAATTACTATGTTATTGGTTGAAAAACCGAATCAAGAAACGAATTCATTTTGCTAAATATTTTCCTTTTTTAAGCAACAAATTTACATAATTTTACAAATTATTTACGATTTCCCTTTTTCCTTGTTTTTTGATAAACAAAATAATCAGAACTAAACACCTTTCCTAAGTCGATTAGTACCCACGACAGCAGAGTTGAATATTAAAATCGAGGCTAAATACTCTTATTAAAAATGCAATTTGCCATGTACAAAATCAAATTGATTCATCTTAATTCAATACATTCTCAGCATTGACTTTTATTTGAAGTGGTATTATAGAAAATTGCTCCGTAGAAAACACGTTATATTTGCTAGAAAATTTGCATATGAAAAATGAATAGCCAATGAGCACAATAAATAACATAACATCGAAAGGCAGAGACAATCAATCTAAGAAGATAATTGAAGACTTTCTTTAAATTTATAAAGAGAAAATTGTGCTTATAAACATTAAAAGCAAAGTGAACCTGTGTGACTAAGGTGGTGGACGGAAATTTTTATAACGCCAACACAACTTGGGTTCTTTTAAGAGGATAACGATTAAAAATAATTCCAAGCAGGATTATTTATAAGAGCAAATGATTTAAGGAAAGCACTATTAATCGTCATTTGCAATATTAAATTGTGCAAAACGTTTTCTAAATAAAATGCCGCAAGAATAGTTACCAAGAATAGTATGCAACTCCTTGCATACGCCGACGATATTGACATTATAGGTAGATCACAGCGAGATGTCAACGAGCCGTTTGCGAGTATTGAGTTCGAGGCGGCGAAAGTTGGTCTTGCGGTAAACGAGGGCAATACTAAATATATGCTGTCATCAAAAAAGGACGCTCACTACCGATGTCTTGGCCAGAACGTTTGTATTGGTAGATATAAGTTCGAGGTAGTTAAGGACTTCGTCTACCTTGGCTCCGCAGTGACGTGGAACAACGACATCAGTTCCGAAATCAAACACAGAATAACTCTTGCCAATCGTTGTTTCTTTGGGCTCAGAAGGCAACTGAGTAATAGAGCCCTCTCCCGAACGACAAAGTTGACTCTATATAAGACCCTTATCATCCCGGTCCTGTTGAATGGCGCAGAAGCCTGGACACTGTCAAGAGCGGATGAGGAGGCCCTTGGTCGGTTCGAGAGAAAGATTTTGCGCGTGATTTTTGGGCCTATAAACGCAGACGGGGGATGGAGGAGAAGATTCAACCACGAACTTTACGGGCCGTACAGTGACATGAGCCTAGTCAGGCGTCTACGGATTCAACGCCTAAGATGGCTGGGCCATGTAGAGCGAATGGACACCACAGCTCCAGCCCGGAGAGTCTTTGAATCCAACTCCGAGGGACGAAGAACCAGAGGACGGCCGCACTTAAGATGGCGCACACAGGTGGAAGGGGACCTCAGCTAACTGGTTGTGCGGCAATGGAAAAGGCTAGGAAAAGATCGTGGTAGATGGAGGGGCATGTTGGTTGAGGCCCAGGTTCACCCCGAACTGTAGCGCCCACTAAGAAGAATAGTTACCTGATTACATTATCAAGATTAATTACCGAATTTGTAGATTTTAATCAATCTGGCAAAGTCTTTATATTTCTACATTTCCGTAACCCCGTCATATTTTTTGGGCGAAGCTCCTTACACCCCAAAATGTATTTCGTTGACAGACTACTCCTCCTAAACGCTTTGACGGATTTTAACCAAAATCGGACATACCATCGAGGAATAATCACCGAAAACGTGTCCTATAGACTCAACATTTAAGCGATCTTAACCAAATTTGACATGTATGTATGTATGTATGTTGGCATTACAGTCCATGAAGAACCTGAGCCGAGCTTCTCTCAATCACCCATGTTGTGTGTGATTTCATTTTCACATAGGTGAAAGGGACCTACAGTTTTATTGCCGGTTTCGAACGGCGAATTTCGAGAAGCTTTTCATGACAATTTTACTACAGGGGGTTTTGTCAGAGCCCCGCTGAGGAGAAACACCGTAAAAAACACGTTCGATGACATGGCTGTGTCGGGATTCGATCCCGAGTCATCGGCGTCAGAGGCTAACACACTACCCACTGCGCCACGGTGCTCTCCGTGCTCAAATTTGACATGGTGATAGTAAATACTCAGAGAAAAGATTGTGAAAATAAAAATACATATTTTTTCTTTTAGACTTCAATAATCATGCTACGGAAAGCACGTTCTAACCTTGGTCGTCAAACAGCTCTGTCAACGAAAAACGACGACTTTTTTGCCCGTTTAGGGGTCAAAGTGGTAGAAGTCTGTTTTTGCAGGCGTCATTTTTTAAACACTATCAACTCTGCTATCCATTTGATTGGAATAGCCGCGGACCGTATGGATATAGACTAACTGATACGATCGTCCTTCCGCACCTGCACAATACCTGAATGAAAGCATACAGGGAAAAATTTTAAACATATGCCGATGGTCTGTTTTCGATGACCGCCAGCAAGCGTAGGGCCAATGGACGAATTAACATAGAACCACAATTCTTTTTACATTCGATAAAGAAACTCAGTTACCATCTTTAAGGGTCCGCTAAACATCTAAGTTTTTGTAATGCATTACTGTCACCGTATTCATATAAGAAGATACTACTTTGCTTAGATTATGATTGCTCCCGCGCACTGATAAAATAATAAACGGAGTTTTAAAATGGATCGCTTCGCTCCAACTTGGATGCCCTGCGACCCACCTAGTATTTAAAAAGTTGTTTTGCAAATTGAAAAATAAACAATTTAATAAACGCCTGGCTGTATATTTCTTGACTTTACATAAATTGTTTGCTGTCAATATTTTCCTGATTGTCTTTCGGCAGTAATCCACTAAAATCTCGCGTAGATATATTTAAGAAAAAGAAATGTAGATACATATGTACATATATCTTAACATTTAAAGAATAAGATTGGATTTAACCACGTAAGTGTATCATAGTATGATGATATTGGAAAAAAAAAAATATACGTACGGTGCGATAGTTGAGAGCAATGCGTTTTCATTTTTGTGCAATATGATATTTTGAAAATATTAAAGATTCGTACAAAATAAAAAGACGATGAATGAAGATTTTCATCGAACTGGAATGCTATCCAAAGAGAAAAGCGGTACTAAGGCTTTTCAGGCTTCTTATAAAATAGATAAATAGAAAACAAAAAATATTGTTAAGTCATATCCTTTTCTACACAAGTTTTCAAAGAAGAGGCCTTAGAAAGATTCGTAGACTCTTCTACAGGAGAAAGTTCCGAAATTGAGACCAATGTGTATGCAGATTTAAGCTCTTTCTTAAATTTGTATATTAAACTTTTTGAAAATGAAATTCACCATAAACCTGAATCAATCATTTTTTTTAGGACTTTTTTTTTAATTCCAAAGCTTCTGATGTCTAAAATCTCATTTAAAAATGAGATTATTTTTGAGAACGTAATTCAGTTCCTAAGATTGGAAGATTTTAAATTGCAATAATAATTACCAACATCCCTTAACCCTAGTTAAATCGAATACAAAAACTCATTTTTAAATACTGTTTCGCCTTGCGGGGAAATGATAAGTGGACCGGTGGACCAGAAATGTCAAACCAAAAATCAATTTTCCTATTTTCATACATATACCTATGTATCTATACTTTCTTCAAAAGCGTGAGCTTCTTTCCAGAATTTACCATAGTTTCGAGCCCATACGCCAAAGGTGAGATTAAGAATTGGGCAAGAGAAGAATTTTGAGGACAGAATCTATCCGTCTTTGTATTACATTCAATCTTCTGTAAGTTTTAAAATGTTCCTTTCACTCTATCCCTTCGTTTGATTACGAAAATGAAATAAAAAGTCAAATATTTCTGAAATGTTTGTAGTCTGTTCTCAGTGTAAGGCCAAAATAAAATTGTTTGACTGACGGAAGCCTTGATTAGATGATTAATGATTCACTTTATAGAAATCGAGACGAAGGCGTCAAGAGCAAGCATAAAAGTGGATTATATGGGATTGTTAACAAAGAGTAATGAGTTTGAACGCTTGAGCAATATATTAACGTTTGGTTAATGCCGTCAAAGTATTTAGCTGCAATCCAGTTTTCTAATGTGGTCCTCATAAATGCCAGAGCTATGTACATAGCTAAAACATACGATGAATGCCATTCATCTAATACCTTACTCGACGTTTTATTACTTAAGCAAAGTGCTTGTCTAATGAATAACAAACAACCGCGTGAAAAAATCCACTCCATCTCCTACGCGATTCGTCGCTTAGTACAACTATCTACACACCTACATACAGTAGGTACCTATAAGAGTAGTTTGGAATAAAAGCGTATAGATACCTATTTACATACGCAAATAAATTAATCTCAGCCTACACGGTGCGCAGTCCAGCATTTATCCGATGATTCACGTCGGCGGGATGATGCGGCATTCCTAGGTTGTTCGGATAGTATGACGCTGGATTGAATCCGCCAAGTGGTGTTGTCATCATAAGCAGCGGATGCATAGGCAGGTCATAAGCTAAGGTTGCTGGTGCGGTTGCAGGATAATGTAGAAATGGCAGATTAGCAGCAGTTATCGTATGCAACGGTGGTAATGGCACGTGCCGTTGTGAGAATCGTTCATCGTCCTCCGGTCGGTCGTCGACAGTAATACTGTCATTCGACGTCACCGAGTCCTTGTCGGGTGTGATAAGACTTTCGATAGTGAAGGCTCGTTTCGGACGATCGTGCGGTAGGTTGGTGGTCGACGTCTGTAACGGTGATATTGGTCGTGCCGGTGGACTGACCATTGGCGGTAATCGTTGCATGTAAAGTGTGGGATCTGTCGCCATGGGTGGCGGACACATAGGAGCTGGTGGATTATTCGTTGTGAAAAAGAATCGATTTAGGTTGGCCAGTGCTGCCAATTCTTCGTTGAGCAGATCTTTATCGTTTTTATGAAGTTTGAAACGTTTTCGCCGTCGTAGGAGACTTCCGTTTTCGAACATATCGAACGCTTGTGGGTGCAATGCCCAGTAGGCACCCTTGCCGGGTCGATCGGGACGACGAGGAACCTTGATAAAACAGTCGTTGAAGCTAAGATTGTGCCGTAGAGAGTTTTGCCATCGTTGGGTATTTTTCCGATAGTACGGGAATCGATCCGTAATAAATTTGTAGATATCACTTAACGGTAACATTTTCTCGGGTGAACTCCATATTGCCATTGCGGTTAGCGAGATATACGAATATGGCGGTTTCTGGTCTCCGTACGTTTCGCGCGAAGGTCTTGGCATTATTCTATTATTTTTATTTTCTTTTTTGTTTAATATTTTGCATAAATAGTTTTAATTGCACTCGTTTTTAACGGAATTGTGTTGAAGACGCGAAAATTGTACAAAACTCGAATGTATTTGACCGCCAAAGACTGGTTTTCAAAGAGCGACCGTGTAAACAACTAACCACCGAACGGGCACAGGACACCAAAAGGTGCTCCACTCGTCAACACCGCCATTGTTGTCGTTGTCTTCTTCATTTCTACTGTTGTTTTTGTCATCGTATTCGTACTCATCGAGACTCAACAACATACAAACAACAACAAAAAAAAAAAAACAACAACAAAGAAACGAAAACAAATCACAAAGCCAAAACAAAATCACGTCCCGAAAGGCAACGAGCCACCACTGTGATGTTATACCGCGCACTTGGTTAACAACGCGTCTTAGCCGCAGTAAAAATCGAGTCAACACAACTCCAGTATGGGTAGAAGGAGCAAAAACAAGCTCTCTCGCACAAGAGGTGTTGAAATATAAAATTACGGATCGTTGTCGATTTACAGATGATTTTCGTATCTTGTTATAGTACACTTAAGTGCCACCTAATGATAGTATGAGTGCTCCAACTATCTGTCTTTCTCCTTCTCGCCCGCTGTTACACTATCACAACTTTTCCGTCGTCCAACGTGTTGCAGGGAGTACCTAATCTTCCGTCGGCGGCGTTGTGTCGTCCGTCGTTTATGTGCAAACTACGCGCTCGCTAATCAAACTGTGTGTACCCGATGCTAACCTACCTATATGCGCGAGGTATAACACAAACAACAGCAAAACCTCCCCCTCGAGTAGGCGCGAAAATCAAATAATAAATCACAGTTCCGCGCCACTGTATGTGTGTAAACAACACACATTTACACAATATTCCGAAAGTGACTTTGTTTGGACACACGACTGATTGGCTTTGTTCCTCACTACGGTCTTCCGAACCACGGCCAACAGCTCAACAAACTCAACCAACAGAACTAGCACGATAGAGATAGATAGAGAGAGAGAGAGGGTTTGGCTGCGGTAAATAATTTCAAACCGGCTTGTTAGAGGCTTGTTAGCAATCAATTTGGAAGCGGAGTGCCTGACTTTAGTTTTGCTCTCACTTCTTTCTCTACAATCAGTCACGACACGCCCATGCAACCAACACTGCTTCATGCTCGGTGGCGATTGTTCAAACAAAATGTCTACACAGATTGGTGGATTCTCCATCTTTGCCATATTCCACTCACACCCGGTATTCGAGGTGTTTCCAATGTATGTGGTTCCGGTATTCGGAGTTTCCTATTGGCTGCCGCTGCCACTGAAAATGGTAGTTGACGTGCTCGCTAAAAGAGCGAGAACTGGTTGGTGGTTGCCCTCAACACTTGTTTGTCCAGCGCACAAAGTTGTTTCTAAATATTTGTGGAAAACTTAATAACAATGGTAATCGTAATCCGGGGAAGGAGTGAATTTGGTTTGGTTTGGTTGACATCAGAAAAACAATCCATATACTCGTACTATGCACAAATGTTGGTTGGTGGATGTGTGTGAATCTAGGGATTGTACACCTCAATCGAAGGGGGACGCTTCGGGGAAAATGCATAAAAACAAAAAAAAAAAAACTATGAAGAAAAACTGTACGAGGAAATGCAGAAATTGAAATGCTGTCTGCTAAAGACAACAAAACAACATGGAAGAGTTGTTATATGATTGGATTGCATTCACAGCTACAATCACTTGCGTGTGATTGTTGCTTGTTTGGTGGATGAATGCATGCACATACTTATTCACAAATACATATTTTCCTTCTTTAGCACAAATTGATTGTTTAAACGCAACTACAAGCCAAATGCATTCAATTAATAATAAATACCCTCTGGATGAGGCATGCAATTTGTTTTAGTTTTCTTCTCTCTCTCTCTCTCTCTTCTTCTTTTGGATTTCATTGAAAGCAATTTAAACTATCTTTTGATACTTAATACCATCAGTTGGATTTATTTTGAGTTAATTGGATGAGCGACGACGACGCGGTGAGATTATAGCAATTCGATGTTCGTGGGTAATTGAAAGTATTTTCAATTTTGAATGCGACCAATTGGTACGTAGGTACCGATAATTGTGTTAATCTTGTTTTTCGTTTAAGTATTATTATGAAACCACTTTAATGGGGCTGAAAACTATTAACGAAAGCACCTAAATGGTATTTTGTCGCAATATTAATATAACCATCATATGAATAGCTGTCGAGATTTCATAACATTAATATAAGACAAAAGTCAATTTAAAATGGGCAATGAAGCTACGTAAATATGTAGGTTCCCCTCACCTAGGGTAGACTATCAACTCCAACCTTGAATATTCAGTTGCGAGTCGTAGCCAATGTTGGCCCTCGATGCATATAATTTACCTCCTATTGTTATATACATATGTACATACTTACATACACACATATGTAAGTACATCTTTTAAGCGATGGGGTTTTTTTTTTTTTTTTTTGTTGAAGGCTTCTACTATCTGCTGGAGCACTCAGACGCAAACACTGGTCCATTGTACTCCAGATAGACACCATACATTACTGTATTTTCCCCATTTCCCGGAGAAAAATTTGAAGGAGTTTCAGTGATGTGGAGCTAAGGGAATCGGCACACACCACGTCGGCTCCAAGGGTGCGCCACTGTGCGCAAGCAAAGGTGGGACAATCACAGAGGAAATGCTCTGCAGTGTCATCCACCTCCTCGCAACATGCAGCACAGGTAGACGTCTCACTGATGCCAAGCGCGTAAAGATGCTTGGCAAAAGTGTAATGGCCCGTGATAACTCCCACAAGCCTTCTGCAGTCGATTCTCCTTTAAGACAAGAGGAATGCTGTAGATTTTTTGCAGACATCAGGGCATACGCGCTTAGTCATCCTGAAACCTGTACAATCAATCCATCTACGGTTGTGTGTATTAAATACACAATCGGTCATGTACTAATTTACCGTAGACGCAGGTAGACCTAGAGCGGGTTCAGGTCCTGAGAAGCTCTCCTCTGAACTCATTCTGGCGAGTTAATCAGAGATCTCATTTCCTGGGATCCCAGAGTGGCCTGGAACCCATACAAGGCTTAATGAATTTAGTCTGCCGACTCTGTTCAAGAATGACTTGAGTTCAAGCACTAATTTGGAGCTAGTTAAGGGGTTACACACAACTTTTAGTGCAGCTTGGCTGTCACTACATACGCATATGCTTTCCTCTTTCCAACTGTGCTTCACAACATAGTGCAGGGCCATTAGGATTACGTATATCTCTGATTGGAAGACAGACGCATACGGATGCAGTCGGATGTTTTCGCGCTCAAAGAAGACTCCAGCACAGGCCCCCCGCCCAGACCTGGAGCCATCCGTGAAAATGCGAAGACTATCCTTTCCAGGTTCAGTATCCAGCCATAGCCAATCCTGCACCATGGAAACTCGACTGTGAAATTACGACGCAATGGGATAACGGGCGTCAGTGCATCAGAAGGCATGTCCATGAGACGGGGGTCGCAGGACAATTCTTGCGTAAGCCCACCATTATTTCCATGCGAGTTGTACCAAAAGCCATTTCTCTTCCGACGAGACATGGCTTTCAGAGCACACCCTCTGATAAATATATCAAGAGGTGGAAGCTTCATCATAACATCTAAAGCAGCGCCTGCCGTGCTGGGGAAAGCCCCCGTGCAGCTGAGACAAACCGTTCTTTGGAGTTTGGTGAAAGAGGCTACGACGTGTTTGCGTTTTAGTCTGTTCCACCGGACAACCGATGCATATGAGATTATAGGTCTTATCATTGCCGTGTAGATCCAGAGGACCTTTGCTGGCGATAAAACCCATGTTTTGCCAAAAGCTCCTTTGCATTGCCAGAAACCTGACAGCGTTTTGGTGGTTTTTGACTCAACATGCTTTTACCAAAGAAGCTTACTATCTAAGATGACTCCTAGATACTTTACCTCCTTGGATATCGTCGGTACCCGGCGATTTGAAATGATACCACAGCAAATTCAATGGCTTCAGTCGTAACCACGCGCGACGCAATATGTATACCAGCTACGCTGAGTTGTTTTCATCGTTTCAGTTGCAGTTTCCCTTGAAGGAGTGTGCAACGAGCCGATGTCGATCTGATTTCCCGGGAAATGAGTCTCAAACAGTAAACTAAGAGTTTCCGCTTTAGACTCAGTAAAAGTACCATCAGATTTTCTGAGTGCATCCAGCTCTGTCGGTTTTCCCCGTTTGAGGACTTTAACCAACTTGCTAGTCGTATTCAGAGTCTTGATCTCTCCGCAGAAGGTCCTATAAGAATCATTTTTCGATTTACGAGTAAGTTTCTTATATTTTTTCTGCTTCGGCCGATACAGTCATCTTCCGAATTCGATTTGAGCAATCTATTCAGAAGACTTCTGGCTTCCCTACGAAGACTTTGGATCTCGGCGTTCCACCAGGGGAACAATTTCCTGCAGGGAGGTTTGCTCCCAACTGGTGATGATGCTATTCAGGTTATGAACAGCGTTCTCTGCCAATTGTTTCTTTCTGAGTTTAGGTAGGACCTGAGTGGATTTCTCAAGCTCCTCTCTAAATCATACCCAGTCCGTCCTCCTCGGACGCGATGTGCTTACTTTGAGCATCCACGATGCTGATGCATTGAAACTTGATCCATTTATGCAGCCTTAAAGAAGAAATGAGAAAAATATTTTTACAACTTCAAAGTATTTTTTTTTTTTCTTTAAAACTTGACTCGAGGTGTAAGAACAATGCTTCCTTATATAATATGTAAGTTGAGGGCGCCGTGGCTTCGTGGTTAGTGTGTTGGAATCTGATGCACGATGAGCTAGTTTGGATCCCAATTACACCAACGCCATCGAATGTTTACTTCGCGGTGTCTCTGTTCGGCAGGATATTGGCTAAACCCCCCGTAGTATACTTGCCACGAAAAAGCTTTTCCACTCAAGCCGTTCGGAATCGCACACACATGGGTGATTGAGAAAAGCTTGGCTCCGGTCCTTCATGGGCTGTAACGCCACCAAAGAAGACAAAGTCATAGAAGTTGCGATTCTTTACTGAAAATTTGTCTTGACTCTAGCCAAGTTGATTTCGAAAAATTACTTTAAAATCAAATAAAACGGTTTCTGTCGGATTAATATCATAAAAGACGGATATGCTATTCGTCCATCATCGCTCCCATCATACCATACTCAATCGTATGTATGTATGTATAACTATAGAAGGAAAAAGTTTGTATTTCTAAGTTAATTTTTTTGTCCTTGACTGATCTCCATCGAACCAAATAGTTAGGTTCCGAGGGTTGGCAAAGTCAGATACCTATCTAAAATAAATAAAAAGCTGGTGTCCGTTAGCAGCAATAACCTGTTCAATACTGGACTCGAAACCAATGCATACCCGAATCAAATGCCCTTTATTATCCATGTTTATCATGCTAGCAGTTACAGTATCTTTCAGAGATACTTGTTTTGTTGCTTGTTTTTTTTTGTTTACAAATTCCCGGAAGTTAATTTCAATACCTCGTATACTCTCCTCTGCACAAAAACGTAAGAATTATAGCGAAGGTCTTCGTGGAAAAATCGACGTATTAAGCGTATAAGTACATATACTTGTTCAATATATTACGTAGTTCTGTCGTAGTGTCTGAACATTCCTAATGTTTTTTACCGTTTAAAACAGATTCTGTATCGTAGGCGATGATTTCGGACATTGTGCGAATGTGCGAACGAACGGGCGCGACTCAAAATATGGGAAATTTCAGAATCATCCGTGTATTTCGCACATACAGCGACGATAACAGTATGCCCTTTCGTTCATTGCCTTTTGGTTATAGTCCTCCATTGACGATTCAATAAAAACCGAAAACAAAACTATTACCTTGAGGAAGAACACTACTGCCAGAGTCCCACAGCCGCATCCTGTATAATGCCAGCGACATTATGCATGCGTGAAGCTTGGTCTCTGACTAAAAGTCAATCATCTATATTCCGAGCGTTTGAAAACAAGGTCTAAAGGAGAAATTATAAGAATGGAAAACAGGGCGAAGCAGCAAATGGAATAAACTACACCAGCAAAAACCTTACTCACCCTCAACGATTGTACGCGAAAACTAAACTGAGGGGGTCGAATAGAGTGAGTGAATGATGGGCTAGCAAACAAAAGAATGTTGCACAGAAAACCTGAGGAAAAAAAAATATTAGAATGGACCTGGAAGAGATGAAGCAGAACAGGAGTTATGGAGGAGTATCTAAAACCTACAAATTAACGAAGTCAATGTGGACTCGAATCATTACTTGGTTGCAGCCAAGGTACGTATACGGATATCGCGAACAATGTGGAGTCGAATAGGACCATCAAGATTTGACGTCGGGAAGCTGCAATCGCAAGAGACCGCCAGGAATATCGTCGATCATGTCTTCCTGCGTACAATCCTCGGTCCCGCTTGTGTTGATGGGGAGTGGAGGAAAGGATCCAACCACCATCTCTAGGGTTTGTTCAGCGACATCGGCCTAGTCCAACGTCTAAGATGGCTAGGCAATGTAGAACGAATGACCAGCACAGCTCCGACCCGAAGAGTCTTGGACTTCAAACCGGAAGAACGACATTGCAGAGGACGGCCGCATCTAAGGTGGCGCACACATGTGGAAAGGGACCTTAACCAACTGGACGTGCGATCTGGAAACTGCTAGCAAAAGATCGTGCTAGTTGGAAAGGCTTGTTAGTTAAGGCACAGGTTCACCTCGAACTATAGCGCCACCTAAGTAAATAAGTAAGTATTCATACAAATGTATGTACGTTTAGTAATCATATTTGTGTGCCTACGATCCTTTCCGCGATCCAGTATACCTCATCGATCAATGCGTTTATATGTAGATTGAAGCGTAAAATAAAATGTAGCAAATCAAATATCTACGTATTGGACAATTCAATGCGTATCCTTAACATTTACGTACCTAAATATCATAGGCAAAATCAATTTATTCACGTATATCTTCTTTGGTGGCGTCACAGCTACGAAAGACCAGAGCCAAGCTTTTCTTCAATCACCCATGTTGTGTACGATTTGTTTTTCACACAGGTGATATGCCGATTCCGAACGGTCTGAGGCGAGAAGCTTCTTCATTGCCAGTACCTCGCCGAGAAGGGACGCCGCGAAATAAATACTCGATGGCTTTGGTGTTGTCGATATCAAAATTGTACTAGGGGACTTCAAGGCAAAGCCGAGTAAGGAGCGAGTCATCGGCAAACACACCTACACCACACCACATCCGATAACGGATACAGGCTGATTGATCTCGCTACGGGGCGAAGTCTCCTTCTAGCCAGTAGGCGCTTTTCACACCTCGATATACACAAAGAGACTTGGCAGTCGCCAGATCAATCAATCACTAACCGAATTGATCACATCGCGATCGTCGTCAGACCACTCCTCCACTATTCTTGATGTACAAACTTTCCGTAGAGCTAACATCGACTCGGTCCACTATAGTAGCAAAGATACGCCTACGGATATACGCAACGGAGCCAGAAACCGCTCGTGCAGTGAATATATCAACAGTGGAACCTTTGCAAACAAGCCCTGAAACAACTGCATCAGAAGCCTTGGGCTTTAAGGCTCCACCGAGAAGAAGCACCTGGTTCGATAACGACTGCAGGAGGATTCACACAGCAAAGCTACAGGCTCGCTTCATAGAAGAACAAGAGCAGCTCCCGAGCTCTACGAATTAAAAAGAAGTATACGCTGCTCAGGGAGAGCACAGTGGCGCAGTGGGTAGTGTATTGGCCTCTGACGCCGATGACACGGAATCGAATCCCGACACAGCCATGTCATCGAACGTGTTTTTCACGGTGTTTCTCCTCAGCGGGCTTCTGACAAAACCCTCTGTAGTAAAATTGTCATGAAAAGCTTCTCGAAATTCGCCGTTGATTGAGTGATTGAGAGAAGCTCGGCTCAGGTCCTTCATGGACAGTAACGCCAACATACATACATACGTTGCTCAGGAGGAAGAAGAAGGAGTACGAGCAGCACTCGATCGAGGACTTGGAGAGTTGTTACTGCAGACATGACGTTACGGACGGACACTTAGTAGTAGAATCACAGTCAATGATAAGAATATGGAAAAACCACTTCTGCAGGCTGTATAACGGCGATGTTAGTAGGTATACCGCTGTCAGACAAAATGATCCATTTCTTAATGCCGAAGATTGCAGAGAAATCCGCCCCCCTGATCTCGACGAAGTTAAGATCGCAATATCGAAACTCAATTCGAGTAAAGCTGCTTGCGCAGACGGTCTGTCAAAGCAGCTGGAGATAACCTGGTCAACTTATCTCTAAGATACGGTCAGAGAAAAGTATGCCCAATGAAGTCTCAGCATCGTTTGTCCAATCCACAAGAAAGAGGATTCCTTTGACTGTGACAACTACAGAGGAATAAGTCTCTTTAGCACCGCCTACTAAATCTGCTCTGCCGTTTTGTGTGAACGCCTAAAGCCTTTTGTAAATAAGCTGATAGGTCCTTATCAGTCTGGCTTCAGGCGAGGTAAGTCCACCATTGACCAAATCTTCAAACCAATGACGCATACGATAGCGTAATTAGAGACGAGCTATACACCGCCCTGTCTACCTTTGACATCCCTACTAACCTCGTCAGACTGTTCAAATTGACCGATAGTACTGACGTCAAAAAGGATTTAGGAAGGCCGATACGCTGTTGTGTGATTTTTTCAACATCGTATGAGAAATGATTGTGCAAAATCACTGATCAACACAAAATTTAATTCAAAACCTGACAACTCCTCGCATACGCGGATAACATTGACATAATCGGAAAACCACAGCGAGATGTCATTGAGGCGTTTACGAGTAATGAGGCAGAAGTGGCGAAAATTGGCTTGGCAGTAAATGAGGGCAAAACTAAATTGATGCTGTCATCAAGAAAAGACGCTCACCACCGACCTCTTGGCCAAAACGTTCGTATTAGCAGATATTAGCTTGAGGTTGTTAAGGACTTCGTTTGTCTTGGCTCCACAGCGATCTGCAACAACGACATCAGTTCCGAAATCAAACGCAGAATCGCTGTTCCCTTGGCCTCAGGAGGAAAGTAAGTAATAGAGCCCACTCCCGAACGACCAGGTTGACTCTACACAAGACTCTTATAATCCCGGTCCTGCTGTACGGTGCAGAAGCATGGACACTATCAAAAGCGGATGAGGAAGTCTTTGGCCGTCTCGTGAGAAAGAAAGATGCGTGTGATTTTTGGTCCTATAAATGCAGACGGGGGATTGGAGGATAAGATTCAACCGTGAACTTTACGGAGTGTACACTGTACAGCGACACGAGTCTAGTCATGTAGAGCGCATGGACTTCGCAGCTCCAGCCCGGAGAGTCTTTGAATCCAAACTCCGAGAGACGAAGATGCAGAGGACGGCCACCCCTAAGATGGCGCACACATTTGGAAGGGGACCTCGGCCAACTGGGTGTGCGGCAATGGAAAAGCTAGCAAAAGTTCGTGCTCGCTGGAGGGGCATGTTGGTTGGTGCCCAAGTACATCCTGATATCTACTATCGTTGAAATTTAACTGAAGTGATGTCTTGGGACTTTTAGTCGTACGAAAAGTATTGTAATCGTAGTTAAGGAAAAACACGTTTTCTGATCCTATAACTTTCTGATGCATGGAATGAAGATGCTGACATTCAAGCGACATCCCTTCGTGGTAATCTTTGTGTTTTACACATTTTCCAAAATTGTTCACTCAGTACTCTAATGCCTTCGTACTAATCAAATACATATCCACATCCTTCCACCACAAAACCAAAGCCCTGTACGTATTCTGGCTATTTGAGCCCAAACTATCCAGTTGCACCGACAATAGAACAATTTACGAGAACGTACATAAGTAAAGAGTTTCTATACCAACTTTGTAATACATATATTGTAAAACAAGGACGGGAACTGCAAAATGCTTGCTACATTATAACATACATACATATACATATATCCATGTCAAAAAAGTCGTTCGCATTAAAAGCGTACGCGGCTATGTAAGTGTTATATGCACAGATTGAACAAGGGCTGTCAAAGTTAGTCTCAGATATCTAAAAGAATTCTATATATCCATGTACATACACACAAAGTAGGAGCAATCATTCCTCTTCTCGTTGTATCCTTTTTTCCCATGTCCTTATGTAGTTTGCAATACATGTACATACATATACGCAAACATGAAAATTCGTCAAGTATACACTTGACGAAACATACATATGTATGTACATATCTGAGGAAACTTGAAGATTTATGAGGCAGAGACATTACGAACGAAACGCTCCATTTAACCATCCCTAACAGAAACACTAGACAACGCCTTGAACACATGCCATCATTATGGTCGTCGTCTCGCTTGCGTCTGCATATAGAGTAGACCACTCATAGTCGTCTTTGTCGTCATCATCATCATCATCTTTTTCAGAACCATACAGAAGGTGGAAAGTTACTACCAAGTGTCATATTTCATGTTGTGCGTCACAGTTTGACTGTTTTATGTGCTCTTTGTGCGCCATCAACTACTCACCTCTATCTCAATTGGATATGGTAGCCAGAGCAGTGCGAGTACCATCCCATTTCAAGCCCATTCGCTCTATCAGCCGCGTATATAGGATAAATATTTTGATTTGACAACGGCACACTGAATAGTCCAAGACCAAGTGCCCACAGGCTATATATGTACGAATGTACTCACCGCTCGTAGGTTTTTCTCTTCTGATCGCTTTAGATTAGCTATCGGCCCAAGTCAGCGCGACTGTAGTAGAACATACATATGGGAAACGCGGTTCCATGACGAATTGAAAGTCTTGCAGTAGGTAATTGCAATTACTACCATCAACTTTTCCGTAATGTGATTAGCGCACGAGGATTCATACTCGTACGAAGTGTACATGACCACTAGGCCGACGATGATGGTAAAGTATGGTTGTTTCAGGGGGGCTAGTAGCAAGAGTTTACTATCCATTGCCGCCATTTGGACGGGCAATCTTTTATTGGGGTTGATTTATTGACATTTCAGAAAGCAATGACACGCTCCATCAAGCGATTTATGCTCTTCCTTGTGCATCCTGACGTGCTGCAAAATTCGACATACAACTTGGCATGATATTGCAGACTCGACGCGACGCGGCGCGACGTGATTGTCTACACACGGTAAGATGCGCGATCGCATAGATATTAATTTGTTTTTCGTATTTTTTTTTTTTTTGCAATACTCGTATCATCATGTACGATAGTTGGAATCGGATAAGTTCAGACGGCATTTGAGCTTTAATGGAATCAGTCAATCAGCGGCTGATGTGCTGATGTTGCGGCGCCTTTTGCTGCTGTGTACTGAAATTGATGTGCATTCCGATGTGAGTATGGGAATTCGATGTGAGTTGTCGAACGATGACATTCGAGCAATTAGTTGTGGTCTTTGCCGAGATCCGGATACGGAATTGGCATGGTAATGGGTATGTAACGGGAGGAGGGTTTATTGTCTGTTTTGACAGAGGGGAGATTTCTGCAAACGTAAATGTTTTCTCGGTGCGATTCGATACGTCTGGGATGTGACGAATGCGAATTGAAAATAAAACATTATCGGATGATAATGAAAAGCGAAGAGTGGTTCGAGGTTATCTTCGTGTCGTTATATTGATGATGGATCTTTCTGCCTGACGGAGGTATAAGATCTTTCATCGCCGCTGAATAGTATAGACAAGTGTTCCTTCCATATTCTCAGCATCGGCTGTGATTCTACTACTAGTTGTCCGCCTTCATCCCTACAGGCTTCCGCTCTGGCTTTATAGCCCTGGCATTTTCGTTTTACTTTTTCGTAAAACTTGCGAGCATTATTCCTGTGGGAGCATCTCTCCGCCTCCTCGATCTCATTTTTTTTTTCTTCCTTAAAGGCGTGTGTTTCTCTCTCCGTTTCTGCTCTGCTCGTAATGTTCACGAGCGGCTCTCGTCCGTCTATGTAGCATGGCCTTGTAGGTATGCGTTTTGCATTGCTACATGGACTTGCCCGCATGGCTCATCAAACCAGGAGTTTCTAACTGACGGTGGCTTGAAACCCAACACATTAGAGGCAGCGACTCTGATGGCACGCTGGCAGTGCTCCCACTGTTGTTCCGTGTATCATAGAAGCTTGAGATAGGTTGAGAGAAACTCGATCGGCAAAGGTCCTAGCGACCTCCTGCGATTGTAGCTTTCCGACGTCAAACTTTCGTTATCCAGCTCGACTCTGTAGCATCCCTAATACAACAATGTTGAGATGCGGGAATCATGTGCTAGCCAGTAGGAGATTGCGCCCCGCCAGGAAGTCGAGCAGCCGATGTCCGTTTTTGAACGTGGTGTCGTGTAGGTTATATTTCCCCGTGGTAGACTTGAATATATCCTCTTTGCCCAAATTGGCCGCACATACTGTTTGAAAAAGTAAGCTTATGTATTGATACAAGCGTTTAAGATGTTCACAATGATATGGCAAGGATGTGATGGGATGTTGAGGACGTTAAAGTGATACCCTCTGTCACGCATGCAGGGATTCCTTTTCAAAGGGCTATACGAAGAATATTGGCAGATAAAAAGCTAAGTAGGTAAACCGTCTGCCCCATCATTTTTAGTGTGCTTCAGCTTCGTTTTCGCTATTTTAAACTTATTCAAATGGGGTAGATGGAATTCTCTCTGTCTTTGGGGACAGAAACTAGAAGTCAATATTATTTTTAGAGCACCAAGACGGCTCCTCCTCAGTGGAGTCCTGACAGAACCCCATGTAGTATAATTGTCATGAAAAGCTTCTCGAAACTCGCCGTTCGGAATCGGCAATAAGCTGTAGGTCCCTTACACCTATGGGAAAATAAAATCACACAAAAAGTATTTTGTACTTAAAGGCTAAAAATCTCACACGATTAGCACACGTACCATTTTACTCGAGAGGTTCTCGTTGCGGACGTAATTTAGTAATTTCGTATGGTACAGCTCTATCGACATTGATTAGATAAATCAAGTTTAAATTTGTGTCGCTCATCTGAAAATATTTTTTTTTGTTTGGTTGCGCCAATGGATGTGGAGTTTTCAAAAGATACTTGTAACCCGTGTTGCCAGCATGCATGATTCGCGGGATATTATTCTCCTTTTTCCATGCGCCTACGTACTAAACCACACCTCTGCACAATTCAACCACTCTCCTCGTGGGACTGCCGTTAGGTATTACTTCGCGGGGCTGGTTACTTGGGTTCTTCTTTCTGCTTCGACTTGCCGCAGCTTTGCTTGTACTGATGCAATGTACGAGCATGTTTCATTCCAATTTTCCACCGAGTTCATCATATAGGGGACCAGCTTTTCAGGACTTGGTACATTTAGCCTTTGCCTGTCCTGCATAAAACGACTGCAGTAGAAAACTGTGTGTTCTGCGTCCTCTTCGGAGTTTGGGCATTGTGGACAAAAAGGCGAACTATCATATCCAAATCTATGCAGATACTTTCGAAAGATATAATTGCAGTCTCCTGCCAGTCTTGATGTCCAAGTTTCGATGACGGGAATGAGCCTGTGAGTCCTTTTTCTTTTTGTTGAAGTGTCCAATCTGACTTGCCACATTGCCATGAATTCTGCCCGTTCTTCTGCTTTTATAAGCCTGGTCTGTTGTCGGTCTGGTGTTCGCCTGCGGTATACCCTTTTGAGCTCGTCTGCCAATATATCGATGTGTGGCATTCCTGCTATGACGAACGCTGCATCATCTGAGATGGTCCTGAATCCGTAGATTACTCTTATTGCGCACAGTCGATAGACTTAATCCATTTTCCGCCTTAGTTCTTTTACTGCAAGGGCTTCCGCCCAAATCGGAGCAGCGTAGAGTAGGACTGAGCTGACTATCCGTGAGAGTAGGACTCTGCGTGCATATCCGGGACCGCCTATATTCGGAAGCATTCGCAAAAGAGCTAGTTGTGCGTGTGATGCCTTCTCGCTGGCATACAGTATGTGTTCCCTGAAAGAAAGCCTGTTGTCTAGGATGACCTCTAGATACTTGACTGCTTTCTTGGACCTTATCGCCCTATCTCCGACTAAGAAGCTCGCATATTCCACCTTTTTACGGCTGGTTATGAGCACGGCCTCCGTTTTTTTGGGCTGCTAGTTCCAGACCGGCAGTTGAGAGCCAATCTTTCACTTTAGCGATAGCTGCGTTCGCAGTAGACTCTACTTTCTCTATATGCTTAGCCACTGTGACGATGGCAATAACATCTGAAAATATGTGTACTTTTATGTGTGTATGGTATGGTAATTTTTTAACTATAGATGAGATTTTCAGTTGTATTGATTATGCAATCGGAGGTGTTTCCGTCGTAGCATGTTTTCAAGAATCCACCTACGTCTGCGAGAGCACAGAGTGCTAGAGCATCGAAGAAGCAAAAGATCAATTACAGATGGATCAGCATCCTTAGACGAAAGAATTTTGGATTTTGTCCAACGTAATCCCTCCCTTAGTACAATGACATTTTTGCATCCGGTTTTCTGTTTTTAACTTAAAATTAATAAGAGATTTGAATTCTTGAAAAAAAAATTAGTACTTAATTACCTACAATTTTGAAAAAAAATAGTTCGAATCTTTTTTTTTTAATTTTTTTTTTTTCAAAATTTTGAGTTTGAAAATTAATTTCTCAAAAACTATTCCCTAAAACTGCTTCATTTGAAAGACGAGGTTTCCGGCTTTACAAAAAATATATCGCGGCGTTGTGGATCTAACCGTTGATTTTTAGGGTTCCGTACCCAAAGGTTGAACGGAACCCTATCACTAAGACTTCGCTGTCCGTCCGTCCGTCCGTCTGTCACCAGGCTGTATCTCATGAACCGTGATGGTTAGACAGTTGAAATGTTCACAGATGATGTATTTCTGTTGCTGCTACCACGACAAATACTAAAAACAGAACAAAATGAATATTTAAGGGGGGCTCCCATACAAGAGACATGATTTTCATTAAAAAAATCCCCTTGGTCACATACTGAACTAAGGTTAGTCGACAGTATCCCACAACCTGTAGCAAACTTCCCAGTTTTGATCTCTTTTGTGTCTGTGATGAATTAATCCTAGCTGCAAACCTTTTTCCCATATTTTCCATTATTGTTATTCACCTTTTCACATCGTTGCTGTCAAGTAAGATCATTGATTTGAATTCAATGGACACTTTGATGATCAGCTATATCTCATCATGAAGATTTTTGATTATCAAAGTAATATGCCGATAACCTGCCTGCAACCAAGATCTGTCATCGTACAAAAATGTGATTTAATGTGATGGCTGATGAGGTAACATACATAGTTTTTTTCATATTTATATATACAGATGGTACGAAACCCTTCGTCCAAGTCCGACTCGCACTTGGCCGGTTTTTTAATATTTTTTTTTTCCAAATTAAGTCAATTTTTTTAGAAAATTGCCCTCCCGCCCAAATGGGGGGCAATAGACCTCCCTCCCATACGATTTTTTTCTTGTCTTGACCAGACCTACATGCTCTAGCTTTTTGGCACACTGCTCGTGGGGCACCCTGTATAGCGTCCAGTACGGTTCTCCTCTATCTTCTTTGGTGGCGTTACAGCTCATGAAGGGCCAGAGCTAAGCTTCTCTCAACCACCCGTGTTGTGTGTGGTTTATTTTTTACACAGGTGCCGATTCAGAACGGCATTAGTCGAGAAGCTTTTTCGTGGCAAGTATACTACGGTGGATTTTGCCAGTACCCGCCGAGAAGGGACTCGGCGAAATAAACATTCTATGGCGTTGGTCTCATCGGGATCCGAACTCGCTCATCGTGTGTCACAGTCCAACACACTAACCACTGCGTCACGGCGCCCTAATCTCCTCTCCTCTCCTCTATAATATCTACCAAATCTATAGATTTCCATTTTTGTCGTTCTCTTTTAAGGCGTTCACCAGTTAAAGATCGCAAGCGTTCCGGCGTTCATGCATGCGATTGCATACGGAACCTCCTAACTTCTACGAAACTTGAAATCTTTATATGTAGACAAATCCCAATTGGTTATTCGAAATGAAAAATGCTAAAAGAAATCTAAAGATAATTTTCGAATACCTATTCAATGATAACCTTCCCAACATAGTTCGTCAACTTCCACTTTTTTTCATATTACGTCGTCTGATTGCCGCCATATTGAATTTTGATTACTGTCACGTCTTTAGCGGTATTTTCTCCATTTGGATTGAGGTACCGCCAAAACATGTGTTTTGAACGTATTGAACGTATCTTAATTAACAAACTACTGAGACAAGATAAACCTTATGGTACAACTAGAAAGGTTTTTGTTTTCATTTCCGAATTTGTGTTTGTCAGCACTCCAGCGGTAGTCCCATAGTATTTTATGACGTGTGCAATTAAGTCCCGGAAATTTTGTCGTAATGTCTAATTCAATTTCCATCCAAGGCTGAAGTCGACAGCACGTTTTGTTTGTGTGTTATACGCATTTTAAGAATCCTCCGAAATTACAGGTGGCGTATGGAAACGAGTGTATGTCGAAAACACGTGTGTTTGAATGGGCAGAGCGGTTCAAAAAGGGCTGTGAATCTGGCGATCCACAACAGCTCTATGTTGGCCTTCTGATAAGGTTGCGAGCACATGTTTTCCGTGTTCGACTCGAACTCGCCAAGGAGGGCTGGATCTTGCACCACAACAATGCGCTGCCCAATTCCTCGTTGTTAAAGATTGCCCCCTGCGACGTTCCTTTATTCCCAGGACTAAATCATACCTCAAAGGGACGTATGGCGGTGTAGAGGAGTTCGAGGCGATATGAACGAGTTAATTTCGGAAGATTATCAAGGGAGCTTTGAATCGTTGGTAAAGGTCGATAAAAAATGTTGCGACAAACTCAATCTGTTTGTTTTTTGTTTACGAATTCCCGGAACTAAAATGCCACACCTCGTATTATGCAACGAACTACAGAATAGCTTTTACCTACAGCTCCATTTGCCCCATCCACAAAAAATGCGATCCTACCTCTTGTAAGAATTATAGAGGCATGTACATACATATTCCCTGCTCAATGTCGCATACAAATTCTTGTCCAGCGTACTGCGTGAACGTCTAAAGACCTTTTGCGCCGCACTAATTGGCAGCTACCAGTGCGGCTTCCGGCCTGGCAAATCGACTATAGACCAAATATTCACACTTCGTCAAATCCTGGAAAGGTAGGTAGGTAGGTAGGATCGCAGCCTTCCCAGAAGGCCCGTTGTGCAGCTACGAGGGGGTTTTGCGCCCCTATTCGTGGAACCATTTTGTGCTTCTTTAGAAGTTAAGAAGATCAGGTATCCCTACTTTCTGAACATCTGTCAGACCGTTAAGGAAGTAAGAGCCTAGGTAACGTTTCCTGATATTGCAAAATGCTGGACAGGCACAGAGAAGGTGATGATTCGACCTCCTCCTCGTCCTGACATCTTCTGCAGAAATCATTCGGAACTATTCCTAGTTTTTGTGCGTGACCGCCAATGAGGCAGTGTCCTGTGATGACACCGATGACACCTGTGATGACACCGATGACTTTGTAGATGTCAGTT
Organism: Eumerus sabulonum; assembly: GCA_951905685.1. Classification (NCBI taxonomy): domain Eukaryota; kingdom Metazoa; phylum Arthropoda; class Insecta; order Diptera; family Syrphidae; genus Eumerus; species Eumerus sabulonum. The sequence goes on along the minus strand of OX645060.1, from coordinate 160,926,548 downwards.
CTTTTTAGGGAGATTATACTCCTTGTTCGTTGACTGTCAAGCCGAGGTCAGATTTGCCTGGTGATGACGCAGGTATGTCCCTGGGTCCATCTCAGGTTCGTCTCGGCCCTGGCGAGATTGGTCAGATTATGTTTAATGGTTGTAAGGGGTACTCCCTCACAAGCCACGATTGATTGTAGCGTCGTTCCTTGTTTGGCGAGTGTGTCGGCTTTTTCATTTCCTGTAATGTCGCTGTGTCCCGGTACCCGGATAAGCTGTATGTTGAACTGTTCTGCCATCTCGTTAAGAGATAGGCGACAGTCGAGACTAGATTTTGATGTGTACACATAGGGCTCCAACGACTTTAAGGCTGCTTGACTGTCTGTGAGAATACGAATATCCGTGGTAGATATTACGTTCCACTTCAGCCAAGGCAAGGCCTCTTTTATTGCCAACAGTTCCGCCTGGAAAACGCTGTAGTGATCTGGTAATTTTAGAGCTTTATACAGCCTAAGTTGTTTGCAGAATACTCCACTGCCCACCCCGTCTTTGGTTTTAGACAAGTCAGTCTAAAAATCCACGCATTTTCTGCTGGATTGAGTTTGGCGAGTCCAGTTTTGTCTGTCCGGATATATCGTCGTAAAGTTTTTGTCCAAGACTATGGTGGGTTCTGTGTGGTTCAGGTTTTCTGCCATCGTTATCCTGTTTTGCAGGATAGAGGAGTGGCCAGTGACATAGCTCGACCATTTCGAGTTGGCATTTAGTCTTATGGCCGTGTGCGTGGCAATTTGCTTGCCAAAAATATCGAGTGACGTAAGGTCTAGTATCATGTTAAGCGCAGCCGTTGGTGTGGACCTGGGAGCCCCGGTAATGCACTTACATGCCATCCTTTGTACCTTCTCGAGTTGTTTGTGGTATGTTGTATTGTCCAGTGCAGTCCACCAGACTATCACTCCATACATTAGTATGGGTCTAACGACCGTAATGTAGAGCCATAGGGTGATCTTGGGGTTGAATCCCCATTTTTTTCATAGGGCTTTCTTGCATGTGTAGAGAGCTATTGTTGCTTTTTCTGCTCTTTCAATTGTATTGCTCTTCCAAGTTAATTTCATATCGAGTATGATGCCAAGGAATTTGGCACTAGAAAAATAGGCTAACCTGGTATCGACCAAAGTGATAGGGCAGTTTTCCGGGATTTTATGCTTTTTGGTAAATAGCAAGAGCTCTGGGGATTAATCCTGAGCCCGTTACTATGCGCCCATTTGCACAGAAATGAGAATGCCGATTGCATGCGATCATTCAGTGTGGATAGGTATTTACCTAAGATTGAAATGGCAACGTCAACGGCGTAGGCAACAACATCCAGGCCTTCTTTCTCCAGTTTGATTAGTAGTTCGTTTACAACTACATTCCAGAGAAGAGGTGAGAGGACCCCACCCTGCGGGGTTCCCTTGGTAACCACTCTGGTAGTTACTAGGCTTCCCCACTTAGAGTGAATCTTGCGAGTTAATAACAACTCGCTGATCAGCTCTATCAGAGCTGATCACCACCTTTAGCTTTTCTAGCCCTTCTATTATTCCTTTCGGAGTGACGTTGTTAAAGGCGCCCTCTATGTCTAGGAAGGCTGTTAGAGTATATTCCTTGAGATGGATTGATCTTTTTTCGATTTTCCTCATTAGTGTGTGCAGGGCTACTTCGACCGATCTACCCTTACAGTAGGCGTGCTGTGCCTTAGAAATTAGGGAGGGATCCCGGCTGTGCCGTATGTGTAAGTCTATCAGCCTTACAGTAGGCGTGCTGTGCCTTAGAAATTAGGGAGGGATCCCGGCTGTGCCGTATGTGTAAGTCTATCAGCCTTTCTAAAGTTTTTAGAGCGAAGGATGATAGACAGATAGGCCTTAGATCCTTGGGGAAAGTATGAGAGTTCCTGCCAGTCTTGGGGATGAAAAGTACCTTTGCGCACCCCCACTTTTCTGGAATATGACTCCAAGCTAGGCATCATTTAAAGATTATCTCTACCCATGGTATAGTCCATTCCATAGTTTATGTGAGTTCTGGACCCGGCGATTTGTACGGCTTGAAACTTTTTAATAACCAGGGATGTTGCTGGGGTTTCAGTTTCTACCGACGCCGGGCCCCTGCTCCTCGAGGGGATTGGGGGTTCCTGCTCCGTAGAGCTTCCGCTTCTGACCTCGGTGTTAGCCGTGTCTACGTTGCCGGATGGTGGCACTTCCTCATCCTTTTTGTATATGTTGAGTTTGACTCTTTTAAAGCCAAACCTGATATGGTAGTCGCATAGGGCCAGAGGTTCCAAGGCTTCACAATTCAGTACAATGATTGCCTGTCTTGATCGGCCCTTCGGTTCCTCCAGCTTCGCGACTCTCCAATCTCTTGTTGGGAGATTGGGATTGCAATAGTTGATTGTCTCAACTATTTCAAGGGGGTTGTCTGGTGCCAACGGGAGCCAGCATCTAGCTCGCGGTCGTTTAGGGATCTGGTCTTTAGTGACGACCTTGAGCCGAGCTCCCTCCCAAATTTCCCCTATTTCGGCAACTATAGCCATCAGAAGATCAACAGATCTTTCGTCGGCACAGCTTAGCAGTTCGACCCTGCCTTGGTACCATCCAGCGTCGTCGCAGATGGGCGGTGGTCCCGGGTTCTTTCTAGCAATTTTTAGGAAGTTTGTCGATAACGCCTCATCGACATCCTTCTACTTCTCGGTCAGTTTGCCGTCCGGGTCGCTATCGTCTATGATTGCGACTGTCAGGCACTCCCTCGCAACCTCACCGAAGGGCTTTGATAGCTTGGCCAGTGTTCCCAGCCTAGACTTCTTAGCCTCCCGCTTTGGTTTCTCGGGGGACGATCTGGGCCTCTTGGCTTTTTCTTTTTCCTGAGCCAGGATTCCTGTCGCCCAGGCTACCGACTGTTTGTCTTTTTCTGTCAAGTCGGTTTTATGGCCCCATCGATTCATTATTCTCAAGGCCGCCTTCCGGTCTTTATAGGCCTTGGTCGATGAGTTGTTTTTCTTGTTGTCAACTTTTCTTACCGACAACTTATCATAGCGGTTTGTCGATTCTCCGATCGGACTCTTTACCGCCTTTGACGTAGAGGGAATATCATCCCCTTCCGGTTTTTTATGAGATCCGGACTCATTGTTGTCTTTGTTGTTAGTGTTGTTCATTTGGTACCCACGAGCTGCGGAGAAATATATGTCCACCTGGGCAGAGATCCGCAATACCCAGGTAAGGCTAGCTGATCCGGAGGGCGCCAGGTATCCGGATACACCTTTTGCGACTGAGCTATTTTTGGTCTGGGCTCTCAGCCTGGTCGACATCTCGGCACGGTACGACTAACACCTTATGTCCAGCCCAGGGGATGGGAAGTGCATAGGTAGGGTGGGAATGTGATGGGATTAATAGAGTGGGATGGGATTTGGGTTGGTGAAAGGGGATGACGGGGACGATTATCTTTGGTGAGAAGCCCTACACCACGACAAGGTAGATAATCAGGTGGGGGAAATCCTGGAAAAGACCCGTGAGTTTCAAACCGATACACACCATCCCTTTATCGATTTTAAAACCACATACGATAGCATTCATCGCAAAGAATTGTTTGAGGTAGTGGCCGAATTCGGGATCCCAGCAAAAGTGATTCGTCTGTGTCGCGTCACGCTAAAAAATACACGATGCACCGTGCAGTTCGGTTCCAGGACATCTGAACCGTTTGAAAGTTTCACCGTATTTCGGCAAGGAGAAGGGCTATCGTGTGACTTCTTCAATTTGGTGCGGGAGCAGATAGTGCGACGGGTAGGAGTCAACAGGGAAGGCACTATCTTCTACAAGTCTGTCCAGCTGCTAGGATACGCGGATGATATTGGCATCATGGGGTTGGCTGTGGTGCGGTGCAGTGCAGTGCAGAGCGAAAGGTCTATAGTTCAAATTCGTTTCAAAGCCAAGAAAAAAGCAATTCCTATACGGAAAAAAGTATGCAACACAGCGACCTAACGTACTGCTGCAGGCATAACACTCACAGTACATGGTCAATTGAAGTTCATCCTCTGCGTATGCAATATTACCACCAAAAGTGCATGAACGAATTACTGTGAATTACAACCAACGCGAAAATCTGGTCGGCTCTCGTCCTATCTAGAACAAACCACCCCTGAGAGTAGTGAACGAACAGTAGGCTGTACAGCGACCTGAGCCTAGTCGGACATCTACGGATTCAACGCCTAAGATGGCTGGGCCATGGACACCACAGCTCCAGCCCGGAGAGTCTTTGAATCCAACCCCGAGGGACGAAGAAGCAGAGGACGGCCGCACTTAAGATGGTGCACACAGGTGGAAGGGGACCTCAGCCTAGCAGAAAATCGTGCTAGTTGGAGGGGCATGTTGGTTGAGGCCCAGGTTCACCCCGAACTGTAGCGCCCGTTAAGAAGGAGAAGAAGAAGAAGATTTATATTATTCACACTACATACGCTACGCACTAAACTTATCACAGAATCAGGGATAAAGAATGAGATACCAATCTATTGGCTCTGACAGGCACTTAGACAGTTTGCACCTACAAACGCGTTGCGGTTTGACGGCGTCTTGACTATGTCATTCTGCCTTGTTGCGACCATTTTGCCACGTCTTGACTCTACACATCGACGTCTCGAGACTATCATTGTGTTAGTCAAAAGCGTCGTTTTTCAACGGAGAACAGCACGTATAGCAAAAGCAACAACCATCCCCTGCGGGGATCAACGGGGATCAACATAGTGGATAACATTTTATTCATTTTTGCTCACACACGTTAACGGCCCCTGTAGCCCGGGGGCCCCGTATCATTGATACGGTTGATACGGCGGTAGCTACGCCCCTGACATATGTTTGTACTTATGCTCGCGTTTTTCTCAGCTTTTAGGCTAGGAAAGCTCTAACAATTTCGGTCGCACAATTGTTCACCATAAAAAATAGATTAAATGGTAATGAGCTCATACGATACCAAGACCTGTATTCTTATGACTAATTTTTATTTCTGACTTGTGTGCACTTCACTCTTCACTACGTACTCTCTAAAAAGTTAAAGAAAAGAGAAATAAGAAGTCCTTAGTTTTAACTTTTAGCCTTTAAAAAACTGATGTTTCCAAGGCCGGTGTTTTTGGCATCGACGTTTTTTTTTTGAAACATCGATACGTCGAACCATCTATGTTTTTTAGGGTTCCGTGCCCTAACCCTTATAGGATCACTCGTGTGACCTTCTGTCCGTCGGTCACAGTCAATTATCTCCGAATCTACTGGACCGATTAAGTTGAAATTTGGTACACATATCAATTTCTGTGACCCAAAGGCAGAGGTGTGACGTCAATAGATGAAATCGGTAGATGGGAGGTAATTTTTGGGGGGTAGGTGGAAAATAAAAAAAAAAATTAAAACTGCATCGTGTGATATATCAAATGGAAGCCCCCCCTACCATTGAAACTACTCCTAAAACTTTGAAAAAAAAACAGAAATTAGTTATCTACTTATGGATTGCAGGAAAACCTATAAGGAGTCCATTATATTAAATTAACATGGTAAACCACTCAATATTGTGCGTACCAACATACATTTCCAGGTGGAATGTGTGGGAGAACATTTTTTCATCTCCAATGTTAAGTTTTGTTGAATCGGTTTGTAGATGAATATTTAATAAAAAAAAATAAGCCCACAATGAGCATTCTACGGCCAATATTTCAGGAGATATTCATTTTTGGGGTTCCGTACCCAAAGGTGAAACGGAACCCTATTACTAAGACTTCGCTGTCCGTCCGTCCGTCCGTTTGTCCATCCGTCCGTCTGTTACGAGTCTGTATCTCATGAACCGTGATAGTTAGACAATTGAGATTTTCACAGATGATGTATTTCTTCTGCCGCTACCACGAAGGGGGCTCCCATACAACAGACATGATTTTCATCCAAAAAATCCCCTTGGTCACATACTGAACTAAGGTTAGTCGACAATATCCCACAACCTGTAGCAAACTTCCCAGTTTTGATCTCGTTTGTGTCTTTGATGAATTAATCTTAGCTGCAAACCTTTTTCCCATATTTTCCATTATTGGCATTCACCTTTTCACATCGTTGCTGTCAAGTAAGATAATTTATTTGAATTCAATGGTACATAGGACATACGTAGTCTCTTTCATATTTATATGTACAGAACCCTTCGTGCGCGAGTCCGACTCGCACTTGGCCGGTTTTTTTCAACTTAATTCCGCCCGCGGTATAAACCTTTTTTTATATACATATACAGATAGTACGGAACCCTTCGTGCGCGAGTCCGACTCGCACTTGGCCGATTTTTTACGATGTTTGCATCCCTATGTACGAGTAATAGAAAATCAGTGGCATGTGGTAAAATGGAAAATGCCCGCAACCGTTTGCAGAACTGCTAATCAGGCTTGGAAGGACTTCATTGCAACTTAGAGTAAGTCCGAGGATTAATAGATTCTATGCCAAGACGCCTTGCAGAAGTTATTGCGGCAAAAGGAGGAACCACAGCTTATTAAGTACTGCTACTCTAAGTAACCGTTTACCTCACTTACTTACTTATCAGGTCTGCGATCCATGGAGGATCTGAGCCTGAGCTATAGCTGCCTTCCATCCTTGACGGTCACTCTGCTTCCAGTTGTCAAGACCAAGATGTCTTACATCCGCGATTACTTGGTCTTTATACCGGAGGTTCGGTCTTCCTCTTCTTCTCGAACCAGGAGGCTCGGAGTCGAAGACCCTCTTAGCTGGAGCGTTGATGTCCATGCGCTCGATGTGGTCGAGCCAGTGTAGTCGACGGATCCTTGCCTTCCGGACTACATCCACATCTTGGTACAGCTCGTAGAGTTCGCGGTTGTGTCTTCTTCTCCATTCACCTTCCTCCCAGACAGGACCAAATATCCGGCGCAGAATTTTTCTTTCGAAAGAGCCCAAAATCAGCTCCGCTGTCCTGCTTATCGTCCAGCTTTCGGCTCCGTACAGCAAGACTGGCAGAATGAGCGTTTTGTAAAGCATGACTTTGGTCTTTCGAGTGAGGAGTTTTGACCCCAGTTGCTTGGACAAGCCGAAGTAGCAGCGGTTGCCAAGGGCGATTCTATGCCGGATCTCTACTGTGGTGTCATTTGTGGAATTTACGTTTGCCCCGAGGTAGACAAACTCCTTAACTACCTCGAAATTGTAGCTGTCAATTGTTATATTTTGTCCAGGTGGTGAGTGACGGATTGATTTTTGCTTGACAGCATGCATTTCGTTTTATCCTCATTGATCTTAAGACCAACTCGTTTCGCCTGTTCTTCAATCGCCGTGAATGCTTCCACAATGTCACGGCGAGAACACGCGAAGATGTCGATATCATCCGCATATCCTAGCAGCTGGATGGACTTGTAAGAGATATTGCCTTCCCTGTTGACGCCTGTCCGTCGCACTGTCTGCTCTAGCACCAGGTTGAAGAAGTCACATGACAGCGCATCTCCTTGCCGAAATCCGGTGCATGTTTCGAATGGTTCCGAGGTCCTAGAACCGAGTTGCACGGTGCATCGCGTGTTTTTTAGCGTGGCGCGACACAACTGGATCAGTTTTACCGGGATTCCGAATTCGGCCATCGCCCCAAACAGTTCTTCACGATGAATGCTGTCGTATGCGGCTTTGAAATCGATGAAAAGATGGTGTGTATCGATTCGAAACTCGTTGGTCTTTTCCAGGATTTGTCGAAGTGTTAAAATTTGGTCTATAGTTGATTTGCCGGGTCGGAAGCCGCACTGGTAGCTGCCGGTTAGTGCGGTGCAAAATGGTTTTAGACGTTCACACAATACGCTGGACAGGATATTGTATGCGACATTGAGCAGGGATATACCTCTATAGTTCTTGCAAGAGGTAGGATCGCCTTTTTTGTGGATGGGGCATATAGAGCTGGTATTCCAGTCGTCGGGCATGCTTTCATCTTCCCAAATTCTGCAGATGATCTGGTGCATGCTCCCTACCAGAACATCGCCGCCAGCCTTGAGGAGCTCTGATGGCAAGCCATCTGAGCCTGCGGCCTTGTTGTTCTTCAGCTTCTGAATAGCTGTGCCGACTTCTTCGATGCTGGGTGGGAGGACTACTTCAGCGGCTGGAGTTGGGATTTCCTCGGTCCCTACTACTCTCTCTTGGTCATGCTCGTTAAGCAGCTGCTGGAAGTGCTGCTTAAATACATCCACTATTCCCTGCGGGTCGGTGACAAGATTACCCTCGCAGTTTCGAAGAGCCAGGGTGCACTTTTTGAGGCCTCCTGCAAGGCTTTCTTGTAAAAGACTCGTATTTTATGTTTATCCCTAGACTCCTCGATATCCTTGAGCTGGGAGGCTACGAAGGTTCTTTTCTTTTGTCGCAGTAGTTTTTTCTCCTCCCTTCTTCTGGCTCGGTACTCTTCTTGCGCTGCCCTGGTTTTCTTCTGCAGCGCCTTTTGGTACGCCTCGTCGGTTGCTGCCTTTTTCTGCTCACACTCGCCATAATACCACGGGTTTCTTGTCGGGGGTGGTAGGTATCCTAAGATGGTTTCGGCTATTTCTTGAATGGCTGAGTGGCAATGCAGCCATATATTATTGGCATTTGTGTTCGACGTAGGCATACCGTAGAGTCTTTCGCTCAGCTGCTCCCTGTAGACTCTGGCAACCTCCGGTGTGCTCAGGCGCCCAATGCCAAACCTCCTCCTGATGGGCTGGTGCAGCTTTCTGACATTGGACAGTCGAGCTCTGATTCTTGCTGCTACGAGGAAGTGGTCAGAGTCGACATTTGCCCCTCTGAATGTTCGCACATCCAGGATGTTTGATAAGTGCCTTGCGTCAATGAGCACATGGTCGATTTGGTTGGCGGTTCGACCGTCCGGAGATCGCCACCGCATTACGAGCTGTCGCAAAGTCGGCGAGTCGGAAGCCGTTATCTGTTGTTGTATCGTGGAGGCTGTGCTTTCCGATCACTCCGCCAAGGGTGTTTTCCTTACCGATTTCGGCGTTGAAGTCCCCGAGCACGTTTTTTACATCGTACTCCGGACAAGCTCCGTAGGCGTTGTCCAGGAGGTCATAGAAGTCCTCCTTGATAGGGTCTTCAGCCTCGTCGGTAGGGGCGTGTGCACATATAAGGCTGATGTTATAAAATCTGCCTCTGATGCGGATCACAGCCAGGCGATCACTTATAGGTTTAAAGTCGATGACCTACGACCTTAACCGCTTTCCCGCGACAAATCCGCATCCCAGTAAGTGCAACCTCTTGTGACAGCTGTAATAAATGTCGCAATTTTTCTTCCTAATCATACCGTTTCCTATCCAGCGTATTTCCTGGACCGCAGTAATATCCGCCTTGTACTGCGTGAGGATTCTTTCTAGTTTATGAGTAGCTCCGGGAGTGTACAGGGTTCTGACATTCCAGGAGCATACTCGCAAATCGTGTTAATTTTTCGTGCGTTGTCGTGGTCGAGTATCCGTCCGTGTGTCCGAGGCATCTGGCTCATTCATAACTTTATGTTTTTTTTTACGTGGACGGATTGTTAGCCCGCCGCACAACCGCCATTCTGGTCAGGGTTTTGTCGCTGCATACGTTTGTTCACCTCCCAACGGTTGTTGAAGAGGCTATCCAGAGGGCGCCACGAGGAGGCCGTATGTCAACTTGACCCGAGCATTTAAACAGGGATCGTTGCTGGCATCTCGCCAGGTTGAGAGCAATCAACAACTTTACCCTGTATGTCCGAGCCCATGCCCTCCAACCGTTTACCTCAACCTTAAAAATATTTCCTTTTTTTTTTTCTTATAGAAGTGAAAAAAAAAATCCAAAAATTGATTTGTGTAAATCAGCCCAGTGTCCGAGAGCTGTGTAAATAATAATTTTGCCTTCATTGGGGTTTTAACAGTTATGTATATATTTGTTGGAATTGGCCAAGTTTTTTTTTTTTTTTTTTGTTTACCGTATGAAAAAATTAATAAATATATATCTAAGAAAAATCATGGACGATTTATTGTTATTTTAAAGCTCTGCAGCTTTAAAAGTTGCTCAAGTAACAAGCATTGCAATGTGTAAACAATTTTGCCAGTGACTGTATCTTTATTTTCTTTGCCGTAAATTTTAGCTGTGCCAAATGCTTCTCATTTTTGTATCCACACAACTTGAGCATATCCACATTCCTGTTAACGTCTTCTACAATCAAGTCCTGCTTACGGGGTTAAAAAAAACAATCATCTCACGTGAGCAAAATGTTAGCTGAAGAGGCTAAAAAAAACAAAACGAGAGGAACAGCATTTTCCACTTCCGTTCCGCTAGCGGAAACCCACGAATAAATTTATGAAATATGACAGAAAGTCAAAACGAACAAGGCTAACAACAATATATATGCATTAGCTTATTTCTTGACTCCTTTTAGATGCGCTCGTAGTTCAGATTCCATTCAGAGGGAGTCCGGAAAATTAAACATACCGTAACAAACAAAAACATAAATCTACCCTTAATGGCTGACAATAAACCCGTACTCTCCGCTCGAGCTTGTTCGTAAATGCTAGTCTACTCAGCTCCCTAGCACGACCGTCACTTGTGCGACTTGCTCATTGGCGGAGCAATTTGTCCTCGACACGATACGACTACACAATCAGAACGGTCTGAGAAACCACACCCTGAAAATTTGACATTTATCTGAATAATAGCGTATTAATCAGAACGTGTAACAACACACAGATTCGCTTAAATCGTATTTGACACGGTTCACCCCAATCATGTCTTGCTGTGGCGTCACTACAGTGGTAGATCATATCCTGAATGTGCAGAACAATAATAATTATTTGAATATGTTTCTGGCATGTTATCCTTGTTGTCAGGACATGAGTTGAACAGCATACCCAACACACAATGGAGTCCAACTGAGTTGCTGGCTGAAGGTAAAAGGGGTCTCATTGTATGCTCATGTGTTCCGAGGAAGTAAATATTGTTATTAATTATTGTTGTATTCGTATGTGATCGGATAGATGGAAGGGTGCCAGTGCTATCGACTAGGAGGTAGATGGATGTCGAATGGAAATTTAATTCAATAGTAATTTCAAAAGTGTTCATAGGCGCAGAACCAATTCTTTAAATTTGTTTTGTGTTTTTTTTTTTTTTTTTTTGTTTTTCATTTATGTAGGTTCGACAGATGAGGAGTGGTGGGGACGCGATTGGGTTGGGAAATGTGATTGTAATAATTAATCGTCCAATTTGGATGGCGTTAAAGCGTGAAATTGAATTTCCACTCAGTCGGAGATGGAGGAAAATCAAACGTTTTCTTTTCTCTCTTCTATTGTAGTTTTTCGAATTGGTTTTATTGAATTTAAATTTGTGTGAATAGAGTTTTTCAAAAATGGAGGAAGAGGACAAATTAAACAAAATGGAAAGGCTGGGGAGTATTTAAAATCAATTTAATCGCAACACAAAGTCTGCATCTGCTTCTCTTTCTTAAATTTGCTTGGAAACAAGGTATCAAATTAACTAATCAGTCTTGAATGTGTAATTTAACCCTGTTCTCAATTTAAATTGTAATATTACATGCCACGTCAATGTAGGGAATTAATGAATTACGCCCAAGAAGCGAATGGATTTAGGCAGTGTCTCAGCTCAAGGGCAAGATGAAATTCAATTCGACAAATTCAAGAATTTTCAACTGCAGCAAGTTACACCATTTGTTATTTAAAATCTGAGTCTTTATGGATACATCAATAATAGCTCAGAAGTTCACAACTTCGTTAATAATAACACTCTAAGTCTCTTTATCTATGAATTTGAAGTCGACACTCACCACCTATGTATGTATTTGTCGACTTGAACGCCGCATACGACAGCGTAATTAGAGACGAGCTATACAACTCTATGGCTACCTTTGACATACCTGCTATGCAGAATGACTTTGGAGAATGCCCGCTGCTCCATTCGAATCGGTGAACACCTTACCGATAGTTTTGATGTCAAAAAAGGATTTAGACAGGGCGATGCGCTATCGTGTGATTTCTTCAACATCATATTAGAAATGATTCTGCAAAAATCACTGGCCAATACAAGAGGCACAATCTATTTCAAATCCTCGCAACTCCTTGCATACGCCGACGACATTGACATAATAGGTACATTATGCGAGTACTGAGATGGAGGCGGCGAAAATTGGTTTGGCAGTAAACGAGTGCAAAACTAAATATATGTATGCTATCATCAAAAAAGGAACTGAAAGTTTGTATTGGCAGATATAAGTTCGAGGTAGTTGAGGACTTTGTCTACCTTGGCTCCACCGTGACCTGGAACAACGACATCAGTTCCGAAATCAAACGCAGAACCACTTTTCCAATCGCTGTTTCTTTGGGCTCATGAGGCAATCGAGTAATAGAGCCCTCCCTCGAACGACAAAGTTGCCTCTATATGTATAAGACGCTTATGCCTGATCCACAATACTGCGTTGGTGCGAGGCAATTTACGTGTTACGTGAAATGCTTCGACGCATGCTTACTTCAATTTTATCAGCTGTTCCATGTCAAGGCACTGACGTAAACGTACACAACACAAACCACAAGATACACAGATACAGCATACACATCAATACACAGCAACAGTCGTTCAAACGCACAGAAATTTCCGACGTGTTTGACTTTTGTCTCCTTTGGTTACGTGAGCTTACGTTTTCTCTCGCTCTCATTTTTTCTTATTTCCTCTCATTTTTTAATGAACGTAAGCTCGCCAACGCAAACGCAATATTTTGGACTACCCCATTGAATTGCTTGTGTTGGATGTCTCAGCTAGCACTAACGCAGTATTGTGGATCAGGCATTATCATTCCGGTCATGCTGTACGACGCAGAAGCATGGGTACTATCAAAAGCGGATGAGGAGGCCATTGGTTGGTTCGAGAGAAAGATTTTGCGGATGATTTTCGAGCCTATAAACGCAAACGGAGGATGGAGGAAAAGATTTAACTACGAACTTTACGGGCTGTACAGCGACAAGGGTCTAGTACGACGTCTACGGATTCAACGCCTAAGATGGCTAGGCCACCTAGAGCCGAACTGTATCGCCCGTTAAGAAGAAGTCTCTTTATCAGGAGTATACTCTTTCAATTATGGGAAAAAACAAATAGGAAGGCAGTACAAGACAACTAATGCTCTAAAACCTGACTAAAACTAATTAATTGTAATCTGGAAACCTGGCGAAAAAAAAAACGACTCGAAGGGTTATCACTAAAGACTGTACTCAGCTTAACAAAAGAAGGGATTCTTTCAATTGATTAATGTGAAGAAAATTTAACTCTTTTGGAGCAAGTTGTGCTGCGACGCCTCTTTGGTGCAAAACATTAATTACAATGAGAAACTAGTAATTCTTTTCAAAGCTGTCTTGAATTATTGTGCCGACTTTCTATGGTTGAGGTGTTCTTTAGCAACTGTTATTTCAAGCCGTCTCGAAGGAGGCAAGTTTTCAACAATTTACCGACTCTCTCTGAACTCATTGCACCACTTAACTCTCCTATATTACAGAGCCTCCATCTTCAGCATTTGACAGATCTTATTATTGCGTAATTGATAGCTATCTTCAGGAGCCGTCTAAAATATTCCCATATTACAAGCCGTGTGACAGAAACTAATGTACTGTCACGGCTAAAAATCCGAGACACACATTAAGCATCTGCATCTTAGCATGCGTTTAACAAAGCTAAAGCAGGAAAAGCTGTACTCTACTCGCTTATATTCACTTTCGGAAAGTCTGTTCGGGCTTGATGAACACCGACGCAATGGTGTTAGGAAAAAAAACTAGTTGAGCCTGTTTTCCTAGTCCCTGCAAAAAGGTGTTCGCACCAACGCTCGGGCTAACTGAGCACTGGATTAGCATCGTTGATGAAGAAGTGCTAACTGAGGATCTTTTCTTGCTTTACCATAAACCATCTGTCCTAAGTTCAATCACGGAATCCGGCACGAAGGACTAATGTTTCGGGCTAGGTGAGCTTCGAAGCACCAATATTCGGGCAAGCGGACCACCAAAGTAGCGTGGGTGGTAAAAAGGCTATATTCGCGGCAGCAATAATCACCACATGAATGTCACCACATTCACACCTCCACAAATTGACACAAAAACATGAAATTGTCAATTTGTTAAGCTCACTTCCACCGCGACCACGGAAGACTAAACATTGTTTTTCTTCTCGAGTGTTTCATTTCTTTTTCTTTATCTTTTCGTTTCGAACAATAGGTGGTACAAACCATAACCTTCTCGTAACATTGGTGACCCCGACGTGATTCGGTCGGATTCGACTTGATCATAAGAACATGCTAGAAAACATTACTGGTGCATCGAATGATGCTGAGGCTAACAGTAGCTCAATTACATCGATTAACCTCGACCTAATTTGTTTTCGAAATGGAAGGTTACGTCTTTAAGGGTGCAATTGTGTGTATGTATGTATGTTGGCGTTACAGTCCATGAAGAACCTGAGCCGAGCTTCTCTCAATCACCCATGTTGTGTGTGATTTAATTTTCACATAGGTGAAAGGGACCTACAGTTTTATTGCCGGTTCCGAACGGCGAATTTCGAGAAGCTTTTCATGACAATTTTACTACAGGGGGTTTTGTCAGAACCCCGCTGAGGAGAAACACCGTGAAAAACACGTTGGATGACATGGCTGTGTCGGGTGCAATTAGTCGAACTTATTAATTTTCTTACCGTCGACCAGCTAGCTGAACTTGATGCAGCTGAACTTTCCGTGCGAATAGAGTTTGTCGACCATGTGCATTGTGACTTCGAAACAATCCAGTCAGCGCTTAAAAACGCGGATCCACGCCGTCGAGCCGAGTTTTTGCGGATATGCATACTTCGAAGTGAAGACCAAACTTTTACGTGGACTTATCTTGCACCGCAAGGAAACGGGACAGCATTCTTCAACTCAACGCTTCAGCTCGGAAGATGTACAGTAAACCTTCATATCATCTCAACATAAACCCTGCTTACCATATGGACACCAAATTGAAAAGTTTCAGTACTTGAGAGCTAATTTGCAAAACGCCGCTCTGGATACAATTAGTTCACTTGAACTTACTGAGCAAAATTACGACAAGTTTTATTAAAAGGGAAAACATTTAAACCATACAAAGAGCAATAGAAACGTTTTGGTAGCATCCTCTAATGGACATATTTTATGCGTATTCTGCTATTCAAAAGAGCATTATTAGCTGTTCCTATTTTACAAATTTGTTTCCAAATTTACGTTTCAAAGAAGCCAAGCGGCACCTTTGCTTGAACTGCCTACGGAAGAGCCATAATCTGCAGCAGTGCACATCCGGTCATTGTCGCCACTACCCAGCAAAACACCATTCGTTGCTTCATATAAGCTCTATTCCCCCCCCCTCCGCTCCTTCTTCGCTTGCGTCAGAAGCTTCAAAGGAACCTACATACGCTCCTTTAAATAATTCGCAACCAGCGCTTATGTCGTCATTATCAACAAACCTTGCACCTTAATCCCCGATATCAACAACCAACAACAACGTCTTGCTAGCTACAGCCATTCTTTTCGTTAAAAATCGCTCAGGTACTTTCGTTGCTTGTCGTGCCATACTGGACTCAGCATCTCAAATTAATTTCGTAACGACTCGATTAGCAAATCAGTTGCAACTCCCTTCGCAAAAATCCCACATATCAATCTCTGGCATAGGAGAATCTGATCTTGTATTTGACAAATCGGTTGACATTTTTGCACAATCACAGGATGGCGACTATACCACTTCGTTCTCAGCTGTTGTGACGCCAAACATAACAGATTATCATCCAAATTTCTATTTCAATACTTCTGACTGGAAAATTCCGCAAAATTTAAAATTAGCCGATCCCCAATTCTTAAGCCCAAACGCATCGACATTTTGATTGGTGCTGGTTTATTCTTTGATCTGATGTGCGTCGGTCAAATTCGTATAGCAGATAATCAACCGACGTTGCAAAAAACCCGTGTTGGTTGGGTTATCGCAGGAGGAGTCTCATACTCGACAAACCATCATTAACTCTAACAGCCTTCAGCAAAGACCTTATCCACATTGTTGAGGATACTCGCTCCGATCGTCGCCCCTTTATCTTTCCCATGCAATAAACAAATCTTACAACATGTGAAGATATTACATTGCAAACTCATGGTTACTGATGGTGTTAACTTATAATACATACATATGCACATACTTATGTAGTGAGATTTGTTTTATTCACTATTTAGAATAGCCTGTATAAAATAGTGTGTGTTCACTATATTAGATTGTTCACTATATCGAGCGTCCACTGTATTTCACAATCGTTCATTCCACAGAAATAATCCAAGAACCTATGAACCTAATGAGTCTACTAAGTTCGTTACAGGCACTGCAAGTCTTCTCACTTTAAATGGTGTCCATAACTTGCTTACTTACTTTGATGGCGCTACAGTTCGGGGTGAACCAGGGCCTCAACCAACAAGTCTCTCTAGCCGGCGCGATCTTTGGCCAGCCGCTTCCACCTGTGCACGCCACCTTAAATGCGGTCGTCCTCTGCTACGTCGTCCCTCGGGGTTGGAGTCGAAGACTCTTCGGGCCGGACCGTTGATGTCCATTCGCTCTACATGGCCTAGCCATCTTAGACGTTGGATCCGAAGACCTCTAACCAGGCCGATGTTGCTGTACAGCCCGTACAAATCTCCGTTCTCCGTTTACACAAACGGGACCAAAGATTGTACGCAGAATTTTCCTCTCGAAATGCCCAAGAGCCTCTTCATCCGCTTTTGATAACGTCCAAGCCCCAGCGCCGTAGAGGAGGACCGGGATGATTAAGGTTTTGTAGAGGGATACCTTAGTTTTTCGAGAGAGGGCCGTACTACTCAATTGCCTCTTGAGCCCGAAGAAGCGGTTGGCAAGAGTTATTCTGCGTTTTATCTCAGCGCTGGTGTCGTTGCTGCTTGTCACTATCGAGTCAAGTTAGACGAAGTCCTTGACTACTTCAAAAATATAGCTGCCGAAGGTGACGCGAAGATGGCGCGTCTTTCTTGGATGACAGCATATATTTGGCCTAGTCCCCATTTACCCTTAGACCCACTTTAGCCGCTTCTGCTTCAATGCTTGCGAACGCCTCATTGACGTTTCGCTTTGTCCGTCCAATAACGTCAATGTCATCTGCGTAGGCAGGCAATTGTGTGGACTTGAAGTAGATCGTACCTCTTGTATTAGTCGCACCGCACGATCTTTTCAAGTGTGATGTTAAAGAAATCACATGACAGTGCGTCACCCTGTCTAAAACCTTTTTAAGTATCAAAGGGGTCGGTTAGTCAACCTCCGACCTTAATGGAGCAGCGAGAGTTCTCCATAGTCATCATGCACAGTCTGACGAACTCGGCAGGAATGTTAAAACATGACATGGCTCTGTATAGCTCATCTCTATGAAAACGACGCGGCTTTAAAGTCGACGAAAAAATGGTGCGTGTCGACCTGGAATTCATGTGTCTTCTCCAAGATCTGTGTGAATGGTTCACTCTGCCTGACGGCGGCATTTTAACTATCATCGCCGTTATACAGTCTGCAGAAGTGGTCCTTCCACAATCTCAGCATCGACTGTAACTCCACTACTAGTTGTCCGTGCTCATCCCTGCAGGCTTCTGCTCTGGTTTTATAGCCGTGGCATGTTCGTTTTACTTTCTGGTAAAATTTGCGAACGTCGTTCCTGTCGTAACATCTCTCCATCTCCTCGATTTCACGCTTCTCGTGCTCCTTCCTTTTCCTTCTCAGAAGCGCGCGCAGAGCTCGAGGGCAGATCTCGCCCGTCGATGCAATATGGCCATGTATGCATTCTGTTTCTCTACATGGGCCTGTCTGCACTCATCATCAAACCTTGGGTTTCTCGACGGTGGTGGCTCGAAGACGAGTATATCTGAGGCGGCCTCTCTAATGGCGTTTTGACAACGACTCCATTGCTGTTCTATGATTTCTGCAGATTGCATCGGGACTTGAGAAAGCTTGAGGGAGACTTGATCGGCGAAGTTCCTGGCGGTCCCCTGCGATTGCAGCTTTCCGACGTTAAATTTTGGTGTTCTTACTCGACTCCGTTGATTCCGAGAAATTCGCATCCGTACCTTGGCTGCAACAAGGTAATGATCCGTGTTGATGGTGTCCATAACACTCTTGCTTAAATCAAGCATTGTATCAAACTTGACATCAAATGTTCCATCAACAAATGGTGGGGTGGAAGGTGTCACTTGCCAAATGACCGAATTAATATTGCTCTCAGTTAAAATCAAACGAACAAAGGATTTGCTTATATCGACAGGAGGAACACTATCTCTGGCATTCGCGTTCTAGCATAGCAACAGGCCACTGCATACGTAATCTCGGAATACACGCCTTCAGACTGTATGAGATCCTCGTCGTAGCTATAGGCATCGGCATGAGGAATCGGTTCTGCACCTATTCTACACGTGCCTTCTCTTAAGCTCCATTGGAAGAAGTAGCTTACTGCATTCTTTGCGGAGCTTACGATAGTATAGAGTTTCTTAGAACCAGGACCCTGTGGCATCACAATGCACTTACTATGGTCCAAGCAATGGCATAAGTCATCAAACCTAACTACCTTCCGCAATTGTAATCGGCTACTGACAATAAAATAATTGTAGCAATGTAGCAAATAGTTTTTCTCTTCATTAACGCGGGCAGATTAGATGACCCAGCTCCTGGCCATGTACAACAATCGGAACAACGATTGTTATACATATGTATCTAATGTGAACACCTTGAAAGATTACATCAAACTCTTGAGAGGAAATTGTCCGAATTGCCCAGTAGGAACGGTACTGTTTTTTTCGGTACACTTCTTCTAGTGGCTTGTCGCAATCCTTATTCATCCGGATCGGGACTATATTTACTGAATAAATGAATACGTAGTTGATAAATTTCGAAGAAGAAATCAATCTAATTTAGGCCTTTCGTCTGATTGTTCTTACGAACTTAACATTTCCTATTATCTTTACTCAAATAGGAAACTAATTCAGCTCCAACGTCTCTCTATTCATATGACCAAGTGCCGCATTAGCAGTCCAGTCTGTTACAAATTGCTTTGGAATTTTCACTGTAAGGCTTACTAAAAAAAATCAAAAATAACTCTCGGTACACAGTTGAACTCTGCAGCACTTCGTTAAAAAGTAATTTCACTAAATTTACGGTTGCAAAAATATTTATGTTTACCAATTCGTATATGAGAGAATTCATTGCACATTCCTTTCACGGTAGCGTGCAGTAAAACAAAACATAACCATCTTAATGTCCATTATCACTAAACAGTCCATCTGCACATTGCATTCGCAAATAAAAGCTACCTTTCCAATTTACTATCCATCTAACTATGATATGCCTGACGATTGACGTGACTGTCTGTTTTCTACCTACTGTCGGGACGAGAGCGCTTACAGAAAGAAATATGTATGTAAGTCGTATGTGTTCATCTGTGAAGCATTCCTCCCTTTAGCTAATTGCTTTCCGTTTACGTAGATACGAACTTTAGCAGGAAATTAAACATAAAACAGTTGAATACCAAAACAGAAAAACTATCAACAAATCACAGTCACAAATGAGAGAGTACACAATAAAATAAAACAGAAGTTAACAAATGTCTTCGTGGTCAGATCGTGCAATTGCTCTTCATAAATTTTCATCAGCTGTATAGCAACAACAATATAACATCAACAGCAGCAGCAAACTCAGCAGAAGCCGTAGCCGTAGCCGTAGCTGAAGCAACACTAACAGTCGCTTCAATAGCGTACCAAGTACAGGCATAGCCCGTAATAGCCTTAAGAATTGTTCAAGAAACCGTGAAATGACTATGCTTCCAACAATTGTCTTCTGTTCCGTATACAGTATGCGGCAATGATGCTGCTTCGCAGTGAACATGAGTTCGTATCTCGGTTCTCTTTCCATCCCTCGTAGCTTGTGATGATGACGGCCGTGATGGCAGTCAGCGATTCGCGGCGGTCTCTTTGCCCCACTCATCAGACAATTTAAGTAGACTTTATCTCATTACTTAATGGCAGCTTAGTGGCATACTATTTACGTAACGAGATTTTAATCCTATCAAGCATTTAGTCATCGAGTTGTTGGATGAACTGCCGACGCTGCGGCAGATATAGATACAAGCGGAATGAGGTGCACTTTCAGATATAATTGTCCTCGAGTAATGGGCAGAAGAGAATCGAAGAATGTCTGTGCAACAGGTAAAGGTGACTGTAATCTGATTTTGAGTACATAATTTGATGATTGAGATTGATTAATGAAATGGCATGGAATGCGATATCTCAGTTTGATTTTTTTAATAGTTCAACTGGCAGGCAATTAATCAAGACTGTAGTGTAGGTTGCACAAACAATTCTTGTCAAATCAGATCGAACTAACCAAGCATATGATATCTTAAGTTATCGATGTTCTACAGCTGGAGGGTGCTTCTTTGTACATAGACCAAAATCAAGTCATGCAACTAGTACATCAACTATATTCCGTCGACATAGGCGGTATTGAATTTAAATCCACCATGAAATGATGAAATAATGCTTGTTGATTAGATACACCAGCCAGACGTGATCTGTTCTTCATTCCGTCCATCGTTACCGAAGCAGCGAAATATGTATTGCAAAAGATGCAATCGCGCTCTCCCCCAAGAAAAATGAATACTCGTTGTAGCCCGTTCGCCATATTTACACTTGGAGTTCAGGAGGATCATTATATGATCGATGGCAGCAAATGGCTTATGAAATATATTTTTCTTAATTTTTCACGCTTCATTAACTGCACACGATTATGGTTTACATTTTGCTCGATTCTTGCAGCAGATGTTTTATACATACATATGTACATTTAAGCCCATCCCAATCCGCATTCCTTCACATATTTACAAACACACCAACACAATTGGACAATTGTAATTGGTACGATAGCAAAGGGACAAATTATAGCAAAATTATTCAAACGAGCAGTTTATCTTATCTTGTATTTTCAATTTTTCATCCCTCGTTATCCGCACATCCGTTTCGTATAAACAAGACACAATCACCCCATCAGCACCATTTACGGACTTGAGCAATAAAATCGACTTATTAAGCCACTTCCTCACACAATCACCTTAGTCCTGATGTTCGGCATTTATAATTGAATTACTCAAATTAGCCTCCAAACTGAGAACAATTCCACATGCCCAGTTGAAAAGCGTAGCAGGACGTCAGCCCACGTATACGTAAAATTGACCTGCGCAGTGTCATTTCGAGAACTAAAGAAACAACCCACGTCCATCGAAAGTCGACGGTCTAACCTGTAATTTAATCGTACCGCAGTCGGGCAAAGATACTACTGATAACGTCACCACAATGTCCAATGAGTGTGTGGGATTGACACCATTGTCCAATTATTCCGCGATATATCATATCATATACGGGATAACGAATGAGGTGAAGGATGATGGTATGGTGACGGATGTGTTAACACTAACTGCTGTGCGAGAGAAGTCCCCAATTACCGGTTAGGAGTCAAATGGTACCTTATCACGTGGTACAATCAGTTCTAGATCCTTTATGTTTCGTTTTCGTTTTTTTTTTTTTCCTCATTACACTTTTTCCTCCTTAATCGTCGCCCAGCAGGATACGTGTTACTTGAGGTAATGTCATCGGCATTTAGTCTGTAATTTGTATTTGTATCTTTTTCCTTTATTCTGCACCTTAGTGTAGGCGTCGGCCATACCTTCTTTTTGGTTATCCAAAATGAATTCAACTAAGCCCACAGTGGGAGAGCTGGGCAATTAAAATTTTAACAAACTCCAGACGTCAACTGCATACATACGATTCAAAGAACCTCGTAAGCGGATTAAAAACGCATTAATGTTGCGACGACTCTTTAATCCTGACAACACAAAACCGATTACTTTCTTACTAAACAAATATCGGATCGAGCGATACGCGCTAGTCAACGCTTGGGTCATAAAAAAAAAGCAGAACACGATTGGATTTTACGTATTTGTTTTTATTATCTTTGCTCCTCATATTCCCTTTTTCCTCTCGAAGTCGGATTGTGTGTTTTCTCGGTAAGGCTAATCGGCAATAAGTTAGGATTGCTGTCCACGTATAATCCAATTGAACGTTCGGATTGAATAGATTGAATAGATCCATCGGCGAGGTATGTACTATGTATGAACAGTGACCACAATTGATTCTTTAAGATTGTCCATAATGGCAATCATGAGGAGCGATTGATTCAATAAAATTATTAAGTTTTTTGTAGAGAAGAGGTCAACTAATAGGGTAGCAAGGGGTATTATTTTTTATCGGCATTTGGATGAATGTTGTCCTATGCGTCGGATGGGAGCAAAAAAATAAACCAAGTTGATTTGCTTTTGCGTAGTAGAGCTTTGATGAGTGCGCCGTCGCGCAGTGATTAGTGTGTGGGACTCTGACGCACGATGAGCGAGATCGGATCCCGATAACACCAAAACCTTCGAATGTTTATTTCGAGGCGTCCCTCCTCGGCGGGTACTGGCAAAACTTTCTGTAGCATACTTGCTTGAAAAAGCTTCTCGACTAACGCCATCCGGAATCGGCATTAAGCTGTAGGACCCTTTCACCTATGTCAAAAATAAATCGCACACAATCTTGTTTCGGAGTTTGTGGTGATTGATCTTGCTACGGCTCGAAATCTCCTTCTAGCAAGTACGCGCTTCCCGCACCTAGATATACACAAAGGCGACCTTTTGATCAATCGACTACCAACCTGATTGATCACATCGCGATCGACGTCAGACACTCCTCCACTATTCTTGATGTTCGAACTTTCCGAGGGGCTAACATCGACTCGGACCACTATCATGTAGTAGCCAAGATGCGCTTACGGATATCACGAACGCAGCGGAGTAGAGTAAGAATACAAAGTAATGACGTCGGGAAGTTACTATCGCCAGAAACCGCTCGTGCTTTTACCTAACGCGTCTCCTTTAAGCTCTCCAATACACCTCAATCCTCCACGCTATCAATAGAACAGCAGTTAAGCCTTTGCAAACAAGCCCTGAAAAGCACTGCATCCGAAGTTTTGGTTTTCAAGGCTCCACCACGAAGAAACACCTGGTTCGATGACGAGTGCAGGAGGATTCACACAGCGAAGCAGGATGCATATAAGGCTGCATAAAAGCACAAGAGCAGCGCGTGAGCTCTACGAGGTAAAAAGGAGGGAAGAGCATAAGCTCTCTCAGGAGAAAGAAGAAAGAGCACGAGAAGCGCGCGATTGAGGATTTGGAGAGGTGTTACTGCAGGCGCGACGTTCGAAAGCTTTATCAACAGATAAAGCGAACATGCCAAGGTTATAAAGCCAGAACGGAAGCCTGCAGGAATGAGAACAGTAGAGTAGCAGTAGAATTGCAGTCGATGCTAAGAATATGGAAAAACTACTTCTGCAGACTGTATAACGGCGATGTTAGTCAATATACCGCTGTCAGGCAGAATGATCCATTTCTAATCGACGAAGACCGCAGAGAACTCTGTCCCCCTGACCTCGACGAAGCTTAGACTGCCATATCGAAGCTCAAGTCGAATAAACTTGCTGGCGCAGACGGACTGTCTGCTGAGCTCTTCAAGGCAGCTGGGGATGACCTGGTTAGGAGCATGCACCAGCTCATCTGTAAGATATGGTCAGAGGAAAGCATGCCCGAGGAATGGAGTCTCAGCATCGTAAGCCCGATCTACAAGAAAGGAGACCCCTCTGATTGCGCCAACTATAGAGGAATAAGTCTCCTTAACATCGCCTACAAAATCTTCTCTGCCGTTTTGTGTGAACGCCTGAAGCCTTTTGTAAATGAGCTGATAGGTCATTATGAGTGCAGATTCAGGCCAGGGAAGTCCACCATCGACCAGATCGTCACACTATGGCAGATCCTGGAAAAAACCAATGAATTTCAAGTCGAGACTCACCACCTATTTGTCGACTTCAAAGCCGCATACGACAGCGTAATTAGAGACGAGCTATACAACGCTATGTCTACCTGCTAATCTCGTCAGACTGCGCAGGATGACTTTGGAGAATGCAAGCTGCTCCATCCGAATCGGTGAACACCTTACCGATAGTTTCGATGTCAAAAAAGGATTAAGGCAGGGCGATGCGCTGTCGTGTGATTTCTTCATCATCATATTGGAAATGATTGTGCAAAAATCACTGGCCAATACAAGAGGCACAATCTATTTCAAATCCCCGCAACTTCTTGCATACGCCGACACACCAAGATGTCAATGAGGCGTTTGCGAATATTGAGTTCGAGGCGGCGAAAGTTGGTCTGGCGGTAAACGAGGGCAAAACTAAATATATGCTGTCGTCAAAAAAGGACGCTCACCACCGACGTCTTGGCCAGAACGTTTGTATTGGCTTGGCTCCGCAGTGACCTGGAACAACGACATCAGTTCTGAAATCAAACGCAGAATCACTCTTGTCAATCGCTGTTTCTTTGGGCTCAGGAGGCAATTGAGTAATAGAGCCCCCTCCCGAACGACAAAGTTGACTCTATATAAGACCCTTATCATCCCGGTCCTGTTGTATGGCGCAGAAGTATGGACACTATCAAAAGCGGATGAGGAGGCCCTTGGTCGGTTCAAGAGAAAGATTTTTCGCGTGATTTTCTGGCCTATAAATGCAGACGGGGGATGGAGGAAAAGATGAACTTTACGGGCTGTACAGCGACATGAGCCTAGTCAGGCGTCTACGGATTCAACGCCTAAGATGGCTGGGCCATGTAGAGCGAATGGACACCACAGCTCCAGCCCGGAGAGTCTTTGAATCCAACTCCGAGGGACGAAGAAGCAGAGGACTACCGCACTTAAGATGGCGCACACAGGTGGAAGGGGGACTTAGCCAACCGGGTGTGCGGCAATGGAAAAGGCTAGCGAAAGATCGTGCTATATGGGGGGGCATGTTGGTTGAGGCCCAGGTTCACCCCGAACTGTAGCGCCCACTAAGAAGAAGAAGAAGAACCTAAAAAATAACAAGAGCTATTGCTCTTGCTATTGCGCTCTTAGGAAACTATCAATCATACGCTGACGTTATCATTATTCTCTAAATAAAAGTTTAAGAAGCGCAATCATTGTTGATACACACGATCAATTGGCATACGTTTACCGTATCTGCTTCAATGTACATTTAAACAAAGATAAAACAGAATCAGCAGTTGCAAAAAGATTTGCATAAAATTGCAATTCATTGGGTTGTTCATAAACAGCACACTATTACCTTTTAATGGCATTAGAACTTTTATTTAATTAGCTTCAACCACAATACATAGATATCATGTTGTCACGCCAATGCTAATGCAAATCATGCACGTGGATTTTTATTACACGATTTCACTGAACGAACCTTGGTAAAGAATCTGCCAAATTTCAATTAAGACCAATTGCTTCCTAACGGAAATCCATTTTACATTGGCGCCACCTCTGTGAACATTAATTAGATGCACGAAAATCCCGAGTTGCATGGATGAGATCTGTATCTTGATGTTAGCGTAAAACCTGCATTTTCTTTCCCATTGTCTAACCATATCGAATTTATCCTCAATCTCGAAAAATGCCTTATAACTAAGGACGTCGATTAATTAGGGAGAGGAAATCGACCCTGGCTTATAATCTTCAATAGTAAACCGGATTCGCTTGTCAAAATAAATTTAGGAAATCGCATTTAATCCTTACCAAGGCCGAGTGTCAGGACATCAATGGAGGACTGTCCTAATAGATGAAATTAAAAGTGTGTGTGTCCTGAACGTATGATACCAGGAACTGAGATCGAAGATCAATTCCCTTTCATAAGCCCATAATTAGGCCAAAACAATGGTGGCATACATTTGGAATGTACCTGACCAGTTATGTGGGTGCAAAGCGGCACATTAATCTCATGTCGAGTTTCTCACCTGTTCGATCGTTTGTCTATTGTGCGATCGCTTCGATCAAAGATCCAGAAAGGCGCTAAACTAACCAAAAACAATACACTGAATTCTGTTAGAAAACCACAGGGGTATCGGATAAGAACAGAAGAGAACAGAGGTGATCGGGGTGGAACACGGGGCCGATCCCTAAGAGCGAGGGTGTGTTTATTCAAGATGACTGACCGATCAGCCGACTAATACTGACTGACTGAATATACCCGGCTATTGTCCTGCTCAATGAAGATCGATCGGTTATTAATGATGTTTGGTGATCTCGGAGCACATGGCTGACATGTGTGAATTGTTTTAGATCAAACGATGTTTGGTTGAGCGACTAATGATGTGCTAGAGCATTTGATTGCCCGTTCTGAGCTGATGATTGGCAATCGACGACGGTGAATTTAGATCAGTGCTGGAGAAATTCCGACAATTGGGTATCATTAACAAGGTGGCATTTCCGACAGCTGATTCGGCGTGAAGTGTTTAATTGAGTGAGTTTTCGAAGGCGGTGGATTTTATGGTGTCAGGTGTTTTATATGTATTCTATGATGTTGCCCAGCAGGACATATATTATCTGGTATTCGGTTAACTAGGCGACGAAATGTTTAACGTTGAAGAAGTAAAACTAACCAGAGAAGAGCAGCTGCCATGTGGTCAGTTTAACAAAAATATGCTTAAGTAGGTGTCAGCACCGCGGCGCAGTGGGTAGTGTGTTGGTCTCTGACGCCGATGACATGGGATCGAATTCCGACACAGCCATGTCATCGAACGTGTTTTCACGGTGTTTCCCCTCAGCGGGGTTGACAAAACCCCCTGTAGTAAAATTGTCATGAAAAGCATCTCGAAATTCGCCGTTCGGAACCGGCAATAAAGACTATAGGTCCCTTTCACCGATGGGAAAATGAAATCACACACAACATTGGTGATTGAGAGAAGCTCGGCTCAGGTCCTTCATGGACTGTAACGCCAACATACATACAGGTGTCAGCAGGTTATTTTTTGTTTTGTTGTAGGGCAGTAAAATGACTGGCAATATGGCTAGTTAGATTGAAGGATCCGGACTCAAAAACTCAACACAAATAAATACTTAAAAATCACTTCAATGCTTGTCATAACAAAGGTTTTCTCAATAGCTGTATCCGTAATGGCTTATTGCTCTGGCTGTTCGACCAGCAATACCATCGTCCTTTGGCAATTTTCTTCCCTCATTTACCGTGGAGCACTACACCATTCAATATGATTCCGAAATTGATAAAATTTATTGCAGATATTATGCTTTGTTCTCCACCCTTTTCGCGACCTACGAATTGTCTATCTGCGGTCAAAAATGATCATTTAACCAATCGCAGAACGAGAAACGTACAGTTTGGTGTGAATCATGATCAGGCAGTGTCATTGTCATACTTTTTTTTTTAAACAGGAATGGGCACACGACTACTGTCAATGGCGAAAAATGTGACGAAAGGGACCTGCAGCTTATTGCCCATTCTAAATGGCGAATTTCAAGAAGCTTTTTTGTGACAATTATACGACAGGGTATTTTGTCAGTACCCCGCTGAGGAGAAGCACCGTGCAAAAACACATTCGATAATATGACTATTGTCGGGACTCGGTTCCGTGTCATCGACGACGTCGGAAGTCAACAGACTATCTACTGCGCCACGGCCCCCCTTGCTTTAATTAAATTTGTAAATATGGCGCCGTGGCGCAGTAGTTAGTGCGTTGGAATCTGACGACCGATGAGCGGATCCCTATAACACCAACGCCATGTTTAGGATACGGAAGCTTACTTGCCATGAAAAAGCTTCTCTATTCTCGCCGTTCGGAATTGGCATTAAAACTGTAGGTCCCTTTCACCAGTTCAAAAAATAAATCACAACATGGGTGATTGAGAGAAGTTTGGCTCTGGCCATCCATCGGCTTTAACGCCACCAAAACAAATACGGTTCTATATAAGATTTACATAAGCCATACTTTAAACGTTTATTTCGGGCGTTCAACGGTCGCAAAAAGACATCTTACAAGACTTTTTGGTTTTAAAGAGTTCCACTATATCCTAGAAAAGGCTGTTCATCGGCCATACAGTAGCCTTTCTACAAAAAAGTGGGGAATATACAGGGTTTGTACGGTATTTTGTAGGGTCAAGAATTGCAATATTCTTGATATAAATGCTAATAGTGCTGGCTGTTAACAACAGAGGCCCTTGCATGGCTCAGGATCAATGTAATATCCGCTAAGAATATTATCATTTGCACGGACAGCCAAGCTGCGATAAAGTCCCTGGCAGCGGTAACCCACAAATCGAAGACATCTCTTAACTGTTGCCTATCTCTAGATGAGATGGCTAAACAGTTCAACATTAAAATACTATGGGTTCCCGGGCATAGGGATATTCCAGGAAACTGCGCGGCTGACGAACTCGCAAAGTTAGGGTCAAGCACACTCAGCCTACCTACCCTCGGGTACCTAGATACACCAATGAGTACGGTAAAGCACTTGATAAAACTTCAAACCATAGAGGAGACCAACCTCCAATGGAATATCGGCTTTACCACCAAACAATTGTGGCCTAAGTTAAGCCTAGGACGAACCAGGGACCTAGTGGCAACCAAAAGGGCAACTTTAAGTACTCTAGTGGGTGTCATTACAGGTCACTGCATCATTGGAAAACACGCCGCCAGATTAAGGCTACCCTCCAATGACTTCTGTCACAGCTGCATGTCGAGGAGGAGGAGGTATCAATACACCACCTCCTCTGCTCATGTCCCTCTTTTGCGAATCGAAGGAGGATCTACCTCGGCGCGCCCTTCTTTGACAATCTAAGGGAGCTAGCAAACCAAAAGCTCAACTCCATCGCTGCATTAGAAGCACCGGTTGGTTCTCAGGTAGCGGATCAGGGTAACTTGATCCAGGTGGTATCCCAATGGGCCTACTTCGGCCTACGTGTGGCTTATGCCTACCACGTTAACCTAGCATAACCTAATAGTGCTGGCGTGAATGATAATCATGCGGATGTTGCTGTTGATAATATTGATGTTGGTCTTGTTTCCGCTTTTGTTGTTTTTGCTCCGGATGTTTTGGTTCTTGTTCGACTTTTTGGATTTTTAATTCTTGTTCTGACTTCTTTCTAGTTGTTGTCCTCTATAATTTCTTATTTAGGTAACATTTTTCCTTTTAACATTCTTTAAACCACTGGTTTTATCTGCACTAAACAACTTAGTAGAAGGGAAATATTGGAAACATTATTTGCAATTAGTTCTTGGTATGTACATATATTTTCAAAACTTCGAAACTTACCCGATGTTAAAACGGCGATCTAGGTCTTCTTTGGGTGACTTTATGCCATCCATTTGAAGATTTATTACGTTGGGCTACAAATATGTTCGACATTAACCAGAAGTTTAATATAAACTAGTAAAATAAACAAAGACAAAAGACTAATAAAGGTCTCGTAGGGCTCTTTTGGAGCGGATGCATCGCAATCCAGAGTTTCTGCGCAGATTAGTAATTGTAGATGAAACATGAATACACCACTATACTCCCGAGACGGGCTTCCAAGGTTACGGCTACTGTGTTTTGGGATGCACGTGATATTATCTTCAAATGATCACTAGACAGTATTATGCTTCACTATTAGGTCAGCTAAATGAGAAAATAAAAAAATCGCCCTCATTTCAGGAAATCCACTTTATCCAGGATAATGCACGAGTGCATACGTGCGCAGTTTCAATGGCAAAATTGAGGAATTGATAGACTATCCACCTGATATCAAACCGATAGACTATCCATCGTATTCACCAAATCCGGCCCCGAGTGACTTCTTCTTATTTCCAAATTTAAAAAAACACTCACACAAACGCTTATATTGCAACATTCGATCTCTTAACCTATCACAAAGGAAAAGGAGCGAATAACAATATATACTGGGTCATTCTGCCTGACAGCGGAATCGTCACCGCCGTCTGCAGAATTTGTCCTTCCAAATTCTTTTTACCGACTAGGTTATTACTAGGTTTCTATTTTCAGGCTTTCGTTCTGGCCTTATATCCGTGGCATGTTTGTTTCATCCGTTGATAAAACCTACAAACTTCGTTCCTGCGATAGCATCTCTTCTTTTTTTGTTTTGAGAAACTTATGCTCCTCCCTCCTTTCTGCAACTCTCGTCCTTCTGTGCAGCGCCTCTTAATAAGCTTGCTGCTTGGCTGCGTGTGCACTTCTACACTCGTCGTTAAACCATGGGTTTCTTGTTGATGGCGTTTTGAAACCCAGCACCTCAGGAGCAGCACTTTCTAAGACTTGTTAACAAAGGGTCCATTGGTGTTGTGCGGTCTGAGCAGTTGTTGGAAGGTTTTTCGAGAACTTGTGGGAGACGCGATTGACAAAGGCTCTGGTGGTCCCTTGCGATTGTAGCATTGCGACGTTGTATGTCGCTGGTCTTACTCGATTTTTCTGGACCAGGCATATTCGTAGTCGTAACCTGGCTGCCACAGGATAGCGATATGCTAGGTATCAGAAAAACATGGAAACACCATCACACCCACAATCTGATGGCATGGTCGAAAAGTTCAACCGAACGATGGAGGAATACTTGAGAAAAGTCGTCGTTGGAGATCAGAAGTACTGCTATGAACATCTTCCCCTTTTCTTAATAACGTATCGATCGGCGCAGCACAATTCAACGGCGATAACACCAGCTGAAGCCATTTCGAACTTCAGATCTGACTTCCATCTGATCGAAGGAGCAGCTGAACTCTATCCATCAGTTCATTCGGAAGCGACTGAACTTGGTCAGTGATATAATGAAGGCGAACCCTTCTGGATTCGAGACAGAACATTTGATATTGCTGTACAACTAACAACGAAATAAGACTTGTGCCCCAAATTACAATCAGCCTGGGACGAGCTGCCATATGAAGTCATCAAGAAACTCAACGATGTGGTATATCGCATACAACAGACGGGAAACAGACGGGCGAAGTGTAAGATTGTCCAATTGAAGAGGTTAGCGCCATATTGCGGAAAAGGATCACATCGGTTTTTCTAGGACGAACAAGTTTAGGAGGAAGGCTCTGTTGCAGCTAAAAAAACGAAATGATGGTAGCCTTCAGCGGCATACTTACTTACTTACTTTGATGGCGCTACAGTTCGGGGTGAACCAGGGCCTCAACCAACAAGCCTCTCCAGCCGGCACGATCTTTGGCCAGCCGCTTCCAGAGAGGAAGCGCCCAAGAGCCTCTTCATCCGCTTTTGATAACATCCAAGCCCCAGCGCCGTAGAGGAAGACCGGGATGATTAAGGTTTTGTAGAGGGATACCTTAGTTTTTCGAGAGAGGGCTCTACTACTCAATTGCTTCTTGAGCCCGAAGAAGCAGCGGTTGTCAAGAGTTATTCTGCGTCTTATCTCAGCGTTGGTGTCGTTGCTGCTTGTCACTATCGAGCCAAGGTAGACGAAGTCCTTGACTACTTCAAAAATATAGCTGCCGAAGGTGACGTTCTGACCAGGACGTCGGTGTTTACCCATTTACCCTTAGACCCACTTTAGCCGCTTCTGCTTCAATGCTTGCGAACGCCTCATTGACGTCTCGCTTTGTCCGTCCAATAACGTCAATGACATCTGCGTTAAAGAAATCACATACTGTCATACTGTTAAATCAAGGGGTCGGTTAGTTCTCCATAGTCATCCTGCACAGTCTGACGAGTTTAGCAGGAATGTTAAAACATGGCATGGCTCTGTAGTGTATAGCTTGTCTCTATAAACACTGTCATACGCGGCTTTAAAGTCGACAAAAAGATGGTGCGTGTCGACCTGGAATTCATGGGTCTTCACCAAGATATGCCGTAGTGTAAATATTTGGTCTATCGTGGATTTTCCTGGCCTGAAACCACACTGGTAGGAACCTATCAGATTACACAGTACGGCAGAGAGGATCTTGTACGCGATGTTCAGGAGGCTTATGCCTCTGTAATTGGCGCAGTCCTAGGGATCTCCTTTCTTATGGACCGGACAAACGATACTGAGATTCCATTCTTCGGGTATGCGTTCTTCCGACCATATCTTGGAGATGAGTTGGTGCTGGTAAGTTTCGATATCGCAATCTTAACATCGTCTAGGTCGGGTGGACGGGATTCTCCTTCGTCTTCGTCCATTGTGAATGGTTCACTCTGTTATGCAGTCTGCAGAAGTGGTCCTTCCACACTCTCAATATCGACTGTGACTCCACTACTAGTTGTCCGTACTCATCCCTGCAGACTTCTGCTCTGGCTTTATAGCCTTGGCATGTTCGTTTTACTTTCTGGTGAAATTTTCGAACCTCGTTCCTGCCGTAACATCTCTCCATCTCCTCGATTTCGCGCTTCTCGTGCTCCTTCTTTTTCCTTCTCAGAAGCGCATGCTCCTCCCTCCTTTTTTGTTCATAGAGCTCGCGGGCAGTTCTCGTCCGTCGATGCAATGTGGTCATGTATGCATTCTGTTTCTCTACATGGGCCTGTCTGCACTCATCATCAAACCAGGGGTTTTCGACGGTGCTGGCTCGAAACCGAGTATATCTGAGGCGGCCTCTCTAATGGCGTTTTGACAACGACTCCTTGGCTGTTCTATGGTTTCTGCAGATTGCATTGGGACTTGAGAGAGCTTGAGGGAGACTTGATCGGTGAAGTTCCCGGCGGTCTCCTGCGACTGCAGCTATCCGACGTTAAATTTTGGTGTTCTTACTCGACTTGGTTGATTCAGCGGCATACTGCTGAATGTAAATGTCAGTGCATTCTAAAGACTTCTGAAGGAAAAAGTCTGACGACAAACATTTGAGAAAGTGGACCGAGGGCTATATAACCGGGCACACTCGCCCTCGGGAGCATTCAGTTTTCGGGATTAAGTAACGAGTAATCAGCCGGTATTCAGTGTGAAAGTAATCAAGCCACCTAGTGAGTTGTAGAGACAAAATGTGTAAGCAATAAAAAGCAAAGTGTGTAATAAAGGTGTGTGTAAGCAATAAAGTGTAAAGTGTGTAGAAGCTTATAATAAAGGTGAAGCGCCCAGATAATTGATCTGAGCTCAAATAATAAAATGTGTGTATTGAATTCGCCAAAAAGTAGACAGTTGTAGGTATTTAGTCTTTCGCAATCCAGTTATCGAACCCTATTCTGGACTCGTATTAATTTTCGTAACTTATTACATACTAAAATGCCGCTGTTTCTGTAAAATGTTTGGCTCAACATTTTGCTTGATTAATGCAAAGTTTTTTGTTTTTTTTTTTTTTTTAGAGACTCGCGCAGGTTCAAGAGTTTTTTTTATATTCTCTTTTATATTCTCTTATGATGTGTTGACACACACAACCTGAACGAAGTTGCAGTGGTTGGAGTCGTTGATGTTCGTTCTCGTTCACTACTCTCAGGGGTGGTTGTCCTAGACCTAGATAGGACGAACAAACTCCGCGTTGGTTATATGTATGTATGTATGTTGGCGTTAAAGTCAATGAAGGACCTGAGCCGAGCTTCTCTCAGTCACCCATGTTGTGTGTGATTAAATTTTGCCACAGGTGAAAGGGACCTACAATTTATTGCCGGTTCCGAACGGCTAATTTCGAGAAGCCTTTCATGACAATTTTACTACAGGGGGTTATGTAAAAACCCCGCTGAGGAGAAACACCGTGAAAACACGTGCGATGACGTATGGCTGTGTCGGGATTTGATCCCGTGTAATCGGCGTCAGAGGCCAACACACTACCCACTGCGCCACGGTGCTCTCGCGTTGGTTATAGTCCGTAGTAATTCGTTCAAGCACTTTTTAGTATTGCATACGCAGAGGATGAATTTCTGTTGACCATACCATACTGTGAGTGTTATGCCTGCAGCAGTACGTCTGGTCACTTTCCATTCACAACTGCGTTGCATACTTTTTGTCCGTATAGGAATTACTTTTTCTTGGATATGAAGCGAATTTGAACCATAAACCTTCCGCTCGGCGGTCGATGATGTTAACCACTGCACCACGGCCACCCCCGTTGAAATGTCTGAATGCATCTTCACAAAATTGAATGCTCAAATTAAAATGAAGATTTTCGATATTTTTTTTCAAATTGAAACGGATGTCTCTTTTAAGCTTTTATTGAATTCTTTCCTTCGCTCTTCAGTCTAAATCGAGAATACATTTCCACACTACCAATGAACCTGTCTAATATTAAGGTTGCCGAAAAATTCGTCTACTTTGACTCCAGCATAAAATGCAACCAAAAAATCGAACGCAAATTCACCTCGGACTATCGAGCCATCTAAGAAAGTTAGTTAGCTGCAAGTTAGTTATCAGAGTCAGTGGATTTTAAAAGTAGTATATCCGCCACGAAATTCGGAATACATTGAAAAGAGTGCAAGATTGGGTCTAAATGAAAATGGATTATCAAACCACAATAAACAAAAAGGCTGTTCAGTGGTATTGGCTTGATTCCAACCCCGAGATACAATGCACCGAAGGATGCATTTAAATCGGCGTATACTGACGGCAATTGTCCTCAAACAATTAAGCATGCTATACATACTAAAAGCAACATGTTACAGATCGTTGCGCTTTTTTTACAATTAATTCGTGAGAGCAATAGGAAAAGCACGTTGGATCATCGTTGACTTCTCTTCTTTCATTTCCTCATCATCATCTATTTCTTAATCTTCTACTTTACGCAAGTAAGGTATTTAGAGAATTAATTAACAATTTATTACCCAACTCTCAACTCCCTTCAACATTGTTAAATTTAATTGATGCATTTCGTTTCATGTGCTGCCCTTCGTGTCGTCATGGTCAAAGCAGCCGCTGACTGGAATCATAAAGAAGCGTAAAAGACAAACACAATTATAATTTTATTTAAATTGTCTTTATCTTTTTTTACAGCTCTGTTCGCTCCATAAAACAATAAAAACATATTTTATCCCAAAAAAATGCATCTGGATGGATGACTGCCCAACTGACGAACACATTGCATCGAGTGACCGCAACTCCAAACCATGAATGTCAAACTGAACCAAGTCACTTGTCAAAAATTGTTGTTCAACCAATCATTGTTGAATGATTGGTCGAGTGAATGGTTGGTTTGGATGGACGAATGGCGGTTTTGTCTACGAAAACAAAGATGACAGCTCCCCAGACCGCCGCTGTAATTACGGACATTTTGTGCGAGTGTAAACATGGGCGTTTTCCGATCCTCACAACGTACGAATGCCAAGTTGCATGTCTTCGTTTAACTACTCTGCAATCACTCTTGACATAGAAAATGCCACGAATGTCTGCAGCTCTGAATGACATTCGATTTGATTCGTTAAGCAACGTGGTAGGGATGAGCACTGGAATGAGGATCGTCCAGATCAAACGATCACGCGATGTCATTACGTATGTATGTATGTATGTATGTATGTATAATACATATTTTAGTTTTTATTTCAGGGATACTTTTTGTATGGAGAAGCACTTCATTGTGTAGCCGAATAGAGATCCGAACTACGAGACCAGTTTGTTGCTACAGTTACTGAATTTTCGAACCTTTGGCTATTGTTGAGCGAACGATCGTAAACAGTTTTATGGTGATAATCTGCAGTAAAATGAAATTTTACATTTATCCAATTGAATATCTTTCGGGTTGTACATGGAATGTGTCTCAAAAAAAAAAAAAAAAAAACGAAAAATATTAAGAAATTAAATCCGACTTACCACGCTATTTTGGCTTTCATTCGGTTATCGTTCAGAACTCCGTCAGCTATTTTTGGGGCGTTATACGGAAATTTATTAACCAAAATTCAACTCTATTCATCCGGAATGACCCGTCCCAGCTGACTGTTCGCACACAATCAACAACTGGTTTCGGTATCGATTTATATGTTAATAAATCGAAACTTTGTCGACGTTAATCCGACAAAGTGTGTTTTAACAAAGACGGCTCGTTGGACCTACGCACGTTGTTGTTGATTTAAGTTAATATTGAAATATGTTTTATTATTTTTTAATGAACAGTGAAACGGCTCTTGTGTGGTCGTTTCACGATGAAATGTTCGAAGGTTTTGTTCCGCATTTATCTATTCGATTACTCGAGGGAGAAATCGATGTTTGTGGGAAATATAATGAATTCTGATGCTGATTTGGTGATTAAGGTGGTATGCAACGGTTATTGGATTAGTCGAATTTGTTTTCATGTTGACGATAAATTGGTATTACATTTTGGACAATGCTTGATTACCTGGATTTTATATAACCTGCTCGAATTCGATACCATTTATGACACCTTTTTAGTCCGCCTTCTTGATTTCGCTATGGAAATTTGTTCCACAAATAAAAAAAATAAAAATGTTTTCAGTTCTGCGTCGTCCTCAGCTATCTGTGAGCCATTGTTGGAACCATTCAACTTTTGCTGGTTATTGTAAAAGGGGTTGCTTTGTTTTTCCCACTGTTTTGAATATGTTGCTGATCTCTCGGAGTAGAATCACTCGTCACAGAGTTGAGTGAAAGTTTAATGCATTCCGGAGGTAACAGCAATGTTATGTTGCAAACAATGCTTAGAGTTCTTTACCACTATCGTGATGGCTTTAAAATAATTCACATCAATGCACAAAGCCTGATGCCAAAAATCGATGAATTTAGATTTTTAGATTTCGGAAATTGACGCAATTTGTGTATCAGAAACTTGGTTCTCCGCAGTTGTATGCGACGCTCCATACTCACTAAATGGATATAATCTCTTTCGCTTAGATAGAATCGGACGTGGCGGGGGAGTTGCGATTTATGTTAAACTCGGCCTGCGTTGTGAAATAAAATGTTTCTCGCCACCTACTTCTTTTATTGAATATCTTTTTCTAGATATAAAAGGTGTCGATAGTAACCTTCTTGTGGGAGTTGTACATATATGTATAGGCCACATAGATATATCGTTCAAGCACATTCATACCAACTTATGGAACATTTAACGGTTAGTACGCCGAATATTATTGTATGTGGCGGTTTTAACAGCAATCTTTTAGCTGAGCAACATTTGTGTGAAAATATGAGCTCATTTGATGATTTACACGCGGTTAACATGTCCGAACCAACTTACTGCACCCATACTTCTAGTACATTACTTGATCTGTTCTTTGTAAGTAGTTCTGACAGGGTTATTCTCTATGATCAACCTGCCGCTCCAGCTTTTTCCAAACACGATCTCATTCAAAAATGTTAATATGCCCTTACTACACCTTGAGATAGTATTTATCTCATGCCCTCGCCTGTTGACCATGTAAAGTTTTTGACTGAAAACATAAATGTTCTGTTTAATTATCACGTTCCCCTAAAAACAAAGAAAAACGCCTGCGGCTCTAAACCTTGGTCTACTCATCGTATCAAAGATTTAATTAAGAAAAGAGATCAGGCATATCAGAGGTGGATTCGGTTTCGTGTTGAAGAACTTCATATAGTATATACATAAATCTTTGCGAAATAAAGTCGTCCAAGAAATAAAAAATGCTAAAATACACTTTTATTCCAGTCGTCTCAGTACTAATTCGGATGGTCGAAAACTTTGGGAGAATCTACGCAAGCTTGAAATAGGAAACCAACGTACAAACTCTAAAAACAGCATCAATATAAACGACCTTAATCGTAAATTCCTTTCCATCCCAACTGCCTCACCAACTAGAGAATTTGTAAACCCTGGCAGCCTCCAAATTACCTCAACTTATTCTTCCTGCACGAGCCTTTTACAAGAAAGCCAAAGGCCTTGCAGGAGGCTTCAAAAAGGGCACCCAGGCTCTTCGAAATTGCGAGGGTAATCTTGTCGACGACCCGCAGGGAATAGTGGATGTATTTAAGCAGCATTTCCAGCAGC
Organism: Eumerus sabulonum; assembly: GCA_951905685.1. Taxonomy (NCBI): domain Eukaryota; kingdom Metazoa; phylum Arthropoda; class Insecta; order Diptera; family Syrphidae; genus Eumerus; species Eumerus sabulonum. Next base: position 160,888,777 of record OX645060.1, on the reverse strand, counting down.
TGCTTAACGAGCATGACCAAGAGAGAGTGGTAGGGACCGAGGAAATCCCAACTCCAGCCGCTGAAGTAGTCCTCCCACCCAGCATCGAAGAAGTCGGCACAGCTATTCAGAAGCTGAAGAACAATAAGGCCGCAGGCTCAGATGGCTTGCCATTAGAGCTCTTCAAGGCTGGTGGCGATGTTCTTGTAGGGAGCATGCACCAGATCATCTGCAGAATTTGGGATGATGAAAGCATGCCCGACGGCTGGAATACCAGCTCTATATGCCCCATCCACAAAAAAGGCGATCCTACCTCTATCTAAACCATTTTGCACCGCACTAATCGGCAGCTACCAGTGCGGCTTCCGGCCCGGCAAATCAACTATAGACCAAATGTTCACACTTCGACAAGTCCTGGAAAAGACCAACGAGTTTCGAATCGATACACACCATTTTTTCATCGATTTCAAAGCCGCATACGACAGCATTCATCGTGAAGAACTGTTTGGTGCGATGGCCGAATTCGGGATCCCAGTAAAACTTATCCAGTTGTGTCGCGCTACGCTAAAAAACACGCGATGCACCGTGCGATTCGGTTCTAGGACCTCGGAACCTTTCGAAATATGCACCGGATTTCGGCAAGGAAATGCGCTGTCATGTGACTTCTTCAACCTGGTGCTGGAGCAGATAGTGCGACGGGCAGGCGTCAACAAGTCCATCCAGCTGCTAGGATACGCGAATGATATCGATATCATCGCGTGTTCTCGCCGTGGCATTGTGGAAGCATTCACGGCGATTGAAGAACAGGCGAAACGAGTTGGTCTTAAGGTCAATGAGGACAAAACGAAACACATGCTGTCAAGCAAAAACCAATCCGTCGCTCACCACCTGGGACAAAATATAACAATTGACAGCTACAATTTCGAGGTAGTTAAGGAGTTTGACTACATAGGGGCAAACGTAAATTCCACAAATGATACCACAGTGGAGATCCGGCGTAGAATCGCCCTTGGCAACCGCTGCTACTTCGGCTTGTCCAAACAACTGGGGTCAAAACTCCTCACTCGAAAGACCAAAGTCATGCTTTACAAAACGCTCATTCTGCCAGTCTTGCTGTACGGAGCCGAAAGCTGGACGATAAGCAGGACAGCGGAGCTGATTTTGGGTTCTTCTGTGCCCGATTGTTTGGTCCTGTCTGTGAGGAAGGTGAATGGAGAAGAAGACACAACCGCGAACTCTACGAGCTGTACCAAGATGTGGATGTAGTTCGGAAGGCATGGATCCGTCGACTACACTGGCTCGGCCACATCGAGCGCATGGACATCAACGCTCCAGCTAAGAGGGTCTTCGACTCCGAGCCTCCTGGTTCGAGAAGAAGAGGAAGACCGAACCTCCGGTATAAAGACCAATTAATCGCGGATGTAAGACATCTTGGTCTTGACAACTGGAAGCAGCGTGCCCGGGGCCGTCAAGGATGGAAGGCAGCTATAGCTCAGGCTCAGATCCTCCATGGATCGCTGGCCTGATAAGTAAGTAAGTAATTCTTCCTTTAGTTTTGCGAATGTGACCAATCTAGATGTGGTAGAAAGCTTTATTTCAATAAAATCGGGTGTTTTTACACATGTTTTCAATACAATCCTTACGACTGGTATTTTTCCACAGCAGTGGAAAATGGCTAAAGTCATATCATCTCCAAAAAATGCACGCTGTAATGAATTTCAACCGATCTCTATTCTTCCATTTCTCTCAAAAGTTCTGGAGCGCATCATGCAGAAACAATTAAGTGCCTATATATGTATCTCGCAGCAACCTCTTAGTGCAAATACAATCTGGTTTTCGCCCTCAACACAGCTGCACAACCGCGCTTTTAAAGGTTATAGAAGATATAAGGGCTGAACTTGATGAGGATAACGTGACTTTCTTGATTCTTCTAGATTTCTCTAAGGCATTTGACATGGTCAACCATGCTGTTCTTCTGAGGAAGCTGCGTCAAGAATTCAGTATATCCCCTGAAGCAATCAAATGAATAGCTTCTTACCTCAATAACCGCATGCAGGCCGTTTAGCTGGATAATAATCTTTCAGAATTTCTACCTGAACTGCAGGGGGTTCCCCAGGGCTCGATTCTGGCCCCCTTACTATTCGCGCTGTATATTAACGAGATTGCTTCCATCATTCGGCATGTTTCTAAACACATTTATGCGGACGATACCCAAATCTACAGGAGTTGCCCCCTAGGTCTCATCGAAAACTGTGCGCTCTTTATCAACCAGGAACTTGTCCGGATTTTCAATTGGGCAGGCTGTAATGGTTTTGCCCTTAACGCTAACAAATGCAAATGCTTAGTTATTGCTAAAAAGGGATTAGATCTGTCCTATTTTCCACCTATCATGCTTAACGGAACTGCCCTAGAATTGGCTAATACCTCTAAAAACGTAGGAATGGTATTTAACAGGACTCTGACCTGGAACGATCATATAAATTCTATTGTTGCAAAAGCTTATGGTACTCTTAGAACCTTATGGACTGCTCAGGAATACACCCCTCTCAAAACAAGAACCATGCTCGCAAAAACCTTAATCTTACCAATCCTCACATATGGGTGTGAAATATTCTATAATTGTGACTCTGCTGGTAAATCAAAACTCAAAATAGCCCTTAACAGCACTATCAGATATGTATACGGCTTAAGAAGATATGACCAGGTCTCGGTATGAAAAGGTTTTGTATAACGCGACTTTGGTCTTTCGAGAGAGGGCTCTACTTCTCAATTGCCTCTTGAGCCCAAAGAAGCAGCGGTTGGCAAGAGTAGTTCGGCGTTTGATCTCAGCACTGGTGTTGTTGTCGCTGGTCACTAGTGAACCAAAGGTAGACGAAGTCCTTGACCACTTCGAATTTGTAGCTGCCAATTGTTTCGTTCTGGCCGAGACGTCGGTGTTGTGCGTCTTTTTGGGATGACAGTATATATTTCGTTTTACCCTTGTTAACCGAAAGACCCATTTTAGTCCCTTCTGCTTCAATGCTTTCGAACGCATCATTGATGTCCCGCGTACGCAAACAGTTGTACCATTTTGTGTTGGCCAGTGAGTCTCGTATGATCTGTTTAAACACGATGTTGAAGAAATTACATGACAGAAATTACATTACATGACCTTGTATAAATCCATTTCTAACATCAAAGGTCTCGGTTAGTTCACTACCGACGTTAATGGAGCAGCGATAGTTCTCCATTATCATTCTGCACAATCTGACGGGTTTGGCAGGGTTATCAAAACTAGACATGGCGCTATATAGCTCGTCTCTATGCACACTGTCATACGCGGCTTGGAAATCGACGAAAAGGTGATGGGTGTGGATTTGGTATTCATGGATCTTCTCCAAGACCGGCTGCAGTGTGAATATTTGGTCTATTGTGGATTTACCTGGCCTGAAACCACACTGAACGAACCTATCAGATTATCCACAAAGGGTTTCATGCGTTCACACAGTACAGCAGAGAAGATTTTGTATGCGATGTTAAGGAGACTTATTCGCCTGGGTGTGCCCTACAGATCATCTCCAGGCGCTTTAAATAGCTCGGCAGACAATCCGTCTGCGCCCGCGACTTTATTATTCCTCAGCTTTTAAATTGTTAGCTTGATTTCATCAACATAGGTCGGGTGAACGAAATTCTCTTCGCATGTTCATCCTTTGCGAATGGATCATTCTGCCTGACAGCGGTATTAGATCTTTCATCGTCGTTATACAGTCTACAGAAGGGTTCCTTTCATATTCTCAGCATCGACTGTGACTCTGCTTGTCCTCCTTCACCTCTACAGGTTTCCGCTCCGACTTTATAGCCAGATCGTCAGGTTCCATTGTGAATACTGAGATGCGGGAATCGTGTGCTAGCCAGAAGGACATTGCGCCCCGCCAGGAAGTCGAGTAGCCGATGTCCGTTTTCGGACGTGGTGTCGTGTAAACTATATTTCACCGTGTTCGACTCAGATAGATAGATAGATAGATAGATAGGGGGGGGGGGTGGGACAGAGTCGCCTGATCACTGCGGCCACGATTGGGCCTATTGTGATGTCCCCCACTTACAGTTCACTCAGAAAACCTGAGTTCGTAATAAAGCTTAGTATGCTTTTGAGTGAACTGGCAGCAATTTCATCTGCTTCAAGATAATGCTTGCCTAGGTGACGAAGACGTGTACTGACCAGGCAGTTACAGTGGCATAGTATGTGCTCTGCTGTTTCTTCGTCTTCATTACACATACGGCAAGTGTCATCTTGTATGATGCCCATTGTTTTGAGGTGTTTATTAACTGGGCAGTGTCCAGTAAGGAAACCTGTGATTAAACGAATCTGACTCCTCGAAAGCATGAGAAGTTGTTTCGTTCTTTTGAGGGATGTAGTTGGGAGGAACAGCTTGGCTTGTCTGCTACCTTTCGTTTGTGACCAGTAGTGATCCGTCGTGTTCCTTAACCAATTTTTTATGCAGCATTTGGTGGTGCTAGTAGGTATGCCGCAGAAAGGCCGTGGCATCATAAATGGTGATGCAGAGCCTTTCCTTGCTAGTAGGTCCGCCTTTTCGTTGCCTGTATGGCCGCTGTGTCCAGGTATCCAAATGAGATGAACTCTGTTTGTACTGGCCAGCTGATGAAGTAGCTGTAGGCAGTCCCATACCAGCTTGGAGGTTATTTCAAAGCTCTTTAGGGCTTGAAGTGCAGCTTTGCTGTCAGAGAGAATATAAATGTTTTTGTTAAGTATATTTCTGTTTATATTTTCTCTGAGGCAGAGTTCTATAGCAAATATCTCTGCTTGAAAAACGGAGTTATAACTGTCCATGCTGACGTAAATGCATGTGCCTGTATTTGCTCCGTATACTCCAGCCCCAACGCCTTCGTCCGTTTTGGAGCCATCTGTGTACCACACGTAGGATCCACGGTTGAAGGAGGGTCTATCCTGTTCCCAGTTTTGTCGGTTAGGGAATGTGACCTTGTAGTTTTGGCTGAAGTTATATCTGGGGAGACAGTTGTAAGAGATATCTTTAGGATTTCATGCCTGTTTATTTCTGTAAGGATGTCAGGGTGAAAGAGCCTACGGTTAGAGTCATCCTCCATGATCATCCTGTGGGCGAAGACCATTGCTTCTTTCTTCAGTTGGAGATGAAGAGGTGGCAGGTCTGTGATGACTTCTAGTGCTGCTGTGGGGGTTGTTCTCATGGCCCCAGTGATACAGATGCAAGCTAGTCTTTGCAATTTGTTGAGCTTGGCTTGCACTGATACTTGTTTTGTTTTGTGCCACCAGACGGGCGCAGCATATGTAAGGATTGGTCTGGTGATTGCTGTATATAGCCAGCGGGACATTTTGGGGTTTGTGCCCCAGTATTTGCCAGTGAGACTTTTGCTGGTCCATAAGGAGATCCTGGCTTTCTCAATGGTTTTTGTAATGTGAGAGTTCCAAGTGAGCTTTTCGTCTAGAGTTTTCCCTAGATATTTGACTTCTTTTGAGAACTCTATCTCTTCACCAAAGAGGGTAGGCTTAGTAAGTTTGTGCCTGTTCCTTCTTTTGGTGAAGGCGACTATGGTGCTTTTTCTAGGATTTACATTTAGTGCAACCTTTATGCACCAGTTAGCAACAAGGTTTAGTGCCCGTTGGAGGAGTTCCGAGACTGTGTCTTCGAATTTGCCTCTGATCAGGATCACTATGTCGTCAGCGTAGCCTTGGACATAGAAGCCATTGTTGCTGAGTATGCTTATCAGTTCGTTGACCACGATGGACCACAGGAGTGGTGAGAGAACCCCACCTTGAGGGCATCCTTTCGCGGCGTTAACGCTGATTTTGTCATTGCCTAGCGAGGTGTTTATTTTCCTGTTGCTAAGCATATGTTGGATCCAATTGCATGTGGTGGTGTCCACCCCTGTGCTGAGGATGCAACGTTTTATTTGGGTGTATTCGGTGTTATCGAAGGCACCCTCAATATCGAGAAAGCAACCTATCGCAATTTCTTTGTCGCTCAGGGATTTATTAATCCGGGCCGTTAGTTCCTGAAGAGCATGCGTGGTCGATTTCCCAGGCTGGTAGGCATATTGGTTTTTGTGAAGTGGTGATCTTCTCAGTGCACCGTCCCTGATATGCCTGTCCAAGATTTTTTCCATTGTTTTTAGGAAGAAAGAGGTAAGGCTTATCGGTCTGTAGGACTTAGGCAGGTCTGTGGGTCTACGGCCTACTTTGGGAATGAATTTTACCTTTACCTCTGTCCAGCTTGTTGGTATGTGTCCCCATGCATAGCTGGTTCTAAAGATGTTAATGAGCATGGGGCTAATTTGCGCACTCCCCTTCTGAAGAAGTGCTGGGAAGATGTTCGACTCAAGTATGTCCACTTTGCCCAATTTCGCATTAAAGTTTCCTAGAACTGTTTTTATGTCGTAGTGGGGACATTGGGCATAGGTTCTGTCTAGGAGATCGTAGAATTCTTCTTTGAGTCGATCGTCTTTTTCTTCGGTTGGGGCGGTGAGCGCATATCAAGCAAATGTTTCCAAAATTGGCTTTGATGCGGGTTGCTATGAGGCGTTCGCTTACATCCCGAAGTCTTCATCGAATAACAAATCCGCATCCGAATGAGCGCTGTTTTTTCTCCTTGTAGCAGTTCCCGTGGTAGATATCGCAGTTTTTTATCTGTCTTTTGCCTGGTCCATCCCATCGCACTTCTTGGTGTGCGGTTATATCTGCTTTGTAGCATCTTGGGGTTTGCTCGAATTGATCGCCTGCACCCGGTCTGTTAAGAAACCTCTCATTCCAGGTACAGGCTCTCAATTCCTTTAGTCGTTCGCAGGGGTCATCAACTTTGTATCCGTCCATATCCGTGGCTTGTGGTTGTTTCAGAATAATTATTTTTTTCCGTGATAGAGATGTTACCCCTTAGCATAACCCCCAACTTGGAGGTTCAGGTTCCTCTTTCTCCAGGAACAAGGGGTCTGGTCATTGCACACATTGGTTCACTGCTTGGCGGGGCCAGGACAGCTATCCCGGGGAGACCACGCGGAGGCTATGTGTCAACTTGGATTGAGCAGGGGCAGAGATCGAAACTGGCGTTTGCCATATTAAAGGCGATCAACTTCTTTGCTCTGTTTCTTCGCTCCCTCCACCCCTTAAGAAAACGTTAACACACTTAAAAGAACAATTGCCATTTGGATGGTGTTGACGCCCATAAAAGAAGGAAATAGAGTAGGCGCCACCAAATGACAACTTGGAATCATCTTAAAAGAGCACACAGAAAACCCTTGATGACACATAAGCTTACGTAAACAAATTTGATTGAGTGTCAGTGAAACGCTGGTAAAACGCAACGAAATCGAACCATTTTACAGACGATGAAAAATTAAGTAAACATTGTCAAAGGCCGGTGGCCCTCCACGACTTCAAACAAGGTGACACTTAGTGTTTGCTGGGATTAGAGGGAAATTGTCTATTATGAACTGCTATAACCTGGCGAAACACTCAGTTCAGCCCTCTGCTGTGCAAGTAGGGCGAACAGAATTGGCCGACAGATGGAACATCATGACAATGCCAGGCCACATACATCCGTGATGTCTCGAAGTAAATTGATGAAGCTTGGTTGGAAAGTTTTGATGCATCCGCCGTATAGCTTTTTCCCAGTTAAGAGCCTTCCCTAGTAGCTGAAACAACAACTGAATTTGGTTTGAGCTAACCTCCAGGTACAACACGAGTAATACACATCGTCGTTGGCTTTACTTGAGAATTCCTTGGTTGTATGTCTTATTGATCATATGAAGCCAGATTGGTAGTTTTTTTAGATACTACTGTTTCCAAAAAGTAACGGGAGATTAGTGTTTAAGATAGGTTTCGTCTTGTGAGCTGTCTATTTAATGTAAAGTATTTGCTTTACATTTTGTTTGCGGAATAAAATTCTGCTGGGGCAAGTCTTTGCTGATGAGGCTTTGTCGAAAAAAACAAGGGGTAGGAGGAGTTTCAAGAGGGCCGACAACATATCGAAGACGAAGAGCAATCCGGACGCCCATCAACCTCAACCAACGAAGCTCGCGTCTCAAAAATCAAAGATTTAGTGCTAACTATCAATTGGAGGGTAGGGCCTAGGCATGTAGGGCAAAGTTGCTGATTGCACTCAACATGGCGAGACGTTTGATAATGCTCAGATCAAATTGACATACAGCCTCCGCGCGGCACCCTCTGGGTAGCCTTCTCAATAAGCGTTGAGAGGGGATCAGCCCCACCTGTGCACACGCCCATACCGTCGAGGCTGAAGAACCCATCAAAGAAGATTTCTACTCCCTCTTGGACGACGCCTACGGAGCTTGTCCGGAGTACGACATCAAAATCGTGCTCGGGGACTTCAACGCCAAAATCGGTGAAAACATCTTTGGCGGAGTAGTCGGAAAGCACAGCCTCCACGATACGACAACAGATAACGGCTGTTATATGTTACGGACTTTGCCGTAACTCGTAATACACGATTTCCTCACAAGAAGATCGACACTGCAACCTGGCGGTCTCCAGGTGGTCGAATTGCCCAGCCAAATTTAACAAGTGCTCCAGACATGCGTCAGACATTCTGGATACTAGAAAGTTCAGAGGAGCAAGCGTCGGCTCTGACCATTCCCTAGTGGCAGCAAGGAGGTTCAACAAAGGAAAGCTGAGCACAGCAGATATCGCCATAGACTACAGAGAGCAAGGAAGCAGCTCAAATCACTATAGGTTAGGCGCCACCAGTGACTAGAAACCCGTTGTATGATGGCGAATCTTCTTCTTCTTAGGTGGCCCTACAGTCCGTGGTGAATCTGGGCCTCAACCAAGAAGCGTTTCCAGCTGGCACTGTCTTTGGCCAGCTGTTTCCAGCGTCGAACACCCAGTTGGTGAAGGTCCCCTTCCACCTGCGTGCGCCACCGTTGATGCGGCCGTCCTCTGCCGCGCCTTCCTTCCGGGGTGGATTCGAAGACTCTGTATTTTCCATGCGCTCTACATGGCCTAGCCAGCTTAGACGCTGTATCCGTAGACGTCGTACCAAGCCGATGTCGCTGTACAACCCGTACAGTTCTTCGTTATATCTTCTCCTCCATACACCGTTTGAACAAACGGGACCATAGATAGTGCGCAGAATTTTCCTCTCGAAACGTCCAGGGCTCTCTTCATCCGCTTTTGTTAAGGTCCAAGCCTCTGCGCCGTAAAGGAAGACTGGGATGATTAAGGTCTTATATAGTGTCACCATGGTTTTCCGAGAGAGGGCTCTACTTCTCAATTGCCTCTTGAGCCCAAAGAAACAGCGGTTGGCAAGAGTGATTCTGCGTTTTATCTTAGCGCTGGTGTTGTTGTCGCTGGTCATCAGTGAGCCAAGCTAGACGAATTCCTTGACCACTTCGAAGTTATATCCGCCCATGGTGACGTTCTGGCCAATATGTCGGTGTTGTCCGTCTCTTTTAGATGAAAGCAGATATTTGGTGTTACCCTCATTAACCTTGAGACCCATCTTAGCCGCTTCTACCTCAATGCTTACAAAGGCTTCATTGACGTCTCGCTGTGTCCGTCCAATCACGTCAATGTAGTCGGCGTACACAAGCAATTGCGTAGACTTGAAATAAATCGTACCTCTTGTGTTGGCCAGTGACTCTTGCACGATTTTTTCAAGCACGGTTTTGAAAAAGTTGCGTGACAGCGCGTCGCCCTGCCTAAATCCTTTTTTAACATCGGTCTTGGTTTGCTCATTACCGACCTTAATGGAGCAGCGAGAATTCTCCATTGTCATCTTGCACAGTCAGACCTGATGACGAATGTGAGCAGAAAAAGCGAGCAGCCGACGAGGTGTACCAAATGGTGCTGCAAAGGAATACTGAGCCAGAAGGGGAGAGGAAGGAATGACTCTTCAGCGAAAAGAAGAGAGTCTTCGCAGTCTCTCAGCTCAAGAATATCAATGAGTCCTGGGACAAAAATGTGATAAGAATCTTTTATAAAAAAAACTAAAAGCCTCGCTGCGGGCTCTAAAAACAGCACCTAAGCTCTTCGAAATCGCGAGAACAATCTTGTTACCGACCCGCCGTGAATTGTGAATGTTTTCAAGCAATTTTTCCAGCGGCTGCTTAATGAGCAAGGAAAAGAGAGAGTGGTAGTATACGAAGAGATCGCGCCTCTAGTCAACGAAGTTGTCCCCCCTTCCCAGCATTGAGGAAGTAGCCATAGCTGTTAAAAAGCAGAAGGGCAACAATGCTGCAGGCTCGGAGATGCGCTGTCATGCGACCTCTTCAATCTCGTGTTGGAACAAATAGTGCGGCGGGCCAAGGTCAACACGAAAGGTACTATCTTCGATAAACCGGTCCAGTTGCTGGTTTCCTGCGCACCATTGTGGAAGCGGCGTTTGAAGATCAGGTGAAACGAGCTGGTCTACACATCAATGAGGAGAATACGAAATATATACTGTCAACAAAAAAGCGGTCCGTCACCCATCACCTAGTGGCAGCTATAATTTCAAGGTAGTTAAGGAGTTCACATGCCTCGGGGCAAACATCAACTCCACGAATGATATCGTAGTGGGGATCCGGTGCTGAGTCACCCTCGGCAACTGTTGCTACTTCGGCTTGTCAAAACAGCTACGGTCCAAGCCCCTGTCCCGAAGAACGAAGGTTATGCTTTACAATACTCTTGTCCTGCCAGGCCTACTATATGGAGCCGAAAGCTGGACAATAAGCAGGACAGCAGAGCTGATCCTTGGCTCCTTCGAAAGAAGAATTCTGCGACGGATATTCTGTCCTGTCTACGATGAAGGCGAATAGAGGGGAGGACATAACCGCGAACTCTATGAGCTGTACAAAGATGTAGACTGCCCGGAAGCAACCGATCAATCAAGTGAATATCATGCTAAAGGTAAGGCAAGACCAAGGAATTCGAGCCGAAGTCACTAAAAAATCAAGATCATGTTACCTGTTTTCTTCGATTATCGTATGCTCCTTCCTCTGGGTCCAACTGTCGGCAAAAAATATTATTTAAATGTTATGCGTCGTTTGCGTGAATCTATTCGCCTAAAGTGGCCGGAATTGTGACAAAACAACTCTTGGTTTTTGCACCACGATAAGACACCATCTCATTCGACTCATATAGTTTCACAACCCACATATGCATCTGATTTGGCATAGTGCGATTTCTCTCTTTTCAAAAAAACTCAAAAGACCGCTCCAGGAACATTGTTTGGATTCAAGAGAAGAGATACAAGTCCTTTACGATGGAGTTTCTGTCTTTATAAGACATTATTGCATTAAGAAAAAAAAAACGGAAACGAAAGAACGACGGAAGACACTGTAACACAATTTGGAATAATGCTTTTTGAAAAGGCAACTTTCCGCCTATACTATGGCTTACAGTCGAAATCGACTGAGTGGACTAGTGGCCGTGCAGTTCCGCCAGTAGTTTAAATATTATTGTGGCGACATCTGTAGGGAAATAGAATGTAGTTTTAAGCAGTGCAGTGCAGACCAGAGCCAAACGAAATATTTAGAGATGGCGCTTTGGCTAACTTAGACGCGAACCGCTGCCTCAGTATAACAGACAAGCAAACTGTTATAAATATAACGAAAAATTTCAAATTCACTTTAATACCCGTCAGTATGTCGATTGAGCGCGTGTTTTGGATAACGAACTTTTCTTCGTATTTCTGGGCTTGGATCCCTTGCTCGAATGACGATTTTTTCCGTTTACTTTTAACCTCTGTTCTAGTGCGACGAAACTCTCTGCGTTCAATGTTCATATCTATGTCCAAACTTGAGCAGATACTGAAGCTTGTGCATGTATATGTTCACACCGGCGTTGGTGTCGCATGTGAGGAATTAATCTCTCAGAACTCAAATACATTTTTGTACAAGAAAATGGCACATGCTATTTTGGCACTTCATTGCCACCCTCAATCGTTCGTGTCATTGTGAAGTGTTCACGCTGAGGCAATCGTTCAATTTCGGTACTCATCACCACGTGACGTTCAATTGTATGTATGTACATATATATGTACTTGAGTCGTTTGCCACTAGATTACTTCCATGTCATACAATATGTCTTTGACCAGTCACACATTCTCAGACACTTCCCATCTATCAGCTTAAGTCGTTCGCATAAACAGAAAATCCTTCGATCCATACGAATGTTTGCCAAATGCCTTGAAACAATAAAGGCACTCAGTAAAGAAATCTCACCTCTTACAGATGAGATATACATATGCCTAACACATCATTGTTTACGTAAGATCCACGCCTGGTAATAGATCTTTCGTTTTTTCAAAAATACCCAACAATGAACACACACCCTAGCTTATTGTAGGTACGATACAACTGATCTGCATACGCAAGCGGAAAGCAACGAATTGTCTTCGATTACCGCCATCGGCGATACCTGATACAGGTTAAACGCCGCCCTTCATACAGCTCCAACATGCGCGTCGCCAAAATCAAGGTGCAAATCCATTGACACTGACGAAGGAGCCTACACGATTTGAACGAGTTTCATTTTTTTAGCACAATAATTTCGCTTTCAAGTGTAAACACAGATTTCTCGCACACTCATGTGGATATACTGGAAGCAATTCCCCATCGATTAATACCCAGATGGTTCCTAATTGAATAACTGTGAAACTATTTTTATTAAAGAAAAAAAGATAAGAACATCCAGCAGGTGGTGTGTCGGATGAGGGGTGTTATAAGCCCAAATGGAAATAGAACTGTTGGAATTAGATTTGAGCACTTATGGCCGGCAAAGTGCTTACAGATGATTTATGGAATATACTTGTTTCTGGTAAAAAATTAATTCAAGTGCTTTTCGAATCCGAATCTGTTTCAAATTGGCAATTTACAACAGTGCAAGAGAAATGATTTGTTGTCTCGCCGGTATTTAACACGTTGGCTATTAGCTGATTTAAGAGGAATTCATGAGATGGAAATGTTGCCTTTGAAGTTAAACTGACTTGCGAAAAAGTATGGTACGTAATGCAATAGCATACGCTTTGAAGCCAGAATCATGCTATTAGGATGCGAATACTTTCAATACGTTGGTTTAAGACTTTAGGCGGATGTCTGGTACTTAATAGAAGTTTAAGTAAATAGCAGCGAGGATTATTATTTCAAAACAAGACTACATTTAACATTTAGACTGCAGCATCGACACAAGAGCATTACCAGCATTCCAATATGTATGTATGTATGTTGGCGTTACAGTCCATGAAGGACCTGAGCCGATCTTCTCTCAATCACCCTTGTTGTGTGTGATTTAATTTTCCCATAGGTGAAAGCGACCTACAGTTTATTGCCGGTTCCGAACGGCGAATTTCGAGAAGCTTTTCACGACAATTTTACTACAGGGGGTTTTTCAGAACCCCGCTGAGGAGAAACACCGTGAAAACATGTTCGATGACATGGCTGTGTCGGGATTCGATCCCGTGTTATCGGCGTCAGAGGCCAACACACTACCCACTGTGCCGCGGTGCTCTCAATGCACCGGTGCATTCCAATATGCATACAGAAAAACGGGGTTCTGCATGCTCAGTCATAGATTACGGTTTTATATCGGGAGGTTGGAACAAGTACTTTGGTGAATTTCGAGTGGAAATGAAAACGTTTTCAGACCACATGCCCTTAGAAGCCACGTTTACGATTAACAGTAATGCGAATGCAGCAAATAATACCCCCCATGTTACGATGGAAAGATGAGCTGCAGGACCTACATATGTATATAAAGCTAAACTTAATATAGAACTCGCGAAATTAAGAGAAATTGCTATACCCCCACAAATGGAGAACCTAGCAATGATAGTCAGGACAGCCGCCCTACTGAATCTACTTTCTAGACCAAGAAACAAAAGGAGCAAGCAAAAATGGTTTGACAACGAATGTATACGGGATAGGGACATGTCTTTTGCTTTCCATATCTCCATATCTTTGAATTTCTTGAGATATGGATTTTACTGAAGCTGAAATTAAAATGGTCATTGAGAACGCCAAGAAAAATAAAGCCCCTGGAACCGATTGGATTCCTTTCGAATTTTATAAAAACTGCACGCCCGAATTCCTTTCAGTCCTTACTCAGGAGTTTAACCGAATTTTCAAAACAGCTGATGTTCCACAATGTTTCCAAAACTCGATAATTTATCCCTTACAAAAAAAAGGAGACTTCAAAAATCCAGCTAATTACCGAGGAATATCCCTTTTAAATACGTCAACCAAGTTGTTTGCTGGTGTTCTATAACGTTCTACGTTTCAGGGCGTGCTTGTTGAATTTGTGAGGGAATGTAAGTATCTTGGTGTCTTGATTACGCCTAATTTGAATATGAACAAACACCTGCAATTTAAATTAGCTGAAGCGAAAAGAGCTATCTGTTCCGTTTGGGGTAGTTGTACCAACAATAAAAACATCAGCCACTGCTCGAAACAGAAAATATTTCGTGCCACCGCAGTATCCATCCTCTTTTACGCTGCACAAGTATGGGGATATTCTTCATTTGAAGCAGTCGAAAAATTTCTTCGCTACTTCATCAAACGCTTTCTAAAACTACCGAGTGCTTCGCCCAACTTCATGCTTCACCTGGAAACTGGAGTAGCGCCCCTATTTTTGCAAATCCTCAAACTCCATTTTGACTATGTGGTAAGAGTCATGGGAATGAATCAAGAAAGGTTACCAAAGCTAGTGCTTTCTGAAATGCTGCTTCATGGGGGAAAATGTGTCCAAGAATGGGTAACCCTAGCAAGGCAGGGTGATTTTAATCTTATAGTTATGCCAGACGATCAGCAGACCCACCTAAGACATAAGTTCTACGCACTGTTGGAGAAAACAGGGCACAAAATCTTCAAGCAATTTGTAGATGAAGCCCAGTCGTCGCAATATAGGGCATTCTACAGCAAATTGAACTACAATTAAGGAGACAGAACGTATTTCATGGCAGGCTACTCAACGGATATGATAAGCAACATCTTTAAAATCAGAGGCTTTAGACCGCACCGCCCAGAACTACCTCTTTTGTGTAATCTTTGCAACCTCCAAAAACGAGAGAACATATTCCACTTCATTGCTATATGTCCCATTCTCAAGGAATTTCGCTGCAAATTCTTTGGAGCGCAGGTACTTTCGCTTGAAGAAGTGATAGGCATCTTAAACGGTGATCGAGGCTGGGACCTATTGCACAAATACACAACAAGCGCACTTCATTATAGAAAATGCATTATGGAAGAAAACTTTTTAAAAAAAATGCATATTTTAAATGTCAATCTGGCCTAGGCCAAACCATATAGACTAAGAGTCACCGATTGTTAAAATACTTTCTTTTTTGTGAAATAAATAGTCAACTAAACTAACTAACTAACTACAGAAAAACAAGGTCGATTGAAACTCAACTTTCGCTAAGCACTATCGAGAGTTCGCTTAAAACGAAAAGAATTCATTCTTCTGGCCTTCCTGGACGTCAAAATTGCCTTCAAAAACATGGAGCTCATGATGTGAATGTAAAAATCTTGAAAGTCAAGTTTGTTGGTGCCGGCATCATTAGATTGGCAAACAGGGGTACGCCGCAAGACGATGCGCTCTTTCTACGCCTGTGGAACAAAATTATCAAAGATCTGTGTTATTAGTAGAGCGAAAAGATTGCGTTATTGCTATGTAGAAACCCAACATCCTTGAATATGTCAAGTCACCACTGTCCTTCACTGTGCAAGAGGGAAGAGGACAGGGAATTGAGACTGAGCCCGCTATTGCACGCGTATTCGTGTACACGTGTAACGAGTATTTTATTCTACACGTGTATTTAGTTTTACAAGTGTGTTTAGTAAAATACGTGTAGTTCGACCGCAGCAATAAATTCAAGAAAACCATTGCTAGAACAGAATGAAAGAGGTATTTGGTTTAACGCAATCATTTTGGCCAATGCCTGATTTCTTCCATTCTTTCAGAAGTGCAACTCTTTTGTCTCATTTTAATATACTGCAGTACACCTGTGTGAAAAATAAATCGCAGACAACATGGGTGATTAAGAGAAGCTTGGCTCTGGTCCTTCATGGAGCAGTACGGATTGACACGGTATGGCAGAAACAACGTCAACATTAACCGCTCAACAAGCCATGTAACTTTCATCAACACAGAGAAAAACAACAGTACTTGGGTTCACTTGGGACTAGCGGTAAATGGACTTAAGGCAGTCAGTTGAATTATAAAAGAGGAGCATTTCTTTCTCTATTTACACGTGCATTTTTATAAACACGTGTATTAAGGACGTACACGTGTACACGAGTACACATGTAATTAAATACCCGCTTGAAATCGAGAGCTCTAATGGAGACTGTAGTTTTATAATGGGAGAGTTGTTTGCTGTTTGGTTTTTCAGTGTTCTGAAGTTTGCTCGAGATTTGTGGCATGTGTCATGTGCCGCAGCGCAGTAGTTAGTGTGTTGGATCCTGACGCACGATGAGCAAGTTCGGATCCCGATAACACCAACGCCATCGAATGTTTACTTCGCGGCATTCCTCCTCGGCGGGGTACTGAAAAAACCCTTCGTAGTATAGCTTGCTTTGAAAAAGCTTTTCGAATCACGCCTTACCTTGAACGCCTGCAGTTAAACGCCTTTAGACTATTTTATTATGGAGATTCGACAATTATTGGCTTTGCCGATATAACACGTATTAATTAAGTAAAAAATGTACTCAAAATTATAGTCTCCAAATAGACAGCTCAAAATGAAGTCCTGTTAAAAGTTCTTCTTCTTCCTAACGGGCGCTACAGTTCGGGGTGAACCTGGGCCTCAACCAACAAGCCCCTCCAACTAGCATCATCTTTTGCTAGTCTTTTCCATTGCCGCACACCCAGTTGGCTGAGGTCCCCTTCCACCTGTGTGCGCCATCTTAAATGCGGCCGTCCTCTGCTTCTTCGTTCTCGGGGTTGGTTTCAAAGACTCTCCGGGCTGGAGCTCTAGTATCCATTCGCTCTACATGACCCAGCCATCTTAGGCGTTGAATCCGCCTGACTAGGCTCATGTCGCTGTACAGCCCGTAAAGTTCATGGTTGAATCTTTTCCTCCATCCCCCGTCTGCGTTTACAGGCCCGAAAATCACGCAAGAAATCTTTCTCCCGAACCGGCCAAGGGCCTCCTCATCCGCACTTTTTTGATAGTGTCCATGCTTCTGCGCCATACAGCAGGACCGGGATGATAAGGGTCTTATACAGAGTCAACTTTGTCGTCCTGCAGAAGTGTTTTTTCGATATTCTCAGCATCGACTGCGATTCTACTACTAGGTGTCCGTTCTCATCCCTGCAGGCTTACATTCTGGCTTTATAACCTTGCCATGTTCGCTTTATGTGTTGATAAAACTTTCGAACGTCACGCCTGCAGTAACACCTCTCCAAATCCTCAATCTCTCTCTTCTTTCTTCTAAGAAGCTTATGCTCTTCCCTTCTTTTTAACTCGTAGAGCTCACGAGCTGCTATTGTTCTTTTATGCAACGAGGCCTTATATGCATCCTGCTTCGCTGTGTGAATCCTCCTGCACTCGTCATCGAACCAGGTGTTTCTTCGTGGTGGAACCTTGAAACCCAAGACTTCGAATACAGAGCTTTTCAGGGCTTGTTTACAAAGGCTCCACTGCTGTTCTATTGATAGCGTGGAGGATGGAGCTGTGATGGAGAGCTTGGGAGACGCGATCGGTAAAAGCACGTGCGGTTTCTGGCGATAGTAGTTTTCCGACGTCATAACTTTGTATTCTTACTCTACTCCGCTGCGTTCATGATATCCGTAAGCGCACCTTGGCTACTACAAGATAGTGATCCGAGTCGATGTTAGCCCCTCGGAAAGTTCAGACATCAAGAATAGTGGAGGAGTGTCTGATGTCGATCGCGATGTGATCAATCAGGTTGGTAGTCGATTGATCAAAAGACCGCCAGGTGCTTTTGTGTATATCGAGGTGCGGGAAGCGCGTACTGGCTAGAAGGAGATTTCGCCCAGTAGCAAGATCAATTAGCCTGTGTCCGTTATCTTATGTGGTGTCGTGTAGGCCATGTTTGCCGATGACTCCTTCAAAGATGCTTTCCTTACCCAGCTTAGCATTGAAGTCTCCTAGTACAATTTTGATGTCATAGATGGGACATTGGGCATACGTTCTGTCTAGGAGAACGTAGAACTCATCTTTGGCGGAGTCATCCTTGTCTTCCGTGGGGGCGTGAACGCAGATCAGGCTGCGTTAAAAAAGTTAGCCTTGATACGGATTGTTATGAGGCGTTCGCTCACATGCCGAAAGCTTAGGACTTTTTGCCTTAGTCCACCTCGAACAACAAATCCGCTTCCTAACAATCGTTGTCCTCTCTCCCTATAGCAGTCGCCGTAGTAAATATCGCAGTTTTTCATCCGCTTTATACACGGTCCATTCCATCGCATTTCCTGGATCCGCTTTATAGCGGTCTAGGGCGTCTGCAAGTTGTTCGGCTGCACGTGGCCTGTTTAGGGACCTAACATCCCACGTACAGAGCCGAAGATCATTGTCCTTTTTTCATTTTTTGCAAGGGTCGTCAACATTAATCCGGTCCGTTATATCCGAGGCTTGTGGTTGTTTCGGAGTTTGTGTTTTTTTTACATTAACGGCTTACTAGGCCGTAGCCCAACCGACTAATCCTGTTTTTTGGCGCAGGAGGCTCACCATTCGCCCTTCCCCGTCTGCAATTTCCATAGGAAATATCCTGGTGGCACCGCGAGGAGATGGGGATAGGACTTACTAACAGTGCCGCAAGATGTTCGACTGCGGTGGCTCTTCTCGCTTTTTAGCAGGCCAGCATCCGTCGTATAGACGCTACTCCTACGAGGCCTTTGTTAGTCCTTTGCCATCCGTGTTCAAAATTCAACGTTAGCAAGAAATAATACTTATAGAAATAAATGGCTATAATCTCATAAGTAAAGTAAAATATACTTTTCAGACTTTTATTTTACTTTTCTGTATTTTCTTTGAGAATTAAAAACCAAACCCTTAAAAAATAGCTTATGACACATTAGTCATAAATCCCACTGCAATGAACAGCTCTAGAAAATCGTACCTACCTACATTTTTTAGAATGAATTCAGAGAATGGTGTGCCTTTACATATGTAGGACATCGCCTTTCGCTCCAGAAATGGACTACGTTAGTCTGCAATATGAAGTCCTGAAACCTTTTTCTAATTTAGAGGGGCCTGTGAAATGGTGACTCAACCTAAAAGGAACTCAACCCTAACATTGTTAGACATGGCTCGAGCACTTCCAGACTCGCAGTATTCTTTTAATAATATGCACGCACTCAAGGTTTAACAACCCTATTATGTCAGTGACACAGTAAGGGCAGAAGGGAGAAAGGAAGACGGACAGAGGAGATGCCGATGGACATTGATCTTAAATGCCTGCACGTTGTACTGAGGGGGGAAGACCGAATCCGACAGGCAAGAAAGATTATTTATATTTGACGGTACGTCCGAAAGCAGGCTTCAGGGTATATTGGTGAGTATTCCTATGATGACATGTGTTGCGGGAGAAATTTTGAAGGGACGGAATGCAACTGGCTATTTCATCAGAACATTTTTTGTGGAAGTAACGATAAAACAGGGAAAGCCAGGAAACATTCCTGCGATGTTTGAGCGAGTCTATAGTTTTGGTAATGCTGGAGTTACCTGTCAGTTTTATCGCGCGAGCTTGTATTCTATCTAATAAGTGCAATTAGGTCTTGGAAGTGACGGACCAGATATGAGCGTTAAACTCTAATAGATTGTAGCCAGATCTAAGGGTAAGAAGTATCTCTTGCATCTGTATAAGAAGCCTAGACATTTCGCAACATTCTTGGTGACACTGAATATGTGTTCGTTCCAATTAAGATTGTGAGCAGCACCCATACCTTGTATGGAAAGCTTTTGGGTTTCTGAGATGGGTTTGGGCTTAATGGATTATGACTGCGGATTAGTTATACGCTTTATACTACAGGAGACAGCATTGTGTTTTGGATGCATTGAATTCCACTCTATTGTTTCTACCCCATGGATGATGCTGTCAATATCGGAAATTAATGAGCTTAACTTACGCTGCTTTTCGCTATCTATAGCCGAAGTGCAGGGTTGTAAAGTATAGAAGAAATATGAGAAGCTAAGGGAACTGCCGTCAGCGAAGGAGTGGATTGGATTAGAAGTGGCAGGCAAGAGATCATTTATAAAACTAAGAAAGAGTGTTGATGACAAGACGGAGCGTGGGGGAATACCAGCATTTAAGAAGCACGCATTTTTCGACAAAAGGGCTTGCCATGAGCCCTGTAAAATGCTTTAGAAATATCCCGTGCAACTATTTTTTTTTTAGCTGCTTGGTGAAGCGAGCGATTCAACTTCTCACGCGATATTCCATCAAATCACCAGTGGATATGTTGCTGCGAAAACCGTACTGACGGTCATTGAGGAGTTTCCGTGATTCAAGATATTTCCTAAGCTGACGGTTAAGCGTTTCCATGACCTTGGAAAGAAGGGACATTAGTGCAATCGGTTGGTAGTTGGAGGGAGAAGATGATTCGCCAATTTCGGGTATAGGCTGAACAAATGCTGTTTTCCACCTACTCGGAAAAAGCCCAGAAGAGTAAGAAAGGTGAGAAGGCTTAAGCAGTGATTTTGCCAGCGAAGAAGAACAGCGTTGGCCTCTGACGCCGATGACACGGGACAGAATCCCGACAACAGCAATGTCATCGAATGTGTTTTTCACGGTGCTTCTCCCCAGCGGGGTACTGACAAAACCCCGTGTAGCATAATTGTCAAGAAAAGCTTCTTGAATTTCGCCGTTCGGAACCGGCAATAAACTGTAGGTCCCTTTCACCTATGGAAAAATAGATGGGTGGTTGAGAGAGGCTCGGCTTTGGTTCTTCATGGACTGTAACGTTAACATACATACACATACAGAAGAATAGCTCTTCGGAACTATTGGGGCAATACTGTCTGGAACAGCGGATTTGTGTATGTCGAGATCCCTAAGATCCCTTGTGACTGTATGAGTGCGGAAGTGGATTAGTTCCATGGCGGAATTAACGCATTCTAGTACAGGTGGAGTCCATAAGAAGGAGCCCCTATAACTGCGCCAACTACAGGGGAAAGTCTCCTTAACACCGCATACAAGATCTTCTCTGCCGTACTGTGTGAATGCCTGAAACCGTTTGTGAATAATCTGATTGGCTCTTATAAGTGTGGTTTCAGGCCCGGTAAATCACCAATAGACCAAACATTTACACTACGGCAGATCTTAGAGAAGACCCAAGAATACTAATTCGACACTCATCATTTTTTCGTCGATTTCAACGTCGCGTATGACAGAGTCTATAGAGACGAGCTATGCAAAGCCATGTCTAGTTTTAACATCTCTGCCAAACTCGTCCGATTGCGCAGGATAACAATGGGGAATGCTCGGTGTTCCACTAAGGTCGGTAATGAACAAACCGAGACATTCGTTGCTAAAAAAGGATTTAGACAAGATGACGCATTGTCATGCAACTTTTTTCATTTGCTTGAAAAGATCATGCAAGAGTCGCTGGCCAACACAAGAGGTACGATTTATTTCAAGTCTATGCAATTGCTTGCGTACGCCGACGATATTGACATGATTGGACGGACACAGGGAGACGTCAATGAGGCCTTTGTAAGCATTAAGGTAGAAGCGGCTTAGATGGGTTCTCAGGTTAACGAGGGTAAGACCAAATATTTGCTTTCATCAAAAAAAGACGGGCAACGTATTGGGCAGAACGTCACCATGGATAGATACAACTTTGACGCGGTCAAGTAATTCGTCTACCTTGGCCCACTGATGATCGGCGACAACAACACCAGCGCTGAGATAAAACGCAGAATCCCTCTTGCCAAGCGCTGTTTCCTTGGGCTCAAGAAGCAATTGAGAAGTAGAGCCCTCTCTCGCAAAACTAAGGTGACCTATATAAGACCATGATCATCCCAGTCCTCCTTTACGGCGCAGAGGCTTGGACCTTAACAAAAGCGGATGAAGATGCCCTTGGTCATTTTAAGAGAAAAATTCTGCGCTCTATCTACGGGTCCGTTTATTCAAAAGGAGTATGGAGAACAAGATTTAATGAAGAACTGTACGGGTTGTACAGCGATATCGGCCTGGAACGACGTCTACGGATACAGCGTCTAAGGTGGTTAGGCCATGTAGAGCGCATGGCATACAGCTCCGACCCGAAGAGTCTTCGAATCCACCCCCGGCGCGGCAGAGGACGGCCGCATCTATGATGGCGCAGGAGAACCTTAACCAACTGGGCGTGCGGCACTGAGTTGGCCGAAGATCTTGCCAGCTGGAGATGCTTGTTGGTTGAGGCCCATGTTCACGGACTGTAGCGCCACCTAAGTAAGTAAGTAAGTAAGTACAGTCGGAGACAAAGTACCAGCTGGGGGCTTAGAACTGGCTGCGAGGTGGGCAGCAAATAGGTTAGCTTTGTCTAAGGGGGTGACAGCTGGAATGTCATTGTGGATAAGCGTGGATATAGACAACGTAGTTGAGTTTTTCTGCTTTTTACAAACGACCAGAAACTTTTGCTACCTTTGGGACGCCTTCGTTCTTAGTCGGATTGTAATTTAACCCGTCGAATGTGGGTGTTGCAGTCATATCTGGCTGCCTTATAGGCCTGAAAGCTTAGCTCCCTGAGCCTAATGGCCTCGTTGCACCTCAAGTCAAACCAATTATTATCCTTTGGCTTGCTGCTTTTAATCTTGCTGGGAATAAAATTTGCCATGACGATTCGGATAATATTTACGATAATATCAGTTGCGGCGTCTACGTCGTTGTCGAGGAAGTACAACGACCAGTTAAAGATCCGAAAGAAGTTGTTAAGCCCGCACCAGCTGGCCTTCTCAGAATGTTCTCTTTAACTGTGTGGTGAGAGTCCGAGAATTTAGCTGATATCGCACAGTGGCCGGACGAGTCTAGCGGCGACAATATATCGATTGTGTATTTATTAGGCTGGGTGGTAAAAAAGAAAAAACAATACCATCAACATCGAGGATACGCCACGGCTCATTCATTGAGTTAATTGATTTAACCCAGCAATTTCCTTCGGATGTTGTCTGTCCAGAATGTCTAAGCCACTGGGAATTGTGTACATTGAAATCGCCTGCTAAACGATGGATGGAACCAGACGGTACGTCGAAAGCATAAAAAGTTGCATTCCTGTCTGGATTGGGGCTTCTGTAAAGAAAACATGTAGTGAATGGAGTGCTTATGGACTGCGAATTTAGGCCATATGACATTAAATTCCGTGGAGGACAAATGGCTATATTGTGGTAAAAGTTGGTAAGAAATATCACTACGGACGTAAACAGCGGGATCGCGATGGAGTACGATTAATAGCACTAAGCTATATCCAAGAAGATTGAAATCCGTAGGATCAGACTTTTCATCAACCTGTGTTTCACATAGTGCCAAAAAGCCGGTTTATGGAGGGAAGCATGGACATACGTGGCAAGGAAATTATCCCGTAACCCGCGAATGTTGCAAAACTGCACATAGAAATCCCTCATTACAAATTACAAAACATATAAGGTTACTCAAAAACCTTATATTAGACACAATGGGCAGAATGCGAATGTATATTAATTGTTGTGAGTGTTATATGTACCTTCGTCAATAGTCCAGCTATTACATCTCTAGATGATTCTTCAACGAAAAGCACAAATAATATACTGCAATGTATCAATCGGTGAAAAGCGAGCTGGAAAAATATCTCTCCACTAAGGTAACGTTGATAAGAGGACTTAGATGACACGACTTGCAGCTCACATGACAACGCTTCCACACATAAAATTGACACCCGCCATAAAAAGTTATATAAGAGGTTACTAACTCGAAAGCGAATAATATCTCAACTAAATAACTAATTTTTGTTAGAAAAATAGTGTATTCAAGCACACGAGCAATTAAGGCCAAAATCACGTGAGCACAACGATACCACTCCTGGGTCCACAGATCAACGTTAAACTTGATTTGCTTTTTGTCACAGTTTTTATTATCAGTAAATGCCTAACGAAGTGTTTCAACAGTCAGTTTGCGTCACTTAACAAACAAACGTTCCACTCGTAATTAACGGTACTAAACTATAGATTCCATGCATCCCCACCTGATGTTTGTGTATTCGATTTCTCACATTACTGAAATTGGTAATAGACTTCACCAAATAACCACTTATTTGCCATAATGAATCTTTCTAACGACCTGGGATACCATAGTATACATCGCGATCATGTGATGTTGGTATGGCAAATCCAAAATTAAAAAAAACAAAACAAGCTTGTCATTCGACCACCGGCATTGTAAAATTGTCACCGGACGTGAATTGAATAAATTGCCGCTTAGATCAATTACGGAACAAAATCAATATTTTGTTCCAGCACATGCCAAAATAGCAATAAACTTTTATTTGTTACGGCGATACTTAGAAGTTTCCTGAGACTCTAAATGCGGGATAGTGACTCTAACAAATATTATGACCTCCCACAATTTGGAAGCCATCTACCATAATACAGATGATATTGGATATTATTCGTAAATTTTTTTTTTTTTTTTTTTGTTTTATATGTTTGCACTTAAGATCAACCAAGTTGGCTTGACTGGAAGAGTGTCGTCGACTATTGAATAGAAAGTATGGCAGTAGGGTTCAGTAGAATTGGTCATCAAATGCATTTCACCGGAAGAATTGAAAACAAAGACTTGTTAGTTTGTAATCAAGCAATCAATATCCAAATCACGGTGCCAGATACGTGAAGATATTTCGCGTATTGCCCCCGCTTCGTCCTTTTAGATGTACTCGTATATTCTTGCTTAACTGACACTTTTTAAAATTCATTCAAAAAATTTACGAATGGAAGATCACAACACTAAAGCGTGATTACTTGATTAAAAACGATAAGAGCACAGATAACAGGAAACGGGCAATGCTTTTATGCATGATTTTTTCAAAGCAATTAGAGATAGCATATTAGAATCCATTAACGATGTTTACGGTAGATATGGTGAAAGGGTAACATGCTCCTGGAATAGGACTTTGATTTCGGCCTTATCAATGTTAGTAATGAAATGGCAACGATAGCAACGGCCTTCCATTTAAAATATAGTGATGAGCTATTAGTAGTAGTAATTTCGTATTGCAGATATCGCACAAGATTGGTAGTTCTGGACGGTGAGGTACATAATTCAATTGGACCAGCTCTCCTCTAATTTTGAAGATGGTGCTTAGAGGGCATGGGCTCGGACATACAGGGTAAAGTTGTTGATCGCTCTCAACCTGGCGAGAGGGCAGCAACGATCCCTGTTTAAATGCCCGGGTCAAGTTGACATACGGCCTCCTCGCGGCGCCCTCTGGATAGCCTCTTCAACAACCGTTGGGAGGTGAACAAACGTATGCAGCGACAAAACTCCGACCAGAATGGCGGTTGTGCGGCGGGCTAACAATCCGCCCACGTAAAAAAAAAAAAAAAAGTTATGAATGAGCCAGATGCCTCGGATACACGACAACGCACGAGAAAGGAACACGATTTGCGAGTATGCTCCTGGAAAGTCAGAACCCTGTCCAGTCCCAGAACTGCTCATAAACTCGAAGGAATCCTCACGCAGTACAAGGCGGATATTACTGCGGTCCAGGAAATACGCTGGATAGAAAACGGTATGATAACCAAGAAAAATAGCGACATTTATTACAGCTGTCACAAAAGATTGCACTTACTGGGATGCGGATTTGTCGTGGGAGAGCGGCTAATGTCGAAGGTCATCGACTTTAAACCCATAAGTGATCGCCTGGCTGTGATCCGCATCAGAGGCAGATTTTATGACATCAGCCTTACATATATGTGCACATCCCCCTACCGAAGAGGCTGAAGACCCTATCAAGGAAGACTTCTATGACCTCGTGGACAATGCCTACGGAGCTTGTCCGGAGTACGATGTGAAAATCGTATACGGGGACTTCAAGCCAAACACCCGACGTCGGATAGCACAGCCTCCACGATACAACAACAGATAGCGGCTTCCGACTCACGGATTTTACGACAGCTGGTAATGCGGTGATAAGTAGCACAAAATTCCCTCGCACGTTCGGACGTTCGAACCGCCAACCAAATCAACCATGTGCTCATTGACGCAAGGCACTCGTCAAACATCCTGGATGTGCGAACATTCAGAGGGGCAAATGTCGACTCTGACCACTTCCTCGTAGCAGCAAGATTCAGAGCTCGACTATCCAATGTCAGAAAGCTGCACGAGCCCATCAGGTGGAGGTTCGATATTGGGCGCCTGAGCACGCCGGAGGTTACCAGAGTCTACGGTATGCCTACGTCGAACACAAATGCCAATAATATGTGGCTGCATTGCCGCTCAGCCATTCAAGAAGTAGCCGAAACCACCTTAGGGTACCTACCACCCCCAACAAGAAACAAGTGGTATGATGGCGAGTGTGAGCAGAAAAAGGCAGCAACCGACGAGGCGTACCAAAATGCGCTGCAGAGGAAAACCAGGACAGCGCAAGAAGAGTACCGAGCCAGAAGAAGGGAGGAGAAGAAACTACTGCGACAAAAGAAAAGAATCTTCGCAGCCTCCCAGGTCAAGGATATCGAGGAGTCTAGGGATAAACATAAAACACGAGCCTTTCACAAGAAAGCCAAAGGCCTTGCAGGAGGCTTCAAAAAGGGCACCCAGGCTCTTCGAAACTGCGAGGGTAATCTTGTCACCGACCCGCAGGGAATAGTGGATGTATTTAAGCAGCATTTCCAGCAGCTGCTTAACAAGCATAACCAAGAGAGAGTGGTAGGGACCGAGGAAATTTCAACTCCAGCCGCTAAAGTAGTCCTCCCACCCAGCGTCGAAGAAGTCGGATAAACTATTCAGAAGCTGAAGAACAACAAGGCCGCAGGCTCAGACGGTTTGTTATCAGAGCTCTTCAAGGCTGGTGGCGATGTTCTGGTAAGGAGCATGCACCAAATCATCTGCAGAATTTGGGAAGATGAAAGCATGCCCGATGACTGGAATACCAGCTCTATTTGCCCCATCCATGCGATGGCCGAATTCGGGATCCTGGGAAAACTGACCCAGTTGTGTCGCGCCACGCTAAAAAATACGCGATGCACCGTGCAACTTGGTTCTAGGACTTCGGAAACGTTTGAAACATACACCGGATTTCGGCAAGGAGATGCGCTATCATGACTTCTTCAACCTGGTGCTGGAGCAGATAGTGCGACGGGCAGGCGTCAACAGGGAAGGCACTATCTTCTACAAGTCCGTTCCGTATCCTGCTAGGATACGCGGATGGTATCGACATCATCGCGTGTTCTCGCCGTGGCATTGTGGAAGCATTCACGGCGATTGAAGAACTGGCGAAACGAGTTTGTCTTAAGGTCAATGAGGACAAAACGAAGTACACGCTGTCAAGCAAAAACCAATCCGTCGCTCACCACCTGGGACAAAATATAACAATTGACAGCTACAATTCCGAGGTAGTTAAGGAGTTTGTCTACCTCGGGGCAAATGTAAATTCCACAAATGACACCACAGTGGAGATCCGGCATAGAATCGCCCTTGGCAATCGCTGCTATTTCAGCTTGTCCAAACAACTTGGGTCAAAACTCCTCACTCGAAAGACCAAAGTCATGCTTTACAAAACGCTCATATTGCCAGTCTTGCTGTACGGAGCCGAAAGCTGGACGATAAGCAGGATTGCGGAGCTGATTTTCGGTTCTTTCGAGAGAAAAATTCTGCGCCGGATATTTGGTCCTGTCTGTGAGGAAGGCGAATGGAGAAGAAGACACAACCGCGAACTCTACGAGCTGTACAAAGATGTGGATGTAGTCCGGAAGGCAAAGATCGTCGACTACACTGGCTCGGCCACATCGAGCGCATGGATATCAACGCTCCAGCTAAGAGGCTATTCGACTCCGAGCCTCCTGGTTCGAGAAGAAGAGGAAGACCGAACCTCCGGTATATAGACCAAGTAATCGCGGATGTAAGGCATCTTGGTCTTGATAACTGGAAGCAGCGTGTCCGGGACCGTCAAGGATAGAAGGCAGCTATAGCTCAGGCTCAGATCCTCCATGGATCGCTGGCGTGATAAGTAAGTAAGTAAATAACATCTTGCATCTTGCGCACGAGTTGAAGGTAAAATTACCAATCGTCCTTCATTTTTAGTATCTTCGTTTTGATTGACAGCGTCTCGCAGGTGAATATAATTTTCACTTTCAGCTTCTTCTGATTAGGACGTATAAAGATATGTCTTTTTGTTTAAATTTTTGGACATCGACAATAGTCTGTAGTAACTCAACTGATTGTATGTGTTATTTTCTAATCAGTAATGGGTATTCGCTTGTTATGAAAAGAAGATTCCATTTTCAAAAAATTTCCTTGGTCACGTACTGACCTAAGGTTAGTCGACAATATCTCACAACCAGTAGCAAATTTCCGAGCTTTAATCCCTATTGTGTGTTTGTTGTATTAATCTTAGCTGCAAACCTTTTTTCTACAATTATTGTTATTCACCTTTTCACCTCCTTGATGTCAAGTAAGATAATTGATTTGAATTCAATGGACACTTTGATGATTAGCTATCTCATCATGGAGATTTTCTATCATCAAAGTAATATGCCTATAACCTGCCTACAACCAACTACAACCAACCTACAACTGGGCGCCGCACGCCCAGTTGGTTAAGGTCCCTTTCCACCTGCGTGCGCCACCGTTGATGCGGCCGTCCTCGCCGTGCCTTCCTTCCGGGGTGGATTCGAAGTCTCTTCGTGTTGGAGCAGTATTTTCCATGCGTTCTACATGGCCTAGCCACCTTAGACGCTGTATCCGTAGACGTCGTACCAGGCCGATGTCGCTGTACAACCCGTACAGTTCTTCGTTATATCTTCTCTTCCATACACCGTTTGAACAACCGGGACCGTAGATAGTGCGAAGAATTTTTCCTATGAAGGGCATCTTCATCCGCTTTTGTTAAGGTCCAAGCCTCTGCGCCGTAAAGGAGGACTGGGATGATCAAGGTCTTATATAGTATCACCTTGGCTTTCCGAGAGAGGGCTCTATTTCTCAATTGCCTCTTGAGCCCGAAGAAATAGCGGTTGGCAAGAGTGATTCTGCGTTTTATCTCAGCGTTGGTGCTGTTGTCGCGGGTCATCAGTGAGCCAAGGTAGACGAATTCCTTGACTACTTCAAAGTTATATCCGCCCATGGTGACGTTTTGGCCAATACGTCGGTGTTGTCCGTCTCTTTTAGATAAAAGCAGATATTTGGTTTTACCCTCATTAACCTTGAGACCCATCTTAGCCGCTTCTACCTCAATGCTTACGAAGGCCTCATTGACGTCTCGGTGTGTCCGTCCAATCACGTCAATGTCGTCGGCGTACACAAGCAATTGCGTAGACTTGAAATAAATCAGCAGTCAGCAGCGAGAATTCTCCATTGTCATCCTGCACAGTCGGACGAGTTTTGCAGGGATGTTAAAACTAGACATGGCTTTGTATAGCTCATCTCTATACATGCTGTCATATGCAGCCTTGAAATCGTCGAAAAGGTGGTGAGTGTCGATTTGGTATTCCATCATCTCCAAGATCTGCCGTAGCGTAAATATTTGGTCTATTGTGGATTTACCTGGCCTGAAACCACACTAATAAGAGCCGATCAGGTTATCCACAAAGGGTTCCAGGCATCCACACAATACGGCAGAGAAGATCTTATATGCGATATTAAGGAGACTTATTCCCCTATAGTTGGCGCAGTTATAGGGGTCTCCTTTCTTATGGACCGACCATATCTTGCAAATGAGATGGTGCATGCACCTTACCAGCTCATCTCCAGCCGCCTTAAGAAGCTCAACAGACAGGCCATCTGCGCCCGCGGCTTAATTAGACTTAAATATTGATATCGCTACTTTGACTTCGTCTAGGTCGGGTAGACGGAATTCTCTTACATCGTCGTCCATTACGAACGGGTCGTTCTGCCTGACAGTGGTATTTTGTCTGTCATCGCCGTTATACAGTCTGCAGAAGTGGTCTTTCCAAATCCTCAGCAGCGACTGTGATTCTACTATTAGTTCTCCCTTTTCATCCCTGCAGGCCGCCGCACTGGCTTTGTAGCCATGGCATGTTCGTTTTACCGTATTGTAAAACTTCCGGACGTTATTCCTGCGGAAGCATCTCTCCATCTCCTTGATCTCACGCTTTCCGTATTCTCTCTTCTTTCTTCTGAGAAGCGTGTGTTCCTCTCTTCACTTCTGCTCATAGATTTCGCCTCTTTTTTTGCCTCATGGGCTTGTTCGCATTGTTCATCGAACCAGGGGTTTCTAGGTGGTGGCTGTTTGAAACCCAGCAGCTTTGAGGCAGCGTCTCTGACGGCGCTCTGGCAATGCGCCCATTCCTGCTCTATTGTTTGTGCGGCTGTGGACGAATTTTGACAGAGCTTGGAGGAGACACGATCGGCAAGGATTCTGGCAGTCTCTTGCGATTGTAGCTTTCCGACATAAAACCTACGTAGTTCTACTCGACTCCTAAGCATTCTCGATATCCTCATGCGTACCTTGGCTACAACAAGATAGTGGTTCCCTTTAATGTGTTTAAGTTAATTAAGAAGCAACGGTTGGCAAGAATAATTCTGCAATTAATCTCAGCGCTGGTGTTGTCGCTGGCCACTAATGAGCCAAGGTAGACGAAGTCCTATTTGTAGCTGCCAATTGTGACGTTCTGGCCGAGACGTCGGTGTTGCGCGTCTTTTTGAGTTGACAGCATATATTTTGTTTTACACTCGTTAGGCTGAACCCACACCAAGGCCGACAAAACGTTTTTCCTTGTCGTGTACGACAAGAATACATTGCATCTTATGAATCAACACACACCAAATGGGACACAACACGACAGAACATTTTGTTCGGCCGCGCTCGTTGCCCCGATGTCAATTTTATATAACATTGCATAC
Source organism: Eumerus sabulonum (assembly GCA_951905685.1). Taxonomy (NCBI): domain Eukaryota; kingdom Metazoa; phylum Arthropoda; class Insecta; order Diptera; family Syrphidae; genus Eumerus; species Eumerus sabulonum. The sequence continues at coordinate 160,857,841 of OX645060.1, read as the reverse complement.
AGCCAACCCACACCGACTGCAACAAACGTGTTGCGAACACGTGTCCTTGCCGAAAAGTACACACTACCTTAGCGGTCAACCCACACCGGACGAAATAAACAGAGCACGACACGACAAAGCAAAAAAACATGTCGAAATCTGTTCGCCGGTATTTTGTCTTTCTGCGACAAAATCGATGCATTGCGAGTTTGTGAAGCGAAGATAGGAGTTGACGCGGAGAAGCTACTAGTTCGGCGAGAAGTTTGAAGGCGACCATAGATCTGCGAAAAAGGTGTTCTGGCAGATTCGCCGATTTAGAGGAAGGAAATTCAACATAATCGAAGGAGTTAAATCCAAAGATGTTGTGTTGCTTTCCAATGAGATGGACAGCATACGCAGATGGAGCAAGCACTTTTCAGAGCTGCTCAATCCCGAACAGGGCGCTGGGGAGGACAGACCTATAGTCTTGGGTGGGGCGGAGAATAGTTCAACGGTGGAGGAAGTCATTTTAGCGATTGAATCGCTAAAATTTGGCAAATCCGCCGGGGTGGATGAAGTTCGGTCAGAAATGCTTAAGGCAATGGGTAAAGAGGGAGTATTATGGCTCTCTCATGTTATTAAGGTGGCCTGGGAATGCGGTGAGACACCTAGTGTTTGTCAGATTGGGGTGATTGTCCCTCTTTTCAAAAAAGGGGATAAAAAAGGGTGCTCCAACTATAGGGGCATATCTCTTTTAGGTGTCCCCAGTAAAGTCTACGCTAAGGTACTGAAGGCGCGTTCTAAATCTATGGTCGAATTCTGGATAGGGGATAAACAGTGTGGGTTTCGTCACGGCAGAAGTACAACCGATCAGCTCTTCACTCTAAGAATTGTACTCGAGAAGGCTTGGGAGTACGCTAAGCCGATCTATAGCTGCTTTGTAGATTTGGAAAAGGCGTATGACCGAGCTCCTCGAGGTAAACTCTGAAGGGTTCTGCAGGAGTATGGGATTGATGGTCCTCTGTTGAGGGCCATTCAGTCTCTATACACAAACTGTAGCAGCTGCGTTCGTGTTAACGGCAGTAAAACAACACCTTTCACCGTGGGCGTTGGACCTCGCCAAGGGTGCGTCTTGCCATCTCTACTTTTCATTGTATATGTATATGGACTGGATAATGCAGCGCAGTTGAGGCGAGGATTGTTTCACATTGGGAGAGTTGAGGACAAGCCATCTTCTTTTTGCAGGTGACTTAGTTTTCCTCACATCCACCCATACGGAACTTCAGCTAGATAGGTTTGTGGCCGTATGTGCTGATGCTGGAATCAGGGTTAACGTAGACAAATCCGAGGTTATGATTATTTCCAGAACACCTGTCCAATGCACTCTACATGTTAGTGAAGTCCCATTGAAGCAGGTGGAGAAGTTTAAGTATCTCGGGGTCTTCCTCATGAGTGATGGGAGGAGTAATACTGAGCTTTTCTGCAGGATTGGCCAAGCTGGGTCAATTTTGAAACAGCTTGGAAGATCTGTAATCAGGAAGACCGAGCTTGGTGTCAAAGTCAAGTTAGCGGTTTTTAACTCAGTATTTGTTCCAACTCTCACCTATGGTCATGAAATTTGGGTATTGACCGAAAGAATAAGATCGCGAATACAAGCAGCCGAAATGAGATTTCTTCGTGCTGTTGTGGGAACTGCTTCTCCGAACCGAAAGGGCTGTGCTTCGATGGTTTGGCCACGTGAGACGAATGTCGCCGTCATCACGACTTCCGTTTTGCAGACCCAGGACGAGGTGGTTGGACCAAGTCCAAAAACTCGTCTGGGTGCGCTTGAGCATAGCTCCTGATGAGTTAGAGTCGATGGCGGAGGATCGAGTGGCCTCGAGTCGAATGCGTGCGCGCATTACCCCCGCTACTCTTTTAGTGGAACATACGGGCCACTGAAAATGTATTTATGTTTGTATGTACAGCGTGGTGATTGAAGCTTGGCTCTGGCCCTTCACGGGCTGTAGCGCCACCAAAGCAAGCAAGCAAGCAAACGAGCGCAGTTTATAATTATATTGAATCAGACGACATTTCAAACGACAATGACTGAATTTGGTTTTTTTCAACCCACACCAAGCGCAACAATTCGTCGGAAACATTTTGCTTGTCGGTAAGTGTTGGGTTTGCTGTGGGTAAGAATGAAAAACGTTTTCTTGTCCTGCGACAAAAAAAAAAAAAAACGTTTCGTCGTCTTCGGTGTGGGTTCAGCCTTAACCGAAAGACCCATTTTAGCCGCTTCTGCCTCAATGCTTGCGAACGCATAATTGACGTCCCGCTGCGTTCGTCCAATTACGTCAATATCATCCGCGTAGGCAGGAAGTTGTGGAATCTTGAGATACATAGGTCATACCTCTTGTGTTGGCCAGTGAGTCTCGTGTAATCTTTTGAAGAACTATGTTGAAAAAATTACATGACAGTGCGTCAATTTGTCTAAATCCTTTTTTAACATCAAAGGTATCAGTTGATTCGCTACCGACCTTAATGGAGCAGCGGGAATTCTCCATTATCCTCCTGTATAATCTGACGAGTTTGGCAGGGATATTAAAACCAGACATGGAGCTCGTCTCTATGCACGCTGTCATACACCTCTTTGAAAATGTCGAAAAGGTGAAGGGTGTCGATTGGGTATTCTTGGGTCTTCTCCAAGATCTGTCGCATTTGGTATTTTGACCAGATTTCACTAAAAAAAAATCACAACACGTTGCTTCTAAGGTTAGTCACCAAAATTCATGTAGGGCTGCAAAACATGAGATCCCCCAAGATAAGGTGAGAAACGTGCTGAAAGCTGAATGGTTTGAGGGTCGTATTCAATGACATATAGTAAGCGTTACTTTATGGTCAGTCGGCTTGACAATTTTGCTTGCATGTAAATTTAAGTTATTGTGCACAGTTCGTAACTGAATGGTCCTTGAAATACCCAACTAAGGTAATCGATGCGTTATTTATTGTTTGGGAATGTCTTTTACACTTAGCTTCACAATAGTAATATTATTTGGTGTGCGAAAAATGTTGGCTGTATCTGCCACAATTCGTTGCCCTGAACTTACGTGTTTACATTTGACTGAACTACGCAACAAAGTTATCTTACTTTAATGGAATAATGTAGGCAAATAAGTGGTGCATTGACATGTTGTACTCTAGATTGAAGACTGAAAACATATCTAAAAACTTCCTGCTGTTGTGAACTCAAGTTTTGTAGTGACGCTCTAAACGATTTTCCATTTTCCTCTCTTCTAGCCAACAGAAACGGCGAATTAAAGGAGTAAGTATAGCATTTAGGAAGAGGAAGAAAAATTGCGACATTTGTTACAGCTGTCACAAAAGATTGCACTTACTGGGATGCGGATTTGTCGTGGGAAAGCGGTTAAGGTCGAAGGTCATCGAATTAAACCCATAAGTGATCGCCTGGCTGTGATCCGCGTCAGAGGCAGATTTTATAACATCAGCCTTATATGTATGTGTACACGCCCCTACCGAAAAGGATGAAGACCCTAATTTTCTTAATTTTCTTAGCATACAATTAATAAAAGTTCATAATTTTTCTGTTAATATTAAGCTGTCGAAAGACATAGTATAAGCTGTATATTGTTTGTTTTAGAGTGCCCGCTTAGGGTCAGTAAGACATTAATGTTAGTTATAATCTAAGCTAGTTTTACTCATTTTGTCTAGCATGTAAGATAATTATAAGATTTTTCTGAAATAAAATGAATTTAAAATGAATGAATGAGGATGAAGACCCTATCAAGGAAGACTTCTATGACCTCCTAGACAATGCCTCTGGACCTTGACCGGAGTACGATGTGGAAATCGTACTCGGGGACTTCAAGCCAAACATCCGACACCGAAACGCCCTTGGCGGTGTGATCGGAAAGCACAGCCTCCACGATACAACACCAGATAACGCCTTCCGACTCACGGATTTTACGACAGCTCGTAATGCGGTGATAAGTAGCACAAGATTTCCTCGTAAGCAAATCCACACAGCAACCTGGCGATCTCCGGACGTTCGAACCGCCAACCAAATCGACCATGTGCTCATTGACGCAAAGCACTCGTCAAACATCCTGGATGTGCGAACATTCAGAGGGGTAAATGTCGACTCTGACCACTTCCTAGTAGCAGCAAGATTCAGAGCTCGACTATCCAATGTCAGAAAACTGCACCAGCCCTTCAGGAGGAGGTTCGACATTGGGCGCCTGAGCACACCGGAGGTTACCAGAGTCTACAGGGAGTAGCTGAGCGAAAGACTCTACGGTATGCCTACGTCGAACACAAATGCCAATAATATGTGGCTGCATTGCCGCCCAGCCATTCAAGAAATAGCCGAAACCTCCTTACGATACCTTCCACCTCCGACAAGAAACCCGTGGTATCAAAAGGCGCTGCAGAGAAAAACCAGAGCTGCGCAAGAAGAATACTGATCCAGAAGAAGGGACGAAAAAAATCTACTGCTCAAGGATATCGAGGAGTCTAGGGATAAGCATAAAATACGAGCCTTTTACAAGAAAGCCAAAGACCTTGCAGGAGACGTCAAAAAGGGCACCCAGGCTCTTCGAAACTGCGAGGGTAATCTTGTCACCGACCCGCAGAGAATAGTGGATGTATTTAAGCAGCATTTCCAGCAGCTGCTTAACAAGCATGACCAAGAGAGAGTGGTAGGGACCGAGGAAATTCCAACTCCAGCCGCTGAAGTAGTCCTCCCACCCAGCATCGAAGAAGTCGGCACAACTATTCAGAAGCTGAAGAACAATAAAGCCGCAGGCTCAGACGCTTTGCCAACAGAGCTCTTCATGGCTGGCGGCGATGTTCTGGTAAGGAGCATGCACCAAATCATCTGCAGAATTTGGGAAGATGAAAGCATGCCCGACGACTGGAATACCAGCTCTATTTGCCCCATCCAAAAAAAAGTGATCCTACCTCTTGCAAGAACTATAGAGGTATATTCCTGCTCAATGTCTAAAGCCATTTTGAACCGCACTAATCGGCAGCTACCAGTGCGGCTTCCGGCCCGGAAAATCGATTATAGACCAAATTTTCACTCTTCGACAAATCCTGGAAAAGACCAACGAGTTTCGAATCGATACACACCATCTTTTCATCGATTTCAAAGCCGCATACGACAGCATTCATCGTGAAGGACTGTTTGGTGCGATGGCCGAATTCGGGATCCCGAGAAAACTGATCCAGTTGTGTCGCACCGCGCTAAAAAATACGCGATGCACCGTGCAACTCGGTTCTAGGACTTCGGAACCGTTTGAAACATGCACCGGATTCTCGCAAGGAGATGCGCTGTCATGTGATTTCTTCAACCTGTTGCGTCAACAGGGAAGGCACTATCTTCTACAATTCCGTCCAGCTGCTAGGAAACGCGGATGATATCGACATCATCGCGTGTTCCTGCTGTGATATTGTGGAAGCATTCATGGCGATTGAAAAACAGACGAAACGAGTTGGTCTTATGGTCAAGTACATGCTGTCAAGCAAAACCCAATCCGTCGCTCACCACCTGGGACAAAATATAACAATTGACAGCTACAATTTCGAGGTAGTTAAGGAGTTGGTCTACCTCGGGGCAAACGTAAATTCCACAAACGACACCACAGTGGAAATCCGGAATAGAATCGCCCTTGGTAACCGCTGCTATTTCAGCTTGTCCAAACAACTTGGGTCAAAATTCCTCACTCGAAAGACCAAAGTCATGCGTTACGAAACGCTCATGCTGCCAGTCCTGCTGTACGGAGCCGAAAGCTGGACGATAAGCAGGACAGCGGAGCTGATTTTGGGTTCTTTCCCAATGGGTGAATGGAGGACAAGACATAACCGCGAACTCTACGAGCTGTACAAGGATGTGGATGTAGTCCGGAAGGCAAAGATCTGTCGACTACACTGGCTCGGCCACATCGAGCGCATGGACATCAACGATCCAGCGAAGAGGGTCTTCGGCTCCGAGCCTCTTGGTTCGAGAAGAAAAGGTAGACCGAACCTCCGGTATAAAGACCAAGTATTCGCGGATGTAAGATATCTTGGACTTGATAACTGGAAGCAGCGTGCCCGGGACAATCAAGGATGGAAGGCAGCTATAGCTCAGGCTCAGATCCTCCATGGATCGCTGGCCTGATATTTAAGTAAGTGCCGAATTGTGATCCGTACTGGTGGGGTCATTATTTCATTATTCGACTATATTTCTGATTATTTATGTAATTTTCCCGTTTAAGAGACTGCAAGAATTTTTGCCGATCGTGTCTCCTTCAAGCTCTCTCAAAATCCACCCTCAGCAGCAAAAACAATAGAGGAGGAATGGGTGCATTTCCAGAACGCCGTCAGAGACGCTGCCTCGGAGATGCTGGGTTAGAAACCCCTGGTTCCATAAACAATGCGAACAAGCCCATGCAGCAAAACAAGAGGCATATAAGGCCACGCTGCAACGACGGACGAGAGCTGCTCGCGAAATCTATGAGCAAAAGAGAAAACAGGACCAGAAGAAAGAAAAGAGAATACGGAAAGCGTGAGATCGAGGAGATGGTTTGACGCCCGGAAGTTTTACAATAAGGTAAAACGAACATGCCATGGCTACAAAGCCAGAGCGGAGGTCTGCAGGAATGAAAATGGAGAACTGGTAGTGGAATCACAGTCGATGCTGAAGATTTGGCAAGACCACTTCTGCAGACTGTATAACGGCGATTACCAACAAGATGATGTAAGAGAATTTCGTCCACCCGATCTAGACGAAGTCAAAATAGCGATATCAGGACTTAAGTCTAATAAAGGCGGCTGGAGATGAGCTGATAAGGTGCTCATGCGACAACAACACCAGCGCTGAGATAAAACGCAGAACCGCTCTTGCCAACCGCTGTTTCTTTTAGCTCAAGTGGCAATTGAGAAGTCTCGGAAAACCAAGATGACACTATATAAGACCTAGATCATCCCAGTCCTCCTTTACGGCGCAGAGGCGGAAGCGGATGAAGATAACCTTGGTGGTTTCGAGAGGAAAATGTTGCGCACTATCTACGGTCCCATTTGTTCAAGCGGAGTATGGAGAAGGAGATTTAATGAAGAACTGTACAGGTTGTACAGCGACATCGGCCTGGTACGAAGTCTACGGATACAGCGTCTTAGGTGGCTAGCCCATGTAGTGCGCATGGAAAATACAGCTCCGACCTGAAGAGTCTTCGAATCCACCCCGGAAGGATGGCGCGGCAGAGGACGGCCGCCTCTACGGTGTCGCACGCAGGTGGAAGGGGACCTTAACTAACTGGGCGTGTGAGGCTGGAAACAGCTGGCCAAAGACCGTGCCAGCTGGAGACACTTGTTGGGTGAGGCCTAGGTTCACCACGGACTGTAGCGCCACCTAAGTATGTAAGTAATATAGAGAAATTACAAAACGCTTTCTTACTAATTACACAAACAGCTGAAGAGTGGCTTTGATTCCCTAGTATGTTCGTCACGAACTTCCCAAGACTGTAATTTAAAACCGCCAACTGGACATCACGAGTTTCTTTTCATCACGTATCGAGAACCCGTGCCCGGGCATATCGTACACACGCCCACTGACACCATTAATGCCGTCGGTAACAATGCAACTCTGTTCATTCCAGCTGATTTGCTATTTTCTAGCACTTGCCGTAACTTGATCCTGGTGAAACCAAAACCTCTTTAATGCCACTTGTGCAATGGAGCGGCGCGTGGCGAAAAACTAATTCGCATGCGTTCTTAATTGCCATGGATTCCCTTCAACCTACAAGAAAAAAAAAATCCGAACTAGATCTATGAAATGGACGCGATTAAAGCATTAATGCAATGCCACTGTCTTCGAACGTCATCACTTTTGCGGCCATAAAAAGCAGCGCTCCTGCACGCGATCGCTTTTTATCGCCGACTCTGTATGAGCTCTTTTTGGTTTCGCTTTTCTTCAATGAATAGTGGTCATATTACATGAATGCATCAACAGTAGTCGAAAATCGAAATGTGCTCCAAGGAGTATCTTATATGTATCAACGAAACATGCGGAAAGACCAGTCAAGTCTTCAAATGTTAATGTAGATAAATAAAATATTGTACAAAACTTGTTAAATCGCTGTGAATCAAGTTCCATCAGTCGACTCAGAGCAGATCAATTAAAGTTGTTCCTCAGATCACGCCAGATGCTTTGTGATCCAAAACCATATTCGCTATTTAAATTAGAATCATTTTGGCTAGTCGCTTTCAGGTGCGACACTGACATGTGAATGCCTTTTCTTAAACTGTTTGGAATTAATTATCAGGCACTTGAGAAACCGCCATCCTACCGAATCTCGTGTTAATTTGCTGATAAGACATTCGATATCGAGACATTCTTTGATTGACCGAAAATTTTCCAGATTTTTTGCAATCCATACAAATGCCATAGATGATGCACTAGACGCGTCCTATAACGTGTATACCCTTCGAATGGTCTGCATTCGAAAATTAGCACAGTAAATAACGTCGATGCTCGTCATTACATTACGTCTGCGTTTAACCCAATTTATTCAGCACGCTTTCATTTCGACGACCGACGCGACGTAGCGCAAAGGTTTCAATACGCCGATTAAACTGAATAATGAATGTGGTTGGCAGCGCTGGCGCCCTTCTCTTAATGTTTCTGTATCTGAGTCAGAGGAAATCACTGTCAACCACCTCTTTAACTTTGAAAGTTAAGAAACCGGTCGAATTCGGCAAAGTAATAGACGAACTAAAACAAATAGCAACACTGTCTCCAGTCGAAGCTCAAGGTTAAATAAAGCGCCGCGCAAATGTATGTACATATGTTTCTGACTGTCAATCCAAAAGATTTGCATAGAACCTTATTCGCTGTCGCATGAAACCTTTCGATTTATTTTTAACAATAATAAATACAAATTTAGAAAACAAAAGTATTTTAAGTACGAATGTTGTGGGCGGAATTGTTGGCCTTAATTCTTTTCAGAGTTCAATGCGTCGATGCATAAATATTTCGTGCAATAAAATTGTAATTCAAGTTGAAGAGCAGTGACTTTTCAGTTTACAATTAGTATCTGTCGTTGTGGTGAGCTTTTTGTTCACTTTTTTTTTTTACGTTTTTATTGAGTTTTTGTGGAACTCAGTTTTACCGTTGTGTAATTTACAATATCTAAATAAAGTGGGAGTCAATGAACATTCTTGAACATACAATGTACATTGTCTCGTTGTGTTTATCATATTTTAAGATATGATCGCAGCCACGGATGAGTTCAAGCACCCAAGACAGCGCAATATGATTTAACGGTTCCTCGACTATCAAGCTTTTTGAAGATAATTAACGTTAAACATTCTAGAAGGTTTCATAGAGTGAAGCAGTCTTTGAGGCTTTAGTAGGTCTTAAGTGCAGCTATTATGAAGTTTGCAGCTTGTTGCCTTAATAAGACCAAAAATTACAAGAGGGATTTCCCCTTTAAAATATGAAACAACTTGTTTCCCTGATGTAAGGTTCACGCTTCTATTGCACAAAGCCATATTGGTCTTACGGAGAAAGGCTCATTTTTTCCCTGGACCCATTCAAGCAGCAATTGGGTTGATTAACATGTCCTTAAACATAAGACAGATAAGGAAGCATATGCTGCACGCAATACAGTACAAGCGTACAGTAGCATCAGTTTACATATGTCAATTACATGACTGTGTTAAGACTAATACTAATAATTTGTGGGATCTCTTCCTTGCAACCTAGACGGAATCCGAGAAGGACGGACTGGACGGAGAGGAGCTTGAGAAATCCACTCAGGTCCTACCTAAACTCGGAACGAAACAATTGGTATAGAACGCTGTTCATAACCTGAATAGCGTCATCACCAGTTGTTTTGAACCCATCAAACCTCCCTGCAGGAAATTGGTCCCCTGGTGGCGTGCCGAGCTTCAAAGTCTTCGCAGGGAAGCCAGAAGTCCTCTGAATAGATCGCTCAAATCGAATTTAGAAGATGACTGGAACAAATATCGGTCGAAGCAGAAAGAATATAAGAAACTTATTCGTAAATCGAAAAATGATTATTATAGGACCTTCTGCCGAGAGTTCAAGTCTCTGAGTGCGACTAGCCAGTTGGTTAAAGTCCTCAAACGGGGAAAACCGATGAAGCTCGATGCTCTCAGAAAATCTAATGGTACCTTTACCATATGACCTATGTCAGATCGACATCGGCTCGTTGCACACTCCTTCAAGGGAAACTGCAACTGAAACGATGAAAAGAACTCGGCGTAGCTGGTATATAGCGTCACGCGTGGTTACGACTGAAGCTATTGAATTTGCTGTGGCATTCTTCGATGGTTTCAAATTGCCGGGTACTGACGGACGGACCTGTTATGCTGCAAAAAGGTATAAGGCAGCTGCTTCTTACTTTGAAAAGAATTTTCACTGCTAGTCTAGCACTTGCTTACATACCCATTCCTTGGCGCGCAGTGAAAGTGGTCTTCATATCCAAAATAGGAAATGAGGACTACTCACTTGCCAAGAGCTTCAGACCAATCAGTCTAACAACCTTCCTGCTGAAAAGCATGGAGAATGCACCCTCTTTCGGAGATGCAACATGCTTACCAGCGCGGAAAATCTTGCGAGACTACGCTTCAGAACCTAGTTGGGCGAATTGAATGTGCGCTCGAAAGGAAAGAGTACACGGTACGCGCTGGCCATTTTCATCGACATCGTGGGAGCTTTTGATAACGCAGCTTTTGACAGCATGTGCAACGCTGCTAGGCATCATGACGTAGATAAAGCAGTGGTCCTTTGGATCAAAGCAATGCTCATGCACAGGACATTGACCGCTGATGCAGGCCTCGACCAGTGTGTCTAATCCGGCGTAAACAGGGGCTGCCCTCAAGGTGGCGTCCTGTCTCCGCTGCTATGGTGCATGGTGGTCGATTCTCTGCTTGATGCTCTCAATGCCTTTGGAATCTATGCCCAAGCCTATGCGGATGACGTCGCCATTCTTTCTGTCAGCTCATGTTTAGCGACTGTCCGTCTCAAAGCACAGGCAGCGCTAAATGTGATCGCTGATTGGTGTACCAGAAATGGGATGTCAGTCAATCCTCTTAAGACCGATGTTGTTCTCTTTACGAGAAGAAGGAAAAATACTGACATGACTCAGCTGGTACTAAGAGGCACTTCCATCCCGATATCCAAGGAGGCTAAGTATCTAGGAGTCATCTTAGATAGCAAACTTCTTTGGTCAAAGCATGTTGAGTCAAAAACCACCAAAGCGCTGCCAGCTTTCTGGCAATGCAAAGGAGCTTTTGGCAAAACATGGGGCTTATCGCCGACAAAGGTCCTCTGGATCTACACGGCAATGATAAGACCTATAATCTCATATGCATCGGTTGTCTGGTGGAACAGACTAAAACGCAGATACGTCGTAGCCTCTTTCACCAAACTCCAAAGAACGGTTTGTCTCAGCTGCACGGGGGCTTCCCCCAGCACGCCGGACGCTGCAGCTCTAGATGTTATGATGAACCTTCCCCCTCTTGATATATTTATCAGAGGGTGTGCTCTGAAAGTCATGTCTCGTCTGAAGAGAAATGGCTTTTGGTACAAGTCGCATATGAATAACGGTGTGCTTGCGTAAGAATTGTCCTGCAACCCCTGCCTCATGGGCATGCCTTCTGACGCACTGACGCCCGTTATCCTATACCGTCGAGTTTCCATGGCGACAGGATTGGCTAGGGCTGGGATTGGAGGGATTGTCCAGGTTGCAGGATTGCAGGATGACTAAGCGCGTATGCCCTGGTGTCTGCAAGAAACTGCAGCATTCCTCCTGTCTTTAAGGAGAATCGACTGCAGAAGGCTTGTGGGAGTTATCACGGGCCATTACACTTTTGCGAAGCACCTCCACGTGCTTGGCATCAGTGACACGCCTACCTGTGCTGCATGTGGCAAGGAGGAGGATGACACTGCAGAGCATTTCCTCTGCATGTGGCAAGGAGGGGGATGACACTGCAGAGCATTTCCTCTGTGATTGTCCCGCCTTTGCTCGGGCATGGAGTGACGTGGTGTGTGCCGAGTCCCTTAGCTCTACATCACTGAAGCTCCTTCAAAATTTTCTCCGGAAAACGGGGAAAATACAGTAATGCAAGGTGTCTGTCTGGAATACAATAAACTAATGATGGCGTCTGTGCTCCAGCGGATAGCAGAAGCCTTCAACAAAAAAAAAAAAAAAAAAAAACGTGTTTTTGCGGGTGATTGCCGTTAAGGCAGTGTCCGGTGATAACACTTATAACTTTGTAGATGTCATTTCTTTTAGGGAGATTATACTCCTTGTCCGTTGACTGTCGAGCCGGAGCCAGATTCGTCTGGTAATGACGCAGGTATGTCCCTGAGTCCATCTCCGATTCGTCTCGGCCCTAGCGAAATTGGTAAGATTAAGTTTAATGGTTGCAAGGGGTATTCCCTCACAAGCCGCGATTGATTGTAGCGTCGTTCCCTGTTTGGCGAGTGTGTCGGCTCTTTCATTCCCTGGAATGTCGCTGTGTCCTGGTACCCAGATAAGTTGTATGTTGAGGTGTTCGGCTATCTCGTTAAGAGATAGGCGATAATAGAGATTAGTTTTTAATGTGTACACATAGGACTCCAACGATTTTAAGGCTGCTTGGCTATCCGTGAGAATGCGGGTATTTGTACTGGATATCACTTCTACTGCAGCCAGGACAAGGCCTCTTTTATTGCCAACTGTTCCGCCTGGGAAACGCTGCAGTGATTTAGTAATTTTAGAGCTTTATTTACCTTAAGTTGTATGCAGAAGATTCCACTACCCACCCCGTCCTTGGTTTTAGACCCGTCAGTGTAAAAGTATACGCAGTATCTGCGGGGTTGACTATGGCGGGTCCAGTTTTGTCTGTCCGGGTAAATCGTCATGAAGTTTTTTTCCAAGACCGTGGTGGGTTCTGTGAGGTCCAAGTTTACTGCCATGGTTGTCATGTTGTTCAGGATGGAGGAGTGGACATAGCTCGTCCATTTCGAGTTGGCTTTTAGTCTAGTGGCCGTGTGTGTGACAACTTTCTTGCCGAAAATATCGAGTGGTGTAAGGTCGAGTATCGTGCTAAGCGCAGCCGTTGGGGTGGACCTGAGGTCCCCGGTAATACACATACATGCCTACCTTTGAGTTGTTTGTGGTATGTTGTCTTGTCCAGTGCAGTCCACCAGACTATCAATCCATACATTAGTATGGGTCTAACGACCTCGATGTAGAGCCATAAGGTGATCTTGTGGTTGGATCCCCATTTTCCTATGGCTTTCTTGCATGTTGACAGCTACAATTTCGAGGTAGTTAAGGAGTTTGTCTACCTCGGGGCAAACGTAAATTCCACAAATGACACCACAGTGGAGATCCGGCGTAGAATCGCCCTTGGCAACCGCTGCTACTTCGGCTTGTCCAAACAACTGGGGTCCAAACTCCTCACTCGAAAGACCAAAGTCAGAAAAATTCTGCGCCGGATATTTGATCCTGTCTGTGAGGAAGGAGAATGGAGAAGAAGACACAACCGCGAACTCTACGAGCTGTGCCAAGATGTGGATGTAGTCCGGAAGACAAGGACCCGTCGACTACACTGGCTCGGCCACATCGAGCGCATGGACATCAACGCTCCAGCTAAGAGGGTCTTCGACTCCGAGCCTCCTGGTTCGAGAAGAAGAGGAAGACCGAACCTCCGGTATAAAGACCAAGTAATCGCGGATGTAAGACATCTTGGTCTTGACAACTGGAAGCAGCGTGCCCGGGACCGTCAAGGATGGAAAGCAGCTATAGCAAAGGCTCAGATCCTCCATGGATCGCAGGCCTGATAAGTAAGTAAGTTTCTTGCATGTGTAGAGAGCTATTGTTGCTTTTTTAGATCTTTCGATTGTGTTGCTCTTCAAGGTTGATTTCCTGTCTAGTATAATGCCAAGGAATTTGGCATTGGAGGAATAGTTTAATCTGGTGCCACGCAAAGTGGTAGGACAGTGTTCCAGGATTTTACGCTTTTTGGTGAATAGCACAAGCTCCGTTTTCTGGGGATTCACCCTGAGCCCGTTGCTATGCGCCCATTTGCAAAGGATTGAGAATGCCATTTGCATACGGTCATTCAATGTGGATGGAAATGGCAACGTCATCAGCGTAGGCAATAACGTCCAGGCCTTCTTTCTCCAGTCTAATTAGTAGTTCGTTTATAACTACATTCCAGATAAGATAGTGAGGGTACCCCTTCTTGCGGGGTTCCCCTAGTAACCACTCCGGTGGTTACTTGGCTTCCTCATTTGGAGCCAATCTTGCGTGTTAAAAATAACTCGCTGATCAGCTCCATCAGAGTCCTCGCCACCTTTAGCTTTTCTAGCCCTTCTATTATTGCTTTCGGAGTGACTTTGTTAAAAGTGCCCTCTATGTCAAGGAAGGCTGTTATAGTATATTCCTTAAGATGGATTGATCTTTCGATTTTCCTCACTGGTGTGTGCAAGGCTGTTTCGACAGATCTACCCTTACAGTAGGCGAGCTGTGCCTTAGAAATTAGGGACGGATCCAAGTTGTGGGGTAAGTGTAAGTCTATCAGCCTTTACAAAGTTTTTAGTGCAAAGGATGATAGACAAATAGGTCTTAGATCCTTGGGGGAAGTGTGAGAATTCCTGCCGGCCTTGGGGATTTCTGGAATGTGACTCCAAGCTAGGCATCCTTTAAAGATAATCTTTAAGCCTCTCCCGCTTAGGAAGCATTCTGTCTAGGTCCCTGGATCCAGGGCTCTGTTAAGTCACAAATACTTGTAGCGAACGGATGTTTCGGGAGAATCATCTACCGATAGAGAGTGAAGGAGATTATTTAACCCCGAACTACATATGTATGCAGTGGTAGAATGTACCCCCAAACAGTCTCCGATTGCATACCCATAAAGCCGATGCAGCAGATGCCAATCAGGCACACAGTCGTTTATGTTGCTTGCAAAGATTTTTAGTTGAGGCTTTGGTTCCCTATAAAAATAAGTAACGGTAACTAGTTCAAACCGGGGTACTGATAAAATCTCCTGTAGTATAATTGTCAAGAAAAGCTTCTCGAGTTTCGCCGTTCGGATTCGGCAAAAAACTGTAGATCCCTTTCACCTATGAGAAAATAAAATCACACACAACATGGGTGATTGCGAGAAGCTCGGCTTTGGTCCTTCACAGACTGTAACACCAATATAAATACATACATACATACATACAACTAGTACAAACGTCAACTTAGGCTATGGTAATCACGATTGTGGTTCGTGATACACAACCTACAAGTACCGATATTGAATGAAAATGAATAATTTATGTTTCGTCTTAGCAAACAGGTGTCGGCGTCTATCTTAAAATTGGCTCTATCCCCTCAATACTTACGAACTCTGAATTGTAGGCATTCATCCAATGTTTTTTAGACTGCAAATTATCGTGATATTTATTAGGACTTGTGCTATATTTTATATTTAAATGAACATTGTCCGAAATATACATATATCCATCGGTCATTCGTTGATAGACAGACATTAGCTTTCTTCCTCATATTGACAGACTGGCTCACAGCCTAAAAAACATTATCACCCGCGTCTGCTGTGATCAAAGTATTTTTACAAATCGTATTAAACAATGCCAGAACTTCATATTTACTTAAGCGAATATACCCTCTCGGACTTCATTGTTTGGGCAAATTTTGAAGCATCTATTTGCGGTCAAGTAAGACTATAAGACAGAGAGCAATACGCAGTAGCCTACATACTTGTTGATATCGACAGACCTTCAAAAAATACCTGGAAAGTCTCATTCAATATCGTCCCAATTTGGAGCCGCACACCGCTCGAAGTAGCGCAACATTAGCTCAATATTTTGTTTCATATTTACACTTGCATTTATTTATAGTCTTCATAGTACAACAGAGAGTACAAATCGAAAACAAAGCAGAAGACGAACGGAAAAGAAGGCGTCGGATGTACATAGGTAAACAAACACCAGCGATTTCTTAGAATTGTTTCTTTTTATTTGGAACATCGTTATATGACATTGGTTTGCTTTAAACAAGTACGAGCATAACTTTTTTCAGATGAATTAAAATGGACTTGGATTTAGATAGATGGCATAAGGTATACATATGTATGTAACTTAAGAGCTGATCGGCAGATACATAGATGTATTGAAACTTCTTCAGAATTTATTGATAGAGTTCGAGGAAACATTATGTAAATACAGAATAACGAGTGCAAGAAAATGTGTTTGCTCGTTATCCGGTCTTAAAATGAACTCTATGACAACACAATATACTATTTTCAACAAAAAATTAATTGTAGGCTGTCCTTTATTCTGACTCATGAATAGTTTCTTCACTTCTACATTTTGCTCGTTTTTCGGAAAGAAAATTGGGCATAGCTTTCAATGTGTCGTCCTCCTCAGCAACTGATATTAAAAGTTGCAGGTGATGTGTTACTAATGTCAAGTTTGTTAAGGAATTTTGGGAAAGTATATCTGTCAGTAATGATACCTGAGTATTTCATACATGGAAGCGGATACGTTTTTACAACCTACATATTAGGTGCGCAACTAAGTTCTGGCTGTTTGTCAATAGATGCCTCCGGCACTAAGTGCTAGTCGTTCTTGACATATACAAAACGCCTTGAACCGAGCTTAGATATATGATAAACATACCGTTTTGACACATAAGTGATTTTGTTTGAGCGTCTGTATACTTTTAGTTGTGTGAAAATGTCTGTACCAATTAATCGTCATTTGCGACAAGTCTTGATTTTTTTCTTTCTTTCGAATAAAACGGCGCCTGAAGCGCGTCGAGAGTTCCTAAAACTTTATGGAGATGCTGTTCTAAGTGAAAAAACGTACCGTTATTGGTTCCATCGCTTCACAATCGGTGAAGGAAGGCCAAAATCCTTCGAAGACGCTGAATTGGGGGCATTGCTGGATGAGGGTCCGTACCAAACGCAAAAACAGCTTGCCTTAGCATTAGGAGTTGCCCGCCAAGCCATTTCGAAGCGAGTGCATGCGTCGGGAATGATTTCAAAACAAGGAACTTGGGTTCCTTATAATTTGAAGCCAAGAGACGTTGAGCGTCGATTTTACACCTGTGAACAACTGCTCCAGCAGCAAAAAAGGAAGGGGTTTCTTATTGACAACTGTAGGTTTTAAAAGGGTAGTTTTTATAAAAAAGATGGAAGCTAGTCTTCCTAGTCCCCATAAGGATAGGAGGAGGATGGATGTGAGCAGCGGTCGACATGCAGGTGGAATTAGCTCGGCTTTAGCTCGTCGGTGAGGAGGGAGCTTGCTGCCCTCCCTACAAACAAATGCCGGGTCGTGAAAGAGTAAAGTCGGTGAGGAGGGTATGGGAAGTAGGGATGCTTGTTATGTCAGGGGTGGCATTTTTATTAAAAAAAAAAAAACAGCGAGCACATAGTTGGCCACCTAATGCACCCATAGTATTCATTACGCGCTCGTCGAAGACTTATTGCTCGGTTAATCATGAGTGGCATCGGATCCAAATAAGACCAGACAAGGCCTCAGATGTAGCGTGTCTGTTACTGCATCCGTATGTGCCGCTTTCTTTCCACTTTTGTTTTCAAACATAGTGCATCAAAGAAAGGAGCATATTTGCTTAATAAAAAATCGATAAGTAATAAGTTTAGTTCAGATATTGAACTATCACTTCTTCTTCTTTGGTGGCGTTACAGCCCATGAAGGACCAGAGCCAGGCTTCTCTCAATCACCCATGTTGGGGGGGATTTATTTTTCACATAGGTGAAAGGGACCTACAGTTTAATGCCGACTCCGAACGGCGTGAATCGCCAGTACCCCGCCGAGGAGGGACGCCGCGAAATAAATATTCGATGGCGTTGGTGTTATCGGGATCCGAACTCGCTCATCGTGCGTCAGAGTCCAACACACTAACCACTCCGCCACGGCGCCCTCATTGAACTATCACTACGGATATAAAAATGTTTCCTTTGGCATATGTATGTATGTAAGGGGTGTTTTTTTTAGAGGTATAGAACTTTAATTTGGCAACACTTTTTTTTTTTTAGAAACTCGCGCAGGTTCAAGTGTTTTTTATATTCTCTGATGTGTTTTTATATACCCACAACGTGAACGGAGTGCAGTGGTTTGGGTCGTTGATGTTCGTTAACTCTCAGGGGTGGTTGTCCTAGATAGGACGAGAGCCGACCAAATTCCGCGTTGGTTGTAGTCCGTAGTAATTTGTTCAAGCACTTTAATATTGCATACGCAGAGGATGAATGTCAGTTGACCATATACTGTGAGTGTTATGCCTGCAGCAGTACGTCTGGTCACTTTCCATTCACGACTGCGTTGCATACTTTTTGTCCGTATAGGAGTTACTTTTATTTATTTCTTGTTTGGTTTGGCATTTCAACGTGGATAGATTGGCGCCTGAACAACGCTTTCAAATTGTGCAAATTTATTCTGAAAATCATAGTTCTGTTCGAAATACCTATCGCGCACTACGTACGTTTTACGATCAACATAATAGTCCATCAGAACAATTAATTCGATTAACTATGGAACGTTTTCGCACCACGTTTCCTCTTAATGATAATACGCATCCACAGAGACGTCGTATAGTGCGTGCAGACGAAGTCATTGCTGCTGTAGAGCGTAGCGTAGAGGAAGACCCGAATCAGTCTGTCCGCCATCGTGCACGAATTGGATATATGTCCACTTTATGGAAGATTTTGGGGAAAGATCTTGGTTTTCGTGCTTAAAAAATCCGACTCGTGCAAGAATTGAAGCCACAGGATCACCTAGCAAGGCTTAGATTCGGTGAATGGGCTCAAAACAAGATTGATCCCAATTTTCATAAGCGAATTTGGTTTAGCTATGAAGCTCACTTTTGGCTGAATGATACATCAATAACCAAAACCGCCATATGGTGGAATAATCGGTCCGTACTTCTTTAAAAACGATGCTGGCCAGAACGTTACAGTCAATGTTGATCGCTACAGAGCCATGATTACTGACTTTTTCGTTCATCAATCGAACAACCATGATGTGGAGGAGCTGTGATTTCAACAAGACGGCGCAACATGTCACACAGCTCGTTCCTCAATTGATTTATTGAAGGAAACGTTTGGACCCGCATAGTTTCACGTTACGGACCCGTGAATTGGCCTCCAAGATCGTGTAATTTAACGACGCTTGACAATATTCTGTGGGGGTATATGAAGTTTGCTAGTCGGATGGTAAAGGACTAGCAAAGGCCTCCTAGGGGTAACATCTGCCGACGGATGCTGGCCCGTCAAAAAGCGAGCCTTTGCAGCCGAACAACTTGCAGCTCTGCTAGTCAGGTCCTACTTCCACCTCCTCGTGGTGCCATCTGGAAATTTCCTTACAAGGAAAATTACTGACGGAAGAGGCCGAACAGCGAGTATCCTGTGCCACCAAACAGGATTAGTGTCGGTTGGGCTATGGTCTAGCAAACCATAACCGTAAAACCACTGACTGCTCAGGACCCTCGGTTCTGTACGTGGAATGTTAGGTCCCTAAACAGACCACGTGTGGCCGAAAAACTTGCGGACGCCATAGACCCCTGTAAAGCAGATATAGCCACCATCCAGGAAATGCGATGGAATGGACCGGGTAAAAAGCGGATGAAAAACTGCGACATTTACTACGGTGACTGCTATAGGGAGAGAGGACAGAGTCTATTTGGATGCGGATTTGTTGTTAAAGGTTGACTAAGACATAAAATCCTAAGTCCGCATCAAGGCAAATGTCTGTAACATCAGCCTCATATGAGACAAAGATGACTCCATCAAAGATGATTTCTTTGATCTCTTAGACAGAACATATACCAAATGCCCCAGCTATGATAGAGATTTTAACTCTAAGCTGGGTAAAGAAAGCATCTTTGAACGGGTCATCGGCAAACACAGCCTACATGACACCACATCCGATAACGGACACAGGCTGATCGACCTTGCCACGGGGCGAAATCTTCTTTTAGCCAGCGCACGTATTCCCCACCTCGATATACACAAAGGCACCTGGCGGTCGCCGGATCAATCAGTCACCAACCAGATTAACGTCAGACACTCCAACACTATTCTTGATATTCGCATTTTCCAAGGAGCGAATATCGACTCAGGCCACTATCTTGTAGTAGCCAAGATACGTCAACGCATAACACGAACACCGCGGAGTGGAGTTAGAACACCGTCGGACGGTGACGTCGGAAAGCTACTGTCGTCGGAGATCGCCAGTGCCTTTGCCAACCGCGTCTCCCTTGAACTCTCCGATACACCTCAATCCTCCACTCAGTCAGTAGAGCAACAATGGAGCCTGTGTAAACAAGCCCTGAAGAGCACAGCAACGGATGTGCTGGGCCTAAAAGCCCCACCACGATGAAACACCTGGTTCGATGACGAGTATAGAAAGATTCATGCAGAAGAGCAGGAGGCATACAAAGCCTCACTACACAAAAAAAACAAGAGCTTAAAAGAAGGGAGGAACATAAGCTTCTCAAGAGAAAAAAGAAAGAGCACGAGAAGCGGGCGATTGAAAACTTGGAGAGGTGCTATTGCAAGCACGACGTTCGAAGATTTTATCAACGGATAAAACGAGTGTCTTAAGGCTATAAAGCCCGAACGGAGGCCTGTAAGGATGAGAACGGACACCTATGTAGTAGAATCGCAGTCGATGCTAAGAATTCGGAAAAACCACTTCTGCAGACTGTATAACGGCGATGACAGCCAACATACCGCCGTCAGGCAGAATGATCCATTTCTTAACGACGAAGATCGCAGAGAATTCCGTCTCCCTGACCTCGACGAAGTTGAGATCGCAATGTCGAAACTCAAGTCGAATAAAGCTGCTGGCGCAGATGGACTATCTGCTGAGCTCTTAAAAGCGGCTGGGGGTGAGCTGATTAGGAGCATCTGTAAGATATGGTAATGGTATGGTAAGATATGAGGAAAGCATGCCCGAGGAATGGAGTCTCAGCGTTGTTTGCCCGATCCACAAGAAAGGAGACCCCTTGGACTACGCAAACTACAGAGGAATAAGTCTCCTTAATGTCGCATACAAGATCTTTGCTGCCGTTTTGTGTGAACGACTGAAGCCGATCGTAAATAAGCTGATAGATCATTATCAGTGTGGCTTCAGGCCAGGGAAGTCCGCAATCGATCAAATCTTCACACTACGGCAGATCCTGGAAAAACTACTGAATTTCAAGTCGACACTCACCATCTATTCGTCGACTTCAAGGCCGCATACGACAGCGTAATTAGAGACAAGCTATATAACGCCATGTTTACTTTTGACATCCCTACTAAGCTCGTCAGACTATGCAGGATGACTCTGAAAAATGCTCGCTGCTCCATCCGAATCGGTGCAGAACTGACCAATAGCTTCGAAGTCAAAAAAGGATTTAGGCAGGGCGATCCGCTGTCGTGTGATTTCTTCAACATCGTATTAGAAATGATTGTGCAAAAATCACTGTCCAATACAAGAGGCACTATCTATTTCAAATCCTCACAACTCCTTTTCTACGCCGACGACATTGACGTAATAGGTAGATCACAGCGAGATGTCAATGAGGCGTTTGCGAGTACTAAGATGGCGGCGGCAAAAATTGGTTTGGCAGTTAATGAGGGCAAGACTAAATATCTGCTCTCATCGAAATAGAACATTTACCACCGACGTCTTGGACAGAACGTGCATATTGGCAGGTATAAGTTTGAGGTAGTTAAGGACTTCATATATCTCGGCTCCGCAGTGATTTGGAACAACGACACCAGTTTCGAAATCAAGCGCAGAATTACTCTTGCCAACCGCTGCTTCTTTGGGCTCTGAGGCAACTGAGAAGTAAAGCTCTCTTTCGTACGACCAAGTTGACTTTATATAAGACCTTAATTATCCCGGTCCTGTTATACGGCGCATCTGCTTTATCTAAAGCAGATGAGCAAATCCTTGGTCGTTTCGAGAGAAAGATTTTGGGTGCGATTTTCGGTCCTATAAGTACAGACGGGGGTTGGAAAAGAAGATTTAATCATGAACTGTACGGGTTGTACAGCGACATGAGTCTAGTCAGGCGTCTACGGATCCAACGCCTAAGATGGCTAAGCCATGTAGAGCGAATGGACACCACAGCTCCAGCCCGTAGAGTCTTCGAATCCAACCCCGAGGGACGAAGAAATAGAGGACGGCCGCACCTAAGGTGGCGCGCACAGGTGGAAAGGGACCTCAACCAACTGGGCGTACGGCATTGGAAAAGTCTAGCGAAAGATCATGCTAGGTGGAAAGGCATGTTGGTTGATTTCAAGGACCACACTTCTATTTGGCAGAGGATGCTCGTCCTGTCCAATAATTGAGAATTTTCGCCAACATTTTCGAGTGTCCCTAGGGTTCCTAGACAAAGGCATTTCCAATAAAATAGTACCCGAATATAAGAAACTTATTCGTAAATCGAAGAACGATTCTTAAAGGCCTTCTGCGAAGAGACCAAGTCTCTGAGTGCGACTAGCAAGTTGGTTAAAGTCCTCAAACGGGGAAAACCGACAAAGCTAGATGCACTCAGAACATCTGATGGTACCTTTACTGAGTCCAAAGCGGAAACTCTTAGTTTACTGTTTGCGACTCATTTCCCTTGAAATCAGATCGACATCGGCTCGTTGTACACTCCTTCAAGGGAAACTGCAACTGAAACGATGAAAACAACTCGGCGAAGCTGGTATATTGCATCGCGCGTGGTTACGACTGAAGCTATTGAATTTGCTGTGGCATCCTTCGATGGCTTCAAATCGCCGGGCACCGACGGGATATATCCTGTTATGCTGCAAAAAGGTATAAGGGAGCTGCATCCTACTCTGAAAAGAATTTTCACTGCTAGTCTAGCACTTGCTCACATACCCATTCCTTGGCGCAGTGAAAGTGGTCTTCATTTCCAAAATAGGAAAAGAGGACTACTCACTTGCCATGAGCTTCAGACCAATTAGTCTAACATCCTTCCTGCTGAAAAGCATGGGAGACTGGTAGAGTTACACGTGCGAAAAGTTGCCCTTCGAATGCACCCTCTTTCGGAGATGCAACATTGCCGAAAATCTTGCAAGACTGCGCTTCAGAACCTAGTTGGGCGAATTGAATGCGCACTCGAAAGGAAAGAGTACGCGCTGGGCATTTTCATCGGCATTGAGGGAGCTTTTGATAACGTAGCTTTTGACAGCATGTGCAACGCTGCCAGACATCATGGCGTAGATGAAGCACTGGTCCTTTGGATCAAAGCAATGCTCATGCACAGGACATTGACCACTGATGCAGGCCTCGACCAGTGTGTCATATCCGGCGTAAACAGGGGCTGCCCTCAAGGTAGCGTCCTGTCTCCGCTGTTATGGTGCATGGTGGTCGATTCCCTGCTTGATGCTCTCAATGCCTCTGGAATCTATGCCCAGGCCTATGCGGATGACGTCGCCATTCTTTTTGTCGGCTCATGTTTGGTGACTGTCCGTCTCAAAGCACAGGCGGCGCTAAATGTGACCGATGATTGGTGTACCAGAAATGGGCTGTCAGTCAATTCTCTTAAGACCGATGTCGTTCTCTTTACGAGAAGGAGGAAAAATACTGACATGACTCAGCTGGTACTAAAAGGCACTTCCATCCCGATATCCCATTAGGAGTCATCTTAAATAGTAAGCTTCTCTGGTCAAAGCATGTTGCGTCAAAAACCACCAAAGCGCTGTCAGCTTTCTGGCAATGCAAAGGAGCTTTTGGGGGTTTATCGCCGGCAAAGGTCCTCTGGATCTACACGGCAATGATAAGACCTATAATCTCATATGCATCGGTTGTCTGGTGGATCAGACTAAAACGCAAACACGTCGTAGCCTCTTTCACCAAACTCCAAAGAACGGTTTGTCTCAGCTGCAGCACGCCGGGCGCTGCTCTAGATGTTATGATGAACCTTCCACCTCTTGATATATTCATCAGAGGGTGTGCTCTGAAAGCCATGTCTCGTCTGAAGAGAAATGGCTTTTGGTACAACTCGCATAGGAATAACGGTGTGCTTTCGCAAGAATTGTCCTGCACGGATCATATATAGCAGTTGTTGACTTATGCCCAGCTATTTAAACTTGTAATATAATCCTTCGAGCCATATGATGTCGAAAGCCTTTTCCAAGTCAATTCGGCAGGTACCCGTCCCGTCACTGGACTTGGTGAAACCAAAGTTCTCAGATCGCTAATGGTCGATATCATTTCGAAGGTAGAAGTGGTGCAGCAGGACTCCGTTTTCCATGTCGTGGGTCGGGCGAATGCTATCATTCACCTTGTACCCTTTTTAGAAGACAGCTCTCACCGTTGTCGTTTTCTCTCTTCGGATCAGTGTTCACTGTAAGTAATAGACGTTCGGTGCTGACTGTTTGGGGAAACGTATTCGTGTTGTTAGAGACTCTTAATCTGTGACTTCATATCCTGACATCCTATTTTTGCTTGTCGGTAAACTGCCTGTACAAGAGTTTGAATCTTGACAAGAGTCTATTTTTCTGTTCGTGCTGGCGTGGTAGCGTTCTGTCTATCATCTGTTTAAATATTTCGTCCATTTGTATATGACTCCTGTCAAACTCGCTATTGGACAGGTTCCTCTTAGTCAGTGGAAGGAAGCGCTCGAAGTGGACGCTCTCGTCAGGCAGTCGGGTGCGTAGGGGTGCGTTTGGACATGCTCTACGATCCCTGTAAACTTATTGAGGATACTAGGGCAGGACAATTATATAGGAGATGGGATAGCGATTCTTGCTCTTCCTCATTATGGCACCTACTGCTAAAGTCGTATATGGCAGTCCTAATCTTGCGGCATGTTTCCCTAAAGCGTAATGTCCTGTTAAAACTCCGAATGGTCTGCTTACATACTGCCTGCGTATTTCTAACATTCTTGTGGTTCTATGGTACTACGTTGGCAGTATCTGGGCTAGGGCCGTCCACCAGGCTAAGTGACAACCGGTCTAACAAAAACCATGTACAGGCAGTGTGTGATATGGGAATTGATGACGGTATCTGGTGCCCAAGGCTTTCTTGCAGGTGTATACTGCAGTTGTTGCTTTTTTGATGCATTCTTCGGCATTCAATTTCCAGTAGAGCTTCCAAGGTATTTGGCGTGACCTCCGAATCTAAAGTAAATCCCATATCTTCATTCTGAAGGGATTTATTCCAAGCCCGGAGTTCTATGGCTATTTGGCCAGCTACTTCCATCACATCTCGGATTGTTAGAAGATGTTTCCTAGTGCAATATCGATTGCTAGTGCAATATCGTCTGCATACGCAATTACTTTTTACAACTAGCACCCATAATTGTGGCGATAATACTCCTCCCTGTGGTGTGGCACATTTTACTACCGTTTTTGTGTGGTAGTAGCCGAATTTCGAATGAATCAACCTACTTGAGGGCATTTGTTTGATCTAAAGTATTATATTACCATTAACCTTTAGCTCGCTTAATGCATTGGTGATAGCTAGTGGTTTAATGTTGTTGAAAGCTCCTTCAATGTCGAGGAAGGCAATCATTGTGAATTCTTGGTTACAAACTGATTTTTCATTGGTTCCAACAGTAGTGTGTGCTAGTGATGCTAAAGGCATACCTTTTTGTAGCGTTTCCTAGCATCTCTCTAGCGCCTTAAGAAGCACGGAAGAGAGACTGATAGGTCTGTAGTCCTTAGCAGTTGTGTGGGAGGTTTTCCCTGCTTTTAGTATAAATGTTACATTTATCTTCTTCCATGATAGTGGTTTGTAGCCCCAACCTATACTGGAGAAGAGCAGTACCAAAAGCCACGGTTCGGGAATGCCATACGCACGTTGTATCTCTATCCGGTAGATTCCATCCGGACCTTCAGATTTGTATGGAAGTAGGCTATTTGCTGTACACTTGAACTTCTTTTTGCTTACTGCTTCCTTAGAAAGTAACGGAGGGCTCGGTATGAGTTGTTCAAAATTATAACTACTAGCCTCCGCGTTATCAGAGAAATTTGTATTAAGCAAGAGGTCTAGCGACTCCTTACTGGTTTGCTAATTATGGCGGGTATAAATGCTTTTCAAACTAGTTGTGCCACTAAATTTTGTAAACAATTCAAAACCACACAAACACACATGAAATCTCAGTCCCCATTTACAAAGAAGTCCGTATAAAACTATTTTGCGCAACAGAACGTATCCATTCGTTCATTTCTTTCGTCATTCTCACTAACAGCTTTAACGAAATTCACAGTTTACTTTGCTTTTTAGCATAATTTTTCGATTGCTTTATCTACAGCTCATAGTTAACTGCCTGCGACGAAAAGGTAACAAACCATAAACTACCATGTGCACAACTGTCGATCGCTAGTGGCAACATAAGGAAGGTCGAATTAGAATAAGTTAAAGTATCTGGAATTTTTACTTTACAATTTACAATCAATTAAATGACTTTTTTTTCACTTCTGATACCAACGGATTTCCAAGTTATACGAGAGGGTCTTTGGTAATTACTATTCATTTAATTTGGAGAGTAAATTCGAGCATAAGAAAAAGTAATTCTTTCTAGGAAACGGTTAAGGACGAAGGACAAACGAAAATCAAGTGTACAACGTACCTTAATGAAATCTTATTTTTCCATAATGTTTTAGTTTATCGTATCAGTATAAGACAAGTATGTAATTAAGGATAGAAAACCAACGAGTAAGGTAAGTGCCATCTCTATAATCTCTGAAAGCAATCCATAGTCATGCACGATTCACACCACGTCCACACTACTGCTAGTTTCTTAAAGTTGTACTCAGAGATACCTTTCTCGGTGGAGTTTTCTAACTTCCTGCCAGAATTTTGATGAAACAAAATCAATCAGTAATAGTGGCTTTGGGCTATTTTTGGACTTAATCCGCAAGGCTTTCTAGTCATATATACATAAGTATATCTCGGCCGAGCAGTTTCTTTTCCGGCTCAGTGATACCCAATCCGTAAGCGACGTGATTAATGATCTCTGCAGATTCTCTTGGCTGTCATAAGTTACCGGCCAAATCGGTTCGAATCGCCTTGTGTTCGTATGTACATATGTACATGCAAATATTACAAAGCGGGTAACAATAAATTGAAACAGGAAATAGCTGAAGGAGACCAAACATCTTATGACCATATTTATTATGAGCTTGGCATGGTAACGAGGATGAATGACATCGCTGTATACTAACCGATTTAACAGTGGTTCCATAATTTACTCAAAATGACTAAATAACATATTTACCGAATCGAGATGATCTTAATTTATTTTGACAGCTGGTTGTCAGCAGACGTCAAACATTTTCGTTCTAGAAAGCTGGGGAAAAAGGGAGAAACAGAGAATAGAACTCGTTTGGCAATTTATCTAATCATTATTATTCCGATACCTACCTAATCAACACGGATCTGCCATGCATAGACTTTTGCTCACTGGCGGTAATTAATGGGGCTTTGTGCTTTACTTTGTTTTTCCTCTTGAGAATTGAAAGCGTGGCTAAAGCTCATTGCTGTGCCTTTGTTAGGTTAAGTTAGGTTAATGTGGTCGACATAAGCCACACGTAGGCCGAAGTCGGCCCAATGTGATACCACATGGATCGTGTTACCCAGATCTGCTACCAAAGAACCAACCGGTGCTTCTGATGAAGCGATGGAGTTGAACTATTTTTTGGTCTGCTATCGTAGAAGGGCGCGCCGAGGTAGATCCTCCTGCGATTCGCAAAAGAGGGGCATGGACAGAGGAGATGATGTATTGTTTCCTCTTCCTCCTCGTCCATGCAGCCGCGACAGAAGTCGTTAGAGGGTAGTCCTAGTCTGACGGCGTCTTTCCTAATGTTGCAGTGACCTGTAATGACACCCACCAGAGTTCTTAAGGTAGCCCTTTTGGTTACCACTAGGTCCCTGGTTCGTCCTAGGTTTAATTTAGGCCAGAGTTGTTTGGTGATATTACTCTCATTCCATTGGAGGTTGGTCGCCTCAATGGTTTGGAGTTTTATCATGTTCTTTGCCGTACTTATTGGTGTTTCTAGGTACCCGAGGGTAGGTAGGCTGAGTGTGCTAGACCCTAACTTTGCGAGTTCGTCGGCAGCGCAGTTTCCTGGAATATCCCTATGCCCGGGAACCCACAATACTTCAATGTTGAACTGCTCAGCCATCTCATCTAGAGATAGGCGACAGTTAGGAGATGTCTTGGATTTGTGGATTACCGCTGCCAGGGACCTTATTGCAGATTGGCTGTCCGTGCAAATGATAATATCCTTGGCGGATATTACACTGATCCTGAGCCATGCAAGGGCCTCCGTTATGGCTGTTGTTTCTGCCTGATACACACTGCAGTAATTTAGGAGTCTAAAGGATAGGCTTAGGTTAAGCTCCTTGGAGAATACTCCACTGCCTACATCCGACTCCATCTTAGAGCCATCGGTAGAGAGGGAGATCGAGTCCTTTGGTATGACTTTTCCTTCAGCTCATTCCTCCCTGGATGGAAAGACAACTTCGAAGTTCCTAGTGAACACGTTTTGCGGGATGATAAAGGATGATGGGTACTTTGAAGTGTTTTAGAATGGTTGTGTGGCCTTTTGTGATGTGGGCCATTTTATTATGCTCCTCATTCTTAGGGCCGCGCAGACAGCAATTTGTTTGCTGAAAAGTTTCAATGGTAGAAGGTGTAGCAGAATGTTTAGGGCCTATGTGGGGGTTGATATCTGCTTATGTATAAGGTTCCCCAGAAGGTTTCCACCAGACTACGACGCCATACAGGAGGATGGGCCTTATGACCGCCGTGTAGAGCCAGTGCATAATGCTTAGTTTGGGACCCCACTTCCTGCTCACCACTTTTTTGCAGCTGTAGAAAGCAACAGTTGCTTTCTTGATGCGGTCAAGAATGTTGGGTTTCCAATTCGGCCTCTTGTCAGGGAAGATATAATAGTCAGATAAGAACGGAGATAAACGACGTGTGTATGAAAAGGACTGACATTTAGAAATATTAAGATGTAGACTATTTTTGTTGCACCGTTTCAAAAGCCTATTAAGGTCTTCTTGTAACAGATAACTATCAGACGAGTTTTTAATACATGAAAAGGTTTTGAAGTCATCTGCAAACAAAAGACATGTCGCGTTGAGGAAGACTTCAGGTAAATCATTAATAAATAAAAGAAAAAGGATTGGACCTAAATAGCTTCCTTGAGGAACTCCAGAAGTAACTGTTATAGGTTTTGAAATTGTCGAATAAATTTCTACATACTGAGTACGCCCACAGGATGGCAAAGGACTAATAAAGGCCTCGATGCTGGCCTGCTAAAAAGCGAGAAGAGCCACCGCAGTCGAACATCTCGCGGCACTGTTAGTAAGTCCTATCCCCACCTCCTCGTGGTGCCATCTGGAGATTTCCCATGGAAATCGCAGACGGGGAAGGGCGAATGGCGAGCCTCCTGCGCCAAGAAACAGGATTAGTCGGTTGGGCTACGGCCTAGTAAGCCGTAACCGTAAAAAACACACAAACTCCGAAACAACCACAAGCTTCGAATCATAGATAAATTAACGAGATGGCAATCTCGATGGCTTTGACAGGCATTTTGACAACTAGCCCCTACAAACTCGTTTCGATTTGACGGCGTCTTGACTATGTCATTCTGCCTTGTTCCGACGTCTTGACTCTAAGTCAAAAGCGTCGTTTTTAAAGCGGCCTCTAGACGCTCAATATTATTGTGCAAAATATTGCACAATTTTATTGGCTTGCTGCCCCAGACGGTTCAATATTTTTCCCAATAATTTAGTTGACCGCTCATATTTGTAGTAAAAGTCAAAAGCGTTTTGATTTTCCGTAATATATGGCACAATCTTGCAATATTATCTACAGACGAACAATAATATTGTGCAATATCAAATAATGCACAATATTATTAGGCGTCTAGAGGCCGCTTTAATTACAAATACAACAAACAACCCTTGCGGGGATCACAGGGCAGACGTACGAAAGTTTTCCATCTCGTTAATTTATCTATGCTTCGAATATAACGAACCCGATTTACGTGGAATGTTAGGTCCCTAAACAGGCCACGTGCAGCCGAATAACTTGCGGACGCCCTAGACCGCTATAAAGCGGACATCACCGCTATTCAGGAAATGCGATGGAATAGACCGGGTATAAAGCGGATAAAAAACTGCGATATTTACTACGGCGACTGCTATAGGAAGAGAGGCCAACGATTGTTTGGATGCGGATTTGTTGTTCGAGGTGGACTAAGGCAAAAAGTCCTAAGCTTTCGGCATGTGAGCGAACGCCTCATAACAACCCGTATCAAGGCTAAATTTATTAGCATCAGCCTGATCTGCGTCCACGCCCCCACGGCAGACAAGGATGACAAAGATGAGTTATACGATCTCCTAGACAGAACGTATGCCGAATGTCCCAGCTATGACATCAAAATTGTACTAGGAGACTTCAATGCTAAGCTGGGTAAGGAAGGCATCTTTGAGTTATCGGCAAACATAGCCTACACGACACCACCTCCGATAACGGACACAGGCTGATTGATCTTGCTATGGGGCGAAACCTCCTTCTAGCCAGTACGCGCTTTCCGCACCTCGATATACACAAGGGCACCTGGCGGTCCTTTGATCAATCGACTACCAACCTGATTGATCACATCACGATCGACGTCAGACAGTCCTCCACTATTCTTGATGTTCGAACTTTCCGAGGGGCTAACATCGACTCGGACCACTATCTTGTAGTAGCCAAGATGCACTTACGGATATCACGAACGCAACGGAGTAGAGTAAGAATACAAAGTTATTTGTGTGCTTTTACCGATCGCGTAGAACAGCAGTGGAGCCTTTGCAAACAAGCCCTGAAAAGCCCTGCGTCCGAAGTTTTAGGTTTCAAGACTCCACCACGAAGAAACACTTGGTTCGATGACGAGTGCAGGAGGATTCACACAGCGAAGCAGGATGCATATAAGGCCTCGTTGCATCAAAGAACAATAGCAGCTCGTGAGCTCTACGAGTTAAAAAGAAGGGAAGAGCATAAGCTTCTTAGAAGAAAGAAGAGAGAGATTGAGGATTTGGAGAGGTGTTACTGCAGGCGTGACGTTCGAAAGTTTTATCAACAGATAAAGCGAACATGCCAAGGTTATAAAGCCAGAGCGGAAGCCTGCAGGGGTGAGAACGGACACCTAGTAGTAGGTCCGCAGTCGATGCTGAGAGTATGGAAAAACCACTTCTGCAGACTGTTAACGGCAATGTTAGTCAATATACCGCTGTCAGGCACAATGATCCATTTCTAATCGACGGAGACCGCAGAGAATTCTGTCCCCCTGACCTCGACGAAGTTAAGATTGCCATATCGAAGCTCTAGTCGAATAAAGCTGCTGGCGCAGACGGACTGTCTACTGAGCTCTACAAGGCAGCTGGGGATGACCTGGTTGGGAGCATGCACCAGCTCATCCGTAAGATATGGTTAGAGGAAAGCATGCCCGAGGAATGGAGTCTCAGCATCGTACCCCCGATCCACAAGAAAGGAGACCCCTCTGATTGCGCCAACTACAGAGGAAAAAGTCTCCTTAACATCGCCTACAAAATCTCCTCTGCCATTTTGTGTGAACGCTTGAAGCCTTTTTGTCCTTATCAGTGCGGATTCAGGCCAGGTAAATCCACAATAGACCAAATATTTACGCTACGGCAGATCTTGGAGAAGACACAGGACTACTAAATCGACACTCACCACCTCTTTGTCGATTTCAAGGCTGCATATGACAGCGTGTATAGAGATGAGCTATACAGAGCTTAACATCCCTGCCAAACTCATCCGACTGTGCAGGATGGAATGGAGAATTCTCGCTGCTCCATTAAGGTCGGTAATGAGCAAACCGAGACCTTTGATGTTAAAAAAGGATTTAGGCA
This sequence comes from Eumerus sabulonum, assembly GCA_951905685.1. Classification (NCBI taxonomy): domain Eukaryota; kingdom Metazoa; phylum Arthropoda; class Insecta; order Diptera; family Syrphidae; genus Eumerus; species Eumerus sabulonum. The sequence continues at coordinate 160,825,974 of OX645060.1, read as the reverse complement.
AGGTGACGCGCTGTCATGCAACTTTTTCAACATCGTGCTTGAAAAGATCGTGCAAGAGTCTCTGGCCAACACAAGAGATAGGATTTATTTCAAATCTACGCAATTGCTTGCGTACGCCGACGACATTGACGTGATTGGACGGACACAGCGAGATGTCAATGAGGCCTTTGTAAGCATTGAGGTAGAAGCGGCCAAGATGGGTCTCAAGGTTAATGAGGGTAAAACCTTATATCTGCTTTCATCTAAAAGAGACGGACAACACCGACGTATTGGCCAGAACGTCACCATAACTTTGAAGTGGTCAAGGAATTCGTCTACCTTGGCTCACTGATGACCAGCGACAATAACATTTTGAACATTGAACATTTCTTTTTCTTTTTTTCCTTACCATTAATAACAAAGCCAATCTTTGTCTCTGAAATGTTAAAAGTACATACATACATATACATTTAAGAAATCAAAGAAAATTTATTTAATTTGTTTTCTCATATTCACGTCATTTTTTTATTTTATACTTTATTGACTACAATAAAAAATAATAATTAAAATACTGTATTCTTTCAAATAATTGGAATTTTTCGTCTTCACATCTAATCAACTGCTTTCTTTTTTTTACATACAATTACATTAAATAACGAAAAAAAGTTTAAATAAAATACTATTGTCGAAAAGATAAAACAAATCACAAGACAAAAAAAAAATAAAACCAAAACACAAATGGTTACAAAATCAAAAATTGGTTGTTCAACAGAAAAAAAAAAAAATTGTATACGTATGTGGGAAACAAAAGTGAAATTTTCGAGCTCTGACGGAGTTTTAATGTAATTGCTCTGTTTTTTGGTCTTATAAATTAGGACAGTTTTAGTATTTTATTTGTCGACATTTTTCTTTTTAAATTATGATACTTTCCACTCAATGTGAGCGAATACTAAATTTGATATATTTTTTCATGGTTTTCTTTTTCAATTCTCATAGAGCTACACCTAGTTGGTATTAAACTAACTGATATCTTTATACTTTGAAGAAAAAAACTGTAACAGTAATTGTGCATTTTTTTAAATTTTCTTTTACATTTTAATGTTACGTGTTGCATGAGATACTTTCATTTTCCACATTGGTTATCGTGGTGTTTGGAAAAACTCCATGTGAAAGATTTTTTTTATTTTTATTTTTTTAAGTCGTTTGAAGCTGCTGTGTAGGCTTTTACGTGGAATTTACGTATTTTACAACGTGGTAAAATGTATCTTCCATCGTGATAGGTATTGCTTTTGAATTTCTAATTTCGGGGGGCTATCTATCGTTCAGTGAATGCCAATTGAGAATTGTCTATACTATGATATTTAGTGTTTTGTTAAAACTACATATACAATCTGGTGAATTTCAGTCTTGTCGAAAGCAATTTTCGCAGAAAAAATCTGTGAATTATTTTCCTTTCGTTGAAATTGCTTTTGTTTTCTTGTTTTCCTTGTCGTTTTCCTCATTTCTAATTTGCATGAGTGTTTATGCAAATTGAAAATTGCTGAGTTGAAAGCTGCAGGATGATGAAAATGTCTTTTGTTGCCTTAGAATAATAGTAATAAATCATGTATGTATCTCATATGCATCTTAGTTATGTTCTCATTCTTTGGAACATACATACATATATCGATTATAGTTTCATCTGTTCTGTTTTTTTTTTTTTTTTTTGTTTTGTTTCATCGATTTGCTTAGATATTATGGACTGGATTTCTATCTCTAACTGCTTAAGCTGAGAACATACACGCATACATACGTTTAATACAGATTTTTTTACTTTCTATATCCTGCTGGCATGCTTTGTTTGTTGTATTTTTTTCGGCTTAATACACATAAATTGTTTTCAATTGAGGTTTCAACTCTGGTGGTATTACTGGTACAGGTTCTTGTGGTTTTTTCGCAACTAAACGCTTAAATCGACCACTAAACTGCTTACGGAATCCTTTAAAGCCCTGTTTGTCGTTGGGCGTACCAATTGCATCCTGAAATTAAAAGAAATAATAGTAACGAATAAGTAACTTGTTTTTTTTTTAAATAATGTAGGTATAAAGATGGTATGTACATTTCTACATATGTAGATGACAAGATAAATGAAATGCAGGAAGTGTTACACTAGTTTCATTTAACCACTCCTCTGAAGCGCGCCCCTTTTCGCCTTATGCCAGCGTATACTACTCGTTCAATGTCAATTAAACATTCAGACTTTGAACGCCAATATCATGCGCTCGTTTCGTGTTACCAACTCAATGAAAAGAGAAAAAAAAAAAAAAAAAGATACAAAGACAGAAAACAAAATGAAAAAGAAATACGAAAAAAACTCGTTACATACAAGACTCGTGCAACATGGTAAGCTTGGAAATATCACTTCTGTTAGCTGCAGTGAAAAAGAGAGGGAAGTGTTAAACCTCAAACTCAAACAAAACGAAGAAACATATTACCAACGACCCAGTTCAAACCATGCAACTGTATGCTGTAGCGTTCAGCTCTGATCACCGATGTATGTACATATGTATGTATCTGCGCTAATACAATCCTACATTATGGAACTACAAGCTGGTATTAACTGACTGATCGCGACAAAGAGGCAGTGAACCAGTAAAACAGAGATGTTACCAAGCGCTGAAATCTCTCGCGAGTGATGAGCAATTCGGTTTTTTTTTTATGAAATCCCCCAATTTACTCGTAATTCCGCAACGGCGACTACTGGCGTCAGCTATGCCGTATCGGATTGCCATACCAATCATCTTTCGTCTGGGGTTTTTGCCTTTCCCCCCTCTTTCTCACTGTCGATCATATGCATACATACATACATATGTACATAAATGATGATAAGACATTGGAGTAGTGGAAAGCGAGTGGAGCTAGTAAATATTGTGATACAACTACAGGCGACCTAATCATGGCCTAGTAATCCCAAACCATGATTTTTGCTTACTTATATGTGTGTATTAGCAACGTCACCTCTCGACTTAACTGTAGCATGAGACGAGAGAAAATTGCAAGGCAAAATAAAAACACAAACAACAAAGTGTTGCAGTCTACATAGTGGTTTCAATTAGCCTCGTGTTACTTTCAGCTCACAGCGTAAAGATACACTTTGCTTGGGGTCTTGGCATTATTACTTTTATTTTATTTTAACAAATATTTCACAGTGTACATATGTACATATGTATGTAGTTACTGTCATTCAATCTGTACGTGGCTAGGAAATGAAATTTCAATTTTATTCTGCCATTCACTGAAACACTTTCTAGGTTGCTAGGTAAATTTCCGTTCGTCAAGACAAGACTTCCGAACATCGATAAGAATGCATTCGTATTCACAGATACAAATTGTACAATACTTGTAAGGCATGTTATTGCTACACGATTGTGACTGGCTGAATGATGGTTTGAAGAAAGATATTTAGATGACATTTGTATTCATGTATGTATCTAATTGCAATACATTTCGCCAATTGCACCCTCGTGCTTACGATCAAAATAGAAATTGTATAAAAATAATCAAAAGTAGAAAAACAATAAAAATCAAGACGAACAAAATGGTGCAAATTTAAGCACATCGGCAGACGGAGGTGTTTATTTTTAATCTCAAAAGGTGATCTTGACTTGACGGGATAGAAATATCCGTTAAATATAGTTTCATAGTGAGACAAAGCGCAGTGATTTGACTTGGCTAGCAGGAAGGCATAAACCAAAAATAATTTACATAAATTCGAAGGCAAAAAAGCGAGATAGAGAGAGACAAAAAGAGAGAGAGATAGAGCAATGAAATGTGTTATCTGAATTGTTTTGTTTTATTGTATAACAACTGTAAATGCGACGGGGATTGTAATAAGGGTTTCTAGATACTATTCCAGTTATAAAAAAAAAACACGCGCGTTATATGTTATAGCATTCGTTATACTGTCACAACATCTGTTGTTGTTCTTGTCAAACGAGTGAATTGCTGTCAAGCGTCAGATGTTGAAACACTTGTTCCAATATCTCTGACTTTTGTTTTATTTTCGTTTGCACTTCGAACCATTTACTTTCTTTTTTGTTATTGCGAATTTGAATCTCGAAAAACAAAAATGTCGTTGGTGTTTGTTGTATAACTGCTGGTTTTGGTTTATTGAACAATGCGCAAACGTCAAAGATGTGAATAGATACGAGAAAAGGGGAAGATGACAGATAAATGAGGGGAAAATCTCTATTCAGACTGTACTCGTTTGACTAGCGACAACGACATACAGTACATACATACATTTGTACAGATAATGAAACTTGTATTCCGGTGTAAGCTGCCCATTTCCAGTTAAAAATGAAGTTTTCTCTTTGCAAGACCAAAACAAAAAACACAAAATAAATGGAAGGACAGCTAAGACCCAATACAAAAAATTAATAAAAAAAAAAAAAAGAATCAAACACAAGGTGGATGTTGCAAGATGTATATGCCTAAGTATGTATAGAGTCATATTGTATAAGGGATACCGGCCGTCTGGCGGCAAGAGAAAATGGAATAATGCCAGTGAACTCTCTCCCTTTATGTTGGGTCGTGGCGGTCGATGATAGTACCCGGTATCGTGCAGAAGGATTTTAACATAGCAAAATGGGGAGGAAAGGAGTTGCTTTTTGTGTTCTTCCCTGTTCTAAGTGGCATATCTGGCAGCCATGCCCAGACAACGGAGCGTTTATTCTCCATAATTCGATCATTGAACTTGTTCATGGCTTGACGTATTCCCCCTTTTGCTGTCTCACTGCTTGGATGTCTATCGTTTATGAGTTTCTTTTTTTGCTTGGATAATGGCACAATGTGTTTGGAGAATTCTAAAGAAGCGAATAATGAGGAAAAAAAAAACTAACCGAAGATGGAGCAAAAGAGAAATATGGAACAAGAGACCTGGTCTGTTGTTAAGTGCAGTAACCTATCACTTGTGGCTTGTGTGTGTCCTTACAGCAGATGGTGCATTAATGCATCCATTTCTTTCTATGTATATGCAGTTGTTGGATGACCTAGGGTAACAACATGTTTCTAATGAAATTGCATGCATCTGTGTACATGGAATAGAGTAGGTAGGTAGTTGGTCGGCATTCTTGAAATGGAATTTCAAGAACTATGTATGTATATAGAAATGGAAAGGTAAAATGATTAGGGATGCTCTAGAAAACCCACGCTATACCTACAACCTTTACCAAAATTGTCTATAATCGATGAAATGAATGAATATACATATGTATGTATGTATGTATGTACATAATATGTAAATATGTATGCATGTGTATATGAAAAAAGATACTTACAAAATTACTACTGCAATTATAGATGTTTGGCGTTGGAGCTTTCGGTGGAAACACCCAACCATTGGATGGTGGACTCTGTCGGACTATCGTTACCGTTGTAGCATTGCAATTACCATTCGATGTTATTGTCGACTGAATATTGTTGTTATTGTTATTGTATATGCTGTTGTTCAAATTGGCATTATTCTGATTGTGATTGGCCTCGAAACTAGTTGTCGATGATGATGTTGAAAATATCTGTTGATGTTGACTATTATTACTGCATTGACTGCTCGTACTGTTACGATGATGATTTGGTGTTGTGGCAAATGTTGTCGTTTGAGCCTCAATATTTGTTGCCGGACTGGCTGACGATGTCTCTTCACGTTTGCGTAGTTTGCTGCGAACAAGACGCATTGTCATTAGAGTTCCTGTACTTCCGACCATTTTGTGAAAGTTTCTTAAAACTTATTGAATGTTCAGGGGATATGATAAAAAAAAACAAAAAAACTATATCACAGTTCAGTTCAGTACGCGTGAATATCTTTTCCTTTCAATTCAACTAAATCGATATGTTGTTTTATAAGAAAAGAAAAAAAAAAAGTTTTTCTTTTTTTTCCTTTTATTTGTATCACACTAAATTTAAGTCACAAACTTAATTTTCTGACTAGAATATCGATTTTTGTTGATGTTGTTGGTAGTGCTGTGACACAACAACAGTCAGTGGATTGGTTTGAAAAAGGTGATAACTAATTGTTAACTGTACGCCACAAGGTGGTACATTTGATTTAAGAGTTTTGTTCGCCCTATTTTGAAGGTTTTTAAATAATTAAACAGCCACGATTGATATATGAAACACTTTGTGGATATCTTCACTTTATTTGGGGTTTTTTGTTTTCCTTTATATATATTTTAAATTCAATTCTTAAATTTGAATTTTTGAAACAAGAAACAAAATATATAACGAACAGATTTCACTTGCACGACAGCGTGTGATTCACTGAGATACTACTTGAAATAAATGTTTCAGGTATCCCACTGTATCGATTGTGCGAACCGCGTTCTTCGGTTTTGCTAGAGAATCTGAGAGTTGACTGGTATGGTGGCAGCCATTTATATACTTCGTGCGCTCTCGCTGTTCGCTTGGCCGTTTTGCTTGTAGTCGTAGTATTCGTATTCAGTATTGGTTGATTGGAGGTGTTAGTTCCGTGACGTCACGGAACGAATATCAAACATATGTTTGATATTGGTGGTGTGCGAGAGAAAAATCACCCATCAATAAACGAACAATACGATACGAATACGAAAGAAAATGTTCGTTACAATATCTGCTGTGAGACATGGATATCTTTAGTGCCGGGACTGGCTTGGGAGGTTTTTTCATTAAGTTTTTTTTGTTTTTCTTCACATTTTCTGTTAAAGTGCAGGAAGTCAGATTGTAGTTTTGTAGTTAATATAAGTAGGTATGTAGTATAGTGGTTTTCAATGTATGTATGTATTTCATAGGTTCATAGTTCTCGCGTCAAATAAAGTACATTCATACTTTTGCTTGTATGTATGCCGCGTAATCTCAAATAAACTAACACGCGCCAGGGTACGATAAAGTGTGTATCGGCTAGTTAGATCTTTTTATTCGTGTGTAGCATTTAAGTTGCGGCAGTAATAAGCTTGAGGCTTAGAGAGTAGGAAACGATGGAGTCGCTGTCATTTAGCGACGTCATCAAACATAAAGAAAAAGAATAAAATAAAAGCACTAAACAACAGAAACGACTAGTGTGTTGTGCTTGCATTTTGTTATATCGCGCTTGCTTTGTTTAGATTTTTTTTTCTGTTTGCAGCAGCACTCGTCGTACATACATATGTATGTACATAATATGTATGTTAATATCAAATGACAACTCATCATTAAACAACGATGCAAAAAGAAAAACTCTATGAATTGTCGTGTGGCAATGGGCTAGAGAATTGTATTTCCCTGGTTGGATAGCGGGCTGTCAGTTCGCCCATATCCGCGAAACCAGCAAAATGGGTTAACCAAGTGGAATTAGAAGTAAGACCCACATGGACATATGTATGTACATATATGTATGTATGTATGTACTTATGTACTTACAGTGGTGTTCTTATAAATAGCACACCCTTATTCAAATACGTATTTGCTTGCAATACACACTGTACCTACAAGCTGCACAGGAGTAAAGCCATAATATCCCAAGGTAGTACCGTTAGGTTTTCCTGGTTTTGCAATCGTTAGAGTTGGTGATCATTGCAAATTGGGTGTTCATATATCATATCATGGTTTGTCAGATTTTAAGTCAGTGATTTAAGTGAAGTTAGTGTGAATCTTTTTAAGGATAGCCATAATTACACTCATTTCTTACACAAACAGGAGTATTTAAAATGGGCAGAGAAAAGCGTTGCACGGAGGAAAGGAGGCAAATAGTCGGTAGGTAGGTACCATGATACAGGATGGAAAGACTATTTCAGAGGTGAAAAGGACATTAAGGTGCTCATGGAAGCTTGTTCAAAACGCAATGAAGGTCATACGGTGCAACCAATCTTCCGCAAATCCCGTAAGGAAAAACAAAAAAAGAAAATCGTCAGAAGTGGCTGACAGAATTATCCACAAAATCAGTGGCAGCGACCTTTTCATAACTTCCCGGGAGATAGAGCAACAACTACCTGTCCAACACAATGTCCAAATATCAGCCGTAACTGTAAGTCGCCAATTAATGGAAGAATCGCCAGGAAAAAACCCTCTTGTCTCCAAAAAAAAAAAAAAACCGAAAGAGAAGATTTAGACGCTCACAAGAATAAACCTTTTGGAAAAATATCTTTTGGAGCGACGAAAAGAAGTTCAACAGGTTTGGATCAGATAGAAAAGAGTATGTGCGAAGGCCAACGAACCAAGAGTACCATCCCTGATACACCATTAAGACTGTCAAGCATAATGGTGGGGCGGCGATGCCATAGAATGCCGTTGGACCAATTGTGAAAATAAATGGCATTATGAATCAACATATCAACATCAATATAAGCTAATACTGGAGAACCAAATGGAGTCATATACCGACGACTCTATGCCTGTATCATGGATTTTTATGCATGACAATTATTCAAAGCATACTTCGCAGATAGTATAGAATTGGCTTTCGGAACGACAAATTTTCCTGCTTGATTGGCCGGCCCAAAGTCCCGATCTGAATCCTATCGGGAATCTTTGGAATGATGTTGACTCCCTTGTTAAAGACTTCAGCTCAAAAAATTTAGAAGAATTTCGGCAAACCATAAGCTGCTTGGGAAGCTATACCTGCCCAGAAATGTAAGTGCTTGGTAGAGAAATTGCAAAAACATTGTCAAGAGGGGAAGCAGCAACATAAACGAGCGAGGTGAGTCTTTGTATAACTATGTATTACATACTAACCTCACCGTTTGGAACAACGGCTGTGAACCAACTTTTATTACCAAAAACAGGAAGTCCTGGATGTAACTTTTGCATCGCAGGACATTGTCGATAAAGTCAGAGATTGGAAAGTCCTAAAAGAACACTCCCTCTCTGACCATCGATACATTCAATTCAGCATAGTCAACCACGTCAGTGGCCGAGCTCCTTTCAGGAACTACAGGAAAACTGACTGGCAAAAATATAGAACCTATGTTCAACCCCACCTAGGGGCAATACACCCCACCTATCTGCTAAACTCAGCGGAATTAGACAGCTTAGTAAATGAGCTGACAGAAACCCTCAATAGAGCACTGTCTCAATCTTGTGCAGTTAGCACCCCCAGAGGCAAACCCAAGCCCCCCCTGGTGGAACAAAGAGATAGTCTCTCTAAGGAAAGAGAGCAGAAAGCTCTTCAACAAAGCTAAATATACCCGCTTGCAAGAGGATAGGGACCTCTACAAGGAGGCGCTAAAGTCTTTCAAAGCAGCGACCAGGAAGGCGATAATATAAGGACGGTTTCCGAGGCCCCAGGAATAAGGAAGATTCTGGCCTCGGTTCCATATAATCCAAGCCACCTGATGCGTAATGACGGCTCCTGGACAACCTCCAGAGAGGAAGCCCTGGAACTTCTCCTAAGCGCACACTTCCCAGGCAGTAGTGACTCGGATATGACACCTCCTCGGTTCAATAAGCCAACGACACCCTCCCTCGAGCGTGCTCCTGACCTGGTCAACTACAACAACGTCCTTTGGGCCATAAAGAGCTTTGAACCCTACAAGTCTCCGGGACCGGATGGGATCATACCATCTGAGCTCCAGGAGGTAGCAGATATCATCCTCCCCTGGCTTGTGGTTATATACAATAGTTGCCTCTCCCTTTCTTACATCCCCAGCAAGTGGAAGGTAGCCAAAGTCATTTTCATACCCAAGGCAGGCAAAAGCACGTATGTAAATGACCTAAGGCCTATTAGTCTCACTTCTTTTCTATTAAAAACTCTAGAGAAGATTTTGGACGTACACATCCGGCACAGCTGCATCTCAGGAAGGCTGTCGGATAACCAACATGCCTACAACAAAGGCAAGTCGATGGAAACAGCACTCCACTCATTGGTCAGTAAAATTGAAAGGCCTCTGGAAAGTAAACAATACACTCTAGTCGCCTTTCTCGACATTAAGGCCGCCTTTAACAATGTTGAACCATGGGCCGTCATCAAGGCGCTGTCTGATCTGGGTGTTACGGGATCAGTGATAGAACTGGTACGACAGCTGCTAATACAAAGAGTTGTCAAAGCCAACTTCGCTGGTGCTGTCTCAACCAGAATGGTTGGTGTACACCACAGGGTGGAGTACTCTCCCCTCTCCTCTGGAACGTGGTGCTCAGTGAACTACTGTTGTTGCTGGAGCAGGAAGGGTACGCTGTGATCGCCTATGCGGATGACATTGCACAGGAAAATTTCCCAGCACTCTATGCGACCTGATGCAGAGTGCACTACATACAGTAGAAACCTGGACACGGTACTGTGGACTTGGGGTGAACCCAAAGAAGACCGATCTAGTACTGTTCACTAACAAATATAAAATTCCGCCCCTCTTGTCTTGACCAGACTTACACGCTCTAGCTTTTTGGTACACTGCTCGTGGGGCACCCTGTATAAGGGATGGCAACTACCGTATGTACATACATACATATGTTTCACTTTGGCCATATTCTTACCTCTCAGGGTTAAGACTTATTATCGGGTGACGGTCTTGAAGTTGTAATTTTTTGTGTTTTTTTCTCATTAAGCGCCAGCAGTTTTACTTTGTTTAGAGTTCAGATAAAGAATTAGTCATTCGGAACTCCGTGAGCAAGCCCATTCTTTATTCTGCATAGCTCGCAATTACTCTTTTGCGGATATTTATTTGTTTTGGATTTTGGATAAATTAAATGTTGTTTTGCTGTGGCGAGTCATGGTTTTTTTTTCGGAATATCTTATCGTTTACAAGTAAATTGAGAAAATGTATGCAAAACAACTCTCCAGAATTCGGTACTATCAGCAATGTGTGATGTGAATGTTTGGTATTTTGCTATGTTTACTGGGGCCGGTACTTATCATACAATGTTATTATGCACATACATACATGTACGTATGTAGATAGATCGGAATGTTGCAGTGACAAGGCAGGACGGGTGATCTTACAAAGGGAATTTTGTAGATTTATACGAGGTGTGACAGATAAGGTCCGCCATTTTAATCATAAGTCGGAAACACATGTATTTGAATGAGTAAGGCAGTTCAAAAAGGGCGGTGAATCAGTCGAAGACGATGCACGGGAAGGAGCTTCCGTTACCTCTCGTACCGTGACATCTATCCTCGTGAATGTATTCCTACCAACCAGACGACAGTGATTGGATAGTTCTATGTTAGTCTCCTGAAGAGGTTAAGGGAACGTGTTTTCCGTGAACGACCCGAGCTCGTCAATAAGGGCTGGATCTTGCACCACGACAATGTGCCGACCCATTCCCCGTTTATTATACAAGAGTTTGATTGTACATATTGTAGTGCTGGAATCGTTGTGTAGAATTGGAGAGGGATTATTGTGAAGGTCGATAGTAGAGGTTTGCAACAAACTTAACTGTTTTGTTTACAAATTTTCGGAATCATTCAAGGAAAAATTACAACTCGACTTATGTACATATCTATGTACATATGTATGTACAAACATAATAAAACGTGTACATATGATCTAGACGAATGGTTACTTCAATATCAGATGGAACTTTCCCTATTGAATGAATGCTGATGGGCTGGGCACTATTGGGGGTTTAAAGAATTTCGCATTTAACAAAAACAAGTGGCAGTAATTTAGTGAATGTGATCAAGATGCCTCCTTCTAACTTCAAAGATCATAAGCTTCGGAAAAATATAAACCAAGAAAACAAAAAAAACTTGGTGGCCACAAATCTGCTCACATTGCAAACTTTACATTAGGTGTTTTTAGAGAGGTATCAACACATAATACAAAAAGCCTTGGAAATAACCACAACTACAAACATTTTTTATTTTGTATGTATTTTGTACCCATGTACATACATACATATGTACATTTGTATGAGGCAAACACCATGTCAAATTTGGTTAACATCGCTTAAAGCCCTCTGCGTTGTTTTATTATCAAAATGCGGATGCGCGTGATTTCTAATGTTAAGTCTATGGGACACGTTTTCGGTGATTATTCCTCGAGGGTATGTCCGATTTTTGATTATTTCTTTAAAACCGTCCTCTCGATGCCTTCTATTGACATGTCAAATTTGGTAACAATTCGTTAAAGCGTTTAGGGGTGTTAAGGAGCTTGGCTCCAATTAAGCATCGATTGATTTTTTCATTTTGCAAATCAAAGTCTGTCTCGATTCAGTACCGTTATTTACCCTTGACACACGAGGATGCTTGGAAAAAGAGGGCTCACGAATCTAGGCACACAGGCTTCTCTCTAAAAATTATGAATTCATGCCGTAGGTACCATATATATATATACGATATATATATACCAAATACACAAAATTGATATACCATATGCAAAATTAAATCCAAAATAAAAACTTCTAATGGGAAGTGTAAAAAAATAATCACAATTATTCTATAACAAACCTTATGTTATGTTATTCAATTTGGGCCAGGCCTGAAGGGACTTTAGTCAAAGTCTTATCGACTCTGAACTGCGAACTTCAAGAAGCTTTACCTTATAGCTTTACCCATCCCTTTAGAAACAAACTGAAATTCGAGATGAGGCAATTAAGTTTCGTAAACAAAAAACAAGCAAATTAAGTTTGTCCCAAAATTTTGATATCGAAATTCATAATATTTCCCCCTTTAACTCTACATATGAACGATGCCGCGATATGAGAGGAAATGGGCGCTCATTCACGTGATTAGTCTGATTACTAGAGATTCCGACAGTCAAAAACCTAGGTTCGGAAAAGGCCGAATACTATCCTATCACTTTCAAGAATATTTTTGCCCCTTATACTTATACGCCGATCAAGATTAAGCATCTTACTTACTTACTTTGATGGCGCTACAGTTCGGGGTGAACCAGGGCGTCAACCAACAAGCCTCTCCAGCCGGCCCAATCTTTGGCCAGCCGCTTCCAGTGCCGCACGCCCAGTTGGTTGAGGTCCCTTTCCACCTGTGCGCGCCACCTTAAATGCGGTCGTCCTCTGCTGCGTCGTCCCTCGGGGTTGGAGTCTTCGGGCCGGAGCGTTGATGTCCATTCGCTCTATATGGCCTAGCCATCTTAGACGTTGGATCCAAAGACGTCTAACCAGGCCGATGTCGCTGTACAGCCCGTACAGTTCTTGGTTGAATCTCCCCCTCCAGTCTCTGTTTACACAAAAGGGACCAAAGATTGCACGCAGAATTTTGCTCTCGAAACGCCCAAGAGCCTCTTCATCCGCTTTTGATAACGTCCAAACCTCAGCGCCGTAGAGGAGGACCAGGATGATTAAGGTTTTGTAGAGGGATTCCTTAGTTTTTCGAGAGAGGGCTCTTCTACTCAATTGCCTCTTGAGCCCGAAGAAGCAGCGGTTGTCAAGAGTTATTCTGCGTTTTATCTCAGCGCTGGTGTCGTTGCTGCTTGTCACTATCGAGCCAAGGTAGACGAAGTCCTTGACTACTTCAAAAATATAGCTGCCGAAGGTGACGTTCTGACCAAGACGTCGGTGTTGCGCGACTTTTTTTAGTGACAGCATATATTTGGTCTTGTCCCCATTTACCCTTAGACCCACTTTAGCCGCTTCAGCTTCAATGCTTGCGAACGCCTCTTTGACGTCTCGCTTTGTCCGTCCAATAACGTCAATGTCACCTGCGTAGGCAAGGAATTGTGTGGACTTGAAGTAGATCGTTCCTCTTGTATTGGCTGCAGAGTCCCGCACAATCTTTTCAAGTATGATGTTAACGAAATCACATGACAGTGCGTCACCCTGTCTAAAATGTTTAACATCAAAGGGGTCGGTTAGTTCACCTCCGACCTTAATGGCGCAGCGATTTTGGCAGGAATGTCAAAACATGAGTTGTATAGCTCGTTTCTATAAACACTGTCATACGCGGCTTTAAAGTCGACGAAAAGATTGTGCGTGTTGACCTGGAATTCATGGGTCTTCTCCAAGATCTGCCGTAGTGTAAATATTTCGTCTATCGTGGATTTTCCTGGCCTGAAACCACACTGGTAGGAACCTATCAGATTGTCCACGAACGGCTTCAGGCAATTACACAGTACGGCAGAGAGAATCTTGTACGCGATGTTCAGGTGGCTTATCCCTCTGTAATTGGCGCAGTCATAGGGGTCTCCTTTCTTATGGACCGGGCAAACGATACTGAGTTTCCATTCATCGGGCATGCGTTCTTCCGACCATATCTTGCAGATGAGTTGGTGCATGTTCCTGACCAGCAGATTAAGCATCTACTCAAACTTTGTCGCGAAAAAACAGAGGTCGTGTTACGGTTGTAGACGACTTACATGACCATGTGATGGAAGACTGCTGCGACTTGATGATAGTCAAAATGATTCCGGTCTACACTTTATCTCAACTGTTCTTAGAATTTGTATCATTTTTTATAGGTACCTACATACTATCACAGATTAGTAGGTACATACTTCCTTTGCTCTCATTAATTGCGAATAAAATACAGCTCCACGCTGTCCGCTTACAGGCAAAGTATTAAGGTCCATTTCTGTGTGACGCTAGTCATCTTGCAATTCAATTTAAATCACAGAAAAGGGCAAACAGGGTCATTGAGGATCACGAGTGAGTGGTTTTAACAAAAAAAAAATCATCCACACCGATTGTTGCAAACATTTCGCAGAAATCGATGAATGAAAAACCACAAAAGCATCATTACCAAGCCATTGCTACAAATTCATTGCCATGCAGTGTCAAGTAACTATAACTGAATCAAAACAATAAACCGATTTCATTGAACCCACATGCGAGTTTGAAGAAATCTCTGAGGTGACTTCACAGAACTAAGATTTATCCTTCCACCATCTAAAAATATCTTTTTTTTTGGTGTTGCCAAACGGTATACTTTTCGATTTGGAAACACTGACAAATCTGTAATTTAACTGGCCAGCAGTAAACGTCATAAGAATGGGAGTTCCAACCATTCCAATGAGAATTTCACCGAGCTGCAAAGTTTTAGTATTTTTAGAACAATTCGTATAAAAATAACTTGTTCGTCAGGTAATCACAATATATGGACATTCGTAACGAAGACGTCAGTAGGTGAGCCAACATGCTTAGGTGAGAACGGGTTTTTTGATCTTTTGTCGTCGGTGTTGTTGCTTCTCTCGTGCGTCTGGAATTCAAGATGTTTGGTTTCTTGAAATGCCCATACGTTGATAAAAAAAAAAAAACCGCAGTGAAGGTGATTGGGGGTTAGGCATGACCTTTTGCATTACGCAGGCGAAACTCTCTCCTTTGTTGTTTCGTTTTCTTTTCTTTTTTTGGTTTTTACTTTTGGTTTTAGAACCGCCAAATGTGTCATCGAATTGGTGAAGGTGAACTACCTGGCATTTCTTGGTCCCCCCCCCCCCCCCCCCCCCTGCACGGTAGCGGGGGCGGAAAAGCACCCACAAGCGGTGGTTTTCGTAAATAACCTGGGAATTACAGTTGAAATATATTGGTTACTTAACAAGTCACAGCGTCAATTAGACTAGTTCCCCAATCCAAAGAACGTTCCATAAGAGAGTTTTAATTAATGAAACGATGAATGCACTGTTATCAGTGAATCACTATATAGTCATACATACTTCTATAGCTAAACTATAAAGTACAAGGAGTGACCCCAAATCCTTGTATTATAAAATGACAGCTGGGCGGCATGTATACTTTAATGAGGTTACATGTTATCTGTAATACGGTGGCTTGGGAAAATAGCGTACCAGTGGAAAATTACGCCAAAATGGTTTTAACCAGTTGTGACAAAATCCAGACGACTGTCATTTCAAACGACGTGATATCCTTTATTCTAGATGGAGAAAATACAGGTGTCCTTATTTACTGATCAGCTACAGGGCGGCACGAAATACCTTAACATCTCTTATTCGTAGAAACAAACGGCAATATTATTCAAGAAAATTTTCCACCAACAATTCGAGCTCTACATTTTGGAATAATATTCGTCAAATGGGCATTTGTCCGAACAAACCTACTACCCCTCCCAATCTTGATCTTGAAGCACTTAATAGTAATTTTATTCAGTCATCATCGTATGGAGAAAGTAATTTCACCCGTATTCCCTCTGATTCAGAAGGTGCTCAGAACTCCTTCTCCTTCGCATGCGTTGATGAAATTTGTGTAGGACTCGCCGTACTAAAGATTAAATCTAAGGCTGTAGGCTCCGACGACATACACCCCGTCTTTATGAAAACTCTTTTGCCCTGCATACTACATCAGCTCACACATATCATGAATACTATAATTACCACCTCCACATACCCACAGTAGTGGAAAGTCGTCAAAGTTGTACCGATACCCAAATCATCTTCCCCCAATAGTACTGACTTTCGGCCAATTGCAATCCTTCCATTTCTAAGCAAAGTATTCGAAAGTATAGTAAGTAGTCAACTTAAGTCCCATCTAGAATACAATAAACTCACTATTGAATTTCAATCTGGCTTTAGTGCTAAGCACAATTGTAATACGGCTCTGCTCAAAGTCTGCGAAGATATCCGTGTAGGAATGGATAAGGGTATGGTTGGTGTATTAGTTTGCTTAGACTTTTCCAAAGCCTTTGATAGCGTAGAATATTATCTGTTATTAGACAAATTAAAAAAGCAATTTCTTTGTGAGGGTTCTGCATGTCATCTTATGTCCTCTTATCTCTCAAATCGATCGCAATACGTGTTCTGTAATAATAAACGTTTTCCTAATCTCCGTGTCTACTCTGGCGTTCCGCAAGGCTCAGTATTAGGTCCGCTTCTATTTTCTTGTTTTATAAATGATGTTTATGAATATTTTTCTACCTCCAAATATCATATTTATGCCATGTTCCCTAAGTCAAGCTCTGTTTCACATATGGAGTTGCTTTCGCACGACTTAAATCGGGTTATCTTTGGTCGACAACCAATAAGCTTAGACTCAATGCATCCAAAACAAAGGCTATATTACTAAATAGATGCAGAACAACACTGGAGCTACCCCCATTAATAATAACCAACTTACCCATTGAATTTGTTTCTAAAATGAAAAACCGGCCAAGTGCGAGTCGGACTCGCCCACAAAGGGTTCCGTACCATCTGTATATGTAAATATGAAAGAGACTATGTATGTTACCTCGTCGGTCATCACATTAAACCACATTTTTTGTATGATGACAGATCTTGGTTGCAGGCAGGTTATCGGCATATTACCTTGATAATCAAAAATCTTCATGATGAGATATAGTTGATCATCAAAGTGTCCATTGAATTCAAATCAATTATCTTACTTGACAGCAACGATGTGAAAAGGTGAATAACAATAATGGGAAATATGGGAAAAAGGTTTGCAGCTAGGATTAATTCATCAAAGACACAAAAGAGATCAAAACTGGGAAGTTTGCTACTGGTTGTGGGATATTGTCGACTAACCTTAGTTCAGTATGTGACCAAGGGGATTTTTTGGATGAAAATCATGTCTGTTGTATGGGAACCCCCCTTAAATATTAATTTTGTTTCTGTTTTTAGTATTTGTCGTGGTACATCATCTGTGAAAATTTCAACTGTCTAACTATCACGGTTTATGAGATACAGCCTGGTGACAGACGGACGGACGGACAACGAAGTCTTAGTAGTAGGGTTCCGTTTTACCTTTGGGTACGGAACCCTAAAAAGGTGCACGAGAAGCGTGCGATTGAAAACTTGGAGAGATGCAACTGCAGACAGGACGTTCGAAGATTGTACCAACAAATAAAACGAATGACTGAAGGCTATAAAGCCCGAACGGAGGCCTAAAAACATGGGTATCCACTTCGATCGGAGCTTGTGCTGGAACACACACATAAATAGTGTAGTTTCAAAAGTAAACGGTGCTCTTAGAGGCCTTAGTCCTACTACAAATTACCTACCCACGGACGTTAAGCAAAAGCTTGTGACATCCTTCATCTTGCCTATATTACGCTATGGATGTGTATTTTTTCCTAATTGGACTATGAGTCCTTCAATAAATTAAATGTGGCGTTCAATAGCTGCGTCCGATGTATATACGGCATTAAAAGACATGAACACATTTTCGAATTCGCCAAGAAAATAGTAGGCTGTTCTCTCAAATCGCTGTTTAAATTCCGTACCTTGCTACTATTACAGAAAATAATTAACACCAAAGAACCCGAATATCTCTACAAGAGTATTCGTTTTGCTAGGGCTCAGCGTGCCTCATTATTAATTGTCCCTAGACACAAATATTTAGCAACGTCGCGACAATTTTTTGTGAATGCGGTTTAACTTTGGAATAAGCTACCCCTCCACATCAAGCAAGCGACAAGCACAAAAGCCTTCAAGTTGAGATGCTGTAAATATCTTGCTGAAAACGACTAGTGAAATGCTCTCGTCTTTTTTCTTCTTTCTTTAGTTTCTTCTTTCCTTTTTCTTCATTTTCAATTAGTTTTCATTTTTATATTCTAGTATTTACGTACGTATATGTATGAAGAGAGAGCACCGTGGCGCAATGGGTAGTGTGTTGGCCTCTGACGCCGATGACACGGGATCGAATCCCAACACAGCCATGTCATCGAACGTGTTTTTCACGGTGTTTCTCCTCAGTGGGGTTCTGACAAAACCCCCTGTAGTAAAATTGTCATGAAAAGCTTCTCGAAATTCGCCGTTCGGAACCGGCAATAAACTGTAGGTCCCTTTCACCTATGGGAAAAATGAAATCACACACAACATGGGTGATTGAGAGAAGCTCGGCTCAGGTTCTTCATGGACTGTAACGCCAACATACATACATACATACATATGTATGAATATCAATGTTAATGTTAATCTTAATCATTAGA
This sequence comes from Eumerus sabulonum, assembly GCA_951905685.1. Classification (NCBI taxonomy): domain Eukaryota; kingdom Metazoa; phylum Arthropoda; class Insecta; order Diptera; family Syrphidae; genus Eumerus; species Eumerus sabulonum. Next base: position 160,807,238 of record OX645060.1, on the reverse strand, counting down.
GTCTCTTAAGCTCGGCAAATTTAAAAGATGTTACTCTTAATTGTTTGAGGATTTTAAATAATAATAAATTACAAATTAAAAAATGACATAGATACATACGTCCGATGTTAATCAATAGAAGGCAAAGGCGTTTTTACCTCTTGTAAACGAGAGAAGTCGACGAAACCCTAATTTATTTCCAAGTGCCAGTCATATGGTCGTAATAAGAAACAACTGCCACCCGCTTATCATGAGCAACATCTGCAGGTGGGGCAGTGTGACAAATCAAAGTTCACTTATCACATTGTACTAAAATTCTGAGCATACGTTTTCATCGTGTCCAACTTGGTAGTTCACCTACCAATACCAATATCTGAATCGTGCGATCACCGCGGCAACTCGTGCGCGATTAAAAAACGCAATACGCTGATATACTCATATTAAAACCATATTTTACAGGTTTTCGTAAGCGCTAATAGTATCTCAATTAGGATGAAAAAACCCAAGTGGGTCTTGTCGGATCATTTATTTATGGCCAACGGGCTTTATGACATGAAACACTGACCGGAGACGTTTTTAAGTCCCACTTGAGAAAAACCAATAGAACGATAAGTCCAACACTTGTACAGGCAATTATGCGGCCGGATGTTTAACACGCTTTTGTATTCTTGTATTTCATCAACATTTCATGTGGGCTAGTATGTTTCATTCGGGTTTCTATCGAAAAACCGATGAAAAAATGTAAGAAAACCTCATTATCTCTGTAGTGTGATTTTATTGCGGAAATGTCATGCGGGGTTCGAGTGTAGCTATACGATTTCATGAAGAAGCGTAACTTACTCACACCCATTGACAACGGTTGGTGTGAACAGTGGTCAGTGGTCGCTTTATCTAATCACCACGTTCCGGGTGTTGATAATGAATGAATTTCTAAAAATAACAACAAAAAAAGAGGCGAATAAACGTACAGTAATGCCGTAATTAAATTAGTTTGCCGCAATATGGCCTCGTGCCCTTTCGAATAGTGGAAACTAGTTACTGCAATGACAAGTGGCTAGCAGACAGATTGAAGAACAATCGCTGTTTGATGGGCGTAGCCCTGAGTCAGACATAATTAGCCAGAATAAGAGTTTTGCTTCCTTAAATCGATTTGTCCATTACGATACGATTTGAAGTAGACTGCACTTGGGTTGATAAAAATACGTTGTAATTATTTTTGTTTATATCTGGAAATCTTTCTATTGATGGAAGGCAGTTAATCAGAAGTTTTTTGCTTCCGGAATGGAAGTGATGATTGATTATTGCCTTTATGAGTAATTACCGGTACGACAGCAATTATGAATCAAACTGTGTAAGAAGTTATTTTGAGAATTAAATATGTGAATAGTCTCTACTCTAACGAATTCTATTTTTAAAGGATGGATTTTGATGAAGCACCTCATGTACGCAGCATGCTTTCCAGTACCTATCTTGAGCTAGCAAGCATAACAGAACCGGACGATAATGCATGGTTTGACTGGAGCTGCAGAGATGATATCAGGTTGAGAGAGATGAGCTTTCGGAATTATAAGGCAAACACTACTGAGGAGAATCGGAAAAGATATATACAAGCGAGAAACGACTGCAAAAACAGAGGCGTCACATCCTACAGGGTCCCAAAGGTAGAAGAAGTTTTTGCTCTTTCGTTAAAAACATCATAACTGCGTCTCGTCGTATACACCTACGCTTATTCACAATGACATTCCACCTGTCGAACCCTTAGACAAAGGCAATCTGCTTTCTGTCTACTTCGCAGCAAACTCGCAGCTCCCCAAATCATCTTTGTCTCCGTCTGTTCTGGACAAATTTACTTCCGTACCCGTACAGTTGCAAAGGTTCTTAAAGATCTCGACATACACACATCCGCTGGTACAGATGGTATTTCCGCAATAATTCTAATGATGTGTTCTTCTACGCTGGCAAAATCATTGGGTAAGCTTTTTCACCATTTCTACTCTTCTGGGCTCTAACCGAGAAGTGGAATCGTTCGCTCTACCAGGCGGGTAAGAGCAAAGTAGTTGCACTTGATACATATGTATTTCGAAAGCATTTGAGATAAAGTTCTTTTGTCAAAAATGCGTGCATTCGGTATCGTCGACTCTCTTCTTCTATGGATTAGAAGCCACCTTTCGAATCGTTAAATTCAAGTTGTCTTGGACAGATTCAAGTCTGACACTCACTTTGTAAATGCTGGTGTTCCCCAGGGTTGTCTGTTACTTCTAGTTCAATTCACTCCTTCGCTGACTACAGTACCCTCAGCTTCTCATATTCCTTCACTTCTTTACGACCCATCACTTCGGCTCATTAAATACCGATATCGACAGCATCATTCAATGGGGTGAAAACAATAGAGTAGAATTGAATGCTTCCAAAACACAGTGCTGTCTTCTGTCGTTAAAGCGCAACACTGACCCAATGCCATTCTCCATGAGCGGCACTTGTATCTTTGAAACCGACAAGCTTCCTATCCTGGGTGTGTGCATCAGTGACAACCTTTGTTGGAATGATCACATATTTAGTGTCGCTAAGAATGCCGCGAAATGGCTAGGTTTCCTATACAGATGCACACCCACCGATTTATAAGGCGTTCATTCGTCCTAAGTTGAAGTTCAACGCTCATTTCTGGTCTGGCACATCTAAGACTTCACTGCACTTACTGAACAGAATACAAAATCGCACGATAAAACTCATAGGAGATTTCAGCATCACAAACTCATCGTAGGAATGCCTCCTGCCTTTCATTGTTTTATCGTTACTTTCAGCATAAATGATCTGACAAAATAGCCAGTTGCATTCCGCCCCTTCAAAACTTCTCCCGCGATACACGTCTCACCCGGAATGCTTATGAAGCCCGTTTTCGTTCGTACTGTCAAATATAGAGAATCTTTCTTCAAAACCGAACCACACGAATGTGGAACGCGCTACCTCGTTCGGTCTTCCCCCTCAATACAATATGCAGATATTTAAGGCCAATGTTAATAGGCACCTCCTCTCCCCCTCCCTGTTCCTTTCTGCTCACACAACGTCTGACGTTATAAGGCCTTAGCCTTGAGTGCGCGTGTGACTATAAAAAAAAAATAAAAAACCCCAGTGCACTTTATGAGCCCAGGTAATGTCATCTGATTGCAAATTCATGGTTAAGGCAAGGACCAATTTTTATATCAGATCCCGAAGAGCACAATAAATATTTAGATTTTAGAAATGACAGGCGCTTCCAAATTTAAGAAAGCTGGCGACTAATAGCGAGTTCTACTAATCTAAATAGGGATTTCCCAGAGGACGTTTTAGCCAGCGATGTATGCTGCCTTTGAGATAGTAAAAAAGTAACATCACCGATAGCAAAAATCCCGAAAGGAAGCCATTTAATATGAGGATCGACGATCAAGTCAACTCTCCACCTCACTACGGTATTGTACATAACTGGACAAACGAGAAAAATTAAGAATCGCGATACATCGACCGCCAAACTTAAACTACCTAGATGTGCTAAGGAATCCCTTGGTCAATGCTAGATACTTAGACAGCGGAATTTGAAGAATGTTTTTTGTTGTTACAACTTTTGCAGTAGCTATTACAGCGGTCGCATAGTCGCGAAAATTGTGTGCCTCTGTTCTGACAAGCTTGGTATCTAGCAGAGAGTCGTTAATAGCCAAAATATGTACTTTTTGCAGCTTGGTTAAGAGCAACAAACTTTTGATAACCATATTATGAATGTGAAATAACTTTGGCTGCACGTACATACATATATTGAGCTGGATGACATTTCAACTAGTTTTTAGTCATCCAAGTATGCGCCAGCCCATGCACGCCATATTTCACTTTGAAAGTCTTTTTTTATTGCAGATTTCAATACCTTTTCTCCAGAGCTCTGCTCTACAGATCTGCTTTCGCGGAAGATGATATCGATATTATTACCCAGACACCTTGCCGTGCGGCCATGCATTTCTTCGTATTGGATGGATTTATCTAAAGTTGACAAAATTTTACGGGGACTCACTCCCTCGGTGTTAACCGTTCAAAACTACACCTGAAACCATCAAGAAAGTGCATGATATCGTGTTAGATGATAAGCGAGTGAAAGTGACCGAAATGGCGGAGGCTGTGGAGATGTCGGTAGAAACGGTACGAAACACCTTGCACAAATAATTAGAGATGCGAAAGTTCTGCGGAAGATGGGTCCCGCATTTGCTGAATGCCGATCAAAAGCAATAGAAATTCAACCAACCAATAGAGATTCAACCAATTTTATGGGGTGATTTGTGACCATGGATGCGACATGGGCCTACAAATATATGCCAGGAACAAAATAGCAGTCTAAACAATGGGTGGCAGCCGATAGTTCAGTGCCAAAGAAGGCGAAGTCGATCGAACGTGTTTTGGGATGCGAGAGGGATCCTGTTAATTGATTACCTTATAAAAGGCAGAACAATTACAGGTGATTTTTTTTTTTCTGACCAGCTTCTTCATTTCTTTGGTGGCGTTACAGCCCATCAAGGACCAGAGCCAAGCTACTCCCAATCACCCATGTTGTGTGTGCTATATTTTTCACACAGGTGAAAGGGGCGTGAGTCGAGAAGCTTTTCCATAGCATGTATACTACGGGGGTTTTCGTCAGTACCCCGCGAAAACATTCGATGACGTTGGTGTTATTGGGATCCGAACTCGCTCATCGTGCGTCAGAGTCTAACACACTAACCACTGCGCCACAGCGCCCTTTTTGACCAGCTCGATGCCAAAATTCGCAGGACCTACATAGTTAGAAGAAGAAAAAAATCATATTTCAACAGGACAACACACCTATAAAAAAGGATGCTTTGGCGATAGGAAATCTGTACGATTTGCTAGACGATCTTCACTATTCTCCTGGTTTGTCCTCCATCCTCAGAATTCCATCTGTTCCCAAACTTGAAAGAATTCATTTCTGGGAAGCACTTTGTATCCAATGAAGAAGTTGAGAGCGCTGTAAATGTACATATGTATATTTCCCAGCCTTCCAGACCTCTGAGAAGGAATGAGGTTGGAGAAAATCGCAAACTCTTTAATTGATAGGCCGAGGACCATTAGCCTTATCCTCGTATGTTTAACATTTTGAATGCGTATGGCTAATGCTTCACTTTCCGAACAATTTTCTTCATGACCAAAGAATAGAATAGGTTTTTCTGACACTTTCGTTAGAGCTTTCCTTTTAGATGAATCTGGAGTATAGCCCTATAGCAATCTTACCCTTTATATCCAAAGTCTTTGAAAAGTTTGTCTTGCACCAAATGCGAAACTATTTAACCAGAAAAAAACTTGCTCACCAACAATCAGTCTGGCTTTCGACATAAGAGAAGCTGTAATACAGCGCTATTACTAGTACTTGAAGAAATCCGACAAGACTTGGACAAAAAGAAAGCTACTCTTCTAACTCTTCTCGACTTCTCAAAAGCCTTCGACACAGTTAACCATACAATCTTGTGCAATAAGTTGCGGAATAACTTTAGGTTCTCTTCTCCTTCTACAAAGCTAATTTTGTCGTATCTAAATGGAAGGCAACAACGCGTTATTGCTGATGATTGTTCGTCCAGCTTCATGAACGTGCTAAATGGTGTTCCATAAGGATCAATCCTCGGGCCCACGTTAATTTCCTTATATGTAAATGACTTTCCTGGAATTATGAACCATTGTAAAATCCACATGTATGTGGATGATGTTCAGCTTTTTCTGAGTCGACCTCTCAAAGAACTTAAAAATGCAATTAACGCACTAAACGAAGATCTATCTGCAATCCGCGAATGGTCCATAAAACATGATTTGAGACTTAATCCAGATAAATCAAAAGTTGTTGTTATTCACCGCAATGCATTTGATCTTTCACTTCTTCCGCGTGTTCTCCTCAACCAAAAACCTATTGAGTGGGTTACATCGGCCAGGGATCTCGGAATAATTTTTAATCGTACTCTCACCTGGGATACTCACATTAATATAGCTATTGCTAAGGTTTATGGCGGATTACGCACTCTCTGGACTACTCAGAATATCTTACCCACGAAAATCGAATAATGCTTGCTAAATCCCTACTTCTACCAGTGCTTATGGGTGCGAAATCTTCTGCAAGCCTGATGAAAGGAGATGAGAAAACTGACTTTATAAGTAGTTTCCTTCTTAAGCTTACATATAATTTATAAGATTACATAATCTTCCTAATGTAAGAAATTACGAGAATAAATATGAATATAGTGTTACAGCCCGTAGAGGGTCAGAGTTCCACGGCACACTGTAGATACATACATGCATATGTATGTATGGGTTGGCGTTGATCTTGTCCTTTATGAAAAGGAATCATTTTAGTTTTCATTCGATTCGCTCCTTGTTTATGTCTAATTTAAGGTACCATAGCAGTGCATAATTAAGTTTTTGGCTGGGTATCTGAAGGACCTTCTTGCCAATAATCATCAGTGTCAGTGACCGAATGAACTACACAATTTAAACTCACATCTTTCAGAAGCGTAATTTCAAGCTACTTCTTCTTCTTTGGTGGCGTTACAGCCCATGCAGGGCCAGAGACAAGCCTCTCTCAATCACCCATGTTGTGTGTGATTTAATTTTCACACAGGTGAAAGAGACCTATAGTTTAATGTCGATTCCGAACGTCGTGAATCGAGAAGCTTTTTCGAGGCAAGTATATACGTAGGGTTTTGCCGTTAAACTGCCGAGGGACGCTGTGAAATAAAAATTCGATGGCATTGGTGTTATTATATAAGAAAATGATTGACGCTTTTTCGCTTACTTTTTTAAAACTCATCATGATGTTTAAAGAAACGATCAATTAAAAAATTACCATTTCGGTTGCATTTGATTTGATTTGAGGAAAGTCACGCTAAATCCGTCACATCAATCATCAATCTCACTTCAGCGCCGATTATTTGTGAACTTCCTATCACATGTTAACACTGCGATCATCAGCAAACATTACACAAAGCACATAAAATAAATTTTTACTACAAATCTGCTCATGACTCAAATGACGGTATAATTGACGTCAAAGAACAACTGGTGCCTTGATGTCACATGGCGCCCGTCTAACAATCAGTCATGAAATCCATGAGATCAATTCGTTTCAAGACGTCCTTGAATAAATCTATGCTTTGTGCTTAAGAGCACCGTGGCGCAGTGGGTAGTGTGTTGGCCACTGACGCCGATGACACGGGATCGAATCCCGACACAGCCATGTCATGGAACGTGTTTTTCACGGTGTTTCTCCTCAGCGGGGTTCTGACAAACCCCCTGTAGTAAAATTGTCATGAAAAGCTTCTCGAAATTCGCCGTTCGGAACCGGCAATAAACTGTAGGTCCCTTTCACCTATGGGAAAATGAAATCACACACAACATGGGTGATTGAGAGAAGCTCGGCTCAGGTCCTTCATGGACTGTAACGCCAATATATATACATACACATACATGTGCGCTTAACAGGCTGATTTTAATAGAAACTGATTTCGATCGGTAACTCAAACAAAAGCCTAACGTACGCGAACTTATGTACCTATGTACATACATACGTAGATATGTGGCGTATGGTGTAACCGGAACAGCCTTGTTTCAGTGACACGTGTAGGAGGCAGAGTTCTTTCTTATCAACGGCTGACGAAAAGAAATATAAAACACGAATGACAGGAATAGACAGAACAGAAAAGAAATAAAATACAGTACACCGAAGGACAGGATTGCTATCAAATATTTACTCGTGGAATGTGTCGCATGACATTTCCGTTTTTTCGATACCTGAGCTAAGCGTACATACATAAATACATACCTACATATGTATATGTATGCCAGGCGGATGTATCGTGTTCAATTATTAACTAACGAACCGAAATTCGATAAGAAAAGACAGATGACTAACCGTCAACAAAGATGATGAAAAGGTCATGCCCTGGGAAGCTACTCGTAATTAAAGTGTCATTAGCCTGCCGGCATTGGGCGATTAAAACTAAATTATCAAAAAGATAGACAGATTTATCCCAAAAAAAAAACTAATCTCGATCAGATGGGAAAACTGGCTTTAAAAGCGACCTCATGACGATTTTCCTAAAGAGCGGGTTTAGAAAACAAGCATGAGGTAATGCCACCTTATCGTATCTATTACATAACTTATTATTATGCGGTATCCGGTACTGATTCACTTGGTAGACTCCGTCGATTCAATATTCTACCAATATATGTAGGTATTCACTATAAGTATATTTAAGGATGGAAATTTCATGTAATGCATAGTCTATCTTTTAAGAATGAATGATAGGGTTTGGCTGAGAAATCTATAGAATCCACCGATTAAGTCTATAAACAGCCGATTGGTTAATGAGGTCCGAATGGAAATAGCCATTCAATAAAATTGTTTATTACATCTTATCTACTTCTTAGTACCTATTATAGTAAAATAAATTGCCGCCTCAGTCAAAAAAAAAAAAACAATGCAGCCAACATTCGGTTCTTCAAACAGAGCATTGAGCTTATTGCCCTCAATAGTACGAGTAAAATCGTTACAACTGTTATATTGACCCACTTAACTGGTTATGGGCATAAAAAAAAACGAACCGAATGAAAGGCGAGTAAATGCGGAAAGATCTCGATACAATTCTGATTCGCATACATACATATGTATCTCAATACTCCACTGCAATTTATTGAGTTTGTATGAGTTATTGCATGATATCAAGCAAAGAGGATGTTTTTCGGTGTGTTGTCATTCCAACTTTTCATTCAGTCTGAAACACAACACGTTAACCTTGCTTCATGCGTTCTGTATACCAAACCAGCATTCCCTTCATGAGGATGATGAGAAACAAAATGAACAGATTTCAGCACCATGAAGACTTAAAGACGAGTTTTGCAGGAAATGTTCGATACAACCCTCATCCCTTTTTGTCGAAATAACCGCCAACGGAAAATTTCGACACACCGATATCACTTTTTTTGCTCAGAACAGATACAGAATAACACGAAATATTTATTCCCCTCGTTAGATGCATACAAATCTGCCACCATAGGTGGATATACATACATAGATACATACTTATGTAGATATTTACCTTTCAACGATAAAGAATACAAAAATCTCTTCCATCGCGCCGGTATAACAAAAGAAGAAAAAAAGTCCAATATCCGTTCAACTTTCCGCTAATGAATCTCAATTTGACTTCGCAAATTTGTTTTAGCCGATCGTAGTGATATTGAACACAAATCTGCCAATTTCAAACTATCATCGAATAATGAAGAAATTTCACTCCACTGTACATAGACGTTTCGCGCGTTTCATTATTTCGAAGAAGAAAACAATTGTATACCTCGGTCGCGGCAAATGTTCGTTGGTAATAAAGCGAAACACATAAAATTTTAAAAATTTATACCAAAGACCGTAAATATTCAGCGGCAGCAGCAGCAGCACTAATAGCAATAATGGCGCAAGCGGTATCTTTTATCGTCTATTTAACTTTTTTTTCCTATTCGCTCGTTCATTTTTTCTTTCCTTCGCTATTCTGTTAAACTTCTTGGCTTTTGGGGGAATACATATGTATGTATGAATGAAGTTGTGGCACTCGCATCAGTTAAGACCTTTCGCAAAATATGGTATCTCTGGATTTGCCAGGGGAATTTAGCCTGTCACCCACGTCTCATTTATCATTAGCACAACTGTCTGTTGATTGGATAAGAAGTATCGTCGTTATTGCCGACAAAGCTTTGTTTTATATACATATGAACATACATGTTCTAGGTACTGTAAAAACAAACACGCACTATCCGCCAAAGTCTCTGTCGTATATAGGAAAATTCAACTCTGTCGTACGGAGATCAACTTATAACTGAACTGATGATTAAAAAACGTTTCGAAATTGCTTAAATACTTTGTGTAGATAAAAAAAAAAGAAACACAGTCAGACAATTTGCACTGTAATAAAAAATTAGTCTGAATTTCGTATGGATACAGCGAGCAAATACTAGTCGATACTACAATACGTTGAGCTGACACTGACTGCACATAAACTGAGTGGCATGCTTGCGCTTTGTTAAAAGCGTATATGCATCTACGCGAATCATTTAGCCGAAGTTAATCAGAAATGTTCATATATACACCACGTATGTGCTTAGAGGTACGTACTATAGATAGATTGGTGTGTTAAACAAGTGCTATCGCACGAACAAGAAAGTACAAAACACACTCTAGGCCGTAGACGAAAAAAAAAAAAATAAATAATCCCGCTACAGTATCAAAAAGAACTACTTCATCACTAACATTCGGAAGTAAGGAAATTCCAATCAAGATTCCATGTAGGTCCCCCGGTTGTCACTAGTACACTAAAATTCCAGAGTTGGCTATGTTTTTTTTTTTTGTTTATCACACACAAATGGGTAATATCTATGAGGTAAAAACCTAGCATCTGAGGTTGTTTTTCAAGCTACTAAGATACATTTCTCGGCGACTAACCGGACAAAAGCTATGTTCCAAGCTTAAGACCCTATAGCTGGTTCGTACTGGTAATGAACATCCAATGGGATGTTCTGCGAAATGCTGGTTTGTTATTAAGCCAATCAGAGATACATACATACATACATGCATACATCCATTCATACATACATATGTACGTATGTACATAGTTGGGTTAGGCATAACTAGATTTAGTGCGAATGCTAGGAGACTTCCTCGTTTTTTTCAATGATGTTTTTTAGATGAGGAATTATCTAGTACGCAGTTTCATCGGCTACTTACAGCTGGTTTTAGTAGGTGTTAAGGCGATTCTCGAAATAGGATATTGATTTTCGTAAACTACTCAATCGTATATTCTAGATGTTTTTCTTTTTAAGATGTTGATATCACCTCCATTGGACTATTGGACTTTATCGATCTTCGCAGAGAAGATACCGACATGAACTACAGAGTGTTTAACGGATGGAAGATCTTCGATAGGCGGGCAACTTAAAACTTGCATCTGCCATTCATAAAAAAAAATGTGTTGTGTATATTATAATTTAGATATAGTGATGGGAGCGCCATGTCTCAGGGGTAATGCCTTCACCTCTGACGCCGATGTCAGCCTGGGTGAGTCTTGAAACAAGGACAAAAATAAAGCAGGAGCGCCTTCAAATAGCATCGCGAAAGGTAATGAAATTCATCTGCTCAGAAAGTACATAAGTTGGTGAGTTCTTGTACTAATCATATCACACACTCTGAAATTATGGGTCTTGTGCTTATGTGCTCCTGGAAGTGCCACAGTTCTCTATGATCTCTGTGATCTACATATACGAGGCATGTAAAATTCCGGAATCTAGTAAAAAACAAAAAAAAAAAAAAACATAAGAAGGTTAAGTTTGTCGCAAAATTTCATTATCGACCTTCACAATAGTATCCCTCTTTAACTCTATACAATGATACAAACAAGTCCTCCGATGTTAGCTCATTCAGCACGAAAGATCTTCTCAAAATGGGGAAACCAAGTAACCACTATATCGGTTACCAGAGGCACTCCACAAGGGGGGTCCTCTCTCCTCTTTTTTGGAAAGAAACTGAAGAAAGAAGGCCTCGTTGATATTGCCTAACCCGATTGCCATCTCAGGCAATTACCTGTCTACACTAAATGACCATGTGCGTACAACATTCTACATATTATGCAGATAGGCACAAAATAATCGACTCGGGATAAATCCCCAGAAAACGCAACTTGTACTCTTTATTAAAAAGCACAAGATCCCGGACACATGTCCAATCAATCTACTCGGTACCAGGCCAACCTATTTTTCTAGTGCCCAATGTCTTGGCACTGACAAGCACTTTCTGAAACCATCAAGAAAGTGCATGATATCGTGTTAGAGGATAAGCGAGTGAAAGTGACCGAAATGGCTGAGGCTGTGGAGATGTCGGTAGAAACGGTACGAAACACCTTGCACAAATAATTAGAGATGCGAAAGTTCTGCGGAAGATGGGTCCCGCATTTGCTGAATGCCGATCAAAAGCAATAGAGATTCAACCAATTTTATGGGGTGATTTGTGACCATGGATGCGACATGGGCCTACAACTATATGCCAGGAACAAAATAGCAGTCTAAACAGTGGGTGGCAGCCGATAGTTCAGTGCCAAAGAAGGCGAAGTCGATCGAACGTGTTTTGGGATGCGAGAGGGATCCTGTTAATTGATTACCTTATAAAAGGCAGAACAATTACAGGTGATTTTTTTTCTGACCAGCTTCTTCATTTCTTTGGTGGCGTTACAGCCCATCAAGGACCAGAGCCAAGCTACTCCCAATCACCCATGTTGTGTGTGCTATATTTTTCACACAGGTGAAAGGGGCGTGAGTCGAGAAGCTTTTCCATAGCATGTATACTACGGGGGTTTTCGTCAGTACCCCGCGAAAACATTCGATGACGTTGGTGTTATTGGGATCCGAACTCGCTCATCGTGCGTCAGAGTCTAACACACTAACCACTGCGCCACAGCGCCCTTTTTGACCAGCTCGATGCCAAAATTCGCAGGACCTACATAGTTAGAAGAAGAAAAAAATCATATTTCAACAGGACAACACACCTATAAAAAAGGATACTTTGGCGATAGGAAATCTGTACGATTTGCTAGACGATCTTCACTATTCTCCTGGTTTGTCCTCCATCCTCAGAATTCCATCTGTTCCCAAACTCGAAAGAATTCATTTCTGGGAAGCACTTTGTATCCAATGAAGAAGTTGAGAGCGCTGTAAATGTACATGTATTTCCCGGCCTTCCAGACTTCTGGGAAGGAATGAGGTTGGAGAAAATCGCAAACTCTTTAATTGCTAGGCCGAGGACCTTTAGCCTTATCCTCGTATATTTAACATTTTGAATGAGTATGGCTAATGCTTCACTTTCCGAACAATTTTCTTCATGACCAAAGAATAAAATAGGTTTTTCTGACACTTTCGTTAGAGCTTTCCTTTTAGATGAATCTGGAGTATAGACCTATAGCAATCTTACCCTTTATATCCAAAGTCTTTGTCGCAAAATTTCATTATCGACCTTCACAATAGTATCCCTCTTTAACTCTATACAATGATACAAACAAGTCCTCCGATGTTAGCTCATTCAGCACGAAAGATCTTCTCAAAATGGGGAAACCAAGTAACCACTATATCGGTTACCAGAGGCACTCCACAAGGGGGGTCCTCTCTCCTCTTCTTTGGAAAGAAACTGAAGAAAGAAGGCCTCGATGATATTGCCTAACCCGATTGCCATCTCAGGCAATTACCTGTCTACACTAAATGACCATGTGCGTACAACATTCTACATATTATGCAGGTAGGCACAAAATAATCGACTCGGGATAAATCCCCAGAAAACGCAACTTGTACTCTTTATTAAAAAGCACAAGATCCCGGACACATGTCCAATCAATCTACTCGGTACCAGGCCAACCTATTTTTCTAGTGCCCAATGTCTTGGCGTTATACTGGGCATGAAATTAATCTGGAAAGAAAATACTACCAAAGGAGCAGTGAAATCAACCATAGTACTCTATACTTGCTAGAGAGCCTTAGGAAAAAAATTGGGCTTCAGCCCCAAAATAACTTTATGGTTCTACATCACACTCGTTAGACATATTCTATTGTATGGTGTTTTAGTTTGGTGGACTGCGATCAACATGCTACTCCATCTTACCCCACTCAATATCCAAGGTAAGAAGCTAACCACATACACGGCAGGAAGATTAAAGGCTAAACGCCGGCCCAAATGGACAGCCAAGCTGCCCTGAAAGCCTCAACTACCGCCTATCTCTCAACGAGATGGCTGAACAGTTTAACAAACTTCTCTTATGTGTAACAGGACACAGCGATATTTTAGGAAATGAAAGAAGCAAAGAACGACGTAACGAACAAACATGACATACGCTGGTAGACCACAACGGCCATTAAACTGAAGCTAACAAATCGAGTCATGGCCGAGATGAACCTGAGATGGACCCAAGGGCATACCTGCTTAACCACCAGACAAATCTAGCCACGACCAACAGTGAAACATGGGACTCATCTCCCTTAAATGACCCGACATCAACAAAATCGTTGCTGTCATCACTGGTCACTGTCTTATTGGCAGTCATACACAATCTCTAGGGCAAGTTTCGAATGGCTTTTGCAGGAGTTGTGAAGACGAAGAGGAGGTTGATTCCATTCAACACCTGCTCTGCGACTATTCGGCCCTCTCTCATAGTAGGAAACGATAGCTAGGATCTTACTTTCTTAATGATCTGATTGACGTTAAGCGGATAAGGATAAGTAATGGTCGTCCCCCTCGTAGCAACACAAAGGCCTATCTGTCCTAGGTGTACTCCCCTTCGTGGAGTCTACGATTTACCTACCTACCTAGCTCATTCAGAGCCTTGATTACAGCTTCTTTGACTTTTTCTACATCGCCCTTGAGGTGTGACTTTATATCCGGTAATAGAACCGGATGCAGCAAGGTTGGAATGTTTTTTTTTTCGCCAAAAACCTCTTGCACAATCAACAAGGAATGGGCCGGCCCACTGTCCTGGTGTAAGATCCAACCCTTCTTGGCGAGTTCGGGTCGCATACGGAAACTGCGCGCTCGCAGTCTTTTCAGGATGCCAACAAAGAACTGTCCGGTCACTTTCTGGTCGGTAGGAACATATTCACGATGAACGATGCCGCGGACGTCTTTTGAAGCACCACGATTGAGTTCTTTCAACATTTCGTTGCATCGAAAAACCACTGAAACAGTTTGTGTCTCAATACCAAAAGTCGGAGCGAGTTGATCCGTACATTTTTGTTGGCTTAATCCTCCTTGAAAATCATGATTTAATACTAGTTTTTGACCAAGATGCATGTTTCAAGTCCCTGTAAACAACATAAATAGCTGAGTGTTCTTACCATTAAAAATGTCGATTTTTGTCTCGGAACGCAAATTATATTCAGAAACAATTAAGAAAATAGCCCCCCCCCGGCAGCTGACCTCCTCGTGGTGGGGGTCGGGCAACAGGTTTGGGGTGTGCGAATTAATGTTCGTACGGACCAAACCTGGCTAACGAGGCGCAAACTCCCATGATAACGAAAAGAAGAGCAGCCTGGGAAATTGCCTACCCTGGAATGCCAGGGCCCCATTCGGAGCCAGACCTAAATGGCCGGTCTGTCCCGCTCGGCAGTCGGTCGGGCTTAGCCTGAAGAAGTCACGAGAAACCCGGCAGTAGCCTCGTGAGCCATTACGGAAGTGGGGGGGTTATCACGCCATGCACTAACCAGTGCGAGTAAAGGGCAACAGACAACGACATCGACTTAGGATGGGCACGTGGAACGTCTCATTGCTCACAGGGAAGTATTACGAGCTGGTGGAGGAAGCTGCCAGGTATCGGTTAGATATCGTAGGTATCTCTTCGACAAAGCAAAGAGGATATAAAACTGTGGACCTTTCGGACGGGTGGAAACTCCTCCTGTCGGGAGTTGCACCTCAACTGTCTGTACAGGCGGGAGTGGGGATACTCATAAGTCCCAGGCTGGCAGACAGAGTATTGGAGTGGATACCAGTAGGAGGGAGAGTCGCGATCTTAAAACTCAAGTTTGAAAGATCAACTTTGGCTCTGGTGCCGGTATATGTACCGAATCTAGAGTCTGAGTATGCGACTTTCCTGGATGAAATTGATGCGGGTGGTTGAGATGGATTCCTATATCCTGATGGGTGACTTCAACGCCCACGTGGGTGTGGATGTAACGACACCGGGAAGAGAAGTTGTTTGATTTTTGCTGTGCAAATGGCGTGTCTATTATGAAAACCTTCTTTCCGCATAAAGACATTCATAAACATACGTGGCATCGTCGGAGTCTTCAACAGAAATCGTTGATAGATTTCTTTGTGGTACCATCGTGTGTGAAACGGACGGTTTGTGACGTTCGTGTGTTTAGAAGGGATGAACTGTCACCTGATCATCACCTGGTGTTGTGTAAGCTGTATCTTAATGATAGGGTACCTCGTCTGCCAAGACGGAAACCAAGAGTGGTTACACGCATACGGTGGGAGAAACTACAGAGCAGTGAGGTGCGGCAACACTTCGCACGACACATATCCGAAAGGTTTGAGCAAATTCCAACTATTCTATCGCATGTAGAGGAAGAATGGCGACTATTTTCAACAGCTGTGATTGCCTCTGCACGTGATGTTTGTGGAGAGAAGCGGCTTGGTGTAGCGGCTAATGGTGAGAAAAGAACTGCGTGGTTTAAAACACCCGGAGTTCAAGAAGCCATCAGAGAGAAGATGAAGGCCTACAGAGACTGGATTCTCTTGGGGGACTCGGATTGTCGTGACCGATATACTGTGGCGCGAAGAACTTGCAAGTTTTCTGTGCGAGCAGTTAAAGAGCAGTCCTGGAAGGAGTTCGGCGAGAAGTTGGAAAGCGACCATAGATCTGCGAAAAAGGTGTTCCGGCAAACCATTCGCCGGTTCAGAGGAAGAAAATTCAACATAATCGAAGGAGTTAAATCCAAAGATGGTGTGTTGCTTTCCAATGAGATGGACATCTTACGCAGATGGAGCGAGCACTTTTCAGAGCTGCTCAATCCCGAACAAGGCACTGTGGGGGACAGACCTATAGTCTTGAGTGTGGCGGAGAATAGTCCAACGGTGGAGGAAGTCATTTTAGCGATTGAATCGCTAAAAGTTGGCAAATCAATCCCCCGGTGTGGTGAAGTTCGGCCAGAAATGCTTAAGGCAATGGGTAAAGAGGGAGTTTTATGGCTCTCTCTTAAGGAGGCCTGGGAATGCGGTGAGACACCTAGCGATTGGCAAACTGGGGTGATTGTTCTTCTTTTTAAAAAGGGGGATAAAAAAGAGTGCTCCAACTATAGGGGCATATCTCTTTTAAGTGTCCCCGGTAAAGTCTACGCTAAAGTGTTGGAGGCGCGTTCTAGAGCTATGGTCGAATCCAGGATAGGGGATGAACAGTGCGGGTTTCGTCACGGCAGAAGTACAACCGACAAGCTTTTCACTCTAAGAATGGTACTCGAGAAAGCTTGGGAGTACGCCAAACCAATCTCCAGCTGCTTTGTAGATTTGGAAAAGGCGTATGACCGAGTTCCTCGAGGTAAACTTTGGAGTGTTCTGCAGGAGTATGGGATAGATGGTCCTCTGTTAAGGGCCATTCAGTCTCCATACACAAACTGCAGTTGCTGTGTTCGGGTTGACGGTAGTAAATCAACACCTTTCACCGTGGGCGTTGGACTTCGCCAAGGGTGTGTCTTGTCATCTCTCCGTTTCATTATATATATGCACTGGATGCTGCAGTGCAGTCGAGGCGAGGAGTGTTTTGCTTTGGGAGAGTTGAGGATAAGCCATCTTCTTTTTGCAGATGACATTGTGTCCTCACATCCTCATAGATGGGACTTCAGCGCGCGCTAGATATGTTTGTGGCCGTATGTGCTGATGTTGGAATGAGGATTAACGTGGACAATACCGAGGTTATGGTTATTTCCAATAAATCTGTGCAATGAACTCTACATGTTAGTGGAGTCCCATTGAAGCAGGTGGAGTAGTTTAAGTATCTCGGGGTCTTCTTCACGAGTGATGAGAAGAGTAATACTGAGCTTTCCTGCAGGATTGGCCAAGCCGGGTCAATTTTGAAACAGCTTGGAAGATCTGTAATCAGGAAGACCGAGCTTGGTGTCAAAGCTAAGTTAGCAGTTTTTAACTCAGTATTTATTCCAACTCTCCCCTATGGTCATGAAATTTGGGTATTGACCGAAAGAATAAGATCGCGAATACAAGCTGCCGAAAAGAGATTTCTTCGTCCTGTTGTGGGAGTTACTCGCCGGGATAGGGTGAGAAACACTGCAGTGCGCGGAGAGTTCAATGTTGAGCAGCTGCTTCTCCGAACGGAAAGGGCTATGCTTCGATGGTTTGGTCACGTGAGACGAATGTCGTCATCATCACGACTTCCGAAGCGGGCCTTGGATGCAATACCATCAGGCAGGCGACCGTTTGGCAGACCCAGGATGAGGTGGTTGGACCAAGCCCAAAAATTCGCCTGGGTGCGCTTGCGTATAGCTCCTGATGAGTTAGTGTCGATGACGGAGGATCGAGTGGCCTGGAGATCCCGCGTGCGCGCATTACCCCCGCGACTCTTTTAATGGAACATGCGGGCCACTGAAAATGTATGTATGTACATATGTTGAGAAAATACTTGACTTCCATCTGCAGGCTATGGTCCTCTTATCAGTTTGCCTATAACAGTGCCAGCTGTCAATCTGAGGTTCGAACGATGGCAGGTGTGTCAACTGACCCATCACGTCGGTCCTTTACAAGTATTTCTGAAGGAGTTATAAACTAATATTGTAGTTTGCAGACACTTCAACAATCAGGCTGCCATTTTCCGTTTGTAGATTATGTATTGGTTAGAAGATCATTTGATGTCACTTACTTGTTGCGAAAGCAAGCTTCTCGCTCGCTTTACAGTGGGTCTATAAATCAAACATTCAATTTATTTACCACAGCGTTAATTAGTCTACTATTCGCCCGTCACATGAGTTGCGACAAAAGACAAAAAGACCACTTTTTTTCCACAACTTCTGTCGTTGGATGACAGTCGCAATCGCTTTTGTGTGTTTTATTGTTTGTTAATTAGTTGAGTGCAAACAGTATATACATACATACATATGTATCTATAACATCAAATCAAGTGAGGGTAATTGCCAGATGATAATGTAAGCGTCACGTACTTGCGTACTTGCTCAAATAAATAGTTCAGTGATCAACTGACTTTGTGATCTGATAGCGACCGTAGGCATGTGAGTTATGACTGACGGTCACCAAACGATATCAAAAACAAATGTGTTATTGCGACGATCTTTGTGTTACCACTTATGATCGTACAATGCGCATCATCAATGTGATCCAAATCCATTCATGATGTCAACATAAGCAAGCAACCACTGACAACCGAATGAAGTTTGAGACTTATCTGTATGGTATCGTATAATTCTTAATTAGGTGGCCCATTCGCATGAAAACTCGGATGTCTTTTATAACAATTTTAGTAACTTGACACTTTTACTACTGCCAGACACAGTAGTGCAACAGCGAGACTTGACCGTGTTGCTAGCCAAGCTATATTTTGGTCATAGGATCCATTGCATGCTTATGTCTGGCGGTCATCGGAACCTTGGTAGACCAAACATTACTGGGTTCGCGACGTTGCACTCGTCGTCGGTGTGGTGTTTGTTTTGTTTTCGCTGTTTGTTTCGTCTGCCAGTCGTTGGGCGGTCATAAGTGTCAAGACGCTCCAGGGGTTTTTAGTGTCTCTGACTTTTTGAAGATGGAGTAATATTCCCAGGAAGCACTACAAAGATACGATGCCACATTTATCTTAATTTACGATGAACGTTCCCAAAAAGAACAGTTCAACGTAGAAAAATCGAAGCAGACAATGAGAAACAAAGGCAGAAAGACTATTGTAGCACGATGATCTCCAGGAAGCAAAATTGTGTTTAAATAAAAGACACGTTTGAAAGACGGCATGTCTGAGAGATCAAGGAAACTTTGCCGCGTCTAAATTTAACCACTCCTGATCTAGCCTGTATGGCATTCGAAACGAGCGGATTGAAAAACTTTTCTGAGTAACTTTCGTATTTTTTTTTTGAGCGAATAACTCTCGAGTGGATGTGTCAGGTTTTATTAGATACACTTGGGGAGATTATGATTTATGTTGGATTTAGTCATTTTATAAGGAGGTGCTCTGGTGCGATCGATTCAGTTTGTATGACTGTGTGGTTAAGGAGTCCAAAATTAGATTTTGAAAAAGTGCTGGGAGCGATTAGTCAGACAAGAAGTGGTAGAATTGAGATATAAAATCATTTCAGAAAATAAATGTGAAACCATTCGAACCAACTCGGGTGGTTTTTAGAAAAAGGTACTCTTACATATGCTCCATCTTCTGTTTTTGTGAAAGTTGTGGGAAAAGGTTATAGGTGGAAGAGACCACTATATCTGTGTACATATTTGAATCGGGGGATACTATTTCATACTTCATTTTCTTCCCTTTTCTCTCAGGTTTGGGGTTTCTATACTTCTTCAGTTTGAGTGACAATGACAGGACACTGGTCCACAGTAATAAAGATTAGATTCAACGCTTTATACGTAATTGGATAAGGCCCTGAACAGTGGCTATGTTCTTTGCAAAACTTAAGATAATGTAGACAAGAAAAAAGAAGTGTTTATCGCTCCCATTACTTTTTCCCGATATGGTAACCATAACAGCAATGCGTGACTAATCCTTGAATACATCTTAACTCCCAGTTACTCACTTCGTCGCCCACAACAGTCGACAATTGCTTAACGACTCGAGCGTCATTCACATGCTGTTACGAATATTTGCACTGTCCATGTGTACAGAGCGTGCCGAATTTGATGGAATCGCATCTATCCGTCACTGATTAGCGTGTTGAGTACTTTCAATTGAGATTGAGACCTCAATTGATTGTCCTCTTCCTCATGTACTGCCGCGCTCTCAATACCATTTAAGGAAATGAAAAAAGACAAACGTGACAATAGTTTTGATTGAAATTAATGTTCACGATGTTATTACAAAACATCCAAGAACCATTGGTACTCGTGTTCCTTAGTCAATGGCGGGAAGTTTGCGCCAGGTCACGTCAGACCGACATATTGTATGAACAAAACATCAGATTAATTGGTTACCTCCAAGACACAAGTAATATTGATTAGACGGTATTTCTTTTACAATAGTCACTGCGAAGAGGATGTGAATCAATGCGATATCATACGATTTGGTTAGGTTCAATGTCAGATCAACCGTCAGAACCGATTTGCACGAGCACGCAACACAATGAGTGACGCGCAACGGTCAGAATTGGTCATTAGATGCAACCTCGCGTTTACATTTACCTATGTACATTCCTCATGCCATTGGAGAACTCTCACATGTCGGAAGTACCACATCGTGGTGTGACTAGACTGAGCTCGTTGCCCCAGTAATGTAAACTTCCTGCAACCCGACGGGTCGCTGTCTGATATTTATGTTTCCATGGTTGAAAATAGAAATTAGATCTAAAACGGGAAAGCGTTTTCGCACATGGATGGGGGGAATAGGCGAGTTCATTGGCTTTTCTAAGCAACGCGATCTGTTTCCAGCTAAACGCATGCCACTTTTGTTTTAAGGAGAGCCTGAAGCCGAAATATAAAGCAAAAATTCCACAGGCATATGAAAACCTCATTGTGATCCTTTGAAACTAAAAGCTAAACGAAAAATATGAACCTTGGCGGGAAGGAGGGTTGACGGACGCAAGTATTGAAAAGGAATTCCAGGTAGAACTAATATCTGTCTACGAGACGACGACGGTCGCGTCGACAACGATGCATCGCAGTGTAAAGTAATAATGCAAAAAGGTTTCAAGGTTTTGATTTTGCGCTCGGATCAAATGTCTGAAAGGGTTCGTTGCGAAGGATATTGACCCGAGTTGAGTGTTCTGCTTGTCCTCTTTGTCCTCTTTGATAAAATGTTCAGATTTTTTATATGGACTTGCATATAACGTACAGACGTGGAGTTTTTGTCGTGTCCTTTTCAATATCCAAATTTGCTAAGTAGGCACTTGCCTGACAACAATAAGGTTTGTTAGAGAAAAGCGTCCATTGATTTTTGTGCTTACAGCGGAATGAGGTTGTTGCATTGAGTTTATATTTTTGTGTTGTTTTGTTTATTCTCAAAGTGGGCTATTCTTTTATTTGTTGTAAACAACAATCGATTGTATGGGTCTTCCAAGACCATCCTGAAAATGCGGTTGATGCGTTAAAATCACATGTTTTGGAAAAAGTGGAAAAAGTGTTGGAAAAAGTGTTGGAAAAAGTGGTTCAAACGTATGCAAAAGTAAATCGAGTTTCATGGAACATATTTTGAAGAATAATGAAGCCAATATTTACAATATATTGTTACTTGCCTATCTCAAACCTTAAGATAGATAAAACAAGACCATACTCCTGTGAGTCAGCGACATACGTTTATCACCAGACTACCTAGAGATGTCAGGAGTTCGAGAAAAAATGTAAGGCAAGACTTAAGGCCCAATAAACACGGAGCGACCGAAAAGAAACTGATCAGCGATGCGAATTGGCAACTAGTTTGCTTTGAGTCGTGCCCTGTGTAATCAAATGGGACGATACACACGAGGCAACTGGTTGAAAACTCGTTTGCGATTCAAAAAAAAAAAAAACGGTTTGTAAACTGTTGCCTATTGATTTCAGTTTCTAGTTGCTTTTCCTTATATCAAGGCACTGGGAAAGTATTCTGTCGCAGCCAGAACAGGAGGAGTAAGAAGGACTTTCCGTAGGGGATGGGTGATTACGAGCCACCAACTGAAACTCCATCACCATCCCCACAATCATCTCCAAGGTCCGAGCCAATCCAACAGGCAATACCAAAAAAGAAGCGTGCTACGAAGAATGATGATGTGGATAAAGCGTTAATCGAATAGTTGGAATGTACTGGAGGCTACAGAGCTCAGAAAGGAAGCCTTGAAAATGTTCCTTCTTAGCATGTTTCTGGATCTCATGCAAATGGATGATCGTGATGTGCGACAATTCAAGAGAAAGACATTGAGCCAGTGCACACGAGACTAAAACCGGTTTTTCAACCACCAATGGAGTGGGTGGACAGAAGTAGAAAACGAATACATATACAACTCTTTATTTTTCGAGCCCGCACTTCTTTTGTATGGTGTTGCGCTTCAATCGCCATTGGTCTTTCAAGCAGTATACATACATCGGAAAAAACAAAGACATTTTAGTGCGTGGTCGCACTTAATATGTATCTCTGTCAAAGGAAATATCTCTGTCAAATGAAATGACAGTAAGACAGAAACACCAACACAATTAAAGAAGGTTCACATATACATCCCGTGTGCGCTTAGAGTAGAGCATCAAACCAGTTTCCTTCCTGCTGGCGATACTCTCATGTGCGCCTGCCCATTCGATGTTGTGGATGACAGCCAAATCCGCGCATCCTCCCTCCTCATGCCCATCCACGAGTAGTTATTCGTTTTCTGCTGAGATGCCTCCACCCACCACCGACCGAATTGGGGACTAAACTTCGCTAGAGGTAGCTGAGATTTGGATCGGTGATGAGTTTCCTCGTGTATGGAGTCAAGTCTCCGCTGAGTTCGTAACTGGTTTCTAACCCGAGTTGCTAACCGGTTTAGTTTCATTTCGGTTGCTCCGTGTGTATTGGGCCTAAGGGTCTTATTCGATATCTAATTCTTTGTTAAAGGTTGCCATTTTATTTTGATCCCTTAAATGAGTTTAACCAATATATTGTCGAACTACTATTGCTAAAATTTCCCTCAAAGGCGGCCTAATTAAAATCTGTACAACCCATAAGCGAGGTACACACCTTCGATCAAAAGTGACGTTTTAGTTGAGTGTCACTCAAAACTGAGTGTGTACATGTGAATGATGGTTTGACGATCAAAAGTGACGAGTTGAAGAAATGTTCGTGGTTGCATGACGATCAGCCGCCACGTTGGTGTCATTCAAGCGTTGGACATGGATGGAAGTCGATGAGAGCAGACAATTTCTCGATGAATTTATAAATATTTACGAGTCCCACCGTTGTCTCTGGGACGAAATGTGTCCAGAATATATACATCGGGACAAAAAAGATGAAGGTTACCAGGAATTAGTGAATTTAATGAAAAAATACAAATTCGCTGTCCACGGTGACTGCGCGAAATTATGTACTTGAATGATGTTTTGCGTGTTTAACAAGATCTACAGTGTGTACGTGAGGCACTTCACTCAAAACTGACGTCACTTTTGATCGAAGGTGTGTATGTGTACCGCACTATAAGATCTATTCGATTTTAGATAGACCATATGGTCTTTAAATTATGCGAAAAACTTTATGCATGACTTAATATAAAGGGCAAGATTACACATGTTTATTCAATCTAAAAACGTGCAAGCTCCGTTTAAAGGCGCCTTGTGAGTTTTAAGGTTATAACCCATTGGGAATCTTAAGCCGAATCTAAATACTGCACTGAATTTTCGTTTTATTGAAAGCAAAAAGCGTATGAACTATTATGGTACATTCTATATGCCCATTTGAGGTAGACTAGCAGGTAATCAGCTCACTCGAAATTTCAATGCAAAATTGTTTTAAATAATTAACAACCCGTCAGTCATTAAAATAAGCTATGTGGTGGAGTTTGGACAGCTTCACCACGATCTCATGAGTCTAACATCCCCAGCCCAGTCAGGTTTGACAGCGACACCAAATTTAAATCGTTAAATCTTTGCGTCAAGTACTCATTTAATACCATCTACCATTGACCTGAGTCCATTCAACCAATGAAATATTTTGTTTCTACTTTGTCTCACCAGAGTACTCGGCGCTATAATAAATGCACATTCAAATGCATTTCCTGATCTATCTGCCAGTATCACCAGACTGCATGACAGACAGGTTTAAATTCATGTCGCGCCTTTCTTCGTCACTTTTTTTCTTTGTGCAACTTTTGCATCGATGGTAAGGAGAGTACTCAACATTCATCGAATGTTGAACCACGATACGTAGCTGGTTGCCGTAGTCAATGTTCATTGATCCCCACTGGTCAGTTTCGTCCGATTGATAGACAATACGGCAAGTGTTGAGGTCGTCAACATTGTGTCAATCTTGATGTATCTTTGATGCCTTTTATTACCATGAATGTGATCTGTCGTTTTACAGCGTTATGGCGGACAGATCTCAGTTTGGTTGACCTTGTATCTGTCAGAAATATCGCACCGAGCGGCGCAGTTGTTGTTCTAATTTTGGACTAAGAAAAAAAGTGTCGTCTGCCAAAAACAAAAAAAAAACCGTCGTTCACAACACGACTGCAAGTGCATTTGAAGAAATGTAATTCTATTGCTCTGTGGGTGATCCCGAGTGGTATTTGATTAAAGCCATTGTATGTGTTCATTTTACATAATGAAAGACATATGGCGAGCAATTGGTGCAATGTTAAGGGACAATTATGAAACGCAATCTGTTCACCTCCATCCAAGTGCAAGTCGTACAGTCTAGAAAATTTGAATGCGACTAACCTTCATCGAGTTAATTGGTTAGCACTTTGACACATACATATATAATCAATAGAGTTTAACATATATGTGAAAGACAGACAACAAGCAAATGTCACGCGCCAAAGTTTGAGATTGATGCCAAGCAGCTAGTTTGTCTTTGTTGTGTGAATTTAATTAGATACATTTTGGGGTGTTGGATCTTCTGTTTGCTTTTATTGTTTTGGGTGGATTTGGTCCTGGGGACGGCTTTGACTGCTCGTGGGTAATGATGAAAGATGCGAATATGGTACTCATGCGATGCATTAGTATTTTGACATTTCTCAGTTGGGTGGTCTTAGGTTAAATATAACGTTTTTCATACTTCAGATATGTATGTGAGGCATGCGTCGTAATATTGTTTTGTTGTTTGCAAAAACAAAGAAATTGGAAACCAATAGCGACCGTAAAATGCTTTGTTTACGGAACTAATTACGCTCGTGGTTTATGTTGTTTGTCGGTATTGTGAAAAATAATGATAAAGTGAATTTGTAACATAAATCGTAGGCGACGCGGTGGTGGCTTTACTAAGTGTTTATGATTCAATGCCAGCACACAAATGACTACTTACTTACTTAGCGGGCGCTACAGTTTGGGGTGAACCTAGGCCTCAACCAACATGCCTCTCTACCCAGAACGATATTTCGCTAGTCTTTTCCAGTGCCGCACGCCCAGTTGGTTGATGTCCCTTTCCACCTGTGCGCGCCACCTTAGATGCGGCCGTCCTCTATTTCTACGTCCGTCGGGATTGGATTCAAAGACTCTACGGGCTGGAGCTGTGGTGTCCATTCGCTCTACATATTCAAGCCATCTTAGGCGTTGGATCCGTAGACACCTGATTAGACTCATGTCGCTGTACAACCCGTATAGTTCGTGATTGAATCTTCTCCTCCAACCCCCCTCTGTGTTTATAGGACCGAAAATCGCACGCAGAATCTTTCTCAAGAAACGACCAAGGATTTCCTCATCCGCTTTAAATAAACTCCATGTTTCTGCGCCGTATATCAGGACCGGGATAATTAAGGTCTTATAAAAAGTCAACTTGGTCGTACGAGAGGGGGCTCTACTTCTCAACTGCCTCTTGAGCCCAAAAAAGCAGCGGTTGGCAAGAGTAATTCTGTTGTTCCAGGTCACTGTGGAGCCGAGATAAATTAAGTTCTTAACTGCCTCATACTTATATCTGCAAATATGCACGTTCTGTCCAAGACGTCTGTGGTAAATGTCCTTTTTCGATGACAGCAGATATTTAGCCCTCATTAACTGCCAAACCAATTTTTGCCCCCTCCATCTCAATACTTTGCAAACGCCTCATTGACATCTCGCTGTGATTATGTCAATATCGTCGGCGTATGCAAGGAGTTGCAAAGATTTGAAATAGATTGTGCCTCTTGTATTGGCCTGTGATTTTTCCACAATCCTTTCTAATATGATGTTAAAAAAATCACACGACAGCGCATCGCCCCGTCTAAATTCTTTCTTGACTTCGAAACGATCGGTCAGTTCTGCATCGATTCGGATGGAGCAGCGAGCGTACTCCAGAGTCATACTGCAAAGTCTGACGAGCTTAGTAGGAATGTCAAAAGTAAACATAGCGTTATATATATCGTCTCTAATTAAGCTGTCGTATGCGGCCTTGAAGTCAACGAATAGATGGTGGGTGTCGACTTGAAATTCATTGGTTTTCTCCAGGATCTGCCGTGGTGTGAAGATTTGGTCGATGGTGGACTTCTCTGACCTGAAGCTACACTGATAAGGACCTATCAGCTTATTTACGAACGGCTTCAGGCGTTCAAAAAAAACGGCAGGGAAGATCTTGTATGCGACATTAAGAAGACATATTCCTCTGTAGTTGGCGCAGTTAACGGGGTCTCCTTTTTTGTGGACCGGGCAAACAATGCTGGGACTCCATTCCTTGAGCATGCTTTCCTCTGACCATATCTTACAGATGAGCCGGTGCATACTTCTAACCAGCTCACCCCCAGCTGCTTTGACGAGCTCAGCACGCAATCCATCTGCGCAAGCAGCTTTATTCGACTTGAGTTTCGACATGGCATTCTCAACTTCGTCGAAGTCAGGGGGACGGAATTTTCTGCGATCTTCGTCATTGAGAAATGGGTCATTCGGCCTGACGTCGGTATGTTGGCTGCCGTTATACAATCTGCAGAAGTGGTTTTTCCAAATTCTCAGCATTGACTGCGATTCTACTACTAAGTGTCCGTTCGGGCTTTATAGCCTTGAGACATCCGTTTTATCTGTTGATAAAATCTTCGAACGTCGTGCCTGCAGTAGCACCTCTCCAAGTTTTCATTCGCACGCTTCTCGTGCTCCTTTTTTTTTCTTGGGAAGCTTATGTTCCTCCCTTCTTTTAAGCTCGTGGAGCTCACAAGCCGCACACAAATGCTATGGAGGGAATAAGTTGAGTCGACGTATAGGCAAACAGACAGGTGCGGGGCATAACCTGACGCCGATATATTATAAGTCGTATTCAAATGGGTTTCACTGTGTTAAAAAAAGGAAATTGACTTAAGAACATTTTTGTATAGAGAACAATTCCATAGCCAGAAGATGTGAATACGGAAGAGCCTAAACATGTTACCATACATGGCGCATGCCAACATATCAATGATAGTACATTTAGTAATATGTAGGCCATAATAAGAAGAGTAACGAATTTGGCAAACAATTCGGCTGATCTTACAGAGACTGAGATCAGTGAACATAGTATGTATAAGGATAATACGAGATGACTGGCAAAATTGTGTTTATGTTCAAAAGTGATTGCATCTTTTATACTAGTTTATTTGAAGTGGTATTCTGCTGAAACACAGGTAATTTAATAGGTTTATGACGATTAGAGGTACTCAGTTCACTGCTTCAAAACGATTTAAAAAAACCGGCCAAGTGCGAGTCGAACTCGCGCACAAAGGGTCCCGTACCATCTGTATATAAAAATGTGAAAGACACGTTGTATGTTACCTCATCAGTGATCACATTCAAACGGCTAATCCGTTTGAAATGATTTTTTGCATGATGACTGATCATGCTGATGATGATCAAAAATCTCCATGAATTCAAGTCACTTAAGAGCAACTAGGTGATAAAGTGATTAATAATAATTATGGGAAAAAGGTTTGCAGCTAGGATTAATACATCAAAGACACAAAAGGGATCAAAGCTGGGAAGTTTCCTACTGGTTGTGGGATATTGTCGACTAACCTTAGGTCAGTATGTGACCAAGGGGATTTTTTGTATGAAAATCATGTCTGTTGTATGGGAGCCCCTCCTAAATATTCATTTTATTCTGTTTTTAGTATTTAGTATTTGTATAGTGGCAACAAAAATACATCATCTGTGAACATTTCAACTTTCTAACTATCACGGTTCATGAGATACAGCCTGGTGACAGACGAACGGACGGACGGACCGGTGGACGGACGGACAGCGAAGTCTTAGTAATAGGGTCCCGTTTTACCCTTTGAGTACGGAACCCTAAAAATGGACGCTCTTCCAAAAGGTTGTCAGATCGCCCACAGTCCTGGCGAGATAATCACTCTTAAAAAGTATTGGGAGCAAATCGGTGATGGTCAATAGTTCCCAATCCATTTTAATGATAATGATCAGCCCTATAGAAGTTGAACAGCTTGGTTACGAAACCTTACATTTTCTCGACTGCTCTCGAGGACCTCATATCCTCCAAAACTTCAAAATTTTGTGTTAAAAAAAGGTGGATGTTGCTTTTCTTTGGCAAAAGTCCGTCATTTGTAATGGCTTTTAATTCAATTAATAATGTTTAGTTGTTCTAAGGTTAAAAGTTAAAATCCGAGATTATGGACAATTTTTGTATGAAGGCTATCCTCCTGAATTAATTTACCTTTCAGTTGTCACATAAACATGAAAAAAAATATGAATTAAAAAAACAAAATGTCATGCAAGTTCTATCGAATTATTCGTTTTTCGTCTACTCTTTCGTCTGTTTGTTTAAAAACGCTTCGTGTTTATTTTTGAATTTTGGTCTCTTTTCAAACAGCCACACGCGCGTAGGTAGAAGACAACTTAACCGTTTGTTTGTTGGCAAACGCGAATTCGTTTACAATTCACGGCCAATGTCGAAGGAGAGTTGCCTTTCTGTCTGAACAAAAAAAAAAAAATCACTAGTGTTTTTGTACATATCTGGTTTTTTGTTTTGTTCGACGGAACACCTAGTTGTGCAGCATTCTCGAAGAAAGGAGAATACTTCCGATGACTTAAAAATCAGCAAATGCACAACGACAATACGCTATATGTAATTACGTGTACGTGTAAGTAATTTAATTCTGTACTTCCGGAACGCGCCTTTTTCTGGCGAACGATCAGAGCACGTGTGGGGCGCATGGGGCACACGCCCACCCCGTAATGACAACCACTTACCTTGGCTTGAAAGCCATTCAGAGACCTCTGTAAATGAAATTAAAAAACTGAAGCAACACACCCCCTGAGCATAGCAATGAGCTTTAAACGTGCACTCGTGCATACGTTATTGATCAGAGATCAAGTATGGGCTGTATTAGGGTTGTACAAGGATTTGTTATATAAAGAAATAGTACAACATGCTTCCGTTCTAAATGGTTGCGATCGATTGAAAGGGCAGACAACAGATATGAAGGCCAAGTGCTTGTTAAGTCGAAAACTGATCGATGCCCACCCAAGCAAACTGACGCACCTACACATTGATACATAAGCGACAGTTAATGTCTAACCATTCAGCTGCCAAGTCGTTTTCATAAGGCCAAATTACTTGACACGGAGTAGATTCAAACATGTTTTCGGTCTGTTTCTGTGCTAAAGATCACGTGAAGCTTAATGGCGCTATACGAACTTTGTCTGACCGGCCTTCGAATATTTCGACACACAGACAGCCTGTTAAATACTCCATAAAGAGTTAAAATAAAGAAAAGTCGATTATTGTCTAGGCACATGTCTGTATTTAATAGTGATGATATTGTTGATTTGCTTAAAATAAAAATAGAATAAAAGATGGATTTGTTTGTCGCACTCCGTATTAGTCATGGAAGATGGAATGTGTGTTCGAAAATAAAATGTTGTTTTTGTTTTTCATTTCACTGTCTAAAGGGTGCACATATGTACATATTTCGGCGGAGGCGAAGGATGTCTACACACTCTTATATCGATATGGATATTGACGAAAAAATTCACAGACAGTATTGAGATATTTCCCGAAAATATAAGGAGGCGCCAGGTTAAAAATTAATTTTGTACTGTCGGCTAATTGAATATCGAGCGACTTGGAAAGAAAATATTGGGAGATTAGTTACTTGAGTTTGTTTAAGTTTGAGAATGCGTAGAACTAAGGGATTTTGCATGAGATTATGTACCTACATTTATCGGCTGCAAGGAAACTCGCGCAGGTTCAAGAGTTTATATTCTCTTATGATGTGTTATATACATACAACCTGAACGGAGTGCAGTGGTTTGGGTCGTTGGTGTTCGATAACTCTCAGGGGTGGTTGTCCTAGATAGGACGAGAGCCGACCAAATTCCACGTTGGTTATAGTCCGTAGTAATTCGTTCAAGCGCTTTAATATTGCATACGCAGAGGATGCCCAGGCGGAACCTTGAGGCTGATGGTTGCGCACATGGATTTGACTTTTGCAGATGTCACTTTAGTGAATTCCACTTCGGCACTTGGGTTACATCCGTACGATATCTAACTGATGCAGGAGCTAAGGGAAAATGACCATGACGAATCTTCATTTAGGGAGTTCAAAAGCAGCTAAAAGTGGCAACAAACTCCGGCAACGAGGCTCATTTTTTTGATGGATGGATATGTCCATAAGTAAAATGGCCAATTCAAGACGATACTACTCCACCCTAAGTCCTTCAGGTGGCATTGCCTTCACAGTAGCTTCCTATTGACCTATCGATCCCTGAAAACGACGATGGCGTTGCCATATCTATCGATAACAACCATTTTCTTTTGGGCCAAATTGGATGATATGGAACAATGTGCTGTTTCAATGCCACACAGCTGATGTTGTGGGCGTTTGGAGTTATTTTCACACGAACTGGCCACCGAGATCGTTTTATCTAACTGCGTTCGACTTATTCTAATAGGGTTTCTTTAAATATGTCATGGCAAAAATTGAACAAAGCTATCAAGAACTAGACCTCGCGGATAGTAATACTTACTTACTTAGCGGGCGCTATATTTCGGGGTGAACCTGGGCCTCAACCAACATGCCCCTCCACCTAGCACGATCTTCCGCTAGTCTTTTCCAGTGCTGCACGCCCAGTTGGTTGAGGTCCCTTTCCACCTGTGCGCGCCACCTTAGGTGCGGCCGTCCTCTATTTCTTCGTCCCTCGGGGTTGGATTCAAAGACTCTACGGGCCATCTCTAGCCATCTTAGGCGTTGGATCCGTAGACGTGTGTCTAGACTCATGTCGCTGTACAACCCGTACAGTACGTCATTGAATTTTCTCCTCCAACCCCCCTCTGTGTTTATAGGACCGAAAATCGCACGCAGAATCTTTCTCTCGAAACGACCAAGGATTTCTTCATCCGCTTTAGATAAAGTCCATGTTTCTGCGCCGTACAACAGGACCGGGATAATTAAGGTCTTATATATGGTCAACTTGGTCGTACGAGAGCGGGCTCTACTTCTCAATTGCCTCTTGAGTCCAAAGAAACAGCGGTTGGCAAGAGTAATTCTGCGCTTGATTTCGAAACCGGTGTCGTTGCTCTAGGTCATTGCGGAGCCGAAGTATATGAAGTCCTTAACTACCTCAAACTTATATCTGCCACTTATATCTGCAAATATGCACGTTCTGTGTCCAAGACATCGGTGAAAAATGTCCTTTTTCGATGACAGGAGATATTTAGTCTTGCCCTCATTAAATACCTATTATGTCAACATCGTCGGCGCATGCAACGAGTTGCGAGTATTTGAAATAGATTGCGCCTCTTGTATTGGCCTGTGATTTTTGTACAATCATTTCTAATATGATGTTAAAAAAAATCACATGACAGCGCATCGCCCTGTCTAAATCCTTATTTGACTGCGAAACTATCGGTCAGTTCTACACCGATTCGGATGGAGCAGCGAGCGTTCCCCAGAGTCATCCTGCAAAGTCTGACGAGCTTAGCAGGAATGTCTAAAGTAAACATGGCGTTATATAGATCGTCTCTAATTACGCGAATAGATGGTGGGTGTCGACTTGAAATTCATTGGTTTTCTCCAGGACCTGCCATAGTGTGAAGATTTGGTCGATGGTGGACTTCCCTGGTCTGAAGTCACACTGATAAGGACCTATCAGCTTATTTACCAACGGCTTCAAGTGTTCACACAAAATGGCGGCGAAGATCTTGTATGCGACATTAAGGAGACTTATTCCTCTGTAGTTGGCGCAGTCAAATGGGTCTCCTTTTTTGTGGATCGGGCAAACAATGCTGAGCCTTTAGTCCTCTATCTTACACACGAGCTCAGATGAGCCTGCTCCTCACCAGCTCACCCCCAGCTGCTTTGAAGAGCTCAGCAGGCAATCCATCTGCGCCAGCAGCTTTATTCGACTTGAGTTTCGACATGGCAATCTCAACTTCGTAGAGGTCAGGGGGACGAAATCCTGTGCGATCTTCGTCATTAAGAAATGGGTCATTCTGCCTGACGGCGATATGTTGGCTGTCAGCGCCGTTATGCAGTCGGCAGAAGTGGTTTTTCCAAATTCTCAGCATCGACTGCGATTCTCCTACTAGGTGTCCGTTCTCATCCTTACAGGCCTCCGTTCGGGCTTTATAGCCTTCAGTCATTCGTTTTATTTGTTGGTACAATCTTCGAACGTCCTGCTTGCAGTTGCACCTCTCCAAGTTTTCAATCGCACGCTTCTCGTGCACCTTTTTAGGGTTCCGTACCCAAAGGTAAGACGGAACCCTATTACTAAGACTTCGCTGTCCGTCCGTCCGTCCGTCTGTCACCAGACTGTATCTCATAAACCGTGATAGTTAGAAAGTTTCTATTTCTGTTGCCGCTACCACGACAAATACTAAAAACAGAACAAAATTGATATTTAAGGGGGGCTCCCATACAACAGACATGATTTTCATCCAAAAAATCGCCTTGGTCACATACTGAACTAAGGTTAGTCGACAATATCCCACAACCAGTAGCAAACTTCCCAGTTTTGATCTCTTTTGTGTCTTTGATGAATTAATCCTAGCTGCAAACCTTTTTCCCATATTTCCCATTATTGTTATTCACCTTTTCACATCGTTGCTGTCAAGTAAGATAATTGATTTGAATTCAATGGACACTTTGATGATCAACTATATCTCATCATGAAGATTTTTGATTATCAGAGTAATATGCCGATAACCTGCCTGCAACCAAGACTGTCATCATACAAAAAATGTGATTTAATGTGATGATTGATGAGGTAACATACATAGTCTCTTTCATATTTATATATACAGATGGTACGGAACCCTTCGTGCGAGAGTCCGACTCGTACTTGGCCGGTTTTTTTTTTTTTTTGCTAAGAAAGTTATGTTCTTCTCTTCTTTTAAGCTGGTAGAGCTCACGAGCCGCTATAGTTTTTCAATGTAGTGAGGCTTTGCATGCCTTCTGCTTTTCTGCATGAATCCTTCTACACTCGTCTCATCGAACCAGGTGTTTCTTCGTGGTGGAGCTTTAAGGCCCAACACTTCCGTTGCTGTGCTCTTCAGGGCTTGTTTGCACTGGCTCAATTGTTGCTCTACTGATTGAGTGGAGGAATGAGGTGTATCGAAGAGCTTGAGGGAGACGCGGTTGGCAAAGGCCCTGGCGATCTCCGGCGATAGTAGCTTCCCAAAGTCATGGCTTGGTGTTCTAACTCTACTCCGCGGTCTTCGTATAATCCGTTGACGTACATATCTTGGCTACTACAAAAAAGTGGTCTGAGTCGATATTCGCTCCTCGAAAAGTACAAACATCAAGAATAGTGGAGGAGTGTCTGACGTCGCGATGTTATCAATCTGATTGGTGACTGATTGATATGGCGACCGCCAGGTGGTTTTGTGAATATCGGGGTGCGGAAAGCGTGTGCTAACTAAAAGAAGATTTCTCCCCGTGGCGAAGTCGATCAGCCTGTGTCTGTTATCGGATGTGGTGTCATGTTGGCTGTGTTTGCCGATGAACCGTTCGAAGATGCTTTGTTTACCCAGCTTAGCGTTAAAATCTCCTAGTATGATTTTGATATCATAGCTGGGGCATTTGGCGTATGTTCTGTCTAGGGGATCATAGAAATCATATTTGATGGAGTCATCCTTGTCTTCCCTGGGGGCATGGACACATATGTACATATGATGTTACAAAATTTTGCCTTGACGCGTATCGTTATAAGGCGTTCACTCACATACTGGAAGCTTAGGGCTTTATGCCTTAGTCCACCTCTAACAACAAATCCGCATCCAAATAGTCTCTGTCCTCTCTCCCTATAGCAGTCACCGTCGCAGTTTTTCATCCGTTTTTTCCCGGTCAATTCCATCGCATTTCCTGGATGGCGGTTATGTCCGCTTTATAGCAGTCCGGGGCGTCCGCAAGTTGTTCGGCCGCACGTGGTCTGTTTAGGGGCCTAACATTCCACGTACAGAACCAAAGGTCCTTGTTTATTTTTTGTTTTCTTAAAGGGTCGTCAACATAGATCCGTTCCATTTGATTATCCGAGGCTGTTTTTTGTTTCTGAGCAATATGTTTACTAGATCGTAGCCCAACCGACACTAATCCTGTCTGGTGGCGCAGGATACTCGCCATTCAGCCTCTTCCGACAGTAGCTTCCCTTGTAAGGAAATTTCCAGATGGTATCACGAGGAGGTGGAAGTAGGACCTGAATACCAGAGCTACAAGGTGTTCGGCTGCATAGGCTCTTACTCGCTTTTTGTCGGGCCAGCATCCGTCGGCAGATGCTACCCCTACAAGGCCTTTGCTAGTCCTTCACCAGCGGATAAAGCTGACAAAAGCTGAGGCTGCCTATCTCGAATGTAGTACCCTTCGGGGCAAAAAATCACGGCGCTTACATCTGATCGAGATTAATATCTTCTGTGATTAACAGCTTATTCCGAATTTTCTTTTATAGAGTCGAATGCCATGCCCAAATACTATAACTCTTTCCTTGGCCTTCATATGACTATCTTTTAAAGGTAGATTACAGCCTCTTTCGATGACCAAGTAATTCTGTCCAAATACAGTAGGAATGTTGTCCCTCTTATTCGGTAGTAGTTTTCTCGAAAAGGTTTACCCGCCAAGGTTCAAGAGTCATATTCTTAAGATGTTTGTCGTACAACCTGAACGGAGTGCAGATGGTTTGGGTGGTAGATGTTCGTTCACTACTCTCCAGGGGTGGTTGTCCTGGATAGGATTTAGAAGGAACTCGCCTTAGTTCCCAGCAAAAGTTCCATGCCATTATGGTGTTATATTAGAACTGCACACACAGAGTATAAATTTGAAGTGACATAGGCATATACTGTGAGTGTTATGCCTTTATCAGTATTTTTGATTACTTCCCATTCACAACAGCTGTGATGCACAATTTTTCCGTATAGGAGTTGCATTTCTTCGTGAAGGACATACATATGTGCTCGTACTTCGAACTACGCACCTTCTGCTCAGCAGTCGGTGATGTTTACCACTGCACCACGTCTCATTCTTGACTGTTGTTCCCAAAGAGTTACCAATGAAGCTTGCGTGTTCTAATTTGGGTTTCAATTTATTTGAAGATTATCGATACAAACTGATCGAATATGATAGGGTTTCGCTATTTCTATTATTATCTTCTTGATCAGTTAGCAGGAAAACTATTCTCAAACACAGCAGAACTAAGAAGTCACGATCAAATTAAATGCAATTTATGAGCTTTAATAACAATCAGTCAACCATCTACGTAGACAATGGAGAAAAAAAACAGAAAAACTTTATGCTAACGTCAAAGCAAATTTAAAACAGATGCAAAGCGAACACAAAAGAACTCGTTGAGTGTGACAATCTCCAATAGTTACATAAGATCGCAAGACCTTCCAATTTCCAGTCGATGATTCAAAGTAATGTACAGGAGGTGGGGGGTCTTCATCGGATTAATTGTGTGCAAATAGTTGATCGAGTTTCCCCTTTCGTCATTTCGTAACCGTGGAATCAATTAAGTAGAAACATACATATCTCCTGGTTGTGCAGTGTTGATTTCAGTATTTCTTCCATTTTTCACCTCACGATAGCTTCTCTGACGTATGTAGTGTCACATTTCATTAATTCTCCTCGACGTGGCACAGACGGGGGAAATGAAGACCTACCCCGAAGTTTTCTGCTTTCGGTAGCGTCATATAATCAGATCTTTGAAACAGGGTCTTAATTGAATCCATCCAAAGTTGAGTAGTCATGTGCATCGGTCGGATCCAAGAAAACCAAATGTATATACCTGTATCTGTCAGATGAATTCAATTAAATTGCAGTTTTGTTTTCCTCTTTTTACCCCATCTCTGGTCTCATAAACTGAGACAAATGTTTATCGCTTCGAATAACAGCCAAATCGAAACCCAAACAAATATCCATACTATCAGATGGATCCTCATATTTTACGGAAATGAATATAGATAGTATGTTTTTTAACTCGCCTAGATAAACAAATTACCGTTTCTTCTCTTTCTCTTTTTATGTGGGAAGCGAATAACACACTGAGAAGTAAATTATAATAGCGAAGCCAATTTGCTTCAATTTTATATGACGAACAACAAAGAATACATAATGGTGTAGTGTGTATAAACAAACAAAACAGCTGGCATAAACAGCCAGAAAAATTATGAAGAAACGAGGGACGGAGAGCTGCCCTTTCAAGATCAGGGATATCATAGCCTATAGTCTAGTCAATGCTAAATCGGAGGTTGTTCCGTTGACAAACGTGATAGATTGCACAGATCCAGTGCCAATAACGTTGAGTGAAATTTATTATAGCTAAATTCGAGGGTCACTCATTTAGCCTGAGAGGCACCGAGTAAAGGTCGCCTCGGTCATTGTTGATTTTATCGAACACAACTTTGTGAGATACTTATAGATGGCTGCATAGAAAAAGTTTTCCAAACTTCCGTACAAATTTAAACATCTTACATATTGAAAAGAATTTGTATCTGAACGTATGTAAATGTACGTGACTCTCAGCATGTTCACGAAAAATTCTTGCCCTCATAAGTCATATATTGAAGGCATATGAATGGTATGTAAACGTTCAATAACCTTTTACCAAACTTGATGTAAAATATCTGACTTCTGTTTACTTCTAGATTTACATCTAGCCAGTAAAATTCGGGATAAGCATCAAACACGAGCCTTGCGGGAGGCTTCAAAAAGGGCACCCAGGCTCCTCGGAAATACGAGGGTAATCTTGTCACCGACCCGCAGGAAATAGTGGATGTATTTAAGCAGCATTTCCAGCAGCTGCTTAACGAGCATGACCAAGAGAGAGTGGTAGGGACCGAGGAAATCCCAACTCCAGCCGCTGAAGTAGTCCTCCCACCCAGCCTCGAAGAAGTCGGCACAGCTATTCAGAAGCTGAAGAATAACAAGGCTGCAGGCTCAGATAGCTTGCCATCAGAGCTCTTCAAGGCTGGCGGCGATGTTCTGGTAGGGACCAGCAACAGATCATCTGCAGAATTTGGGAACACGAAAGTATGCCCGACGACTGGAATACTAGCTCTATTTGCCCCATCCACAAAACAGGCGATCCTACCTCTTGCAAGAACTATAGAGGTATATCCCTGCTCAATGTCGTCGGAGGGCGCCGTGGCGCAGTAGTTAGTGTGTTGGACTCTGACGCACGAAGAGCGTGTTTGGATCCCGATAACACCAACGCCATCGAATGTTTATTTCGCGGCGTCCCTCCTCGGCGGGGTACTGGCAGAACCCCCCGTAGTATAAATTGCCTGGAAAAAGCTTCTCGACTCACGCCGTTCGGAATCGGCATTAAAACTGTAGGTCCCTTTCACCTGTGGGAAAAATAAAATCACACACACCATGGGTGATTGAAGAGAAGCTTGGCTCTGGTCCTTCATGGGCTGTAACGCCACCAAAAGAAAAGAAGAAAAGAAATGTCGCATATAAGATCCTGTCCAGCGTATTGTGTGAAAGTCAAAATTAGTGCACCGCACTAATCGCCAGCTTCCAGTGCGGCTTCCGGCCCGGCAAATCGACTATAGACCAAATTTTCACACTTCGATACACACCATCTTTTCATCGATTTCAAAGCCGCATACGACAGCATTCATCGTGAAGGACTGTTTGGTGCGATGGCCGAATTCGGGATCCCGGGAAAACTGATCCAGTTGTGTAGCGCCACGCTAAAAAATACGCGATGCACCGTGCAACTCGGTTCTAGGACTTCGGAACCGTTTGAAACATGCACCGGATTTCCGCCAGGAGATGCGCTGTCATGTGACTTCTTCAACCTGGTGCTGGAGCAGATATTGCGACGGGCAGGCGTCAACAGGGAAGGCACTATCTTCTACAAGTCCGTCCAGCTGCTAGAATACGCGGATGATATCGACATCATCGCGTGTTCTCGCCGTGGCATTGTGGAAGCATTCACGGCAATTGAAGAACAAGCGAAACGAGTTGGTGTTAAGGTCAATGAGGACAAAACGAAGTACATGATGTCAAGCTAAAACCAATCCGTCGCTCACCACCTGGGACAAAATATTACAATTGACAGCTACAATTTCGAGATAGTTAAGGAGCTTGTCTACCTCGGGGAAAACGTAAATTCCATAGAATCGCCCTTGGCAACCGCTGCTACTTCGGCTTGTCCAAACAACTGGTGTCAAAACTTCTCACTCGAAAGACCAAAGTCATGCTTTACAAAACGCTCATTCTGTCAGTCTTGCTGTACGGAGCCGAAAGCTGGACGATAAGCAGGACGGCGGAGCTGATTTTGGGTTCTTTCGAAAGAAAAATTCTGCGCCGGATATTTGGTCCTGTCTGTGAGGAGGGCGAATGGAGAAGAAGACACAACCGCGAACTCTACGAGCTGTACAAAGATGTGGATGTAGTCCGGAAGGTAAAGATCCGTCGACTGCACTGGCTCGGCCACATCGAGCGCATGCACACCATCGCTCCAGCTAAGAGGGTCTTCGACTCTGAGCCTCCTGGTTCGAAAAGAAGAGGAAGACCGAACCTCCGGTATAAAGACCAAGTAATCGCGGATGTGAGACATCTCGGTCTTGATAACTGGAAGCAGCGTGCCCGGGACAGTCAAGGATGGAAGGCAACTATAGCTCAGGCTCAGATCCTCCATGGATCGCTGGCCTTATAAGTAAGTAAGTAAAATTCATACTCGTACAATTGCGATTTAATTTTCATCAAGATATGTAAAAGAATATCTGACAGTGGCTATCTTTCAATACTTATTAATACCATATAAACTTGTCACTACTGTCATAAGATTCTATAGTTCTTTTATGAAAATTAAGTTGCATTTGAACAAAACAATAGCAAAAGCAAAGGTTATGACGGAACATCGGAGAACGTGACTCTGATCGAAATTCCTCAACATTTAGACGTGTGCAATATTTAAGGGAAACTTCTGGAAATCCGCCACACGATCGATGCGCAATTATTTTACTGCAATACTATTGAACCCAACATGCCAGGAAGATATGCAAAATTAGCCACAGATTACGAAAATGGAAATTAGCACAACGGTGACAATTTACCGTAGATATTAAGACTTCACAGAATGAGTTCGGATGGGATCATAAAAGTTAATGAGCTAAAAAGTGTCTTTTTTGTTTGCTATATCTTTTTTTTTACCGGCATACCGACTAACTAATTAGTGGTGCTCGACCATTTCATCTTTTTGGCGGCGTTACAGCCCATCAAGGACCAGAGCCAAGATTTTCTTCAACCACCCATGTTGTGTGTGATTTATTTTTCACACCGTGAAAGGAAGTTTAATGCCGATTCCGAACGGCGTGAGTCAAGAATTGAAGTAAGGTGATAATTGGGTATAAACTATGCGCGCAAGTGAATTTGGCGAAGTGCGTCAATTTTTAGCTTGGTAGGACTGTCTTTGATATCTATGCAAAATATTTAGCAATATTTGAGATACGCTTCGTTTTGGAAGCTGCTAAAAGTGAAATTATCCATTTTTGTAATGTCTAAAATTGTTGAGCACTAAATTTTATTTATGGAATGGATTTTCTGCTGTTGATTAATTGAGAATGGTGTACGAAGGGTGATTGATGAGGCTTTGTCGAAAAAAATTGTGTGCAAGTGGTATAAAGAGCTCTAAGCCGAGAACGTGTTGAAGACGAAGAGCGTCGTGGACGACCGACGAGGTTCATGACCAAAAAATAAAAGATTTGGTGTTTGCTCATAGCGTTGGCATTTCAAAAAGATCAATCAACCCCATTTTGAAGAATGTTTTGGTCCTCTGACGCGTCAAACCTCGTTTGGTACCGAACACATTGATTATTTTTGGGAAAAACATCGTCACATTGAAGTGTGTGAAACAATGCTTTCTGAGTATCAGGACAAGATCAAACGCATCATTATGGGAAATGAGACTTGGATTCATGCTTACGACCCGGAAGCAATCGACCAATCAAATGAATATTGTGCTAAACGTGAGGCAAGACCAAAACAACTGTGCCAAAGTTCTTCAAAAAATCAAGGTTATGTTGACTCTCCGATTATTTTTGTTTTCTATTTCGGGTTCCTTCTGCGGGGTCAAACAGTCTCGTACTGCATTAATTCTTCGTGCTCATTCTGCCAAAAACTCGACCCATATCTTTCCACAACCACCGTATTCACTGATTTGGCACCGTGTGACATCTGACTATTCAAAAAACTCAAAAGACCACTCCGACGACATCGTTTTGTGTTGATACAGGAGATACAAGTTGCATCGAAGAGAGAGAGAAATCGTCTTTAACCACTGTTTCGAAAATTGGAAAATTCGTGGGCATGATTGCATTGTATCAGGGTGAATTACTTTGAAGGCGATGAAATTGATTGGAAGAATAAATTAATATTTTTCGCAATAAATAGGTACTATACCACTTTATTTTTTTGTTTTGAATATTTATCTTATGCAAGGGTGGCAAAAAAAGCTGTGCTGCAACGACGGACGAGAGCTGCTCGCGAAATCTATAAGAAGAAGAGAGGAGAGGAACACACGCTTCTCAGAAGAAAGAAGAGAGAACACGGAAAGCGTGAGATTAAGGAGATGGAGAGATGCCTCCGCAGGAATAACGTCCGGAAGTTTTACAATATGCTAAAACGAACATGCCATGGCTACAAAGCCAGAGCGGCGGCCTGCAGGAATGAAAAGGGAGAACTGGTAGTAGAATCACAGTCGCTGCTGAGGATTTGGAAACACCACTTCTGCAGACTGTATAACTGCGATGACAGACAAAATACCGCTGTCAGGCAGAACGTTCCGTTCGTAATGGACGACGATGTAAGAGAATTCCGTCTACCCGACCTAGACAAAACCAAATATCTGCTTTCATCTGCCAGAACGTCGCCATGGGCGGATATAACTTTGAAGTGGTCAAGGAATTCGTCTATAATAAAACGCAGAATCACTCTTGCCAACCGCTGTTCCTTTGGGATCAAGAGGCAATTGAGAAGTAGAGCCCTCTCTTGGAAAACCAAGGTGACACTATATAAGACCTTAATCATTCCAGCCCTCCTTAACGGCGCAAAGGCTTGGACCTTAACAAAAGCGGATGAAGATGCCCTTGGTCGCTTCGAGAGGAAAATTCTGCGCACTACCTTCAGTCCCGTTTGTTTAAACGGTGTATGGAGGAGAAGATTTAACGAATAACTGTACGGGTTGTACAGCGACATCGGCCTGGTACGACGTCTACGGATACAGCGTCTAAGGTGGCTAGGCCATGTAGAGCGCATGGAAAATACAGCTCCGACCCGAAGAGTCTTCGAATCCACCCGGGAAGGAAGGCGCGGGGCAGATATGGGCCGCATCTACGGTGGCGCAGGCGGGTGAAAGGGGACCTTAACCAACTGGGCGTGCGGCGCTGGAAACAGCTGGCCAAAGACCGTGCCAGCTGGAGACGCTTGTTGGTTGATACCCAGTTCACCACGGACTGTAACGCCACCTAAGTAAGGGTGCCGTGTCATAGTGGTTAGTGTTTTATACTCTGATGCACGATAAGCGAGTTCGGACCCAAACGCCATCGAATGTAGCGGGGTAGTATACTTGCCATGAAAAAACTTCCCGACTCACGCCGTTCGGAGTCGGCATAAAACTGTACGTCCCTTTCACCTTTGTTAAAAATGAATCAAACAAAACATATTTAGGGTTAAAACGCCAGCAAAGAAAGAAAGATTGATCTAGTGAGCACCGTGGCGCAGTGGGTAGTGTGTTGGCCTCTGACGTCGATAACTCGGGATCGAATCCCGACACAGCCATGGCGTCGAACGTGTTTTTCACGGTGTTTCTCCTCAGCGGGGTTCTGACAAAGCCCCCTGTAGTAAAATTGTCATGAAAAGCTTCTCGAAATTCGCCGTTCGGAATCGGCAATAAACTGTGGGTCCCTTTCACCTATGTGAAAATGAAATCACACACAACATGGGTGTGAGAGAAGCTAGGCTCAGGTTCTTCATGGACTGTAACGCCAGCATACATCTTATGCTCAGCTTAAATAGCATTCATGGAAGACAGGTAATAAGACATACGATTTACAAGTCAATATATCTATTGTGAACCCGTCATATAAGGAAATTAAATTCCCTTCGCTTGGGTTCATAAGTTATTTTTTTCTAGGGAAAAGATAAAAGTTAAAAAGTTACGCGTTATAACCTTCACATCCTATTGTTAATGTGCCAGGCTAAGAATACGCAATTTTTGTAAAACAAACATATTCCGAATATTCTTTCAAAATGTTCGTAAGATTTGCTTAGAGAGTTATGTAAATGACGTACATACGATCTCTATATTTACCCAATCACTCGTAATTGTTCACCAATTAGATGTCAAGTTCTAGACTGTCGTCAAATGGTCTTATTTGCTTGCCTTTGACGTCAATATTTTTTGACAATTGAATAAACTTAAAACACTTATATTAATTTAGGTTTGGATCAATTTACTCAACTGTCATTTACGCGTAATCAGTATTCTAACACTTCCAAGCCGAATATGGTAAATACTGCATCAACAAATGTCTTTGTGATCTCTATAAGCACATTTTGAAAAGATAAATCTCCATTCAAGCTGGAGGTGAAACTAACTGTTAGCTGTGATTTTCCTTTCGAAAATTTTATGTTTTTCCGCAATTTCATTTCCCTATTGTGAAATGACTATTTCGCGATTATAATGAATAAGTTTCGTATCTATTAATAAGATGTAATAAATGTTAAAAAAGATAAATAAATGAATGAGCAGTTTGTAATAGAGTGATATTGGTACTGACTAGCAGGCGGTGATTGGAAATTAAATTTCACGGTTGCAAATTAAGGTCACTCGGTAAAATAGAAATACATATTCCATTTGGCTAATAGAGAGATATTGTAAAAAAAAACCGGCCAAGTGCGAGTCGGACTCGCGCACAAAGGGTTCCGTACCATCTGTATATACAAAAATCGGTCTCAAGTAGGGCAACGTGAACGTCTCACGTAAGGGCCTACGCCTTACTAAGAATTTTTATTTTTATTTATTATACCGCGGGCGGAATTAAATTGAAAAATGAATATCTCCTAAAATATTGGACGTAGAATGCTCATTGTGGGCTTATTTTTTTTAATAAATATTCATCTAAAAACCGATTCAACAAAACTTAACATTGGAGTTGAAAAATATGTTCTCCCACACATTCCACCTGCAAATGTAAGATACTTACTTACTTACTTAGGTGGCGCCACAGCCCGTGGTGAACCTGGGCCTCAACCAACAAGCGTCTCCAGCTGGCACGGTCTTTGGCCAGCTGTTCCCAGCGCCGCACGCACAGTTAGTTGGGGGGATTCGAAGACTCTTCGGGTCGGAACTGTATTTTCCATGCGCTCTACATGGCCTAGCCACTTTAGACGCTGTATCCGTAGACGTCGTACCAGGCCGATGTCACCGTACAACGCGTTATATCTTCTCCTCCATACACCGTTTGAACAAACGGGACCGTAGATAGTGCGCAGAATTTTTCTCTCGAAACGACTAAGGGCATCTTCGTCCGCTATTGTTAAGGTCCAAGCCTCTACGCCGTAAAGGAGGACTGGGATGATTAAGGTCTTATATAGTGCCACCTTGGTTTTCCGAGAGAGGGCTCTACTTCTCAATTGCCTCTTGAGCCCAAAGAAACAGCGGTTGGCAAGAGTTATTCTGCGTTTTATTTGAGCGCTGGTGTTATTGTCGCTGGTCATCAGTGAGCCAAGGTAGGCGAATTCCTTGACCACTTCAAAGTTATATCCGCGCATGGCGACGTTCTGGCCAATAGGTCGGTGTTGACCATCTCTTTTAGATGAAAGCAGATATCTGGTTTTACCCTCATTAAACTT
Organism: Eumerus sabulonum; assembly: GCA_951905685.1. Taxonomy (NCBI): domain Eukaryota; kingdom Metazoa; phylum Arthropoda; class Insecta; order Diptera; family Syrphidae; genus Eumerus; species Eumerus sabulonum. The sequence continues at coordinate 160,762,601 of OX645060.1, read as the reverse complement.
GAGACCCATCTTAGCCGCTTCTACCTCAATGCTTACGAAGGCCTGATTGACGTCAATCACGTCAATATCGTCGGCGTACGCAAGCAATTGCGTAGACTTGAAATAAATCGTACCTCTTGTGTTGGCCAGTGACTCTTGCACGATCTTTTCAGGCACGTTGAAAAGGTTGCATGACAGCGCGTCACCTTGCCTAAATCCTTTTTTAATATCAAAGGTCTCGGTTTGGTCATTACCGACCTTAATGGAGCAGCGAGAATTCTCCATTGTCATCCTGCACAGTCGGATGAGTTTGGCAGGTATGTTAGACTTGACATGGCTTTTTATAGCTCATCTCTATACACGCTGTCATATGCAGCTTTGAAATCGACGAAGGTGGTGAGTGTCGATTTGGTAATCCTGGGTCTTCGCCAAGATCTGCCGTAGCGTAAATATTTGGTCTATTGTGGACTTACCTGGCCTGAAACCACACTGATAAGAGCCGATCAGGTTATCCACAAACAGTTTCAGGCGTTCACACAATACGGCAGAGAAGATCTTATATGCGATGTTAAGGAGACTTATTCCCCTATAGTTGGCGCAGTTATAGGGGTATCCTTTCTTACGGACCGGGCAAACGATGCTGAGATTCCATTCCTCGGGCATGCTTTCCTCCGAACATACCTTGCAAATGAGATGGTGCATGCACCTTTCCAGCTCATCTCCAGCCGCCTTAAGAAGCTCAGTAGACAGGCCGTCGGCGCCCGCGGCTTTATTAGACTTAAGTCTTGATATCGCTACTTTAATTTCGTCTAGGTCGGGTGGACTGAATTCTGTTACATTGTCGTCCATGACAAATGGCTCGTTCTGCCTGACAGCGGTATCTTGTCTTTCATCGCCGTTGTACAGTCTGCAGAAGTGGCCTTTCCAGATCCTTAGCATCGACTGAGACTCTACTACCAGTTCTCCATTTTCATCCCTACAGGCCGCCGCTCTGGCTTTGTAGCCATGGCATGTTCGTTTTACCTTATTGTAAAACTTACGGGCGTCATTCTTGCGGAAGCATATCTCCATCTCTTCGATCTCACGCTTTCCGTGCTCTCTCTTCTTTCTTCTGAAAAGCGTGTGTTCCTCTCTTCTCTTCTGCTCATGGATTTCGCGAGCAGCTCTCGTCCGTCGTTGCAGCATGGCTTTATATGCCACTTGTTTGGCTGCATGGGCTTGTTCGCATTGTTCATCGAACCAGGGGTTTCTAGGTGGTGGCGGTTTGAAACCCAGCACCTCTAACGGCACTCTGGCAATGCGCCCAATCTTGTTCTATTGTTTGTGCTGCTGTGGGCGGGTTTTGAGAGAGCTTGGAGGAGACACGATCGGCAAAGGTCTCTTGCGATTGTAGCTTTCCGACGTCCAACTTACGCAGTCCTACTCGACTCCTAAGCATTTTTGATATCCTCATTCGTACCTTGGCTACAACAAGGTAGTGGTCCGAGTCGATGTTGGCCCCTCGGATGGTTCGTACGTCGAAAATGCAGGAGGAGTGTCTGGCGTCGATCGCAATGTGATCAATCTGGTTGGTGGTCGATTGATCAAAAGACCGCCAGGTACCCTTGTGGATGTTGAGATGGGGGAATCGCGTGTTTGCTACAAGGAGGTTACGCCCCACTAGGAAATCTAGGAAGTCCGTTGTCGGATGTGGTCGGTGGTCGGATGTGGTCAGCCTTGTATCCGTCCGTATCCGAGGCTTGTTGTTGTTTCGGAACAAGTTGGTTTTTACGTGATAGGGATGTTAACCCTAAGCACAACCCCCAGCCTGGAGGGCCAGGTTCCTCTTTCCCCAGAAACAAGGGGTTGGGTCGCTGCACACATTGGTTCACTACCTGGCGGGTGCCAGGGTAGCTATCCAGGGGAGGCCACACCGAGGCCGTGTGTCAACTTGGATTGAGCAGGGACAGAGATCGAAGCTGGCGTTTGCCATGATAAACGCGATCAACTTCTTTGCTCTGTTTGCTCGCTCCCTCTCCCCTCAAATGTAAGTTGGTACGCACAATATTGAGTGATTTGCCATGTTAATTTAATATAATGGACTCCTTATAGGGTTTCCTGTAATCTATAAGTAGACAACTAATTTCTGTGTCTTTTTCAAAATGTTAGATGAAGTAGTTTCGGTGATAATAATATTTTTTTTTTTTAATTTTCCACCTTCCCCCCAAAAATGACCTCCCATATACTGATTTCATCCATTGAGGTCAAACCTCTGCCTCTAGGTCACAGAAATTGATATGTGTACCAAATTACAACTTAATGGGGTGGCCGTGGTGAAGTGGTTAACATCATCGACCGCCGATTCGTTTCATAATCAAGAAAATAGAATTCCTATACGGACAAAAAGTATGCAACGCAGTTGTGAATGGAAAGTGACCATACGTACTGCCGCAGGTATAACACTCACAGTATATGGTCAACTGAAATCCATCCTCTGCGTACGCAATACGAAAAGTGCTCGAACGAATTATTACGGACTATAACCAAAGCGGAATTTGGTCGGCTCTCGTCCCATCTAGGACAACCACCCCTGAGACTAGTGAACGAACATCAACGACCCAAATCACTGCACTCCGTTCAGGTTGTGTGACTATCACATCATAAGAGTATATAAACTCTTTAACCTGCGCGAGTCTTTACAACAAAAAAAAAAAAAAATCGGTCCAGTAGATTCGGAGATAATTGACTGTGACCGACGGACAGACGGACACACGAGTGATCCTATAAGGGTTCCGTTTTTTTCTTCGGATGCACGGAACCCTACAAAATGGTTAAAGTAGTAAGGCACTTCGCCGTCTAATCAATCGCGGGCTAACACTTACCTTATACATACATACATATATTAAGACGTACATGGCATACTTGAAATTGTATAAATGTGTGAATGGATATACCCACAGTCGTTAATGCGTTATCATTACAGATATTTACTTTGGAATTTCTCAACTAAGTCTGTACGGCTCCTACTGCCGACAATAGAATGGTGATTACCCGTACGAAGTACAACTAATATCTAAAAATATTTATGCTCGATTACAGAACAATAAGTATACCTTGTTTTCTTAGTTTGAGAGGACGTTGGAAAATAGAAGAATAGCCTAGATAGATTTCAAAGTTGATCTAAAGAAACCTGAAAGTTAAATTGTGGCGTGTGGAAAATTATTATTTAACATGGAAGATGAATGACAAAAGTTGACAGATCATAACATTTGTCATCCAGAAATATCACAGATGAAACAGAAAATAATATCATGACAGTGTCCGTAATGACATTCACATTATATCAAAGGAATTTACCCAATTCCATTAAAAATCAATTAGAGAAATGAAAAACAAATTCGATTTCTCAATGTGATGAAGGAAAGGACGCGTGGATTCTAATAGTGTCCAATTACGAGAAACTTTCTACGTTGACATTGGCCTTCGATACACGGTCAATGCCAGGACACCGGAAGATTGCTGTCCCTGCTGTCATTAGGCACACGCAAGCCGGTAATTTGCCAGCAATTTATTATTATTTTACGGGTATTAGTAGGAAGTATACTTCTAAAGCTTATTTGAAAATTTGTTCGATATCGATTGGTCATGTGGCCTGCTGCGTAGATAAAGCGGACAGTAGTTGATACATCAAAGTAGTGTAATGACGTAGGCTATCGATTGTGCCTTGACATTGTCTCGACGGCTGCATGGATTAATATATTAAGTTGACTCAATGCGAATCATCTCTATCTCTAAGATGTCAAATTAAAATAATGAATTATATTCCGTCAATATCAAAGTTGGGCTTCTCCAACCATAATTGATTGCTTGCAGATACGAATTACTTTAATTTGTTTGTTTGTTCAGGAAAAAACAAAACGCGGAGGGCACTAACCTAGGGAATGGTTATTATTTGGGTTTTTTTTAATATGTTTATTAATTGAGCTAATGCGTAGTAACCATGTAAGTTTGTTTGGAAGGTTTCTTTTAATTAAAAGCATATTACAAAGGACTATGCGGGTAGACTTGCGTGTCAAATTGCTGTCTCGATAACCTTTTGATTTGATATGAATGCATGATGTTCCAACTGGTTATTATTTTTTTTTATCCGCAGAGTGTTATGGCGTAGTATTCATAGCCTCATTTAATTGACACAATAGAGTTGTGGGATATTTTGTTAATGTGATGTTTGGTATTTGACGGTTGGACAATTACTACTTGGACTATTGTTAATTTACTCTTAACTTATAAGTCAATCTGAATTCTAACTGACACTTACTGGCTGCTTATATAACTTGTGGTAAATATCTAAATCCACACGTCAGTTGAGTTGAAGTGCTAATTAGCATTCGCTTTACTTATGTTATCTAAATCATATCGGCCGAGCTGATAGTGATTAAATAAGCTCCTGAAACCACACCTCCTGTTTGAAATAGTTGTGTGAATGACGTCAAAGGCAACTACCCATATTGGTTGTTTAAAAAGATGCTTATTAAGCCTTTAGCTACTAATAATGCGATAATTATCTGCCAAGTCCTGTCACTCTGGCAGATAAACAACAGATTGCTGGTGAAGTACTTTGTTTTATGGTATGCTAAAGAGGCAATGGTAAGTAGTATCAAATGACTGCAATGTTATTCGAAAGAGATTTATGCCAGTAACTTTCTTGTATCCCAGACGACTAAGACATCAATGGTTTCCAATTTGCCGTAATAAAGATTAAAATCATTCGCAAATACTTAAAGGACTATAAACTGACTTTCGATTTTACTTTAATTGGCATGTTCGAATGCGATCAAACAACATGCAAGGGAAATCGCTGCAAAACTTGTTTGTCTCAATTCAAAACTCCCTGCCGTCTACTGGAGTTCAATGTCTCTTGTCGTTTGTCTCCTATCTTTCGCCAGTGTAGTAACTTTGTGGCTGCATTCAAGGCCATTTCCTCATCGATACGAATATGAGAAGCTCTATCAGTCACTTGATAGAGTAGGAGCAGAGAAGGACGGACCCTTCTATTTGCCTGTATTCGACAAAAGCTGATGAAATGTATTTTCATATTTCACATTTACAATCGTACTTTAGGTGTTTGAAAAATCTACTTCCCGGAGGCAATAAACTGATAACAAAAAGACCCACTTCTTTGCAATTTTATCTGAAACTAAGGTAATTGGCTATTTTTAAATATACTCCTTTAAAAGCTGTTCACTCAATTAAATTTAAAAATCAACTATGTATTTCACAATAGCCAACCAAAGAACAAGGCGGGCCATAAAGCATTATTTACTTTTCGTTTATGGTTTTTTTTTCGAGCGACAGACGATTAGAGTCTTTTTACCAGACTTTCGTGCCCTGGATTGTTCCACTTTCAAATTTATGGAATATTTTCTTCACATTGTCACGTTTATGGATCCACGAGGATGTTAGCCTAGCAAATGGATAGTTGAGTTTGACAATGCAAGCGCATGTGCCCAAATTAAATAAATCGTATATCGCCCACTGATCACATTGGTTCAACGTTATATTCCGACGATGAGTATTCAACCCACATACCGGTAAATTTAAATGAATATCAAACAACAAATTACTGTAATAAGTCAAAGTTTTATTCATATTCCGTGCATATCGCGTGCATATTGCGCCTTCGGCTATTAAGGAAATCAATTTCTCGAACGCCAGACAGATTCAAGAGCTTCATAAATCCAGCCCAGTATCGATGCTGTCAGTCTGCAATTTTTACGCGACTACAGGATGAATGATTAGACATTTATCCATACATACGGATTTATGTATGTGTATTTTATATGGCGTGTGAATAAGTGGTTTTGTGAAAGTTCATAAGTATGCTGGTCACAATTACGCGTTCAGTTCGGATAAAATATTACGTATACGCCACAGATATGCAGGAGTAGTGCAAGTATCTTTTATAATTATTTATAACGAGACAGAGTGATAAGTAATAGGAGGTTTGAAGTTGACGAATTGTATTTAATTTACATAGGATTTGATGGAAGTGTGGTGGGTATATTGGAGGTGTTAATTGAGGTGCAATTCGTGGGTAGGTGCGAAATGGCTATTAGGCAAATGATTCATATTTAAATATTAACTTAGACTGGACCTTGAGGAACTCATTTGTTTGGGTACGCAGACAATGATGACATGATGTAGCAATATAGGTATCGTTGCTTATGAACAATGATGGAAAAATTCCGGCATTCTTTTGTAAGGGTTTCTGATGATAATGAGTAAGTTTTTTTTTCTGAATTCTCTTAAATTTAAGTCATCATGGGTTATTAGGTTGTTAGATAACTAAAGATCTAGCGATTAGTGTACGTGCTTGCAGTTTGCATTTTTCCACAAATCATTTTTGCAGCAATCCCTGGACCAATTCAATAGGGATCAGTTCGTTTTTGTGTGGAGATCTGTTACCATGGATGAGTCATGAATTCACCACTACACTGCAAAAATGAAACAGCGGTATAACTAAATGAAAGACGGATATTCAACGCGAAACCACTGACTAGGAGAGTCCTTTCTCGGGGCTCTACAACGATGTCAGCCTGGATATCCCGGATACAATGCTTAAGACAGCTGGGTCATGCAAAGCAAGTGGATACCACGGTTCAGGCGTAAAGAGTTTTCGATTCCATGACAACTTGGAATACAGTACTGGAAAGACCTGGTAGGTTGCTTTACTCACGGAAGAGAAGTATTGTCAGAGGCGCCACGGACACAATGCACAAAAAGTCATTCATTGGTTCTAACACCCTCTTAACAGAGAGTTACTTCAGACCCGTTATAAGTGGTTGGCATGATAAAAAAATGGCAGCACCTCGATGATTGGCTTTTTAATTTTGGATAGGATAATGTGGGAGCAAACAAAAAAAATCTGATCAATGACTACAATCCGATAATTGTTCGTTGTTTATTTGCGGACTTGTAAGTACGCAGCGCACAGCCCGCCAGATGTGGTGGCGGCCGCTTGTAAAATGCACGTTCAATAACTCTGATGTCGCCTGAATCCGAACATTCTGACATCGGCTCAGAGGTCTATGCATATACTGGGTCGTCTGATTTGTTGGTTAACTGAATATTTCTTCAGAGCGTTTTCAGACATGAGCGTTAGACTCTAATTAAGAGGGAATGAATATTTCTTACACCTTTATAAGAAGCCTAAGCATTTCTTATACAGCACACATCACTGTGTTTGGGAAGCGTTAAATTAAAGTCTATTATTTTTTCCTCCATAAAATAGTACTGTCGCTACCGCAATTTAACAAGTTTTACATACGCTGCCGCTAATTATTTACAGCTGAAGGGCAGTGTCGTAAGGTAGTGAATAAATATAAGAAGTTGAGGGCACTGTCGTCGGTTAAGGAATGGATTGGTCTAGGAGTGACAAAAGCATTTAATGAAAACCGGCAAAGTGCGAGTCGGACTCGCGTACGAAGGGTTCCCTACCATCTGTATATATTAATATGAAAGAGACTATGTATGTTAGCTCATCAAATGACAAATCTTGGTTGCAGGCAGGATTTTTTGGATGAAAATCATGTCTGTTGTATGAGAGCCCCACTTAAATATTCATTTTGTTCTGTTTTTAGTATTTGTCGTGGTAGCGGCAACAGAAATACATCATCTGTGAAAATTTCAACTGTCTTACTGTCACGGTTTATGAGATACAGCCTGGTGACAGACGGACGGACGGACAGCGAAGTCTTAGTGATAGGGTTCCGTTTTACATTTGGGTACGGAACCCTAAAAACTAGCTGTTATACCTGAATTTATCCCGATACAAATTGAATTGAATGATTTGAAAGATAGTTTCTAATCCATTAAAGAGGGCACCCATCGATTCAAGACGCGTAAGTCCAGCATACATAAGTATTTTGCTTTCGTCTGTTTGGTGAACCAAGCGATTCCACTTTTCGGTAAGATATGCCATTGAATCATCCGTGGATGTGTTACGGAAACCGTACTCTCGGTCATTCAAGGTTTCTTCGATTAAAGATATTTCAATAACTGACGGTTAACCATCGGTTGCATTACCTTGGAAAGTGGGGACGTTAGTGTAATGGGTCGGTAGTTGAAGGGAAAAGAAGATTCGCTTTTTTGGTGATGAGCCGGGCAAGTACTGTTTTCCACTAACTCGAAAAAAAACCAGAAGAGCAGAAAACGTGGAAAAGCTGTTCAGAACTATTGGGGAATGCCATCGGAACCAGCGGATCTGTGTATGTCGAGATCTCTGAGAAACCTTGCAATTGTACGATTACGAAAATGGATTTGTCTGATAGTTTAATTAAAGCGCACTGGTACAGAGCTAGAAGCCGCGAGCTAGCTCCTACGTGGCTAGCAAGTTAGTTAAGCGGGTTAGTTTCGTCTGAAGGGGACAACTGGAATATCGTTGTTGATAAGTATTGGTATAGACGACGAAAATGAGTTTTTAATGTTTTTAAAATTTTACCAACAACTTTTACTACATTTCGAACATTGAAGGTTTAACGCCTCAGTTTTAGGTCCGAATGAGATTGGGCTCATTGCATGTGTTTACTGCAATGAATTACTTTTTCCGGTGTATTTCAGTATAACTATTTTTGTAGTACGTGTACAGGGTGAAATGCATCAGGAGCCGGATGGCATGTTCAAAATCAAAAATGATGAAATATGTAGTAACTCTTATATCAGATATTTCTAGAACGAATCACTTTGATTACTTAGCAGTTTTGAGATCTGATGCAACCTCAACCAAATTTTGTATGCCAATTTTTATTGTTTACGTTTTTGATTATTAAATTACCCTCGGTTTATAGCATGCTAGTAAGTGTGGTTTTTATAATTCTAAAATAAGCCTAATCTCCGCCAGACATCACTAATGCTAATTATGATTCAGTTGATTGATTAACATTTGCTCCAGTAATTTATAATTAGTGATAAACGTACATATCTTGACCTATTGCACTTCAGATAAGAAAAATTTTATCAATTGTGACATCACCCACACTAGATTTGCCGCCCTCGCATATTCTTCTCAAATCAATTCATTTTAAGTACGACAGGTCAGCGGGTAGATGTAAGTTGTTGGCATTCACTGACTAATTGTTACTGATTGACGCTTCAGCGGATTATTCCTTTTTGAGGTTATTAAACTACCAAATATGTTTTTTGAATGTAAAATCAGTCGCAAAGTTCATCATGTTGTCAACCCATAGATATTTAATAGCGATAAAAAGTCAACCATTCGATTTTCGTCAAAGTCACAATTTTGTTCTCGATAGTAAAACTCATGTTAGGGTAATTGACACAATTAACTTCAATCGATTTGTTGTTCTCGCCGAAGCATGCTCGCACAATAAATACAAGTTGTATCTACAATTGATTTCCTTTCATCATCATCATACATGCAATTTTCTCTTTGACATAATAGCAGAAATAGCGACTAATTTAGGAAAAGTTAATTTAATTCAACTATACAATCAATCTCAATTGTGTCAACATGTTACATATGTACATAGTATATCGATAAAGAGAAATATATGTGTGTACGAGTATGAGGCATACAGTAAATAACTGATCCGATGGATGGATGTTAAAGCGATAGATTCAGAGAAAATGAAAACAATACAATTTTGTAGGAAAATTCCAAGAGGTGTGACTACTTTGGTTTTATCTATTCGTTAATAAAAAACGAAATAGTGCGATAAACACACACTTTATCATTTCACATGTCAGCAGTACGATGGGGGATGAGGGGCAATCGGAAAATATTTTTCTCTCTTCCACTGCGAAAGAAGCCATTGAACGAATGCTAATGAAATGATAAAAAAGTACAAAATCACATGAGAAACAGATACAATAAACCATCGGATCCATAAAAGCGTGAAGGAAAATTCTGCTTATCACGTCGAAAGTGATAACGACTTGATAAAAAACGACTCTAGCGAGTGGAATTAACCCAGACGGTTTGAGTGCCAAACACTGACCTACGGACTTGCACTGGCCATGATATGCATACAAACATACATACATATATGTACCTACCCACATATTATGAGCAGACAAGATGTCTAGAAGGAATGTCTCAGTTGGAGTATCACCGACCACATTTGACATTCCGCTGTCTCATTCTATTAAATAAAGTAAACCTTAAAAATAAGGCAGTCAACATACTACTTTATCTGGTGAGTAAATAGAATTTTAGGAGGTTCCCGCGAAATAACTAAGACTATGCATTAGATACGGTTGGCAATCTTAATAACCCTCCAGACGCAGAATGCCTTATAGACGATAGTAATCAATCCTACTAGCCAGCTGTCAATGTAAAACTAACATACTCAGACATGTAATTGAAAACAGTCTAGTTGTGATATTACAAAAGTAAATTGCAGCTATACCGCATAAACAAAACCCAGAAGGTAATAAATAAACCTCTCTAGGTGGCGTCAGGCTGTTTGGCGCATTTACTCACAAAACGTACAGACACTTCTCGACGACTATCCCGGCAGGCCGCATAAATCATTTAACCACAGATTGCTGTGTAAATATAATTAACTGTCGCCCGAACTTGAAATGCAGTGCGGATATATGTATAATAACATATCTACGCATTGCGTTGTGTCGCCTACCGTTTGTATCGATTGATAGGTATTGATTTCCACATTCACTGTCATGGGAACTGTGTATGGGCCAAAGGTAATTACTGCGTTCTATTGTTTTCCGACAGCTCAAGCCTAATTAAATATTTAATCGTAGGTGCAATTTATCTTTGCCGAAGGAATATGTATGTTTGACAACGTTTGGAGAGGGTAAACGGAGGCGCGTGCTACTTCGTCTCGCAGCCACCCTTTATACAATAGAGCCGACACCTAAATAGACGGTATAATGAAAAAAATTCTCTGATATGGCAGATATGTATATATGTACATACATAAATAGGTTACATTCTGACGCACTGCGTCTGGTATCCAATTTGCATGCAATAAATCAAACCATTGATCGCTCACTACGTAGTAGTATTTATCATAAAAGTATTATTATCATATTATTATACATATACGTACTTAGAGATATTTAATAAAATAAACATTTTGCGTATTAGACTATGCGAGTATTGCATCAGAAATTTCGACTGAACTGTGGTGAACTGTTTAACCCCTGAACAATTCAGTTTAGTTCCCACGATTTTTCATGGAACCTCGTGCTATCGGCGTGTGAGAAACGTTTTGTTATGCGGAATCTGATAAGAGAATTAAGTACTTACTTGATTGTAACAGCAACTATGACTATAACGAGTCCAACCAATATCATAGCAATGACAACTCCACCAACCATGTAGATGACATCATTCGGAGCATCTGCAAGAAAAGAAGATAAGTGCAGGTTGTTTATGTACAAACATACATATCTTTAAGAAATGGGGTTACAGATAAGCTGTGTGTTATGCATACAAAAAAATGGACCGTGATCTTCAATTTGGAAATACAACTAGCAAACACAGATTCATGAAGACGCATCAGATTTAGATGCAATTTTAGTTTATGGCAAAAAAATTATTACTACAAATTGGTTGCACAATACTCATATTATGTGCTCCGGGAATGTGAACTATTATTGTGAAGGTCGATATCCCCCCCGAACTCTATACAACGATTCCAATGTTGCGCCCACGATTCTAAGCACCATTGATGATTCTCCGAAGGTAACTTGCTCAGTAGCCTGGTTACAGCCTCTTTGATCTCCTTTTGAGGAATAAAAAAAATCATAAGGGGAAACATCGGGGCTATGGGGTAAATACGGCAACGTTAGAATGTTTTTTTTTTCGCCGAAAACCCTTGTAAAATCAATGGTGCAAGATCGAACCCTTTTTGGCAAGTTCGACTCGCACACGGAAAACACGGGTTCGCAGCCTCTTCAGGATGCCAACATAGAACTGTCCAGTCACTGTCTGGTTGGTAGGAATATACGTACATATTTACGATTAATAATGCCGCGGATACAGATCAACTTATTCTTCAGTTGCAACTTTGACATTGTCGTTTTCTTTGGCTGCATTACCCATTCAAACGCACGTGTTTTCGACATGCCCTTATCTCATCACTACCTGCAATTTTCGGAGGATTTCTGAATCACAACACGTTGCTTGTAATGTACGTCAGTCATTTTTCCGACGCCCCTTACATTTTTTTTTCGAAAAAAAAACACAAATTAAATGTGCTGTAGAGCTCAGATTTAGACGAAAACTGAAAGAAGGGGCCCTTTCTAGACAGGTGTTGAGGAACGACGCGGTATTGCCAGTTCCCGGGTTATGACTAAATTCGGAGGACTTTGTTGCCATATCTCGTATTCAGCGATTTTTTTTGTTATTTGGTTTTTCAGTGCTCTATTTCCCTTTACGAATCGTGACATACTTACATATGTACATATATACATATGTTCATCGAAGTCAAGTGTACCTAGTCGGTGCTGCCATTTTATCTTGGAAAGGTACTTTAACAACGCTTGTCATCGTCATTTTTTCGCGCATTTCGACAATAAACGGTCGTCATAACAGGCCTACTGAGGAAGCAATTCAATGCACCGGATAGTGTCCTGTGAGGAAAAATGAATTCTGTATGATAACCGTGAAACACCTGGGCAATGGTTGTATGCATACGAAAAACCAAAACACACCATACAAGCCCGATTTTCGCCCAAAAAAGTGATGGTAACAGTTTGGTGAAAAACGAAAGGACCAGTCCACTTTTCATACCTTCATCCAGGAGAAACGATGAATTCTCAAATATTGTGAGGATATCGTCATAACGTGAGGAAACTGTGAGGAGATCGTCATAAGGCACGGTCCAATTATTTTTCATGACAATGCTAAAGATTATACCTCAAAAGTAGCGGTGCAAAAACTGTTGCAATTGGGATTTGAAATTCTGCCGCATCCACCGTACTCTCCTTATATTTCGCAACGTACTACCATCTTTTTCGAAATCTGGATTTATTTTGCCCGCAAAAGGCATTCCAGAACCGAGCAGAGGTCATCAAAGCCTTTGAAGATTTCATTGCCTCAAAAATCAGCACTTCTACGAAAAAGGAATATTTTACCTTGTATCACGTTGGAAGAATGTCACAGAAGATAACGGATCCTATTTTGATTGAATAAAAATGTACGGAAAAATAGAATTTGCTTTTAAATGTTTACTATGAAATCTAACATTTCATGTGTTACAGCCACTATCTTGGAATCAAGTCAAAAGCAATGGCTTTTCAGTGATTCTACTTCGAGAGAGCCAAAGAGTCAGATTGCCTCTACTTAGGATCAGAGTAAAAAAATGGATAGTCGTTCCTTGGAATGGACCGAATCGTTTGAATGTTAAGGATGGTATGGATGTTTTTGACACATGAACACAATGTCCTGATTCAAAGCAATGATGCACCCCATGCATTCATCACGAGTCAAGGCAGCATAATTGGATGAGTTAAAATATAAGTAAAATTATATTTTTTTCCTGCTATTGCATAAAAATTAAATACAGAGAAATGTTTTTGAATTTCTAGGTTTCGTATAGTATCAATGGAGAAAGCGAACCATAGTTGATCTGTTCCCAAAAAGCAAGAATCAAATTTCATCATACCCGTCGTGCTGAATTCTAAAATAAGCAAGTAACTGTGGCCAACTAAGGTAACAGATGTTGGACTGCAAGCTCCCGCAGATGGGCATTATAATCATTGTCCTTCAAATTGCCAAAACTAGGACCCTGACAATCTTAAGCCTGGTCTCCTTACTACGTTAGCCATTCTGCAAGAATTGAATCTGTGCAACGTAGATTTCTGAGTTTTGCTTTAAGAGATCGTGGTCTGACATAATTGTATTACCACCCTACAAAGACCGATTGCAATCGATAGGCTTACAAGCCCTGAGAGCATGCCGTGAGGTAACTGACATTCTCTTAGTTTACTGGCTTATAGCTGGAATTATTGACTCTCCTGCCCTCTTTGAAATGATTTCGCTCAATACAAACCCTCGCCGCCTACTCCACTTTTTCGACTCCCCCCTCATCGCACCAACTATGGCCACAATGAACCAATATGTAGGGTGTTACATTTAACTAACTATTCTCAAATATCCTTTGTCTTTCATTCATCTCTACCATCCATAAAGGAATCTCTCTTTACGTCCAATTCAAATCCTCCTTCTAATCTTCTACCTCCCAAACACCACCACCTGCCTTATCCTATTCTCTCCTAGGTTAAGTAGCTAATATTTAAGTTTAGATTGTATGTTGGCGTTACAGTCCATGAAGGACCAAAGCCGAGCTTCTCTCAATCACCCATGTTGTGTGAGATTTTATTTTTCCCATAGGTGAAAGGAACCTACAGCTTATTGCCGGCTTTTCTTGACAATTATACTACAGGGGATTTTGTCAGTACCCCGCTGAGGAGAAACACCGTGAAAAACACGTTCGATGACATGGATGTTGGGATTCGATCTCGTGTTACCGGCATCAGATGCCAAGACACTACCTACTGCGCCACGGCGTTCTCAGTATAATTGCTTGTAATAATTAAAAATAAATAAAAACCTTGATTCTTAGAGGTCAGGCTAGTTGTGATTTAACCATTTTTCCCTTATTCCCTAAGCCAGAGGTAGGATCGCCTTTTTTGTGGATGGGGCAAATAGAACTGGTATTCCAGTCGTCGAGCATGCTTTCGTCTTCCCAAATTCTGCAGATGATCTGGTGCTAGTCCCTACCAGAACATCGCCGCCAGCCTTGAAGAGCTCTGATGGCAAGCCATCTGAGCCTGCGGCCTTGTTATTCTTCAGCTTCTGAATAGCTGTGCCGACTTCTTCGATGCTGGGTGGGAGGACTACTTCAGCGGCTGGAGTTGGGATTTCATCGGTCCCTACCACTCTCTCTTGGTCATGCTCGTTAGGCAGCTGCTGGAAATGCTGCTAAAATACCTCCACTATTCCCTGCGGGCCGGTGACAAGATTACCCTCGCACTTTCGAAGAACCTGGGTGCCCTTTTTGAAGCCTCCTGCAAGGCCTTTGGCTTTCTCGGAAAAGGCTCGTATTTTATGCTTAGAAGATTCTTTTCTTTTGTCGCAGTCGGTTTTTCTCCTCCCTTCTTCTGGCTTGGTACTCTTCTTGCGCTACCCTGGTTTTCCGCTGCAGCGCCTTTTGGTACGCCTCGTCCAAAAATAACATTTACCAAAATTGCAATAAAACAATTGCTAGCATGACTTTATAGGTTCGCAGTCTTAAAATCCAACCCTAAGACCACTAAATGCTTTTGGAATGCTAAAAGACATATTACTTGTCATTAATAAACCTTCCAACTACAGGTAACAAATAGTCGTAGATGTCACTCGATGTGACTTTTCATATGAATATGCGACTTACTTTGTGTTTAAGCAAATAGATCCATGATTTGAACCAGGTTATTGACAAAACATGTAAAGTTAATGACGAAGTTTTGTCAACAAACAACAAATCATACTCTGGATCCCTTTTCTATAATACTTTGATTTACGCGTTCACAAATGGCACGTCTACTATATTACACTACCGGGTAGCGTACCAATAATAGAAAAATGAGATGTATAAGTGATTTTTTGACATAGTATCTGCTGTATGCGTGCACCAAAAATGCTTACACGTGATATACAACATTCCCTGACCAAACGCAAAGCTCTTGATTGTCCCGGAATCTTTTTTAAGTCTATAGGAATGCTCTTGAACTGTGTGAGGAATTCCGCAAAAATTGTATTACCCTGTGGTAAGCTAGACCAAATGTCTTCGCAAATCTAAAAATACCTTTTCATCGTCAATTTTATCACTTGACTAGTAATAAATTGATAGCCTTCTAAAAGTGATTCTAAGAAAGTTAATCAACTGCACTCCGCACACAAGACTAAATGAAAAATGAAAAAAAAATAAAAAATACAAAAATTAGTTCAAAAATAAATTCTGATCACAATCCACCATGCCACCGGCTCTCGTTATTGTATATTCTCTTATTTTATACAATAGATACATACATATATGTATATGTGTATATTGGCGGTATTTTATTTTAATCTTAGACGACATTTCGTTTATTACTCGCCACTTCGCAACAAAGTCTATTCGCACAAATTGGTAATTTTATTTTTCAGTTTTGGAACCCTGTTAGAAATCGAGATTGGAAAACATCCCAATCGTACCTCCTTCAATAGGAATTGTCTCTTTGATGTTCCAAAAAAATCATTTTAGGTCTTGGAGATCGTCCAGACGTGCGGGCGACTTGTGGTTACTTGAACTTCGATATGATTGCCAATCAAATCGAAGATACGAGATATTTATATTTGTAGATATTTACTTCCTAGATTCTAGTGTAGACGACATTGTAGTTGGGATAGAGTCGCAACTTATTTATGATCCATTGTCTGTTTGATGTTGAATCAATCTCGAAGACTTTAATATTGTGTGGTTAAATTTAGTTCACTGTTCGTTTAGCCAGAGCATTGAGATCGAAACGTGCGTCACACATGTGCTCAATTTTCAAATTAAGTGGTTTATTTTGAAACACATTCTCCGATCCGATGCACGAAATCCAAATGGTAGCGACGCAACTGCGTTGTGCGTAACGAATTAGATGAGCACAAAGAAACGAATGGATCGATCCTGTCTCTTGCATTTGGACGGAAGTTTGCTGAGTTTAGATTTGTTGATAATATTAGGATCTCCCTGCGACCACTGATCGCATTGACGTCAGAAGAGCGAATGACTATAGATATACTAATAAATGTAATAGGTGTTTGCATGACCGAAAAAAAAGGAAGATTTTATAGATCAGCAGCTGTGGGATGGGTGTTTCTATCGGTGATTTAATGGGCATTTAGAGCAAATTACTTTGAGCAACTGAGGATGGTCGCGTGTGATGTGCAGGCCCACCGATGTTGTCGCGTTTGCTTAGGGCCATCATGACGTCATCTTTTACAGTGGAGCGTGGTGAAAAAAGATACTTGTATTATGCGTGGGCGGAAGTGTGCCGAATTATGCTTGTAGTTCCGAGAAGGATTATTATTTGCCTCGGCTGATTGGTGGGATAATGAGATGTGAATACACATGTGTAAAGGCACATTGCAGCTTTAACTTTTAAAGATTGTTTAGTAAGTAAGGTTTTTACGTGATTTTAAGTTTCGAACGCTCTATAACCATTAATGCAACCTTGACGTATTT
Source organism: Eumerus sabulonum (assembly GCA_951905685.1). NCBI lineage: Eukaryota > Metazoa > Arthropoda > Insecta > Diptera > Syrphidae > Eumerus > Eumerus sabulonum. The sequence continues at coordinate 160,745,397 of OX645060.1, read as the reverse complement.
AAACCGCCTGTGAAAGCAAATAAAGAGGTGCATATGTACTTGTAATACTCTTGTTTTCGAAGCGAATGCTTCCTGACATTAATTCCTATACGGACAAAAAGTATGCAACACAGAGGTGAATGGAAAGTGACCAGACGTACTGCTGCAGGCCTAACACTCACAGTATATGGTCAAATGAAAATTCATCCTCTGCGTATGCAATACTAAAGTGCTCGAACAAATTACTACTGACTATAACCAACGCGGAATTTGTTCGGCTCTCGTCCTATCTAGGACAACCACCCCTGAGAGTAGTGAAAGAACATCAACGACCCAAACCACTGCACTCCGTTCAGGTTGTGTGTCTATCACATCATTTCTCCAAGTAAATTGTTGATCTAGTGATCTCAGATATGACACTGATGTGAAAGAATGTCTAGACAAGTTATTTTGATATCCCTGCGCCTGATATTTTATTGACGCAAGCTGCAGCTTTGTGACCTCAACTCATATACTGTTGACGTACCAAATATCCCCATATATCGTAAATAAAGTCCTCTGGTCTGGGGTGCTCATTGAATCCCTTTCGCCTCCTATGCCTCCCACTCAATGTATGTAGTTGGACCTAACCTTCCTTTCTTCCTACATTCTTACGTGTGTGATCCCATTCAATAAATCAATTCCGATTTTTGCAGCCCCAATATCATCATCATAAAATGTATGGGCTACCCACAAGTGTGGTGTGGTGCCATGTCAAGCAAACCTAATCACCTGAATATCAAACAAATAGATATTTATAAAACGCAGATACGTAATATTCACTCGTGACTAATACACCTCCTGTATACACTAGCTCTTCCTTCCAAGGCGAAGCCACGCCATTTAGGAGGCAGCGGTTTTTAGAAGTAATCAAATCGTCTTTAACAGTCCACTGAATTCGAGAGATGAACATTCTATGAAAAAAGACTAATCGAAGTCAATTTCGGGAAAGTCCGAAAGTTTACGATCAAATGTGTTTTTGCAGTGTTTTAACTTTTCCGTGTAATTTGTGCGAACACATGAAATCGCATCTAACTCAAACTCGATCTTATGGGGTGTTAGGAGAAGGGTCAATCGTAGGCGACAAATGACGCACGATCGGCGTCGTTGAGAAAGGGAAATGAATTCTAAAAATATTTTCTCGTACACCATGGGGTATGATGACCTCTGACTGGGCCAATTGATTTGAATACGTCTTCTTTGCTTCGATATAAAGTAAACTTAGTCGTCCGAGAATAGTCGAATGTGAATAGAACTGATTCTGAGAAAGGTAGCCAAATGCAAACGATGGGGCGTGTTCTATTCGCATAGTAAGGACGTCATAAGATTTAATTAAATCTGACAGGACCTTGAGAAGTGAAAGGCGAAAGAAAACCTCGTTCTAAGGTAAAGATTGAACGATATGCGCTGAAAATAGTCGGGAAATTCGCCGCTTGTCACACGCCCTCGTATCATTGATTTTTTGTACTCCTTTTAGCTTCTAGCACTTGTTCGTTTGTATTTTAGACGCCGCCGTCGCGCCGTTTTTACTGCCAACGGTCACATTAATTCATTTGGATCAGAGCCAGTATATTATGAGCTGATAATTATTTTTATGAATTCTGATTTCATGCTCTCAAGAAAGACATGGTGGTGTTGTATGTAAACGTCTTATGTAAGGAAGGACCATATGCCACACTGGTGACGGCGTAAAAACGATGACGCTGCGGTTTTTAAATCACATGCTCGGTACGAAATTACGCAAACATTCTCAAGTCATATTTGTCTCCTTGTTCTCTTGTTTTTGCATCAGTGATGTCTTCGATTTCAAAACAGAATAGAAAATGAGGATAAAAATACAAAGAGTACATATGTATGTACTGCCGTACGTCTGCAAGTGTCATGTGAGTTTTGGAAGGCGGCCAATGTGAAGGCATTGAAATGTTTTCGGGATAATTCTTTATACAATTTATTAAAATACAAAAACAAGATCAGCTTCTGGTTGTTGCTGTTTTGTTTAAATTTTTCGAGGTAGGAAACAGTTCTTTGAAAACGTTGAACCACATGAACAGAAGAGTGCGTACGGAGATCGGGGATATGCGTCGCAGACGAGCGAAAACTGTCCATCAATATTGAAACCTTGTTTGTGGTTGTTTCTGTTTTTCCGATATACATACATATATGCTTAGGTCTGTTTACATTAATTTGGTGAGAAAAGTATTTATCGGAAGGAGAATAATCCTCTAACAGAATCCTCTGTGACGTTCATACTTACTTACTTATCAGGCCAGCGATCCATGGAGGATCTGAGCCTGAGCTATAGCTGCCTTCCATCCTTGACGGTCCCGGGCACGCTGCTTCCAGTAATCAAGACCAAGATGTCTTACATCCACGATTACTTGGTCTTTATATCGGAGGTTCGGTCTTCCTCTTCTTCTCGAACCAGGAGGCTCAGAGTCGAAGCCCCTTTTAGCTGGAGCGTTGATGTCCATGCGCTCGATGTGGCCGAGCCAGTGTAGTTGACGGATCTTTGCCTTCCGGACTACATCCACATCTTTGTACAGCTCGTAGAGTTCGCGGTTGTGTCTTCTTCTCCATTCACCTTCCTCACAGACAGGACCAAATATCCGGCGCAGAATTTTTCTTTCGAAAGAACCCAAAATCAGCTCCGCTGTCCTGCTTATCGTCCAGCTTTTGGCTCCGTACAGCAAGACTGGCAGAATGAGCGTTTTGTAAAGCATGACTTTGGTCTTTCGAGTGAGAAGTTTTGACACCAGTTGTTTGGACAAGCTGAAGTAGCAGCGGTTGCCAAGGGCGATTCTATGGAATTTACGTTTGCCCCGAGGTAGACAAACTCCTTAACTACCTCGAAATTGTAGCTGTCAATTGTTATATTTTGTCCCAGGTGGGGAGCGACGGATTGGTTTTTGCTTGACAGCGTGTATTTCGTTTTGTCCTCATAGATCTTAAGACCAACTCGTTTCGCCTGTTCTTCAATCGCCGTGAATGCTTCCACAATGCCGCGGCGAGAATACGCGATGATGTCGATATCATTCGCGTATCCTAGCAGCTGGATGGACTTGTAGAATATAGTGCATTCCCTGTTGACGCCTGCCCGTCGTACTATCGGCTCCAGCACCTGGTTGAAGAATGCACATGACCGCGTATCTCCTTGCCGAAATCCGGTGCATGTTTCAAACGGTTCCGACGTCCTTGAACCGAATTGCACGGTGCATCGCGTATTTTTTAGCGTGGCGCGACACAACTGGATCAGTTCGGGATCCCAAATTTGGCCATCGCACCAAAGAGTCCTTCACGATGAATGCTGTCGTATGCGGCTTTGAAATCGAATAAGAGATGGTGTGCATCGATTCGAAACTCGTTGGTCTTTTACAGGATTTGTCGAAGTGTGAAAATTTGGTCTATAGTCGATTTGCCGAGCCGGAAGCCGCAGTGGTAGCTGCCGATTGGTGCGGTGCAAAATGTTTTTAGTCGTTCACACAATACGCTGGACAGGATCTTGTATGCGACATTGAGCAGGGATATACCTTTATAGTTCTTGCAAGAGGTAGGATCGCCTTTTTTGTGGATGGGGCTAATAGAGCTGGTATTGCAGTCGTCGGGCATGCTTTCATCTTCGTCTGTGACGTTCATATTGAAGGTAAATTAGATATTTTGTTTTTGATTTGTTACCATTTTTAGCACACGTATCAGCCCTTCTCAATTGATTTATTTATATATATGTATGTGATGTAGGTAGTGGCGCTTACTACTTGTAGCGTATGAATACTATCCATTGCGTGATCAACTTGAATTAAATCTGAATGAATAACTGTGAAATGATCTACAACTTGTTGACTTCAATCCGCTAGCATATGACACTTGTTATAATTTCTTTGCCATAAACAAACACAAACTTACTGGGTGTTACGATATATTATCAATTTTTTCAATTTCACAATGAAACTCTGCCCCCAATAGCTGATTGTCTAGCGCTTGCATGAAATCAAATCTCTTTCTTGGACCTATCTACTACCTTACTATTATAAAAGTCCAGAAAGATAATTTCCCATGCCACTCGTGCCTACCTTGAGTACCTTATTCATTGGAATTGCCTTGATATTGGAATGATTTATTGTATCACATGGTTCGATTCCCACTTGAGCGAGAAGTCAGGTGGATTCCCGTTTGTGGCGTCAATACAACACTGATATTCCGTGGATGCGAGTTGGGTGCATACAATAAATGAATCCCCTTGATTGATCCGATTGAGTCTGATGATTCATCTGGTTATAGTTTCAAGTTCGGCTAATATGAATCAGTGTGACGCATTACGACTGGTTTCGTGATAAAAAAATAAACAAATACAAAAAGGTATCTAAATATCTGAGTATATTTTTATTAACACTTGTTTTGTAGTATCGCATTTAAGTCGTACAAGGTAAATTAAAAAAAAACGGTGTACTCCCTAGAACACGTAAGTATTGATATAAATTGACGAAAACCATGAGTCAGGGATCTTCCCAGCTTGTTAGTGACTTGAAATGGGCTTAAATGGGAAGCACTTGAAGTGTGAAATTCGCGGTGTCGGTGGCGTATGTGGAATATATACCGAGGGTGGCGATAGTATAGCAAATGGGTTCTTAATACATTTCAATTGAATTGTCAGTTGTGTTTGGATGCCTGGAATATGACTAATTTCGTTAAAATTGTTGACGTATGTTGTATTAATAATTACGTTTACACCGGCGGCTCTTTATTTTGGTAAATTTAGGTATATGATGTTTTAATGTTTCCTTGCAAGTGTTTCACACCTGTGTCGTGCTTCGATCAATAAGCCACCTTTGTCAACTATTACCAATTTAAATGGAGTTCGTTGGAAAGCCATGTTAGAAACGATTAACTTCGACTGTGTTGCTTTTTGGGGACTAAGAGGAAAATGAGTCAACCTTTACACAACATTCTCGTAAAAACATTATTAATGTTACAAACGATGGATTTGAAAAAGAAATTTACTAAGAGAATGGATCCCCTTTGATATCGTCTTCCTCATTCAGTTTGAGTGTAGGCGAATTAACAACCTCATCAAAGAAATATCCTCGAATAGAGAAATAGCCTTCTAAGATAAGGTCCTTGAATATCATATACATATGTAAGGTGACACTTTAGTCTTCCGAAAAAGACCCATTTCCATTTGAATGGTATGTCATTTACGTCCGAGGTGTCATCGCGCTTTATTTTCTCATATACGTATTATGTAACAGAGTGACAAAGAACCACGATCTACTGTCACGGGTCTATTAGAAGAAAGAAAAAAAAGAAAACAGACTCTGAAAACTCGTGCAAGTCATTGGCCAACACAAGAGGTACGATTTATAGGTACGATTTATATCAAGTCTACGCAGTTGCTTGCGTACGCCGACGACATTGACGTGATTGGACGGACACAGCGAGAGGTAGAAGCGGCTAAGACGGGTCTCAAGGTTAATGAGGGTAAAACTAAATATCTGCTTTCGTCTAAAAGAGACGGACAATCCCGACGTATTGGCCAGAACGTCACCATGGGCGGATATAACTTTGAAGTGGTCAAGGAATTCGTCTACCTTGGCTCACTGATGACCGGCGACAACAACACCAGCGCTAAGATAAAACGCAAAATCACTCTTGCCAACCGCTGTTTCTTTGGACTCAGGAGGCAATTGAGAAGTAGAGCCCTCTCTCGGAAAACCAAGGTGACACTATATAAGATCTCAATCATCCCAGTCCTCCTTCACGGCGCAGAGGCTTGGACCTTAACAAACGCGGATGAAGATGCCCTTGGTCGTTTCGAGAGGAAAGTTCTGCGCACTATCTACAGTCCCGTTTGTTCAATCGGTGTATGGAGGAGAAAATATAACCAAGAACTGTACGGGTTGTACAGTGACATCGGCCTGGTACGACGTCTACGGATACAGCGTCTAAGGTGGATAGGCCATGTAGAGCGCATGGAAAATACAGCTCCGGCCCGAAGAGTCTTCGAATCCACCCCGGATGGAAGGCGCGGCAGAGGACGGCCGCATCAACGGTGGTGCACGCAGGTGGAAGGGGACTTTAACCAGCTGTGCGTGCGGCGCTGGAAACAGCTGGCCAAAGACCGTGCCAGCTGGAGACGCTTGTTGGTTGAGGCCCAGGTTCACCACGGACTGTAGCGCCACCTAAGTAAGTAAGTATCTAGAGTTGACTTAAATGTTCCAGAAGCAATATCGAGAAGGAAATGTGGACACGCGGTAATTCAGAGTCACCGGAAACTAGAAACCGAATGGATAGTCACCTGCAATCCGTGAATGAGTTTGAATTAAGTACGGAATTTATTTGAGGTCTATAATCTTTAGTTATCTTCTACGCACCAGCTGAGCAACTGAAAACTACGTAAAACAAAATAATCTTAGACCAATTGCTCTCGAATATCATCATATCAACTCGCCTCACATAACGTCTTACTTAGACTTTGTCTACCTATAGAAGTATAGAAGTATTTTGAAAAAGCCATTTGCCCTACCGCAGAAAATCTTATTGGGTCCCATCCAAGGTTTAACACAGAGTCATTCAGCCTGTTTCTCTCCAACGCAATCTCTTGCGATTTGATCTGTGCCCCTTGGTTTATTGTTGTACTCATTCATATGAACGATTGCATAGATACACGCAAGCGTAGAGAACTCAGTAATTACTTCAAATGTCAGTCGGTTGGCATTCTTAGACACCCACTTTAGCTTGCTAACGGATTACAAACGTAATCGCTTTGTATTCAATCGATTGTTAAACTCTACTAGAAGGTTACTATGTCAGTTGCGGATAGAGTGACGGACTCCACACATCTGTGAGATTGCCAAGCACCTACCTTAATCAATATCGTGTATCGCGTGAGCTATCCCTATCTGCACTCCAAGTACTTGACATATTCAAATTCGACTTCCAAAGTCAAGATCACCACGAGTATTATAGTTTAAGTATACTTGATGATATGTATATACATTTCATTTTCTGATATGGTTGTTTGGCTTAATTAAGTCATCCGTAGCAGTTATTGTGTATGTGTGAGATCCGATATGAGTTTTAATTTCGCTTTCTAGTTCAGACATTTAGGCAATAATCGGTCATTGACTGGACAAGATTTATAACAATTAGTTGTCATTCACAACGGGAAGCGAGAGATGAAAGATACATACGAATTATCTCAATTACAAACAACAGTGTTCTTGCACCTTTAATCGAGTGGCGAAACGTACTTTCATCAACACGTCCTTCAACTCAATCAAGTATGAAATTTCGCTTTCGTATCTCGTTTAACTATCACTTTTGTTTTCGTGAATTTTAGTGACGTATTCTGTAATGAATGGACCAGCTTCGGATGTGTATCGAAATCGGATCTCATTGACATTTCAGCAATGTCAATTGGGAAATAGATATAATACAATACCAACTAGTGCTTTAATTACGGACATTTATCTTTGAACTCAAGATAACTTCTCCTCGATGTATGAATGCGAAAGATTATTATACGAGTGAAAGGCGATATTGCCGTTTCGATATATTTCTTTTCCATTCGAATTTCTATACGGTAGCTAGATACATAACGACCGATTGATGGATGTTGACATGATTGGGATACGAAAAAAATATCTTTATTGCAAACATAAACTTAACATAGTACATTTAGAACATCGTGGATGAGTTGCACAGCCAACAGAGATGCCGGACAATATCTTTTGTACTATTGGGGGTCAAATAATAGTTTGGAGTTAACAAGTCAATAGAATTGTCGAAAACAAGTTGTTTGTGTTGCCAAAGTGACCTAAAAGAATGTAAAAGAGTGTGTGTTTTTTTCGGAGGTGTGTCTCGTGGGCTTTTATCGGTAAACATTTGCAGATTGGCCCACTAGTTGGCTGTTTCTAAGTGACGAGGATAATCTATCGAGTAGGGAAATGTTGATGTGATTTTTAGATCACTTGAGGCGTTACTTAGCCAGTTGCTAGGGGGTGCTCCAAACAACAATTTGGTAAATGGTCATCTGACTGAGTTTTGGTGACAACAAAGATGTTTTGAGGAAATAAAAATAAATTTCAGTGGCGTGATTTGCGTTTGCTCTTGTTATAAAGTTGTGTTATTTAAATCAGTCGTTAGCAAATGACACTGACGTCAGTGGAAGCCATTTTCAGTTTAAACTTCAGTTGTTATTCACAGAAGCACTGTTTGTTTTAAAGAAGAATTTTCTATGCGAGTTGTGAACGATATCAACAGACCAACGACTAAAACGTCTTGTTTTTCGTATAATCACCGTTTCAATCGGTTCCAACACCAATACCTTTCAGCGATGGCTAGATAAAGTGCAATCTGTCGCTGTCATTGTTGGCTGAATTAAGAATTAAGACTCTTAGCTATTACAGATATAGAAAAAAAATGTACTTACTTCCTTACTTCTCCAGCTGGCACTGTCTTTTGCCAGCTGTTTCCAGCGACGCACTCTCATTTAAGGTGCCCTTCCACCTGTGTGCGCCACCTTAGATTCGGTCATCCTCTGCCGCGTCGTCCCTCGGGGTTGTCGTCGAAGACTCTTCGGGCCGGAGCTGTGTTATCCATTCGCTCTACATGGCCTAGCCATCTTAGTCGTACTAGTCGTACAGTCCGTGTAGTTCGTCCACTCCCCGTTCATACAAAGGGGACTATAGATTGAACGCAGAATTTTCCTCTCGAAACGACCAAGGGCCTCTTCATCCGCTTTCGTTAAAGTCCATGCCTATGCGCCATAAAGGAAGACCCGTATGATTAAGGTTTTGTACAGCGTAACTTTGGTCTTTCGAAAGAGGGCCCTACTTCTCAATTGCCTCTTGAGCCCGAAGAAGCAGCGGTTGGCAAGAGTAGTTCTGCGTTTGATCTCAGCGATGGTGTTTTTGTCGCTGGTCACTAGTGAGCCAAGGTAGACGAAGTCCTTGGCCACTTCGAAATTGAAGCTGCCAATTGTGACGTTCTGGCCGAGACGTCGGTGTTGCGCGTCTTTTTCGGTTGACCCTCGTTAACCGAAAGCCTCATTGTAGTCGTTTCTGCTTCAATGCTTTGGAACGCTTCATTGATGTCCCGCTCTATTCGTCCAATTACGTCAATGTCATCGGCGTATGCAAGCAGTTGCGCAGACTTGAAATAGATCGTATCTTTTGTGTTGGCCAGAGAGTCGCTTATGATCTTTTCAATCACGATGTTGAAGAAATTACATAACAGTGCGTCACCTGTTAAAGGTCTCGCTTAATTTGCTACCGACCTTAATGGAGCAGCGAAAGTTCTCCATTGTCATTCTGCACAATCTGACGAGTTTAGCAGGGATGTCAAAACTAGACATAGCTTTGTATATCTCGTCTCTATGCACACTGACATACCCGGCCTTGAAATCGACGAAAAGGTGATGGGTGTCGATTTGGTATTCCTGGGTCTCCTCCAAGATCTGCCACAGTGTGAGTATTTGGCCTCTTGTGGATTTACCTGGCCTGAAACCACACTGATACGAACCTATCAGATTATCCACAAAGGGTTTCAGGCAATAACACAGTACGGCAAAAAAGGTCTTATATGCGATGTCAAGGAGACTTATTCCCCTGTAGTTGGCGCAGTTATAGGAGTTTCCTTTCTTGTGGACTGGGTAAATGATGCTGAGATTCCGTTCGTCGGGCATGCTTGCCCGTCTGCGTCAGCGGCTTTATTATTCTTTAGCTTTGAAATTACTAGGTTAATTTCATCTCGGTTGCGAATAGATCATTTTACCTGGCAGCAGTATTAGATCTTTTATCGGAGTTAAACAGTCTACAGAAGTGTTCTAATTCATAGTTGTGTCCTATTAGTCCAATATTTTGGGTTTTAAATACGTCGAAGTGTTTACACTTATATGTAGTTATGCCAACATAGAAAACTTGAATTGAAAGGATATGTATTCGAGTGTGTTAATAGTTGAATAAACTATCAATGGTTTAAAATTTTTAAGTATTTTTTGTAATTTGTTACTCATTGCGGAAACTATCTTTTGTCTATGGTTCCCATTCATCACTTTTCTTCCCTATTCATTCGAATAGATCTTTTAAAATCTATTGATAGTAAAGAAGAGTTGTTCACACTGGAGTTGTTATCCACCCAATATCTTACAATCTCTTGTTTGAGTTAATTGATATAAGTTATGCCGATTATGACTCATAAAGTTTCGGTTCACCCGAATCCTTAATCGCTTTACAATTTAAAGCGGTTATATTGTGAAGACAGTAAAAGCAAATAAAAGAGAAAGTAAAGCACAAGTCACATTGCCAACTTTCACTGAATCTGAACAAGTTTACGATGGTCTTAAGATGTTAAGTCTATTAATCTTCATATGTCCCACATACACACTTACGCTGACAAATTTTATCCAAGCAAAGGTGTCTTAGCAATTTGCTCACGAGGTTAGCTGGACTAGTACAAATCCAAACTGGATAAACACATTTTTTATTCATATATTGACCACAAGAAGCTTTGCCTGGATTAAGGATTCCCATTTGTGTACCAGGGCGTGCTTTTAAGGAACGGTCTTGACTATTTCAATTCTTATTCTTCATTAATAAGCCACCCTAGATGTTATTTTTATACAAACCTACACAACTTCGCATAAATATCAGCCGAAAGGAGTTCCGTATGTTACGTGGTGCGACGTTGTGTAGTAAAATAATTTATATTTCAAGAAAATGATTCCTTAATTAGGTGTCCACGGTGTGGTTTTAGGTTTTTTCCCTGCTACCACCTTCACCCGGTTAGCTACTATCAACCTTCAATTGGTAACGACCTTTCAACGAGTGTGACTGTTCCCCTTGATGCGCATGATTCAGAGGAGCGGTAGCCGGTAGCACTGTGGAAAGTTTTGGTAAAAAAAAAGTCACATTCATGCGAAGCAGGTATCGTACTAGCGTGTGTTAGCTGAACTCTCATGCATGTTAAGTGAAACCCCCGAAGTTGATGGGGGACTGCAACAACGCCATGTTCGTTTTCGTAATTTATTTATTTAACAACTGGAACTGCGGAAGTACACACTGTAATTGCGTGAGAGATCTTTAAGCTTTTTGTTTTTTTTTTCGTAATAGAACGGAATTTGTTTTCCATGTGGAACTAAATGTTTATCGACATTGACTAGAATGGCGAAAAGCGTCCGAATCATTGATCTACTTTCTGGCCATTTATTGTATTTCAATGCTTTCCCTGATGAGGTGTGACCTGATTAACTTGAACTTTTCTTACCTCATCATTATTTGTGTGTAAATGAAAAACTGGCTTAGGGGAGAAGAATTTTATTAGGATGTTTTCGAGTGAGGGTGGCAGTTTAACAGGAAGTCGTAGCAACTGAGAATTTTTGCAGAACAGCTAAGCCGATTGCTTAATAATAGCACCACCACTACCATCTTGTATCTGTCAGTTTGAATGGCTATTTGATTAAAGGCATATTTTCACATTATCTTTAGGCAGTTGCTTCGTGGTAGCTGTGTTATTATAACTGACATAGAGGCACGTCCATTTTGATAACCATTCATTTCTAATTTTGTCCTTATTTACTCCCGTATTCCAGTTGTTTTGTTCCAATGCTCTAGAAAGTTTCCTTGACTTGCGCTTTTTATTATAGTGGAAACGCTTGGTTTGGTTGTTTTTTTTTTTTTTGGTAGTATTGTGTTTTGTGGAGACTTTCCCTTTCTGGAGAAATATGAGTAGGGCCAGCCTCTAGGGTGCTAGTAGAGGCAGTGCACTTGCAAAAGATATGCCTTCCTCCTCGCCACAAGCAATGCAGATGGTCGTCACACTAATGCCAAACACGTTAATATGTCAGATGATAGTGACCCATAATTACATCTATAAGTCTTCAGGAATCAGTTAGGAATCAGAAGACATTCGCCGATTTTTTGCAAATATAAGGGCGTATATGCTTTGTAAACCTACAGCCAGAATAGTCTCAGCGAACTTGACCGTAGAACGTTCAGATCTTGAGAAGCATTCCTCTAAGCCCATTCTGGCGAGTTCAACGGAGAACAAAATACTTTGAATGTCGGAACCATCCATGAAAATACGAAATAATTCAGGCAAAATTTCATCATCATCCAAAAGAGAGTTGCAACAAAAGTCACCTTTCTGTAGGGAGTACGATAAGTATGTATGTCAATGGGCCGGTGGTTAAGCATAGCATCCCAAGTCGAGCGCGGTGAGCAGGGAAAGGCTCCGGAGATTTCTGAGGTTATCTTGTGTTTATGCAAGAGCCCGTCTACCAAACAGCCATCAGTACGATCAAGGCGCCACATCTCTTCTTTGCCTTGTCTACATTTTTTTAGATGTACATATGTATTTCTAAACAACACATCGATGATTTTTATTTTCAACAAAATGGTGCAGAATTACCCGTGAGAATATCGACTTCGAAAATATTTTAGTTTCGCGTTGCGGAGATGTGATGTGTGCAATTTAACTCCACTTGACTTCTTTTTAAGAGAATTAAAAAAAAATGTACGTCGATAAACCTAAGACCTAAACTGTCGAGGAACGTCCCTATTGAAGAAGTCATCAAACATCCCTATTAGAAGTTGAGTATCGGATTGCTGGCTGGCTGTAAATGTCGATTGCTGGCTGGTTGTAAAACATAATTTAAATGGAATAGATATTTGGAAACTTTTAATTTTTTCATTCCTCTCCGTCAACCATTGAGCTAGTTCGCCCTGGCAGCGAAACTATAGAATGAGGTTATCATTATCTTAATGAGAACATCACAAAAAATATCCAACATTTATTTTTAGACATATCACAAGTTACATATGTGAATCTTAAGGGCCTTATTGGAATAAGAGTATGTCAGTATACGAGGTGTGGCAATTTCGTTTTGGAAATGTAGTCATAACTCGGAAACTGGTAACACTGCGTAGTTCGTCAACATTAGTCTAAAAAATGGGCCGTTTCTTCAGTTTTCATCCAAGGCTGAAACCGACAGCTTACTTTTGGAAAAAGAAACTTTAATGGCGTAAAAGTAAGTGACTCACATTACAATCAACCCTCCAAGCACCTCCGAGAATTGCAGGTGGTGTATGGAGAGGAGCAAATGTCGAAAATACGTGTATTTCTTCAACAACCGTTGGGAGGTGAACAAACGTATGCAGCGAAAAAAACCCCGACCAGAATGGCGGTTGTGCGGCGGGCTAACAATCCGCCCACGTAAAAAAACCCAAAGTTATGAATGAGCAAGATGCCTCGGATACACGGACGAATACTCGACGACGACAACGCACGAAAAAGGAACACGATTTGCGAGTATGCTCCTGGAATGTCAGAACCCTGTACACTCCCGGAGCTGCTCATAAACTAGAAGGAATCCTCACGCAGTACAAGGCGGATATTACTGCGGTCCAGGAAATACGCTGGATAGGAAACGGTATGATTAGGAAGAAAAATTGCGACATTTATTACAGCTGTCACAAAAGGTTGCACTTACTGGGATGCGGATTTGTCGTGGGAAAGCGGTTAAGGTCGAAGGTCATCGACTTTAAACCTATAAGTGATCGCCTGGCTGTGATCCGCATCAGAGGCAGATTTTATAGCATCAGCCTTATATGTGCACACGCCCCTACCGACGAGGCTGAAGACCCTATCAAGGAGGACTTCTATGACCTCCTGGACAACGCCTACGTAGCTTGTCCGGAGTACGATGTAAAAATCGTGCTTGGGGACTTCAACGCCAAAATCGGAAAGGAAAACACCCTTGGCGGAGTGAGGGATAACGGCTTCCGACTCGCTGACTTTGCGACAGCTCGTAATGCGGTGATAAGTAGCACAAGATTCCCTCGCAAGCGAATCCACACAGCAACCTGGCGATCTCCGGACGGTCGAACCGCCAACCAAATCGACCATGTGCTCATTGACGCAAGGCACGCGTCAAACATCCTGGATGTGCGAACATTCAGAGGGGCAAATGTCGACTCTGACCACTTCCTCATAGCAGCAAGATTCAGAGCTCGACTGTCCAATGTCAGAAAGCTGCACCAGCCCATCAGGAGGAGGTTCGACATTGGGCGCCTGAGCACACCGGAGGTTGCCAGAGTCTACAGGGAGCAGCTGAGCGAAAGACTCTACGGTATGCCTACGTCGAACACAAATGCCAATAATATGTGGCTGCATTGCCGCTCAGCCATTCAGGAAGTAGCCGAAACCACCTTAGGATACCTACCACCCCCGACAAGAAACCCGTGGTATGATGGCGAGTGTGAGCAGAAAAAGGCAGCAACCGACGAGGCGTACCAAAAGGCGCTGCAGAGGAAAACCAGGGCAGCGCGAGAAGAGTACCGAGCCAGAAGAAGGGAGGAGAAGAAACTACTGCGACAAAAAAAAAAGAATCTTCGCAGCCTCCCAGCTCAAGGATATCGAGGAGTCTAGGGATAGACATAAAATACGAGCCTTTTACAAGAAAGCCAAAGGCCTTGGAGGAGGCTTCAAAAAGGGCACCCTGGCTCTTCGAAACTGCGAGGGTAATCTTGTCACCGACCCGCAGGGAATAGTGGATGTATTTAAGCAGCACTTCCAACAGCTGCTTAACGAGCATGACCAAGAGAGAGTGGTAGGGACTGAGGAAATCCCAACTCCAGCCGCTGAAGTAGTCCTCCCATCCAGCATAGAAGAAGTCGGCACAGCTATTCAGAAGCTGAAGAACAACAAGGCCGCAGGCTCAGATGGCTTGCCATCAGAGCTCTTCAAGGCTGGCGGCGATGTTCTGGTAGGGAGCATGCACCAGATCATCTGCAGAATTTGGGAAGATGAGAGCATGCCCGACGACTGGAATACCAGCTCTATATGCCCCATCCACAAAAAAGGCGATCCTACCTCTTGTAAGAACTATAGAGGTACATCCCTGCTCAATGTCGCATACAAGATCCTGTCCAGCGTATTGTGTGAACGTCTAAAACCATTTTGCACCGCACTAATCGGCAGCTACCAGTGCGGCTTCCGGCCCGGCAAATCAACTATAGACCAAATTTTCAGTGCAAATCCTGGAAAAGACCAACGAGTTTCAAATCGATACACACCATCTTTTCATCGATTTCAAAGCCGCATACGACAGCATTCATCGTGAAGCACTGTTTGGGGCGATGGCCGAATTCGGGATCCCGGTAAAACTGATCCAGTTGTGGCGCGCCACGCTAAAAAACACGCGATGCACCGTGCAACTCGGTTCTAGGACCTCGGAACCATTCGAAACATGCACCGGATTTCGGCAAGGAGATGCGCTGTCATGTGACTTCTTCAACCTGGTGCTGGAGCAGATAGTGCGACGGGCAGGCGTCAACAGGGAAGGCACTATCTTTTACAAGTCCATCCAGCTGCTAGGATACGCGGATGATATCGACATCATCGCGTGTTCTCGCCGTGGCATTATAGAAGCATTCACGGCGATTGAAGAACAGGCGAAACGAATTGGCCTTAAGATCAATGAGCACAAAACGAAATACATGCTGTCAAGCAAAAACCAATCCGTCGCTCACCACCTGGGACAAAACATAACAATTGACAGCTATAATTTCGAGGTAGTTAAGGAGTTTGTCTACCTCGGGGCAAACGTAAATTCCACAAATGACACCACAGTGGAGATCCGGCGTAGAATCGCCCTTGGCAACCGCTGCTACTTCGGCTTGTCCAAACAACTGGGGTCAAAACTCCTCACTCGAAAGACCAAAGTCATGCTTTACAAAACGCTCATTCTGCCAGTCTTGCTGTACGGAGCCGAAAGCTGGACGATAAGCAGGACAGCGGAGCTGATTTTGGGTTCTTTCGAAAGAAAAATTCTGCACCGGATATTTGGTCCTGTCTGTGAGGAAGGTGAATGGAGAAGAAGACACAACCGCGAACTCTACGAGCTGTACCAAGATGTGGATGTAGTCCGGAAGGCAAGGAGCCGTCGACTACACTGGCTCGGTCACATCGAGCGCATGGACATCAACGCTCCAGCTAAGAGGGTCTTCGACTCCGAGCCTCCTGGTTCGAGAAGAAGAGGAAGACCGAACCTCCGGTATAAAGACCAAGTAATCGCGGATGTAAGACATCTTGGTCTTGACAACTGGAAGCAGCGTGCCCGGGACCGTCAAGGATGGAAGGCAGCTATAGCTCAGGCTCAGATCCTCCATGGATCGCAGGCCTGATAAGTAAGTAAGTAAGAAGAAGCTGCTAACATGTGTCCTTGTGCGACCCGAACTTGCCAAGAAGGGCTGGATCATGCATCACGATAATGCGCTGGCGTTAAATGTGCAAGAGTTTTCGGCGAAAAAAAGGATTCCAAACGTGTCGTATCCATCCTGTAGT
The DNA here is from genome assembly GCA_951905685.1 of Eumerus sabulonum. NCBI lineage: Eukaryota > Metazoa > Arthropoda > Insecta > Diptera > Syrphidae > Eumerus > Eumerus sabulonum. The sequence continues at coordinate 160,729,041 of OX645060.1, read as the reverse complement.
CCCGATATTGTTCGCTGCGACTGTTTTTCATTCCCCAAGATGAAGTCACATCTTAAGGGGACTCATCACGATAGTGTAGAGAAGGTCAAAGAATCATGGTTCTGAACGAGTTAACTTCGGAGGACTATCAATGATGCTTCGAATCGTGGGGACAATCGCTGTATAGAGTAAGAACGGGATTATTGTGAAAGTCGATAATAACATTTCGCGACAAACTTTCTTGTTTTTTTTTTTTTTTTTGTTGTTTACAAATTACCGGAATTCTTTATATAATATAATTCTTTTTTTCAAGTTCTCTAGAAATCTAGTCCATTGCTTAAGGTATTTCAAGTTCAGTATTAGTTTCAGGGTTAATTTTAAGCCCGTTGCGGGTGTAATAAGTTAGTCACCCAAAGGCTCCCTGCTTTACCAAACGCAGTAGATAAGCTGAACCAGTACTAATATTTCTTCGGCACCTGACAGGATAAACAGAAACAAATATTTTTTAAAAACAATAACTTTATCTTGTTTATCGAGAATACATTTCCTCTCTTGGAACTCATTGCGAAATCTCATTGTTCTTAAGAAACAATCCGCAAAATGTTATGCAGATCTTCCTGGATGATATATTCTGTCTCATCTCCGATACACACATGATGTACATCACGCAAACATCAAAAAAGTTTACATTGAAAATGCAATTAGCATTGGAATTACAGTATCTAAAAACATCCCTATGCCGTTCATCGTTGAAAATCAATTTAAATCGCTCTCCGTGCATCAGATACAAGTTTGTAAACAACTCATGCCGTGTGTGTTGTTTACCTTGTAACTTTCATGTTGTTTTGAAAAATGCATTCGCCATTGATATTCAGCATCATACATCAGCTTAGGTCTGGGGTAATTTTAAATTGAAAAAAAAAAATGGAAACATAAATACCCCAATTCGTACTCGTATATATACGTGAAAGACAGTCTTCTCTGAAGTAGGTAACCCATCTACGTATGTCCCAATATCGTCGATCTGATTTAAATAAGTTTCACCCACTTCTCTGCTGCATTTTGTAAATAAGAGTCTACTCATCCACTCATTTGCACTTTAATTAGGTTCCGTCTCATCCTTTTGAAGTTCACTGTTACGAGTAAATTCTCTTAACCCACTTTCCGATACTACGAATATGTGTGGTGTATCTTTTATACTTTTTTTCTGGGGCAGCCCCATGTAAGTGTGCCGTGGACTGAGGTTCCTAGATAACTCATTAATCATTTCGTTTTTTTTTTTTTTTTTTTATTATTATCATTATTTTTGTGCTGAATTTTGGCTGTAGAGTATTGGTATTGTTGAAATGGAACTTTGTACTGTATGGGGTAGCGACAAGGAGTCTGTCGGTGATGGACTGTGTCTATCGTCATGATTATTTTTAAAGGAATGATTTTCGCTTTTCTGCTTTTTTTTTGAAAAAGAATTAAACACAAAATGTATATTTTATCGCATAGACTAGATGTCTGGTCAGTAAACAGTTGCGCTTTATATCTCCTGGAAAAGATTCCCCTTTTCAAATTGTCGTTAAAAATCACCGGTCCATTAATAATTCGATATTTAATCAAATATTTCAAACTTGAGAATAAGTGGGTTATTGTTCAACAGACCTACATATTGTATTTCGCAGATAATCCAATTGTGAAAATGCTTATAGCCATCATGGTAAATAAACATGATGATGATAATGAGCAGACGTTGTTCGTTTGACTTTGTCTTGGCACTCGTCAAGATCGTGAAAAGATACATAGAAATAGGGATGGAAACTATTTCAAAATTTAATGAGTCGAAGGATTTATTTCGTCTCTAACGAGGCTCGTTCTGTTGCTTTCTTCGGTATTTGGCAGTGAAAATATAAAGGAAAAATATAGAAAACCAAGGAAATTAAGAACACGCAGCGAAATGTTGCAAGTACATAGACTGCAACTGTGTATTTCAGAACTTGGCAGATATTCGTGCTGGCCTTGAGCCGATCGAATCCTGTGATGTTCACATGGTTAGCTCATGGCTCCAAATGGATGAACATTTGTTTCATTTGTCGCACTTGTCATTTATGTGACACCTGTAACACTTGTGCAACGTGAATGCACATAGTCAGACAATAAACGAATTCCACAACAAATAGAATAGACGTCGAAAGACAAAATTAAAAATATACTGTATAGCTTAGAGTGCCCGTTCAGGTCCAGTATGCTACGTTAAATAGATAAGATATTTAAGATAGGTTTAAGCGTTTTACCTAGAATAAGTTATTTGGAAAAATATTAATAAAATGCTTTTAAAATGTAAATGTAAAAAACAATAAACGGCAATTAAAATGCGACTGATACGTACATAGTTAGTGATTGCAACAATTTTGCTATGTCTCATGCTTATGACGCACGGGCGCGACTGCACGCTTTGTTCTTTACAAAAGAGTGAAGAATTTGATAAAAGTTCGTGATGGACAGGTACTAATTCGATAAATTAGCATACTGAAAAGAGTTCTACTTGTGATGACAAATTTCATTCAACTTCATCAATCATGAGGGTATCTCATGAACGTCACAATTCAAATGCGTAGTTTCAAATGAGTGCTTTCGTCATTTCGAATTTCGACTTCCTCTTCAGGGTAGGTATTTGTGATGCTAATTGCAATCTCTATCATCATGTGATTCCGAAGGTCTTTAGAAACATTTTCAGGGTAATATCCTTTGATTTGTTGTTTGGAGTATTCACATTTGGAAACGTTTTCGGGGGCTTAGTAAGAATTAATTTACATTTCAGAAGCGTTTTTAGATGAAAGGAAAGATACTGACATGCAAAAATCAATTAAGCTGTTCTTGAAAAAAGCAAAAATCATTCACTTCTACCGGATAATACCCCGTAGTACGACGTACACAAGTGCTTGTATGAGAGTTGTTGATGTCGTACGTCAATAGCGCATTTCGACAAACGATTTAACTTGGAATTTAGTTCCACTAGAGTTGCCAGCACTTGTTGTCATGTAGTTTCTCTTCATTAGTTTCTATCATCAGCCTCGAGTCAGAGCAGGTTATTTTAAATAGCGTCTCACTCGAGTGAGACGCCCACTATCAACTTCTTTGAGCAGCCTGCTCTTTTTTAATAGTTCCATAGGTTATGTAGTTCATGTTTACTTCCTCCTCTATATCTTAGAAGCTTACGTGCCGCGTTGTCTCAGTATTCTGACTATACACTTAACAAATTTTTTGGCAGTTTTTTGCAGCATAGTGTACTTCTCTTACTTATTTTTAAATGGGGAATTACAAAAAGTGTAGTCTAAAATGTTACTTTTCAAATGTTCGTGCTACCCCATATATGGGACCATGTAGATTTATCAGTGGACGCATATATGGGGTATCAGGTCCAAAACTGACATCATTCAATGCATGAATTTAAATATTCGATTTGGTAGTTGGTGACACATTCACATCCAATTTCAGAACCTTGTCTTTAAAGCACTAGATAGGGCGCCAATTTGGGGAATTGTGAATGCGTTCAATATCCACTTGGTGGAGTCCCCTGGTTTAGATTTATTAACTATCCCACATTGGGTACCAGTAGTGCCTTTTTGTAGTAGCGTAATGAATGACACAAAATAGATAATTTGGCAGGTGTGGTCTTGCTATAACGATTATATGAATAATTGGGCCTTTGTACGAGCTGATTGTAAGGCCTTACCTTTTTGCAAAAAAACAAAAAGGAAAACTAAAATAATCTTACCCTTGGCACATGTAACAACAAGGAGTTATGACGAACTGTGGTCACATTTACGCTTACCTTCTTGTTTCGGTTTTCAAAGAAGCAAGAAGATTCCGACGCCGTATCGCTCTTCTGACTGAGAACATCAGAATATCACTGCTGTGGCCGGGGTCATCTTAGAGAGCGTCCATGGACATCAACGAGAAAATCATGCACAAAATTTCTAATCAACAGACTTTCGTTGCGAGGTGCGCCGGGATGACACGGGATTGAATCTCAACAACAGCCATGTTATCGAATGTGTTTTTTCACGGTGCTTCTCCTCCAATAAACTGTAGGTCCCTTTCACCGACTGTCATGTGAGGTTAACTTACTTGCATGTTCTGTTAAGCCGTGTGCAATAATAGAGTGATTTCGTACCTAAAGTTATAAAGAGCGACAAAGCTCACTTCCACTTAAGTAGTTATATTAATATACAAAATGTGCTTTTTTGCGACAAAAATTAAAATGGCATTTGGAGTGGAACAGGGTTTTTTTGAGAACACTGTCAGCACTACCGAAACGGGAGACTTGTGGGTACTGCAGATATGTATGTATATGTTAAGCCGGTTTTTTTCTCAAATTACTAAATTGATCTTCGAACATTAATGGTTTCAGCTCACACAACTTGGGTAACGATGGAGATTTTGAATTACCAAAGGCTTCTTGCTCTAAGAGTTTTGTAAACCGCAAACCTTGCAAGCCTTAGAAACCGACATTAAGAAAAAATACCCCAACTTTTGAACGAGATATTTAGAGAGTAACAATTCTAAATACCGTAAAATAAGCGGAAAGGAAGAATTTAACATGAGCATGGAAAAAAAGATATGTTCCAACTACGGAGATGTTATACATTCTATATTGCAGCCAACTGACAGAAAGTTGAGTTTTTGAAAACTCGCATTTGAATAATCCAGTTCATTAAGTCTTGGCATACAACGGTTGGATAAAATAGAAATAGTGCCAAGATAGAAGCGTGATTCTTTACAGTTTTTCGATTAGTATTTCGACTCACTTCGATGATAACAGTAAAGTCATTGCATTTATATATCTTCTCTATAAAGAATCTCAAATTACACCATTTGAAGCCGGAATACGTAGGTGATATATATCCCACCACTAAGTCGCATTACTTCTAATAATTTTTTTTTCGAAAACAGTGACGTATAATCGTTTTCTGCCATCTTGTTTTACGAATAAACCGCTGTTCCGGCATTCTTCGCTTCCAAGAAAGCGCTAATCACCCCATGGTACTAATCGGTGATAAGAACAACGATATACGTACTTCCTATATTCGTTCATTCAACATTGATCCGTGTCGTTCAGCAAAACACTAAAATCCAAAACAACAATGAGATTCTATTTACAAGTCCTCATCAAAGTACGCACAATACTCCGAAAATAGACTTTTACGATAGGTGCCTCGAAGTTTACAATGTAAACAATTATTGAATTAACCTCTTCTTGTTGTGTTTTGTGTTGTTTTTCGAGAGCTCATTGGGGCGACACAACAGATGCATTTTCGCAACAGCCCTCATTCGAACACTTGAATTGAGATCAATAACGCCCCATTGACGTCAGAACTTTCGTCAGACAAGCCTCTTACTCCCTATCCCACTGTGTGCTTGACAGAAATGTACAAAAAACTACAACGTTTCGTATAGCTTGTAAGTTGATGACGAAAACAAAGTGAGTTTCCACAAAAAAAAAAAAAAAAACTGAAAAACAAAAATAAAATAATACCACACCCACTATCGATCTTCTCAGGTTTTTTTTTTTTTTTTTTTTTTTTTTTTTTTTTTTTTTATTAAGAAGTGAATGAATCAAAATATTTTTCATTGCAAAACACAGCAGCCCAGCGATAAGCGGGTTGTACTGTTAACTGATAAGATTGCGACGTTCGTTATTTTGTTTTTTTTTTTTTCTATTATGGCAAAACTACAAAACCTTTGCTGGGGTTTTCAGCTGAGCTGTTGACATGGGAATCCGCAGTGACATCAACTTGATATCTATGGGAGCTCCTACGTATCAGATAAAGCTTGCGGTTTGCTATTATATGGTTGCCTGTAATAATTAGGATTGGCAGGTGGTGTAATCACTAGTAGAATGCAGATATAATGCATCGTTTCGAAAACAGAATCAGATTTGATAATTATCACATTATCTGGTGATGAGCGTTGAATTTGGTAAACAACAGTCAATAGGGCGTATTTACTTGATGCGAAGTCAGGTTTTACTGATTTTTGGTATTCATCTTGAGGAAAGTGATACATATGGAATTCTATAAAAGTCGTAGATATTTACATTTGTTTTTTAAAACCAGACGACCGGACTAAAGACGGTTACGACAGTTACGACGATACGTAAATAGACGTGTTTACAAACATGGAAATTGTTCCTATTATTATATTCATTGTATCGTGTGTTTTTTGAAGCGTTGGATTTTTAATTGTCAACAGATGGTTGGCATACATAGGCTGAAGTCGCCCCATTGTGATATCACACCGATCATATTACCTTGATCCGCTACCTAAAAACCAATCAGTGCTACTGATGAAGCGATGCAATCGAGCTATTTTTATATACATATGCTAGCTCACTTAAGTTATCATAGAAGGGCGCGCCGAGGTAGATCCTCCTGTGATTCGCAAAAGAAGGGCATGAGCAGAGGAGGTGGTGGTGAATCGATTCCTCTTCCTCCTCATCCATGCAGCCATGGCAGAAATCATTGGTTAAGGACTAGGTCTAGGTATTTAGCCTGTTCTTTGATTATTAATTGGGTTCCATCCAGCCTCGGTGGGTTGAAGGGCGGAATTTTATATTAATTTGTAAACAGTACTAGATCAGTCTTCATGTGGTTGACCCCAAGTCTACAGTACTGCGTATAGGTTACTACTATTTGTAATGCACCCTGCATTAGATTGCTTAGAGTGCTGGGACATTTTCCTGTGACGGCAATAGCAATGTCATTCGCATAGGGGGTCACAGCGTACCCTTCCTGTTCTAGCAACAGTAGTAGTTCATTGACTAACACGTTCCAGAGTAGAGGGGAGAGTACTCTACCTTGTGGTGTACATCTGCTGACCATTCTAGTTGAAACGGCACCAGCGAAGTTGGCTTTGACGACTCATTGTGTTAACAGTTGTCTTACCAGTTCTATCACTGATCCCACCGCACTCAGATCAGACAGTGCTTTGGTGACGGCCCATGGTTCAACATTGTTAAAGGCACCTTCAATATCGAGAAAGGCCACGAGGGTGTATTCCTTGTGTTCCAGTGAGTGGAGTGCTGTTTCCACCGATTTGCCTTTGCTTAGCCATTTTGGTTATCCGACAGCCTTCCTAAGCTATAGCTGTATCCAATGTGTGCGTCTAAAACCTTCTCTAGAGTTTTTAGTAGAAAAGAAGTGAGACTAATAGGCCTAAAGTCATTTGCATACGTGTGTGAGCTTTTGCCTGCATTGCTTATGAAAATGACTTTGGTTACCTTCCACTTGCTAGGGATGTAGGATAAGGAGAGGCGACTTTTATAGATTACTACAATCCAGCGAAGGATAAAATCTGCTACCTGTTGGAGCTCCGCTGATTAGAGGACAATATTGCTGTTTAACAAGTTGCGAGCACGCTCGAAGGAGGATGTTCTCGGCTGGATGATTTGAGGAGGTGTCATAGCCGAGTCACTACTGCCCGGAAAGTGTGCATTCAGAAGAAGTTCCAGGGCTTCCGTGCTGGAGGTCGTCCAGGAACCATCATTCCACACTAGGTGACTTGGGTTGTATGGGGCCGAAGCCAGAATATTCCTTATTCTTGAAGCTTCGGAGGTCTCCTTGATGTTTTAGCTACGATTGGCCTTCCTGGTCGCTGCTTTGAATGATTTAAGGGCCTCCTTATAGAAGTCCCAATGCTCTTCAAAGCTGGTAGATTTTGCTTTGTTGAAGAGCTTTCTTTCTCTCTTTCCTGAGGGAGACTATCTCTTTACTCCACCAGAGGGGTTTGGGTTTACCTCTGGGGGTGCTAATCGCACAAGATTAACATAGTGCTCTGTTGAGAGTTCCTGTCAGCTCATTTAGTAAGCTGGGTGTTTTATCCCTAAGAAGGGCTCAATATAGGTTCCGTATTTTTGCCAGTCAGTTCTGAATTGAATATTGAATGTAGCGAAATAAGCGATATAGTGATACTTGCCATTTACACTTGGAAGATTCCATATAAATGTTTTTGTTTTAAGTGGTCCTTAAAGATGTACTTAATGTACTGCTACTCACTAATAATACGTGTATTATTGTCCTTCGAGACTGCAATTGGCGCTAGTTTATCCATATAGATGAGCAATTTGAGGTATTTCCATAAAAATAGTATAGAACTAAGCCACCAATTTAAAGTGGCATGAATTGCTTGCTCAGTAGGTCGATTATGACCAATGTCGACGAGGAACATTTTTCGCAGAGGAAGATTTTAACAATTTTTAATCATTGTTCGGATATGAGCGTTCTCATGACAATATGGCTGTGCCCAATGAGTATGCTCCACTTTATCAGATGTTACGAATCATGCGTAAGCCGTTAAAAGTTCAACATTGAAAGCCCAAGTAATAGAAAAATCATCCATAACTGCTTTTATCGAGACAGTGTTCAGATGTGTGTTGCTATTTATTCAAAATATGTGCTGCCAAATTACGTTTAAACGTTGCCATCAATTCTTTTTTCTTGTTTCAGACGTCCAAAGGAGTGATCGAAGAAAACGTTTCGCTTGTCGTTTTTTCGTGCCTGTGTCTAGACTTTTCCCATACAGCTTTTAAGTTTTTTGGTTAAAGGTCATCATCATATTAGATTAATAGGTTTGATCTCCAAGAACACGCCATAATAATTGTATAATCTCACTCTCACTCTTGTCTCCGTCTATCAAATCAACAAGTCGTCTTCGCTTATCAAGCGTGACGTCATCGTCTTAATTGTTTAATTGTTTACACCCTTCCAAGCTACGAAGAAAAGATAGAAAGGAAATTTCTTGCGCACGGTTTTTCATTGACCCGTTGACACAAAGCGCTTAGCGTCAATCAACTTGAAGTCAAAAATATGTTCCCCCCGCTGCGAAGGCACACAAATCGTATAATATATTCGAACAATCTCGAACTTGTACTTATCGCCTATACACGAATAAATTAGATGTAGGCAAATATTTTGATTAAATTGAGGCAGGTCAAGCGTGACTCTGCCTCTGATCGATTACTCTTCCACTAACGCCATCATCACATTATCCGGCAATCGATAATCGATTGTGTCGTCATGTTTTCTCGAATTTCATTCTACCGAAATGAAAATACATATTTCAAGCAAACACAACAACAAACCATACGGTAGTAAAGAGCGAGCTAATCATTGCGTGAAAAATATACATATTTCCGCCCTAATATTCAGCATTTCCTATTGACTAGTGGCCACTTGGGTTTGATTGAGCGTAGGCAAGTGGCACGGTAACAGTCGTTTGGCATGACGGGGCATTTAGCGGTATTATATAGCAATTTCATTATCCATGCAATTCTCATAACAAGAAAATAAAAAATGAAAAAATTTAAAACACTTCATAGACTCGCTAGGACCGCCAGACGTCGAATTACATGTGGCGGGCGAGCTCTGATTTGCTAATCAGTAGACATCTGGGTGTGTTTATACATTGACTGGAACGTGCGAATATACTAGATTTTTGCTTTTCACTATTTGCTGTTGGCAAGGAGATAAAAGTTTATATTTAATCACAGCGTATGGCAACGGAAATCAAATCGAACAATCCGACAACTAAAGGGTGAAAGCGGATATGTTGGGTACATACATACATATTCTGAAGCATTTGTTGACATATCTGATGGCTATTGAGGTTCCTATTAATTTTGATCTATTTTGCGCAGCTTAATTGATTTGCTTTTCCTCTATTGATTGAGGCCGTAATTATATTATTGTCTTGTGCTTACTTATTCAATTATTGGTAACAAATATGTATTTATAAACAAAGGCGATAACATGGAAAACACGGAAAAATGGTTTTAATCCAAAATATATGCAATGATTTTGTGTAATAATAAGCGGTTATGGTAGCGACTTGACTCCTAAATCTAGACTACAGAGAACAATTCTTACGAGCTTTCGCTCAAGTAACAGTGGAGCTAAATACTTAACTACCACGAACTGCGATAAAGAAATGGTAAAGCGAGGTACACACCGTCGATCAAAATTGACGATCAAAAATGACGTCAGTTTTTAGTGAAGTGTCTGTTTGTTTGTTTGACACTCGAAACATTATTCAAGTACATCATTTTGCGCAGTTACCATGGGCAGTGAATTTGTATTTTTTCATTAAATTCGCTAATCCCTAGTAACCTTCGTCTTTCTTGTCCCGACGTATGTATATATTCTGGACACATTACGTCCCAGAGACAACGGTGAGACTCGTAAATATTTATAAATTCTTCGAGAAATTGTCTGCTCTCATCCATGTCCAACGCTTGAATGACACAATTCATGTACACACTGTCGATCAAAACCAACATAGCCGCTGATCGTCACTCAGTAGCAAATATTTTTGCAATTTGCAATCAGTTTTGATCGACAAACCATCACTCACATGTACATACTATCCAGCATCCAGCATCCAGCAAAACTGTCACTTTTGACCGACGGTCTCTACCTCACTTTAGAGAAACAGTGTTTTGAAAATGCAAATAACTTGAAAATAGTGTCTTAAATTTGTTAGTTCGAATTTTGCCAATCTAGTGAGTTTATACTATTTAAGCGATTTGTTTTTAGCAGCAACAAGTTAAGGAAAATATGAGTAATTATTTAGAAAAGGTCATACTCACCGATTTTGGCGAAATTTCAGTATGTCAGATTAGGATTTCTTCTAAGAATTTTGATATACATATTTAAGGTCGGATTAGTCTAGTTCCGAAGATATGAGCTGTTTAAATTCTCCATACAATACAGACTTATATTTTTCCTGTAAGTATGCAACTATGTTTTAAATAAAAGCATTTTTCATTTCCAATCTCCTTAATTCCTACAAATATGCAATGAGAAGAGCTCCTACAAAGTTGGTTAATTATTTATGACATGCGAAACTGCCAACAAATAACCGTAAATGATGGTTTTCGGAATTGTGGAAACATTGTTGGTGATTGTTTTTCCTGCAAAAAAATCTCAACAATGAAACCTAGGTAGTCAGTTTTAAGTATTTGCGGCGATTTAGATTCGCTTTTAAAGTTTTTAGTTGAACATAAGGTGTTGCCAAGTGTTCGCAAGTGTTTGAAGTGCAAAAAAAAAATTGCTTTAAATTCCCAAACGTTAACTTATCGTTGCACACATTCACACTTCGTTTTTAACACCAAATGAAAACGCATGAGAATACAATGTGGCAAAAAAAAGTAGCTTGCTAACGGGTTCTTGGTTTGCAAATACACATTTACCCTTACAAAAAGTTGCCAATTCATTGCTTACCATTTTATGCTGAGGCCACCACGTCAAAAATTCCTGGAATTTGAATTCGACTTAAGTTCATCAACTATTGTAAATTGGGCGAGTTACTGTCGAGAAGTTTGTACTTTGTGGGCTGAACAAAACTCAGAATAAACTGGGGGTGTGGGCGAAATAGTTGAAATAGACGAAGCGAACATTGGGAAAAGAAAATTTAATAAAGGAAGACTTCTAACTTCTTCTTCTTCTTAATGGGCGCTACAGTTCGGGGTGAACCTGGGTCTCAAACAACATGCCCCTCCAACTAGCACGATCTTTTGCTAGCCTTTTCCATTGCCGCACATTGCCCAGTTGGCTGAGGTCCCCTTCCACCTGTGTGCGCCATCTTAAGTGCGGCCGTCCTCTGCTTCTTCGTCCCTCGGGGTTGGATTCAAAGACTCTCCGGGCTGGAGCTGTGGTGTCCATTCGCTCTACATGGCCCAGCTTTCTTAGGCGTTGAATCCGTAGACGCCTGAATAGACTCATGTCGCTGAGCAGCCCCTAAAGTTCGTGGTTGAATCTTTTCCTCCATCCCCCGTCTGCGCTTATAGGCCCGAAAATCACGCAAAATCTTTTGCGACCAAGGGCCTCCTCATCCGCTTTTGATAGTGTCCATGCTTCTGCGCCGTACAACAGGACCGGGATGATAAGGGTCTTATATATAGTCAACTTTGTCCTTTGGGAGAGGGCTCTATTAATCAGCTGCCTCCTGAGCCCAAACAAACAGCGATTGGCAAGAGTGTTGTTCCAGGTCACTGCGGGGCCAAGGTAGACGAAGTCCTTAACCACCTCGAACTTATATCTGCCAATACAAACGTTCTGGCCAAGACGTCGGTGGTGAGCGTCCTTTTTTGATGACAGCATATATTTAGTTTTGCCCTCGTTTACCGCCAAACCAATTTTCGCCGCCTCCATCTCAATACTCGCAAACGCCTCATTGACATCTCGCTGTGTCGGCGTATGCAAGGAGTTGCGAGGATTTGAAATAGATTGTGCCTCTTGTATTGGCCAGTGATTTTTGCACAATCATTTCCAAATATGATTTTGAAGAAATCACAGGACAGCGCATCGCCCTGCCTAAACCTTTTTTTGACATCAAAACTGTCGGTAAGGTGTTCACCGATTCGGATGGAGCAGCGAGCATTAAATCATCCTGCATGGTCTGACGAGTTCAGCAGGTATGCCAAAGGTAGACATAGCGTTCTATAGCTCGTCTCTAATTACGCTGTCGTATGCGGCTTTGAAGTCGACAAATAGGTGGTGATTGTCGACTTGGAATTCATTGGTTTTTTCCAGGACCTGCCGTAGTGTGAAGATTTGGTCGATGGTGGACTTCCCTGGCCTGAATCCGAACTGATAAGGACCTACCAGCTTATTTACAAAAGGCTTCAGGCGTTCACACAAAACGGCAGAGAAAATTTTGTAGGCGATGTTAAGGAGACTTATTCCTCTATAGTTGGCGCAATCAGAGGGGTCTCCTTTCTTGTGGAACGGGCATACGATGCTGAGACTCTATCTATCGGGCATGCTTTCCTCTGACCATATCTTACAGATGAGCTGGTGCATGCTCCTAACCAGGTCATCCCCAGCTGCCTTGAAGAGCTCAGCAGACAGAGCTTTATTCGACTTGAGCTTCGATATGGCAATCTTAACTTCGTCGAGGTCAGGGGGACAGAATTCTCTGCGGTCTTCGTCGATTAGAAATGGATCATTCTGCCTGACAACGGTATATTGACTAACATCGCCGTTATACAGTCTGCAGAAAGACTTCTAACTGGCCAATGGATTTTTGGTGCGATTGAACGTTCAAGCGGTCTAATTTCCATTGAACCAGTTGCCGATAGGTCTTTGGCCACTTTACTGGAAATAATTAAAAAACGGATTCGGCCCGGTACTTGTATCGTGTCCGATTGTTGGCGTGCATATAATTGTCTTGATGATGAAGGACATTAGCATCTTAGTGTCAATCACAAGATAAATTTCGTGAATCCTGATAACAATGCGCACACCCAGAACATCGAACGCGCTTTGAGAGAAACACGAGCATAATTCCTCGTTGTGGAACACGAAAACAGCACTATGTAGCGAAATAACACCGAATTCTGAAATCCGACGTTGTTTATTTTTTATTACAAACAATCAATGGGGTGGCATGCAGTCCCCCAGTAACCGCGCTGCTTGGCCGCATGTAGGATTTGGAGTAAGTGCGAAATGGGTGTATCCAACATTTCTTTATATCCACCTTCGTAAAGAAACTGCTTACACCCAGCTTCGCATTTACTCCAAATCCTACAGGTGGTCAAGCAGAGGGTTGCATACGTGTTTAAATAATCCTACACACACATCATTGCATACGCCATTATTTCACGGCACATACGGTTGCATACCGTTAGGGATTAAAAATGTAGTCATCTACTTTTTTTTTATTTAAAACAGTGTTGCATATTTTCACGCGGAACCATAATCGAACGAAACCAGCCTTATCTGTGTTTTGTATGTAAACTTTAAAAGTTAATATCTTTGAAACTAGAAGAGTCCGACCTAAAACATGTATATCAAAATTATCAGAAAAATACCTACTATTACGTATAAACATTTCATCATGACCTTTTTCTAAATAATTACCAAAATATGTTAGTTACAATGGAGGGAAGGAAGAAACCAAACCAGTAAAGGAATTGTAGATCTATAGAGGTGGAATAGTCCGTCAGTTAACTTACCGACATGTGAAAGCGAAGAAAGTTCTGAATCTGTAAAAATCGAGAAGAAACATCAGTGTGAGAGATTTTGCTAATTTATAAGAACAAACGCCAAAATACTTCAATCTAATCAATCTATCTACCATCTGTTCATACAAAAAACATACAATCATATCCACTCCAAACAGTAGATTATCTCACTTATATTCTGACGGTGCCGCCTAAAAGTATGCCCGTTGGTAGACAGATATGAAACGAGTTATTAGGTTCGTGCCACTGCTTAGAGTATAACACTACAGTGTAGATACAAGTAAATTGAGAAAAAAGCTTTGTGGTGTCGCTTTGGTGTTTATCCATGATAGGTTGTGAGCGATAATGATGCCAAGTTGTGTATTGAGTTTGGATTGTGTACAAGTTAAATGGTATAATGTGGTTTCAAGCAAAGTTTTGAGTAAAACGCTGAAGGGGTAACACCACATTTGAGTTAGAGAAATGCCGGATGAAACCAAAGAACAATTGTTTTTTTTTTTTTTTTTTTTTTTTGTGCACCATTCGAATTAAATAAATCTGATTGAAATTATTTCCAATCACTACAAAGCGCAGACATGTGAATAATTATTAAAATTGAAAAAAAAAAACCAAATCCCATGTGACGGTTAACCTTAATTGATGGCAAAAAGCAGGTTCTCCACTTTGACTTATTTAATAAACGAACAAACCGACTCACTCCATTTTCAAGTGCTTGATGCTCGCTGAAATTAAGGAACTTGAATTGCAAAATTGAATTTATCATGAACTAGAGGCACTTCACGAACTTCTTATTATGCTAATGCATTTCAATTGAACGATGAAATTTTTGTATGATGTCCAAAAATATGTATCTTGTCCTCTAATGCTGTAAAAATGTTTTAATTTTGTATAAGCTACAACCACTTACCAGTATCGTTCACTGTCCCCTGAGTATTGTCATTGTTGTCTACGTCACTCCCATCTCCAAGGGCTGTAAGAAAGGCAAAAAAGATGAAATGATGATTAGTAAGTAGTTGGAAATTTCTTCAATTGATTTGGTGATTTAATAAGGTTTTGAGTGTTTTTTTATTTGTAATTAATTTTTATTTGTGATTGAACTGCATTTTTTCCAAAATTATCGCAGCAAAGCCATTGTTTTTGAAGACGATATGGAATGCGCTTTTATTAGTGAGTCTGCTCTCAATCTTTCTATTGACATTGATTATGATCTAGGAGTTCTTAGTCACTGTTTTAAAATACGTAAATTAGTCAAAAGCGACTAAGACCAAAATTATGTTTTTAATCATAGTAGCAAGGAAGTAGGCTGTGAGTCTTTATGTTTTCATGGTGCCAGCTGAGAAAGATTTAAGCACAGTGCTGTTAGAGCAAAGGACTAGCAAAGGTCTCGTAGTGGTAGCATCTATCCTATATACGGATGCTGGCCTGCTAAAAAGCGAGAAGAGCCACCGCAGACGAATGCCTTGCGGCAGTGTAAATAAGTCCCATTCCCACCTCTTTGTGGTACCATCAGGAGATTTCCTCTGGAATATACATGCAGGGAATGGTGAGTTTCCTGCGCCAGAAAACAGGTTTAGTCGGTTGGGCCACGGCCTAGTAAGCCGAGACAACCAAAAACCTCGGCTTTAACGGACGGACTACAAGTTGATGACCCCTGCAAACGTATAAAAGGACACATTGGCACCTGGAATGTTAGGTCACCTAACAGATCGGGTGCGGGCGAACAGGTAGAAAAAGCACTAAGCTGCTATAAAGCAGACATTACCGCATTCCAAAGTAATAAGACAATCAAAAACTGTGACATGTACTACGAAAACTGCTAAAAGGAGAACAAACAACGCCTATTTGAATGCGGATTTGTCCGAGTTGGACTTATGCTAAAAGTCCTAAAGGTTCGGCATGTGAGCGAACGCCTCATAACAATACGCATCAAAACTATTTTCGGGAACTTCAGCTTGATATGCATTCACACCCCCACGGAAGAAAAAAACGACAGAGTCACACATGACTTCTATGACCTCCTAGATAGAACATACGCTCAATGTCCAAGCTATGACACCAAGAAAATTCTAGGAGATTTCAACGCGAAGAGGATATCTTTAAACGAGTCATAAGAAAACACAGCCTACACGATATGTATGTATGTATGTTGGCGTTACAGTCCATGAAGAACCTGAGCCGATCGGTGAAGGTGCTGGAGTGTCTCGCATCGATCGCAATATGGTCGATTTGATTAACAGACAATTGTTCAGGAAACCGCCAGGTTCCTTATGGATATATACGTAGATATCGGAATCTTGAATCCATTTTCGGACGTGGTATCGTGTAGGCTGAGAGCACCGTGGCGCAGTGGGTAGTGTGTTGGCCTCTGACGCCGATGACACGGGATCGAATCCCGACACAGCCATGTCATCGAACGTGTTTTTCACGGTGTTTCTCCTCAGCGGGGTTCTGACAAAACCCCCTGTAGTAACATTGTCATGAAAAGCTTCTCGAAATTCGCCGTTCGGAACCGGCAATAAACTGTAGGTCCCTTTCACCTATGAGAAAATGAAATCACACACAACATGGGTGATTGAGAGAAGCTCGGCTCAGGTTCTTCATGGACTGTAACTGCCCACATACATACATACATCTTTACAATGGAGTAATTTGAATCTTGGATCTAATGTATTTGCTAGCGCTAGAATCGAATTGAATTCAATTTTGTGAAATCGTTTGTTCATATCCTTTTGTACCTCATTTTTTAGTTGGACTACAATAGGGTCTCTCGGTGAACATTTAACCAAAGCTTCGTTTAAGCAACTTACCAGCGGTATAACCTTGCTAACAGTAATGTAGGAGTTCGCGGAAATCTCCCTTGTAACGAATTCAAACGCCCGTAATAGTTATATCACCTCCTTAACATTATTCAGCTCAGAGCCAGTGATCATAGAGGGAGCTTCTGGACTCGTAAGCAATATGTCGCTTAAAATAGAAGCTAACTCGACGAATCTCTCCAAGATAAAAAAACAAGAATTCCATCGCAGTTTTACATCGAGAATCATTTTTTTTTTCGTTTTTCCTTCGGAACTCCCGGCATCTATCTGTTTCTTGCGTAATTCATCACTAGCGTTAACGCTTCTTTTGATAAATTTAACTATGTAACGCACTTTGCTGACTATTGCGGACACTTCCGTTGAGTTATCTATCGCCTGGATGACAGTCAAATTAATGGTGTGTGCGAAACAAGAAATTATCTTTTTGTCGCCAAAGAGTTTGCGATTAAGTTTCGTCATTATGCTATCGTTATCCGTAACCCACGCAGAAACGTTTTCCTTATTGACATTCCACTCGCTGAGGACTGTATGACTCTCCTGCAGCTTGACTCTCCGCAGCTTGAGTACGCCCAATGTTCCACTTAATAGTTTTAACTTGTCCAAAAACATGACAGCTGCCAAATATACAGGAGCACCGGCACCGACGCGCTCCGCGTAATTACCCTTACGAAGTAAACGATGAATACGACCAACTGGAAATTGTAATCCAGCACGATTAGAACGAGACTTTGCCTTTTCCTTCACTTTTCCGCCAACAAATTAATAATTTGCCCTAAGGTTCCTTTATCGTAAGTTAAAAAAAAAAACTTAAAAATGGAGAGATTTTTAAAAAAAATGTGTGGCAAAAAATCAAAATGTATATGTAAAACATCGCTCTAAATAACATCGATGCATTGATGTTTTCGGAATCGAAACATCGATGGCAAACATCGATGTATCGTTTGCATCCCTAATCAGATGGGCGTTCATATGTGTGGAGAAAGCTAAATAAACATCTACGGGAAAGGAAGCACAGTTTAGGACCAGTTAGGGTGTGGAGTGCAATATCGGCAGCAGACCTGGATATCTTCATATTATAGAAGGCATAATGGACCACAAATATTATCTACACGTTTTAGGGTCAAATACATATGTACATATGTCGAAAACTGCCAAAAAATTGGGTCTTGAATACGATTTCTATTTCTACCAGGATAACGATCCCAAACACAAGGCTTATAATGTCAGTGGTTAACATAATCGACCGCCGAATGGAAGGTCTATAATTCAAATTCGCTTCGTAGCCAAAAGTAAAAAGTAATTTCTATACGGACAAAAAGTATGCAACGCAGTTGTGAATGAAGTGACCAGACGTACTGCTGCAGGCATAACACTCACAGTATATGGTCCACTGAAATTCATCCTCTGCGTAAGCAATATTAAAGTGCTTGAACGAATTACTACGGGCTATAACCAACGCGAAATTTGGTCGGGTCTCGTCCTATTTAGGACAACCACCCCTGAGAGTTAACGAACATCAGGTTCAGGTTGTGTGTAAATAACACATCATAAGAGAATATAAATATATGTATATAAAATATAAAAAAAAAAACAGAAACAAAAATTACCTGATATCAGCTCTGACGGATGAATGGGAAAAATATGCCAAGCACGCAGAGATGCTTAGCAAAAGTGTAATGACCCGTAATGACTCAGTCTTCTGCAGTCGATTCTCCTTAAATTCAGGAGGAATGCTTCGGATTTCTTGCAGACATCAAGGCATACGTGCTTTGTCATCCTGCATCCTGGACAATTCCTCCATTTACGGTTGTTTATATTAAACACCCAGTCGTTAATGTGGGAATTAACCGTGGACGCAGGTTTTAGCCAGAACGTCACTATTGGAAGCTATAACTTTGATATAGTCAAGAATTTCGTTTACCTTGGCTCACTGGTAATAAGCAACAACGACACCAGTGCTGGGATTAGATACAGAATAACTTATGGCAACTGCTATTTCTGTGGGCTCAAGAGCCAAGTGAGTAGTAGATCCCTCTCTCGGAAAGCTAAGGTGACCCTCTATAAAACCTTAATCATCTCTGTCCTCTTCCACGGCGCAGAGGTTTGGATCAAAAATGAATGAAGAGGCCCTTGGTCATTTCGAAAGAAAAATTCTTCGGTCCCATTGGTGTTGACGGAGAGGAAAAGATTCTACCAAGGCTGTACAGCGATATCAGCCTAGTACGACGTATATGGAACCAACGTGTAAGATGGCTAGGCCGTGTTCACATTGGCACGCCGCACTATTTGAGATTGAAGAAGTCAAGTCGCATAACAGCGCTTCTCCTTGCCTAAATCCGGTGCAGGTTTCAAAAGGCTCGGAGGTTCTGGAGCCGAACTGCACGGTGCATCGTGTTTGTTAGCGTGGTTCGACACATCCGGATCAGTTTTCTCGGGATCCCGAATTCGGCCATCGCGTTAAGTAAGACTTCACGATGAATGTTGTAATATGCGGCTGGTCTTCTCCAGGATTTTTCGCAGCGTGATTATTTCGTCTATAGTCGATCTGCCGCGCGGAAAGCCGCACACAGACGTGCAAACAAGAAATTGGAAAGGTTCTTGTGGGCGACATTGAGCAAGGATATACCTCCGTAGTTTTTGCAAGAGGTAGGGGCATATAGAGCTGGTATTCCAGTCGTCGGGCATACTCCCTACCAGAACATCGCCTCCAACTTTGAAGAGTTTTGATGGTAACACAGGCCGACATGATTTTTGGTGTTTTGAATTTGATAAGTCTCCTTAGCTAATACGGGTACGTTGATTCTGAATGTGAATTTGGTTTGAACCCATAACGTTAAGATTTTTCACAAAATTATGAAAACCTTGTGAGATATTTCCTACATTGCATTGAAATTATTTCTTTAAAATACCTGATATATCGATAGAAAATATTTTAGTATAATATTGTGTTTGTTTCATTTCAATGGCAACACTTTTTCACTTTCGCATCTGTCAAGGTCAACTTGACGGCATCGGCAGTTGTTTGCGAAATAGTTAGTTAGCGTAAGTTGTTTGTAGCATCGAGTTGTGTTTTGTTTTCTGAGTGTTTAGTGCGTCATAATATCATCAAGAAAGTGTAAAAACAGTCCTGATATATTTTATTACGTGTGTGGCGATTTAACGATAGCAAAGCATCAAAGAAAGTAAAAGCGAGTAAGAGCCTCTGCAGCCGAACATCTTGCAGCTCTGCTAGTCAGGTCCTACTTCCACCTCCTCGTGGTGCCATCTGAAAATTTCCTTACAAAGGAAATTACTGACGGAAGAGGCCGGATGGCGAGTATCCTGCGCCACCAAACAGGATTAGTGTCGGTTGGGCTATGGTCTAGCAAACCATAACCGTAAAACCACTGATTACTCAGAAACAAAAAACAGCCTCGGATAATAAAACGGAACGGATCTATGTATGTTGACGACCCTATAAAAAAACAAACAAGGACCTTCGGTTCTGTACGTGGAATGTTAGGTCCCTAAACAGACCACGTGCGGCCGAACAACTTGCGGACGCCTTAGACCGCTATAAAGCGGACATAACCGCCATCCAGGAAAAGCGATGGAATGGACCGGGTAAAAAGCGGATGAAAAACTGCGACATTTACTACGTTGATTGCTATAGGGAGAGAGGACAGAGACTATTTGGATGCGGATTTGTTGTTAGAGGTAGACTAAGACATAAAGTCCTAAGTTTCCAGTATGTGAGTGAACGCCTCATAACGATCCGCATCAAGGCAAATTTCTGTAACATCAGCCTCATATGCGCCCATGTCCCATCCATCAAAGATGATTTCTATGATCTCCTAGATAGAACATACGCCAAATACCCCAGCTATGATACCAAAATCATACTAGGAGATTTTAACGCTAAGCTGGGTAAAGAAAGCATCTTTGAACGGGTAACGGACGCAGGCTGATCGACTTCGCCACGGGGTGAAATCTTCTTCTAGCCAGCACACGATATCCCCACCTCAATATACACAAAGGCACCTAGCGGTCGCCAGATCAATCAGTCACCAACCAGATTGATCACATCGCAGTTGACGTCAGACACTCCTCCACTATTCTTTATGTTCGCACTTTCCGAGGAGCGAACATCGACTCAGACCACTATCTTGTACTATGTAGCCAAGATACGTCAACGCATAACACGAACACCGCGGAGTAGAGTTAGAACACCAAGCTATGACGTCAGAAAGCTACTATCGCCGGAAATTGCCAGTGCATTTGCCAACCGCGTCACCCTTAAGCTTTCCGGTACACCTCAATCCTCCACTCAGTCAGTAAAGCAACAATGGAGCCTGTGCAAACAAGCCCTGAAGAGCACAGCAACGGAAGCGCTGGGCCTTAAAGCTCCACCACGACGAAACACCTGGTTCGATGACGAGTGTAGAAGGATTCATGCGGAAAAGCAGGAGGCATACAAAGCCTCCCTACACAAAAAAAACAAAAGTGTCTCGTGAGCTCTACGAGCTTAAAAGAAGGGAGGAACATAAGCTTCTCAAAAGAAAAAAGAAAGAGCATGAGAAGCGGGCGATTGAAAATTTGGAGAGGTGCTATTGCAGGCACGACGTTCGAAGATTCTATCAACGGATAAAACGAATGTCTCAAGGCTATAAAGCCCGAACGGAGGCCTGTAAGGATGAGAACGGACACCTAGTAGTAGAATCGCAGTCGATGCTGAGAATTTGGAAAAACCACTTCTGCAGACTATATAACGGCGATGACAGCCAACATACCGCCGTCAGGCAGAATGATCCATTTCTTAACGACGAAGATCGCAGAGAATTCTGTCTCCCTGACCTCGACGAAGTTGAGATTGCCATATCGAAACTCAAGTCTGCTGAGCTCTTCAAAGCGGCTGGGGGTGAGCTGGTTGGGAGCATGCACCGGCTCATCTGTAAAATGTGGTCAGAGGAAAACATGCCCGAGGAATGGAGTCTCAGCATTGTTTGCCCGATCCACAAGAGAGGAGACCCTTTAGACTGCGCCAACTATAGACTCCTTAATGTCGCATACAAGATCATTGCTGCCGTTTTGTGTGAACACCTGAGGCCATTCGTAGACAAGCTGATAGGTCTTTATCAGTGCGGATTCAGGCCAGGGAAGACCACCATCGATCAAATCTTGATACTATGGCAGATTCTGGAAAAAACCAATGAATTTTAAGTCGAAAAGCCGACAGCGTAATTAGAGCGTAATTAGAAACGAGCCATATAACGCCATGTTTACTTTTGACATCCCTGTTAAGCTCGTTAGACTATGCAGGATGACCCTGGAAAACGCTCGCTGCTCTATCCGAATCGGTGCAGAACTGACTGATAGCTTCGAAGTCAAAAAAGGATTTAGACAGGGCGATGCGCTGTCGTGTGATTTTATTAACATCATATTAGAAATGATTGTGCAAAAAGCACAGGCCAATACAAGAGGCACAATCTATTTCAAATCCTCGCAACTCCTTGCATACGCCGACGATATTGACATAATAGGTAGATCACAGCGAGATGTCAATGAGGCGTTTGCGAGTATTGAGATGGAGGCGGCAAAAATTGGTTTGGCAGTTAATGAGGGCAAGACTAAATATCTGCTCTCATCGAAAAAGGACATTTACCACCGACGTCTTGGATAGAACGTACATATTGCCAGATATAAGTTTGAGGTAGTTAAGGACTTCGTATACCTCGGCTCCGCAGTGACTTGGAACAACGACACCAGTTTCGAAATCAAGCGCAGAATTACTCTTGCCAACCGCTGCTTCTTTGGGCTCAAGAGGCAACTGAGAAGTAGAGCCCTCTTTCGTACGACCAAGTTGACCTTATATAAGACCTTAATTATCCCGGTCCTGTTACACGGCGCAGAAACATGGACTTTATCTAAAGCGGATGAGGAAATCCTTGGTCGTTTCGAGAGAAAGATTCTGCGTGCGATTTTCGGTCCCATAAACACAGAGGGGGGTTGGAGGAGAAGATTCAATCACGGACTGTACGGGTTGTACAGCGACATGAGTCTAGTCAGGCGTCTACGGATCCAACGCCTAAGATGGCTAGGCCATGTAGAGCGAATGGACACCACAGCTCCAGCCCGTAGAGTCTTTGATCGAACCCCGAGGGCAAAGAAATAGAGGACGGCCGCACCTAAAGTGGCGCGCACAGGTGGAAAGGGACCTTAACCAACTGGGCGTGTGGCATTGGAAAAGACTAGCGAAAGATCGTGCTAGGTGGAGAGGCATGTTGGTTTAGGCCCAGGTTCACCCCGAACTGTAGCGCCCGTTAAGAAAGTAAGTAAAGCATCAAAGAAAACAAAACAGAATTTATCAAGAAAGCTTATCACGCTTACTTCGGTGTAAAGCTTGGTGATCAAGGGTTTCAATTCGAAAAATAAACATGCTATTCAGTATCCTGATTTACCGTCTGCTAAACGACCTGTACCTCATGGACCAGAAATGCTCCACCTTTTCTTCACACAATCCAACAGCAATGGACGCCCTGGCATAGTGGTTAGTGTGTTGGGCTCCCACGATGAGCGAGTTCGGATCCCGATAACACCGACGCCATCGAATGTTTATTTCGCGGCGTTCCTCCTCGGCGGGGTACTGGCAAAACCCGCCGTAGTATACTTGCCGTGAAAAAGCTTCTCGACTCACGCCGTTCGGAATCGGCATTAAACTGTAGGTCCCTTTCACCTATGTGAAAAATAGATCACACACAACATGGGTGATTGAGAGACTTGGCTCTGGTCCTTCATGGGCTGTAGCGCCATCAAAGAAGAAGAAGATCCAACAGCAATCATCAGACGAAAGTTCAAATGAAAAAACCGATGAAGACGAGTTCAATCCTGATTTTGGCTAACCTCAACAGTTTGTTCAAGCTGAACTAAATAACTTAGTAAGAAGGATTCTGCACAAATTTTAGGCTCACGATTGAAAGACAAAAATCTGTTGGCTCCAGGAACCACATTCCCACATTGACTCTTTTCCCAAAAATCTTGGAGCTGTCAACGAGGAAGGAGATAAAGGAGATGGAGAAACGTTACCAAGGAAGAAGGGATATTAGCATGATGGTTGATTACTGCTGTACCTTGAAGAGGGACTCGCTTACAAAAATCTACAAAAAGGAAACTACAAAACGCAGTTTCCAGGGAGAAAGAGAACGATTTTATTAAAACAAAAAAAAAAAAAAAAAAACAGCCAAGTGCGAGTCGGACTGGCGCACAAAGGGTTCCATAACATCTGTATATAAAAATATGAAAGAGACGTTGTATGTTACCTCATCAGTGATTACATTAAAACGGCTAATCCGTTTGAAATGATTCTTTGCATGATGACAGATCTTAGTTGCAGGCAGGTTATAGGCATACATATTACTTTGATGATCAAAGATCTCCATGATGAGATAGTTGATCATCAAAGTGTCCATTGAATTCAAATCAATTATCTTACTTGACTGCAAGTAGGTGAAAAACCGGCCAAGTGCGAGACGGACTCGCGCACGAAGGGTTCCGTACTATTATGTATAAAAACGGCAAAAAAAGCATGTCTGTTGTATGGGAGCCCCATTTATACATATATTTATTATATTCTGTCAAAGTATTTGTTGTTAAAGCAGCAACAGAAATACATAATCAGTGACATTTTATTCTCACACCCTTAAATATGGGTGTTCCCCAAAGGAGCAGTATTGGGCCCAATCCTTTTTCTAATTTATGTTAATTCGTTTTTCTTACAACCTTTTAAAGGCAAAATAACTGCCTTTGCTGATGAAACATCTCTTTTCCACTCAAACACTAACTTAATTGATAGTTTTGTTAATAATGACCTAGATATGTTAAGGAGATGGTTTAATTATCATAAACTAATAATTAGCAACAAAACGAAGTACATGATATTTAATATCAATGGTACAGTTTTCAGAGACCTTCCCTTATATTATCATGCACCATTGTGTAATCGATTTGTTCTTGAAGATATAGTATTCAACAATCAAGAATGTTTGAAAATTGATTCTTGATTGAACACGTGGACAGTTTTAAATATTTAGGTGTTATATTGGACCAACAACTTTGTTGGAAAGACCATTCAATATATTTGAAACAGGGGGTGGCCGTGGTGCAGTGGTTAACATCATCGACCGCCGATCGCAAGGTCTATAGTTCAAATTCGCTTCATAGCCAAGTAAAAGTAATGCCATGAAAAACATAACTTGTAAAAAAACCAAGTCTCGCAACTCAGATCTTCTACCGTAAAAAGTTGTAAGATCAATGTATTACCAAGTCAGTTAATTTATTCAGTCCCTACTTAAGGGACCTTCTGCCTTGATTGATTACGTAATTAGCTAACCTAACAACATCTTATAGTGACCATACCAATATCAAAATCTTTTATGTTTTAAGTAAATAGATTGACCTGGCCATCGCATGAAAACACAATATATCTCACAAGTAATACATATCATATTAAATTAGATTATTTAGTGCGAACGAATTTTACGAACCGTGAGCATAGATCCAGAAGATGCTGTTCTGGATGACGACTTCTTTGTGATCGAAGATCCACAGGAGAAAGTGGCAACAGTGGGGGCTGTCTTTCAGGAAGTGTATAAGGTGAATGAGAACATTCGCCCGAACCATGACCTGGAGAACAGGGCTCTGCTCCACCACTTCGATCTCCGAAATGACATCGAACATTGGCGAGCCGAGAACAATGGTTTCACCAGGTTCAGGGACGATTTCACGGCAAACAATGTCGTCGCCAACGATGGGTTTAACCCCCCTTTTGTATCGACGGTAGAGCTTCAAACGATCTTCGAATCTCTGAGAAAGAAGAAATCCGCAGGCATCGACGGAATCTCTAATACTGTACTTAGACACCTTCCACCGATGGCTATAGAGGCATACACTATCCTGTTTAACAACGCGCTCAATAATGCATATTATCCGGTGCGTTGGAAAACAGCGGTGGTGCAGCCCATCCCCAAGAAAGGAAAAGATTCGTCCAACCCGGCAAATCTCCGGTCGATAAGTCTCCTTCCGAGCATCAGCAAGGTATTCGAGAAGATGATTCACAGAGCCCTTTCAAAATGGGTTGAGGACAAAGACATCATTCCGGATAACCAATTCGGTTTCAGGGCGGGGCATGGTACTATTCATGCAGCGTCGAAACTCGTGTCGGATATCCAATGGAACAGATGCAAGAACCAATGCACAGGTGCCTGCCTGGTTGACTTGGAAAAAGCCTTCGACACCGTATGGTTAGAGGGACTTTACTGCAGGCTTAACCAGCTAGGCATAAGTAAACCACTGCTGTATATGATCTATGATATGTTAATGGGAAGAAAGTTCGTTGTAAAAATTGCCAACGTGACTTCTTCTCAAACATTTGATATCAAAAATGGTCTACAACAAGGCACGGTAAACTCGCCGATCCTTTTCAATATTTACGTCAGTGGTCTGATAGCTTCGCTTCGTCACTCGATAGCATACGCAGACGACCTTGTCGCGTATAGAACAGGTCCAACGATTGACGTCATAGTTACTCTCTTGCAACGTGACTTCGAAAAAATTCAAACGTTTTGTAATGACTGGAAACTGAAAATCAACTTCCAAAAATCGGAAACTATTTTGTTTAGAACGCCATTGTCTGGCGCCTCTAGGGATACCAGGAAAAACTGGCGAAAATTCTCCATAACTGGTCCGGATGGGCGTCCACTGGCGAACCAAAATGTAGTCAGATACCTCGGTATCTGGTTGGATCAATATCTGTATTTTAATAAACATATAGATGTTGCTTTGGCCAGGGCTCGGGGAGCTTTCACTCTGTTAAGATGGCTGTTTCATAGCAGCCAACTTGATAAGAAAGTCAAAATAATCTGTTACATGGCTTTAATCAGGCCCATGATCGCCTATGGATGTCCCGTTTGGTTCAATGTGAGTGCAAGCCTGATGGAAAGGATTCGAGTGTTTGAGAGACAATGTCTAAGGACCTGTCTCTCATTGCACAGAACACCAGAATCCGAGTACATAAAATACTATCCCAACGAGGTCCTATACAATAGAGCCAAAATTATTAGGATTGACAACTTTTTGATCAAATTGATTCGAAGTCACGTTGCAAGGGCGATGACTTCGACCAATAACTTGATATCTGGGGCTTATTACCCAAATGAGTTATATCACGAGAGAGCTCGTCTTAGCGGCTTTGTTCCCCCAGAAGCGTTCTTACATTACGACAACCGCGAACTGATACAGGACAAATCGGCGATTCCGTTAATCTTCCACGTGGCCCGAAGGTCTGTGGAAAAGAGCTTATCTTACGAACGGGATGTAGCACTCCGTGAGCCGGGGCGACTCCGTTTCAGTATGGCAATGTCAGATCGGGATCGAGCAGACGTTGCTCGACAAACGCAACGTTTCTGGTGGCTTGTACAGTCTCCGTCGCTGAATCCTTTGGGCCTAGCGTCATAAAAAATCATTAAATAAAAGGCCAATTGCTGAATATAGGTTAGGTAGTAGTAAGTTAATTAGGTTAGTTAGGTTAGCTGTAAGTTATGTATATATGTGTATGTATATATATATATTTATATATACATGTCTATGCATGTACATATATATATATATATGTATATACATACAGATAAAATAGGATAGGCTAGATTAGGATTACTAGTTTTAGTTAGTTTTAAGGTTATACTCACTAATAATATGCTAAGTTTTTTTAACTAATTTTTCTTAGCCTTAATACTAATAAACGAATTCCACAACAAATAGAATAGACGTCGAAAGACAAAATTAAAAATATACTGTATAGCTTAGAGTGCCCGTTCAGGTCCAGTATGCTACGTTAAATAGATAAGATATTTAAGATAGGTTTAAGCGTTTTACCTAGAATAAGTTATTTGGAAAAATATTAATAAAATGCTTTTAAAATGTAAAATGTAAAAAATGTATTGTCGCACCGATATGGAACTAGCAAACCATGTCCATGTCCGGACCTGAATGCATACATACACATGTATGACATTCGTTCACGAAATGCGGTGCAGGCATTATATTCTTTCATTTCTTTTCTTCATTTCAGTTCAAGTGTGCTGTACAGTGTACACCAACTGTTCGAGCTTTATCGCCACATCTCCATACTTTTGGGTTTCTTGAAAACTACGGGGTATAACTCATACCGTATGAGAAGCATGTTCGATGCATTTATGTTTTTTTTTTTCGTTTTGTACATATGTGATTGATGAATAAGGATTGAATGGAACTATGGAACTATTTTCGTTCAATTTGCGGAACGAGAGGACATGTGTCCGAGAGAGGACATAGTTCCGTGAACTATACATGTCCGGAACTACCCAACTCTACATATGTACATTACGAACATATGTATGTATGTACGTATACTTATACATAGCGTACAGATGTGTGAGTGTATGCACGTATGTGATGCGTATGGACGTATGTACGTATCGGTTCGTATGTGTGCAAGATCGCTTGCTCCTCTTGCTCACTTGCTCCTCTCCACCTGCCGCGACGTCGTGCGAAAGGGATGCTAGGCCAGCTGCGAGGACTGGTCGTGAGCAATGGCGCCACGCGATTGCCCTCACGCCGACTTACCCGCGGCATGAATCGCGAATTTGCTACGAGACTCGCGAAATATCCCACGCAAAAGAAAAAAAAAAATCACCGTAATCGTTTCCAATTCAATATGTCACAAATTTAATTTCCTTAACCTAACTTAATCTAGGTTTACAATTAATCCTTAAAACTACCCTACACCGTATGTCAATAAAAAAAGTCGAAATAAATAAAAAAAACATATGTAAAAAAAAAAAAAGAAAAAGGAATTCACTGTCCAAAAAAGTAAACAAACCGCAGCTTGAGTATTCGAACAGTCGTACCGAAACTCCTCTGACCAACGACTTAGCCCGCATCACCAATCGCGAGCAACAAATTTGTGATTTCAATACCTTATACAATGAACGTGATATCCGCGACCAACGTAGGCAATAGGACACACGGTACGGCCGCGTACCGGGAACTGCTTAAAACCGTACCAGAGTTCTTCCCCGAAGATCACTCTCCGAGTACTTCGCCGAAGATTTCTCTCCGAGTTCTTTGCCCACTCTCCCTCATGTGCTACTAGGAAAACAAAAAAAAAAAAAAATTCTGACCTTCTGCGGGTTGAACTCCACTCGTTCGCGTGTCAAGTGCTGATTGTACCCTCGGGCTATCCGCTTTCTCTGAATTTGCTTTCCCAAAATGGATGACTACAAGCCGTTCACAAATGGGAACTGACCGAAAGATGACAACGAAAACCTTTCGAAACAATTTATTATTGGTTGTTTGTAATTATGTATATGTATAATTAATTTTGTTCTGTTTTTAGTATTTGTCGTGGTAGCGGCAACAGAAATACATCATCTGTGAAAATTTCAACTGTCTAACTATCACGGTTCATGAGATACAGCCTGGTGACAGACGGACGGACGGACGGACGGACGGACAGCGAAGTCTTAGTAATAGGGTTCCGTTTTACCTTTGGGTACGGAACCCTAAAAAGTGAATAACAATAATTATGGGAAAAAGGTTTGGGCTAAGATTAATATATCAAGGACACAATAGGGATCAATGCTTGGAAGTGTTTTATTGGTTGTGGGATATGGTCGAAAGTTAATATCACAACAATTGAATTTGTTGCAACATTTGATATCTTAACCTATCAGGATGGAAAAGGAGATAAACAGCAATTGTACGAAAGGGTTTGCAGCAAGGATTAACTTAGCAGTGACACAATAGGGATCATCAAAGCTTAAAGGGTATTTATTATTGGTTGTTCGTAATTATAGAAGAAAGGTTGCAGCTAGGGTTAATACATCAAAGACACAAAAGGGTTCAAAGCTGGGAAGTTTGCTACTGGTTCATGAGATACAGCCTGGTGACAGACGGACGGACATCGAAGTCTTAGTAATAGGGTCCCGTTTTACCCTTTGGGTACGGAACTCTAAAAACCAACGATTCGTGATTAGCACACCCCATTTACTATAGGGTACCTATTAAACTTTTCATGAAAGAAAAATTGTAGGCCTGTGTATCCATCCAAGCCTTCGGTCTTGTTGTTCTTCAGGTTTTTAAAGCTACGCTACTTGTTCAATGCTGGAATGGGGGACAACTTCGTCGACTGGAGGCGGGATCTCTTCGTCCACTACCCCTCTCTCATCTCCATGCTCGTTAAGCAGCCGCTGAAAATGCTTCTTGGAAACATTCAAGTGTATAGCTATGCAGCATCGAAGAAGATGTTGAGTTTAGTACTTTTTGCCTACGACAACCTTAGAAGGCTATAAATCAGAATTAAAACCAAGGACGACCAATCTGAAAGTACTTTTATTGGTATTTTATAACATAGACTAAGTCCTTACTATTTCAGTTGAATACATGATCTGATATTCCTGTTTCAATCATGTAACATGTGTTTGGCTCTGGCCCTTCATGGGCTGTAACGCCACCAAAGCAAGCAAGCATACAAATTCAATATAAAATAGAACATTTTATACTGATGTTAATGTATGACTTCCAAATCGTCCAAGGGTCTGGTTTATCGGCATAAACTAGTGACTTCATATACTCCCAAAGAAAGTAATCTAAAAGTGTGAAATCTTAGGATCGAGGAGGCCTGTTCACAGATCCAATAAATTGTTAGTGTCGCGTGCTATGTGGCATGTTGCGTCATCTTGTTGAAATCAAGGCTCTATCGGGTCAATGCTATTCAACTGAGGAACGAATAAGTTAGTATCCGTCTTAAATATGAAATATGGGCCGACCATACAGTCAGTTTTAATGGTTGAAAGGGCATCTTGACCTCGTAGTAAAACAAAATTTTGCATTGGAAATGAGGATCCAGCTGAATCATGTTTTCGGCCCATTCACCTAACCTACGACGCGTATAATGACCACGCAGTTTCAAATCTTGCACAAGCTGGATCTTGTAAGCGTTAAAGCAAGGATCTTTGCCGTAAAATCTTCCACAAGGGGAATGGGCATCGCTCCAATTGCTACGCACGATGACGAAGTGACTCATTCGGATTCTCCTCAACACTGCGCTCTGTTTGACGTCTTTGAGGAGGCGTATTATCTCCTTGAGTTAACGTGGTGCAAAAATGATTCATCGTATTTCGAATAACTTGCTTAGATGGATGATTACGTCGACCGTAAAATGGACATGGGCGCACGATAAGTTCAGCTGTCAAATTGACAATCTTTAAAACAGTGTTACCAGTTTAAAAACCAAACCTCTATAAAAAAATCTCTTTATTTGTCGCCGATAACAACATAGTTAGGCGAATTTTAAAGCATCTCAGTGTGATCTACTGACTTTTTCGCCAATTTCAATGACTAAAAATTGTCCAATTAAAATACAGCCATGTTACAACTCAATCTCAGATAAGTAAATGTCATTGATCTTTATTTCGCATGCAAATCGCGTGACCAGTTAATTGATTTCCAACGTGAACAGCTCGCAAATCACCAACTTATCAAGGAAATAGAACCAAATCAAATTAAATTTTGTTTTGATTCTAATACTTAATAATGCCCATGCCTTAATCAACCATTAATGAGTGCTCATAATGACATGGCAGTCATTAATAATAGAAATAAATAAAGCTAATTGTCGTTGGGATGCGTTAATTGCTACGTGTACAAACTAGACTAGAGAATAAAATTAATTCAAATGTCAATAAGCTCCATTAGGACAAATGTATTACTGTGAGTTTAAAATAAATATATGTATGTACTAGAAAAGGAAGCTGTTTAATCGACAATCGTTTACACCATTCGTAAGCTAGTTCAACGACATATATATCTATATATCTCTATCAGTCTGAAACAACCTTCTTCTAAACTAGAATCTAACTAAATCTACTAGTACAAGTTATAAATACGAATCACATATCACGTCACTAAGATACGACATACCAAACGTATGTAAGTCAAAACGTTTAAACGTCTGTACATATTGTACTTATAAGTGTTAGCAGATTTGAACATAAAAAAAGAAACAACAGAAACCAGATTGACAAACAACGACCTTGTCTATTTACCCAGTCATATTACTACCCGCACCGCAACTCGCGTACCGATCGCTTAAGCAGTAAGCAACCGGCCTTAATTCCACTCAAGTGGTGACAGCAATCTTATTAGATTTCTGTTCATTATCACGAGTCGCATAGTAAACAAACTGTCTTGTGCTCACTCTGCTGTTGACAAGCGAATCCAATGGTATGTTCGATAGACAGCTTGCCAAGTCCTCTGAGGCGCCTTTAAGAACAGTTGACAGCGAGTGTATTCAATTTAAGCAGATATTGTAAATAAAGTTATTTAATAGATAGATCAGGCAGTAGAGAAGATATGACGAGGGTAATTAGCAAAGCAAATTTACGACCAAGTTAAAGAGATCCGGTGTAAAGCAGATCGAATAGCAGTCGTTTCATACTACATGGTTGGTGTTTAACAAGGAGGATTGTATATTCCGGCCGGCTTGACGTACGAATTGTAGTGGAAAGTGACGGCTAAGTGTAACCTGCGATCCGACTTATCGGAATCTGGATTAATCAGAATTCATATGGGTTAACAGTGATGCTTATTTTGAGCATTTATTTTTAGGATACTAATTTTGCAAATAAAATAGAGAACTGGTAGTAGAGTCGCAGTCGATGCTGAGGATTTGAAAAGACCACTTCTGCAGACTGTATAACGGCGATGATAGACAAGATACCGCTGTCAGGCAGAACAAGCCATTCGTAATGGTGGAAAAAATTCAGTCCACCCGACCTAGACGAAGTCAAACTAGGGATATCAAGACCTAAGTCTAATAAATCCGCGGGCGCAGACGGCCTGTCTACTGAGCTTCTTAAAGCTGGGAAGGTGCATGCACCACCTCATTTGCAAGGTGTGGTCGGAGGAAAGTATGTCCGACGAATGGAATCTCAGCATCGTTTGCCCGGTCCATAAGAAAGAAGACCACTATAACTGCGAACTATAGGGGAATAAGTCTACTTAACATCGCATATAAGATCTTCTCTGCCGTATTGTGTGAACGCCTGAAACCGTTTGTGGATAACCAGATCGGCTCTTATCAGTGTGGGTTCAGGCCAGGTAAGTCCACAATAGACGAAATATTTACGCTACGGCAGATCCTGGCGAAGACCCAGGAATACCAAATCGACACTCAGCACCTTTTCGTCGATTTCAAGGCTGCATATGACAGCGTGTATAGAGATGAGCTATACAAAGCCATGTCTAGTTTTAACATACCTACCAAACTCGTCCGACTGTGCAGGATGACAATGAAGAATTCTCGCTGCTCCATTAAGGTCGGTAGTGAGCAAATCTTTGATGTTAAAATAGCATTTAGGCAAGGTGACGCGCTGTCATGCAACTTTTTCAAAATCGTGCTTGAAAAGATCGTGCAAGAATCACTGGCCAAGAGTTACAATTTATTTCAAGTCTACGCAATTGCTTGCGTACGCCGACGACATTGATGTGACTGGACGGATATTGTGAAACGTCAATGAGGCCTTTGTAAGCATTGAGGTAGAAGCGGCTAAGATGGGTCTCAAGGTTAATGAGGGTAAAACCAAATATCTGCTTTCATCTAAAAGTATTGGCCAGAACGTCATGGACGGATATAACTTTGAAGTGGTCAAGGAATTCGTCTACCTTGGCTCACTGATGACCAGCGACAACAACACCAGCGCCGATATAAAACGCAGAATCACTCTTGCCAACCGCTGTTTCTTTGGACTCAAGAGGCAATTGAGAAGTAGAGCCCTCTCTCGGAAAACCAAGGTGACACTATATAAGACCTTAATTATCCCAGTTCTCCTTTAAGGCGCAGAGGCTGTGAGAACCCACACCCACCGCGCTTAGAAACTTTACTAAAACATAAATACTTTACGGGCTCAATATTCGTGAGCAATATAGATATGCTCACAGTTGTTTCTAAATGTACACCTGCTACTAATTATAACTTTGATAATATTGCGTCTCGAGTGAGTAATTTGCAGCCGTGTACCATTACATAGGGTTGGTGCGTTAACATTTCTCATTAACCGGTCCGGAGTACCAACTCTCAATTTCAACTTATAGAAGGGCACTTCTGATAGTTCTAAAGAGTTGGAAAACTCTATAGGGTACCACGTTACTTGGTCAGTGTCCATAATATTGTCTACCAAGAGACACTATACAGAGCCATGTCATGTTTTAACATTCCTGCCAAACTCGTCAGACTGTGCAGGATGACTATGGAGAACTCTCGCTGCTCCATTAAGGTCGGAGGTAAACTAACCGACCCCTTTGATGTTAAAAAGGGTTTTAGATAGGGTGACGCACTGTCATGTGATTTCTTACTCTGCGGCCAATACAAGAGGTACGATCTACTTCAAGTCCACACAATTGCTTGCCAACGCAGATGACATTGACGTTATTGGACGAACAAAGCGAGACGTCAGTGAGGCGTTCGCAAGCATTGAAGCAGAAGCGGCGAAAGTGGGTCTAAGGGTAAATGGGGACAAGACCAAATATATGCTGTCATCCAAGAAAAACGCACAACACCGACGTCTTGGTCAGAACGTCACCTTCGGCAGCTATATTTTTGAAGTGGTCAAGGACTTCGTCTACCTTGGCTCGATAGCGACCAGCAGCAACGACACCAGCGCTGAGATAAAACGCAGAATAACTCTTGCCAATCGCTGCTTCTTCGGGCTCAAGAGGCAATTGAGTAGTAGAGCCCTCTCTCGAAAAACTAAGGTATCCCTCTATAAAACCTTTATCATCCCGGTCCTAATCTACGGCGCTGAGGCTTGGACGTTATCAAAAGCGGATGAAGAGGCTCTTGGGCGTTTCAAGAGGAAAATTCTGCATGCAATCATTGGTCCCGTTTGTGTAAACGGAGAGTGGAGGAGGAGATTCAACCAAGAACTGTACGGGCTGTACAGCGACATCGGCCTGGGTAGACGTCTTCGGATCCAACGTCTAAGATGGCTAGGCCATGTAGAGCGAATGGACATCAACGCTCCGGCCCGAAGAGTCTTCGACTCCAACCCCGAGGGACGACGCAGCAGAGGACATTTAAGGTGGCGCGCACAGGTGGAAAGGGACCTCAACCAACTGCGCGTGCGGCACTGGAAGCGGGTGGCCAAAGATCGGGCCGGCTGGAGAGGCTTGTTGGTTGAGGCCCTGGTTCACCCCGAACTGTAGCGCCATCAAAGTAAGTAAGTAAAAGACACTTAATAACATTCCCTTCCACGTGTGATATAATTTCTTCATTTATCTATCTCACTGGGGGCGCCGTGGCGCTGTTGTTAGTGAGTTGGACTCTGGCGCACGATGAGCGAGTTCGGGTCCCGATAACACCGACGCCGTCGAATGTTTATTTCGCGACGTCCCTCCTCGGCTCGAAAAAGGTTCTTAAATAAATCTTATAGCTAGTAAGGTTTTTTCGGGTTACATTTCTTCAAATTATTTCTTGCTTTCGTAGAGCATATTTGTTCATCGACTCAAAGATATTGCTCCAAAGAAATTTTGGCAAAGGTTTCGTTTAATTTTTTACAATTGGTCTAAGTCTGAAGAGTCGTCGAATTTTGGAAATTCTCATTGAAATGTATAAATCGACGAAACTTTTCAAACATCTTTTTGAATTATAGGAGTTCCAATGGCTGGTAACTCGAGGATGATGGATCAAAGACATGATATACACAATGCCAATAAGTTGCTGAATATCTGTTGGAAACGCGGAAACTATTATTGGGATCCTTTTGCACAATATGTAAATTAGTTTATGTTGTAATGAAATCAACCAAATCTTTGGGAAACAAAAACAAGAAAATCTGGATTGGCGTGTCAAGCTCTAAAAGCTCTGATTATCAATTTTTTTTTCCCAGGAAACGCAACTGATCCTCATTTAAATGCAGACTTTTCTTCTTCCATCGCTGGTTGAGTTTTTGTGGCTTTTCAGAATGTACTACCGATGCGATTCGATGCGACCTAGTCGGCACAGCAGAAATAGATGGAGGCGGATCAGGTTCACTGTCATGTAAACTATCAATAGTCTCACCGAGGTTCACTTCACCATCCTCATTTGCATCACTAAAAAACTGCGAAACATTCTCAGTTTGATAGTCCGGATCTGCACAAGGTCATCGTCGTCTTCCATCCCATCTCCATTGTCTTCGTAATTATTCAACGTCTTGGCTATTTCGCCATCCGGAAGAGGTCGAAAAGTCCCAAAGAAAAGCTTCTCCACAAAGGAAAACTTGCCCACGTTAGGCAATGTGAGATTTCTGGTACAAACTCGACAGAAAGTCAAATTCATCGAAGGCGGTCAATTACATAAAAACCCACACTACACCAAAAAGTGCATATACTCACCTTGTATTTGTTCGAAATATTCACAGTATTTATCACTTTTTTCAATTTTTCACTGTTTTCTACTGATTTCTCAAAAGCACGTAGGTAGTTTAACTCGATCAGTCGATGAATAACGGCAGTCACGCGATACTAACGCCATCTACACTTTCTGTGTTAAACTAAGTCAATACGTCGGTTTGTAACAGATAAGTTACATTGGCTTAAAATGGGTTTGAAAAAATATAGTAATTTCTGTAAGCAGAGAACCGGTTTGTAACAGAAATGTCACACCGCACTACAGAGGGTTTGATCACTTTGTAACAATCGGCCAAACTTCATCTGGGAATGATTTGTCTGTTTCTTGCAGCTGTTGTGCAAATGTTGGTGTTGTAAACAGTGTTTGCAGTAAAAATAGCTTCTTCTTTGAATGCATTTCTGGTTCTGAAATTTTGAAGACAATAAGTTCCCTCAAAAATACAAACTCATGCGGTCAAGGTGATATTTCGAATGCCGTGCTAAAAAAACGGGATCGTATATAGTTGACGTTCTAGCACATATTTTTCCTCACGACTTGAAATGCGCTATTGTTATACCCCTTTTTTTAAAAAGGATTACAGGCCAATTTCTACAATATTAGAAGTGTTTGAAAAAGTTATTAAACGTAGGATTCTGTGTTTTCTTGTAAACCAACATTTCACTACAGTATGGCTTTAAATAAGGCTTTTCAACAGAAGATGTTCTTTTGGATTTTTGCTCCTTTATTCGAAATGGATTGGATAGTAAAAAATCTTGCGGTGCGCTCTTTGTTGATGTTACGAAAGCCTTCGATATGGTTAATCATTATATTCTCTTAAAAAAACTATATAATGCTGGCCTTAGTGGATGCATCTAGAATTGGTTTGTATCTTATTTAAGTAGTCGTAGCGAGAGAGTGAATGTAAATAGCGTTTTAAGCTATTCGAGAGATATTAATTTAGGCGTTCCTGACGGTTCTATGCTAGGTCCGATTCTGTTTATGATATATATAAATTCTCTATTCGAACAACCTGATGATCTTGCCAACGGATATGATGCAGTAAGTCCTTAAAATTGAATATCAGACGTAAATTATGACGTACATGTCATAAGGTCCTGGTTTGCGAAACATAAATTAGTTGTAAGCAATAAAACTAATTCCAACTTAAAACAACTGCCTGGTAATGAAGTGATCTTTCATACACCTAATTGTCTAAGATTCAATCTGTTAAATCATAATTGCCTGTTACTTAGTTCCCTGTTTCTTTTTAATTCTCATATCAACTGTAGATAACATTGCTTCGAAATTAGCACAGTGAAACACTTCAAGTACTTAGGTGTAACAATTGACCAACATTTTAAATTGAGCGAACATATTTCGAGGTGGAAACAATATCTCCTTTCATCTATTCGATGCCTGTACAGTCTGAGAAAAGTGTGTTCCAATGCTTCATTAAAAGCTGTGTGTTATGGAATATTTCATTCCAGATTAGAATATGATATTTGCTAACACATTCTATAGAACTATAAATAATAATTAAGTCTATTTTGTATTAAATAAAAATACCACTAACTGTTCTCGTAAATGCCAAATTCGTAAATATTATATATCTAACTCGACATTTAGATACTTGAATTTTGTAAATAAATAAATATACACACATATATATAGATATAGTAAAACCCTTTTTTACTCCATGACTTACTTACTTACTTAATTATAAGGCCAGCAATTCATGAAGGACCTGAGCCTAAGCTATAGCTGCCTTCCATCCTTGACGGTCCAGGGCACGCTGCTTCCAGTTATCAACACCAAGTTGTCTAACATCGGAGGATCGGAATTCCTCTTCTTCTCGAACCAGTAGGCTCAGAGTCGAAGACCCTCTCATCTGGAGCGTTGGTGTTCATGCGCCCGATGTGGCCGAGCGAATGGGTCGAGGGGTCTTTGCCCTCTGGACTGTATTCACATTTTTGTACAGCTCGTAGAGTTCGTGGTTAATTCTTCTCCTCCATTCACCTTCCTTACAAACAGGTCCAAATATCCGGCGCAGAATTTTTCTTTCTTCTTCTTATCGTCCAGCTTTCGGCTTCGTACAGCAAGACTGGCAGTATAAGCGTTTTTACTGTTTAAGTATTGAAGTTTGTGCATTCTTTGAAGTTGATCAATTTTGTTGACACCCCAATTGTCTGCAGCTTATAGATAAGTTCTTTTCGACAAATTTTGTCAAATGCCACCTTAAAGTCGACGAAGAAAGCGAGTTTTAGATGTACATACTATAGACCAGGAGTCACCAATTAGTTTCGTTCGGGATCCGTTTTAGGAAATGAAATTACCATCGCGGTCCGCATAAGTTTTTATAGAAAAAAATATTTATTAAACACATGTCATTACGGAAATAACGAAGGTATTTTTTTATATGTCAATGAGAAAAAATACATTTTTTGTTGCGGACTATCTGTCTGAAGTCTGGAGTAAAATTGATGCAGGCTATTGACATTAAAGCCTGAAAGTGTTCATCACTAAGTAGAGATCGAAATTTATGAAGTTCATCGTCGAAAATGTTGCTTTACAAATCTATGTTGACCCAAACAAGTAAGAAGTTCCAAAGCTAATTTTTGTAGTTCTGGATATTTATTACTTACTTACTTAGATGGCGCTACTACCGGCACGATCTTTGGCCAGCCGCTTCCAATGTCGCACGCCCAGTTGGTTGACGTCCCTTTCAACCTGTGCGTGCCACCTTAGATGCGGTCGTCCTCTGCTGCTTCGCCCCTCGGGGTTGGAGTCGAAGACTCTTCGGGTCATTTTAGATGTTGGATCCGCAAACATTTGACTAGGCCCATGCCACTGTACAGCCTCTAAAGTTCTTTGTTGAATTTCTTCCTCCACTCTCACTTTACACAAACGGGACCAATGATTGCACGCAGAATTTTCCTCTCGAAACGCCCAAGAGCCTCTTCATCCGCTTTTGATAACGTCCAAGCCTCAGCACCGTAGAGGAGGACCGGGATAGTTAAGGTTTTGTAGAGTTGTCTCTTGAACCCAAAGAGGCAGCGGTTGGCAAGAGTTATTCTGCATTTTATCTCAACGCTGGTGTCGTTGCTGCTTGCCACTATCGAGCCAAGGTAGATAAAGTCCTTGACTACTTCAAAAATATAGCTGTCGAAGGTGACGTTCTGACCAAGACGTCGGTGTTCCGCGTCTTTCGTTGATGACAGCATATATTTGGTATTGTCCCCATTTACCCTTAGATCCACTTTAGCCGCTTCTGCTTCAATGCGTGCGAACGTCTCATTGACGTCTCGCTTTGTTCGTCCAATAACGTGAATGTCATCTACATAGGCAAGCGATTGTGTAGACTTGAGGAAGATCGTACCTCTTGTATTGGCCGCAGAGTCCCGCACGATCTTTACAAGTACGATGTTAATGAAATCACATGACAGTGTGTCACCATGTCTAAAACCTTTTTTAACATAGAAGGTCTCGGTTAGTTCACCTCCGACATTAATGGAGCAGCGAGGATATTCCATTGTCATCCTGCACAGTCTGACGAGTTTGGCAGGAATGTTAAAACGTGACATGGCTCTGTATAACTCGTCTCTATAAACACTGTCATATAAGTTAACAAAAAGATGTCTTCTCTAAGACCTGCCGTAGTCTAAATATTTGGAATATCATGGATTTTCCTGGTCTGTAACCACACTGGTAGGAACCTATCAGATTGTCCACGAACGGTTTCAGGCGCTTACACAGTACGCCAGAGAGGATCTTGTACGCAATGTTCAGGAGACTTATCCCTCTGTAATTGGCGCAGTCATAGGGGTCTCCTTTCTTATGGACCGGGCGAACGATACTGAGATTCCATTCATCGGGCATGCAAGTTAATATCATAGAAAAATGAATTCGCATTCTTCCGACCATATCTTGCAGATGAGTTGGTGCATGTTCCTGACCAGCTCATCGCCAGCTGCTTTAAATAGTTCAGCGGGAAGTCCGTCTGCTCCAGCAGTTTTATAAGACTTAAGTTTCGATATCGCTATCTTAACATCGTCTAGGTCGGGTGGACGGGATTCTCTTTCATTTTCGTCCATTGTAAATGGTTCGTTCTGCCTGACGGCGGCATTTTGACTATCATCGTAGTTATACAGTCTGCAGAAGTGGTCTTTCCACATTCTCAGCATCGAGTTTGACTCCACTATTATATAGTTGTCCCTGCTCATCCCTGCAGGCTTCTGATCTGGATTAATAGCCTTGGCATGTTCGTTTTACTTTTTGGTAGAACTTTCGAACATCGTTCCTGAAATAGCATCTCTCCATCTCCTCGATCTCGCGCTTCTCGTGGTCCTTATTTTTCTTCTCAGAACCGCATGCTCCTCCCTCCTTTTCTGTTCATAAAGCTCGAGCGCAGTTGTCGTCCGTCGATGCAGTGTAGTCATGTATGCATTCTGTTTCTCTACATGGGCCTGTCTTCATTTGTCATATAATTACCACACACAAATTTTATGCAGAACCCTTCACTGGAAACTTCTGCATGTTTGTGTTTTCTTGGAAATCGATCGTTTCCATCTGTAGAGTATTTTACCTCTCCCGATAACAATTTCAGCTTCGTTGCTCCATTCACAATCAGGATGCAGAGAGTAAATGCTGCTGAAGATTTCTAAAACATTCAAGCATTCATTACCAAGATCATTAATGAAGAGATCGAGTTTTTGCGAACAATTTTTTTACTTCTGACATTAGCTCCCATACAAGCTTTCCTTTGCCTTGAAATTTAAGGTCATCGATATGTTTAAAAATTTCCGTCAAGACAGCAATGGCAACTACATTTTCTTTTTCGTTTAGAAAACTTAAGTAGGCGTTTGCTGAATTCTGATCACTGTTGAAAAGGTATCTCGTCAAGTGTTCTAACATGCTGAAGAATCTTTCTAAATCGCAGCTTTTACTATCTCACATTAGTATGCAACAGTAGATGGTCATATTTTGCATATTCAAAATGTACGCCATTTAGATGATGAGCCAAGCATTCCTCTCATTCGAAAATGGGTAAAAAAGTTTGAAGAGACTGGTTCAA
Source organism: Eumerus sabulonum (assembly GCA_951905685.1). Lineage (NCBI taxonomy): Eukaryota > Metazoa > Arthropoda > Insecta > Diptera > Syrphidae > Eumerus > Eumerus sabulonum. The sequence continues at coordinate 160,687,729 of OX645060.1, read as the reverse complement.
TACTAGAAAATTCAAAATTTAAAATCTAAAGTTTACGCTAATAAACCAACTTCCCTGACGCGTTTGAAACAGAATAGCCGTCACGAAATGGCCGCCTTCACGGAGTCTACTTGCAGAGTTGCTTTAGAGTTACTTTAGATGACACTGTTTTTAAGAAATAAATTCCCAAATTGTATACTTTATTGATAAATACACCTTTTTTCGATAGAATGTTTACTTTGCTTTTAATCGATCCACTAAATATAAATTTCCTTTGGAGATACCTTATATTTCAAGCACGTGGCGTCCGTCATTCAAAATCAATACAAAACACCGACCTCCCGGCGGCTGACAGCGCGATCGCGAACTCTTTCCCGCGAACTTCGCTCGGCCGTTTTCGAATTGACATCAACAAAGATAATGCGGAGGATACATTTTTATTAAACTACGTACTCTGTAGTGCAAGTTGCTGTGTTCTCGCGGTCCGTACAAAGTGGGTCGGCGGTCCGGATACGGACCGCGGTCCGCCATTTGGCGACCCCTGCTATAGAGGTTAAATTGTACATATGTAGGTATGTATTGTCTACCTCGAATATTCTTTACTAAAACCTGTTTGGTTTGGTATTGACAGAAAGTCAAATTCATCGAAGGCGGTCAATTACATAAAAACCCACACTACACCAAAAAGTGCATATACTCACCTTGTATTTGTTCGAAATATTCACAGTATTTATCACTTTTTTCAATTTTTCACTGTTTTCTACTGATTTCTCAAAAGCACGTAGGTAGTTTAACTCGATCAGTCGATGAATAACGGCAGTCACGCGATACTAACGCCATCTACACTTTCTGTGTTAAACTAAGTCAATACGTCGGTTTGTAACAGATAAGTTACATTGGCTTAAAATGGGTTTGAAAAAATATAGTAATTTCTGTAAGCAGAGAACCGGTTTGTAACAGAAATGTCACACCGCACTACAGAGGGTTTGATCACTTTGTAACAATCGGCCAAACTTCATCTGGGAATGATTTGTCTGTTTCTTGCAGCTGTTGTGCAAATGTTGGTGTTGTAAACAGTGTTTGCAGTAAAAATAGCTTCTTCTTTGAATGCATTTCTGGTTCTGAAATTTTGAAGACAATAAGTTCCCTCAAAAATACAAACTCATGCGGTCAAGGTGATATTTCGAATGCCGTGCTAAAAAAACGGGATCGTATATAGTTGACGTTCTAGCACATATTTTTCCTCACGACTTGAAATGCGCTATTGTTATTACCCTTTTTTTAAAAAGGATTACAGGCCAATTTCTACAATATTAGAAGTGTTTGAAAAAGTTATTAAACGTAGGATTCTGTGTTTTCTTGTAAACCAACATTTCACTACAGTATGGCTTTAAATAAGGCTTTTCAACAGAAGATGTTCTTTTGGATTTTTGCTCCTTTATTCGAAATGGATTGGATAGTAAAAAATCTTGCGGTGCGCTCTTTGTTGATGTTACGAAAGCCTTCGATATGGTTAATCATTATATTCTCTTAAAAAAACTATATAATGCTGGCCTTAGTGGATGCATCTAGAATTGGTTTGTATCTTATTTAAGTAGTCGTAGCGAGAGAGTGAATGTAAATAGCGTTTTAAGCTATTCGAGAGATATTAATTTAGGCGTTCCTGACGGTTCTATGCTAGGTCCGATTCTGTTTATGATATATATAAATTCTCTATTCGAACAACCTGATGATCTTGCCAACGGATATGATGCAGTAAGTCCTTAAAATTGAATATCAGACGTAAATTATGACGTACATGTCATAAGGTCCTGGTTTGCGAAACATAAATTAGTTGTAAGCAATAAAACTAATTCCAACTTAAAACAACTGCCTGGTAATGAAGTGATCTTTCATACACCTAATTGTCTAAGATTCAATCTGTTAAATCATAATTGCCTGTTACTTAGTTCCCTGTTTCTTTTTAATTCTCATATCAACTGTAGATAACATTGCTTCGAAATTAGCACAGTGAAACACTTCAAGTACTTAGGTGTAACAATTGACCAACATTTTAAATTGAGCGAACATATTTCGAGGTGGAAACAATATCTCCTTTCATCTATTCGATGCCTGTACAGTCTGAGAAAAGTGTGTTCCAATGCTTCATTAAAAGCTGTGTGTTATGGAATATTTCATTCCAGATTAGAATATGATATTTGCTGTTGGGGAGGTGCTTATCGCAAAAAACTGCAAATATTTAACTTTCCTCCAGAAATGTGCCTTAAGAAAAATGTGCAACTCTACCCGCCTAACACATTCTATAGAACTATAAATAATAATTAAGTCTATTTTGTATTAAATAAAAATACCACTAACTGTTCTCGTAAATGCCAAATTCGTAAATATTATATATCTAACTCGACATTTAGATACTTGAATTTTGTAAATAAATAAATATACACACATATATATAGATATAGTAAAACCCTTTTTTACTCCATGACTTACTTACTTACTTAATTATAAGGCCAGCAATTCATGAAGGACCTGAGCCTAAGCTATAGCTGCCTTCCATCCTTGACGGTCCAGGGCACGCTGCTTCCAGTTATCAACACCAAGTTGTCTAACATCGGAGGATCGGAATTCCTCTTCTTCTCGAACCAGTAGGCTCAGAGTCGAAGACCCTCTCATCTGGAGCGTTGGTGTTCATGCGCCCGATGTGGCCGAGCGAATGGGTCGAGGGGTCTTTGCCCTCTGGACTGTATTCACATTTTTGTACAGCTCGTAGAGTTCGTGGTTAATTCTTCTCCTCCATTCACCTTCCTTACAAACAGGTCCAAATATCCGGCGCAGAATTTTTCTTTCTTCTTCTTATCGTCCAGCTTTCGGCTTCGTACAGCAAGACTGGCAGTATAAGCGTTTTTACTGTTTAAGTATTGAAGTTTGTGCATTCTTTGAAGTTGATCAATTTTGTTGACACCCCAATTGTCTGCAGCTTATAGATAAGTTCTTTTCGACAAATTTTGTCAAATGCCACCTTAAAGTCGACGAAGAAAGCGAGTTTTAGATGTACATACTATAGACCAGGAGTCACCAATTAGTTTCGTTCGGGATCCGTTTTAGGAAATGAAATTACCATCGCGGTCCGCATAAGTTTTTATAGAAAAAAATATTTATTAAACACATGTCATTACGGAAATAACGAAGGTATTTTTTTATATGTCAATGAGAAAAAATACATTTTTTGTTGCGGACTATCTGTCTGAAGTCTGGAGTAAAATTGATGCAGGCTATTGACATTAAAGCCTGAAAGTGTTCATCACTAAGTAGAGATCGAAATTTATGAAGTTCATCGTCGAAAATGTTGCTTTACAAATCTATGTTGACCCAAACAAGTAAGAAGTTCCAAAGCTAATTTTTGTAGTTCTGGATATTTATTACTTACTTACTTAGATGGCGCTACTACCGGCACGATCTTTGGCCAGCCGCTTCCAATGTCGCACGCCCAGTTGGTTGACGTCCCTTTCAACCTGTGCGTGCCACCTTAGATGCGGTCGTCCTCTGCTGCTTCGCCCCTCGGGGTTGGAGTCGAAGACTCTTCGGGTCATTTTAGATGTTGGATCCGCAAACATTTGACTAGGCCCATGCCACTGTACAGCCTCTAAAGTTCTTTGTTGAATTTCTTCCTCCACTCTCACTTTACACAAACGGGACCAATGATTGCACGCAGAATTTTCCTCTCGAAACGCCCAAGAGCCTCTTCATCCGCTTTTGATAACGTCCAAGCCTCAGCACCGTAGAGGAGGACCGGGATAGTAAAGGTTTTGTAGAGGGATACCTTAGATTTTCGAGAGAGGACTCTACTACTCAGTTGTCTCTTGAACCCAAAGAGGCAGCGGTTGGCAAGAGTTATTCTGCATTTTATCTCAACGCTGGTGTCGTTGCTGCTTGCCACTATCGAGCCAAGGTAGATAAAGTCCTTGACTACTTCAAAAATATAGCTGTCGAAGGTGACGTTCTGACCAAGACGTCGGTGTTCCGCGTCTTTCGTTGATGACAGCATATATTTGGTATTGTCCCCATTTACCCTTAGATCCACTTTAGCCGCTTCTGCTTCAATGCGTGCGAACGTCTCATTGACGTCTCGCTTTGTTCGTCCAATAACGTGAATGTCATCTACATAGGCAAGCGATTGTGTAGACTTGAGGAAGATCGTACCTCTTGTATTGGCCGCAGAGTCCCGCACGATCTTTACAAGTACGATGTTAATGAAATCACATGACAGTGTGTCACCATGTCTAAAACCTTTTTTAACATCGAAGGTCTCGGTTAGTTCACCTCCGACATTAATGGAGCAGCGAGGATATTCCATTGTCATCCTGCACAGTCTGACGAGTTTGGCAGGAATGTTAAAACGTGACATGGCTCTGTATAACTCGTCTCTATAAACACTGTCATATAAGTTAACAAAAAGATGTCTTCTCTAAGACCTGCCGTAGTCTAAATATTTGGAATATCATGGATTTTCCTGGTCTGTAACCACACTGGTAGGAACCTATCAGATTGTCCACGAACGGTTTCAGGCGCTTACACAGTACGCCAGAGAGGATCTTGTACGCAATGTTCAGGAGACTTATCCCTCTGTAATTGGCGCAGTCATAGGGGTCTCCTTTCTTATGGACCGGGCGAACGATACTGAGATTCCATTCATCGGGCATGCAAGTTAATATCATAGAAAAATGAATTCGCATTCTTCCGACCATATCTTGCAGATGAGTTGGTGCATGTTCCTGACCAGCTCATCGCCAGCTGCTTTAAATAGTTCAGTGGGAAGTCCGTCTGCTCCAGCAGTTTTATAAGACTTAAGTTTCGATATCGCTATCTTAACATCGTCTAGGTCGGGTGGACGGGATTCTCTTTCATTTTCGTCCATTGTAAATGGTTCGTTCTGCCTGACGGCGGCATTTTGACTATCATCGTAGTTATACAGTCTGCAGAAGTGGTCTTTCCACATTCTCAGCATCAAGTTTGACTCCACTATTATATAGTTTTCCCTGCTCATCCCTGCAGGCTTCTGCTCTGGCTTAATAGCCTTGGCATGTTCGTTTTACTTTTTGGTAGAACTTTCGAACATCGTTCCTGAAATAGCATCTCTCCATCTCCTCGATCTCGCGCTTCTCGTGGTCCTTATTTTTCTTCTCAGAACCGCATGCTCCTCCCTCCTTTTCTGTTCATAAAGCTCGAGGGCAGTTGTCGTCCGTCGATGCAGTGTAGTCATGTATGCATTCTGTTTCTCTACATGGGCCTGTCTTCATTTGTCATATAATTACCACACACAAATTTTATGCAGAACCCTTCACTGGAAACTTCTGCATGTTTGTGTTTTCTTGGAAATCGATCGTTTCCATCTGTAGAGTATTTTACCTCTCCCGATAACAATTTCAGCTTCGTTGCTCCATTCACAATCAGGATGCAGAGAGTAAATGCTGCTGAAGATTTCTAAAACATTCAAGCATTCATTACCAAGATCATTAATGAAGAGATCGAGTTTTTGCGAACAATTTTTTTACTTCTGACATGAGCTCCCATACAAGCTTTCCTTTGCCTTGAAGTTTAAGGTCATCGATATGTTTAAAAATTTCCGTCAAGACAGCAATGGCAACTACATTTTCTTTTTCGTTTAGAAAACTTAAGTAGGCGTTTGCTGAATTCTGATCACTGTTGAAAAGGTATCTCGTCAAGTGTTCTAACATGCTGAAGAATCTTTCTAAATCGCAGCTTTTACTATCTCACATTAGTATGCAACAGTAGATGGTCATATTTTGCATATTCAAAATGTACGCCATTTAGATGATGAGCCAAGCATTCCTCTCATTCGAAAATGGGTAAAAAAGTTTGAAGAGACTGGTTCAATACTAGAAAATTCAAAATTTAAAATCTAAAGTTTACGCTAATAAACCAACTTCCCTGACGCGTTTGAAACAGAATAGCCGTCACGAAATGGCCGCCTTCACGGAGTCTACTTGCAGAGTTGCTTTAGAGCTACTTTAGATGACACTATTTTTAAGAAATAAATTCCCAAATTGTATACTTTATTGATAAATACACCTTTTTTCGATAGAATGTTTACTTTGCTTTTAATCGATCTACTAAATATAAATTTCCTTTGGAGATACCTTATATTTCAAGCACGTGGCGTCCGTCACTCAAAATCAATACAAAACACCGACCTCCCGGCGGCTGACAGCGCGATTGCGAACTCTTTCCCGCGAACTTCGCTCGGCCGTTTTCGAATTGACATCAACAAAGATAATGCGGAGGATACAATTTTATTAAACACGTACTCTGTAGTGCAAGTTGCTGTGTTCTCGCGGTCCGCACAAAGTGGGTCGGCGGTCCGGATACGGACCGCGGTCCGCCATTTGGCGACCCCTGCTATAGAGGTTAAATTGTACATATGTAGGTATGTATTGTCTACCTCGAATATTCTTTACTAAAACCTGTTTGGTATTGCGTCAGCGTATTGTGTGTTTCCACCCATTCGCTAAGTCGTCCAGTTAGAATTCCCATTAAGAATTAAGATTTTTGTGACGCAATTCCTAGAAGGGATAACTCTGTAGTTTGAAGGTTGGTTCACGTAACCTTTGTCGAATATGGGGAAAATGGTCGACTTCTTGAGCGTCTCATCCACTATGTCCTCATTTATTATTCTGATGCCTTGTTTAGCTTTACCTTTTTTAGTATCTGACCTACTTATTTCCTCAATCCTCCTTGAATTTATTTTGGTATATTACCTTGTTTCTGTCGAACCACTTTAGTTTAGGAAGTAAATTAATTTTGTTTAGATCTAGGTCAGATGCAAAGAATTTTACTGATAACGTTATCGGCTCAGTGAATATGGCAAACCTATATTTATAATTGCCACTTTTGCCTTTCTTTCATTTTATTTATCTCCAATTCCATTTTCTTTTAGCTTGACAATAAACTTCACATGATTGTTTTCATCTTAGTCGTATATTCATCAATTTGCATATTTGTCTGTTAAGTTTATTTACGGTATTCGGTCTTTATGCTAAATGGTGAGGGCTGCATCAGAATACTTGGCTATCGCCGTTGGTTGGTTACTGGGCTATTTTAGGAACACATTGATATTGACAATTGTGTGTTTGTTTACCTGAATTCCTTCTTGTGGACAGATTTGTTCAGCATAATTGCCGAAGTGTCTGGCATAGAGCTGGGATGACAAATGAGATTTATTTGTTTTTAAGCAAGCCATTGTCCACGTGCGGGAAATATTTTACGTAAAATGATATCCGCTAATCGCAATCAGTAATCATGAATTTGTGATAACATTTCATATCTTTACAATTTATCTATTGATATATCGTATTGTCATGAAGCACTTGTATAATTTTTGCTTCAAGTGACGTTAATCTAATAGAATCAGAGTTTACGTTGGAGGCTCGAGCCGCTAAATGAGTAGAGGAAACTAATTTTAGCTTTGTTACTGTGGCGATATCGGCCTTGTCTATCATATTTGACTATGGCTGGGTAAGGTTTCTATTTGTTCTGGCGTCATAGTTAAATAAAATTTCATATTTGGTTTTGCAATTATGATAACGCAGTTTCGTCAGTTGTTTCTATCTAAAACTATATATCAAGGTTTTTTAGATGTCGCTAACCAGTAAAGGTGTTCTCTGCGGTTCGGAATATTTGCGGTTCAAGGGAATTTTGTGAAGTTAATCGATAATTCTACGAAGCCTTCAGATATCTTTTTCACAACAAAGCATGACGGAAAATGCATATAGAGTAATAAGACAACATTTGAAATAGAAGAGTAACAGAGGAGAATTTGATAAATGAGAACTCGCTTACATCAAAGTGAAGAACACGCCTTAAACAACATTGAAGATAATAATACAAATCACAATGTGATCTATAAAGTTGGACTCTATACTGTACAATTTCCTTTAGAACATTAAATGATAGAAAATGTACAATAAAGACCAACTTCTGATCTAGATGGTAAAAAGGAAAAGTTATTGGAGCTAAACACATGTAATAAGGTTCATGTTCTGATTTGTACAAAAATTATAGCCTACTATTATATAAATCATGAATCATTCAAACATTTTCCTGACTCTGAAGAACAGTCTCGTCTACTTTAGATAAAGCATGCACTTTAACCGCTACAAAGAATGGGTCCGAATAGTCAATCTTGCTCGATGGGAGAATTGTACTTGTTTTCACTGTAAGCGAAAAATGTTTTTTTTTTTTTTGTCATTATTATATGTAGCTACTACCGTTCCCACAGTCTTCAGTTCTGTTATAGGTTGCTTATTCCTTGCACTTAGCTTTCCATCCGTCATTCTTGATTATAGAGTTCTCGAAAAGTACGTCTCTTGCATGCCTATACAAGTGATTTTACACTCATCTTCGGATGATTGATACCCAGGTATTTATTCTTAGAAAAAACATTTAACTTGTCTTTATCAAAAAATAGTCTTTAACCTCAATGCCGATCTCAAAGAATTACTCTTACTCGGCAAAGATGCTAATAGTTTTACTCGACAAGAGTTTATCGACATAAAACTTCTCCCCATCTACTAATAAATAAATGTTAAAATATCGAATAGGTTGGAAGAAGCCCCTAAATCGATTGCTTTATGATTAATCAGGAAATCACCATCTGCTTCATGGGTGCCAAAAAGGTGGAATGACTGTGTTTGCGAAGACAATGCCACAAACAAGACAAAAATAGAGCAAAACTTCTCTCTTCTTGAGGAAATCATTAAAACCATATTAGTAGCTTTCATCTGATGTACACAAAGATTTTATCTCAGGTTTAATAGTTTATATTAACCTGGAAAAGCTACCTAGTCCCTCGGTCTCGTTCAATAGCCTCGCGTTATTATTGTCGTTCACATTGGCCATCAGCAATTTCAACCATAACCGAGGTCATTATTTTTTCCTATTACCTTACACAATTTAAAAATGGCAACCAGTCCTCAACCTGTGAGACTAGATCAATATACCGCCCTTGACATTATCAGTTAAAAAGCGGACTTTATCGATAGATAGAGCATTGATGGAAAGAGCACTCACTGCCACAGAATTTTAGAGCATAACTCGCATGAGATATGAAAAGCCTGCAATAGGAAGGATATAAAGCAGAACCAGATTGGTCTGCTCTGTTACGAATTGTATGTCAATTATTGTATGTAAAGTAACTATAACGTTTAATACAAGAATTATAAACATTCATTTAGAAAATCTTGTTTTATTTAAAAATACATACGTATTTGAATTGTGTTAGAAAGGTGTAGTTACCACAACTTACCCCTTATCCGAACATTATCATTTGTTTTGGGCGTTGTTAGATTGTTATAACCAATATTTTCTCCCACTTGTAATTTTTCCACAGCTACACCGAGAATTGCTTTTAATTTCATTGTCATTCTTTTTCCGTGAAAACTATCTAATTCTCGAAAAAATTAATCTAACACAATTCTTGGTTTAGAATTTCGTAGTATATCTTTTCTTATTTATTTAAACAATTGATACACGCACCAACACATATTCACTATATCAGGTAAGTATAATCGGCACTTATCGGATTTTATAATGGCATGCCTTTTTTGGCAATGATTTTTAAATTGACCTATCAATCAAATAGTGTTTGGCACCTGACTTTTTCATTTACTTTATTTCCTTCCTACACTCTACCTGTAGATAAGATAACATTTTCTTTTATATACTTATTTGAAGACTTGTTGTTTAACTAATTCGCATAAAAATCAAAAGAAAAAAAACAATCATAAGCATGTAGAGCAACCAAATGCAACGAAAGAACGAACTAATAGGATAAGCGCAAACATTATGCGATTATATTGAACGTTGTCTAAGGACACTTGAAGCTAAGCGAAAAATTGTGAGCAAGTACCTACTGGAGTGCTTAATAACGAACGAAATTAATCTGAACATGTGGTATGAATTGCTTTGGCGTAGATAAGTGTAATTTGATTATGCTGATTGGAAAGAATATGAAATTTAGTCCACTGATAAGGATATAATGAAATTAGTCTTAATCTAATGTATCGCTAACAATAAATTGTAAGTGGTAATTACGTGTATGGAGGAGGATTCACGCAGCGAAGCAGGATGCATATAAGGCCTCGCTGCATCAAAGAACAAGAGCAGCTCGTGAGCTCTACGAGTTAAAAAGAAGGGACGAGCATAAGCTTCTTAGAAGAAAGAAGAAAGAGCACGAGAAGCGTGCGATTGAGGATTTGGAGAGGTGTTACTGCAGGCGTGACGTTCGAAAGTTTTATCAAACAGATAAAGCGAACATGCCACGGTTATAAAACCAGAACGGAAGCCTGCAGGGATGAGAACGGACACCTAGTAGTAGAATCGCAGTCGATGCTGATAATATGGAAAAACCTCTTCTGCAGACTGTATAACGGCGATGTTAGTCAATATACCGCTGTCAGGCAGAATGATCCATTTCTAATCGACGAAGACCGCAGGAAATTCTAACCCCTTGACCTCGACGAAGTTAAGATTGCCATATCGAAGCTCAAGTTGAATAAAGCTGCTGGCGCAGACGGACTGTCTGCTGAGCTCTTCAAGGCAGCTGGGGACGACCTGGTTAGGAGCATGCACCAGCTCATCTGTAAGATATAGTCAGAGGAAAGCATGCCCGAGGAATGGAGTCTCAGCATCGTATGCCCGATCCACGAGAAAGGAGACCCCTCGGATTGCGCCAACTATAGAGGAAAAGTCTCCTTAACATCGCCTACAAAATCTTCTCCGCCGTTTTGTGTGAACGCCTGAAGCCTTTTGTAAATAAGCTGATAGGTCCTTATCAGTGCGGATTCAGGCCAGGGAAGTCCACCATCGACCAAATCTTCACACTACGGCAGATCCTGGAAAAAAACCAATGAATTTAAAGTCGACACTCACCACCTATTTGTCGACTTCAAAGCCGCATACGACAACGTAATTAGAGACGAGCTATACAACGCTATGTCTAGCTTTGGCATACCTGCTAAACTCGTCAGACTATGCAGGATGACTTTGGAGAATGCTCGCTGCTCCATCCGAATCGGTGAACGCCTTACCGATAGTTTTGATGTCAAAAAAGGATTTAGGCAGGGCGATGCGCTGTCGTGTGATTTCTTCAACATCATATTAGAAATGATTGTGCAAAAACCACTGGCCAATACAAGAGGCACAATCTATTTCTAATCCTCGCAACCCCTTGCATACGCCGACGATATTGACATAATAGGTAGATTACAGTGAGATGTCAATGAGGCGTTTGTGAGTATTGAGTTCGAGGCGGCGAAAGTTAGTCTGGCAGTAAACGAGGACAAAACTAAATATATGCTGTCATCAAAAAAGGACACTCACTACCGACGTCTTGGCCAGAACGTTCGTATTGGCAGTTATAAGTTCGAGGTAGTTAAGGACTTCGTCTACCTTGGCTCCACAGTGACCTGGAACAACGACATCAGTTCCGAAATCAAACGCAGAATCACCCTTGCCAATCGCTTTTTCTTTGGGCTCAGGAGGCAATTGAGTAATAGAGCCCTCTCCCGAACGACAAAGTTGACTCTATATAAGACCCTTATCATCCCGAGCGGATGAGAAGGCCCTTGGTTGGTTCGAGAAAAAGATTTTGCGCGTGATTTTCGGGCCTATAAACGCAGACGGATGATGGAGGAAAAGATTCAACCGCGAACTTTACGGGCTGTACAGCGACATGAGCCTAGTCAGGCGTCTACGGATTCAAAGCCTAAGATGGCTGGGCCATGTAGAGCGAATGGGCACCACAGCTTCAGCTCGGAGGGTCTTTGAATCCAACCCCGAGGGACGAAGAGGCAGAGACGGCTGCACTTAAGATGGCGCACACAGGTGAAAGAGGACATCAGCCAACTGGGTGTGCGGCCATGGAAAAGACTAGCAAAAGATCGTGCTAGATGGAGGGGCATGTTAGTTGAGGCCCAGGTTCACCCCGAACTGTAGCGCCCGCTAAGAAGAAGAAGCATAGAAGAACAAGAGCAGCTCGTGAGCTCTACGAGTTAAAAAGAAGGGACGAGCATAAGCTTCTTAGAAGAAAGAAGAAAGAGCACGAGAAGCGTGCGATTGAGGATTTGGAGAGGTGTTACTGCAGGCGTGACGTTCTAAAGTTTTATCAAACAGATAAAGCGAACATGCCATGGTTATAAAGCCAGAACGGAAGCCTGCAGGGATGAGAACGGACACCTAGTAGTGGAATCGCAGTCGATGCTGATAATATGGAAAAACCACTTCTGCAGACTGTATAACGGCGATGTTAGTCAATATACCGCTGTCAGGCAGAATGATCCATTTTTAATCGACGAAGACCGCAGGAAATTCTAACCCCTTGACCTCGACGAAGTTAAGATTGCCATATCGAAGCTCAAGTCGAAGCTCAAGGAGCATGCACCAGCTCATCTGTAAGATATGGTCAGAGGAAAGCATGCCCAAGGAATGGAGTCTCAGCATCGTATGCCCGATCCACGAGAAAGGAGACCCCTCTGATTGCGCCAACTATAGAGGAAAAGTCTCCTTAACATCGCCTACAAAATCTTCTCCGCCGTTTTGTGTGAACGCCTGAAGCCTTTTGTAAATAAGCTGATAGGTCCTTATCAGTGCGGATTCAGGCCAGGGAAGTCCACCATCGACCAAATCTTCACACTACGGCAGATCCTGGAAAAAAACCAATGAATTTCAAGTCGACACTCACCAGCTATTTTTCGACTTCAAAGCCGCATACGACAGCATAATTGGAGACGAGCTATACAACGCTATGTTTAGCTTTGTCATACCTGCTAAACTCGTCAGACTATGCAGGATGACTTTGGAGAATGCTCGCTGCTCCATCCGAATCGGTGAATACCTTACCGATAGTTTTGATGTCAAAAAAGGATTTAGGCAGGGCGATGCGCTGTCGTGTGATTTCTTCAACATCATATTGGAAATGATTGTGCAAAAATCACTGGCCAATACAAGAGGCACAATCTATTTCAAATCCTCGCAACTCCTTGCATACGCCGAAAATTGGTTTGGAGGTAAACGAGGGCAAAACTAAATATATGCTGTCATCAAAAAAGGACGCTCATCACCGACGTCTTGACCAGAACCTTTGTATTGGCAGATATAAGTTCGGAGTAGTTAAGGATTTTGTCTACCTTGGCTCCGCAGTGACCTGGAACAACGACATCAGTTCCGAAATCAAATGCAGAATCACTCTTGCCAGTCGCTGTTTCTTTCTGCTCAGGAGGCAACTGAGTAATAGAGCCCTCTCCCGAACGACAAAGTTGACTCTATATAAGACCCTTATGCCTGATTCACAATACTGCGTTGGTGCGAGGCACTTTACGTGTTACGAAAAATGCCTCGACGCATGCCTTGAAAATGACAATTCAATTTTTTCGGCTGCCCCATGTCAAAGTAAACGCACACAACACAAACCACAAAATACACAGATACAGCATACACATCAATACACAGCAACAGTTGTTCAAACGCACAGAAATTTTCGACGTGTTTGACTTTTGTCTGCTTTGGTTACTTGAGTTTACGTTTTCTTTCGCTCTCATTTTTTCTTATTTCCTCTCATTTTTTCTTATTTCCTCTCATTTTTTCTTATTACCTCTCATTTTTCAATGAACGTAAGCTCGCCAACGCAAACGCAGTATTTAAGACTACCCCATTGAATTGCTTGGGTTGGATGTCTCAGCTAGCACTAACGCAGTATTGTGGATCAGGCATTATCATCCCGGTCCTGTTGTACGGCGCAGAAGCATGGACACTATGAAAATCGGATGAGGCCTTTGGTCGGTTCGAGAGAAAGATTTAGCGCGTGATTTTCGGGCCTATAAACGCAGACGGGGGATAGAGGAGAAGATTCAACCACGAGCTTTACGGGCTGCACAGCGACATGAGCCTAGTCAGGCGTCTACGGATTCAACGCCTAAGATGGCGAATGGACACCACAGCTCCAGGCCGGAGAGCCTTTGGATTCAACCCCGAGGGACGAAGAAGCAGAGGACGGCCGCACTTAAGATGGCGCACACAGGTGGAAGGGGACCTCAGCCAACTGAGCACCTAAAAAATCTTCGCTTCTATACAATTTTGTCGACATTTATTTATGAAACAATTTATTTATGATAATGTTTGCAACTATTCATAACTCATCATTTTTTACTCGACAATGATAGACAATTATTTTGTCTTGAAGAGTAACTTAAGCAAACAAGGCAGGGGTAGCCAAATTACTTCTGTGCTTTATGGGGTGTAAACAGAAATTACTATAAATAACGTACGGAGTACACCTAATCTAACCTCAGTTCTAAATTGCCTTACAATGCGTAACGGAAATAACAACTATGTATGCCCAAAAAAGTATTTATTATTACAAATCTTGAACCTAAGCTAAAATACGTTTTTCCGTGATAATTACATACATTTCTCTACATCTTATGACGCACGATATAAGAACAGGTTAGTAATCAAAGCCTATCTATGTACATAGTGCAAATTTCAAAGGCCACAGATGCTGGCTTCTCTCAAAGGTGTACACGGTCCAGGTTACTTTATAAGTTAATAATTAAAATCCATTTCCTTATGAATATGTAAAAAATAAAAAGATTGTTTAATTCAACAATTTTTATCTCATCGAAATAATAGAAAACCAGCTGACGCCAATAACTTTGTGAATTGTTATGTTCGGTGATAAATAAAATTTCATTTTAACTACTAAGACGTAGTTAATGTGTATATTATGTTTACTTACATACCTTTGAATCGGACGTTAGCGATAAGTGTACGAATAAGAGGTAGCTAGGCCGATCGATAGGGTATCGATTCAGTGACTGATTACTGAAGGAGTAGATAGTATCAAAACAACTCGTATGTGTTGAGAAAAACTTGTGGTTGAAATTGCTTAGATGTAAATCTACTATATATTGCTTATGGGATGTCAAAAATTCTTAAACTGAATTAACACAAGCATCAACATCATAACATTCGTTTACCAACTCCTAGTTCTCACGTTGACTTTGGGATGGCTCAACTGTAGAGCGAGTTGGATCGCCATAGTGACCAGCATACTATTTTTCCACCTCAGCTAATCGTGAAACAAATGTCTGAAATTGAAGCCACAACAGAGTTAAATAGAAACACCAAGGGCACCGGAGCCTATCCCGAACAAATCTCTCTCGCTTTTTCAAGATCAAACCTACAATCTGCATAAGCCTTAAAACTGTTTGGATTGGTTTAATGACGAAAAAAAGGTTATTGCTAAAAAGGAAAAATGATATATCATGAGAACTCTGTAAGCAAGTAGATCGAAAGCTGCGATCATAGGAATGACGTAAGACTATAAAGCCAAAACGGGAACTGGCAGTGATGAACATGGACACCTCTTTGTGAAGTCATAGTTAATTAACAAGAAATGGGCCGATGTAGTGCCATGGTGCAAGATCCAAGCCTTATGGGCGAGTTCGGGTCGCAAACGAAAAAAACGTGCTCACACCCTCTTCAGCATACCAACATAGAACTGTCCAGTCACTCTCTGGTTCTTTCTTCGGTGGCGGTTTGATTTATTTTTCACACAGGGGGAAGGGACCTATAGTTTAATGGCAATTCCGAACGGCGTAAGTCAAAAAGCTTTTTCATAGCAGGTATACTATAGGGGGTTTTGTCAGTACCCCGCCGAGGAGGAACGTCGCGAAATAACCATTCGGTGGCGTTTTTGTTATCAGAATCCGAACTCACTCATCCGGCTTTAGAGTCCAACACAGTAATTACTGCGCCATGGCGCCCTATCTGGTTGGTAGGAACATATTCACGACGAACGATGCCGTCTACTACAGATATACAGCCTTCTTGAACCGCTTTGTCCCCTCAAACAGACATAAATTCGATTCCATACAACACCTGTAATTTTCGGAGGGTTTTCCCTAGATATCAATAAAAATTTAATCGCAAAAAGTTGCTTATAATGCAAATCACGCATTTTTACGACGCCACTAAAAGACGCACAACACAAAAGCAAAACATGCTGTCGACTTCAGCCTTGGATGAAAGCTATAGAAAGGGTTTTTTTCAAGACAGATGTTGACGAAGGACGCAGTGTTACCAGTTCCTGTTATGAATTAATTCCCGGAACACATCGTATATAGTATGTTCACCCTTCATAGGATTTGAGGATACATGAAGATACAACCATCAAATGAAGACGTACAACACCCATGTCTAGACCAGAATGTCTCTACTGGCAACTGTATTCATAAAATAGTTAAAGACATGTTTTATCTTTAGTCCCTCATTACAAGCGGCGTCATCACTACCCTTGATATCAGTCACAGTAAAATGTTTTACAGGCAGCTTATGGCTTAGAGTTCGGCCTCGATCGTCTCAGTTCTTCTCTGAGATGCAGGCGCTTGTCGAAAGAAGATGAGAAGGGTTTTAACCTTTTCAACTGGAAAACTCTGGTTTTGAAAGCTACATATAGTTGAGTTTTGAAGGGCTGTGAGATCAATTTAATTCAAAAGAGTTTACAATACTATTTTACGATGCTCCAAAAGGCAAATGGGCTAAATATCTATTAAAATTTTCTATTTCGAAATGGCGGAATATATTTCTGGCATCATTCAATTAAGTACAAGTGTCTCAGGTCATACATATGTATATGTATTTCTATTAACTTTTATACTTCCTATTGTGGCGAGCTCAATTGACTTTGAGAGGTCACGTATTGCCAGTATCCGAAGTTCAAGATCAGAAAAAGAAAACAATTGTTCGTAGGGCAATACGCCACTTGCCACCTATAGACATATGTACACATGCACATACCTAGGTATGTACAATTTGTGTTACTTGAATTGATTCTGGAAAGGCATCTGCTGTAAAATGCGAATCATTCGAGACATGATCTTAATTATTAGTAAACAAGCTTAACAGTCAGACAAACGCTATCTTGAGTGTTTACTTAGATATTTGCGGAAAAATGTCTCTGCTATTGATGAATTCATTCCAGTTGCCCGTACTTCTCTATAAGACCAGCACTTTATTTGAATTTCTAAGTGGAGACAGAATAAAAATAAACTCAATGTGAAGAGAACAACCACATTATTGGCAAATTATAACACAAAATAAAAATAATCTACACCCGTATCACTTAATTATTATTGCTTTTCCACCTTGTATTAAGCAAATGCCGCATAAACAGCAACATGTATTACCTCGGAGTTTAGCAACAATAATACGAAACACAAAACAGCCGCCCGAATAAATAGACAAATCAACTGAAAGTTTTTTTCTTTAGATACACTCACTGAGATACCACAATCGTATGCTCAAGCACTCTCATCTCCCGCCTTTAGATAATCTAAAACATGTTACAAGGCAATCGTCTTATTACCCCAGCCCTTGACTCACTCAATCGGGCTTAATATAATCCTGTAAAGAATTAGAACGAACTCGATGTTTCGACACTTCAACAGTGATTTTACGTCATCACCTTACACTTGTCCTTATATCAAGAATTCATAAATCATGGGCCAGTCAGGCACCTTAAAGCCCATTAGCATGTAGGTATAATACATAATTCAAAATCCATGATACCATGCGTCTTTCGACGCTCTTCACTGACACTGAATTGTCAACGACGAGAACTTATCAAAAAGCCAAAACAGCAAAAGATACTTGTAAGAATTAAGTAGCTCAGATAGTAAGAAATTTTCCATACACACACAAATACATGCGCTGTTGCCGAAATCTACGAATCTACAGATTTTCACGGTCGTCTTGTGACGACAAGTTACAAGACAAGACACAAGTTGTTGATGTGCTGTGAAGTCGACAAGTAGATCACACACGAACGATCACTTTTCCGTTCTCCCATCAACAGGTTCCAACAACACATCACTGTCACGACGTTAGTGGATACGAGTGTGAGCACGATGGGGGTTGATTTAATCGACCGACACTTATCACTGATCGCACAGAAAAGCTCTGGAGATCAGATACAAAGTAGAAGTGAAAAGATCTCACGAGAAAAACAGGTTACAGATACCAGTCGGGTATCGAAGAACATCGACGATTTGATCGGGGTGCGAGTTTTACCTTTAACGCGGGTTTTCTTCTTGACGCCTTCGCACCACAATCTATCGGGGCGAGAATAAGATCGAAACTGAATTTGTTTCCCTTTTTTTTTAACGACAGGGTTGAATTGCGTTCGACGTCGATCAAGTGAAGAAAGCTGCGTCGACGCAACTAATGTTGCTGTCAGTGTTGATAAACGTGTGCTCGAGTGAGTTTTTGCAGTTCGCATTATTCGCGTCGTCCAGTCAGCGAGAGACGCGTATACAAGTCTCTATAGCGGAATGATAAACAAAACGTGTGTCTTAATTGATTGGAGAGCCTTTGGCAAGAGCTTTCGTGAGAGACAAATGGCTAAGAAAGAGAATAATATACAACACAATTGAGATGGTGCGATACATATCGTTTTTATCCTTACTTGAACTCGTCTTTCTGTTTTTTTTTTTTCTTGCGGTTGACTTCTTCTGTTTCAATTCAGTCAATAGCTTGAAGTTTGATAACTTTATACTTTTATTGTTGCTGTACAGATTGTTGATAACTAAATTCTAGTGTTTGCTTTTGTTTTCGTCTCAGTTGAAATAAATGTAATTAGGTCGAAGCTATCGGGCCAAATAAAATCCGAAACGAAAAAAAAATTGATTTAGAACTGAAGAGGGCTATTACTCTAGAATTGCAGCACCATGACTTGACCAGATATCTATCACGTTTTTATAATAAGGTCTTGTTTTGAAACTCGCCTAATCTATCAGCCAAGGTATTTGTGGTGTACCACATGACATATGTATGTATATACATCATGTGTGTCGTCGTTGATTATGAGTGTCATTAAATGCGATGATTGATTTTGATGAGCTTGCAAGTCTCGTGATTTTGGCTACCATATGCGAATGGACTTTTTTTGATTTTGCATTATATATTTATTACGGAGGAAATAAACAGCATTAATGGCTTTGATCACAGATCGTCTTATGGCAGACAATAGGTTGATGTTGGTCAGAGTTGATAAATAATACCTTCTTGAAAAAAATAAATAAAAGGGGGCATCTATGTATGTATATATGTACATAGATGATACTGATATCTATTTCCATTGATAAATTATTGAAGGTAGGCGAACAATGTCTATAAGCTGGTGAAAAGAAAACAAAACAAGTAGTATCGAGATTACAACTGACTTTCTAAACTAAGTTAGTTAGGTACTAGTTACAATTAATGTTCCACAGTTACTTAAAGAAATTGTAAGAAAAGGAAATTGACGGGCAAGTAACGTATTTTCCAAAAAATCAGAAATTACTAGATCGTACTTTTGTGCAATTGAGGAAAAAGATTAGGTAAACCACCATGATCGTTTTTCCAGCTGCTTGGACGAAGTAATGGGAGGGAGGGAGCGAGCAAACAGAACACAGAAGCTGATCGTGTTTAACACGGCAAACACCAGCTTCGATCTCTGTCCCTGCTCAATACAAGTTGACACACAGCCTCCGAGTGGCCCCTTATGCTACCCAGGCATCCGCCGGACAGTGAACTAATGTGTGCAGCGACCAACCCGTTGTTCTTTGCGTTAACATCCCTATTATGAAAAAAACATTTATTTACCAATCGATAACAAGACTCGGATACGGACGATTTCAATGTTGACGACCCCTGCAAACGAAATGAGGATTTACGAGTCTGTACCCGAAATGTGAGGTCCCTGACAGGACAGGTGTGGGCAATCAATTGGAAAATACCCTGGACTGCTACAATGCAGACATAACCGCACTCCAAGAAGTGCGATGGGATGAAAAAAGTGATATCACTTACGGTAATTGCTAGAAGGAAAACAAGCAATGCTTATTTGGGTCCGGATTTGTTATTCGAGGAAGACTACGGCAAAAAGTCTTAAGTTTTCGGCATGTAAGCGGACGCCTCATAACAATCCGCATGAAGGGTACACTGGGGAATGTCACCCTAATATGGGTGCACGCCCCACGGAAGAAAAATATGTTCGACTCAAGGATGACGCCAAAATCGTACTAGGAGATTTCAACGCAAAGCTGGGCAAAGAAGACATATCCAGGAATGGGAGCATTGCCAGAGCGCCATTAGAGACGCTGCCTCTGAGGTGCTGGGTTTCAAACCGCTACCACCTAGAAACCCCTGGTTCGATGAACAGTGCGAACAAACCCATGTAGCAAAACAAGAGGCGTACAAAGCATCGCTGCAACGACGGACGCAATCTGCTCGCGGAATCTATGAGCAGAGGAGAAGAGAGGAACACACGCTTCTCAGAAGAAAGAAAAGAGAATACGGAAAGCATGAGATCGAGGAGGTGGAGAAATGCTTTCACAGGAATGACGCCCGGAAGTTTTACAAAAGGTAAAACGGACATGCCATGGCTACAAAACCAGAGCGGAGGCCTGCAGGGATGAAAATGGAGAACTGTAGTGGAATCACAGTCGATGCAGAGGATTTGGCAAGACCACTTCTGCAGACTGTATAACCGCGATGACAGACAAGCCTGTCAAGTCAGGCAGAACGATCCATTCGTAATGGACGACGATGTAAGAGAATTCTGTGAACCCGACCTGGACGAAGTCAAAAGAGCGATATCAAGACTTACTTAAGTCTAATAAAGCCGCTGGCGTAGACGGCCTGTCTGCTGAGCTTTTTAAAGCGGCTGGAGATGAGCTGGTAAGATGCATGCACCATCTCATCTGCAAAGTATGGTCGGGGGAAAGCATGCCCGACGAATGGAATCTCAGCATCGTTTGCCCGATCCATAAAAAAGGAGACCCCTATAACTGCGACAACTCCAGGGGAATAAGTCTCCTTAACATCGCATATAACATCTTCTCTACTGTACTGTGTGAACGCCTGAAACCGTTTGTGGATAATCTGATCGGCTCTTATCAGCGTGGTTTCAGGCCAGGTAAGCCCATAATAGACCAAATATTTATACTACAGCAGATCCTGGAGAAGACCCATGAATACCCAATCGATACTCACCACCCCTTCGTCGATTTCAAGGCCGCGTAGGTGAACTAACCGACCCCTTTGATGTTAAAAAAGGGTTTAGACAAAGAGACGCGCTGTCATGCAACTTTTTCAACATCGTGCTTGAAAAGAACGTGCAAGAGTCACTGGCCAACACAATAGGTACGATCCATTTTAATTCCGCGCAATTACTTTCGTACGCCGACGACATTGACGTGATTGGACGGACACAGCGAGACGTCAATGAGGCCTTTGTAAGCATTGAGGTAGAAGCGGTTAAGATGGGTCTTAATGTTAATGAGGGTAAAACCAAATATCTGCTTTCATCAAAAAGAGACGGGCAACACCGACGTTTTGGCCACAACGTCGCCATGGACAGATATAACTTTGAAGTGGTCAAGGAATTCGTCTACTTTGGCTGACTGATGACCGGTGACAACAACATCAGCGCTGAGATAAAATGCAGAATCACTCTTGCCAGCCGTTATTCCTTGGGGCTTAAGAGGCATTTGAGAAGTAGAACCCTGTCTCGGAAAACCAAGTTGACACTATATAATGCCTTGATCATACCAGTTCTCCTTTACGGTACAGGGGCTTGGACCGTAACAAAAGCGGATGAAGATGCCCTTGGTCGTTTTGAGAGGAAAATTCTGCGTTCTATCTACGGTCCCGTTTGTTTAAACGGAGAATGGAGGAAAAGATTTAATGAAGAACTGTACGGGGTGTACAGTGACATCGACCTGGTACGACGTCTACGGATAGAGCGTCTAAGGTGACAAGGCCATGTAGAGCGAATTACAAACTCGCGCCAAAACCGAAATGAAACGAACAGGTTTTTGATTAAATACACTGGTTTTATTTGACTTAACTTTACACTACGAGGGTAGATCTAATAATGCCTCGAGCGCTTAGCCTTCATCTTCTCGACGACCCGCTCACAAGCATCATTTTAGATAGACAAATAAGGGAATGGGAGAATTGGGAAAAGACGCCAAAGATAACAAAAGTGGTAAACAAATAGGGCAAGGCAAAATCACTAAAGGACGCCACTTATCAAAAAAGGCGTAAACAAATAAGTTCAAAGAAAGATACAAGTGGAATGGAAGTAACATACCACAGGTGGAAAAGGCACTTGATGCTGAGTGATCGGGTAGGATTACCAACATGTAACTAGCGCATGGAAAATACAGCTCCGAGCTGAAGGGTCTTCGAATCCACCCCGGAAGGAAAACGCGGCAGAGGACGGCCGCATCTGTGGCGGCGCACGCAGGTGGAAGGGGACCTTAACCAACTAGGCGTGTGGCGCTAGAAGGAGTTGGCCAAAGACCGTGCCAGCTGGAGACGCTTGTTGGTTGAGGCCCTGGTTCACCACGGACAGTAGCGCCACCTAAGTAAGTAAGTTGGGGACGAAGTAATTCTTAAACTTACTATAAATGAAACTGCACATCTTCATTAGGCGAAGAACTAAAAGGAGAAACTAAAAATGTTATTGGAAATGCCAAAAATACGAGAAACGAGGTGTGGCAATCAAGCTTCGGCAATTTGTTAACAAAAAACAAGTAGCTTAAGTTTGTTGCAAAAAAGCTCTACACAATGATTCCAATGTTGCTCCCAAGATTCGAAGCACCCTTGATAATCTTCCGAAGTTAACTCGTTCAGAATCATGATTACAGCCTTCTTAACTTTCTCTAGATCGCCATAATCATTCATCTTGGGAATAAAACAAAAAGTCGCAGGAGCAATATCGGGGTTATAAGATGGGTGCAGCAATGTGGAAATGTATGTTTTGCCAAAAAAGCGTGTCGTGGTGCAAAATTCAGCCAGTAAACCTGCGAATAGATGAGGGGAAACTTACAAAAATTATTCATTGGCCGTATCAATATAATTCTGACCAAGACATCTTATGTTTGTAATAGGTACATTGAAAAATTCTTTCGCATACAATTGGAGGCTTTACTTAGTATAGTTAGAATGATCCGATGCAAGTGAAATATGTGCCGTTTTAGTCGGCAATTTAACGTTATTTTTAACCTAGTTCATTCAATCATGCCGCTTCGTCCTTATTGGCATAAAAACTAAGACAGTCGTATTTTCCCTTGAGGCAAATTATTCAGTAGCAAAATCCTTCGCCAAGGACAGGATTGGGTAATAATCACTTACTGCCAGGTCCAGACTATAAGGCCATGGCCGTTTTCAAAAGGGGATATGGTAAGTAAGTAAGCTTCTTTTTGTTTCTAGCCTTATTTAAATGGTTCGAAAGGGCTTTATGTGCAATGTTTAGCTGAAACACTATAGTGAACTGATATGAGAGAAATTGCATGGGAAGTTAGGCGAAGACCTACTTTTACGTTTGTAGGCCGTCGTAACGAAACTTGGGGAATGAGGTAAATAATACAAAGCACTTACATAAAGGGCAAACTCTTCAGATAATAATGTCAATATTATAGTAAGAACTTTCTCAAGAACTCATATAACCTATCGACTTTTAAGGGCAGCTTTATTCCTTAAATGTTAGAATGCAACCTCTTTATTGAGGGCCACTACCAATTTTTGATAATTCTACTGCTTAAATTCTCAATAATACAACTATCTAAAGACGTTCTTTTTCTGGCCATTATTATCAAAATTTCCTCAAGAAATTAACAATTTACGTCAATAAGAAATAAACTTATTGTCAAGGTAGCATTCACTATCAACACGTACTACTTAACAGAATGATACGTGAGATTTTTCCAACGAATCCTTGATTACAAGTTCAAGCTTCTCGACTCCATGATTCAAAAAAAAAAACGGAATTGAGTCTATAAGGAAAAAATCACTTCCGATAGCAATAAACAACAAACAAGGAACATGAACATCATGTTTTGAAGTAGATACACTATGTTTGTTTCTGGAAAGTATTTATATTTATGACACCTAATTTATTAATGAAGTCATGCTCTGCGACCATAAATCTTATCGGTGTGTACTCGTAAACGGTCGATCAATTGAGCTTTTAATTGGTGACTAGTGACGTGTCCCTTACGTTGGCATCCATGTTATGCTGTTGAATTTTAGACATTTATGATACAGCGACTCATAGTCGCAATAAGTGTTTTTATATCAAAGTCCAAAGATGATTCGTTTGAATTATACTACAAGCACCCCAGTCAGAGGGCGATGTGGCGCAGTGGTTAGTGTGTTGGACTCTGACGCACGATGAGCGACTTGTTAAGTTGTAAATCTCTTGTTCCGTCACGGAGACAGACAGTAAGAATTTGCGATTTCAATGCTATGATACACATGCATCTATTTGCCTATAATCGAAATGTACAAGATTTTATGTAACTCTAACTGCTAGGAAAAATGTCGGTACTTACTAGATAAATTAACTATTTGTAAGTCTTGTTAAGCGATTTTTCAAAATTACATGCAAATAGAGCATGTTATCGTGAATTTGCGTTTTTCCTACTTTCCAATCCTTAATAGAAATGAATGAAAAGCTTAAGTCCGTGACGCAACAAGTTATACGAGCTGTCAAGTACTCTGTAGTCATGACTGTTTGCAAAATATGTCTTTTTGTCTTTTTTCAGTGGCTTTTTCCATGAGATAACTAGTCAACTCATTCAAATCGCTTAGGCAAATACCGTACATACTTGTTCGAGTTTTTGATTATTTGTCAATTCAAATATAGATAAAACTTTAGATATGCCTTTAAGGAATAAATTTCTCTTCTATTTTGTCGAAATTTGTTAAGATAATCTGTCGATCTCCTCTGCTTTGATTTATGATTGGAAATATGTCGCATTTGAAAATAATATCCGTGACAGGTAACTATGGAAAATATATATGACTTTTGCTCAATGTGTCTGATAACAGATTTAATTGGTAAATAAGTCTGACGGTAGTCTACAGTGAAAAATAGATTCTTTTTTTTTATTTTCATTTCAAGTAAAGATAACATTTTCGAATCGTGTGAGGCGATAGATTTAGGTATTTCTTTAGATATCTATCATTTGGCTTCATGGTGGGAAGAAAACCAGTATGTTATTGATGATTTTTGGAACATTGACAAAATTCTTGTTGTAATTTGTGTTGAGAAAATTAAAGTCAGAATGATGATTTTTCACCTATAGACCAAATTTTCACACTTCGACAAATCCTGGAAAAGACCAACGAGTTTCGAATCGATACACACCATTTTTTCATCGATTTCAAAGCCGCATACGACAGCATTCATCGTGAAGAACTGTTTGGTGCGATGGCCGAATCCGGGATCCCGGTAAAACTGATCCAGTTGTGTAGCGCGACCCTAAAAAACACGCGATGCACCGTGCAATTCGGTTCTAGGACCTCGGAACCATTCGAAACATGCACCGGATTACGGCAATGAGATGCGCTGTCATGTGACTTCTTCAACCTGGTGCTGGAGCAGATAGTGCGACGGGCAGGCGTCAACAGGGAAGGCACTATCTTTTACAAGTCTATCCAGGTGCTAGGATACGCGGATGATATCGACATCATCGCGTGTTCTCGCCGTGGCGTTGTGGAAGCATTCACGGCGATTGAAGAACAGGCGAAACGAGTTGGTCTTAAGATCAATGAGGACAAAACGAAATACATGCTGTCAAGCAAAAACCAATCCGTCGCTCACCACCTGGGACAATTGACAGCTACAATTTCGAGCTAGTTAACGAGTTTGTCTACCTCGGGGCAAACGTAAATTCCACAAATGACACCACAGTGGAGATCCGGCATAGAATCGCCCTTGGCAACCGCTGCTACTTCGGCTAGTCCAAACAACTGGGGTCAAAACTCCTCACTCGAAAGACCAAAGTCATGTTTTACAAAACGCTCATTCTGCCAGTCTTGCAGTACGGAGCCGAAAGCTGGACGATAAGCAGGACAGCGGAGGTGATTTTGGGTTCTTTCGAAAGAAAAATTCTGCGCCGGATATTTGGTCCTGTCTATGAGGAAGGTGAATGGAGAAGAAGACACAACCGCGAACTCTACGAGCTGTACCAAGATGTGGATGTAGTCCGGAAGGCAAGGATCCGTCGACTACACTGGCTCGGCCACATCGAGCGCATGGACATCAACGCTGCAGCTAAGAGGGTCTTCGACTCCGAGCCTCCTGGTTCGAGAAGAAGAGGAAGAGCGAGCCTCCGGTATAAAGACCAAGTGATCGCGGATGTAAGACATCTTGGTCTTGACAACTGGAAGCAGCGTGCCCGGGACCGTCAAGGATGGAAAGCAGCTATAGCTCAGGCTCAGATCCTCCATGGATCGCTGGCCTGATAAGTAAGTAAGTAGATGATTTTTGACCAGAGACGTTATCGAACCAATTTTCCTTTAAATACAGCTATGAATGCAGGCGATTTCTTTAATAATAATGTGAGGTAGAGTAAGTCTAATGAGTAGCAATTTCATGGCACCTGTGATGTTTAAACTGTCGTCTCTTATCCCAGTGGGAAGTTATTGTAATGGGGCCGATTTTGCGATTTCCAAATGTTGACATACATACATCTCCACGTTTCAATGTCACCAGAATCCAAATGCAAGCTTTTTATAGAGATGTCTCCGTATGTGTCTGTACGTACATATGTATGTGCGTGCCGGAATCTCGAGAACCAAAGGCGATATTGACATGAGAACTTAGAACTGAGTAAGTTTTCAGTAAAATCGGTCCAGCCGTTTTTTGTTAGAAATAACTAAAAAATAGGCGAAAAAAATGAACAACACGCGGTGTTCCCAAGCGGTTCCCCATCTAAGTACTTACCGTGCTCGACGCTGGTTGATTGCGACTATCGGACGAGAACCCATACATTTTTTTTACATCAAAAAAAAAAAAAAAAAATTTTATTATTATTAATCTTTTAACTATCTTACGCTAGACAAAATGACTTAAACTCGCTTAATTACATTATGCTATAAATACCTTATTGGACACTCTAAGATAACTTATATTTGGTTTTTAAAAATATCTTTCGACTTACATATGTATATATGTACATATTTCCTCAAAGGTAAATTTAAAATATTTATTAAAAGCTTAGAAAAGATACTTAAAAGACTTAGCATATGAACATATTTTGTTTCTTAGTCTAACTTATTCTAACTAAAACTTAGCCCATCTTCATATATCTTACCTAATATAGATACATATGTACTGGCATTTAATGCCTGAAAGAGGCTTGCTTGAAATTTTTAATATGGACGCGGCGTTTACTCCAGCCACCAAAAGCGTTGATGCTGCCGAACAACGTCTCTCCGATGATGATTTGAGACCGATCTGCTAAACCTGGGGCGCTCGGGCTCCCAGAGCACGATGTCAGGCTCGTAGAGGAATCGTCGCCACATGGAAGATTAGCGGTACCGCCGGCCTATCCTGGACCAGCCCACAATGATCTAAATAGCACACGCTCATGGTTTTTTTTTTTGTTTTTAACAATCTGCGCGCACTCAAGGTCTAATAACCTTATGTCGGCGACACAGTGCGGGCAAAAGGTAGAAAGAAGAGGGATAGAGGAGATCCGATGGGCATTGATCTTAAATGCTTGCATGTTGCATTGCATTGCAGTTGTTTGCAGAATGATAAAACATGGAAACATTTCACTTGAAACATTTTTTTATTTTATTTTCCATTTTTATAATATTTTAGTCTAAGGTGGCTTAATTTTCTATAGAGTCTAAATTAGGAACTTTAAGCAATCGAAATTGCACACGCACGTGGGCAGTTTATGAGCAATATATTGTTTAATGTGCGCCCATGAATGTGCGTTTCCTTACTCTGGGTTACATAGAGCGACAGCAAATGGGCGGCTTGATGCCAATAACATGGGTGTTTCCCCATCTAATTACTGACCGCGCCCGATGCTGGTTTATTGCGGTGATCGGACGAGAACCGACACAATACCCATTATTCGTCTAAGAATCCTACCGCAGCTAACAAAAAGAGCTAATGACCTTTAAACACCTGAACAGATCTTCACAAATTGTAGCTAAGAACCAATTCGATTTCGCTTAAAAAAAACATAAACAAAAAGGCCTCATAATCGGTCCATTCGTTCAGGAGTTACGATGTCACAGACAGACACACAGACACCTCAAACTTATATCATCCCTCTTTTTGCGCCGGGGATTAAAAATGAAAAAATATGAAATTATATGAGTGTTTTCATTTTTTCCACAGGGAAATTAGCCGTGTGGGCCTTGCGGGTCGTACCTAGACCACATTTTGTTTTTATAGTTTGTCCAGGTTCAAGATGTCCAGGTCTTATGATGTTTGTCACACAACCTGAACGGAGTTGGACCGAATTTTCACGTTGGTTGTAGTTCTCAGCAACTTTTCCTTGCACTTATGGTGTTATATTAGAATTGCACACATAGAGTATGAGTTTAAAGTATATGGACCATATACTGCGAGTGTTATGCCTTCATCAGAATGTGTAATCACTTCTCAGTCACAACAGACGTGCTGGATAATTTTTTTTTGTACGGGAAGTGTTTTTTCTTAGCTATGAAACGGCTTTGAACTACAGACCTTCCGCTCGACGGTCGGTGATGTTTACCACTTAACCAAGACCACCCCCACACCTCAGTCTTTACTCTAGCCTACGACAGAGTCTTACTCTCGTTACTCACGCGTTCATTTTTGGTTTCAGTCCCCAGGTTTTATCGCAGGAATGATAACAGGTCACCTTTGAGACCTTGTTTTTTAGGATAACTGTTTCTGGTGAGCTTGCACCATACAGGTTGATTAGACAGTGGTTGAAGTAATAGAACCGCATTGATACTGAAAATATTATAGTTTGGAGTAGATTAGTAATGGACATTTGTCTGATACTATGAGAACTAGAATTTCGGCGTATCCAATAATACCCGTGCTGAAATCATATAGTATGTAGAACAGATCATCAATGACTATCGATCATAGAACTGGTAATAGTAATCTACTTTATGGAAAGCTATTCGATGCGGATACTAAGAATATGATCCGGCTTTCGAACACAGTACTTCTGATATACTCATCGTATTCCAAATGTCACAGACATAGA
The DNA here is from genome assembly GCA_951905685.1 of Eumerus sabulonum. Taxonomy (NCBI): domain Eukaryota; kingdom Metazoa; phylum Arthropoda; class Insecta; order Diptera; family Syrphidae; genus Eumerus; species Eumerus sabulonum. Next base: position 160,658,618 of record OX645060.1, on the reverse strand, counting down.
GATACAACGTGCGAACATGACGCACTCAAGAGTAATTTACTAATGGTGTCAATGAAAATGTGAGTTTATCTAATTATCTGGTAGTGAGTGTTAGCTACCTCAACATACATACATTCTATTTAATATCTTGTAAGACATCTGAGCTATATTGACTAGAACAGCAATTAGATAGGAATCATCAGTTCACGAGCATATTAGAACAGTAACTCCTATAACGCAAAAGACCGACCGCGGTTTTCAATTCGTATACGATAAGATTAACAACAAAAGGGAATTATTAAGCTAATGTCTACCGCAAATACTGCGACAAACTTGAGGTTCGATTCAAAAGAGATCCCCTTGATCGGTGAAACACCGAATGCGAAGTGTGGGCACAATGCGGCGGGAGGATAGACTTGTTTTTGGATCAGACTTGAAAAAGCCACATTTGATTGAGGACAAAAGGGAAATGAAAACAGTGATCTTGAGCAGATAGTGCGACGGGCGGTTGTCAACAGGGACGACCTTCTACAAGTCTTTCCAGCTGGTAGGATACGCAGATGATATTAACATCATATCGCGCGGTCTCAGAAGCGTTGTAGAAGTTTTCACGCCAATAAAAGAACAGGCCAAATGAGTTGGTCTAAAAGTCAACAAGAATAAGATAAAATACATGCCGTCAAGCAAAAACCGATAAGCTGATTTTTGGTTCTTTCGAAAAAAAATTCTGCGCCGGATAGTTGGTCCTGTCTGTAAGGATGGTAAATGAAGGAGAAGACACAACCGCGAACTCTACAAGCTGTACGAAGATGTGGATATAGCCCGGCCACATCAAGCGCATGAACACCAACGCTCCAGCTAAGAGGCTCTTCGACTCGGAGCCTCCGATAACTGGAAGCAGCGTGCTCGGGACCATCAAAGATGGAAGGCAGCTATAGCTCAGATTAAGATCTTCCATGGATTGTTGGCCTGATAAGTAAATAAGTAAGTATGCGTCAGCTTCATTGACCAATCAGAATGTTCATGGCAACAAGCTAATGCTGGAATGTTGTACTATAAGTTACCCTAACTTAACGAAACCATCACTGGGGATCGATATCAGCAACAATTATGCAACTATGCCGAGCATTGAAGCTTAAACGCCCCCAATATGCCATTATACAAAATTATCTTTCAGCACGACACGCTCGAACACATGTTGTTAAGGTCGTCAAGGACTGTTTGGGGGCATTTAACTGAGATGTCCAACCCCACCCGCCATATTCTCCAGATAACTACTTGTTCCGGTCCAAGGCTCATGATCTGGCCGAGCATCACTTCACTCTCACAAATTGTATTTATTTACACCTAATAGGCTTTAGAAGATATGAGCGAGCTTACAACAGGCGTGGAACCACAAGAAATTGCAAAAACGGTTTTCGTTCTTTATCTTTATCTCAAGGAACCCAAGACCTTGTGCATTCGCAAAGAAGGCAGTCTAAGCACTAAGCAAAATTATATTCGACCGACTACTCTGCCAGTAAATGCCACATGTACTCGTGAAATTATTCGCAACAGGCACTAGTAATGAGTGTCAAAAGGTCACACAATATTCCGATTCCACAAAAGCAATAAACTGCAAAACAAATTAGAAAATGACAACAGTTCCATGAATGGCGTTTAGGCGCCACATTCTCGATATTCTTTATTATTCAGCCATCAATTGGGAGCGACCTAAACAGCAGTTAGTCAACATCGAGTTCGCTCAATTACAGGCCAACTCCATTCCAGCAAGTACCTATATTTTAGATGTACATATGTATGTATGTATGTATGCTGGCGTTAAGGTACCCTTACACGATCAATCGAATGACATCAATTCGTTACGTGTGTTTGTGAAAATGCGTCTGTGTGCGTCACACACATTCGTTGGTGACCGAATGACAAAAATCAAAACATTTTTGATATTGCATGACCATTATCATGCTGATTGTCGTGTGTAAGGGTTGGATTGACCATGTCAGCTTATTGTGTGTCGTGCAGGTGTGGTGTCGTGGGCGTGGGATGTGATGTTGATGTCTGTCGGGAGCGGAAAATTTAAATTGAGGGAGGATGATGAACGGGAGATGCAGATATTTTTAATTCACTTAAAAGATTTTTATGAGTGAACTGATTCCTTGTTTTTAACCACTGTTTCATCAAAATTCTCTCTTTTTTGCCATTCTATTCTTTTTCTTCTTTGCACAAAGTGCCAGACCACCGTACGCAATACAGTCGCCCGAATCACTCATCGCACGTCCGTAGACGACCGAAATTCGCAAAATTTCACTAGGAATTTGCTTTAATCGATTGAGCCGTGTAAGGGAAAGAGTCAATCCACATAGACACGATGCATGATGTCGACTGATTGATCGTGTAAGGGCCACTTAAGGGATAGAGTCAATCCGAACGGACACGATGCATGATGTCAACTGATTTATCGTGTAAGGGCCACTTTAAGGTACCCTTACACGATTAATCGAATGAAATCAATTCTTTACGTGTGTTTGTGAAAATGCGTTTGTGTGCGTCGCACACATTCGTTGGTGACTGAATGACAAAAACCAAAACATTTTTGATATTGCATGTCCATTATCATGCTGATTGACGTGTGTAAGGGTTGGATTGACCATATCAGCTTATTGTGTGTCGTGCAGGTGTGGTGTCGCGAGCGTGGAATGTGATGTCTGTCGGGAGCGGAAAATTAAAATTGAAGGAGTATGAAGAACGGGAGATGCAGATATTTTAAATTCACTTAAAAGATTTTCATGAGTGAACTGATTCCTTGTTTTAAACCACTGTTTCATCCAAATTCTCTTCTTTTTTTGCCATTCTATTCTTTTTCTTCTTTGCACAAAGTGCCAGGCGAACGTACGTAATACAGTCACCCGAATCACTCATCGCACGTCCGTAGACGACCGAAATTCACAAAATTTCACTAGAAATTTGCTTTAATCGATTGAGTCGTGTAAGGGATAGAGTCAATCCACATAGACACGATGCATGATGTCGACTGATTGATCGTGTAAGGGCCACTTAATGATAGAGTCAATCCATATGGACACGATGCATGATGTCAACTGATTTATCGTATAAGGGCCACTTAAGAGTCCGGACCAAAGCCGAGCTTCTCTCAATCACCCATGTTGTGTCTGATTTTAATTCTCCATAGGTGAAAGGGACCTAGAGTTTATTGCCGATTCCGAACGCGAATTTCGAGAAGCTTTTCATGGCAATTCTACTACAGATAATAAGCTGTATATAGTAAATTAAAATCTCGAGTTTGGATTCCAGCAATCATTATTTTTAGTTAATTGAAAGTCGACAAGTTTATAGATTGCACGTTAACCAATCCCGAGCCTGCTACTGCAACTGCTAATTAAACAATTGTCTCGCCTAAAATTCTCCTGAGCTCTGCGTACCGTTTGAACGTCACCATATCTATAAATGTACATATGTATGCGTTAAGTAGATAAACGAGTAATTAAATGACAATTTAAGTTCAAAGCTATAAACTGGCATTTTGCAACTAGAACGCTCTACAACATGCTTGACCTTCGTTCGCAACGCATTGCAACACTGTAGGAGCGAAATTACAAAAAAAAAATTGCTTCGGAGGCGTTAATACATACACATACATTTTTTTTTTTTTTTGACGTGACAACGTCTATTAGATCGGTTAGCGCTGAAATATGGGATGCCGAAACGCAAAAAACCCAGAAAAATGTAGACTAACCGTGTGAGTAGGCGTGGCCTAGCGAATGTGTAGTAGTGAGCTCGCGCGAAAATGATCAACATGCCAGATAAAAAAAAATTCGGCGTCGTTTAGTGGAATTAAATCAAATAAAATCATATCATAGACCTATTGTTGATAGAATATTAGAAATAAAGAACACTCAAACGTTTGAGTATAAAATTGTCTTATTCAATTAAATACATGTATAATACTGTAATATGAAAATAAAACATTGAAATCAATAAAAAAATTATATGTAATTGTTGAATATATAATATTTATACCTCATTCATAAAATCGTATAATAGACGTTGTCACGAAATAATGGATTTGGCTAGTAACAGCCAATCTAATAACAGTTTTTTTTTTTGTTGATTTAGGTGATGACCGAGATAAGGTGAATTTTAAAGGTTTGCCGAATAGTTTCTACTTCTGCTATTTTGTTATTACTCACTGACTACACCGGGCACAGTAGATGGATGGCAGTGACGAACAGATCGAAAGTTTCATTCGCATACTATCAACAACAGTCAGGGAGAGATTGCTTGAATTAGTCAGTCACAGTTGTTCCGCGCACAATCAGCACGTTCAATTCAATTATTATGTCAAATGATCAATTGACACTCTAGCAAAGTGGCAAACGTCACATGCAAAAGCTCGCAACGAATTGGCACTCGCTGACGGCAGCGCCAATTCTGATCATTGATCATAAATTAAACCAAAGACTACTTAACTTGACAGCTAAGCTGTGGACTAAAAGTGCCAACAGCAATAGCAATCTTGCCTTAATAGCATTTACAGTGCACACCTATCATTATATGTGGAAAATGTTGACGAACGGGTGCGCAATCTAATTGTAAATATGTTAGTACTCGCGTCAAGTGCGTGCACGCGTGCAATCATTTGCCAGAAGTTTCTAGAAAGTCCAAGTCAACAAAGCGCACAGTGAAGGCAACCATTCAGCTGAATGATAACCAGACTAAATGGCCACAGAGGGGCTATTGTGCATACATAGTACGAGTATGTGTCATAGCATTAATCATGCGAAATGTGGGGTTCAAGGAGTACAATTGGATTCGATTAACTTGGATTGGATTGGATGATGTGAGAATAGGCGCAAATATTGGCAACAATGTCGTCATACATACATACATATGTATGCGTATGTTGGTTGACGTTGTCACCGTTTTGTTGGGCGACTTGAGCTTGCAGAAACGGGTGGTGATTTAGAACGCAAGGTTGCTGAGGAAGTATTTAATGCGTGTAGTGAAGGTGTTTCTGGAGGTTGGGAAGGATTAATATGGACTTTAATTAAGTTTTATCTAATGACAAAACTTCGCTTGATTGGCTTGATTTCTAGAGGCAGCTTCAGGGTTTGTATATGATTTACATGAGAGCGTACTGGTATGTAGGTGCACACGATTGATAGGGGTCTGTACAAAATTTTAAACTACTTGTAATACATAGCTTATCTCATTGTATGATGAATGGCTATAAATGTGGGCAGACTGAGAGTGATCAAAGATGTGATATCAATCAACCAACTTCAATAAGGAATTTCATTCAAAAATTAGAAAGAATCAATTGATCAAATTAAGTATGGTAGTGTCTACTTATGTATGCCTTAAGATGCCTTAAGATTGTTTTTACTATTGGTGAATAGTGAATAGTATTGGTGAATAGTGCTAAAGGTGGGCGTGCCTCCGTGAAAATTACTCACCTTGCCGGGGTACGGAGGCTCTCCGATTCCGACACCACTCCCAGGTGTGACAGGAAACGAAACCACAAAACATGTAGAGAATATGTGGTGGCTTCTTTAAACTAAAATCGTCCGAGTTGCCACGTTTAAAAGCTGCAATCAAGCATGACAAATCTAGAAATGAGGCTCTAGTATATGCTAAATCTGCCCTGCCACCAAAGGTCCGGAACTGAAACGGGAAGCTCTCAAGCCGACAAAAAGAGTGTAGCTGGGAGAATCCGACTCGGCATCATTCCAAAGGATTTGGGAACAAACCCCCTTACCACAGCGCAGATGGCAGCCGTTCAGGAGGCTGTAATTGACACCTCCATCGAACTGTTGGGTAAGGCGCCCAAACCTCAATTCAGGGGACTGACGTATAAGTTAGGTTGGCACTATTTCGTGTGTGCTGGCAGCACCACGGCATTGGACGAAGACTAATTTTACGGCCATCAAGGACAAGAGTGGATATTATGCCTGTGGAAGAAGAGGCCTTAGCGAAACCACACATTGTTCGGGGCTACTTCCCACAAAGCATCGGCTTACCCATCACAAAGGTATTGGCGACTCTGGACTCGCAGAACGATGGCCTGCATGCACAGTTAGTGACAGGTCTTTCGATCGACTGCTAGAAATAGATAGATATTTTATTTACGTCTAAAAGTATTAAATAAATGTCTGCTATTGCGCAATTTACATACAGAGATTGATAAGAACGAAATATCATACAACTGAAGCATTATTTATTAACAATGAAAAAATATTGATAATACTAAATGTTTTAAAGGAAAAACGTTAATAACCTCCATTGTAACTGCTAGAACCAAGGTGCAAAGTTGCTTATCGGTTTGGTGTCGTTAAGGTCATCATTAAGCGCCACGAAAAAACACCAGCTGATGTACGACCAATTGCTGTAGAAACCAAGCCACCTGCAGCCAGCAGTACACGGTGGTTCCACCTACTGCTGTTACAGAGACGCCAAGATGTGACAATCCAAAACCCACTGCCAAATCTGGGTCGACGACCACTAAGGGTCGTCCAAGCAAAACAACAAATCATCCCCCCCCACTAAACAAGGTGAATCATTGATAGAAAGTAGATCAGAGGATCACTTCCATCATACCGGTAAATTCCGGCGTGGCAACAATGAGCCATATCGAACAAAGGACCCGGCCTACCGTCGCAAAAAATGAGTGGGCAAGTGCGAAACTGCGTATGCAGCTCGCACTTTAGTTTATCTCTGACTGGTCGGCAGAGTGGGTCCGTCGATTAACCCAAATAAGACTTTCTTAGTCCCGTTTACAAAGGGGAGAAGGGTACAGCCCTGCTCCGTCTTTCTAAATGGCATAAACATAGGATTTTCAGAAGAAGTTAATAGTAGTTAGAAGTTGGGTATCGCAAAAAAACCATAATCGTAAGCTTCAACGCTCCTCGGCATTACAGGCGCTATGCCAACCTGCCCCACGGCAGCCCAGGAAGCACTGATTGGACTTACTCCACTACACCTTTTTGTTAAAAAGGTTGCATTACGCAGTGCAATCAGAATTCCTCGCTCGGGAACAAACTTGCCATGTATACCCATGGGTCACATGCCCATCTTGCAACATCTTCCCGAGCTGGATGCGTTTGCCATTGTTTCGGACGCATTAACACACATCTTCACTTTTGACAAGAGATTTGAAATGTATGTATGTATGTTGGCGTTACAGTCCATGAAGAACCTGAGCCGAGCTTCTCTCAATCACCCATGTTGTGTGTGATTTAATTTTTCATAGGTGAAAGGGACCTACAGTTTAATGCCGGTTCCGAACGGCGAATTTCGAGAAGCTTTTCATGACAATTTTACTACAGGGGGTTTTGTCAGAACCCCGCTGAGGAGAAACACCGTGAAAAACACGTTCGATGACATGGCTGTGTCGGGATTCGATCCCGTGTCATCGGCGTCAGAGGCCAACACACTACCCACTGCGCCACGGTGCTCTCGAGAGATTTGAAATACTTATCTCAAACTACTCAGCTTGGGAAACCAGTGATCCCTTGCTCAATGTTAAAGGCCTTAGGTGGTACACTGATGGCTCCAAGATGGTTTCTGGCATTGGCGTAATATCTCTAAGGCACTGGGAATGAGTCCTAGCATCTTCCAAGCAGAATTACATGCCATCCTAACATGCGTCAATCTATACCTAGAGACTGGCATAAGAGGAGTAACCATCAACATGCTCTCCGATAGCCAAGAAGCGGTTAAAGCGCTGAGTGCGTACAGGACAAACTCAAAAACCGTTAAGGAATGCAATGATGCCCTACAAGACCTCGTCAAAAGAAACAAGGTCAAAGGTATTAAGGGCACAAAGGTATTAAGGGCAATGAAATCGCAGATCAACTCACCAGGAAAAAAAAACCTAGGTTCTGAACCTTTTTGCGGCACTCCCAAGTCTAAGATCAACTTCTTCTTAGACAAGTGGGAAAAATCGCAACACCTGTCCTTTTGGAACAGCGTTCAGGGACTTCGCCAATCGAAACGATTTATACGGACCCTGAACAAACACTCTATTAACATAGCCAAGCTTTATAGAGAAGATATCAGAAGACTAGTCGGCTACCTGACGGGACACTGCGGTCTGAGATATCATGTCAACAAAATTAACCTCTCGATCTCGTCTGAAATTCAGTGCCGACTCTGTCTTGAGGTAGAAGAGACGGCAGAGCACATACTGTGTGAGTGTGCTGCTCTCTGCCATCTTAGGAAGCGTATCCTTCTCAGTGAACTAATGACTCCTGAGGCGATCATCTCGGCTCCTACGAGAAGCATTCGAATGAGAATGAGCATTCATTGAAAGTAGAGAAGCTCCTCGGCTAGTCGGCTAGCAGGCACCAGGTACAATAGATCTGTAAAGGTCGCAGTGCCCCATGCTATTTGATAGCACTAGCCCCTTAAGTAAAAATAAAAAATAAAAAATAAAATAAAATAAGAAAGGTGGGCGTGAAACTGACTTTGTTTTATATAATTTCCACCGCCCATTAGATGCTTGCGAGAAGATGGAAAAACGAGTGTAACAGTTTTTCAATCTTAAAAGGTGTTATGAGCTACAATTTCTTTTATTGGAAAATGATAGAACAGAGCTCAAATCCAGCACTTGAAACCAAATAGGACTATATTTACGCGGTAGCATAAGATTAAAAAGATTCGGTTTGAATTCCCTAGATTATGTTTTGTTGTACAAATAGATCGCTTTACAACGATAGAATAAATTGTTTGTGTTGTTAAAGCCACTATGTGTCCCTATAAATGCATCGTATATTTTTGATACAACAATTATCAAGGAATATTACGGATATCAAGATATTGCAAACTATTATCAATTTCCCTCTTAAAAATATTGACATCATATGCGAACAATACGGATGTCGGGACAAAATCCATTCGCATTAGACGAAGTTGTAACAGAATTCCGTCCACCTGACCTAAGTAAAATTAGGCTAGTCATTTCGAAGCTTAAAACTAATAAGGCCGCGGGCGCAGACTGGCCACTGAACTATTTAGAGAGGCTAGAGATGAGCTGGTGGGGCGCATGCATCAAGAGGCAATTAAGAAGTAGAGCCCCTCTAGAAAAATCAAGGTTTCACTATATAAATCATTGATCATCCCCGTCCTCTAGATGAAGATGAATTTGGCCGCTTTGAGAGGAAAATTCTGCGTTCAGTATATGGCCCCGTTGTAAACGGAGAGTACATAGTACAGCGACATCGGCCTGGTACGACGTTTTCGGATCTTTGAGTAAGACCCCGATGGATGACGCAGCAGAGGATGACCGAATCTAAGGTGGCGCACACAGATAGAAGGGGACCTAAACCAACTGGGAGTGCGGCGCTGAAATAGCTGGCGAAAGATCCTGCTAACTGGAGAACATTGTTGATTGAGGTCCAGGTTCACACCGGACTGTAGTGCCACCTAAGTCAGTAAGCGAACAAAATAAGTAGGGTCCACCAGTGTGGCTTCAGGAGAAGGAGAAGAAATGACAAATTGACTTCTTGAAGAAGTTGGTGAAATAATTTTTTATTTTTTTTTGGTGGAGGCTTCTGCTCTTTGTTGGAGCACTCAGACGCAAATACTGGTCCATTGTACTCACACACCTTACATTAATGTATTTCCCCGTTTTCCGGAAAAAAAAATTAGAAGGAGAACATCACGTGCGCCATGGGTGCGCCACCTCGCGCGGGTAAAGGCGGGACATTGACAGAGATAATGTTCTGCTGAGTCAGCTTCCTCGCAACATGCAGTAAAAGTAGACGTCTCACTGATGGCAAGCACGCAGAGGTGCTTAGCAAAAGTAATGGCCCGTAATGACTCCCACAATTGTTCTGTCAATTTTCTTGATGAAACTCATGCGAGTACGAAACGCTTTCGTAAAAGCTTCGAGGTACGTGAGGGGTTAGAACAAAAAAATACCTTTCCACTTCTTTTTAATTTAATGATAGACTATGTTATGCAGTCAATTCAACAAAATAGGAGGGACAGGAAAGCACATAAGTTTGGAAGTAAATGAAGAGGAAACCATGTACGTGGTCACTGAGAGAATTTGGTTGAACCGTACCTCGTATTTGAATGTGATCAAATTCGATAAATTATTTGCAAAAACCGAAGAATTTAAATATCTGGCCACCAAAAACGACTTAAAAACCGCAATGAAGGAACTTACATGCTTACAAACCTATTTTAATGCCGATCAAACTTTATCGAAGTGCAATTTGGAATCCGTAGGAAAGTTGGTTGTGGGGTATTATAAAGACGGTCCTTAAGAGAAAGGGCATAGCAGCGATATACGGATGGAATATACGCTTGATAGGGAGACCTGCTATCAAACATGTGCGTGAGTTCTTCAAATATCGGAAGCTATTGAAAGTTTTAGATTAAAAGTCGTATTTTTACTAATGGAGAGCGCCGTGGCGCAGTAGGTAGTGTGTTGGCCTCTGATGCCGATGAGACGGGATCGAATCCCGACAACAACCATGTCATCATACGTGTTTTTCACGGTGCTTCTGCTCAGCGGGGTAATGACAAACCTCCCTGTAGTATAATTGTCAAGAAAAGCTCCTCGAATATCGCCGTTCGGAACCGGCAGTAGACTGTAGGTCCCTTTCACCTATGGGAAAATAAAATCTCACACAACATGGGTGATTGAGAGAAGCTCGGCTCTGGTCCTTCATGGACTGTAACGCCAACATACATACATACATTTTTACTATTGACCACTTGGCGAGGCCGCCGTGACGCCTTGGTTAGTGTGTCGGACTCCGACGTGCGACAAGCTACTTCAATTCCCTATAACACCGACTCCATGGAACGTTAATTTCGCGGCGTCCCTCTTCGGCGGGGTACAAAAAACAAATCGCGTACAACATGAGTGATTGAGAGCGTAACTTTGGCCTTTGATGAGTTGTTACGCCACCAAAACAAGCAAGCACTTGCCTTATTCTCCTAATTCATCTGAAAACCAATCGATCGATTTCTGAAGAACGATTTTCACTTGGCTGATTCAGGTTCACTCAACTACCATAAGTTTATACCATTTCGTATTACTACATTTGTGCTATATGACCTCATACACTCAACCCTCAACTCTCTGGCTTGAGAGTAAGAAATATTCTCCTCCTATCCCAATGGGAGTGGTGTAGGCCATAATGTTCGCTACTAAAATTAAACTCGTTCACTCTGCGTAATTCCTATTCTGCTCATCACTCCGACCAGACAGTCATAAATATTTGCTCCACCTGAACCCACTGTTTGATTAGCAAACGTTTACTTTTCACCCAGCTCTACTTAATTTCTCTTCAAGTGTTATTCTGTTAAAAAGCAAATAAGATTTCAGAGGCAAGATAATCACGATTGCCAAAAAAAGTCTGATAAGAAGCCTGCTTCACTTTATCATTAAAAATTATCCTCGCAGAGCTGTGGAATAGCATTCAAATTGGCGAAGAGATAAAGCGAAGTAAGTCAAAATTAAATAAGTTCCGTTTAGGTTTATATAAACAAAACGAAGCTTATGTGGGACATAAATCAAAATGATTCACGTGAGCCCATAATGCGATAGTAATAGCCCTCTATAGATAATCGTAGCTAGCGTTAAGGTATGTACAGCTTTTTCGATGCCTCATTACGTCTATTGTGTTAGGTTTGTTTCCTGCTGGAAGCACATATGTATATAAGTATCTATGTAGTACATTTGTATGTATGTGTCTAATGAGTTAGAGAGAAATTACCGTGTAAACAATTTGGTTTAGTTTTACATCAATCATGATCTGCCTCAAATATATACGGTGGCCGATGCCACACTAGCAACGCGGACGTATTTTATCAAAGTTCAAGTTCAAAGTTTTTTAAGTCTGTCTTCTAAAACACATGTATAAATATTTTTTTTTTGTTGTCATGTACATTTTCTCTTCGGTTTTTTCGTATGCCATTGTTGTTAGAGTCGCGTGTAAATATTTACACACGCCACTGTGGCGGGATTTATTGCTCCTCTCCACAGCTTTTCAGAGTGATAGCCAATTGGCTTACATGTTGCTGCCGCCATCACTACCGAACTGGCAATAGTCGTGGAATCACTTGATTGAGGTGAATTAAATTTGAATTTATGAAATTACTGGCACTTTGAATGTGCAGGGAGGACAGATGATAGGATGGGATGGTGTAGTTCGTCAAGCGTGGCATTGAACATTTTCATTGACTCTAGAGTCGATCCTTTCCTGATGACACCATCCGGGTAACTTGTACACTCGTAATGAATGGGAACGGTCTCATTTGAGTGGAGATAAAATTTGCATATTAATGAATCCCATGAAAGATACACTTTCCCTATTTCCCTTTGGTTATCATGAATATACTGTTGCTGTGAAAGCTAACGTAATCGACTGTTTAAAGTTTAGACTTCGACCATAAGTCAAAGAAGATTGGTGACATACCCTTAAATCATTAAATGACAGCATTAAATTGGCTTTGTGGACTTTGTTGGCAAACACACATGTAGTTATGCAATAAACAAGAAAAAAAAAGACAAAACAAAGGTCAATTCAGAGCATTGATATTGTTCACCAGCCGGCGTCAAAGTGCATGTCATGTTACTCCTGTCATTTTTAGGGTTCCGTACCCAAAGGTAAAACGGAACGCTATTACTAAGACTTCGCTGTCCGTCCGTCCGTCCGTCTGTCACCAGGCTGTATCTCATGAACCGTGATAGCTAGACAGTTGAAATTTTCACAGATGGTGTATTTCTGTTGCCGCTACCACGCCAAATACAAAATGAATATTTAAGTGGGGCTCCCATACAACAGACATGATTTTCACCCAAAAAATCCTGCCTGCAACCAAGATCTGTCATTTGATGAGGTAACATACATAGTCTCTTTCATATATATATATACAGATGGTACGGAACCCTTCGTGCGCGAGTCCGACTCGCACTTGGCCGGTTTTTATTTATTTCTTTTATTGTAGCTAAAATGTTAGATCTTCCTTAAAAACTATATTGCACAATTTACAGAGATGTGTTATAAACTACCTCCATAATAACAATTTTTGACACAAATAAATAACAAAATATAATGGTTATTAAAAATAAAAATGAAATAATAAATAAATAAATAGAAACGGAAAAAGAGTTGAGTAATAAATAATAAATAGTTAACAATAAATAAAAAATAATAAATAACAAGTGATAAATAATAAACAGTAAACGGTAAATAATAATAAGTGAATAATAAATAAGAACTAATAAATAAATACTAAATAATAAATAAATAATTAATATGATATGATATTATTTATGATGTATGGCACTCTCAATTGATCGCGTCGCGCGAGAGTTGTGCTCCTGGCAAATTGATCGGAAAATGAAAAAGATAAGTCAAGAGATTTGACAACGATCATAGAAATGTGAATAAGCAGATTGTGAGGTTTCTAGTACAAAAAAAGGGGTATCAGTATCGTCTAGGGGTGGCCGTGGTGCAGTGGTTAGCATCATCGACCGTCGAGCGGAAGGTCTATAGTTCAAATTCGTTTCATAGCCAAGGAAAAGCAATTTCTATACGGAAAAAAGTACGCAACACAGTTGTGAATGGAAAGTGACCAAGCGTACTGCAGCAGGCAAAACACTCACAGCATATGGTCAACTGAAATTCGTCCTCGAAATACGTATGCAATATAAACACCATGCATGAGCGAATTACTGTGAATTATAACCAACACGAAATTTGGTCGGCTCCCGTCTTATCTAGGATAAACCACCCCTGAGAGTAGTGAACGAATATCTACGACCCAAAACCACTGCACTCCGTTCAGGTTGTGTGTGAACCTCACCCTCTCCTTGTAACCTTCGCTCGCGCAACGTTTACGTTATAAGGCCTTAGCCTCGAGTGTAACTATAAAAAAAAAAAAAAAAAAAAAAACAGGATACACGAGGGTGACTGCTTTAAGCTATCGGATCCATCCATCGATAGTTATTTAATATGTGCTGTAAAGGGCAACTTATGTATTGGGTCCGCGGTTAAGTCCCAGTGATTCTTGTCATTTTCTCATAAAACGAATGCGCATTTCAAAGATGACATCTTAATCTAAATGTTTGTTTACTCGATGTTTGGGTACGATAAGGTGTTGCTAAGTGTTAGTTAGGATTAGGGGGGAATTGTCCATTATGAGCTGCTACAACTTGGCAAAACGATCAGTGTGGTTCTTTACTATGCGCAACTTCGTTTGAATAAGCAACCACGAAAACCGACCAGAATTGGCCAACAGAAAAGGAGCTGTGCTCCATCATGACAATGCCAGGTCACGTAAACCTGTGACCTCTCGGAGCAAAATGACGGAATCTGGTTGGGCACTTGTACAGTCTGACTACCACTTGTTTCGATCTCCGCTAAATTCTTAAACATTTGGCCGGCCGAACAGCCACTGAAGATCTATTGCCGATAAACCATTGAAGTTCTATACCGATGGAGTAATGAAGCTACCCGACAAATGGCAAAAGGTCAAAGATAAAAATAATTAATATGTACTTGATGAAATGATTCTCATTAAGGAAAAGTTATTATTCTAAAATGTACGAAAAAAAAACCGGAGACCATGTCACCTACGAGCTAAGGCCCGGAATGTAGTCATAACTCGAGAACTGGCAACACTGTATCGTTGGTTAAGAAAGGGAGGCCCTTTCTTCAGTTTTCATTTAAGGCTGAAGTCGACAGCACGTTTTGTTGGTCTATTATGGGTATATTTCAAAAAAAAAAAAAAAAGTTTATTGGTGGCATCCTAAAAATTAGTGACTCACATTACAACCAACTTCTTGTGGGTGAAAACCCCCCGAAATCTGCCAGATGATGTTTGGAGACTAGTGTGGGTTGAAAACACGCGTGTGGTCCAAGAAGGGCCGTCAATGAAAAGAAGATGATCCACGTAAAGGAGCTCCTATCACCTCCCGTATTGCGGCTTCGTTCATGGTGATTATGTTCCTACAGACCGAACATAGACTGAACAGTTCTATGTTTGCGTCCTGAAGAGATGGCGAGCCCGTGTTTTCCGTGTGTGATCCGAACGCGCAAAGAAGGGCTGCAACTTGCATCGCGATAATGCGCCGGCCCATTCCTAGTTGATTATGCAAGAGTTTTTGCAAAAAAAAAAGCAAATTGCCAGAACTTAAGTCTACTTGACTTTTGGACACTATAGACAAGGTCCTAATGGAAAATCAACAATCTGACACGAGATAAAGTTGTGGACAATGATTTAATATATTTATTTAGTTTGTTTCTCAAATAAAGGATTAAGAAGGGGGGAGGGAGCGAGCAAACAGAGCAAAGAAGTTGATCGCGTTTAACACGGCAAACGCCAGCTTCGATCTCTGTCTCTGCTCAATCCAAGTTGACACACAGCCTCCGCGTGGCCCCCGTGGATAGCTTCCTTGGCACCCGCCAGGGGCACCCGCCAGGTAGTGAACCAATGTGTGCAGCGACCCAACCCCGTGTTCCTGGGGAAAGAGGAACCTGGCCCTCCAGGTTGGGGGTTGTGCTTAGGGGTAACATCCCTACCACGTAAAAACCAACTTGTTCCGAAACAACAATAAACCTCAGATACGGACGGATACAAATCTGACGAGCAAAGACTAACGGACTTGAGAGCCTGCACCTGGAATGTGAGGTCCCTTAACAGACCGGGTGCAGGCGATCAATTGGAGCAAACCCTCAAATGCTATAAAGCAGAATTGTATAACCGCACTCCAAGAAGTGCGATGGGATGAACCAGACAAAAGACGGATGAAAAAGTGCGACATCTATTACGGGAACTGCTACAAGGAGAACAAACAGCGCCTACTCGGGTGCGGATTCGTTATTCGAGGAAGACTCCGGCAAAAAGTCTTAAGCTTCCGAGACATAAGCGAACGCCTCATAGCAATCCGCATCAAAGCTAAATTTGGAAACATTAGCTTAATATGCGCTCACGCCCCAACGGAAGAAAAGGACGACAGGC
This sequence comes from Eumerus sabulonum, assembly GCA_951905685.1. NCBI lineage: Eukaryota > Metazoa > Arthropoda > Insecta > Diptera > Syrphidae > Eumerus > Eumerus sabulonum. Next base: position 160,642,637 of record OX645060.1, on the reverse strand, counting down.
TCAAAGAAGAATTCTACGCTACAACACAAAAATAGGCCTAGGAGATTTTAATGCAAAACTGGGCAAAGAGGACATAATTGAGTCGATCATAGGAAAGCATAGCCTCCATAACACCACATCCGACAACGGAATTAGGCTAATCGATTTCCTAGCAGGGCGCAACCTCCTCGTAGCAAGCACGCGATTCCCCCATCTAAACATCACCAAGGGTACTTGGCGGTCTTTTGATCAATCGACCGCAAACTAGATTGATAACATTGCGATCGACGCCAGACACTCCTCCTGTATTCTCGACGTACGAGCCTTCCGAGGGCCCAACATCGATTCGGACTATTACCTTGTTGTAGCTAAGGTACGAATGAGGATATCAAGAATGCTTAGGAGTGGAGTAGGACTACGTAAGTTTGACGTCGGAAAGCTACAATCGCAAGAGACTGCCAGAATCTTTGCCGATCGTGTCTCCTCCAAGCTCTCTCAAAATCCGCCCACAGCAGCACAAACAATAGAGCGGGAATGGGCCCATTGACAGAGCGCCGTCAGAGACGCTGCCTCAGAGGTGCTGGGTTTCAAGCCCCCACCACCTAGAAACCCCTGGTTCGAGGAACAATGCGAACAAGCCCATGCAGCAAAACAAGAGGCATATAAAGCCATGCTGCAACGACGGACGAGAGCTGCTCGCGAAATCTATGAGCAGAAGAGAAGAGAGGAAAACACGCTTTCCAGAAGAAAGAAGAGGGAGCACGGAAAGCGTGGGATCGAGGAAATGGAGATATGCTTCCGCAGGAATGACGCCCGTAAGCTTTACAATAAGGTAAAACGAACATGCCATGGCTACAAAACCAGAGCGGCAGCCTGCAGGGATGAAACTGGAGAACTATTAGTAGAGTCGCAGTAGATGCTGAGGATTTGGAAATACCACTTTTGCAGACTGTATAATGGCGATGATAGACAAGATACCGCTATCAGGCAGAACGAGCCATTCGTAATGGACGACAATATAACAGAATTCAGTCCACCCGACCTAGACGAAGTCAAAATAGCGATATCAAGACTTAAGTCTAATAAAGCCGCGGGCGCAGACGGCCTGTCTGCTGAGCTTCTTAGGGCGGCTGGAGATGAGCTGGTAAGGTGCATGCCCATCTCATTTGCAAGATATGGTCGGAGGAAAGCTTGCCCGACGAATGGAATCTCAGCATCGTTTGCCCGGTCCATAAGAAAGGAGACCCTTATAACTGCGCCAACTATAGGGGAATAAGTCTCCTTAACATCGCATATAAGATCTTCTCTGCCGTATTGTGTGAAGGCCTGAAACCGCTTGTGGATAACCTGATCGGCTCTTATCAGTGTGGTTTCAGGCCAGGTAAGTCCACAATAGACCAAATATTTACGCTACGGCAGATCTTGGAGAAGACCCAGGAATACCAAATCGACACTCACCACCTCTGCATACCTCTTCGTCGAAATCAAAGCTGCATATGACAGCGTGTATAGAGATGAGCTATACAAAGCCATGCCTAGTTTTAACATCCCTGCCAAACTCGTCCGACTGTGCAGGATGACAATGGAGAATTCTCGCTGCTCCATTAAGGTCGGTAATGACCAAACCGAGACCTTTGATGTTAAAAAAGGATTGAGGCAAGGTGACGCGCTGTCATGTAACTTTTTCAGCATCGTGCTGGAAAAGATCGTGCAAGAGTCACTGGCAAACACAAGAGGTACGATTTATTTCAAGTCTACGCAATTGCTTGCGTACGCCGACGACATTGACGTGATTGGACGGACACAGCGAGACGTCAATGAGGCCTTTGTAAGCATTGAGGTAAAAGCGGCTAAGATGGGTCTCAAGGTTAATGAGGGTAAAACCAAATATCTGCTTTCATCTAAAGGAGACGGACAACACCGACGTATTGGCCAGAACGTCACCATGGGCGGATATAACTTTGAAGTGGTCAAGGAATTCGTCTACCTTGGCTCACTGATTACCAGCGACAACAACACCAGCGCTGAGATAAAACGCAGAATCACTCTCGCCAACCGTTGTTCCGTTGGACTTAAGAGGCATTTGAGAAGTAGAGCCCTCTCTCGGAAAACCAAGTTGACACTATATAATAACTTGATCATACCAGTCCTCCTTTACGGCGCAGAGGATTGGACCCTAACAAAAGCGGATGAAGATGCCTTTGGTCGTTTCGAGAGGAAAATTCTGTGCACTATCTACGGTCCGGTTTGTTCAAACGGTGTATGGAGGAGAAGATATAACGAAGAACTGTACGGATTGTACAGCGACATCGGCCTGGTACGACGTCTACGGATACATCGCCTAAGGTGGCTAGGCCATGTAAAGCGCATGGAAAATACAGCTCCGACCTAAAGAGTCTTCGAATCTACCCCGGAAGGAAGGCGCGGCAGAGTAGGGCCGCATCAACGGTGGCGCACGCAGGTGGAAGGGGACCTTAACCAACTGGGCGTGCGGCGCAGGAAACAGCTGGCCAAAGACCGTGTCAGCTGGAGACGCTTGTTGGTTAAGGCCCAGGTTCACCACGGACTGTAGCACCGCCTAAGTAAGTAAGTAAGTTGCAGAAGCCCGTAAAACATAGGTTATACTATAATAATTCGAATTACTGAAAATCGGCTCAGCAGAGTGATACAAAAATTATAATTAAATCTTATTATATTTAAGTCAATATTTTATGAATATTTAAGTGGGGCTCCCATACAACAGACATGATTTTCACCCAAAAAATCCTGCCTGCAACCAAGATCTGTCATTTGATGAGGTAACATACATAGTCTCTTTCATATATATATATACAGATGGTACGGAACCCTTCGTGCGCGAGTCCGACTCGCACTTGGCCGGTTTTTATTTATTTCTTTTATTGTAGCTAAAATGTTAGATCTTCCTTAAAAACTATATTGCACAATTTACAGAGATGTGTTATAAACTACCTCCATAATAACAATTTTTGACACAAATAAATAACAAAATATAATGGTTATTAAAAATAAAAATGAAATAATAAATAAATAAATAGAAACGGAAAAAGAGTTGAGTAATAAATAATAAATAGTTAACAATAAATAAAAAATAATAAATAACAAGTGATAAATAATAAACAGTAAACGGTAAATAATAATAAGTGAATAATAAATAAGAACTAATAAATAAATACTAAATAATAAATAAATAATTAATATGATATGATATTATTTATGATGTATGGCACTCTCAATTGATCGCGTCGCGCGAGAGTTGTGCTCCTGGCAAATTGATCGGAAAATGAAAAAGATAAGTCAAGAGATTTGACAACGATCATAGAAATGTGAATAAGCAGATTGTGAGGTTTCTAGTACAAAAAAAGGGGTATCAGTATCGTCTAGGGGTGGCCGTGGTGCAGTGGTTAGCATCATCGACCGTCGAGCGGAAGGTCTATAGTTCAAATTCGTTTCATAGCCAAGGAAAAGCAATTTCTATACGGAAAAAAGTACGCAACACAGTTGTGAATGGAAAGTGACCAAGCGTACTGCAGCAGGCAAAACACTCACAGCATATGGTCAACTGAAATTCGTCCTCGAAATACGTATGCAATATAAACACCATGCATGAGCGAATTACTGTGAATTATAACCAACACGAAATTTGGTCGGCTCCCGTCTTATCTAGGATAAACCACCCCTGAGAGTAGTGAACGAATATCTACGACCCAAAACCACTGCACTCCGTTCAGGTTGTGTGTGAACCTCACCCTCTCCTTGTAACCTTCGCTCGCGCAACGTTTACGTTATAAGGCCTTAGCCTCGAGTGTAACTATAAAAAAAAAAAAAAAAAAAAAAACAGGATACACGAGGGTGACTGCTTTAAGCTATCGGATCCATCCATCGATAGTTATTTAATATGTGCTGTAAAGGGCAACTTATGTATTGGGTCCGCGGTTAAGTCCCAGTGATTCTTGTCATTTTCTCATAAAACGAATGCGCATTTCAAAGATGACATCTTAATCTAAATGTTTGTTTACTCGATGTTTGGGTACGATAAGGTGTTGCTAAGTGTTAGTTAGGATTAGGGGGGAATTGTCCATTATGAGCTGCTACAACTTGGCAAAACGATCAGTGTGGTTCTTTACTATGCGCAACTTCGTTTGAATAAGCAACCACGAAAACCGACCAGAATTGGCCAACAGAAAAGGAGCTGTGCTCCATCATGACAATGCCAGGTCACGTAAACCTGTGACCTCTCGGAGCAAAATGACGGAATCTGGTTGGGCACTTGTACAGTCTGACTACCACTTGTTTCGATCTCCGCTAAATTCTTAAACATTTGGCCGGCCGAACAGCCACTGAAGATCTATTGCCGATAAACCATTGAAGTTCTATACCGATGGAGTAATGAAGCTACCCGACAAATGGCAAAAGGTCAAAGATAAAAATAATTAATATGTACTTGATGAAATGATTCTCATTAAGGAAAAGTTATTATTCTAAAATGTACGAAAAAAAAACCGGAGACCATGTCACCTACGAGCTAAGGCCCGGAATGTAGTCATAACTCGAGAACTGGCAACACTGTATCGTTGGTTAAGAAAGGGAGGCCCTTTCTTCAGTTTTCATTTAAGGCTGAAGTCGACAGCACGTTTTGTTGGTCTATTATGGGTATATTTCAAAAAAAAAAAAAAAAGTTTATTGGTGGCATCCTAAAAATTAGTGACTCACATTACAACCAACTTCTTGTGGGTGAAAACCCCCCGAAATCTGCCAGATGATGTTTGGAGACTAGTGTGGGTTGAAAACACGCGTGTGGTCCAAGAAGGGCCGTCAATGAAAAGAAGATGATCCACGTAAAGGAGCTCCTATCACCTCCCGTATTGCGGCTTCGTTCATGGTGATTATGTTCCTACAGACCGAACATAGACTGAACAGTTCTATGTTTGCGTCCTGAAGAGATGGCGAGCCCGTGTTTTCCGTGTGTGATCCGAACGCGCAAAGAAGGGCTGCAACTTGCATCGCGATAATGCGCCGGCCCGTTCCTAGTTGATTATGCAAGAGTTTTTGCAAAAAAAAAAGCAAATTGCCAGAACTTAAGTCTACTTGACTTTTGGACACTATAGACAAGGTCCTAATGGAAAATCAACAATCTGACACGAGATAAAGTTGTGGACAATGATTTAATATATTTATTTAGTTTGTTTCTCAAATAAAGGATTAAGAAGGGGGGAGGGAGCGAGCAAACAGAGCAAAGAAGTTGATCGCGTTTAACACGGCAAACGCCAGCTTCGATCTCTGTCTCTGCTCAATCCAAGTTGACACACAGCCTCCGCGTGGCCCCCGTGGATAGCTTCCTTGGCACCCGCCAGGGGCACCCGCCAGGTAGTGAACCAATGTGTGCAGCGACCCAACCCCGTGTTCCTGGGGAAAGAGGAACCTGGCCCTCCAGGTTGGGGGTTGTGCTTAGGGGTAACATCCCTACCACGTAAAAACCAACTTGTTCCGAAACAACAATAAACCTCAGATACGGACGGATACAAATCTGACGAGCAAAGACTAACGGACTTGAGAGCCTGCACCTGGAATGTGAGGTCCCTTAACAGACCGGGTGCAGGCGATCAATTGGAGCAAACCCTCAAATGCTATAAAGCAGAATTGTATAACCGCACTCCAAGAAGTGCGATGGGATGAACCAGACAAAAGACGGATGAAAAAGTGCGACATCTATTACGGGAACTGCTACAAGGAGAACAAACAGCGCCTACTCGGGTGCGGATTCGTTATTCGAGGAAGACTCCGGCAAAAAGTCTTAAGCTTCCGAGACATAAGCGAACGCCTCATAGCAATCCGCATCAAAGCTAAATTTGGAAACATTAGCTTAATATGCGCTCACGCCCCAACGGAAGAAAAGGACGACAGGCTCAAAGAAGAATTCTACGCTACAACACAAAAATAGGCCTAGGAGATTTTAATGCAAAACTGGGCAAAGAGGACATAATTGAGTCGATCATAGGAAAGCATAGCCTCCATAACACCACATCCGACAACGGAATTAGGCTAATCGATTTCCTAGCAGGGCGCAACCTCCTCGTAGCAAGCACGCGATTCCCCCATCTAAACATCACCAAGGGTACTTGGCGGTCTTTTGATCAATCGACCGCAAACTAGATTGATAACATTGCGATCGACGCCAGACACTCCTCCTGTATTCTCGACGTACGAGCCTTCCGAGGGCCCAACATCGATTCGGACTATTACCTTGTTGTAGCTAAGGTACGAATGAGGATATCAAGAATGCTTAGGAGTGGAGTAGGACTACGTAAGTTTGACGTCGGAAAGCTACAATCGCAAGAGACTGCCAGAATCTTTGCCGATCGTGTCTCCTCCAAGCTCTCTCAAAATCCGCCCACAGCAGCACAAACAATAGAGCGGGAATGGGCCCATTGACAGAGCGCCGTCAGAGACGCTGCCTCAGAGGTGCTGGGTTTCAAGCCCCCACCACCTAGAAACCCCTGGTTCGAGGAACAATGCGAACAAGCCCATGCAGCAAAACAAGAGGCATATAAAGCCATGCTGCAACGACGGACGAGAGCTGCTCGCGAAATCTATGAGCAGAAGAGAAGAGAGGAAAACACGCTTTCCAGAAGAAAGAAGAGGGAGCACGGAAAGCGTGGGATCGAGGAAATGGAGATATGCTTCCGCAGGAATGACGCCCGTAAGCTTTACAATAAGGTAAAACGAACATGCCATGGCTACAAAACCAGAGCGGCAGCCTGCAGGGATGAAACTGGAGAACTATTAGTAGAGTCGCAGTAGATGCTGAGGATTTGGAAATACCACTTTTGCAGACTGTATAATGGCGATGATAGACAAGATACCGCTATCAGGCAGAACGAGCCATTCGTAATGGACGACAATATAACAGAATTCAGTCCACCCGACCTAGACGAAGTCAAAATAGCGATATCAAGACTTAAGTCTAATAAAGCCGCGGGCGCAGACGGCCTGTCTGCTGAGCTTCTTAGGGCGGCTGGAGATGAGCTGGTAAGGTGCATGCCCATCTCATTTGCAAGATATGGTCGGAGGAAAGCTTGCCCGACGAATGGAATCTCAGCATCGTTTGCCCGGTCCATAAGAAAGGAGACCCTTATAACTGCGCCAACTATAGGGGAATAAGTCTCCTTAACATCGCATATAAGATCTTCTCTGCCGTATTGTGTGAAGGCCTGAAACCGCTTGTGGATAACCTGATCGGCTCTTATCAGTGTGGTTTCAGGCCAGGTAAGTCCACAATAGACCAAATATTTACGCTACGGCAGATCTTGGAGAAGACCCAGGAATACCAAATCGACACTCACCACCTCTGCATACCTCTTCGTCGAAATCAAAGCTGCATATGACAGCGTGTATAGAGATGAGCTATACAAAGCCATGCCTAGTTTTAACATCCCTGCCAAACTCGTCCGACTGTGCAGGATGACAATGGAGAATTCTCGCTGCTCCATTAAGGTCGGTAATGACCAAACCGAGACCTTTGATGTTAAAAAAGGATTGAGGCAAGGTGACGCGCTGTCATGTAACTTTTTCAGCATCGTGCTGGAAAAGATCGTGCAAGAGTCACTGGCAAACACAAGAGGTACGATTTATTTCAAGTCTACGCAATTGCTTGCGTACGCCGACGACATTGACGTGATTGGACGGACACAGCGAGACGTCAATGAGGCCTTTGTAAGCATTGAGGTAAAAGCGGCTAAGATGGGTCTCAAGGTTAATGAGGGTAAAACCAAATATCTGCTTTCATCTAAAGGAGACGGACAACACCGACGTATTGGCCAGAACGTCACCATGGGCGGATATAACTTTGAAGTGGTCAAGGAATTCGTCTACCTTGGCTCACTGATTACCAGCGACAACAACACCAGCGCTGAGATAAAACGCAGAATCACTCTCGCCAACCGTTGTTCCGTTGGACTTAAGAGGCATTTGAGAAGTAGAGCCCTCTCTCGGAAAACCAAGTTGACACTATATAATAACTTGATCATACCAGTCCTCCTTTACGGCGCAGAGGATTGGACCCTAACAAAAGCGGATGAAGATGCCTTTGGTCGTTTCGAGAGGAAAATTCTGTGCACTATCTACGGTCCGGTTTGTTCAAACGGTGTATGGAGGAGAAGATATAACGAAGAACTGTACGGATTGTACAGCGACATCGGCCTGGTACGACGTCTACGGATACATCGCCTAAGGTGGCTAGGCCATGTAAAGCGCATGGAAAATACAGCTCCGACCTAAAGAGTCTTCGAATCTACCCCGGAAGGAAGGCGCGGCAGAGTAGGGCCGCATCAACGGTGGCGCACGCAGGTGGAAGGGGACCTTAACCAACTGGGCGTGCGGCGCAGGAAACAGCTGGCCAAAGACCGTGTCAGCTGGAGACGCTTGTTGGTTAAGGCCCAGGTTCACCACGGACTGTAGCACCGCCTAAGTAAGTAAGTAAGTTGCAGAAGCCCGTAAAACATAGGTTATACTATAATAATTCGAATTACTGAAAATCGGCTCAGCAGAGTGATACAAAAATTATAATTAAATCTTATTATATTTAAGTCAATATTTTTAAGCTATCGAGCATTTCTATGGATTAGTGTCATCTGTTAAAAATATGGCAAGTGCATATTGATAGGTGTCTTGTCAGCTTTTCCAACTAGCTACGTAAAAAGCTCTATATTTACTGAATAACCATAAAAATCTTAATCATGCATCTAGGGCAGGTGTTTCTTGAATGGCTAACTAATTAAATCATCTCGTGGTTCTTAATTCGTGATTATAAGATTTTATCTGACCATACATACATATTTGTATGTATGTACGTACATGTTGTGGTGATATCATTTGCCTCGCGAAACCGAAAGCTAAGTTGAAAAAACCGTCCAAAGAATTATCAGCTTAAGCCAACAGTACAACAAGGCGTTGTCTGAGTTTGTTTACATTGAAACGTCATGTGTGACAAATTACATAAAACATTCATCTACTTCCTTATAATTACTCACTTACTTGAAAGTCACCGACATCTATACATTTTATCTAGCCCGGAACCTTAAAAGTGACAAGTGACAACTGCAGTAACACAATGCAATTGCTTGTATGGTGCTGATGGCGCCTTCATGCATATCATGTGTCTAATATTCGTGATGATCGTCACTTTTATTGCCTACATGGTTCTCCACGTGATTACCACATTTCCCAGTTCTCACATCGTCATCGTCTAACTAAAAACGATCATGGTACAATCATGCTTTCACCCTACGCCATTTGAATTTCCCTTTCACTGTTAACACTACTGTTTAGATTACCTCAGTGGTAGGTGAGCAAAGTTTTACGAGACAATTCGCGAGAAGCATTATTTTAACGACCAGATTGCTGTAACTAGATGAAACGCCAAAGCCGCTGCAAATCTCATTCACTTCCTTCCGGTACTATCCATATCCCTGACATCAATTTGCATTCATGCCACATGCTTGTCCATGTAAACAGCAGCAGACAGGTATTAATGAGAGATTTGTTCAAACTACACGTTTACATAGTCTTGGGGAAAATCGTATTCACGATCACGGCCAGTTGATGGCACTTGCCAGCTAGAATGACAGCGAGGCACAAGCCATCTACCATTTATGCTTCAAATGCTATAAAGAAAGCAAAAGTCGTGTTGCATGTAGACGGACAAACAAGCAATTGTTGTCATGGCAGCACACTACAGGTGTATGGAAGCGTGTGACTGTTCCGACATTAAACGTATATTGTCTCAAGTTCAAGGTAGTAAAGCGGCAACTGCACCTTTTTTCTGTTTTTGTATTAATTTTATCGAAAGCCGTTGTGGGCTTGTTTTTTTCTTCACAGTTTACGCTCGTGGCTCTGAACGGACTGTATGGTATTCGCGGTGCAAGGTGATTTTGTATCGACGGCTGGAGCTCATTGTTACGTTGATTATTGGCAATGTGTCAGTCTGCCTTTCTAAAGGGTTATTATTTTGGCGTAAGAAATCAATCAATATAATGGTAAATTTTTACGAACAGATACAATTGCTCAAAGTAATGTTTGTTGATTAGTTCAGATCTTAAGAAATTGAGGTTTTCGGGTTAACGCAGGTGACAAATATTAGGAAGCATATTTACGGATTCAAAATACTCCACAGTTTACCGATTATGACTCAAGTACTCTCGATTAATAAACCTCAACCCACTCTTTTTGCAGGCTTTTCATTATTTTTCCTGAAGACGAAATTTGCGTAAACATAGCTTAACTTACTCGTTTCTCTATTCATACCGGATACGCTCTTAAGTTATCCGGCAAAAGTTTTCTAAATCAACAATGTACTCGTACATGGTGCGTATGGTATTTAATTTTCTGAGTTGAGCCCAATCATTCGCATATAAGATTCGCCGTGGAAAGTGGAAAGGAAGCAACAGCTTACGATACAGAATCTGTTACAAAGCGTATAAAACACGAGTAACGTTCAGATACTATTAGAACAACGCAGTTTATTCAACAAGTACAAACATTTGTTGACGAAAACCCCTCCAAGTAAATGAGACCCTTTGCGGACCTTAAGGTTTTGGAGAGTCTATTTTATGGCAGTGTCCAGGAAGACCATCGCTATAAATATTATGTTATGCACAGAGCACAGTCTACGTCAGCACAAACTCGGGTACAAATACCTTTCTATGCAAAGTGTGTTTAAAACGGGCTTAAGCACCATGAAGCTCCGAAAATGCTGGGGTTTTCTCTGGTGAAATTAATGTTGATCTTCTTCTTCTTCTTAATGGGCGCTAGAGTTCGGGGTGAACCTGGGCCTCAACCAACATGCCCCTCCAACTAGCACGATCTTTTGCTTGCCTTTTCCATTGCCGCCCACCCAGTTGGTTGAAGTCCCCTTCCACCTGTGTGCGCCTCTCCTTCCTCGTCCCTTGGGGTTGGATTCAAAGACTCTCCGGGCTGGAGCTGTGGTGTCCATTCGCTCTACATAGCCCAGCCATCTTAGGCGTTGAATCCGTAGACGCCTGACTAGACTCATGTCGCTGCACAGCCCGTAAAGTTCGTGGTTGAATCTTTTCCTCCATCCCCTGTTTGCGTTTATAGGCCCGAAAATCACGCGCAAAATCTTTCTCTCGAACCAACCAAGGGCCTCCTCATCCGCTTTTGATAGTCTCCCTGCTTCTGCGCCGTACAACTGGATCGGGATGATAGGGGTCTTATATAAGGTCAACTTTGTCGTTCGGGAGAGGGCTCTATTACTCAGTTGCCTCCTGAGCCCAAAGAAACAGCGATTGGCAAGAGTGATTCTGCGATTGATTTCGGAACTGATGTCATTGTTCCAGGTAACTGCGGAGCCAAGGTAGACGAAGTCCTTAACTACCTCGAACTTATATCATTCAATACAAACGTTCTGGCCAAGATGTCGGTGGTGACCGTCCTTTTTTGATGACAACATATATTTAGTTTTGCCCTCGTTTATCGCCAAACCAATTTTCGCCGCTTCGAACTCAATACTCGCAAACGCCCCATTGACATCTTGCTGTGATCTACCTATTATGTCAAAATCGTCGGCATATGCAAGGAGTTGCGAGGATTTGAAATAGATTGTGCCTCTTGTATTGGCCAGTGATTTTTGCACAATCATTTCCAATATGATGTTGAAGAAATCACACGACAGCGCATCGCCCTGCCTAAATCCTTTTTTGACATCAAAACTATTGGTAAGGTGTTCACCGATTCGGATGGAGCAGCGAGCATTCCCCAAAGTCATCCTGCATAGTCTGACGAGTTTAGCAGGTATGTCAAAGGTAGACATAGCGTTGTATAGCTCGTCTCTAATTACGTTGTCGTATGCGGCTTTATAGTCGACAAGTAGGTGGTGATTGTCGACTTGAAATTCATTGGTTTTTTTCAGGATCTGCCGTAGTGTGAAGATTCGGTCGATGGTGGACTTCCCTGGCCTGAATCCGCACTGATAAGGACCTATCAGCTTATTTATAAAAGGCTTCAGGCGTTCACACAAAACGGCAGAGAAGATTTTGTAGGCGATGTTAATGAGACTTATTCCTCTATAACTGGCGCAATCAGAGGGGTCTCTTTTCTTGTGGATCGGGCATACGATGCTGAGACTCCATTCCTCGGGCATGCTTTCCTCTAACCATATCTTACGGATGAGCTGGTGCATGCTCCTAACCAGGTCATCCCAAGCTGCCTTGAGCTCAGCAGAGAGTCCGTCTGCGCCAGCAGCCTGTTGATCAGGATCATAAAATCAACCGCAAAACTGATAGATGGCTATATTCAGATGCCACAATGATGCATACAAAATTTCCAACTACCGTCATAGTTTTACGAGATGTGAGCAACGGAAGAGATGTCATACGATTTATACTGCCACCTAGATCGAGGATTTCAAAAACGTTGTACATATTCCAACAGGACTATGATTCTTCACACAAAAGAAGAATGACTACATCTCTTCGAACTTGTGGCCTCGTAGCTTCCCACGCCCTATGTATGAAGCGCAGTTTAGCGTTTTTCAATAAAGGATACTGTAATTGCGTGGTCAATATGAATAAGGAGTACTTAATTAAGATAAGCAATCAGAGAGACTACACTGCGTGTTTAGTTTTATTAGGCGTTATACCGGGTCTCCAGGGTTCACATTTGTTCATTTTAAATTGGTTTCTACTTCAATTGATCGGCCAAATCTAGTACATAACAATGATAATTGTAAAAATTGGTTAATTTTTATTTCCAACCATTTGTTAGAAGGTGTGTTTCAATTTCCCAATGAGTCTTTTCCAAGAGTTAAATTGTTTTTTTCATATACAGTTTCTTTTTGCAACGCCAACCACAAAACGCTGAAAATATCGATCCTGGCAAGCTTTACAGTCCTCCTGAGAGAAGCGTTGAAAATGTCTCTATTATTCAGCACCCAAACAATTTCATGCCAAACTGCTCATTTTGCTATGTATTAGGTAACATTTCGCGAAATAGCTAATTGAACAAATTACATGTTTGCAATTACATAAGCTTTAAAAGATGGCAGAAATAAATAAAGTCTTTCCAATAGTCGTCCATCAAAACTGGCTAAAATAGATTTTGTTATCTTTGATTAGTGAAGGATACACATTCTGTTGATCCTGGTGCCACTATGAATGAAGATAACAAGGCAAGGGACGCGAAAGATGTAAAAAATTTACTTCAACAAGGTTTCCGACCTTCCGACCGATCATCAAAAGCTTCTCGAAATTCGCCGTTCGGAACCGGCAATAAACTATAGGTCCCTTTCACTTATGGGAAAATTAAATCACACACAACATGGGTGACTGAGAGAAGCTCGGCTTAGGTCCGTCATGGACTGTAACGCGAACATACATACATAGTTTAAGAGCTAATGAACGTTCGAAATGCCTAAAAACTGCATCCACCAACTAAAACATCTCTTAAGTCATTCAAATGTGTATATAGACATACATACCTTACATCAACTTCATTTCGTCTGTTGCTATTCTTTTTTGAAACCGCCTTGGTAGATGTTTCCCAATCGAGCCCTAGGGCGAGCTATTGTCTACTCTGGTTGTCATCTGGCAGGCATCGTTTGCCTGCCCTTAGATTCACCGTTTCACGGAATATCGCAGTATTCTTTTAAGTAGCACTTCCGCATTGGTAATGACAGTTATATCCTGACACTCGACTACCACTCAAGGGAGCTAGGCAAAGAATTATCACAAAGATTCACACACATTTTCGGCATACTGTGTAAGTTTTGTTGTGTTGGTTCGAGAAAAATGCTCAGTATACTCGCTTTTAAATTTTTTTTTTTTTGTATTTTATTTCGTTTAAGAGAATACAATATTTGCTATTGCACAATTTACAATTCGTACAGAGATGTGATATAAGGATAATATCTTTCAAATGGAATAATTTTAAAATACGAATTATATGCATTTTTTTTTTTTTTTTTTTTTTTTCTAGAAGATATTTAGAGGGAAACAACGAAAAAATAACCTTCTATATAACAATTTACAGATTACTTGGTCAAAGGGTCAAAAAGAGAAATAACAATACGAAAAGATAACAAGAATAACAATTTATTAAATTGTCGCTACCATGAACAAAAAGAAAAAGCAAAATTGTATAAGAGCAACATTTAAAAAATAAATATTTATATAAATATAAAAATAAATAAATGGATAAATAAATAAATGTATAGATATGATTATAAATATATAATAAATAAGTGGTTAAAGGAATAAATAAATAAATTAATAAATAGATAAATGGATAAATCAATAGTTAAATAAACAAGTTGACCAAAGACAAGATAAGACATATAATATCTTATGACAATTTGTATTTAATTCGAATAAAGTTTGATTAACAAGGGATTGTCAGAGTTATCACATCTACTAATAAAATTAGAACAAAGTTTTTGTATTCTATCGGAGATCAATTCAACTTCAGCGATTTTATGCAGGTCTCTAGTAGAGTGGTGCCATGGGAGATTATGCACCATTTTAAGCAACTTATTTTGTGATATTTGTAATTTTTTAGTATGACATTTACCCTAAACTGGACACCCATGTAGAAGAATAGCTTGAAAGATAGTTTTGTGAATAATCATTTTATTAGTATTTGCCAGTTGAGATTTTCTATTTATCAAGGGGTATAGGAGCTTAATTCCGATACTTACTTTTTTTGGAGTTTTAGCAATGTGCTCTCTGAAAGTTAACTTAGAGTCCAGGCAAATGCCGAATTATTTTACACACGTGTCGCAAAGTGTTTGACGGCCATTGATTGTTAAAGCATTAGCTGGAAGTAAACAAGCTTTCCTTTTTCGCGTGAAAAAAGATAGCTTGCGTTTTTTGAGCATTCAATTTTATTTTCCACTTGTTGTAATAAGCTAGCAATATTTCAGTCGAATATTTAAGATTCGTCTCAATATTGAGACTGATTTCATCCGACGATAATATGGCTGTGACATCAGCATATAATACTGTTACGCAATTTGGCAGTTGTGGAATATCGAAGATGTATATATTGTACAAAACAGGTCCCAGAAGCGAACCCTGCGGCACACCTGCGTAAAAATAAAAAAGACTAGAAGCAGCTTGATTGACAAACACTCTAAAGCAACGATTGGACAAAAAACTTTGCACAATTTTACATAAATATGGGGAGAAGTTAAATTGCATTCGCTTGTAAGCAAGGCCACGATGCCATACAGTATCAAATGCCTTTTCAATGTCAAGTATTAACATCCTGTTTGATTTACCAATTGGTCTAGTATGGGAAAATACAATACGGAGTAAAAACTTTGACAAAAGAAGAAAAGCATTTTGAATTCAACAAGATTGAAAAATTCAATTTTAAAATCTTTAAATAGTTCCAAACTTACAATTTCCACACATTTAATGCACTTCATGCATATGTATTTGTTCTAAGAGTGGAAACTTAAATTAAAGTCAGTATATTGAGGCCTTGTTCGTAAACTCAGTTTCAAAATGTTTCCTGTTACCCTTATTGCTAGTAAAAATAACTTACATAAATATGTTCACTTTTAGTCCATATTTTACTACAATTCATGAAGGATTGTAAGTGTTACACTCAAATACGTGTTTTTCACTCTGTTTGACGACAACAATTTTTTTTTTTTTTTTTTAATTGGAAGCCGCTTGCATGTGTTCCTCAAATATTATTTTCAAAATAAAAAGCAACTCAAAAGCTACAGACTAATTTAATAAAAAACAACGCTTGCAGTGCTCGGCCATTGTTAGCATTGTAAAATGTGAAACTTACCGTGCAATTAAATTCAAAGACTAACAAAACCAATCGGACTTACCTGCAACGAAAAAAAAAGGAAAAATGTATAGTATAATATATATAGATATATGTAAAGGAATTAACAATTTATTGACACGTGTGTAAATAACATTAAACATTCCGCCATACTTACATACATATGTGTGCATATATGTAAGTAATTAAATTCCCCAGTTTTTATCTAATTACTTCGCAACAAAGTGTTTTGAGATTTATTTAATCGATAATGAGTCTAGCATCACTGACTCACTGATAGCGTATGATTTTTTATCTTTGAATTTATAAATAAATTGTTGGAAATATCTTTGTTTACTTCCATAAATGGTTCAATAAATATTTATTAATCACATAGGTGACACGAGGTGACTTTAATTATTTCTATTGATTGATAAAAAGATCGCATGAACGCTTCCTGGTAGAGATAAAATGAATGTTGAATCTTTCCATTATGGATATGATTTGAGTCATTATGGGTCATCGACGGATATAAGTGAGTCAGAGCGACCAACAGACTGATGAAGTGAAAATATAACTTTCAAGTGGTTAATCAGTAAAAACCGGCCAAGTGCGAGTAGGACTCGCCCACAAAGGGTTCCGTACCATCTGTCATCACATTAAATCACATTTTTTGTATGATGACTGATCTTGGTTGCAGGCAGGTTATCGGCATATTACTTTGATAATCAAAAATTTTCATGATGAGATATAGTTGATCATCAAAGTGTCCATTGAATTCAAATCAATTATCTTACTTGACATCAATGATGTGAAAAGATGAATAACAATAGTGGGAAATATGGGGAAAAAGGTGTGCAGCTAGGATTAATTCATCAAAGACACAAAAGAGATCAAAACTGGGAAGTTTGCTACTGGTTGTGGGATATTGTCGACTAACCTTAGTTCAGTATGTGACCAAGGAGCCCCCCTTGAAAATTTTGTTCTGTTTTTAGTATTTGTCGTGGTAGCGACAACAGAATTAAATCATCTGTGAAAATTTAAACTGTCTAACTATCACGGTTTATGAGATACAGCCTGGTGACAGACGGACGGACGGATGGACGGACAGCGAAGTCTTAGTAATAGGGTTCCGTTTTACCTTTGGGTACGGAACCCTAAAAATGACTCAGATTTATATCGGATTTATTATTGTATTAAGGAGGCATGTAGGCCCCTCAGATTGGTAAACGTACCTATAGATTTTCATACCAAAAGCAGAAGCTATCGAATGGAATGCTAATGTGACATTACAGTTTCCATCTTTATTACTCATTATTCACTCCGAATTCTTTTGCAATCAGATATGAATTACATACATATAAATTGGTGACACTTGCTGAATACTTGTGATATGAATGGAATCCGCGATGATACCCATTTCATAAAGTGTGACTTTTTACACCTAGCCGCAGAACTTGCTCAGTAGGCACCACCACACGTTGGCCGCAAAAACGAATGAATAAAGTTGTATGTCACCTTGTTAGCAAGCGGGTGGAACTTTTATCACATGCAGACTTTGTTGGTTAAAGTAATTTTTTCTCTTAATTTAATGTTCAAGTGATTCTCGGTAAATAAATACGAGTAAAACATTTCGTACATGTGAAACACATTATGCATGTATGTATATTTAATTATAAAATAGATAAGGATCCAAAAATAACCCCAAAACCATCACTTAACCCCAAAAAATAAACAATGAATAACAAGAGCTGGAAAATCAGCCCAAACCTACTGTGCTATCTTCATCAGTTGACATGTGTTAATCTGTTTCAGACGCACTCCACCTTGCTGCCAAGAACCCAGACGTACGCTTCATTTTGTTTTGTTGTGAAGCTATTTTGAACGATTGCAAAATGTATATGAGGATATGAGGAGACAAAAGATTTAAACTACCCATTCAGATGCAGAGATTGATGGGAAACTCATGCTAACTTGAATGTTATTTTCTCATCCAGATATTAATGTGTCAAGACGTCCTTTCCTCAAGTCGAATGGACAGCTCTGCTGTTACTGTTAATTACACCAATGTGCACTTTACACAGTATTAAACACTCATCAATAAGCTTGTCTCCAATATGGTAAAGTATCTTTAAGTATCTAAGGATGCCTTTCATAACGATTTTGTAATTTTTAGTTTTTTCACACTCGCTTATTTTTCTTCTTTTGGTGGCGTTACAGCCCATGAAGGACCAGAGCCAAGCTTCTCTCAATCACCCATGTAGTATGCGATTTGTTTTGTACACAGGTGAAAGAGACTTACAGTTTTAATGCCGATTCCGAATGGCGTGAGTCGAGAAGCTTTTTCAAGGCAAATTATACCACGGGGGGTTTTGTAGTACCCCGCTGAGGAGGGTCACCGCGAAATAAACATTCGATGGCGTTGGTGTTATTGGGATCCGAACTCGCTCATCGTGCGTCAGAGTCCAACAAACTAACCACTGAGCCACGGCGCCCTCGATCAAAATGTGATATCACTTGTTTATATGTATGTATGTATTTACTATTGTTTATAGCACTGTCATAGTACAACCTGCACAATCTCGACGCAGCTACGGTCTTTTGATCTGCAATGATAATAATCAAATAGTCACAAGAACGATGCGATTGTTATACTTGTAGCATTAAGTTATTAAGTTCTCTTTTTGTTGTGTTCTTTATTTGAATAAAACTGATTAGAGAGTAGTTCCATTTTTAGAATCATGAGTTTGATGGCGTATGCCTTCAATTTCGGTGCTAACTCGCAAAAGATACACAATTTGGATGGGACGTGTCAATTTAATAAAATGGTCCTATGGAATTCATCGCACAGGTACTTTAATTATGAGTCGCTAAATCTTCAATCACGATCTGTCTCGTGGGCTACAACAAGGAAAACAAAAAATGGGAAAGAACGTGCATTGAATGGGAATAATATAAGCAGCCTTACAACAGTTAGCGACGTAATTAGTACGGACGTAAATTGCTTATCGCATAATCTAATTTCACAGTTTCCTGGTTGTTAAGAATAACATTTTAGTCAAGAATATTCTTAAGAAAATGTGCTTAGTTTATAATAGGTGCCGGCACACAAGGGGATAGAATAGTCTTTGAATAAGTCAAAGACCCTCCCTTTTATAATCTCCTAAAACACCCATAACCACTTAGAAATGTATTCCTATTCAACTATCTTATCAAATAGCGTTAATAGTGAAACTTTTATTGCAAAGATCTGCTGGATCTGCTGCAAATAGGAGATCTACTATTAATATACAAATTAGAACCAGGTGTATTTCTTTTGGGAAAATTGTTTAAAATTGTCGAAAGGTGGAGCAGTCTGCGCGCCATTGGTGTTGGAAAAAATGTCGTTACTATACATAAATACATAATACAAATGTAAACGATCTGAACGAAGCATTCCTTTCCAATCCTGGCAATAATCCGTGCTATACTCCGGATAGTCAGCTATCTTTTAATAGAGTTGCCTTCGACTTTGAAATCGTCTCAGAGATTGATGTAGTAAATATTATTCGCTCCATGAAGTGCTATAGGTGAGGATGGTATATCCATTCGCTTTGTGAAGATGATATTACCTCACATCTTAAGTTCTCTAACACATATCATCAATTTCGGCTTTATGAGCTCTTCCTTCCGTGATAGTTGGAAGTTGGTTAAAGTCATTCCGGTCCCGAAAAAACCTCAACCATCTCCGGCAAACAAACTTTCACCGAGTAAGTACTTTACCATGTTTGTCCAAGGTTTTCGAGAAAATCCTTGCGCTCTAAATATCCACCCACTTAAATCAGCACTGTTTGCTATCCTCTGTTCAGTCCGGTTTTCGAGCACATCGTAGCTGTTCGACAGTTATGATTAGAATTCTTGACGACATAAGGGCTACATATGATCAAGACTATATAACGGTGCTCTGCTTACTTGATTTCTCTAAGGCCTTTGACAGCGTGGATCACAAAAGAATTTAGCGAAAGATCGGTGGGATTGATAAGTAGCTATTTAGAAAATCGCTTTCAAAGGGTGGTTAGTAATGGAAAATCATCGCAATTTAGAAGCTTGGTATTAGGAGTGCTGCAGAGATCAATACTAGGGCCAATACTATTTTGCATCTGTATCAACGACCTACCTAGAGTATGCTCCTATGTGAACATACATCTCTCAGATATACTCGTCCCGACCAATTGGACTCATTGAGGATCTATTTGTGAGAATAAATGAAGACATGTCGGCAATATACAACTGGTCACTGTGCAATGGACTCAGATTGAATGCTAGCAAATCCCAGACTCTTCTTATATCTAAGAAACTTTATGATACCAATCAACTGCCGACTGTACTCTTAAATGATAAGCAACTTCAGTTTGTGGATGTTCTTACTAATCTCGGTTTTAGGTTAAACTGCTCTCTCTCCGCCGCCGACCATACAAGTTATGTTATTGGGCGAATTTATGCTGGGCTGCGTAGACTTTGGTTGTCGTCAAGCTTTACTCCGGTTGACACAAAGGTTATATTAATAAAAACATTATTTCTACCCTTAATCGATTATGCTTCAGTTGTTTACTGCGAGCCCGACTTTAATTCGTATCACAAGTTGCTTGTTGCATTTAATGATATGGTAAGGTATGTGTATGGGCTGCGTCGATTTGAACACATCTCACACTAACACAAACAGATTCTTGGCTGTACGTTTCAACAGTTTTTGGATACTAGATGTCTCATATTTATGCATAAGATCACTAACAACAGACCCCCCGAGTATCTATATGAAAAGTTGCAATTTGCTCAGTCCACCAGAACACATAATATTATAATGCCTTCTGAACTCTTCGCGTCTCTTCTTCGTATATGTCTCCAGGCTTTGGAACTCCCTTTCAATCAATATTAAACAAATAATTGGAGCCACGAAGTTTAAAAAGGCAATTCTAGAACACTTTAAATAGCATATATACATAAACAATAATTATTTATCAGAAAAAATACTTTTTTTCATATATGTACATACATATTTCTCTTTTTCTAATATTAGTTTCTTTTAAGTGTCTATGTTTAATACCTAATGTTTAGATAAAATTTTTGTTTTATGTTGTTTTTGGCATATTTACTCGCTATTTTATGTACTATAAAAGACCAAGTCTTATTTATACAATGTTTAAATAAATTTAATTGAAAGGTTGAATTTTAATGTGAAAAAAATACACTTAGGTGTTCCCCCAGTGAATTTAGTTTAAAAAAAAAAAAAAAACAACTACTTAACATCATTATTTTATTTACAATTCTTCTAATTTTTTTAGGCATTGAATCAACAAGTCGCTAGCCTGCCTCTAAAGATATTGACGTCCACGACGTCTATCAAAAACATCTTTCTATTGTTTCCTGAGATTCGCTTTTAGATTAAGGTATAGCGACTGAGCAGGCCACAACAAAAGAGCAATATCATTATTGGTGAGCTAGTCTTTTGTTACGAGAGCACCGTGGCGCAGTGGGTAGCGTGTTGGCCTCTGACGCCGATGACACGGGATCGAGTCCCGGCACAGACATATCATCGAACGTGTTTTCACGGTGTTTCTCCTCAGCAGGGTTCTGACATAACCCCCTATAGTAAAATTGTCATGGAAAGCTTCTCGAAATTCGCCGTTCGTAACCGGCAATAAACTGTAGGTCCCATTCACTTATGGGAAAATTAAATAACACACAACATGGGTGATTGAGAGAAGCTTGGCTCTGGCCCTCCATGGTCTGTAACGCCACCAAAACAAAACAACCGTTTTAGTTGGACATCATAAATTATTTCTACTATCCGAGGCGATCATATGAAAAGTGTACTTGTTACTCCAAAAGCTTAGAAGCAAACGTTTATCTGTGCATTCAAACATTCTTTGGTGATCTGGATGGTACCTTGTACTTGTTTTTTGTCCATCAATGGATAACACTGCCATCCTTAGTCTACAGAATAATTCAATTTCAAGTCATGATACTACCTTAAACTTTTTTACATGATGCCTAATAAGACATCGTACACGCTCATATTTTCATAGCCCAAGTTTCAGAAAAAGCTTCGACATTACTATTAGTGAAAGAAAGGCTCAATGCACTAATTGGACAAGCTAAGTGTAATTAAACTATTTTATATGACAGTTGTGTTATTTCTCTACAGACAAATTTGAACGCCCATATTATTAACGGTCATAGGAACATATACATAAATTCAATTTTACGGTTTTTAAAACTGTCAAAATTAAGTGGTGCAGCAAGAGTTCTATGTAGTACCAGATCTGCTCTTTTGAAAACAGACACTATTCCCAGACATCTCTAACAGATGCGAAGTTTGGAGATAACGATTCTGATAGCACCACGTGAAAAGCATCGAGCAAAGAGTAGCGTTAACCCAGCTTTTGTAATTTTTTTTTGTTTTATTTTTGGATCATTAATCGAATAGCGTCAACAAAAGAGAAACTGCCTCAACACTTATTAAACATTGACAGCTACGGTTTGATTGCGTGCTATTAAGGATGACGCCCAAATGTCTTGTAGCATACTGCTGATTAACATATGAAAGACACGAATACTGCCGATGGTCAATATGCATAGTTCTTGGGTCAACTCTTAGGCTTATATCTGAGATTGATATTAATGATGTCATAAAATACACAGTATTAACATTTTAAATGCTTTACTAATCCGAGCTATGTGGCGTAGCATTTTAATTAAATTTATTCCACGGTTTTACCGAAACACGTTTGCAAACATTTTTCGTGAGCTTTTATGCATTTCATTGATAATGAGCTCAATTTATTCCACTAAGGAGCTCCAAAAAAAAAGCGAAATTGAGCTTAATCGGAATACGGGTACCTTGCGGCACCCGCAAGAAGAACACGTAAGAGAAAGAGAGCCATGTCTAGTTTTAATATCCCCGCCAAACTCGTCAGATTATGCAGGATGACAATGGATAGTTATCGCTGCTCCATTAATCGAATTAACCGACACCTTTGATGTTAGAAAAGGTTTTAGGCAAGGTGACGCACTCTTCATTTCTTCAACATCGTGCTTGGAAAAATCATACGATCATATCTATTTCAAGTCTGCGCAACTGCTTGCGTACGCGGATGACATTGACGTAATTGGACGAAAACAGCGGGACGTCAATGAAGCATTCGAAAGCATTGAAGCAGAAGCGGCTGAAATGGGTATTTCGGTTAACAAGGGTAAAACGCAATATATGCTGTTAACCAAAAAAGGCGCACAACACCGACGTATCGGCCAGAACGTCACAATTGGTAGCTACAATTTCGAAGTTGTCAAGAACTTCGTCTACTTCGGCTCACTTGTGACCAGTGACAACAACACCAGCGCTGAGATCAAACGCAGAATCACTTTTGCCAACCGCTGCTTCTTTGGGCTCCTCCCGGTCCTCCTCTATGGTGCAGAGGCCTGGACTTCAACTAAAGCGGATGAGGCGGCCCCTGGTGGTTTCGAGAGGAAAATTTTGTGTTCAATCTACGGTTCCGTTTGTATAAACGGAGTGTAGAGGAGATAATACAACGACGAACTATAAGGGCTGTACAGCGACATCGGCCTAGTATGGCGTCTACGGATCCAATGTATAAAGTGGCTAGGCGACGTAAGTATGTCCTAAAAGAGTTGTATACCAGTGAGTGCACAGAGCTTTAAATGCTGGGGATTTGCATGGAAGAGCAACACCAGGGATACCATGCATTTCTAATGCGTATCGCCTTACTCGCAAAAGCCTTGATTTAGCCAAAACTTATTTGAAAACTTTACAATCACTGACCCACGCATAAAGCAGATTTTAAGTTACGTTTACTCTACATATAATGTGCCTAAGAACTCCATTCTCCTTTGTATTGATAATACATTTTCCGAAAAATGGTCCAAGATCACAGCAGAAGCTATCGTCTGATTGCTTAAGCGTATGGTATTTTATTGTAAAAAAAAACACAGGATAGTTGCAAACATTTCAAAAGCTTTTATTTGGGTTATAGCTCACTACACCTGAAAGAAGGCCTTGGTAAAAAAATGGGGATTCAACCCCAAGCCCACCCTATGTCTCTACATCGCAGTTGTTAGACATATACTAATATATGGAGTGATAGTCTGGTGGACTGCACTGGACAAAACAACATACAATAGACAACTTGAGAAGGTACAAAGGCATCGCTCAACATGATACTTCACCTTACCCCACTAGATATACAAATTTGGCAAACAAATTGCCACATATACGGCAATAAGACTAAAAGCCAACTCAAAATAGACGAGCTATATTAATGGCGCCTCTTCCATCCTGAACAACAGGATAATAGGATAAACTCGGACCACATAGAGCCCACCACAGTGTTTGAGAGCCAATTCAAAATAGCATACCCGGACGGGATGACCAGTAGAATATTCTGCTAACAATTAAACCTGAACCAAGCTCCAAAACTACCAGATTATTACAGCGTCTTTCAGGGGAAGCTGTTGGCAACAAAGGAGGCTCTGTCTTGGGTTAAGTGGAACGTGGTACCCACTACGGATGGTTGAATTCTCACGGATAGTAAAGTAGCCTTGAAACTTCAAAAACAAGCCTTCACTATCGCCTGTCTCTTAACGAGATGGCTGAACAGTTTAACATACAATTGCTATGGGTACCAGGACACAGCGACATCCAAGGTAACGAAAGAGCCAGACAACAAACGAAGCAACAATCAATCATGGCATGTGAGGGAATACCTCTTGCAACCATTAAACATAATCTCATAAATTTCGCCAGGGCTGAGACGAACCTGAGATGGACCCAGGGACATCACCAGGCAAATCTGGCCCCGGCTCGATAGTCCAAAGATTAGGAGAATAATCTCCATAAAAAGAACTGACATCTACAAAATCATTGGTGTCATCACTGGTCAATGCCTCACTGGCAGTCATGCGCAAAAACTAGGACAAGAATGATTTCTGCAGAAGCTGCCCAGACGAAGAGGAGGTCGGATCCTACTTCCTTAATGATCTGACAGATGTTCAGCAAGTAGGAATATCTGACTTTTTAATTTTTAAAGAAGCACTAAGTGGTTCCATGAAAAGGGGGATGTGTATTCTCCCCATTCTGGAGAGGCAACGAACCTACCTACCTACCTACCGACATATTTGAGTTGATAAACCAAACAGGCTTTCCGGCAGCTGCTTAACGAGCATGGCCAAGGGAGAGTGACAGGGATTGAGGAAATCCCAGCTCCAGCGGATGAAGTCGTCCTCCCACCCAGCATGTAAGAAGTCCGCACAGCTATTCAAAAGATGGAGAACAACAAGGCAACAACAACAAGATGGCTTGCCAACAGAGCTATTCAAGGCTGGCGGCGGTGTTTTAGTAGGGAGCATGTACCGGGGCGTCGTGGGGCAGTGGTTAGTGTGTTGGACTCTGACGCGCGATGAGCGAGTTCGGATACCGATTATACCAACGCCATCGAATGTTTATTTCGCGGCGCCCCTCCTCGGCGGGGTACTGGCAAAACCCCCGGTGTATACTTGCCATGAAAAAGCTAAAGCTTCTCGACTCACGTTGTTCGTAATCGGCATTATTCTTTTTGAGATCAGGTTACGCTGCTGCCAGATTGTATGGCAGCTACAGTCTACGCGTCAATAATTTAAATTTTGTAAAAGTACCCTCAGTCAATGTTGCAATCTTCTCTAAATTTTATCTAATTACTGCTTGCCGTTTATTTAACAAGCTTCCTGAGAGACTCAGATGCGAGAAGAACATATCAATTTTTGCTAAACAAGTTCAGCTATGGCTTTTATCTTTTAACTATAATAATATTGAACATCTAATTGATCCACTAGTGTAAAAATACATATTTTTGTGTCATCCATTATTGAATTCCCCATCATCAATTATATTATGATTTTTTTTTTTTTTTTTGTTATTAATGGTGCATTCGACTCTTGTCCTTCTGACAACAGAATGTCCCGAACTATTTCATTGAAATACATACGTTGCTTTGTTATTTTGAATTATATCATACTCACCTATATACATTTGTATTATCAATGAAATAAAGATTAAACTAAACTAAAACATTAAGCTGTAAGTCGCTTTCACCTGTGTAAAAAATTAATCACACACAACATGGGTGATTAAGAGAAGCCTGGCTCTGGTCCTTCATGGGCTGTAACGCCACCAAAGCAAAACATGCACCAGATCGTCTATAGAATTTGGGAAGATAAAAGCATGCCCGACGACTGGAAAATCAGCCCCATTTGCCCCTTGCATAAAATCGATCCTAAACGGCAAAAAGATGCGTTGTCCTGTGAGCAGATAGTGTGACAGGCAGATGTCAACACGAAAGGCACTATAAGTCCGTCCAGTTTTTAGGATACGCAGATATTGCGCGGGTGTTGTGTGGAAGCCTTCACGGCGATTGAAGAGCAAGCGAAACGAGTTTAACTTAATTGTAATGAGGATTGGACAAAACCGATCCGTCGCTCATCACCTGTTGGCGACTACTTTATCACGAAGTCGAAACGTCGAACGTCGTCCTTTTTATTGCACTTGGACACTGACACTTCACCCATGTTCATGCCCATAAGTATACATATGCATGTGTGTGTACACACATTGTTGTAAATTATAAAATGAAACATATATGTATGTATATCATATACGGTGAATAAAACACAGCTAATTATAACGTGGTGCAAGAAGGAGGTTTTTTTGATTTACGGCTGCCGAATAATTAAAGCAAAAATAACTTTTTTTTACCGAGGTTTTGGCCATTAGATATAGCCAAAACATTTTATGGTCCTTCGAGCCGGATCTTCGTGGTGTGCAAAAAAACAAAACAAAAAAAAAAACCAAGCGAAAACGCTGTACTCTAGAACTCCTTGCCATCGTGGGATAGAACTTAACCAGCGAGGGATTTATGCATATGTATATACACCATCGGGGGAGAAACAACTTTGAAGCATCCAAACTGCACCCGGGGGTTGAAATCGGAGGATATACTGAAGAAGTGTCAAAAGGAACAAGTAAGTGCCATTTGCTTACTTACACACCTGTTGATAAATTTCATGTGATTGATTGCCGTTGTGCATAATTTATACAATACTTATTATATACACATATCTATAAAAATAAATACATACTCCTCGCAATTATACATAAACTTACAAAAACAAATCATGAAGGCGCTTGAGAAAATTCTAAGGCAATTCGAAAAGGACGTCACAAACTTCACCAAGACTGGTTCCGCCAGGCGTACAACGAATTATTTGTCAGGCCGTTTGTCTATGTTGGAAAAGATAATAGAAACAGCTGATCTTCAATATGATAAGGTCCTTTCTTCTTTGGGTCCAGAAGATAAGCAGCAGGAAGCGGAGGCAGAGGCGATATACGAAAAAATCCGAGAGGGATATTTCGATCATCGCAGTGATCTCCTTGATGCAATCGATAAGTCACAACTGTCCAAGGCGGAACCGAACGACAGGGCAGCAGATACGAAGCAGGTTATGCCAACCACGTCCCGGTCACCGGAAGTAAGACTCCCTAAAATCAACCTACCGGTCTTCTCTGGCAGCTATGAGACCTGGCGGGCTTTTCGAGATCTGTTTGTCGCCCTGATTCACCACAACGCCTCATTGTCGGAAGTTCAAAAGATGCACTATTTGAAGTCGAGTGTGTCTGGCGAAGCCGATAAACTTTTAGCTCATCTGAGTATGGACAGTGGAAACTATGCCAAGGCTTGGGAAATTTTAAAGGACAGATATGATCATCAGCGTTTCCTTGTGAATACACAGCTGAAATGTCTATTCAGCCAACCAACCATTTTGCAAGAGCGAGCCGCACCTATCAAGGAATTGTTGGATACAACGGTCGAAGTGGTGCATAGTCTAGCAAACCTGACGGTTCCCGTAGAACATTGGGATGTACTGCTCATATTTGTACTCTTACAAAAACTGCCCGTGAAAACACAGCACCTCTGGGAAGAGCGATTAGGTTCCAAGGTTGACAGTAAGGCATTACCGACATTTGCTGAACTTACTCAGTTTTTGGAGACCAGATTTCGGACCTTGGAAGCAGTCGACCAACAGCAAACGCAGATTTCGCAGAAGTCCATCAAACTTGCAGCGCATCGAAATGTCTTACATACAACAACCAACACCACGAAGTATTTTTGCCGTATTTGCAACAAGGGGCAACATGCCATTAGGAAATGCGGTAAATTTTTAAAGATGAGTATAACTGATCGTGTGCACCAGGTTAACCAGTTGGGGATCTGCCGAAATTGCCTTGCGTACAGCCATAGTTCTGAGGGTTGTCAGAGCAGTCGGCGATGTTACTACTGCCAACAGCCACATCATTCGCTCCTTCATTCTAACCACGCTCCAGCGGCATGCCAAAGAAATTCACTTACTGCACATGCCTCCATATCCGATCCATCCTCTTCCAGGCTGCATGCTAATACGCCAGCCTTCCAGCCGTCGGAAAGAGAAACAGATGTAATCCGACCAAATGTTAATTCGTTTTATACTAACGCAAAAACCCAAGTTTTACTAGCAACTGCTATAGTAAAAGTAAGTACTATCACAGGCGAGTACCTCTCTTTACGCGCTTTGTTGGATTCTGGTTCAGAGGCAAGCTTTATAACAACATCAGCTGTCCAGTTACTTTGTCTTCCACTCAAACCAACGTCCGTTGAAGTCTCTGGGTTGGGTTTGGTCACCAGCGGCGTCTGCTCAAGGGCGGTAGACATCTCCTTTGCTTCCCACCACTCAACATTTAGAACGTCGACTCAAGCTCTAGTACTTAAGTCGCTGTCTGGCCATCTTCCGACCCACACTTTGACAACAACTGGTTGGGAACATTTGAATGGCTTAACTTTGGCAGATCCGAATTTTAATATGTCAAACACGGTGGATTTGTTGCTCGGAAGTGATGTGCTGGCCGATATTCTGTTACCAGACCTGATCAAACCACGGAACACAGACTTACCTATAGCACAAAAAACCAAGTTAGGATGGATTTTATTCGGCAGAGCCCCGATTACATCCAAGCGAGTCAACAGTTTTCTTCAAACCTGCAAACTAGAGACACAACTTCGTAAGTTCTGGGAATTGGAAGAGGTTCCGCATCAACCCCAAGGTCAGCCGGAAGACATTGAGTGTGAGGCTCACTTCGTAAATCATGTTCGACGCCTACCTGACGGTCGGTTTGAAGTCGCACTCCCATTTAAAGGAAACGTCTATCCCCTTCTAGGTAGATCCAAGGACGGAGCGCTCAACCGGTTCCAGAGTCTAGAGAGGAGATTGCAAACAAACTCGAGTTTGAAACAGAAGTATACCGATTGTCTGACCGAATATCTAACTCTAGGACATATGGAAGAAGTCGGCGATGTCTCTCTCGCAGATCCATATACGTATTATCTGCCACATCATGCAGTCGTTAAGGAAGGGAGCTCTACCACAAAGCTTCGGGTAGTTTTCGATGCGTCGTGCAAGACAGCAGACGGGGTCTCACTGAACGATCAGCTGATGGTAGGACCAGCTCTTCAACACAACATTATGGATCTTGTTCTCAGATGGAGACTCTATCGGTACACCTTTACAGCGGATATCGAGAAAATGTACCGACAAATTAGAGTACCGGAACGTGACGCTAACTATCAACTCATCCTTTGGCGTAAACAACCAACTGATGTCCTGAAGACATATCGCCTCAATACCGTGACCTTTGGCACCGCACCCGCCCCCTATTTAGCAATCCGTACCCTCCAGGCATTGGCAGATGAAGTCAAAGGAGTATACCCCAGGGCAGCGGAGATGATTCGCGATGACATGTATGTGGACGACTTAGTCTCAGGAGCCGATAGTCTGCAAGAGGCTTTAAGCAAAATGAATGAAGTACGGGCGATCCTTAATAGCGCAGGGTTTCACTTACGGAAATGGGCAGCCAATGATGATGCCCTTTTAATGGATATTCCCCCCGAGCAAAGAGAGAATGGCTCCTGTTTACCGTTTGAGACTGACTCTTCACCACAAATTAAGACACTAGGTATTAGATGGTATCCCGTTTGCGATTCCTTTTCGTTTCAGAACATTTTTGCGGTTACATCTGAAGCTCCAACAAAAAGATCAGTGCTATCCACAATCGCCAAGCTATTTGATCCCCTTGGATGGATTTCGCCCTGTATAATTGTGGCGAAGATTTTGATGCAACAGTTGTGGTGTACCGGGTTGGCATGGGATGACCCAATCTCAGCAGAACTGAAAGAACAGTGGGTACGTTTCCAACGCGAGCTGCCGGTCCTCGAAAACATCCAAATACCACGGTGGGTTCATGTAGAACGCAACGTAGGAGACCTGGAAATTCACGGGTTTAGCGACGCCTCAGAGAAGGCATATGGAGCAGTGGTCTACCTACGGATTCAAGACAAAAGCGACAACGTCCACGTTCACCTCTTAACATCCAAAACAAGAGTGGCCCCGTTAAAAACCGTAACACTTCCCAGGCTGGAGCTTTGTGCAGCAGTAATGTTAGCGGCCCTCTTGGACTACTCAAAACGGGTACTGAGCATGGGAAACATAAAAACGTTTGCTTGGACGGACTCAACGATTACGTTGGCATGGATCGCCGCACCCCCTGCTAAGTGGAAAACATTTGTGAGCAATCGTGTTGCAGAGATCCAGCGTCTTACAGAGGGTAGCATTTGGCGATATATCCCAACAAGTCACAATCCTGCAGATCTGGCATCGCGTGGTTCATTGCCATCCGATTTGATCAAACATACACTTTGGTGGAAGGGGCCAGCATTTCTTAAAGCTGAATGGAATTTCCAATTTCCAATTCAACCAACCACGACGACAACGGATGAAGAGACTCGAAGAGTCAAGTCTCATTATGGCACTACGGAGGAGAATGATATCAGTAGGCTAATTCATCGACATTCGAATCTTCGGATGCTATTACGGATCGTGTCATACTGCCTGAGATTCATTTCCAACCTGCGTCGAAAGGAAAAGCAGCTGACGACGCTCTCCCCGATTGAAATTGACTCCGCCTTGAAGGTTGTCGTAAAGGTAGCACAAAGAAGCATGTTTTTTCTCAATCCAAAGGATACTCAACCCATTATAAAGGGTATCAAATCGTTGCAGCCCTTCGTCGATGAAATAGGAATTTTACGTGTAGGTGGTAGGCTGCAAAACTCAAATCTCAGCTTCGAAAGGCGACATCCTATTCTTCTAAAACCAGGCCACCACCTCAGTCAAATGATCATAAGAGACGCACATGACACCACGTATCACGGCGGAACTCAGCTGATGATCGCTCACCTCCGTCAGCGGTTCTGGATACTGTCTGTGAAGAATGCGGTCAAAAAATGCATCCATGCGTGCACAATTTGCTTTAGGCACAGGGCAAATCCTGTTGGCCAATTTATGGGCAATTTGCCAGCACCGAGGGTAAGAATTTCTCGGCCCTTTTCCCACACCGGCGTGGATTATGCTGGTCCTATTGAGGTAAAGGCATGGAAGGGTCGAGGGTCGAAAACATATAAAGCTTATTTCGCAATTTTTGTTTGTTTGGCTACCAAAGCCCTTCATATAGAACTGGTAAGTGATATGACGACAAAGGCCTTTATCGCTGCCTTTCGGAGATTCTCTGCGAGACGAGGATTATGCAAGGTAATGTTCAGCGATTGTGGAAAAAACTTCGTAGGTGCCGCTAAGGAATTGCATAACCTTCGAAAGGCAGCAAACTACTCCGAGAATCAGGTAGCAGAAAATCTCTTGACCGACGGCACGCAATGGAAATTCATTCCCCCCGCATCTCCGCATTTTGGCGGTTTGTGGGAAGCCGGAGTAAAATCGGTGAAGTACCATTTAAGGCGAGTCACCAAAACTACTACATTTACGTTTGAAGAGCTGACAACACTGTTGACACAAATCGAAGGTTGCCTCAACTCAAGGCCACTGTGCCCACTTACCAGTAATCCGGACGATTTCACCGCACTAACGCCAGCACACTTCCTGATAGGCGAACCCATAAAAGGTGTACCGGAACCTCACACTGATGAGGAAAAGCTGTGCTATAACGATCGGTGGAAGCGAATTCAACAACTTTATCAAACCTTTTGGAGGCAGTGGAGCTCAGAATACTTGTCTCGTCTCCAGCAGCGTCCAAAATGGCTGAAAATTCAAGAGCAACCTCAGCTTGGAGATTTGGTTCTAGTGAAGGATGAGAGACTTCCACCTACAAAATGGATGATGGCCCGCGTTATACAGACTCATCCAGGAAAAGACAACCTGATTCGCGTCGTTACCCTAAAAACTCAAACCGGAGAACTGAAACGACCTGTTACGAAGATTTGTCTTCTTCCCAGCAACAAGGCGGCCGCCGATCAAGCGTTAATTTAACCAAAACACTCCCATTCAAACTTTAATGATGAAAAACTGAACCCAAACACATCACCTGCGATACTCAAGCAGATACATATAACCACATGTGCGTTACTCAAGCACTTTTCTACTAATTTATACATCTGTCTACTCAACACATTCAACAAACCAGATCATACACACGCATATACTCGAAACGCTGCTCAAGCACAATATGAATTTCAACCGCACCTGCACATTTGCGCACGAAGTGAAGCAACGAGCCTTTGAAGAACCGTACCGTTATGACGAGTGCACGGCAAGGGATGGACGGAATACTCTGGTGTTCATTCAATATGTTGATTTGTCTGTCCCTTTGTCTATTACCGTTGGTTTATTTATATCAAAGGCATTTTTTGTTTAAATATCATTCTCTTTTCATGCATGAACGAGAGTTGCCAGCGGTCATATGAATCAGCACCCTTACCGTATGACTATCAGCAAGAGTTCTCAGGGCTTACCAAAATACAAGTTATTTCTTGCCTATCCTCAAGCAATCGGAATCAGGACCTGTGGTAATTGTGACTACTTCCTGGGGAGGGGGGAGAATGTTGGCGACTACTTTATCACGAAGTCGAAACGTCGAACGTCGTCCTTTTTATTGCACTTGGACACTGACACTTCACCCATGTTCATGCCCATAAGTATACATATGCATGTGTGTGTACACACATTGTTGTAAATTATAAAATGAAACATATATGTATGTATATCATATACGGTGAATAAAACACAGCTAATTATAACGTGGTGCAAGAAGGAGGTTTTTTTGATTTACGGCTGCCGAATAATTAAAGCAAAAATAACTTTTTTTTACCGAGGTTTTGGCCATTAGATATAGCCAAAACACCTGGGACAAAATATAACGAGTTACATCTATAATTTTGAGGTAATTTAAGTGGTAGTACACCTCGGGGCGAACATTAAATCTACCAGCGACATCACCGTAGAGATCCGACTTAGA
This sequence comes from Eumerus sabulonum, assembly GCA_951905685.1. Taxonomy (NCBI): domain Eukaryota; kingdom Metazoa; phylum Arthropoda; class Insecta; order Diptera; family Syrphidae; genus Eumerus; species Eumerus sabulonum. Next base: position 160,609,432 of record OX645060.1, on the reverse strand, counting down.
ATCGCCCTTAGGAACCGCTGCTGCTTCAGTTTGTCCAAACAACTTGAGTGAAAACTCCTCACTTGAAGAACCAAAGTCATGCTCTACAAAACGCTTATACTGGCAGTCTTGATGTATAGAGCCGAAAGCTGGACAATAAGTAGAATGGCGGAACTGATGTTGTGTTCTTTAGAAAGGAAAATTTTGCGTCCGATAGTTGGTGCCGTTTGTGAGGAAAACGAACTGCGATTTATACGAGCTTACAAAGTTGTGGCTCGGCCACATTGAGTGGATGAACACCAATGGTCCGCCTAAGAGACTCTTACAATCCGAGCCTCCTAGTTCGAGAAGGAGAGAAATACCGCACCTCCAGTATAAAGATGAAGTGACCGCGGATGCAAGACACATGGTCTTGACAACTGGAAGCAGCGCGACCGAGACCGTAAAGGATGGAAGGCACCTATAACTCAGGCCATCGCAATTAACGCTGACTTATTTGTGTATTTTAATACACATAATATTTCTATTTGTAAATATAATATTTTTAGACCTATTGATGTACACTTTATCTTTCTAATGAATTCTATCGCGAGTCAATTGTATATTTATATGTTCCCAAATTATACAAAACGAGAAAACTTGCCAAGTCGTGGCCCAGTTGAACTGTTGCTCTAAATCGTGAATATTTAATTCAAATGACAAATCTCTATTCCAAATGATGTGTGCTGTTCCAATTTTTAGTCTACTGACTGTCATGTCTGTGATATATTAGAATATTGTTAAATAACTCTTATTTGCTATTGCTTAGCACAAACCAAAACAAATTTGTAACGTGGTAAACTACCGGACATGCCAAACCCAATCAAATGACTATATTAGTATCTTATAAAGGCACCTGTAGTCTTAAAAATGCTGATGATCATGTCGTGATCATAACACGTGATCTGAAAAAACGCGAATTCATTGAAGTAATTTGCGACAATTTCTTGTATTTGTTCATTCGTTGTTGTATTTGTTCCTTCCTTGTATTTGTACAAGAGTAATAAGCCGGTCACACCTTACGTTCGGGAGCTAATTCAAATACAAAATGTGAGTGGAGGTGAACACTGAAACACTCTTTGGAAAATTTAAATTTGCAATTGAGAGGGAGCTGAGAACACACACCCACCAATCCAAAAAGTATTTAGAGTTAAAAAAACTAGCCACACGCAATTCCATATTCATTAATTAATTCAGCCGATAGTAGATAAAATAATAACAACCGAATCGCATGCATGTCCACAGTCACGTAAGCCCTTCACAGCAAAATATCAAAGCACGTTTCCGTACCATATTTAGAGCGTACATACATTTAAACGTTCCTTCCTTTTTTTCCATTTCCCCAGATAGCCCCTGTAGTAAAACAGTTTTCCAGTCGAAGATTCATTCATCGAATTCAAAAATGACAGCGCAAACAACATTTCAATCTCAATCTGAACGAGACATACCATAACTGCCGAACTAACTCCCCAATCGATATACAATCTCACATTTCAAGGCTTCGTACTCGTATCGTATTCGGTTTTGTTGCAAATCAATAACCGCTTAATGGCTTAAACAATGTCATATGGATTTTTAAATTTGCCAATTTGTATGCCCAGCGAATGATAGGTACAATAGTTTGTCATGCACTCGGCTAGCTCAAATGGTCATCTATGCCGGCAGTAGCCGGCTAGTCATACGACTAGTAAGTCGTATGACGTCTCGGTTTGGGTTCGCTCGTAAGGCACTACTTATGAGAATGTGCATACGTGCACATGTTAAGTATCTGAGAGCCATTGAAGCAATTAAGTCCATTAGAAACTATTCAATTGGTTTTTGTTGACTCTTTGAGGGAAGTTGTTACCTACGCTTATGGGCTGATAACACATTCTATCGCTTCCATAGCGTAAGTTGTTTTTCATTTGCACGAGTGATACTCAGGATTAGAGGCACTTTGCATGAAGTGACAGTCATAAATCACCAACACTTGAAACTTGTCGCTACTACAATACCTAGAAGTTCAAAACAACTTGTATTTATTGTTAGTGGCGAGATTCTCCTCCTGGTTATAAATCATATTCGAGATGCTTTTCCATGACGGAAAAAGATTTTGACAGGTATCTTCACCAATAGACTTCATTGCAAAATGATATTTGATTTCGAATTGCACTTACAGATGCAGATACAAAGGAAACAAGCCTTGTTACTGATACGATGAATTCATTACCTGAGAATAGACCATATTTTAGTAGCATGTCGTAAACCATCGGATATACGCGCACTTTACTTAAGCTTTCGAAGCTGTTTCACGAGTCATTGTTTTCTGTTCGATTGCACAATCAACAAATTACGTGCAGTTTGTGTGATTTATGTTGTAAAATGAAGTTTGGGGAGGACGCGTTAATTATTTAACACTTTTACGTGTCATTCCGAGTGAGCATTCGAGAGATCATATTATTTCCCATCTGTTATTTGGCAAATTAAAATAATCCACATTCGTTGTTTTTCGCAGGGGGGTTACGGGCTAGCCCTGCTGTTGGGAAAAGAGATAATTGCCTTTGCAAGGAATTCAAAAACCTTTATTTGTTATTTTTAATTGAAAATAAAGGGAATCTAATCAAAAGCAAAAAAAAAAAAAAAAAAATTAACAGCTTTTGGGATACATCTTTCAGTCCCTTCCCTGAAATCTGTTCTCGAAAGTTGTGCTGCCTGTATATACGGTGTTGCAATTAAAGTATAACGACGAGGACACGGGATCAAAACCCGAAAACAGCCATGTCATCGAACATGTTTTCACGGTGCTTCTCCTCAGCGAGGTTCTGACAAAACTCCCTGTAGTCATGAAAAGCTTTTCAAAATCCGTCGTTCGGTCCCTGGGTGATTGAGAGAAGCTCGGCTTTGATCCCTCATGGACTGTAACACCAACATTCATATGTACATACAATTCAAGTATAACAATTGTTGCTAGAGTTCTCATCAGTTAAATATCAGAGATCTCTATTTACCAAACAATTAAGGGACAATTAAGTTCCGAGGATTCATAAACAAAAAAATAAACAAATTAAATTTGTCGCAAAATGTTACTATCGATCTTCACAATAGTTCGCCTCTAACTCTACACAACGATTCCAGTCTTGTTCCCACGATTCGAAACAACCTTGATATCTTGATATCTACCCCGAAGTTAACTTCTTCAGAATCATGGTTACAACATTTTTCATTTTCTCTACACCGCCATGATGAGTTAAAAAAAAGTCGCATGGGGCAATATCGGGCCTATGGAGTGCCTCTTCAGGGTGCGAACAGTTATTGTCTGGTCGGTAGGAACATACATACATATCTATTTACGATGGACGATGCTGCGGTACGAGAGCTTCACGCCTCACGGCCCTTCTTGAACCATTTTACCCATTCACACACACGTGTTTTCAACATACACTGGTCTTCATACACTACCTGCAATTTTCTAAGGATTTCTGAGGGTTTTCATCAGATATTACTGAAAATTAGATCATAACACCTTGCTTGCAATGCGAGTCACTAATTTTTACGACGTCTGTAGCGAAATTGGTATAGTGTTCGAATTGCGAGAAAGGATACGGATGTTTTGATGGGTTCCTTTGGTGTTGTTCTTCATAATATTAGTTCCTTTGCCATTTAAATTTGTCGGTACATCGTGCTGATGTCTACTAAAAGTCCTTTTTTAAATGTTTGCCATTTAACTATTAAATCGATGATATCTTGTTGTAGTCGTGGTCCTATCATCAGATAATCATTCACGGATTTTCTATTTCATGTCTGTTATGTTGCGTCGAAGATTACCCGGAGTTTGGTCGTGGTGCTTGACTCCTTGAAGACTGCACGGTAAGGAAGACAATAATGTTGTTCGACTGCCGATTGAGTACGTGACGGCATCTTCGTCATGTGCCCTAACGTGATGTTCTCATTTATGCAGTTTCACGTATGTATGTCTCCTTGAGATTTTAGTTGGATGCTAAGGGATGCTAAGGGTGGGTCAATAAATCCTTAAAAAAAAATAATATAACTTTTTTTTTTTTTTTTTGGTAAATTGTTTTTTATTTTCAACATAATTTCCTTTTAGTTCAATGTTGTTCGACAGACGTCCTTCCAACGAATTTAAGCCTTCAGAGAAATATGATTGTGGTAGTTCCTCAAAATAAGCGCTTATGTGAGCGATGACCTGCTCGTTCGACGTAAACCGTTGTCCGCTGAGCAATTTTGTGAATTTGGAAACAAGAAGAAGTCACTCGGGGCCAGATCTAGTGAATACGGTGGATGGCCTATCCATTAAAACTTCAATTCCTCTAAATGTTTCCAATTGCATTTGTGTATTTGGCTGATTGTTGGAAGTAGTGAAGTTAGTTGACGAAGGGTATACAAATGTCCTGACTTGCCTCTGACAGGAGAGGTTTGTAGTCGAGAATAAAATGTGCTGGGTTCAATACTGAGAGGTTACCATTTATATCTATCCTAGTGCAGTCACATCTGCTAAAGTCTGTTGTTTCTTGAGCCTGAGTCTGAGTTTGACAAAGCCACTAAAAAGTTTTGACTTGCTGTTCATGACCTTTAAACTTCCGTTTCTAGCTTGGTTGAATTGAAATGAGAAGCAGCTTCAGTGATGCAGAGCTAAGAGATTCGGCACACACCACGTCGACCCCAAGGGTGCGCCGCCGTGCGCGAGCATAGGCGGGACAGGTACAGAGAAAATGCTCTGCAGTGTCATCCTTCTCGCAACATGCAGCACAAATAGGCATGCAGAGATGCTTAGCAAAAGTATAATGGCCCGTAATGACTCCCACAAGTCTTCTGCGGTCGATTTTCCTTAAAGGCAGGAGGAATGCTGCGGATTTCTTGCAGACATCAGAGCATACGCGCTTTGTCATCTTGCATCCTGGGCAATTCATTCATTTACGGTTTTATGTACTACACACCCAGTCGTTAATGTGGTAATTAACCGTGGACGCAGATCTCATTTCCTGGGATCCCAGAGTGGCCTGGAACCCATGCAAGCCTTAATGAATTTAGTTTACCAACTCTATTCAAGAAGGACTTGAGTTCAAGGACTAATTTGAAGCTAGTTAAGGGGTTGCACACAACTTTGAGTGCAACTTGGCGGTCACTGCGGACGCATATGCTTTTCCCCCTCCACCTGTGCTTCACAAGATAGTGCATGGCCGTTAGGATAGCGTATATCTCTGATTGGAAGACAGACGCATATTTTCCTAACGAGAAGTGCAGTCGGATGTGTTCGTGCTCACAGAAGACCCCAGCACCGGATCCCCGCCCAAACCTGGAGCCAGTGAAAATGCTAAGACTATTCTTTCCAGGTTCAGTATCCAGCCAGAGTCAATCCTGACGCCATGGAAACTCGATTGTGAAATTACGGCGCAGCAGGATAACGGGCTTTAGTGCTTCAGAAGGCATGTCCATGAGACAGGGGTTGCAGGACAAAACTTGCGCACTGGTATTCCTATGCGAGTTGTACCAAAATCCATTTCTCTTCAGACGAGACATGGATTTCAGAGCACACCCTCTGATAAATATATCAAGAGGTGGAAGGTTTATCATAACATCTAGAGCAGCGCTTGGCGTGCTGGGGGAAGCCCCTGTGCAGCTGAAATAAACCGTTTGTTGGAGTTTGGTGAAAGAGGCTACGACGTGTTTGCGTTTTAGTCTGTTCCACCAGACAACTGCTGCATATGAGATTATAGGTCTTATCATTGGCGTGTAGATCCAGAGGACCTTTACCGGCGATAAACCCCATGTTTTGCCAAAAGCTCCTTTGCATTGCCAGAAAGCTGACAGGGCTTTGGTGGTTTTTGACTCAACATGCTTGGACCAGAGAAGCTTACTATCAAAGATGACTCCTAGATATTTAGCCTCCTTGGATATCGGGATGGAAGTGCCCTTTAGTACCAGCTGAGTCATGTCAGTATTTTTCCTCCTTCTCGTAAAGAGAACGACATCTGTATTAAGAGGATTGACTGAAAGCCCATTTCTGGTACACCAATCATCGATCACATTTAGCGCCGCCTGTTCTTTGAGACGGACAGTCGCTAAACATGAGCCGACAGAAAGAATGGCGACATCATCCGCATAGGCCTGGGCATAGATTCCAGAGGCATTGAGAGCATCAAGCAGAGAATCGACCACCATGCACCATAGCAGCGGAGACAGGACGCCAACTTGAGGGCAGCCCCTGTTTACGCCGGATTTGACACACTGGTCGAGGCCTGCATCAGCTGTCAATGTCCTGTGCATGAGCATTGCTTTGATCCAAAGGACCAGTGCTTCATCTACGCCATGATGTCTGGCAGCTTTGCACATGCTGTCAAAAGTTGCGTTATCAAAAGCTCCCTCAATGTCGATGAAAATGCCCAGCGCGTACTCTTTCCTTTCGAGCGCGCATTCAATTCGCCCAACTAGGTTTTGAAGCGCAGTCTCGCAAGATTTTCCGCGCTGGTAAGCATGTTGCATCTTCGAAAGAGGGTGCATTCGAAGGGCAACCTTGCGCACGTGCAACTCTACCAGTCTCTCCATGCTTTTCAGCAGGAATGATGTTAGACTGATTGGTCTGAAGCTCTTGGCAAGTGAGTAGTCCTCTTTTCCTATTTTGGGAATAAAGACTACTTTCACTTTGCGCCAAGGAATGGGTATGTGAGCAAGTGCTAGACTAGCAGTGAAAATTCTTTTCAAAGTAGGAAGCAGCTGCCTTATACCTTTTTGCAGCATAACAGGATATATTCCGTCGGTACCCGGCGATTTGAAACCATCGAAGGACGCCACAGCAAATTCAATGGCTTCAGTCGTAACCACGCGCGACGCAATGTACCAGCTACGCCGAGTTGTTTTCATCGTTTCAGTTGCAGTTTCCCTTGAAGGAGTGTGCAACGAGCCGATGTCGATCGGGAAATGAGTCCCAAACAGTAAACTAAGAGTTTCCACTTTAGACTCAGTAAAGGTACCATCAGATTTTCTGAGTGCATATAGCTTTGTCGGTTTTCCCCGTTTGAGGACTTTAACCAACTTGCTAGTCGCACTCAGAGACTTGATCTCTTCGCAGAAGGCCCTATAAGAATCGTTCTTCGATTTACGAATAAGTTTCTTATATTCTTTCAGCTTCGACCGATACTTGTTCCAGTCATCTTCCGAATTCGATTTGATTGATCTATTCAGAAGAATTCTGGATTCCCTGCGAAGACTTTGGAGCTCGGCATTCCACCAGGGGACCAATTTCCTGCAGGGAGGTTTGCTGACAGGACATGCGAGTTCAAAACAATTGGTGATGACGCTATCCAGGTTATGAACAGCGTTCTCTACCAATTGTTTCGTTCTGAGTTTAGGTAGGACCTGAGTGGATTTCTCAAGCTCCTCTCTAAACCGTACCCTGTCCGTCCTTCTCGGATTCCGTCTGGGCTGCAAGGAAGAGATCCCACAACTTAATCGGAATTCGATATATTTATGGTCCGACAGCGTAGCAACAGGCAAGACTCGCCAGTTAGTGATGTCCTTCAAATATCTGTTGGATAGGGTCAGGTCGATCACCTCCTGTCGTCTTGTCGTAACAAAAGTTGGTTGAGAGCCAACATTGTTGACGGTAAGGTCAGACGAGAGAATGAAGTCTAAAAGACGGTCCCCCCTTGTATTACACTTGCTGCTGCCCCAAGCAGTGTTTTGAATGGATACAACGGGATGATTTGTACTACTGCATGCAATTGGCAGCCTTGCTATGCTGTAGATTGACCTGGTTAAAACTATCCTGACCCTTTCAGAGGAGATGGCCGCCTCTTTATAAGAGGACTGCTTCTCTCGACTCCTTGATTGTGTGATGTGCCCGCCTCCGAGGAGCGGTTTTTAGCTGTCTTCGCCTTCTGGCCTATGCTTTGGTCCTTTTGGGTCGCCACATCAGCCATTGGACTTCGATTTCCCACCGCCCCACCGGAGAGGGAGGCATCGAACACTCTCTCTCTAGCAAGGCTATCCTTGGCCGTTTGCGGGAGCTTTCACCTTTTTCGTTTAGAGCTCCTGCTCTCTTCGGATGCCAGTTTGGGACAGCCTCGCCAGTTCGAGGACTGCTAGGACTCGTAACGACTTCGCCACCTTTTTCGGCAGCAGCGCCGGCCATGGCTGAGACCTGTAAGCTTCCGGCTCCGTCACTACGGGAATTGATCACGCTCTTACTGGGTGGTTGGGCCTTCCCAGTAAGAGGAGGAGAGTTGGAGGCGCATGCCGAAACTGCAGATATGCTTATGTCTCCTACAGCAGTCTTTTCCAACTGCCGACGCCTCCCGCGCTGCTTCCACATTACTTCAACTTGTTAATTTCGAAATGTTTACTCAGAAGAATAACTAAGTTGATTATAATCTTTCCGTAAATATCGATCCACGTTTCGTGGATGGGGATGGTTAAAACAAATTCCCTTAATAATAGCACCTTCATTAACACGATACAATGTAGGAAGCTTGAATTGGATCACGCATTATTTTTCAAGAGTAGAGGTTCTCACCTAGGGGGGAGGGAGCGAGCAAACAGAGCAAAGAAGTTGATCGCGTTAAACATGGCAAGCGCCAGCTTTGATCTCTGTCCCTGCTCAATCCAAGTTGACACACAGCCTCCGCGTCCCCTCCCCCCTGGATAGTTACCCTGGCACCCGCCAGGTAGTGAACTTATGTGTGCAGCGACCCAACCCCTTGTTCCTGGCGAAAGAGGAACCTGGCCCTCCAGGTTGGGGGTTGTGCTTAGGGGTAACATCCCTATCACGTAAAAACCTACTTTTTCCGAAACAACACCAAGCCTCGGATACGGACGGATACAAAACTGACGACCCCTGATAACGTCTAACGGACTTGAGAGTCTGCTCCTGGAATGTGAGGTCCCTTAACAGACCGGGTGCAGGCTATCAATTGGAGCAAATCCTCAACTCCTATAAAGCACTCCAAGAAGTGCGATGGGATGGACCAGGAAAAAGACGGATGAAAAACTGCGACATCTACTACGGAAACTGCTACAAGGAGAACAAACAGTGCTTATTCAGGTGCGGATCCGTTCTTCGAGGAAAACTCCGACAAAAAGTCTTAAGCTTTGGGGATATAAGCGAACGCCTCATAACAATCCGCATCAAAGCTAAATTTGGCAACATAAGCTTGATATGCGCTCACGCCCCAACCGAAGAAAAGGACGATCGACTCAAAGAAGAGTCCTAAGATCTCCTAGACAGCTACGACAAAAAAATAGTTGTAGGAGATTTTAACGGAAAACTGGGCAAAGAGGACATATTTGAGTCGATCACTAGGACCTTTGCCGATCGAGTTTGCCTCAACCTCTCGTAAAATCCAAAGACAACGGAGCAATCCACAGAACAACAGTGGGAGCATTGCCAGCGTACCATCAGGGACGCTACTTTGATGTGTTGGGTTTCAAGCCACCGTCAGCTAGAAACCTCTGGTTTGATGAACAATACGGGCAAGCCCATGTAGCATAGCAAAAGGCCTACAAAGCCATGCTACATAGACGGACGAGAGCCACTCGTGAACATTACAAGCAGAAACGGAGAGAGGAACACACGCTTTTGAAGAAGAAAAAAGACAGCATGAAAAGCGTGAGATCGAGGAGATGGAGAGATGCTATCACAGGGATAATGCTCGCAAGTTTTACGAAAAAGTAAAACGAACATGCCAAGGCTATAAAGCCAGAGCAGAAGCCTGTAGGGATTAAGACGAACAGCTAGTAGAAAAGTCACAGTCGATGCTGAGAATATGGAAAGAACACTTCTGTAGACTGTTTAATGGCGATGAAAGATCTAATACCGCTGTCGCGCGGAACGACGCGGCAGAGGACGACCGAATCTAAGATGGCGCACACAAGTGGAAGGGGATCTTAACCAACTGGGAGTGCGTCGCTGGAAACCGCTGTTGGTTGAGGACCAGGTTCACACCAAACTGGAGCGCCACCTAACTAAGTAAGTAAGTTGTACAAGCCCATCATGGTGATCATGATTACCGATCGTTATATGTGAAAAGGCAGTCCCTTAGTCACATCATCGGACGGTTGTTATGGCAATAACAGAATTCATATTCCCAAGAATGATAATTCCAAAATCCAAACCTGCGTAAAATTTGAGACTAAGAACCCTTCTACCGACAATAATCACTGCAAGAAAACAAAAATGTTTGTACAGGTAGGTGTATATCATTCTATTGCAAATTCGGTGGGCTACCATGTGTCTAACTCACCTTAGACACGGAATAAATAAATAAAAGAAATGTTCGTTATTTCACGGTTCAATGCCGTAGTTTAAGCCCATCGCCCAACTGCGGAAAAGTTAATAACACAGATGATGTCCCACGCACTCTGCTGACCGCACTGCTATTACCTTCTAGTCTGCGTGAAACTTTGAACTTTGAAACGAGCCCTGAACTCATCACTCTTTGGTATGAGACAGTTTAAAAAAAAATTGTCTAAGCCCACAAATGATTTTTGGTTAAATAAAATCCTCATCTACGCTATAAGGGCAGATCTTATGTCTTAGGTACAAGTAGTTTCCTTTTATTTGTGAAAGCAATACAAACACAATATTCGTTTATATATTCGAATTAACTTGGTTAGGCGATTAAATGTACGTTATTCCAACATTTCATCAATATATCTGATTGGCGGATAATTATCGGAATGATCGTTTAATATATGAAACTTTCCACGCCAAACATGGATATGAGATCGGGGGATTTAGTCGACGACTGCTAATTGAATGTTAATTTGAGTCGTGATAAGACGGCCTTGCCTCGGGTCGGTTGTGCTGATCTTGTCGTTCTTTTCTTTTCCTGCTACTCGTGTGCACGCTTGTTGGGTTTCTTAGAAATACAGGTATAATGGCTGGAGTATGATTTGCATAAAGCTCATAGCTAATAAAATTTACTAAAATGTTTGTTTAAATAAATGATTATGTAGGTGTCAGGTAGGCAAGGTATAGTAATTTTGCAATATATTTTAAGAAAATAAAAGCAATGGAAGAGAGGAAATATAAGTTGGGAGACGTGACGCGATGGCACGTAGGGCATCAGTGGTAGCATAACGAAATGAGTCGCTTTACGCTTGAACAACGATGAGAAATATTAAAAACTTATTTCCAAAGTGAGTGCTGTGTAGCCTAAACAGTGCGTTTTTTTGAAAAGAAGTTTTGGCCGAAATGAAGCACCCTCCGCGATTGCTGTACGCAAGTTTGTGCAAAAAGCTCGTGAGAAGGCGTGCGACCATCCACTTTGTTATCGCTTCGTAATTTGGGCCTTAGAGCAGCTTGAATTGGACAACGATTTTGGGCTAAAAATCGTCTTTTCTTACGCGCATTTTCATCTCGGTGGCTACGTTAATAAACAAAATTGTCGCATCTAGGGCTCGGAAAACCCGCACGTTATTGTTGAAAAGCCAATGTATCCACAGAGAGTGAATGGTTAGTGCGGATTGTGGAGCGGTGGCATCATTGGACCATTTTTCTTCGAAAATGAAGCTAGGAACAACGGTTCGTTCAACGGTGGGCGTTATGGAACATTGCTAACCGATTTTTTACTGGAATTGAAGACATGGATTTGGACGACCCCTGGTTTATGCAGGATGGCCCGCCATGTCACAATCGATCTTTTGCGCACCAAATTCCCAAATCGTGTTATTAACCGTCTTGGCGACGTATATTGGCCGCATCGGAGCTGCGATATGACCCCTTTGAACTTATTTTTTGTGGGGAACCGTGAGGGACCGATACTATGCCACAATCCGGAAACGATTCAAGCACTTAAGGCCAATATCATCCAAGCAATCCGTGAGCCCGGAACCATCAACAAGGTCTTGGAAAATTGGGGTGACAGAATGCGTAATAAGCATAATGGGAATGCCATAATACATGGAAAAAATTAATTTTGTTCTCTTTATTGCATTTTTAAGAAGAAACCTATATTTGGCCCACCCGAAAGGACGAAATTTGCTCTGCATTCTTTTTTGTGTTTGTCTACAAATTTTCGTGACTTTAAAGCCATTTACATGAATGCTTATAAGAACGGGCTACTTAAAGAGCCATGTTAGATCTTGAAATTCCTGCCAATCTCGTCAGATTTATCAAGATGACAATGGATCACTGCTTCATGGAGGTCGGTAACTTTCAAGAAATTTACTTAACGTCATTGTCAAAAATAACGTACGAAAGCACTGGTCAACCTATTTCAAATCTGTCCAATTGCAAATTAAGACTTTTCTTGCAAAATCAAACAAATCTTCTTGTCCACTGTATCGTAACAGTGACTTGTTCCATATCGAAATCGGGTGTGAAATCTTTCGTTGTTATAAGAGGAAAATTTTACTTGCAATGTTTAGCGCAATTTTTGTTGATGAGCAATCGAAGAGAGGATTCAACGACAAACTAGCTGCGCTAGGAAGAGTCATAATCTTACTTAGACCTTATGCATTCCATAACTAAACCAGCTGGATCATATATGACGACTTTTCGGCCGTCAAATTTTTTACTCTCAAGAGAGTTTTACAGAGACCACAACAAAAGGTAGTCAGACGCTGCAAAATTCGGGCTATATGGTGTATGCATCAAAATCTCATCACAAAATTTTGTCCTTTTTTGTTGACTGATTCGGGTCGCTCTTCCTTGATTCCTTCATTCAGTTGGTAGAGTTGTGCACAGTAGATGTTGAGTGTGATTTATTTTTCACACAGGTGAAAGGGACCTACGCTTTAATGCCGATTCCGAACGGGGTGAGTCGAGAAGCTTTTTCATGGCAAGTTTACTACGGGGGGTTTTGCCATTACCCCGCCGAGGAGGAACGTCGCGAAATAAACATTCGATGGCGCTGGTGTTATCGGGATCCGAACTCGCTCATCGTGCGCCAGAGTCCAACACACTAACCACTGCGCCACGGCGCCCAACGTGGCAACGTATCGCAGAAACTTAATTACGGACCAACATTTGTCCACAACATAGTTTTATGCTTAAGACCTAAAAAGTGATACAGTTTGCTTCCAGATTTCTATTACATAACAATTCATCTGTGTTACTGACGGCACGTGCCACAAACACCAGGTATAAGTGAACAATAATACATTTACGAAATTATGTAAATGCAATAATACAGCACGAACCATAAATACTGTCTTGAAGCATTCAGCCGAATTCAGCCTTCATCTATTATAGGCAGCAAGAGAACCTGATCCAAGCAAATGCTTACCTGTGAGCCTAAAATTAAAGCCGAGGTAGCAAAGGTTACTTGGTGAAAAAGTAGGGCAAAAGGCTATAGGTTTCCCAAAACTGACAACTTCTCCATACTTTATCTTGGAGGCTAGGCATTAACGTGCTTAAAACGGCCCGGAAGCAGCCACAATCTTGCGAACTTTTACAGTCGTTGAAATATGTTTAAATTTTTTAAAGCCGTTTTTGTGATATGATGCTATACGAAATTAGTTCCAAGTCAATACCTTTATTCACTTTTGAGATATCGTTGGGAAGAAAAGTTTTACGGAAAAATGATAATCCTGGACGCTCGGTATACTGTTACGAAAATGAAATCGCTTAGAATAGGATCCGTTCACTGGATTGCGATAAACTACAACTGTTTATTTTTTTTTATTCACTTTATTTATTATTACGACCTTAGATCTGGGCTTTATTGCTTACACACTTTATCTCTACAACTCACTAGGTGGCATGAATACCGACTGATCATTCATCACAGAATCACGAAGGCTGAATATCCCCGAGGGAGAGTGTTCGCGTTTATATAGCCCTCGGTCTACTTCCTCGAATGTTCGCCGTCCGACTTTCCCCTTCAAAAGTGTCTAGAATGCTCGTGCTGTGGCATTAATATTCAGCAGTAGGCCGCTGAAAGCTACCATAATTTTCATTTTAGCTGCAACCGAGCATACCAAACTTTGACAGCGAAATTCGAACAAAACCGTCGGTTAGTGCCCGCAACAGTACTATAAAACGTAAAGCTATGTCCAACGTGTCCATAGGAAACCCTTTATACTAACTTCCGAATCGGAACTAGGGTATCAACCAATACGAATGTGTATAGACAATACAATACACAATGCAATATTTTGTGTGCTACTTCCAAGTTTCGGGTTTGTTGAGTGATTTGCTCAATTCCGTTCCATAATTCCGGTATCAAAGATAAACCCCGCGCTGATTAGCCCACTACTGATAAAGCCGATGAGCTTTTGCAGCTTATAGAGCAGTAGCGTTACGCAAGAAATATCGGGGGTACCAGATATTAACCAAATACAGCGCCCTACTTAAAGGAGTCGAATGTAAAATGCAAAGAAGCTGCTGAAACGCAACAATATAGCACTATTTTTGAAGCTTTGAAGAATGAATATAGAAAACAGGTTCAAAAGTTATTCAGGCACACGATTATTGAAACCCCACTGACAGGGACAAATGATGTGTTGCAATATGACTTTCTGACGTAATTGTTATTGGTAATGAAGTAAAAAAAAAACAATGAACTATCCTCTCAAAGTAAAAAGGGTAAGGGTATTTAGAACCATTGTCACCGCTTTCCGAAGAGACAAGTTATTATAATGAAGAACTTAGGCCAAGTTTGGGAGACATATTGATCACGGAGGGGAAACATCCAATAATTAGTCCATGGAAGTTTTTTTGCAGCTTCGGGTTTTTAATAATTGATTTGTGTTACACGTAGACCACAATCAGCTCTTTAACAGCGTAAGATATTTTGTAGCAAATTTTGTCTACGTAGTTCTATTTATGGTCATAGGAACCGTCGTCAAAAAAGGCGATCCTACCCTTGCAAGAACTATAGAGGTATATCCCTTCTCAATGTCGCATACAAGATCCTGTCCAGCGTATTGTGTGAACGTCTAAAGCCATTTTGCACCGCACTAATCGGCAGCTACGAAACGAGTTGGTCTTAAGGTCAATGAGGACAAAACGAAGTACATGCTGTCAAGCAAAAACCAATCCGTCGCTCACCACCTGGGACAAAATATTGCAATTGACAGCTACAATTTCGAGGTAGTTAAGGAGTTTGTCTACCTCGGGGCAAACGTAAATTCCACAAATGACACCACAGTGGAGATCCGGCATAGAATCGCCTTTGGCAACCGCTGCTACTTCGGCTTGTCCAAACAACTGGGGTCAAAACTCCTCACTTGAAAGACTAAAGTCATGCTTTACAAAACGCTCATACTGCCAGTCTTGCTGTACGGAGCCGAAAGCTGGACGATAAGCAGGACGGCGGAGCTGATTTTGGGTTCTTTCGAAAGAAAAATTCTGCGTCGGATATTTGGTCCTGTCTGTGAGGAAGGTCAATGGAGAAGAAGACACAACCGCGAACTCTACGAGCTGTACAAAGATGTGGATGTAGTCCGGAAGGTAAAGATCCGTCGACTACACTGGCTCGGCCACATCGAGCGCATGGACACCAACCAAGTGTCGCGGATGTAAGACATCTTGGTCTTGATAACTGGAAGCAGCGTGCCCGGGGCCGTCAAGGATGGAAGGCAGCTATAGCTCAGGCTCAGATCCTCCATGGATCGCTGGCCTGATAAGTAAGTAAGTAAGTAATACTCTTTCCGACATTCATTAATCTGAAAGGGCTATTTTATAACCTAGGTAATCATAGCCAATGCCTGCGAATATTTATTTCGCGGCGTTCCTCCTCGCTGGGGTACTGGTATACTACGGGGGGTGTACTTGCCAAGGAAAAGCATCCCGACTCAAGCCGTTCGGAATCGGCATTAAACCCTAGGTCCCTCTAGTAAATCACACACAACATGAGTGATTGAAAGAAGCTTGGGTCACGCCCATCATGGGCTGTAACGCCACCAAGGCAAGCAAGCAATCATAGCAATTGGACTTAATTGGCCCGTATGAGTCAACATTAGTTCGATTTTAGATTTAAGCTTAACTCTTATAACTAAAAAGTGTGCCTCGATTCGAATAACGAATTGTATTCGCAAAAAAAAACACGAAAAATGAGTTTATAAATATCTAACCTAAAAACTTAACGGCTGCGACAACAAACTCCAAAAATAAGACAACGACTGTTCTCACTTTATGTGGATCGGCAGAGGAATAAAATTCATACTATTTACTGTTTACCTTTACTTGAATGAGAACTTGAACAACGAATTTGAACTCATTAACTTACTAGCATCGTTTACATTTACTAGTACTATCCCCATTGTATTTATACATACTGCTTACACTCTATGGAATTTTCTCTAAATTGGGACAAAATTATAGCATTTAACCTTCATTTAACAATTTGTTAGGCAGACATGCGGCATGAAAAATTGAATAAGATTGATTGAATATAGTTTTGTTGACTACAGTCTACCTATCTTCTTCTTCTTCTTTGGTGGCGTTACAGCCCATGAAGGACCAGAGCCAGGCTTCCCTTCTATAACCTAAGTTGTGTGTGATTTATTTTTCTTACAGGTGAAAGGGACCTACAGTTTAATGCCGGTTCCGAACGGCGTGAGTCGCGAAGCTTTTTCAAGGCAAGTGTACTACGGGGGGTTTTGTCATTACCCCACCGAGGAGGGACGCCGCGAAATAAACATTCGATGGCGTTGGTGTTAAACGCCTAAGATGGCTAGGCCATGTAGAGCGAATTGACACCACAGCTCCAGTCCGTAGAGTCTTTGAATCCAACCCCGAGGGACGAAGAAATAGAGGGCGGCCGCACCTGAGGTGGTGCGCACAGGTGGAAGGGGACCTCAACCAACTGGGCGTGCGGCATTGGAAAAGACTAGCGAAAGATCGTGCTAGGTGGAGAGGCATGTTGGTTGAGGCCCAGGTTCACCCCGAACTGTAGCGCCCGTTAAGTAAGTAAGTAGGCGTTGGTGTTATCGGGATACGAACTCGCTCATCGTGTGTCAGAGTCCAACACACTAACTTCTGCGCCCTGGCGCCTTCAATTTACCTATCTAAGGTCAATAAAGTCAATAAACGAGGCATTAAAATATTTTATTAATAAAGATACGAAACGTACAATTAAAAAAAACTTTTAGGATAGGCCAGTGATCAGTTCTTTTTGGTTTGGGCAGATAGGGCGGTGCTACCTGGAGTAGTCACAAATACTCATCAGGCCTATACCTTACAACAAAACATTCAACTTTTATAACTCTTTTTCTTCCGTCCCATCCTACGGAAGTTAAAGAAATCTAAGTATAGCCGGAAGTGTGTATGATATGACTCGATGCGTTTTGAATATAAAGTTTTCAAATAAAGGCCACTTCAACCCCGCCTTTCATAGACACACTAAACAATACCTTTATTTACCTACGGTTAATCATGTCAATGTCACCCCTACTAGAATGCAAACTCGCGTGACTCTATGCCACCCTTCCCGATTCGGTTGTAGGTACGTGTGTTTGATTTTTGCCTCGAGGTTGCTCCATTCTGTTTTGAAGTTGCCAACAAAAACCTCGTAATGGCAAATATTTGCCCTTGTTTGTGCCCTCATTTCCGGGGCTGAAAACACACATATTTGAAATTATATTCCTTCACGCCAACTCACACAGTTCTATAATGAATGGACACTTGACTAGTGGGTGGAGAGTACACGCCTTGAAATTCTATTTTAGAGTCCTTTTTGGCATTGCCATAAATCAGGGTAAATGGAATTTTAGAATTTGTCATAGACCTACCTCCGCAGTAACATGCCGCATATGTAGAGCATTATACATAGTGGAGTCATCAAGGTCAAGCAAGGCTTTCATGTTGAGTGAACATTTAGAACACGCGTCTTAGTGGCTTGCGAACACTCCTTTTGTATTAGATTGGTGAACTATTTCAAATACCATGTCCTCATTAAATTTAACGTAGATGAAACTCAAAAAGACAAAACGACTTTATGAGTATCCCACAAGAGATTTGCCGATTTACAAACCGTCTCCAAGGATGGAGAGAAATAAATACATAGATATATACTTCCCTTTATTGCTGCCATCAGTCACTCTGGCGGGACTCGGCAAACATAATTTAGTCAGGACGTGAAGGAAGCAGGAAATGATTTCATTGTAAAAAAAAAAAAAATGTATGTAGAAAGTCATTTCGCAAAAGTCTTTAAGTTAAATCGATTTAAGCGAGGTCAAGATACCCACTAGTGCCAATCCCATTTGGCTGGTATTCGTGACTCATGCACAATGTCCTGCGAACTGGTGGATGACGTCGTCGCTTTGTTGCATGTAGCGATGAGTCGTTATATTTTAGTTCCGAAATGGAATTCAGGCAATGACGTATGCCTTGGTTTTCTTTGGAACAGTATGGAGTTGCAATAAGTAAGGTCAAGTTTATTATACAATATATCTAAGCATATTTTGACATAGGAACTATGAAGACCTTTTACGACTGCAAACATATTGACGCAGCTAATGGCTTACTTGGAGTAAGCGATGACCGTTTTTTTTTCTTACTAAGTGGAATGAAAAACTTTATTTTATTTTGCACTGATCAAGCTGATTTATAACAACTACGGTAAAAGGCTTGGAGACTATTTGATTATTAGTTCAAACATATTATCCAATGAAATATATTTTACGTTGTTTGACAAATGTTGGATACGGAATTGTTGAAAGTAGTAAGGTTCGAGCTTAAAATGGCGGGTTTCGTAAACTATATTCACTTTTTTTAAGTTGTCATAGTATTAATAAAAAACCGAGTTTTTATTAATAGCATTCTACGATGGATTGACAACATGCTACTTAATAAAAAAACATATTTCTGAAAGAGCTATCCTCGTCTTGAGAAGTCATACAAGCCCAGATGGAAAGTAGTTGTGGATACGGCAACGAGGGAATGCTTGATTTCGCCAAAAGCTTTGCATAATCAACAAGGAATGGGCCGGCGCATTGTCGTGGTGCGGATCCAGCCCTTATTGTCGAGTTCAAGTCCCACGCGGAAAACACGTGCTCGCAGGCCTTTCAGGACGCCAACATAGAATTGTCCAGCCACTGTCTGGTCGGTAGGAACATATTCACGATGAACAGTTCCGAAAACAGTGATCAACATTTCCTTCAGTCGTGACTTTAACATCCTCGCTTTCGTTTCCACCCACTGCTCACCTTCTCTACGGGTCTCGGTAATTTTCAAAGAATTTTCGAGGATTTTTCAATCAATTTCACTAAAATTTGGGTCACAATACATTGCTTATAATGTGAATCACTCATTTTTCCGACGCCACTAAAAATTTTTTCTAAAATTATGCAAAACATCGCCTTGGATGAAATACGAAATCTAAATCGAAGGACCCTCCTTTTTAGACAGGTGTTGACGCCCGAAGCAGTGTTGTCAGTTCCCGAGTTATGACTAGATTCCGAGAACTTAATTGCGACACCTCGTAATTTCACAAAACGTTTTGCGCCCACAATTAATTTCAAGAAAATAAGCTTCAACTTCCTTTTGCTCTAACATCCAGTCTGCATAAAATTAAGCGTTTTCGAAGGAATTTGGCCTTTCTCCACACGGACTTTTGTCAACATTGGAATCACCACCTTTGAAGAGACGGAATTAATCACGGCACGTTTTTTCACTTAGACCAGAATCTATGCAAACTTTTTGGAGATCTATGTAGATGCGCTTCACATGCCGTTTTCTTCGAATGAAAGAAGAAAATTAGCACTTCCCGCAAACGACGGTTATTTAGCACAATCACTATTTAGCGCATCTAATATAAAAAATTTGAGTCGTTTTTATATAACGTGCGCACAGTCTCGAATCTAGTATTCACAGCTCGTACCTATATTTTGACGTTCAAACTGTAAGTTGCGAAACAATTAGATAACTTCTTCGTAAACGCTGCCAGTCACAGTGACGCCTTTCCAGTGTTACTAACATAGGAAAGTTGAATTAAATCAATTCCAATCCCATCGTACGAGTCGATAACATATTTTACTGACGTTTATCCCCCAGCTAGCCCAGCTTTTGCAGGATGACAATGGAAAATTCTCGCTGCTCCATTAAGGTCGGTAATGAGCAAACCGAGACCTTTGATGTTAAAAAAGGATTTAGGCAAGGTAACGCGCTGTCATGCAACTTTTTCAACATCGTGCTTGAAAAGATCGTCCAAGAGTTACTGGCCAACATAAGAGGTACGATTTATTTCAAGTCTACGCAATTGCTTGCGTACGCCGACGACATTGACGTGATTGGACGGACACAGCGAGACGTTAAAGAGGCCTTTGTAAGCATTGAGGCAGAAGCGGCTAAGATGGGTCTCAAGGTTAATGAGGGTAAAACCAAATATCTGCTTTCATTTAAAAAAGACAACAACACCGACGTATTGGCCAGAACGTCACCATGGGCGGATATAACTTTGAAGTGGTCAAGAAATTCGTCTACCTTGGCTCACTGATGACAAGCGACAACAACACCAGCGCTGATATAAAACGCAGAATCACTCTTGCCAACCGCTGTTTCTTTGGGCTCAAGAGGCAATAGAGAAGTACAGCCCTCTCTCGGAAAACCAAGGTGACACTATATAAGACCCTAATCATCCCAGTCCTCCTTTACGGCGCAGAGGCTTGGACCTTAACAAAAGCGGATGAAGACGCCCTTGGTCGTTTCGAGAGGAAAGCTCTGCGCACTATCTACGGTCCCGTTTGTTGAACGGTGTATGGAGGAGAAGATACAACGAAGAACTGTACGGGTTGTACAGCGACATCGGCCTGGTACGACGTCTACGGATACAGCGTCTTAGGTGGCTAGGCCATGTAGAGCGCATGGAAAATACAGCTCCGACCCGAAGAGTCTTCGAATCTACCCCGGAAGGAAGGAGCGGCAGAGGGCCGCATCAACGGTGGCGCACGCAGGTGGAAGGGGGCCTTAACCAACTGGGCGTGCGGCGCTGGAAACAGCTGGCCAAAGACTGTGCCAGCTGGAGACGCTTGTTGGTTGAGGCCTAGGTCCACCACGGACTGTAGCGCCACCTAAGTAAGTTAAGTAGTCCAGCTTGTATGCATGTTGGCGTTACAGTCGATGAAGGACCAAATCCGAGTTTCTCGCAATCACCCAGGTGAAAGGTACCCACAATTGTTTGCCATTTCCGATCGGCGAAATTCGAGGAGCTTTTCTTGACAATTATACTACAGGGGTTTTTTTCAGTACCCCGCTGAGGAGAATCACCGTAAAAAACACGTTCGATGACATGGCTGTTGTGGGGATTCGATCCCGTGTCATCGGTGTCAGTGGCCAACCCACTACCCACTGCGCCACGGCAGCTCCGGCTAGTCCAGCTTAAGTGTCGTATTTCTAAGGCGACTGTGACCCAAAACAGCCAGCTTACTTCAATCCACAAAAATCTCTCAAATTGGTTTATCTTATCACTGTTGGCATGTTAATGACTTGCCGTGGGGTGATATCTCGCTTAAATAAAACCACAAATCACCCACCAAATTGTGCTCATCTCCTTCATAAACCACATTACGTTACATACAAGAAACAATAAATGTTCGTGCAAAATTAAACTGAACGCCGAAGATGTCTGTTCGGTTTGTTTATATTAAATATCATTCTTTCTTTTTAACATAAACCAGTTGGCAAAGTCTCCATAACCTCTGCCCGAGTGTAAATATGCATAATCATCTTCACCTGGCCGGTGAAGCTTGCATGGAGAAAACACTCATTTGGACGATTTTTTTGTGACAAAGTCCATTATTTCCTACAAGGATCGTCTGGGTATGATTTTGTTAATCATTCATCATCAACAGAGAGGGGTGTTGTTGGTTGCCTAATTAGCTTGTATCTACGTCTTGCTTTGCTGGAGAGTTAAAAGAAAAAATGTTTTTTTCTTGTTTTTCTTTTTTTTTGAATCCTAATTAATTATGCAAAACTCTGTAGCAAAAAACCGAATCAGCCCCAAACCACCCACGTGTTTACGGTAGTATTATTGTTTTCGATGATTTTTTTTTTATGCTTTTTGGAAACGAAACATTTCAATAATTCATTTAATATACAAAAAATGTCAGAACGGGAGGTGAGATGTACTCGTATGTACATATGTATGTAGAAATGGTTTAAAATGTACGGTCTACCCAATGTAGGGAGAAAACACCATTCAAATGAATTTACATAGTCTCTACAGTGTGAAAAACACGTTCCATAATAAATAAAACAATAAACTTTCCAGTAAAATAAAAGCCGAAACAAAAATGCGAGTTAAGATTTATGGCAACAACTGAAGACAAAAAAAGATCCCAAAGCAACTGAGAAAACAAACCGTAAAATCGACAAAGTAGCTAAAGAGATACAATATTTTACTATAACTTACCTATCGGAGGCAATACCGTACTCGTTTTATTGCCCAGGACATGATATTGATAGTAATCCAGTTTTGATGTGATTCTCGCCCCGATAGGGGATCAGGGTTCCGTACAAAAAAATCAAAAACAGAAAATATAAACTGTGAAAATTCAAAAGATGTTTGTTTCCCCGCCGAACTCGTTTGCTTTTTATTTAACACCAAATCACTGAAGAGCACCTTGTGTGTAAATGTTACACAAACTTATTTAAAAACAGACCCTTGAATAGCACGTGATTTTTATTAATTATTTTGATTATTCGTAATCGAATAACAACTGATGAAACGACGTTTTAACCTCGGATCGATTTGTAACCGACAATATCACGTGTGAGACTAAATACTAAAACGGAATGCGAAATAAATGACAAGAAGGTAAGGAAAGACAAAATGATACGGACACGATACTGATCCGCGTGTGTCTTCGTCATGAAACAAGGGACGAGCGAACTTTTCTGCCTGCAAATCTGATGCTTACATTCAAAAATTGCATCTAGCCGATGAAAAAGATACACTTTAACCGATTGTAAAGCCAATGTGAACGAACGACCGAATAAAAAAAAACACGGTGAATTAAAAAAAACAAAAAAACAGAGAGAAGAACAACAGAACAAGCGAATTGCGATGAAAAGCTTTCGAATTGACGCGACGACTCGTGTGTGATATCGTGACAACCCGGGAATCTCTGAACAACAACTGAAGAACGTTTCAATAAGAACTCGAACTAATATTATACTCCAGTGCGCAGAGCATCAGAAAATCAGGTAGAGTTCGGTTGTGTCTGGTCTGGCGGCGACGATGACGAGACGAAAAGCGGTGATACTCTTACAACAACAATGCTGTAATTAATTGTGTCGTCATCGTCGTTAGCTTTGGTGCTGCATAACTGCTGCTGGCTCTGTTGTGCTTGTCATCATTGTCGGCTCTCGAGACCTTGCCAATAATTCTATTCAGATACTTACGCGTACATTCAAGTAAAATAATCGTACTGCGAAGGAGTGATTTATCTCTGCGAGAGCGTACTTATAACTATGTATGTACATACATACGTATATATGTATATCGCCTGAGAGGAAATGATTTAACATTATTCATCTAACCATTCACGCCTGAAGTTCAGTTTTTTGTTGTTTTTTTTTTTTTCGATTTTTCAAAGAGAGAATTGACGAGTTTTTCCAAAGACCCCATCGTACAACAACAGGTGTTTGCCGTGAAATGCTGTTTGACCGAGGTAAGTAGTAACCGTTTGGAATACATTTATTTTCTAATAGCTTGGAAACGAGTGCTTTCGTTGAGACAAATATTGAATTTTAAAATTAAGTATATTTCCACGAGACGAATTAGCCCTGATTGAATTGTTATACAAACGTGGGTTATGGGGAATCCCGGTGGTGACGCATTTGTGACGTAAAACGACTAGCAAATTGGGAGTTAATTTGATTGGGGAGTTTGCAGAAGTTAGGTGTTTGTTTGAATATAGATTTGCATGCGAGCGAATAATCGTTTGAAAACCGATTAACAATTGGGCGATTTGTGTATGTCCTACTAAAATATATTCGCTTCACGTAAGTGATTATGGGCTGTGAGCTGTGCGGGGGTTTTTGACTATTCTCAGCTTATTTATTGCTTTACGTCAATTGGCGAGAAATAATAAATTCTAAAGTCTGATTTAGGGAAATATTTGTAAACCTTTGATAGGATGTTTAGGGCTCCAACAACTAATATAAAACCAGTCCCATGTCAATATCATCTTTGGTTCTCGAGATAATCGAGACCAAAATTCCGAACTCACATACTAGGGCGGTGGACGGAACTGGTTATCCACTCCTACACCAAAATAATGAGGCGAAGCCTACAAGAAACCTTTCTAACTACCTACTCGACATTTTTTTAAATCGTTTATCGAACTCACTCATTGCTCTATCGTTACGGTTACCACGGACATGGGACGGCGTTAAAGAATCTTAAAATATAGGGGGCGTGCAAAAAGTAAAAATGCTTGGACTCAAGGAAAAATCGGCGCGCGCCCGAAAGTTTGGACACTTGTGACCATGGTTCGTGACCGACGCAAAATTTGGCCTTATCCACAATCAATGTACCTGCGCAATGCTAAGATATGTATGTCAGCGTGCAAAATTTCATTACAATCGGACATCACGTCCGACATCACCCATTTGATTCCATATTTTTTCATTTTCAACCCCTCGACGCAAAAAGAGGGGTGTGGTTTAAGGTTGAGGTGTCTGCGTGTCTGTCTGTGGCATCGTAGCTCCTGATCGAATGGACCAATTATGATTATGATCGAGATGTTTCTTAGCTACAATTTGTGAAGATCTGTTCAGGTTTTTCAAGATCATCAGCTCTTTTTGTTAGCTGCGGTAGGGTTCTTAGGCGGATAAAGGGTAATGCATCGGTTCTCGTCCGATCACCACAATCAACCAGCGTCGGGTGCGGTCAGTACTTAGATGGAGGTCCGCTTATGAACACCGCGTGTTGTTGGCATTAAGTCGCTTTTTTGCTGTCGCTCCATGTAAGCACAACACTGTCCGAGCAATTTCATATGTATCGGTTCTCGTCCGATCACCACAATCAACCAGCGTCCGGCGCGGTCAGTACTTAGATGGTGGACCGCTTGGGAACACCGCGTGTTGTTGGCGTTAGTTTGCTGTCGCTCCATGCAACCACAACACTGTCCGAGCAATCTAATATGTATTCGTCCTTGTCCGATCACCGCAATCAACCAGCGTCGGCCGCGGTTGATGGGGGACCGCTTGGGAACATCGCGTGTTGTTAATTTTTTTTTGCCTTTTTTTTGTTACTTAATTTCTAACAAAAAACGGCTGGACCCAGTTTGCTGAAAACTTCATCTGTTCTAAGCTAGGTAATTACGCGTCGAACGAAATCAGTCTCATATCAATACCAAAGATTTAGTTCTCGAAATAATCGAGACGCACCTAGGCACATACGTACATACACATGCAGTTTCGCGACGAAAATTCTCTTGCAGAACCTGAATTGTTCGAAAATTGCTATTGTTAACCCTTACTTGAGGTATCCCCACAAGAAAAATCGCTTGGTATGCGATCCGGAGAGCGAGGTTGCCAGGGTATGTCTCTATACATACGTGGATCAATTTGTTCGGAGATCCTAGGCGTGTATGGTGTAGCACTATCTTTCTGAAAATTTAGCTGAAATAGCATTCTATTGTTGTGCCCGGGGAACAACTGCAGTTGCGGCAACAGAAACTCGTCGATCATTCGGCAATACACTTTAGCCATGACTGTCTCTTGTTGGTTAAAAAAATAAAGGCGAATTATACCTCAGGCAGAAATGAAACACAATACTGTCGTTTTGGGGCAATGTGAAAGTTGTTGATATCGTTCTCTAGGGCTGTTTGGGCGCCAGTAACGCAAGTTCTGTTTATTTACGTAGCCGTCGATATGAAACTGTCCTTAATCACAATATGTTGCCAAGCGTTCGTGCTGTTCGAGCATTGTTCTTGCGAAGACCATCACATTGACGTGATTCTATTCTAGACATTGTGTACCTTTTTCCCATTGACCATATCTTGTCAGTGCTGTCCTAGGCCGTTACCGGCAATTTGTGGACGCTTCTTGAGATCAACAGCTTATTAGCAGGTAGAAACGTAAACTACTCCCAAAAATTATTAAAAGAATTTTGGAGATTATTTCAATTTGAAGATGAGACAGAGATTCATTTTATAGCATATGGTTTCAGGGGTGCTGGTAAAAGCGGAAATCCAAACCAACAAACCAATTTTCAATTTGTTGCTCTTGATGGACCTTCGCTTTTTGTTTAATCCAAACAGATGAAGGTCCATCAAGAAGAGCAACAAATTGAAAATTGGTTTGTTGGTTTGGATTTCCGCTTTTACCATCACCCCTGATGGATCTTTACTTTCTGCTTAATCCAAACAGATCCTCCGAGAGCGCCGTGGCGCAGTGGGTAGAGTGTTGGCCTCTGACGCCGATGACACGGGATGGAATCCCGACAACAGCCATGTCATCGAACGTGTTTTTCACGGTGCTTTTCCTCAGCGGGGTACTGACAAAACCCTCTGTAGTATAATTGTCAAGAAAAGCTTCTCGAATTTGGCCGTTCGGAACCGGCAATAAACTGTAGGTCCCTTTCACCCATGGGAAAATAAAATCACACGCAACATGGGTGATTGAGAGAAGCTCGGCTTTGGTCCTTCATGGACTGTATCGCCAAAATACATACATTATTACAAACATATCCTCCAGATAAAGGTGTGACTGTGTGGGTAATATTTTAGCCTCTCACGTCGATAGCACCTGAATCGAATCCTCAAAAGAGCAATGCTATTCGTATTGGACATGTATTTCGTGTGAACACGTGAATTTATGTAGAATTCTGACGAATGAGTGAAGTTTTCATTTTCTTGATCTTATTTCAGTCAAACTGGGTAGTCTTGTCTTGTCTGCCATTTTGTGTGAACGCCAGAGGTCCTTTGTAAATAAGCTGATAGGTCCTTATTAAATCAGAGAATTTCAGGTCGACGCTCACCACCTAATTGTCTACTTAAAAGCCGTATATGACAACGTAGTTAGAGACGAGCTATACAACGCTATACTCATCAGACTATGCAGGATGACTTTTGAGAATGCTCGTTGCTCCATCCGAATCGGTGCAGACCACACCGATAGATTTGATGTCAAAAACGGATTTGTGTAGGACGATGCGCTTTCGTGTGAGTTCTTCAACATATTTTAGAAATTATTGAGCAAAAATCACTGGCAAACACAAGAGGCACAATTTATTTCAATTCCTCGCATACGCGGATTGAAGAACACAGCAAGATGTCAATGAGGTGCTTACGAGTATCGGGCGGAGGTGGCGTAAATTAGTTTCGCAGTAAATGAGGGCAAAACTAAAATATGTGCTATCATCAAAAAAGCAAGCTCGCCACCGACGTCTTGGCCAGACCGTAGTTATGGTAGTCAAGAACTTCGTCTATCTTGGCTTCGCAGTGACCTGGAACAACGACATCAGTTCCGAAATCAAACCCAGAATCACTCTTGTCAATCGCTGTTTCTCTGTGCTCAGGAGGCAATTGAGTAGTGGAGCCCTCTCCCGAAGAACCAAGTTGACTCTATATCCCTTATCATCCCGGTCCTGCTGTACGGCGCCGGAGCATGGACAATATTAAAATCAGATGAGGATGGCCGTTTCAAGAGAAAGATTTTGCATGTGATTTTTGATTCTATAAACATAGACGGGGGATGGAAGAAAACCACGAGCTTTAAGGGCTGTACAGCGACATAAGTCTAGTCGGCTTCAACGCCATATTGGCTAGACTATGTAGAGCGACTGGACATCGCAGCCCCGGCCCGGGGAGTCTTTGAATCCAACCCCGAGGGACGAAGAAACAGAGGACGGCCGCACCTAAGATGGCGCGAATATTTATGGGGGACCGCGGAGCTTTAAAAAAAACAACTGATCCTTTCAACTGCACTTTATTTTCTGACCAGTACATGATTTACTTATTATCACCTAACATTCTATTTTGCGTAAATGATATTCCGCTTTATACGTGGATTGTTAGATCCCTCAACAGACCAGGTGCAGCTGAACAACTTGCGGGGGCCCGCATTAAGGCTAAATTCGGCAACATCAGCTTCATTTTCGCTCTTACCCCCATCGAGGACAAGGATGACGCTACAAAAGACGACTTCTACGATCTCCTAGATAGAACATATACCCAATGTCCCAATTACGATGTTAAAATAGTACTGGGAGACTTTAGAGCGAAACTGGGCAAGGAAGTCGCTTTTGATAGGGTCGCTGGCATACAAAACACCACATCCGAAAATGGATTTCCGCAACCGGGCGAAATTTTTTAGTTGCTAGCACCCGTTTCCCACAACTCAACATCCACAAGGGGACTTGGCGATCTCCGCATTAATGAACTGTCAACAAGATTGACTACATTGCGATTCATGGCAGGTTCGCATCCGATTTTCAGGATGTACGAACTTTCAGAGGAGCCAACATCGACTCGGACCAATATCTCGTGGCAACCAGGTTACGAAGACGAATATACTTGCTCCAGAAAAATAAAGTAAGGCCAGCGGCATACAACGTCGCAAAGCTACAATCGTAAGAGACCGCCAGAGTCTATGCCAATCGCGTCTCCCTCATACTCTCGGAAAACCCTGCAACACCTGCGCAGACCATACAACACCAAAGGATCCGTTGCCAACAAGCCTTAGAGGGTGCTGCTTCCGAGGTACTGGGTTTAAAAACGCCACCAACAAGAAACCCATGGTTTAAAGACGAGTGTGGGAGGGCACACGTAGCCAAGCAGTAAGCCTATCAAGAGGCGCAGTATGTACCAGCTCAACTGTAAGATATGGTCAGAGTAATGCATGCCCGATAAATGGAATCTTAGTATCGTTTGCCTGATTGGCAAGAAAGGAGACCGCTTTGTCTGGGCCAATTACAGAGTTATAAGTCTTCTGACCATCGCTTATAAAATCTTCTTTGCTGCACTGTATGAACGCCCGAAACCGTTCGTTAATAAACTGATTGGTCCATATCAGTGTGGTTTCAGGTCCTGGAAGTTCACTATCACATTGGAGAACTCTCACTGCTCCATCAGGGTCGGGAGAGACTTGACCGATACCTTTTATGTCAAAAACGGTTTCAGACTTTTTCAACATCGTTCTTGAAAGGATCGTGCAAAGCTTGCTGGTCAATACGAAGGGCATCATATTTTTCAAGTTCGTACAACTGTTCGCATATGCCGATTAACATATTTTGACGAACTCAGCGAGATGTCATCGAGGCCTTTACGAGCATTGAGGCGGAAGCGGCTAAAATGGGACTGGCGGTAAATGAGGGCAAGACGAAATATGTATATGCTGTCGTCGGAAAAAAACACGAACCACCAGCGCCTTGGGCAGGGCGCACATATTGGCAGGTATAATTTCGAGGTGATCAAGGACTTCATCTACCTAGGCTCCGCAGTGACATGCAGCAATGACATCAGTGCCGAAATCAAACACAGAATAAATCTTGGCAACCGCTGTGTCTTTGGTTTGGGAGGCAACTGAGAAGCAGAGGCCTCTTTCGGAAAATCAAGGTGACAATATACAAGACCTGCTTTATGGCGCAGTGAGATGGATCTTATCGAAAGCGGATGAGGAGGCCCTTGGTCGTTTTGAGAGGGAGTAGACGAGAAGACTTAATAATAAATTGTACGGGCTGTACAACGACATGAATGTGGCACGGCGTCTGCGGATCCAACGCCTAATATGGCTAGGTCATGTAGAGCGCAAGGAAATCACAGCCTTCTGGGCCGGAGGTCTTTGAATCCAACCCTGACGGGTGACGGTGAAGGTGGCGCACGCAGTCGGAAGAGGACCTCAACTAACTAGGCGTGCGGAACTGAAGACTGCTGATGAAAGATCGCGCCAGTTGGAAAGGTTGAAAAGAAGAAGGAGCTACGCTACTTGTGTGATTATTGTTCTTTAAAGCTGATCTCAAACTATGTTCTATTTATTTTCAGTGAATTACAATCGTTAGATAATACGAATTTGGGAGCCTACAATGTCATACCAATTTTTGATATATATACGAGTATGTATCTAGCAAATTACAATAGATTGTGAATTTTTCCTCTTTGATCAAGGCCGGTAACTGAGACCTTCGATGTGAAAAATTGATTTTAGGAATATTTCCACCTCAACGTTCAAGATGAAGGCTAAGCATTAGAGAATTGGAAAGAATATTAGAACGTAATACAATATTCTGGTTACTACTCAATTTGGGACCTCTCACAAGTGATTAGAGATAGAATTGCGTCCAATTCCATCGTATTTAATTCCTGCTGTTTAATGTATTTTTACTTCCGCCGAACATTAGCCGGATTTCCTATTATATGCCACAGTCACGAGTCAAGCAACTACGTAAATTACTTCAGAAAAGGTATTTAATGAAAAAGTGCTGGTTCGAGACTAAAAGTGTGAAGCTACTGCGAATATATGAGATAATGTTTAATTAATCACCGGCCGTAAATTATCATGCAGGCAAATCTTATATACATATGTATCGACATGTTTTCGCCTTTTTCTTAGACAAGTAAAACCAAAGTATCTCAGAATGAAATATCTGTTAAGGTGTTTTCAATAATTTATTTATTTTTTTTCTTCTAATAGGCTATGATGTAAAATGAGAACCAACTCCCTCACGTTTTGGCATGGCAAACAATACTTCTCGATAATAAATCATTTATTCACAACAAATGGAAAACATTTCAATATATATACATGTGATGAGACCCTGAGTGATTTAGAACGTCATATATCACATTGTTATTTGTTTTCATTCCACTGTAATGAGTTCCTTTGCAACATAATCATTTTTTCCACGTGTGGTTCATACGAGCTTTAACAGATCGTGCTCTTCGATCACACAGCAGCCCTCGGTGGAGAGAGAATTCAGTCAATCAAATCAATTCTTAATATATACCAACTTTCAGGTTTCATTTTCTGAGCGCTTGTGTACATAGTAGTTTAGAATTGTGTAAATAACTGCCGATAGAAAGATTAAAGATACCTTTCTTTATAACATAAAGCTTGAGTGTATATCTAAATTGTCATTATAGGATGAACATTTTGAAGGCATTTCCTCAATTTGAGGTAATTTTTCGGTACATATGCGCTCTTGTCGCCGTACTAACACATTACTTCGCTTGACGCAGGGCGGGAAAAAAACGAACATTACCAGAAGCAACCAGAAACAATTAAATATAATTTGCGCATTTCACGCTTTGTCAATTGCTTACTTTGGTGGTTCAGTTTTTTTGTTTTTGGAGCATTTTGTGGTTAATTGGGAAGTATGTGTATGACGAGTTGGAGTTTAAGCTGCTTTTTTTTAGTATTTTATTCCTAAACTAGCGTGAACCGGCGATTTCGTTCGCGTCAAAATTGCTTGACTGATTATGGCCTTGAATATTGCAGCAAGGATTTTTAAAATTATATTACGGAAAGTGGTATTCTGCATCAAGAGAGTGTCCCACGTACGCCGGAGATGAATATCGTCGCTGAAAGAGCAAATCGAAACATGACTGAAATGGCCTTATGATCAAAGGCAAACTACCTAATAACATGTGGGGAGAATTGGTCAAAACTGCGACATTTTTAGGAAATCGATGCCCAACCAAATGTAATGGCGAAATTACGCTTGAGAAACTGTAGAGAGGATGCAAACCACGTGGCTTTTCTCAGGGAGATCCGAGCAAAGATTTATATCCTGAATAAAGGCTCCAATCTTGGAAAATTTGACTGTAAATCGAAGGAGGGCATTCTTGTTGGATACGCGATAGGGACAAAGGCCTACAGAGTTTGGGTGCCAAACAAACGAAGGGTGATTAAAAGCAGAGACATTAGATTTGTTCAAAATTACAGAAATATTCAAATGAAAGTCAAGGAATCCAAGAACAATAATAATTACTCTTTTTCATTTCAGGATAGTGCTGCACCGTCTGCTGCATATCCTGTAAGCACCAATGACCAGATGTCCAACTGTGGACTTTTTTTTTTTTTTTTTTTTTTTTTTACAGTTTGAATTTAGATCTGCAAAGCCTTAAGGGCTTGTCTGCAGAAGACTGTTTACATAAGTTATAAAAATGTTGAGTAACTTGACTCTAAGTCCAATGAAGAAAATTCAAGCAAAGTGCGCACTGATCCCGAAACAGCTAAGGACATCGAATCCTTGCAAGACGCGGTTGGATGCCGAGAGGCGATGCGGATCGAGTACGACTCACTACTCAAAAACAACACATGGACCTTGGTCGGCAGACCGCGGGATTACTTACTTACTTACTTTGATGCTGCTACAGTTCAGGGTGAACCAGGGCCTCTTCCAACAAGACTCTCCAGCCGGCCCAATCTTTGGACAGTCGCTTCCAGTGCCGCACGCCCAGTTGGTTGAGGTCCCTTTCCACCTGTGCGCGCCACCTTAAATGCGGTCGTCCTCTGCTGCGTCGTCCCTCGGGGTTGGAGTCGAAGACTCTTCGGGCCGAGCGTTGATGTCCATTCGCTCTACATGGCCCAGCCATCTTAGACGTTGGATCAGAAGACGTCTAACCAGGCCGATGTCGCTGTACAGCCCTTACAGTTCCTGGTTGAATTTCCTCCTCCACTCGCCGTTTACACAAACGGGACCAAAGATTGCACGCAGAATTTTCCTCTCGACACGCCCAAGAGCCTCTTCATCCGTTTTTGATAACGTCCAAGCCTCAGCGCCATAGAGGAGGAGCGGGATGATTAAGGTCTTGTAGAGGGAAACTTTAGTTTTTCGAGAGAGGGTTCTACTACTCAATTGCATCTTGAGCCCGAAGAAGCAGCGATTGGCAAGAGTTATTCTGCGTTTTATCTCAGCGCTGGTGTCGTTGCTGCTTGTCACCATCGAGCTAATGTAGACGAAGTCCTTGACTACTACAAAAATATAGCTGTCGTCGGTGTTGTGCGTCTTTCTTGGATGACATCATATATTTGGTCTTGTCCCCATTTACCCTTAGACCCACTTTCGCCGCCTTTGCTTCAATGCTTGCAGAAGCCTCATTGACGTCTCGCTTTGTTCGTCCAATAACGTCAATGTCATCTGCGTAGGCAAGCAATTGTGTGGACTTGAAGAAGATCGTACCTCTTGTATTGGCTGCAGAGTCCCGCACGATCTTTTCAAGAATAATGTTGAAGAAATCACATGACAGTGCGTCACCCTGTCTAAAACCTTTTTTAACATCAAAGGGGTCGGTTGGTTCACCTCCGACCTTAATGGAGCAGCGAGAGTTCTCCATAGTCATCCTGCACAGTCTGACGAGCTTGGCAGTAATGTTAAAACATGACATGGCTCTGTATAGCTCGTCTCTACAAACACTGTCATACGCGGCTTTAAAGTCGACGAAATGATGGTGCGTGTCGACCTGGAATTCATCGGTCTTCTCCAAGATCTGCCGTGGTGTAAATATTTGGTCTATCGTGGATTTGGAAAGTGATAAATTCAAGATGGGTTTTTAAGACAAAGTACAGACCCGACGGAGATCACCGTGGCGCAGTGGGTAGTGTGTTGGCCTCTGACTCCAATGACACGGGATCGAATCCCGACACAGCCATGTCATCGAACGTGCTTTTTACGGTGTTTCTCCTCAGCGGGGTTCTGACAAAACCCCCCTGTAGAAAAGCTTCTCGAAATTCGCCGTTCGGAACCGGCAATAAACTATTGGTCCCTTTAACCTATGGGAAAATTAAATCACACACAACATGGGTGATTGAGAGAAGCTCGGCTCAGGTCCTTCATGGACTGTAATGCCAACATACATACATACATACAGACCCGACGGAACAATAGAGACGAGGAAGGCGCACCTCGTTGCAAGAGGATTCGGCCAAGTTCAGGGTGTCGACTACCAAGATTAGTATCTCACCAGTGGCAAACATTAGTTCGATCCGATTAACCATGGAAATTGCGATTGAAAACACGTTGGAATTCTAGATGTTTCTTCAACCTATCTCAATGGAGAAATCGACACCGCTGTTTATATAGAGCAGCCGGAAGGTTTTGCGGATTTATGGACTAAAGCAGACTCTCAAGGTACTTGGTTTTACGACCTCCAAATATGACAGGTTTATTAACTACAAAATTCTAAACGTAAAATGTACGCTGATCACCGTTTACGTAGACGACCTACTGAACTATCTGAAGGAATTCAACATGCTAAGGCGACTGCAGTGAATCTCCACAATTCGAATTGATAACCGCAGCGCACAGATGATTGCAAATGACATGGGGATCCAGGGGCGAACCAAACATCTCGACATTAGGCATCACTTTATAAAGGAGGCGATTGCAGATGGAACGATAAAGCTGGAGTTTATCGGATCTGAAGAGATGCCAGTAGATGCTTTAACAAAATCTATGGCAGTACCAGCTCACATGAGATTAAAACATCTCAGGACCATAGGAATGTATTTTCAGAATTAAACCAAAATAACCGTCTGTGAACTGAGGATAGGTCTCGAGTATAAAATATAGACAACCCATCCATCCTTCCGAAGGGAAAAATATCATGTGTTTCTGTTATTGTCTTTTTCTATCGGTCGATCTATTCTCTAATTATATGGTAGACAGTCAGTTGCTGATATTAACGTGTCGATGTAAGTCGTTATTTTGGTTATATTAAATAATTAATTTTGTTGTAGGGTTACCAGTCACCCCCTTTGCTGTTTACGTAGACTTTTTTTTTTTTCGTGGTGCTAACTTTGGTGTTTGGTTTCTGAAAACTAAGAGGTAAAACTAGATATATTTGGTCTTCTGTGCAACCAGCTTCGAGTCGAACACCAAGGAGAAACATTGTAACTATTCGCCGACTAGGGCGAGGTGCCGCATTGAACATCGAAACTGAAAAGGATGCATTCGCATCCTTATTCAGCAAGCCAATCATTGACTCGATTGTATTATATACCAACCAAGAAACTGACCGACGTGCCCCTAAATATAAAGATCAGCACTACGTTCACCAGATTGATATTATTGAACTTGAAGCCCTGATAGAGCTTTCATTTTTTTCGGCTATAAACAAAGAAAATTGCAAAAGCGTCAAAGATATGTGGTCCCACTTTAGTGCTGCTATTTACAAGGCTATTATGAATGCCAATCGTTTTCGATTTCGTTTTTTTGTAACAATTGACGAACAAATTTTGAGTTTCCGTGGAAAGTGTCCATTTCGAGTGTACATGGCTTCAAAGCCAGATAAGTATGGATTAAAAATAGCTGCCATTTGTGGTGCTAAGACATTTTATATGTTTGATGCTATTCCATATATTGGCAAAGGATCCCAGGTTAAAACAATGGCCGATTATTTGAAAAAAACTAGTCGAAAATATCAAGGGTTCTTGGCGCAATGTTACATTTGACAACTGGTTTACATCTATTACACTTTCTGATGATTTACTGAAGGATTATCAGCTTACAAGAATCAGTATACTTCAAAAAAACAAACGGGAAATTCCTCCATCTTTCTTGCCACATAAAAGCAAGCAACCCCTCACTTCTCAGTTTGCTATAAATAAGCAAAAGACACTGGTTTCTTTTACACCTCAGAAAAATAAGTCTATTTTTCTGTTATCAACAATACATTATAAAGCCGAAATAAGCCCAGAAACCAGCAAACCGGTGATAATGGACGGCGAATTTCGAGAAGCTTTTCATGGCAATTTTACTACAGGGGATTTTGTCAGAACCCCGCTGAGGAGAAACACCGTGAAAAACACGTTCGATGACATGGCTGTGTCGGGATTCGATCCCGTGTCATCGGCGTCAGAGGCCAACACACTACCCACTGCGCCACGGACGAAACGCGGGGTCGACACGTTCGATAAAATGATGCATTCATACAGTTCGGCTAGAAGCACAAGACGTTGGCTAATTCGATACTTCTACGGAATGATTGATCAAGCTGGAATGAACTCAATGGTGCTTTATGTTGA
This sequence comes from Eumerus sabulonum, assembly GCA_951905685.1. Taxonomy (NCBI): domain Eukaryota; kingdom Metazoa; phylum Arthropoda; class Insecta; order Diptera; family Syrphidae; genus Eumerus; species Eumerus sabulonum. The sequence continues at coordinate 160,573,557 of OX645060.1, read as the reverse complement.
CGCTAACCATTCAAAATATCCTGACCGGAGCAATCACCGGAGCCCCACACTTGGGCGGTCTCTGGGAAGCCGCGGTGAAGTCGGCCAAAAACCTGCTGCAACGAACGGTGGGAAACGCACTTTTAACAGCAGAAGAACTTCTGACCGTGTTGCTCGAGGTCGAGGCTATCCTCAACTCAAGACCAATGGGTCCACTAAGTACCGACCGCAACGATGGCGATTCACTGACACCAGGACACCTGGTTATAGGCGGCCCATTGCGAGCACTTCCTCCCGAGCAAGTGCCAGAGCGTCAACTAAGCTCCTTAAAAAGATGGCAGCTTGTATGCTGTCTCAAGCAGCAGTTTTGGCTGAAGTGGTCAAAACACTGCCTGTTGAGCCTCCAGGCCCGAAGCAAAGGGGCAACAGAGCAGCCAAATCTCGAGGTAGGAAAGCTCGTACGTATCCACCAGGACAACAACCCACTACAACAGTGGACAACCGGAAGAGTCGTCGCAGTCGTCGCAGGAGAGGACGGAAAGATACGGGTAGCCGACGACAAAATACGAGGGAGTATAATACTCCGCCCAATCACTAAGATGGCTGTCCTACCAACAGCTGATTGAAGCCTTACAGCCCTTAAACGCGGCCGGTGTTACGTAAAATACCATTGTGAACCAACGATTGATTGGTATAATTTTCAAATTTGCCGCCAGAAGAAGAAGAAGAACATGGAAATAAAATGTTACGACACTCTAAAACCGAATTGGAAACGGCGCGGACGCGTGTTTTATTTCTCATTTTTGTCTTCGTTACAATTTTAAAGTTTAGATTTTTTTAAGTTCTTTGCACAAACCAATGCAGTTGTTTTTCATGACTTTTCTCACGTTGGTATTATTATAAACATGTGATCTCATAATAAATAATAACAATTTTTCAGTTTCTTCTTCTTTGGTGGCGTTACAGCCCATGAAGGACCAGAGCCAAGCTTCCCTTCAATAACCCATGTTGTGTGTGATTCTATTTTTCACACAGGTGAAAGGGACCTACAGTTTAATGCCGAGTCCGAATGGCGTGAGTCGAGTAGCTTTTTCTAGGTAAGTTATACTACGGGGGGTTTTGCCAGTACCCCGCCGAGGAAGGACGCCGCGAAATAAACATTCGATGGAGTTGGTGTTATCGGGATCCAAACTCGCTCATCGTGCGTCAGAGTCCACCACACTAACTACTGCGCCACGGCGGCGCCCTCAATTTTTCAGTCTAAATATTGTTTTATTTACAATAAAATTTGGTGGGGTGATGAACAACCCCAATTGCTATTCACGTAGGAAAAAATGCCTTGCCTTTGGAAGGTTTTTTTTTTTTTGTTGAAGGCTTCTGCTATCCGCTGGAGCACTCAGACGCAATCACTGGTCCATTGTACTGCAGACAGATACCTTACATTACTGTATTTTCCCCGTTTTCCGGAGCAAAATTTGAAGGAGCTTCAGTGATGTAGATCTAAGGGATTCGGCACACACCACGTCGGCTCCAAGGGTGTTGGCGACTCTGTTCAAGAAGGACTGGAGTTCAAGCACTGATTTGGAGCTAGTTAAGGGGTTACACACAGCTTTTAGTGCAGCTTGGCTGTCACTATAGACGCATATGCTTTCCCCCTTCCACCTGTGCTTCACAACATAGTGCATGGCCATTAGGATTGCGTATATCTCTGATTGGAAGACAGACGCATACTTTCCTAACGAGAAGTGCAGTCGGATGTTTTCGCGTTCAAAGTAGACTCCAGCACCGGACCCCCGCCCAGACCTTGAGCCATCCATGAAAATGCGAAGACTATCCTTTCCAGGTTCAGTATCCAGCCATAGCCAATCCTGACGCCATGGAAACTCGACTGTGAAATTACGACGCAATAGGATAACGGGCGTCAGTGCGTCAGAAGGCATGTCCATGAGACAGGGGTCGCAGGACAATTCCCTTATTCCTATGCGAGTTGTACCAAAAGCCATTTCTCTTCAGACGAGACATGGCTTTCAGAGCACACCCTCTGATAAATATGTATATCAAGAGGTGGAAGGTTCATCATAACATCTAGAGCAGCACCCGGTGTGTTGGGAAAGCCCCCGTGCAGCTGAGACAAACCGTTCTTTGGAGTTTGGTGAAAGAGGCTACGACGTGTTTGCGTTTTAGTCTGTTCCACCAGACAACCGATGCATATGAGATTATAGCTCTTATCATTGCCGTGTAGATCCAGAGGACCTTTGCCGGCGATAAACCCCATGTTTTGCCAAAAGCTCGTTTGCATTGTCAGAAAGCTGACAGCGCTTTGGTGGTTTTTGACTCAACATGTCTTGACCAGAAAAGCTTACTATCTAAGATGACTCCTAGATACTTAGCCTCCTTGGATATCGGGATGGAAGTGCCTTTTAGTACCAGCTGAGTCATGTCAGTATTTTTCCTCCTTCTCGTAAAGAAAACGCCATCGGTCTTAAGAGGATTGATTGAGATCACTTTTCTAGTACACCAATCATCGATCACATTTAGCGCCGCCTGTGCTTTGAGACGGACAGTTGCCAAACATGAGCCGACAGAAAGAATGGCGATGTCATCCGCATAGGCCTGGACATAGATTCCAGAGGCATTGAGAGCATCAAACAGGAAATCGACTACCATGCACCATAATAGCGGAGACAGAACGCCACCTTGAGGGCAGCCCCTGTTTACGCCGGATTTGACACACTGGTCGAGGCCTGCATCAGCGGTCAATGTCCTGTGCATGAGCATTGCTTTGCATTGATATCTGGCAGCGTTGCACATGCTGTCAAAAGTTGCGTTCTCAAATGCTCCCTCAATGTCGATGAAAATACCCACCGCGTACTCTTTCCTTTCGAGCGCGCATTCAATTCTCCCGACTAGGTTTTGAAGCGCAGTCTCGCAGGATTTTCCGCGCTGATAAGCATGTTGCATCTCCGAACGAGGATGCATTCGAAGGGCAACTTTTCGCACGTGCAACTCTACCAGTCTCTCCATGCTTTTCAGTAGGAAGGATGTTAGAATAATTGGTCTGATGCTCTTGGCAAGTGAGTAGTCCTCTTTTCCTATTCTGGGAATGAAGACCGCTTTCACTGTGCGCCATGGAATGGGTGTGTGAGCAAGTGCTAGACTAGCAGTGAAAATTCTTTTCAGAGTAGGAAGCAGCTGCCTTATACCTTTTTGCAGCATAACAGGATGTATCCTGTCGGTGTCCGGCGATTTGAAGCCATCGAAAGATGCCACAGCAAATTCAATAGCTTCAGTCGTAACCAGGCGCGACGCAATATACCAGCTACGCCGAGTTGATTCATCGTTTCAGTTGCAGTTTCCCTTGAAGGTGTGTGCAACGAGCCGATGTCGATCTGATTTCCCGGGAAATGAGTCGCAAACAGTAAACTAAGAGTTTCCGCCTTAGACTCAGTAAAGGTACCATCAGATTTTCTGAGTGCAGTCGGTTAATATTTAATTTTATTTAATATTTAATCGACTATTTTAATGTCAATCATTTGCTCCATCTTTCTTTTCACTTCCCTTTCCTTTTTTCTTGGGCGCGGATGTATTTCTTAAAAAGCCTAAATAAAGTAATCTGAAGTAACTTAGTTTTTTTCTTTGCGCAACATATGTATCTATATTACGTAGGTATTCGATTTTGATACCTGAAATTGCATACATACATACACATATGTAAGTATAATGGAATATTAAATCGTTGATGTTATACTTAATCAAGCAACTTTCCTGCGAAAGCAACTGTCACTGACTTACGCATTCCATTTGCACCTTACTAAAATCAATCTTAAACAATAGACATGATCCTAATTAAAGAAGGCAAACAACATCTCAATTAGAATACAGGGCTTAAGAATAAAGATAAACAATCAATAACCGTTATTCTTTTTATTGTTGAAAAAATGTACAATCCTTCCGCAACTCTGTTGATCGACAAGTGTGAATGAGAAAACAAAAACAAAAAATTTGAAAACTCAGAAAAACATGCACAATTTGCGCCATACATTGGAGAATTAACACTCAAATGCCGATATTACCATAAAACGCAGACTGGTAAGACATTATTCTCAATGGGCATGCATACACGAGAATATATCATCCGAAAAAAATCCGGTGTTGTGGGAGAGGGAGCTGAAGGTTGCGATACGAAACGGAATACCATTTTCTTCCGCAAATTTAGTGGGTGAACAGAAGTGGAAAACTAATACATATACAACTCTTCAGTTTTCGAGTCCGCACTTTTTTTGCCTGGTGTTGCGCTTCAATCGTCATTGGTCTTTCAAGCAGTGAACATCGGAAAAAAACAAAGGGACATTTTATCTCTGTCAAAGGAAATATCTCTTTCAAATGAAATGTCAAAAAGACAGAAACACTAACACAATTGCACAAGGTTCACATATACAATTTTTTCTTCTAGAAAAATGAATCCCGTATATGCTTCATAGTAGGGGAGCCCGGGATGCTAAATTTGCAGTTACTAGAGCGTCATGGGGACCTATTGGATTGTGAAGATTAGGTTCTCAAACCAAAAATTTTATGTCAAGTTTTCCATTTTAGTGGGGAAAGGAGCGTGTAAAAATGTAAAAAAAAACAGTCACATGAAAATACTCGAGCGCGTCAGATATTAATACAGTATACTCGCTTCATCATTCTGATAACCATTAGATATTAATCTGACGATTAGATAGCGGTGGGCGGCTGAGAAGAGCGGTAAAAAAGCAAAAAAAAAAAAAAAAAGTTATTCGAGCGTGTCAGATATTGAAAGGGGACGTTTAGTGAACTCAAAACAGTGTTCGGTTTAAATTACTGACGATTTGGACGTGGCCTACACTCATGACTGATTTTTGAAAATGTTAAAAAAAAACCGTTAACTTGAAATACTCGAGCGCGTCAGATTTTTCTACTGTTGGTTCAACTCGATGTCAGAGTCACCCTAAATGATAATCTGACAATTATGTAGAGGAGTATTGTTAATCTGACAATTTAAAAAACTTTGCATGTGAAACACTGGGAAAGAGTGAGAAGGAACGAGAGGCGTGGAGTGGGCAATACATAGATATCAGCATCTGTACGCTCATGCTTTATCGATGGTTTTAGCTATATCGCCCCATGAAAACCGTCAGATTATATGTTTTTCGTAATCGTGATAGAATTCCCTTCAAAAAAAAAAAAAAAAATAATCGCGCTCGAGTATTTCGAGGTGACGTGTTTTTTTTACAACTTTGCGACTCCCCCATTTCCTTTTGCCATGCTTAAATTGTCAGATTATTGAAATATACGCTTTTCAGGATGTACTTAACTTACATGTTCTTAATCTGACGCGCTCGAGTTTTTCCGAGGATCGATTTTTTTTACTAATCTGACGGGCTGCCCTCAACGCACTCCCCTATATTAAGGGTTCATATTTGGTAGGGGTACATTACAGGATGCAAGGTTTCTCCCCATATGATTTTCTGACGCGCTCGAGTAACGCGCGAAATCCCCGCATGGGCTCCCCTACTATCAGTATCATGCTTCAGCATCAAACCGGTCTTCCTGCTGCTAGCGATATTCTCATGTATACAGGCCCAATGAATCGAACAACCATGGAACACGTTTCAAACCTCATAAATAATTGAAACAGAAAAAAAAACAAAAACGAGTTTGATTGAATTAAATTTAACAATTCGAAGTGAAAATAATTATGAAAAGCTACACCCAAAACAAGATACATATGTGTGCATCTAACGTCTGGTACGTTCTTAATAGTTCGAATTTTGTAAGTGTATCTCTGCAAGGCAAACGCATTAACTGTAGCGCAGGAATACTCAATAATCATACACGTATCTATGCATGTGGTTTGATGTTTGAACCCAAATAAAAATGGCAAAAAAAAGAGAAAACCATCAGAAAATGGTAAAGCGTGCCTTGATAGTTGAGGGTCTTGGAAATGGACTTCAAGCTTTGAATTTTGAATAATGACAAGTGGCAATCCACATTTACTTACTCGAGTGTAAAGGAGGGAAAAGGGTTCTACCTACGGTTGCATTTCCTCGTGCTTACAAGGGTGTCTTTTGCGTGGAACTCGTTTCAAAACCGCACAAGGTCAACATTTCTTTAATTAACTTTCGGGGTCGTTGAACAAATGGGGTGCAGTCGAAAAACCTACCATGTACGTATGGAAGAAAAAACAAAAACTAAAAATTGTTTATCCCGCTCAAACGAAAACAGAAAAATTGTTTTAATTGTTTTGCAACTTAGTGGCCCGTAATGTATACTTGCCGCAAAGCCTTGCCGACTTATCTTTTGCCTTTCGCGAATGGAAAGATAAATAAAAGCTGATGTGTCAGGAGTGAGTGATACACAACTGGCTTTTGCTCGTCTTTTGCTTTATTTGTTTATAGCTTTATGTAGATGAGTAAAACTCAGTTGAATTAGGCACATGCACCTTACGTATATGTTTGTACGAGTACGTTTTGCTATTACATATTGTGAATTTTTACAACCCATCGCATAGGGTGGAACAAACAATAATTTTTTACCAATTTTGTTTTAGATTTACATGTCGTCAGCTCGTGATATTCAAAGGTAATCGGCTTTTATAACCGAATTACTCGATAAACGATTTATGCTAAAAGATGTTACGAACTTAAGACAAAAGAAACAACTAAAGTCGTAAAGTGTATACAATTCTGTTGATTCGTAGATAAGATCTATAAATTTTACACTATTTTGAGCGTAAATCATACGTCTAGAAAGAGAAAATAAAACTGATATTAGGTAAATGCACAAGAATTGTTTATTTGTTTGTGATCTAACCGTTATTGCAGCGCGATTGTATAGTTCATTTTTACACAACACCCTGTTTTCTGTGAACACATGAAAACTATCTTACTATATTCAAGACACCACTAACGAATAAGATACATAGTTAAGATATGTTTATGGAATTCAAAAGTGAGGCATTTCGCCATGACGATGCAGTCTTCTGGCTTTTGCTACTTGACGTCATATCACTTAATTTATCAACTCTTCTCGTTTGCGGTTTTGTGGACAAATGTCAAGATTGGTAATTAAGTAGAAAACGTTGTAGAAATCTCAGAATCAGAGTCACTACTGTTCTATACCAATTTTGACACTTAATTGCAAGGCACATGTGCGCGACGGTGTCATTAGTTATGATTAAATGTCAGTATTATGTCAGTTGGAATCATGTTTGTAAATTTGATTTAGCTTAATGCTAGCCGACTGTTGATAGGTTGAAAAAACAAATACATAGTAACCACTCTGGATGTGTGACTAACGCGGCTTACATCTAGATACACATATAAATTAAGTTAATGGCTGTTGTGATAATGGATCATAAGATAAAAAGTGACGACTTACGACTGTGTACGTGGTTAGAATAAAAAGTTCTGGAGCTCTAGTAAGGCGAATTGGTAATAAAAATTAGTAACTAATTGGAGAAGGATGTAGAATTATGTTAAGTATTATGATCAATCACCTTGTCACGTGATGTTTCTATCCCACTTATTACGACGTTTTCTACTGGTCTTTGAATATAACACACCTTGCTTTAATAAGGAGATTTTTTTAATACAAAATATTTATGGAGCAAGTCACCCTATAACCGAATGAGGTGTATATGAGAAGATATTTCGACTACTTGGCTGTCGAATACATGGTCAGTTCAAAAAACACATAAATTCTTTGGAGTTGTTTTGGAACATGTATACCAAATGTTCCTAAAAGTCTTGATATTTACCTTTCTTTTGACAGCTATGTATATGTAAAGGTGGGACGGATTATATTGTTCTGGCGATTTTTTTCTACTAGAGTGGATCAAAGGTCGGACATAGTTCGACCAAAAAGGACCGTAATCATGCCTCAGCCACCATATTCACCAGACATAGAACCCTGAAACTTTTTTCTCTTCCCGAAACGGAAAAGGCCGATGAAAAGCCGAAGTTTTGCCACAATAAAGACTTTATCGTTGGAAGTGTTCGAGGCCATAGCAGGAAAAACTGCTGGCACTAGTGTGTTATTTTATTTTATTATATTCAAGACTTAAGGAGACTGCGCCAACTATAGGGGAATAAGTCTCCTTAACATCGCTTATAAGATCTTCTCTGCCGTATTGTGTGAACGCCTGAAACCGTTGGTGGATAACCTGATCGGCCCTTATCAGTGTGGTTTCAGGCCAGGTAAATCCACAATAGACCAAATATTTACGCTGCGGCAGATCTTGGAGAAGACCCAGGAATATCAAATCGACACTCAACACCTCTTCGTCGATTTCAAGGCTGCATATGACAGCGTGGATAGAGATGAGCTATACAAAGCCATGTCTAGTTTGAACATCCCTGCCAAACTCGTCCGACTGTGCAGGATGACAATGGAGAATTTTCTTTGCTCCACTAAGGTCGGTAATGAGCAAACCAATACCTTTGATGTTAAAAAAGGATTTAGGCAAGGTGACGCGCTGTCATGCAACTTTTTCAACATCGTGCTTGAAAAGATCGTACAAGAGTCACTGGACAACACAAGAGGTACGATTTATTTCAAGTCTACTCAATTGCTTGCGTACGCCGACGACATTGACGTGATTGGACGGACACAGCGAGACGTCAATGAGGCCTTTGTAAGCATTGAGGATGAAGCGGCTAAGATGGGTCTCAAGGTTAATGAGGGTAAAACTAAATATCTGCTTTCATCTAAAAGAGACGGACAACACCGACGTATTGGCCAGAACGTCACCAAGGGCGGATATAACTTTAAAGTGGTCAAGGAATTCGTCTACCTTGGCTCACTGATGACCAGCGACAACAACACCAGCGCTGAGATAAAACGCAGAATCACTCTTGCCAACCGCTGTTTCTTTGGGCTCAAGAGGCAATTGAGAAGTAGAGCCCTCTCTCGGAAAACCAAGGTGACACTATATAAGACCTTAATCATCCCAGTCCTCCTTTACGGCGCAGATGCTTGGACCTTAACAAAAGCGGATGAAGATGCCCTTGGTCGTCTCGAGAGGAACCGGCACTATCTACGGTCCCGTTTGTTTAAACGGTGTATGGAGGAGAAGATATAACGAAGAACTGTACGGGTTGTACAGCGGAATCGGCCTGGTACGACGTCTACGGATACAGCGTCTAAGGTGGCTAGGCCATGTAGAGCGCATGGAAAATACAGCCCCGAAGAGTCTTCGAATCCATGCCGGAAGGAAGGCGCGGCAGAGGACGGTCGCATCATCGGTGGCGCACGCAGGTGGAAGGGGACCAACTGGGCGCGCGGCGCTGGAAACAGCTGGCCAAAGACCGTGCCAGCTGGAGACGCTTATTGGTTGAGTCCCAGGTTCACCATGGACTGTAGCGCCACCTAATGTGTATTATTTACTACTGAATTGTGACATTTGAATTTAAATTGCGTACGCAAATGGATATATTTTTAGGCTGGTAGAACTGTCTTTGATATTCGTGCCAAGTTTCGTATTAAAACATTAATACTGTATGGAGCTTGAGGTTTTATTGAAAAAAATGTTTATAAGCGATATAAGGAGCTCCAGGAAGGTCGACGTGTCGAAGTCGAAGAGCGTCCTGGCGACCAGCAACTCCCACAGACGAAGTCCACTATCAAAAATTTGGTGCTTGCAAACCGCCGATTAGCAATTAGTTATAAAGCTACTTTATGATTATCAGATGGGTTGGTAGTTTAAATGGAGGAATCTTACTGCACTACTCAAAACTGATTTTTAGGGATCCGTACCCAAAGGTAAAACGGAACCCTATTACTAAGGCTTCGCTGTCCGTCCGTCCGTCCGTCCGTCCGTCTGTCACCAGGCTGTATCTCATGAACCGTGATAGTTAGACAGTTGAAATTTTCACAGATGATGTATTTCTGTTGCCGCTACCACGACAAATACTAAAAACAGAACAAAATTAATTATACATATACATAATTACAAATAACCAATAATAAATTGTTTCGAAAGTTTTTCGTTGTCATCTTTCGGTCAGTTCCCATTTGTGAGCGGCTCGTAGTCATCCATTTTGGGAAATCAAACTCAGAGAAAGCGGATAGCCTGAGGGTGCGATCAGCGCTTGACACGCGAACGAGTGGAGTTCAACCCGCAGAAGGTCAGAATTTTTTTTTTTTTTTTTTTTGTTCCTAGTAGCACATGAGGGAGAGTGGGCGAAGAACTCGGGGAGAAATCTTCGGCGAAATACTCGGAGAGTGATCTTCGGGGAAGAACTCCGGTACGGTTTTAAGCAGTTCTACCGTGTGTCCTATTGCCTACGTTGGTCGCGGATATCACGTTCATTGTATAAGGTATTGAAATCACAAAATCGCGTGTCGCGATTGGCGATGCGGGCTAGGTCGTTGGTCAGAGGAGTTTCGGTACGACTGTTCGAATACTCAAGCTGCGGTTTGTTCACTTTTTTGAACAGTGAATTCCTTTTTTTTTGTTTTTTACATATATTTTTTTTTATTTATTTCGACTTTTTTTATTGACATACGGTGTAGGGTAGTTTTAAGGATTAATTGTAAACCTAGATTAAGTTAGGTTAAGGAAATTAAATTTGTGACATATTGAATTGGAAACGATTACGGTGTTTTTTTTTCTTTTGCGTGGGATATTTCGCGAGTCTCGTAGCAAATTCGCGATTCTTGCTGCGGGTAGGTCGGCGTGAGGGCAATCGCGTGGCGCCATTGCTCACGACCAGTCCTCGCAGCTGGCCTAGCATCCCTTTCGCACGACGTCGCGGCAGGTGGAGAGGAGCAAGTGAGCAAGAGGAGCAAGCGATCTTGCACACATACGAACCGATACGTACATACGTGCATACGCATCACATACGTGCATACACTCACACATCTCTACGCTATGTATATGTATACATACATACACACATACATATACACATTACGAAGTAGAGTTGGATAGTTCCGGACATGTATAGTTCACGGAACTATGTCCTCTCTCGGACACATGTCCTCTCGCTCCGCAAATTGAACGAAAAGAGTTCCATAGTTCCATTCAACCCTTATTCATCAATCACATATGTACAAAACGAAAAAAAAAAAAAACATAAATGCAACGAAATGCTTCTCATACGGTATGACTTATACCCCGTAGTTTTCAAGAAACCCAAAAGTATGGAGATGTGGCGATAAAGCTCGAACAGTTGGTGTACACTGTACAGCACACTTGAACTGAAATGAAGAAAAGAAATGAAAGAATATAATGCCCGCACCGCATTTCGTGAACGAATGTCATACATGTGTATGTATGCATTCAGGTCCGGACATGGACATGGTTTGCTAGTTCCATATCGGTGCGATAATACATTTAGTTCCGGACATGGACATGTTTTTGCTAGTTCCATATCGGTGCGAGTATACATTTAGTATTTTAAAACGGGTAGAGATTGCAGTGCATAGGTACTGAGATGGAATAATTATCTTATAACCCCATTTAGATACTGTTTCAAATATATTGAATGGTCTTTCCAACAAAGTTGTTGGTCCAATATAACACCTAAATATTTAAAACTGTCCACGTGTTCAATCAAGAAGCAATTTTCAAACATTCTTGATTGTTGAATACTATATCTTCAAGAACAAATCGATTACACAATGGTGCATGATGATATAAGGGAAGGTCTCTGAAAACCCTACCATTGATATTAAATATCATGTACTTCGTTTTGTTGCTAATTATTAGTTTATGATACTTAAACCATCTCCTTAACATATCTAGGTCATAGTTAACATCTGCAAAACTATAAATTAAGTTAGTGTTTGAGTGGAAAAGAGATGTTTCATCAGCAAAGGCAGTTATTTTGCCTTTAAAAGGTTGTAAGAAAAATGAATTAACATAAATTAGAAAAAGGATTGGGCCCAATACTGCTCCTTGGGGAACACCCATATTTAAGAAGTCTATAGAACTGTAAACATTCCTAATTTTCACAACTTGATAACGGTTGAATAAATAAGAAGGAAACCATTTATAAATGGAGCCTCTGAAACCCGCTTTGTAAAGTTTATCGAGTAGCAAAGTATGATTAACCATATCAAAGACCTTACTGATATCAACAAATAATGTTGATGGTATTTGAGAAGTGTTTAGACTATTATATATTTCACCAGTTAATTTCAATAAAGCAGTTTCAGTCGATTTGCCACGTCTAAACCCAAATTGGCAATCACTCAAAAAATGAGTATTTTCTAAGAAATACAACATTCTAGATTTTAACTATCCGAAAAGTGAGAATAAAATGTCACTGATTATGTATTTCTGTATATACTTAGACAGAATATAATAAATATATGTATAAATGGGGCTCCCATACAACAGACATGCTTTTTTTGCCGTTTTTATACATAATAGTACGGAACCCTTCGTGCGCGAGTCCGACTCGCACTTGGCCGGTTTTTTTAGAGATGATATGAAGTGGGATAAGTCCTATAAGTGTCTTTAGGTCTACGGTGGCGCCTATGAGATCTAAAAAAGTAAAGTACCTGACGATGATAGCTTCGAAAGACCTCCTAAATACAATCTCACCCTGCACATGAGTAGGTGTTGACCGAAACACAGAGTCCGTGATCGATCATTGCCTAATACGAGTCACAGACGAGAACATAATGTCAGCAGTAATAGAAATTAACATCTCGGATCACTATGCGATATACTGTGGAATTGAGAAGCAGAGAAGCAGATGGAGCATGTAGAAAACCGTACTGGCCAACAATATGTTTCAAATAGCCTGCTCACTACGAAGGTAAGGAAGTATAACTGGTCCGAGCCAAATTAATATAGCAACGCCAATGACTTCTATGAAGGCTTCAAGAATGCTTTCTCCAGGATTGTAGAGTCAGCGACTGTAATACGACAATTCAAACATAAAAATAGTGAACATAGATGGGTGACATGACAACTGTATTGAGAAACGAATGTTGAGAGCGAGATATATTATACCGGATATACAAAAATAATATGGCGAATGAAGAATATGCTAAAACATGCATATATGATCTCAACAAAAGAATTTTTTACACGAAAACCCAGTACTATCAACGGCAGTTCCAAAAAAGCTTAAAAATAATCCTAAGGAAACCTGGAGGCTGGTGTATGGAATTCTAGGACGGAAATCGTGTAACCTTGATGAAGTCCTGAGAACGAACTTTGGGAATGAAATAAGCTTTAGTGGTTTAGCTAAGAAATTTGCAAATATGCTCTCATCCGAAATTAAGAACACTGTTCATGAATGCGACAAGAAAACATTGTGCCGAACATCAAGCTGTGAAGCAAGATCTATGTTTCTGGAAGAAGTAACGGTAAAAGAAGTCGAAAATACTCTTCGAGTACTCAAATAAATAAACCACCAGGTATTGATGGTATTCGTCTAAGAGACCTCAAAATGAACGCAACAACATTAGCGCCTGTAATCACCAGATTGATTGATTTGAGTTTTAGTCAACGGCCGGTCCCGAACTCGCTAAAAATGTTAATTGTGCGACCGATTTACAAAAGCGCTACGAAAAATGATATTGCAAACTTAAGGCCGATCTCATTACTATCAGTTATGGATAACGTGATGGAAGAGATGATGACACGAAGACTATACGAGTATGTTGAAAAATATAGAATTCTGCACGATAAACAATTTGGATTTCGCAAAAACAGAAGTACAAGTAAACTACTCGGATATATTGCAAACAGAATATGTATGTATACAATAGTCTAGGTAAAAATCATAACTCTATTGTATTATTTATTTATTTTAAAAAAGCGTTTCAAACACTGAGTCACAAAAGAATCCTGTTAGAAAAATTCGGTGTCCGAGGAGGTATCTTATGCTGACTCCCAAACTATCTAACCAATAGACTTTTTAAGGTACGAATAAGAGATGAATTTATTGAAGTAGGAAAGCTAGAGTACGGAGTTCAACAAGGATCAAAACTGGGAACACTGATCTTCATAATTTACATGAATGAGACGCTTTCTATCCTTCAACAAAGCACTGTGTACGCGTATGCGGATGACACAGCCATAATTGTCAGTCACAAAGATGTTAACAAAGCAGCAGTAATTATGCAGAAGGAATTCAATGCGATAACGACATGGTGTCACGATCATGGTCTAGCCATCAATGTGAAAAAAACCAAAGCTATGCATATACGTCCCCCGCATGTTCCAAAATGCAATACATCGTTAAAAAGGCATGATCGAAGGTGTCTTCGAATATCAGGGTGTCGTCAACAGCTACAGAAGGATGATGACTGTTGCCTCGACGTTATTGTCGATTATAATTTCAAATGGAGCTACCACATTGAGGGTCTTATAAAATAACTCCGACAATCCGCATATGATTTATACCATCTGAGCAATTACTGCCCATCACCAGTGCTACGTAAGTGATATTTTGGGCTGGTTAAGTGCCATCTCAGGTATGGTGTTCTGGCCTGGGGAAGGGCACCACAAATGACAAATTTTCACTCAACGGTAAGGACTAGTCAAAGGATAATCGAAAAAGCATATGAGGTGCCACAGTATGCCACAGAGGGGCTGCGAATGGATAAGGAACGAAGAATGCTGACGGAACTTCATAAACTCGAGGTAATCTCTACTTTCTGGAATGACACCAACTACAAGCTAAACACTCAACAAGCTTTCACCACACGGCGTAGACAACAAAGGCGTTACGAGATTCCAAGATCCAGTAACAATAATGGTCAGAGAAGATTCGCAGTGGTGGTACGGATTACTTTCAACGAATTACTATAAGCTTCAACAGTATGTCCAAAACCCAACTGTTTAAAAAGGAAAAGAAATATATTTCAATTTCCAGGGTATGTTTGTGATGATAGGTTTAACTAAAATTACTTTTAGCTTTAATGCTAAGAGCATTTTTTTGTTCATGATCAAAGGTTATTAAAAGGGTTACCTAGATGTTGCTAGTTTCCTTTTTTGACAATTTTAACTAGTCATAATTACATGCTAAAGCAGCGCATTGAAGTTATTCAAAGTTGTGCATATGGAAGGATTTAAACGAAATGATGTCGCAAGATTCGTAATATGTCCCATTTGAGTAATGATTCAAATGAATCCATAGTTCGGAAGAAACTGACCAAAGAAATTCTGATAACTACAAAAGTGTATATTTCGCCGAGAAAATTGCTGCAGAAAGTAGCACTTTAACGACCATATCCCTATTTTCTCAGGTATTAGGCAATTTTCACGGACTCTTTAGCGACTCTTGCATCCTTACAAAAATAAAAAATTTTTTCTTTCATTTCTATATATGGGGCTAGTGCTACCATTAGCAATACGGCACTGCGATTAGCCGAGTAGCCTCTCCACTTGTATAATGAAGTTGAGAATGCTTCTCGTAGGAGCCAGGATGATCCCCTCAGGAGTCATAACTTTCACTGAAAAGGATACGCTCCTAAGATGGCAGAGAGCAGCACACTCACACAGTATGTGTTCTGCCGTCTCCTCGTCCTCAAGACAGAGCCGACACTCAGTTCCAGATGAGAGACTAATTTTGTTTAGATGATATCTCAGACCGCAGTGTCCCCTTAGATAGCTGACTAGTCTTCTGATATCCACTCTACTGAGTTTGAGTATGTCAATAGGGTGTTTGTTCAGGGGTTGTATAAGTCGTTTAGATTGACGGAGTCCCCGAACGCTGTTCCAAAAGGACAGGTGTTGTAATTTTTCCCACTTGTCTAAGAAGTAATTTATTTTAGATCCGGACCTATATATTTGTCGCTGGAAACTTTCCTGGCAAGTTGGTCGGCAATTTTATTTCCCTTGATGCCTTTATGTCTTGGCACCCACCAAAGTTTAACATTGTTTCTTTTGGCGAGGTCTTGTAGGGCGTCATGGCATTCCTTGACGGTTTTTGAGTTCGTGCTGTACGAACCCAGCGCTTTAAGCGCTGCTTGGCTATCAGAGGGTATGTTGATGGTCACTCCTCTGATGCCAGTCTCGAGATTTAGATTGACGCATGTTAGGATGGCATGCAGCTCTGCTTGAAAGATGCTGGGGCTTATTCCCAGGTCCTTCGAGATCTTGCGTTTTGGTCCAAAGATGCCGGCGCCAACACCGGAAGCCATCTTCGAGCCATCCGTGTACTACCTAAGGCCTTTGACATTTAGTAGAGTATCACTGTTTTCCCATGCTGAGCGGTTTGGAATCAATATCTCAAATCTCTTTTCAAAGGTGAAGGGGTGTAGCAATGCGTCCGAGACTGTAGTAATCATATCCAGCTCGGGAATTTGTTGTAATATGGACATGTGACCTGTGGGTCTACATGGCATATTTGTTCCCGAGCAAAGAATTCTGATTGCACTGCGTAATGCCACCTTTTTGATGAAAAGGTGCAGTGGAGTGAGTCCAACGAGTCCTTCTTGGGCTGCCGTGTGGCAGGTTGGTATAGCGCCTGTGATGCAGAGACACGCTAGTCTCTGAAGGCGTTGAAGCTTAACAATTGTAGTTTTTTGCTCAACTTTTGTCCACCGTACGGTGGACCCGTAGGTGACGATAGATCTTACTATCGCGGTGTATAGCCAGTGGACTACCTTAGGTTTAAGTCCCCAGGTTTTACCGTAGGTACGTCGACAGGCCCACATGGCCTTAGTCGCTTTCATAAGTTTATTTCCCATATTGGAGTTCCAGTTGAGTCTACGGTCTAGGTCGATACCTAGATACTTTACTTCCTCTGAAAATCCTATGCGTGTGCCATTTAGTAGGATTGAGCAGGGTTGTACCTTTCTCCTCTTTGCAAATGGGGCTAAGATTGTCTTATTTGGGTTAATAGATAAACCCTCTCTGCCACACCAGTCAGAGATAAGTTGGAGCGCAAGCTGCATGCGCTCACAGGCAGTGATCTCGCACTTGCCCGTAACAATGACTACTAGGTCATCAGCATGTCCTATGACCTCGTAGCCCGATGTGGTTAGCTTGCGTCGATGACTATCGACCAAAGCAGTGGTGAGAGGACTCCTCCTTGTGGGCATCCTCTAACCACCGATACTGTCACTGAGACCTCTCCGCATGTGGCTGATATAATACGGCTATTTAGCATCGTTCTAATCCAGTGATTGGTGGGATGGTCCACACCCCTGCAGGATAGTGCAGTGGTGGTCGAATCATAGCCAGTATTATCGATGGTTCCCTCTATATCGAGGAAGGCGCAGATTGCGATCTCCTTTTGTGTAAAACTATTTTCAATGCGCGTCACCAAGTGGTGTAGTGCATTCTCGGTAGATCGTTCTTTGCGGTATGCGTACTGGTTGGGATGCAGAGGCATCTGATTTTCCAGGATACCTCTAATATGGAGCTCTATCAGTTTCTCCATTATTTTTAGATAGAACGAAGTCAAACTGATAGGGCGATAGGATTTAGGTTGCACCCTTGGTTTCCCAATCTTGGGGATGAAGACAAGATTGACCTCTCTCCAAACTTGGGGTTACAAAATTTAATTAACACAAGAGCTAAAGTAAATAAAGGGAATGATTCGGAAATGATTTGAAAGGTAACATGAAGTAGAAACGTGCCGTTTTCAAACTATAGGGTGTTTGATTTAACGTTACAATTTTTTTTTTTAAATATTCCGTTGAGGTGATTTCCATCATTTTTTACACAATCAACCCAACGTTTTATAAAATGTTTGAATACTTTCTTGAGCATATCCCTTCCAATTAGGCCCGATTCCCGGATAATATTCTCGCGGAGTTGCTCTAGGGTCCTCGGCTTGTTATCATACACTTTTGACTTGAGATAACCCCATAAAAAGTAATCTTCTCCTTCTTCTTCTTCTTCGTGCCGTTACCGCGTAGAAGAACACCTCTTCAGATACTTAGTTGCCTTAGTCTTTACAACTTATGTCAAGCCACTTATTATTCTTTGGCCTGGTGATTTGAATCCTGCCAGGAATAAAACTGGCCACGTCAATTCGGATCGCAAATATCGATAATATCAGCGGCGGCGACGACCAGTTAAAGCTCCGAAAGATGTTGTTAAGGCCGCATCTGTCGACTTTCTCGTAAAGCCATTTTGTTCTTTTCAGAACTTTTTCCCTACTTGCGTGGTGGAAGTACGACAACTTGGCTGATAGTACGCAGGGGTCAGACGAGCGAGAGGCGATAATACATTAATGCTGTACTTGTCAGGCTGGGAAGTAAGGAACAAGCCCAATGTGTGGACGGTATGACTGGCAATATCGTGGATATGTGACGGCCTGTTCCCGAGTTGAGCTAAATTAAATAAAAACCGGCCAAGTGCGAGTCGGACTCGCGCACGAAGGGTTCCGTACCATCTGTATATATAAATATGAAAGAGACTATGTATGTTACCTCATCAGTCATCACATTAAATCACATTATTCGTATGATGACAGATCTTGGTTGCAGGCAGGCAATCGGCATAAATACTTTGATAATCAAAAATCAAATTCAAAGAACAATTCAAAGTGTCCATTGAATTCAAATCAATTATCTTACTTGACAGCAACGATGTGAAAAGGTGAATAACAATAAATATGGGGAAAAGGTTTGCAGCTAGGATTAATTCATCAAAGACACAAACATATGGTCGACTATGTATGTTCAGTATGTGAGCAAGGGGATTTTTTGGATGAAAATCATGTCTGTTGTATGGGCGCCCCCCTTATATATTCATTTTGTTCTGTTTTTAGTATTTGTCGTGGTAGATATACATCATCTGTGAAAATTTCAACTGTCTAACTATCACGGTTCATGAGATACAGCCTGGTGACAGACGGACGGACGGACGGACAGCGAAGTCTTAGTAATAGGGTTCCGTTTTACCTTTGGGTACGGAACCTTAAATAGGGGCATTTAATGATTTAACCACGTAATGCTTTGACCGTATTTATGACGGCATACATATGTATGTTGTTTGTTCTGAGTAATACTTCTGCCTACTTTTGCTTCTCGTTTCATTTACTGAACTTGCACGAACCCTACTTTAAGACCGATTCCTGTACGATCATTTGCATTACTTGCTACACGTCGACGGGTCAAGGTGAAGAAACTCAACGGTTGAATCACAGATCAATTGACGCAAGAAGTCAGTCGAAAGCTGAACTCTACTTTATCGCATGCATACCTACGTAACCATTTACCCCAAAACTCATTGTGCGATAAATACCCAGCATTATGGCACTTAGTCACTTTGGACTTCCAAAAAACATCGCATACTCCTACGGATGAAGATAAATCGTATCTTAAAATAACTCTCTTAATACCGAAATGGATCCGGAGCGGGTAAACAACGGCAGTCGACAACCAAAAAATTAATTAATTACAAAAGCAATAAATTGATCGAAAAAAGGAAAGCCGTAAGTTACTATTACGTGTATCTGTGGCCACATTCGGTCATCGCATGGTAATTACAATTAACTAATCTGTTTTTACTCACGCAAAATAACAATAGAAAGGTACCCTACCTCCCTATAGGTCTTTATCGGATGTAACAGTCATGTATTCATCTGGTGATCTGACCTTGATGAGTACCACATTCTCGTCAACACAACGGTAATTACAATTACAATGAATCGATTTACGTTATAAAACGCAACATGCAACCAGTACACGAAGTGAATGTAAATATGTATGACATGAAATGATGTACATATGTATCTGCGAATACGGCAAGTATTTAACGATTGAAAATTACGTGATAGGAAACTATCGTTCCGCGGCAATGTTTCGATGATTCTATTCTATGCGATGTATCTGAATGATAGCAAATTTGTTACTTAACCTGCTGTCAGTCGTTTAAATAGTATGCCGCCAACAGTAGTAGCGTGCTTGTTTTGTGATGCCTAGCTCCGGACGTTAAGTGTGATCTAATGGATGATTGATTGACATAAACTATTTCGCGATGCTTTTAAAATTGCAGGGTTTAGATTGCTGAATGCAGTTTAGAGAGGAAGTTGTCGCGTGGAAAGTTTTATAACGAAGTTGTTTGTATCTTGGTCGTTGAAATGGAAAATTTAAAGACTCGAGACCAAGTATGTGGCAAAAAGGTGCTAAAAGGTCTGTAAAAGATTCAATTGAATTCAGCGCACTTTAGTGTGCATTTAACGCTTGTTGTGGTATAATGGGAAAAGTCAATATTTTACTGTAATGGATTCCGAGAAACGAGCATCTTAGGGGTGAAGTTGCTTTTGCTTTCAAAGTGTTCCGGACCGGTGACGTCAACTTGAAGAATCCCGTGGTAAAAAAAAAAAGATGTTATTTCCTTTTCTCACTTCTATCGTGTTGCTTAATTAACGCCATTTGATAGGCGTGATGGAAAACATTTATGAGTGCTCTATCTAATTTCCAAATGTGCTATGTGATCGATTTTTGGTCCCTCATGGTTGGGTTCGATCACTTTTTGGACTAAGGCGATTGGAGGCCCAAACGTCTCAGGTATTTATTTAAAAACGTTCACGTCCTGTGCTCTTAGATTGGCTCTCACAGCATCGCGCAATTGATGAGTAATTTTCACCATCATCTTCAGCCAAGGGGCACATTTCACTTTGAATAGGATGGCGAACAAGCAAAACTGCTGCAGTTGTATCATCTTGAATTACCGTCAATATAAAGAGCAGCCCTTGCATGAATAAAATGCGACTGCTTGATGTATGTACTTTGCGGTCAAAAGCCATAATCGGACCTTATTTTTTGGAAAATGAGGACGCAAACGCCATTATCGTCAATTCTACGCGATACTATGCAACGATAATGGACTTTTTTTGCTCCAGCTTGATCGACTTGGATGAAGTTTATTTTCAAAAGGGTTTGTAACATTACGCCTTAGAATATTGACGAATTGAAAGAGCTCTACACAGATCTGTTTGTTTGAAAATTTCTGCGGTTAAGAGCAAGGTATACGTTGATATGAAAGTTATCATAAAAGACCTAAAAATAAATAACTTAATTAGTGTTCTTAACTGAATCTTCTCCTGAACTAATAATTTTTTAAGGCCTTCGAAAAGGTTCCTGTTTCGGCACAATAGGCCAAAAAAAGGCTTTGAATATAATTCAAAGGGGGTGGCTGGGGGTGGCTATGGTGCAGTGGTTAACATCATCGACCGCCGAGCGGAAGGTCTATAGGACAAAAAGTATGCAACGCAGTTGTTAATGGAAAGTGACCAGACGTACTGCTGCAGGCATAACACTCACAGTATATGGTCAACTGAAATTCATCCTCTGCGTATGCAATACTAAACTGCACGAATGAATTACTACGGACTATAACCAACCCGGAATTGGTCGGCTCTCATCCTATCCAGGACAACCACCCCTGAGAGTAGTGAACGAACATGAAGTACCCAAACCACTGCATTCCGTTCAGGTTGTGTGTCTAAAAACTCATCATAAGAGAATATAAAAACTCTTGAACCTGCGCGAGTCTCTAAAAAAACAAAAAAAAATCTGTTATTCGATGCACTTGGTCTAGAGTGGAATGCATGCTTCTGAAACCAGACTGACGATCCGGCAAAAAAGACACTTTTCTTCGACGATCGGCCTTAAGCGATTGAATATTATTCTTTCGAAGATATTTGGCGGTAAGATTTTTCATACTTCGGTGGCTTTCCGGGCTTTAGAATCATAATAAATCTTCGGCGACCCAAGATATAAAAGTTTGTGCAGATCATTTCTCGGCAAATTGTAATTAAGTCGTAGCATGCTGTTTTATTTGGCTTGAGGGATTTTATGATATTTCCAGTTCGGAGAGGGTAGCTCGCGTCTTTCTATATTCTTTGATCATTTCCAAAATATTGCTGTTTTCAGTTAGCGGTTTTACTTTGAATGGCTTGAAGGTTTCAGCAAGATAGTCAGCGAAAACTTCAGGCTTTTCATCATCGCCTTTCGCCCAATGATTTTGATTTTTCCTTATTGGTGGTGCTTACAGTTAAGGCTTTTTTAGTGCCCTTAATAGCTTTTCAAAGGGCGTAATTTAATTCCTTGTCAGCGGTTAAGCTTTCTAAGTACGAACGAACCCCATGAATTTTGAATTTTCTGAGAAATTTCAGCAGCAGGTTGAATTTTTTTTTTTGTTTTTGTTGAAGGCTTCTGCGATCCGCTGGAGCACTCAGACGCAATCACTGGTCCATTGTACTCCAGTTGCATAGTCGGTTTAAATATGCCTTATGCTGTGGCGCTCGACTTTGTTGTAATCGTTTACATGAATATATTCCTATTGATCAGACAGTGACTGAACCGTTCTATGTTGGCGTCCTGAATAGGTTGCGAACACGGATTTTCTATGCGCTACCCGAATTCGCCAAGAAGGACCAGAAATAAGGAATTCCAACGTTGCCACGTCCACTCTATATCCTCGTTATTGCCCTGTGACTTTTTTATTCCCCAAGATGAAATCATACTTCAATGGTACTCACCACAGCGAAAGTCAAAGAGCCTGTAACCATGGTTCTGATCGAGTTTACTTCGGATGATTATCAACGTTGGATTCGCACTGTTGTGAAGGTCGATAGTAACATTTTGCGAAAAATTTACTTTGCTGGTTTTTGTTTACAAATTCCCGGAACCTAATTCCTACTCCTTGTTTATTCGCGAAAAGTTATTCGAAAAGCACTGATCCATTGTACCATTAACCGGACACCCCGCTACGAAGAGGTGGTCAGAGGTGAAGACACTACATATTGATACACTGCGCTCTATTGGTATTTTTTAAAATAGAACCTTAGGAAAATGGAGTTAGAAGTATGTTACAAATGTGACCCCTCCGAAAACTACCATTATTTCTAGAGTAAATATTTGAGAGTAAAATTTGCATATTTGAGGGCATGAAAAAATGTTTCGATGACGAAGGCATACTTTTAGGAGTAATCAGTAATCCAGGTGATACATACATACACGCATACACCCTAATTCTATTTTTAGACGACAAATACGATTCTGAAGAACTCGTGTGAAAAAGTCTGGAGTTTGTATGTTGGATATGCATATATACATACATACATATGTACATATGTATGCGCCTATTTCCAAATCGAATAAAATGCTCACAGCCAATTACTCATGAACGCGTGCGTTTAATAATTGCTCGTTGGGTAGCGCACACTTACGAGCAGCTCATGAGTGTTTGCGTTTCCTTACCAAAACCACTACACTGTCCTAACAATCTTATATGTATCGGCTGTCGTCCGAACACCGTAATCAACCAGCGTCGGGTGCGGTTAGTACTTAGATGGTGGACCGCTTGGGAATGTTGTTCATTTTTCATCAATGTTTTCTAATGACCTTACCACGTAAAATGCAATCATTGAAAAAAAGGGCCCGTAAATTGAAGCTTAGAGAGCAATATACTAAATGATTGCCCATAGTTGTCAACACAATAAGCTATTTTTAAATAATTTGAACTTAACACCATCTAACAAGAAAATCGAGAGAATCGGCCCTTTCACCTATGAGAACATGAAATCACGCACAACATGGGTGATTAAAAGAAGCTCGCTTTTGGTCCTTCATAGACTGTAACGCCAACATATAATGGGTCTTCCAATAAGGATTTACGAACTTTGACAGTTGAAAGCGGGCATAAGTTAAGAAAAAATTTAATTCTTGAGGGATCATCCGCTCCGCAAAATGTTTTTTCGCCAGCTCAGTCAAGTCTCACTCCCATGCAACCGAAATCTGCAAATGCTTCCAATGGAATCATTTTAGCTTCTCCTTCTGCCACTCCAATTGTCATGGGAGAAAATACAAATGCCGTTGGTAGCGTTCCCAACTTTGAACAAAACCAAGAACAAATTGCTGTTGATGCCCGTGATGCTGCGACGGCGTAAATGGTATTGCTGCAAATGTTGATGCTGTTGAAAGAAATGTTGCTGGCCAAGATTTTGATGACTCTGATGTTGATGAGATTGCGGCTGCTGCTGATGCTGTATTTGCTGATAATGTTGCTGTTGGTGACGACAAAAATGATGCTGTTGACACTTTGGTAGCTGTTGCCGGGAGCGAAACTGCATTTACTATTCGTAAGCGCAAACAAAAACAAAAACAACAACAAACCCGTAACAAATATGACTCGCGCACGAAGGGTTCCGTACCATCTGTATATAAAAATATGAAAGAGACGTTGTATGTTACCTCATCACTGATCACATTAAAACGGCTAATCCGTTTGAAATGATCTTTTGCACAATGGCAGATCTTGGTTGCAGGCAGGTTATAGGCATATTACTTTGATGATCAAAAATCCCCATGATGAGATAGTTGATCATCAAAGTGTCCATTGAATTCAAATCAATTATCTTACTTGACAGCAAGTAGCTGAAAAAGTGAATAACAATAACTATGTGAAAAAGGTTTGAAGATAGGATTAGTATGTACATATATCAACGACACATAAAGGATCAAAGCTTGGAAGTGAGTTATGCAAAAATTATGGGAAAAGGTTTGCAGCTAGGATTAATATATCAAGGACACAATAGGGATCAATGCTTTGAAGTGTTTTATTGGTTGCGGGATATGATCGAAAGTTAATTTCACAACAATTGAATTTGTTGTAACATTTGATATCTTAACCTATCAGGATGGAAAGGGAGCAATTGTACGAAAAGGTTTGCAGTAAGGATTAACTTGGCAGTGACACAATAGGGATCATCAAAGATTAAAGGGTATTTATTATTGGTTGTTAGTAATTATAGAAAAAAGGATTGCAGCTAGGATTAATACATTAAAGACACAAAAGGCATTAAAGCTTATGCAATACTAAAGTGCTCGAACGAATTACTACGGACCATAACCAACGCGAAATATGGTCGGCTCTCGTCCTCTCTAGGACAACCACCTCTGGGAGTAGTGAAAGAACATCACCGACCCAAACCACTGCACTCCGTTCAGGTTGTGTGTGTAAACACATCATAAGGGAATATAAATACTTTTGAACCTCCGCGAGTCTCTAAAAAAAAACAGCTGGGAAATTTGCTACTGGTTGTAGGGTATTGTCGACTAATATTAGGTCAGTATGTGACCAAGGGGATTTTTTGGATGAAACTCATGTTCGTTGTATGGGAGCCCCCCTTAAATATTAATTTTGTTTCTGTTTTTAGTATTTGTTGCTATAGCGGCAGAAATACATCATCTGCGAAAATTTCAACCGTTTAACTATCACGGTTCATGAGATACAGCCTGGTGACAGACGGACGGACGGACGGACAGCGAAATATTAGTAATAGGGTCCCATTTTACCCTTTGGGTACGGAACCCTAAAATAGATGCGGATGTGTCATCATTACATTTTATTAATTTTAAACTCGGAGTCCCCGTCGGTTTTTATGATCATGTTCTTCAATCGTCCATTTGGCCAGTGGGAGTTCAAGTTAAGCAGTTTATAAGTCGTCCAAAAAACGTGTCAGATCCAAAACTGGGAATACGGATCTTAGTGTTTTTCGTAAAGATCGTTTCTGCGAACAGACTGGCCTTATTAGAGGTTGCGGTGTTTTATTAGCGATATGATCTGATTATGTAAGTAGGGAAATTATTTTATCTGATTCTTCTAGACAGATTGAACAAATTTCTGTATGTGTAGACATTCCTATTCCTATGTACCAAGTTAATAATATTTCTAATTCTATTGGCCGTATTTTAGATTTGGTATTTATTGATTGTAATTTTAACATTGAAGCAAGTTTCAGTTTCTTATATAATCTCACAAATCACTTTAACATTTAATTTTTCTTTATTAATTGAAGTAAAAGCTTGTAATATTGTTCCAAAATATGATCTTAAAAACGCTGACTATGACTCAATGAATATTTATTTAGATTCTGATGATTGGCAGCCAATTTTGAATGCTCAAACTTAGAACTAGCTTTTACTAAGTTTAAGAACATTTTTCGTTCCTATAAAACAATCAAAAAATTCAAACAAACAAGTTTGGTTTAATAAAAGCCTATCCAGACTTAAAAACGTTATGAATAAATTGCAAAAAAGAGCAAAATGTATGTCTTATTCCATGAACAATTTAGGCAAGTAAGGAAAGAGTACGACTTTTTATATAGACCACATTTTCACACTTCGACAAATCCTGGAAGAGACCAACGAGTTTCGAATCGATGCACACCATCTTTTCATCGATTTCAAAGCCGCATACGACAGCATTCAGCGTGAAGAACTGTTTGGTGCGATGGCCGAATTCGGGATCCCGGGAAAACTTATAAAGTTGTGTCGCGCCACACTAAAAAATACGCGATGCACAGTGCAACTCGGTTCTAGGACTTCGGAACCGTTTGAAACATGCACCGGATTTCGGCGAAGAGATGCGCGGTCATGTGCATTCTTCAACCTGGTGCTGGAGCAGATAGTGCGACGGGCAGGCGTGAACAGGGAAGGCACTATCTTCTACAATTCCATCCAGCTGCTAAGACACGTTGATGAAATAGACATCATCCCGTGATCTCGCCGTGACATTGTGGAAGCATTCACGGCGATTGAAGAACAGGCGGAACGAGTTGGTCTTAAGGTCAATGAGGATAAAACGAAGTACATGCTGTCATGACATGCTTTGTCACCTGGGACAAAATATAACAATTGGCAGTTACAATTTCGAGGTAGTTAAGGAGTTTGTCTACCTCGCGGCAAACGTAAATTCTACAAATGACATCACAGTGGAGATTCGGCATAGAATCGCCCTTGGCAACCGCTGCTACTGCAGTTTGTCCAAACAACTTGGGTCAAAACTCCTCACTCGAAAGGCCAAAGTCATGCTTTACAAAACGCTCATATTGCCAGTCTTGCTGTACGGGGCCGAAAGCTGGACAATAAGCAGGGCAGCGGAGCTAATATTGGGATTTTTCGAAAGCAAAATTCTGCGCCGGATATTTGGTTCTGTCTATAAGGAAGGTGAATGGAGAAGAAGACATAACCGCGAACTCTACGAGCTTTACAAGGATGTGGATGTAGTCCGGAAGGCAAAGATCCGTGGACTACACACGTTCGCCACATCACAGCTAATAGGGTCTTCGACTCCGAGCCTCCTGGTTCGAGAAGAAAAGGAAGACCGAATCTCCGGTATAAAGACCAAGTAATTGTGGATGTAATAAATCTTGGTCTTGATAAGTGTAAGCAGCGTGACGGCCAAGGATGGAAGGCAGCTATAGCTCAGGCTCAGATCCTCCATGGATCGCTGGCCTAATAAATAAGTAAGTAATATTCGCTCCCTTGAATAAAACAGTTCAAAAAACCCGAAGAGCTTCTGGTAATTTTTAAATACAAAGCGAAAAACGCTTGGCATTCGATATAACGTTGCGTACAATGGTGTTTCCTCAGGTAATATAAATGTTATTTGCAAGAGTTTCGCATCATTTTTTCAATCCAACTTCATTGATTAAAATTTAAATTGTAGTGAATTTCGTAGCTCCAGTTCTGTCATTGATGCTGGTCAATTGTACTTATCTGAAAGCGATTAACTAAAATTGCTATCCTCTCTTGCAATCTGTTGCGCCGGATAATTTACCACCGGTTCTCTTAAAAACTTGCATATTTAAACTTGTAGCCCCACTGTGTTATATATTTAACTTGTCCTTAAATCAAGGTTAATTTTTAGATGCGTGGAATTACTCGTTTATAACTCCTTTACATAAGTCTGGGTCAAAAGGCTGTGTAGAAATCTACAGACCTATCACTAAACTTCAGTTGATTCCTAAAGTCTTTGAAGCAATAATTAAAGATAAATTATATAGCATAATTGGAAATCATATATCTGAACACCAACATGGGTTTATGAGCGGAAGATCGATGGCAACCAACTTATCGATTTTCACAAACTACTGTCTAACTAACATGGAAAAGCGATCTCAAATCGATGCCATCTATACCGATTTTTCTAAGGTGTCCGACCGTGTTCAACACAATGTTCTACGGAACAAACTTGAGAGCTTTGGTTTTCACTCTTCTCTTCTCAAGTGGATAAAGAGTTACGTATTAGGAAGAAAACAATTTATCAAAATTGGCAACGTTTTGTCTGAACAAATTGCTAACCTCTCAAGGGTGGCATCTTCGTCCGTTGCTGTTCACTATTTTTATAAATGACGTACCAAATCTTCTTTCTCAGTCAAAATGTCTTTTGTATGCCGATGATCTAAAAGTGTTCAGCAGCATAAGATCCTTATCAGATGCAAATTGTGTTTAAGCTGCCTTTAATAAAATTTTTCAATGGGGTTTTAATGGGCTCTATTTTAATAATCATAAATGTAGTGTCGTAACTTATTCTATAGTTTAAAATCCTGTGTATTTCGAATACACAGTTGGTAACGATTCTTTACAAGGTGTGATAACCAGAAAGATGTTGAAGTGATTTATGACTCCAAAATTAACTTGAAAGATGGTAAATAAATAAATAAATAAATATTGTTGAAGCTACATATATCTGTTTTGTCAATTCACCATGGACGGACAGAGTGTTCAACAAGACGTGCAAATGATAAAACTGTTTTATCAAAGTGATTGTTCTGTCTGAGCAACGTTCCGCGCTCTTCGCCCTTTTTACGGTCGGTCGCCATAATGTTCTACAGAGACGACTATTCGCAGTGTGGTGGGTACATTTGAGTCCACTGAATTAGTAAACGATAAACCAATACCCGTACGTCGACGATATGCAAGATCTGCCGAAAACATCGCCGCTGTCCGTGAGAGTGTACAGGAGAATCCGAGGCAGTCGATTTCGCGCCGCTCACAAAAACTCGGCCTTTCGCAGACCACAACTTATCGAATTTTGCGTCGTGACTTGGGCCTGCACAAAATTCAACTGAATCGTGTTCGCTGAATCGGTACGTCAACAAACAAAATTGTCGAATTTGGACGATACTTACCTACATGAGATCTGAGAAAAAGTCACTGGTATAAATTTTGGGCTGGAGGCGTCATTGATCCTTATTCTTTGAGAACGACGTTGGTCGGACCATCGCCGTCAACAGTGAGCACTATAGGTCGACGATTATTTTTTGTGCCTGGATTGGATGATACGGATACCAACGACATGTGATTTCAACAGGACGGCGCTACGTGCTACACAGCTCACGCCACATTTGAAATTCTGCACGAGCGATTCGAGGGCAGGGTCATCTCACGTAATGGTGATGTGAACTGGTCACCGAAATTGTGGCAGGGTCATCTCACGTAATGGTGATGTGAACTGGTCACCGAAATTGTGCGATTTGACCCCATTAAACTTTTTCTTGTTTAATTTTCTGAAGTCGCAGGTCTATGCGAATAAGCCACAAACCATAGCGGCCCTCAAAGCCAAGATAACCCAAGCCATCTGTCAAATTCAGCCTGATATTTCGGATGCGTGCCACACAGAAAAATCATCTTCAGCGATGGACATTTGAACAATGTTATATTCCATACATAATAACATCGATAGGCGTTTAGACTTTCAAACAAAAATTTCGAGGATATCTTACATACACTTTGTTTTATTTAAATTTAAAGATAGGCAGTGCTTAGTGAAATACCCGATTTATATAATATATAACACCAACATCGTAATTTACCTTATACCAGACCCAATATTCAAACAGGTTGTCTAGGAAATATGTAAAAAACCCGTGAGAACGACCGGTAAGTTATTTGTAAAAAAGCCTTTATTATCTAATATACAAATAGAAGGAAATAACAGTCACTTGACTCTGGTTATTCCCTTTTTGGAGACATTATCTCGTGAAGAAAGCTCGAACACTTTTTAATTGTACACTTACTTCAGGGATTCCCTCTAGGTTGTGAGGATACTTGTGCGGACGTTGAAATTTGCTACCCAACAGTTTTTTTTTTTTTTGTTTTTGTTTTTTGCGAATAGTCTTGATATTGGATTATAAAATGCATAAGACTATAAGGAGTGCGGATATGTTATTGATAATGAACATAATATGCCCTATAATCGCAGACTGCATAATTGCTGCCTTCTTGTCTTTCAGTTTAAGAACGGTTTGAATACAAATGGTTAGTGTGTCGGACTCTGACGCAAGATAAGCGAGTTCGGATCCCGATAACACCAACGCCATCGAATGTTTATTTCGCGTGGTTCCTGCTCGACGGGGTGCTACCCCTCGACTCACGCCGCCGCCGCTCCTCGACTCACGCCGCTCGAAATCGGCATTAAACTGTAGGTCATGATGGCTTATCTCGCCGTAAAGTGGAATCACTCGCTTCACCAAGCAGGTGAGAGCAAAATTGTTGCACTGGATATTTCAAAAGCATTTGACAGGGTTTGGCATGAAGGCCTTTTGTCGAAAATGCGTGCTTTTGGGATCGATGAGTCTCTTTTTCAATGGATTAGAAGCTACCTTTCGTTCAAACACAATGCTGTCTCTTGTCGTTAAAGCGTTTAACTAACCCGCAGCCATTATCCATGAATGGCATTTGCATCTCAGAAACCGAAAAGCTTTCCATCCTGGGTATGTGTGTTGCTCACAATCTTAATTGGAGTGACCACATATTCAGTGTCGCCAAGAATGCTGCGAAACGTCTAGGCTTGTTATACAGATGCAAGAAATTTTTCTCACCCTTAGATCTGGGTACAATCCATAAGGCGTTCATTCGCCCCAAGTAAGAGTTTAACGCTCATGTCTGGTCCGGTGCTTCCAAGACCTTATTGCACCTACTAGACAGAATACAAAAGCGCGCTATGAAACTGATAGGTGACTCCAGCATTACCAAAACATTAGACTCGCTGGAACACCGCAGGAATGTTACCTGCCTCTCCCTGTTTTATCGTTACTTCCACCAAAAATGCTCTGATGAAATAGCCGGTTTCATTCCGCCCCTTGAATATTTCTCCCGCAACACACGTCTCTCTAGGAATGCTCACCAATACACCCTGAAGCCCGCTTTCGGACGTACCGTCATATATAGAGAATCTTTCATTAACCGAACCACACGAATCTGGAACTCACTGCCGGCTTCGGTTTTCCGCCCTTAATGCAACATGCAAGCTGTTGGAAAACTATTATTTTATTACATACTATTGTCATTCTTCTTTATTTTTAAATTATTGATTATGTACATTGTGACTCTCTGTACATGCATCGGCAACATGTTTATTGATCTCGCTCGGTTTTCATTCGTTATTACCCGATGCATGTATAGAGAATCCCAAAAATAAGAGAAAATCGAGAAAAAGGCTGGTTTCCCAGTAGCTCCCATAGAACCACTCCCGTGATCGTTATTCTCTTCTCTCTATCTCTTAAACTCTTCTAAATTTGGTAGAATGCGTGGGTGGCTTGATGGGTGCTGCTGGGTGACTTGCTCGTCCACTTGGATCTTGGCCGCCGTACAGATTGGCAACAGTTAACAACCAAATAAATTGTACCCAAATCAATCGTCTGTCTTTGTTTTAATTTCAAACACAAGCATTTAAGATCAATGTCCATCGGCATCTCCTCTATCCTTCTTCCTTTCTACCTTCTGCCGCACTGTGTCGCCGACATAATAAGGTTATTAGACCTTGAGTGCGCGCAAATTATTTAAAAAAAAAAAAACCAAAAGGTCCCTTTCACCTGCGTGAAAAATAAATCACACACAAGATTGGTGATTGAGAGAAGCTTGGCTCTGGTCCTTCATGGGCTGTAACGCCACCAAAGAAGATAAGCCTGGACATGCGCTGATATCCTTATTTACTAATAGCATCAAATGACTTTCAATTCCTAGGTGGAGACGAGAACAACATCAGTTTGAAAATGTATCCCCAAATTCTTGATACGTTGGCATATACAAAACAAATATTACAGATGTATTAATAGTGGTTCTGCATAAGGCTATTGGCTGTACCATCGTGTCATTTTCATTATTGATGTCCTATTGCTGAAATTGGACTGCATGCAATGGAATCTTGCTCTTCTGTCAAAATCTACCGAGTCATGTTGTTCCCTACTGCTTGTGAAACCATCAGAACAAATTAACTCATTCACATGTTTATACAAATTGCCTACCTACCTCGTTTGCTTGATTAAGCCTACATGTTTTCCTCTAAATCAAACGCAAATACGAAAAATATGCCTCTGAATAACCTACGAAAATAGAAAACATTCATTGAATTCCCACGATTCACGATAAAATAAACGATAAAGGGTCAGTTAATTACAGTTAATTACCGTCATTTCGTAAGTAGATACATATTGTTGCGGACACGAACCGACTGACGGTTAGGTTCGAATTTCGCTGTCAAAGTTTGGAATTCTTTGGTAAAGTTGAAATGGAAATGATGGTAAATTCAGCGGCATACTGCTGAATGTCAGAGCATTCTAGAGACTTCTGAAGGGGAACGTTCACGGCGAACATTCGAGAAAGTGGATCGGGGCTATATAAGCGCTACCGTTCGCCCTTGGGCTCATTCAGTTTCCGGGATTCAGCAAGGAGTGATCAGTTGGTAATCAAGCCACATAGTGAGATGTAGAGACAAACTTTGTAATAATGGTTGAGCGCCCAGATAACTGATCTGTGATGGTATAGTAAAGTGTGTGTAAGCAATAATTGTAAAGTGTGTAAAAGCTTGTAATAAAGGTGAAGTGCCCAGATAATAATTGATCTGAGGTGAAATAATAAAAGTGTCTGTGTATTGAATAAACAAACAAATAGTTGTAGTTTATCGCAATCCAGTGATCGAACCCTATTCTGTACTTCTAGTAATTTTCGTAACATTTGGTGTCAGAGGTGGAATTAATCTACCTACCTACCTACCTGGAATTAATCTTGTAACAATATGTATGTACCTATGTATGTATGAATACACTTTACCCTTAAAACGGAAGCAAAAGTCACCTAGTCAGCCAACTATGTAGTTACGTGCCATGCCACCAATTAATCCTCGCCAATTGAATTTTTATCTGCGTGTTCTTTATATTGTTGCGGAGATGCAAGCGGACCGTTAAGTTCGAAAACTCTCTGGAAGTGGGGATTGGAATGATGTCAACTTCCAATGGAATTGTCAGAGCGTTCTAGAGATTTCCTATGGGGAACTTCCAACGGCGAACCTTCGAGATGGTGGACCGAGAGCTATATAAGCGCGAACACTCGCCCTTGACATTCATTCAGTTTGTGGTATAAAACAGCGTGTAACAAGTCGGTGTGATCAACCAAGGTGAAAAGAAAAGCTTTCAATAAAGGTTTGTGTATTGTGTAATAAAGCTTAAAGTGGATTGTACTGTGTAATAAAGTTTAAAGTGGATTGTATTGGATAATAAATAAAAGTGGTGAAGCTACACAGATAATTGATCTGTGGTGAAAGAAATAAAAGTGTGTGTGGGTTTTTAATTGGGAAAACGTAGAAAATTGTAGTTTATCGCAATCCAGTGGTGCGAACCCTATTTGGTGTGGGGATCGAATAATTCGTAACATTTGGTGTCAGAAGTGGGATTGCGAGTAAACGAGGAAACTTTATTTGAGTTGTGAAGTGAATTATTGCAAAAGTGAAAAAATGGTGAAATTAGATAAGTTGACAATCGAACAACTGAAAAGAGAGCTGGATGCTCGGCAATTATCCACAATGGGTAGTAAAGCCAACCTGGTGGAGAGATTGCGATCAGCGTTGCAGGAAGAAGGTGTCGACTGGGAAAGTTACGAATTCGTAGTGGAGAAACCGTCGACATCTACTGAGCCAGGGTTCGATATGCAGCGAATTCTCGCAGCTATGAATGCTATGAGTGCTTCCATATCCCAGAAACTGGATCAGAAGTTGGAGGAAAATTCCAGTTCCATGAGCCAGAGACTAGAAGCAACCATACATCAAAAGTTGGAGGAAAATTCCACTTCCCTGGGCCAGAAGCTGGAGACGTTAGAAGGGATGCTAGAGAACAATCGAGAAAGCCTAAGAAACATCCAGCAGACAGTCAACGATCGATTCCAGGACGTCGAAGAAAGAATCGAGACATTAGAATCGCGGTTCGACAAGAAGGTTCTAGATCTCGAGAATAATCAAGAAAAGAGAATCGAGACACTAGAATCGAGGTTCGACAAGAAGGTTCTAGATCTCGAAAATAACCAGGAAAAGATAATCGAGACCTTGGAATCGAAGTTCGACAAGAAGGTTCTGGAACTCGAGAAAACTATCCAGAACGTACAGCATCAAGGAATCGTCGTACCGACTGCAGCATCAAAATTCACAGCTCCCAATTTCGACGGCAAGAGCGCTTTTAACATCTTTAAGCTCCAGTTCGAGACAACAGCGGAACGGAATCAATGGGGAGAGGAAGATCGTGTGGCTGCCCTAGTAATTTCCCTTAAAGGTGAAGCAGCTGACGTTCTACAGACCATCCCGGAGACCCAGAGAAGGAACTACACAGCCATATGGGAAGCTCTTCATCGAAGATACGGCAGTGAGCACATGCAGGAGATGCACAAGCTGGAACTCAAAGGACGCAAGCAGCGTGGAAACGAGACCATCCAGCAGTACGCTGCCGACATCGAGAGGCTGTCTCATCTAGCCTACGTGGATGTTCCAGTTGATGTGGTGGAGAAACTAAAAACGGATTCCTTCATCCAAGGGCTAAGGGATCCCGATACGCAACGAAGCCTGATTCTCCTGCCGAAGACATCTTTCAAGGAGACAGTTGCCAGCGCTCTCGCATGTGAAACATCGCTCTTGATATGCCGACCTTCCATCAAACTACGGCGCATATCTCAAGACAAGGATAGTTCGAGAACAACAACAGCTAGTAGGAGTGGTTCATTCCCGGGTAGATGCTACATCTGCGACCAGCAGGGGCACATTGCGAGGAACTGCCGTCTGCGGAGAAAGCGTTCCTTCAGCAAATCGCGACGTAATTCCAGAGCAACGACAGTGAGTAGGAGTCGCTCGTTCTCAGGTAGCTGCTATATCTGCGACCAACAGGGGCACATTGCAAAAGACTGTCGTCTGCGGAGAAAGCGTTCGTCCAGGCGTAGTTCCAGAGAAACAACGGTGAGTAGGAGCTGCCCGTTCCCAGGTAGATGTTACATCTGCAACGAGCAGGGGCACATGGCGAGAAATTGTCATCTGAGAAGAAGGCGTTCGAGGTTTGATTCGCGAAAAGGAGAACAAGCGAGAGCACGCGAATACCGGAAGGGAAGCAGCCATAGAAATGCGGATGCATTAACGAGCCGAACTCGCGGCGTTGAATGCAAGCATTGTTCACGTGCGGAAACCAAAGATGAGGTCACCGATATCCGTCGTTTCCATGTGCTGCCAGAAGATGCTTGGAGTGCCGAGAAGGTTGGAAGAAAGCAGCGAGAGGATGCCGATCTGGCGGTCATCATCGGATACCAAGAACGAGGTTTTCGACCAAGTTGGCAGCAAGTATCCAGTGAAAGCCCAATCGTGAAAGCTTACTGGGCTCAATGGCAGAGTTTGAAGCTGAAGAACGGTTGCCTCTACCGCAGTTGGGAAAGTGAGGACGGGAACATTGTAAACGATCTGCTGGTAATTCCGAAAGGACAAATCGAAGAGGTCATCCGAGAATACCACGAGGGACCAAGCGGGGGTCATCTTGGTGTTAACAAGACTGTAGAAAAGATCAAGAGACGTTTCTACTGGGTAGGATGCCATGAGTCGGTTACGCGTTTCATTCGCAGGTGTGAACAGTGTGCGAAGGCAAAGGGTCCAGTAAGGAAAACTCGAGGAAATATGCAGCAGTACAATGTTGGAGCACCGTTCGAACGTATCGCAATGGACATTGCAGGCCCATTCCCAACGAGCAACGCTGGAAACAAGTACGCGCTAGTGGTGATCGATTACTTCAGCAAGTGGCCTGAGGTGTTTTGCATCCCGAACCAGGAAGCCAAAACCATTTCGGATGCATTCGTGAATAACTGGGTTTCGCGTTATGGAGTACCAATGGAACTGCACTCAGACCAAGGGAGAAACTTCGAGTCGTCGGTGTTCAAAGAATTCTGTGACATGCTAGGTATCAGAAAGACGCGGACAACACCATTAAATCCACAATCTGATGGCATGGTCGAAAGGTTCAACCGGACGATGGAGGAATACCTGAGAAAAGTCGTCGTCGGAGATCAGAAGGACTGGGATGAACATCTTCCCCTTTTCTTAATGGCATACCGTTCGGCACAGCACAATTCAACGGCAACAACACCCGCCGAAGCCATTTTTGGAACTGATCTCCGACTTCCATCGGACTTGAAGTTCGGCGTGGTACTACCAACAACTAGCGGCAGGGAAGACTTCGTAACCGAAAAGAAGGAACAGCTGAACTCCATCCATCAGTTCATCCGGGAGCGACTGAACTTGGTCAGCGATAAAATGAAGGCGCGATACGACTTGAGGGCGAATACTTCTGGATTCGAGACCGGACAATTGGTATTGCTGTACAACCCACAACGAAAAAAAGGCTTGTGCCCCAAATTGCAATCAGCCTGGGACGGACCATATGAGGTCATCAAGAAACTCAATGACGTGGTATACCGGATACAGCAGATGGGAAACAGACGGGCGAAGTATAAAATTGTCCACGTAGAGAGGTTAGCACCATATTACGGAGAAGGGTCCAATCGCTTGTTCGAGGACGAACAAGTTTAGGAGGAGGGCAGTGTTGCGGAGATGCAAGCGGACCGTTAAGTTCGAAAACTCTCTGGAAGTGGGGATTGGAATGATGTCAACTTCCAATGGAATTGTCAGAGCGTTCTAGAGATTTCCTATGGGGAACTTCCAACGGCGAACCTTCGAGATGGTGGACCGAGAGCTATATAAGCGCGAACACTCGCCCTTGACATTCATTCAGTTTGTGGTATAAAACAGCGTGTAACAAGTCGGTGTGATCAACCAAGGTGAAAAGAAAAGCTTTCAATAAAGGTTTGTGTATTGTGTAATAAAGCTTAAAGTGGATTGTACTGTGTAATAAAGTTTAAAGTGGATTGTATTGGATAATAAATAAAAGTGGTGAAGCTACACAGATAATTGATCTGTGGTGAAAGAAATAAAAGTGTGTGTGGGTTTTTAATTGGGAAAACGTAGAAAATTGTAGTTTATCGCAATCCAGTGGTGCGAACCCTATTTGGTGTGGGGATCGAATAATTCGTAACAATATGTATATTTATATAGAATGCAATGCGATAGATAACCATCTAAGTCGATTAACGCATAATTTCATAAATTTTTACCAAAGCGGTTATACATTATTGAGTTGTATGTAAATATTTTTCACTCATTCAGACGATAAATGCATTTTAAAACCTTCGTTAGTACAAATTCACAAGTGTATCTGCCCATTGTTCGTTACTGCTGTTTTCTGTACTCTGACTGTGGTGAGTTTTATCGAGCTTTGAGAGTAACCAGACTCGAATATTTCCTCTTCGCCTAAGAATATGCTAATATGATGAGTACGTTAAATTTAAAATTGGATGGATACTCCACCCGCCAACACGGGGTGGATGTATCGTTTGTTTCTTGCTTTTTCCTTCTTCTTATGATAATCTGTTTATGTACGTTCTTCCGGTTTTCATTGAGCTTTGGGTATCTGTTTTCTGTTCGATGACTGTTGGCTGCAATACTCATTAAATAAAAACAAATAAAATCGGTACAAAGGTATATTGACAGCTTAAATACCTATACATATCGCTTTCAAGCTAATTTATATTCGAGACAGATGAAAGGTCGACCAAGCCAACAAGTTTGACTTGATGTGGTTAAGTATACATATGTAAGTATACGTATGTATGAATTTGTCTTGCGAATGAGACAGACTACTCATCACTAGCGACGGTGTGTCTGAGCTGGTCAAGAACGAATCCAGATTGTGGTAGTTTCATGTGATACCTTGAGACACAAAACCAGATCTTCCCTAAAGCTTTTAAAAGTGGTTTTAAAATGTTGAGAGTTTAGTTTCAAATAAATAAACAAATAAACAAAGTTCTGAATTTGCATATTTCACGCGAATTTATAATTTTATTGTGGGGCTCGGTAACAACTGGATTAAGAGATGAGTTCAAGCTGTTCAGAACGCTTATATGCAACTTTGTATCAAACGTATATACTTACATACATATATGTACAATACTTACATATATTGATATACTATTTTGTTTTTGTTGTAAGAACAAAAGACTTGAGATGAAGATAAGATGAAATATGTATAAGTGTTTAGTATTGAACCCCCGCAAACGTCTAAAAGGAAACGAATTTCGGATCTGCACCTGGATCGTTAGGTCCCTCTACAGACCAGGTGCAGCCGAACAACTGGTCAACTCTTTGGACTGCTATAAGGCAGACATTACCGCGCTCCAAGAAGTGCGATGGGATGGGCCAGGCAAAAGTGGATGAAAAACGGTGATATACATATACTACGGAAACTGCTACAGAGAAAATAAACAACGCTTATTCGGATGCGGATTTGTTGTTCGAGGCAGACTTAGGAAAAAGGTCTTAAGCTTCCAGTATGAAAGCGAACGCCTCATAACTATCCGCATCAAGACCAGTCTCGGCAATATAAGTTTATTATGTGTACACGCCCCCACAGAGGAGAAAGATGACCGACATAAAGACGACTTCAATGATCTCCTAGGCAGAACGTATGCGCAATACCCCAGCTATGACACCAAAATCTTTCTAGGAGATTTTAATGCGAAGCTGGGTAAGGAAGCTATCTTTGAACGGATCATTGGAAAGTATAGCCTACACAACACCACGTCAGAAAACGGACTAAGGCTAGTGGACTTTATGGCGGGACATAATCTGGTAGTAGCAAGTACACGATTCCGTCACCTCAACATCCATATGGGGATCTGGCGGTCTTTCGATCCATCGATAACCAACCAAATTGATAATATTGCAATCGACGGCAGACACTCCTCCAGCATCCTAGATATCCGAATCTTTCGAGGAGCCAACATCGACTCGGATCATTACCTTTTTGCAGCTAAGGTACGGATGCGAATTTCTCGGAATCAACGGAGTCGAGTAAGAACACCAAAATTTAACGTAGGAAAGCTGCAATCGCAGGAGACCGCCAGGAACTTCGCCGATCAAGCCTCCCTCAAGCTCTCTCAAGTCCCGATGCAATTTGCAGAAATCATAGAACAGCAATGGAGTCGTTGTCAAAACGCCATTAGAGAGGCCGCCTCAGATGTACTCGGTTTCGAGCCACCACCGTTGAGAAACCCCTGGTTTGATGATGAATGCAGACAGGCCCATGTAGAGAAACAGAATGCATACATCGCCACATTGCATCGACGGACGAGGGCTGCCCACGAGCTCTATGAATAGAAAAGGAGGGAGGAGCATGCGTTTCTGAGAAGGAAAAAGGAGGAGTACGAGAAGCACGAGATCGAGGAGATGGAGAGATGTTACGGCAGGAACGACGTTCGAAAATTTTACCAGAATGTAAAACGAACTTGCCACGGCTATAAACCCAGAGCAGAAGCCTACAGGGATGAGCACGGACAACTAGTAGTGGAGTCACAGTCGATGCTGAGATTGTGGAAGGACCACTTCTGCAGACTGTATAACGGCGATGATAGTCAAAATGCCGCCATCAGGCAGAGCGAACCATTCACAATGGACGAAGGAGAATCCCGTCCACCCGACCTAGACGAGGTTAAGATAGCGATATCGAAACTTAGGTCTTATAAAGCTGCTGGAGCAGACGGACTCCCCGCTGAACTGTTTAAAGCAGCTGGCGATGAGCTGGTCAGGAACATGCACCAACTCATCTGCAAGATATGGTCGGAAGAACGCATGCCCGATGAATGGAATCTCAGTATCGTTTGCCCGGTCCATAAGAAAGGAGACCCCTATGACTGCGCCAATTACAGAGGTATAAGCCTCCTGAACATCGCGTACAAGATCCTCTCTGCCGTACTGTTTAAGTGCCTAAAGCCGTTCGTGGACAATCTGATAGTTTCCTACCAGTGGGGTTTCAGGCCAGGAAAATCCAAGATAGCCCAAATATTTACACTACGGCAGATCTTGGAGAAGACCCATAAATTCCAGGTCGACACGCTCCATCTTTTCGTCGACTTTAAAGCCGCGTATGACAGTGTTTATAGAGACGAGCTATACAGAGCCATGTCATGTTTTAACATTCCTGCCAAGCTCGTCAGACTGTGCAGGATGACTATGGAGAACTCTCGCTGCTCCATTAAGGTCGGAGGTGAACTAACCGATCCCTTTGATGTTAAAAAAGTTTTAAGACAGGGTGACGCACTGTCATGTGATTTCTTTAACATCATACTTGAAAAGATCGTGCAGGACTCTGCGGCCAATACAAGAGG
Source organism: Eumerus sabulonum (assembly GCA_951905685.1). Taxonomy (NCBI): domain Eukaryota; kingdom Metazoa; phylum Arthropoda; class Insecta; order Diptera; family Syrphidae; genus Eumerus; species Eumerus sabulonum. Next base: position 160,533,324 of record OX645060.1, on the reverse strand, counting down.
TGCGATCTACTTCAAGTCCACACAATTGCCTGCCTACGCAGATGACATTGACGTTGTTGGACGGACAAAGCGAGACGTCAGTGACGCGTTCGCAAGCATTGAAGCAGAAGCGGCAAAAGTGGGCCTAAGGGTAAATGGGGACAAGACCAAATATATGCTGTCATCCAAGAAAAACGCGCAACACCGACGTCTTGGTCAGAACGTCGCCATTGGCAGCTATATTATTGAAGTAGTCAAGAACTTCGTCTTCCTTGGCTCGATATTGACGAGCAGCAAAGACACCAGCGCTGAGATAAAACGCAGAATAACTCTTGCCAACCGCTGCTTGTTAGGGCTCAAGAGGCAATTGAGTAGTAGAGCCCTATCTCGAAGAACTAAGGTATCCCTCTACAAAACCTTAATCATCCCGGTCGTCCTCTACGGCGCTGAGGCTTGGACGTTATCAAAAGCGGATGAAGAGGCTCTTGGGCGTTTCGAGAGGAAAATTCTGCGTGCAAACTTTGGTTCCGTTTGTGTAAACGGAGAGTGGAGGAGGAGATTCAACCAAGAACTGTAAGGGCTGTACAGCGACATCGACCTGGTTAGACGTCTTCGGATCCAACGTCTAAGATGGCTAGGCCATGTAGAGCGAATGGACATCAACGTTCCGGCCCGGAGGGTCTTCGACTTTAACTTGGAGGGACGACGCAGCAGAGGACGTTCGCATTTAAGATGGCGCACAGGTGGAAAGGGACCTCAACCAACTGGGCGTGCGGCACTGGAAGCGGCTGGCCAAAGATCGGGCCGGCTGGAGAGGCTTGTTGGTTGAGTAAGTTTAGTGTTGAATGAAATATACGGACGAAAAGTGTGTGATTGTGATAAGCACTTTGGCAAAAAGAAAAAGGATCCATTCCATGTAACAAACATGCCTTTAACTAAGGGAATATTATCACTTTCACTGTCTGGTTAAGGACAATGTTGGCCTGTCTTTCTAATATAACCTCCAGCGTTCGAATATATACTAAAGCAAATGCGGTCGACTATACAAAAACGAAACCAGTTTTTTTCACATTTGCATATAATATAATCACATATAACCACAACCTAATGAATGAAATGACTGTTGCCGACTGGGCGGAGAACAAAGCAATCTGAAGAATTGAATTGAAATTGTGTAGTGATTGAAATTTCACACCCTGGTCAGTAAATACGTAGATCGGAAATGTTTTGAGACAGACTGAAGTTCTCAAATATTTACTTACTTAGGTGGCGCTACAGTCCGTGGTGAACCTGGGCCTCAACCAACAAGCGTCTCCAGCTGGCAGGGTCTTTGTCCAGCTGTTTCCAGCGCCGCACGGCCAGTTGGTTAAGGTCCCCTTCCACTTGCATGCGCCACCGTTGATGCGGCCGTCCTCTGCCGCGCCTTCCTTCCGGGCTGGATTCGAAGACTCTTCGGTTCGGAGCTGTATTTTCCATGCGCTCTACATGGCCTAGCCACCTTAGACGCTGTATCTACGGATACCAGTCGTACCAGGCCGATGTCGCTGTACAACCCGTACAGTTCTTCGTTATATCTTCTCCTCCATACACCGTTTGAACAAACGGGGCCGTAGATAGTGCGCAGAATTTTCCTCTCGAAAAGACCAAGGGCATCTTCATCCGCTTTTGTTAAGGTCCAAGCCTCTGCGCCGTAAAGGAGGACTGGAATGATTAAGGTCTCATATAGAGAGTACCGTGGCGCAGTGGGTAGTGTGTTGGCCTCTGACTCCGATGACACGGGGTCGAATCCCGACATAGCCATGTCATCGAACGTGTTTGTCACGATGTTTCTCCTCAGCGGGGTTCTGACAAAACCCCCTGAAGTAAAATTGCCATGAAAAGCTTCTCGAAATTCGCCGTTCGGTACCGGCAATAAATTATAGGTCCCTTTCACCTATGGGAAAATGAAATCACACACAACATGGGTGATTGAGAGAAGCTCGGCTCAGTTTCTTCATAGACTGTAACGCCAACATACATATGTACATACATACATAGTGTCACCTTGGTCTTCCGAGAGAGGACTCTACTTCTCAATTGCCTCTTGAGCCCAAAGAAACAGCGGTTGGCCAGAGTGATTATGCGTTTTTTCTCAGCGCTGGTGTTGTTGTCGCTGGTCATCAGCGAGCCAAGGTAGACGAATTCCTTGACCCCTTCAAAGTTATATCCGCCCATGGTGACGTTCTGGCCAATACATTGGTGTTGTTCGTCTCTTTTAGATGAAAGCAGATATTTGGTTTTACCCTGACTAACCTTGAGACCCATCTTAGCCGCTTCTACCTCAATGCTTACAAAGGCCCCATTGACGTCTCGCTGTGTCCGTCCAATCAGGTCAATGTCGTCGGCGTACGCAAGCAATTGCGTAGACTTGAAATAAATCGTATGTCTTGTGTTGGCCAGTGACTCTTGCACGATCTTTTCAAGCACGATGTTGAAAAAGTTGCATGACAGCGCGTCTCCTTGCCTAAATCCTTTTTTAACATCAAAGGTCTCGGTTTGCTCATTACCAGCTTAATGGAGCAGCGAGAATTCTCCATTGTCATCCTGCACAGTCGGACGAGTTTGGCAGGGATGTCAAAACTAGACATGGCATTGTATAGCTCATCTCTATACACGCTGTCATATGCAGGATTGAAATCGACGAAGAGGTGGTGAGTGTCGATTTGGTCTTCTCCAAGATCTGCCGTAGCGTAAGTATTTGGTCTATGGTGGATTTAGCTGGCCTGAAACCACTCTCATAAGAGCCGATCAGGTTATCCACAAACGGTTTCAGGCGTTCACACAATACGGCAGAGAAAATCTTATATGCGATGTTAAGGAGACTTATTCCCCCATAGTTGGTGCAGTTATAGGGGTCTCCTTTTTTATGGACCGGGCAAACGATGCTGAGATTCCATTCATCGGGCATGCTTTCCTCCATTCATCGGGCATGCTTTCCTCCTTAAGAAGCTCAGCAGACAGACCGCCTGCGCCCGCGGCTTTATTAGACTTAACACTTCGCAAAGTGATGGAAAATGCTCAAAAACGAGTTCATTGGGCCATCCGCTGTAAAGGCGACCTTTTACAAGATGTCATCTTCAAGAAGTGATCAAAACAAAATGTTCAAGGTCCAAAATAAAATACTAATGACTTAACAGCAAATAAATATGTTTTTTTTTCGAGTTATTTATAAAACCAATGCTAAGACTTTAATTGGGCCACCCTGTACATACGAGGATAAGGTAAAAATTGAATGACTTTAGCACAAGGCTTTTGTTTTATTAATTTTAATATAAAAATAAATTGGTGGTGTAATCTGAGTTTAGAAACTCTTCAAAAAGTTAAAGGGTTTTTCAACCCTACTTCTCAACAACTTTATGGCATGGTCAGCACATTCCCCACTAGTATGCAATTCGCAGTACCTGTTGAAGGCGAGTACCCAACAAGTACCCTATTGTTCCTTCTAAACAGAAAGTTTGTCGATTTGGCTATCAGTAGGCGATAGTGTACCTCCGTACTGTTAGTGTTAAAATCACCAAACTTCCAGACGATCAGAAAGAGAAGTGACTATTATCAGTAGGCGGTAATGTACCTCCGTGCTGATAATCGCTATAAGGCGTTAAACTTCTGATCGATCAGAAGGAAGAACTGTGACAATTTGACTACTATCAGTAGGCTGTAGTGTCTCTCCGTACTGTAATGACAAAGAGCATTAAACCTCCGATCGGTCAGATGATCAAGTGACATCTTTAGCGCCGTGGAACCCCTTAAAAAAGAGTGTAAGATGAGTCGCATCTGTATCAACCAGCTCATTCAGATCAGCAAAGAAGAATGGAACAAGATGCTTCTTTTTGTATGTATGTGATGTACAGAGATGGAGAAAAGGCAAACGCAATCTAGTGGCATTGTTTTCCGAATTTGCAGTGGCCTGATATGACTCCAATAACAGAGTTGAAGATCCCCCTGTCGGTCACAAGCAGTTACTTTTTTGTTTAATGGCTGCTTTACAGTCATATAAGTATGGCCATCTGATAAGTGAATCCATACATCTACCAATTCTTGATGGAGTTGATAGTGTCAAATTTGATAGGTTGCTTGACTGAAGCTAGGGGGATATGGATGTTGTTTAGAGTGGAAAGACTTACAGTGCTCACGCCGATCCTGACAATATCGCCACCTTCGCAGTATTTTGATATTAAATTACTCAGTCATTCCGTTAAAATAAAGGCGAAAGGTTTTCCGTATATTAATACTCAGGCCACAGGTATATGCTCATCTAGAAATATGCCTGTGTGCGGATTTCAGTTAGCATGTCTCGTCTACTGGTTTAGTCTTTATTCAAATGTTATCGATTGTGCGAACTTATCTAAATGTGGTTATTTCCAAAAGAATATCTGGATACCTGAATGGAGTTCTGCGCTACTTATGGCCGTATCATCAAGAAAGTGGTTTTTCTACATTGTGAAATCCTGCACTCGTGCTCAATAAAGACTACCTTTTCTCTGAAAACGAAACAACACTTACACGTTTACCTGTTCACCAGGTACATAGGTAGGTAGGATTGGCCGCCCGGTTTCAAAGAGACCAGGGCCCAATAAGCGCGTATGCGCCGTTTTGATGCCACCACTCAAGTGACCTTGTGTGTCGATTTATCTTTCAAATCTATCTTGTGGAGTTGAGAACTTTAATGATGTTGCGGAATTCTATACAATAAGTCTTTGCCGAGTGTGCGCTGTCTGGTTCTAGCTAGAGCCAGGAATTCGCATAGTAAATGGTTAAGGGATTCCTTTTCCAGTGGGTTCTTGCAACTTCGGCAGTGTGTGTTGCCTAACTTGGCAGCGTGAGTGCCGACAGGGCAATGGCCAGTACTGATAGCTACAATTCTGGCAATCTCATGTCGTGTTCTGTTAGGTAGGTCGTGAGTTCTTTTTGTGTTGTAGGAATGCCTTATCTTTCTTGATATGACAGAGTTACTTAGGGTGCTCTACCTGGAGTTCGCCCTTGAAAGGAAGTGTTGAAAAGTTTGTCCCTTGGCCAGTGCCATGGGAGAGGATACTGTTTCCGCCAGCTAACTATCGAGGGTAGAGCCGTGCCTTGCCAGAGCATCAGCTTTTCAGCTTTTTCGTTTCCCTCAGAACCTGGATTTTCTCAGAGTCAAATTGCGCTGCAAGATGCGGAATATCTAATGTTGCGGTTAAGAGGGAGGAGGTGTAGGAGTACGTTTAGTGCTTCGATCGGGCTAGGATAACTCTGGTATTGGTATAAGGAAATTGGAAGTCGCTATCTTAAACTCAGTGGTAAAGAGCATCATCCCTAAGCATCATCCCTGTGGCCCAGGTGCATAGCTTAATCAGAGCCTTCTCTGTGATTTCGCTTATTACCGTGGGGAACATCTCCGATACCAGAATAGCTACCTCGTCTGCATAAGCAAAGTCCTCTTAAACTCTTACAAGTTTTGACTATAACCATGAGCCATAGTAGAGGCGAAGTGAGGGTGTGTTTCTGTCTACATTCTTCGCTATAATGGTGTTTCCCATCTGGGCCTGAATGATCCTGGTTTTGAGCATGGGTATAATCTATCTGCTAACAAAACCCTCTACACCTGCCATGATGAGAGATTCTTGAATCTATTCAGTATGGAAGTTGTAAAAGTCGATCCTTTGCACAACTTCATGCGGTCTCAGAGAAGCTGCATATGACCCAGGAGATATTTTCGTTGGTAATGATAGACTTATTGTTGACCCATGGCCCATAAAGTTGGGTCTTATGTTAAACTTTCGCATTTGTACAATTCTTCACATCAAGGAAAGTGGATGTTAATGGGAAGTTCCAGGGATTCTTCTGTGGAATCTTCCCATGCGCCGTTATTTCGCTTAATAAAGGACGGATTGGAGTATTGTTTAGACAGGATTTTGCTAAGCCTATCAGCATCCCCTAGGGTTAAGGCTGTTTTCGTGGCCCTTTCATAGGTATTTGCTTTCGCGTCCAGTATTTCTACCGAAGCTATTCTTGGATCAGAGAGGTTGTTAAGCGTTAGTGATCTGGTTGAATTTCTTCCAGTCAATTTGTTCCAGAATTCTGAAGGGAACGGGTGTATCACATTGGAGGGTATCTGTGATCCACAAGTGATCTTAACTTCGATACTCTCCAATTGTCGACGTTGCGGCTAAGGTCTGGTAAAAGCCAGAGGATTAGGTTCCTGTCTGCTAATGATCAAGTATTTTTATCTTCTGCAGTTCATTTAGACAGTTCCAGTTCCCGAGAATGATCAAATGTAACCAAAAAACAACCACTTCACCTTAAATCTCATAACGCAGCACAATAATTCATGGCATATAACAATTCTCCACTTAAGATCTGCTTCCGACCTTCAACTACAATCTAGCACCTGGAAACTAAACATTTTAACAAGTGCAAGTAGATGTCTTCAGGATCCAGGAGCCTAATCATCTCTTCCCCACTTAAACGAAATAGAAAACACCTATTTTGACTTCTCGACTGAAGTGTTATTTCCGTATCCAATTTACGCACCTCACTCGTACGTATAGTTTGGCCACAAGCAGCATATTTTCGTTTCCAGAATATGACTCAGTCATCGCCAAGCAACCACGAAACGTGACTGCTTGCCACCGACGATTCAAATTGCACTCTCATCGGTTACCTTATAACATTAAACTTCAACGCGCGTTTAACCTCGGCTTTTAAGCCCGCCTCATCGTAACACGGAACATCATTATTTCAGTTTTGTAAGCCTCAACAAATCAAACTGGTATCACGAATTACCACTCGACAAGTCGATATATGTATAATATTTACGGTAGGAGCACCCGTCGTAATAATAGGTGATGTGCAGCCCGGGCGGATTCTCATGATCGAGGTCACCTGTTGAATAATTCAGTTCAACAGGGGCGGACAATGCGCGACTGTGACTAGCTTCGAACGACCCTCCGAGTCAAGGTCTGAGCATAGCTATTGTTATGCTTTGAGCTAATTGGAGCTGAAACTTGTAATTTAACTGATTGCGCTCTTATTGTGCCAGTTATGTTTACGGCTGGTTGGATAACAATGTACGACTTTAGCAATTTGTCAGCTACCAGAGCTGGTGTTCAATGTGTCGAAAATTCCCAAATTTTTTTTGAGTGGTATATGTTGTGGTTTTTGCACAACACAGATCGCATGCTTGCCTTGACTCAATTAAAGGCGCGTACAATGACGCTATCTGCGTGTGCAAACAAAAGGCTCACGAGACATCAAGTACGAATCGTTTCATCGTAATAATACAGCAACAAATTGATATGGTTCAAGTAGAGATGATTGAATCCCTGCTAGAAATCCGTGCGCGTATGCCGGTCCCATGATCTATGGATGCGAGTGGTTTTGAAACGGAAGGGGGAGTTGGTTATTTGAATAGGTTGATGAGACATAAGTAGTGATGAAAATGAATTCAGTCATCGTTTGCTTTTTATTTTGGTTTTTGATTTGTACGGGGTGATAAGGCGACAGGTGTTTGAGCTTAATTTATTGTTTCTATTTCAGTTTTGGTGGCGGGCAGGTTACAGGGGAGGTGAATTACCTATTTAAAGCTATAAGTGACTCTTGTCCTTAAGACTCGCATTAATGGGATTTTATTGAGGGTTCTTGGAACAAGTGATGAGAACTTTTTTTATTAAGGATGTATCGATAGAAGGTTTTTTTTTTTTTTGTTGGGAGCTTAAACATAAGACTCGATTTTTCGAGAATAATAGTGCGTTTTCTTATAGGATCGCGCACTCAAGGTGTCGGCGACACAGTGCGGGCAGAAGGTAGAAAGGAAGAGGGATAGAGGAGATGCCGATGGACATTGATCTTAAATGCTGGCATGCTATATGGAGTGGGCAAGACCGAATCCGGCAGGGAATTTCAGATTTGTGTGGTTCGGTTAATGAAAGATTCTCTATATTTGACGGTACGTCCAAAAGCGGGTTTGAGGGTATATTGGTGAGCATTCCCAGATAGACGTGTGCTGCGGGAGAAATGCAACTGGCTATTTCATCAGAGCATTTTTTGTGGAAGTAAAGATAAAAGATGTTATACTGTAGACACCTATCAGTTTTATCGCATGTTTTTGCATTCTATCTAGTAGGTGCAATGAGGTCTTGGAAGCACCGCTAATTTAGGGCGAATGAATGCCTTATAGATTGTCGCCAGATCAGAGCGTGAGAAATATTTCTTGCATCTGTATAAAAACTATAGGCATATCGCAGCATTCTTGATGACACTGAATATGTGGTCGCTCCAATTAAGATTGTGAGCAACACACGTGCTGAGAATGGAAAGCTATCCGGTTTCTGAGATGCTTTAACGACAGGCGACAGCATTGTGTCTATTCCATTGTTTCCACCCCATAGGATAATGCTGTCGATATCGGAATTTAATGAGCTTAACGTACGCTGTCGCTCACTATCTTTACCCGAAGCGCAGGGTAGTAAAGTAATGAACGAATATGAGATGCTAAGGGTACTATCGTCAGCGAAGGAGTGAATTGGATTAGAAGTTGCAGACAAGGGATCATTTATGAAAATGAGAAAAGGTGTTGGAGACAAGATGGAGCCCTGGTGAACACCAGCATTTAAGATATGAATATCAGACTTGAATCCGCCCAAAACAACTTGAATTGAACGATTCGAAAGGTAGCTTCTAGTCCATTGAAGAAGAGACTCATCGATCGCGAAAGCACGAGTTTCCTACATAAGAGCTTCATGCCCAACCCTGTCAACTGCTTTCGAAATATCCAGTGCAACTATTTTGCTTTCACCTGCTTGATGAAGCGAGCGATTCTATTTTTCGGCGAGATATGCCATCAAATCACCATTGGATCTGTTGCTGCGGAAACCGTACTGACGGTCATTGAAAAGTTTCCTTGATTCAATGGTTTTCTTTCAAATTTAGTTTGAAGCAGTTTATAGAAAAAGAACCTATTGTAGCCGAAGAAATGTCAGTAGTAATGTTTTACATACATTTAGGATAGTAGTTTACCCTGAAGAATATGTGCTACTTATGCACATACATATATGTATGTAGATGTAGCTAGGACAATGGTGACTAAGTAATAAATGGGCAATCAAGACCCTTATGTTTTCTGAAAGCTCATCTTTGAATATATGTAGTGGAAAGGAATTTTGTTCAAATTTCCGCTAAAAGTTTTTAGAAAAAAAAAAAAAAAAAAAACTTAGATGAAATTATACTGAGGAATGTAAAGGGGGTTTCTACAGATTGTCAACTTGACAGTTGAAAATTGATTTGTGGTTAGTATGTTTTACGATAAATATATTAACGCCAGAACATCGTCTGCAAATAGTGGAAACTTATTTCGGTTTGTCAAACTTATCGTGCGCTAGGTATATTTTACGGTCGACATAATCACGTACACTCCAGTGGACAATACGCATCCCCAAAGACAACAAACAGAAGAAGTGATTGCCGTCGTAAAACGCAGTGTTGAGAAGAAGCAGTTGGAGATATGCCTATCCACTTTGTGGAAGACTTTTCGGAAATATTTTAGTTTTAAGGCTTATAAGATTCAGCTTGTGCAAAAGTTGAAACTGGGTGACCATTATACGCATCGTAGGCGCGGTGACTGTTGGAACACAATGAGATCGCAGTCGCTGTCTCCGTCGCAGTCCCGATCGCGGTCGGCATTGCTGTCGCTAGGATTGGCAAAATCTCGCCTACAATGAAGTCGCTTTGTTATGTCAAATCTTAACAGCTGTTTTCTCCTTTGCGAGCCTCCTGCGCCAAAAAAAAAAAAAAAAAAAAAAACAGGATTAGTCGGTTGAGCTACGGCCTAGTAAGTCGTAACCGTAAAAAAACCACAAACTCCGAAACAACCACAAGCCTTGGATATAAAGGACCGAATTAATGTTGACGACCCTTGCATAAAACGAAAAAAGGACAATAACCTTCGGCTCTAAACGTGGTATGTTAGCTCCCTAAACAGGCCACGTGCAGTCGAACAACTTGCGGACGATCTAGGTGGCTATAAAGCGGACATAACCGCCATCCAGGAAATGCGATGGAATGGACCATGTATAAAGCGTATGAAAAACTGCGATTTTACCTACGGCAACTGCTATAGGGAGAGAGGACAATGATTGTTCAGATGCGGATTTGCTGTTCGAGGTGGACTAAGGCGAAAAGTAGTAAGCTTTCGGTATGTGTGCGAACGCCTCATAACGATCCGTATCAAGGCTACATTTTTAATATCAGCCTGATCTACGTCCACGCCCCCACGGAAGACAAGGATGACTCCGCCAATGATGAGTTCTACGATCTCCTAGACAAAACGTTTGCCCAATGTCCCAGCTATGACATCAAAATTGTACTAGGAGACTTCAATACTAAGCTGGGTAAGGAAAGCATCTTTGAACGAGTCATCGGCAAACATAGCCTACACGACACCACATCCGATAACGGACACAGGCTGATTGATCTTGCTACGGGACGAAATTTCCTTTTTGCCAGTACACGCTACCCGCACTGCGATATACACAAAGCCACATGGCGGTCTTTTAATCAATCGACCACCAACCAGATTGATCACATCGCGATCGACGTCAGACACTCCTCCACTATTCTTGATGTTCGAACTTTCCGAGGGACTAACATCGACTCGGACCACTATCATGTAGTAGCCAAGATGCCCCTACGGATATCACGAATGCAACGGAGTAGAGTAAGAAAACAAAGTTATGACGTCGGAAAGCTACTATCGCCGGAAACCGCTCGTACTTTTACCGATCGCGTCTCGCTTAAGCTCTCCAATATACCTCAACCCTCCACGTTATCAATCGAACAGCAGTGGAACCTTTGGGCTTCAACGCTCCACCACGAAGAAACACCTGGTTTGATGACGAGTGCAGGAGTATTCACACAGCGAAGCAGGATACATATAAAGCCTCGCTGTATAAAAGAACAAGAGCAGCTCGTGAGCTCTACGAGTTAAAAAGAAGGGAGGAGCGTAATCTTCTTAGAAGAAAGAAGAAAGAGCACGAGAAGTGCGCGATTGAGGATTTGGAGAGGTGTTACTGCAGGCGTGACGTTCGGAAGTTTTATCAACAGATAAAGCGAACATGCGAAGGATATAAAGCCAGAACGGAAGCCTGCAGGGATGAGAACGGACACCTAGTAGTAGAATCGCAGTCGATGCTGAGAATATGGAAAAACCACTTCTGCAGACTGTATAACGGCGATGTTAGTCAATATAGCGCTGTCAGGCAGAATGATCCATTTCTAATCGACGAAGACCGCAGAGAATTCCGTCCCCCTGACCTCGACGAAGTTAAGAACCCATATCGAAACTCAAGTCGAATAAAGCTGCTGGCGCAGACGGACTGTCTGCTGAGATCTTCAAGGCAGCTGGGGATGGCCTGGTTGAGAGCATGCACCAGCTCATCTGTAAAATATGGTCAGAAGAAAGCATGCCCGAGGAATGGAGTCTCAGCATCATATGCCCGATCCACATGAAAGTTGACCCCCCTTATTGCGCCAACTACAGAGGAATAAGTCTCCTTAACATCACCTATTTTCCGACTTTAAAGCCGCATACGACAGCGTAATTAGAGAGGAGCTATACAACGCCATGTCTTTCTTTGACAAACCTGGTAAACTCATCAGACTATGCAGGATGACTTTGGAGAATGCTCGCTGCTCTATCCGAATCGGTGAGCAACTTACCGATAGTATTGATGTCAAAAAAGATTTAGGCAGGGCGATGCGCCGTCCTATGATTTCTTCAACATCATATAAGAAATGATTGTGCAAAAATCACTGGGCAATACAAGAGGCACAAGAACCACGATATTGACATAAAAGGTAGATCACAGCGAGATGTCAATGAGGCGTTTGCGAGTATTGAGATGGAGGCGGCGAAAATTGGTTTGGCAGTAATCGGGGTTGGGAACACCGTGGCGCAGTGGGTAGTGTGTTGGCCTCTGACGCCGATGACACGGGATCGAATCCCGACACAGCCATGTCATCGAACGTGTTTTCACGGTTTTTCTCCTCAGCGGGGTTCTGACAAAACCCCCTGTAGTAAAATTGTCATGAAAAAAACGCTTCTCGAAATTCGCCGTTCGGAACCGGCAATAAACTGTAGGTCCCTTTTACCTATGGGAAAATTAAATCACACACAACATGGGTGATTGAGAGAAGCTCGGCTCTGGTCCTTCATGGACTGTAACGCCAACATACATACAGTAATCGGGGGCGAAATATATGCTGTCATCAAAAAAGGACGCAGGCTCCGCAGTGACCTGGAACAACGACATCAGTTCCGAAATCAAACGCAGAATCTCTCTTGTCAATCGCTGTTTCGTGGAGTTCAGGAATCAATTGAGTAATAGGGCACTCTCCCGAACGACAAAGTTGACTCTATATAAGACCCTTATCATCCCGGCCCTGCTGTATGGCGCATAAGCATGGACACTATCAAAAGCGGATGAGGAGGACCTTGTTCGCTTCGAGAGAAAGATTTTGCGCGTAAAAGATTCAACCACGAACTTTAAGGGCCGTACAGGGACATGAGTCAGGCGTCTACGGATTCAACGCCTGAGATGGGTGGGCCATGTAGAGCGAATGGACACCACAGCTCCAGCCTGGAGAGTCTCTAAATTCAACCCCGAGAGACGAAGAAGCAGAGGACTGCCGCACTTGAGAAGGCGCACACAGGTGGAAGGGGACCTCAGCTAGCAAAGGCTAGAAGAAGATCGTGCTAGTTGGAGGGACATGTTGGTTGAGGTCCAAGTTCACCCCGAACTGTAGCGCCCGTAAAGTAGAAGAGGAAGTTTACACCTTTGTCCATATACAAGGTGTTTCAAAAGAAAATTTACATTTGTTTAGCGTATTGCGCGAACGCAACGAATCCGAGGGGCGCGGGGGGTATGTCAATCGGTAGCCTGGCTCTTGGGAATTCAGTCGATATGGAGCGTTTCTGGGGTGCAGACTGCGCGTTGTGCGTGCAAGAATCATATAAAAACGGTGATTCTGCAATATTCGAATTGTACGCCATTTAAAGGATGTGTCAAGCATTCTTCTCATTCGAAAATGGGTAAAAAAAGTTGGAAGAGACTAGTTCAACACTAGAAAAACCAAAATGTGAGCATTCAAGGTCCACGAGAACGTAAGAAAACGTAAAGAATGTTAATCAGCTTGTTCGCAGTGATCCGACCTTTCGATTCGGAAGCGCGCAGAGCTGTAATTAGAAATGTTGCTGTTCGATTAAATGGTTGTCGCGAACGCGAGGGCTTATATTTAGATGACATTATTTTTAAGAAATAAATTCCCAAGTTGTAAGCTTTAATGATAAATGAAATTGTTTTCGATAGAATGTTTACTTTGTTTTTAATCGATCCACTAAATATGAACTTTCTTTTGAGACACTTTGTACTCTTTGTACTTACAACGAACCGTCAATCGCTGATTCGAAGATTTCCTTGCGTTTTTTTTTTTTTTTTTTTTTCAACACAGCTGTCACAATGTTGTACGACCGAGTTAAAAGTTAGCCAACTCGCGCGACACACCCTACGGCCGAGACAGCGACCGCGACATCATTGTGTTTACGTTATGGGACTTACATACGTATGTTGAACTTTTGACAGACGACCAAAACAGCGACCGCGACCTCATTGTGTTGCAGAAGTGAACGTTTACCGGTGAGGCCAAGCAAAATTGCCAAATTCGGAGGGGAGGGAACCTAGAAGTCTTAGTCGAATTTAAGTCCGTCCAGAAATGTGGAAAGGTCGTGCTAGGATCGTGCTCGTTCAGATGTTTGAAGGAGAATACGGTGAGAGAAATACGGCCAAATGCACATGCAGTTTCTACAAAAAAAGTTAGCAAATAAGTCTTCCTGTTTATTTACCAAATTTATCTTGCTTCTTAGTTTCGCTAAAAACTTGGTAAAATTTGGTAAAATCCTTTGACCCCTACAAGGCGCCAGGAATAGACGGTATATACCCGAAAATGTTGCAAGGACCAGGGGGACTTATCATCCCCTGGCTAGAACGCATATACTGTTGGTGCCTCAGAATGGGTTATTGCCCACAAGCATGGAGGGAGGTTAAGGTGGGGCTTATACCCAAGTCAAGGAAGGTCAACCATGCCACGGCAAAGGAGTATAGACCTATCAGCCTATCCTCCTTCCTTATGAAAACACTGGAACGACTAATCGACAAATACATAAGAGATGAGATTGGTGATAGCTAACTTATCACAATCACATAATGCTTACATAAAGGGTAGATCGGTAGATACCGCTCTTCACAGGGTGGTCTGTAGATGTGAGGGTCAACAGAGGCACGCTACAGGGGGGTGTTCGATCGCCTCTCCTATGGCTCCTCGTAGTCGACGAATTGTTAAAGCTCCTGGAGACACAGGGTTTAAATGTAACGGCTTATGCCGATGACATTACCATCCTGGTACCTGGGAAATTTCCTCAGGTCCTCAGTGAAAGATTAAGTTATGCGCTGCTATTGGTGAATGACTGGGTCAAAGAACGAGGCTTAGGGGTAAGTCCAAAAAAAATTGAGATAGTCCTCTTCACAAGAAAAAGATCAATACCAAGGTATACATATCCACGTATAAATGCTATCGACCTGATTCCGAAGAATTCCGATAGGTATCTTGGCATAATCCTAGATTCCAAGCTTAGCTGGAAGGACAACATAAACGAAAGAACCAAGAAAGCTTGCGTGGCACTATATTCGTGCAGAGTAGCTTTCGGAAAGACATGGAGCTTTAAACCAAAGGTGGTATAATGGTTGTACACCGTGGTGGTAAGACCCATTTTAGTCTATGGATCAATTGTCTGGTGGAAAGCACTTGAGAAGAAATGCAACCTTCAAAGTCCTGCAAGGATTCAGAGGGCTGGCTCTCTGGCGGTGACCGGATCCATGAAACCCACACCAACGACGGCCCTTGAAGCGATGCTGAACCTTCCACCACTAGACATACACTGTGAAAGCATTGTAGCCAGGGCTGCGCAAAGGATGCAGGAATCCAGTCTTTGGAAAAGATGTCCTCATAGCCACGCATCAATACTGGATCGATGGGCTACCCTGATGTCCGCAATCGAGACGGACTATACCACCCCACTTTCTTGCTGTGAGAGGAGATTCTCTATTAGGATTCCTTCCATGGAGGAATGGCCCAGTGATATGGTAAACACGGAAGAGGAACTGGCAATCCATACCGACGGATTCAAAACGGATACCGGTACAGGAGCCGGAGTCTACTTCGAACCTCATGCTTCTTCACTCCTACAGACTTGATGATGGCTGTAGCGTCTTCTAGGCTGAGATCTTTGCAATCCAAAAAAGGTGCGGATCCGATTCTTAGGGAGAATTTCTCAGGTAAGAGAATCAAAATCTATGTTGACAGTCAGGCATCCATTAAGGCTCTGCAAGCAACACGGATAAGATCCAAACTCGTAAAACTCTGCAAAGAGAAACTAGAAGAAATATCGGATGTCAATGAGGTAACCATCTGCTGGGTATCGGACGAACTAGCCAGACTGGGATCAGGTGCAGATACGTCGCAGATCACAACTGAGGCTAGAACGCCACTCAGCACACTATTCAGAGAAATAGGGATGGAACTTCTAGGAAAGGCCAACAAGCGATGATGTCAATTGGACATATGCGCTACGGCAAGGTTAGCATGGCCTGTCTATAACAAAAAAAGGACGGAAAGTCTGCTAAATCTTGGTAGAGGGAATATACGACTCGTAGTCAGCGTCTTCACTGGGCACTGCATGATATCATATCATGCAGCTAGACTAGGCCAGCCCTACAACGATTTTTGCAGAAGCTGTAGGGACGAAGAGGAAATAGAATCCATTCGTCGCATACTGTGTGAATGCCATGCACTGGCCCGAAAAAGATTTACGTTCCTCGGAAACTACTTCTTCTCGGATTTAGAGGAGGTAAGAGACATTAAGCTGAACAAACTGCTAAGATTCCTAATAGAATCTGGGTGGTTCAGCTCAGTGGGCAACTAACAGGTTCCCCTCGGGTTAGTTTTTTTCAAAATGGGCACAATGGAATCCTCGTAGTCTAAGTGAGCCTTGACTTTATGTCAATAGGGCACCCAACTAACCTAACCTAACCTTTGCTAAAAATGAAAATGTTAAAATAACGAAATCAACTTCAGACACTTCGTCAAATGAGCAATTTCTTGAAATATTCATTCACCAGAGCAGTCATACGAATCTGAATCTGATTCGCTCAAGAATACCATTTAAACAATAATAATTAGGTGAAGGTCAGTGAAATGCTCACGAATGTTTAGCTTTCAGGGTAGTTTGCCAATTTGGTACCAGATAGACTAAATAGGGGAAATTCAAAATTCACAAGTGGCAGCGCACTAAGAGAGTTTGTGTAAGTCCACTAATTTTGTTCTCGGTTGGGTCGTCCAACTAAATAGCTACTTAGCCAAAGTCTAAGCTAACTGACCGCCCTCACCAAAAAGGAACTATGCGATATGAATATACGGCGAGTTTATTCATTTCTAATACACCATCTGCAGACGGGGCTCCCATAGTATATTCTGTCAGAACAGAGTTATTTACAAAGGTCCTGCATTAATGGCTTAAAAAAATATTGGGGCCGAACCACTGTACTTTGCGATTGTCGGTGCGATTGGGTGTTATTTATCAACCACCATAGTTTGTTGTTAAAGACGTTAGTATACATCAGGGGCTATCAGCGCATTGAAAGCCTTAGAGAAAGCTTACGGGAACTCTAGAATATAAATAACAAAATCATAAAGGAATTGCTGAAAACTTGTTCCACTCAGAACGGCCTGAAATAGCAGTTGACGAAGAATCATATCCAGCTACATGTATGAGAACGAGTCAGTTCACCTCCTTACAGTCATTACCGTATCCTTGCAGGTGACGAGACATAACATGGGAGTTTGCTACCGTCGTCGTACGCGGACGTAAAAAAGTGCCCCAGTGCTAAAAAAAAAAGTGCTGTGCTGTGTTGTGCAAAAAATAATAATAATAAACAAATCAAAATCAGTGCAGTGCTAGATCACACCACCATCGCGTTATTTTCGGGTAGTCCTCCTTCGGGTGAGTGAGTGCTAACACTACTGACACATAGCGGGTCGTGAGTGTTGATTCCTGTAGGTGAAGCAAAACTCACTACTATAAGGACATAAAACCTACGGTAGTTTTTCTTTGCATTGCCGACGACGGATCTTCACTTCACGTCTCTGCTCAGTTATTGGTACGTCCAATAATGTTTTGCATGCTGTATTGATGGGGGAATTCTACATACAGTTGTGCAACATTCGTGGGTTGAAAAATATTTTTTTCGCCACGTATGCCCATGTCTCTCTCCACAAGCTGGCTGTGTTAGCACTTTGTGAAACACAGGTTTGATAAAAAGTCTAATCCTTCGGATTTCAGTCTTCCTGGATATAGCTTAGTGCCATTATTCGTTTCTCTCCGCGGTCTCGCTATCTCTGTTCGTATTGATATTACTTACCAGCTGCTTCCGCAGTATAGCCAAACATCCACCCCGGAATTTCATTTCAGCGTAACCACACAATTCTCTACTGTTTTCTTTATAGAAGCCAGAAGCCCAAACCTGGACAGAGACGTCACGTTCGACGCGTTTGACGCACTGTCCGACTCCATCAAAGAATTGTTTCCCTGTTTCTTCGCACTGAAATCGTAATAGTGAGCGATTTCAATGTTCACAATTCTCCGTGGCTTCAACATTCTGGGCAGACAACACCCGAAGGAAGGTATGTCGAATTTTTTGCTGAGTTAAGCCAATTACATAACTCAACTTGTAAATGTGCCATCCCGTATCACGGATGTTTACAGTCATACTGCCAATACCTTGGACTTGTTTCTTACCCCTCAATCTGATAAATATACTTTGGATATATTATCTCCTCTAAGCTCATCTGACCACTGTGTTATATCAGCTAAATTCCACAATTCACTCCAATCAGTTAAAGAAAAAGCCCCTAAAAGAATAATATGGGTATATAAGACAGCTAATTGGTGCGGCCTTAACAATTTCTTTCGGAGCTTTAACTGGTCGTTCTGTTTCCTCGACAAAGACGTGGACGCCGCAACTGATATGATCACAAACATTATCCTTACTGGCATAACCAATTTCATTCCCAACAGGATAAAAAGTCTCAAGCTGGAGGATAATGGAATTATAAGGCAAACAGAATCCAATCCAATGATCCAATGCCATTATCCATGAATGGCCCTTTTATCTCTGAAACCGACAAGCTTTTTATCCAGGGTAAGTGGATCAGTGATAACCTTTGTCGCATAGGTTTGCTATACAGATGCAAGAAATTTTTCCCACCCACCGATCTGGTTACAATTTATAAGGCGTTCATTCGTCCTAAGTTGGAGTTCAACGCTCACGTCTGGTCTGGCTCATCTAAGGCCTCAGTGCACTTACAGAATACAAAATCTCGCAATAAAACTCAGATTCCAGCATCACAAATTCTGGATCATCGCAAGAATGTCTTCTGCGTTTCATTGTTTTATCTTTACTTTCATCATAAGTTCTCTGATGAAATAGCCAGTTACATTCCGCCTCTTCAAAACTTTTCCCGAGATTCACGTCTCTCCCAGAATGCTCACGAGTTCACTTTGAAGCCCGTTTTCAGTCATACTGTTAAATATAGAGACACTTTCTTCAACCGAACAATACGAATGTGGAACGCATTACCTCGTTCGGTTTCTCCCCTTTAATACAAGATGCAAATATTTAAACCCAATGTCAATAGGCACATCCCCTCCCTCTCCCTGTTACCTTCTGCCAGCACAACATCTCGCGGACGTTATATATTTATATAAAAAAAAAATATAAATATGTACATATTTCTGAAACTAATGGCATTTGACCAGAAATCATGTCAATCAGTCACTTTTAAGGAATACATCGGCTGCTCTTGATATACACGTCGCCCAAAGTTTCGCTTGTTCACCGTCCCTTTTAGCGTTAAATTTGCCCTAGCGCTGAAAATGTCGTTTAATGTAATTTGGCCATCAATACCACAGTGCTGTAAGAGTCAATTAGTGAACACACCACACGATTATTAGTCGCTTGTCTTATTAAGCTTGTTGTTAATTGATTTTTGTCTGCGTTTAAATTTGGATACATTAGATACTTTTCGTAAACTAAACTTCTCAAACATACTGTCGCATGCGAGAGCTAAGCTGGAGGTACTCATTAACTTAAAATCAGTGCATCCAAAGCTAAAATCACGCCAATTGGGACCACCAATCAAAATACCCTTACCATCAATATCGACGGTAAGCCAACCACAATTCAAGAAGTGAACCAGTTCTACTATCTAGGGAGCTAGATGCTGCAATGCAGCATTCTATAAAGTCGGCAAAGCACCCTTTGCTCCGATTAAGTACGGAATTACTATTGAATGTAGGTACTTGGACATTATTGACAAAAATCTGGTCCTTAAACTAGCAAACTAGCCCCATTCAAGTAATCGACTTGTTGCTGATTAATCAGATCATCTTTATTCTACAACAGCGATATTATCCGATGTACGAACAGTTTTTGGATTGCCGGACTTCCCAGGCGACCTTTGGTTGCCTCATTTGGGCGGTTATGGCGATCAAAATGTTCACAAAACATGCGGAACGTGCTTTTTAATTGACCTCCACTTTTATATGGACACGATATATGTATATATAATACTCTTAAGTGAATTTAACGCTGCCATCAAATAAAAACATCATAATATTAATAAATCGCATATATTTGGCAATCGAAAAGTGATTGCCAAAGATCCAACACAGCTGTCACAATGTTGTACGACCGAGTTAAAAGTTAGCCAACTCGCGCGACACACCCTACGGCCGAGACAGCGACCGCGACATCATTGTGTTTACGTTATGGGACTTACATACGTATATTGAACTTTTGACAGACGACCAAAACAGCGACCGCGACCTCATTGTGTTGCAGAAGTGAACGTTTACCGGTGAGGCCAAGCAAAATTGCCAAATTCGGAGGGGAGGGAACCTAGAAGTCTTAGTCGAATTTAAGTCCGTCCAGAAATGTGGAAAGGTCGTGCTAGGATCGTGCTCGTTCAGATGTTTGAAGGAGAATACGGTGAGAGAAATACGGCCAAATGCACATGCAGTTTCTACAAAAAAAGTTAGCAAATAAGTCTTCCTGTTTATTTACCAAATTTATCTTGCTTCTTAGTTTCGCTAAAAACTTGGTAAAATTTGGTAAAATCCTTTGACCCCTACAAGGCGCCAGGAATAGACGGTATATACCCGAAAATGTTGCAAGGACCAGGGGGACTTATCATCCCCTGGCTAGAACGCATATACTGTTGGTGCCTCAGAATGGGTTATTGCCCACAAGCATGGAGGGAGGTTAAGGTGGGGCTTATACCCAAGTCAAGGAAGGTCAACCATGCCACGGCAAAGGAGTATAGACCTATCAGCCTATCCTCCTTCCTTATGAAAACACTGGAACGACTAATCGACAAATACATAAGAGATGAGATTGGTGATAGCTAACTTATCACAATCACATAATGCTTACATAAAGGGTAGATCGGTAGATACCGCTCTTCACAGGGTGGTCTGTAGATGTGAGGGTCAACAGAGGCACGCTACAGGGGGGTGTTCGATCGCCTCTCCTATGGCTCCTCGTAGTCGACGAATTGTTAAAGCTCCTGGAGACACAGGGTTTAAATGTAACGGCTTATGCCGATGACATTACCATCCTGGTACCTGGGAAATTTCCTCAGGTCCTCAGTGAAAGATTAAGTTATGCGCTGCTATTGGTGAATGACTGGGTCAAAGAACGAGGCTTAGGGGTAAGTCCAAAAAAAAATTGAGATAGTCCTCTTCACAAGAAAAAGATCAATACCAAGGTATACATATCCACGTATAAATGCTATCGACCTGATTCCGAAGAATTCCGATAGGTATCTTGGCATAATCCTAGATTCCAAGCTTAGCTGGAAGGACAACATAAACGAAAGAACCAAGAAAGCTTGCGTGGCACTATATTCGTGCAGAGTAGCTTTCGGAAAGACATGGAGCTTTAAACCAAAGGTGGTATAATGGTTGTACACCGTGGTGGTAAGACCCATTTTAGTCTATGGATCAATTGTCTGGTGGAAAGCACTTGAGAAGAAATGCAACCTTCAAAGTCCTGCAAGGATTCAGAGGGCTGGCTCTCTGGCGGTGACCGGATCCATGAAACCCACACCAACGACGGCCCTTGAAGCGATGCTGAACCTTCCACCACTAGACATACACTGTGAAAGCATTGTAGCCAGGGCTGCGCAAAGGATGCAGGAATCCAGTCTTTGGAAAAGATGTCCTCATAGCCACGCATCAATACTGGATCGATGGGCTACCCTGATGTCCGCAATCGAGACGGACTATACCACCCCACTTTCTTGCTGTGAGAGGAGATTCTCTATTAGGATTCCTTCCATGGAGGAATGGCCCAGTGATATGGTAAACACGGAAGAGGAACTGGCAATCCATACCGACGGATTCAAAACGGATACCGGTACAGGAGCCGGAGTCTACTTCGAACCTCATGCTTCTTCACTCCTACAGACTTGATGATGGCTGTAGCGTCTTCTAGGCTGAGATCTTTGCAATCCAAAAAAGGTGCGGATCCGATTCTTAGGGAGAATTTCTCAGGTAAGAGAATCAAAATCTATGTTGACAGTCAGGCATCCATTAAGGCTCTGCAAGCAACACGGATAAGATCCAAACTCGTAAAACTCTGCAAAGAGAAACTAGAAGAAATATCGGATGTCAATGAGGTAACCATCTGCTGGGTATCGGACGAACTAGCCAGACTGGGATCAGGTGCAGATACGTCGCAGATCACAACTGAGGCTAGAACGCCACTCAGCACACTATTCAGAGAAATAGGGATGGAACTTCTAGGAAAGGCCAACAAGCGATGATGTCAATTGGACATATGCGCTACGGCAAGGTTAGCATGGCCTGTCTATAACAAAAAAAGGACGGAAAGTCTGCTAAATCTTGGTAGAGGGAATATACGACTCGTAGTCAGCGTCTTCACTGGGCACTGCATGATATCATATCATGCAGCTAGACTAGGCCAGCCCTACAACGATTTTTGCAGAAGCTGTAGGGACGAAGAGGAAATAGAATCCATTCGTCGCATACTGTGTGAATGCCATGCACTGGCCCGAAAAAGATTTACGTTCCTCGGAAACTACTTCTTCTCGGATTTAGAGGAGGTAAGAGACATTAAGCTGAACAAACTGCTAAGATTCCTAATAGAATCTGGGTGGTTCAGCTCAGTGGGCAACTAACAGGTTCCCCTCGGGTTAGTTTTTTTCAAAATGGGCACAATGGAATCCTCGTAGTCTAAGTGAGCCTTGACTTTATGTCAATAGGGCACCCAACTAACCTAACCTAACCTTTGCTAAAAATGAAAATGTTAAAATAACGAAATCAACTTCAGACACTTCGTCAAATGAGCAATTTCTTGAAATATTCATTCACCAGAGCAGTCATACGAATCTGAATCTGATTCGCTCAAGAATACCATTTAAACAATAATAATTAGGTGAAGGTCAGTGAAATGCTCACGAATGTTTAGCTTTCAGGGTAGTTTGCCAATTTGGTACCAGATAGACTAAATAGGGGAAATTCAAAATTCACAAGTGGCAGCGCACTAAGAGAGTTTGTGTAAGTCCACTAATTTTGTTCTCGGTTGGGTCGTCCAACTAAATAGCTACTTAGCCAAAGTCTAAGCTAACTGACCGCCCTCACCAAAAAGGAACTATGCGATATGAATATACGGCGAGTTTATTCATTTCTAATACACCATCTGCAGACGGGGCTCCCATAGTATATTCTGTCAGAACAGAGTTATTTACAAAGGTCCTGCATTAATGGCTTAAAAAAATATTGGGGCCGAACCACTGTACTTTGCGATTGTCGGTGCGATTGGGTGTTATTTATCAACCACCATAGTTTGTTGTTAAAGACGTTAGTATACATCAGGGGCTATCAGCGCATTGAAAGCCTTAGAGAAAGCTTACGGGAACTCTAGAATATAAATAACAAAATCATAAAGGAATTGCTGAAAACTTGTTCCACTCAGAACGGCCTGAAATAGCAGTTGACGAAGAATCATATCCAGCTACATGTATGAGAACGAGTCAGTTCACCTCCTTACAGTCATTACCGTATCCTTGCAGGTGACGAGACATAACATGGGAGTTTGCTACCGTCGTCGTACGCGGACGTAAAAAAGTGCCCCAGTGCTCAAAAAAAAAGTGCTGTGCTGTGTTGTGCAAAAAATAATAATAATAAACAAATCAAAATCAGTGCAGTGCTAGATCACACCACCATCGCGTTATTTTCGGGTAGTCCTCCTTCGGGTGAGTGAGTGCTAACACTACTGACACATAGCGGGTCGTGAGTGTTGATTCCTGTAGGTGAAGCAAAACTCACTACTATAAGGACATAAAACCTACGGTAGTTTTTCTTTGCATTGCCGACGACGGATCTTCACTTCACGTCTCTGCTCAGTTATTGGTACGTCCAATAATGTTTTGCATGCTGTATTGATGGGGGAATTCTACATACAGTTGTGCAACATTCGTGGGTTGAAAAATATTTTTTTCGCCACGTATGCCCATGTCTCTCTCCACAAGCTGGCTGTGTTAGCACTTTGTGAAACACAGGTTTGATAAAAAGTCTAATCCTTCGGATTTCAGTCTTCCTGGATATAGCTTAGTGCCATTATTCGTTTCTCTCCGCGGTCTCGCTATCTCTGTTCGTATTGATATTACTTACCAGCTGCTTCCGCAGTATAGCCAAACATCCACCCCGGAATTTCATTTCAGCGTAACCACACAATTCTCTACTGTTTTCTTTATAGAAGCCAGAAGCCCAAACCTGGACAGAGACGTCACGTTCGACGCGTTTGACGCACTGTCCGACTCCATCAAAGAATTGTTTCCCTGTTTCTTCGCACTGAAATCGTAATAGTGAGCGATTTCAATGTTCACAATTCTCCGTGGCTTCAACATTCTGGGCAGACAACACCCGAAGGAAGGTATGTCGAATTTTTTGCTGAGTTAAGCCAATTACATAACTCAACTTGTAAATGTGCCATCCCGTATCACGGATGTTTACAGTCATACTGCCAATACCTTGGACTTGTTTCTTACCCCTCAATCTGATAAATATACTTTGGATATATTATCTCCTCTAAGCTCATCTGACCACTGTGTTATATCAGCTAAATTCCACAATTCACTCCAATCAGTTAAAGAAAAAGCCCCTAAAAGAATAATATGGGTATATAAGACAGCTAATTGGTGCGGCCTTAACAATTTCTTTCGGAGCTTTAACTGGTCGTTCTGTTTCCTCGACAAAGACGTGGACGCCGCAACTGATATGATCACAAACATTATCCTTACTGGCATAACCAATTTCATTCCCAACAGGATAAAAAGTCTCAAGCTGGAGGATAATGGAATTATAAGGCAAACAGAATCCAATCCAATGATCCAATGCCATTATCCATGAATGGCCCTTTTATCTCTGAAACCGACAAGCTTTTTATCCAGGGTAAGTGGATCAGTGATAACCTTTGTCGCATAGGTTTGCTATACAGATGCAAGAAATTTTTCCCACCCACCGATCTGGTTACAATTTATAAGGCGTTCATTCGTCCTAAGTTGGAGTTCAACGCTCACGTCTGGTCTGGCTCATCTAAGGCCTCAGTGCACTTACAGAATACAAAATCTCGCAATAAAACTCAGATTCCAGCATCACAAATTCTGGATCATCGCAAGAATGTCTTCTGCGTTTCATTGTTTTATCTTTACTTTCATCATAAGTTCTCTGATGAAATAGCCAGTTACATTCCGCCTCTTCAAAACTTTTCCCGAGATTCACGTCTCTCCCAGAATGCTCACGAGTTCACTTTGAAGCCCGTTTTCAGTCATACTGTTAAATATAGAGACACTTTCTTCAACCGAACAATACGAATGTGGAACGCATTACCTCGTTCGGTTTCTCCCCTTTAATACAAGATGCAAATATTTAAACCCAATGTCAATAGGCACATCCCCTCCCTCTCCCTGTTACCTTCTGCCAGCACAACATCTCGCGGACGTTATATATTTATATAAAAAAAAAATATAAATATGTACATATTTCTGAAACTAATGGCATTTGACCAGAAATCATGTCAATCAGTCACTTTTAAGGAATACATCGGCTGCTCTTGATATACACGTCGCCCAAAGTTTCGCTTGTTCACCGTCCCTTTTAGCGTTAAATTTGCCCTAGCGCTGAAAATGTCGTTTAATGTAATTTGGCCATCAATACCACAGTGCTGTAAGAGTCAATTAGTGAACACACCACACGATTATTAGTCGCTTGTCTTATTAAGCTTGTTGTTAATTGATTTTTGTCTGCGTTTAAATTTGGATACATTAGATACTTTTCGTAAACTAAACTTCTCAAACATACTGTCGCATGCGAGAGCTAAGCTGGAGGTACTCATTAACTTAAAATCAGTGCATCCAAAGCTAAAATCACGCCAATTGGGACCACCAATCAAAATACCCTTACCATCAATATCGACGGTAAGCCAACCACAATTCAAGAAGTGAACCAGTTCTACTATCTAGGGAGCTAGATGCTGCAATGCAGCATTCTATAAAGTCGGCAAAGCACCCTTTGCTCCGATTAAGTACGGAATTACTATTGAATGTAGGTACTTGGACATTATTGACAAAAATCTGGTCCTTAAACTAGCAAACTAGCCCCATTCAAGTAATCGACTTGTTGCTGATTAATCAGATCATCTTTATTCTACAACAGCGATATTATCCGATGTACGAACAGTTTTTGGATTGCCGGACTTCCCAGGCGACCTTTGGTTGCCTCATTTGGGCGGTTATGGCGATCAAAATGTTCACAAAACATGCGGAACGTGCTTTTTAATTGACCTCCACTTTTATATGGACACGATATATGTATATATAATACTCTTAAGTGAATTTAACGCTGCCATCAAATAAAAACATCATAATATTAATAAATCGCATATATTTGGCAATCGAAAAGTGATTGCCAAAGATCCACGGGATAAATGTCCCATTTGACACCTAATCCGTTGCTTTAGCTGTTAACCTGAAAACCCTTAACATATGTGAATATTAGTTTTGAGAGCCTTATCTGACTTATATATACAGTCAGGCAAATGCTGATGTTGGAAGTTTCATTGAAATTAAAAAGGATATCTCAGATAACAAAAACACCAAGCCCAGTCATTAACCGAACTTTTGCAAGTTACCATTTTCTGTTGAGCCGAAAATAATGGTTCAAATATCTCCAACAGCCTAGCTTGCTCCCCCACATAAAGATTCCATATTGCAATATAATGTTAAGACCATTCAATTACTGCAATTACTTCCCGACATTCAATACTCAGATAAATGTAGATCAAATATAGACCAGGTGCTGAAAAGAATTCTTTCGTTCAGGACTATCATAATAAGATTACATTAATAAGATTTTTAAGGAGTTTGCATAATGAAATAGAAATCCGACGCCTCTATAACATGGATAACACGGATCGAAGTAATCTCCAGCATGTACCATTACGAAATACCTAAGTTGATGATTTCTTCGGTGATAATGGAGACAAAAAGTTAATTGCGAATAACTGACTAATACACTTGTAGTACAATGCTTACGATCAGTTTTTTTTCTTTTTATTTGCTCATAATCCCCCACACCTCATTTCTCAAGGACATTTAGAATCCTAAAGTGACTACGAGACGGAAGTAAGAATGCTTAAAAAAATGTAACAAATCGCAAAATGAAGTCATCAAATCGACACACATTTATCTATTTGAACACCTGTTGTATTCAGAATCCATTCATTCGAACTCTATGTAGTTGATGATCCACTTGATTAATTGTAATCGTTTGGTAGTACACAAATTATATTTCGTCCACTTCTCACTTAAATTAGTGACTCAAAAACTTTCAATAACTTATGAATCACTAGTTACTTAACATATCTAGTGCGGCGGTTTTCTGAAAAACGCCGCGTATTGTTTTTAACTTAACGCGCTCCATCCGTGGCAATGGCCTAAAAACTGCCTTTACCTCTCGAAACCAGAACGTCTTCCAACAATGCCATTAAGCCAAAAGTTAATTTATTGCGACTACGAATGTCGCCGTAGAAAGTAATAAGCAAGGAAAACGAAAGAGTTGAATGCGAACTGGCATTACTTTTTGGCACCCAATTCGGTAATAAAAACCAAACATTGGACCCACAAGACATTATCTCTACAAAGCTGCTACGAAAAACAACAAAAGCAAAAATAAGTGATTAAAAAAAAAAAAAACTCACCGTTATTGTCGTCATCTTGTAGATGGTGCTTTAGATGATGTAAATGCGCGTAAAAATGATGATGATGCAGTACACACGCCAAGTCCGTACAGTTTAGCATTTTCTCAATGCACGATCAGAAGTTTCTGCAAAAAGATGGAGATGATTTAGCGAAATGTTAGAGAAAACACAAATAAATAGTTTATACAACGCACTAGAGTCAAGTTTTGTGATTCAAACTGCATTCGTGGAATCACTACATAGTCCAGTCGATATTAGTTGCAGACCAAAATTAAAACCAGTTTCTCACCTCGAGTTTGTTAAGTAAAAAAACTAAGAGTCAAGTCGTGTAAAGTCAAGTCCAGCACAGCCATTACTTTAAAAGTAACAAGCTCACTTATGGCATTTTATTTGCAGACACGTGCCACTTGCAATTGATTGCAAAAAGCACAAAGTTTTTCATAGGATGTACGGCTTATCATCAATTTCATATCAGTTGGCTTATTAGTACCAGTTAATGGGTGAATCCTAGGGGAGAGAAACGCTAAGTGCTTCATAGTCGTACAGTGTCACAATGCAGGTGGTGTTGAGTGCACAATTCTTCAAAGCGATGTCTCTCGTAAGTAATTGCAAATTTATGTAGAAAACTACTTTCCTATCGCATCAGATAGGAATACATCTCAACAGGATTTTCTTGTCTTCATTGGATTTAACAGCAAAGATTCAATATTGTATACGACCTTGACTTGACGGCGATTTTCTTTGACTTACAACGTTCACTTATGCAAAATATTATCTGTGGCTGCACCCACTTTATTTATTTAATTATTAATACAACCTCAACCGGATATAACAAGCCGGCAAATTAATTGGTCATTACGAAGACCGATGATGCTCTTTCGGAGTGACTGGAGAAGAGCATTGATCCAACGATAGAATGAAAGCGCCTTCGTTGACAATGACTGATGACGGGTTATTTATAAGATCTAGTTGGTGGTTAAACTATGACTGTGGAAGAAATTTTAAGGTCCGACTAGAGATTAATCACTATTAATCTCTCGCAGTAGAGGCACACAAGGGTACAGAGGTCACTTGTCTGTAAAGTTGATTGACGACATATTCATACAAACGAGATGTAGGCCATGTCAGATGCTGTTTGTTGGCGAATTTGATGCATTCTTCCCAGCGAAAAATGAGACTGCGGTAGAAGAAAAATTGTCACATCACTTTTCCGTGACAGTTTCAAATTCATTATTGCTCAAATTTTAAAAGCTGTCTGAATGGGAATAATAACCTAATGCTTCATGTATATTTTTACACAACCTCGCAAGGCCTACAATTTGCAAAATTATTGAAAATTCTGGGGTCTTGATTCCCGCTTCTCGATCCGGGTAATATTTTCTAGCATGATGTGTTTGTGGGATTGTAATGGCGGCCAATGTGGGACCCTATTATGTAAAATTGATAACTTCGGTGATTTCCTTTCATTGTTCTTTCGATTCGATTTCATTTCGAGCTTCGCGAGCGTAAATAGTTATAAACCACCATTTTAGAACAAAGCAAAATCCTGTTTCCGGCATTTAACTTTTTAAGTCTTAGGGCCAGATTATGAGAACGATGACCCTAGCTTATTTCTAAGATACACAGATCCGGGTTCAGTGGTACCGACGTGGGCAAGTCTTTGAAGACATTGTAGTTATGCAAATATGAATGAAGCGCAGTTGGTGGTATGGTGGGTTGGTGATGAATGGTATGTTCAGCTGTATGTGGCCATAACATACCTTTAAGTTTGAACTTGCATGGATGCATTCCCAAATTTTTACCTTACGTTTACCAGTAACGGAGACTACTAAATCGTCAGAGTAACTTCTTCTTTGGTGGCTTTACAGCCCATGAAGACTCAGAGCCAAGCTTCTCTCAATCATCCATTTCGTGTATGATTTATTTTCCTCACGGGTGAAAGGGAATGCGGATTCAGAACGACGGGAGTCGAGAAGCTTCTTCATGGCAAAATATATTACGGAGGGTTTTGCTAGCATGCCGGCTAAGTCTTAGGGCCAGATTATGACAACGATGACCCTAGCTTATTTCTAAGGTACACAGATCCGGGTTCAGTGGTACCGAGGTGGGCAAGTCTTTGAAGACATTGTAGTTATGCAAATATGAATGAAGCGCAGTTGGTGGTATGGTGGGTTGGTGATGAATGGTATGTTCAGCTGTATGTGACCATAACATACCTTTAAGTTTGAACTTGCATGGATGCGTTCCCAAATTCTTACCTTACGTTTACCAGTAACGGAGACTACTAAATCGTCAGAGTAACTTCTTCTTTGGTGGCGTTACAGCCCATGAAGACTCAGAGCCAAGCTTCTCTCAATCATCCATTTCGTGTATGACTTATTTTCCTCACGGGTGAAAGGGAATGCGGATTCAGAACGACGGGAGTCGAGAAGCTTCTTCATGGCAAAATATACTACGGAGGGTTTTGCTAGCATGCCGGCGAGGAGGGACGCCGCGAACATTCGGTGGCGTTGGTGTTATCGGAATCCGAACTCGCTCATCGTGCGCCAGAGTCCAATACACTAACCACTGCGCCACGGCACTCTTAGCGTAACTAAAAATACTATATTCAAGATCAGTTAGAACAAATGGCAATCAGAGGGAGCAAGGTCTGGGCTATATGGTGGATGCATTAAAACTTTCCAATAAACTCTAGTGTGTCTGGCAATAAGGCCAAGATATCAAGTTATTGACCGAAGTTATTTATCTTGCAACATGACCTCGAATCAGCTTTATTACTGAGTTGTCTATCCGGCCGTACCATCCTTTTCTCGTAACATAATGGATAACATGGATAAAACTAGAAGTCTGAATTTTCAGTTACCAAGCAAGCATCGCATAGACACGGTATGTTTCAAATTTCAAATTTGAACCAGTAGTTTAAGAATTATAACTAGTCAAAGTTTCTTAATTTTGTCACTCACTGACTGACTCACTGACTGACTGACCGATCATCAAAAGTCTAAGGCACTTCTAGCAGACGTAGAAGCTTCAAATTTGGAACACAACTAATGTTAACCTAACAACATCTTATAGTGACCATACCAATATCAAAATCTTTTATGTTTTAAGTAAATAGATTGACTTGGAAATCGCACTGAATAATCTAATTTAATATTATATGTATTACTTGAGAGATATATTGTGTTTTCATGCGATGGCCAGGTCAATCTATTTACTTAAAACATAAAAGATTTTGATATTGGTATGGTCACTATAAGATGTTGTTAGGTTAGCTAATTACGTAATAAATAAAGGCAGAAGGTCCCTTAAATAGGGACTGAATAAATTAACTGACTTGGTAATACATGGATCTTACAACTTTTTACGGTAGAAGATCTGAGTTGCGAGACTTGGTTTTTTGACAAGTTATGTTTTTCATGGCATGTTCTTTTCCCATTGCCGACTAAGAGAGGGCTCTGTGGATAATTTTCTCGACGAGCTTGCTGATACTAGGAAGGAGACTTATCGGGATTTGCCGAGTTCGAAGAGTCCTTGCTTTTTGGTTGCACCACCGCCATTTTCCAATGCACCAAGTACCTCTGTATAGCCGCTGGTGAAAGGCACAACAGGGAATATTCCGTTAGTCAGACCAGTTGGAGGTCCTCCGTCGAAATGAATATTAGGTTAGCCTTTCCATTGCAGACGGTGTTGTTTGCTATCATTCAGCTTGTATAGCTCCCATAGTCACCAAAATCTTCTACGGACCCTCAAACACAAAGAAGTCATCGCCTAGGACTCACTCTCTGGATCAATGCTGACTCTACGTAGGAGACGTTCGTAATCTGGCGTTCTCGCAAAATTCAGATCCTGAATGTCATTCTGATTTGGTCTCCGAAATATCTTATTTATTTGTGGGAACATATTTGGGTTGCTGAACTTTACAACGCGAATTATGCTGTTCGAATGCAAACATCAAAATTTTGTAATCTTTTAAGAAAACAATTTACAATATTTAACTCAGTAACTTCAGTGTGCTGGACCTTCGAGTTTTGTCTGTCGGCAAGCTGCCTTCACAAGAGTTTGAGTCTTGATAGGAGTCTACTTTTTCGTTTGTGATGTGCGTCTATCGTGGCGTTTCAGTTGATGGTATCGTGACGCCGTTGCCGCGGTACATTGCTTGTTTGATCATCTTGTTCATTTGTACAAACTTCCTGTCGATCTCGTCGTTTGGCAGGTTCCTGTTGGTTGGTGGGAGGGAGTTGGCAAAGCGTGACCAGTGTGTCATACTATATTCTTAGGGGTGCGTTTGAACATACTCTGCCATTTCTGCAAACTCGCTGGGTATTTGGATTACGGCAGAAAATCCACAATGATCACTGTTGTAGTCGATGGTCCGTAAACAGTCTGTGGACTTTTCGTTAGTATGAGCCAGTCTCAGACTCGAGGTAAGCAGCTTAAGATCCAGATGGAAGCCACTTCTAGGACAAATTACAAAACAGACTACACCAAAAAAGTGTAGTTTAGTGACAAAAAACCGCGGAGACTTTTTGATGATCTTTCGGTCGGTGCCCTAAACCAACGGTTAGGGCAATATTTTGGAATTGAATCAAAATCCCAATTGGGATTTAGAAGTAAAGCAAATGACTAGAAAACGAAATTGTGACTAAGCTACACATTATTCAACTGCGTACAACCATTAGGTGTTGTACCACAGTGGGAGCGCTTTTAGGTGTATGTATACACATAGATGAAAGCAAATTATTGCGTTTTGAAATAGCGGTACAGTGTTCCATAACATTCTCCTGAATCTAATACAGATAGGATTTAATTTTTGTCTAACACGATCTATCGTTACAAAATCATGTAGCAAGACACTGTTGGTTTTCTCACGCTACGAGATGACCAATCGAGTTTCGTAACAGGTCAACGACTCGCATTTGGTTCACCTCCTAACATAATAGTTACAAAGCCATTTCCTCCAGTAATCTATGCAAACAAACAAAAAAATTAAAAATCATTTCCTGATGCCAAAAGCTTTTATGCGCGCCTGGATTAATTCACCTTTTCGCCACATGCAGCCGAGGGAGACGTACATAAAGGAAGAAACCATTATGCAAATGTCCAACCACAGAGATCGTTCTCGTCCGACTTTATTGTATAATGCATGATTTTCAATATACATATGTATATATGTGTTGTTGTTTTTGCTCAACTGTCAAAGTACAAGTGAATACGTTCCGCCTTTACGCTTTTCCACTTCCGGTTCGAACAGTGTGATTTTTGTATTTACGGCGTAGCCGCATAAACATCAAGTTATGATCTCGGTCAGTGGTTATCCTTCTGAAAGTTCATTGAAAACCTTATTTCATTTTCAGTTCAATTATTCGTATAAAAAATGTGCAGCGATCGGATGTGCATTATCGAAACCTTCGGATACACATAACGTACAACGTATTCACTTAGTTACTATTGGCCAGAGGGAAGGCAACAAGATTCGGTCGATGAGTTAAATCGGTGGCAAGTTAGCAACAACTATGATCGGATAGTGAATCTGGATGTCATTGAAAACTCGTAAACGTCTAATTCCAGTGATGTGTGACGAATCGTCAGATTGACGCTAGGCTTTTTATGCAATCGCTTTTCATACATAACAGCCTGAACTGCGAATTGCTTTTCTTTTTAGTATCTACTGTACAATCGCTGGATATGTGTATATGTGGTCGTAGGTGAACTGTTTGCCGTATATCTGCGGACTCGGACAAAACGAGATCTACAGATATATGTATGGCAAGGTGCCGGTGTCAAATATCGCGTTAAGTGGAGCAAAAAACAAAACAACAACAATCAGGTCGATCTTTAGTTTTAACTGACATACAGCAAGCTTGCAAACTCTCAATCCACTAAGTGCGGTAGTCGCATGTATGAATGTATTGCTTGCGGCTACGTATGAATGTACGGATTGGTAAATAATGGTATGTGAACCATTATTTACAAATCTGCGTTACATCATTCGGATATCGGGCAGATATCGCAGTCGTACGCATGCAGCATAGGTAATGAGCATTTGCGGTGATAGAGGTGTGACCGCGTTTGCCTGCGTATTTGCATATAGTCGTCATCCTCACAGCCATCAGAGTGGCAATCCGCAACAAGTTTAATTTTTTCCGTGCGGATTTTTCATTCGTTTGCTTTGTTGCTTGTTGTAGTTTTTCCTCACCCAGTTTTGTATTGGGGTAGAGTTATGGAGGTCATCAGTAGACCGAAATCGATTTTTGTTGCATCGAAATGCAGGAAGTTTTCCTGTAACATGTGTTTTATAAACATAAGAGCAATATCAGTAATTTGTCGAGCTGGGCTGTAGGTGAAAGGATCATTGTCGAGATTTTTGATGGCAAAACACCACCCAAACATACATACATAGGTATGTATGTACATACCTGAACATATCACATTTTAAATAGTTTCTAATGACCTTTCTGCTGTCGCCATTCTACGAAAGCACATTTTTATTTACATTTCTCTAAAACTTTGACGTAAGACACACATGTTAAGTCCATCGACATTTAAGAAAACAAAAATATCTCAAAAAGCGGCTTTCGAGCGATTGCATAATCAGCTTAAAGTCTGCCTCCACTGCCAGTTTGATTTTGGTAGAATCAACACAGATGCCTCCGTCAATTGTCAGAATATGTCAAGATGGATACATAAATATGAAAGCAATAAATTAAAGAAATAAAGCCACCCATTTGTTGGCTTCAGATTTAACACAAACTCTTGAAAAGCTTCATAAAAACGGTGTATTCTCCTACATTAAAATATGAAACCCAGCTATACATACGTTTTAGGAAAAAAATCCCACACTTTTTGGTCACAATCAGTCCATCAGATACATATATGTATTTCATCGTACCGTATGGCTAAGAATACATGGTGTATTATTCAAATGCATGCGTTGTTCCTCCGACTATACAAAGATGGACCTTGCAGTACCCTTATTTAGGTACAGAATTTACCTAAAAACTTAGGTAATGAGCAAAATTGCATACGCGGTTCAAAAGAAGTAAAGTACCTCTACTCAAACGAAATACTTTTCAATTGTTGAGGTTTTTTTTTTAGTTTTGTTACATCCCACTATTGATAGATAGTGTTTGAAGAAAACCTACTCTTCAAATTTTTCACCGAAAATCAATCAATCATTCTGTTGGATGAGACATTATTACGTAATCCGTGCGGCATATCAGGCGGCATAACATTAAAATCGAAAATAAAATATCTATCAAAGACTCGTAACGTAATTCGGAGGAATTCGTTCCAATTACGGATGGTTTGACGTCCGTTTTATGTGGTCGGAATATATGTGACTGCGATTATAACATTTATTGGAAATAAGGTACATATTTGCAATGAAAAAAGAAGCTAGAATTGATATTATGACGGTGTCATACCATAATTTAGTTTAAGTGTTCACCATATCAGATTTAATTAAGGTATTGTTTCGTCGTTTACTAAATTTGTTTTGAATGCGACTTAATGCAGCCAAACAATTTGTTTACGAAATAACATGCTTTAGTGAGGCTTAAATGTGACCTTAAAAAGGATACAACCTCAAGTAACCAATACGTATAGGTAAAGTCTGGAGTAAACAACATGATATAATTTTAGATATATGAAACGCTTACGATCAATTTTCATAAAATATTATATGTGGAACACTAAGAATATGTCATAAAACTTCAAATGAGAGTAAAACTAACCCTAAAAGATGCTAATTACGCGCCTTAAAGATGGTCGTGCAGACGTAAATAATGACCAACATAAAATTAAATGATCGGATGATCTTCACCGAAATCAGTAGAAATTATGTTTTTTATTTAATAGAGTATTACAATCTAGTCTTAAGACTATTTAGCAATTTGGTTTTGACTTAAATGACTACAGAAGTTTTATGCACAACGCTCAATATTAATACATTAAACTTAGCTTGGTTTTGCCAAATTCCTTGGCATCATACTCGATAGGATATTAACTTGGAACAGCAATACAATTGAAAGAGCAAAAAAAGCAACAATAGCTCTCTACACATGTAAGAAAGCCCTAGGAAAAAAATAGGGATTCAACCCCAAGATCACCCTATGGCTCTACATCACGGTCGTTAGACCCATACTAATGTATGGAGTGATAGTCTGGTGGACTGCATTGGACAAGACAACATACCACAAACAACTCGAGAAGGTACAAAGGATGGCATGTATGTGCATTACCGGGGCCCTTAGGTCCACACCAACGGCTGCGCTTAACATGATACTCGACCTTACACCACTCCATATTTTCGGTAAGCAAATTGCCACACACACGGTTATAAGACTAAAAGCCAACTTGAATTGGGCGAGCTATGTCGCTGGCCACTCCTCCATCCTGTAAAACAGGTTACTATGGCAGAAAACTTAGTCTTGGACCAAAACTTCACGACCATATATCCGGACAGACAGGGCTGGACTCGTCAAACTCAACCCCGCAGAAAATGCGTGGACTTCTACACTGACGGGTCTAAAACCAAAGACGGGGTGGGCAGTGGAGTATTCTGCAAACAACTTAAGCTTTATAAAGCTCTAATGACCAGATCACTGCAGCGTTTTCCAGGCGGAACTGTTGGCAATAAAAGAGGCTTTGTCTTGGCTGAAGTGGAACGTAATATCCACCACGGATATTCGCATTCTCACAGACAGTCAAGCAGCCTTAAAGTCGTTGGAGTCCTATGTGTACACATCAAAATCTAGTCTCGACTGTCGCCGATCTCTCAACGAGATGGCAGAACAGTTCAACATACAGCTTATCTGGGTACTGGGACACAGCGACATTACAGGTAATGAAAAAGCCGACACACTCGCCAAACAAGGAACGACGCTACAATCAATCGTGGCTTGTGAGGGAGTACCCCTTACAACCATTAAACATAATCTAGCCAATTTCGCCAGGGCCGAGACGAATCTGATATGGACCCAGGACATACCTGCATCATCACCAGGCAAATCTGGCCTCGGCTTGACAGCCAACGCACAAGGAGTATAATCTTCCCAAAGAGAGCTGACATCTACAAAGTCATTGGTGTCACCACAGGACACTGTCTCATTGGCAGTCACGCACAAAAACTAGGAATAGTTCCGAATGATTTCTGCAGAAGCTGTCAGGACGAGGAGGAGGTCGAATCCATTCACCACCTTCTCTGTGCCTGTCCAGCTTTTTGCAACATCAGGAAACGTTACCTAGGCTCTTACATCCTTAACGGTCTGAAAGATGTCCAGAAAGTAGGGATACCTGACCTTCTTAACTTCTTAAGAAGCACAAAATGGTTCCACGAATAGGGGGGTAAAACCCCCTCGTAGCTGCACAACGGGCCTCCCTGGCCTATGCGCATTCTTTTTAATTCTGGGAAGGCTACAAACCTACCTACCTACCTACCTAGCTTGGTTTTAGATAAAAATTATTAAATTAATAAATTAGATATTTCATACTAATTCAAAGGGTTTAGTCCTTTTAAGTCTTCTCACTAGAATCGAGTGATCCAAGAGCGGGGTAGTTTCACGGTTTGTGTGGTATAAAAGCCGTCATTTGTGTGTTTTAGCGAATCTTTGAATTTCGCTCCGTACGTGATCCACGCCGAGGCCTCTGTGGAGGTCATCGTTCCTAATGTAGAAAGGCGCATTGACAATATTTTTTAACACCTTGTTCTGAAACCTTTGAATAACTTCTATGTTGCTTTTTTTTAGTGCAGCCCCAGAGCTGAATACCATAAGTCCATATGGGCTTAATGACATATTTATACAGCAAGATTTTGTTTTGTGTTGACAAACTAAGAGCCAATGCATTTTCTTGTAACGGATACTAACCTCTTCTCTTTTTTTCTTTACGTGGGCTTTCCAGCGAAGTTTTGCATCTAGAGTCATACCGAGATATTTTGCGCAATTCGCGTATGGTATTGTTAGGTTGTTAGCGTATACTGGTATGTACTCTGTTTTCTTGTTTGTGAAATCGACATGGACAGATTTCGATTGATTTAAACGAATTTTCCATTTTTTGGTCCAATTTTGAATTTGGAAGATTGCCTCTTGTAGTTTGCGAGTTGAATCCTCGTTAATGTTTGCGACTGCCATTATAGCTGTAACGTTAGCGAATGTGGCTATCGTGTTGTACACCAGGGTTGGTATATCATGAGGTAGAGATTTGGCCCAAGGATACTTCCTTGAGGTACACCGGCTTTAACTTCCTTTAGCTCTGAGTAAGTATCTTTCTCCTTTATGCGAAAGTATCTATCAGATATATATGATTTTAGAATCTCAGCTAGTTCAATCGGTAGTATCTTTTTAAGTTTATGGACTAATCCCCCGTGCTAAACTTTATCGAATGCTTGCGCTACATCGAGGAAAACGGTGGAACATACTTTTCTCTCCTCAAGTGCTTTTTCGATTACATTTGTTATTCGATGAACCTGATCAATCGCTGAATGTTTCATGCGAAAGCCGAATTGATGATCTGGAATTATATGTTTTCTAACTATAATGGGCAGCACTCTTTTTAAAAGTAGTCTTTCAAACATTTTAGACACAGTTGGAAGCAGAGATGAGATATGAGAGATATGATGAAGCTTCTTGGGGAGGCTTACCAGGTTTAGCTGTCATAATCACTTCAGCTACTTACCACAACTGTGGTACATATTTTATTAGCAGCATTGAAGATAGGAGTCAATTTAGTAATTGCTTTCCCTGGGAAGTTTTTGAGAATTTGGCTCGTTATCAGATCAAATCCTCGCGCTTTTTTAACCTTTAACTTTTTTATTCCCTTTTTAACCCCAGCTGATGATGTGATGCGGATTTCCTCACTGTAATCAATAGGTTCTTTGCTGGGTAAATCATTCACACGTGGGTTTGGTTGAAAAATATTTTCAAGATACTCAGCGAATCTTCTTGCTTTTTCCTTGTCGCTTTTGGCCCACTTACCATCCGTTTTTCTTATTGGCGGAGTGTGAGCGATTGGGTTCTTAAGTTTTCTTGTGGCTTTCCAAAGCGAATAATATGTGTTTCTACTGTTACTTAGATTCTGCAGGAAGGAGCTTATTTCAGAGTTTTTATGTTCCTTTATTGCTCTTCTAACTTGTTGCGCTAGGTTGTTGAGAGTATTTTTGTCCTGGGGGGCTCTGGATGTATGCCACTTCTTTCTTGCTCTTCGCTTTAGGGCAATTAACTCTCTTATATGGAGAAGGTAGCATTTGTTGTTCTGACTCTTTTTGATATTGGGTGTATTTTCCCAGGCTGAGGCTTGAATATCTTGGATAAATTGCTCAAGCTCAGAGTCAAATTAAATTGAGTACGAGAAGTCGCAATTAAGTTCCGGGAATTTAGTCGTAACTCGGGAACTGGCAACACTCCGTCATTCATCAACATCTATCTAGAAAGCTAGGCACTTTCCTTCTGTTTTTATTCAAGGCTGGAGTCGACAGCACGTTTCGTTTGTGTGTTGTGCATATATTTCGAAACAACTTTTAGTGCTGTCGTGCAAATGAGTGACTTACATATATTACAGGCAACGTGTTCTGATTAAATTTTTAGTGAAATTTGGAGGAAACACCTTGGAAATGCTCCAAGGATTGCAAGTGGTGAATGGAAATGAAGGTGTGTCGAAAACAGATGTGTTTGAGTGGACAAAACGGTTCAAGAAGGACTGTGAATCAGTAGAAGACGACCCACGCGAAGGAGCTTCCGCCACATCTCGTCGTGAATATGTTCCTTCAGACCAGACAGTGACTGTCCAGCTAGAACTGGAGATCTAAAGAGGTTTTCCGTTAGCCGTGTGCGCCCCGAACTCGTCAAGAAGCGCTGGATCTTGCACCACGACAATGCGTCGGCCCATTAACATCATTTCAATGTTCATCCACACTACAGCACCAATATTGACCCCTGCGAGTTTGTTTTTATTCCCCAAGATGAAGTCACACCTCAAGGGAACTTATCTCATTATGGCAGTGTAAAGAAGGTAAAAGAGGCTGTAATCGTGGTTCGGAGGATTGTTAAGGATGCTTCAAATGTAACCACTTGTTGAATGAAATCAACAAATCATTCTTGAAATGATGTCATTACTTACTTACTTACTCAGGTGGCGCTACAGTCCGTGGTGAACCTCGGCCTCAACCAACAGGCGTCACCAGCTGGCACAGTCTTTGGCCAGCTGTTTCCAGCACCGCACGCCCAGTTTGTTAAGGCGGCACCGTAGATGCGGCCGTCCTATGAGGCGCCTTCCTTCCGGGGAGGATTCGAAGTTTCTTGGGGTCGGAGCTGTATTTTCCATGCGCTCTACATGGCCTAGCCACCTTAGACGCTGTATCCATAGACGTCGTACCAGGCCGATGTCGCTGTACAACCCGTACAGTTCTCCGTTAAATCTTCTCCTCCATACACCGTTTGAACAAACGAGACCGTAGATAGTGCGCAGAATTTTCCTCACGAAACGATCAAGGGCATCTTCATCCGCTTTTGTTAAGGTCCAAGCCTCTGCGCAGTAAAGGAGGACTGGGATGATGAAGGTCTTATATAGTGTCACCTTGGTTTTCTGAGAGAGGGCTCTACTTCTCAATTGCCTCTTGAGCTCAAAGCAACAGCGTTAGCAATAGTGATTCTGCGTTTTATTTCAGCGCTGAAGTTGTTGTCGCCGGTCATCAGTGAGCCAAGGTAGACGAATTCCTTGACCACTTCAAAGTCATATCCGCCTATGGTGATGTTCTGGCCAATACATCGGATTTGACCGTCTCTTTTAGATGAAAGCAGATATTTTGTTTTACCCTCATGAACCTTGAGACCCATCTTAGCCGCTTCTACCTCAATGCTTACAAAGGCCTCTATGACGTCTCGCTGTGTCCGTCCAATCACGTCAGTGTCGTCGGCGTACGCAAGCAATTGCGTAGACTTGAAATAAATCGTACCTCTTGTGTTTGCCAGTGACTCCTGCACTATCTTTTCAAGCACGATGTTGAAATGATGTCATTATTAGTTTCAAAAATATCGACGACGGAAAAAGGACTTACAAACCCACGAATGTGTATACACATGCAAGCATCTCTCTGTTCCTGTCTACGGCAAATGACAAAAACGTCATTCTGGATAAACAATTTGATTTTACGGCAGAACATAATATGAATGTATACAATTCGTTTCGAATGTCCACCGGGATTGATTTAAGAATCAATATACGGGTACCTGCATGATTGACTTGGAAAAAGCATTCAACACCGTATTGAAACAGTTGAAACAGCTGGGCATAGTAAACCATTCCTTTATATGATCTATGGCATTTTGACTGATGTGTGTTGTGAACAATGCCAACCTAGCATCTATTCAAATATTAGACATTAAGAATGGACTGCAACATGGTACAGCTAACTTGCTGATTGTCTTCAGCATTTACATAGGTGATCTAATAGGTTCTCTTTACTATTCGATAGCGTACGCGGACGACCTAGTCGCCTAGAGGTTGAGCGTTTGGTTTATTGTGAGTGCAAACTTAATGGAAAAGATTTGAGTGTTTAAGAGACAATGTCTTAGAATTTGCCCCGATAAAGCTGTTCCAGGACTTGATCTCTGGGGCTTATTATTATTATTATTACTTACTGGTTCTAGCCCCTCCAGAGACATTCACCTATTTTAAGCAATGTGGGCTGAACCAGGATAAATTGATTGCGCCATTAAGCGTCCACGTGGACCGTGATTCCTTGAAGTGACGCGTTCTTAACAAACCTGTCGTCGTGCTCTGTGAAGCCGAGTGCCTAAGGTTCAGTAGAACGATTTCAAGCCATCAACGGCTGCCTTTAAGGGAAACTATCAGTGGCACCATTTTCCTTAGGCAGTCTTGTCAAAGCAGAGCATGCCGAAAACTAGTGGTGGGCTTAGATAGACTAAGATAAACTAAGGTAAGTTAATACATTTTGTAAAAAAGAAAAAGAAAATTGAAATAAATAAATAAAAAAATGAAAACGAAAGACAATACAATACTACAAAATGTTACACATCATGTAAATAATTATTATATTTATTTTTTGGTTCAGATAGCTTCAGGTAGACGTTAGATTTCAGTCTTATTTAAAACAAATAATACGAAATGGCGCTGAGTCTTTCTACTAAATTCTTTTTTAGCAACTAATATATGTATTAATTGTTTTTCAATTAATTAATTAAGCTATTTTAGCTTAAGTTTTAAACATGTTTGTAGAGTGTAAGGTAGTTATAAGAACACTGACATAGAAACTGATTACTATGTTAATATAAAAAATATCAATCTAAATCTGGGCCATTATTGTATTTTGTCGAATTACAAATTTCTTTTTGTGAAAATTGAATACTAGAATCTAGATCTAGAATTATTTTCGAAGTGTATCGTAGGACCTCAACTTGTGCATTTTTACTTTCTATCTAAATCTTACGGCAGTCATAACTTACATACTCAGAGCCCAAAAAGTCTCCGTACAGCAGCTTACTTTTTAGATTATTGTGAAAAATTACAACAAAACTGGAAAATATGAATTTGATAATTAGCAACAAATAAAAAAGATGAACTAGAGTTATGGTTATTTCCAGAACATTGTTCAATGCACTCTACATGTTAGTGGAGTCCCATTGAAGCAGGTGGAGAAGTTTAAGTATCTCGGGTCTTCTTCACGAGTGATGGGAGGAGTAATACTGAGCTTTCCTGCAGGATTGGCCAAGCTGGGTCAATTTTGAAACAGCTTTGGAAGATCTGTAATCAGGATGACCGAGCTTGCTGTCAAAGCTAAGTTAGCAGTTTTTAACTCAGTATTTATTCCAACTCTCACCTATGGTCATGAAATTCGGGTATTGACCGAAAGAATAAGATCGCAAATACAAGCTGCCGAAATGAGATTTCTTCGTGCTGTTGTGGGAGTTACTCGCCGGGATAGGGTGAGAAACACGGCAGTGCGCGGGGAGCTTAATGTTGAGCAGCTGCTTCTCCGAACGGAAAGGGCTATGCTTCAATGGTTTGGTCACGTGAGACGAATGTCGCCATCATCACGACTTCCGAAGCGTGCCTTGGATGCAATACCATCAGGCAGGCGACCGCTTGGCAGACCCAGGACGAGGTGGTTGCACCAAGTCCAAAAACTCGCCTGGGTGCGCTTGGGCATAGCTCCTGATGAGTTAGAGTCGATGACGGAGGATCGAGTGGCCTGGAGATCCCGCGTGCGCACATTACCCCCGCGTCTCTATTAGTGGAACATGCGGGCCACTGAAAATGTATGTATGTACTTCTCGACTCACGCCGTTCGGAATGGACTGTTCTTCCATCCTATACGTTGTGCAACAATTTAAAAAAAAAATGGAAACAAAAGTTGATAAGTCCAAATCCGGCCGAATATTATAGCAGAACCAAAAACAAGTGCACCTGTTATATCAAGCAACTTAAAAACAAGCGACGTAATAGATGTGTGTACTCAGGTATAGAAATATGCTTAATAGAAATGAATTTAACGGTCGGATAAGCCAAAAAAAGCCATTGAGTCAAAAAGCAAGTCAAGTGGCTTGACTTGAATACGCTGTTGAGCACATGGAGAAAGATAATTCTTTCTGGGATCGCTTAATATTTACTGATGAGAGTAAATTTACCTTCTTTGGTTGATATGGCCGCCACATGGTGTGGAGGAAGCCGAATTCTAAAATTAACGGCGGCGGACACGTTATGGTGATGTATGACTTCTTCAGGCGTTGTTGATCTTGTTTTCATAGACTACACAATGGATAAATATCAGTACTTGTATATTCTAAAAGAAAATTTGCATTCACTTGCAGATAAACTGGGTCTCGGGGACAATTTTGTGTTCGTACAAGACAATGACCCAAAGCATACGTCATAAATGGTAAGGGAGTGGTCACTGTATAACGTTCGGAAACAGCTGTTCCCACACTATCACAATACCTCAATACCTGGTCTTGACCAGGATGTCACTATTGGAAGTAATGTCTTTGATGTAGTCAAAGTTTTCGTCTACCTTGGCTCACTGCTAAAAAGTGGCAACGACACCAGCTGTAAAATTAGATCAATAACTCTTGCCAACCGCTCTTTCTTCAGGCTCAAGAGGCACTGGAGTAATAAAGGCCTCTCTCGGTAAACTAAAGTGATGCTCTATAAAACCTTAACTATCCCGATCCAACTCTACGCCACTGAGTCTTGGCACAGACTCATTCAAAAATGAATGAAGAGGCCCTTGGTCGCTTGGAGAATTCTGCGTACTTGGCTAGGCCATTCGGGCACAGCTCCGGCCCGAAGAGTTCATTCCAGAGGGACGACATTGCAGAAGAGCATACAGGTGGAAAGGGATCTCAACCAACTGGGCATGCGACACTGGAGCAACTAGCAAAATATCATCCTAGCTGGAAAGTAAGTAAAGCTCAAGCAAGGGATCTCTAACTAACAGCGAGTTGGCTTTTAGAAAAGATGTAAGGGTTAGCTTTATTGACATATTAGGCTGATTGTGCTCTTAATCTTCAAGATTGATGTGAAAAGTTCTAAAGTATTTCAGTTTTTCAGGAAATTAAATATACTGAGATTAATTCGATTTCAATAAATTCTTGCGTCGTGGGACATGAAATGTTCAAAAATTAGCTTAAGCCCCAAAGCAAAGCCGCGAAAAGATTGAAACAGTTTTTTTTAATAAGATTTCGATCAGCTCTGTGCACAATAAAATACAGCTAGACAAATCGCTTTACCAAGGCTCTAACAAA
The DNA here is from genome assembly GCA_951905685.1 of Eumerus sabulonum. Lineage (NCBI taxonomy): Eukaryota > Metazoa > Arthropoda > Insecta > Diptera > Syrphidae > Eumerus > Eumerus sabulonum. Next base: position 160,489,121 of record OX645060.1, on the reverse strand, counting down.
TTTGTCAAATAAGCACAATTTAGGTTATCACCATACTAAAGCACACAATCGTAGTTTATGGAATTATATCCAGATGACCTTTTGATACAGACTTTTTGGCTAGCAATTAGATTTTTTTTTTCTGCGACTCCGATGAGAAAATTATTCATTTCCTGTCTGTTTATTATTCTTCATTGCCACTGAGTCACATAATTTCAAGTTTAAAGCCAAACTAAGTTATCAATGACAAAACTGAAGTCCATTAACAACACAGCGTTAGTTATCGGCTATGCAAATGAAAATGAAATTTTGTTTTCTTTTTGTGGTTAATAAGTGCCACCGATTTTTTGGGTGAAAGCTATTTTTTCATTTTCTATTTATTAATTTTTTTATTTAACTGGAAACAAAAAGAAAACACGCTGGTAAACGTGAGTAAGACATTAAAATTCAAGATACGATCTATCGTACGAATAAACATTATATTATTTGGAGGCTTTCAGAATTATTAAAACAAACTTTTGTTTACACTTAATTAAGGTTATATACGAATGGCAGAAATATATATATTTTTTTTTCTTATTTACATGCCATATCCCACATACATATACTTGTGGTAGAGTACTCGTAAGCTTGCGGTTATTTGTTGATAAAGTAAAGGTGCAAGGTGTGTATGCCGACGCACGTTCTCAAGGCTATTCAAAGTTGTAACCGACATTTCTATTTTTGTGACTAATTTTAAGTTCGCTTATTAGTCTCCTAGTTAAGCGTTATAATTAGGGACTGAGTCACACAAATTACATCCAGCACCACACCGATTCGTTGCCCAATGTGATCAAATGCGACACTCATTGGCCCGATAATTTTTCATGTAGGATACGAAATTCCATTTTACACCTATGACCTCTCCTGTGGCCTGTTCAAAAAATAAGGACTTGTTTTTGAATTTCGCGATCTAAGTAAGTACATTCGATTTTCAAAGGCAGAGAGGGACCATAGACAGCCCTACTGCGCATTCTCTGTCAAATGTGTCGTATGCTCTCTATACGCATATTCGCAGTGCATGCATGCAAAGCAATTTCCCTAGCTTTACCAGCATGACTCATCCTGACGGTATTGAAACTCTGAAACTTCTGTTTTCTAAAAGACAGAAGGGGACAAGCCATACTATATACCATCTGTGGGTTTCCTCTTAATATTTATTAATTGCCAATTTTCATTGTAAGATAAGCATTAACAAATGGGGAAAAAGTCAAGTAGAAAACAGCGAGCAAAAAAAGAGCAAATAAATCCACGAAAAAGAAAACGCCAAAAACTATTTAAAATAAAAGCAAATAACCACCCGATGGTTTACATACGTACATAAGTCAACATAAACTCCATCTCTGTTAATATTTTCATGATTTACTATGAACTGGCATACGACTAACTAACTAGGGTGCCGTGGGTCAGTGGTTAGTGTGTTGGACTCTGACGCACGATGAGCGAGTTCGGATCCCGATAACACCAATGCCATCGAATGTTTATTTCGCGGCGTCCCTCCTCGGCGGGGTACTGGCAAAACCCCCCGTAGTATAACTTACCTTAAAAAAGCTTCTCGACTCACGCCGTTCGGAGTCGGCATTAAACTGTAGGTCCCTTTCACCTGTGTGAATAATAAATCACACACAACATAGGTGATTAAAGAGAAGCTTGGCTCTGGTCCTTCATGGGCTGTAACGCTATCAAAGAAGAAGAAGAAGAAGTCATAGAACTAACAAAGGCCTCGTAGAGGTAGCATCTATCCGACGGTTGCTGGCCTGCTGAAATGCGAGAAGAGTCACCGCACGGACGGAATACATGTTGACGACCCCCGCAAATTTTGGTTCTGCACCTGGAATGTTAAGTCCCTTAACAGACCGGGTGTGGTCGAACAACTATGTATAAAATGCCCTAAACTGCTATAAAGCAGTCATCTCTGCACTCCAAGAAGGGGATGGACCGGGTAAAAAGAGGATGAAAAACTGTGACATTTACTACGGAAACTGCTAAAAGGAGAACAGACAACACCTATTTGGATGCGGATTCGTTGTTCGAGGTGGACTTAGGCAAAAAGTCCTAAGCTTCCAGCATGCGGGCGAACGCCTCATAACAATCCGCATCAGGAACATCCGTTTGATATACTCTCACACCCCCACAGAAGAAAATGACGACAGAGTCAAGGATGATTTCTATGGCCTCCTAGATAGAAAATACGCTCAATGTCCCAGCTACTACACCAAGATTGCTCTAGCAGATTTAAACGCGAAGCTGGGTAAGGAGGATATCTTTGAACGAGTCGTAGGAAAGCACAGCTTACACGTCCGAAAACGGATTCAGGCTAATAGACTTTGTGACGGGGCGTATTCTAGTAGCTAGCAAAGGACATCTCTCTATCCATAAGAGAAACTGGTGGTCTCGTGATCAATTATCTGTTAACCAAATCGATCATATTGCGATCGACGCCAGGCACTCCTCCCGCATCTTGGAGGTCCGAACTTTTCGCGGATCATTACCTTGTTGCAGCCAAGGTACGTATGCGGATATCGCGAACATTGCGGAGTCGAGTGGGACCATCAGAATTTGACGACGGGATCCTGCAATCGCAAGTGACCGCCAGGAACTTCGCCGATCGTGTCTCCCTTCAGCTCTCTCAAGAGTCGATGCGAACTGCACAAACCATAGAACAGCAATGGAGACGTTGTAAAAGCGCTACAGGGATGCTGCCTCTGATATATTAGGTTTCCGGCCACCATCTAGGAGAAACCCTTGGTTTGATGACGAGTGCAGACAGGTACATGCAGAAAAACAGAATTTGTACACGAGAACTGCTCGTGAGCTCTATCAGCGGAAAAAAAGAGAGGAGCATGCGCTTTTCAAAAGAAAAAAGAAAGAGCACGAGAAGCGCGCGATCGCGATTTCCGGGGTTTTTGTCCTAGATAGGAGGAGAGGAACCGACCGAATTTTCACGATGGTTGTAGTTCTCAGCAAATTTTTCCATGCACTTATGGTGTCATATTAGAATTGCACACACAGAGTATAATTTGAAGTGACCATATACTGTGAGTGTTATGCCTTCATAAGTATGTTTGATCACTTCTCATTCACAACAGGACATAAGTCCTTTCAAAAGCACTTTCAAAGTGAAGGCAGGAGATAACTATAGCAGATATGTAACTGCATACTGTGTATACAATTCACAAGCGAGCTGCTTTGTGTTTACAAAAATTGCATTCTATTTGCAGCACCAGCTCAACACGAGTGTCTGAATACTGTTACTAAAATATTGCAAGATGAGTTTAATAAAGTTGTTGAATGTTGCCAACATAACGGAATTTAATACAAAACCGAAGGGATGCATATTCGCGAACCAGGTCACAATCTATTTCAACAAGGAATTTATTTTCGCAGCAGTATTTACCAAAAACAGATTTTTGAACAAGACCATAGAAATAGTCGGATGCTACAAATACCTCGGAGTCACTACTAGCAGCCATTTTTTTTTTTTCTTCGCACCGACCTTAAGAAGTGCTATTCGCTCATCTAAAAGGTTGCTCTACGCTTGGATGCTTATTTGGCCCTGCAACAAACACACAAATTAATAGTCTGCAAACGCTTCATGATGGTATTCTTAGAAATATTAACAAATCACTTCCGGGGAAAAAACTTAGAAAGTAGTGACATTAAAACAGGTCTTCAAGCTGATGTCATTCGCTTCTAAAGACCAATTGATTATCAACACAACGAGGAGACGAACTTGGAGTGTGCTGCGAACACAACTACGGCAGACGACAGCTAAACCACAGCTAATTAGATTGAAATCGCTATAGTTTCAACTACTTTACGAGTCTTGACCCGGCCATTATGACGTCATTTGGATGTTCTGGGTGCCCAGCGTCTTCTATGCTCATACGACCGCAGTGAAGTTCAGCAAACCACCTGTGCACCATAAGAGATTTTGCGTGAAAGACCCAGAAGACGCTTTATTCAAAAAATGTTATTGTTAATTAGGGCTAATGTAAAAGGAGCTTGCTATTTTCAGGAATCGAATATCAAAAACAAAAATTTTGAGTGAGAGTCTCGCTTGTCATCTCAACCAGCAGCTGGTTTCTGTCCTCCTCAGACAATGAAAGCAATTTATCAGCTTTACTTCCATCGAAAATAGAGAACAGAGCTAAGTATTTCTAATCTTCAAGGTTAAACCGAAATTGAATTCCTATTCTTCCCAAAATATTGCTCTCTTCGCTTACTAAATGCATTTTTATCGCTTTGCTTATGAAAATCGTAACAATCTTACCTACACATGTGTAAATAAATTACCTCGATTACTTCAAATCATACTTTCGGGAAATGTACGAGGTTGATGCGGATAGGAAATTGTAAGAAAAATACTTTAGCGCAATTAGATACAAAACATCGGCCACAAACAAAAATATAACTTTGTGTTCCGTGTTTACGCTTAGCCAAGTCAAAAAGATTCATAGCCATCTGACCTAGCACATGACGTAGATCGGAAATAAACCAAATATATATTTTTCGACCTTATACGGCTGCTTGCCTTCCATGAGATAACGAATCAACATTATCATATCACTCGCAACCAACCCGCAATATCAGATGACCGAAGAGGTCATCAGAATTCGTCATAGCATCCTCTTAATCAAAAACTTGTTACACATTCCCCACTCCTTGTTTATATGTGTATGTATATTTCAACCTCTTTTTATTTGCTGTCAACAAGACCAAAAATTAAGCGACTATTGCCCTTCCCCCCCATCATATGGATATTGATATGTATGTATAAAACTTTTGAATAATTAACTTACTCGTATCTGACAGCTTTTTAGTTTTGGAATATGTACATCCGGTTTTTAGTTTGAAGCCAGGGGTTTTACTAAAGTTTTTATAAAGTTAGTGCATACATGTGTAGATACTCGTGTGATTGCGCGAGTTTCATAGGAAAAAGGCAATTTTGCCGTTCCGGAGATTTAATTAATATTTTGGCAATGTCGGCGACTTTGTGGGTCGCTGTGAATCAACCAAAAGAGAAAGCAAAACTGATACATTATGTGCAATAACCGTGATAAGAGATGAATCATTCGGAGTATGTGCTCACGATCGTGTTTACGCACTTCGAACTTGGGCTTCTGTCTAAACTTTGCTTAAAGCTTACAGGCAAGTTAAAGTAATACAAGTCATGTACAGACCACACTAAGTTGTTTACAATTAAGAAGGCTAGAGTGATACCTGCCTAAAATTGAATTGAATAGAACGTCGATGTCGAAAAATGTACCTACATATATACTACATACTCGTCAATCACTTTCGTGAGTTCTATATACATACCTAATTGCTTCTCTTCGTGGTTTTCTGTTATTTTTGGTTTCACAATACTATTTTTAGACCGCAACCACACTTAACCCACATCTCATTCATACCAATCTCTTAATTCCCTGGTAACACATTATTCTAACCACACCTCATTGCTAACTACCGAAGTTTTTCGGTCCTACCCGTAATACGAGCAACTTTCTAAAGCTCTTTGCACATGTCTTTCACCAAAAACCGTCAGATACTCTATAAATCATCATCATCATCAACTTGTAAATACCAACGAATGCACTGCATATCTTCAAGCATAATAAGTATCTCATCAATTGCAAGTTCCTTGCTCGTCACGACGAATGACGGTAACTTTCTATCCGAATATTAGCTTCGATATTTCACGAATACATACGCTATGACATCGACGCAGCAGTCGAGGTGGCATTAACCTTATATTCGTACACATTCATGTATCTTTCTCCATATGCGCAGATACTACATGGTTTTGTATCGCAGCCGCCTGGGCCATTATTCCACCCGAATGAAAGTAAAAGTTGTATCGTTATATGCGAACATGTGACGCGACATAACGATGACATTCGATTAAATTCGATTCGTTCAATTGAATGAAAAGGTGAGCGATATGCCGCTAGCCGACATCGAACCGGGTACTGAAGAATTGTAAATTCGAGTTGATCGGTCAATTGGTTGAAGTAATGATTTATTTTATTTTATTTTTTTTTTTTTTTTCTTACATTTCTCTATTGTATTTGATTTACTTTCGCTATTGTCGCATTTACAGAATGGTCAAGTGTTCTTCTAATGAGCAAATACCGTAAGTGAAATCAAAAGCTCGTTGACAGCGCTCTATGACATGACGAATTGGTTCGTGATGTTCATCCAATCATTGCTCTGTTGATCGTAGCTACATTTTAATTTTTGACAAAATATCTGATAGAGAATATAGTTAATTTGAGACCAATTAACTATCTTGCGGTCTAAGAAAACGCTTATATATTACAAATCTTTCAGCTTACTCGTATATTAAAGAACGACTTTCAATGAAGTCGAGACAAAATATGAATTTCCTACAAGTGGTTTCTCGGTTTAATTTGCACCTTCTCGTGCTAACTCAGTCTTAAAGCAATGTAGGGTCATTCTCTCGTCTCCCGATGCTGGAATCAAAGGACTCAGTACACTTCATACAATTTATTGCTAAATCCTATCCATTATCCAAAAGTCCTCCTCGTTCGCTTGCGATTCGGTCCAAATGGTAATAATCAATGTTTCACAAGAACTTCCTATAGTTTCCTTTAAACCTAATGCGGCATCTTTTGATAAGAGTTATTCTACGCCTAATATCAGTACTGATATTGTTGCTGCAAGATGACCTACCATATGATCTCAAATAACTCAATCCCAAATGCCTTATTGCCTTTCATCTTCGATATCGTTAATTTAGCGTTCGTACATTAACACGCTAGGGAAAATATTCAAAACAGAAAGTGACTTGAATGCAAACAATATAGACTAGCGTTTCAAGATAACAAATAGTAAAAGAGGCAGAAACGCGAAAACAATCACAAGCCTCGGATAAAACGGACCGGGTTTATGTTGACGACCCTTGGAAGAAACGAAAACAGGACAATGAACTTCGGCTCTGTACGTGGAATGTTAGGTCCCCAAACAGACCACGTGCAGCAGAACAATTTGCGGACGCCATCCAGGAAATGCGATGGAATGGACCGGGTATAAAGTGGATGGAAAACTGCGACATCTACTACGGCGACTGCTATAGGGAAAGAGGACAACGATTTTTCGGATGCGGATTTGTTGTTCGAGGTGGATTAAGGAAAAAAGTACTAAGCTTTCGGCATGTGAGCGAACGCCTCATAACGATCCGTATCAGGGCTAAATTTTCTAATATTAGCCTGAAATGCGTCCATGCCCCAACGGAAGATAAGGATGACTCCACCAAACATGAGCTCTACAATCTCCTGGACAGAACGTATGCCAGATGTCCCAGCTATGACATGAAAATTGTACTAGGAGACTTCAATGCTAAGCTGGGTAAGGAAAGCATCTTTAAACGAGTCATCGGCAAACATAGCCTACAAGACACCACATCCGACAACCAGTAGGCGCTTTCCGCACCTTGATAAGGCACCTGGCGGTCATCAGAACAATCAATCATTAACCAGGTTGATCACATCGCGATCGACGTCAAGCATACCTCCACTATTCTTGATGTCCGAACTTTTCGATGAGCTAACACTATCTTGTAGTAGCCAATATGCGCCTACGGATATCACGAACGCAGCGGAGTAGAGTAAGAATACAAAGCTATGATGTCGGAAAGCTAATACGTAAGGAAACGCTCGTGATTTTACCGATCGCGTCTCTTTAAGCACTCCAATACACCCCAAGCCTCCACGCTGTCAATAGAGCAACAGTGGAGCCTTTGCAAACAAGCCCTGAAATGCACTGCATCTGAAATTTTGGGCTTCAAGGCCCCACCACAAAAAAACACCTGGTTCGATTACGAGTGCAGGGGGATTCACACAGCGAAGCAGGAGGCATATAAAGTGCCGCTGCATAGAAGAACGATCCACAGGAAAGGGGACCCCACCGATTGCGCAAACTACAGAGGAATAAGTCTCCTTAACATCGCCTGCAAAATCTTCTCTGCCGTTTTGTGTGAACACCTGAAGCCTTTTGTAAATACGCTGATAGGTCCTTATCAGTGCGGATTCAGGCCAGGGAAGTCCAACATCGACCCAATCTTCACACTACGGCAGAAACTGGAAAAAACCAATGAATTTCAAGGCGAAAATCACCACCTATTTGTCGACTTCAAAGCCGCATACGACAGCGTAATTAGAGACGAGCTATACAACGCTATGTCTACTTCTGCCATACCTGCTAAGCTCATCAGACTATGCAGGCTGACTTTGGAGAATGCTCGCTGCTCCATCCGAATCGGTGAACACCTTACCGATAGTTTTGATGTCAAAAAAGGATTTAGGCAGGGCGATGCGCTGTCGTGTGATTTCTTCAACATCATATTGGAAATGATTGTGCAAAAATCACTGGCCAATACAAGAGGCACAATCTATTTCAAATCCTCGCAACTCCTTGCATACGCCGACAAGATTGACATAATAGGTAGATCACAGCGAGACGTCAATGAGGCGTTTGCGAGTATTGAGATGGAGGCAGCGAAAATTGGTCTGGCGGTAAACGAGTGCAGAATAAATATATCTTGTCATCAAAAAAGGACGCTCACCACCTACGTCTCGGCCAGAACGTTCGTATTGGCAGTTATAAGTTCGAGGTAGTTAAGGACTTCGTCTACCTTGGCTCCACAGTGACCTGGAACAACGACATCAGTTCCGAAATCAAACGCAGAATCACTCTTGCTAATCGCTGTTTCTTTGGGCCCAGGAGGCAAACGAGTAATAGAGCCCTCTCCCGAACGACAAAGTTGACTCGGTATAAGACCCTTATCATCCCGGTCCTGTTGTACGGCGCAGAGGCGTGGGCACTATCAAAAGCGGATGAGGAGGCCCTTGGTCGGTTCGAGAAAAAGATTTTGCGCGTGATTTTCGGGCCTATAAACGCAGACGGATGATGGAGGAAAAGATTCAACCACGAACTTTACGGGCTGTACAGCGACCTGAGCCTAGTCAGGCGTCTACGGATTCAAAGCCTAAGATGGCTGGGCCATGTAGAGCGAATGGGCACCACAGCTCCAGCCCGGAGGGTCTTTGAATCCAACCCTGGGGGACGAAGAGGCAGAGGACGGCTGCACTTAAGATGGCGCACATAGGTGGAAGAGGACCTCAGCCAACTGGGTGTGCGGCCATGGAAAAGGCTAGCAAAAGATCGTGCTAAATGGAGGGGCATGTTGGTTGAGGCCCAGGTTCACCCCGAACTGTAGCGCCCGCTAAGAAGAAGAAGCATAGAAGAACAAGTACAGCTCGTGGGCTCTACAAATTAAAAAGAAGGGAGGAGCATAAACTTTTCAAGAAAAAGAAGAAAGAGCACGGGAAGCGCGCGATTGAGGATTTGGAGAGGTGTTACTGTAGGCGTCATGTTTTAAAGATTTATTAACATATAAAGCGAACATGCCAAGGCTATAAAGCCAGAATGGGAGCCTGCAGGGATGAGAACGGACACCTAGTGGTAGAATCGCAGTCGATGCTGAGAATAATGCAGACCGTGTAACGGTGATATTAGTCAATATACCTCTGTCAGGCAGAATGATCCATTTCTCAACGACGAAGATCTGCCCCCCTGGCCTCGACGAAGTTAAGATCGTCGTATCCAAACTCAAGTCGAATAAAGCTGCTAGCTCTTCAAGGCAGTTGGAGATGATCTGGATAAGAGCATGCACCAGCTCATTTGTAAAAAGCATGCCCGAGCAATGGAATCTCAGTATCAACTGCGCCAACTACAGAAGAATAAGTCTCCTTAACATCGCCTACAAAATCTTCTCTGCAGTTTTGTGTGAACACCTGAAGCCTTTTGTAAATAAGCTGATAGGTCCTTATCAGTGCGGATTCAGGCCAGGGAAGCCCACCATCGACCCAATCTTCACACTACGGCAGATACTGGAAAAAATCAATGAATTTCAGGGCGACACTCAGCACCTATTTGTCTACTTCATAGCCGCATACGACAGCGTAATTAGAGACGAGCTATACAACGCTATGTCTACCTTTGCCATACCTGCTAAACTCATCAGACTATGCAGGATGACTGTGGAGAATGCTCGCTGCTCCATCCGAATCGGTGAACACCTTACCGATAGTTTTGATGTCAAAAAAGGATTTAGGCAGGGCTATGCGCTGTCATGTGCTTTCTTCAACGTCGTATTAGAAACAATTGTGCAAAAATCACTGGCCAACGCACACAGTGCGTGTGCGCCAGATATGGAGATAGACCTCCTGCATCTGGTTCTGGCAGTTAGAAAAAGGTCTTTGGACCGACTGCTAGAAGTAAGGTGCAAAGTTACTTATCGCTTTGGTATCGTTAAAGTCATCATCAAAAGCCACGAAAAAACATCACCTGATGTACGACCAATTGCTGTAGAAGCCAAGCAACCTACAACCAGCAGTATGGTGGTTGCACCTACTACTGTAACAGAGAAGCCACTGTAACATTTGGGTCGACGACCAGTAAGGGTCGTCCAAATAAAACAACAAAACGTACCCCCACTAAGCACGGGAATCCTCGATAGAAATTAGATCAGAGGATCACTTCCATCGGACCGGTAACTTCCGGCGTGGCAACAATAAGCCATACCGAACGAAGGACCCGGCCTACCCTAGCAAAAAAATAAGTTGGCTGCGTGTGCTGCAGGGCGTCTTACATGCCAAAAATGCTCCGGATACCTTTAGCCTGCCACTCTATCGCAACAGGATCTCCATTGGTCTTATTCAAGAAACGTTGGTCCATAAAGGCCTTCAAAACAGGTCGCGTAAGCTAATTTACGCTATTGGAGAATCTCCTCATTGGACCGCATGTGTAATCGGTACTAACATAAATTTTCTCCCCATTCCAGAGTTTATAACAAGGGACCTGGCAGCCGTCATCGTGACAGTCCCCACCGGTGGAGGAGTAAGGAAGATTGTGTGCGCCTCCGCTTACTTCCCTTGAGACGGCCATCAGATCCCACCTATTGAGATACAGGACCTGGTATGGCACTGTCAGCAGCGCAATCATCACCTGGTCATCGGATGCAAAGCCAATGCGCACCACATGGAATGAGGCAGTAGTAGCACCAATAAACGGGGTGAGTTACTTTCTGAATTCTGAATTAGTAATAATCTCACCGTTGCCAATAGAGGGACAAACCCACCTTCATAAATTCGGTTAGGGAAGAGGTACTTGGCCCATTTATGTTAAACAAAATTGGTGACTGACACATCTCAAATGACATCCCTAGTGGGGCTAAGAAAGCTGAGCCTGGATATCAGCCCAGACGAACAAATCGGGCTCTTTTCCAAGCTCAACTTGCTGCTAGAGAAGATATGCTTCTAAAGTCGATCGCATCGATAGACGATATCGAAGGAGCAGCTTTTCAGCTCAATGTAGCGCTTATCTCATCCGTAAGAAACGGACTATGCTTCTAAAGTCGATCGCATCGATAGATTATATCGAAGAAGCAACTTTTCAGCTCAATGTAGCGCTTATCTCATCCGTAAGAAACAGCTATACACCCAGGGCAAGTACAAACAAGCGGTGTGTCCCCTGGTGAAATGCACAGCTCCAATCTCTAAGGAAACAGGTGAGATCTCTCTTTAACAGAGCCAACCGAAAAAATAGTTGGCCTGGTTATAGATCTGCTCTAACGAAATACAACCTCGAACTGAGGAAATCCAAGATAATGTCGTGGAAAAAATATTGGGCGAACATAGACTCGCTACCAACTGCGGCGCGACTCTATAAAGCACTATCCCAAGAGCACACAAATGGAATCGGGTTGCTTTGTAAATCAGACAGTATCTTTACCGTCTATCGCAGGGATATAGTGGAGACTTTGCTTGAGGTGCACATTCCTGGTTCTACTCCCCTGTCGATGCCTTCTGACGATCAGACGAACGTCATAAGTAGCATCAACAGTAGAACGAATAGCCTCTCTGGTAGACTTTTTAGCCTCGATAGAGTTAAATGGGCAATTCGCGGCAATGGGCAAAGTCGGTGTCTTTCCTGCTATCTTGAAGAGAGACCTAAGCACTATTTTATCTCCTCTGGCAGTTCTTTTTAGGTCTTGTTTCAACCTGGGCTACATTCCTCAAATCTGGAGAGAGGTCAACCTTGTCTTCATCCTCAAGATTGGATAGCCAAGTGAACAACCTAAATCCTATCGACTTATCAGCCTAACATCCGTCGTACTAAAAACAATGAAAAAACTGATAGAACTCCACATTAGAGGTATCCTGGAGAATCAGAGAGCACTGCATCCCAATCAGTACGCATATCGCAAGGAACGATAATTATCGACGACCTACTACGCAGGCTAACCACTCGCGGCTAAGAGGTCATCAGATATGTTGATGACCTAGTAGTTATTGTTACAGGCAAGTGCGAAACTGCTGCCTGTGAGTGCATACCGCTTGCGCTCCAGTTTACTTACCCAAATACGACAATCTTGGTCCCGTTTACAAAGAAGAGAAGGGTACAGCCATCCTCCGTCTTTCTAAATGGCACAAACATAGGATTTTCAGAAGAAGTTAAGTATCTAGCTATTAAGCTTGATCGCAGACTTTACTGGAACTCTTACAAAAGCGACTAAGGCCTTTTGGACCTGTCGACGCATTTATGGTAAAACTTGGGGACTACTTAAAGCTAAGGTAATCTAATGGCTATATACCACCAAAAGTAAGATCCATCATCACCTACGCGTCCACAGTATGGTGGACAAAAGTTGAGAAAAAAACGATAATCATTAAGCTTCAAGAGAATAGCGTGTCACAGGCGCTCTGCAAACCTGCCCCACGGCAGCCCAAGAAGCACTAATCGGACTTACTCCACTGTACCTTTTTATTAAAAGGGTTGCAGCAGACAGTGCAATCAGAATTCTGCGCTCGGGAACAAGCTTGCAATGTAGACCCATAGGTCACATGTCCATCTTGCAACATCTTCCCGAGATGAGTCCACGGTCTCGGACGCATTACCACGCCCTTTACTTTTGACAAGAGATTTGAGATATTGATGCCAAACCGCTCACCTTGGGAAACCAGTGATCCCTTGCTCAATGTCAAAGGTCTTAGGTGGTACACTTATGGCTCCAAGAATCTCCGATTCTCCGAATCGTAAGATATCGAAGGCATTGGGAATGAGTCCTAGCATCTTCCAAGCAGAATCCTAATGTGCGTCAATCTAAACCTAGAGACTAGCATAAGAGGAAAAACCATCAACATACTTTCTGATAGCCACGCAGCAGAATTAACTCAAAAACCGGTAAGGATTGCCATGATGCCCTACAGCACCTCGCCAAGAGAAACAAGGTCAAACTCTGGTGGGTGCCAGGGCACAAAGGTATTAAGAGCAATTAAATCGCCGATCAACTCGCCAGAAAAGGTTGCAGCGGAAAACACATAGGTCCTGAATCATTTTGCGGCACTCCCAAATCTAAGATCAACTTCTTCTTAGACAAGTGGGAAAAAACGCAACAGCTGAGATGGCAGAGCACATACTGTGTGAGTGTCCTGCTTTCTGTCATCTCAGGAAGCGTATGCTTCTCAATGAAGTTATGACTCCTGAGAGGATCATCTCAGCTCCTACGAGAAGCATTCTCAACTTCATTAAGGAAATGGAGAAGCTCCTCGGCTAATCGGCTAGCAAACACAATAGATTTGATAAGGTCACAATGCCTCGTGCTATTTTATAGCACTAGGCCTTAGTTAACAAAAAAGAAAAAAATTAAAAATCTTCAGACGATGGCTAAAACTGAGGAATTGAAGTTTGAAGTGATAGACCATCCATCGTATTCATCTGGCCCCAAGTGATTTCCTCTTATTTCCAAATTTAAAAAAACGGCTCACCGGATAAGGTTTACGTCAAATGAGGAAGTCATCGCTCGCACAAATGCTTGTTTTGAGGAACTACCACAATCATATTTTTCTGAAGGCTTACAAAAGTTAGACGGACGTCTGTCGAAGTGTATTGAACTAAAAGAAGAATACATTGAGAAATAATTTACCCAAAAAAAATTGTTTTACTATCGATGCAAATACCCTCAATACATTAGAAATTATTGTTGAAATATTCAAGTCCTTTGTGACTTATCCTCCGCAGGATGGCCTGCTGGTGCTTCCAAAGACTTCTATTTCAATGGTATATATTATAATGAAATCAGAAAATTGGGAATAACTCTAAAACAAGCTTATCAGATCAGTCGAACTCTTACTAGTATTGCATCAGCTTAAAAATCATCTTGAATTCATGTTAGAATCTAGCAATTCTGTAAGCTATTCATTTAAAAGGGTAATTAATAACTCCGAGGCTCAGGGCTTACGCCCCAGCAAATTCATTTGAACCAATTAACCACGACCCACTTAGGGGCAAATGCCCATAATGACATGAATTATTCAATTATTGCTTACGGAAGGAATTTGTTTTCAGAAAAACATTTAAATAATTTTAGATCTTCTCCCACCATTTGTGCAAAGCAGTCTCGAATAGCGAAAAACGCGTGAAACTGTCTTATTTCGTAAAATATTCATAATTATCTTCCAAAATATTCGAATGTGCCCGCCTGTTAGACAACGCGCTATTCAGCAAACCTGTCGTAGCTGTCATTGAGCTGTCACGTAAATGTACGATAAGCAAATAGGGTTCACTGCTTTTCTGACAGAAGATGAATTGAACTGAATCTTAAGTTAACTTATGCCACGAAGTAAGGCATACATATGTGCTCTATGCACGCAAATCCTTCAGAATCTACATAGGTGTGTTCTCGATCTCGTTTTAGAGAACCACACTCAAAACCCTTCTTTCATGCTAATGAAATAAAAATCGTCAAGAGCACGCTAGCCGACTATCCCTTGACTGCCGTCGCTGCAAGACCAACGAATTTATCTAAAAATTCTCCTACACCTTTCCGTGCTCTCTAATTTGCATGGATGAAAAGGCGACCAAACATGAAAGAAACTTTATTTAGTTTTGTGACTTTTCATTCGGCCTGCATTCTCTGCCTCGGTTGTAGCTACTCGCACACCTCCTTGGAATCGATTTACATTTGAACCAGTTCTTCACTTCAGCCTGCATTCATCCGGCACTTTACCCGGCACGGGGGAAACTTTCAGAAATTAACAAGTTAAATCCGCCAGAAACTGCCTTCGCTAATATTACATGTATTTGTTGCTGTGAGCCATATCCATGCACACATACATACGCATGTGCTGTATATTAGGTTGGGTGATCGTATGGACGGTGATTCCCACGAGTCACTGAATTTCTTTCGCCTTGAAAGACCTGTATTCGCCTGTCAGACTCGGCTTGGTGGTGATCAATTGATGGTGTGTGATAAATCGTCAATTAGTTGATAAGTCGATATCATAGGCGTACTGAACTGAAGCGAAAGCAATTCATATTAGGTTCGCGGCCGATTGTCAGTGAAGAGTGTGTGTCTGGACGGTATTATCGCACTTGTTGCTCGAGTGGCTAGATGAAGCGTTGACATTAAAGTGGAACACGTTTAATGTGATGTTGTAGGGATTTTACTTGGTGTTTGTACAGTAAAGTGTATTCTAAGTTCTTGACGGACAGGTATTGAATCAATGGGGGAAAGAGGAAAACAAATTGAAAGGAAGAATGTCACTGGAAACTGTTTGAAGAGGTTGTGACTGTGAAGTACGACAGAATATTTTGAAAGAAGGAATGAATTTTATTTACCTTGGGCTGTTGACTTGTTGACTTTTGGATATTTGTCCCATTTTGTAATTTTCGAAACTTGACGTACTGATTCGTGGAGAGCGTGCTTATTGACGAATTAGTAATATATTAGACTGACCACTGCAGCAAAACAAGAGGCATATAAAGCCAAGCTGCAACGACGGACAGAGCTGCTCGAAATCTATGAGCAGAAGAGAAGAGAGGAACACAAGCTTTTCGGAAGAAAGAGGAAAGAGCACGGAAAGCGTAAGATCGAGGAGATGGAGAGATGCTTCCGCAGGAATGACGCCCGTAAGTTTTACAATAAAGTAAAACGAACATGCCATGGCTACAAAGCCAGAGGGCGGCCTGCAGGGATGAAAATGGAGAACTGGTACTAGAGTCGCAGTCGATGCTGAGGATTTGGAAAGACCACTTCTGCAGACTGTATAACGGCGATGATAGACAAGATACCGCTGTCAGGCAGAACGAGCCATTCGTTATGGACGACACTATAACAGAATTCAGTCCACCTGACCTAGACGAAGTCAAAATAGCGATATCAAGACTTAAGTCTAATAAATCCGCGGGCGCAGACAGCCTATCTGCTGAGCTTCTTAAGTCGGCTAGAGATGAGCTGGCAAGGTGCATGCACCATCTCATTTGCAAGGTATGGTCGGAGGAAAGCATGCCCGACGGATGGAATCTCAGCATCGTTTGCCCGGTCCATAAGAAAGAAGACCCTATAACTGCGCCAACTAATGGGGAATAAGTCTCCTTAACATCGCATATAAGATCATCTCTGCCGTATTGTGTGAACGCCTGAAACCGTTTGTTGATAACGGTTGTGATTGGCTCTTATCAGTGTGGTTTCAGGCCAGGTAAATCCACAATAGACCAAATATTTATGCTACGGCAGATCTTGGAGAGGACCCAGGAATACCAAGTCGACACTCACCACTTCTTCGTCGATTTCAAGGCTGCATATGACAGCGTGTATAGAGATGAGCTGTACAAAGCCATATTTAGTTTTAACATCCCTGCCAAACTCGTCCGACTGTGCAGGTAATGAGCAAACTGAGACCCTTGATGTTAAAAGAGGATTTAGGCAAGGTGATCGTGCTTGAAAAGATCGTGCAAGGGTCACTGGCCAACACAAGAGGTACGATTTATTTCAAGTCTACGCAATTGCTTGCGTACGCCGACGACATTGACGTGATTAGACGGACACAGCGAGACGTCAATGAGGCCTTTGTAAGCATTGAGGTAGAAGCGGCTAAGATGGGTCTTAAGGTTAATGAGGGTAAAACGAAATGTCTGCTTTCATCAAAAAGAGACAGACAACACCGTATTGGCCAGAACGTCATCATGGGCGGATATAACTTTGAAGTGGTCAGGGAATTCGTCTACCTTGGCTTACTGATGACAGGCGACAACAACACCAGCGCTGAGATAAAACGCAGAAGCACTATTGCTAACGCTGTTGCTTTGGGCTCGAGAGGCAATTGAGAAGTAGAGCCCTCTCTCGGAAAACCAGGGTGACACTATATAATACCTTAATCATCCCAGTCCTCCTTTACGGCGCAGAGGCTTGGACCTTGACAAAAGCGGATGAAGATGCCCTTGGTCGTTTCGTGAGGAAAATTCTGCGCACTATCTATGGTCCCGTTTGTTCAAACGGTGTACGAAGGAGAAGATATAACGAAGAACTGTACGGGTTGTACAGCGACATCGACCTGGTACGACGTCTACGGATACAGCGTCTAAGGTGGCTAGGCCATGTATGTGGGAGGCCAAAGTTACGAACATACACCCTATGCATTCTATGTTAATTGTTCATTTTCCTTTTACTGTATGTTCATTTTCTTTTTACTGTATGTTCATTTTCTTTTTACTGTACGTTCATTGTAAGGTTATTGTAGTAAGGGACAGAAAAGTGAAAAGTCGTGGGAAAAGTCAAGAAAAGTTAAGAAAAGTGAAGTGATAATTAGAAACGTTCTTTATTTTTTTATTTTATATTTGATTGGATTATATTTGTTATTGGATTGATTAATTTGAATTTTGTTTTAATTATTACTTTTTCGAATTAAATACTTTCTTTGTGAAGAGTGACTTTTTATTTCGGATAGATAACCTTCCCTTCCCCTACATTTGGTGTCAGAAGTGGAGACTTAGTGCATAAGTCGACCCAGTAAAGAAAAACCGAGTAAAAAGAAAAATAAATTAAAGAGAAGTGCGACTAAGTGCAAAAAGAAAAAAAATTGAAAGAGAGCTCGAACCAGTGCAGTGTAAAAAGTAATAAGTGCAAACAAAAAAAAAAAAAAAACAGAGAAAGAGATCGAGTTCCATTTCGTGTGATACAACTCACACTCATACTCATACCCACGTATACAACTCCAATTGGTGAGATCGTTTCATAACTAAAAGCTTTTGTCGCATGACATCTTCTTAATTACATGCAATTTTGTGTTTACATATATTTATTCTGAAATAAGACATACATAGTGAAGAAAAGGAAGCTTTACATAGATTTTTTTTGTATCGTGCAAGTGTTTTAATAGAGAGGTACATATATTTAATCTGAATGGATGATTTAAAAAAGCTAACCACAAGACAATTACAAACAATTTTAAAAGAAAATCAACTATCGTATAGATATAATTTAA
The DNA here is from genome assembly GCA_951905685.1 of Eumerus sabulonum. Classification (NCBI taxonomy): domain Eukaryota; kingdom Metazoa; phylum Arthropoda; class Insecta; order Diptera; family Syrphidae; genus Eumerus; species Eumerus sabulonum. Next base: position 160,470,753 of record OX645060.1, on the reverse strand, counting down.
AATCCGAACTAGTTTAAAGATTAAATGATTTTTTTCTAAAAGAGAATATATCGGCTACTAAATGTGTTGAGCAATTAATTGCAAAGAGAAAAGAGAAAGAACTTGTTAACTCAAGTGACGATAGTGAGGTTGGTGAGGAAACTAAAGAATCAGGTGGCGAGTGTGAAGGTAGTGAAGAATATTTTGAAGCTAGTAAAAATATGGCTGAAACGAATAGTTTTGTGTTTAAAGACGTTGAGGAGTCCTTAGATAGATTTGCTGGCGAAGGTGGAAAGAGCGTAGTTTCGTGGTTGAAGGACTTCGACGATATATCGGCAGTGTGTAAGTGGAATGAAATCCAAAAATATCTTTACGCTAGGCGATTACTTAAGGGTGCTGCTAAGCTAGCAGTAGAAGCCACGAGCGGCATATGCAGTTGGGCAGATTTAAAGAAGTTTTTGCTAAAAGAATTTAATGATGCGCCATCTTGCATAAGTCTTCACAAACAACTGCAAGCTAGAAAGAAGAGAAGTGATGAATCGTTTTTGGAATACATGTATTCGATGAAACAAATCGCTATGAAAGGCAATTTCGACGATGAATCGTTAATTACATATATCGTTCAAGGTATTCAGGATAGTCCTTTAAATAAGACAATCCTTTATGAAGCAACGAATTTAGACGAATTAAAAAAGAAATTCCATGTTTACGAAACAATAAAAAGCCAGATAGCTAGTACGAGCAATTATCGAAAACAAACCGGTTCCCCAAATGTTAAGTCAGGGTTTTCGAACTCATTTAACAATAATCACAAGAGGTGTACAAACTGTGGTTCTTTTTCACACAGTCATAATGATTGTCCAAGTAAAAGTAAAGGAGCAAGATGTTTTTCATGCAATGAGTTTGGTCACATTTCCACAAATTGTCCCAAAAAAGATATACGAAATTCCACCCAAAATGTGAAAAGAATAAATAGATTAGACTGTTGTGTGAAAGTTGTTCTATCCGGGGAAGACTATGATGCGTTGGTGGATACGGGAGCAGATGTCTCCTTGATTCAAAAAAGCGTTTGGGAAAAGACTGGCGCTATTGTTGATGGGCCGGGAGAATGTTTGATGGGATTTGGCGATGGCAAAGCGAAGCGAACGCACGGTACATCTACAATCGATATCTTAATAGAAGAAGATCGTTATTCCATTCGTTTTAATGTTGTCCCTGACATGTGGATGTCAGATAGTTTGATTTTGGGGAAAAATTTTTTGAGTGTCGCAAGGGTCTTTATTGAGAATGGGAATATTCATGTTACAAAAATCCCAAGTGAAAATGACATTGCGAAAATTGATGTCGTCAATTTGGTTGAGAGGACTGATTTGGAATCAATTATAGACGCGAAACTAAGTCATATAGCTGAGTGCCCGATTCGAAACGACATTAGACAATTGATACGTTCATACACCCCGAAAAAACCAGAAAAGTGTAAAGTGGAAATGCGCATTATACTATCTGATGATCATCCAATTAATCAAAAGCCTAGAAGATTAGCACCACAAGAAAAGGAGGATGTGAAAAAACAAATAAATATGTGGCTTTCAGAAGGAATAATACGAAATAGCTGTTCAGATTACGCAAGTCCGATTGTGTTGGTCAAAAAAAAGGATGGAACGAACAGAATTTGTGTCGACTATAGGCAGTTAAGCGCTAAAATCATCAAAGACCGCCATCCACTTCCATTAATAGAGGACGTTTTGGAAGATTTAGCCCAAGGCTTGTTTTTTATTGTTCTAGACTTTAAAAATGGGTTTTTTCATGTACCCACTGCAAAGGAAAGCCAAAAGTTCACAGCGTTTGTGACACCGGACGGGCATTATGAATTTCTAAGGGCACCTTTTGGCCTGTGTAATTCACCTTCAGTTTTTCAAAGGTTTATAAATGCTGTCTTCGAAAAACTTCTACGTTCCAATTGGTTACGCATTTTTGTGGATGACCTCGTTATCCAAGCCGAAAGTCCTGAAAAATGCCTGGAAAAGCTAAGATTAGTTCTCGAAGTTGCAGCTGAAAATGGTCTAGTTATTAATTGGAAGAAATGTGAGTTTATAGCCGAAAAGATAGAGTTTTTAGGGCATGTGGTCGAAAAGGGATGCCTTAAACCCTCGACAGAAAAGTTAAGAGCAGTGCAAAATTTTCCCAAACCGGACAATGTGAAGAAAGTTCAGTCCTTTCTTGGACTAACAGGGTTTTTCAGACGTTTCATTGCAGGATATGCCGTCATCGCGAAGCCCTTATCAGACCTGCTGCGAAAAGATACAAAGTTCAATTTCGGTCCTAATCAAGTTGAAGCTTTTCAAACTCTGAAAGATGCGTTGTGTAAAGATCCAGTTTTGAAACTTTATAATCCAGAACTAGAAACTGAACTTCATACCGATGCGAGTAAAATTGGATACGGAGGTGTTTTACTTCAGAAACACAACAATAACGAGATGCACCCCGTTTTTTACATAAGCTACAAATCGTCAAAAGCTGAAAGCAACTTAACAAGCTATGAACAAGAAGTCTTAGCAATTGTGAAATGTCTGCAAAAGTTACGAGTATATTTGTTGGGTATACCATTTAAAATTTATACGGATTGCAAAGCGTTTACAGCGACTATGAGGAAAAAGGAATTATGTACGAGAGTTGCTAGGTGGGCAATATTTCTACAAGACTTTAATTGCGAAATACTTCACAGAGCTGGTTCATCGATGAGGCACGTAGATGCTCTTAGCCGTTTTCCAGCAATAATGAGAGTTGAAGATGGTATTTTGTTTCGAGTAAGAAAGACCCAAGAGACTGATGAGTTTTGCTCACTTGTAGCAAATATTATAAAACATGGTAACGATTACGAAGATTTTGTATTGCGAAATGGTGTCCTGTATAAGTTCGTGGAAGGTGATTATTCACTAGTGGTTCCAAAAAAGCTGCAAAGAGAAGTTCTGCGAGGTATCCATGAGCAAGGCCATATGAGTGCGAAAAAAGTTGAAGTGCTAGCCAAAAGAGATTATTGGATGGCAAATTTCAAATCGAAAATTAAAGAAGTCATTGCAAACTGTATTCCGTGCATACTTGGAGCTAGGAAAAGTGGAAAACAGGAAGGTTTCCTCAATCCAATTGAAAAATTTGATACCCCTCTGCATACGTATCACCTTGATCACCTTGGTCCTATGAACTCAACAGCCAAGAATTATAAGCATTTATTAGTGATCATCGATGCTTTTTCCAAGTTTACGTGGATTTTTCCTGTAAAGTCCACTGGTGCCGATGAAGTCGTCAAGAAGTTATTACTTCAGAGCGAAACTTTCGGTGATCCAATAAGAATCATCACAGATAGAGGTGCTGCGTTTACATCCAATGTGTTTAAGGAGTACTGCGAGGAGAGAAACATAACTCATTCACTGGTAACTACAGGTGTACCTCGTGGAAACGGACAGGTGGAGAGAATCAACCGATCTATTATCGAAATGTTGACGAAGATGTCCGTTGATGCGCCTGATAAGTGGTTCAAGCATACACCAAGACTGCAAAGAATCATTAATTCGACAATAAGTAGAAGTACGAATAAAACACCATTTGAGTTAATGTTTGGAGTCTCAATGAGATGCGTTGAAAGTGTCGAACTCAAACAACTAGTGGATAAGTTACTTATTGAAGAATTCGAGGATAAAAGAAAGTGTTTGCGAAATCAAGCCAGCGAACAAATTGCCAAGATTCAGGAAGAAAACCGGAAAGGCTACAATCGTAAAAGAATAAATGCTGTTAAGTACAAATTAGGTGATCTAGTTGCAATTAAGAAAACTCAGTTTGCACCGGGAACCAAGCTATATCCGTTGTATTTGGGCCCATATGAAATCGTCAAGGTCAAACGAAACGATCGATATGAGGTTCGTAAAGTTGGAAGTCACGAAGGACCGAATTCGACCTCATCATCCGCTGACTTTATGAAACCATGGCGCAACGAAGATGACAGTGAATGCGATGAGATTGGAAGCGAAGGTGAATGCGAAGATGAAGATGATGCTGAAGTTAATTGATGTGCCTAGTAAAGATGGTTATTCGTCTGAGACAGCCGAAAAGCAGGATGGCCGAATGTGGGAGGCCAAAGTTACGAACATACACCCTATGCATTCTATGTTAATTGTTCATTTTCCTTTTACTGTATGTTCATTTTCTTTTTACTGTATGTTCATTTTCTTTTTACTGTACGTTCATTGTAAGGTTATTGTAGTAAGGGACAGAAAAGTGAAAAGTCGTGGGAAAAGTCAAGAAAAGTTAAGAAAAGTGAAGTGATAATTAGAAACGTTCTTTATTTTTTTATTTTATATTTGATTGGATTATATTTGTTATTGGATTGATTAATTTGAATTTTGTTTTAATTATTACTTTTTCGAATTAAATACTTTCTTTGTGAAGAGTGACTTTTTATTTCGGATAGATAACCTTCCCTTCCCCTACATGTATGTATGCGCATGGAAAATACAGCTCCGACCCGAAGAGTCTTCGAATCCGCCCCGGAAGGATAACGCGGCAGAGGACGGCCGCATCTACGACGGCGCACGCAGGTGGAAGGGGACCTTAACCAACTTGGTGTGCGGCGCTGGAAACAGCTGGCCAAAGACCGTGCCAGTTGGAGACGCTTGTTGGTCTCCTTGTTGGCCCAGGTTCACCACGGACTGTAGCGCCACCTAAGTAAGTAAGTAAGATCTCAACGTTTGTCCTTCTTTCAATTTTAAATTAATGTTAAACGTGTTCCCTTTTGGATAAAAGACGACTCCTTTCTCCATCTTCACCACAAAATGATTTTTCAACCACTTTTTGAATTTAAGAGAAAGTTTGGAGCCAATGCTCTACAGGATTTTTGGGCGGACTAGAAGTGAATAGAAGGCGATTGTACATTTTAATGGTGCTTGTAATAGTGTTAAAATGAACTAAATAGTATAAAGCCTCATCCAACGTATTCCCTTTTGGACGAAAGGCGACGTCTGTCTCCACCTTTATTACAACCACTTTTTGAATGTAAGAGAAAGTTATGTGCTAATGCCCTATAGAATTTTTTAGACGATTTAAAAGTGAATAGAAGGCAAACACAACAGCAAACTATAGGTCTATGATCTGTAGAACCTGTAAAATGTCATGGGCATTTTTAAGGGTCTGCGGTTACAATGACTGAACTCGCCTCAGCTGATACGATCAAATGGAAAACACTGTAACCAATTTGGTCTGTAGCGAATGCTGGTTGATGGTCGAGTTAGCAGGAATATCACGTTGTTTAATGTTAATTTTGCTCAGTATTTAACTTTTGTTTATTCAAAATCAACAAAACTACGAAGATAATCGTCAACAAGTATTTTTATTAGGCACATAAATGAAATAGATCTTCCAACAAGATAAAGTTCCAAAGCATTGCTATAGGGTCTGTAAATGTTGACTAAAGTCTGATAATATAAACCTCCTCCTCCAGTGGCTGTCTCAAAGTTCCGAATTGAATCCCATAGGAAATCAATGGGACATTTAAAAAAGACCCTTCCTGTAAGAATACTAGCGAATAAAGCCCATCTTTTTTCAAATTATTGAACAGGGTTGAAACAAAATTACCTCGACCCAATGTGTATAACGTGAAACTCCTATCGTGTGGAAACTTTGATTAGAGAAAATAATTTTGTTAGAAATGGAAAACAAAACACAAGATTGTCAAAGACTGGATATATTTGAGCGAATGGCTGCCATAGCCACGACCAGAATGTTTTCAAATTCTATCCTAATGATGAGTAGAAATCAATATGCAGATAAGAATCCGACATATTAGTTGTAGAGACTAGTATATTTGGACCAACGACGGTTCAGGCTTTTAAGTGGTTGCTTTAACAAATTCTGTCAAATCGCAAAGAAATAAGATTTATACCAAAATGGCCTGAATACAAAATGTGTTGGCGTCGAACAACATTGGTATTAGGATTCAATTCCGTAAGCAGCATCATCTTCATAAATTATGTGCTACACTGTGCTATCATAGATAAAATAGGCGATTTATCTCTATCTCTCTGAGAGCTATAAGGCCAGCATGGGTGCATGGAATGTTGGTTCAATGCACCAAATAGTAGAAGATAAAGTATTGCTACCGTTCAGTCGAATTTTCTTTCAGCTTGGCCAATTTTTTTCGTCAAAAACAACAGAGCACATCTCTCTTCAGCGATCGTGGTGCCCTTCTTTCAATACTTCTTGGAACCTCGTCGTTACTCAACCATTTGTCATTGTGGGAAAATTGGTCAATCCATTTCTACTTTCCCTTTTTTCTCCTTTAAAAACTAATTTGTTCCAGTTGTGAAACCGATTAATTCGATATCTACAGCTTATCGAATTCAAATTTTTCTACCCGACCGTATAACAACCGACGAAGTTCTCAATTATTTCCAATTAACTCTAACTTTAGACTAATAGTGAACGTAATCGAATGTGAAATGCATTAAACCGCCCATCACCATCGCATTCACGATCGATTCCATTGAAAAGCGGAAGCGAATAAATGTCAGTTTCGCTCTCACAAACATGCAACTGTAATTAGTTTTTGTTTGATTTCTTGTTAATACATTTCACTCGAAAAAATAAATCACCTTTCTCCCGCAACATGCACAATTCCATTTTGGCTAGTTTCGGAGTCCCGTCTCATGCGATCTTCTTTTTCAGACCGGAATAGATTCGCGAAGCCATACCAAACATTTTAGGTTCTTGAATTATCTCGTGATCGTCGGATTTTACCATCTCGTTCCAAGTTGATTCGTTACATGGAGAATTATTACCTGCTCAATCGGAATTCGAAAACCGCGATAAGAAAGTGATTTATTGCAAGCTCATGGCACGATTCAATTGCTTCAAGACGTGGCAGAACGCTTCAAATGTTTGATACAATAGATGTATTTTAGTGCGTAGGCCTCTGATGATATTATAAGTTGTATGTGGTAAGTCTGTATTCAAATTTATTGTTGCAACAAGGAAGACATTCGTTGACAGGGGGAAGAAGAAATGTTTAGTTGTTGCGTGCCAACTGCCAACTCGAAAATGTGTACATGCACCACTAACATGTTACCCTCACAAGTAATATGAAATAAACAAAAACTGGCTATATCGCCTCCAAATTGTTGTAATAAATGCTTTTGTCTGTAAGTAACAGCAGTTTTAACCAACAGAAAATGATAGGAAATAAACCTTAACTTTCGCAATATGTCCAATGACGAAGATTATGTATTAATTTGGTAATATGAAAACAACCGACCCCGCACGCTATAAATTAACAGAGCTCTAAAGCATATGTATAATGCAAGAAATAGCAAGAACGGCTAGCATCCTTAGTAAACTGCCGTCAATACGGCCAACCTCCTAATTTAAGCAACGGAACCAGACAAAGCGATGCGTTTTTATAGGTTTCCCTTACAAAACTAGAATTCAAACGTGGCAGATGCGCAAGTCCACGAAAGTCACACACTAACCAAGTTACCTTTACTAAGTCATTAATAAGGAGTTTCACATTCAATCTGTTTTCGGTTTTAAATATAATGTAAAAGGTATGATTTGAGGTATGATAAAAATCCTTACTGCACGCTAGAGTTCACTCAATATCAGATGTTTAAAAATAATATCACCCAAAGGGTTTCCGCGACATCGTTTAGAGGACTCGATTCCAGGGGCCCAATTTTGTACGACATGTAGCATAAGGCAGACTTAATAACACCAATGGATTGAAGTTGGTCAATGTTGCCAGTTTGTTGGTATACTTGCATGGTTGTAAGCCAGCAACTCGGTTAAAAACTCTAATAGCGGCTTTTTCACTTGGTTTGTTTTGGAAATAACACGCTCTGCCCCATTGCTCTGATTTTTTGGAAACACACCTCGTCCAGATCCAAATCGTTTAATTAAGGTCACAAAAAATGAACTGGTATGACCGCCTTTCGCTGTTGATAGTCATTGTCTGGCTTTTCCGGTTTCGGAAGATGTTTGTCCCAATAACCCCACGTGGTCAAAGGCCACTGCAATGAGAATAAGTCTCTCTGGATAATGGATAATCTTATTATTGCTCATAAGTGCTATTTTCTAAATTGCGCAATTTTACTTCTTCACGAAGTCGTTTAATCAAAAGTGTGATTCATCTTATTCTTCTTCTTTGATGGCGTTACAGCCCATGAAGGGCCAGAGCCAAGCTTCTCTCAATCACCCATGTTGTGTGTGATTTATTTTTCACATAGGTGAAAGGGACCTTCAATTTAATGCTGATTCCAAACGGCGCGAGTCGATAAGCTTTTTCACGGCAAATATACTGCGGGTCGGTGTTATCGGGATCCGAACTCGCTCATCGTGCGTCAGAGTCCAACACACTAACCACTGCGCCACGGCGTCCTCATCACTGTGCTTCATCACTGAATTTAATTCGTTCCTTAATTGTGGTTTGTTCTAGACCCAAATTAACGAACGTGCGACGAGCTTAAAAATTCACGGGCTTTACTATTTGTGTCAATTAGATTTTATACCGATGAACGCTCAGTTTAAGTTGATTTCGAAAAAACAACAGTAGCCATATTGTTGCTTGACCTAACGTTTTGAAATCGCGCAGGGATTGTTTGATCATCAATCAAATCGCTTTCACCTTGATTTTGTTTTTTTTTACACTTGTTCAAATGTTTCAATTTGGTCAGAAGAATGAGGTTATAATGACGACAACTTTATTCTCGACGAGCCATTTTGTTATCGTATCTATTTACAAAATGTGTTTGTAAACGAATTAAGTCATTGGTTCACTTATCCATATTAACGGGTAAACTCTATTGTAAGACAATCATCCCCAACATATCGAAGAGTTATCTGTGCTTCACAGATGGTAGGACAAACTGAGATTTGCATGCTATGTGCTAGTCGTCTTCTTACAGACTTCCTGCTACACAAGGGCAAAATATTTTAATTTTTGCCTCTCTCTCCAGAGAACATTTTCTTATTTAGATAGTAGCTGTGAACCCGAGCTAATTGCATCAGTAAAACCCGACATTGCTTGTGAGAATGGAGCCTTGCTATTTTATTGAATTTTTGTTCACTACTCTCAGGGGTGGTTGTCCTAGATAGGACGAGAGCCGACTGTTGTAGTTATTGATAGTCACATAGTAAGGATCAAACGTAACTTAAAGTACATTCTTTACTTCAACAAATTGTACATTCCATTCTCCCTTTGTTGATAATGGTATTAAAGGACTAATTAGAACTATGTTAATCGGCTAAAGCTATGAAAAAATGAGTCCGCCTAATGCAAGGATATCCAAAGTGACTTAAAACTCACTTTTCGTGTCAAGAATTTATTGGCTATCATCGAATTGTCAAAGGCTTGGTTCTTTAATCTCGCTAGCCCGATGTTGTCCCAGCGACTTCTTTTACTCCTCAAAATAAAGTCACTTTTCAAATAAACTCATTATGGCGGTGTAGAGAAACTCAAAGGGACTGTAACTATGGTTCCGACCGAGCTAACTAACTTCAGTAGATTGTCAAAGGCGCTTCGAGTAACGTTGGAATCGTTGTGCAGAGTTAGAGGGGGACTGTTGCAAACCTTAATAACAAAATTTTGCGAACAAACTTAAATTGCCTGTGTTTTGTTTTTTTTTTGATTACGAATTCCCGGAACTTAATTGCCACACTTCGTATATATTGTGAAAAAATTAACGAACAGAACAAACATTTTTACAATTCATTTTAACATTCTCGACGCGTTGCTGAATTGTGTGACATTATTTAAGAGATGACAGAGTTGTCACTTGAAACATGTGATTAATAAACGCGCTAACACTGCGCTGGTCTCGTGGCCTTAAGATTGAACTGAAAAAAAAAAAACGCTCTAGCAGATATACCGGGTATTGCAAGCCCGAATATGTTAGTAGGTTTAAATGTTTTTTGCTTTGACATCGCTATCTGAACCTCGTGTTGAGCGTCTTCATCTTGTATATTATTTTTTTATTTTTGACGTCAACATAGGGGATCCTGTGGGTTGTTCATTTTCAGTCCCGATAAGCTTCTGTTCTGACTTATAACTTTGGTGAAAATTCCAAACCTCACTTCTGTCCTGCTCTATCCGCACGAGACTTGTTGTGCTACAAGGACCTACTAAAGAGATTCTTAATAGACCTCGAAACCGAAACTAGCTCTATTGGGAGTAATACCAATAGAGCTAGTTAGGATTTTTTAAATAATGGGTTGCATGTAATAGTCAGAGTTTCTAGCATTAAATACGGGGCAATAGTCCTACAGATTTTGAAACAACTATTCTTTTTGGTAACAATTAAAACTAAGAATCGGTATTTTGAAACTTAATGGTGCCCGTACCTGGAAAGAAAAAAAAAATATACGTAATTCGTTTTCCATCTAAAAACATAAACATATCATACATGAGTTTGAAAAAAATCAATTATCGTATTTCGAGCGGGATAACAACCAACCTTGGCCTTATGAATTTGAAACAACATTTAGTGAGCAGCCTTAAGTGATCGTATTTATACTAAACTATTGTCTAAATTAGTACATATCTCTCTCATAGTTTTGAGGTTGTATCCCGAGTAAAAAATTTGCCATTTAGTCCATATTATATACTTCTCTTTATAAGTATTGACGAACAATTTCGAAGGCGAAAGATCAGCTAAACGACAAAGTAGTATTATTTTTATTGGACAATTAACCCCCATTGGTCCACTAACAATGCCGCCAACAAATCATCATTGTCGATTTTGCAAAGTGCTTCTGCTGATGAGCTTACGAGCTAATATGCCTAAACGACTTGAGAGTGGGCCTTAGTGTTTATCGATTCTTTGGCATAACCCAAAAACATTGCTGTGTTATGTTACATCAGTTACCGATATTAAATACTTTCAAACCGCACGTGCATTGACAGATCACCTAACAGGTTTCCCTGGGTAAAACCGATTACCAGCCCACAATCGCCTTTTTACGCAATCTCCCCTCCGAACACACAGCATATTTCGAAATAGAAAAGAAAATTAAAAACAACACTGTTGTTTGTTTTATATTGATCTTACTCTACTGCAACAATGTGCCTGTTTTAAAGGTTTGTTGGCTTTGTGTAAAAACTAAACAAATCGAATGCCAACAAAATGATTTCGCAAACATTGCCTGTTGTATGGATGCAAGTAGGGCGTAGCCATGGATAAAAAAAAACCATTAACATTCACACTCACCAAATGCCAGGCTTTTTGCCCCGAAGGTTGATAATTAAAACAGAAAAAAATGTAATTTTGTCCACACAAGTTTAGCGCCTACTGACTTTACTAACATGGAAAAGATGCATTATCCATTGCATCCACAATAGCAAGCGCTGCAGAGGTGCAGAGCGGGCCTAAGTGAAAGGTAGACTTATTGTTCTCACCAATGCCATTCATGAGCATTAGCAAGGGAAGATTAAAAACCTTGACTTAAACTGCAAACCACAAATCTAATAAAATTCAATTTTAGCAAATCATTATAAAATGAAGAAAGTCTACCACCATCTGTATCTTCTTCCGTCTTGAATCCATCTTTCGTCGGGCGTTTACGTGTAATAGCTCAATCCGACATTGTTACTTAACTTTGTTGATAAGTCTGTGTTCCAACACTTTCACTGGACGCTTTATTAGTTCCTGGTAGTGCGACGCGTTTACGTTGATTTGTGATCTGTTTTCCTAACTCCATTCATCACAGTGGTGTAGTGGCGCTACTTTGTTTTCTGTCTTTTATGATATTCTTATGAATTTTTACATTTTGTAGGTATTGGTTTTTATGGCGAAGTGGGACTTTCTTGCCTGAATTAGGATTGTACCTAAATCGTTGTGTCTATTATTCTTATTACTACAGGCCATTTCTAGATGGCGACTGAAAAACATGGAGATAAGAACAGCATTTTTAGTTTGAGTAGTCAGTAGCGCTACCTTTTTTTTTGCTTTTTTTTTTTTTTTTTTTTTTTTTTTGATAGTTACACCCGCACTCAAGACTAAGGCCTTATTACTTATGAATGTTGTGCGAGCGAAGGTAACAGGGAGAGTTTCGCGCAGGTTCACACACAATCTGAACGGAGTGCAGTGGTTTTTGAGACGTAGATGTTCGTTCACTACTCTCAGGGTTGGCTTGTCCTAGATAAGGACGAGAGCCGACCAAATTTCGCGTTGGTTATAATTCATAGTAATTCGTTCATGCGCTTTTTGGTGTTAATATTGCATATGCAGAGGATGAATTTCAATTGACCATAATTGAACATATACTGTGAATGTTATGTCTGCAGCAGTACGTTTGGTCGCTTTCCATTTACAACTGTGTTGCATACTTTTCCCGTAAACGAATTGCTTTTTCTTCGCTATGAAACGAATTTGAACTATAGACCTTTCGCTCGACGGTCGATGGTGTTTACCACTGCACCACGGTCACCCTTTGATGTTAAAAAAAAGATTTAGGCAAGGTGATGCGCTGTCATGTTATTTTTTTAACATCGTGCTTGAAAATATCATACGAGACTCACTGGCCAACACAAGAGATAGGATCTATTTCAAGTCCGCGCAACTGCTTGCGTACGTGAATGACATCAATGCAATTGGACGAACAGAACAAGACGTCAATAAAGCGTTCGAAAGCATTGAAGCAGAAGCGGCCAAAATGTTATTTCGGTCAACGAGGGCAAAACAAAATATATTCTGTCAACCAAAAAATACGCAAACACCGACGTCTCGGCCAGAACGTTACAATTGGTAGCTACAAATTCGAAGTGGTCCAGGACCTTGGCTCACTAGTGACCAGCAACACCAACACCAGCGCTAAGATCAGACGCAGAATTACTCTTACCAACCGCTGCTTCTTAGGGCTCAAGAGGCAATTGAGAAGTAGAGCCCTCTATCGAAAGACCAAGGTTGCGCTATACAAAACCTTAATCGTCCCGGACTTCCTCTATCGCACAGGGGCGTAGACTTTAATGAAAGCGGATGAGGAGGCCCTTGGTTGTTTGTATAAACGGAGTGTGGAGGAGAAGGTACAACGACGAATTATACGGGCTGTACAGCGACATCGGCCTAGTACGGCATCTACGGAACCTACGTTTAAGGTGGCTAGGCCATGTAGAGCGAATGGATAACACAGCTCCGGCCCGATGGGTGTTCGAATCTAACCCTGAGCGACGAAGCAGCAGAAGACGACCGAATCTAAGGTGGTGCACACAGGTTGAACAAACTGGAAGTGCGTCGCTGGAAACAACGTGGCGAAGGACCGTGCTGGGGAAGTTTGTTGGTTGAGGCCCAGGTTCACACCGGATCGTAGCCTCATTTAAGTAAGTAATGACTTAGAAGAACTAAGACATTAGTTCAGCTACTCATAAGTAACAAAGTGTCTAATAGGCTAATTGCAAACGCGTGCTAGCTGGTTCCAATACTTGTGACAAAATTAGTAGAAAAAAACGTATAACTCAGACTGGAACCGCTCATTAAAATGTTGAACGTAAGTAAAGTAATTTGCTTGAGCTATGTATATACATACATATGTCATCTTTAATTTGCAATCTATTATGAATTGTATTGAATAAAAAGTATTGATTGATTTGAAGAGTGTATTTGAGTGTACTTTAGAAATTTCAGAGACTTACTACTCTTACTTACATTTAGGCGCGATTTTCGAGAGGCCTAGAGGCCCCATACCTTAGCACTTATTATCCATTTATTTGTTTGAGCGTGTGCAAAGTTATAACAAAAATATATAATATGCTGATGGAGATACTACGGATTGTCGTTAAAAATTATTAACTTCCCAGTGGGAATTCGAATTCCAAATTTTGACATATTTACACGTTTCAAGGACACCAAATCCAAGGTTTTTTATAAAGATGTCTGAGTGTGTGTATGTACGTATGAGCGTATATGCGTGTGGGCGGCTGGTATTTTTGGTATGGTAAAAATGGTATTGACATGGGACTGATTTTATTCGACGCGTAATTACGTAAGATAGAACTGATTAAATTTCCAGCAAAATCGGTCTAACCGTTTTTTGTTAGAAATTAAATAATTAAAAAAAAAGACAAAAAAATTATGTAGCACAGCTGCTGTGAATGAGAAGTGATCAAACATACTGATGAAAGCATAATACTCACAGCATATAGTCACTTCAGATTCATACTCTGCGTGTACAATTCTAATATAACACCATAAGTGCATAGAAAATCTGCTGAGAACTATAACCAACGTGAAAATTCGGTCGCTTGCACTCTTTTTATCTAGGACAACCACCCCTGGAGAGTAGTGAACGAACATCTACGGTCCAAACGACTGCACTCCGTTTCGGTTGCGTTCACAAAAAGTGAAAATGTTGATTATTTAAAACTTGTTGCAAAGTTCCAGGCAAAATTATGGTTGCACTAAAACAAGCCTAATCCGTATTTTGTATGGGAAATTCAAAAAGCTTATGTCTTTGAAACTAAGAGAGGCCGACCTTATATATATATATATATATCAAAATTGCCAGGTAAAAGCCTATTAACATATTTGAATTTCATCAAAATCAGTGATTAGAGCCTTGTCCAAATAATTACTGAAATGCTTATTCAGCATTCTTAGTTGATGAACGGTATTGATGAGATATCTCCAAATTGATGGTTTCTTGATAACTTGAAGAAGGCAATTTCACTATTCGTCAAATATTGTAGTAACTGTTGAAGCAAGTGCTTATATGTAGGCCATTGGTGCTCGGGATTGAGCTTCATTGAACCCTTCCGTATGTGTAAAAATCTTATTTTTTTGAAAACAGTAATTCAGTAGTTCGTCGACATAAACATAAGACTTATAAAGATGAAAAAATTTGGAATTAAATGGGTGTTTTCATTTTTCCCATTGGGAAGTTAGTCGTGTGGGCCTTGCGGGTCGCACTTGGACCACATTTTTTCACTTCTTTTCTAAGCTCACCCCCGTCGATGACGTACTATTTGTAATCAATAAACACAAAGACATCAATCACCGAATACGTGATGCCACCAATATTATATAAACATCTGCTAATTTGGGTTCAAGTCATTATGTATCAAATCTGTAATTTCATTCCACAATTCAGGTTAGGATAACTTTTCAATTTTTTAATCGAATTTCATTATTTACTGTGATGATGTCTTCGTTCATATTTATTTATACCTTAACGAAGAGTATGATAAAGCATGAAGAACTTTTATTACAAGTGACTGGGTAAGTTTCTTTTTATGGCTCTTGTATCTATTACAGCAACGAACTTGTTATGTTAATCCTAGTCCACTTTGTACTGGTTAGCAATAGCAACATCATTATGGAAAAGAGAGCAACGTTCTATTGCTGTAAGCTTGAAACATCTAAAAGTATGACATTGTGAATTCAAATTTTGTTTTAGAGTCTGGTACTTGTGCGACCTAATTGGGTCAATTGCCTTTCGGCTTGTAGACAGAGAATGATAAACGATTCTCTCTTTGAAGTCAGAAATGTGAGTATAATATATAAGTCGTGCTCTTAGATATTAACAAAAAGACTAAATGCGCTATCTTACCAGACCTTTTTACAAATCCGTACTTAACTACGATGTACCGAGAACTAAGAAAAAAAAATGTTGTCCCTTTCTTACCAAAAATGGATGAAAGAAATCTTAAATATTCCAATAAAAAAAAAAAAAAGGAATTTAACCTTTTGTCGAATTTCAATCCTGTCTGGTCTGTCATATTGAAGGACTGAGTTATGGCAAAGATATTTATTATCTCTTAATAATAGTAGATATTATATAAACATAACAAATAGTTTGCAACGACATTTCATTCTTGATATTTTTAAATTTATTTTAGCCTTTTCTAAGGACTTCAGTAATTTTACATCATATTATCGATATTCAGTTACCACTCCCCATTCCATGTTCTACGTGCTTGAATGCGGTAGTCTGACAGAGACTGACATTTAAAGCTACAGAACCAACGATCGGCTATGAAATATGTACATCCAATCACCACACGAATAAAGCACTGAAGCATACTACACTAATTAATATATTCTTATAGTGATAATCGAAGCAATAACCATATAAAATAAAAATTGAATTTAATTGCGTCAGGAATTCACTGCCAGGACGGATTACCCACTTAAGCCGACAGTGAACTTGTGATTTGCACGCGTTCACTATAAATACACAAATCAATTGTCATATCTACAGCTTTATCAATATGCATAAAATCATTTGCAATTTTATACTCGGATGTATTCGAACAGGTGGTCTTTAAAGTGACCACGACCAGCAGACGGTTGAATCGCCTCCGCAGGCATGCAGCTCACATGTGAGTAGAGAAAGCACATGCCAAGTGATTGCAATGTTTATTAGTTGAAGTCAATAGTTAACTAGAAAATGAGATACAGATAAGTATATTTTATGGCACGGAACAAGAAATTCATAAAATGTATGCACTTAATGGTTTGAAGCGTGCGGAAGACTTGTTGACATATGACATGACCATCATGTGTTTTAACTCTCTGAAATTGTAAACAAATAATCAAGTTTTTTGTCTTTTTTTTTTATGTACATTGCATCCGATCGTGTAAACTTCAGTTTTTGGTTTTATTGTTTATGTTACTGAGCGCATCTTAATTTCTTCGCAGTATTCTCGTACGCTTAACTAAGACTTGAGGCTTTTTAAAAATATAAAATACTGGATACAGCGTATGTATCAAGTATTGTATATATGTAGGGACGTACGATATATACCATTATCTCAATTTCATTTCGATTAGAGCATTGTATGCTAAGGAAATATATAACCGCACTCCAAGAAGTGCGATGGGATGAACCAGGCAAAAAACGGATGAAAAACTGCGACATCTACTACGGGACCTGCTACTGCTGTTATTCGAGGAAGACTCCGACAAAAAGTCTTAAGCCTCCGAGATACATATAAGCGAACGCCTCATAACAATCCGCATCAAAGCTGTCAGATGTCATCTGTCATGTGTTTAGGTCAGTAGTGTTAATTTTTAGCTCCGTAAAAATTTAATTTGTGTTTAAACAAAACAAACAAAAAAGTATCTTTCTCCAAGTGAATTTTATTTATACAACTCGGTTTGTGAAAAATCGAAGTGTCCTACTTTGTTATTCTGCGTTTAACTATAAAATTTATAAGTGCAATTATCTGCCAAAGTTGTATTAAATATGTCAACTGTAAATGATCAACAACGTAAATTAAGATCATCGGGGAGATCTAACAGTGCACTCGGTCCCGCTTCCCCTGCGACTTCGAGTTCTATAAAACTTTGGGAAAAAATAGATGCTCAATTAGAAGCACTCTGTTCAAAATTTCATGAATCGATCCTGGAATTAAGAACGGAAATAAACAAAATGCATCAGAGCCTTTCAGAACGTCTCACTGCGCTGGAAAATGACTTGGTGACTAAAACTAAGTCATTAGAAAGAGAAATGAACGAAAGATATAGTTCCATTAATCACTCTGTGTTTACGTGTAAAAATAGGCTTGAAGCTTTTGAAAGTCAACTATGTCGAGTTGATGTGCTGGAAAATGAATTTTTAGTGGTAAAAGCACAAACGCTAAACAATGAAAATAATCAGCTTAAACTTCAACTCGATGCTCTTGCCCGTAAAAGTATTGCAAGTGACTTGGTTCTTCATGGCGTACCATTTACCAAGTCAGAAGACTTAAATGATATCTTCGAAAGGTACTGCAAAGTGATTAACGTAAGTGGGATAAAACCAATCTATATCTTTCGTACAAAGACGGCGCGGAATTCTGGAAATAGTTCAATCATCATAAAACTCGCACACGAACAACTTAAAATCAGCATTCTGAAAGCAACAACTGCGTACTATAAACAAAACTCCAAACTTGTCACTCTCAATAACCTTGGATTTGACAGTATCAAATTTGTGCGAGTGTATGAAACCCTTACAAAACACAATCATGATCTATACCGGAGGGCATGTGCGCTCCGGAAAAGAAAATGCATACATTCTGTGTTCACAAGAAATGGGAGAGTCTTCGTAACACAAACACCCACACAGAAACCTCTGCCCATCTGTAACGCATTCTTCCTCGATCGGCTCTGAAGTTAACATCAACTGACATTTCTTCTGAAGACGTCGTAGCTGAAGAGGTTGTTGCTGATGTACGAGAACCATCATTTTAGTTGATCATCACTCTGTTACTTTACAGAATTTGTACTCTTCTAATTGTACTATGTACATATATGTTTGTTGTTATTAATTAGGTATTTCTATGTATTTGTTATTTGCTCTTTACAAAAATGTCCCCTTTCTAGTGTTGCCAACTTGTTCCTTTTATTTTAAACATAGTTAACAAAAAAAAAAAAAAAAAAAACGTTTGTTGTATTCTTTACAGAATGGCTTAACATTTAATTTAATAATTAAATTTTTGTAGCTTAGCTATGCACTCAATTTTAATGATATATGCTTTTAATTCATCCCCCTGTTCTCTGTATGTTGTGATACTGTCTCAGATTACGTTTCAAGTTTTCGGCATGTTCGCGTTTAAATCTTATTATTATGAATCGAAACCACCCTGACGGTATAAGGGCTGTTCTTAACGCAATGTGTGGAGTGAAGCGAGGCCTCAATGTCTGCCATATTAATCCTGAAAGCATTTCATCAAAATATACTATCGTTTACCAAATTTTTAGTGGCTCAAAAGTTGACGTGCTCATGGTCTCTGAAACATGGCTTTCATGTAGTAGGTCGTCACAAAGCGTAAAACTACCTGGTTTCTCTCTCTTCAGAAATGACCGTAGTGATAGAATTGGTGGTGGCGTATGCATGTATATTCGTAGTAATCTTAAAGCTAAATGTGTCTACTCGTCATATAAATCTGTAATACAGTTTCTCTGTGTGGAAATTTACAACCTTCTATAATCCTCATTGGTCCGACTTATATCTAATACCTGACTGTTACGATAGCTCACGAGTGAAAAGATAAACGCACTCTATTTTTATTACTTTTATTATTTTGAATGGACTGTACATATGTTATTTGTTTAACTCCCTCTGATTGATTCCCTCTACGATACGACCTACCGCGCTGGTGGTTTTATTTCGAGTGACGATCCGCCGATCGCCTTTGTTCCACCTCGGTGGTGGTGCTCGTATCATCGTTCTGCTCGGTTGCGAGTGTGTGGCTTCTCACATCTGTACACGGACACTCTTGTTGATTGTTGCTCGTGGAACCGCTCTCGCTGGTTGTTGCTCGCGGATGGCATTCTGCGCACGCACACACACTTGTGCGTGGCAGATGGTCAGCTCTTGTTGCTCGTGGCACCGCTTTCGCTGGTTCCGTTGTTCATGGAACTGCTCTCGCTGGTTGTTGCTCGATGATGGCATTTGGTGCACGCACACATACTTGTGCGTGGCAGATGGTCAGCTCTTGTTGCTCGTGGCACCGCTTTCGCTGGTTCCGTTGTTCATGGAACTGCTCTCGCTGGTTGTTGCTCGATGATGGCATTTGGTGCACGCACACATACTTGTGCGTGGCGAATGGACAGCTCTTGTCCGGCTCCTTTATGCGTACGAGCCCAGGTGTCGTACGATTCTCGGTATCGTGCCGTGGTGCGGCACGATGGCATTACGATTCTTTCAGTTGCCAGTTGCGTGTAAGCTCTAACATCTGGCATTCTGGACACGCACACATACTTGTGCGTGGCAGTACAGTTCTCCGTATCGTGCCGCTTGTGTAATCTCTAACATTCCTCCCCCCCAATTGAAGGCTCGTCTTCAATTGCTTGTCCGGAATCGCCGAGGGGAAGAGCGCATATCTTCTGAACTGGTCGCACTAAGGTCGTATGCTCTAGACGCACCTCTGCACTTCGCACCAGCCCGTCCCTGCCTTGGTGGACGGCCGTGACTCGCCCCAATGGCCACAGCGCAGGCGGCATGTTTTCCTGCTTGATGAGCACCAAATCGCCCGGTTCGATGTTTTTCCTGCGCTTGCTCCATTTGTATCTTTGCTGCAAGGTATGTATGTATTCGCTGCTCCATCTATTCCAGAAGTGCTGCTGCATCTGGTGAATCATGCTCCACAGCTTCAACCGTCCCTGAGGTACGTAGCTCAAATCAGCGCTCAATGGCAGCAAAATCTGCTCGCCGATCAGAAAATGCCCAGGTGTCAGCGCGTTCAGGTCGCCCACGTCGTCTGACAACGCGCATAAGGGCCTAGAATTCAGGCACGCTTCTATGAGAACCAGCAAGGTGGCAAGTGTCTCGAAGGTGAAGATCTGCTTGCCCATGACCCTTCGCAAATGATGCTTGACTGACTTAACGCCAGCCTCCCAGATGCCTCCCATGTGTGGCGCGCCAGGAACGATGAACTTCCATTCCGTCCCCAACGCATTGATCTGCTCAATTGGAAACATGTCCTTCCATTGCTCTCTGCTCTTCTTCAGCTCTGCATTCGCACCGACGAAAGTAGTCGCGTTGTCACTCCAAAGTGCAGCGCATGCACCCCGACGCCCTGTGAAGCGCTGGAAAGCCGCCAGAAAGGCACCGCTCGTCAAGTTGCTCACAAGCTCTAGATGTATTGCTTTGGTGACCATACACACAAATACTGCGATGTAGCCCTTTTCGATCACCTTTGATCGCCCTGATCTAGCCTTGATCCGCACTGGCCCTGCATAGTCAACTCCGCTATGCTTGAACGCTCTTGATGGCTGAACACGATCCCTCGGAAGGACGCCCATAAGCTGCTCGGATGCTGCCTTGCTCTGTCGGAAACATATTATGCACCGTGAAATGTAAGCTTTCATTGCTCGTCTCAAAGATGGGATCCAAAAGCGTTCCCTGATGTATTGCATGCACAGCTGCACACCTCCATGTAGCGTCATAGCATGCGCCTCACGAAGCAAAAGCTCGCCCAGTTTGCTCTTGGCTGGTACGATGATCGGATGAATTCTGTCGTACGGCATTGCTGAATTTTGAAGCCGTCCTCCCACTCTCAGAACTCCCTTGGCGTCTAGGAATGGATATAGCGACGCAATACTGCTCGAGTTCTTCAACGCACGTTTTTGCTCCAGCTGTTGAAGTTCCTTATGGTACGCTCTCTGTTGCACGGCCTTAGCCCAGTAGGCGAGAGCGCTCTCACGCTCTGTGAGTGTCACTGGCCCTCCCTGCACGCCCTGCTTGCACCTTCTGCACGCTCGCCCAAATCTCATGACGATGGCCGTCACTCTTAGGACGCTCTGAAGATTTGATCTCCCTTCTAAAAGGCTGATACCATTTATGCTAAGCACTGCTGCTCTCGGAACGATGAGGTTAGCCAGGACAGGTGACTTAACCTCCACTGTCACGTCTTGTACATGTTGCCTGCTCACGATTGGCTCTGTTGTTGGCCAATCTTCCTCCTTGCTAGGAAGCCAGGCTGGCCCCTGCCACCAAAGCTTGCAGTGAACCAGCTGCTCTACCGGGATGCCTCTCGAACTTAAATCTGCGGGGTTGTCCTTCGACGGCACATGTCTCCACCGACGTCCTCCGCACAGCTCCTGGATATTGCTCACTCTATTAGCCACAAATGTCTTCAAGTCACAGGGCACTTTACTGATCCAGCACAGCACAACCGTTGAATCGGACCAATAATTCCTTGTCACGCCTTGGATTGCGCACGCTCTGACTACGCTCTCCATGAGCTTGCACAGTAGCTCAGCTGCACATAGCTCCAGCCGTGGGACAGACAACGTTTTGATTGGGGCCAATCTAGTTTTGGACGCAATTAACCTGCACGACGTCTCCCCACTAGCAGAGGGTGCACGCATGTAAACGACCGCTGCGTAGGCTCTGATTGAGGCATCTGCGAACCCGTGTAGCTCCAATTTATGTCTGTCCGTGGTGCCCAACCATCTCGGAATTCTTATATCCTCCAAGCGCGATAGTTGCCCTTGGAATTTCACCCACGCCTGCGCGCTGGCTGTGGGTATTTGCTCGTCCCACTCAATTCCGCAGCGCCAGAGGTCTTGTATGAGGATTTTTGCGCTTATCACCACTGGGGCGAGGTATCCGTTGGGATCGTAGAGCCTCGCGATTGCACTGACAACTGCTCTCTTTGTAGAAGGGGTACTGCTCGCTGTAGTTCGCACCTTAAACCGAATTTCGTCCCTTGTAGAATCCCACACGAGACCCAACATCGACGTTTCTTGTTCTTCGGGAAAGGACAGCTCCTGCTCGCTCCACCAAGTTCTGGTCAGCTTAGATAGCACGCGCTGGCTTGAAGACATGAACTTGCTCAGTTTGAAACCGCCAGCCCTCAACGATAAAATGATTTCCTTGCACTTCTGAACTGCTCGCTCTTCTGTGTCTGCCCCGGTTAACATGTCATCCATGTAGAAATTCTTAGTGATAGCTTCACACGCCATCGGGTATGCTCTTTGATGATCGATCGCGCACTGATGCATTGCCCGAACTGCATTAAAGCTGCTAGAAGCCATCCCGTAAGTCACCACGGTCAGAGAATATTCGCTCAATTCGTCTTCCGGGTTTTCTCGCCAGAAAATTCTCTGGAGGTTCCATTGCTCTGAGTTCACCTTCACTTGGCGGAACATTTTCTCGACGTCTGCCACCACCGCCACCTTGAAGCTACGAAAGCGAGTGATAATCGCTGACAGATCATCTTGCAGTTTAGCACCAGGAAGCTGCACATCATTTAATGACACGCCACTGTCGCTCTTGCAGGACGCATCGAAAACCACCCGGAACTTTTTCGTGACGCAATGATGCGGAATGTGGTATGTTGGCCCGCTCGCACTGGCAGCTCTACCGAGCTTTTCCATGTGGCCCAACACCTGGTATTCGCGCATGAAGTTAGTGTATTTTTCCCTTAGCTCCGGCTCTGCACACAATCTCTTCTCGTTCTGTAGGAACCTCTTCATGGCTATCGCTCTTGTACTGCCCAATTCTGGCGCCTTGGGATTTATTGGGATTGTCACCACGTAACGACCAGACGAAGTTCTGCAATGGGTGCGCATAAAGTTATCTTCAACCCACTGGTCGTCAGCAGACAGCATGACTTCCCTGCTCGGCTCCTCTATCTCCCAAAATCTCCTCAATAAGTGGCTGAGTTCTGCGTCTGACGGTTCAGCCACTGCGCACATTGCTCTGACTCCCGGATCCTGGTCCGATTGTAATTGACCGAAAACTATCCAGCCTAGATGTGAATCCTGGGCTGTTAGCCCGGAGTTGAATTTCTCGATGCTCCCTTTTATAATGTCAGCCCACACTTGCGCTCCCAGAAGCATCTCTATTCTGGCTGGCTGATTAAATTTGGGATCGGCTAACGCCAGCTCGGTCGTTTCTGCCATCTGCTCTTCTGCTAAGCACTGCGTTGGAAGACAAGATGTGATCTTCCTCACAGTAAACATATTGCATTTCAACAGGAAATCGATATCAACGCAAGACCGAATGTTCACGCTCACTAAACCAGACGGCTGCACACTTATGGTTGATCCGATTCCCCGCACGTCGAAAGCACATGGGCGCTTGATTAGCCCTAATTTTTGCACGCACTGCTCTGTGACCAAATTGATCTGGCTCCCGCTGTCTAGAAGCGCTCTTGCCTCTACAGGATGTCCTGCTCTGCTCTGAGCCTTCACGCACGCTGTAGCCAGCAGCACCCGTCGTACCACCTCGACGCTGCTCTGCACCTTGCATTGCTGAACGCCGCCTTGCCTCGGGGCAGCATCCGCCGCCCGCTGCTCTGCTGATAGTAACCGCGCTGGTTGCTATTGTGGTAATGGCTCACTGGCTGCCGGCAAGATTCCCCGCTGACTCTCACTTGAGCCTGCCACCATTGCTAGCCCTGCTCCTGACGCCCGCTGCTCATGGCAAAGGATGCTGTTGTGCTTCTTGTTGCACCTTCGGCATGCTCCACCTGGACAAGCTTGGGCAAAGTGCCCGGTGCGCAGGCAATTCGCGCACAGCTTCCAGAGCCGAACCTTCTCAATTCGGGCTTGAATCGACAGTGATAAAAAATCCCCGCATCTATAAAGGGGGTGTTGTTCCCTACACAGTGGGCACCTTGGCACTGATGTCACTCTCGCCCCGCTCGCTCCTGGGCAACTACTCCTTGGCACGCTCTCCCTTGCTCTTCCGGTTCCGCTTGCGATCTGCTCGGCGTCGAAGAAAGCGGAATCCAAAGCACTCGCCCTCCGCTCCAGGAACTCGAAGAACTCCTTCAGAGTGGCAATACGACGGACGTCGTCTCTCGTCATTTGCCATGCGTGATTTGTTTCGGGATCCAATCTTGCTCTCAACATGTTGACTATGAATGGATCCCATGATGAAGTGTCCAGCCCTAGAACACGCAGCGAACTGAGGTGCACGTTCGCTTCGTTCACCAAATCCCGTAAACCACGAGCTCTCGATGCTTCTCTTCCCAATTGCGGGATCGCGTGCAGTGCGTTTAAATGCGCGTCCACGATGTTTTGTTGGTTGTCGAAGACTTCGTTGAGTTTCGCCCAGGCTTCCTCGTAATTGGCTTCGGTTACTTGCCACCTGCTTATAAGCCTAGCTGGGGGCCCTTCCAGTGCCAATTTCAGCTCGCGCAGTTTGGTGACGTTGGCTATAGACGCACAGTTATGCACCTCACTCAAAAACTGGTCCCTAAACTCTCTCCACTTCGTGAAATCACCCTTGAAAGTGATGAGTTTAGTAGGTCGCTCTTGACGTACTTGAATTACGCTTGGAGCTGCTCCGCTCCCTTCTCCGGCTGATGCGCCCTGCCGTCCCATGTTCGCGATACGGGCACGCAGCTTCGCTGTGGTAATGTGGTACGTGTCTTCGATTGCGGCCAGGTATTCGTCATGTGCCGCCAACGCCTCAGGAGTTGCTGCATCCTCAACCACACGCATATGCTCTCCTAGCAGCTTTTCATAAGCGCTATCAGCCGCTTCCAATTTCGTGTGCAGTAACGCTTCGTCCGCCTCATGGAATCCAACAGCATCCGCAAACTGCGAAATGCGCATGAGAGACGAACGAAACACGTCCCTGCGCGCTACGTCACCCATAGGACTGTAGCTGCTGGGAAGCACTGCACTGCACTACTATTCACTTGCACTCTTCCGTTAGACCGCACGTGATCGCAGCAGTCCAGGTCAACCCTTCGGAGACCACTCGATCAAGTACAGAATTGAATGCACTGGATAAAGAAGTGTCAATTTTCGCACTGCAATCGCACTGTGATTGCTCAAAAAATGTTTTGTGTTTGCGCTTCTGCCCTTGCTCACTGCACTCACACTTTTTGCACTGCTAACAATTATCCGGCTCGTTTGGACCAAATGTTACGATAGCTCACGAGTGAAAAGATAAACGCACTCTATTTTTATTACTTTTATTATTTTGAATGGACTGTACATATGTTATTTGTTTAACTCCCTCTGATTGATTCCCTCTACGATACGACCTACCGCGCTGGTGGTTTTATTTCGAGTGACGATCCGCCGATCGCCTTTGTTCCACCTCGGTGGTGGTGCTCGTATCATCGTTCTGCTCGGTTGCGAGTGTGTGGCTTCTCACATCTGTACACGGACACTCTTGTTGATTGTTGCTCGTGGAACCGCTCTCGCTGGTTGTTGCTCGCGGATGGCATTCTGCGCACGCACACACACTTGTGCGTGGCAGATGGTCAGCTCTTGTTGCTCGTGGCACCGCTTTCGCTGGTTCCGTTGTTCATGGAACTGCTCTCGCTGGTTGTTGCTCGATGATGGCATTTGGTGCACGCACACATACTTGTGCGTGGCAGATGGTCAGCTCTTGTTGCTCGTGGCACCGCTTTCGCTGGTTCCGTTGTTCATGGAACTGCTCTCGCTGGTTGTTGCTCGATGATGGCATTTGGTGCACGCACACATACTTGTGCGTGGCGAATGGACAGCTCTTGTCCGGCTCCTTTATGCGTACGAGCCCAGGTGTCGTACGATTCTCGGTATCGTGCCGTGGTGCGGCACGATGGCATTACGATTCTTTCAGTTGCCAGTTGCGTGTAAGCTCTAACATCTGGCATTCTGGACACGCACACATACTTGTGCGTGGCAGTACAGTTCTCCGTATCGTGCCGCTTGTGTAATCTCTAACACCTGACATTAATAAAAAAGTGGATATCCTTAATGGTTTTGTGAAGCTTCTATTTGATATGTATGTTCCGATTAAGTCGAAACAGATCAAATGCAGAAATTGCCCCTGGTACTCAAATGAAATTAAAATTCTTATACAAGAAAGAGAATTATTTTTTAAGCGCTTCAAGAAGAATCCGACATTGCTCAATAAAAGACAGTACTGTGTGGCTCGAAATAGAGTCAACTCACTCATTAAGAACTCCAAACGTTCGTACCTAAACAGCCAACTTGACTCCAAAATGAACCCTAAGGAATTGTGGAGAAATCTGACAAATCTGGGTGTAACAGAAAATAATAAGTCTAGAAATTGTCCTTTGTGTCCAAATGTAGTAAGCAGCTTCTTTAAGCCTCATTCAGATAGTCCGTCTTATGTTGTGCCAATCAGCAATACCTCTGTCCCTGACATATCTAATGGTTACACCTTTGAGTGTATCACAGAATACGATGTTACTGAAGCAATAATGTCGGTTAAGTCAAATGCCACGGGTTCCGATGGCATCAGTCCAAAATTTTTGAAGCTACTTCTCCCTCATCTGCTTCCCCACTTAACGCATTTTTTTAACTTTTGCATTTATAGTTGCCAATTTCCTGATCAATGGAAATCTGCAAACATTATTCCGATACCGAAAAAGAATTGCCCTCAAAGTCCCTCGGATTACAGGCCAATTAGCATGCTTTGTTTTTTAGCTAAGGCCTTTGAAAAAATACTTGCTAATCAAATACAGCAATATCTTAATGCGAAAAATTTACTGTCGCGCTGGCAGTCTGGTTTCCTTTTGCTCGGAATCAGCTGTGAATCAGCAGTCATGAAGGTGACAAGCGACCTTAGGTCATCGCTAGATTCGAGTGAGATAGGGGTCTTAGTACTGCTTGATTTCTCAAAGGCATTTGACTGTATTGACCATTCCATACTGCTATCGAAATTAGAACAGAAATTCAATTTTTCTCCACCTTCCGTAAGGTTACTACAAACGTATCTGTGTAATCGTATCCAAACGGTTATCACGGAAATTGGAATGTCTGATCCATATGCTGTCAATATTGGCGTTCCACAGGGATCTGTATTGGGTCCTCTTTTATTTTCTCTTTACAACAATGATCTTCCGCAAGTGATTCAAAATTGCAAACTTCACATGTATGCTGATGATGTTTTAATTTACATTACTCGGCCCATCGATCTAAGTGATGACTGCATAGCAAGAGTAAATGAGGATCTTAGTAGTATTGCGAAATGGTCAGCACTTAATAAACTTAAGCTCAATCCCACCAAATCAACAAACCTTATTTGCTCAGACAGGATTACCGATTTACGAGACTTTCCTCCGATAGTAGTGAATGGTAAAATGATTCCCATTGAGAAGTCCGTGAAATACCTTGGCTACTACATCAACTCCTCTTTAAGTTGCTGCAGCGCAACAGTATACACAATTAAAAAAATGTACACTGGTCTGCGATGCCTGCGACATTTTAGTCACTATTTAAAAAAATCCATGAAAATACACCTATTTAAGTGCTTATTAATGCCATTCTTTACCTATAACGGTTCGGTGTATCCATATCTTGACTTTGAATGCTAGAGGAGATAAAATGTCGCTTTTAATGACTGTATCCGATTTATCTACAATATCCCCAGGTACTGTAGTGTGTCTCATTTAGCAACTGGTGTTCTCGGTCTGAGTTTGAATGTATTTCTGAAGTTTCGTAATATTCTCAAATTATACAAAATTATTCATCATATGTGTCCTGATTACTTACATGACATGTTAACATTTGCGCATTCAGCACGCGGCCTCCAACTAATATTACCTCGATTCATCCATTGCATTGGAGAACACTCCTTCTTCGTATCTGCAATTCGTCTGTGGAACGCTCTTCCACACGAATTGCAGACAATAAACTCGTTTGCCGAGTTCCAAAGAAAACTTTTTATCCACCTCTCCGATAACAGTATCACAACTTAAAAATTGCTATTATGTTTATATTTATATTTTATATCTTAGTTCATACTCTACTATAGTTTAGATCTATGATTTGTTCATTGAAAGTTATAGTCGATTAACTACACATCCACAAGTTGTAACTTAAATAGTTTATGCTTCTTAAAAGATTTGATTGTCTTGTAGCATTTTGTTATTTATTACATTCAATAAAAAATCTAATCTAATCTAACCTAAAGCTAAATTTGGAAACATTAGCTTAACATGCGCTCACGCCCGGAAGAAAAGGACGATCGACTCAAAGAAGAATTCTACGATCTCCTAGACAGAACATACATATGCCCAATCCCCCAACTACGACACAGAAATAGTTCTAGGAGATTCTAATGCAAAATTGGGCAAAGAGGACATAATTGAGTCGATCATAGGAAAGCATAGCCTCCATACTACCACATCCGACAGCGGACTTAGGCTAACCGACTTCCTAGCGGGGCGTAATCTCCTTGTAGCAAGCAACATCTACAAGAGTACCTGGCGGTCTTTTGATCAATCGACCACCAATCAGATTGATCACATTGCGATCGACGCAAGACACTCCTCCTGTATTCTCGACATACGAACCTTCCAAGGGGCCAACATCGAGTCGAACCATTACCTTTTTGTAGCCAAGGTACGAATGAAGATATCAAGAATGCTTACGAGTCGAGTAGGACTACGCAAGTTTGACGTCGGAAAGCTACAATCGCAAGAGACTGCCAGAATCTTTGCCGATCGTGTCTCCTCCAAGCTCTCTCAAAATCCGCCCACAGCAGTACAAACAAGAGAGCAGGAATGGGCGTATTGCCAGAGCGCCGTCAGAGACGCTGCCTCAGAGGTGCTGGGTTTCAAACTGCCACCACCTCGAAACCCCTGGTTCGATGAACAATGCGAACAAGCCCATGAGGCAAAACAAGAAGCATATGAAGCGGACGAGAGCTGGTAGCGAAATCTATGAGCAGAAGAGAAGAGAGGAACACACGCTTCTCAGAAGAAAGAAAAGAGAACACAGAAGGCGTGAAATCGAGGAGATGGAGAGATGCTGCCGCACGAATGATCCCCGGAAGTTTTACAACACAGTAAAACGAACATGCCATGGCTACAAAACCAGAGCGTAGGCCTGCAGGGATGAAAATGGAGAACTGGTAGTGGAATCACAGTCGATGCTGAGGATTTGGCAAGACCACTTCTGCAGACTGTATAACAGCGATGAAAGACTAGATACCGCTCTCAGGCAGAACAATCCATTCATAATGGACGACGACGTAGGAGAATTCCGTGAACCCGACCTAGACGAAGTCAAAAGAGCGATGTCAAGACTTACATAAGTCTAATAAAGTCGCGAGCGTAGACGGACTGCCTGCTGAGCTTTTTAAAGCGGCTGGAGATGAGCTGGTAAGATGCATGCACCATCTCATCTGCAAGGTATGGTCGGGGGAAAGCATCCCCGACAAATGGAATCCCAGCATCGTTTGCCCGGTCCATAACAAAGGAGACCCCTATAACTGCGCCAACCATAGGGGAATAAGTCTACTTAACATCGCGTATAACCGTATTGTGTGAACGTCTGAAACCGTTTGTGGACAACCTGATCGGCTTTTATCAGTGTGGTTTCAGGCCAGGTAAATCCACAATAGACCAAATACTTACGCTACGGCAGATCTTGGAGAAGACCCAGGAATACCAAATCGACACTCACCACCTCTTCGTCGCTGCATATGACAGCGTGTATAGAGATGAGCTATACAAAGCCATGTCTAGTTTTAACATCCCTGCCAAACTCGTCCGACTGTGCAGGATGACATTGGAGAATTCTCGCTGCTCCATTAAGGTCGGTAATGAGCAAACCGAGACCTTTGATGTCAAAAAAGGATGTAACTTTTTCAACATCGTGCTCGAAAAGGTCGTGCAAGAGTCACTGGCCAACACAAGAGGTACGATTTATTTCAAGTCTACGCAATTGCTTGCGTACGCCGACAACATTGACGTGATTGGACAGACACAGCGAAACGTCAATGAGGCCTTTGTAAGCATTGAGGTAGAAGCGGCCAAGATGGGTCTCAAGGTTAATGAGGGTAAAACCAAATATTTGCGTTCATCAAAAAGAGACGGGCAACACCGACTTATTGGACGGAATGTCACCATGGACGGATATAACTTTGAAGGGGTCAAGGAATTCGTCTACCTTGGCTCACTGATGACAGGCGACAACAACACCAGCGCTGAGATAAAACGCAGAATCACTCTTGCAAATCGCTGCTTCTTTGGGCTCAAGAGGCGATTGAGAAGTAGAGCTCTCTCTCGGAAAACCAAGTAACACTATATAAGACCTCAATCGTCCCAGTCCTCCTTTACGGCGCAGAGGCTTGGACCTTAACAAAAGCGGATGAAGATGCCTTTGGTCGTTTCGAGAGGAAAATTCTGCGCACTATCTACGGTCCCGTCTGTTCAAATGATGTATGGAGGAGAAGATATAGCCAAGAACTGTACGACATCGGCCTGGTACGACGTCTACGGATACAGCGTCTAAGGTGGCTAGGCCATGTAGAGCGCATGGAAAATACAGCTCCGACCCGAAGAGTCTTCGAATCCACCCCGGAAGGACGGCGCGGCAGAAGACGGCCGCATCAACGGTGGCGCACGCAGGTGGAAGGGGATCTTAACCAACTGGGCGTGCGTCGCTGGAAACAGCTGGACAAAGACCATGCCACCTGGAGACGCTTGTTGGTTGAGGCCCAGGTTCACCACGGACTGTAGCGCCACCTAAGTAAATAAGTAAGTATGCTAAGGATATGTATATGAAATGTTGCCTGATAAAAAAATATTTTTTGAATAAAGCCAATAGCCGGATCTATAAACATGTGTACACTCTACAGTTGCAAATGCCTTGGCTTAAGTTGTTTTCATGAAGATTGAAAATCCCCTAAATAGGTGTCTTTATATCTTTTCTTTTTTTCTCGCGGAATACCCACAAGAATAACCTCAACAATCTAGCACAATAAGGTGGAGCAAAAGTAATGTCATACTCTGAATTGTAAGCATCTCTTATTGATAGGTTTACTTGAAAGAGTGGAATTAATATTATTAAGTTGAAAAATTGATGTAATTCGAATTACTATTGAGGAAATACATATACTCGTATGTATAAGCTCATTTTACTGCTCTCTGAATTTGTTGCCCGTGAAGCTTCTAGAGATCACATCTTTGCTTCTCCTTCAATATTGGCTTTCAAGGCTGCCGTTCTTGATTTCAAAAAGCACTAAAACAGGAGATTGAATGGTCAAAAAATTGAGCATTAAAAATCTAAATCTTGCCGGAATCAATAATGTTTGAGATGTGCATTTTTAATGCCAAATTGCTGTGAATACACTTCAGGCTGGTCAAATGGAGAACACGTCATGTTTAAAAATTACTACCACATTGCCCGGGTGGCCAATGTCTAAACTTTTACCATCTCCAAAGGTGCTTGACAAATATTTGGCTTTTTTAACTTGCGCCCTTATGCTCCCACTTTACCATTTGTACTCCAAAAATTATTTATGACCGTGTTCACAATCATACCTACCAGCTCTACTCTTTTTTTTTTGGAGGGGGAAGCAAGTAAGTTGAAACACAGCCTTCTCGTGGCCCCTCTTGGATAACTGCCCGTTATCCGTCAGGTAGTTCCCGGTCCCGGGTTTTTGGGGTTGGCGTTGGATAAAGGGCCCACCACATAAAAAAACTCATCCAATGAACTCCCAAAAAACACACACGGATTATGCCGACTCGTTTTTTTTTTTTTTGGTGACGACCACCGCAAACGACATTACTACCATTCAGGAGATGCGATGTACGGGACACGGATGTTGCAAAATACCATCATGTGACATTTGCTACAGCTGACATGAAATTCGGTGCCGAATTCGGAAATGGAAACTCGCTATGATTCCCATTCGAGACAAATTTTCCAAGATTAGCCTAATTTGTGCTCACGCCCCGATGGATGAGAAGGACGAGGAAGACAGGGACTCCTTCTTTCCGCTCCATGAGCGAGCTTATGAGCGCTGCCCCCGTACCAATTTCAAAATCTTGCTTGGGGACTTCATTGCGAGGTTGGAAAAGGAAGGAATTTTTAGCCCGACAGTCGGAAAATACAGCCTCCACGACCAAAAGGACGATGCATACAGAGTCACACTGCGGTCAACAAAACAACAAAACGCGGGTGGTGGTGGAACGAAATAGTGAGAAGTGGAGGGAAGAGAGACGCCCTTTTAAGCGAAATATAAGAGAGGCGGAAAGGCGCGAGTGCCAATAGTTTAAGATACTAGCGGACAGGAACATCGCCCGAAAATCAAAAAAACGGAAGAATGGCTAATGATTTTAAAACTGGAGGCAATTCCTGTAAAGACAAACAGTAGTTCAGAGCATACGTGTAATATGGAAGGACCAATTCTCGGATCTGCTAAATGAAAATGGAGGTCGAAACCCCAATCGCCAAAGACGAAGTCGTTATTCGAATCGAATAGCCGTAGTGCGGCTCAAAAATAACAAAGCTGCGGTCGGCGACGGGGTGCCGGGGGAGCTATTTAAATTCGGAGCCGTAGAGCTGGTACGACGCATGCACCAGTTGTTATGCCTGTACGGTCAGAAGAAATCATTCCCAACGACTGGGACTTATGTAAGTGTGCTCTGCCCAATACATAAGAATAGGGATCCTGTAAACTGCGTCAAATACCGGGGAATCAGCCTACTGAATATCATGTATAAGGTCTTATCAAGCGTATTATATGAATAACTATAACTCACAGTCGACAAACTGATTGGACCTTATCAGTGGTATTTTTTTGTTCTTATAAAGGGCTTTGATACCAGTTTTTTTTGTTTTATTCCGAATGTCGTCAAGGTAGCGTGAGCAATTTATTTGATCACGAGCTCATTCACGATCACGTAAAAACAACAGCACATGTTTTCAGTGTGAATTAATGTTAAACTTTTGTTTATACCTCTGACACAGTTTTGTCGAGACCTATTCTTGGAACTGTGTATTTAGCATCCCCTTGTGTAAAGCCTTAGATCGCCTTAATTGTTTTATGAGCTTGACAGATATTTTAACCAATTAACATTGTCCCTATCAGCTGCATTCGCGCCTTGCCAGTGCGAAGAATAAATCTAAAAATGGAAATGTTGTAGATCGATTATTAGTCGCTCACGAAGCGACGCGACATACATCTTTAAAACATATTCGTAATCGTACGGAAAGGCATAAACAAATTTAACAGTTTGCTGTAATAAGTAAAAAAAAACGAAAAATATCTCATGTGATGTTTGCTATTAAAATCAGATACAAAGTGCGACAAACCGAATACAGGCATCCATATGCAAAAAGATTTGAATACCTACGCCATGCAGTAAGTACGTACATATATCACTCATATCGTCTTTGGATGACTTATGAACGATGTACGAATGTACGAAAGAAGATGGATAAAAAGTGATGGTATGTATGTAGGTATAAGTTATGAGTGGAATACCTCATATGGCGGGCGTGACAAAAGAAATTTTTAAATCACGTGAGTGGAATACTAATTTTGGAAAAGTTTGCAAAAAAAAGTATAGTGTTTCAAAAAAGAATGAATCCCTGTGTGACGCTGCTAAGTATTTGCTCCTTTTTTGACTGATGAGCATAATGTGTGGCAATGTGTATTGCCGTGGATAGCTGACCTGACACCCGGCAAGTAGTGAACCAATGTGTGCAGCGACGTAACCCCTTGTTCCTGGGGAAAAATGAACCTAGCCCTCTAGGTTGTGCTTAGGGGTAACATCCCTAATACGGAAAAAACACTTGTTCATAAACAACCACAAGCCTGGGACCCCTGTAAACGACTAAATGACTTGAGGTCCCTTAACAGACCGGGTGCAGGCGATCAATCGGAGCAAACCCTCAGCTGCTATAAAACTGACATAACCGCACTCCACGAACTGCGATGGACCAGGCAAAAGACGGATCAAAAACTGCGATATCTACTACGGGAACTGCTACAAGGAGAACAACCAGCGCTTATTCGGATGCGGATTCGTTATTCGAGGAAGACTCCGACGAAAATCTTGGGATGTAAGCGAATGCCTCATAACAATCCGCATCAAAACTAAGTTTGGAAACATTAGCTTGATATGCGCTCACGGCCCAATCGAAGAAAAGGACGATCGACTCAAAGCATGTCCCAATGTCCCTACGACACAAAACAGTTCTAGAAGATTTGAATGCAAAACTGGACAAAGAGGACATATTTGAGTTGATAACGGGAAAATATAGCCTACACGACACCACACACGAACACGGACATCGACTACTCGACTTTCTGGCGAGGCGCAATCTCCTTCTAGCTAGCACACGATTCCTGCATCTCAATATTCACAAAGAAACCTAGAGCCATCATCGACTCGGACCACTAGCTAAGGTACGAATGAAGATATCAAGAATGCCTCGGAGTCAAGCTGGACAACGAAAGTTTGACGTCGCAAAGCTACAATTGCAGGAGACTGCTAGGATCTTTGCGGATGGAGTTTCCCTCAACCTGTTGCAAATTCCGATAACTTCGGCGCAATCCACAGAACAACAGTGGCAGCATTGCCAGAGTGCCATCAGAGATGCTGCCTCTGATGTGTTGGGTTTCAAGCCACCGCCAATTAGAAACCACTGATTTGATGAGCAATGCGAACAAGCCCATGTAGCAAAACAAACCGCCTACAAAGCCATGCTACATAGTCGGACGAGAGCCACTCATGAACACTATGAGCAGAAACGGAGAGAGGAGCACACGCTTTTAAGGAAAAAAAAATACAGCATGAAAAGCGTGAGATGGAGGAGATGGAGAGATGCTATCACAGGAATAATGCTCGCAAGTTTTACAAAAAAGTAAAACGAACATGCCAGGGCTATAACGCCAGAGCGGAAGTCTGTAGGGATGAAGACGGACAACTAGTAGTAGAGTCACAGTCGATGCTAAAAGTATGGAAGGAACACTTCTGTAGTCTGTTTAACGGCGACGAAAGATTTACCGCGGTCAGGCAGAAATGATCCATTCACAACAGTTGAAGATGTACGAGAATTCCGTCCACCCGCCCTGAATGAAATTGATGATAATTGATAATTGAAAAAAACACGGACGTAGACAGTTTGTCTGCCGAGCTATTTAAAGCGGCTGGAGATGACCTGGTAGGGCGTAAGCACCAGCTCATCTGTAAAATATGGTCGGAGGAAAGCATGCCCAGGGATTGGAATAGATTAGAATCTCAGCATCGTTTGCTTAGTCGACAAGAAAGGAGACTCCTATAACTGCGCCAACTACAGGGGAATAAGTCACCTTAACATCTCTGCCGCACTGTGTGAACGCCTGAAACCCTTTATGGATAATCTGATAGGTTCTTATAGGTGGTTTCAGGCCAGGTAAGTCCACAATAGACCAGATATTCACACTGCAGCAGATCTTGGAGAAGGCCCAAGAATACCAAATCGACACTCATCACCTTTTCGTCGATTTCAAGGCCGCGTATGATAATGTATATAGAGACGAGCTATACAGCGCCATGTCTAGTTTTGACATCCCTGCTAAACTCGTCAGATTGTGCAGAATGACAATGCTGAACTCTCGCTGCTCCATTAAGGTCGGTAACAAATTAACCGAGACTTTTAACGTCCCTTCTTTCCAAGGTCATGGAAACGCTGATTAACCGTCAGCTTATGAAATATCTTGAGAGCACCGTGGCGCAGTGGGTAGTGTGTTGGCCTCTGACGCCGATGACTCGGGATCGAATCCCGACACAGCCATGTCATCGAACGTGTTTTTCACGGTGTTTCTCCTCAGCGGGGTACCGACAAAACCCGCTGTAGTATAGTTGTCATGAAAAACTTCTCCAAATTCGCCGTTCGGAATCGAAAATAAACTGTAGGTCCATTTCACCTATGGGAAAATAAATTCACACACAACATAGGTGATTGAGAGGAGCTAGACCTAGTTTCTCTGGACGCCATATACATGTGCACATATACTTCGATTGCTTTTTTGTACATACATATGAAGAAAAAAGAGAAGAGTGGAATTGAATGCTTTCAAAACAGGAACTCGCATCCATTGTCCATGAATAGCACTTGTATTTTAGAAACTGAAAGCTTTCCATCCTGGATATGTTTGTCACTGATAATCTTAGTTGGAACAACCACATATTCAGTCTTACCAAGAATGCTGCGAAATGCCTTTGTACAGGCACAAGGTACGTTTCTCACCATGAGATTGGACTACAATTACATGACGTTCATTACGCTCATGTCTGGTCTTGTACATCGCGTGATGAAAATATTAGGAGCACTATTAAACACGCTGGAACTTCGCAGAACTATCTCTTACTTTTTCCTGTTATAACGAAGTGCTCTGTAGAAATAAGGCACTTGTATTCTCCCACTTCAAGAATTGTCCCGCAATGCACATGCGTGCCGGCAAATAAGAAACTTTCTTTCTAACCGAACCATAAGAATTTGGAATTCCTTGTCGGATTCGGACTTCCCCCGTCAGTACATCATACAGGCAACGCCCATCTTATTGACGACATAAAAGATCACTTGATCTTTGCAATAAACGCACAATGAAAGTGGCTTTGCCAATAGCTTGTTGGAAACTTGCCTTGTTCTTGTAAACATAATCGTCTGAAGCTCTGGCGATCTCTTACACCTGCAGGTTTTCTACATCAGTTTTTGATGGTCAGGCTTAAAAGATATCTGTAGTTGCATCATGGCAGTAATATGATAGATGTCGAAGTCAATGTCGGATAGTTCGGACATCCGGATAAGTATCTAGCATCGATCACAACATGACCAATCTGCTTGACGTTTGATTGGTCCGATGAGCGCAGGCCCTTTAGGGGTGTTGAGATACTGGAAGTCAATGTGAAGTCGAGTAAGTCGAACCTGCCCTGGCAGCTTGGATATAAAGTATACTACGAGGAGTGCGCAGTAAAATTCATCAAGTGTTCAGTCGACACGGGATATGTTATAGGACCTTATCATCCCCATGAAATGTCGAAGGCTGTGATCATATTTTGCTTCGTAAGATTACGATTCTGAAACTTAATATATTACATACTCACGGAGAGAATGTCGGTTCTATTGGCACTAGACACGTTTTGTATTTTTTTTTTCCTAGAAAGAAATACTATCCCTCAAAAGATAGAAGAGATCAGGTCATCCGCGCCCTATTGTTTTTTAATGAAAACAACTTTTACTCACAGAAATAGTGACTGTTATCCATGCAGAAATATCTTTTTCAACTTAACTTTCACCTTTCGGTGACAACTGCCGTTTAATTGATTTATTGAGCCCAGTTCGTTTACAGAAAGTGAAATTATGACCTACAATAGCTCTAGCAGTTCAATAGGTTCAAAGCACTTAACTTACTAACTAAGGCCTCGAATGAATATCTTGTTTTTGTGTTTCCAATTAATATGCCATTACGCAGAACTTGTTTTGGATAATCATCGTGTTTGACACTCTAACCTCATCTGTACAAGGCATACTATGTCACTTATACGCACACGCATGTTTATATTGTATTCACTTTCCTTGTGCTTAATGTGAATACCCAAAAGGTGTTTATGCATAGCAAAATTGAAGTTAAATTGACGTGCCTTAAGACAAAATCAGTAAAATTTGAATTTTACACTGTTTCCCAGAGGCATGAACTTCGGACTTGAGATCAATGACCGTGACGTGTATTTGGCTTATTCACTTGTATTCTATGCTTTTCATGGATCTGTATCTGAAATAGACATTTGCAATTGATTGGCTGGCAAGTACTTGGATATATTACGCATTTCCACAGCATCTACGAATACCAAAGACCATTTCGAAATTCCAAGTTCTCACAATATCTTGTAACTAAATGTCGCACGATCTAGATAGACACACAACACAATTATTGCATCGTTACTTCCGCTTGCAGAATACCAAAACACGATTCAACATGACAAGAACTTCAATTGCTTACATTCCACATTTGCAACTGCTGTTAAGCCTATTAAGCCCGAAGAGAACAAGTCCAACCTAAGAGAATAGAAATGCCACAACTGGATGTGGTTGATTATGTAAATGAAACAAATAGACAACAGACAACAGCGAGAAACAACTAGTCTCCATATCTTTAATGCTGTTTTAATGGGACCGAACTTCTATCTAAATCTATTTAACATTATTTACAGAATGTTGTTTGTGATCTCAATTTCGCGTATTGCCAGCATTAGGGCCACAAGACGGGTCCGAGGACGCGATAACGCCATGGGATCTTTTTGGGATCGAGACTACCTCTTCCGGCATGCAATCAATTGATTCCGGTTTTTTTACAAACTATACATATAGTTGAGCAACAGGATAATCCTTCTCGCGTGTTAAAAGGCTGAAATCTGGTGCGATCCCTACGAACTTGTAGTAAAATGTCACATAAGAGAACGCGAATAATGAAACACCTAACAGAGCATACACTCTGCCTATCCATCACCCATATACACTGCGTTCCACTAGAATAGCACACCCTGTATTCTTCTTTTTTTTGCATATCTATTCATATTTTTTTCATTTTTGTTACACTTGTTACACTTGTCTTCTTTTTAGGGTTTATAGGATCACTCGTGTATCCGTCTGTCGGTCGGTCCCAGTCAATTATCTCCGAATCTACTCAACCGATTAAGTTGAAATTTGGTACAAATACCAATTTGTGACCCAAAGGCAGAGGTGTGACGTTAATAGATGAACTCGGTATATGGGAGGTCATTTTTGGGGGGAAGGTGGAAAATTAAAAAAAAAATTGAAAACTGCATCGTGTGATAAATCAAAGGGAAGGTCTTCTTGTTAGGATCTTAAATGTATTAAACTTATAAAACTTAAGCTACTTAACCTAAAATTTTTAAAAGAAATACAGAAATTAGTCGTCAACTTATAGATCACAGGAAAACCTATAAGGAGTCCATTATATTAAATTAACATGGTAAATCACTCAATATTGTGCGTACCAACTTACATTTGCAGGTGGAATGTGTGGGAGAACATTTTTTTCAACTCCAATGTTAAGTCTTGTTGAATCGGCTTGTAGATGAATACTTAATGAAAAAAATAAGCCCACAATGAGCATTCTACGGCCAATATTTTAGGAGATACTAATTTTCATATTAATTCGGCCCGCGCGGTGTAAAAAATAAAAATAGAAATTCTAAATAAGGCATAGGCCCTTACGTGAGACGTTCACGTTGCTCTACTTGAGACCGATTTTTATATATACAGATGGTACGGAACCCCTTGTGGGCGAGTCCGACTTGGCTGGTTTTTTACTTGTCATGAGACAAAATTTATGGCCTAATAATGTAACGGTACAATCCTTTGGGTATTTCCTTTGACTTTGTTAGAATTGCTAGTGCATTTTTTGTTTCACTTGAATAGGACATTTATGTTTGAGGGCGATTTATCTTGTGCAAGTGATCGGAAGTTAAAAACAAAAGCTTGATTTTACTGTTTTATATACTATTCCGTAAATTTTAATAATAATGGGTCGTGGTAAAGCCTTAACAAGGGATGAGCAACTCAAAATAAAATTTTATCGAGGCCATGACCTTTCAGTTGACAAAAGCAGGAAAGTAATATGCAATTTTATAAAAAACCGGCCAAGTGCGAGTCGGACTCGTGCACGAAGGGTTCCGTACCATCTGTATATATAAATATGAAAGAGACGCTGTATGTTACCTCATCAGTCATCACATTAAATCACATTTTTTGTATGAAGACAGATCTTGGTTGCAGGCAGGTTATCGGCATATTACTTTGATAATCAAAAATCTTCATGGTGAGACATAGTTGATCATCAAAGTGTCCACTGAATTCAAATCAATTATCTTACTTGACAGCAACGATGTGAAAATATGGAAAAAAGGTTTGCAGCTAGGATTAATTCATCAAAGACGCAAAAGATATTGTCGACTAACCTTAGTTCAGTATGTGACCAAGGGGATTTTTTGGATGGAAATCATGTCTGTTGTATGGGAGCCCCCCTTAAATATTCATTTTGTTCTGTTTTTAGTATTTATCGTGGTAGCGGCAACAGAAATACATCATCTGTGAAAATGTCAACTGTCTAACTATCACGGTTCATGAGATACAGCCTGGTGACAGACGGACGGACGGACAGCGGAGTCTTAGTAATAGGGTTCCGTTTTACCTTTGGGTACGGAACCTTAAAAACTATGGAAAAAATATTAGGTCGTGTGAAAAGCGTGTTATCAAATAAAGGGAAGCGTCGAATTCGCATGATACTGTCGACAAGATTAGTGCTAAAACTGGTGTCAATGCGAGCAAAACCACCGTATGGTGTGTTATTTCGAAAGCCCAACATCTTAGGCGTTTAAAATTAAAAAAGAAACCACCACTTAACCCAACGCGTAAAGAGGCTCGGCTTAGTTTTTGTAAAGCCCATATGTCATGGACCAATGAGTGGCATCGTGTTGTGTTCTCTGATGAGAAAATTCAATTTGGAGGATCCTGATGACTACAATTATTATTTTCACCACTTAAGGACAGAGACACACACTTTGGAGCGTTTACACAGTCGTGTCGGCGGAGTTATGGTTTGGGGAGCCGTATCGTATTATGGCACTTGCGAGCTACAATTCCTAAGAGGGTACTAGAGAAGGCTTTTCCCCAACTAGAAGGTACCTTTGGACCATTGTCGTGGACGTTCCAACACGATAATGCCCCAAATCATACGGCTCGTGTAGTGAAATCTTGGATCGAGTCCAGATAAGTCGCTCTTTTGAACTGGCCACCATACTCATCCGATCTAAATATTATTGAAAATGTGTGGGTTGGCTGGCCAGAAAAGTTTAGGAATCTGGGAAACAGTTTTCGATAAAACCCGAGCTAATTGAGGCCATTAAGCGAGCGTGGGATAACATATCTTTAAGCTACATTCAAAGTCTTTATGATTCTCTCGACAAAAGGATCTACGAGGTTATTTTAAAACGCGGTGAGGGGGGGGTGGGGGGGGGGGGCTCAACTCACTACTAAAATATATTTGTTACTAATATTATATTATTATTACTTATTATTACTATCCATACTCCATAATATTGTTAAATATACTTAAAAAAAAAAGTGTGCTTTTCAAATGTAACAAAATTTATTTTATGTGTTTCTGGAGTTTTAATTTGTAAGCTTATCATTCAACATATGTTAAATAAATTTTTTATTTGTCTATTTCATTGTGTTATATATGCATTATGTTTCAAAAAAAAAAAAAAAAAACAAAAACATATTCATGCATTCATTTGTTTCAAAGGTATTGTGAAAAGAAGTATAAATTGCAATGTGTGCTATTCAAATGAAACGCAGTGTAAATACATAGTTAGTGCAGGTTAGGCCCCAAGCCAACGTACGTATTTAGACGTGATAGGCAACAAGTGATGGAAATTCAAATTTGTTTTGTTTTTGATTTACTAAGCGCTGCACTGCGCTAGAATATACAATTAGTCTTTAAAGGTTAAATTGAAAGTTTATGCAGCTCATCGCGTTTTAATACTTAGTACATTCGTACTACCACTGACGATGCTTGTTTGTTAGTTAGTCTTCTTTGAAGGGTAGCTAAACATTGCCATGGTACGTTGGCGATGGCGAGGAACTACGAATGCAAGTATTCCCATAATAAAACCACTTGCAAGGATGGTGAGTAAGTGTTCGGAGTGAAGATGATGATTTTTCGTAACGGATTTCTAACTGGTTGCGTGTGCAACGGGAAATAAGGAACTAGATAAATTAACTGTCGATATTGATCAGACGACGACGGAACAGGTTTCGAGATGAGAGACACATTAAATTCGACATTCAGTGAAAATTGACGGATAAATATTTTTCTTCGTCACGTGGGAAGGTCAGGTGTGCTGTTAAACTGTGAGGCTGGTTGGTATTTAATTCGAAGGAAATGGAATGAAGGAATGTCAGAGTTCATCAATCTTAAGATGATTCAACTCAATATTCCTAACTTTATTTATGGGAGATAGCAATATATATAATACAAACAGAATTCTGTCAAAATTAATGGCCCGCGTTAATTGATTTTTTATAAAAAAAAGTTATTATATAACGTCCTCCAAAGGATGGCAAAGGACTAACAAAGGCCTCGAATGGGTAGCATCTATCCGACAGATGCTGGCCTGCTAAAAAGCGAGAAGAGCCACCGCAGTCGAACATCTTCCGGCACTGTTAGTAAGTCCTATCCCCACCTCCTCGCGGTGCCATCTCGAAATTTCCTATGGAAATTGCAGACGGGGAAGGGCGAATGGTGAGCCTCCTGCGCCAAAAAACAGGATTAGTCGGTTGGGCTACGGCCTAGTAAGCCGTAACCGTAAAAAAAAAACCCATAAACTCCGAAACAACCACAAGCCTCGGATATAACGGACCGGATTAATGTTGACGACCCTTGCAAAAAACGAAAAAAGGACAATGATCTGCGGCTCTGTACGTAGAATGTTAGGTCCCTAAACAGGTCACGTGCAGCCGAACAACTCGCGGACGCCCTAGACCGCTATAAAGCGGACATAACCTCCATCCAGGAAATGCAATGGAATGGACCAGGTATAAAGCAAATGAAAAATTGCGATATTTACTACGGCGACTGCTTTAGGGTGACAAAAACACAAAGATGTTTCCGCCAAAGAAGAGTTCTACGATCTCCTAGACAGAACGTATGCCCAGTGTCCCAGCTATGACGTCGAAATTGTACTAGAAGACTTCAATGCTAAGCTGGATAAGGAAAGCATCTTTGAACGAGTCATCGGAAAACATAGCTTACACGACACCACATCCGATAACGGACAAAGGCTGATTGATCTTGCTACGGGGCGAAATCTCCTTCTAGCTAGTACGCGCTTCCCGCACCTCGATATACACAAAGGCACCTGGTGGTATTTTGACCAATCGACTACCAACCAGATTGATCACATCGCGATCGACGCCAGACACTCCTCCACTATTCTTGATGTCCGAACTTTTCGAGGGGCTAACATCGACTCGGATCACTAACTTGTAGTAGCCAAAATGCGCCTACAGATATCACGAACACAGCGGAGTAGAGTAAGAATACAAAGTTATGACGTCGGAAAGCTACTATCGCCAGAAACTGCTCGTGCTTTTACCGATCACGTCTCCCTTAAGCTCTTCAATACACCTCGATCCTCCACGCTTTTAATAGAACAGCAGTGAAGCCTTTGCAAACAAGCCCTGAAAAGCTCTGCATCCGAAGTTTTGGGTTTCAAGGCTCCACCACGAAGAAACACCTGGTTTGATGATGAGTGCAGGAAGAATTCACACAGTGAAGCAGGATGCATATAAGGCCTCGCTGCATAAAAGAACAAGAGCAGCTCGTAGGATGCCACGGAGTCGAGCTGGACAATGTAACTTGACGTCCTGCTATAGTAGCAATTTTCCGTTAGGATCTTTGCGGATCGAGTTTCCCTCAACCTCTTGCAAATTCCAATAACGCCGGCGCAATCACAGAACAACAGTAGGAGCATTGCCAGAGCGCCACCAGAGGCGCTGCCTCTATAATGCTTAGTTATTTGGCTTCAAGTGGCACGATTCACGTCCGTTGAATCGAACAGCTCTTATTCATCAGTCGCAGTTGAATCGATGAATAAGAGCTGCTCCTGAGTTCCAAAAATTAAGACAGGACCATGCATTTTTCAGAAGAAAAAAAACGAGAGTGTGATAGGTTTGTTTTCAGAAATTTGGTGAGAAAGGCAAATGCATTTTTGTGAATTGGTAGAAATCACAATGTGCTAAGCAGTTAATGGCGACATTTTAATGATTTTTGATCAAAGGTTAGGCAAATCTGTATTCAGTTTTTGATCGTCAGTCAATTTTGACATTACAAAAAATAAACGGACAAAACAGGAAGTAGAAATGGTCGGTCAAAATGCGATAATTCGTTTTTTGTTTTTTTTTTTGAGACATTCAATTCCATTTCCATAGATTTCTGAGGTTCTGCAGCTATCACAAATTTCGATTGTCCAACATTTACACAAAACCTTCTTATCGATATTTGCTAGATATGAAAACCTCATGTTTCGTAGCCATCCTCTCTTTACGCTAATATCTTAAAGACCAAGAAGCAATAGGAAACTGTTTAGGCAATTCTAGGCTCTAACTCAAACTGACTTTTAAGCATCCAAATCCGAGTTCAATTTTTTCGTGACTCTAGTACATACGACTACCTAAACTTCAGGGGGTCGCATAAATAGATGAAAGTTTAGGCAAGCATTGATAGTTTACGTTCAGTTACAAATTGCTATAAAATCGTTTAAATCAATGAGTTAGATGATTAGTTACTACATAGTGAACTTAATCGAAAATAATTTAAGATCCGCTTTGCAAATTAAGTTAAGACACACTACATTTTGTTTTCCTCTTTTTTCTAAACGTAATCTTTCCAAATCTTAATTCGGTGATCGCAAATCTCGTTTCTTCAACTTTAAAATGGAAAGGCAGAGATACTTTCAAGGTCATTTGTTGAACTTATAAACAAATTCATCAATTATTAAGTTAAT
Source organism: Eumerus sabulonum (assembly GCA_951905685.1). Classification (NCBI taxonomy): domain Eukaryota; kingdom Metazoa; phylum Arthropoda; class Insecta; order Diptera; family Syrphidae; genus Eumerus; species Eumerus sabulonum. The sequence goes on along the minus strand of OX645060.1, from coordinate 160,426,016 downwards.
TCCACGAAACCGGACAACTAACACAAACAGTATATTGTATCTGTTTTGCAATTGGCGAATTCAATTGCATCTCACACCTGCATGCTGTGGAAACCAGTTTAGTGGCAAAGTTCTAACCTAAAAAACACTTTCATTCTGGTATCAAAATGTACCAAAAATTTGAAGCCAGTCTGTTAACTCAGTATTTTCTACTAGACGGACGCTGTAGTGGTTCAATTGTATTACATATAATATTTTAGCCATGAATTCATCGATTTAATACTTTAAAATGCACTTTTAAAGGCAACATTTAATTTCCAACTTATGTATAAACAAAGAAACAAATATATAAGAAAAAGAAAAGCAGATTGTTAAAGGTATGAGGTCTGTCGCATTTGCGAATACTAAAACCTCAACTTAAGACAAAAGGGGCTTACTGGAATTGGAATTGGATGAATAACACCGCAACTATTTTATGCCATATACTCGTACATGATTGTTAGGAAATAGATAGTTCAATTGTTCGTATGTAGCTGAGCAAAACCACTAACGTTCCACCCTAATAAAAATCACCAGATCACCTGCTCGGTCACTTAGATTCGGTCGTTAATTTCGCTTAAAATGGTTCTACTTAATTTGTTAGAGCCAACATTGATCAGCAGGATGTTGTAGCGCACATACTGTTTAGACAACAGGTAGATGCCGAGAAGAAAAAAACATTTATAGCTGGAAGCAACACGACTTTTGTTGAATTTCTTTTCGATATCGTTTATGGAAATATCGACAATACCTGCAAATTAGCTTAGTGGCTGCATTAACATTATCGTTATACGACGCAACTGATAACACACATTTCGACTGTATATACATAGTGTTATTAAGTTCAGTATCTATGTAACATTGGAATAATATAGGATATGAATCGCTGACGCAGGCTTTGATGTAATTTCATTTTTTTATTTTTATTTTTTTAATTAAGGGGCTACTGCTAACAAATTGAACGAGGTACTGCGACCTTTACATATCTATTGTACTTACTAGCCGATAAGACGAGGAGTTTCTCCACTTCCTTAACCCAGATATGCCTAAAGTGTTGTGAAACATAAAATATTATTTTTTTTTACATATTTGTAATAATATATTGACAATAAAACAATTTTTTCCATTTAGACAAATTTCGTACGTATATTTTCAAAATGGCGACCGTCCTATATATAGGACGTTAGGCATATATGGTACCATGACAGAGCTTATGGTATTCCACAAAGCACTTGACATGAACGCCGACATCACACTTTCAACATCTTGTCGTCGTTTTCATGTGGCATAAAGCACACCTCGTCTGCTTTTCTTGTGAAATTACCATATGGTCGAGGCGATCATAGCGTATGTTTGTCCCTTCAAAAGCAGATGGACGTCCTCGTGCATAAGAGCTCGGCTTTTTCTTTTGCGTCAACAACGCCACCGCTATTATGTTCCTTTTAGAACTTAGTTCGTCTATGTCTATCCTCTTGGTTTTTTTTTTTTTTTTTTTTTTTCAAGGACTTAGAGTCGACCAATTGATTCTGTGGTACATATTCGGTTTTCACGAACGGTATGTATGTATACATGTATGTATGTTGGCGTTACAGTCCATGAAGAACCTGAGCCGAGCTTCTCTCAATCACCCATGTTGCGTGTGATTTCATTTTTCCCATAGGTGAAAGGGACCTACAGTTTATTGCCGGGTCCGAACGGCGAATTTCGAGAAGCTTTTCATGACAATTTTACTACAGGGGGTTTTGTCAGAACCCCGCTTAGGAGCTTAGGAGAAACACCGTGAAAAACACGTTCGATGACATGGCTGTGTCGGGATTCGAACCCGTGTCATCGGCGTCAGAGGCCAACACACTACCCACTGCGCCACGATGCTTCACAAACTGTACCAGTGACAAAAAAAAAAATGTTTGGAAAAACACATGAAATTTTTTTCTTTGCCATTTTCCTCTCAAAGCATCTGGACATTCCAGTACCACCCCAGCACCAACTCTATATTCCGCATAACTGGTGCTTATATTGGTGATTGCGTCTTGGTAAGGTTCGAACCAGTTGACATATCCCAACCTTGTTGTACCTACCCACAATTTTTAGCCGTACCTAATGAGCTTACCGTGGATAAATTGTTTACATCCATGGCGACCGAAATAAGGCACCATCGCTTCATCCACGGAATGATTTTCTTCAAGTGGAGCGTTATCAAAAAAAAAAAAAGTTGGTTGAGCTGCTTGAACTAAACCCTCACTTTGGCAAATTTATCGGCATGCCCCAAATTTTTCCCTTGTAATTGCATCTGCAACTAGATCATTGTGGCCATCCATCTCTCTTTCCCAATATGTTATTCTTCGTGAAACCTAACCATATCCACTGAGAATTAACACTTCAATAAAACCCTAGAGCTCCTGCAACTCGATATTTCGTTGCCCGTTTTTTTTTTATGTACTGTACATATGTATACCAGTTTGTTTCATCTAAAATTATTTCGAACAGTTTGCCGTCAAAAAAATTGTAAAATAACTCCAAAGGTGATCATAAACTGTTTTGAATTTTGAGCCTTTTCGTAGTTGACGCAGGTGGGAGATAATAAATCTTGTTTTTCTGTGGCTTCTTGGATTGTGATGAGGTGGATGGTGCTGTATTTGAAAAGAGGGACAAGGGAATGTCATCTTCGGTCAAATACTGACGAGGAATACCACTGTTGCATATTATTTCCGCTGAAGCTTGTAACTGAGAACCTGGTAAGTTGCTCACAGAGACAAATTCCTCGCCACCAGTTCTGCACACGTATTTTTCGGTGGAAATATTGCATTCTCATCCATTTTTGAGACCAATTCTTCATCATCCTCGAGAAAAGCAAGTGCTTCATTCAAGGAAAATCCTCTGAAAAAAACGTATATTTGCCTGATGTCCTTATAATGAACACCATATATTATATGCAGAAAACACTGTGAAACATAGTTCTAAGGGCTCACTTGATTATTATTATCAAAAGAATAATATGTTGGCAAAACAAAATGTAACCAAAGTAATTTGTAAAACTAAATCTTAACATAAAAAAAATACTTACTTCGTGAAGTGTATACCGTATTCAGTCATGCTGCAAATTCCTTGAAATTGAACACAATCAAATCAGACTTTTTCGCACTACATTCACTAAAAACACGTCCAACTGTGAAGAATGACTGAATCTGAATGTGAAAAACCAACGAGCAAACATCACGCGCCCAACGGTGTATTGAATTTTGTGCATTTTCTGACTGGCCTACATGTCTCTCGTAGGAGCTGATATGATCCCCTCAGGAGTTATAATTTCACTGGATGCGCTTCCTGAGATGGCAGAGAGCAGCACACTCACACAGTATGGGCTCTGCAGTGTATTCGTCTTCAAGACAAAGTCGACACTCGGTTTCTGGCGAAGGGTTCATTTTATTGAGATGATATATTAGACCACAGTGTCCCGTAGTGCTTAAACGCTGTTCTAGAAGGACAGGTGTTGCAATTTTTCCCACTTGTCTTAGAAGAAGTTTATCTTAGACTTGAGAGCGCCACAGATAGGTTCAGGACATATGTACCTTTCACTGGAACCTTTCCTGACGATCTTTGTGTTCTGGAACAGATCAGAGTTAGACTTTGTTTCTTTTGGCGAGGTCATGTAAGACATCATGGCATTCTTTAACGGTTTTTGAGTTCGTGCTATACGAGCTCAGCGCTTTAAGCGCTGCTTGGCTATCAGAGAGTATATTGTGGGTTACTCCTCTTATACCAGTCTCTAGGTTTAGATTGATGAATGTTAGAATGGCATATAATACTGCTTGGAAGATACTGGGACTCATTCCTAGGGCCTTCAAAATCTTCCGATTTGGTCCGATGCCAGCGCCAACGCACATAGGGGTATTTGCATCGAAAAAACCGGCCAAAGGTCAATTTTTCAAAATGTGAAGTTAAGAAGTAATTCTCTACCTAGCGGTTGCTGAAAATCCTTTAAACAATGCCCCGTGATCATTTTAAACTTGATAATTTAGTACCAAGTATGTACTGTATTATAAACCAATCTTCATGATTCATAGTGCGCGTTTTTTTTTTTTTTTTAATTAACACGGAAAGAGGCATTTTTTGGTATTTATTGTCGGTAAACAATAGACCTAGTATCTTATTACTAAACTAAACTTATAATTTGTAGCATAAATATTTTAAGCATTTTTTTTTTACTTTAGACTTTACGTTTAAGACATGAATGGACTTGGGAGTGGAATTCGTTAGGGATGAAATAAAAAAATGCACGTGCAGCAAAGGCACGAATCAAAACGCTCAAGTACACACAAGCACTGAGATAGTACAACTCTTAAGCAACCATCTATATTAAGAAACTCACATATTTGTATGTAGTATGTATGTATATGGCATTTGCATCCGGTCTTCTTCTTTTTCTTTTTCGGCGCTACAGTTCATGGCGCACCTGGGCCTCCTTTAAAAAACACATCCAACTGGCACGGTCTTTCGGCAGCAGTCTCCAGTGCCGCACGCCTAGTTGGTTAAGGTACTCTTCCACTTGGTTGCGCCACCTTAAATTTAGCCGTCCTCGACCGCTTCGCCCCTCGGGGTTGGATTCAAAGACCTTACGGGTCGGAGCTATGTTTTCCATACGCTCCACATGACCTAGCCATCTTAGGCGTTGGATTCGAAGACGCCGTGCTACGTTCATGTCGCTGTACAGCCCGTACAGTTCACTATGTATTAAATCTTCTCCTCCACTTCCCATTTATGCTGGTCGGGCCGAAAATCGTACGCAGAATTTTTCTCCCAAAATGACCCAGGGCCTGCTCATCCGCTTTCGATAAGGTCCATGTCTCTGCGCCATAAAGCAGGACCGGGATGATAAGGGTCTTTCGAGAGAGGGCTCTGCATCTCAATTGCCTCCCGAGCCCAAAGAAACAGCGGTTGGCAAGAGTTATTCTGCGATTGATTTCGGCACTGATGTCATTGCGGAGCATAGGTAGATAAAGTCCTTGTATGTATGTATGTTGGCGTTACAGTCCATGAAGGACCTGAGCCGAGCTTCTCTCAATTACCCATGTTGAGTGTGATTTCATTTTCCCATAGGTGAAAAGGACCCACAGTTTATTGCCGGTTCCGAACGGCGAATTTCGAGACGCCGGTGGTTCGTGTTCTTTTTCGATGACATCATATATTTCGTTTTGCCCTCATTTACCGCCAGTCCCATTTCAGCCGCTTCCGTGCTCATAAAGGCCTCAATGGCATCTCGCTGACTCCGTCCAATTATGTCAATGTCATCGGCATATGCGAGCAGTTGTACGGACTTGAAAAAATGGTGCCCCTCGTATTGACCATTGAGTTTTGCACGATGCAAGGACGATGTTGGAAAAGTCTAAGACCTCTTTTGACATAGAAGGTTTCGCTTAGGTCGCTTCCGACCCTGATGGAGCAGCGCGAGTTCTCCAATGTGACGAGTTCTCCACAATCTGACGAGTTTGGAAGGGATATCAAAACTAGGCATGGCGTTGTATAGGACGCCTCTATTTATACTATCGTATGCAGCCTTAAAGTCAACGGTGTGTCGATCTGGAACTCGTTTGTTTTTTCCTAGGATCTGCCACAGTTTGAATATAGTGGACTTCCCGGGCCTGAAACCACACTGATATGGACCAATCAGTTTATTAACGAGCGGTTTCAGGCGTTCATACAGTACAGTAGAGAACATTTTATAAGCGATGTTCAGAAGACTTATACCTCTGTAGTTGGTACAGACAAAGGGGTCTCCTTTCTTGTGGATCGGGCAACAATACTAGGATTCCATTCATCGGGCATTCATTCCTCTGATCATATCTTACAGATGAGTTGGTGCATACTCCCAACCAATTCATCTCCAGCTGCCTTAAGGTGCTCGACAGGTAGTCTGTCTACTCCAGCAGCTTTGTTGGACTTAAACTTAGAAAAAGCATTCCTAACTTCGTCCAGTTCAGGAGGACGGAAGTCTCTGCTATCATCGTCCGCTGCGAAAAGGTGCGTTTCGTCATCGCCGTTATACAGTCTGCAGAAGTAGTCTTTCCAGATTCTAAGTACCGACTTTTAATCCAGTACTAGGTTTTCATTTTCGTCCCTGCAGGCTTCCGTTCTAGCCTGGCATGATTGTTTTATTCGTTGATAAAACCTCCGAACGTCATTCCCGCGATAGTATTTCTCCATCTCTACGATCGCGAGCTTCTCATACTCTCTTTTTCTTTTTTTGTTTTGAGAAGCTTATGCTCCTCCCTCCTCTTATGCTCATAATGCTCACGAGCAGCTCTCGTCCTTCTGTGCAGCGCCTCTTGATAAGCTTGCTGCTTGGCTGCATGTGCCCTCCTACACTCGTCGTCAAACCATGGGTTTCTTGTTAGTGGCGGTTTGAAACCCAGTACCTCAGAAGCAGCACTCTCTAAGGCTTATTGACAACGGGTCCCTTGATGTTGTGCAGGTGTTGAAAGGTTTTCCGAGAGCCTGAGGGAGATGCCATTGGCATAGGCTCTGGCGGTTTCTTGCGATTGTAGCATTGCGACGTTGTATGCCACTGGGCTTACTCGATTTTTCTGGGCCAGGCATGTTCGCAGTCGCAACCTGGCTGCCACAAGATAGTGGTCCGACTCGATGTTGGCTCCTCTAAAAGTTCGTACATCCAGAAAATCGGATGCATCTAGTCTAACCTAGAGAAATAAAGTAGATCTTACTATCTGTCAAGAGACGCTGATAGGCGAAACTCTTGAAATGATATATATTATACAGATTTCGTCAGCATAAAATTCCTCCTTAGTCCAAATGAATAGATCGCAATAATGTGGGAGGCGGTTTTAATCAGTAATAATCCGACATATTGATTACTCGGATCATCTTTTTGAAGATTACCCCTGCTCTAAGAAAAAACATAATGTAAAATAAAAGTTAAATAACGATTCCATTAGGCGAAAAACCACACCAGACAGGATACTTTTTAGAAAGGCCAGACTTATTATGATCCTCGCTTTAGCAATTTGTTAAAATTTGATCACTAAACTTCGAATTGCTAACTCATTACGATGATTGTGTTCATGTCATGTACAATATGTAGGAATTCGATAACGGGGGACAACTTTTTAGAAACGATAGCAGAATCAGGCCCAACAAAAACAGTACAAGACATTGCACGGAACAAGGAAGTATCTCCCAAGACACCTATGTATATCTAATAGAAAAAATAGGGGCACCTACTCTTGATTGATATTTGTCCTGAAATATAACACTATCTGTGGAATTAAAAAATTAAAATACATTCAAAACCACACTAGTGATTTACTGAAGCTCCTCCCATAAAATCGTGATATTGTTGGAATTAAAAGAAATCTAATAAAACATAAACTATGTCTGTAGCTCAATAGTGCATCATAAGCCTACCAGCGTAGTGCAAGTTTCATATTTCACTTAGACAACCTTGTTTTTTCTCCATTACTTTTTCATACGATTATTTACGAAAGAGTATATCTTAGCAAACGAAGGACAGCCACGGATTGTATCGAGTAAGTTTGCAAAGCCTTTCACTCCAATAATGCCTTCAATATGTTATACAATCAGATCGAAATCAAAATGTTACTGACAAGATAGCAGCAAAGTATTGCATCGGTCGTTACAGAAATCACATTCGGGTATAGCACTATCGATTACTCCGCATGTCAGGTTTGAATACTACTGCTTTAAGCTTGTTACATAAACAAAATGTGGTGATTGGATAACAAACGAATAGTCATCCCTTCCTGCCCCATATATTATCAATCCGATAATCCAATATATTGAAAGTCACACATTTCGCGAAGCACGTTTAAAGGCGGAATTTCCTTATCAAATGCGCCATCAGTCATTCACTTGCTATTGCATAATTGCAATACCGCTACCTAATAGCATACACTTGTCAGGTGTATCCATTATTTTTTTTTTACTTTATTTAACTATCTTTCCGTCCTCCTTTTGAAAACAAGTATCCATGGTCATTACAAAATCGACAAAATCAAACGTTCACGTGATCCATCAACTATCTAAGGCAAATCGTACCGATTCTCAGTACATACAAGTAGGTACGGGATACAAGAAATAAATAATAATAATAATAACAAATAAAAAAGAAAAAAAAAAGAAACTGGCTCTAATCAAACTCACCTACTTAGACGTGCTGTCGTGATACGTGTATTTATTAGCTGCAAGATATCTCCTCTTCACTTGTATCACGTTGACGTTACTTCAATGAAGAAATACTGTCGAAGAAAAATCAGTGAAATGTCGGCGAAAAGAAAACTGCTAGGAAAAGTTATATGTATATATGTATCTATGAGGTGTACAGTGTATCCTCTTGAAGCGATAAAGGTTGTTTATTTTATTTTATTTTTTCCTTTCTTTTTGTTGATTTTAATCCAAACGAATATGAAAACGATAAACACTGAATCTAACTGACCGATCGCACTAAGATATGGGACATCAACGAGATATTGATGTTGATAAATCAGCGATGATTTTCTTAGCACAATAATCCAATCACACATGCAACAACTATCACACAATAGAAATTCCTTTGACACAATTACGTACACACACCGAACTGCCGAACAAACATAAAATATTTGCACGAAAATGAATTTATTTTTTTTTATTTTACTAAAATTAAAAGCAAACACAATAGCAAATCAAAACAAAAAACGAAAATTATTTTCAACAATTGCACGGTCCTTATCGGATACAATAAGAAATAGCGGTGAAGATGAATACTGATCGCTGTAGCTATTGTAGATACTTTCTTACTTATTTTTTTTTTTTTTGCTCTTCAAGTGCACATCGACCCGGTAAGAGACAATTCGTTGTGGAACCGACCGAATTGAAGACAGTGTTATAGTACGAGTACAAAAGTCGACGAGAGGAAGAGAATAAATACGAGGAAAATTCAATTAAACCGAATTGGAATACGAAACCTCGATAGATCGATTGTAATTGGCGCACTTGAACAATTATTAGATACAATTTAGTTTAGTAACACAATTTATGGATACTACACAAATTCGATTCTATATCGAATTGTTTGTATGATATTTGTCGTCGTTTGAAAATAATGAAGAAAAGGCGTTTGATTATTTATTCAATAATCCGTTGGAGCGGCGAGTTGACATTCAAATGGAACGAATAAGATCAATCGACTGATCACTGGTTTTTTTTTTATTTTTCTTTTTTCGTTTTTCGATTGCACGAAATCCGAGATATTGTTTTCGTCAATTATAAGGAATAAATGTGATCGATGAAAGGTCACAGGCAGATCGTTAGGGAGTCGGGGGAGATATGATATAGTGATCTTCAAGGAATATTATTAAGTAAATAAAAATGAAAAACAAGACGATAAAAATAATCAGTGCACTAGGCCTTCAATTTTAATTTATAATCGCAGATTTAATCGATCACTCGATCACAGACCGTGTTATCACTATGCACAACAATTCGAAATTTTTATTCTCAATCTCAAGGCAATTCGAGAATTCAGTAGAACAAGTCGTCGATCATCGAGCAACGAGAAGCACAAAAGAGAAAACTCCCAATGACGATGAGTGGCGATATCCCTTTTGGCATAAAGATACGATCGTAGCTTACGAGTACTCAGAGCGGGAAGGATCATACGCGAGTACAGGTATACATATATATGTATGCACATATGTATATACCTGCAAAGTCGTTATCGGATTTCGGAAAACGTATAAATAAATATTATCGAATGAATAAATAATTTGCACGAAAGAAATAAAGTAAAATAAACCGCCGTTGCACGATTGTTTCTCGCTCTCGATGTCAATGCAGAGTGAAGGTTTACCAAACACTGATATAGCTTAGCGAAACCTATCTACAAGATACGCTCACTTCAATTCATTCAAACAAGCTCAACTCTCAACGCAGTAGATACCTACCTACAAACATACCCATACTTACACTTGCCCGCCAGTAGGCACCAAGCACAGAGCATCGATAATCAGGCGCAACGTACCAAACACAACGACTTACATTTAACTCTCACCGTAATGCTACATATTTTACTTCTCAGCCAATCTATACTATAGTGCATGGTTATTTATTTATTTTATGTTATTTGTTTTTCTTTCACAGTGTTGTTGAGATGGAGGAAAACTGGTCGACGCAACTGTTGGTTTCACGCACCAACCCACCACACCTGTTTGACAACACATGCGAAGAACTTCACCTAATTTGTTTTTTTTTCTCTTCATTTTGGCTTTTTTTTCGTTTCCTCTTTGCTCGTTACCACTCTTTTGGGGGTGGTGATGGGTTGTCTTTTTCATTTGTTTTTCTTTTTTTTTTCCTATTTTTGTTTGGTCTTCTCTCCATCCGACCAGACAGATGAGAGGAGAGCAAGAGACATTGTGTCTGATGTCAATACACCCGATCCATCGAGTTAGTGTTGCCATTGGCAGTAAAGACTTTTTCTTGCCAGCCGGCTTCGGTTGTAAATACATTGGGAACTAAGGAAAAACCGAATGAAGATACAAAGCAAACGATAAACGACGACAGTTGGCTGTACGAAATCTGGCACAACGCAACATTAACATAAGTACGTATGTATGTAAGCGGGTCGTTTGACGTATCCGTGAGTTGGTTTTTATGCTCTCTTACGGCTAAATTCCAAAGATTTGTTGTATTAGGCACGCAAAGACGCGGAGGTGCAGTAAGCAAGATCATCTCATCAACATTTATGTTACATTTTAAGTACGAGAACGAGTCGGGTAACGACATTCTTTTGACGTACGATGGCATTCGTATTATTCATGGACCATCAGTGGTTCTAATTGAACTCCGCGGTTTTATGAGTAGCCTTAGTGGAAATGGTTTCGTTATGACAATAAATGTTGGGTGTTCTATTAGCGTTTATGAAGATCACTGCTGAATAAGAAATATAACCCAAAGGTTCCAGCAATAATCTGAGCCAATTGTTTCACCAGTTTGGAGGTAATTCATGAACAAAACTCCTTTTGCAGTTCAAGAAAAACGGATGCCAACACATTCTTAACCGATTCAGAGCTGAAATACCGGAACTACACCATTCCCTAGCCTCTTGTTCACATTCATAGGGGTAGCTCCCAAAAGTTTAGATTTTCTAGCGCCGGTTCCAGGTAAACGTCTAAATTATATTTGCAGAATTGTCTCCCCATCGAATAACGGTATATTTAAATGGCATGTGAAAATATCCAATCTGCCATTGACTTAAAACTTGACAGTTTTAATTATGAATTAATTAGAATCCAAATCCAAGGTTTTTATAGATATGGATGTGTGTGTGTGTATGTATGTACGTACATATATGCGTACCTATGTGCGTCCGGAATTTTCGCCTCGATTATCTCGAGAACCAAAGATGATATTTACATGGGACCGGGTAATCACGCAACTTGATGAAGTTTTCAGCAAAATCGGTCCAGCCGTTTTTCGTTGGAAATTAAATGTATGTATATATGTTGGCGTTACAGTCCATGAAGAACCTGAGCCGAGCTTCTCTCAATCACCCATGTTGTGTGTGATTTCATTTTCACATAGGTGAAAGGGACCTACAGTTTTATTGCCGGTTCCTAACGGCGAATTTCGAGAAGCTTTTCATGACAATTTTACTACAGGGGGAGAAACACCGTGAAAAACACGTTCGATGACATGGCTGTGTCGGGATTCGATCCCGAGTCAAGCCTCGGATACGGACGGATTCAAAGGTGACGACCCCTGCAAACGACTAACGGACTTAAGAGTCTGCACCTGGAATGTGAGGTCCCTTAACAGACCGGGTGCAGGCGATCAATTGGAGCAAACCCTCAACTGCTATAAAGCAGATATAACCACACTCCAAGAAGTGCGATGGGATGGACCAGGCAAAAGACGGATGAAAAACAGTGACATCAACTACGGGAACTGCTACAAGGAGAACAAACAGCGCCTATTCGGGTGCGGATTCGTTATTCGAGGAAGACTCCGACAAAAAGTCTTAAGCTTCCGAGATATAAGCGAACGCCTCATAACAATCCGCATCAAAGCTAAATTTGGAAACATTAGCTTAATATGCGCTCACGCAACAACGGAAGAAAAGGACGATCGACTCAAAGAAGAATTCTACGATCGCCCAGACAGAACCTATGCCCGATCCCCTAACTACGACACAAAAATAGTTCTAGGAGATTTTAATGCAAAATTGGGCAAAGAGGACATATTTCAGTCGATCATAGGAAAGCATAGCCTTCATAACACCACGTCCGACAACGGACTTAGGCTAATCGATTTACAAGCAGGGCGTAACCTCCTTGTAGCAAGCAACATCCACAAGAGTACCTGGCGGTCTTTTGATCAATCGACCACCAACCGGATTGATCACATTGCGATCGACGCCAGACGCTCCTCCAGTATTCTCGACGTACGAACCTTCCGAGGGGCCAACATAGACTCGGACCACTACCTTGTTGTAGCTAAAGTACGAATGAGGACATCAAGAATGCTAAGGAGTCGAGTAGGACTACGTAAGTTTGACGTCGGAAAGCTACAATCCCAAGAGACTGCCAGAATTTTTGCCGATCGTATCTCTTCCAAGCTCTCTCAAAATCCGCCCACCGTAGCACAAACAATAGAGAATGAATGGGCGCTATGCCATCACCACATCCACGGTGGCGCACGCAGGTGGAAAGGGACCTTAACCAACTGGGCGTGCGACTCTGGAAACAGCTGGCCAAAGACCGTGCCAGCTGGAGACGCTTGTTGGTTGAGACCCAGGTTCACCACGAGCTGTAGCGCCACCTAAGTAAATAAGTATAAGCATGTCCTCCATTACAATACGCGTCCCGTATGCAAACTAAATGTTTTCTACTGCCCTAAAATATGGCATTGGTAATAGACAATATGTCTTTATTAGCACTGCGCTTACGGAATCTTTTTGTGTTTTCATAATTAATCATTATACAAATAAGGTTCCAAGAACGCACTTATAGAGAGGATCGCCAAGTCAATAAAAGACGCCAGAATATTGTGTTCCTTACACACATCGAACAATTCCAACACCTTCCTCAATCACGACAAAATTCCATCCTTTCATGTGCCCTTTCAGCTTTGAGAAGGGAAAAAAAGTCTAACTCGGCCAAGTCTGGTAAATACGGTGTCTGAGGCATAATTATGATAATGGGAGTCGTCATCAGGAAGCGTACAATGATGATATTCGTCCGAACAACGACTTGGAGAACAGAGCGCTGCTGTATTGTTTTTGCCTTTGAAATGGTATCGAACATCGGCGAACCGAAAACCTTGTTTCTCTAGGTTCACGACTTTACGGTTAATAACACAATCGCGAATGAAAATGCTAACAACACCTTATTCGTTTCGATGGAGGATCTCTATTTGACTTTGAATAATTCAAAAAAAAGAAGAAGAAGGTACTGATGGAATCCTAATGCTATGTTCAAGCACCTTCCATAAATGGCTATAGAGAACTACACCATCCTGTTGAACCATGCACTGAATAATGCTAAAGTCCAGGACCAGACTCTGGTTCGAAACATTTAGTCCGGATGTTAGTACATTCTTTCTTGTTTCTACCATCCAGTTGGCTCAAACAAATCTAGAAATATTTGGTTTTCTCTCAAGCTTGACTGCATATATAGTCTTTTCTCTTTTAACCATAACTACTATATGCATCGATTGCAAAGTTAAATAACTCAACACCCACACTATTCATGTTCATAGAAATTAGTGTACTTGAGTGGTAAATTGCCTTGGAGAGGTACTACTTAGAATTGAATTAAATATTTACAATTGTTATTAATTACAACTATTACAAGTAGTTTTCAGCCTGAATGATTCATCTACCTACTTTTCGCTTTTTTTGTTTGCTGATTCACAAGGTCAGGTTATCACTTATTGAGACCTGCTTTAGAAACGTGTTCCTGTTATGAATACAAGCGAAACAAAATTAACTCAGATGTTAACAATAGATGAAGCTATTGATTTTGATTAATGAGGGAGATGGAAAATTGCATGATTCTATAAATACTTTGGCAAAAACCTCAGATACGCGTCTTTTTTTTCAAAGATAACCTTTCTTTCGATCGTTTAAAAATCCTGTTTTCAGAGATATCAAATAAATCATTTGGGTTTTTTGTATTTGCAAAAGTTAGTTGCCCAAACTGAATGGAGATTCTAAATTTTTGGGTTTTTTTGATTATGTTTATTACTTACTTACTTACTTATCAGGCCAGCGATCCATGGAGAATCTGAGCCTGAGCTATAGCTGCCTTCCATCCTTGACGGTCCCGGGCACGCTGCCTCCAGTTATCAAGACCAAGTTGTCTCACATCCGCGATTACTTGGTCTTTATACCGGAGCTTCGGTCTTCCTCTTCTTCTCGAACCAGGAGGCTCGGAGTCGAAGACCCTCTTAGCTGGAGCGTTGGTGTCCATGCGCTCGATATGGCCGAGCCAGTGCAGTCGGCGGATCTTTACCTTCCGGACTACATCCACATCTATGTGTACAGTTCGTAGAGTTCGCGGTTGTGTCTTCTTCTCCATTCACCTTCCTCACAGACAGGACCAAATATCCGGCGCCGAATTTTTCTTTCGAAAGAACCCAAAATCAGCTCCGCCGTCCTGCTTATAGTCCAGTTGTCGGCTCCGTACAGCAAGACTGGCAGTATAAGCGTCTTGTAAAGCATGACATTGGTTTTTCAAGTTAGGAGTTTTGACCCAAGTTGTTTAGACAAGCCGAAGTAGCAGCGCTTGCCAAGGGCGATTCTATGCCGGATCTCCACTGTGGTGTCATTTGTGGAATTTACGTTTGCCCCGAGGTAGACAAACTCCTTAACTACCTCGAAATTGTAGCTGTCAATTGTTATGTTTTGTCCCAGGTGGTGAGCGACGGATTGGTTTTTCCTTGACAGCATGTATTTCGTTTTGTCCTCATTGATCTTAAGGCCAATTCGTTTCGCCTGTTCTTCAATCGCCGTGAATGCTTCCACAATGCCACGGCGAGAACACGCGATGATGTCGATATCATCCGCGTATCCTAGCAGCTGGATGGACTTGTAAAAGATAGTGCCTTCCCTGTTGACGCCTGCCCGTCGCACTATCTGCTCCAGCACCAGGTTGAAGAAGTCACGTGACAGCGCATCTCCTTGCCGAAATCCGGTGCATGTTTCGAATGGTTCCGAGGTCCTAGAACCGAGTTGCACGGTGCATCGCGTGTTTTTTAGCGTGGCGCGACACAACTGGATCAGTTTTACCGGGATCCCGAATTCGGCCATAGCCCCAAACAGTGCTTCACGATGAATGCTGTCGTATGCGGCTTTGAAATCGATGAAAAGATGGTGTGTATCGATTTGAAACTCGTTGGTCTTTTCCAGGATTTGTCGAAGTGTGAAAATTTGGTCTATAGTTGATTTGCCGGGCCGGAAGCCGCACTGGTAGCTGCCGATTAGTGCGGTGCAAAATGGTTTTAGACGTTCACACAATACGCTGGACAGGATCTTGTATGCGACATTGAGCAGGGATATACCTCTATAGTTCTTGCAAGAGGTAGGATCGCCTTTTTTGTGGATGGGGCATATAGAGCTGGTATTCCAGTCGTCGGGCATGCTTTCGTCTTCCCAAATTCTGCAGATGATCTGGTGCATGCTCCCTACCAGAACATCGCCGCCAGCCTTGAAGAGCTCTGATGGCAAGCCATCTGAGCCTGCGGCCTTGTTGTTCTTCAGCTTCTGAATAGCTGTGCCGACTTCTTCTATGCTGGGTGGGAGGACTACTTCAGCGGCTGGAGTTGGGATTTCCTCGGTCCCTACCACTCTCTCTTGGTCATGCTCGTTAAGCAGCTGCTGGAAGTGCTGCTTAAATACATCCACTATTCCCTGCGGGTCGGTGACAAGATTACCCTCGCAGTTTCGAAGAGCCAGGGTGCCCTTTTTGAAGCCTCCTGCAAGGCCTTTGGCTTTCTTGTAAAAGGCTCGTATTTTATGTTTATCCCTAGACTCCTCGATATCCTTGAGCTGGGAGGCCGCGAAGATTCTTTTCTTTTGTCGCAGTAGTTTCTTCTCCTCCCTTCTTCTGGCTCGGTACTCTTCTCGCGCTGCCCTGGTTTCCTCTGCAGCGCCTTTTGGTACGCCTCGTCGGTTGCTGCCTTTTTCTGCTCACACTCGCCATCATACCACGGGTTTCTTGTCGGGGGTGGTAGGTATCCTAAGGTGGTTTCGGCTACTTCCTGAATGGCTGAGCGGCAATGCAGCCACATATTATTGGCATTTGTGTTCGACGTAGGCATACCGTAGAGTCTTTCGCTCAGCTGCTCCCTGTAGACTCTGGCAACCTCCGGTGTGCTCAGGCGCCCGATGTCGAACCTCCTCCTGATGGGCTGGTGCAGCTTTCTGACATTGGACAGTCGAGCTCTGAATCTTGCTGCTACGAGGAAGTGGTCAGAGTCGACATTTGCCCCTCTGAATGTTCGCACATCCAGGATGTTTGACGCGTGCCTTGCGTCAATGAGCACATGGTCGATTTGGTTGGCGGTTCGACCGTCCGGAGATCGCCAGGATGCTGTGTGGATTCGCTTGCGAGAGAATCTTGTGGTACTTATCACCGCATTACGAGCTGTCGCAAAGTCAGCGAGTCGGAAGCCGTTATCTGTTGTTGTATCGTGGAGGCTGTGCTTTCCGATCACTCCGCCAAGGATGTTTTCCTTTCCGATTTTGGCGTTGAAGTCCCCGAGCACGATTTTTACATCGTACTCCGGACAAGCTCCGTAGGCGTTGTCCAGGAGGTCATAGAAGTCCTCCTTGATAGGATCTTCAGCCTCGTCGGTAGGGGCGTGTGCACATAAAAGGCTGATGTTATAAAATCTGCCTCTGATGCGGATCACAGCCAGGCGATCACTTATAGGTTTAAAGTCGATGACCTTCGACCTTAACCGCTTTCCCACGACAAATCCGCATCCCAGTAAGTGCAACCTTTCGTGACAGCTGTAATAAATGTCGCAATTTTTCTTCCTAATCATACCGTTTCCTATCCAGCGTATTTCCTGGACCGCAGTAATATCCGCCTTGTACTGCGTGAGGATTCCTTCTAGTTTATGAGCAGCTCCGGGAGTGTACAGGGTTCTGACATTCCAGGAGCATACTCGCAAATCGTGTTCCTTTTTCGTGCGTTGTCGTCGTCGAGTATCCGTCCGTGTATCCGAGGCATCTTGCTCATTCATAACTTTAGGTTTTTTTTACGTGGGCGGATTGTTAGCCCGCCGCACAACCGCCATTCTGGTCGGGGTTTTTTTCGCTGCATACGTTTGTTCACCTCCCAACGGTTGTTGAAGAGGCTATCCAGAGGGCGCCGCGAGGAGGCCGTATGTCAACTTGACCCGGGCATTCAAACAGGGATCGTTGCTGGCATCTCGCCAGGTTGAGAGCAATCAACAACTTTACCCTGTATGTCCGAGCCCATGCCCTCTACTCACAGTATATGGTAAATTCAAATTCATTCTCTGCATATGCAATATAACACCAAAAGTGATGAGAATTATAACCAACGCGAAATTCGGTCGGCTCTCGTCCCATCCTGAGAGTAGTGAACGAACATCCACGGCTCAAACTACTGCACTTCGTTCAGATTGTATGTCAAACATCAGAAACATCATAAGAGAACTCTTGAACCTGGGCGAAACTCTCCCTCTCCCTGTTACCTTCGCTTGCACAACGTTCACCATTATAAGACCTTAGCCTTGAGTGAGGGTGCGACTATAAAAAAAACAAAAACATCCTGGATGTGCGAACATTCAGGGGGGCAAACGTCGACTCTAACCATTTCCTAATAGCAGCAAGATTCAGAGCTCGACTGTCCAATGTCCATGAGGAGGTTCGACATTGGATGTCTGAGCACACCGGAGGTTATCAGGGTCTACATGGGGCAATTGAGCAAAAGGCCAGAAAAATGGAGGAGAAAAAACTGCTACGACTAAAGAAAATAATCTTCGCAGCCTCCCAACACAAAGATATCGAGGAGTCTAGGGAAAAAATAAAATACGGGGCTTTTATAAGAAAGCTAAAAGCCTTACAGGAGGCTTCAAAAAAGGCACCCAGGCTCTTGGAAACTGCGAAGGCAATCTTATCACCAACCCGCAGGGAATAGTGGATGTATTTAAGCAACATTTCTAGCAGCTGCTTAACGAGCATGACCGAGAGAGAGTGGTAGGGTCTGAGGAAATGCAAACTCCAGCCGCTGAAGTAGTCCTCCCACCCAGCATCGAAGAAGTCGGCACAGCCATTCAAAAGCTGATGAACAACAGGCCCGCAGGCTCAGAGCTCTTCAAGGCTGGTGGTGATGTTCTGGTATGGAGCATACACCAGACCATCTATAGATGTTGGGACGATGAAAGCATATCATCCACAATAAAGGCGATCCTACCTCCTGCAAAAACTATAGAGGTATGGCCCTGCTCAATGTCGCATACTAGATCCTATCCAGTGTACTCTGTGAACGTCTAAAGCCCTTTTGCAACTGCCTAATGGGCAGCTACCAGTGCGGTTTCCGGCCCGGCAAATCGACTATAGACCAAATATGTGTTCACAATTCGACAAATCTCGGAAAACACAAACGAGTTTCAAATCGATACGCACCATCTCTTTATCGATTTTAAAGCGGTATACGACAGCATTGATCGCAAAGAATTGTTTGATGCGATGGCCGAACTCGGGATCCCAGGAAAACTGATCCCCTAAAAAATACGCGATGCCCCGTGCAGTTCGGTTCTAGAACCTCCGAGCCATTTGAAACATACACCGGATTTCGGCTAGGAGATGCGCTGTCGTGTGACTTCTTCAATTTGCTGCTGGAGCAGACAGTGCGACGGGCAGGCGTCCACTTGAAGGACAAAATCTTCTACAAGTCTGTCTAGGTGGTAGGATACGCAGATGATATTGATACCGTCACGGTCTCATCGTGACGTTGTAGAAGTTTTCACGGCGACTGAGAAACAGGCGACACGAGTTGGCCTTAAAGCCAACGAGGATAAGACAAAGTACATGCTGTCAAGTAAAAATCGAGGGCAATCGTAAACTCCACAAGCGACACCACAGTGGAGATCCGGCATAGAATCGCCCTGGTAACCGCTGCTACCTCGGTTTGTCCAAACAACTTGGGTCAAAACTCCTCACTTGAAAAACCAAAGTCATGCTTAACAAGACGCTTATACTGCCAGTCTTGGTGTACGGAGCCGAAAACTGGACGATAAGCAGGACGGCGGAGTTGATTTTGGGCTCTTTCGAAAGAAAAATTCTGCGCCGAATATTTGGTCCTGTCTGTGAAGAAGGTAAATGGGGGAGAAGACACAACCGCGAACTCTACGAGCTGTACAAGGATGTGGATACTGTCCGGAGGGCCAAGATCCGTCGATTACATTGGCTCGGCCACATCGAGCGCATGAACACCAACACTCCAGCTAAGAGGATCTCCGACTCTGAGCCTCCTAGTTCCAGTAGAAGACGAAGACAGAACATCCGGTATAAAGACGGGATGTAAGAAAACTTGGTCTTGATAACGGGAAACAGCGTGCCCGTAACTAATTTTATAAAAAAAAGTATTTTTCCATTTGTTTAAAATTAACATTCTTTTTCCTTTAATTTATTTTCAGGAATACATAATACAAAATAATGTTATTCCTTTGTTGGAATACCAATAGCAAGAGAGGATTTCATCTATTCAAACTGTTTGTTTTTGGTTAAAAAGTGGAATCAAATGGTTTTTACAGGCTTGCTTCAAAGCCAACTACATAGGTCATATTGGACAGACCAGAGCAAGTAATAATCAAGACATTCGAATTATATGAAATACGATTTTTTACGAAATGAAGTTCAACTGCAAAATCAGTAAAAACCTACTTGGAAACCCTTAAATGGTATGTAGGTTTTACCCCACCCGCCGTATTCACCAGGCTTTGCTATTTGCGATAATCATTTCTTCCATTCGATGGCACATGACTTGGCTAAAGAGCGCTTGCATTCTTACAAAAATGCCGAAAAAATAAACAAATTTCTTAATAACCTCAAAAGACGTGTTGTTTAACAGACGTGGAGTTCATTTTCTGGCAAAGGTAATGACTAGTGATGGACATTACTTTTAGTGATACGGTTTTAACGACGTAATTTAAATAAAGCGTCAATTTTAACCACAAAATCTGCGAAAACTTGAAATACAAATAAGTGTACCAATAAAAGGTCATCCGAAGAAAGCAATGAATCCATATAAAAGGGTTAAGCAACCTTAAAATAAACACAAAATTTCGGACAATCGGCAGAGTACTATGGGCATTGCCGACTTATTCATACTGGACGATATCTTCAGCGTTTCTGTCCACGCAGCGCCGTCGTTCTGGTCTTTAATATTTGGTATTGTTCGAGTGAGTAGAGAGACCTAGACTTTCACTGGACACTTGGATCTTATAGCGCTTAGCGGGCGCTACAGTTCGGAGTGAACCTTTTCCAATTCCCCACGCCCAGTTGGTTGAGGTCCCCTTTCACCTGTGCGCCCCACCATAGGTGCAGCCGTCCTTTATTTCTTTTTCTTTCGGTGTTGGATTCAACGACTCTCCGGACTGGAGCTGAGGTGTTCATTCGTTCTGCCTGGCTAGACTCATGTCGCTGTACAGCCCGTACAGTTCGAGTGAGAAACTTCTCCTCCAACCCCCATCTGTGTTTATAGGACCGAAAATCGCACGCAGAATATTTCCCTCAAAACGACCAAGGATTCTTCATCCTCTTTAGATAAAGTGCATGTTTCTGCCCCGTATAATAGGACCGGGATTAAGGTCTTATATAAGGTCAACTTGGTCGTGCGAGAGAGGACTCTATTGCACAATTACCCTCTAAGCCTAAAGTAACAGCGGTTGTGCTTGATTTCGAAACTGTTGTCGTTGTTCCAGGTCACTGCAGGGCCGAGGTATATGCAGTCCTTAACTACCTCAAACTTATATCTGACAATCTACATATCGGTGGTGAATGTCCTTTTTCGATGACAGCAGATATTTAGTCTTACCCTAATTTTTATTTTTATTTTTTTTTGTAGAAACTCGCCCAGGTTCAAGAGTTTTTTTTTTTTTTTAATATTCTCTTATGATGTGTTATATACACACAACCTAAACTGATTGCAGCGGTTTGGGTAGTTGATGTTCGTTAAATCTCAGGGGTGGTTGTCGTAGATAGGACGAGAGCCGACCAAATTCCGCGTTGGTTATAGTCCGTAGTACTTCGTTCAAGCACTTTAATATTGCATACGCAGAGGCTGAATTTCAGTTTATCATATACTGTGAGTGTTATGCCTGCAGCAGTACGTCTGACACTTTTTCCATTAACAACTACGTTGAAGCGAATTTAAAATATAAACCTTCCGCTCGGCGGTCGATGTTGTTAACCACCGCACCACGGCCACCCCTAACCATTAACTGCTAAACTATTTTTGCCGCCTCCAGCTCAATACTCGCAAGCGCCTCATTGACACCTCGCTCTGATCTACCTATTATATCAATGTCGTCGGCGTATGCAAGGAGTTGCGAGGATTTGAAATAGATTGTACCTCTTGTATTGACCTGTGATTTTTGCACAATCATTTCTAATACGATGTTGAAGAAATCACACGACAGTGCATCGCTCTGCCTAAATCCTTTTTGACTTCGAAACTATCGACCAGTTCTGCAGTTCGGATGGAGCAGTAAGCGTTCTCCAGAGTCATCCTGCAAAGCCTGACGAGCTTAGCAGGAGTATCAAAAGTAAACATGACGTTAAATGGCTCGTCTCTATTCACGCTGTCGTATGCGGCCTTGAAGTCGACGATTAGATTGTGGGTGTCGACTTGAAATTCATTAGTTTTCTCCAGGATCTGCCGTAGTGTGAAAATTTGCTCGATGGTGGACTTTTCTGATCTGAAGCCACACTGACCTATCAGCTTATTTACGAACGGCTTCAGGCGTTCACACAAAACGGCAAAGAAGATATTGTATGCGACATTAAGTAGACTTATTCCTCCGTAGATGACGCAGTCAAAGCGGTCCCCTTTTATGTGGATCGGGCAAACAATGCTGACACTCCATTCATCGGGCTTGCTTTCCTCTGACCATAGAGCCAATGAGCCGGTGCATGCTCCTAACCAGCCCACCCTCAGTTACTTTGAAGAACTCAGCAGACAGTCCACCTGCGCCAGCACCTTTATTCGACTTTAGTAATCATGGCAATTTCGAGGTCAGGGGGACGGAATTCTCTGCGATCTTCGTCATTAAGAAATGGAACATTCTGCCTGACGGCGGTATTCTACTCCTCGGCCGCTTCACATGCTCTTTCTTTTGTCTCTTGAGAAGCTTATGTTCCTTCCTTCCTTTAAGCTCGTAGAGGCCTTGTATGCCTAATGCTTTTCGGCATGAATCCTTCCACACTCGTCATCGAACCAGGTGTTTCGTCGTGGTTGAGCTTTAAGGCCCAGCACTTCTGTTGCTGTGCTCTTCAGAGCTTGTTTACACAGGCTCCATTGTTGCTCTACTGACTGAGTGGAAAATTGAGGTGTATCGGAGAGCTTTAAGGGGACGCGGTTGGTAAAGGCACTGCTGATTTCCGGCGATCGTAGCTTTCCGACCTCATAACTTGGTGTTCTAACTCTATTCCGCGGCTTTCGTGTTATCCGTTGACGTATCTTGGCTACTACAAGATAGTAGTCGGATTCGATGTTCGCTCCTCGGAAAATACGAACATCAAGAATAGAGGAGGAGTGTCTGAAGTCAATCACGATGTGATCAATCTGGTTGATAACAGATTGATCTGGTGACCGCCATATGCTTTTGTGAAAGCGTGTGCTAGCTAGAAGGAAATTTGGCCCCGTGGCAAGGTCGATCAGCCTTGTGGTCATGTAGGCTGTGTTTGCCGATGATCCGTTCAAAGATGCTTTCTTTATCCAGCTTAGCGTTAAAATCTCCTAGTATAGTTTTGGTGTCATAGCTGGGGTCGAGTTGCAGTAAGCCTTTTATATTTTGATCATGATCATTATAATCGTCATTACAACTTTTTTCACATTTCATCCATTTCATTTTCATCCACATTTCATCCACGCAATAGCTGAACTCAGGCACTAGAGGTAACACAATAATTGATTCATCCATTGATACTTGCCTTCATGTTTTCAAACCTCAAATCTCTCCATAAGCCACTAAAAACAGTGAGGCAAACAAGACATTTCATGGGGTTTTCGTAGCACTGACATCACTGGCCATGATCTAGGTCACACTTGCACCGAACTGAGCAGTTACGACGCATGAGTTTTACCACACGTTATAAAGTACTTCTCCACACATTGGTTAGACTAACGAACAACCTTCAATTGATATTTTGTACCACATTCATTCAAAAGACTGACGCATCTTAGCATTTTCAAGGATATGTCATAAAGCATGAAAAGTGGAACAAGTATACATCAATTCATGCATTAAATCTACTAAAGCCCGCCGGTAACTAAATTGAAGGCTGTGCTACGACGTTTTCATCTTAAATTTCATGAAACATTTAACAACGCCGTTATTTGTACAAAATTCCCTAGATGATATCCACTCAAGCAAAGATACGGATATGAATTCCGAAGATACTGTAATCAATCTACTAACCGTTGCCAACCTACACAGATTATCTATTAGAACATCCAAGCATTATTATCGGCCACTCCCCCTTACTCATGCTGATATAATTCAACAACAACACGCTATTTAATTTAACTCAATTGCTGAAGCGAAAAACAAGTCATTTTCCCCCAGTCAATGTTATGAAAGACAGTAAGCGCCCGATGCATTGCCAATCCCTCCCGGAAACGATGATCAATCGTGCAGGTACGCATACTTCTAAATACACAGTGCCACTCGACGCCAGTATATATATTTTGGCTTAAAGCGCCTTGATAAGCGCGGTGACATAAATAAGCTCAAAGACTCAAAGCAGTGCAATGGCTACCAGCCAGAGATTTTTTTTTTTTTTTTTTGATTTGATTTAATTATTTTTATTACATATTACCGGCTGCCAATCGCATTGACCCGCGTCAATTGCGGACCGATTACAATCACGCTCCCAGATACATTCTTGTATAATACATACATTCATAGGCTATGGCTACGCTACACCAGCTTTGAGTGATGGCCTTAGTGATCAATCACTTCGAAGCCGATTTGCTGACGGTTTTTCTTTATTTCGAAGCCAGGTTAATGGCATTCAACGTTCTGACGCTGAGATTTAAATGCGGCTGCCACTGTGACCTGGCTCCCGTCCATGTGATTGAAGCGCGTGATTTGAATATAATTCGCAAGCTATAGAACAAGAGGTACAAACAGAAGGCCTCGAAACTAAGACATTACTAGTTGAAGCTATTTGCTTGGGCTAAGACTTTATTGGTCGTTGACTGTTTCTTTTTAAGATTAATGGAAGAGCTTCTTTGCGTAGATTAATCGTAAAATGCATTTTTTTAGAAATTTTTGTTTATTTTTTCCTAAAATATTTACATTTATTGATTCAAGTACGTTTTCCAGGATAGACCAAAGGAAAGAATTTGAGGCTCCGACCATGCCAGTATTTCGCTACTTATGGTCTCACGTTGTTGGGGCCTTGTTTGAATATTTGAAGATCTTGCCTACAATCGACACGTAGATTATAACATACATATGTATATGTGTATAGGTGCATATAATGTTTTCTTTGTATAGAAGTACAGTTAGTTAATGTTAAGGCAGTTTAAGTTTTGTGTATTTATTTACCAGGTGGGAATTGGTCTCTTGAAAGGCAGCAACGTTTCACTTTAGATCACAATTAGTGGTGATTGTCTGATCGGCGGTAACCTTAACTCTAGACACAGAGGACACAGAGGTTGGGGTTCCAATTGAACAAATGAGTTTGGTAACACACATTCAAGTTTAAGGAATGTGTTCCCATTTTCTCTAATAGGTTCACCATCTACCCTTAATATTTACCCTCTACTCTCTCCGTCAGTTGAGGTTACTAACTTTAGCTCTGATTATAATCGAGCCATATATCAACGGAGCACATCACATCATATGCTTAGAATATGCCAACATGTAAGGAACAACTTTGATCTAGGTAAATCTACAGATCTGATATTGCTCGATATAGAAAAGCTGTTGATTCAGCAAGATGGCATCACATACAAAATTATTAGTCTTTGACTCTCACTGTATTTAGTCAAAACTCTCCAAATCTGTTTGACCTACAGAGCCCTTAGAGTCTATGTCAATGGAAAAGCATCATTATTAGAACACGCTTTTGCAAGACTATACATCGTATACACCTCCGACCTTCCTAGGCTTCCAGAGTGTGGCGTTTTCTGTTCTCATAAGCTTGCTCTTAATATTGAAATTAATCTACAAAAAGGGATCAGGTTATTTACGGGATATGTACCCAAAAAAATCTTTTTTTTACGAGATCAGGTGAAAACACTTGCCATGACAAAGCTTCTCGACTCACGTCGTTCGGAATCGGCATTAGACTATAGGTTTCTTTCACCTGTGTAAAAAAAATAAATCACTCAGAACGTGGGTGATTGAGAGCTTGGATGTGGCGCTTCATGGGCTGTAACGCCACCAAAACAAAGCAAAGCAGGAGAAAATCTTTGTAGACACAATACAGAATGGATGTGCGTGCTTATAGTAGTGGGAGATTCTTACTCACTAAAAACACCTCTCTTCTCAAGATTCTTATTGCAACTAAGTTTTATCTTATCTAGCAGTTTTAATTGCGGGTTAAAATGCACGTTTGGTGGGTAATTTTTCATTAACAATACCTTCAGATAATGGTTGGTGGTTCCCTTATTGCCCGGAATCGAACGGTTTCGTCCTTCGTAACGGGCGAACAGGTTTTATTCCTTTTATGATTTTAGGTATATATGTATGTCTCAAGTGTAGGAAAGAAACAAAATGGGGCACACACACACAACCACACCAGCAACGATTTCTTTTAATTCTGAGTATTTACTTCCATGTTTGAAGAACTAGTCCTAATTTGAAATTCAAGCCTTTGTGCCAAACCTTCTCGAAAGCTTGTGAGACGTCAAGAAAAGCGCTAGAGCATTTTTCTTCTTTTTTATAAGCCTCTTTCTATTTCATTGGTTATTCTATCTTCTTCTTTGATGGTATTACAGCCCACGAAGGACCAGAGCCAAGCTTCTCTCAATCACCCATGTTGTGTGTGATTTATTTTTTACATAGGTGAAAGCGACCTACAGTTTAATGCCGATTCAGAACGGCGAGAGTCGAGAAGCTTTTTCACGGCAAGTATACTACGTGGGGTTTTGCCAGTACCCCGCCGAGGAGGAATGCCGCGAAATAAACATTCGATGGCGTCTGTGTTATCGGGATCCGAACTCGCTCATCGTGCGTCAGAGTCCAACACACTAACCACTGCGCCACGGCGTCCTATTGGTTATTCTATAGCCCTGGTAAATAGTGGAGTGTTTAGTGGTTTAAACGTCTTTCAGCTTTAAGTGGCTGTGGCTAAAAGTGGAGTAGTTTTTCAAATACTTCCGAGACAATGGGCAAAAGTGATATTTTAACGTTTGGTGGTTCCTGGGTTAAGAACCATTGTTACTTCGACCACTTTCCATTTTCGCGGAATGTATAGAATGAGGTAGAGTGGTTTAATAACGGTCTTTTTAGGGAATTGCTTAAGGACCTCTCTCGTGATACGGTCGTAACTAGGGGCCTTGTTGTTCTTTAAAGTTTTGACAAGTAGTTCGGTCAACATTACGCTTTTGATTCTGAAGTTATCACGCATCGCGTTTGAACTGTAATCACTTTCAATTAGTTCTTGGCCATCAAATGCATTAAAGGTCTCCTCAAGAAAGTCAGCAAACAAATTCGCCTTCTCTCTTTCGCATTTGGCCCATTGATTATCGTTTTTCATCAGAGGTGGTGATAGTTTTTGAGGCTTTTTATCCCTTGGATTTGTTTCCAGAGCGAGTAATATGTGCTTTTATCTGCAATTACAACTTCCAAATACAATGAAATAGATTTATTTTTGAAGTCCCAAATTCCTTTATTTAATTTATTGCATAGACCGTTAAGACCAACTCATTCCGCCTGTTCTTCAATCGCGGTGAATGCTGACTTGTAGAAGATAGTGCCTTCCCTGTTGACGCCTGCCCGTCGCACTATCTACTCCCGCACCAGGTTGAAAGAGTCACATGACAGCGCATCTCCTTGCTGAAATCCGCTGCATGTTTCAAATGGTTCCGAAGTCCTAAAACCGAGTTGCATGGTGCATCGCGTATTTTTTAGCGTGGCGCGACACAACTGGATCAGTTTTCCCGGGATCCCGAATTCGGCCAACGCACCAAACAGTCCTTCACGATGAATGCTGTCGTATGCGGCTTTGAAATCGATGAAAATATGGTGTGTATAGATTCGAAACTCGTTGGCCTTTTCCAGGATTTGTCGGAGTGTGAAAATTTGGTCTATAGTCGATTTGCCGGGCCAGAAGCCGCACTGGTAGCTGCCGATTAGTGCGGGGCAAAATTGGTTTAGACGTTCACACAATACGCTGGACAGGATCTTGTATGCAACATTGACAAGGGTATACCTCTATAGTTCTTGCAAATAGAGCTGGTATTCCAGTCGTCGGACATGCTTTCATCTTCCCAAATCCTGCAGATGATCTGGTGCATGCTCCCTACCCGAACATCGCCGCCAGCCTTGAAGAGCTCTGATGGCAAACCATCTGAGCCTGCGGCCTTGTTATTCTTCAGCTTCTGAATAGCTGTGCCGACTTCTTCGATGCTGGGTGGGAGGACTACTTCAGCGGCTGGAGTTGGGATTTCCTCGGTCCCTACCACTCTCTTTTGGTCATGCTCGTTAAGCAGCTGCTGGAAATGCTGCTTAAATACATCCACCATTCCCTGCAGGTCGGTGACAAGATTACCCTCGCAGTTTCGATGAGCCTGGGTGCTCGTGTCTTATGCTTACCCCTAGACTCCTCGATATCCCTGAGCTGGGAGGCTGCGAAGATTCTTTTCTTTTGTCGCAGTAGTTTTTCTCCTCCCTTCTTCTGGCTCGGTACTCTTCTTGCACTGCCCTGGTTTTTCTGCGCAGCGCCTTTTGGTACACCTCGTCGGTTGCTGCCTTTTTCTGCTCACACTCGCCACCATCGAGTCGAACCTCCTCCTGGTGGGTTGGTGCAGCTTTCTGACATTGGAAAGTCGAGCTCTGAATCTTGCTGCTACGAGGAAGTGGTCAGAGTCGACGTTTGCTCCTCTGAATGTTCGCACATCCAGGATGTTTGACGAGTGCCTTGCGTTAATGAGCACATGGTCGATTTGGTTGGCGGTTCGACCGTCCGGAGATCGCCAGGTTGCTGTGTGGATTCGCTTATGAGGGAATCTTGTGCATTACGAGCTCTCGCAAAGTCCGTGAGTCGGAAGCCGTTATCTGTTGTTGTATCGTGGAGGCTGTGCTTTCCGATCACTCCGCCAAGGGTGTTCTCCTTACCGATTTTGGCGTTGAAGTCCCCGAGCACGATCTTAACATCGTGCTCCGGACAAGCTCCGTAGGTGTTGTCCAGGAGGTCATAGAAGTCCTCCTTTATAGGGTCTTCAGCCTCGTCGGTAGGGGCGTGTGCACATATAAGGCTGATGTTATAAAATCTGCCTCTGATGCGTATCACAGCCAGGCGATCACTTATAGTTTTAAAGTCGATGACCTTCGACCTTAACCGCTTTTCCACGACAAATCCGCATCCAATTAAGTGCAATCTCTTGTGACAGCTTTAATAAATGTCACAATTTTTCTTCCTCATCATACCGTTTCCTATCCAGCGTATTTCCTGGACCGCAGTAATATCCCTCTTGTACTGTGTGAGGACTCTTTCCAGTTTATGAACAGCTTCGGGAGTGTACAGGGTTCTGACATTCCAGGAACATACTCGCAAATCGTGTTCCTTTTTCGTGCGTTGTCGTCGTCGAGTATCCGTTCGTGTATCCGAGGCATCTTGCTCATTCATAACTTTTGTTTTTTTTACGTGGGCGGATTGTTAGCTCGCCGCACAACCGCCATACTGGTCGGGGTTTTGTCGCTGCGTACGTTTGTTCACCTCCCAACGGCTGTTGAAGAGGCTATCCAGAGGGCGCCACGAGGAGGCCGTATGTCAAATTGATCCGGGCATTTAAACATGGATCGTTGCTGGCATCTCGCCAGGTTGAGAGCGATCAACAACTTTACCCTGTATGTCCGAGCCCATGCCCTCCATGTATAAATTAATGGAAACTAATATTTCACTTTATTTAAATTTATTTATCTTTCCTTTCTATTTAAACTCCTCTATGAGGAGGCCTTTTACACGTCTGTACTTGTTCGCTTCCCAGAGAATTCTACCCACGCTCGGTTGGTGTGGGTGCGCTTAATGTTTGTTTTTGCATCTGCTTTTTTTACTTTTCTGGAAAGTCATTTCCACAGAGTGTTCACCAAGTGTGTTGCCTTCGTACATAATGGTGCATTTGGCACTAGTATGACTGGCTATCATAACTTATATAACATTGCTTTTCTATTATTATCGTACCGGGTTTATCCAGCTCCACAGCAATATTCGCCCATGCCGAATCCATTTTTAGAATATTCTTGACTTCGTGTTGTACAATAACGCTCTATTAATGAAATAAATTTTTCTCAAAACTTATTTCGCTCATAAAAAGTAAACACGTACAAATGACAAGCATTGTGAGCTGTCAAAACGCACGACCAAGTAGACACAGGCTCTATTCTGGCGTTGAGCTCGAGTTTACGATATTTACAATATTAGCCGAAGCAACACCTGAGGTCGTATTCTGTGTTACTCCATATGAATTCATTGTTCCTCCCCATGCTGTCAAAAGCGCGACCGCTCGAACGCGACATTGTTATTCGGCCATTAGAGCCCCTTTGCCACCCGGCATTTCTGATGGAGAGGACTCGCCAAGTAAACGGCTAACCATAATAGACTTAAGCGAGCGTACGCCAGTTTACGGAAATGTCTAATTACATGAAAAGCTTAATGCCCATATCACAATAGTGCGTTAGCGCTATCTTCGAGTGACGTTTAACACAGGCAATTTAATGGGGCACTCTACAATACTGCGTTTGCGTTAGCGAGCTTACGTTCATTGAAAAATTAGGGGAAATAAGAAAAAAAACCGGCCAAGTGCGAGTCGGACTCGCGCACGAAGGGTTCCGTACCATCTGTATATACATATAAATATGAAAGAGACTATGTATGTATATTACCTCATCAGTCATCACAGTAAATCACATTTTTTGTATGATGACAGATCTTGGTTGCAGGCAGGTTATCGGCATATTACTTTGATAATCACCATTGAATTCAAATCAATTATCTTACTTGACAGCAACGATGTGAAAAGGTGAATAACAATAAATATGGGGAAAAGGTTTGCGGCTAGGATTAATTCATCAAAGACACAAATAAATTGTCGACTAACCTTAGTTCAGTATGTGTTGTATGGGAGCCCCCCTAAAATATTAATTTTGTTCTGTTTTTAGTATTTGTCGTGGTAGCGGCAACAGAAATACATCATCTGTGAAAATTTCGACTGTCTAACTATCACGGTTCATGAGATACAGAATGGTGACAGACGGACGGACGGACGGACGGACAACGAAGTCTTAGTAATAGGGTTCCGTTTTACCTTTTGGGTACGGAACCCTAAAAATGAGAACGAGAGAACACGTAAACTCACGTAACCAAAGCAGACAAAAGTCAAACACGTCGGAAATTTCTGTGCGTTTGAACAACTGTTGCTGTGTATTGATGTGTATGCTGTATCTGTTTATTTTGTGGTTTGTGTTGTGTACGTTTACGTCAGTGTTTTCATATGGAGGAGCCGATAAAATTGAATTGTCATTTTCAAAGCATGCGTCGAAGCATTTCTCGTAACACGTATTGAGGCACGCACCAACGCAGTATTGTGATACGGGCATAAGACCCATAATGGGAATATGCGCGGTTTCGTTAAATGTTCGTTAACTTAAGCGACCTTACGGAAGGTATCAATGAAAGAAGATATTCCGCGCGGAATTTTGACAGCTGATAGTGAAATAAACCAAAAGTACAATAAAGAAAAATGATAACTAATTCAAATATGTCGGAATACGATTTTATTAATTTATTTTTATTTTTCTCATTTTAAACAAAACGATTGCAGCCCCACCGAAAATAATCAAACCGAATGAAAACAATTTGACAGTTCCTTCCCTTAAGTTCGCTTAA
Source organism: Eumerus sabulonum (assembly GCA_951905685.1). Taxonomy (NCBI): domain Eukaryota; kingdom Metazoa; phylum Arthropoda; class Insecta; order Diptera; family Syrphidae; genus Eumerus; species Eumerus sabulonum. The sequence continues at coordinate 160,394,668 of OX645060.1, read as the reverse complement.
GTTCATTATGGGTAACAGGACTTTTGAAACTTAAAGGGTTGACCATAACAGACTTACGCGAACTTAAGCTTATGTCAGAATCGAACGAAAATCTCACTTTCAACGAAAAGTCAAGTTACCCATAATGAACTTAAGCGAAGGAACTGTTAAATTGTTTTCATTCGGTTTGATTATTTTCGGTGTGGTTACAATCGTTTTGTTTAAAGTGAGAAAAATAAAAATAAATTAATAAAATCGTATTCCGACATATTTAAGTTAGTTATTATTTTTCTTGATTGTACTTTTGGTTTCTTTCACTGTCAGCTGTCAAAATTCCGCGCGGAACATCTTCTTTCATTGAGACGTTCCGTAAGCTCGCTTAAGTTAACGAACATTTAACGAAACCTCGCATATTCCCATTATGGGTATGTCATAGGCTTTGCATGTAATAAGACATTTCCGTAAGCTGGCGTACGCTCGCTTAAGTCTATTATAGTCAACCCTTAAGTGAGATTTTCGTTCGATTCTGACATAAGCTTAAGTTCGCGTAAGTCTATTATGGTCAACCCTTAAAGTTGATACCTGCTGGACTGCTGGTATGTCCTTACTCTCATCTTAATTCAGTATAAAGGAGAAGTAGTTTTTAACGTTCGTCGTTGGCGGAAAAGTGAAGGGAAAGGCAAAGTCTCGTTCTAATCGTGCTGGGTTACAATTTCCAGTTGGTCGTATTCATCGTTTACTTCGTAAGGGTAATTACGCGGAGCGCGTGGGTGCCGGTGCTCCTGTATATTTGGCAGCTGTCATGTTTTTGGACAAGTTAAAACTATTGAGTGGAACATTGGGCGTACTCGAGCTGCAGGAGAGTCATACGGCTGATTACTCCTCAGTGAGTAATAAGTAAGTAAGTAAGTATGTAAGTAATAAGAAAAAGGTTTTTGCATGTGTTACGGATAACGATAGCACAATGATGAAACTCAATCGCAAACTCAAAAAGATAATTTCTTGTTTCGCACACACCATTAATTTGACTGTCATCCAGGCGATAGATAACTCAACGGAAGTATCCGCATTAGTCAGCAAAGTGCGTTAAATAGTTAAATTTATCAAAAGAAGCGTTAACGCTAGTGATGAATTACGCAAGAAACAGATAGATCCCGGGAGTTCCGAAGGAAAAACGAACAAAATGATTCTCGATGTAAAAACGCGATGGAATTCTTGCTTTTTTATGTTGGAGAGATTCGTTCAGTTAGCTTCTATTTTAAGCGACATATTGCTTACGCGTCCAGAAGCTCCCTCTATGATCACTGGTTCTGAGCTGAATAATGTTAAGGAGTTGATAGAACTATTACAGGCGTTTGAATTCGTTACAAGGGAGATTTCCGCGGACTCCTATGTTACTGTTAGCAAGATTATACCGCTGGTAAGTTGCTTAAACGAAGCTTTGGTTAAATGTTGTCCGAGAGATCCTATTGTAGTCCAACTAAAAAATTAGCTACAAAAGGATATGAACAAACGATTGATAATTGAATTCAATTATTTAATTCGATTCTGGTGCTAGCAAATACATTAGATTCAAGATTCAAATTACTTCATTGTAAAGATGCCTTGGTTAAAAATAAAATAATTTCTTATTTGAATGGGTTCGTAAGAGATGGAAGAAAAGTCGCCAACACTTCAGATTCTTTCGAAGAGTCCGACAAAGAAGAAAGGACTTTTGATATTTGGACATACCATAAACAATTGGCTCATCAGAAGATTAAGTCTAAACAGTCCTCTTCCCCCATCTTCACAACAACGGAGACTGATGTACAAATGTATCTAGGGTCAGCTGTTGCGACTATTAACCAAAATCCGATCGAAATGTGGAATGATATGAAAAATGTGTTTCCAGGACTTTATAACCAGGCTACCAAATATTTACCCATTGTGGCTACATCAGTCCCAAGTAAACGACTATTTTTCAAAGCCGGAGAAACTATTACCCAGCAACGAAACCGTTTGACAGGAAAAAGGTTGTCCAAGTTATTGTTTTTAAAATCTATTTTGAATAAATAAAATAATACTTATATGTACTTATTTCTAAATGCCTGCGCACATTTTTTTTCTTTTGGGTAGAACCTAGTAACTTAGTCACACAGACACAGTGCACGAGCACGTTATTTTTATTGTACTTACTTATGCTCGTGTTTTTCTCACCTTTTAGGCTAGGAACGTCCTAACGATTTCGGCTGCACAATTTTTCAGCCATAAAAAATAGAACAAATAAGTTTAAATGGAAATGAGCTCATACAATACTAAGTCCTTCATTATGACTAATTTTTTTACTGCCTTCTTCACTCTTCACTATGTACTCTCTAAAAAGTTAAAGAAAAGAGAAATAAGAAGTCCTTAGCTTTAACCTTTGGCCTTTAAAAAATATCGATGTTTCAATACATCGATGTTTTCAAGGCCGATGTTTTTTTTTTTTTTTGAAACATCGATACATCGAACCATCGATGTTTTTTTACGATGTTTGCATCCCTACCCGTTCCGTTCGTAGACAGGCCAACTTAGTTTGGTTTTTATGTTCTGGCGCCCAAGTTGTTTTTTTTTTTTTTCTCTTCCGTCTGCTGCTGGAGCAGACGGACTCCCCGTGGAGCTGTTTAAAGCAGCTGGTGATGAGCTGGCTAGGAACATGCACCAACTCATCTGCAAGATATGGTCGGAAGAATGCACGCCCGATGAATGGAATCTCAGTATCGTTTGCCCGGTCCATAAGAAAGGAGACCCTATGACTGCGCCAATTACAGAGGGATAAGCCTCCTGAACATCGCGTACAAGATCCTCTCTGCCGTACTGTGTAAGTACCTGAAACCGTTCGTGGACAATCTGATAGGTTCCTACCAGTGTGGTTTCAGGCCAGGAAAATCCACGATAGACCAAATACTTACACTACAGCAGATCTTAGAGAAGACCCATGAATTCCAGGTCGACACGCACCATCTTTTCGTCGACTTTAAAGCCGCGTGTGACAGTGTTTATAAAGACGAGCTATACAGAGCCTTGTCATGTTTTAACATTCCTGCCAAACTCGTCAGACTGTGCAGGATGACTATGGGGAACTCTTGCTGCTCCATTAAGGTCGGAGGTGAACCAACCCCTTTGATGTTAAAAAAGGTTTTAGACAGGGTGACGCACTGTCATGTGATTTCTTCAACATTATTCTTGAAAAGATCGCGCGGGACTCTGCAACCAATACAAGAGGTACGATCTTCTTCAAGTCCACACAATTGCTTGCCTACGCAGATGACATTGACGTTATTGGACGAACAAAGCGAGACGTCAATGAGGCTTCTGCAAGCATTGAAGCAAAGGCGGCGAAAGTGGGTCTAAGGGTAAATGGGGACAAGACCAAATATATGATGTCATCCAAGAAAGACGCACAACACCGACGACAGCTATATTTTTGTAGTAGTCAAGGACTTCGTCTTCATTAGCTCGATAGTGACAAGCAGCAACGACACCAGCGCTGAGATAAAACGCAGAATAACTCTTGTCAATCGCTGCTTCTTCGGGCTCAAGAGGCAATTAAGTAGTAGAGCCCTCTCTCGAAAAACTAAGGTTTCCCTCTACAAAACCTTAATCATCCCGGTCCTCCTCTACGACGCTGAGGCTTGGACGTTATCAAAAGCGGATGAAGAGGCTCTTGGACGTTTCGAGAGGAAAATTCTTGGTCCCGTTTGTGTAAACGGAGAATGGAGGAGGAGATTCAACCAAGAACTGTACGGGCTGTACAGCGTCTTCGGATCCAACGTCTAAGATGGCTAGGCCATGTAGAGCGAATGGACATCAACGCTCTGGCCCGAAGAGTCTTCGACTCCAACCCCGAGGGACGACGCAGCGGAGGACGACCGCATTTAAGGTGGCGCGCATAGGTGGAAGGGGACCTCAACCAACTGGGCGTGCGGCACTGGAAGCGGCTGGCCAAAGATCGGGCCGGCTGGAGAGGCTTGTTGGTTGAGGCCCTGGTTCACCCCGAACTGTAGCGCCATCATAGAAGAAGAAGAAGCCCAAGTTGTTTGCAAACGATGATTGGACTAGTATGTTTATGGTCGCTATTGTAGTAGAGTAGAAGCTCCGAGACGTTTAAAACAATCTACCGTAAAAACGCGCCCTAGAAGCCCAGGCTCGATGACGTTTATTCAATCCGAGATTCGTGGCTCAACGACATGCTCAAGGATATTGGGTTTTAGAATAGTTTGCGGATTAGAATCGGGTCCATATACATACAGACTTGCTTTCTAATCGTATCCAGTCAACAAGAAGATTTTACTTCTTGTATTCTCTATAGCGGTTATGGCGAACCTATGACCCGTGGGTCAGACACCGACCCACGCAAATTTTTAACTGACCCACGATTGCAAAGCAACCATTTAGATTTTCTAATTTGGGTGGATAATTTATTTTCATGTCTATTATTCTCGATACTTATGTTAGAGCTAAAACCAGTAGAATCGGTAACGTATTAGCCAAACTAAAGATTCTTAGAACCAACCGTTCTTAGATACGAATTCCAGGCCATATCAAGAATGGTTTGATAAATCATATAACGGACGTAAGCTGATTGATTTTGCTACGGGGCGAAATCTCCTTCTAGCCAGTACACGCTTCCCGCACTTCGATATACACAAAGGCTCCTGGCGGTCGCCAGATCAATCAAACACTAACCAGATAGATCACATCGCGATCGACGTCAAACACTCCTCCACTATTCTTGATGTTCGAACTTTCCGAGGAACTAACATCGACTCGGACCACTATCTTGTAGTACCCAGGATGCACCTACGCAGCGGAGTAGAGTAACAATACAAAGTTATGACGTCGGAAAGTTACTATCGCCAGAAGGCGGTCGTGATTTTACCGATCGCGTCTCCCAATACACCTTAACCCTCCACGCTGTGAATAGAACAACAGTGGACCCTTTGTAAACAAGCCCTGAAAAGCACTGCATCTGAAGTTTTGGGGCTTCAAGGCTCCACCACGAAGAAACACCTAGTTCGATGACGAGTGCAGGAGGACTCACACGGCGAAGCAGGATGCATATAAAGCCTCGCTCTATAGAAGAACAAGAGCAGCTCGTGAGCTCTACGAGTTAAAAAACACGGAGGAGCATAAGCTTCTGAGAAGAAAGAAGAAAGAGCGTGAGAAGACCGGGATTGAGGATTTGGAGAGGTGTTACTGCAGGCGTGGCATTCAAAAGTCTTATCAACAGATAAAGCAAACATGCCAAGGTTATAAAGCCATAACGGAAGCTTGCAAGGATGAGAATAGACACCTAGTAGTAGAACCGCAGTCGATGCTGAGAATATGGAAAAACCACTTCTGCAGAGCGTATAACGGCGATGTTAGTTAATATGCCGCTGTCAGGCAGAATGATCCATTTCTTAACGACGAAGAAGTTAAGATCGCCATATCGAAACTCAAGTCGAATAAAGCTGCTATCGCAGACGGACTGTCTGCAGAGCTCTTCAAGGCAACTGGAGATGACCTGGTTAGGAGCATGCACCAGCTCATCTGTAAGATATGGTCGGAGGAAAGCATGCCCGAGGAATGGGGTCTCAGCATGGTATGCCCGATTCACAATAATGGAGACCCTTCTGACTGCGCCAACTACAGAGAAATAAATCTTCTTAACATCGCCTACAAAATCTACTCAGCCGTTTTGTGTAAACGTCTGAAGCCTTTAGTAAATAAGATCCTGAAAAAAACTCATGAATTTCAAGTCGACACCCATCATCTATTTGTGGACTTCAAAGCCACATACGACAGCGTAATTAGAGACGAGCTATACAACGCTATGTCTACCTACATCTCCCAAACTCGTCAGACTATGCAGGATGACTTTGGAGAATGCCCGCTGCTCCATCCGAACCGGTGAACACCTTACCGATAGTTTTGATGTCAAAAAAGGATTTAGGCAGGGCGATGCGCAGTCGTGTGATTTCTTCGACACATTAACATAATAGGTCGATCACGGCGAGATGTCGATGAGGCGTTTGCGGGTATTGACTTGGAGGCGGCGAAAATTGGTTTGTCAGTAAACGAGGACAAAACTAAATAAACGCTATAATCAGAAAAGGACGCTCACCCCCGACGTCTAGGCCAGAACGTTTGTATTGACATAATTAGCTTGAGGTAGTTAAGGACTTCGCCTAACTTGGCTCCGCAGTGACCTGGAACAACGACATCAGTTCCGAAATCAAACTCAGAATCATTCTTGCAATCGCTGTTTCTTTGGGCTCAGGAGGTTAAAGTTGACTCTATATAAGACCCTTAACATCCCGGTCCCGCTGTACGGCGCAGAAGCATGGGCACTATCAAAAGCGGATGAGGACGCCCTTGGTCGGTTCGAGAGAAAGATTTTGCGCGTGATTTTCGGGCCTATAAACGCAGACGGGGATGGAGAAAAAGATTCAACCACGAACTTTACGGGCTGTACAGTGACATGAGTTCAGTCAGGCGTCTACGGATTCAACGCCTAGGATGGCTCCAGCCCGGAAAGTCTTTGAATCTAACCCCGAGGGACGAAGAGACAGAGGATGGCCGAACTTTAGATGGCGCACACAGGTGGAAGGTCACCTCAGCCAACTGGGTGTGCGGCAATGGAAAAGACTAGCAAAGGATCGTGCTAGTTAGAGGTACATGTTGTTTGAGGCCCAGGTTCACCTCGAAAGGTAGCGCGAGTTAAGAAGAAGAACTGTAATTTGTAACGAAAAAGTGACTTCACGTAAATATAATGTAAAAAAATATTTTGAAACGCTGCATTCTAATCCCGGGATATCAACAGATGAAGAAAGAAAAACGTATTTTTTACAAAAGAAAAAAAAAAAACAGTTTTTCTCAAAGCAGTGTTGTTAAAACACAGGAAACCTCTTTTAGAAGAAGAATTTGTAAAAAAAAAAAGAAAACGTTTGTAGAATGTAGTGCTACATTGTTTGCGGATTTTAAAGAAAAAGACTTGATTAAAGAGCGTATAAATGAATCATCTGTAAGTCTCAATATAATTAAAAATCGAGAAACAAAATTAGAAAAAATGTTTTTTTTCGCCAATACACAACGACTTAAATTATGCAGAAATGTATTCAATTGCCTTAGATGAGAATAACTATGTAAATGGTTAAGCACAACTAGCCTGGAAATATAATGGAAAAAGAATTAATAAAACGAATTGATTGACATTCTCTGACTGAATTTCATTGTATAATACATCAGCAAGTTTTGTGCGCGAAACATGGCTTAAAAACATTTTCCAATGTAATGCCAGTTGTAATAAAGATAATTAACTTTATAAGCGCAAGAGCGCAAGTGACCCACGGGCTAGTAATAAAAAAATATTAACCAAATTTGACCCACGTCTTAAAAAGGTTCGCCGTCCCTGCTCTATAGTTTTCTTTCAGATTCGATTTTAAGCAGCAAGGAACCGGCCAAAACAGAGGCCCTAGCTCTAACTTAGGGCCAATTAACGTCTTTTGGCTTATTTACTGAAAAGCAGAATCGCAAATCAGGAAACGAATACATAAAGCTAGGAGCTGTAACATCGGGGAAGGATTGGATAGGTCTAGAAGTACCAAACAGGAAATCAGTGCCTTCAGTGCGAAAACACACTTGTGTCCTCATGCAAGTACGTACAAGTAATCAATGTTAGGATGAATGCATATAAAAATACATATGTACATATAAACATATGTATGTATGTATAACCACCAATATCCCTTTCTGTACATATTTCCAGTCACGTCCAAAAGGCAACTGGAATTTCTGGATTACCTTCTGCCTATATAATAAGCTACCCGAAAACCCGTCCTCTCTCGCTTGACCTGTTGGCTTACGTGAAATCACGCCAGCACTAGGTCCTCGACCGCCACTATGGTATATCCACAACGACGTCGCCATCTGACTCATGTCTTGTACACATTATTTTAATGCAGTAGTCAAACGCACAGGACGGTTCAGAGCAGGAGTCAAATAATACATCAAACCGGACCCAACTACCAACCGACGGCCCTTAAAAAGTGGTACACCACGTCTGCCAAAGTACCCCCCCCCCTATCGACCATGTCTGAAGCATAATTCAGGGGAATAACCTGCCATGACCCTCTGACGTTACATCATTGACGATGTTGCAGCAAATTGTTAATCAGGATTGTGTATAAGTATAATTTTTGTTCGCCGAACATGGCATACAGAGTGAGCTTCAATCTTGGATCAAAGCGAATTCGCTGAAACTAAGAGGACAAATGGAGGCTTACATAATTTTATGCTCTATTCTCTACCGGCAACCGGAATCAAGCTATTCGTGATACGATCGTGGAGTAATAAGGAATCTGGTTACTGTCACGGTCAGTTTTCTTGATATGATTATCAAGGTGAGGAAGAGGTAAGTATTCCTAGTTCTCCTTGAATATCTCACATCACTCAATGCCGTTGGATGGATGATCATCATTCCCGGTTCAGGTTGTTGTTGCTATTGTGTAACGAAGTCAATGTTATGCGAGTCGAAAGATTGGCGGATAGATGTCTAATCAAATATATGTACATGGAGAATTTATGTCTAGTCGCGGAATGCCAACAATGTTCTATAAAAAGGTATCGCAAAGCGTCACATTAGTTCAGTTGAACGACATATACATTTATAGTATGTGCACTGTAAAGTACATTTACATATGTACGAACTGATGACAATTTGGTAATTTTCCACCTAATTCAATGAACTGACCGAATGTCATCCAACGTGATAACTTGTAATCTATTTGTCCTTTCTCCTTTGGCTCTAAAAAACTTTGAACCACACAAGTCTCCAGGCCCCAATGGGAACATACTAGCGGAACTCCAGTAGGTGGCAGATCTTATCCCTCCCTGGCTTGTAGTTGTTTTTAAAAGCCCTCTTTCACTATCCTATATCCCTACCAAAGTCCTATTCATACGTAAGGCTGGTAAAGGCTCCAACACTTATGCTTAAGACTTAAGACCTATTAGCCTTATTTCATTTCTTCCAAAAACTCTGGAGGCGGTAAAAACAGCACTCCATTCACTAGTCAGCATAATATAAAGGTCATTGGAAGACACGAAATTTAACCATTAACCAATTTAACAATGTTGTAACTGGCGCCGTGGCGTAGTGGTTAGTTTGATGGACACTGATGCACGACGAGCGAGTTCGGATCCCGATAGCACCAATGCCATCGAATACTTATTGCGCGGTGGCAAAACCCCCCGTAGTATACCTGCCTCACAAATGAGGGACATGAACAGAGGAGGTGGTAATTGATTCCTCTTCCTCCTCATCCATGCAGCTCCGACCGAAGTCATTGGCAGGTAGTCCTAGGATGGCGGCATGTCTGCCCATGGTGCAGTGGCCTGTAACGACACTTGTTAGAGTGCTAAAGACATCTCTTTTGGTTCTTAGGCCAGATTTGCTTAGTTATGAAGCCGATATTGCTTTCGTTTTCTGGAATATCCTTATGCCCGGGAACCCACAGTAGTTTTATGTTCAACAGTTCAGCCACCTCGTTTAGAGTTAGGCGGCAATTAAGAGTTGTGCGCTACCGCTACGAGGGATCTTATCGCAGAATGGCTATCCGTGCTATACCTTTTGCGGATATTACAATGATTCTGAGCCATGCGAGAGCCTCCGTTATCGCTGTTATTTCCGCTTGGTACATACTGCAGTCAACATTCTTAATTTGTGTTTTTTTTTTTTACGGTTACGGCTTACTAGGACGTAGCCCAACCGACTAATCCTGTTTTTTTGTCGCAGGAAGCTCGACATTCGCCTTTCCCCGTCTATAATTTCCATGGGAAATCTCCAGATAGCACCACGAGGAGGTGGGGATGGGACTTACTAACAGTGCCGCAAGACGTTCGTCTGCGGTGGCTCTTTTCGCTCTTAGCAGGCCAGCATCCGTCGCATAGATGCTGCCCCTACGAAGCTTTTGTCAGTCCGCCTAAGTGAGCTAACAAATTAGAAAAGAGCTCAATTCCATCGCTTCATCAGAAGCACTAACTAGTTTTCACGTAGCGGATCTTATTTTCCAAAATCTGGCATTAAATTCGATGCTTATTGTTATTTAGCATTTTGTCACCTCTCGGTAATATCTGTTTTACTACCCAATTTTAAAACTTTGTCGGCTAACCTTTTTCAGAGCACTTTGAGGACACTTACAGAATTTCTTAGAGCAACCTGAACCCACATTTGATTGACCATGTGGTTGACCCTATCGAATGGGAAGCCAGCCTATGCAAAATGAAATGAATTGAAGCGTATCCAATGCAGCGACCAAAACTTGTCAACTTCAATTCTACAACAGCGTGTTAGAGACTGGTATCATTTGCCAAGACTGGAGTTTGCTTCCGTAGTTCGAACCCCTAAAGAAGGGAGAGACAAATGTCTCTTCTCTCCTGCACAACCAAATTGCTAATTAAGATAGTAGCTGAGCGACTACAGTGGTATATCGATATTCTCTCGCACTGATATCGTTTCAGCGGACGATTTCAATGTACACAATTCTCAGTGGCTTCGACATTCTGGACAGACAATACCCGGAGGAAGGTATGTTGAAATTTTTGCTGAGTTAAATCAATTAACTCAACTTGTGAATGAGCCATCACGTATCCCCGATGTTGCTGGTCATATCGCCAACTCACTGGACTTGTTTCTTACCTCCCAGCCTAACAAATACACAATCGATGTATTATCGCCTCTAGGCTCGTCCGATCACTGCGTGATATCAGCTATATTCTCGAACTCTAACCACCCAGTTAAAGAAAAGGCTCCTAAGAGATCATTATGGCTATACGAGAAAGACAACTGGTGCGGCCTTAATAACTTCTTTGGAATGTTTAATTTGTCGTTGTGCTTCCTCGACAACGAAGTGGACGCCGCAACTGATATTATCGCAAATATAACCCGAATCGGCATGGCAAATTTTATTCCTAGCAAGATAATAAGCTCCAGGCCAAAAGATAATACGTGGTTTGACTTAAGCTGCAAAGAGGCTATTAGGCTCTGGGAACCAAGCTTTCGGGCCTACAAGGCAAACAGTTCTGAGGAAAACCGAAAAAAGAACATACGAGCCAGAAATTACTGCAACATCCACATTCGACGGGTTCAATTTCAATCCGTCCAAAAATGTCCCAAAGGTAGCAAAAGTTTCTGGTAGTTTGTAAAAAACGTAAAAAACTCAAATACGGCGTCCATACCGACGCTCGTCCACAAAGACATTCCAGCTGTCACCCCTTAGACAAAGCTAACCTACTTGCTGCTCACTTCGCAACCAGTTGTCAGCTCCCAGCTTGTACTTTGTCTCCGCCTGTACTACTTACTTACTTACTTTTGAGGCCAGCGATCCATGGAGGATCTGAGCCTAAGCTATAGCTGCCTTTCATCCTTGACTTGATTACTTGGTCTTTATACCGGAGGTTCGGTCTTCCTCTTCTTCTCGAACCAGGAGGCTCGGAGTCGAAGACCCTCTTAGCTGGAGCATTGATGTCCATGCGCTCGATGTGGCCGAGCCAGTGTAGTCGACGGATCCTTGCCTTCCGGATCACATCCACATCTTGGTACAGCTCGTAGAGTTCGCGGTTGTGTCTTCTTCTCCATTCACCATCCTCACAGACAGGACCAAATATCCGGCGCAGAATTTTTCTTTCGAAAGAACCCAAAATCAGCTGCGCTGTCCTGCTTATCGTCCAGCCTTCGGCTCCGTACAGCAAGGCTGGCAGTATGAACGTTTTCTAAAGCATGACTTTGGTCTTTCGAGTGAGGAGTTGTTTGGACAAGCCAAAGTAGCAGCGGTTGCCAAGGGCAATCTCCACTGTGGGGTCAATTGTGGAATTTACGTTTGCCCCGAGGTAGACAAACTCCTTAACTACCTCGAAATTGTAGCTGTGAATAACTATTCTTTTTGTCCCAGATGGTGAGCGACGGATTGGTTTTTGCTTGACAGCATGTATTTCGTTTTGTCCTTATTGATCTTAAGACCAACTCGTTTCACCTGTTCTTCAATCGCCGTAAATACTTCCACAATGCCATGGCGAGAACACGCGATGATATCGATATTATCTGCGTATCCTAGCAGCTGGATGAACTTGTAGAAGGTAGTGCCTTCCCTGTTGACGTCTGCCCGTCGCACTATCTGCCTGTACTAGAGTGCGTCAATTCTAGCATGGGACTTATCCACTTCCACACTCGTACAGTCGCAAGGGTTCTTAAGGACCTCGACATAAACAAATCCGCTGGTCCGGATGGTATTGCCCCAATAGTTCTGAAGAGGTGGTCTTCTACGCTGGCGAAACCACTGCGTAAGCTTTTTCACCTTTCCTACTCCTCTGGGCTCTTTTTGAGTAGGTGGAAAACAGCATTTGTCCAGCCTATACCCAAAAAAGGCGAATCATCTTCTCCCTCCAACTACCGACCCATTGCACTAACGTCCCTTATTTCCAAAGTCATGGAAACGCTGATTAACCGTCAGCTTATGAAATATCTTGAAACACGGAAAATTCCACAATGACCGTCAGCAATTTCCGCAGCAACGGATCCACTGATGACTTAATGACATATCTCACCGAAAAGTGGAATCGTTCGCTTCACCAAGCAGGTGAAAGCAAAATTGTTGCACTGAATATTTCGAAAGCATTTGACAGGGTTTGGCATGAAACCCTTTTGTCGAAAATGAGTCTCTTCTTCAATGGATTAGAAGCTTCCTTTCGAATCGTTCCATTCAAGTTGTTTTGGACGAATTCAAGTCTGATACTCACTTTGTAAATCCTGGTTTTCCCCAGGGCTCCGTTTTGTCTCCTAGACTCTTTCTCATTTTTATAAATGATCTCTTGCCTGCTACTTCTAATCCAATTCACTCCTTCGCTTACAACAGTTTCCTCAGTTTCTCAGATTCATTCACTTCTTTAAAACCCTGCATTTCGGATGCAGATAGAGAGCGGAAGCATATGTTAAGCTCATTGAATTCCGATATCGACAGCATCATCCAATGGAGTAAAAACAATGGACTGGAATTTAATGCATCCAAAACCCAATACTGTCTCCTGTCGTTAAAGCGCAGCACTTGTGTCTCACAAACCGAAAATCTTTCCATACTGGGTATGTGTGTTTCTCACAATCTTAATTGGAGCGACCATATATTCAGTGTCGCCAAGAATGCTGCGAAATGACTAGGCTTCTTATACAAAGGCAAGAAATATTTCTCACCCTTAGATCTGGCTAAGATCTATAAGACGTTCATTCGTCCTAAATTAGAGTTTCATGCTCATATCTGGTCCGGTACTTCCAAGACCTCATTGCTCCTTAGACCTTAGACTCGCTGGAACATCGCAGGAGTTTTTCCTGCCTCTCCCTGCTTTATCGTTACCAAAAATGCTCTGATGAAATAGCCAGTTGCATTCCGCCCCTTCAATATTTCTCCCGCAACACACGTCTCTAGGAATGATCACCCATATATCCTGAAGCCCGCTTTCGGACGTACCGCCCAATATAAGGAATGCTTCTTTAACCGAACCACACGAATCTGGAATTCCCTGCCGGATTCGGCCTTCGCCCCTCAATACAACATGCAAGCATTGAAGATCAATGTCCATCGGCATCTCCTCTATTGTTTTTCCTTTCTACCTTCTGCCCGCACTGTGTTGCCGACATAATAGGTTACTAAACCTTGTGTGCGAATACGTGAGTATTGACCGTGGAAGCAGGTAGATCCATATGATATTATCGGTCTTATCATTGCCCTGTAGATACAGAGGACCCCTTGTTTTGCCAAAGGCACCTTTGCATTGCCAGACAAGAAGATCGACGACATCATCCACATAGGCCTGGGCATAGATTCCAAAGGCATTGAAGGCATCGAGCAGAGAGTCGACCACCATGCACCATAACAGACGCCAACTTGCGGACAGCCCCTATTTAAGCCAGATTTGACACAATGCTTGACAGCTGCGTCAGCGAACAATTCAATGTGCACGAGCAATGCTTTGATCCAAAAAACCAGTGCTTATCTACGCCATATCGTCTAGCAGCGTTACACATGCTGTCAAAAGTTGCTTTATCAAAAGCTCCCTAAATGTCGACGAAAATGCCCAGCGCGTACAACTGGGCGCATGCGCGTGCAACTTTGCGCACGTGAAACATTACTAAGACTGTTAGAAAGATGTTAGAGTGATTGGTCTTAAACCGCTGGCGAGTAATCCTCTTTCCCTATTTTGGGAATAACGACTACTTTAACCGTTCGCCATGGAATGGGTAAATAGGCAAGTAGCTGCCTTATACCTTTTTGCAGCAGGTAATGACTCTCGAGAAATCATCCCTAGAGGAACCCGAAGCTAAGAAGCAATTACGGACTCCTCCCTACCTCTCCGCTTCCTCTGCACTCATCACTCCCTCACTCTCAAAATTCCAAGGTAGAACAGCATACGCCGACGGATGCATGGCTAAGAGGGTGCTTAGCTACTAGTATGCGAACTTCGGATAAAGGGTGACCTCCAATTTCAATAAGGCCTTCCTGCAGTGTCTCGGGCTCCGCTGCCGAGTGACCGTTTTTTCCCGTGTCCTCGTGGAAATTATAGATAATCTAAGTATTTTTGAAGAGACTGATGACTGTCAAATGTTATCGCCTGCTAGAGCTTGTGAGTCCTCAGCGGATGAAAAACCGAAAGTGATGCCGACATTGCAGCCGAACGGAAAGCAGAAGATCTGTCTTCACTCTTCGATTCCAACACCACACTCGGCGGAGATTCTGTGAGTATGCTCTCAGATGAACTCCCAAGTGTAACAAGGAACGAAACCATCAAGCATGTAGAGGAAAAGCCTCTACCACCTGGTGGCTTCCTTAAACTCAAATCGTCGGAGCAGCGACGTTTTAAAGCTGCTATAATCGGGGCAAAACTGGAGATGAGGCTCTAGCTTATGCAAAATCTACCCCTGCTACCAAAGGTCCGGAACTGAAACGGGATAGTTCCGCTGACAACACTCCGCCATACTCGGCTGCTAAACGCAGAAAGATCGGCAACCCTCAAGTCGACAAAAAGAGCTACAGTAGTATAGCTGGGAGGATCCAACTCGGCATCGTCCCCAAGGACTTGAAAGTGAACCCCCTTACCACAGCGCAAATGGCAGCCGTTCAGGAGGCTGTAAAAGACACCTCCATCGAGCTGCTGGGTAAGGCACCCAAACCTCGCTTCAGGGGATCGATTTACAAGTCAGGGTTATACTTTGTGTGTGACAACACCGCCACGGCCGATTGGATGAAGACCAATTTTACGGCCATCAAGAACAAGAGTGGACCTGATATTATGCTTGTGGAAGAGGAAGCCTTCCCGAAACCACACATCGTTCGGGGCTACTTCCCACAAAGCATCGGCTTACCCATTACAAAGGAGTTGGCGACGCTGGATTCTCAAAATGACGGCACAGAACTGGAGAATCATGCAGAGCACGCCGAATAAGGAAAAAGACCTCCTGCACCTGGTTCTGGCAGTCAGTGACAAGTCTCTGGCCTAATAATAGAGCTCAGGTGCAAAGTGGCTTATCGATTTGACATAATTAAGATTGTTATCAAGAGCCAGGAGAAAACATCAGTAGATATACAACCAATCGCTGTAGAAAAACCTACAACCAGCTGTATGGTCACCTACTGCTGTAGTAGATATGCCAAGATGTGACGAGCCAAAACCCGCTGCTACATCTGAGTCGACGACCACTAAGAGTCGTCCAAACAAAACAAAAAACTGTCCCCCAACTAAAAAAGGCGAAACCTCGATGGGAAGTAGATCAGAGGATCACTTCGATCGGGCCGGTAACAATAAGCCATACCGAACGAAGGACCCGGCCTACCGTGCGTCGTAAGTAATGAGTGGGCTGCCAAAGGTGCCTTGGACACCTTTAGCTTGCGACTCTATTGCGACAGGATCAGCATTGGACTAATCAAAGAACCATGGGTCCATAAAGGTAAGGTTATGGGCCTGCAAAACAGGTTGCGTAAACTAGTTTACGCTACTGGAAGTTCTCCTCCTAGGGACGCATGTGTGATCGGCACGAATATAAATTGTTTGCTCCCCTAGATGGCAGCCGTCATTGTGGTAGTCCTCACTGAGGGAGGAGAAAGGGAGATCGTATGCGCTTCCGCTTACTTTCCTGGAGACGGCCAACAGATTCCTCCCACCGAAGTCCAGGACCGGGTAAGGTATAGCGACCAGAGGAAACACCACCTGATCATCGGATGCGATGCCAACGCGCATCATTCGGAATGGGGCAGCAGCATTATAAATAAACAAGGTGAGTCACTTTTAGAATTCTTAATAAGTTGCAATCTCACCGTTGTCAAACCTACATTTATAAATGCGGCTAGAGAAGAGGTGCTAGAACTCACTATCTCTAGCCCATTTATTTTAAACGCAATTGGTGACTGGCACGTCTCCAATGTAGCCTCACTGTCTAATCACCAACATATCAGATTCAACATCTCCGGTGAGGTTAAAGAGGCTGAGCTTGAATACCAGCCCAAAACGAACTAATTGGGCTCTTTTTCAAGCTCAACTCACCGCTAAAGAAGATATGCTTGTCAAGTCGATTGAATCGGCACATAATATCGATGAAGCGGCTTACCAGCTCAATGCAGCACTTATCTCATCCTTTAGAGACCGCTGTACACCCAGGTAAAGTACACACAAGCGGTGTGTGCCCTGGTGGAATACACAGCTTGAATCCATAAGGAAACAGGTGAGATCTCTGTTTAACAGAGCTAAACGAAATAATAGTTGGACTGATTATAGATCTGCTCTAACTAAATACAGCCTCGAACTAAAATCCAAGAGAATGTCTTGGAGGAAACAAGACATAGACTCGCTTCCAACTGCGGCCCGACTCCATAAAGCGCTATCTCAAGAGCACACAAATGGACTCGGGCTCCTGCGCAAATCAGAAGGCACCTTTACCGTCGAGAAGCACTTCCCTGGTTCTACTCCCCACTCGATATCCTCTGACGATCAAACGAACGTCATATATAGCATCGACAGTAGAACAAATAGCCTTTCTGGCAGACTTTTTAGCCCTGATAAGGTTAAAAGGGCAATTGGTTCACTTAAACTCTATAAGGCTCTAGGCAAAGACGGCGTCATTCCTGCCATCTTACAGAAAGGCCGGAACACCATTTTATCACCTCTGATAGTTCTTTTTAGATCTTGCTTCAACCTAGGATACATACCCCAAATCTGGAGAGAGGTTGATCTTGTCTTCATCCCCAAGATTAGGAAGTCAAGTGAGCAACCTGAATCCTATCGCCCTATCAGCTTGACTTTGTTCCTTCTAAATCAATGGAGAAACTGATAGGACTCCGTAGTAGAGGTATCTTTGAGAATCAGATACCTCTGCATCCCAATCAGTATGCATATCGCAAAGAACGATATACTGAGAATGCGCTACACCATCTGGTGACATGTGTTGAAAACAGTTTCACACACAAGGAGATCGCAATTTGCGCCTTCCTCGATATAGAGGGGTCTTCGATAATACTGGCTATGATTCGATCACCACTGCACTATCCTGCAGAGGTGTGGACCATCCCACTAATCACTGGATTAGGGCGGTGCTAAGTAGCCGTATCATATCAACCACATGCGGAGTGGTCTCAGTGACAGTATCGGGGGCTAGAGGATGTCCACAAGGAGGGGTCCTTTCACCACTGCTCTGGTCGATAGTCATCGATGACCTACTACGTAAGCTAACCACTCGGAGCTACGAGGTCATCGGATATGCTGATGACCTACTAGTCATTATTACGGGCAAGTGTGAAACCGCTACCTATGAGCGCATGTAGCTTGCACTTCAATTTGTCTCTGACTGGTGTGGCAGAGAGGGTTTATCGATTAACCCAAATAAGACAACCTTAATCCCGTTTACAAAGAGGAGAAAGGTACCGCCCTGCTCAATCTTTCTAAATGGCACACGCATAGGAACTCCAATATGAAAACTAAACTTACGAAAGCGACTAAGGCCATGTGGACCTGTCGAGGCACTTACGGTTATACACCGCGATAGTAAGACCTATCGTCACCTACGGGTCCACCGTACGGTGGACAAAAGTTGAGCAGAAAACTACAATTGTTAAGCATCAACGCCATCAGAGACTAGCGTGTCTCGGCATTACAGGCGCTATGCCAACCTGCCCCACGGCAGCCCAAGAAGCACTCATTCCACTGTACTGTACCTTTTTATCAAAAAGGTGGCATTACGCAGTGCAATCCTTCACTTTTGACAAGGGATTTGAGATATTGATTCCAAATCGCTCAGCATGGAAAAACAGTGATCCCTTGCTCAATGTCAAAGGTCTTAGGTGGTATACGGATGGCTCCAAGATGGCTTCTGGCATTGGCGCTGGCATCACCTTTGAACCAAATCGCAAGATCTCGAAGGCCCTGGGAACAAGTCCCAGCATCTTTCAAGCAGAGGTGCATGCCATCCTAACATGCGCCAATCTAAATCTTGAGACTGCCGTAAGAGGAGTAACCATCATATACTCTCTAAGAGCCAAGCAGCGCTTAAAGCGCTGAGTTCGTACAGCACGAACTCAAAAACCGTCAAGGAATGCCATGATGCCCTACAAGACCTCGCCAAAGAAACAATGTCAAACTTTGGTGGGTGCCAGGGCACAAATATATATGTAGGTCCAGGACCATTCTGCGCATCAAGACCAGTCTCGGCAATATAAGTTTATTATGTGTCCACGCCCCCAAGAGGAGCTATCCTTGAACGGGTCATTAGAAAGCACAGCCTACACAACACCACGTCAGAAAACGGACTAAGGCTAGTGGACTTTATGGCGGGACATAATATGGTAGTAGCAAGTACACGATGGTGGTGAACCAAGTCCTCATTGATATCAATTACGGAGAGCGATATCTGAGAGCAGTTATTCATATAGCTGAAAAATACAGGGTCGGGTTTATAACTGCAGTCGCAAAAAGGTTCGCGATGATTTTGGGGTCGTCGGAGGTAGTGTTGTTCCATTTGAGAGTGGAAGGGACCCCATCTGATTTTCTTTTGAGGTTGATGAATTGGTAGAAGCGTCTAGGATCGGTAATAAGGGACGTCTGCATTCTTTGAAGATATGAGTCGTAGAGGGTGTCACAGAGGATAGAGAAGCGTTGGGAGGCTTGTTGGTACTTCGCATAATCAGATGGGGAATTTGACGTTAAAAACGTCTTCCAAAGTTTATTTCTCGTACTACGGAGAGTACGCAGTTCCTTGTTATACCAGGGAGGTGTTGAGAAACAATTTTTTCGAGCGACGTAAGGAACAAATTGGATTACGCAGTTAATGAGAGCGGTGTAGAAAAAGTCCAATGCGATGGCAATAGGCGTGTTTTCGATCAAGAAGAGGCTAAAGTCAATCTCGCTAACTGAATTGATAAGTGAGGCGAAGTCGGCCTTTCGGATGTTGAAAAAGAAGGAGTGATCATGAGTGGAGGAAGTTTGGTTTATTTTATAGGAGAACTTAAGGGATAAGGGAGTATGATATTGTTCCAGAGTGGACAGTAGATGGGTGCTTGCGGTAACGACAGAGTTGTAGGCATCGGAAGAAAATATGAGGTCTAGTTGTCTTCCAAGATTGTTGGTGACACTGCTGATTTAAAATAGGTTAGACTCCACAAGACGGTCAGTAAAGAGAGTTTCCTTGTCAGAGGAAGCATTAATAGGGACAAGGAAACACTCGTCATCTGAAAGGGTCCATTGCAAGAATGGAAGATTGAAATCTCCCACGACGATGAAGTCATCACTTGGATCGGCGTCTGAGAAAATAGAGTCTATTGTATCAACAGCTAGCTGGTAGACTTGGGCAGGTTGGGATGGGCGGATGTAACAGCAAAGGATGTAGATAAAGCTTTTTGGTGACTGGTATCTTTGCGCAGACAAGTTCAAAAGGCGCAGAGTTCGAATTTGCCACAGCCGATGCATTGAGGCGGCTATGGATAGACAAAAGGAAAGGGGAAGTGCGTTATTACGCTCACCGTTAGTGTGGAAAACGTAGAAGTCGGAAGAGAAGAGTTCAGAGTCGAGAATGCTAGGATTGAGGTTGGTTTCGGTTAAGGCGAAGATATCGTAAGGAAGTGTTAGAGAGTTAAAGTAGACCGTTGAGGTTTTGGAACGAAGGCCTCTTACATTTTGATAGTATAGTGAGAGAAAAACTTAAGGGGGGGGTTGTGACGAGAGAGTTAGGGACGATAATAGTTTTTGGCATCCCTGCGAGCTTTTTGGAGGTAGGCAAGGCGCTTAGAGCTAGTATGAGTGGCGAGACTAGAGAGGTCGCCTTAAACTGTATTAGTCGAGACGGTAATGCACTCATGGAAACGGTCGTAAATTTTTCTCAGTGCTGTCGGGTCGGTAGGCAGGCCTTCTAGTTGGATTGAAACCATAACATTGATCTTGGTTTTGCCGTCAATACAGACTGAATCCGGCTTATCGTGAAGGTAAGCAAGGTACAGGCGAATATTTTCGTAAAGACGATGATCACGCAGTTTGGATATTATATAACGGCCATCCAGATCGTTAGGCGGCGAGCACTTCTCAACTAGTTTAGAGGTGAGTTTAACGGAAGGAGGGAGGAGTGAATCCAAAAAAGGGGGGTGGTCATTTTGTGAGGAGGAAGCGGAAGGTGAGGGAGGAGGAAGGATATTCGCGGATTTTGGAGGGTTGATTGTGAGGGTTAGCCTAACTGTTGTTTAAACAGGGATTGGGAGAGATGTTATGGAGGGAAGCAGTTCCTGGGATAGAAGAGGGGGTATAGTGCAGCTTGGGAGAGAATATGGGAAAGATTCCCGTTTTGAAGCTCCAGTTCGGATCGGATGGTGAAGGACTAGCTAAGGCCTCGCAGGGGTAGCATCTGCCGACGGATGCTGGCCCGACAAAAAGCGAGTAAGAGCCTCTGCAGCCGAACATCTTGCAGCTCTGCTAGTCAGGTCCTACTTCCACCTCCTCGTGGTGCCATCTGGAAATTTCCTTAAAAGGGAAATTACTGACGGAAGAGGCCGAATGGCGAGTATCCTGCGCCACCAAACAGGATTAGTGTCGGTTGGGCTATGGTCTAGCGAACCATAACCGTAAAACCATTAATTGCTCAGAAACAAAAAACAGCCTCGGATAATCAAACGGAACGGATCTATGTTGACGACCCTTTAAGAAAACAAAAACCAAACAAGGACCTTCGGTTCTGTACGTGGAATGTTAGGTCCCTAAACAGACCACGTGCGGCCGAACAACTTGCGGACGCCCTAGACCGCTATAAAGCGGACATAACCGCCATCCAGGAAATGCGATGGAATGGGCCGGGTAAAAAGCGGATGAAAAACTGCGACATTTACTACGGTGACTGCTATAGGGAGAGAGGACAGAGACTATTTGGATGCGGATTTGTTGTTAGAGGTGGACTAAGACATAAAGTCCTAAGTTTCCAGTATGTGAGTGAACGCCTCATAACGATCCGCATCAAGGCAAATTTCTGTAACATCAGCCTCATATGCGTCCATGCCCCCACGGAAGACAAGGATGACTCAATCAAGGATGATTTCTTTGATCTCCTAGACAGAACATATACCAAATGCCCCAGCTATGATACCAAAATCATACTAGGAGATTTTAACGCTAAGCTGGGTAAAGAAAGCATCTTTGAGCGGGTCATCGGCAAACACAGCCTACATGACACCACATCCGATAACGGACATAGGCTGATCGACCTTGCCACGGGGCGAAATCTTCTTGTAGCCAGCACACGATTTTCCCACCTCGATATACACAAAGGCACCTTGTTATGTTTGACTTTCCGAATTTATAATTTTTATTATAATTCATAAACTTATAAACTTATTTCACAATTTAATATATATATCTATTATTAACGCTGGTGGCAAAAACTTGTGTGTCCTTTTTTAACCGGGCGACCGACAGCGACAGACAAGACGAGAAGAAAGTGAAAAGTCAGCCCCCCAATTCGATATGTTGACGTTTACCAAAAGGCAGCGTTCAGACACTACACCCCTCCTCCCTTAATTAGACCTGAGCTCTTTATTTCGTAACCTCTCTGAACGCCGTACGGGCTGCGATGTTGCTTGAGTTGTAGGTTCTGACAGCTCTATTTGACTCTCCGGTTGCTCGGTTCCTTCTTCCAAACGTGGTAACGCCTCGCTTACTCCACCTTTAACGTCTTGGGTAGTAACCTCCTTCCTTATTCGCAGCTGATCCAAATGCCTCCGCATTGTGTCCCCTGCTTCCGTAGTAACATCGTAGGACACCGGACCATTTTGTTTTGAAATGCTGCCTGGAATCCACAAAGGACCTCTTGAATAATTTCTAGCCCATACCGGTTCATTGATTGCAAGCTCCTTCTGTTTTACCACGGTGTTTCTTTTCGATGATCGCATTGGGTTATTATCCGGGTGCAGTTTATCGAAAAGTGTCTTAGGATGTCTTTTGAGTAACAGTTCGGCAGGTGATTTACCCGTCGTTGATGATGGCGTAGTATGCTGATGGAACAAGAACCTGGCCAACCTTACTTGCATGGAACCATCAGTGTTCCGCTTGAGGTAATCCTTTGTCGTACGGACCATCCTTTCTGCTTGACCATTGCTCGAGGGGTGAAACGGTGCGGTTAAAATGTGGGAGATGAGGTTCCGTTTGCAGAAACTGTTGAACTCTTCCGATGTAAAAGCTGTCCCATTATCGGATACAATAAAATCTGGTAGACCATGTGTAGCAAATATTGTTCTAAGACTGTTAACAGCACACTGTGTACTTGTACTCGATACCTCCTTTACTTCTAACCATTTGGAGAAAGAATCTACTACGATGAAGAAAATTCTGCCTTGAAAAGGACCAGCGAAATCTATATGGAGACGTGACCAAGGCCTCGCTGACTCTTCCCATGGATGAATTATTGCTTGCGGATTTTCCGGGCGTGATTCTTGACAAGTGTAACATCGTTTCACGATCATCTCAATGTCCGTATCCATCCCCGGCCACCATACGAAACTTCTAGCAAGGCCCTTCATTTTCACCATTCCGGGATGTCCAGCATGGAGTATTTTCAAGATATCTTTACGCGCCGTCTCTGGAATGATAATTCGATTACCCAGTAATAAACAACCCTTATTTACCGTGATTTCATCTCTATGATGGTGAAATGGTTTGAATTTGCCGTCCTCTTGAGTTACTGGCCACCCCCTCAACACCCATTGTAGAACGCGCTGTAGTATTTTGTCCTTTAAAACCATTTTTGCAATGTCGCGTGATTCAGGAATGTCGGCATCAGATTCTTCAATCATGTTGATGACGTTTTCATTTTCAGTGTCCGCGCAAGTAATGGGTAGACGACTGAGTGCATCCGCGTTACAGTTCTTATTACCGGGTCTATGTAGTATTTTGAAATTTTATCCGTTCAAAAACACGCTCCATCGAAGCATTCTAGGCGAGAGAATGGCTGGTGTGGGCTTGTCTGGATTAAACAACCCAACTAGTGGTTTATGGTCTGTGACGATTTCAAATGTTCTCCCATACAAGAAATTGTGAAATTTTTTAACGCCCGCTATGATAGCTAGTGCCTCCTTGTCTATTTGCGCATAGTTTCGTTCTGTTGATGTTAGCGTACGAGAATAGAATGAGATTGGGCGTTCTTGTTCTTTTGATAGGCTATGACTCAAAACCACACCTATTCCGTATGGAGAAGCGTCACAGACCAATGACACCGGCAACTTTTCATCATAGTTGATGAGGATGTTCTCTCCTTGGAGTAGCTCCTTGAGTCTTCTAAACGCCCGCGCATGTGATATTTCCCACTTCCACGTCGCCTTCTGGTCAAGCAATCTGTGAAGTGGCTCGGCGATGGTTGCCTTGTTTTTAAGAAATCCGTGATAGAAATTTATGAGACCCAGGAAAGCTTGCAATTGTTTTTTGTCTGTTGGTTCAGGGGTTTCGCTGATGGCACGAATTTTATCAGCTGCTGGGCGGATTCCTTCAGAGTCTATCGTATATCCGAGGAACGTCACTGCTCGTAAATCAAACTGACACTTGTCCTTTCGTAAACGCAGTCCAGCATTGCTTAGCCGTCGAAATACTTCCTCTAAGATTTCTAGTAGATGTGATGAATTTTTCCCGATGAGAAAAATGTCGTCAAAATACACCGCGACGCCAGCTATTCCTCGCAGAAGATCTTCAATGCGTTTTTGAAAAATGCCTGGTGCTGTTGAAATACCAAATGGCAGACGTTTAACGCGGTATGCTCCCTTGTGGGTGATCAACGTGAGAATTTTGGACGCTTCTTCATCCACCGTCATTTGCTGATACGCCTGGGCCAAATCTATTTTGGCAAATCTTTCCCCCCGTGGTATCGAAGCAAGTATATCGGTAATCGATGGCGTCTGGAAACAATGTGCTGACAGTGCTTTATTTACAGTGCATCGGTAGTCGCCGCAAATTCGCACCGATCCATCCGCCTTGGTTACCGGTACTATTGGTGTCAGCCATTCGCTGTATTCAACCGGCTCTAGGATCCCTTGTCTAACCTGCTTGTCTAGCTCTTCTTCGATGGCTTGCCGCTGTGCGTATGGAACCTTCCTTGCTGGAAGTCTGATTGGAGGTATTGCTGGGTCAAGAGTTAATGTGATGTGTTCCCCCTTGTAACACCCCAACTCGTCCGAAAATAAGATCGCGTATTTCTGCAGTAAGCTGTCGACTGGAGAACGAATGTGATGGACGCCTTGCACAACAATTCCCAAAGGATTGAACCAGTTACACCCAAGAATATTTGTTCGCTGTCCCTCAGTGATGTATAGGGGTAAGTTATGGATTGTTTTTTTGTTGTAGATGACATCAACGTATACCAACCCTATAATTGGAATGCGATTATTTCCGTAATCAAATAATTGCAAACCTGGATCCATAACCGTTGGCAGATTGGTGTTCCAGATTTTCCTTGCGCTCATCTCCGACATCAGCGTATAGTTAGAGCCCGTATCAACCTCGAATTCGCATTGGACTCCGTTGATAGTTGTTGTAGCTATCTTCTTCGCATTTTGTTGTGGATGGACGACGTTAACTTGTTGCCGCTTGGAATTCTTGCCACCGTAAGAAGAACTTGAATTGGGTTTGGATTGACATACCCTTTTAATATGACCTATACGGCCACACCTATCACACCTTGCTGAACGGAAAGGACAAGCCGTCCTCAAGTGTTTATTACCGCAGCCATAGCAGTTGAGCACTTTTTGTGTTGTTTCGGACTTGGCGTTGTCTGCACTTCGGGCATGTTGTTTCGTTGTTTTGGTCTTCATGGAGTGTACATGCGTAGTTGGAGAGCTCTCTTGAATTAGTTGTTGGTTCTTTGACGCCGTCTCTGCAGCAATCGCTCGGTCTTATACAGATTGAAAAGTTAGCGTACTCTCAGCCAATAAAGCTTGTTGCAAGCCATGATTCCGCAGCCCACAAACAAGTCTGTCTCTCAGCATTCGATCTACCACGTCACCACTGAAGTTGCAGTCTAAAATTAAGTGGCGCAGCTCTGCAATATATTCTTCTGATGGTTGCTGATCACGCTTGAAGAACTTGAAAGATGATGCGATTTCTGATGGAGTAGGTGTGAAATGTTTAGTCAGTTGTTCAAGTATTACCGCATACTCCACTTCTTCAACCCTCTTCGTCGATATTAAAGACTCCACCAAGTCGAAACATTGTGCACCGCAAACCGTGAGAAACGTAGCTTTTTGTTTTTTATGGTCCTCTATCCCGTTGGCCAGCAGGAACATGTCAAAACGACGTTTGTACGAATTCCATGTTGCTGGCTGGGCAACGTCAAATTGTTCCATGGATCCAATAGAAACCATTGTGTGCGGGTTGAGTTTACTTGAAAAGTTAGTAGGACTTGCGTTTTCAGATTCTGCTTTAACCTTATACTTCGCCCTTTCAGATTCGGCCATGTGCTTCGGCCGCCACCACTTGAAGTAGAAATGTCAAACAATTGGAAAGTCGCTCTAATAAGTGAATCCCTCAATCCTCGTCGCCAGTGTTATGTTTGACTTTCCGAATTTATAATTTTTATTATAATTCATAAACTTATAAACTTATTTCACAATTTAATATATATATCTATTATTAACGCTGGTGGCAAAAACTTGTGTGTCCTTTTTTAACCGGGCGACCGACAGCGACAGACAAGACGAGAAGAAAGTGAAAAGTCAGCCCCCCAATTCGATATGTTGACGTTTACCAAAAGGCAGCGTTCAGACACTACACACCTGGCGGTCGCCAGATCAATCAGTCACCAACCAGATTGACCACATCGCGATTGATGTCAGACACTCCTCCACTATCCTTGATGTTCGCACTTTCCGAGGAGCGAACATCGATTCAGACCACTATCTTGTAGTAGCCAAGATACGTCAGCGCATAACACGAACACCGCGGAGTAGAGTTAGAACACCAAGCTATGACGTCGGAAAGCTACTATCGCCGGAGATCGCCAGTGCTTTTGCCAACCGCGTCTCCCTTAAGCTCTCCGATACACCGCAATCCTCCACTCAGTCAGTAGAGCAACAATGGAGCCTGTGCAAACAAGCCCTGAAGAGCACAGCAACGGAAGTGCTGGGCCTTAAAGCTCCACCACGACGAAACACCTGGTTCGATGACGAGTGTAGAAGGATTCATGCGGAAAAGCAGGAGGCATACAAAGCCTCACTACACAAAAAAACAAGAGCGGCTCGTGAGCTCTACGAGCTTAAGAGAAGGGAGGAACATAAGCTTCTCAAGAGAAAAAAGAAAGAGCACGAGAAGCGGGCGATTGAAAACTTGGAGAGGTGCTATTGCAGGCACGACGTTCGAAGATTTTATCAGCGGATAAAACGAATGTCTCAAGGCTATAAAGCCCGAACGGAGGCCTGTAAGGATGAGAACGGACACCTAGTAGTAGAATCGCAGTCGATGCTGAGAATTTGGAAAAACCACTTCTGCAGACTGTATAACGGCGATGACAACCAACATACCGCCGTCAGGCAGAATGATCCATTTTTAACGACGAAGATCGCAGAGAATTCCGTCTCCCTGACCTCGACGAAGTTGAGATTGCCATGTCGAAACTCAAGTCGAATAAAGCTGCTGGCGCAGATGGACTGTCTGCTGAGCTCTTCAAAGCGGCTGGGGGTGAGCTGGTTAGGAGCATGCACCGGCTCATCTGTAAGATATGGTCAGAGGAAAGCATGCCCGAGGAATGGAGTCTCAGCATTGTTTGCCCGATCCACAAAAAAGGAGATCCCTTTGACTGCGCCAACTATAGAGGAATAAGTCTCCTTAATGTCGCATACAAGATCTTCGCTGCCGTTTTGTGTGAACGCCTGAAGCCATTCGTAAACAAGCTGATAGGTCCTTATCAGTGTGGCTTCAGGCCAGGGAAGTCCACCATCGATCAAATCTTCACACTACGGCAGATCCTGGAGAAAACCAATGAGTTTCAAGTCGATACGCACCATCTATTCGTCGACTTCAAGGCCGCATACGACAGCGTAATTAGAGACGAGCTATATAACGCCATGTTTACTTTTGACATCCCTGCGAAGCTCGTCAGACTATGCAGGATGACCTTGGAAAATGCTCGCTGCTCCATCCGAATCGGTGAGCACCTTACCGATAGTTTTGATGTCAAAAAAGGATTTAGGCAGGGCGATGCGCTGTCGTGTGATTTCTTCAACATCGTATTGGAAATGATTGTGCAAAAATCACAGGCCAATACAAGAGGCACAATCTTCTTCAAATCCTCGCAACTCCTTGCATACACCGACGACATTGACATAATAGGTAGATCGCAGCGAGATGTCAATGAGGCGTTTGCGAGTATTGAGATGGAGGCGGCAAAAATTGGTTTGGCAGTTAATGAGGGCAAGACTAAATATCTGCTGTCATCGAAAAAGGACATTTACCACCGACGTCTTGGACAGAACGTGCATATTGGCAGATATAAGTTCGAGGTAGTTAAGGACTTCATATACCTCGGCTCCGCGGTGACTTGGAACAACGACACCAGTTTCGAAATCAAGCGCAGAATTACTCTTGCCAACCGCTGCTTCTTTGGGCTCAAGAGGCAACTGAGAAGTAGAGCCCTCTCTCGTACGACCAAGTTGACCTTATATAAGACCTTAATTATCCCGGTCCTGTTATACGGCGCAGAAACATGGACTTTATCTAAAGCGGATGAGGAAATCCTTGGTCGTTTCGAGAGAAAGATTCTGCGTTCGATTTTCGGTCCCATAAACACAGAGGAGGGTTGGAGGAGAAGATTCAATCACGAACTGTACGGGTTGTACAGCGACATGAGTCTGGTCAGGCGTCTACGGATCCAACGCCTAAGATGGCTAGGCCATGTAGAGCGAATGGACACCACAGCTCCAGCCCGTAGAGTCTTTGAATCCAACCCCGAGGGACGAAGAAATAGAGGACGGCCGCACCTAAGGTGGCGCGCACAGGTGGAAGGGGACCTCAACCAACTGGGCGTGCGGCATTGGAAAAGACTAGCGAAAGATCGTGCTAGGTGGAGAGGCATGTTGGTTGAGGCCCAGGTTCACCCCGAACTGTAGCGCCCGTTAAGTAAGTTAAGTAAGCTCGGATCGGGACTAGGAGGATTTGAGGAATGTTTTTGACTGGGGTTTGAATAGTGATACTTAGGATTGGTCTTAGATTTTGATACAGAGTTAGACTTAGAATCAGGTTTTCTTAAAATTAGGTTATCTAGAGTACAATCTCTACCGAAGGGGTTGGTAAACAACCAGTCATATTTGGATGGAAGTTTTACATCAAAAGTACCGGGACCGGTTTTTTGGGAATCTAGCAGGTTAATGGAGTACCGTTGGGAGAAGAGTTTATTGACCCAAGGAGTACCAGCTTTCTGCGGAGCATTATGGAGGATGAAGACTGATGAGGGCTTCGTTGTATTGAGTTCCTGGAGTTTTTTAATACGCTGATCCCATTCTATTTTGGTCCAGGTTGTACCGAAGCGATTGATAGAAGGGCCACCGGAAGCAGATCGTAGTTTGTCTTCTGTGGTATGACAAGGTGATGTCTGGACTTGAACCGATGTTGTAGTCGAAGGGGGGGTCGGTCCAAGGGAAGGCAGGATGGATGAAGGTTGAGAACTTTCAAGACAAGTCACTTTGTCGACAGCGGAACTTAGGCACTGAAACTCATCCATAAGGGATAAATCGTTGTTAGGAGATGTGGTTTGAGGAGTTGGGTCCAATTTGCAGGCAAAGGAATGAAATTCCTCAATGATTCGGTCAACGGATATCGACTTTAATATCAATCTCAGATCATCCAGCGATGAGACTCTGCAGAAACCATAGAACAGCAATGGAGTCGTTGACAAAACGCCATTAGAGAGGCCGCCTCAGATGTACTCGGTTTCGAGCCACCGAAACCTTCTGAGAAGGAAAAAGAAGGAGCACGGGAAGCGCGAGATCGAGGAGATGGAGAGATGTTACGACAGGAATGACGTTCGAA
The DNA here is from genome assembly GCA_951905685.1 of Eumerus sabulonum. NCBI lineage: Eukaryota > Metazoa > Arthropoda > Insecta > Diptera > Syrphidae > Eumerus > Eumerus sabulonum. The sequence continues at coordinate 160,365,124 of OX645060.1, read as the reverse complement.
AATGTTACCAGAAAGTAAAACGAACATGCCACGGCTATAAAGCCAGAGCAGAAGCCTGCAGGGATGAGGATGTGCAAGGGCTACTAGTAGTGGAGCCACAGTCGGTGCTGAGATTGTGGAAGGACCACTCCTGCAGACTGTATAACGGCGATGATTGTCAAAATGCCGCCCTCAGGCAGAGCGAGCCATTCACAATGGACGAAGGCGAAGGAGAATACCGTCCACCCGACCTAGACGATGTTAAGGTAGCGATATAAGTCTTATAAAGCTGCTGGAGCAGACGGACTCCCCGCTGAACTGTTTAAACAGTTGGCGATGAGCTGGTCGGGAACATGCACCTGCAAGATATGGTCGGAAGAACGCATGCCCGATGAATGGAATCTCAGTATCGTTTGCCCGGTCCATAAGAAAGGAAACCCCTATGACTGCGCCAATTACAGAGGGATAAGCCTCCTGAACATCGCGTACAAGATCCTCTCTGCCGTACTGTGTAAGCGCCTGATGCCGTTCGTGGACAATCTGATAGGTTCCTACCAGTGTGGTTTCAGGCCAGGAAAATCCACGATAGACCAAATATTTACACTACGGCGGATCTTGGAGAAGACCCATGAATTCCAGGTCGACACGCACCGTCTCTTCGTCGACTTTAAAGTCACGTATGACAGTGTTAATAGAGACGAACTATACAGAGCCATGTCATGTTTTAACATTTCTGCCAAACTCGTCAGACTATGATGTTAAAAAAGGTGTTAGACAGGGTGACGCACTGTCATGTGATTTCTTTAACATCGTACCTGAAAAGATCGTGCGGAACTCTGCGGCCAATACAAGAGGTACGATCTACTTCAAGTCCACACAATTGCTTGCCTATATTATCGAATAATGTCGCGAAATAATGACACGTGGACTAGCTATCGTCTCGTTTCTCGAAAGCTTAACGCAGAGAAAATGAAATATTACACGTACGAAAATAAGCTTGACCGACCTATCCGTGTAGTAACTAGGGGTCTGCACCCCTCTTGCAAAAAGGAAGACGTCATCGCAGACCTGAAAACCAAAGGTTTTAAAATAACAGATGCGGTAAACATTCTCGCGCGTGAAAAGAATCAGATAAACGGGGGAGAATCCGTAGACAAACGCGGTCTTCGAAAAAACCGAAGATCGAGAGAAAATCTACGGCATCACAACGATCTTAGATATTGCCTTTTAAATCGAACCACCTCAACAGAATAGAATTCCTCAGTGCAAGCGCTGCTAAGGTTTTAACCATACGCAAACCTTTTGCAGGAGAGACCCACGCTGCGTAAAGTACGCCGGTCAACGTTTGACCCAAGAGTGTACCATTTCGAGGCGATCCCCTGCAATATGCATCAATTGTAAGGGAAAGCACCCGGCTAATTATCGGGGATGTGACTTTAACGCTAAACACACCTTTTGGGGCTCACGATATAACTCGCAAGAAGGTAGCACTCTACCTAGCTGGTATGGAAAATGGCTGCGATTTTCATTCAACGGGAAAGCCAACGTACTGGCTGCCAGATGTCGCAAAAACTCCCGATCTAATTAACTTCCTTATCACGAAGGGAATCAGTGCAAACTACCTAAAAGTCGAAGAGAACTTTGACTTTTCCTCATACCATTTTTCAGTTATATGTACTAACGATGAGCGCAGCTCTAATTAAAGGTCAAAGACCACCTAGATTAACTAGTAGGAGAACTAACTGGGAAAGATTCAGAAACTACGTTGAGGAAAGCACTGAACTCAGAGTGCCCCTAAGAACATCCTATAAATTAGAAGTCGAAGCTGAACGTTTTGTCCAAGCAGTGCAATATGCGGCGTCGAAGAGTACTCCACACCAAGATCGAAATCCAGTCAGTCAAAAGGTATCCTACCCGCCTGAAATAAGAAAAATGGTGAACAAAAAACGAAAAGTGCGGAAGCGATGGCAACAACCTCGCGCGCTGCTGGATAAAACCCGATTAAACCACTTGTGTAATTAGCTCAAAAGGGCAATTAAAGACTACAAGAATGAGCGTATCGGCATTTATCTAGAAAACTTGACTTCAGAGAAAGAATCAAATTACTCGCTTTGGAGAGCTGTAAAAATTGCTAAAAAGCCGCAAATCCAGTCACCACCAATAAGAAAAGGCCGAGGCGAATGGACCAAGGAAGATAAGGAAAAAGCAAACACCTTCGCCGGTTACCTAAAGGATACTTTTAAACCCATCCAAGGCCAACCGGTCCAGGATAACGACAATCGCTCGAATACAGAAACGGACTACCGGCAGCCACACTCTCAGAACCTAAAAAAGTATTAATCGTTAAAGTCTAGCAAAGCTCCTGGTTACGACTTAATCACCGGAGAAATTCTTAAAGCATTGCCGAAGAAGGCACTTCTTAAACTTATTTTTCTCGTAAATGCGGCACTTAGATTAGAACATGTACCAAACCAATGGGAAGTCACAAAAGTTATCATGGTTCCGAAACCCGGGTGTGGAAGAACGCCAGGAGTAGGGATAATGTACCACAAACAAACAGGTCTGCCCCATCAACGCCATCTAATCGACAATGTTCTCCCAACTCTAGTTCTCGCCACAACCGCAGTCGGCATCTCTCGTGTTCGTTCACCATTTTTAAAGTTTCATTCCTTTGAAGTGAGCCAACGGGAGAGGTGCAAACAGGGATAAAGAATGAGATACCAATCTTTTGGCTTTGACAGGCATTTCGACAACTAGCCCCTACAAACTCGTTGAGGTTTGACGGCGTCTTGACTATGTCATTCTGCCTTGTTCCGACGTCTTGACTTTAAGTCAGAAGCGTCGTTTTTAAAGCGTCCTCTAGACGCTCAATATTATTGTGCGAAATATTGCACAATTTTATTGGCTTGCTGCCCCAGACGGTTCAATATTTTTCCCAATAATTTAGTTGACCGCTCATATTTGTATTAAAAGTCAAAAGCGTTTTGATTTTCCTCAACATATCGCACAATCTTGCAATATTATCTACAGAAGTACAATAATATTGTGCAATATCAAATATTGCACAATATTATTAGGCGTCTAGGGGCCGCTTTAATTACAAAAGCAACAACCAACCCTTGCGGGGATCAACGGGCAGACGTACGAAAGTTTGGTATCTCATTCTTTATCCCTGGGTGCAAACTGCGGTGAGTATGAAAATAAAATATGCATATCAAAATTTAATTTCGTATCTTAGAAATAAAACACGCAAGAACATCACATCGAGTGTTATTTTCGAGCCTCCCACCCCAAAGGAACAATCTGCGACAACCTTTTATTTCGCAATTGCGTTTATTCGCTGAAGCGCAATTGTCAATCCCACGCCGTGGTGCCATTTTGTTTTTTTTTTTTTTTTTTGTGTGCAATTTAAATGCATCGCACACCTCCACCAGCTAGAAGAAGCCCGCGTCTTAACCCTGAGAATCAACCAGGCATGCCAGACGATAAACCACCAACAATTGAAGCCAATATTGATGACCTGACAGGAGACCTTGCATCCAACGATGCCAATGCCGTCGCATCCATGGCTAACCTGCCAGCCTCTGATGCCAACGCCGCCGCATCCATGTCTTATTCGTCTGTCTTTGGTGCCACACATGTTATAGCTCCAGGCCAATCCGCAGTCACAGAAAACCTTCTTGAAAGTTTGCTGAGGAGGCTGACAGCAATTGAAACTGAGCTGCACCATACGAAATCAAAGTCGGCCGAGAGAAATGCACAGTGCGGTGCCATGAACGAGGTGATTCAAACGCAGGCAAATATTTCGTCACCCGTTTTGCCGTCAATGCCGCAGTTCACATCACCGTTAACCAGTGCCGCTAAGCTGACATTACTGCCATCAGTAACGTTTTCCAACCCGTTACACAGAGTTAACGTTTCACAGTTAGCAGGAACTGTAAACCAGTCATCGATATCGACATCAGCACATTCAGTGCCATTTATTCCCGCAAACTATTCTGGTGTTTTTCAACAGCCAGCCGCTGCGCCACGAAAGCCCCAAGATTTACCACAATTCAGCGGAGATCCGGAAGACTGGCCCATGTTCTTTAGTGCCTACTCCGAGTCAACGGCGATGTATAGCTACAGTAACTTGGAGGACAGCATGCGACTACAAAAGGCTTTAAAGGGTCAAGCACGTATGTGGTGAAGTGCATGATGATTCATGCCGATAACGTAAATATGGTCATGGAACAGTTGCGTTGTAGTTTTGGTCGCCCGGAACAGCTGATAGAGAGCCAACTTCAGCAAGTGAAGCAAATTACACCAATTTCCGAAAGTTTAATGGAGAAGTTGATTCCCTTTGCTGTCAAGGCCAAGAATCTTGCTGTGTTTTTATCAGCAATTAATAGCCAACATCATCTCGCCAACCCAACTCTGCTGAAAGAGCTTATCCATAAGCTTCCTATGAGTCAGAGGATTCAGTGGGCTATGTATGCAGCTCAGATTCAGCCGTATCCAACTGTAGTTCACTTAAGCGATTGGTTAAGTGGAATGGCAAGTTTGGTATGTGCGGTACAGGACGACAAAGCCACCGTGAGGCGGACGAACCCAAAACTAAAACGTCGTTCAGTTCTTCATGCAGTCGAGAGCAACCCAGCAGATGTGCTCAAGTGTCCAATTTGTCAACGTAATCACAGAGTATATGACTGCCAAAGGTTTTTGGATTGCAACGTGAACGAAAGATGGACTCAAGTCAAGAGAAGTCGACTATGCTTCACGTGCCTGGGTGTTGGACATTCTGTAAGGAACTGCCGTCGCCGCCGAAGATTTTGTGGTGTTGGCGGATGTCAAAGAAGTCACCACCAGTTGTTGCACGAGCCAAGACAGACCGCCTCTGAGAGCGCACCAACGACAGCGCCACATCGGCAGAACGACAACAACAGCCAGAAGGAAGCAGTTCTCAGCTGTATCATCAACTCTTATATTACGAAGGGGTACGCCCGCAAGCTGCCACCAGCCGAAGCTGCGAAAGTTGGTCCTAGGACGTGGTACCTTCCACATTTTGCTGTAGTGAAACCCCAATAAGCCGAACAAACTACGCCTGGTTTTTAATGCCGCCACCTCAGTTGGTGGGATTTCTCTCAATTCTTGTTTGCTGAAAGGGCCACAAGATTACCAGCCGATGCCGTCAGTTCTGTTCAACTTCCGAGTGGGTGCTGTTGGTGTGTGTGGAGACATCCGTGAAATGTTCCACCAGGTGCTCATTCGACTTGAGGATAGAAGTTCCCAAAGATTTATCTGGCGCTTTTGACGTCCTGAAGCAGAACCACCAGATGTATTCGAGATGCGAGTCATGACGTTCGGCGCTGCCTGTTCGCCTTGCTCTGCCCAATACGTGAAGTCGACAAATGCTTTGGAACACTTCGACACCAAGCCTAGAGCTGTGAAATCCATCATACAACACCATTATGCCGATGACTTCGTGGACAGTTTCGAGTCGATTGATGAGGCCATCATCATTTCCAAACAAGTTCGTGCAATACATAAGCATGCCGGTTTTGAATTGCGGAGTTTCAGTTCGAGCTCGTCAGAAGTATTGAAGGCCGATCCACCATTGGAAGCTTGGTAACTGAGAAGGTGCTAGGCATGTTATGGCAGCCCCTAGGTGACAGCTTCAGATATGAACTGAAGTTCCACCGAGTGGACCCTGATATCATCGCTGGTGAAAGGTGTCCAAGTAAGAGAGAGTTGCTCAGCGTCATCATGTCGGTTTTTGACCCCTTTGGCTTTCTGGCGAATTTCCTGATTGGTGCCAAATGGTTGATGAGCGAGGTCTGGAGGTATCAACTTTTTTGGGATGATGCGTTACCCAACACTGTCAACGCAGCCTGGATCAATTGGCGTGAAAACATAGATAAGGTGATCGACATTCAGATCCCACGCTATTATTTCGTCAACGGTTTGCCAAAGGATCTCCAATTACACATCTTCGTTGATGCAAGCAAGGAGGCCTTCGTTGCCGTAGCATACTGGAGATTCAAGACGTCTGATGAAGAAGCCACCGTCGCATTTGTTTGTGCCAAAACAAAATGCGCACCATTAAAACCGATTACCATTCCACGCCTAGAGCTCCAGGCCACCGTCTTGGGATTATGTCAATATCGTCGGCGTATGCAAAGAGTTGCGAGGATTTGAAATAAATTGTGCCTCTTGTATTGGCCAGTGATTTTAGCACAATCATTTCCAATATGATGTTAAAGAAATCACACGACAGCGCATCGCCCTGCCTAAATCCTTTTTTGACATCAAACTATCGGTAAGGTGTTCACCGATTCGGATGGAGCAGCGGGCATTCTCCAAAGTCATCCTGCATATTCTGATGAGCTTAGCAGGTATGGCAAAGGTAGACATAGCGTTGTATAGCTCGTCTCTAATTACGCTGTCGTATGCGGCTTTGAAGTCGACAAATAGATGGTGAGTGTCGACTTGAAATTCATTGGTTTTTTCCAGGATCTGCCGTAGTGTGAAGATTTGGTCGATGGTGGACTTCCCTGGCCTGAATCCGCACTGATAAGGAACTATCAGCTTATTTACAAAAGGCTTCAGGTGTTCACACAAAACTATTATTAACTATTGTTACGAAATTGATCCCACTTCTGACACCAAATGTTACAAAATTAAATCCCATTTGGAACAGGGTTCGTATCATTGGAATACGATAAACTGCAACTGTCGTTTTTTTATTCGAATTCACACACATTATTCACACATTTATTTATTGTTACAACCTTTTACACACACGTTACAATTAACTTACACACACTTTACTATTCCACCACAGATCAATTATCTGTGCGCTTCAAATATCGCTAAATGGCTTGATTACCGACCCCGAGGGCGAGCGTTCGCGCTTATACATATGTTTGTATAGTCCTCGGTCCACTTTCTCGAATGTTGGCAGTCAGACGTTCCCCATCGGAAATCTTTCGAATGATCTGGCATTCGGCAGTATGCCGCTGATAGTTACTATAATTTACATTTCAGCTTCACCAGAACATTCGAATTTCGACAGCGAAATTCGAACATAACCGTCGGTTCGTGTCCGCAACAATTTGTTTGTGTTCTTTAATTATTATTATTTTTAGTTAATATTGAATAAAATTACAGTTGCCAAATGTCATTATATAAAAGAATTTAGCAGATATTAATCTGCTATTTGTAAGATTGTGAGGATCCCGACCTCGAATTATTTAACAATTAAATGTGTAAATGTATTTTATTTTGACAGAAAATAAAAAACTAACTAAACACCATCACATTGAATATTTGTAGTTGTCAACGATGATGGATGGAGGAAAGTTAAAACTTGAGCTACTCTAACTCTACTTTGCGTTGGTTTCTGTGTTGGTTTATAGATTAGCTCTCATAAGAAGTCAAAGTTGCAGATGACGCTACGCCAACAAGGACACGGGCCGGTTCTGTAAGATGTGATAAAAGGTATAAGACACAGCAGTGATGTGTCCTTCTAGGAAAGATTTCACGTAAAGCCAACCTTCATCGCTTAATGTATTGTTGCGGAGATGCAAGCGGACCGTTAAGTTCGAAAACTCTCTGGAAGCGGGAATTGGAATGATGTCAACTTCCAATGGAATTGTCAGAGCGTTCTAGAGATTTCTTATGGGGAACTTCCAACGGCGAACGTTCGAGACGGTGGACCGAGAGCTATATAAGCGCGAACACTCGCCCTTGACATTCATTCAGTTTCATTCAGTTTGTGGTATAAAACAGCGTGTGACAAGTCGGTGTGATCAACCAAGGTGAAAAGAAAAGCTTTCAATAAAGGTTTGTGAATTGTGTAATAAAGTTTAAAGTGGATTGTATTGGATAATAAATAAAAGTGGTGAAGCTACACAGATAATTGATCTGTGGTGAAAGAAATAAAAGTGTGTGTGTTTTTAATCAGGAAAACGTAGAAAATTGTAGTTTATCGCAATCCAGTGGTACGAACCCTATTTGGTGTGGGGATTGAATAAATTCGTAACATTTGGTGTCAGAAGTGGGATTGCGAGTAAACGAGTGAAACTTTATTTGAGTTGTAAAGTGAATTATTGCAAAAGTGAGATAATGGTAAAATTGGAAAAGTTGACAATTGAACAACTGAAAAGAGAGCTGGATGCTCGGGAATTATCCACAGTGGGAAGTAAAGCCAACCTGGTGGAGAGACTGCGATCAGCGTTGCAGGAAGAAGGTTTCGACTGGGAGAGTTACGAATTCGGGGTGGAGAAGCCGTCGACATCTACTGAGCCAGCGTTCGACATGCAGCACATTCTCGCGGCTCTTAATGCCATGAGTCAAAAACTGGAGGAAAATTCCGCAGCTGTAAGTAGAAAGTTGGAGGAAAACTCAACTTCCCTAAGCCAGAAACTAGATCAAAAGCTGGAGGAAAATTCCGTTGCCGTAAGTAGAAAGTTGGAGGAAAATTCCACTTCCATAAGCCAGAAACTGGAGGCGACCGTACATCAAAAGTTGGAGGAAAATTCGACCTCCTTGGGCCAGAAGCTGGAGACGTTAGAAGGGATGCTAGAGAACAATCGAGAAAGTCTAAGAAACATCCAGCAGACAGTCAACGATCGATTCCAGGACGTCGAAGAGAGAATCGAGACACTAGAATCGAGATTCGACAAGAAGGTTCTAGATCTCGAGAATAATCAAGAAAAGAGAATCGAGTCACTGGAGTCAAGGTTCGACAAGAAGGTTCTAGATCTCGAAAATAACCAGGAAAAGATAATCGAGACCTTGGAATCGAAGTTCGACAAGAAGGTTCTGGAACTCGAGAAAGCTGTCCAGAACGTTCAGTGTCAAGGAATCGTTGTACCGACGGCAGCATCGAAATTCACAGCTCCCAACTTTGACGGCACGAGCGCATTTAACATCTTTAAGCTCCAGTTCGAGACAACAGCGGAACGGAATCAATGGGGAGAAGAAGATCGAGTGGCCGCTCTAGTAATTTCGCTTAAAGGCGAAGCAGCTGGTGTTTTACAGACCATCCCGGAGACCCAGAGAAGGAACTACACAGCCATATGGGATGCTCTCCATCGAAGATACGGCAGTGAGCACATGCAGGAGATGCACAAGCTGGAACTCAAAGGGCGCAAGCAGCGTTTAAACGAGACCATACAACAGTATGCTGCCGACATCGAGAGGCTGTCTCATCTAGCCTACGCGGATGTTCCAGTTGATGTGGTGGAAAAACTGAAAACGGATTCTTTCATCCAAGGGCTAAGGGACCCCGATACGCAACGAAGCCTGATTCTCCTGCCGAAGACATCTTTCAAGGAGACAGTTGCCAGCGCTCTCGCATGTGAAACATCGCTCTTGATATGCCGACCTTCCATCAAATTACGGCGCATATCTCAAGACCAGGATAGTTCGAGAACAACAACGGCTAGTAGGAGTGGTTCATTCCCGGGTAGATGCTACATCTGCGACCAGCAGGGGCACATTGCAAAGAACTGCCGCCTGCGAAGAAAGCGTTCGAGGCCTGGTTCGCCAAAAAGAGACCATGGGAGTGAACGCGACCGTGGAGGTGCAAAAGGTGCACCTAACAATCCGTTAAACTAAAACGAGTCAGTGCAGAGGGGCATGCGCTGGCTCCCACATTGGAGTGCCCCAGCATCCTCGTATCCCGAATCTGTAGGGGTGCAACCAGCCTAGTCATCGAGGGAACGATGGACGGGCGACGATATCTGCTGACGTTGGACACGGGCGCAACTCATTCAGTCATCCGAAGTGGATTGGTTTCTGACATCGAACCATTTTCTGAGGTAAGGCTTCGTACAGTAACTGGTGAGAAGGCGGAAGTTAAGGGAAAGGTCCAGAAAAGAATTACGATGGGTACCGTCGAGTTTCAGCATGATTTCATCGTTGCGGACATCACTGATGACATCATAATCGGCGTCGACTTCATGATTAGGCATGGCTTCACATTGGACCTCAACCAAAAAGTGATGAAGTATGGCAACTTGGAGCTCCCATTAACCATAGATAATGGACAGGGTAACAAGGTCAGGCGAATAGTCGTGCAAGCGCGCCAAACAGTTCCCCCGAATGCAGAAGCTGTGGTTTGGGCAAAGATAGAAGAGGATGCGGGGACAAGCCGAATGTGGGTGGTCGAACCCGACAAAAGAAATCGACCCAGCGATATAGTTGTTGGAAGGGCTCTCGTGGAACCCCGACAAGACCAATTGGTTCCAGTACGAGTCCTGAATCCTGCCAGTACACCTAGGACGATACACAAGGGAACAACGATCGCTCAATGCCAAGAAGCTGCCGCTATTATGAACTGCGAAGATCAGAAACACCGGGAAATCCAGTCCAACAAAGCCTTCTTAAAAACAATGGCCAGAGAGTGGACGCAACACCTAGTGGAGAAGCAGAAAAGTAAAGCACTCTCTCTGCTTCGTAAATATTGGACAGTTTTTGCAAATGGTAAGAACTGTGGAAGAACATCAATTGTGAAGCACAGAATAGACACAGGGGACTCTAGACCGATCCGGCAACCACCGAGAAGGGTACCTTTGGCGAAAGAAGGAGAGGTGATCAAACTAATCGACGAGATGGAAAAGGAGGGCGTGATCGAACCATCTGCGAGCCCATGGAGTTCGCCAGTAGTGCTAGTTAAGAAGAAGGATGGAAGCACCCGATTCTGCGTGGACTATAGGAAGCTGAACGACGTAACGAAGAAGGACAGCTATCCTTTACCGAGAATCGACGACACCTTGGACACACTATCTGGTGCAAAGTGGTTCTCGACGCTGGACTTGCAAAGCGGATACTGGCAAATAGAGCTTGACCAGCAAGACAAGGAAAAGACCGCGTTCACCGCCGGGGGAGAGTTGTGGCAATTCTCTGTGATGCCCTTCGGTCTTTGCAATGCGCCAGCCACATTCGAGAGACTTATGAACCGGGTACTAAGAGGACTTCACTGGAGGACTTGCCTTGTCTATCTGGATGACATAATTGTCATGGGCAAGGACTTCGACGATCACCTTAAGAAGCTTGAAGAGGTACTGGAACGTATTCAAGCAGCCGGATTGAGATTGAGCCCGAAGAAATGTTCGCTCTTCCAGAACGAGGTGAAGTACTTGGGACATGTGGTGACTGCAGAGGGAGTCCATACAGATGAAGGGAAAATCTCAGCGGTTAAGGAATGACCGCGGCCGAAGAATCTTCATGAGTTAAGGTCATTCCTGGGACTTTGCACATATTACAGGCGATTCATCCCAGGATTTGCAAACGTTGCCAGCAGTTTGCACGAGCTCACCAAAAAGAATCGGCCATTCAAGTGGGAGAAGCCGCAGGAGGAAGCGTTCATTCACCTGAAGGAATTGCTCTGCAGTGCGCAGATTCTTGCATATCCTGTCCCGGGAGAAAAGTTTATTTTGGACACCGATGCGAGCGGACATGGAATCGGAGGAGTACTCTCTCAAACAATTGACGGGCGAGAACGGGTCATCGCTTACTACAGTAGGATCCTATCGAAGCCGGAGAGGAACTACTGTGTAACTAGGAGGGAGCTTTTAGCTGTGGTTGACTGCGTCAAGCATTTCCACAAATATCTCTATGGCCAAGCTTTTCATCTTAGGACGGACCACGCAGCGTTGAGATGGCTGCTGCAGTTCAAAAACCCGGAAGGCCAGCTTGCTAGATGGATAGAGAGAATCCAGAGTTATGACTTCAGTATCGAACACCGGAAGGGAAGCAGTCATGGAAATGCGGATGCATTATCGAGGCGACCTTGCGATGTTGAATGCAAACATTGTTCACGCGCCGAGACCAAGGAACAGGTCACCGACATCCGTTGTTTCCAGGTGCTGCCAGAAGATTCCTGGACTGTCGAGATGGTCGGAAGGAAGCAGCGAGAAGATGCCGATCTGGCAGTCATCATCGACTACCAAGAACGAGGTTTTCGACCAAGTTGGCAGCAAGTATCCAGTGAAAGCCCAATCGTGAAAGCTAACTGGGCTCAATGGCAGAGTTTGAAGTTGAAGAACGGTTGCCTCTACCGCAGTTGGGAGAGTGAGGACGGGAACATTGTAAACGATCTGCTGGTAATACCAAAAGGGCAAATCGACGAGGTCATCCGAGAATACCACGAGGGACCAAGCGGGGGTCATCTTGGTGTTAACAAGACTGTAGAAAAGATCAAGAGACGTTTCTACTGGGTAGGATGCCATGAGTCGGTTACGCGTTTCATTCGCAGGTGTGAACAGTGTGCGAAGGCAAAGGGTCCAGTAAGGAAAACTCGAGGAAATATGCAGCAGTACAATGTTGGAGCACCGTTCGAACGTATCGCAATGGACATTGCAGGCCCATTCCCAACGAGCAACGCTGGAAACAAGTACGCGCTAGTGGTGATCGATTACTTCAGCAAGTGGCCTGAGGTGTTTTGCATCCCGAACCAGGAAGCCAAAACCATTTCGGATGCATTCGTGAATAACTGGGTTTCGCGTTATGGAGTACCAATGGAACTACACTCAGACCAAGGGAGAAACTTCGAGTCGTCGGTGTTCAAAGAACTCTGTGACATGCTAGGTATCAGAAAGACGCGGACAACACCATTACATCCACAATCTGATGGCATGGTCGAAAGGTTCAACCGGACGATGGAGGAATACCTGAGAAAAGTCGTCGTCGGAGATCAGAAGGACTGGGATGAACATCTTCCCCTTTTCTTAATGGCATACCGTTCCGCGCAGCACAATTCAACGGCAACAACACCCGCCGAAGCCATTTTTGGAACTGATCTCCGACTTCCATCGGACTTGAAGTTCGGCGTGGTACTACCGACAACTAGCGGCAGGGAAGACTTCGTAACCGAAAAGAAAGAACAGCTGAACTCTATCCATCAGTTCATCCGGGAGCGACTGAACTTGGTCAGCGATAAAATGAAGGCGCGATACGACTTGAGGGCGAATACTTCTGGATTCGAGACCGGACAATTGGTATTGCTGTACAACCCACAACGGAAAAAAGGCTTGTGCCCCAAATTGCAATCAGCCTGGGACGGACCATATGAGGTCATCAAGAAACTCAATGACGTGGTATACCGGATACAGCAGATGGGAAACAGACGGGCGAAGTATAAAATTGTCCACGTAGAGAGGTTAGCACCATATTACGGAGAAGGGTCCAATCGCTTGTTCGAGGACGAACAAGTTTAGGAGGAGGGCAGTGTTGCGGAGATGCAAGCGGACCGTTAAGTTCGAAAACTCTCTGGAAGCGGGAATTGGAATGATGTCAACTTCCAATGGAATTGTCAGAGCGTTCTAGAGATTTCTTATGGGGAACTTCCAACGGCGAACGTTCGAGACGGTGGACCGAGAGCTATATAAGCGCGAACACTCGCCCTTGACATTCATTCAGTTTCATTCAGTTTGTGGTATAAAACAGCGTGTGACAAGTCGGTGTGATCAACCAAGGTGAAAAGAAAAGCTTTCAATAAAGGTTTGTGAATTGTGTAATAAAGTTTAAAGTGGATTGTATTGGATAATAAATAAAAGTGGTGAAGCTACACAGATAATTGATCTGTGGTGAAAGAAATAAAAGTGTGTGTGTTTTTAATCAGGAAAACGTAGAAAATTGTAGTTTATCGCAATCCAGTGGTACGAACCCTATTTGGTGTGGGGATTGAATAAATTCGTAACAGTATTGTTGCGGAGATGCAAGCGGACCGTTAAGTTCGAAAACTCTCTGGAAGCGGGGATGGGAATAATGTCAACTTCCAATGGAATTGTCAGAGCGTTCTAGAGATTTCCGATGGGGAACTTCCAACGGCGAACGTTCGAGATGGTGGACCGAGAGCTATATAAGCGCGAACACTCGCCCTCGACATTCATTCAGTTTGTGGTATAAAACAGCGTGTGACAAGTCGGTGTGATCAACCAAGGTGAAAAGAAAAGCTTTCAATAAAGGTTTGTGTATTGTGTAATAAAGTTTAAAGTGGATTGTACTGTGTAATAAAGTTTAAAGTGGATTGTATTGGATAATAAATAAAAGTGGTGAAGCTACACAGATAATTGATCTGTGGTGAAAGAAATAAAAGTGTGTGTGTGTTTTTATTTGGGAAAACGAAGAAAATTGTAGTTTATCGCAATCCAGTGGTGCGAACCCTATTTGGTGTGGGGATTGAATAAATTCGTAACATTTGGTGTCAGAAGTGGGATTGCGAGTAAACGAGTGAAACTTTATTTGAGTTGTGAAGTGAATTATTGCAAAAGTGAAAAAATGGTGAAATTAGATAAGTTGACCATTGAACAACTGAAAAAAGAACTGGATGCTCGGGAATTATCCACAGTGGGAAGTAAAGCCAACCTGGTGGAGAGACTGCGATCGGCGTTGCAGGAAGAAGGTGTCGACTGGGAGAGTTATGAATTCGGGGTGGAGAAGCCGTCGACATCCACTGAGCCAGCGTTCGATATGCAGCAAATTCTCGCGGCTATGAATGCTATGAGTGCTTCCCTGAGCCAGAAATTAGATCAAAAACTGGAGGAAAATTCCGCTGCCGTAAGTAGAAAGTTGGAGGAAAATTCCACTTCCATAGGGCAGAAACTAGAGAAGCTGGAGACATTAGAAGAGATGCTAGACAACAATCGAGAAAGCTTGAGAGACATCCAGCAAGCCGTTAACGATCGATTCCAGAATGTCGAAGAGAAAATCGAGACACTGGACAAGAAGGTTCTAGATCTCGAGAATAGTCAGGAAAAGAGAATCGAGTCACTGGAATCGAGGTTCGACATGAAGGTTCTGGAACTCGAGAAAACTATCCAGAACGTACAGCATCAAGGAATCATCGTACCGACTGCAGCATCAAAATTCACAGCTCCCAACTTCGACGGCAAGAGCGCTTTTAACATCTTTAAGCTCCAGTTCGAGACAACAGCGGAACGGAATCAATGGGGAGAGGAAGATCGTGTGGCTGCCCTAGTAATTTCCCTTAAAGGTGAAGCAGCTGACGTTCTACAGACCATCCCGGAGACCCAGAGAAGGAACTACACAGCCATATGGGATGCTCTTCATCGAAGATATGGCAGTGAGCACATGCAGGAGATGCACAAGCTGGAACTCAAAGGACGCAAGCAGCGTGGAAACGAGACCATCCAACAGTACGCTGCCGACATCGAGAGGCTGTCTCATCTAGCCTACGCGGATGTTCCAGTTGATGTGGTGGAGAAACTAAAAACGGATTCCTTCATCCAAGGGCTAAGGGATCCCGATACGCAACGAAGCCTGATTCTCCTGCCGAAGACATCTTTCAAGGAGACAGTTGCCAGCGCTCTCGCATGTGAAACATCGCTCTTGATATGCCGACCTTCCATCAAATTACGGCGCATATCTCAAGACCAGGATAGTTCCAGAACAGCAACGGCGAGTAGGAGTGGTTCATTCGCGGGTAGATGCTACATCTGCGACCAGCAGGGGCACATTGCGAGGAACTGCCGCCTGCGAAGAAAGCGTTCGAGGTCTAGTTCGCCAAAAAGAGACCATGGGAGCGAGCGCGACCGTGGAGGTGCAAAAGGTGCACCTAACAATCCGTTAAACTAAAACGAGTCAGTGCAGAGGGGCATGCGCTGGCTCCCACATTGGAGTGCCCCAGCATCCTCGTATCCCGAATCTGTAGGGGTGCAACCAGCCTAGTAATCGAGGGAACGATGGACGGGCGACGATATCTGCTGACGTTGGACACGGGCGCAACTCATTCAGTCATCCGAAGCGGATTGGTTTCTGACATCGAACCCTTTTCCGAGGTAAGGCTTCGTACAGTAACTGGTGAGAAGGCGGAAGTTAAGGGAAAGGTCCAGAAAAGAGTTACGATGGGGACCATCGAGTTTCAGCATGATTTCATCGTTGCGGACATCACTGATGACATCATAATCGGCGTCGACTTTATGATTAGGCATGGCTTCACATTGGACCTCAACCAAAAAGTGATGAAGTATGGCAACTTGGAGCTCCCATTAACAATGGATAATGGACAAGGTAACAAGGTCAGGCGAATAGTCGTGCAAGCGCGCCAAACAGTTCCCCCGAATGCAGAAGCTGTGGTTTGGGCAAAGATAGGGGAGGATGCGGGGACAAGCCGAATGTGGGTGGTCGAACCCGACAAAAGAAATCGACCCAGCGATATAGTTGTTGGAAGGGCTCTCGTGGAACCCCGACAAGACCAATTGGTTCCAGTACGAGTCCTGAATCCTGCCAGTACACCTAGGACGATACACAAGGGAACAACGATCGCTCAATGCCAAGAAGCTGCCGCTATTATGAACTGCGAAGATCAGAAACACCGGGAAATCCAGACCAACAAAGCCTTCTTGAAAACTATGGTCAGAGAATGGACGCAACATCTAGTGGAGAAGCATAAAAGCAAAGCACTCTCCCTGCTTCGTAAATATTGGACAGTTTTTGCAGATGGTAAGAACTGTGGAAGAACATCAATTGTGAAGCACAGAATAGACACAGGGGACTCTAGACCGATCCGGCAACCACCGAGGAGGGTACCTTTGTCGAAAGAAGGCGAGGTGATCAAACTAATCGACGAGATGGAAAAGGAGGGCGTGATCGAACCATCTGCAAGCCCATGGAGTTCTCCAGTAGTGCTAGTTAAGAAGAAGGATGGAAGCACCCGATTCTGCGTGGACTATAGGAAGCTGAACGACGTCACGAAAAAGGACAGCTATCCTTTACCAAGAATCGACGACACCTTGGACACACTATCTGGTGCAAAGTGGTTC
The DNA here is from genome assembly GCA_951905685.1 of Eumerus sabulonum. Lineage (NCBI taxonomy): Eukaryota > Metazoa > Arthropoda > Insecta > Diptera > Syrphidae > Eumerus > Eumerus sabulonum. Next base: position 160,348,373 of record OX645060.1, on the reverse strand, counting down.
TCGACGCTGGACTTGCAAAGTGGATACTGGCAAATAGAGCTTGACCAGCAAGACAAGGAAAAGACCGCGTTCACCGCCGGCGGAGAGTTGTGGCAATTCTCTGTGATGCCCTTCGGTCTTTGCAATGCGCCAGCCACCTTCGAAAGACTTATGAACCGGGTACTAAGAGGACTTCACTGGAGGACTTGCCTTGTCTATCTGGATGACATAATTGTCATGGGCAAGGATTTCGACGATCACCTTAAGAAGCTTGAAGAGGTACTGGAACGTATTCAAGCAGCCGGACTGAAATTGAGCCCGAAGAAATGTTCGCTCTTCCAAAACGAGGTGAAGTACTTGGGACATGTGGTGACTGCAGAAGGAGTCCATACAGATGAAGAGAAAATCTCGGCGGTTAAAGAATGGCCGCGGCCGAAGAATCTTCATGAGTTAAGGTCATTCCTGGGACTTTGCACATATTACAGGCGATTCGTCCCAGGATTTGCAAACGTTGCCAGCAGTTTGCACGAGCTCACCAAAAAGAATCGGCCATTCAAGTGGGAGAAGCCGCAGGAGGAAGCGTTCATTCACCTGAAGGAATTGCTCTGCAGTGCGCAGATTCTTGCATATCCTGTCCCGGGAGAAAAGTTTATTTTGGACACAGATGCGAGCGGACATGGAATCGGAGGAGTACTCTCTCAAATGATTGACGGGCGAGAGCGGGTCATCGCTTACTACAGTAGGATCCTATCGAAGCCGGAGAGGAACTACTGTGTAACTAGGAGGGAGCTTTTAGCCGTGGTCGACTGTGTCAAGCATTTCCACAAATATCTCTATGGCCAAGCTTTTCATCTTAGGACGGACCACGCAGCGTTGAGATGGCTGCTGCAGTTCAAAAACCCGGAAGGCCAGCTTGCTAGATGGATAGAGAGAATCCAGAGTTATGACTTCAGTATCGAACACCGGAAGGGAAGCAGTCATGGAAATGCGGATGCATTATCGAGGCGACCTTGCGATGTTGAATGTAAACACTGTTCACGTGCCGAAACCAAGGAACAGGTCACCGATATCCGTCGTTTCCATGTGCTGCCAGAAGATTCCTGGACTGTCGAGAAGGTCGGAGGGAAGCAGCGAGAAGATGCCGATCTGGCAGTCATCATCGACTACCAAGAACGAGGTTTTCGACCAAGTTGGCAGCAAGTATCCAGTGAAAGCCCAATCGTGAAAGCTTACTGGGCTCAATGGCAGAGTTTGAAGCTGAAGAACGGTTGCCTCTACCGCAGTTGGGAAAGTGAGGACGGGAACATTGTAAACGATCTGCTGGTAATTCCGAAAGGACAAATCGACGAGGTCATCCGAGAATACCACGAGGGACCAAGCGGGGGTCATCTTGGTGTTAACAAGACTGTAGAAAAGATCAAGAGACGTTTCTACTGGGTAGGATGCCATGAGTCGGTTACGCGTTTCATTCGCAGGTGTGAACAGTGTGCGAAGGCAAAGGGTCCAGTAAGGAAAACTCGAGGAAATATGCAGCAGTACAATGTTGGAGCACCGTTCGAACGTATCGCAATGGACATCGCAGGCCCATTCCCAACGAGCAACGCTGGAAACAAGTATGCACTAGTGGTGATCGATTACTTCAGCAAGTGGCCTGAGGTGTTTTGCATCCCGAACCAGGAAGCCAAAACCATTTCGGATGCATTCGTGAATAACTGGGTTTCGCGTTATGGAGTACCAATGGAACTGCACTCAGACCAAGGGAGAAACTTCGAGTCGTCGGTGTTCAAAGAACTCTGTGACATGCTAGGTATCAGAAAGACGCGGACAACACCATTACATCCACAATCTGATGGCATGGTCGAAAGGTTCAACCGGACGATGGAGGAATACCTGAGAAAAGTCGTCCTCGGAGATCAGAAGGACTGGGATGAACATCTTCCCCTTTTCTTAATGGCATACCGTTCGGCACAGCACAATTCAACGGCAACAACACCGGCCGAAGCCATTTTTGGAACTGATCTCCGACTTCCATCGGACTTGAAGTTCGGCGTGGTACTACCGACAACTAGCGGCAGGGAAGACTTCGTAACCGAAAAGAAAGAACAGCTGAACTCTATCCATCAGTTCATCCGGGAGCGACTAAACTTGGTCAGCGATAAAATGAAGGCGCGATACGACTTGAGGGCGAATACTTCTGGATTCGAGACCGGACAATTGGTATTGCTGTACAACCCACAACGAAAAAAAGGCTTGTGCCCCAAATTGCAATCAGCCTGGGACGGACCATATGAGGTCATCAAGAAACTCAATGACGTGGTATACCGGATACAGCAGATGGGAAACAGACGGGCGAAATATAAAATTGTCCACGTAGAGAGGTTAGCACCATATTACGGAGAAGGATCCAATCGCTTGTTCGAGGACGAACAAGTTTAGGAGGAGGGCAGTGTTGCGGAGATGCAAGCGGACCGTTAAGTTCGAAAACTCTCTGGAAGCGGGGATGGGAATAATGTCAACTTCCAATGGAATTGTCAGAGCGTTCTAGAGATTTCCGATGGGGAACTTCCAACGGCGAACGTTCGAGATGGTGGACCGAGAGCTATATAAGCGCGAACACTCGCCCTCGACATTCATTCAGTTTGTGGTATAAAACAGCGTGTGACAAGTCGGTGTGATCAACCAAGGTGAAAAGAAAAGCTTTCAATAAAGGTTTGTGTATTGTGTAATAAAGTTTAAAGTGGATTGTACTGTGTAATAAAGTTTAAAGTGGATTGTATTGGATAATAAATAAAAGTGGTGAAGCTACACAGATAATTGATCTGTGGTGAAAGAAATAAAAGTGTGTGTGTGTTTTTATTTGGGAAAACGAAGAAAATTGTAGTTTATCGCAATCCAGTGGTGCGAACCCTATTTGGTGTGGGGATTGAATAAATTCGTAACAGTATATTCCCTTTTCTCGAATCCTCTTTCAACGCACCAACTGCCAGTCTCAGATATCCTTCAATCCTCACTCATCTATGCCGGCTATTAAAAAATCTCTTAACACGTCCTCATAATATTTCCTACCTTGGGTCTTATACTTTCTATTACACCATTACCCGCATCTACAATCCATCCACTTGTTCTCCTGTCTTGTTATTTTCTATGTTAAGTTTCTTTGGTTAATCTACTTTTAATGGTTTGTGACAAACACCTGCTTTTCACCAAATATTTGCATTTTGCATAGTTTGTAAGAAAAAAAAAACTGTGGTAGAAAATCTGTCACCCTGTATTCGTTCCATTTTCATTTTATTCCATAGGTGATGTTAAGCGATTTGCAATGCGACAACTAATCTCTCCCTTTGTGAATCGTAGCACAGAAAAACTTTGGCCAATGATAAATAATAGTGTTGCGGAGATGCAAGCGGACCGTTAAGTTCGAAAACTCTCTGGAAGCGGGGAATTGGAATGATGTCAACTTCCAATGGAATTGTCAGAGCGTTCTAGAGATTTCCTATGGGGAACTTCCAACGGCGAACGTTCGAGACGGTGGACCGAGAGCTATATAAGCGCGAACACTCGCCCTTGACATTCATTCAGTTTGTGGTATAAAACAGCGTGTGACAAGTCGGTGTGATCAACCAAGGTGAAAAGAAAAGCTTTCAATAAAGGTTTGTGTATTGTGTAATAAAGTTTAAAGTGGATTGTATTGGATAATAAATAAAAGTGGTGAAGCTACACAGATAATTGATCTGTGGTGAAAGAAATAAAAGTGTGTGTGTGTTTTTAATTGGGAAAACGTAGAAAATTGTAGTTTATCGCAATCCAGTGGTGCGAACCCTATTTGGTGTGGGGATTGAATAAATTCGTAACATTTCCCCCGAAATTCGTAACATTTGGTGTCAGAAGTGGGATTGCGAGTAAACGAGTGAAACTTTATTTGAGTTGTGAAGTGAATAATTGCAAAAGTGAGATAATGGTAAAATTGGAAAAGTTGACAATTGAACAACTGAAAAAAGAGCTGGATGCCCGGGAATTATCCACAGTGGGAAGTAAAGCCAACCTGGTGGAGAGACTGCGATCGGCGTTGCAGGAAGAAGGTGTCGACTGGGAGAGTTATGAATTCGGGGTGGAGAAGCCGTCGACATCCACTGAGCCAGCGTTCGATATGCAGCAAATTCTCGCAGCTATGAATGCTATGAGTGCTTCTCTGAGTCAGAAACTGATGGAAAATTCCACTTCTCTGAGTCAGAAACTGATGGAAAATTCCACTTCTCTGAGTCAGAAACTGGAGGAAAATTCTACTTCCCTGAGCCAGAAGTTGGAGACGGTAGAAGAGATGCTAGAGAACAATCGAGAAAGCTTGAGAGACATCCAGCAAGCCGTTAACGATCGATTCCAGAATGTCGAAGAGAAAATCGAGACACTGGACAAGAAGGTTCTAGATCTCGAGAATAGTCAAGAAAAGAGAATCGAGTCACTGGAATCGAGGTTCGACATGAAGGTTCTGGAACTCGAGAAAACTATCCAGAACGTACAGCATCAAGGAATCGTCGTACCGACTGCAGCATCAAAATTCACAGCTCCCAACTTCGACGGCAAGAGCGCTTTTAACATCTTTAAGCTCCAGTTCGAGACCACAGCGGAACGGAATCAATGGGGAGAGGAAGATCGTGTGGCTGCCCTTGTAATTTCCCTTAAAGGTGAAGCAGCTGACGTTCTACAGACCATCCCGGAGACCCAGAGAAGGAACTACACAGCCATATGGGATGCTCTTCATCGAAGATACGGCAGTGAGCACTTGCAGGAGATGCACAAGCTGGAACTTAAAGGACGCAAGCAGCGTGGAAACGAGACCATCCAACAGTACGCTGCCGACATCGAGAGGCTGTCTCATCTAGCCTACGCGGATGTTCCAGTTGATGTGGTGGAAAAACTGAAAACGGATTCTTTCATCCAAGGGCTAAGGGACCCCGATACGCAACGAAGCCTGATTCTCCTGCCGAAGACATCTTTCAAGGAGACAGTTGCCAGCGCTCTCGCATGTGAAACATCGCTCTTAATATGCCGGCCTTCCATCAAACTACGGCGCATATCTCAAGACCAGGATAGTTCGAGAACAACAACGGCGAGTAGGAGTCGCTCGTTCCCAGGTAGCTGCTATATCTGCGACCAGCAGGGGCACATTGCGAGGAACTGCCGTCTGCGGAGAAAGCGTTCCTTCAGCAAATTGCGACGTAATTCTAGAGCGACGACAGTGAGTAGGAGTCGCTCGTTCCCAGGTAGCTGCTATATCTGCGACCAGCAGGGGCACATTGCAAAAGACTGTCGTCTGCGGAGAAAGCGTTCTTCCAGCAAATTGTGGCGTAGTTCCAGAGAAACAACGGTGAGTAGGAACTGCCCGTTCCCAGGCAGATGCTACATCTGCAACGAGCAGGGGCACATGGCGAGAAATTGTCATCTGAGAAGAAGGCGTTCGAGGTTTGATTCGCGAAAAGGAGAACAAGCGAGAGCACGCGAATATCGGAAGGGAAGCAGCCATAGAAATGCGGATGCATTAACGAGCCGACCTCGCGGCGTTGAATGCAAGCATTGTTCCCGTGCGGAAACCAAAGGAGAGGTCACCGATATCCGTCGTTTCCATGTGCTGCCAGAAGATGCTTGGAGTGCCGAGAAGGTTGGAAGAAAGCAGCGAGAAGATGCCGATCTGGCGGTCATCATCGGATACCAAGAACGAGGTTTTCGACCAAGTTGGCAGCAAATATCCAGTGAAAGCCCAATCGTGAAAGCTTACTGGGCTCAATGGCAGAGTTTGAAGCTGAAGAACGGTTGCCTCTACCGCAGTTGGGAAAGTGAGGACGGGAACATTGTAAACGATCTGCTGGTAATTCCGAAAGGACAAATCGAAGAGGTCATCCGAGAATACCACGAGGGACCAAGCGGGGGTCATCTTGGTGTTAACAAGACTGTAGAAAAGATCAAGAGACGTTTCTACTGGGTAGGATGCCATGAGTCGGTTACGCGTTTCATTCGCAGGTGTGAACAGTGTGCGAAGGCAAAGGGTCCAGTTAGGAAAACTCGAGGAAATATGCAGCAGTACAATGTTGGAGCACCGTTCGAACGTATCGCAATGGACATTGCAGGCCCATTCCCAACGAGCAACGCCGGAAACAAGTACGCGCTAGTGGTGATCGATTACTTCAGCAAGTGGCCTGAGGTGTTTTGCATCCCGAACCAGGAAGCCAAAACCATTTCGGATACATTCGTGAATAACTGGGTTTCGCGTTATGGAGTACCAATGGAACTGCACTCAGACCAAGGGAGAAACTTCGAGTCGTCTGTGTTCAAAGAACTCTGTGACATGCTAGGTATCAGAAAGACGCGGACAACACCATTACATCCACAATCTGATGGCATGGTCGAAAGGTTCAACCGGACGATGGAGGAATACCTGAGAAAAGTCGTCGTCGGAGATCAGAAGGACTGGGATGAACATCTTCCCCTTTTCTTAATGGCATACCGTTCGGCACAGCACAATTCAACGGCAACAACACCCGCCGAAGCCATTTTTGGAACTGATCTCCGACTTCCATCGGACTTGAAGTTCGGCGTGGTACTACCGACAACTAGCAGGGAAGACTTCGTAACCGAAAAGAAAGAACAGCTGAACTCAATCCATCAGTTCATCCGGGAGCGACTGAACTTGGTCAGCGATAAAATGAAGGCGCGATACGACTTGAGGGCGAATACTTCTGGATTCGAGACCGGACAATTGGTATTGCTGTACAACCCACAACGGAAAAAAGGCTTGTGCCCCAAATTGCAATCAGCCTGGGACGGACCATATGAGGTCATCAAGAAACTCAATGACGTGGTATACCGGATACAGCAGATGGGAAACAGACGGGCGAAGTATAAAATTGTCCACGTAGAGAGGTTAGCACCATATTACGGAGAAGGATCCAACCGCTTGTTCGAGGACGAACAAGTTTAGGAGGAGGGCAGTGTTGCGGAGATGCAAGCGGACCGTTAAGTTCGAAAACTCTCTGGAAGCGGGGAATTGGAATGATGTCAACTTCCAATGGAATTGTCAGAGCGTTCTAGAGATTTCCTATGGGGAACTTCCAACGGCGAACGTTCGAGACGGTGGACCGAGAGCTATATAAGCGCGAACACTCGCCCTTGACATTCATTCAGTTTGTGGTATAAAACAGCGTGTGACAAGTCGGTGTGATCAACCAAGGTGAAAAGAAAAGCTTTCAATAAAGGTTTGTGTATTGTGTAATAAAGTTTAAAGTGGATTGTATTGGATAATAAATAAAAGTGGTGAAGCTACACAGATAATTGATCTGTGGTGAAAGAAATAAAAGTGTGTGTGTGTTTTTAATTGGGAAAACGTAGAAAATTGTAGTTTATCGCAATCCAGTGGTGCGAACCCTATTTGGTGTGGGGATTGAATAAATTCGTAACATTTCCCCCGAAATTCGTAACAATAGGATGGCAATCCGACAGCTCTGAGAGGCACTTTTGGCAGATGCACCGACAAATGCTTTGTGGTTTGACGTGGGCTTGCTGTGTCATTCAGCCTTATTCCGACGTCTTGACCCTACGCCTCGACGTCTTGAAACTCACACAATGATAAGTCAAAACCACGTGGTTTTCTAAGAAAATGGTTCCCATCCATCGTTAAGGGAGATGTGTTTTTTTTGGATTTGAATTTAACAACAATAACCGACGTTAGTTACTTATTACTCATTGAATTACATACTAAATGTTTATATTATAGTAAGTAGTTTTTGAGTAAATTATGCGCAAATACAATAATTACATTGATACTAAATCTCATCCGCATATGTATTTACTAACCACTTTGGAGAAAAATCGTATTGTTGTTGTAGCGTTCGTCCGCGAACTGTTCGAAAACGTGATGTCCGATTGTAATAAAATTTTGCACACTGACATATATATCCTAGCATTGCGCAGGTACATTGATTGTGGATAAGGCCAAATTTTGCGTCAGTCACGAACCACGGTCACAAATGTCCAAACTTTCGAGCGCGCGCCGATTTTAAAAAAATTTTACTTTTTGCACACCCCCCATGTTTTGAGATTTTTTAACGCCATCCCACGTCCGTGGTAATCGTAACGATAGGGCAATGAGTGAGTTTCATAAACGATTTAAAGAAATATCGAGTAGTCAGAGAGGTTTCTTGTACGCTTCGCCTCGATATTTTGGTGTAGGAGCGGATAATCAGCTCCGTCCACCATATATTATACATAAATAAATGTTTTCGCTATTCCATCAACATGCAGTTCCCTCCCTTCTTCGGGCGCCTTGTCGTGGCGGGTGGCTTAAGAGGTCATAGACCTCGAACTAACGCCCGTACTCTGGCATACCTCAGTGATGCCTCATAAGTCACAACAACCTCACAAGAGTGTTGTGAGTCACAACTTGGGAAGTTTTCGTATTCTAACCAAAATCTCACAAGTTGTGAGCATCTGTCTGTGAGTAACTGTGAGCAACTATCAAAATTGTGATGTCCGATTGAGCAGCTCACAAGTCGATCACAAGACATAGGATGGAGGATGAATTTTTGTTCTTGCTTCTTGTAAATGAAATAAAAAAAAAAAAAAAAAATGAGGAAAAAGGTAAAAATAAATATTTATGTCTTGTTGGACAGTATACAAATTTATAAACATTTCCTTTGTTTTTTAGAAAACAACGTAGACGAATTCAAGGGAATTTGCGGGCAAGAAATAACCCATTTTCATGATAGCTGTTTCAGAAATTTTTTTCGTTTTGAAATCTCGCTTCAGAAACTTATTGTTATTACTACCTTATAAAAAATTATTTGCCATTATTTTTCCGTTTTCTTTTTTTTTTTTGTTTTCTACTGACTGCTCAATTGATTGAAAGCGATAGCTGTCAAAAAAAGTAATTTTCATGCATGTTAATACATTCACCACAGTGTGGTGACTATTATTCTGTGTTTTCTTGCGATGTGTTTGCCAGAATACCAAACAGCTGATTACTCACAAGAAACCTCACAAAAGAGACATCACAATTTTAGCATCACTGAGGTTTGTGAGTTGTGACCCCATCACAGCCAGAATAGGGCTGTAAACTTAAATTTCTTTTTTTAGAGAGGGCAACGTGGCGCAGTGGGTAGTGTGTTGGCCTCTGACGCCGATGACACGGGATCGAATCCCGACACAGCCATGTCATCGAACGTGTTTTTCACGGTGTTTCTCCTCAGCGGGGCTCTGACAAAACCCCCTGTAGTATAATTGTCATGAAAAGCTTCCCGAAATTCGCCGTTCGGAACCGGCTATAAACTGTAGGTCTCTTTCACCTATGGGAAAATGAAATCACACACAGCATGGGTGATTGAGAGAAGCTCGGCTCAGGTTCTTCATGGACTGTAACGCCGACATACATACATGCATACAACGTGGCGCACCATGACAGTCTTTGCGTATCGCATCGATAAACGGTGCTATTTTTTTCTGATGGAAGTATTTCAATTTGATGTATTCACCATTATTTTTTAAACATGGACCACCGAAATTACATGAATTCAAGCAGGGTTCTTTCTAATTACATAAACAAAATAGAGGGCTGTCAAACCAAATTATTTCAACACAGAGACACCCACCACCGAAATTTCACCACGTCGTTTTGAACGAGAATCCACGTATCGGTGTATTACAAAAGCAACAACCAACCCCTGCGATGTTTGTCATGCGAAAGATTTCCATTTCTTTATTTATATCTGTTCCTTAGTTTTTTCCCAGAAAAGTTTAATTTTCATTTCTACCAATCATGGACGACGTCGATTTATTTAACAACTTCCTAGCCCTGCATGAACCTCAACTTCAATCATCCAATGTACCGGCACATCTGTGGGAAGCTGTGTTTCAGAAAATAGCAACCGACACCTTCGATGCCGGCACGGCATTTTCCCTTATGCTAATTGATTACTCAGGCGAGGAACGTGACGAGACTAGCCCGGTATTCACGATTTGTGTCTCCAAGCCGGACGGCATCAAAGCTGCAGATGTAGATGCTGTATATCTCATCGACCATGCGTGGACGTTTCGCACGAATACGGCTCGCCAGCAGTTGGAGAGTATACCACAACTGGCCGAACGGATGTCAGCAATAACCGGTGTCGATTTGGAAGATCCTGATAGAGTGGAGAAGATCCTCCGCGCCATGTGGAAGTACTGTCAGGCATATTCGATTTCTGCCGAGGGTACCACAGCAGAAGATCGGATACCCATTTGGTACATCATGGACGAAGTGGGTTCAGCTGTAAATCACTCAGATGATCCCAATTTTAGGATTGTACCGTTCCTGTACTTGAACACCCAGACAACGTACAGCTTGTTGTTTCCAATTTGTGACGTAGACGAAGGAGAACAAGTGACACGCGATTTCGTGGAATATATGTCGAAAGACGCACCTGAGCGGGATGCACTATTGCTCCCGTGGAGGTACACCGATCTGAGTGAAAATAACTTCTCGCAAAGTGAGCCGAACGAAGATTATTTCCAATCTGGCCATATCCCAGAATCACTGCCAGAAGGATCTGTCGATGAACCAGTGGTGAACCGGAATGATCCTTTAAAAGTGTTCTCTGAGTACGATGTCCTAAATGCTCACTTGACCGATCCCTATTTCGAGATCGTCAATAACCCGGATGATGCCGATGTGCTTTGGCTCACGCAGCACTTTAAAAACTTTGCGGAACTGGCTAGGGATACGCCGAATAAATTCATTAATCAGTTTCCCTTCGAATATGTTCTGACAGTCAAGGATCTGCTTAGTATCACGTGCCGGCGGGCAAACGAAAATCAGCATTATGATCCGGATACTCTGGAAACAACTCCTGCATGGCTGCCGACTACCTACAATCTCAAAACCGAAATATTACAATTCGCTTCGTACTTTCAGCATCGCGAGGAAAAAGGCCTCGATAATCACTGGATCATTAAACCTTGGAACTTGGCTCGATCACTCGATAACTACATCACAAACGACATCGCTCAGATCATGAGACTTCCTGAAACAGGTCCGAAAATCGCGCAGAAATACATCCATCAACCAGTTTTGTTCAATCGGCCAGAACTCGATGCTCGAGTGAAGTTCGACATCAGGTATGTCATCCTGCTGAAGAGCATTTATCCTCTGGAGGCATTCATTCATCGAAAGTTCTATTTGCGTTTCGCCAACAAACCTTTTTCCCTCGACCATTTCGACGAGTACGAGAAGCACTTTACCGTAATGAACTACTCGGAAGAGGCTGAGTTAAAGCACATCAAATGCGACGATTTTCTAGAACTCTGGGAAGAGCAGTATCCGCAGAACTCATGGTCGGGTGTAGAGGATAAAATATGTAAGATGCTGCACGATGTGTTGATTTTTGCCAGCAGCAAGAAACCACCATGTGGTATAGCGCCACTGCCTCAATCGCGGGCATTATACGCAGCGGACATCATGCTCGCCTGGGCAGCGGGCGATAACGAGAGTGATATTCAACCCAAACTGTTGGAAGTGAATTTTATGCCAGATTGCAAGCGAGCATGCGACTACTATCCAGAGTTTTTCAATGACATCTTCAAGTTGCTATTTTTGAACGAATGTGATAACGAGATCTTCCGCCAGTTGTAGGGCGACTAAAGGCAATAAAGTTACCTATCAAAAGCGAATGCGTATGTTGTTTTGCTGCTCATAAAATCAATGCGCAGGGGCCATAGTTTGTAATTGCTTTCATTGACTTTTGTTCATTCTCCTATTAAGCGTGGCAGTAAGCAGACAACTTCGTTCAAGCTCGAAATATATATTTTCTTTTTAAAACATCTTTATAAAAATATATCTTAGTCTGCCAAGAGCGGTCTTGAAAGCCGCCCGTTGCAATGGAACGCTGAATTCACTCCTTCGTGAGAAGCTATTTGGCCTTCTTCTTTTTCTTCTCCACCGTAGCAGTTCTCTTCTTGCTCATGCACCTAAAGAGAAGTATTAATATAGCCGCTAAGACGACGCCAATCACACCGTAGGGGAAAATATGTGCGTAGTCCAGTATGGTTTTTAAGTTTTCATTAAAGAAGTCATTCCTGAAAAGGACATTTTACTTTTCGCAACCACATACAATCATACTTTTTTAAGACTTACAATGGACTAGGGACGGGTGGCACAATTTCCGGCTTCGATTTCTGCAAATTAATGTTTTGGGCAAATTCAATAAAGCTCTTCGGGGTGTATTCCTTCGAACGAAATCGGAAATACTTTCCCTGTCGAATGCTACAAAGGAAATTGTTGTCAAGATCCATTTCTAACAGGATTAGATCTTATCTTACTATAAAAAGTCTGGAGACTCCTTTACTTTGAAGCGCTTTGCTGTTGCCGGTCCATATTCCAAACGATTGATACGAGCAACATTCAGTCGACGTTTCAGTGCCGCACCAACGGCCTCCCAGACAGCATACAATCGCTGGCAAATAACGCAGTCGTTGGAATAGCTACGAGGAATTCATATACATCATAATCTATGGTGACAGTAAACCACATCCGACTTACAAGAACACAAACCAATCGCCTGTAGTTGCACCGGTAGCAGCTTGTGTCAAATGTTCGAAATTATTATCCGACAACTCCTTCACTGCTGGATCTCGATTCTCGCTGAACGTATGCACAATGTCATCTTCTGTTATCGGACCATGGTATAACAGTGGAAGACCACGCCGGAAATAGACAAGAGCCGGTTCCCTACTGGGGTCATAGATTCCAGTCATGTGGCTATTGATTAACTTCACTACAATAGCATTCAGGTGCTCCTTGAGGTCATCCTGGATGTTTTCCAAGATATTTTCGATTTCATCACAAGCTTCACAGTTCGTCTTGGCTATGGAAGCACAAAAAACGTATAAGAATGTTCAAAATAAACGAGGCGAGATGGGCCTTACTGAACAGCGCGATAACATTTTCATCGTTGGTTATCAAATGGACCAAGTCGGTATCATCTACGCCTTCGATTTCTACACTGGATACCCGACCAAAGATAAAAACGACGGCCAGGAAGATTACAATAGACTTCATGGTTATTTTGTCCTCACTGTGTTGACTCCAGGGATGACTCCTGAATGGTAATTCACACGCAAGAAGACAGCAGCAAACAACACCCAGTGGCCGGCTGACACCTGTTCAACATTTGACATTTACTATCTGGGTTAAAAGAGATTGTAAGCAGAGGGTGTTTCAAAATTATTGAAATAACATTTTCTTTTTCATAAAAAAATATTTTTTTTTATAAAAATAAAAATGAACAATCAGTGAAATCCTAAACTGCCATCCAGCAGATATGACTGCCCTCGAAGAAGTGCAATTGGATAAACTGGTTAAAAAACAGAAACCGCCTTATAACAGAAAAAAAAAACCAAAAAAGAATCGAGCGATTGGTAAGTTGTATGACCTTTCAATGCAAGATTAGGAGAGTGGAGAAAACGATGAACATCGGTTTTAAATTTTTACGGTTTGTAATGGTTGAGAAACATAGAGCTTGGTAGAGCATTACATGTTCGTTTCGTGCGGCTAAAGAAAGACTCGCTATACGTGTACGCCTGAAGACAGGCTTAGTAGTAAGCTCCGAATACACAGAGCTTTTGTTGCGGTCGAAAGTACGAAATACACGATACAATGGTTGTACAATTTTGGTGTTGTATACAACAATTGTAATGTGTATATCCACCCAACCGACCGATTTTGTATGATGGCATGCTTACGAGCATACAATCGCCGGTCGCATACACAACGCAAGTCGGTACAACCATTGTATCGTGTATTTCGTACTGAAGACTCGAAGGAGTGGAATCTAACTGGCTGATCCGCTAAAGTTTGTCCTTATCGAGAGGATTGGGGTGAACACGGGGCCTCAACCAATATGCCCCTCTAGCTAGCAACGTCTTTTGCAAGACTTTTCCATTGCCGCACACCCAGTTGGCTGACGTCCCCTTCCACCTGTGTGCACCATCTTAGATGCGGCCGTTCTCTGTTTCTTCGTCCCTCAGGGTTGTATTAAAAGACTCTTCGGGCTGGAGTTGCGGTGTCTGTTCACTCTAGATAGCCTAGCCGTAGACGCCTGACAGCGACATTAGTTCGTGGTTGAATCTTTTCCTCCATCGCTCGTCTGGACCGAAAATCACACGTAAAATCTTCCTCTGGAAACGGCTAAGGACTTCATCATCCACTTTTGATTGTGTTCCTGCTTCTGCGCCATACATCAGGACCGAGATAATAAGAATCGAATCTTGTATAGAGTCAACTTGGTCGTTCGGGAGCTCAATTGTCTTCTGTACCCAAAGAAACAGCGATTGGCAAGAGTGATTCTGCGTTTGATTTCGGAACTGACGTCGTTGTTCCAGGTCACTGCGGAGCCAAGGTAGACGAAGTCCTTAACTACCTCGAACTTATATCTGCCAATACACCGTGTTTTCACGGTGTTTCTCCTCAGCGGGGTTCTGACAAAACCCCCTGTAGTAAAATTGTCATGAAAAGCTTCTCAAAATTCGCCGTTCGGAACCGGCAATAAACTGTAGGTCCCTTTCACCTATGGGAAAAATTAAATCACACACAACATGGTTGATTGAGAGAAGCTCGGCTCGGCTTATAAAGCTGCTGGAGCAGACGGACTCCCCGCGGAACTGTTTAAAGCAGCTGGCGATGAGCTGGTCAGGAACATGCACCAACTCATCTGCAAGATATGGTCGGAAGAACGCATGCCCGATGAATGGAATCTCAGTATCGTTTGCCCGGTTCATAAGAAAGGAGACCCTTATGACTGCGCCAATTACAGAGGGATAAGCCTCCTGAACATCGCGTACAAGATCCTCTCTGCCGTACTGTATAAGTACCTGAAACAGTTCGTGGACAATCTGATAGGTTCCTACCAGTGTGGTTTCAGGCCAGGATAATCCACGATAGACCAAATATTTACACTACGGCAGATCTTGGAGAATTCCAGGTCGGCACGCACCATCTTTTTGTCGACTTTAAAGCCGCGTATGACAGTGCTTATAGAGACGAGCTATACAGAGCCATGTCATGTTTTAACATTCCTGCCAAACTCGTCAGACTGTACAGGATGACTATGGATAACTCTCGCTGCTACATTAAGGTCGGCAGTAAACTAACCGACCCCTTTGATGTTAAAAAAGGTCTTAGACAGGGTGACGCACTGTCATGTGATTTCTTTAACATTATTCTTGAAAATATCATGCGGGACTCTGCGGCCAATACAAGAGGTACGATCTACTTCAATTCCACACAATTGCTTGCCTACGCAGATGACATTAACGTTATTGGACGGACAAAGCGAGACGTCAATGAGGCGTTCGCAAGCATTGAAGCAGAAGCGGCTATAGTGGGTCTAAGTGTAAATGGGGACAAGACCCATCTTTGATCCCGTTTGTGTAAACGGAAAGTGGAGGAGTAGATTCAACCAAGAACTGTACGGGCTTCGGATCCAACGTCTAAGTTGGCTAGGCCATGTAGAGCGAATGGACATCAACGCTCCGGCCCGAAGTCTTCGACTCCAACCCCGAGGGACGACGCAGCAGAGGACGACCGCATTTAAGGTGGCGCACACAGGTGGAAAGGAACCTCAACCAACTGGGCGTGCGGCACTGGAAGCGGCTGGCCAAAGATCGGGCCGGCAGGAGAGGCTTGTTGGTTGAGGCCCTGGTTCCCCCCGAACTGTAGCGCCATCAAAGTAAGTAAGTACCTAATGGCGTGGCCCAGAGGGCGCAGTGGTTAGTGTGTTGGACTCTGACGCACGATAAGCAAGTTCGGAACCCGATAACACCAACGCCATCAAATGATTATTTCGCGGCGTCCCTCCTCGGCGGGGTACTGGCAAAACTCCCCGTAGTATAACTTGCCTAGAAAAAGCTTCTCGACTCACGCCGTTCGGAATCGGCATTAAACCTGTATATCACCTGTGTAAAAAATAGAATCACACACCACATGGGTGATTGAAGGGAAGCTTGGCTCTGGTCTTTCATGGGCTCTAACGCCACCAAAGAAGAAATTGTTTGACAAATAGAAAATATCAACTTTATATTTTGGACCTGATTGTACACAACTTGTGGTAAATGCTTTACATATATGCCAGATCCAGCTTACGAACTCGTAGTAAAGTCCTTCTACCGCTACAATGCTGTCAACCAAAAACCTCATCTTCCAACATAGTCTAACAAGAAATATATATTTATTTGTAAGAATATCTTAATCACACATCACAACAGTCTTGTTTTCTTTAGCATACATTACATAGTATAATAATAAAATCGTTCACCTCGACTAAATACATACGTCTTAGATTGTAAAAAATATAAAATACACACAAGTGATGAGAGAATAGAATGCCAACAGCACAAATGCCACAAATTTCTTGTCATAATAGGTAAGCATACACCACACAACCTAGAACAGCATTACTTTGTTGTATCAAGCCACTTGAGTGTAGCGACGATAGTCAGTGTAGTTTTTCCGACGGAAATATATCGATGCTACGTATATGAGTAGAAGGATAACCAATATGATAGCGACAAGAATGACTGTAAAATGAATAAAATGGAATAGGTTGGCTGATTAGTAAATAAATGCAATTATGTTACCCATTGCACTGCCTAGGTTGGCTTCTTCGTATGTCATGGATAGCATTGAGAGTTTGCATTCGGCCTTCCAGTCTTCGGGCAAGACGTCCTTATACAATTGATACATCTTACTCAGAGGGCAGGAAGTTCCACAGCCGGGAATTTCCATTGGTTTTGGCTCGTCGAAGGAAGTTTTGTAGAAGATGGAGACAAACGGATTTTTCTTGTCGTCAATTCTAAGTTCTAATAGGATGCAAGCAGTATACGGTGGACTGTGATACTGTTGAAGGGGTGGGAGATTAAAAATGGTAATGCAATAGACATAAATTGAATAGTACCTTGAAAAGTTTCAGCGTATTAAGGAGATTAGAAATGGTTATATCATGAGCACTGTAGACGTAGATCGAACGATCCGGCTCTAGGGATCCTTTTGCCTTTTTGGTAAATCGATCGAAGATATCTTTGAGTAAAGGTCCGGTCTTTAAACGTGCCATCGGTCGGGTGTAGGTCATTAGGGAGAATGCAAAGTCTGAAATAAAAGTCATATCCTTACTGGGGAATACCTTCTTGGTCCATTCTGGCAAACTAAAATGGAAGACAACAATTTATAATTTTAATTATCAGATTTATAGTGCTCTTTACATCTTATTGTAAAGGCCTTCGATGAAAAGTGTGTTGTTGATCCGTTGTACGCCTTCTAACGAGTCCACTTCCATCCCTGTCCATTTAGTTAGATATTCGTACAAGTATGCGTAGCGTTGATCGAGTTTTTGAAACTCTGGACTGTTTTTCATCGCTGAATATGCATATGAGTACGCGGGACAGGGCTCCTGGGCAGCTAGAATCTATAAATAAGCAATAATAATGCACTCGTCGTAGACGTTTCATAAAAAAAAAATTGATTTATAGCACTTACACGATCAGATTCAACAGGAGCTGTATGCACGGGAATAGGTTGCCACAGGACATCCGGATTCCAGATGTCCCTCTGTACTGGTGGATACATTCCAGCTAGGTTCGATAGAGCACTAGCCAATGTACGATCTACATCGGTTGAACGAATGTAAATTTCCTCACTCGAATATGTCCTGTTAAGAATCGTGTCATATCGCTTACGAAGCCATTGCCCCAGGGCATAGTGTTGGTTTTTGCCAATCTGAAAATAAACAATAAAAATGTTTATTTCGCTAAGTATATTATTTACGAAGACTATATGGCGACGACATCACTTAACCTAAAGGGCCATTCATCGGTTCAATGTGCCGAACTTTGTTTTCAATTTAAAAAGCGAATATACGAGTGGAATACTTGCGCAAGCGAAACAAAGATTAATTACTTTCGGAGACAGGATGCATTTTCTTGAAAGACGAAAGACCTCCCGTTTAATCACGTCGTTAACACTAAAGGTCACGATTCACACGAAATTTCGAGGAAAAAAATTTAAATTGATTAATGCATTTAGGACATAAAACAAATGCAAAAAGCGCTGGGTGACGAGGGTATACCTTAATTGTTTAAATCAAAGGACAGTGTTTCAATCTTTGTAAGCAAATTCAATGACTAGGTAATACAACGAACGAGTGTATTTGCTGTGATTTTGTCTCGTTTTTGGATTTTCCCAGGCCGTTGACATTTGTGGCGACGATCGCGACTAATGATTTACAACAGTATTAAGATCATGTTAGGACCTAACCGAGATTTAAATAAAGGCGTGTGATGGTTTGACCTATGACATTGGATACAAGGTTGATGAGTCTGTCTCGTACGAACTGGAATTAAAAAAAGAATGGACAATGTCGGTTTGGTATTTTATTTACAACTCAACTGATGTTGACACGGGATCGAATCCCGACACAGCCATGTCATCGAACGTGTTTTTCACGGTGTTTCCCCTCAGCGGGGTTCTGACAAAACCCCCTGTAGTAAAATTGTCATGAAAAGCTTCTCGAAATTCGCCGTTCGGAACCGGCAATAAACTGTAGGTCCCTTTCACCTATGGGAAAATGAAATCACACACAACATGGGTGATTGAGAGAAGCTCGGCTCAGGTCCTTCATGGACTGTAACGCCAACATACATACATACATACAACTGATGTTATTAGATACCCCTTATGAATATTACCGGCTTTTGTTGGTGTCAATTACTAGACACAAGTCACTATCTAGTTATCGAAACGCAGCAATGTTTCTCGTAATGATTAGATAAATGCTAAAGCAAATCAAAACAAACGAGGACGTACAGTCCGACAATAGGACGGATGTAGGCAAACTAATTTAACAGAGCTGCTACATAGGGTGAGATTTTATCAAATAGGTTGTAGACTATTCGTGAATCGATCAACCGTCAACCAGCTTGATCATATTGCGATCGACGTCAGACACTCCTCTAGTATTTTCGATGTCCGAACCTTCCGAAGAGCCAACAACGAGTCGGATAATTTCCTTGTTGTAGCTAAGGTAAGAACAGGGATATTGAATAAACAAGGGAGTCGAGAAAGAACATCAGGGTTTGACTTCGGAAAGCTACAATCACAACCGACTGCTAGGAACTTTGCCGACCGAGTCTCCCGAAAATTCAACGCCGCCTGTACTAACAATAGAAGAACAATGGAAGCGTTGTCAAAAAGTTGTCAAAGACGCTGCACCACCCAGGAAAAACGCGTAGTTTGGGGACGAATGCGGCAGATCCTAGAAAAGGCATATGAATTTCAAGTCGATACGCACCTCCTCTTCGTGGACTTTAAGTCCGCAGGATGACAATGGAAAACTCTCGCTGCTCACTTCTTTATCATCATACTTGAGAAGATCGTGCGAAACGTACAAGACCGCACTAGGGGTATGATCTTCCTAAAGTCCATCCAACTGCTAGCATGTGCGGATGATATTGACGTGATTAGTGGAATACAGCGACCCGTCAATGAGGCGTTTGCTGGCATTGTAGCGGAGGTGGCTAAAATGGATCTGGCGGTAAATGAGCGTAAAACGAAGTTTATGCTGTCAGTAAGAAAGGGCGCACAACATCGACGTGTCGGACAGAGCGTCATAAGCAAGAACTTTGAAGTAGTCAAGGACTTCGTCTACCTCGGATCCTCAATAACTAATACAAACAGAATCAGTACCGAGATTAAACACAATCTAACTCCTACCAATCGCTGTTTTTAGGGTTCCGTACCCAAAGCTAAAACGAAACCCTATTACTAAGACTTCGCTGTCCGTCCGTCCGTCTGTCATGAGATACATGAACCGTGATAGTTAGAGAGTTGAAATTTTCACAGATGATGTATTTTTGTTGCCGCTACCACGACAAATACTAAAAACAGAACAAAATGAATATTTAAGGGGGGCTCCCATACAACAGACATGATTTTCATCCAAAAAATCCCCTTGGTCTCCATACTGAACTAAGGTTAGTCGACAATATCCCACAACTAATAGCAAACTTCCCAGTTCTGATCTCTTTTGTGTCTTTGATGAATTAATCCTAGCTGCAAACCTTTTTCCCATTATTGTTATTCACCTTTTCACTTCGTTGCTGTCAAGTAAGATAATTGATTTGAATTCAATGGACACTTTGATGATCAACTATATCTCATCATGAAGATTTTTGATTATCAAAGTAATATGCCTATAACCTGCCCGCAATCAAGATCTGTCTTCATACAAAAAATGTGATTTAATGTGATCACTGATCACTGGTAACATACATAGTCTCTTTCATATTTATATATACAGATGGTACGGAACCCTTCGTGCGCGAGTCCGACTCGCACTTGGCCGGTCTTATTTTATTTTGTTGGGTTCAAGAGGTAATCGAGGAATAGAGCTATCTCTCGAAAAGCCAAGTCCTGCTTTGTGGTACAGAGGCATGAAAGCGGAAGAGAAAGCTCTTGGTCTTTTCGATGGACAACATAGCCCCGGCCCAAAGAGTCTCAATCCGAGACCTTGGGACAACGGAACAGATGATACCGTCGACTCAATGGCGCACACAAGTGAAGAAGGACCTCAACCAACTTGAAGTTCGATTTGGAAAAAATTATGAATCTGCTCTTTTTCCTACATTTCAACTTGTTCCGAAGTCTGCAAGACTTCCTCGATGGACACAATTGTAGACCTCTTGGGGGCTCTTGATTACACAAATAAGTACTTATAGTGAACCTGTAATGTGCGACTTTAAATGGTTAAGTTTGGTATATCGACGAGCTTCAAAAGACCTCCCTTTTTATATTCTGGGATAAAACGTACAAAGTGTTTCTTTTGAACCGCAAAAGAGCATTTAAGGTTTTCATAACAAAATGAGTAGACCTATTTTGCAGTCGCTCACTGTGTTTGCTGGATTCGCAACCAAAACAATGCCCGCAAAAATCTCACTTTAAAGCTAGTTAATAAAACTCTTCAAAAACATAAGTGAAACCTTTCTAGTTAACTCGTTTTTTTATAGCAAGTCGTAGAGTTTCAAACTTGAACATTTGATTAATACCAATATACATACATACATATCAATTTTTTCCACAAAATATCACGTAATGAGTTCGATGATATGGAAAAAAAACTGACTTTCATGCTACGAATATAGACATATGTATGTTCTTGTCCATTTCTACCTTATCAGCTGGACGGCAGGCGTGTCAAATGAAGTATGTGATTGCACCCATTCGATTTTGTTCGATGAATCACACACATCTGCTTGTCTGTCATATACTTTCATACGCAGATAGTAATTTAGGACAACGACAGTGAGATTATAATAATTATGGATGGTAGGATTTAAGGGAAGAAAAAGAAAAACACATGGTTTACGCTAAAGTTAATTAAACGACAGCGTCTGTGTATGCCCATAAACACTATCATCACTTCCGACCCACTCGAGCATATTGCAACGCTTCCTTTTCCTATTACACTTTCTATTTTCAGACAAATCTGATTTAGGTATTTACATTCCGCAAGTGCGAAGCTCTTATTGATAGTTCAGCTTACAAAGTATTCTTGATTGCCAGCTTGAGATTGAGATCTTTTGTTTATTGACAAATGTCGAGCGTTGACTGAATGGAAAGAGGTTCACACGTGAATCGTCTCTTGTCTTGGCTGTAGTGATTGAAAATAACGTGGAGTTTGACCTTCACAAATAGTTTATCTAGAGCATTGTTTATTTGAATAAGTTGAGAATGCCGTTTTTGTGTGATAATGAAATGTTTAGAATAGGTAAGGAGATGTTGCTTGAACCGACGAGGTTTTGCGAATTAAGAGGACATAATAAACGTACATCCGATCATGATAAGATAAATCCACAATGTTTATTCAACCATAGACTTGGTGGTAATATTCGTTAAATAGAAAGCATTCAACTAAGTGGTAGAATACGAACGTAAGGCGAATGTTCTTATATATACTCAAGGCATTTACGAGTACCGAATGTAGACGTCAGACTAATGCTAACGCCCTGAGCAGATTGTGACAAACTGGTGAATATAAATCAACTGTATTGGTCCTGTTTGAGAAGACAAAAAAAAAAAAAACAAAAATTACAATTAACGCGGGGATATTTTCAAACATTAAATTTAGCACATAAACTACACAAAAGCCACCATGACGCAAAATACTCGCCAGTTTGGGCATCAGGCATGTTTTGTCTGTTATTACGTTACATCCATCTGTAGAGTAATCGTGGCATAAAGGGATTTGCTGGTAAAAACATTAAGAATCGGCCGAAACATGAGAGTGATTAAAACCTCATGATTAAAAGCTGATAAAGCAATGTCGGATCGCACTGTGTTATCAGGACACTCATATTCCTGCATTCACTGTTGCCCTACAATCTTAATCATATTCATAAAGAAAAAAATACCAACTTGATTGAACCTGGGTAAAATGAATAAGTTGTTTCGTGTCATCATACTAGGGAAGGTCAATAAATACCCGTGTATGAAATCATGTGATGTTGCTGAGGGAAGTTAAGGGTGACGCATTGACGTGTGACTTATTCAACATCATTCTTAAACAGATTGTGCGGAGCTCACTGGCCAATACAAGAGGCAAGTTATATGTACATATTTCAAATCTGCACAATTGCTTGCATATGTTGATGACATTGACGAGATTGGGAGTTCACAGCGAGACCTCAGTGAAACTTTTTTTGAGCATTGAAGAAGAAGCGACTAAAGTGAACCTGAAGGTAAACAAGGGCAAAATCAAATTCTTGCTGTCATCAAAGAAAGACGCTCAATACGAACCTCTTGGCCAGAACGTTATTAAGCGCAGCTACAAATTGAAGGTGTCAAGGATTTCGTCTAACTTGGCTCCGCTAATGGTAAGCGGCAACAACACCAATGCTGGAGTTAAACGCAGAATAACTCTTGCCAACCGCAGAGAAGCAGAGCCCTCTCTCGTAAAACCAATGGGACCATATACAATACCCTTATAATCCCGGTCCTGCTTTATGGCGCAGTGACATGGACATGATCGAAAGCGTATGAGAAGGCGCTTGGTCGTTTTGAGAGATCAATGGCCTCTTGCAGTATGATTTTCGGCCCAATTTGCATAAATAGAGACTGGAGAAGACTTAATAGTGAATTGTATGGGCTGTACAGCGACATCAACGTAGCACGGTGTCTGCGGGTCCAATGTCTAAGATGGTTAGGTTATGTAGAGCGCATGGAAACCACAGCTCCGGCCCGGTAGATCTTTGAATCCACCCCTTGGAGCGACGCGGTCGACGACAGCCAAATTTAACGTGGCGCATGCATGTGGAATAGGACCTCAACTAAGTACACGTGCGGTACTGGAAACTGCTGGTGAAAGACCGTGCCAGTTGGAGAGGTTTTTAAAAGGAGGCCCAGGTTCGCCAAGAACTATAGCGCCGAAGAAGAAGAACCGCTATATCTTTGGTCTCAAGAGGCAATTGAGAAGTAGACTCCTCTCTCGAAAGATCAAAGTGGCACTCTACAAAACCTTAATCATTTTGGTCCTCCTGTGCCATAACAGTGGCTTGGACCCTATCAAAAATGTATGAGGAAATACTTGGATGCTTCGGGAGGAATATTTTGCGTGTAATCTTCGGTTTCGTTTGTGCTAACGGAGAGGAGAGGAGGAGAAGATTCGGCCTGGTCAGACCTCCACGAATACGACATCTAAGATGGTTCGGCTATATATGTATGTACATAGAGCGAATATACACCACAGCCTCAGCGTGCGGCACTGGATACAGTATGTTGGTTGAAGCCCGGACTGCCTCCGGCCTGTAGCACCACCTAAGAAAGTAGATAAGTAAAAACGGCTGTATTAAATAGGCGGATGGGGGCAGATAAAATTATTTTAAATTCCAACACATAGTATGGAAAAGTCTCGGTCCGATTTGCTAAAGATTTTAAAACACTGTTTATACCTGTTTAAACGAAATCTCCAGATTTTGACATTGACTCGTTGACCTGAATTCATACACGAAAGCCAAGACCGACAAGTTCAATGAATTCAATTCTTGGGTCCCTGCGTCATAGAACGGCTAGTTGACAAACTGCGCCTCGACTCGTTTATAGGCAGTAAATAAAACAAATTCAATTAAGCCCTGCCCTTGACTTTGTAACGCACCTACTGTGGATATGTTCATATCATATTCCATTAAGTTGCTATGGCCCAGCTGTTTTATATTGATAAGGGCTTGTTATTTCACCAAGCATATCTACTACTTGCTCCCTTCTCTTTCAACTAAAAAACAAAGGAACACACAACGTCGACGAACTGCGGGGCATATTCATGACCGAGAATATGGAGCACTTAGGTAATTCCACTTTCATTCCTTCTTCACGCTACGCTACATCTAACCCATTAACTCACTGCCAGTGTTGCTCATAAATTCTAATAGGCATATCTTGAATTTCTACTTACATTGGTTAACTGCCCCCAACCAACGGGCCAGCTGCTTTCGTCCTTGTTGGGATCCGAAGGATATGGCGTCACAATTGTCCTATCGCCATGTCGATACAGCTACATCCACCATTCAATTAAAAATGAAAATTGATTATAAAAACTACAAAAAGTGAATTTTTCACACAAATATGTAGCTAAACAAAACTCACAACGTGGGCAAAAACCAGTTTTCCTTTCAGTTGAGCTTGACCAGTTTCCTCTTGTATGCATTCACACCATAAAGGCAATGTCAATAACAAAGCAACAATTAAACGGGTCATTTTACGGCAAACCGAAAACAGCAAAAGTAAAAAAATAAAATTAGTTTTTCTAACACTGTATTACGTGAAATTAAATGCGGCGCGATGGAGAATACATAAGACTTTAATTAAAAATGCAAACAAATTCGTTTTATCATAACAAGAAAGATATTGCCAAACTTAAGTGAAAGAAAACAGCCGAAAATCGACTCCAGCTGCGAGGGAATTGCCGAAAAGAAATGACAGGTTGCCTTCGCTCGACCGACTGACATTCAATTCAATCGCGAGTTCGCGTTTAAAAAGCCTTCGGTATCGTTACCGGGTTACCGGGCGCACGCTTGGTAGGGCGCAACAAAACAAGAAATGTTTACAAGCGAATTGCACGAATTCGCATGCGGCGAACTAGAGAACGTCAGACAAATGTAAGTCTGTCAGATGAGATGACAGTAAAAATAATGCCTTAAGGCACACTACACACGAAATAACAATCCGATCGGTTGCGTTAATACTTAATACTTTACCATACTCGTATTCAGTATTCAGGGGTACTAAATTGAACTGCAATTTTTCAATATATATATATATATACATATATGTCGGGAAAAAATCATCATCCTCATAGGGGCCCGCTGGAAATGACTATCCGCCGGTTAATGTCACTTTAGATCTGAAAGGGTTGACCATAATAGACTTAAGCGAGCGTACGCCAGCTTACGGAAATGTCTTATTACATGCAAAGCTTAAGTGAGATTTTCGTTCGATTCTGACATAAGCTTAAGTTCGCGTAAGTCTATTATGGCCAACCCTTAAGGGTAAACTTAAGTTTCAACGAAAAGTCAACGCAAGTCAAATCAGTACTTTGATGGGGGACGGCTTGGGCACACCGCGTGTTGTGGGCATCAATCTCAATCTCAATCTTTCTTCATATTACCCATAGTAGATCAGAGGATCACTTCCATCGGGCCGGAAACTTCAGGCGTGGTAACAACAAGCCATACCGGATGAAGGACGCGGCCTACCGTCGCAAGTAATGGGTGGGCTGCACCATGCCAAAGGTGCCTCGGACACCTTTAGCCTATGACTCTACCGTGACAGGATCAGCATTGGGCTAATCCAAGAACCATGGGTCCATAAAGGTAAGATTATGGGCCTGCAAAACAGGTCGCGTAAACTAGTCTACGCTACAGGAGTTTTTCCTCCTAGGGCCGCATGTGTGATCGGCACTAATAAAAATTTTCTCCCCATCCCAGAATTCATCACAAGGGACCTGGCAGCAGTCATAGTGGAAATCCCTACCGAGGGAGGAGTAAGGGAGGTTGTATGCGCCTCCGCCTACTTCCCTGGAGACGGTCAGCAAATCCCTCCCATCGAAGTGCAGGATCTGGTCAGGTATTGCGATCAGAAAAAACATCACCTGGTAATCGGATGCGATGGTAGTGCGCACCATACGAAATGGGGTAGTAGCAATACAAATAAACGAGGTGAGTCACTTTTTGAATTTTTAATAAGTAATACACTCACCGTTGCCAATAGAGGCAACAAACCTACATTTGTAAACGCGGTTAGAGAAGAGGTGCTTGACCTCACCATCTCTAGCCAATTTATCTCAAATGTGATTGGGGACTGGCATGTCTCCAATGAAGCCTCACTGTCTGATCATCAGTACATCAGATTCAACATCTCCGGTGAGGTTAATGAGGCTGAGCCCGGATATCAGCCCAAACGAACGAATTGGGCTCGGTTCCAAGCTCAACTCGCCGCTAAAGAGGATATGCTTCTTAAGTCGATTGAATCGACAGACGATTTCGACGAAGCGGCTTACCTGCTTAATGCAGCACTCATCTCATCTTTTAGAGACAGCTGTACACCCAGGTCAACTGGACACAAACGGTGTGTGCCCTGACGGGATACTCAGCTTGAGTCCCTAAGAAAGTAGGTGAGATCGCTGTTTAACAGAGCTAAAAGGTATAATAGTTGGACTGATTATAGATCTGCTCTAACTAAATACAACCTCGAATTGAGGAAATCCAAGTGAACGTCTTGGAGGAAACATTGCGAGAACATAGACTCGCTTCCAACTGCGGCCCGACTCCAAAAAACACTCTCTCGTGAGCACACAAATGGGCTCGGGCTGCTTCGCAAATCAGACGGCACCTTTACCGTCAATCGCAGGGAAACCCTGGAGACTTTGCTCGAGGGACACTTCCCTGGTTCTATTCCTTACTCGATCTCCTCTGACGAGCAAATTAACGTCATAGAAAACATCGACAGTAGAACAAATAGCCTCTCTGGTAGACTCTTCAGCCCTGACAGGGTCAAATGGGCAATTGGTTCATTCAAACCCTACAAGGCTCCAGGCAAAGACGGTGTCATTCCTGCGATCTTACAGAAAGGCTTGAATACAATTCTACCACCACTGATAGTTATTTTTAGGTCTTGCTTCAACTTGGGAAGCATACCTCAGATACCTCTGCATCCCAACCAGTATGCATATCGCAAAGAACGATCTACCGAGAATGCACTACACCACTTGGTGACGCCCATTGAAAATAGTTTCACACAAAAAGAGATCGCAATCTGTGCTTTCCTCGATATAGAGGGAGCCTTCGATAAAACTGGCTATAATTCGATCACCACTGCACTATCCTGCAGGGGTGTGGACCATCCCACTAATCACTGGATTAGGGCGATGCTAAATAGCCGTATCATATCAGCCACATGCGGAGAGGTTTCAGTGACAGTATCGGCGGTTAGAGGATGCCCACAAGGGGGAGCCCTCTCACCACTGCTTTGGTCGATAGTCATCGACGATCTACTACGCAAGCTAACCACTTGGGGCTACGAGGTCATCGGATATGCTGATGACCTAGTAGTCATTGTTACGGGCAAGTGCGAGATCACTGCCTGTGAGCGCATGCAGCTTGCGCTTCAACTTATCTCTGACTGGTGTGGCAGAGAGGGTTTATCTATTAACCCAAATAAGACAATCTTAGTCCTATTTACAAAGAGGAGAAAGGTACAACCCTGCTCAATCTTTCTAAATGGCACACACATAGGATTTTCAGATGAAGTAAAGTAAATAGGTATTGACCTAGACCGTAGACTCAACTGGAACTCCAATATGAGAAATAATCTCATGAAAGCGACTAAGGCCATGTGGGCCTGTCGACGCAACTACGGTAAAACCTGGGGACTTAAACCTAAGGTAGTACACTGGCTATACACTGCGATAGTAAGACCTATCGTCACCTACGGGTCCACCGTATGGTGGACAAAAGTTGAGCAAAAAACTACAATTGTTAAGCTTCAACGCCTTCAGAGACTAGCGTGTCTCGGCATCACAGGCGCTATGCCAACCTGCCCCACGGCAGCCCAAGAAGCACTTGTTGGACTCACTCCACTGCACCTTTTTATCAAAAAGGTGGCATTACGCAGTGCAATCAGAATTCTCTGCTCGGGAACAAATATACCATGTAGACCCGCAGGTCACCTGTCCATATTACAACAACTTCCCGAGCTGGATATGATTACTACAGCCTCGGACGCATTGCCAAACACCTTCACCTTTGACAAGAGATTTGAGATACTGAGCCCAAACCGCTCAGCATGGGAAAACAGTGATCCCCTGCTAAATTTCAAAGGCCTTAGGTGGTACACGGATGGCTCCAAGATGGCTTCCGGTGTTGGCGCCGGCATCTTTGGACCAAAACACAAGATCTCGAAGGCCCTGAGAATCAGCCCCGGCATCTTCCAAGCAGAGCTGCATGCCATCCTAACATGCGTCAATCTAAATCCCGAGACTGGCATCAGAGGAGTGACCATCAACATACTCTCTGATAGCCAAGCAGCGCTTAAAGCGCTGGGTTCGTACAGCACGAACTCAAAAACCGTCAAGGAATGCCATGACGCCCTACAAGATCTCGCCAAAAGAAACAACGTTAAACTTTGGTGGGTGCCAGGACATAAAGTCATCAAGGGCAATGAAATTGCCGACCAACTTGATAGGAAAGGTTCCAGCGACAAATATATAGGTCCGGAACCATTCTGCGGCATTCCCGGGTCTAAGATAAATTACTTCTTAGACAAGTGGCAAAAATTGCAACACTTGTCCTTTTGGAACAGCGTTCGGGGACTCCGTCAATCTTAACGACTCATACGACCCCTGAACAAACACCCTATTGACATACTCAAACTCAATAGGGTGGATATCAGAAGACTAGTCAGCTATCTAACGGGACACTGCGGCCTGAGATATCATCTAAACAAAATTAGTCTCTCGTCTGAAACTGAGTGTCGGCTCTGTCTTGGGGACGAGGAGACGGCAGAACACATACTGTGTGAGTGTGCTGCTGTCTGTCATCTTAGGAAGCGTATCCTTCTCAGTGAAGTTATGACTCCTGAGGGGATCACCCTGGCTCCTACGAGAAGCATTCTCAACTTCATTATAGAAGTGGAGGGGCAAAGGTCGCAGTGCCGTATCGCTAATGGTAGCACTAGCCCCATATATATAAAAAAAAAAACGTCCACTTCCTTCATCCGCTTCACGCTCAACTACCAGCAACTCTTCATCAGCCTCACCTCTTTCAATATCAATCCACCCAATGTGGATGACAATGCATGATGTAAGTTCTAGTTCCTCATCTACAGGGTCGCAGTCTACGTTGATTCCGAGAAATTCGCATCCGTACCTTGGCTGCAACAAGGTAATGATCCGAGTCGATGTAGGCTGTGCTTTCCAATGACCCGTTCAAAGATAGCTTCCTTACCCAGCTTCGCATTGAAATCTCCTAGAACGATTTTGGTGTCATAGCTGGGACATTGCGCATACGTTCTGCCTAGGAGATCATAGAAGTCGTCTTTATGTCGGTCATCTTTTTCCTCTGTGGGGGCGTGGACACATAATAAACTTATATTGCCGAGATTGGTCTTGATGCGGATAGTTATAGAGGCGTTCGCTTATATGTTGGAAGCTTAAGACGTTTTTCCTGAGTCTGCCTCGAATAACAAATCCGCATCCGGATAAGCGTTGTTTATTTCCTCTGTAGCAGTTTCCGTAGTATATATCAGTTTTTCATCTGCTTTTTGCCTGGCCCATCCCAACGCACTTCTCGGAGCGCGGTAATGTCTGCCTTATAGCAGTCCAAAGAGTTGACCAGTTGTTTGGCTGCACCTGGTCTGTTGAGGGACCTAACGTTCCAGGTGCAGATCCGAAATTCGTTTCCTTTTTGACGTTTACGGGGGTCGTCAACATATATTGGCTATTGGTTGTTTCTGAACAAGTTTTTGTTTTACGCGATAGGGATGTTAACCCTAAGCGTAACCCCCAACATGGTGGGCCAGGTTCCTCTTTCCTCTTTCCCCAGGAACAAGGGGTCTGGTCGCTGCACACATTGGTTCACTACCTGGCGGGTGCCAGTATAGCTATCCAGGGGAGGCTACGCGCAGGCTGTGGGTCAACTTGGATTGAGCAGGGACAGATATCAAAGCTGGCGTTTGCCAAGTCAACCGCGATCAACTCCTTTGCTCTGTTTGCTCGCTCCCTTCTCCCCTACGCCATTAGGTAACAGATAAAACAAACCTTAGAGTTTTATTATGCAGTTGCTCTCAAAATTGAGCGTACATCAGGAAAACAAGCATATCTTGTGATATCTTTTGATATCAAAGCCTCCTCATCCGCTTTTGATAGTGTCCATGCTTCTGCGCCGTACAACCAGTGAAGACATACTGCTGCAGGCATAACACTCACAGTATATGGTCAAACGAAATTCATCCTCTGCGTATGCAATACTAAAAGTGCTCGAACGAATTACTACGGACTATAACCAACGCGGAATGTGGTCGGCTCTCGTCCTATCTAGGTCTAGGACAACCACCCCTGAGAGTAGTGAACTAACATCAACGACCCCAACCACTGTACTCCGTTCAGGTTGTGTGTGCCAACACATCATAAGAGAATATAAAAAACTCTTGAACCTGCGCGAGTCTCTAAAACAAAAAAAAAAAAAAAAAACAGGACCGGGATGATAAGGGTCTTATATAGAGTCAACTTCGTCGTTCGGGAGAGGGCTCTATTACTCAGTTGCCTCCTGAGCCCAAAGAAACGGCGATTGGCAAGAGTGATTCTACGTTTGATTTCGGAACTGATGTCGTTGTTCCAGGTCACTGCGGAGCCAAGGTAGACGGAGTCCTTAACTACCTCGAACTTATATCTGCCAATACAAACGTTTTGGTCAAGACGTCGGTGGTGGGCGCCCTTTTTTGATGACAGCATATATTTAGTTTTGCCCTCGTTTACCGCCAGACCAACTTTCGCCGCCTCGAACTGAATACTCGCAAACGCCTCATTGACATCTCGCTGTGATCTACCTATTATGTCAATATCGTCGGCGTATGCAAGGAGTTGTGAGGATTTAAAATAGATTGTGCCTCTTGTATTGGCCAGTGATTTTTGCACAATCATTTCCAATATGATGTTGAAGAAATCACAGGACAGCGCATCGCCCTGCGTAAATCCTTTTTTGACATCAAAACTATCGGTAAGGTGTTTACCGATTCGGATAGAGCAGCGAACATTCTCCAAAGTCATCCTGCATAGTCTGATGAGTTTAGCAGGTATGGCAAAGATAGACATAGCGTTGTATAGCTCGTTTTTAATTACGCTGTCGTATGCGGCTTTGAAGTCGACAAATAGGTGGTGAGTGTCGACTTGAAATTCATTGGTTTTTCCAGGATCTGCCGTAGTGTGAAGATTTGGTCGATGGTGGACTTCCCTGGCTTGAATCCGCACTGATAAGGACCTATCAGCTTATTTACAAAAGGCTTCAGGTGTTCACACAAAACGGCAGAGAAGATTTTGTAGGCGATGTTAAGGAGGCTTATTCCTCTGTAGTTGACGCAATCAGAGGGGTCTCCTTTCTTGCGGATCGGGCATACGATGCTGAGACTCCATTCCTCGGGCATGCTTTCCTCTGACCATATCTTACAGATGAGCTGGTACATGCTCCTAACCTGGTCATCCCCAGCTGCCTTGAAGAGCGCAGCAGACAGTTCGTCTGCACCAGCAGCTTTATTCGACTTGAGTTTCGATATGGCAATTTTAACTTCGTCGAGGTCAGGGGGACGGAGTTCTCTGCAGTATTCGTCGATTAGAAATGGATCATTCTGCCTGACAGCGGTATATTGACTAACATCGCCGTTATACAGTCTGCAGAAGTGGTTTTTCCATATTCTCAGCATCGACTGCGATTCTACTACTAGGTGTCCGTTCTCATCCCTGCAGGCTTCCGTTCTGGCTTTATAACCTTGGCATGTTCGCTTTATCTGTTGATAAAACTATCGAACGTCACGCCTGTAGTAACACCTTTTGGTTATTTAAGTGAGTTTAATGGCCGAATCACAATGTCGCGTTCGAGCGTACGGGCTTTTGACAGGCGTTGTACTGATTTACGATAAACATACGTCAAACGCGCGACCTAGGAATTTCTATAACGAAAGTGGTTTCAGGCGCCTGGACGGTTCATGTAACAAAATTAAAGAATTCTTACATTATACATGTAAGTTATGTGTATGGCGCATTTGTTCCTGGATGTTGAAATCGAATAAGTGTGTGCATAACCTGCGAATTCCTTGAAGAAAAAACTTTATCAAACAAATGAGAAGCATTGTCAGCTGTCAAAACGCACGACCGAGTAGCCACCGGCTCTACTCTGGCGTTGAGCTTACCCGAAGCAACGCCTGAGATCGTATTCCGTGTTATTCCATATAATTTCCTACCCATGCTGTCAAAAGTCCGAGCGCTCGAACGCGACATTTGCCCTGTTTACATACGTAGTTGAATCCGGATCGAAATTCATATAAACGCGGATCGAGTTGAAAAAATGCATGTAAACCTGTGTCGAGGAGTCGAACTGACATTTTGTCTCTGTATGTGTGAGATGTCTTTCTTGCTTTTCTTTCTTTCCGCTTGCTGGTTGGCAGAACGCAGGACTACCACAATCAAAGTAAAAGGTCCGTATATACATACTACTTGTTACTTCAACTACGTTTGAACTCTTCGACCTTTCGACTAGTACGTTGCGGAAAAACCTGGGTCGAAATTTCAACTCAGTTTCGACTCGATCTTTCTCAAAATGCCTGTCAAAGCCAAAAGATTGGTATCTCATTCTTTATCCCTGCTTTCGACTACGCATGTAAACGGGGTTATTGTGATTCGGCCATATGTGTTTCATTCGAAGGTCGGGTTCTCCACCGCCAATAGAAATACCTTCACCCGCTTTAATAAGAGCCCTTCTGAATATTAATAAGATCAACTTGTTTTGGTAAAACCAAGGTGTTGTTTATTTCTTTTGGCTTCACACCCACCTTTTGGGTTTACTTACTTTTTTTTTTCATTTGCTTGACTGCCGGTTCAGCGTCTGCTGCGGTCTTCGGAAAGCACAAATCGCGGCGGAGAGTAAAGCAAAGCTGCGTTGTATCAGAGGAGCTCTGTCTCAAGGGCTTAGCATACCTCGAACCCGAGAGAACAGCACTCTCTCAGCATTGCACTCTTGCCTTTTTAACTTCTTTTCAAATAAAAGTTCAGGTGATTCATTTCTGTTTGCTTGCATGTACCTACCGCTGAAAAACAAGTAATGCTTATATGCGCTTATATACGCATTGTCTAATTAATAAAACAACATTTCATGTCCATACAAAACATGTATTTAGTTTCATTTTCGAATTAGTCTTGAAGTGCATACGAGCATAAGTCTTTGGTTTAATTTAGCCTCTCGGGGTTATGATATCACAGTAGCATTCCACTGCCGATCTGTTTATTTAATCGCGTGTGCTAGAAGTAAAAAAATCCATAGTAGTGAGCTGTACGCTTAGGAAGATCAGTAACAAAATCCTTACCCGCCTTTACTTTGGTTAACCATCCATATCACCATGCATTCATCTCGCTGTCTAAAATACAGAGTATGGTTTTAGTGAAAGTTAACATAAGCATTACATTTTTAAATTTTGTTTTAGTTTTGCAAAAGAATAAACATCATAGTTTTGATGCTAAACAATCACGCATCACTAGAGTCGAGTGTACTGAAACAACGACTCATTCAGGTAACGCAAAATTACGAGTAACTGTTGCCGCAGCTCAGACCCTTACAAATCTGTATCTTAATTACAAACGCTCTATTTTATTTTATGTCAATATTTTGTATCTTGTCTAAATGAAACGATATTCAAATAGTTAAAATCTGAGATGAAAATACAATGTCAGTTGTAAATACTTACATAGTTTACGATCCGTATGATCGTAAAAAAATCGCATTTGGTTTTCGAAACTCAGTTGATTATGAGTATTGTCTCATTGCTGATTTGTGTACTTATTAAAGTTCTAAGTTAACCGCAAAATATAAAAATATACTATAGTCGATGCACGAGTTTTTAATTTTTTTTTCGTTGAAAGGTTTTATCTTTTACTGTTTACGCATTCCTATTTTTGTTACACAAGTTTTCTATGTGAACATTGGGTATATTTCGTTTTTTTCCTTACAACCTCACGCCAATAAACGCAAAGATGTCGATGTCGCACGCAATTCCGCTAAAAATGTATGTTTTTAACTTGACTCTCCACGAATTTTCATTCACGGCATTCTTTTCCCCTGCAAATACACTAGAAATAAACAATTTGGACAAAGACTTGATTGTCCTTTGAACGCATTTTCGTAAACCGCTATTTCTTTTAGTTTTCTTATATGTACCTCTAATTCGTTGAGCAAGTATATTGGTTCAGGTTATTTTGAAGGTCTTAAGAATCAAGAAGGAAAGTGGCTCGTCGGAGCACTATTACTCGTTGATTTAACACGCACTACCTACCTCAGTTAGACTTGACGGACATATGTAAGTCAAAAAATTTTAACTATATTCGACTTGGACTAATGTACGTTTTTTTTTATCGTTCTTACAGATCACGTAGGCAGGTCAATAGATATCCGTATTTGTGGTACATGTGGCGTTACTGAGGAGAATCGCTGTTATCCTCAAGTACAGTTATTTCTTAGACGCCGCAACGCTCAATGTCACACGAATTCATCCATTAGTGTATATTTCTCAGGCATGTAAGTAAGACGTATCTAAAGCTCATGCCAAGAAGGGAAAAGAGTAGTTTAATTTGGTGACTCGTCTTTCACTTCTAAACGAATAAAGGTGTGAATTTCAAGACATCATTAGACTACAGTGATGCAATGTATGTACAGCATTCCAGAGCAGCACAGTGTGAATGTAAAACGCTAGTAACGCACCGTTAATTACCGTGCTGCAAATTACTACAACATACTCCGGAGCATAAGGTGCACACAAGATCATGTTAAGCTGTTGATAGACACCAGAGTAAGCTTTAACTATGAACTTTGTTTTTAAAGAAGGAAGATAACCGTAGAAAATGCAAGAAGCAGTTCTTTTCCTTCCAATTAGATGAAATAGTAAAAAACTACATATGCATATGAATCTCTTTTTCTTTCCTTTCAAGTCCACAGTCAGGCTTTAAATTGATGAGATTAAAGATGATCGCTCTTTAATAAATCACTTAACATCATGGAACCAATGGGTAGAACAACCGCTTTCACCATGACAATGCATCAGTGCATTCATTTGGAGTTGATGGGGTAAAATTACGTCTTGGACTCAACCACATCTTTCTGTTTTCAAATGACTCGAGACGATAGGTCATTTTTATGAGTGTTATGAAAAAAAAATTAAAATATTATTAAACTGCCCGGCTACATATAGTATTGGACGAAAAAAAAGCACAGATCTAGGAATCTGGAATTTGGTAGGAGCTTCCTACCAAAGGATAATTGATCCCGTCATTCCCTTTCACCAACCCTATTCCCATCCCATTCCTTTTCTCCCATCATACCCCACCTATCCACTCCCCATCCCCTGGGCTGGACATAAGGTGTCAACCGTACCGTGCCGAGATGTCGACCAGGCTGAGAGCCCAGACCAAAAATAGCTTAGTCGCTAACGGTGTATCCGGATACCTGACGCCCTCCGAATCAGCTAGCCTTACCTGGGTATTGCGGATCTCTGTCCAGGCGGACATGCATTTCTCCGCTCCTCGTTGGAACCAAATGAACACAAACAAAAATGAGACCGGATCTCATAAAAAACCGGAAGGGGATGTAATCCCCTCTACGTTCAAGGCGGGAAAGACCCTGATAGCGGAGTCTATAAGTCGCTCTAAAAAGTTGTCGGTAGACAACAAAAGAGAAAACCCATCAACCAAGGCCTACAGAGACCGAAAGGCGGCCTTGAGAATATTGCATCGATGAGGCCATAAAACCGACATTCCAGACAAAGCTAAAGAGTCGGTCGCCTGGGCGACAGGAATCCTGGCCCAGGATAAAGAAAAAGCCGAGAGGCCCAGATCGTCCCCCGAAAATGGTTCCACAAATAGGGGGCTAAGCCCCCCTCGTAGCTGCATAAGGGGCCTCCCTGGCCTATGTGTGTTCTTCTCATTTCTGGGAAGGCTACGATCTTACCTTCCTATCTACTTAAGACTTGGGAGATTTGACATGGAGCACTACACGATCGCACGGCGAAAGCAAATCGTCGTATTGTTTTTGGAAAACATTCGGTCAATCATTTATACTCAACGTGCCTACCGGCAATTTTATGGAGTTCGAAATACTCCAACAGCTCTCACTATTCGTGCAATAATGGTCAAATTTATGCAATATGGGAACGTTGGCGATGTGAGGCGTACCAGTAGACTTCGTTATGGACGATCGACCGAAAACATTCAGATCGTAAGTGAATGTGTTAGTCTAACATCCTTCCTGTTGAAAAGCATGGAGAGACTGGTAGAGTTGCACATGCGCAAAGTTGCCCTTCGAATGCACCCTCTTTCGGAGATGCAACATGCTTACCAGCTTGGAAAATCTTGCGAGACCCGAGACTGCGCTTCACAACCTAGTTGGGCGAATTGAATGCGCGCTCGAAAGGAAAGAGTATGCGCTGGACATTTTCATCGACATTGAGGAAGCTTTTGATAACGGAACTTCGACAGCATGTGCAACGCTGTCAGACATCATGGCGTACATGAAGCACTGGTCCTTTGGATCAAAGCAATGCTCATGCACAGGACATTGACCACTGATGCAGGTCTCGACCAGTGTTTCAAATCCGGCGTAAACAGGGGCTGCCATCAAGGTGGCGTCCTGTCTCCGCTGTTATGGTGCATGGTGGTCGATTCTCTGCTTGATGCTCTCAATGCCTCTGGAATCTATGCCCAGGCCTATGCGGATGACATCGCCATTCTTTTTGTCGGCTCATGTTTAGCGACTGTCCGTCTCAAAGCACAGGCGGCGCTAAATGTGATCTATGATTGGTGTAGCAGAAACGGGCTGTCGGTCAATCCTCTCAAGACCGATGTCGTTCTCTTCACGAGAAGGAGGAAAAATACTGATATGACTCAGCTGGTACTAAAAGGCACTTTCATCCCGATATCCAAGGAGACTAAGTTTTTAGGAGTAATTTTAAATAGCAAGCTTCTCTTGTCAAACCATGTTGAGTCAAAAACCACCAAAGCGCTGTCAGCTTTCCGGCAATGCACGGCAATACACGGCAATAACAAGACCTATGCATCGGTTGTCTGGTGGAACAGACCAAAACACATCGTAGTCTCTTTCACCAAACTCCAAAGAACGGTGTGTCTCAGCTGCACGGGGGCTTTCCCCAACACGCCTGGCTCTGAATTAGATGCTATGATGAACCTTCCGCCTCTTGATATATTTATCAGAGAGTGTGCTCTGAAAGCCATGTCTCGTCTGAAGAGAAATGGCTTTTGGTACAATTCTAATAGGAATAACAGTGTGCTTGCGCAGGAATTGTCCTGCGACCCTTGTCTCATGGACATGCCTTCTGACGCACATGCACGTTATCCTACTGCGCTGTAATTTTACAGTCGAGTTTCCATGGCGTCAGGATTGGCTCTGGCTGGATACTGAACCTGGAAAGGATAGTCTTCGCATTTTCACGGATGGCGCCAGGTCTGAGCGGGAGTCCTGTGCTGGAGTCTTCTTTGAGCGCGAAAACATCCGGCCGCACTTCTCGTTAGGAAAGTATACGTCTGTCTTCCAATCAGAGATATATGCAATCCTAATGCCATGCACTATGTTGTGAAGCACAGGTGGAAGGGGGAAAGCATATGCGTCTGTAGTGACAGCCAAGCTGCACTAATAGCTGTGAGTAACCCCCCTTAACTAGCTCCAAATTAGTGCTTGAACTCAAGTTCTTCTTGAACAGATTCGGCAGACTGAATTCATTAAGGCTTGAATGGGTTCCAGGCCACTCTGGGATCCCAGGAAATGAGATCTCTGATGAACACGTTAGAATGGGTTCAGAGGGAGGTTCTCAGGACCTGAACCCGCTCTAGGTCTACCTACGTCCACGGTAAATTCCTACATTAACGATTGTATATTTAATACACACAACCGTAGATGGAGGGATTGTCTAGGTTGCAGGATGACTAAGCGCGTATGCGCTGATATCTGCAAAAAATCTGCAGCATTCCTCCTGTCTTTAAGAAGAATCGACTGCAGAAGGCTTGTGGGAGTTATCACGGGTCATTACACTTTTGCCAAGCATCTCTACGTGCTTGGCATCAGTGCTGCATGTTGCGAGGAGGAGGATGACACTGCAGAGCATTTCCTCTGTGATTGTCCCGCCTTTGCTCGTGCACGGTGGCGCACCCTTGAAGCCGACGTGGTGTGTGCCGAATCCCTAGCTCTACATCATATTCATGATGAACGAGCTCCTTCAATTTTTTCTCCGGGAAACGGGTCTGTCTGGAGTATAATGGACCAGTGTTTGCGTCTGAGTTCTCCAGCGGATAGCAGAAGCCTTCAACAAAAAAAAAAAAAAATAAGTGTTGCAGCTGATCCTGAAATATCGACACGACGACGTTCAATACAGTTAGGCATATCACGTGGCACGATTCGTCGGATTTTGAGATGAAAGATCTGCACCTATACCCTTACAAAATCCAGTTGGTCCAATAACTCAATCCTGGTGACCCAGAAAATCGTTTGGAATACTGCAGATATGTCCTTAACATCGCTGAAAATGTCCAAGAATTTTTAGGAAATTTTTATGAATGAGCCTCATTTTCATCTGTGTGGATTTGTAAGCAAGCAAAATTGCAGATTTTTGGGGCACACGGAATCTCAAATATCTCCATCAACGTCTCTTAAGCCATGTCCCCACTAGAGTCTATTCGCTCACTTCGCTATTCACTCTCTACAGTTTAGACCGTTCCCATTGGAAACACGCCACAAACTAATTAATTTTGAATTATTTTCCAAAGTGAGCGAGTAGACTGTCTATTTGAGAATAGAGAGCTCTCAAAAAGTAGTAAGAGAATAGACACCTAATAGTGACTAAAGCGTTTCCATTATAGCTCTTTATTCGAATAGTGAGCGAATAGACTCTAGTGGGGACATGGCTTTACACTCACTTCGTGTTACTCTTTGGTGTGGAATACCTCGCGTAAGATTTATGGGCCATCTTTTTTTTGAAAATGATGCGGCTGGAAGCGTTACAGTTAATGGACACCGCTACAGAACAATGCCTCAGGTCTTCTTTTTTCCACTCATGTAAGCAGACAACAATATTGAGCTCATGTGGTTTCAGCAAAACGGAGCTACCGCTCACACCGCTCGTGAGACAATGAACTTATTGCGCGGTGATATTGAATGGCCACAGCGTTCACCTGATCTGTCGGCTCTAAACTTTTTCTTATGGGGTTACCTGAAGGAAAATGTTTACATTAGCAACCCATACAATTTTGAGGAGCTGAAACTAGACATTGGAGAAGAAATCGCGCAAAATACGCCGGCAACATTTCAAGAAGTCATAGAAAGTGCTATCAAAAGAGCCCATGAGTGCTTGCATTTTAATGACCGACACTTAACTGATGTAATTCTCCATAGATAATAAAATGTCCATGATATAAACATTTTCTTCATTAGTTTTTATCTTTTCGTTTAAAAGTTGTTCCAGATTTACATAGGAAAGGGACTTTTGGCCCACCCTGTATAATACCACCGGTATCACTGCTATCAAACAATCAAAGACCACGGAAAACGAGTGCAAAAGACGACTCTCTCATAAAAAGAGCAATCCTAAATTTTACAAGGTTTGCAATTGCCAGCGTGCGCCAGAACGTTTTTTAGAAGGTCCATCCAATTGGGTTTGTTCAGCCGCCACCGCCCAGCATGAAAGTCGTTCATTTCCGAGAAAAGATTAGCATTTGCACATACATATCTTAACTTCTTCTTTTTCTTTGGTGGCGTTACAGCCCATAAAGGACCAGAGCCAAGCTTCTCTCAATCACCCATGTTGTGTGTGATTTATTTTTCACACAGGTGAAAGGGACCTACAGTTTAATGCCGATTCCGAACGGCGAGAGTGGAGAAGCTTTTTCATGGCAAGTTTACTACGGGGGGTTTTGCCAGTACTCCGCCGAGCAAAAACGTCCCAAATAATCATTCGATGGCGTTGGTGTTATCGGGATCCGAACTCGCTCATCTCGCGCCAGAGTCCAAGAAGCTAACCACTGCGCCCTCATATCTTAACTGGACATTATTATTTCATCGGCAAAGTAAGGAAGCATAAGCATGTTATTAGAAGTGCTCCAGTGCTCAAGCTTCTCTTGAAGAAGAATGGAACCGAATATGACCCACTAGTATCGAAAATTTAGTGAACTCAATGCCTAGACGCTTGCAAGCCGTCATAGATGCTGGCGGTGGACCAACGAAGTGCTAACTTCGGTTAACAAACACATTTTAAGTGCCCTGTTAAAGTTTTTTCTCTTCATTTTTAAGTCGTACGTAGACTTTTGTCAATGTTTTTTTTCGTTAATGTTAAAGTTAATGTTGAAAAAAAGTTTATTTTTGTTACGTATTATTAAAAAAGGATTTAGAACAAAAATGCATCATTACTTTTTCTTATAATTATCTTGGATTCGTCAAACAGCAGAAATAGGTACCGTACGTAGACTTTTGTCGGCTACTGTATGTATGTACATCTTAAGTGAACTAATACAACAGATCTTACATGAATAATTAATCATTAGAAAAACTTGGGTGATATATAACAGTGGAGCAAAAAACGGAAAAGCATGATAGATTCAGAGCACTAACAGCTCGTTCTAGAAAAGAAGTAACAGTCCAAACAGTGGACCTGCTCCAAAGAAGGCGAAAATGTTGCAATCATCGTCACCAAAAAAGTCAATTTTTTTTTCGGAATCCGTGAGGCATCGTCTTTAGCGACTCTCATGGGTGGGCACTATGTCCGTTTAATGGATCAAATCGATTAATGCTAAATTGATGAAAAAAGAGGACATTTCGGCGAAGAAAAATTGTTCAAAACACCCAAGCAAATATACATATGGCAATCATTTGTCTCCAGGAGATGTATCCGACGAATTAAAGGATTTGACTGTGATTGAACAAATGTGAATTGCAAGAGTTAATCCAGTTATGAACGTTTATCAAGTTCGAGCTCATGGACAACCAGGACAATATCACTACAAAGGAAACATTGTCAATGTTGCTCAGGTACTCTTATTATAATATATATTATATATTAAATGCTATGTTTCCCAGGATACATTTCTATTCAGAGACTTTTTCTAATAGTAATTCGAGTTCTGCTTTTTGGAAAAACGTGTGTAGAATGGGCATCTGCTCCAAAAAATGTACAGCCCCTAATAATTTAGACCTCGAAGTTCCCATTATTGAATTCGCTCAATGGTCGAACGTCGATAGTCATATAACGCATCCTATCTCAGGTAATAATCTAAACACCTTCTCACTCTCAGGCGTTGACGAACTGTCTGTTGGACTCACTTTAATGAAAATAAAATCGAAAGCTATGGGGTCGGATGAAATACACCCTATTTTCATCAAAACACTTCTTCCCTGCATCCTGCACCAAATCACGCATATAATGAACACCATTATTACAACCTCGACCTTCCCAGGCAGCTGGAAAGTTGCAAAATGTATTCCCCTACCTAAAACATCATCTCCTGATGGTACCGAGTTTCGTCCAATTGCCATTCTTTCATATCTGAGCAAGGTTTTTGAAAGTCTGTAGAGTGGGCAATTGAAAGAGCATTTCGTCAAACATAATTTAATCACTAAGTTCCAATCTGGCTTTCGTGCTAAGCATAATTGCACAACGACCTTGCTAAAAGTTTGTGAAGATATCCGCTTGGGTATGGATAGTGATATGGTCGGACTATTGGTTTGTTTGGACTTCTCTAAAGTCTTTGACAGCGTGAACCATGAAATTCTCATAAAAAAAAAAACTTAAGAACCAATTTTCCTGTGGGCAATCTTTATGTCACCTTATGTCTTCATATCTAACAAACCGTTTATTTTTGTTAACTCTGGTGTGCCTCAAGGTTCTGTGTTAGGCCCACTTTTATGTTCGTGTTTTATAAATGATATATATAAATGTTTCTCAACGTGTAAGTACCATATTTACGCCGACGATGTTTAGGTCTACTCTATGTTTCCAAAAATGTGTTGTGCCTCGGCCATGAATTCACTTCCGCATGAACTTAATCTCGTCCACCATTGGTCGATAAACAATAAACTGAATCTGAGCACGTCAAAAACAAAAGCACTAATTCTCAATAGAAGTAGGGCCGTGTTAAATTGACCGCTTCTTTTGATGAACAACTCTCCTATTGATTATGTTGAAAAAATTAAAAATCTAGGAATATTTCTCGAACCTAACCTCAGCTCATATAAATTATACGGTGCTCTTAGAGGCTTAAGCCCTACTACCAAATACTTGCCCACCAATGTTAAGCATAAACTTGTAACGTCGTTCATTCTACCTATTATTCTGTACGGTTGTGGGCTGTTTTCGAACTTGGACTATGAATCTCTAAGAAAACTTAACGTCGCGTATAATTGTTGCGCCAGATATATCTACAGCATCGAAAGGCGCGAGCACATCTCCGAATTCACCCAAAAAATTGCAGGCTCTTCACTTACAGCACTGATGAAACATCGTACCTTGCTACTGTTGCATAAAATTATAGCGGCCAAAGAACCTGAATACCTTTTCGAATGCATTCAGTTCGCAAAGGCGCAACGTTCTCTAAAGCTTATAGTTCCAAAACACAAATATTTAACAACGTCCCGTCAATTTTTTTGTGAATGCTGTTCAGCTGTGGAATATGCTACCCCTA
This sequence comes from Eumerus sabulonum, assembly GCA_951905685.1. NCBI lineage: Eukaryota > Metazoa > Arthropoda > Insecta > Diptera > Syrphidae > Eumerus > Eumerus sabulonum. The sequence goes on along the minus strand of OX645060.1, from coordinate 160,305,351 downwards.
AATATCAAGCAAGTGACGCTTGAAGCGCCTTCACAAAATGCCTTCAAACTGAAATCTTTTGAGTACCTTAAAGAACGTTACTAATGGAATCTGAATCTTTCCTTTCTTTATTCTATATCTTGTATTTGCTATACTGTTACTATTGTTTATCTTCTTTATTTCTTTATAACTTTCACTATTACCTAGCTTTAGTCTTATTATTAATTATTGTTATTATTACTATATTTTAAGCATGTTACAAACTCATAAGATGTTATATCTTACGTGTACATGTAATTAATTCAATAAATTAAATAAACAAATAAATCATAAAGGACATTGCAAGTACTTTGCCACGAACTCCAGCATCTGCAAGCATTTTAGTGGTGAGACGTGAAGGCGTAACAGGACATGCTGATTTCAGAGTTAGGCAAGCTAAAGTATTAGATGCATTGACATGGTTAAAGCAACACACCAAGTTCTATCAAGATGTTGAGATTGAATACAGCATGTTGGACTCTTTACCTGTAGATAACTTGGTATCAGATCAAATTGGTTATGTGGAAGAAGGCGGTATAGTTGAAGTAGAATTGGAAACCGACATGGTTACAGAAAGCGCAGTACCATTTCCCTATGTGCATGTTAGTTAAGTTCGATGGATATAAAGGACCGACTATATATGATGGTTTAGTTCCTATTCTCCCACATTCAGTGTCATTTAAAAAATCGAATATACAATGCACACGTAAACGATTTCGATTAGAAGTGGCATATGCAATTACAATTCACAAATCCCAAGGTATTACAGTGGACAAAGCTGTAGTTGACATTGGCAGCTGTGAATTTGGACTAGGGTTGAGTTATGTAGCTCTCTCACGTGTGAAATTTTTGAATGGATTAACACTGGAACCAACATTCCCTAAAACAAGAGTGGAATCAATAAATTCACACTCAGGATGGCAACTAAGATGAAATGAAATCAAAAAACTAAGATCTTAAATCAAAAACTAAAATATTCGCCTTTTCAGGCGTGTCCCTAATGAAAGTTTACTGAAGGGTCAGGGGAGTGAAGCTGGCTGCCTCCGCACGATCCAAACGATCAGCATAACTCAGTTTCATAAATACTTGTAATAAAAATAAATAAACAAGAAATTATTACTGACACTAAGAATTACAATTTATTTCATTCTTTCGATCCTATCCAAAGCATCGTTTCTATATCGAGATCGTCCTTCCGCACCTGAACAATACGTGTATGTGAGTATGTTGAGAAAACATCGAAATTGTTCAAGTATTTTCGTCGAGTCACCATTTGTATAATAGTATAGGTGAGTTAACGCTCCAATGGTTAAACATGTAAAATAGATGATCTCCATTAATAGCTAAAAATTAGTCTTAGACTTCACAGTGGTAGGAGTCTGTTTTTGCATTTTTTGAACACTATCAACTCTGCTATCCATTTGATTGGAATAGCCGCGGACCGTAAGGATATAGACTAAAGTATCACAAACATAAATTCATATGAATACTCACTGATACGATCATCCTTCGTCCTAGGGAAAAATTTTAAACATATGCCGATGGTCTGTTTTAGATGACCACCAGCTAGCGTAGGCCCAATGGACGAATTAACATAGAACCACAATTCTTTTTACAATCGATTAAGAAACTCAGTTACCATCTTTTAAAGGTCCGCTAAACATCTAAGTTTTTGTAATGCATTACTGTCACCGTATTCGTATCAGAAGATACTACTTTGCTTAGATTATGATTGCTCACGTTGGATCGCTTCGCTCTAACTTGGGTGCCCTGCGACCCACCTAGTAAATTCAGGCGCACATGAATCTTAATAACTCTTAAGAGACGCTAATAGGTGGAACTCTTGAAACGACATAAATATGTATATTATTCAGATTAAGTCAGCATAAAATTGCTCATTAGTCCAAGTGACTAGATCGCAATAATGTGGGAGGTGGTTTTAGTCGGTGAAAATCCGGCATACTGATTACTCGGATCATCAGCATCTTTTGAAGATTTTCCCTTCCTCTAAAAAACAAAAATCCTGCGAAAGATCAGCGAGTTTTAAATCGATACACACCATCTCTTTATCGATTTTAAAGCCGCATACGACAGCATTAATCGCAAAAACTTGTTTGATGCGATGGCCGAATTTGGGATTCCAGGAAAACTGATCCGGCTGTGTCGCGCTACGCAAACGCGGTAAATCATGCCGTCCGGTTCTAGGACCTTAAGAAATCAAGCGTTCGCCGGACAAAAAAAAAACTTTAATGGTTTATAAATTCGATTACTAATTGATTCTCTTTGTTCTGTACAACTAAGCAGACGAAAGCTTATAGAATAGTGGATGTATTTAAGCAGCATTTCCAACAGCTGCTTAAACAGCATGACCAAGAGAGAGTGGTAGGGACCGAGGAAATCCCAACTCCAGCCGCTGAAGTAGTCCTCCCACCCAGCATCGAAGAAGTCGGCACAGCTATTCAGAAGCTGAAGAATAACAAGGCCGCAGGGTCAGATGGCTTGCCATCAGAGCTTTTCAAGGCTGGCGGCGATGTTCTGGTAGGGAGCATGCACCAGATCATCTGCAGAATTTGGGAAGCTGAATGCATGCCCGACGACTGGAATACCAGCTCTATATGCCCCATCCACAAAAAGGGCGATCCTACCTCTTGCATGAACTATAGAGGTATATCCCTGCTCAATGTCGCATACAAGATCCTGTCCAGCGTATTGTGTGAACGTCTAAAACCATTTTGCACCGCACTAATCGACAGCTACCAGTGCGGCTTCCGGCCCGGCAAATAAACTATAGACCAAATTTTCACACTTCGACAAATCCTGGAAAAGACAGCATTTATCGTGAAGAACTGTTTGGTGCGATGGCCGAATTCGAGATCCCGGGAAAACTGATCCAGTTGTGCCGCGCCACGCTAAAAAACACGCGATGCACCGTGCAACTCGGTTCTAGGACCTCGGAACCATTCGAAACATGCACCGGATTTCGGCAAGGAGATGCGCTGTCATGTGACTTCTTCAACCTGGTGCTGAAGCAGATAGTGCGACGGGTAGGTGTCAACAGGGAAGGCACTATCTTCTACAAGTCCATCCAGCTGCTAGGATTCGCGGGTGATATCGACATCATCGCGTGTTCTCGCCGTGGCATTGTGGAAGCATTCACGGCGATTCAAGAACAGGCGAAACGAGTTGGTCTTAAGGTCAATGACGACAAGACGAAGTATATGCTGTCAAGCAAAAACCAATCCGTCGCTCACCACCTGGGACAAAATATAAAAATTGACAGCTACAATTTCGAGGTAGTTAAGGAGTTTGTCTACCTCGGGGCAAACGTAAATTCCACAATGACACCTCAGTGGAGATCCGGCATAGAATCGGCCTTGGCAACCGCTGCTACTTCGGCTTGTCCAAACAACTGAGGTCAAAACTCTTCACTCGAAAGACCAAAGTCATACTTTACAAAACGCTCATACTGCCAGTCTTGCTGCACGGAGCCTAAAGCTGGACGATAAGCAGGACAGCGGAGCTGATTTTGGGTTCTTTCGAAAGAAAAATTCTGCGCCGGATATTTGGTCCTGTCTGTGAGGAAGGTGAATGGAGAAGAAGACACAACCGCGAACAATACGAGCTGTACAAAGATGTGGATGTAGTCCGGAAGGCAAAGATCCGTCGACTACACTGGCTCGGCCACATCGAGCGCATGGACATCAACGCTCCAGCTAAGAGGGTCTTCGACTCCGAGCCTCCTGGTTCGAGAAGAAGGGGAAAACCTCCGGTATAAAGACCAAGTAATCGCGGATGTAAGACATTTTGGTCTTGACAACTGGAAGCAGCGTGCCCGGGATCGTCAAGGATGAAAGGCAGCTATAGCTCAGGCTCAGATCCTCCATGGATCGCTGGCCTGATAAGTAAGTAAGTAAGTATATTTAGTAACTAGTTTAACAGGTATCGAGCCAATAAACGCTACATTTTTCTCTTACAAATTTATTTAGATTATTGAGCTCATTTCGCACTATTCTTAACGCATCTGATGTTCCTTGTCTTTTTTTTTTTTTTTTTTTAATAATAATTCAGTTTATTTGATCGGACTTTATCCAAAGCGAATGACGAGTCCCTTGGCTTTCATTTGATGTAACTCGAAACTAATGCTTTGCAGTAGTGTTAATGGCCTCAACTACATAGTAGTTCATTAGTCGTAAGTATACTCGACTAATGTATTTGTGTCGAAGGATAAAGTGGCCCTTACACGATCAATCAGTCGACATCATGCATCGTGTCTATGTGGATTGACTCTATCCCTTACACGGCTCAATCGATTAAAGCAAATTTCTAGTGAAATTTAGTGAATTTCGGTCGTCTACGGACGTGCGATGAGTGATTCGGGCGACTGTATTGCGTACGTTGGTCTGGCACTTTGTGCAAAGAAGAAAAAGAATAGAATGGGAAAAAAGAGGAGAATTTGGATGAAACAGTGGTTAAAAACAAGGAATCAGTTCACTCATGAAAATCTTTTAAGTGAATTAAAAATATCTGCATCTCCCCTTCTTCATCCTCCTTCAATTTAAATTTACCGCTCCCGACAAACATCAGATTCCACGCTCGCGACAAAACACCTGCACGACACACAATAAGCTTATTTGGCCAATACAACCCTTACACACGTCAATCAGCATGATAATGGTCATGCAATATCAAAAATGTTTTGATTTTTGTCATTCGGTCACCAACGAATGTGTGTGACGCACACAGACTCATTTTCACAAACACACGTAAAGAATTGATGTCATTCGATTGATCGTGTAAGGGTACCTTCAAGTTTACTATTAATATAAGAAATATTAAATTTATATTTGTTTATAAGACCGCAACCAAATGAATGACTCAGCATCAACCCATTCATTTTATACAGTCGACTCTCGATAATTCAAACCTTCGACAATTCGAAGTAAACAGTTGGCACCTTCAAATTCCCTTGATAATTCGAAAGTTTTGTATACATTTGGGTACACTTAGTAATACGCAGTAAAATCAAAAAGGTTTTCGATCGAACCACGTGGTAATTCGGAGTTTCGTTATCGCAACTCTTGTGGGTTTGCTTTGTTGTGCGTCAGTTTAGCACCAGGGATAAAGAATGAGATACCAAACTTTCGTACGTCTGCCCGTTGATCCCCGCAGGGGTTGGTTGTTGCTTTTGTAATTAAAGCGGCCCCTAGACGCCTAATAATATTGTGCAATATTTGATATTGCATCATTTATATATATGCATCATTGATATCATTTTGTTGAACAGAAATACATCATCTGTGAAAATTTCAACTCTCTAACTATCACGGTTCATGAGATACAGCCTGGTGACAGGCGGACGGACGGACAGCGAAGTCTTAGTAATAGGGTTCCGTTTTACCTTTGGGTACGGAACCCTAAAAAAAGGGAGGAGCATAAGCTTCTTAGAAGAAAGAGCACGAGAAGCGCGCGATTGAGGATTTGGAGGTGTTACTGCAGGCGTGACGTTTGAAAGTTTTATCAACAGATAAAGCGAACATGCCAAGGTTATAAAGCCAGAACGGAAGCCTGGAGGGATGACAACGGACACCTAGTAGTAGAACCGCAGTCGATGCTGAGAATATGGAAAAACCACTTCTGCAGACTGTATAACGGCGATGTTAGTCAATATTCCGCTGTCAGGCAGAATGATCCATTTCTAATCGACGGAGACCGCACAGAATTCTGTCCCCCTGACCTCGACGAAGTTAAGATTGCCATACCGAAGCTCAAGTCGAATAAAGCTGCTCGCGCAGACGGACTGTCTGCTGACATCTTCAAGGCAGCTGGGGATGACCTGGTTAAGAGCATGCACCAGCTCATCTGTAAGATATGGTCAGAGGAAAGCATGCCTGAGGAATAGAGTCTCAGCATCGTATGCCCGATCCACAAGAAAGGATTGCGCCAACTACAGAGGAATAAGCCTCCTTAACATCGCCTACAAAATCTTCTCTGCCGTTTTGTGTGAACACCTGAAGCCTTTTGTAAATAAGCTGATAGGTCCTTATCAGTGCGGGTTCAAGCCAGGGAAGTAGAGTTGGGTAGTTCCGGACATGTATAGTTCACGGAACTATGTCCTCTCTCGGACACATGTCCTCTCGTTCCGCAAATTGAACGAAAAGAGTTCCATAGTTCCATTCAACCCTTATTCATCAATCACATATGTACAAAACGAAAAAAAAAAAACATAAATGCAACGAACATGCTTCTCATACGGTATGAGTTATACCCCGTAGTGTTCAAGAAACCCAAAAGTATGGAGATGTGGCGATAAAGCTCGAACAGTTGGTGTACACTGTACAGCACACTTGAACTGAAATGAAGAAAAGAAATGAAAGAATATAATGCCTGCACCGCATTTCGTGAACGAATGTCATACATGTGTATGTATGCATTCAGGTCCGGACATGGACATGGTTTGCTAGTTCCATATCGGTGCGAGTATACATTTAGTTCCGGACATGGACATGTTTTGGCTAGTTCCATATCGGTGCGAGTATACATTTAGTTCCGGACATGGACATGTTTTTGCTAGTTCCATATCGGTGCGAGTATACATTTAGTTCCGGAGATGAACATGGTTTGCTAGTTCCATATCGGTGCGAGTATGCATGCATAATTTACGGTACTTGATGAGCGGAGGATAAATAAAATGTCCTTTCTTTACTTCTAATGAGGCTGTATACACGAGAATATGTCATCCGAAAAAAACCGGTTTTGTGGGAGAGGGAGCTGAAGGTTGCGGTACGAAACGGAATACCATTTTCCTCCGCAAATTTAGTGGGTGAACAGCAGTGGAAAACTAATACATATACAACTCTTCAGTTTTCGAGTCCGCACTTTTTTTGCCTGGTGTTGCGCTTCAATCGTCATTGGTCTTTCAAGCAGTGAACATCGGAAAAAAACAAAGGGACGTTTTAGTGCGTGGTCACACTTAATATCTCTGTCAAAGGAAATATCTCTTTCAGATGAAATGTCAAAAAGACAGAAACACTAACACAATTGAACAAGGTTCACATATACAATTTTTTCTTCTAGGAAAATGAATCCCGTGTATGCTTCAGTGTAGAGCATCAATCCGGTCTTCCTGCTGCTAGCGATATTCTCGTGTATACAGGCCCAATGGATAACAACAGTAATTATTCTTTATCTCCCTCGTTTTTATATAGGGTTTGTGTCTAATTGTTTGCCTACTAGACACAAAGACCGGATGTGAGCTAGACGCTCATTAATTGGTTCTTTGTGTGATTTGTGCAATAATATTTTATTATTTTATGATATATGGTCTGCGGGGTGATAATGCTGCGTCTATGTCGGGCTATGTATGTGTGTGAGTGGGTGCAGGTTCGGATATGGGTCTCTCTTATCATGTTACTAATTCCGATATTTTTGCTAGTTGCTTTTGGTTTGAAATGATAATAAAACATGTTTTTAAAAAATCTGTCCTAACTTTTAGTTTTGCCATTGAATTCAGTAACAAAAAAAGCTAAATACATATGTACATACATATGTATTGTAGGTCCGAGGAACTAGTTCCGATCAGGAAAAGAACGGTGCAATGTTCGTTCCACGGTTGGAACTATTTTGAGCAACTCTACAGGGAAGTCCACCATCGACCAAATCTTCACGCTACGGCAGATCCTGGAAAAAGCCAATGAACTTCAAATCGACACTCACCACCTATTTGTCGACTACAAAGCCGCATACGACAGCGTAATTAAAGACGAGCTATACACGCTATACCTGCTAAACTCGTCAGACTATGCAGGATGACTTTGGAGAATGCCCGCTGCTCTATCCGAATCGGTGAACACCTTACCGATAGTTTTGATGTCAAAAAAAGATTTAGGCAGGGCGATGCGCTTTCCTGTGATTTCTTCAACATCATATTGGAAATGATTGTGCAAAAGTCACTGGCCAATACAAGAGGCACAATCTATTTCAAATCTTCGCAACTCCTGGCATACGCCGACGATATTGACATATTAGGTAGATCACAGCGAGATGTCATTGAGGCGTTTGCGAGTATTGAGATGAAGGCGGCGAAAATTGGTTTGACGGTAAACGAGGGCAAAACTAAATATATGCTGTCATCAAAAAAGGACGCCCACCACCGAGGTCTTCGCCAGAACGTTTGTATTGGCAGATATAAGTTCGGGGTAGTTAAGGACTTTGTCTACCTTGGCTCCGCAGTTACCTGGAACAACGACATCAGAAATCAAACGCAGAATCACTCTTGCCAATCGCTGTTTCTTTGGGCTAAGGAGGCAACTGAGTAATAGAGCCCTCTCCCGAACGACAAAGTTGACTCTATATAAGACCCTTATCATCCCGGTCCTGTTGTACGGCGCAGAAGCATGGACACTAGCATGATGAGGAGGCCCTTGGTCGGTTCGAAAGATTTTGCGCCTGATTTTTGGGCTTATAAACGCAGACGGGGGATGGAGGAGAAGATTCAACCACGAACTTTACGGGCTGTACAGCGATATGAGCCTAGTCAGGCGTCTACGGATTCAACGCCTAAGATGGCTGGGCCATGTAGAGCGAATGGATACCACAGCTCCAGCCCGGAGAGTCTTTGAATCCAACCCCGAGGGACGAAGAAGCAGATGACGGCCGCACTTAAGATGGCGCACACAGGTGGAAGGGGACCTCAGCCAACTGGGTGTGCGGCAATTGAAAATGCTAGCAAAAGATCGTGCTAGATGGAGGGGCATGTTGGTTGAGGCCCAGGTTCACCCCGAACTGTAGCGCCCAATAAGCAGAAGAAGAATGTTTATTGATAAAGCGTGAAAAACCGTGAGCACTTCCACAATTTTTAATTGCTTCAAGGAATCCGGCTTCACCGCCCCTTTTCAAGAGGAACAGATAGAGGAAGATACTATTTCAATTACACCAAGGCCTTGGGAGTCTATCTCTTTACAAAACGTTACTTTTGATGAATACGTGGGAGTGGATGAAAATGTCGCTGCCTGGGGAGCACTATCTGATGCTGAGATCCTGGCTGCAGAACATGACAAGGAAGATGATGAAGATAAAACTGATTCGTTAGCACCAGTTACTTTGAAAGAAGCAAATTCAGCCCTAAATTACGTCAATTTTGTTTACAAACTGATGTTACTGATGACGTTTTCTAGCACTGTTCATGCTTCATAAAACTCTGGATAGGACTAGACTGGCAGTATTAAAACAAACACAAACAACAGACTCCTTTTGAATACGTAACTATACACTTTTTGTTTTATACAAAGTGAATTTTTTCAGTACTTCGTAATAATAACGTAACCACACAATTCAATCATACATATTACATGGTAATTTTAGTTCACTTTTAATAATTGAAATCAGATCTCTCAGTAATTCGAAACTCTCGCTAATTCCAACTTCGAATTATGGAGGTAGGTAGATAGGTAGGACCATAGCCTTCCAAAAAAAAAAAAAATATGAGGACACACATAGGCCAGGGAGGCCCGTTGTGCAGCTACGAGGGGGTTTAGCCCCTTATTCGTGGAACCATTTTGTGCTTCTTAAGAAATTAAGATCAGATATCCCTACTTGCTGAACTTCGGTCAGATCGTTAAGGAAGTAAGATCCTAGGTATCGTTTCCTGATATTGCAGAATGCCGGGCAGGCGTAGAGAAGGGGATGAATGGATTCGACCTCCTCCTCGTCTAGACAGCTCCTGCAAAAATCATTCGGAGTTATACCCAGTTTTTGCGCGTGACTGCCAATAAGGCAGTGTCCAGTGATGACACCGATGACTTTGTGGATGTCAGTTCTTTTTAGGGAGATAATACTCCTAGTCCGTTGACTGTTGAGCCAGGGCCAGATTTGCCTGGTGATGAGGCAGGTATGTCCCTGAGTCCATCTCCGGTTCGTCTCGGCCCTGGCGAGATTTGTAAGATTATGTTTAATGGTTGCAAAGGGTATACCCTCACAAACCACCATTGATTGTAGCGTCATTCCTTGTTTGGCGAGTGTGTCGGCTCTTTCATTTCCTGGAATGTCGCTGTGTCCCGGTACCCAGATAAGTTGTATGTTGAACTGTTCGGCCATCTCGTTGAGAGATAGGCGACAGTCGAGACTAGTTTTTGATGTGTACACAAAGGACTCCAACGACCTTAAGGCTGTTTGACTAGCCGTGAGAATGCGGATATCCGTGGTGGATATCACGTTCCACTTCAGCCAAGACAATGCCTCTTTTATTGCCTACAGTTCCGCCTGGAAAACGCTGCAGTGGTTTGGTAATTTTAGAGCTTTGTTCAGCTTAAGGTGTTTTGCAGAATACTCCACTACCCACCTCGTCTTTGGTTTTAGACCCGTCAGTGTAGAAGTCTACGCAGTTTCTGCGAAGTTGAGTCTGGCGAGTCCAGTTTTGTCTGTCCGGGTAGATCGTTGTAAAGTTTTTTTTGCAAGGTGGGTTCTGTGAGGTCTAGGTTTTCTGCCATAGTTGACCTGTTATTCAGGATGGAGGAGTGGCCAGTGACATAGCTCGTCTAGTTCGAGGTGGCTTTAAGTCTAATAGCCGTTTGTGTGGCAATTTGCTTGCCGAAAATATCGAGCGGTGTAAGGTCGAGTATCATGTTAAGCGCAGCCGTTGGGGTGGACCCGAGGGCCCGGTAATGCACATACACGCCAACCTTTGTACCTTCTCGAATTGCTTGAGGTATGTTGTCTTGTCCAGTGCTGTCCACCAGACTATCACTCCATACATTAGTATGGGTCTGACGACCGTGATGTAGAGCCATAGGGTGATCTTGGGGTTGAATCCCCATTTTTCCCCTATGGCTTTCTTGCATGTGTAGAGAGCTATAGTTGCTTTTTTAGCTCTTTTGATTGTGTTGCTCTTCTAGGTTAATTTCCTATCTAGTATAATGCCAAGGCATTATGGAGAGTCGACTGTATATGGTTTCTATCTAGTTGCGTTTTTTGTTTTTTTTTTTTGTCGATTTATTACTGACGGTCGCTCCTACTCCGCAATAAAGAAAATCATGATATCTGGTGGTCATTTTCATACGTTTTTTTATTTAAACTTTGAATAAATTAATCTATAATCCAAGATGAACGTCATTTACCCTTTCGTTCATGCTAAGATTGATGGTGGAAATTACATTTCTTCAAAAGTTTACTTATACAACGTAAGCCTTTTTTTTAAATAGTTTTACAAATGTTTTATACGGTATAAACGTACCGTTTGCTTGGTTATTAAATATAGTATATACGAAGTAATGTAAGTATATACGTCACATTACGATGACGATATAGCGGAAACAAAACTGCAGTGAATTTATGAAAACATATATACGTGAACGGGGTTACTATAAATACGCATTTAACGAGAAGTCAGTTGTTCGAAATTGCATAGCAAAATTGTAAAACGACGATCGATTACGCAAATTGTTAGCAGAGAGTTTGACAGACTGTTCGACGCATCATACACTTTCTAACGTTTTTTTCTAAATTTCTCTCTCTCCATCTCTCACTTAAAATTAAGATATTTATTGGTATGTTTGATAAAATTTCTTCTTTTTGTTTTTTCTCACTCTCTGAGAATTAAGTTTGAGTCAAGGTTTATTTTTACGCCTTTTAAAGAGTAATGCTTCGCCTCTGTTTTATTGTTCACCGTTTTAATAGCGACGATTCGACATCATATTTTGGCGTGGCCCATTGCTATAAAAAGAGTAAGTCGTAAAAATCGCTTTGATTAGTAATTTGCTAAAAAGGACGAACGAAGATTTCTTTTATTTACAAGCTTGCATTAAACGGGCGATTAAATGCCTTCGAAAAAGGCATTAAAAATGCAAAAAGAAACGACTACTCGCCCAACATTGCATAAAATGCCTTTCAAACTTCTGGTCTGACGCAAATTCACACCGTGTGTGCCGCAATTCTATTAGTAGAGGATCAGGAAATAAAATAAAAATAAAACACTCACCGATTGTTGTTTGGGCCACGACCGCCGACAGCAAGTGGTGGAAAGTCATTTTGGAAATTAAGTGATTTCATTCCCCCCTGATTGCCACGATTTGCATTGCCTCCGTTATTTCCCATTCCTCTACCAATACCTGGGTTGCGATTGTTGCCACCGGGCAACTGATTGCTTCCACCTCCTCGAGGGGAATTGCTATTGAAACCAGGATTGTTTGCATTCATATTGTTACCGCCAAAGTTACCATTGCGGTTGAAATCATTTGTATTGTTGAAAGCCCGGTTGTTTCTAAACACATGAATAAATTCAAATATTTTTAAGCTTTCGACTCTATTTAAACCATGTACTGTACTATTACTCACAAATTGTTTCCGTCAAAGGGCCCCGAATTGTTATTTCTCTTGTTGCCAAAGTTGTTGTTACCACCACCTCCAAAGTTCCCTCCTTGATTACCACCAAATCCCCGACTTTCTTGAGTAAAGTTATTTCCGAACCCACCAGTGTTGCGATTGCCACTACCCGGTCCATTGCGTTCATTGAAATTCTGCCTTTCGGGTAGAGCGAATCCCCTTCTATCTTGATTTCCAAGACCGAATGAATTTCCGTTTTGGAATCGATCGTTACCAGTTTGGAACGAACCGCCCCTTCGATCCTGATTGCCGGAACTGAAATTTCCACCGATTGGACGATCGTTGTTACCACCGCCGAACGAATTGCCACCAAAGTTGCCGCGGTTAGAGAATCCGCTACTTTGATTGCCGTTTCCACCAAAATTGTTTGCATTTCCAGATTTCTGTTGTCCGTTTCTTGGCATATCATTGAAAGGCAAATTGTCATCAAAATTGCGGTTCATTAATGGGACCGGACCGCTTACATTATTGGGCCATTTATTGTCAATCTGGTTTGCGGTGTTCGATAAGGTCTTAGCAAAATTCTGTGCACTTTGTAAAGACTGAAAGTCATCGACAGAGTTATTGCCGCCGCTGCGGCCACCGCGGTTGTAAGGAGCGATATTTTGATGTGGTGCCGAACGCTCATTACGGATCGGTCCGGTATTACCTCGATTCATTGGCTCGTTTTGTCCCATGCCATGATTCTGAATCGCAGGGCGATTTCTGCTGTTATTACGGTCACGTCTTTGATTACCTGCTCCGCCGACTGCATTGCTTCCGCCGCGTTGCCTACTTTGATTGGCGTCGGGTTTTAACAATTTGTTCATTTCCTCAAAGACGGCGTTACATAGCTCGAGTGCGTCATTAGTCGCATTGCCATCAAAATCCATGCCCCGAGGTCCACCACCTCCTCCTCCACCACGTCCGCGGCCACCACGATTACGATTACCGCCACCGCCACTTGCATTCGGCACCTTCTGATCACGATCCCTCAATCGTCCCGGTTCGACATTGATGGATTGCCCCTTAAATTGTGTGCCATTCAATGCTTTAATAGCATTTGCAGCCATTTCACTACCTTCCATGTGTACAAAACCACATCGATTCATAATATCGCATTCGGTTACGATACCAAAGTCCTCAAAGAGACGGCGTAGCTCTTCCGGTTTACAACCGGACGGCAAGCTGCCAACAAATATTTTCGTGGTCTACAAAAGCAAGTTAAAATGCAATCACGGCACGGTAAAATTGTAATATGTTAACCTTACCATTATACAAGATATGAACTCTCTAATTTATGGAAAAACACAATTTTCTTCACAACCACTTAAACGAGATTCGGTAATAAAGAAAAAAAGAAAATGGCGCGGTTCGGTTGCCTTGTATGTATATCAATGTAGCAATCAATGTATACAGTCGCGGAATGAGTCTTGTCATACCTACGGAGAAAAGAATCCAAGTTGACAGTTTATAACGTCATGTAATGATTCCTGTTAAGAGACCCATTTTGCTTGTAGTAAAATAAAACATACAGGATTTTATAGTTAATATGCAGTTTTTTGACTTAAATGAATGATATGACGACTTCCCATTTTATTTTTCTTTTTTTGTAAGATTAGGAAGATGCGGAAAAGGGATTTGTAGGATTAGATGCAGTACTAGCATTTTGGCGTTTCCTAGTGTTCGAAGTTGATGAAAGCGCCCCGTTTTCAGACAGTTTTCACTCCCGCATAAGTGTTTTTCTATAGCCAACTTAAAATAGAAATGGGGTATATACTGTTACGAATTTATTCGATCCCCACACCAAATAGGGTTCGCACCACTGGATTGCGATAAACTACAATTTTCTACGTTTTCCCAATTAAAAACACACACATACTTTTATTTCTTATCCAATACAATCCACTTTAAACTTTATTACACAGTACAATCCACTTTAAACTTTATTACACAATACACAAACCTTTATTGAAAGCTTTTCTTTTCACCTTGGTTGATCACACCGACTTGTCACACGCTGTTTTATACCACAAACTGAATGAATGTCGAGGGCGAATGTTCGCGCTTATATAGCTCTCGGTCCACCATCTCGAACGTTCGCCGTTGGAAGCTCCCCATAGGAAATCTCTAGAACGCTCTGACAATTCCATTGGAAGTTGACATCATCCCAATCCCCGCTTCCAGAGAGTTTTCGAACTTCGACAGCGAAATTCGAACTTAACGGTCCGTTTGCATCTCCGCAACAATACATATGTGTCGCTCGTCTGCGGGCACGAAATTCGTGCATCGACAACACACAAATCCAAAAAGTGGAAAACAATGTCGATATACCACTTTTTGGATCGTATACCTATTCGACAAAAACTGAGTATAGAATCCAAAGGGCCAATCACATAGAACGCGTCCGTGCGTAAGTGCTTTGACAGCCAAGTAGAATACACACGTTCTTGTGGGAAATGGCACATAGCCGACGCACGCACGCGCCTCGACGTGCCAAATAGAGCTACTCGTCTACTTTTTGAGGCGCTGACAGTTCACACATTCACATATTGGAGCTTCACATTTACAATTTGAAGTTCACATATAGAAAAATTGAGAGTAAGCACGTTCATTGTTGGATGCATTGAGAGAATATTTAGGAACTCTCTCGCAATGAGAGAAACTTCAAATTCGGTTAACATTTGAAAGTACTATCCGATTTGATGTCACAACAATGGGTGTTTAGTTGGTGTATAGTCACTGGCAATTGTCTTATTCGGGACTGACAAATATATATGGCCCAGGTTATTCCAGAGAATATCGCAGGTTTCGCCCACAATATACTTGCGACAAAATACAAATACAAAATGCTTGCGACAAAATACATATAAATATGATTGTCGAAATAAGCTCGTCCATATTTTTATGTTTTATTTAACAATTAGGAATGTTTTCCAGTTGAACGCACAGAACCATTCATTTGACATTCATTTCTGACAGGCGCACGCGTGGATGGATTCTATGTGACGATGCTTGCCTCGCGCGCGTTGGCTGTCAATGAAAATTAGTGCACGCACGTACGGACGCGTTCTATGTGACTGGCTCTTCGGCACTACAGTTCATGGCGAACGTGGGCCTGTTTTAAGAAACCTCTCCCACTGGCACGGTCTTTCGCCAGCAGTCTCCAGTGCCGCACGTGCAGCTGGTTAAGGTCCTCTTCCACTTGGTTGCGCCACCTTAATTTTGGCCGTCCTCGACGGCGTCGCCTCTCGGGGTCGGATTCAAAAACCTTCCGGGCTGGAGCTGTGATTTCCATGCGCTCGACATTACTTAGCCATCTTAAGCGAGTTATCACTCAAAACTGATATTGTGTACATGTGAATGATGGTTTGACGATCAAAAGTGACGAGTTGCAAAAATGTTCGTGGTTGCATGACGATCAGCGCCATGTTGGTTTTGATCGACAGTGTGTACATGAATTATTGTGTCATTCAAGCGTTGGACATGGATGAGAGTGGATGAGAGCAGACAATTTCTCGAAGAATTTATAAATATCTACGAGTCTCGCCGTTGTCTCTGGGACGTAATGTGTCCAGAATATATACGTCGGGATAAAAAAAACGAAGGTTACAGGAATTAGTGAATTTAATGAAAAAATACATATTCGCTGTCCATGGCGACTGCGCGAAATTATGTACTTGAATGATGTTTGATGTTGTGTCAAGCAAAATCTACAGTGTGTACATAAGTACACTTAACTCAAAACTGACGTCACTTTTGGTCGTTACTTTTGATCGAAGGTGTGTACCGCGCCCTAGGCGTTGAATCCGAAGACGCCGTTTTACGTTCATGTCGCTGTACAGCCCATATAGTTCACTGTTAAGTCTTCTCCTCCACTCCCCATTAATGCTGGTCGGGCTGAAAATCGTAAGCAGAATTGTTCTCTCAAAACGACCAAGGCCTCCTCATCCGCTTTCAAATAGGTTCATGTCTCTGCGCCATATAACAGGACCGGGATGATAAGGGTCTTGTATATGGTCAAAGAAACAGCGGTTGGCAAGAATTATTCCGCGTTAGATTTCGGCACTGACATCATTGCTGCATATCACTGCGGGGCCTAGGTAGTCCTTGACGGCTTCGAAACTATTCCTGCGTCCTGGCCAAGACGCCATTGGTTCATATCCGTTTTCGATGACAACATATATTTCGTCTTGCCCTCATTTACCGCCAGTCCCATTTTAACCGGTTCCGTCTCAATGCTCGTAAAGGCCTCAATGGCATCTCGCTGACTTCGTCCAATTATGTCAATGCTATCGGCATATGCGAGCAGTTGTACAGACTTGAAAAAGATTGTGCGCCTCGTATTGACCCATGAATTTTGCACGATCCTTTAAAAGACGATGTTGAAAAGGTCACACAGTATCAGTCAAGTAGCTTCCGACCCTGATGGGACAGCGAGAGTTCTCCAATATCATCCTGCACAATCTGACAGGTTCGGCAGTGATGTCAAAACTAGACATGGCGTTGTATATCAAATATTGCACAATATTATTAGGTGTCTAGGGGCCGCTTTAATTACAAAAGCAACAACCAACCCCTGCGGGGATCAACGGGCAGACGTACGAAAGATTGGTATCTCATTCTTTATCCCTGACCGAGACCTTTGATGTTAAAAAAGGATTTAGGCAAGGTGACGCGCTGTGATGCAACTTTTTCAACATCGTGCTTGAAAAGATCGTGCAAGAGTCACTGGCCAACACAAGAGGTACGATTTATTTCAAGTCTACGCAATTGTTGGCGTACGCCGACGACATTGACGTGATTGGACGGACACAGCGAGACGTCAATGAGGCCTTTGTAAGCATTGAGGTAGAAGCGGCTAATATGGGTCTCAAGGTTAATGAGGGTAAAACCAAATATCTGCTTTCATCTAAAAGAGACGGACAGCACCGACGTATTGGGCAGAACGTCACCATGGGCGGATATAGCTTTGAAGTGGTCAAGGAATTCGTCTACCTTGGCTCACTGATGACCAGCGACAACAACACCAGCGCTGAGATAAAACGCAGAATCACTCTTGCCAACCGCTGTTTCTTTGGGCTCAAGAGGCAATTGAGAAATAGAGTCCTCTCTCGGAAAACCAAGGTGACACTATATAAGACCTTTATCATCCCAGTCCTCCTTTACGGCGCAGAGGCTTGGACCTTAACAAAAACGGATGAAGATGCCCTTGGTCGTTTCGAGAGGAAAATTCTACGCACTATCTACGGTCCCGTTTGTTCAAACGGTGTATGGAGGAGAAGATATAACGAAGAACTGTACGGGTTGTACAGCGACATTGGCCTGGTACGACGTCTAAGGTGGCTAGGCCATGTAGACCGCATGGAAAATACAGCTCCGACCCGAAGAGTCTTCGAATCCACTCCGGAAGGAAGGCGCGGCAGAGGACGGCCGCATCATCGGTGGCGCACGCAGGTGGAAGGGGGCCTTAACCAACTGGGCGTGCGGCGCTGGAAACAGCTGGCCAAAGACCGTGCCAGCTGGAGACGCTTGTTGGTTGAGGCCCAGGTCCGCGGTGAACCACGGTGTAGGTGTAGCACCACCAAAGTAAGGTGTAGCACCACCTAAGTAAGTAAGTAGTAATGCAGCGTTAAAGTCGACAAACAGATGGTGGGTGTCGATCTGGAATTCGTTGGTTTTTCCAGTATCTGCCGCAGTGTGAATACTTGACCGATAGTGGACTTCTCGGGGCTGAAACGACACTGATATGGACCAATCAGTTTATTAACGAACAGTTTTAGGCATTTACACAGTGCAGCAGACAAGATTTTATAAGCGTATTGTAATTGTGAATGGGTTGGGTCATTCTGCCTGACAGCGGGATCCGTTTCGTCGTCGCCGTTATACAGTCTGTAGAAGTAGTCTTTCCACTACTAGGTTTCCATTTTCGTTCCTGCGGGCTTACGTTCTGGCCTTTTATCCCTGGCATGTCTGTTTTATTCGTTGATAAAACCTCCGAACGTCATTTCTGCGATAGCATCTCTCCATCTCTACGATCGCGAGCTTCTCATGCTCTCATTTTATTTCAAGAAAAACTTATAGCTATCCTACGCGCTAGACAAAATGATTAAAACTAGCTTATATTATAACTAACATTAGTGTCTTACTGACCCTAAGCAAGCACTCAAAAACAAACAATATACATTAACTTGATCTATGTCTTTCGACAACTTAATATTAACAGAAAATGCGATCTTTTTTATAAATGTAAGCTAAGAAAATTACAAAAACTTAGCGAAATAACGGGTTTAATGGGTATATATAAAACTTACGACCTAACTAAAACTAACGAATTCTAGCTTAATCCATCTTAAAAATGTATATACAAAAATTACATACTTCGTATATATAAAATGTATTTACCTCCTTTTTTTTTTTTTTCTTTTCTAATTTTACGATTTTTATTTATTTTTTTAATTTTTTTTTTATTTTTTACTAAAATTTCCCAACACTTATAACCTACCTTGGCCCACCCTCAGTGCCGGTTTTAGCACTGCCAGCGCCCTGGGCAAGATTTTTACGGCGCCCGCTAATTGCAATTCAAAGAATATAATGAAATAACCGTTTATTACCACCGACTAACCTTCGAGCCGGCAACACCTAATCGCGGTTCTCAGTGAGTGAAACACACCCGATCGCAAAAACCCCGTTACAACTCCATTTGCTTTAAGGGGGGAAGTACCTCAAGACGTTTTGAAAAATCAATTTTTTTTTTATTGTCTTAGTCGATAGGTATAGGTTCAAAGAAAATCATTGCGAAATTTCAAAAAGCTGTCTTGAAAATTGTGGAAGTTATGCCACTTGAAAGTGGTTTGCGCCGAACCGGCGCCTCGCGTCAAGTATCGCTGCTGCGCGGTCCGGATTCCAAGAACTTAGTGTAAATAATGCGACTTTCTCAAAATGTGGGCGAGTTACGAATTTTAGTCCAAAGATCGATATTTCTCAGAATACCCCTGTTCCCCTTCTCTTCTTCCAACTTGCATATTTTTCGTCAGTTTTTCAGACTGCGTTTTCTCGAAACCTTGTTTTTCAAATTTGCGTAAATGATTACGAAAAAAGATGTAAACCGATTTTGATAATCTAGCTATTTTCTTAAAGGACATAAAAAACTACTTAGGTGAACTACGGACATGGAAGAACAATTATTTTTAGACCATTTTTAACGCAAAAATAATCGAACATTTTCGCAAAAAAGCCAGCATTTTTTTTTGAGACCCTCATTTTTATGGTGAATGTTCGTTTTCCTCAAAGATCCTAGTTCATCTAGGATAAAAAACCCTCTTGAGTGAAATAACATTTAGTTTTACGATTTCAGATGAAAATTGTGGTCGGGAGAATTTACGCAGATTTCGATGTTTGCGGCGACACTACAGGAGCCACCTCAAGTGAATGAAGTTTTTCTTTTTCATAATGTAAAACATGTTTTTTTTTCATCTTTAAACATTACTCTAAATATACAGTGTTGGCCAAAACTAAAGCACGGGATGATATCCCTTTGTATAAAACTAAAGAAAATTAAAAAAAATTACGATAACTTTTGAGTTTTTATTTTTTACTAACCAAAATATATTTAAACTTCAATTTACAACTAACATTTCTATTAATACTCTTAACCTATTTAAATAAAAACAAATCAAACAAAAATTCATCAAAAAGTAGCTGGACAAAACTAAAGCACGATCTTAAATTTACGAGTAAAAAATTAATATTATAATTTATTATTAATATTTGGTGGCGTAACCCTTGCTTTGGATAACTGCAGCACAGCGTCTAGGCATAGAGTCAATAAGGTTATCAATTATTGTCTGGGGTATGTTATTCCAGGCAATTTGTGTTTGGTGAAACAAGGAGTCTAAATTTGGGCAATTAGTGCGATCGATTCGCCGATCTACAATCTCCCATAGATTCTCTATGGGGTTGAGATCAGGCGATTGTGCTGGCCATTTCATAACGTTAATATGGCTTTCAGAAAGCCAATTCTTAACACAGTTAGCTGTATGCTTGGGATCGTTATCATGTTGAAAGATCCATCGCAACGGCATATCCTCCTCTGCATGAGGAAGCATGACGTTTTGAAGAATCTCTCGGTACATGAAACGATCCATTTTACCATTTACCCTGTGAATTGGCCCGACTCCTTGGCTGGAAAAACATCCCCAGACAATAATATTGCCTCCCCCGTGCTTTATTGTGCTTTTTATAAAGCGAGGATTTAGGCGTTCTCCCTTTGGTCTCCGTACTGTCCGAAATCCGTCAGAGCTTTTTAAATTAAATTTAGATTCATCTGAAAAAAGTACCGTTTTCCATTTAGCCACCGTCCAGTTCAAATGTACCGTCGCAAATTCAAGTCTTGCTCGTCGATTTTTCCCAGAAATAAATGGCTTTTTTATGGGTCGATATGATTTTAAGCCACCATCAACCGCTCTTCGCCGTATCGTCCTGCTTGAGACCTCTAGACTTAATTCGTCCCTTATGCATCTAGATGATTTGAAGGGGTCCTTTTTGATCATCCTAATTATCATTCTATCGTCATAACTAGTCGTTTTTCGGGGTCTACCGCCACTATGAACCGTTTTGACAGTTCCCCGAGTACGAAATCGACTAATTATGCGCGAAATCACTGTGTGGCTTATACCAAGTTTATTTCCGATGTGCACCACTGATTCACAATTATTAAAATCGGACACTATTTTTTCTTTTAATTGCTGAGAATAGTTATTTCGCGCCATTTTCTCACTTTTTTTATTTTATTTCTTAATTGCACTACACAACTGAATAACACCGCACGAGACATGCAATTACTAACTCTTTCTATTGTTCGGATCATGCTTTAGAAAAAAAAACAGTAAATTCGATACAAATGCTAAGATTAAATAAGCACGGGTTAACTGTTTCCATTAAAGGGTGCCCGTGCTTTAGTTTTGTCCAGCTACTTTTTGATGAATTTTTGTTTGATTTGTTTTTATTTAAATAGGTTAAGAGTATTAATAGAAATGTTAGTTGTAAATTGAAGTTTAAATATATTTTGGTTAGTAAAAAATAAAAACTCAAAAGTTATCGTAAATTTTTTTAATTTTCTTTAGTTTTATACAAAGGGATATCATCCCGTGCTTTAGTTTTGGCCAACACTGTATATAATATCATTTTTATTTGCGCCGCTTTCATGTTCCTGAAAACAAATTGCGAAAAAGTCCTTTTTTTTCGGCCTTTACAGGTACTTCCTCCCTTAAGTTCTCCTCTCTTTCTTTTTAAGTACACCAGACAAAAGACTGGGTAACCGGTTTAGTGTCCTCGATCTAGAGGCACTTACCGAACCCAAAAACAAAAAAAGGAAAAAATCAATCGGCTCCCCTACCACCCGTCACCAAGTTTTCTCCCCCTGTCTGTCAACTGTCAACTCTTGGGTCACACATCAAAGTGATGCAACAGAAACCCTTCCTGCGAGAAATGCAATCTCCCACCTCACTCACCAAGTCCTTGCACACGCACTTTTTGCGCCAATTGCGCAGAAGAACACCCAGCCTCGTCAAAATTATGCCACAGATACCAACAAGCCAAGGAAATTTTGAAAATAAAAACAGAAAAAATACAGTTTGGCCGAGGCCAAGCAAATATACCCACTGCAAAACCCACTCCCCATTCTCCCCATATCATACTCACAAGCCGTTGAAAACGCAGCCCAAATAGTATCAAGTGACACACCAGCATCAAGCAACTCTACTCTCTCCAACATCGACATTGCCAACACGAACAGCAATTTTGCCTCATCACCCACGAATACAACAATTTCTCCAACTCCTAAACCAAAACAACCAATATCCACCCCATCACAAGATAAAATCACAAAATATGAAGAAACATCCGTCCAATTAACCACGTCAAACCCGAAACCCAGTCTCCACCAAAACTCGAAAGATAACCACTCAATCTTCAACTCTCATAAAAATCACCACCAAATCTCCAACATACCGAAGTCTCAAACCTCTGAGCTTACCCACCAACTCACACAAAATAACATACATGTAAATCAATCAACACAACCGCAAACCAACTCTCTCATCACCACAACCACCCACGATCAAAAAATCATTACCACACCCAAAACAATACACCATGATGAATTTACATAATCACTCAACTGACAACAACCCCACCGACCCCGCTATCCGCAAACCTGCCATCGCGAGCCAAACACCGGGCTCCCAAACTTTCACCTCAGGATGCCGGGGTTGCGTAAATCTTACCAACGCTACAATCATCGCCAGCAATCTCCATTCAACTGCACATGCACTAAAAATATTGCAATGGAACATCAAAGGCTACTCAAACAATTATAACGAATTATTACTACTTATAAAATCGATCTCTCCAAAAATAATTGCCTTACAGGAAACTCACCTTACATCCACAGCTAACATTTCCACTCCCGTGAACTACCGGCTTATCACCCAAAAAGAAAATCCCAGCCCCTATGGTGGAATCGCTTTCCTAATCCACAGTTCTATTCAGTACACGCAGAATAACATTCACAACGACTTTGAAGCTTCATGCATTACAGTTACATCCAAACTGAAATTTACAATCATTAACACCTTTATTCCTCCCACGCAGCCGTTAAATACTAACAATTTTAAAAACGTTCTTGAACCTCGACATCTTCCCACTTTGGTAGTTGGCGATTTCAATGGCTGGAATTCTAGCTGGGGTTCGCCCAAGAACAACCACCGCGGTAATACCATTTCCAAATACATAACGAAATCCGACTACAAACTCTTGAACGACGGTTCTCCCACCCACTTTAGCACCCACTGCACTTTCACCCACATCGACCTCTCCTTCTGTTCCCCAAGACTTACTATCCATAGCCATTGGAACGTCTTCAACGACCTCTGTGGCAGTGATCACTTCCCCATCATTATAAGTTTGTTCCCCACAACCACCACCCGCCCCAACAAACGACCCAAATTCAAAACAGATCAAGCCAACTGGGACTCATACCAAAAACTCCTAGATAAGCATAATCCCGAGCACCCTTTAAGTGATAATTTGAACAAAGAAGCAGCTAACATCCACAGATTTATCCTCCAAAGTGCCAACCAATCCATTCCACAAACATCAATACCAACCCACAGAAAAAAAGTTCCTTGGTGGAACAAGGAATTAGACAAATTAAAAACCAAAAAAAACAAATTATGACAATCTTTAAAGCGCAAAATTTTTATAGACAACATTATCCTATATAAAAGAGCCAACGCCCGTTTCAAGAGGCAAGTCAAAGTTGCAAAAAGAGAATGCATCTTCAAACTTACCTCAGAAATTAATCACAACACTCCCTCGGCTAAGATCTGGTCCTCAATAAGAACCTTTTGTGGCATCAATACCTCATCCTACATCCACCTCCAACTTCCCCCCTACCTTCCGCCAGCTCAAAAACGTCACGACCCCCTTGCTCACCTACTCACCCACAAAAAGTGCCAAAACTAAAGAAAAAGACATCACCCCACTAGAATTAAACCTTGCACTAAACAAATCAAAAGGAAAAACTCCCGCAAACGACTGTATCTCCTACCCTATGATCTCCAACCTATCCCAGGCTCTAAAAACAAGACTCCTCGACCTATACAACAACATCCTCCAGGGCAACATTCCACAACAATACAAAAACAGCACCATCATCCCCATCCTCAAACCGAACTCTAACAAAACTCTCACCAAATCCTACAGACCCATCTCCCTTATCCCCTGCTGCTCCAAAGTGCTCGACAAAATAATTGCTAACAGACTCTGGTGGTTTGTCAACCGTAACCGTAAACTCCTCAGTAGTCACCAGATGGGCTTTAAAAAAGGCAAATCCGTTAACGAGACTCTACTGTACCTAGACCATCAAATTACCGGTTCCCTAAACAGGAAAAGTCACATCTCCCTCATCTCCCTCGACTTTAATATAGCCTTTGACAAAATAGGTATCCACACTATCATCATCCGCATTGGTAACTCCCTCTCATCCCCATACCCTCTCTTCGACGGCTTCCCCCAAGATTCAACTCTCTCCGTCCCTCTCTTCCTTATAGCATACAACAGCCTCTGTGAAACCCTCCCCGCCCACAAACAAATCAAATTCTGCGCATACGCAGACGACTTCACAATAATTAAAAAACTTAGGAAAAAATCTTTACCCAACATAAACCTAAACCCCATCTTTCAAGATATCCTCTCCTGGTGTGAACATTCAGGGGCTAAACTATCCCTCGAGAAGAGCAAACACCTACCCATCTGCAGGAAACACAACTGCTTATGCGACATCCTCACCAACAACATCACCCTGGAAAAAGTCGATAAATTAAAAAATGTACTCCTATCCCTAGGAAAAAAAACTGAACATAATTAAAATTCTCTCCTGCAACAAATACAACTGCAACCCCCTTTCCCTAACCTCCACCATCCAGTCCATTATAACTAGCAAAATCCGATATGGCCTCTTCCTATACGGCTACTCGGCAAATACACACTTGAGCAAAATCAAAACCATTTACAACTCCGCCATCAGAAAGGCTCTCAACGCCTACCGCACAACTCCCATTAACCATTTACTACTCGAATCGAACATGCCAACGATCGAAAACTTACGCTACCAGTCCACCTTAAAATTATTCCAACCTATTCTACTTTGCAATGACTCCCCCCTTTACAAAATATCCAACTCGATCGGAACCACAAAAATACCGTCCTGCAAACATCGTGCAAAAATCCTCTGCAACGAACACGGTATCCCCTGCAAACCTTTCCTTCTACCCGCCCGCTTCCACCCCCCATGGCTCCTTCCACCCTCCACCATCATCTCAGATCTCCGCTCTCACAACAAATCCCACACTGCCCCAGAAGTATTTCGTTCCCTCTTCCTTGAATTCGAAAACAAACTTACCGATCACCACTTCATCTTAACAGATGGCTCCAAGGCAGGAGACAACGTCAGCTTCAGTGTTACTACTGAGTCCGAAACTATCTCCTCATTCCTCCTTCCTCCTTACACATCTTCCTTCTCGGCAGAAATTATTGCCATCCTAAGAGCCCTACAATACACTAACACCTCCACCCTTAAATTCGCCATCTGCACCGACTCCCTATCATCGATTGACGCCGTCGCTAACGTCAATAACCAAACCTATTATCCCTCCTCAATCCGCAATCTACTCTATCAGCAATTCCCCAGAACCAAACTTATATGGATACCAAGCCATGTACAAATTCCTCGAAACGAATTTGCCGACAATACCGCCAAACAGACCTTAACAACCCCATCCCTTTTCTCCACCAACTTCGACCTAAAAGACATAAAAAAACACATAAGAACCCTCCACCACCACCAACAACAGCTCCTCTTCGAGCAATCATCCCAATGGTACCGGACTACCAATAAAGATAAACTCTCAATTAAAGACTAGGCCTATGAACAAGGACACACATTCCCATCCAGAACAGACCTTACAAAAATCACCAGACTACGACTCGGACATACCAAACTCACCCACGAACACTACTTAAACAAGAACAAACCCTCCACCTGCACATACTGCAACTAGTCCCGATTCAACGTCCACCATATCCTCTCCGAATGTCCCGCTTTCCAGATACCCAGACTCCAACTCCTTTCCAACATCAACATAAACAACCTTCTATCTAACCCAAATACTAAAAATATCAAAATTATAATAGACTTTCTCAAGAACACCAATTTGTATAATCTTGTCTAATCGAACATGTTAACCATAAAGCCGAAGGCCTCCGTTGCTATGGCTGATAAAGCTTGCTCATAACTTTAATTATAGTGTTAGCTTAGTAAATAAATAAATAAATAAATTACCATTTATTAAAAGAAATAACCATTTATTAAAAAATAATAAAATTTAATTTTTTTGGGCTTTCTATCGGCGAACTCTTTTATCAAGTTATCAAAGTCGATGTTTTCAGCAATTCCATTTTCGATTGACAAAGTTGCCAAGTTCGTCAATCTTAATTGAGATATTGTCGATCGCAGATAGGTTTTTATCAGCTTAAGCTTACCCCACTAGCAACCGTTACAGGTATAGTCAATAATATTCGCAATGCTATCCATACATTTGGATATAGTTCTTGTAAGTTACGATCTTTGATAAAATTTAAAACAAAAACAGGAGTGACCACATTCTCATAAGGCAAAAATGATTTCAGACTTATAAGTTCATCACACAGCACACAACCATCCGTATCTGATTTAGAGTCTACAGTTAATTTCAATTGGAGATCACCACAGAGTTTGACAAGGTCGGGTTTTTCCGGAATCTGTTGTATCTATATATGTATATAAAAGAGTTCCGTGACTGATTGACTGACAGACAACGCACCGGCCAAACCGCTGAACCTATAAGGCTGAAATTTTGACAGTGTATTGTTATAGTGACATAGATATCCGCTAAGAAAGGATTTTTCAAAATTCCACTCCTAAGTCAGGTATTATTTGATTCAATTATTTGAGTCAATTTTTGTTTCTTCTCTTTTGGGCTCTCTGTTCGTATTCGATGAATCATTACACGATTCAATAGGGAGCTCACCACAAAGTGTCTTTGTGTTTGTGGATTTTACGTTATGCTGAGAGACATCGCACAAACACTCGCAAAAAAAGAGAAAAAGAAAATGAGAAATGTGAAAGTATTGAATCAAATTCCCAGTATAGGCAATGCAATATAGAGATGCGCAAAATAGTTCCAACCGCGGAACGAACATGGAACCGTTCTTTTCCTGATCGGAACTACAATACATATGTATGTATGTACATATGTATTTAGCTTTTTTGTTACTGAATTCAATGGCAAAATGAAAAGTGACGATAGATTTTTTAAAAACATGTTTTATTATCATTTCAAACCAAAAGCAACCATAAAAAATTAGTTTAGTTTATTTCATTTATTCGTTTTATTTATTTGTTTCAGAAACTGAGAAAATAACAAATAAAATATGTACCTAAATCATGCATGCATACTCACACCGATATGGAACTAGCAAACCATGTCCATGTCCGGACCTGAATGCATACTCATTACTCGCACCGATATGGAACTAGCAAAAACATGTCCATGTCCGGAACAAAATGTATACTCGGACCTATGGGAACTATCAAAAACATGTCCATGTCCGGAACTAAATGTATACTCGGACCGATATGGAACTAGCAAAAACATGTCCATGTCCGGTACTAAATGTATACTCGGACCGATATGGAACTAGCAAAAACGTGTCCATGTCCGGAACTAAATGTATACTCGGACCTATCGGAACTATCAAAAACATGTCTATGTCCGGAACTAAATGTATTATCGCACCGATATGGAACTAGCAAACCATGTCCATGTCCGAACCTGTATGCGTACTCGCACCGATATTGAACTAGCAAACCATGTCCATGTCCGGACCTGAATGCATACATACATGTATGACATTCGTTCACGAAATGCGGTGCGGGCATTATATTCTTTCATTTCTTTTCTTCATTTCAGTTCCAGTGTGATGTACAGTGTACACCAACTGTTCGAGCTTTATCGCCACATCTCCATACTTTTGGGTTTCGTGAAAACTATGGGGTATAACTCATACCGTATGAGAAGCATGGTCGTTGCATTTATGTTTTTTTTTTCGTCTTGTACATATGTGATTGATGAATAAGGGTTGAATGGAACTATGGAACTATTTTCGTTCAGTTTGCGGAACGAGAGGACATGTGTCCGAGAGAGGACATAGTTCCGTGAACTATACATGTCCGGAACTACCCAACTCTACAATGCAACCTACCCCGGACGCTTCTCACTTCTCTATCCAAATGTTCCTGTTTCGGGAGAGAGAATTTAATCGTATAATATCCGACTAAGGGGGTAAAATGAGATGTAAATGTTCATATGAAAAATCGTATTCGCTGCGACTATTCTCAGCGTCTCCTCCTTATGCGGATCTTCGTATACTTTGGGAGTGACCATTGTTTAATTGGGTTAGTGTTTTCATTTTTCTGACGTTTCATTTGATAGAGATATGGCCAGGTGTCAAAAAAGACCACGCTTTAGGTAGAGTTTACACGGTGCATCCCAATAATACAGAGTGTTATTATCTCCGTATGTTGCTTCATGAAGTACGTGGCCCAACTTCTTTTGAAGCATTAAGAAGGGTAAATTATGTGGTATATCCGACTTTTCAATCTGCTTGCAAGAGTTTAGGCTTGCTTGAAGACGATCAGCACTGGTATGCCATCACCATTTAGGATTCGCGAACTGTTTACAATAATTTTAGTGTTTTGTCAAGTATCAGATCCACTAAGCTTATGGGAGAAATTCAAAGAATATTTATCTGAGGATTTCAAACGGCAAGTAGAAAGACAAATTAAAGATAATATTGAGCAGTTTTCTGATGAAGTGTACAATAAATGCTTATATGTTATTGACGAAGTTGTCTTGGCATTAGGTGGACGTGCCCTCAAAGAATATGGCTTGCCGCAGCCAACAGACCACAAGATTTAGGCAATGTACAATACTTGAGGGAAACTAACTATGACGTTGAAGCTCTGGACCGGTTTGTCATGGAAAATCAGGGTACATTAACCGCAGAACAAAAGTTAGTGTATGATGAAATTATAACCAGTGTTGAGAAAAATGAGGGACGACTTTTCTTTCTAGACGCTACGGCTGGCACTGGAAAAACCTACCTTATTAACTTGATCTTAGCAAAAGTAAGGAGTGGTCGTAGCATCGCCTAAGCTGTCGCGTCTTCCGGAATCGCTGCCACGCTTCTAGAGGGTGGTCGAACTGCGCATGCCGCTTTTAAGTTGCCACTTGACCTTACACGTGTAGAGACGCCTATATGCAGTATATCAAAACAAAGCAATCTGGCCGAGGTATTAAAAAATGCTAAAATAATTGTCTGGGATGAAAT
The DNA here is from genome assembly GCA_951905685.1 of Eumerus sabulonum. Classification (NCBI taxonomy): domain Eukaryota; kingdom Metazoa; phylum Arthropoda; class Insecta; order Diptera; family Syrphidae; genus Eumerus; species Eumerus sabulonum. Next base: position 160,275,987 of record OX645060.1, on the reverse strand, counting down.
TACAATGGCACACAAGAGAAGCGTTGAGGCTATCAATAGGTCTCTACAGGATATTCGTAGTAATAAGAACCTGATGGGTGGTGTGACAGTACTATTAGCAGGAGATTTTCGTCAAACATTACCTGTGGTACCTAGAGGAACCCGAGCTGATGAAATTAAAGCCTGTGTGAAAAAATCTGTTTTATGGCCGTCAGTAGAAATCCTCAAGCTTACCAAAAATATGAGAGTACATATATCTGAAAGACGATATATCAGCTGCTAAATTTTCAGATATTTTAATGAAAATAGGGAATGGTGATTATCCATCAACAGATAACATGATTGTTGTCCCGGATGAGTTGTGTACATTCGTAACTACTTCTCAAGAACTGATAGATCGCATTTATCCAGGAATTGCTCAAATACAGGAGAAAAGTATCGAATGGTTTTGTGAGCGGGCAATTTTAACTCCAAAAAACGATCAAGCCGCGCTTATTAATGACATGTTACTGAAGTTCTTTGACGCGGAAGAAATGGTCTACAGGTCGATAGATACTGTGTGTAACGCAGATGAAGCTGTAAATTATCCGGTAGAATTTTTGAATTCGCTTAAGCCACCGGGAATTCCATACCACAGGCTTATTTTGCGGAAGGGCACACCAGTAATGCTACTTCGAAACCTACAGCCACCGAAACTGTGTAATGGTACAAGGTTACAAGTCAAAGCAATGCATAAAAATTTAATCGAAGCTATTATTCTGACCGGATGTGATCGAGGAGATACAGTGTTAATTCCACGTATTCCTTTAATACCCAATGATCTTCCATTCGACTTCAAAAGACTACAGTTCCCCCTGAAAATATGCTTCGCCATGACGATTAATAAATCGCAGGGCCAAACTTTGAAATACGCTGGCATATATTTAAGGGAAGGTTGTTTTTCCCACCGACAGTTTTACGTAGCTTGCTCGCGTATAAGTTTGCCTAAGAACTTGGTGATGTTGGTGCCACCCAATAAAGAAACAAAAAATATGGTTTATAAGGAAATACTTTGAAAAGATCAAAATACGACCCTACTGGAGTTACACCCTAACCAATGCCCGATACCGTGACCAATGTCTTGGACCCTAGCCAATGCCCCGCGAGCCAAGCCGCGGATAAGGAAGCTATATATATATGCCAGAGTATTTTTTATTCATGATCTTTCGAGACGCAAGAAAATTTTTACTTCAATCAGATACGATTTGAAAGACAGTACAATAAGATCGGGAGTTAATTTGAACGGTTTCAGTTGAGCAAAAAAGAAAAAGGAAGTAAACAGTATTGATGTTGCGTTTTTTATTACACATAATTAAAATTATAATTATGCCATGGAAATTTGACCTCTAAGTATGCAAACTTTGTTTCTGAAACAAATAAATAAAACGAATGAAATGAAATAAACTAAACTAATTTTTTATGGTTGCTTTTGGTTTGAAATGATAATAAAACATGTTTTTAAAAAATCTATCGTCACTTTTCATTTTGCCATTGAATTCAGTAACAAAAAAGCTAAATACATATGTACATACATACATATGTATTGTAGTTCCGATCAGGAAAAGAACGGTTCCATGTTCGTTCCGCGGTTGGAACTATTTTGCGCATCTCTATATTGCATTGCCTATACTGGGAATTTGATTCAATACTTTCACATTTCTCATTTTCTTTTTCTCTTTTTTTGCGAGTGTTTGTGCGATGTCTCTCAGCATAACGTAAAATCCACAAACACAAAGACACTTTGTGGTGAGCTCCCTATTGAATCGTGTAATGATTCATCGAATACGAACAGAGAGCCCAAAAGAGAAGAAACAAAAATTGACTCAAATAATTGAATCAAATAATACCTGACTTAGGAGTGGAATTTTGAAAAATCCTTTCTTAGCGGATATCTATGTCACTATAACAATACACTGTCAAAATTTCAGCCTTATAGGTTCAGCGGTTTGGCCGGTGCGTTGTCTGTCAGTCAATCAGTCACGGAACTCTTTTATATATATAGATAATCCTAAGTGATCGGTTAAATTTTCCCAAAGATGAAAATAATGTGAACAACCTCTGAAGTGTCACAAAGTGACCGATTTTACGGATGACTTAACGACATCACAAAGTACGAGATTATAGCTATGACACCCACACGGTACATAAACAGCTAAGGGATTTATGTCTAGAATTCGCCATTGAATCCCAATATTTTTTCCTTTCATGTTTGCCCCGTTGTCATATCCCTGACCCCTACAATCTCTTCAATTCCAGTCCGTATTTATTTAAAATTTCAATCATAACTTCAATCAGTCTTTTACCAGTCGACTCATTGACAGGTATCTATAAATTCTGGGAAATGCTCTTTTACTGATATTTTATCTGACGATAACTCAACAAATCGTACTGAGTGAAAGCTGTTCTACATGACTAATGTCCGGAGCACCATCAGCTATAATATGTAGAATAATATTTCGATTTCTTTGCGCTTGATATGATTTCTGACTTCACTTTTTCACCCATCAGCGCTATAATTCATTTTTAGGGTTCCGTACCCAAAGGTAAAACGGAACCCTATTACTAAGACTTCGCTCTCCGTCCGTCCGTCCGTCTGTCACCAGGCTGTATCTCATGAACCGTGATAGTTCTTCTTCTTTGATGGCGTTACAGCCCATGAAGGACCAGAGCCAAGCTTCTCTCAATCACCCATGTTGTGTGTGATTTATTTTTCACATAGGTGAAAGGGACCTACAGTTTAATGCCGATTCCGAACGGCGTGAGTCGAGAAGCTTTTACACGGCAAGTATACTACGGGGGGTTTTGCCAGTACCCCGCCGGGGAGGAACGCCGCGAAATAACCATTCGATGGCGTCGGTGTTATCGGGATCCGAACTAGCTCATCGTGCGTCAGAGTTCAACACACTAACCACTGCGCCACGGCGTCCTCACCGTGATAGTTAGACAGTTGAAATTTTCACAGGTGATGTATGTATTTCTGTTGCCGCTTACTTACTTATCAGGCCTGCGATCCATAGAGGATCTGAGCCTGAGCTATAGCTGCCTTCCATCCTTGACGGTCCCGGGCACGCTGCTTCCAGTTGTCAAGACCAAGATGTCTTACATCCGCGATTACTTGGTCTTTATACCGGAGGTTCGGTCTTCCTCTTCTTCTCGAACCAGGAGGCTCGGAGTCGAAAACCCTCTTAGCTGGAGCGTTGATGTCCATGCGCTCGATGTGGCCGAGCCAGTGTAGTCGACGGATCCTTGCCTTCCGGACTACATCCACATCTTGGTACAGCTCGTAGAGTTCGCGGTTGTGTCTTCTTCTCCATTCACCTTCCTCACAGACAGGACCAAATATCCGGCGCAGAATTTTTCTTTCGAAAGAACCCAAAATCAGCTCCGCTGTCCTGCTTATCGTCCAGCTTTCGGCTCCGTACAGTAAGACTGGCAGAATGAGCGTTTTGTAAAGCATGACTTTGGTCTTTCGAGTGAGGAGTTTTGACCCCAGTTGTTTGGACAAGCCGAAGTAGCAGCGGTTGCCAAGGGCGATTCTACGCCGGATCTCCACTGTGGTGTCATTTGTGGAATTTACGTTTGCCCCGAGTTAGACAAACTCCAAACAAATTGTAGCTGTCAATTGTTATGTTTTGTCCCAGGTGGTGAGCGACGGATTGGTTTTTGCTTGACAGCATGTATTTCGTTTTGTCCTCATTGATCTTAAGACCAATTCGTTTCGCCTGTTCTTCAATCGCCGTGAATGCTTCCACAGTGCCACGGCGAGAACACGCGATGATGTCGATATCATCCGCGTATCCTAGCAGCTGGATGGACTTGTAAAAGATAGTGCCTTCCCTGTTGATGCCTGCCCGTCGCACTATCTGTTCCAGCACCAGGTTGAAGAAGTCACATGACAGCGCATCTCCTTGCCGAAATCCGGTGCATGTTTCGAATGGTTCCGAGGTCCTAGAACCGAGTTGCACGGTGCATCGCGTGTTTTTTAGCGTGGCGCGACACAACTGGATCAGTCTTACCGGGATCCCGAAATCGGCCATCGCCCCAAACAGTGCTTCACGATGAATGCTGTCGTATGCGGCGTTGAAATCGATGAAAAGATGGTGTGTATCGATTTGAAACTCGTTGGTCTTTTCCAGGATTTGTCGAAGTGTGAAAATTTGGTCTATAGTTGATTTGCCGGGCCGGAAGCCGCACTGGTAGCTGCCGATTAGTGCGGTGCAAAATGGTTTTAGACGTTCACACAATACGCTGGACAGGATCTTGTATGCGACATTGAGCAGGGATATACCTCTATAGTTCTTGCAAGAGGTAGGATCGCCTTTTTTGTGGATGGGGCATATAGAGCTGGTATTACAGTCGTCGGGCATGCTCTCATCTTCCCAAATTCTGCAGATGATCTGGTGCATGCTCCCTACCAGAACATCGCCGCCAGCCTTGAAGAGCTTTGATGGCAAGCCATCTGAGCCTGCGGCCTTGTTGTTCTTCAGCTTCTGAATAGCTGTGCCGACTTTTTCTATGCTGGGTGGGAGGACTACTTCAGCGGCTGGAGTTGGGATTTCCTCGGTCCCTACCACTCTCTCTTGGTCATGCTCGTTAAGCAGCTGCTGGAAGTGCTGCTTAAATACATCCACTATTCCCTGCGGGTCGGTGACAAGATTACCCTCGCAGTTTCGAAGAGCCAGGCTGCCCTTTTTGAAGCCTCCTGCAAGGCCTTTGGCTTTCTTGTAAAAGGCTCGTATTTTATGTTTATCCCTAGACTCCTCGATATCCTTGAGCTGGGAGGCTGCGAAGATTCTTTTCTTTTGTCGCAGTAGTTTCTTCTCCTCCCTTCTTCTGGCTCGGTACTCTTCTCGCGCTGTCCTGGTTTTCCTCTGCAGCGCTTTTGGTACGCCTCGTCGGTTGCTGCCTTTTTCTGCTCACACTCGCCATCATACCACGGGTTTCTTGTCGGGGGTGGTAGGTATCCTAGGGTGGTTTCGGCTACTTCCTGAATGGCTGAGCGGCAATGCAGCCACATATTATTGGCATTTGTGTTCGACGTAGGCATACCGTAGAGTCTTTCGCTCAGCTGCTCCCTGTAGACTCTGGCAACCTCCGGTGTGCTCAGGCGCCCAATGTCGAAGCTCCTCCTGATGGGCTGGTGCAGCTTTCTGACATTGGACAGTCGAGCTCTGAATCTTGCTGCTACGAGGAAGTGGTCAGAGTCGACATTTGCCCCTCTGAATGTTCGCACATCCAGGATATTTGACGAGTGCCTTGCGTCAATGAACACATGGTCGATTTGGTTGGCGGTTCGACCGTCCAGAGGTCGCCAGGTTGCTGTGGGAATCTTGTGCTACTTATCACCGCATTACGAGCTGTCGCAAAGTCAGCGAGTCGGAAGCCGTTATCTGTTGTTGTATCGTGGAGGCTGTGCTTTCCGATCACTCCGCCAAGGGTGTTTTCCTCTCCGATTTTGGCGTTGAAGTCCCCGAGCACGATTTTTACATCGTACTCCGGACAAGCTCCGTAGGCGTTGTCCAGGAGGTCATAGAAGTCCTCCTTGATAGGGTCTTCAGCCTCGTCGGTAGGGGCGTGTGCACATATAAGGCTGATGTTATAAAATCTGCCTCTGATGCGGATCACAGCCAGGCGATCACTTATAGGTTTAAAGTCGATGACCTTCGACCTTAACCGCTTTCCCACGACAAATCCGCATCCCAGTAAGTGCAACCTTTTGTGACAGCTGTAATAAATGTCGCAATTTTTCTTTCTAATCATACCGGTTTCTACCCAGCGTATTTCCTGGACCGCAGTAATATCCGCCTTGTACTGCGTGAGGATTCCTTCTAGTTTATGAGCAGCTCCGGGAGTGTACAGGGTCCTGACATTCCAGGAGCATACTCGCAAATCGTGTTCCTTTTTCGTGCGTTGTCGTCGTCGAGTATCCGTCCGTGTATCCGAGGCATCTTGCTCATTCATAGCTTTGTTTTTTTTTCACGTTGGCGGATTGTTAGCCCGCCGTACAACCGCCATTCTGGTCGGGGTTTTTTTCGCTGCATACGTTTGTACACCTCCATACGGTTGTTGAAGAGGCTATCCAGAGGGCGCTGCGAGGAGGCCGTATGTCAACTTGCCCCGGGCATTTAAACAGGGATCGTTGCTGGCATCTCGCCAGGTTGAGAGCAATCAACAACTTTACCCTGTATGTCCGAGCTCATGCCGCTACCACGACAAATACTAAAAACAGAACGAAATGAATATTTAAAGGGGCTCCCATACGACAGACATGATTTTCATCCAAAAAATCCCCTTTGGTCACATACCTAACTAAGGTTAGTCGACAATATCCCACAACCAATAGCAAACTTCCCAGTTCTGATCTCTTTTGTGTCTTTGATGAATTAATCCTAGCTGCAAACCTTTTTCCCATATTTCCCATTATTGTTATTCACCTTTTCACATCGTTGCTGTCAATTAAGATAATTGATTTGAATTCAATGGACACTTTGATGATCATCTATATCTCATCATGAAGATTTTTGATTATCAAAGTAATATGCCGATAACCTGCCTGCAACCAAGATCTATCATCATACAAAAAATGTGATTTAATGTGATGACTGATGAGGTAACATACATAGTCTCTTTCATATTTATATATACAGATGGTACGGAACCCTTTGTGGGCGAGTCCGACTCGCACTTGCCCGGTCTTTTCCGCAGTAGTGTCCTGAAACATCACCCTTTCATAGCTAATCGCAAATGCTCCTGCATAACTGGGTCAAATTTTGCTAGTAATTGTACTAAGCCCAAGAACTATCCGTTATTTGGCGCATATAGTTTGTCGAAAGTACCTCTGAACGTCATATTGTTTTCAGCTAAATAAATCAATCAATCTAGACAAAACATTATTCCATCTTGTAGTTTCCTTTCTATTCAAATGTTGCTCTTGACAATCTATTGTTTTTCCTATTTTTATGCGTAGTTCAGCCTCAATCCATGAAAGGCAAAACTTCTCATAAGAAGTGCTATTCTCATGAATTTTTAACATTTCAAACAAGTGTTTGCTATATCCCTCAGATATTAAACTCGATGTTGAGCTACTATCGAACATCCTAAAACAAAAACAATAAACTCGATCCTTAGAAACGGAGTACAATAACCAACGACACTGAATTATTTCATTGTTTGCTAGTTTTTTTGTGGAATGAGAATCAGAGAATTGTCGCCCCCGTCTCATTCTTCAGATAATTTATCAATGTGAGCTTGCACTGGGCCACAAGTTATTATTTTATCAATAAATTTTCTATTTCGAGCGAGTGGCCAATTGGCTGGATCTGATATATTCGGGACAACAGTACTTACTCATCTAGAATTTGTATTTGTTGTACATCACTAATGGAGTCATCCTAAGCAGCATCTAAAATTGTGGCCCAACTTGTCTCCTCACTTCGAGAAACTTCGTCCACAATCTCTTCAACAGCAATCTGACCTGACTTGTCAGACAGAGGCTCCACTGCCGATGCATTCGTTTGTTTTCCAGATGTAGATGCCACATCCTGGTCGGCGCCCCTTTATGATCCGAGACCTGGGCGGTCGCCCAGCCGCGTACTACCCTAACATCGCTACTGCATCTGGGGTGCTATCGAATATAATGGAATAATACTTGACCTTTCTAACGTGACAGAAAATTTGTTGACGAACGTTATCTCCTAAAATATTAATTTTTTTTTTTGTAATAATTTGCGCGCACTCAAGGTCTAATAACCTTATTATGCCGGCGACACAGTGCGGGCAGAAGGTAGAAAAGAAGAGGAGATGCCGATGGACATTGATCTTAAATGCATTGAGGGGGGAAAACCGAATTCGGCAGGGAGTTCCAGATTCGTGTGGTTCGGTTAATGAAAGATTCTCTATATTTGACAGTACGTCCGAAAGCGGGCTTCAGGGTATACTGGTGAGCATTCCTAGAGAGACGTATATTGCGGGAGAAATGTTGAAGGGGCGGAATGCAACTGGCAATTTCATCAGAGCATTTTTGGTGGTAGTAACGATAAAACAGGGAGAGACAGGTAAAATTCCTGCGGTGTTCCAGCGAGTCTAATGTTTTGGTAATGCTGGAGTCACCTATCAGTTTTATGGCTCGTTTTTATATTCTGTCTAGTAGGTGCAATGAGGTCTTGGAAGCACCGGACCAGACATGAGCGTTAAACCTTATAGATTGTAGCCAGATCTAAGAGTGAGAAATATTTCTTGCATCTGTATAAGAAGCCTAGGCATTTCGCAACATTCTTGGCGATACTGAATACATATATGGTCGCTCCAATTAAGATTGTGAACAACACTCATACCCAGGATGGAAAGCTTTCCAGTTTCTGAGATGCAAGTGCCATTCATGGATAATGGCTGCGGGTTAGTTATACGCTTTAACGACAAGAAACAGCATTGTGTTTTGGATGCATTAAATTCCGCTCTATTGTTTTTATCCCATTGGATGATGCTGTCGATATCGGAATTTAATGAGCTTAACATACGCTGCCGCTCATTATTTACAACCGAAGTGCAGGGTCGTAAACTGGTGAACGAATATGACAAGCTGAGGGTACTGTCGTCAGAGAAGGAGTGGATTGGATTAGAAGTAACAGACAAGAGATCATTTATAAAAATAAGAAAGAGTGTCGGAGACAAAAGGGAGCCCTGGGGAAAAACTCGTTTTGAATTTGTGGTGACATACATGTACATAAGTGATAGTTCTTTCACCCATTTTTATTAGTAAAATGTGTTCCCGAAGCACTGGATCGTAATTTGCGAGTAGGTGCACCAGTTCTAAAAAGTTACTCCTATTCGTATTGGTAAATTCCTCTCTGGGGCTACGAGAAGCCAAAATCTGTTTCGCGAGGAATTTAATAATATCGACTATTCCGCTAAGAAATGCTGCCATTTTTTTGTTTCTTTGGCTTTGATATTTTCCTGTTCTTTATCAATTGTCTCTCCTGTTCGAAGTCTGGCCTCTAAGTCCTTCCGTTTGTAAAGATTTTGGTTGTGTTGGGAACTTGATGCCTGGCTACTTGGGGACTTACACTTTTGCCAGTTATTTAAGCCATCATATGAGGAAAATTGCGATACGTTGTTTTTGTCCGAAATTTCAAACAAACGGTAACAGAAGCAAATTAATGGTGATTTAGAAGGAGGATAAGCCATCCAAGAACGTAATACTTTTTCGCCGTTAGTCATCGTGTGATAAAACCATTCTTTCGTTAACTGCCTAGTCGTTCCTGTCGGTACAGTAGAAACCGTGTCACTTACATACATGCTGTACTACTTCTGCACCGCGTTGCACAAGTAGCAATCTTATTTTTCCAACTTAGGCCACTTTCCCATATCATCTACATTTTTAGCTGACTCCAATGCTTTATCAGTCTCAGTGTCCAATTCATTATCAGAACCAAAGACAGAGTCGGAGTCGGAGCCAAAACTATGTATATTTGAACATGTCGTTACAGATTGAGAAGTTGTAGGAATCATTTCAGGTACAGCAGCATTTGTATTTTCAGGCCGTGAAGCCGTGAAGCTTAAGATGACATATTTGGAGTATTAACTTCAGATAACAGAGTATCTTTGTTGAGTTCTCATGCTACTTTAGAATCTGACAATTCAGATTCAGACAGACAACATATCTGTTGGAGATCTTAGACTTGATGAAGAGGCTAAAGTTTCAGAAATAGGAAGTTGCATATACATATTTAAAGATAGAGCATTAGTTTCTCTTGATGCTTTCTTCGCGGGCTCTTTTTTTACTTCTATATGCAGCCCCACTTTCTTTTAATCTTTTTATTTTAAGATAACTATGTATAAGGAGACAGTGCAGAACCTATAAATTGAGGGTTTAATTTGTGGTATCCGATTTTTTTATTCAACTACCTTTACATAGATTACTTACTTACTTAGTTAGATGGCGCTACAGTTCGGGGTGAACCAGGGCCTCAACCAACAAGCCTCTCCAGCCGGCACGATCTTTGGCCAGCCTCTTCCAGTGCCGCACGCCCAGTTGGTTGTGGTGCCTTTCCACATGTGCGCGCCACGTCCTCTGCTGTCGTCCTGCTTCGTCCCTCGGGGTTGGTGTCGAAGACTCTTCGGGCCGGAGCAGTGATGTCCATTCGCTCTACATGGCCCAGCCATCTTAGACGTTGGATCCGGAGACGTCAAACTAGGCCGATGTCGCTGTACAGACCGTACAGTTCTTAGTTGAATCTCCTCCTCCACTTTCCGTTTACACAAACGGGACCAAAGATTGCACGCAGAATTTTCCTCTCGAAACGCCCAAAAGCCTTTTCACCTGCTTTTGATAAAGTCCAAGCCTCAGCGCCATAGAGGAGGACCGGGATGATTAAGGTTTTGTAGAGGGATACCTCAGTTTTTCGGAGAGGGCTCTACTACTCAATTGCCTCTTGAGCCCAAAGAAGCTGCGGTTGGCAGGAGTTATTCTGCGTTTTATCTCAGCGCTGGTGTCATTGATGCTTGTCACTATCGAGTCAAGGTAGACGAAGTCCTTGACTACTTAAAAAAATTAGCTGCAACAAAAGCAAAATAATTAAGATTTAGGAGGATAAGCCATCCAAGAACGTAATATTATTTCGCCGTTAGTCAACGTGCGTCAAAACCATTCTTGACGATACGACCAAGACGTCGGTGTTGTGCGTCTTTCTTTGATGACAGCATATATTTGGTCTTGTCCCCATTTACCCTTAGAGCCACTTTAGCCGCTTCTGCTTCAATGCTCGCGAAAGCCTCATTGACATCTCGCTTATAACGTCAATGTCATCTGCGTAGGCAAGCCATTGTGTAGACTTGAAGTAGATCGTACCTCTTGATTTGGCCGCAGAGTCCCGCACTATCTTTTCAAGAATGATGTTAAAGAAATCACGTGACAGTGCGTCAAGCTGTCTAAAACCTTTTTTAACATCGAAGGGGTCGGTTAGTTCACCTCCGACCTCAATGGAGCAGCGAGAGTTCTCCATAGTCGTCCTGCACAGTCTGGCGAGTTTGGCAGGAATGTTAAAACAAGACATGGCTCTGTATAGCTCGTGTATACGCTGTTATATTCATCTAGGTCGGGTGGATGGGATTCTCTTTCGTCTTCGTTCATTGTGAATGGTTCGTTCTGCCTGACGGCGGCATTTTGACTATCATCGCCGTTATACAGCCTGTAGAAGTGGTCCTTCCACAATCTCAGCATCGATTGTGATTCCTCTACTAGTTGTTCGTGATCATCCCTGCAGGCTTCTGATCCGGCTTTATAGGCTTGGCATGTTCGTTTTACTTGTTGGTAAGATTTTCGAACGTCGTTCCTGCAATAACATCTCTCCATTTCCTCGATTTCGCGCTTCCCGTGCTCCTTCTTTTTTCTTCTCAGAAGCGCATGCTCCTCTTTCCTTTTCTGTTCATAGAGCTCGCGGGCAGCTCTCGTCCGTCGATGCAATGTGGCCATGTACGCATTATGTTCCTCTACATGGGCCTGTCTACATTCGTCATCAAACCAGGGGTTTCTCGAAGGTGCCAAGTACATCTGAGGCGAACTCTCTGAAGGCGTTCTGACAACGACTCCATTGCTGTTCTATGGTTTCTGCAGATTGCATCGGGACTTGAGAGGGCTTGAGGGAGACTTGATCGGCGAATATCCTGGCGGTCTCCTGCGACTGTAACTTTCCGACGTTAAATTTTGGTGTTCTTACTCGACTCCGTTGATTCCGCGAAATTCGCATCCGTACCTTGGCTGCAACAAGATAATGATCCGAGTCGATATTGGCTCCTCGAAAGGTTCGGACATCTAGTATGAATGTTGAGGTGTGGGAATCGTGTACTTGCTACCATGAGATTATGTCCCCCCATAAAGTCCCCTAGCCTTAGTCTGTTTTCTGACGTGGTGTTGTGTAGGCTATGCTTTCCTATGACTCGTTCAAAGATTGCTTCCTTACCCAGCTTCACATTGAAATCTCCTAAAACGATTTTGGTGTCATAGCTGGGACATTGGGTATATGTTCTGCCTAAGAGATAATAGAAGTCTCTTTTTGTCGGTCATCTTTCTCCTCTGTGCGAGCTGGGACACATATTAAACTTATATTGCCGAAATTGGCCTTGATGCGGATAGTTATGAGGCGTTCGCTTATATGTTGGGAGCTTAAGACGTTTTTCCTGAGTCTGCCTCGACTCCGTTTGCTTCAGTGATGAGCCAAAAAGGTAAGTCAATGATGGACCAGAAATAATTTCATTTTTAAATTTGAGGTAGATGATATCTGTGAAACATTTATGTACATATGTCGATACCTTCATCGAATTTTTTCCACACCTGAGATAAGTTTATATAGAAGTTACAACACCAATGCAATGCAACGGATTTCCAATGAATATCCTGAAACTTCTTTGAACTTTCATCCGTCGTTTGTTTGATCCATGCCATCGCACTTCTTGGAGTGCTATTTGGACAACTGCCTTATACGAGTAATAGTTGAGAATTTTCTCCAATTGATTGCCTGTACCCAGTCTGTTAAGGGACCTTATATTCCAGGTGCAAGCTCGCAAGGCATTTAGGCGTTTGCAGGAGTCGTCAGCTTTGTATCTGTCCGTGATAGGTATGTTATTCCTAAACACAGCCCCCCACCTGGTGGGCTAGGCTTCCCCAGGAGCAAGGGGTCAGGTCACGGCACATATTGGTTTGTTGGTAGCTATCCAGGGGAGGCCACGTGAAGGCTATGTGTCAACTTGAATTGAGCAGGGACAGAGATCGAAGCTGGCGTTTGTTATGTTAAATGCGATCAGCTTCATTGCTCTGTTTGCTCGCTCCCTCTTCCCCCCAGTAGTAGTAGAGTCACAGTCCATGCTGAGAATATGGAAAGAGAGCGATTCTGCCGTCAGAGAAGAGAATTCTGTCCACCCGACCTAGATGAAATTAAGCTAGTAATTTCGAAGCTTAAAACTAATAAAGCCACGGGTGCGGACGGTTTGTCTGCTGAGCCAATTATAGCGGCTGGAGATGAGCTGGTAGGGCGCATGCACCAGCTCATCTGTAAAACGTGGTCGGAGAAAAGCATGCCTAATGAATAAAATATTAGCATGTTTGCCAGGTTCAAAAGAACGGAGATCCCTATAACTACGCCGGCTATAAGACTCTTTATAATCGCATATAAGATCTTCTTTGCCGTACTGTGTGAACACCTGAAACCCATTGTGGATAATCTGATAGGTTCGTATCAGTGTGGTTTTAGGCCAGGTATATCCACATTAGACCAAATATTCACACTTCGGCAGATCTTGGAGAAGATCCAAGAATACCAAATCGACACCCATCACCTTTCTGTTGATTTCAAAGCCGCGTATGATAGTGTGCATAGAGACGAGCTATAAGGAGCCATGTCTAGTTTTAACATCCCTACCAAACTCCTCAGATCGTGCCTTATGAGAATGGAGAATTCTTGCTGCTCCATTAAGTTCGGTAGCGAATTATCCGACACCTTTGATGTTAAAAAGGGATTTAGACAAGGCGACGCGCTGTCATTTAACTTTTCAACATCGCACTTGAAAAGATCATACGAGACTGCCTGGCCAACACAAGAGGTATGACCTATTTCGAGTCTACGCAATTGCTTACGTACGCGGATGACGATGACGTAGTTGGACGAACACAGCGGGACGCCAATGAAGCGTTCGAAAGCATTGAAGCAGAAGCGGCTAAAATGAGTCTTTCGATTAACGAGGGTAAAACTAAATATATGGTGTCAAACAAAAAAGACGCATAACACCCACGTCTCCGCCAGAACGTCACAATTGGCAGCTACAAATTCGAAGTGGTCAAGGACTTTATCTATCTTGGCTACCTGACCAGTGACAATAACGCCAGCCTTGCCAGCCGCCAAAGATTCCGGTATACAAAACCTTAGTCATTCCGATCCTCCTCTATCGCGCAGAGGATTGCACTTTAATGAAAGCGGATGAGGAAGCCATTGGTCGTTTCGAGAGGAAAATTCTGTGTTGAATCGATGGTCCCGTTTGTATAAACGGGGAGTGGAGGAGAAGTTACAGGGACGAACTTTACGGGCTGTAAAATGACATCGGCCTATTACGACGTTTTCGGATACAGCGTCTAAGATGGCTAGGCCACGTAGAGCGAATGGATAATACAGCTCCGGCCCGGAGAGTCTTCGAGTCCAATTTCGAGGGACAACGCAGCAGAGGACTACCGAGTCTAAGGTGGCGTACACAGGTCGAAGGAAGGGCACCTTAACCAAATCGGCGTGCTGCGCCGGAAGCAGTTGGCAAATGATCGTGCCAGCTGGAGAAGCTTGTTGGCTACCAAAGTAAGTAAGTTCATTGAACTTCGCCCTAAAGCTGTTCATGTAGCCTAACTTGAGCTTTTTCTTTTGTTTTCTAATTACTGACCATTTTTTTCTTGGATGATGTGGGCTCCTGTGAAATTTGAATGGCTTGACGTCGATCGAAATGTGATTCATTGGATCGGACCGTACAATTTACTTAATAGCGCCATCATCTTTTTTACTACACCCATAGCAGGTATGATAAAAGATCCGTGAAAGATGAGTGTATGAGATCATTTTATACGTACATATGCTTATGCTTGTCTTTGATATTGTACAGATGTACCGTGCAGAGTGATTCACTGTGGATTCACCAAATTCTATTATTTGATAACATGGGCTGAGTGGCTCATTGGCTCAACCCTCTGAATATAAAACAATAGTTAATCATTTATTTTATTGGACTTTGCTCTACTCATGATGTACGATGAGTTGGCGCCCTATTAAATGAGTCTAGACGGAATACTTCAAACATACCAAAGGTACAGATATCAGTACTCTTTTGCTCGATTGTTGCCACTTTTCTGATCGTTGAAGTTCAGCAGATGTGATCGTCAATGCGGTTAATAAACTAGACCATAAGTAGACAAGCCCAGACGAGGCTAATGACAGCGTTTCACTTCTTAATAGCATGTGTATTGTATTTTTCAGTATAATTATAAAGATTTATATGTAATCAGTAATAGCGCGGGGGTGAATTGATAAACGGTTATAATGGGTACAATGATGCCTCGAAGATCAGTGGGGTGAACGAGAGAGCCACCTTCGTACCATGATATTGTTTTCCCTCGACTGTGACTTCAGGCTACCTACCATTTACTCGTAGTATCAAATGACGTTTTATAGGAAATTATTATAAGAACATGCAAACAAAATAATTCTCATTAGCATGGCATAGTATGAAAAAAAAAAAAAATAAATAAAAAAAAAATAAAATCAATAGGTAGGTCGGTAGCGATAAGACTAGCCGGCTTCATCTTCCCTTATCAGTTTGACTTAAAGGTCAAGAGTTGCATTCATCGCTAAAGCATTCAGTCGTGCTGGATGTGACTACACTCACATGTTCAAAGATAATTTTTAAAAGAAATTTTATTAAAGGAGGTACATTCGCGAGAGTGAATTTAGTTTTCCTCGACAGTTTTTTCGAAGTGGTTGAAGTGGTTGAAGTTATTTTACATGGAATAATTCTGTAGATTATTTGTTAGTTAATTAATTGCTGGTGATTAGTTCAATCCTTTTAATTGTTGTTATAATTATGGGTTAGTAGAAGTAAATCTAAGTTTTTTTTCTTATGACATCTGTAAACAGATGTTTTGTTACCGCTAAGTTTGAGTTTTATTTAAATCGATGGTTTTGTCTTTAATATTCCTTAACCGCTGTGTACAAAGGTTGCAAAAAATATTTATTAATAGTTTACTGATGCAATATTTCGGTCGGGATTTGTTGTTATTTTTAAAGTTTTGTGATAGTGTCTTGATAAATAAAATATTTTTTTTTCTATTATTCCTTTTAAAAATATTAACTCAATATTAACGCGCATGTTTTTTTGCTTAGAAAAATATTAATCAAATGAGTAAAAATATTTTTGAGTAACATTATGTTTATTATTAAATATTAAATTAGTCAAAATATTTAATAAACCTATTTTCCGTGATACTATAAAAATTAAAACAATTAGGTTATTTTAACATACGAATTCTAATTGTGTTGGTCAAAAGTCGCTATTGCCCTCAGCTCCCAAAAAAAAAAAAAAGTACTTGAGCTCCATCGATCTCAAGTAAGGTGCAGAAAAGTAAAAGACGAATTGGAAAAGACGCTTTATATATTTTCTTTCCCCTATATACTACTTTGCTTGCGGAGTCCTGCTTTTTATAGCGCTTGATTGAAAACCGATTTAAAGTTATTCAGAGCACTACAGAAATAGTGAACTATTAAAAACTCATTTCGCCCAGTTCATAATACTGAATCATACAAGATCTAAAAAAAATAAAATAAAAATTATAATAAACAAAATCCAAAATGGTAATAGAAAAAAGTAAATATAAAAAAATAGGAAATAAAAACGCCCCTACGCTAATTCACATTCCTTCAAATCCCTGTCCGTCTTGCGTTGTACAATTGTCGCACTGACCGGATGTAAGCACAATAGACATATAGCGGGTTGTGGGTGTTCTTTTTTCTAGTGGAGCGAATCACGCTATCGTTAGAGCATAATATCCATGGTAGCTAGTGTTTTAATGAAACCGGGGACTGACCTTCACTTTAGGACACTTTACTGATGCTCATCGGTGTTGTACAAGGTGTGGCAGTTAAGTTCTGGGAATTTGTGAACAAAAAACAAGAAAATTAAGTTAATAGTACAATAATTTCATTATCGACTTTCACTATAGTCATTTACACAATGATTCTAACGTTGTTCCTACAATTCGAAGCACCCTTGACAACTTCATCTTGGAAAATAAAAAGATGGTCGCACCCTATCAGGGATATAGGGTAGATGCGGCAACATTGAAATGCTTTTTTTCTCAAAACTTCTGTGCCCGTGGTGCAGTGGTAAACATCACCGACCGTCGAGCGGAAGGTCTGTAGTTCAAAGTCGTTCCATAGCCAAGAAAAAACAATCCCTATACGGAAAAAAATGTTACAACACAGCTGTTTTGAATGAGAAGTGATCAAACACACTGATAGAAGCATAATACTTACAGTATGCGGTTACCTTAAGATCATACTCTGTGCGTGCAATTCTAATATAACACCATAAGTGCATGGAATAGTTGCTGAGAACTACAACTAACGTGAAAATTCGGTCAGTTCCCCTCCTCGTATTTAGGACAACCACCCCTGGAGAATAGTGAACGAACATCTACGACCCAAAACCACTGCACTCCGTTCAGGTTGTGTGATACAGATTCTAAGAGTATAAACTCTTGAACCTACGCGAACTTAAACAAAAAACAAAAAAACCCGCTTTGCCCATTCAACCACCAGTGCTTTCGACCTACACTCATCTCCGTACACCACCTGCAATTTTCGGAGGATTTCCGAGGGTTTTTTCACAAGATTTCATTAAAAATGTAATCAAAACACCTTGCTTGAATTGGAGGTCACTTATTTTTAAGACGACACTAAAAAAGTTTTTTATTCGAAAAACACGCACAGCACACAAACGAAAGATGCTGTCGACTTCAGCCTTGGATAAAAACCAGGGATAAACAACGAGATACCAATCTTTCGAACAAATGCCCGTTGATCCCCGCAGGGGTTGTTAGTTGCTGTTGTAATACACACCGATACTATACGTGTTATTCTCCGTTTAAAAACGACGCTTTTGACTAACACAATGATAGTCTCAAGACGTCGATGTGTAGAGTCAAGACGTGGCGAAATGGTCGCAACAAGGCAAAATAACATAGTCAAGCCGCCGTCAAACTGCAACGCGTTTGTGGGTGCAATCTGTCAAAGTGCCTGTCAAAGCCAATGGATTGGTATCTCATTCATTATCCCTGATAAAAAACTGAAAGAAAAGCACGCCTTTCTTGACAGATGTTGACCAACGACGCAGTGTTGCCAGACCTCGTACAAGAGAACGACTCCAAGTCTTTTATCATAATTCAACGCGATTGTGAGCACTGTGCGTCTCACTGATGTTGATAAACTCTCTCGGATTTTTTGTGGTCGTCTTGGGGAAGCAACACGTCCAAAAGGAACCACAAAAAGTAGTTTGCACCATTTATCCGAACAATTAGACCAATTCTATTTTTATTCGGAGATCTAAGAGTCATTCGGAGAAACCAACTACTTTGACCGTTCCTTGTTATTTGATGTACCAGCATAGCGACATTTTTCAATCGTGAGCGATCACCTATGGCCGAGTAATCTGGCAAATGTAAGGCCATATTGACCAAATCGAAGTGTTTGATCATAAAGGACTGTACCTCCGAACGGCAACGTTGGAAGAATGATCCGATGTGTCGGTTTTATCATATTGTTGTGGAGATGCAAGCGGACCGTTAAGTTCGAAAACTCTCTGGAAGCGGGAATTGGAATGATGTCAACTTCCAATGGAATTGTCAGAGCCTTCTAGAGATTTCCTATGGGGAACTTCCAACGGCGAACGTTCGAGATGGTGGACCGAGAGCTATATAAGCGCGAACACTCGCCCTCGACATTCATTCAGTTTGTGGTATAAAACAGCGTATAACAAGTCGGTGTGATCAACCAAGGTGAAAAGAAAAGCTTTCAATAAAGGTTTGTGTATTGTGTAATAAAGTTTAAAGTGGATTGTACTGTGTAATAAAGTTTAAAGTGGATTGTATTGGATAATAAATAAAAGTGGCGAAGCTACACAGATAATTGATCTGTGGTGAAAGAATTAAAAGTGTGTGTGTTTCAATTTAAATAAAAAGGACAATTGTAGTTTATCGCAATCCAGTGGTGCGAACCCTATTTGGTGTGGGGATCGAATAAATTCGTAACATTTGGTGTCAGAAGTGGGATTGCGAGTAAACGAGTGAAACTTTATTTGAGTTGTGAAGTGAATTATTGCAAAAGTGAGAAAATGGTCAAATTGGAAAAGCTGACCATTGAACAACTTAAAAAAGAGCTGGATTCTCGGGAATTATCCACAGTGGGAAGTAAAGCAAACCTGGTGGAGAGACTGCGATCGGCGTTGCAGGAAGAAGGTTTCGACTGGGAGAGTTACGAATTCGGGGTGGAGAAGCCGTCGACATCTACTGAGCCAGCGTTCGACATGCAGCACATTCTCGCGGCTCTTAATGCCATGAGTCAAAAACTGGAGGAAAATTCCGCAGCTGTAAGTAGAAAGTTGGAGGAAAACTCAACTTCCCTAAGCCAGAAACTGGAGGCGACCGTACATCAAAAGTTGGAGGAAAATTCGACCTCCTTGGGCCAGAAGCTGGAGACGTTAGAAGGGATGCTAGAGAACAATCGAGAAAGTCTAAGAAACATCCAGCAGACAGTCAACGATCGATTCCAGGACGTCGAAGAGAGAATCGAGACACTAGAATCGAGATTCGACAAGAAGGTTCTAGATCTCGAGAATAATCAAGAAAAGAGAATCGAGTCACTGGAGTCAAGGTTCGACAAGAAGGTTCTAGATCTCGAAAATAATCAAGAAAAGATAATCGAGACACTGGAAACGCGGTTCGACAAGAAGGTTCTGGAGCTCGAGAAAACTGTCCAGAACGTCCAACATCAAGGAATCGTTGTACCGACTACAGCATCGAAATTCACAGCTCCCAACTACGATGGCACGAGCGCTTTTAACATCTTTAAGCTCCAGTTCGAGACAACAGCGGAACGGAATCAGTGGGGAGAAGAAGATCGTGTGGCCGCTCTAGTAATTTCGCTTAAAGGCGAAGCAGCTGGTGTTTTACAGACCATTCCGGAGACCCAGAGAAGGAACTACACAGCCATATGGGATGCTCTCCATCGAAGATACGGCAGTGAGCACATGCAGGAGATGCACAAGCTGGAACTCAAAGGGCGCAAGCAGCGTTTAAACGAGACCATACAACAGTATGCTGCCGACATCGAGAGGCTGTCTCATCTAGCCTACGCGGATGTTCCAGTTGATGTGGTGGAAAAACTGAAAACGGATTCTTTCATCCAAGGGCTAAGGGACCCCGATACGCAACGAAGCCTGATTCTCCTGCCGAAGACATCTTTCAAGGAGACAGTTGCCAGCGCTCTCGCATGTGAAACATCGCTCTTGATATGCCGACCTTCCATCAAACTACGGCGCATATCTCAAGACCAGGATAGTTCGAGAACAACAACGGCTAGTAGGAGTGGTTCATTCCCGGGTAGATGCTACATCTGCGACCAGCAGGGGCACATTGCAAAGAACTGCCGCCTGCGAAGAAAGCGTTCGAGGTCTAGTTCGCCAAAAAGAGACCATGGGAGTGAACGCGACCGTGGAGGTGCAAAAGGTGCACCTAACAATCCGTTAAACTAAAACGAGTCAGTGCAGAGGGGCATGCGCTGGCTCCCACATTGGAGTGCCCCAGCATCCTCGTATCCCGAATCTGCAGGGGTGCAACCAGCCTAGTCATCGAGGGAACGATGGACGGGCGACGATATCTGCTGACGTTGGACACGGGCGCAACTCATTCAGTCATCCGAAGCGGATTGGTTTCTGACATCGAACCATTTTCCGAGGTAAGGCTTCGTACAGTAACTGGTGAGAAGGCGGAAGTTAAGGGAAAGGTCCAG
This sequence comes from Eumerus sabulonum, assembly GCA_951905685.1. Lineage (NCBI taxonomy): Eukaryota > Metazoa > Arthropoda > Insecta > Diptera > Syrphidae > Eumerus > Eumerus sabulonum. The sequence continues at coordinate 160,255,384 of OX645060.1, read as the reverse complement.
AAAAGAATTACGATGGGTACCGTCGAGTTTCAGCATGATTTCATCGTTGCGGACATCACTGATGACATCATAATCGGCGTCGACTTCATGATTAGGCATGGCTTCACATTGGACCTCAACCAAAAAGTGATGAAGTATGGCAACTTGGAGCTCCCATTAACAATAGATAATGGACAGGGTAGCAAGGTCAGGCGAATAGTCGTGCAAGCGCGCCAAACAGTTCCCCCGAAAGCAGAAGCTGTGGTTTGGGCAAAGATAGAAGAGGATGCGGGGACAAGCCGAATGTGGGTGGTCGAACCCGACAAACGAAATCGACCCAGCGATATAGTTGTTGGAAGGGCTCTCGTGGAACCCCGACAAGACCAATTGGTTCCAGTACGAGTCCTGAATCCTGCAAGTACACCTAGGACAATACACAAGGGAACAACGATCGCTCAATGCCAAGAAGCTGCCGCTATTGTGAACTGCGAAGATCAGAAACATCAGGAAATCCAGGAAAACAAACCGTTCTTGAAAACAATGGCCAGAGAGTGGACGCAACATCTAGTGGAGAAGCAAAAAAGTAAAGCACTCTCCCTGCTTCGTAAATATTGGACAGTTTTTGCAGATGGTAAGAACTGTGGAAGAACATCAATTGTGAAGCACAGAATAGACACAGGGGACTCTAGACCCATCCGGCAACCACCGAGGAGGGTACCTTTGGCGAAAGAAGGAGAGGTGATCAAACTAATCGACGAGATGGAAAAGGAGGGCGTGATCGAACCATCTGCAAGCCCATGGAGTTCTCCAGTAGTGCTAGTTAAGAAGAAGGATGGAAGCACCCGATTCTGTGTGGACTATAGGAAGCTGAACGACGTCACGAAAAAGGACAGCTATCCTTTACCAAGAATCGACGACACCTTGGACACACTATCTGGTGCAAAGTGGTTCTCGACGCTGGACTTGCAAAGCGGATACTGGCAAATAGAGCTTGACCAGCAAGACAAGGAAAAGACCGCGTTCACCGCCGGGGGAGAGTTGTGGCAATTCTCTGTGATGCCCTTCGGTCTTTGCAATGCACCAGCCACATTCGAGAGACTGATGAACCGGGTGCTAAGAGGACTTCACTGGAGGACTTGCCTTGTCTATCTGGATGACATAATTGTCATGGGCAAGGATTTCGACGATCACCTTAAGAAGCTTGAAGAGGTACTGGAACGTATTCAAGCAGCCGGATTGAGATTGAGCCCGAAGAAATGTTCGCTCTTCCAGAACGAGGTGAAGTACTTGGGACATGTGGTGACTGCAGAGGGAGTCCATACAGATGAAGGGAAAATCTCAGCGGTTAAGGAATGGCCGCGGCCGAAGAATCTTCATGAGTTAAGGTCATTCCTGGGACTTTGCACATATTACAGGCGATTCATCCCAGGATTTGCAAACGTTGCCAGCAGTTTGCACGAGCTCACCAAAAAGAATCGGCCATTCAAGTGGGAGAAGCCGCAGGAGGAAGCGTTCATTCACCTGAAGGAATTGCTCTGCAGTGCGCAGATTCTTGCATATCCTGTCCCGGGAGAAAAGTTTATTTTGGACACCGATGCGAGCGGACATGGAATCGGAGGAGTACTCTCTCAAACAATTGACGGGCGAGAACGGGTCATCGCTTACTACAGTAGGATCCTATCGAAGCCGGAGAGGAACTACTGTGTAACTAGGAGGGAGCTTTTAGCCGTGGTCGACTGTGTCAAGCATTTCCACAAATATCTCTATGGCCAAGCTTTTCATCTTAGGACGGACCACGCAGCGTTGAGATGGCTGCTGCAGTTCAAAAACCCGGAAGGCCAGCTTGCTAGATGGATAGAGAGAATCCAGAGTTATGACTTCAGAATCGAACACCGGAAGGGAAGCAGTCATGGAAATGCGGATGCATTATCGAGGCGACCTTGCGATGTTGAATGCAAACATTGTTCACGCGCCGAGACCAAGGAACAGGTCACCGACATCCGTTGTTTCCAGGTGCTGCCAGAAGATTCCTGGACTGCCGAGAAGGTTGGAAGAAAGCAGCGAGAAGATGCCGATCTGGCGGTCATCATCGGATACCAAGAACGAGGTTTTCGACCAAGTTGGCAGCAAATATCCAGTGAAAGCCCAATCGTGAAAGCTTACTGGGCTCAATGGCAGAGTTTGAAGCTGAAGAACGGTTGCCTCTACCGCAGTTGGGAAAGTGAGGACGGGAACATTGTAAACGATCTGCTGGTAATTCCGAAAGGACAAATCGAAGAGGTCATCCGAGAATACCACGAGGGACCAAGCGGGGGTCATCTTGGTGTTAACAAGACTGTAGAAAAGATCAAGAGACGTTTCTACTGGGTAGGATGCCATGAGTCGGTTACGCGTTTCATTCGCAGGTGTGAACAGCGTGCGAAGGCAAAGGGTCCAGTTAGGAAAACTCGAGGAAATATGCAGCAGTACAATGTTGGAGCACCGTTCGAACGTATCGCAATGGACATTGCAGGCCCATTCCCAACGAGCAACGCTGGAAACAAGTACGCACTAGTGGTGATCGATTACTTCAGCAAGTGGCCTGAGGTGTTTTGCATCCCGAACCAGGAAGCCAAAACCATTTCGGATGCATTCGTGAATAACTGGGTTTCGCGTTATGGAGTACCAATGGAACTGCACTCAGACCAAGGAAGGAACTTCGAGTCGACGGTGTTCAAAGAACTCTGTGACATGCTAGGTATCAGAAAGACGCGGACAACACCATTACATCCACAATCTGATGGCATGGTCGAAAGGTTCAACCGGACGATGGAGGAATACCTGAGAAAAGTCGTCGTCGGAGATCAGAAGGACTGGGATGAACATATTCCCCTTTTCTTAATGGCATACCGTTCGGCACAGCACAATTCAACGGCAACAACACCCGCCGAAGCCATTTTTGGAACTGATCTCCGACTTCCATCGGACTTGAAGTTCGGCGTGGTACTACCGACAACTAGCGGCAGGGAAGACTTCGTAACCGAAAAGAAAGAACAGCTGAACTCTATCCACCAGTTCATCCGGGAGCGACTGAATTTGGTCAGCGATAAAATGAAGGCGCGATACGACTTGAGGGCGAACACTTCTGGATTCGAGACCGGACAATTGGTATTGCTGTACAACCCACAACGGAAAAAAGGCTTGTGCCCCAAATTGCAATCAGCCTGGGACGGACCATATGAGGTCATCAAGAAACTCAATGACGTGGTATACCGGATACAGCAGAGGGGAAACAGACGGGCGAAGTATAAAATTGTCCACGTAGAGAGGTTAGCACCATATTACGGAGAAGGGTCCAATCGCTTGTTCGAGGACGAACAAGTTTAGGAGGAGGGCAGTGTTGTGGAGATGCAAGCGGACCGTTAAGTTCGAAAACTCTCTGGAAGCGGGAATTGGAATGATGTCAACTTCCAATGGAATTGTCAGAGCCTTCTAGAGATTTCCTATGGGGAACTTCCAACGGCGAACGTTCGAGATGGTGGACCGAGAGCTATATAAGCGCGAACACTCGCCCTCGACATTCATTCAGTTTGTGGTATAAAACAGCGTATAACAAGTCGGTGTGATCAACCAAGGTGAAAAGAAAAGCTTTCAATAAAGGTTTGTGTATTGTGTAATAAAGTTTAAAGTGGATTGTACTGTGTAATAAAGTTTAAAGTGGATTGTATTGGATAATAAATAAAAGTGGCGAAGCTACACAGATAATTGATCTGTGGTGAAAGAATTAAAAGTGTGTGTGTTTCAATTTAAATAAAAAGGACAATTGTAGTTTATCGCAATCCAGTGGTGCGAACCCTATTTGGTGTGGGGATCGAATAAATTCGTAACAATATCAATAGTGGTTTCTTTGCTAATGATGCTAATGATTTCTTTAGACGATGATCAAGAATGTTCCACATGTGTTATAGACCCAATAACGTCGATCGGAACAGAATCAATTAGATTGGTGGTAGATTTATCCCGAAGCGATTGGTCATTAAATATACATGATTGCTAAGCCCTTTATCCTTGTTATCAAGTGGGACCTGGGCACACGTACTCCTATAGCAAACAGCTTTTTTTTCTTCATTAATTGTTGCATTGGTAACAGTGGTTTTTCGTCCGCCTTTTGCTTTTCATATCCGCGGGGTAAACTTCATTTTTATGAACCAATACAAATATAGGACAGACAGTTTTGCCAGACTGAGGATAAATACCCCGGATCACATGACAGTTATACATTCGCATCTAATTTGGACATCAATAAAACATAACCTAAAGTGGATGTCTTTGAAAGTATTGTTACGAATTATTCGATCCCCACACCAAATAGGGTTCGCACCACTGGATTGCGATAAACTACAATTGTCCTTTTTATTTAAATTGAAACACACACACTTTTAATTCTTTCACCACAGATCAATTATCTGTGTAGCTTCACCACTTTTATTTATTCTCCAATACAATCCACTTTAAACTTTATTACACAGTACAATCCACTTTAAACTTTATTACACAATACACAAACCTTTATTGAAAGCTTTTCTTTTCACCTTGGTTGATCACACCGACTTGTCACACGCTGTTTTATACCACAAACTGAATGAATGTCGAGGGCGAGTGTTCGCGCTTATATAGCTCTCGGTCCACCATCTCGAACGTTCGCCGTTGGAAGTTCCCCATCGGAAATCTCTAGAACGCTCTGACAATTCCATTGGAAGTTGACATTATTCCCATCCCCGCTTCCAGAGAGTTTTCGAACTTAACGGTCCGCTTGCATCTCCGCAACAATACTGTTACGAATTTATTCAATCCCCACACCAAATAGGGTTCGTACCACTGGATTGCGATAAACTACAATTTTCTACGTTTTCCTGATTAAAAACACACACACTTTTATTTCTTTCACCACAGATCAATTATCTGTGTAGCTTCACCACTTTTATTTATTATCCAATACAATCCACTTTAAACTTTATTACACAATTCACAAACCTTTATTGAAAGCTTTTCTTTTCACCTTGGTTGATCACACCGACTTGTCACACGCTGTTTTATACCACAAACTGAATGAAACTGAATGAATGTCAAGGGCGAGTGTTCGCGCTTATATAGCTCTCGGTCCACCGTCTCGAACGTTCGCCGTTGGAAGTTCCCCATAAGAAATCTCTAGAACGCTCTGACAATTCCATTGGAAGTTGACATCATTCCAATTCCCGCTTCCAGAGAGTTTTCGAACTTAACGGTCCGCTTGCATCTCCGCAACACTGCCCTCCTCCTAAACTTGTTCGTCCTCGAACAAGCGATTGGACCCTTCTCCGTAATATGGTGCTAACCTCTCTACGTGGACAATTTTATACTTCGCCCGTCTGTTTCCCATCTGCTGTATCCGGTATACCACGTCATTGAGTTTCTTGATGACCTCATATGGTCCGTCCCAGGCTGATTGCAATTTGGGGCACAAGCCTTTTTTCCGTTGTGGGTTGTACAGCAATACCAATTGTCCGGTCTCGAATCCAGAAGTATTCGCCCTCAAGTCGTATCGCGCCTTCATTTTATCGCTGACCAAGTTCAGTCGCTCCCGGATGAACTGATGGATAGAGTTCAGCTGTTCTTTCTTTTCGGTTACGAAGTCTTCCCTGCCGCTAGTTGTCGGTAGTACCACGCCGAACTTTAAGTCCGATGGAAGTCGGAGATCAGTTCCAAAAATGGCTTCGGCGGGTGTTGTTGCCGTTGAATTGTGCTGTGCCGAACGGTATGCCATTAAGAAAAGGGGAAGATGTTCATCCCAGTCCTTCTGATCTCCGACGACGACTTTTCTCAGGTATTCCTCCATCGTCCGGTTGAACCTTTCGACCATGCCATCAGATTGTGGGTGTAATGGTGTTGTCCGCGTCTTTCTGATACCTAGCATGTCACAGAGTTCTTTGAACACCGTCGACTCGAAGTTTCTCCCTTGGTCTGAGTGCAGTTCCATTGGTACTCCATAACGCGAAACCCAGTTATTCACGAATGCATCCGAAATGGTTTTGGCTTCCTGGTTCGGGATGCAAAACACCTCAGGCCACTTGCTGAAGTAATCGATCACCACTAGCGCGTACTTGTTTCCAGCGTTGCTCGTTGGGAATGGGCCTGCAATGTCCATTGCGATACGTTCGAACGGTGCTCCAACATTGTACTGCTGCATATTTCCTCGAGTTTTCCTAACTGGCCCCTTTGCCTTCGCACACTGTTCACACCTGCGAATGAAACGCGTAACCGACTCATGGCATCCTACCCAGTAGAAACGTCTCTTGATCTTTTCTACAGTCTTGTTAACACCAAGATGACCCCCGCTTGGTCCCTCGTGGTATTCTCGGATGACCTCTTCGATTTGTCCTTTCGGAATTACCAGCAGATCGTTTACAATGTTCCCGTCCTCACTTTCCCAACTGCGGTAGAGGCAACCGTTCTTCAGCTTCAAACTCTGCCATTGAGCCCAGTAAGCTTTCACGATTGGGCTTTCACTGGATATTTGCTGCCAACTTGGTCGAAAACCTCGTTCTTGGTAGTCGATGATGACTGCCAGATCGGCATCTTCTCGCTGCTTTCTTCCGACCTTCTCGACAGTCCAGGAATCTTCTGGCAGCACCTGGAAACAACGGATGTCGGTGACCTGTTCCTTGGTCTCGGCGCGTGAACAATGTTTGCATTCAACATCGCAAGGTCGCCTCGATAATGCATCCGTATTTCCATGACTGCGTCCCTTCCGATGTTCGATACTGAAGTCATAACTCTGGATTCTCTCTATCCATCTAGCAAGCTGGCCTTCCGGGTTTTTGAACTGCAGCAACCACCTCAACGCTGCGTGGTCCGTCCTAAGATGAAAAGCTTGGCCATAGAGATATTTGTGGAAATGCTTGACACAGTCAACCACAGCTAAAAGCTCCCTCCTAGTTACACAGTAGTTCCTCTCCGGCTTCGATAGGATCCTACTGTAGTACGCGATGACCCGCTCTCGCCCGTCAATCATTTGAGAGAGTACTCCTCCGATTCCATGTCCGCTCGCATCTGTGTCCAAAATAAACTTTTCTCCCGGGACAGGATATGCAAGAATCTGCGCACTGCAGAGCAATTCCTTTAGGTGAATGAACGCTTCCTCCTGCGGCTTCTCCCACTTGAATGGCCGATTCTTTTTGGTGAGCTCGTGCAAACTGCTGGCAACGTTTGCAAATCCTGGGATGAATCGCCTGTAATACGTGCAAAGTCCCAGGAATGACCTTAACTCATGAAGATTCTTCGGCCGCGGCCATTCCTTAACCGCTGAGATTTTCTCTTCATCTGTATGGACTCCTTCTGCAGTCACCACGTGTCCCAAGTACTTCACCTGGTTTTGGAAGAGCGAACATTTCTTCGGGCTCAATTTCAGTCCGGCAGCTTGAATACGTTCCAGTACCTCTTCAAGCTTCTTAAGGTGATCGTCGAAATCCTTCCCCATGACAATTATGTCATCCAGATAGACAAGGCAAGTCCTCCAGTGAAGTCCTCTTAGCACCCGGTTCATCAGTCTCTCGAATGTGGCTGGTGCATTGCAAAGACCGAAGGGCATCACAGAGAATTGCCACAACTCTCCCCCGGCGGTGAACGCGGTCTTTTCCTTGTCTTGCTGGTCAAGCTCTATTTGCCAGTATCCGCTTTGCAAGTCCAGCGTCGAGAACCACTTTGCACCAGATAGTGTGTCCAAGGTGTCGTCGATTCTCGGTAAAGGATAGCTGTCCTTCTTCGTTACGTCGTTCAGCTTCCTATAGTCCACGCAGAATCGGGTGCTTCCATCCTTCTTCTTAACAAGCACTACTGGCGAACTCCATGGGCTTGCAGATGGTTCGATCACGCCCTCCTTTTCCATCTCGTCGATTAGTTTGATCACCTCGCCTTCTTTCGCCAAAGGTACCCTCCTCGGTGGTTGCCGGATCGGTCTAGAGTCCCCTGTGTCTATTCTGTGCTTCACAATTGATGTTCTTCCACAGTTCTTACCATCTGCAAAAACTGTCCAATATTTACGAAGCAGGGAGAGTGCTTTGCTCTTATGCTTCTCCACTAGATGTTGCGTCCATTCTCTGACCATAGTTTTCAAGAAGGCTTTGTTGGTCTGGATTTCCCGGTGTTTCTGATCTTCGCAGTTCATAATAGCGGCAGCTTCTTGGCATTGAGCGATCGTTGTTCCCTTGTGTATCGTCCTAGGTGTACTGGCAGGATTCAGGACTCGTACTGGAACCAATTGGTCTTGTCGGGGTTCCACGAGAGCGCTTCCAACAACTATATCGCTGGGTCGATTTCTTTTGTCGGGTTCGACCACCCACATTCGGCTTGTCCCCGCATCCTCTTCTATCTTCGCCCAAACCACAGCTTCTGCATTCGGGGGAACTGTTTGGCGCGCTTGCACGACTATTTGCCTGACCTTGTTACCCTGTCCATTATCTATTGTTAATGGGAGCTCCAAGTTGCCATACTTCATCACTTTTTGGTTGAGGTCCAATGTGAAGCCATGCCTAATCATGAAGTCGACGCCGATTATGATGTCATCAGTGATGTCCGCAACGATGAAATCATGCTGAAACTCGATGGTCCCCATCGTAACTCTTTTCTGGACCTTTCCCTTAACTTCCGCCTTCTCACCAGTTACTGTACGAAGCCTTACCTCGGAAAATGGTTCGATGTCAGAAACCAATCCGCTTCGGATGACTGAATGAGTTGCGCCCGTGTCCAACGTCAGCAGATATCGTCGCCCGTCCATCGTTCCCTCGATGACTAGGCTGGTTGCCCCTCTACAGATTCGGGATACGAGGATGCTGGGGCACTCCAATGTGGGAGCCAGCGCATGCCCCTCTGCACTGACTCGTTTTAGTTTAACGGATTGTTAGGTGCACCTTTTGCACCTCCACGGTTGCGTTCACTCCCATGGTCTCTTTTTGGCGAACTAGACCTCGAACGCTTTCTTCGCAGGCGGCAGTTCTTTGCAATGTGCCCCTGCTGGTCGCAGATGTAGCATCTACCCGGGAATGAACCACTCCTACTCGCCGTTGCTGTTCTGGAACTATCCTGGTCTTGAGATATGCGCCGTAATTTGATGGAAGGTCGGCATATCAAGAGCGATGTTTCACATGCGAGAGCACTGGCAACTGTCTCCTTGAAAGATGTCTTCGGCAGGAGAATCAGGCTTCGTTGCGTATCGGGATCCCTTAGCCCTTGGATGAAGGAATCCGTTTTTAGTTTCTCCACCACATCAACTGGAACATCCGCGTAGGCTAGATGAGACAGCCTCTCGATGTCGGCAGCGTACTGCTGGATGGTCTCGTTTCCACGCTGCTTGCGTCCTTTAAGTTCCAGCTTGTACATCTCCTGCATGTGCTCACTGCCGTATCTTCGATGAAGAGCATCCCATATGGCTGTGTAGTTCCTTCTCTGGGTCTCCGGGATGGTCTGTAGAACGTCAGCTGCTTCACCTTTAAGGGAAATTACTAGGGCAGCCACACGATCTTCCTCTCCCCATTGATTCCGTTCCGCTGTTGTCTCGAACTGGAGCTTAAAGATGTTAAAAGCGCTCTTGCCGTCGAAGTTGGGAGCTGTGAATTTTGATGCTGCAGTCGGTACGACGATTCCTTGATGCTGTACGTTCTGGATAGTTTTCTCGAGTTCCAGAACCTTCATGTCGAACCTCGATTCCAGTGACTCGATTCTCTTTTCTTGACTATTCTCGAGATCTAGAACCTTCTTGTCCAGTGTCTCGATTTTCTCTTCGACATTCTGGAATCGATCGTTAACGGCTTGCTGGATGTCTCTCAAGCTTTCTCGATTGTTCTCTAGCATCTCTTCTACCGTCTCCAACTTCTGGCTCAGGGAAGTAGAATTTTCCTCCAGTTTCTGACTCAGAGAAGTGGAATTTTCCATCAGTTTCTGACTCAGAGAAGTGGAATTTTCCATCAGTTTCTGACTCAGAGAAGCACTCATAGCATTCATAGCCGCGAGAATTTGCTGCATATCGAACGCTGGCTCAGTGGATGTCGACGGCTTCTCCACCCCGAATTCATAACTCTCCCAGTCGACACCTTCTTCCTGCAACGCCGATCGCAGTCTCTCCACCAGGTTGGCTTTACTTCCCACTGTGGATAATTCCCGGGCATCCAGCTCTTTTTTCAGTTGTTCAATTGTCAACTTTTCCAATTTTACCATTATCTCACTTTTGCAATAATTCACTTCACAACTCAAATAAAGTTTCACTCGTTTACTCGCAATCCCACTTCTGACACCAAATGTTACGAATTAATTCGATCCCCACACCAAATAGGGTTCGCACCACTGGATTGCGATAAACTACAATTGTCCTTTTTATTTAAATTGAAACACACACACTTTTAATTCTTTCACCACAGATCAATTATCTGTGTAATTTCACCACTTTTCTTTATTATCCAATACAATCCACTTTAAACTTTATTACGCAGTACAATCCACTTGAAACTTTATTACACAATACACAAACCTTTATTGAAAGCTTTTCTTTTCACCTTGGTTGATCACACCGACTTGTCACACGCTGTTTTATACCACAAACTGAATGAATGTCGAGGGCGAGTGTTCGCGCTTATATAGCTCTCGGTCCACCATCTCGAACGTTCGCCGTTGGAAGTTCCCCATAGGAAATCTCTAGAACGCTCTGACAATTCCATTGGAAGTTGACATCATTCCCATCCCCGCTTCCAGAGAGTTTTCGAACTTAACGGTCCGCTTGCATCTCCGCAACAGTATTGTTACGGACACGAACAGACGGTTATGTTCTAATTTCGCTGTCGAAGTTAGAATGCTCTGGTGAAGCCGAAATGGAAATGATGGTAACTTTCAGCGGCATACTGCTGAATGCCAGAGCCTTCTAGAGATTACCGAAGGGGAACGTCTGACGGCGAACATTCGAGGACGCTCGTCCTCGGAGGCATTCAGTTCCCAGGATTCCGTAACGAGTGGTCGGTCTGTAATCAAGCCATCTAGCGAGATGTGAAGCGCACAGATAATTGATCGTGGAATAGTAAAATGCGTGTAATAAAGTGTAAAAAAGTGTAAAAGGTTGTAGCAATAAATAAAGGCGAAGTGCTCAGATAATTGATCTGAGGTGAAATAACAAAAGTGTGTTGAATAAACAAACAAGTAGTTGTAGCTTATCGCAATACAGTGATTCGCACCCTATTCGGACTTGATTCGAATTTTCGTAACATTTTGTGTCAGAAGTGGGATTGCGAGTCAATGAGTGAAACGTTTATTCGAATATTGTAAAGTGAATTATGGAAAGAGTTCAAGAAAATTGTGAAATTAGAAAAACTGACCATCGAACAGTTGAAAAGGGAGCTGGATGCTCGGGAACTATCCACAGTGGGAAGTAAAGCCAACCTAGTTGAGAGGCTCCGGGCAGCGTTTGAGGAAGAAGGTGTCGACTGGGAGAGTCATGAGTATGGAGTGGAGAAGCCGTCGACACCCAGCGAGCCAGCATTCGATATGCAGCAAATTCTCGCGGCCATGTATGCTATGAGTGCGTCTATAAGCCAGAAATTAGAGGCGACCATACCTCAAAAGTTGGAAGGAAATTCCACTTCCCTGAATCAGGAGCTGGAGGAGATGCCAGAGAATAATCGAGAAAGCTTATGAAATATCCAGCAGGCCGTCGACGATCGATTCTAGGACGTCGAAGAAAGAAAAGAGACCCCGATACGCAACGAAGCTTGTTTCTCCTGCCGAAGAAAGTTGATATGCCGACCCTCCATCAAATAGCGGCGCATATCTGAACACCAGGATAGTTCCAGAACAAAAACGGCGAGTAGGAGTGGCTCATTCCTGGGCAGATGCTACATCTGCGACCAGCAGGGGCACATTGCGAGAAACTGCCGTCTGCGAAGAAAGCGTTGGAGGTATTCGCCGATGGGAAGAAGTCATGGAAACGCGGCTACCTTATCGAGGCGATGTTGAAGGCAAACAAGGAACAAGGCGACCAAGGAACATGTCAACGACATCCGTTCCATGTGCTACCAGTAGATTCTTGGACTGTCGAAAGGTTGGAAGAAAACAGCGTGAAGATGCCGATCTGGCAGTCATGATCGATCACCAAGAACGAGCATTTCGACCAACTTGGCAGCAAAAATCCAGTGAAAGTTCGATCGTAAAAGCTTACTGGACTCAATAGCAGAGTTTGCAGCTGAAGAACGGTTGCCTCTACCTCAGTTGGGAAAGTGAGAACGGGGACATTGTAAACGATCTGCTGGTAATTCCAAAGGGACAAATCGACGAGGTCATCCGAGAATGCCACGAGGGGCCAAACGGGGGACATCTTAGTGTTAACAAGACTGTAGAAAAGATTAAAAGACGTTTCTATTGAGTAGGATGCCATGAATCGGTCACACATTTCATTCGCAGATGAGAACAGTGTGCGAAGGCAAAGGTACCACTTAGGAAATCCCGAGGAAATATGCAACAGTACAATGTTGAAACACCGTCCGAACGTAACGCCATTAACCAGACCAAGGAAGGAACTATGAGTCGTCGGTGTTCAAAGAACTCTGCGACATACTAAGTATCAGAAAAACGCGGACAACACCATTCAACCCACAATCTGATGGCATGGTCGAAAGGTTCAACCGGACAATGGAGGAATAATTGAGAAAAGTCGTCGTCGGAGTTCAGAAGGATTGGGACAAACATCTCCCGCTTTTCTTAATGGCTTATCGATCGGCGCAGTACAATTCGACGAAGATAACACCAGCTGAAGCCATTTTTGGAACTGACCTCCGAATTCCATCGGATTTGAACTTCGGCGTGATACTACCGATAACTAGCGGCAGGGCCGACTTCGTAACAGAAAACAAGCAGCAGCTGAACTCTATCCATTAGTTCATCCGGGAGCAACTGAACTTGGTCAGTGATAAAATGAAGGCGACATATGACTTAAGGGCGAAAAAACGAACGAAAAAAAGGCTTCTGCCCCAAATTACAATCGGCCTGGGACGGAGCATATGAGGTCATCAAGAAACTTAATGACGTGGTGTATCGAATACAGCAGACAAGACAGGAAACAGACGAGCGAAGTGTAAGATTGTCCCCTTGGAGAGGTTAGCGCCATACTGCGGAGAAGGATTAAGTCGCTAGTTCGAGAACGAACAAGGTTAGGAGGTGGGCAGTGTTACGGTGACACAAACCGACGGTTATGTTCGAATTTCGCTGTCGAAGTTCAGATTCTGAACTCGCATACGCACATACGTACGTACACACTCACACACAGTATCTCTATAAAAATCTAGGATTTGGATTGTGGTCACCTTCAAACGTGGTGATACATATGTCAAAGTTTGGAATTGGTAAAATCGGTCCTATTACAATAACTTCTCACTGGGAAGTTAAAAAATGAACGCTCTCGGTGTAGTGTGTTACTTGAAGGAAGTTGGCGCCGTTCACTGAACCAATAGTCATTGCTAACAAGGGGTGCGTTCACGCTTGCAATGAATGATTTTTTCTTTTTCGATACTACACCTTATAAGTTTCTATCATGTGTTAATTAGTCTCCCTTTCAATAGGTCGATACTACAGGTAAATTAAGCTCATCCAGATATGCTTTACATTACATTTATTTTTACTTCAACGCCACAAACAAGACGAAGTAGTAGAAAAATATGCGTCATAGTATCACTAATCTAAATTTGACTGTGGCTGTCCAACATACATACATATGTTGCTATAACCATTCATTCATTAAAATAACAAAGTTCTGCCGTGAAGGACCTTTGGAAATTACCTCATTTCATGTCCATGTCAATGATGCAATTATGATTATGTCATTATTATGAAAATACAACTCCCTTCGCCGTTTAGCTTCAACACAATTCAATTCCGCCCACCGATAACCCTGCCCTTTCCATTTGACCAAGAGTTGTCTTCAAAATACTATCACACATAAACAAACTCTTATCTCGTTCGAGTCGACATGATTCCATGATCATTCGTGTTTTGTTGATCAGTTCATCAAGTCGCGTCTTTTATTCAACAGCTAATGCCCAGTTACAGAGTGCAATGAAGTTTCGCCTAGAAGCCGCAGACCGCATTGGTAGCATACCAATCGTTGAGAGCAGCCTGAAGCGGGCCGAATACATCTACACCCGTGTTAAGAATACCAACCGACTTTTCAACTGGTATTTTGAAACAGCTGAATCTGCGATTCTGGCTGCTCTCGAATCTGTACAACCAGCAGTTAAACTATTCGAAGTGCCTTTGAAACGTCTCGATGAGGTCATGTGCAAAAGTCTAGATATTCTGGAGCAACGAATACCGCTGGTGTACTTGCCACCGGAAATGGTAAGGCCAATCCCAGCTGATGTAGAGGAGGTGTTTGATTTTTGCTACATTGCTTAGTGGCCCTAAATCTTATCTAAATTAGCTAATTTTATTTTCATTAAAGATGTATTGGAATACTCGGGAATACATGTCGAATCATTTGGTACGACCGGTTATCAAGCGTGCTGATTCGGTGAAGCAAATTGGTCATGCTGTCCTTGGAAGTCCGCTTACTGCGTATGCGGCTGATCGCATCGACGGCGCATTTACAGTCGCCGATATGTATGTTGACAAATATTTGACGGTTGACGCAGATCAGGATCAAGTTGACGGTAAGTGTGCGGGGTTCTCAACTTCTCGTGCTTCAATACTCGATGAGGTTATCATCGTTTGAAGAAGTTACTTATTGTTTTGATAAGAAACACTGCGATTGTGGTACATATATTGAAATATTATAAAATCTGTTTTAAGCTAAAAATGAAGAGAATGAGGCATTGAAAGATAGTAATGAAGGAAGTGCAATCAAGGCCATTCATCACGGACAGAGGTTCTCACGTAAACTTAAACGTCGGCTAACTCAGCGTACTCTAGCCGAGGCACGGGCATTGAAGAAACAGAGCAAAGAAGCCATACATGTACTTTTATATGCAGCTGAATTGGTAAAATTCAACGACAGATATATGTATGTATATGTTGTGGGATGGATAACTAATCATCATTCTTTCAGATTGCAACCGATCCAAAGACTGCCTTAAAGAAAGCCAGGGAATTGTGGAGCTACCTAAGTCAGGACGAACCAGAAAACCAAGCACGCCCAAAAACGCTTGAACAATTGATCGTTCTCTTGACCAGAGAATCAGCTCGTCGTCTTGTTCACTTGGTCAACTTTAGTAGTAGTGTCGCCGCAAATCTTCCAAAGTAGTATACCAAAATTAAGGACTTGTCATTTTGAGTGCCCTTTCGCTACCTTTTTTTTTTTAGGTCTTTTATACATTCTACTGCAGAGTTGCTTCATCATTTTCTCTATTTAAATGGCCGACTTCTCAAGGTAATATGCACAAAATAACAGTTTGCAGGCTATCCTACCTCTCTATGGTATTTTAGGTAACAAAATTGGATCAAGTAAAAAACATAACCAAAGAAGAAGCCGAAGGACTTATTACCAAAGCATTATCCTTCTACGGCAACTTGTCAAATTTCACATCGAACTATCTGGTTTGTTCTTTATCTATTCATCTGCAATTGAAATTTTGAACTAAAGTTCAATTCATTTGTTGTCAGGAACGTTTGGCTGTATTCTTATCTGGTCGTATCGAAGCGGAGAAAATTTCAGCAACGACGACCACAACTCCAAGGCGAAGGATACAGGCACCGCAGAATAATACGCCAACCTATAATAATCTGAATGGAATCTATTGAGAAATAGAATTTTTTATTGCCATTGCTATATCATATTTGTTTATTGATTTATATATTCGAATACATTTGCGATGTAATTAATGTACGATTTTTTTTTTCTAAATTTTTCCATTAATAAATGACGGTAGCTTCTGAAAAATGAATCCGAATACTCTTCTTTATTTTTTCTTTTGGTAGCGTTACAGCCCATGAAGGACCAGTGCCAAGCTTCTCTTTAATCACCCATGATATGTGTGATTTATTTTTCTCACAGGTGAAAGGGACCTACAGTTTTAATGCCGATTCCGAACGGCGTGAGTCGAGAAGCTTTATCCAGGCAATTTATACTACGGAGGGTTTTGCCAGTACCCCGCCGCGAAATAAACATTCGATGGCGTTGGTATTATCGGGATCCGAACTCGCTCATCTTGCGTCAGAGTCCAACACCCTAACTACTGCGCCACGGCGCCCTCCGAATATTACTATTATCATATTACGTATCTGTTAGAAAGTTGTCAGTTAAGTGGTGTACGTATCTATATCATACCTGAAGAATGAGGTTGAAGAAGGTAATCCACCCAGAGTACCACTAACAACACCTGATGAACTAGAAGTCCATGTCGACCGATTCGTTGAAGTCATACAGTACGCAGCGTGGAATAACACTTCCTACCAAAAAAGAGTGTCGATCAGAGATTTTAAAAACTAAAGTCCAGGCTCGTCAATTTACTCTCTATGGAAAGCTGTCAAAAGTCTCAACGAACCCCAAATTCAAGACCCACCAATAAGAAAAAGTCTAAATGAAACTGTGAAGGGAGATAAAAAAGGCGGAATTTTTCAACCGCTTACAAAATTTGTTTATCGGACGGATGATACACCGGAATATACAATGACACGATCCACGTTCGCCGAAATAAAGGCTATTGTTGAGTCGCTTAGAGCTAACAAGCCTGCGGCCTATGATCTAATTATAGGAGAAGTTCGAAAAGCTTTACTAAAACTCCTGTTTCTTGTCAATGCGGCAATTAGGTTAGAATATGTGCCGAGCCAGGGTAAAGCACTAATAGGCAAGAAATCGTATCGTCCGACTTCAATGTTGCCGATCATTTTGAAAATGCTACTTAATCGCTTAGAACCGATCTTTGAAGAAAAATGTCTCTTACCAGATCATCAGTTTGGTTTCAGAAGCAGGCATTAGACTATTGACCAAGTACATCGAATAACTGATGTAACAGGAAAAGCTCTCGAACACAAAATGATATGTTCGAGTGTATTTCTTGACGTGTCTCAAGCCTTTGACAAAGTGTGGCACGAAGGCTTGGTGTCTAAGTTAAGACAAATCTTACCAGAGAAGCTATCTAATATTTTAAGTACATACCTTGCGAATAGATTATTTCGCGTTGACTACGGATGTGCGTACTCCGACTTTAATTAAATTAAATTTCGGTTAGCGTTCCTCAGGGAAGTGTACTCGGCCCACTCCTGTATCTACTTGACACTCGCGATAAACCGCAAACGCAAGATTCAATTTTCGCTACCTTCGCCGACGATACAGCTATTCTTGCAACGGGCAAATCGGTCGAGGAATCAATTGCGGATGTGTATTTTCAAGTGCCGGAATGTCCAAGGTTCAAACTGTCATGTTGTAAATGTGATGCCGACCTAATTTTTCCACCTTTCCTTAGCAGTGTAAATTGTAATGAAAAATGCTTCCTAATAGAGAAAGTAAATGAGTTTATGTAGATACCTGGGTCTTCTGATTGATTCTAAGATGTCATTTTCTAGCCATACTGAAGCTTTAAAAAAATACTTTTGCAGTACTCTACGGATTTTTTTTTTATCTGAGTAATATCAAAAAAAACCGGCCAAGTGCGAGTCGGACTCGCGCACGAAGGGTTCCGTACCATCTGTATACATAAATATGAAAAAGACTATGTATGTTACCTCATCAAATGACAGATCTTGGTTGCAGGCAGGATTTTTTTGGATGAAAATCATGTCTGTTGTATGGGAGCCCCCCTTAAATATTCATTTTGTTCTGTTTTTAGTATTTGTCGTGGTAGCGGCAACAGAAATACATTTCAACTGTCTAACTATCACGGTTTATGAGATACAGCCTGGTGACAGACGGACGGACGGACAGCGAAGTCTTAGTAATAGGGTTCCGTTTTACCTTTGGGTACGGAACCCTAAAAAGCTTTTAAAAACCATTTACTATGGCATTTTTCATTCCAAACTTCAGTATGGAATTACTTGTTGGGGAGGGGCTTATAAGAATAAAATGATGCCTTTACTTACTCTACAGAAAAGTGTTATAAGGATCATATCCTTCAAGAACCGTCGGTGCGCCAGTTTTCCACTTTTTCAAGATATGAAAATTCTTCCAGTTCGTAATTTGTATTGCTTTAAAGATCTTAAGACGTTCTTTAAAAGATCAGGATATCCTCATTTCAGACTGTTTTCTAGCTACAATCTACGTAGAAACCTTTTGTATGTCGTCACCGTACCTCCTTTCCGTACATCTGCTTTTCGTAACTTTTATTTTGTTTCGTCGTGCCGATTATTTAATAAGCTTCCATTCTCGATTAGAACAATCACTTTTTCTAGGAGGGTCAAAAAGTGTGTTAAATGTTGGCGTTTAGACTTGAATTATATTAACTTGGAGGACCTGTTGCCTAACATTTTGGTGTAACTTATTATTATTTAATAACGCCGAATTTTTATTGTTTTTTTTGTTTTTGTTTTTTTTTTTTCTTTCTTCTTTTCACTATAAATTTAAATATTTAAATTCCTAATTCGGGTTTTTAGGGTCAACCCACCCAGATCTCATTTCTTTTAAAAGAAATTATATAAAAATCCATTAAAAATGGCATTTAACACTATTTTAGTATCTTTGTGCACAAAATACAAAATGCCGTCTAATTCATTTTTTAATTTATTGAAAGTACTAACTAACTCTGAGAGCACTCGGGATCGAATCCCGACACAGCCATCGAACGTGTTTTTCACGGTGTTTCTCCTCAGCGGGGTTCTGACAAAACCCCCTGTAGTAAAATCGTCATGAAAAGCTTCTCAAAATTCGCCGTTCGGAACCGGCAATAAAACTGTAGGTCCCTTTCACCTATGTGAAAATGAAATCACACACAACATGGGTGATTGAGAGAAGCTCGGCTCAGGTTCTTCATGGACTGTAACGCCAACATACATACATACATACATACTAACTAACTCTTGTAATATATATTTTGTACATGAATTAAAATGAATAAATATAATACAATACAAATACTCGTCAGATTGTGCAGGATGACATTGGAGAACTCTCGCTGCTCCATCAGGGTCGGAAGCGACCTAACCGATACCTTTTATGTCAAAAAAGGTTTTAGACAGCGCGACACGCTATCGTGTGACTTTTTCAACATCGTCCTTGAGAGGATCGTGCAAAACTCACTGGTCAATACGAGGGGCACCATCTTTTTCAAGTCCGTACAACTGCTCGCATATGCCGATGATATTGACATAATTGGACGAAGTCAACGAGATGTCATTGAGGCCTTTACGAGCATTGAGACGGAAGCGGCTAAAATGGGACTGGCGGTAAAACGAGGGCAAAACGAAAAATATGCTGTCGTCGAATAAGGACACGAACCACCGGCGTCTTGGCCAGGGCGCACATATTGGCAGGTACAATTTCGAGGTAGTCATGGACTTCGTCTACCTAGGCTCTGCAGTGACATACAGAACTGACATCAGTGCCGAAATCGAACGCAGAATAACTCTTGCCAACAGCTGTTTCTTTGAGCTCGGGAGGCAATTGAGAAGCAGAGCCCTCTCTCGAAACACCAAGGTGACCATATACAAGATCCTTATCATCCCGGTCCTGCTTAATGGCGCAGAGACATGGACCTTATCGAAAGCGGATGAGGAGGCCCTTGGTCATTTTGAGAGAAAAATTCTGCGCACGATTTTCGGCCCGACCTGCATAAATGGGGAGTGGAGAAGAAGACTTAATAGTGAACTGTACGGACTGTACAGAGACATGAACATAGCACGTCGTCTTCGGATCCAACGCCTAAGATGGCTAGGTCATGTTGATCGCATGGAAAACACAGCTCCGGCCCGGAAGGTCTTTGAATCCAACCCCGAGGGGCGACGCGGTCGAGGACGGCCAAATATAAGGTGGTGCAACCAAGTGGAAGAGGACCTTAACCACTTAGGCGTACGGCACTGGAGACTGCTGGCAAAAGACCGTGCCAGTTGGAGAGGTTTTTTAAAGGAGACCCAGGTTCAGCATGAGCTGTAGCGCCAAAAGAAGAAGAAGAAGTGGGAGATATTCAACAGGCAAATAAACAGGGACCAGTGCAATAAGCAATGGAGGATGCATGGTAAGTCATTCGCATAGGTATGGAAAGGCTGTTTTCTCAGCTCTCTGCTATAGGGATGTATGGCTATCATAATGGTGAAAGGATTTTTCTAATCAGTTTTGTATGCTTCTGTATTGTTACTTACGGACCCCTTAATTTGCAGGTACTTTTGACCACCAATGTGGTCAGTAAATTCCAAAAGCGGAGATAAAAATAAATGATTCATCTCCACTCTGATGTTTAAAAGAAGTAAATTGGGAAAAAGGCGTTCATAAAAACATGCTATTTACACAGCAGAGATTTCTTACCATCTTACCATTCTTGCAAGTACAGTGTAGTAACTGTTCTACGAAGCAGAAACTTTGCTTAAGAGATAAAAAAGAATGTAAGACTCTCTCCTTTCATTATCTAGTTGATACATGATTACAGCCAACCTAATGAAATACGGCAACATTCAACTCCAATCAACACGGATAGTGCCAACATTTTATCTCCTTAGAGCTCGATGGAATTGGCTCAAACGAATGTTTATCAGAACGTGATACTGTTTTAGAACTTCTCGAATCCACTGTCAATATCTTTGTCAACATTTGAGGATACACAGTCTATGAATAGGCTGACCAAGAACATGTCTATATCTCTACAGCTTCTATTTACATCAACTCTAATCAGCAAGAGATGTAATGCATGTCGTGTACATAAGATTTATATCACTGTGGCATCTCCTTACACAATGTATCTTTGAATGCCCTGAATTGCCTCCAACAAAAAGGTAGAAAAAGCCCAAACAATTCAAGGTCCTCTCCTGTAAGCCGCAAGACGTTTAACGTGTGAATCCATGTGGTTATTTCATTCTTGTTTACCATAGAGCGCATCAGCTGGCATGTAGTGGTTTATCCTCCTGATTTAAAGTAGTTGTATATAAGAATGTATTGATTTCAAAGCTACAATAAAATCATACCTGTATAAAGGAGTCAGTTAATACAGGTTTACACTCAATTCCTATCGTTGAAAGCCAAAGATGCTTACGAAAAACGTATTTTTAGACACTATCCTCATCTTTAGCTAGATTAAATGGCCACATTGTCACCATAGTGGCAATCTGAGATGAAATTACTGCTTTATTATGGAACAGTATAAAAAAAAACTTTAAGACAATGTCCGCTAATGCTACAAAATATAAGTGCCCTATTGAGAAAATATAATCTGGATGCCGTGTGAGACTTCGATGCTTTAACTTACTTACTTACTTATCAGGCCTGCGATCCATGGAGGATCTGAGCCTGAGCTATAGCTGCCTTCCATCCTTGACGGTCCCGGGCACGCTGCTTCCAGTTGTCAAGACCAAGATGTCTTACATCCGCGATTACTTGGTCTTTATACCGGAGGTTCGGTCTTCCTCTTCTTCTCGAACCAGGAGGCTCCGAGTCGAAGACCCTCTTAGCTGGAGCGTTGATGTCCATGCGCTCGATGTGGCCGAGCCAGTGTAGTCGACGGCTCCTTGCCTTCCGGACTACATCCACATCTTGGTACAGCTCGTAGAGTTCGCGGTTGTGTCTTCTTCTCCATTCACCTTCCTCACAGACAGGACCAAATATCCGGCGCAGAATTTTTCTTTCGAAAGAACCCAAAATCAGCTCCGCTGTCCTGCTTATCGTCCAGCTTTCGGCTCCGTGCAGCAAGACTGGCAGTATGAGCGTTTTGTAAAGCATGACTTTGGTCTTTCGAGTGAAGAGTTTTGACCCCAGTTGCTTGGACAAGCCGAATAGCAGCGGTTGCCAAGGGCGATTCTATGCCGGATCTCCACTGAGGTGTCATTTGTGGAATTTACGTTTGCCCCGAGATAGACAAACTCCTTAACTACCTCGAACTTGTAGCTGTCAATTGTTATATTTTGTCCCAGGTGGTGAGCGACGGATTGGTTTTTGCTTGACAGCACGTACTTCGTTTTGTCCTCATTGACCTTAAGACCAACTCGTTTCGCCTGTTCTTCAATCGCCGTGAATGCTTCCACAATGCCACGGCGAGAACACGCGATGATGTCGATATCATCCGCGTATCCTAGCAGCTGGATGGACTTGTAAAAGATAGTGCCTTCCCTGTTGACGCCTGCCCGTCGCACTATCTGCTCCAGCACCAGGTTGAAGAAGTCACATGACAGCGCATCTCCTTGCCGAAATCCGGTGCATGTTTCGAATGGTTCCGAGGTCCTAGAACCGAGTTGCACGGTGCATCGCGTGTTTTTTAGCGTGGCGCGACACAACTGGATCAGTTTTACCGGGATCCCGAATTCGGCCATTGCCCCAAACAGTGCTTCACGATGAATGCTGTCGTATGCGGCTTTGAAATCGATGAAAAGATGGTGTGTATCGATTTGAAACTCGTTGGTCTTTTCCAGGATCTGTCGAAGTGTGAAAATTTGGTCTATAGTTGATTTGCCGGGCCGGAAGCCGCACTGGTAGCTGCCGATTAGTGCGGTGCAAAATGGTTTTAGACGTTCACACAATACGCTGGACAGGATCTTGTATGCGACATTGAGCAGGGATATACCTCTATAGTTCTTGCAAGAGGTAGGATCGCCTTTTTTGTGGATGGGGCATATAGAGCTGGTATTCCAGTCGTCGGGCATGCTCTCATCTTCCCAAATTCTGCAGATGATCTGGTGCATGCTCCCTACCAGAACATCGCCGCCAGCCTTGAAGAGCTCTGATGGCAAGCCATCTGAGCCTGCGGCCTTGTTGTTCTTCAGCTTCTGAATAGCTGTGCCGACTTCTTCTATGCTGGATGGGAGGACTACTTCAGCGGCTGGAGTTGGGATTTCCTCAGTCCCTACCACTCTCTCTTGGTCATGCTCGTTAAGCAGCTGCTGGAAGTGCTGCTTAAATACATCCACTATTCCCTGCGGGTCGGTGACAAGATTACCCTCGCAGTTTCGAAGAGCCAGGGTGCCCTTTTTGAAGCCTCCTGCAAGGCCTTTGGCTTTCTTGTAAAAGGCTCGTATTTTATGTCTATCCCTAGACTCCTCGATATCCTTGAGCTGGGAGGCTGCGAAGATTCTTTTCTCTTGTCGCAGTAGTTTCTTCTCCTCCCTTCTTCTGGCTCGGTACTCTTCTCGCGCTGCCCTGGTTTTCCTCTGCAGCGCCTTTTGGTACGCCTCGTCGGTTGCTGCCTTTTTCTGCTCACACTCGCTATCGTACCACGGGTTTCTTTTCGGGGGTGGTAGGTATCCTAAGGTGGTTTCGGCTACTTCCTGAATGGCTGAGCGGCAATGCAGCCACATATTATTGGCATTTGTGTTCGACGTAGGCATACCGTAGAGTCTTTCGCTCAGCTGCTCCCTGTAGACTCTGGCAACCTCCGGTGTGCTCAGGCGCCCAATGTCGAACCTCCTCCTGATGGGCTGGTGCAGCTTTCTGACATTGGACAGTCGAGCTCTGAATCTTGCTGCTACGAGGAAGTGGTCAGAGTCGACATTTGCCCCTCTGAATGTTCGCACATCCAGGATGTTTGACGCGTGCCTTGCGTCAATGAGCACATGGTCGATTTGGTTGGCGGTTCGACCGTCCGGAGATCGCCAGGTTGCTGTGTGGATTCGCTTGCGAGGGAATCTTGTGCTACTTATCACCGCATTACGAGCTGTCGCAAAGTCAGCGAGTCGGAAGCCGTTATCTGTTGTTGTATCGTGGAGGCTGTGCTTTCCGATCACTCCGCCAAGGGTGTTTTCCTTTCCGATTTTGGCGTTGAAGTCCCCGAGCACGATTTTTACATCGTACTCCGGACAAGCTCCGTAGGCGTTGTCCAGGAGGTCATAGAAGTCCTCCTTGATAGGGTCTTCAGCCTCGTCGGTAGGGGCGTGTGCACATATAAGGCTGATGTTATAAAATCTGCCTCTGATGCGGATCACAGCCAGGCGATCACTTATAGGTTTAAAGTCGATGACCTTCGACCTTAACCGCTTTCCCACGACAAATCCGCATCCCAGTAAGTGCAACCTTTTGTGACAGCTGTAATAAATGTCGCAATTTTTCTTTCTAATCATACCGGTTTCTACCCAGCGTATTTCCTGGACCGCAGTAATATCCGCCTTGTACTGCGTGAGGATTCCTTCTAGTTTATGAGCAGCTCCGGGAGTGTACAGGGTTCTGACATTCCAGGAGCATACTCGCAAATCGTGTTCCTTTTTCGTGCGTTGTCGTCGTCGAGTATCCGTCCGTGTATCCGAGGCATCTTGCTCATTCATAACTTTGGGATTTTTAACGTGGGCGGATTGTTAGCCCCCCGCACGACCGCCATTCTGGTCGGGGTTTTATTCGCTGCATACGTTTGTTCACCTCCCAACGGTTGTTGAAGAGGCTATCCAGAGGGCGCCGCGAGGAGGCCGTATGTCAACTTGACCCGGGCATTTAAACAGGGATCGTTGCTGGCATCTCGCCAGGTTGAGAGCAATCAACAACTTTACTCTGTATGTCCGAGCCCATGCCCTCCCGATGCTTTAAGACCGGGACCTTAGCATTCTACCTCCTTTAACTTAGCATTCTACTACATTTTTTAGGCCAACCATACGATCATGGTTGATTTTTGATATTTCCCTGGCATAGCGAAATATCAAAAATCAACCATGATCGTATGGTTGGCCTAAAAAATGTACTAGAATGCTAAGTTAAAGGAGGTCTTAAAGCATCGACCAGGTCGAAAGGAGGTCGATGCTTTAAGACCTCCTTTAACTTAGCATTCTACTACATTTTTTAGGCCAACCATACGATCATGGTTGAATTTTGATATTTCGCTATGCCAGGTTCGGTCTTCGGTTTTGACAAAGCCATTCCTGGAATCGAACGACCGCTGTCACATTCCGTTACTGTTATCTTAAGCATAGATAAATTAACAAGATGGAAAGCCCTAGTACGTTTGCCCTGTGATCCCCGCAGGGGTTGGTTGTTGCTTTTTTAATACACATCGATACTATACGTTTAATTCTCTGTTCAAAAACGACGCTTTTGACTAACACAATGATAGCCTCAAGATGTCAATGTGTAGAGTCAAGACGTCGGAACCAGGTCGAAGGAAGGCAGAATGACATAGTCAAGACGCCGTCAAACCGCAATGCATTTGTAGGGGCTATCTGTCAAAGTGCCTGTTAAAGCCATCAGATTGCCATCTCTATGTATTTATCTATGGTCTTAAGCCTCACTTATCTAATTGTTCAGTGCGTCATTCCATTAGTTGCTTTTTTTTTCGTATACTTAAGGAATTATTATGATTCATGCACATCTTTCGGCTTCAGTGCCTTTAAGAACCAAATCCCATCCTCCCACTCGCGTCATGGTCGACAACGCCCTGAAATCCCTTAACGAACGCAACGGATCGTCGCTGGTCGCAATTAAGAAATTCATTTCCAACACCTACAACATCGATGCGACTACCTTATCACAACGAATCAAAAAATACATTTTGGAATGTTTGAACAATGGCAAGTACATCAAAACAACTGGGAGAGGTATCTCAGGGTCATTTAAGCTATCACCTTCGTATAAGGAGCCGACGAAGACAAGAATGAAAATTAGACAGGCGGGTCAGGTAAAGACGTCGTCACTGAGGACAAAACCAAGGAAGAGAGCAAGTAAAAAGGTCAAAGTTCAAGGTCAGAAGGTAGTAAGTGCAACTGAGTTTAGCTTTTTTGTTTATAAATTAAGTTCACTTTTCAGACTGAGAGCGTTGAGAAGAATAGCCACAAGGATGAGGGTTCACGAAAGAAGGGAGGAATTAGAGTTTAGACAGAACGAGGGTAGCTAGCAGATAAGTCTTTTATTGTATTTGTTCGTCCAATTAATACCACAATTATGTCATAAGAAAAGAAAAGTGTGTTTTTTGTTAATATACAAGTTTTAGAGTTCAACTTTAATATTTTCAATTGTTTCCTTAAATTGTTTGAGATCAAATTTGTGGCACAAATTTGATTGTAAGTTTTTTGTTTTTTTTTTTTTAGAGACTCGCGCAGGTTCAAGAGTTTTTACATTCACTTATGATGTGTTACACACACAACCTGAATGGAATGCAGTGGTTTGGGTGGTTGATGTTCGATCACTACTCTCAGGGGTGGTTGTCCTAGATAGGGTTATAGTCCGTAGTAATTCGTTCGAGCACTTTAGTATTGCATACGCAGAGAATGAATTTCGGTTGACTATATACTGTGAGTGTTATGCCTGCAGCAGTATATCTGGTCACTTTCCATTCACAACTGCGTTGCATACTTTTTGCCCGTATAGGAATTGCTTTTTCATGGCTATGAAGCGAATCTAAACTATGGACCTTCCGCTCGGCGGTCGATGATGTTAACCACTGCACCACGGCCACGCCCGCGACATTACATCTTTCCCTGTTGCATAAATAAGCTTTAAGTGAATTTTAGTCTGGTTTGTGAGCTTTCTTGGCTGAGGAAATTCCGACATCCATGGTAAAGTATTCTGAGAATATAAATTTTTTTGCCTGTGGGCCAGAATTTTGTTTGCATGCTTGTGGGCCTGGGGGAATTTTTCCGATGACATGAAGCTGCATAAGCCAACATGCATAAAATGTAAACATACTTTTAGGAGTAATCAGTTATCTAGGTGATTTGTATGTTGGATGTACATATATACATACATATGTACATATGTGCCCATTTCCAAGTGGAAATAAGGCCAGTCAATCAAACAAAGTCAAACGGTTGCGCGGTTATATTTTGACTGTTGATACATATATGTACATAGGCGCCCTTGTCGTGGCGGGAGGCTTAAGAGGTCATAGACCTCGAACTAAGACTCGAAGACCCATAAATGATTGGACAATCCAAAGGAATAGTGTACTCCACGTGGTACCTGCAGCAGCGGAAATCTCTTTGATCGCGGCCGGGGCAAGGATTCTGGAGGTCCCAACATTCATTTTTAACCCTACGGCAGCCCGGAACGACACCGGCTCCTGCGGCTCACTGTCTGACCACCTGGTCGGACTGAGCATGAGCTCAGCTCCAGCGGAAGCGACACCAACGATGGCGCAGCACGGGAAACCGCAAAGGTGTAGCGCGCCCCAGAATTGGGACGTACTGCTGAATGCACTGCTGAAAATTGTGTAAAGAGGCTGACAAATCCGAAGGTACAATGGTCGAGGCTAAACCTCTGAGGGAACCAGTTAAGGGAGCTAGGTAGGTAGGTAGGTAAGACTGTAGCCTTCCCAGAGATGGGAAGAACACACATAGGCCAAGGAGGCCCGTTGTGCAGCTACGAGGGGGTTTAGCCCCCTATTCGTGGAACCATTTTGTGCTTCTTAAGAATTTAAGAAGATCAGATATCCCCACTTGCTGAACTTCGGTCAGATCGTTGAGGAGGTATGATCCTAGGTATCGTTTCCTGACTGTGCAGAATGCTGGGCAGGCGCAGAGAAGGTGATGAATGGATTCGACCTCCTCCTCGTCTAAACAGCTCCTACAAAAATCATTCGGAGTGATACCCAGTTTTTGCGCGTGACTGCCAAGCTAAGTCGACGGAGGTATCTCGTACCGAAATCGATTCGACCCTCCTTCCTGAGCTCCACCCCTCTCTTGAAGATGCGGAAAGCGTCGGCGGTTGGGAAGGGCTGCTGAAGGAGGCATAAGCATGTCTGCACTTTCGGCATGCGCCTCCAATTCTCTTCCTTTTACTGGGAAGATTCAACCACCCAGTAAGAGCGTGATTAGTTTCCGAAATGACGGAGCCGGAAGCTTTCAGGGCTCTGCTATGGTCGGCGCTGAGGCCGAAATAGGTGGTGGAGCTGACAGGCAGACTCCGAACTCCGAGAGGGTGCGATGCCTCCCTTTCCGGTGGAGCGATAGGAAATCGGAGTCCAATGGCAGATGTAGCGACCCAGAAGGATCAAAGCATGGGCCAGAAGGCGAAGATAGCCAAATACCGCTCCTCGGAGGCGAACATATCACACAACAAAACCCCTTCCTCCGAGAAGGAGATCCAAATGACCGTACAGAGTCAAGAGAAACAGCCCCCTTATAAAGAGCCGGCCATCTCCTCTGAAAAGGTCAGGATAGTTTTTATCCAGATCAATCTACAGCATTGCAGGACTGCTACTGCTCTTTTATCCATTGTATCCATTCAAGAACCGTGGGTGTGGAACAAACGCCTATATGGTCTTGGTGGTATACGTGATGCAACGATTCTTTATGATGAGCGATCCGAAAGGCCTAGGGTCGGCCTCATCATATCGAACTCATTATCGGCAACCAAACTTGGACACTTCTGTGGACAAGATCTGGTGGCTGCTAGAGTAAGCTACAAAACGCACGGAGGAATAGAACACTTTGTCGTTGCGTCTACCTACTTTCCCTACGACTCATACTACTCACCGAAGGAAGTTTCTGAGCTCGTAGAGACCTGTGAAGCGAGAAAGATTGGTCTCATCTTGTGTTGCGATGCTTATGCCGAAAACACTGCTTGGGGCATCAGCTAGTGCAATACAAGAGGGGATCGTCTTTTAAACTTCATTATATCGCCTGACCTTACCTTCAACAATGTTGGCTCTCAACCAACGTTTGTTACGACAAGACGGCAGGAGGTGATTGACCTGGCCCTATCCAACAGATATGTGAAGGACATCACTAACTGGCGAGTCTTGCCTGACGTTACGCTGTCGGACCATAAATATGTCGAATTCCGATTAAGTTGTGGGACCTCTTCCTTGCAACCTAGACGGAATCCGAGAAAGACGGACTGGGTATGGTTTAGAGAAGAGCCTGAGATATCCACTCAGGCCCTACCTAAACTTAGAATGAAACAATTGGTAGAGATCGCCGTTCATAACCAGTTGTTTTGAACTCCCATATCCTATCAGCAAACCTCCCTGCAGGAAATTGGTTCCCTTGTGGACTGCCGAGCTCCAAAGTCTTCGCAGGGAATTTTTTTTTTAGAGACACGCGCAGGTTCAAGAGTTTTTATATTCTCTTATGATGTGTTGTTACACACACGACCTGAACGGAGTGCAGTGGTCGTTGGGTCGTTGATGTTCGCTCACTACTCTAAGGAGTAGTTGTCCTAGATAGGACGAGAGCCGACCAAATTCCGCTTTTGGTTATAGTCCCTAATAATTCGTTCGAGCACTTTTAATATTGCATACGCAGACGATGAATTTCAGTTGAACATACATATACTGTGAGTGTCATGCCTGCAGGCAGTACGTCTGGTCACTTTCTATTCACAACTGCGTTGCACACTTTTTGTCCGTATAGGAATTACTTTTACTTGACTATGAAGCGAATTTGAACTATAGACCTTCCGATCGGCGGTCGATGATGTTAACCACTACACCAGGACCTTCTGCGAAGAGATCAAGTCTCTGAGTGCGACTAGCCAGTTGGTTTAAGTCCTCAAACGGGGAAACCGACAAAGCTGGATGCACTCAGAAAATCTGATGGTACCTTTACTGAGTCTAAGGCGGAAACTCTTAGTTTACTGCTTGAGAAAAATCAGATCGCCATCAGCTCGTGGCACACTTCTTCAAGGGAAATTGCAACTGAAACGATGAAAACAACTCGGCGTAGCTGGTATATTGTGTCGCACCTGGTTACGACTGAAGCCATCGAATTAGCTGTGGCATCCTTCGATGGCTACAAATCACCAGGCACCGACGGAATATATCCTGTTAGGCTGCGAAAAGGTATAAGGCAGCTGCCTTATCACCCTTTTCACTGCTAGCCTGGCACTTGCTCACGTACTCATTCCTTGGCGCACGGTGAAAGTGCATTTCATTCCCAAAATAAGAAAAGAGGACTACTCACTTGCCAAGAGTTTTAGACCAATAAGTCTTACATCCCTCCTGCTGAAAAGCATGGAGAGACTAGTAGAGTTGCACGTGCGCAAGGTTGTCCTTCGAATGCATCCTCTTTCGGAGATGCAACATGCTCATTAGCGCGAAAAATCCTGCGAGACTGCGCTTCAAAACCTAGTCGGCAGAATTGAATGCGCGCTCGAAAGGAAAGTGTATGCACTGGGCATCTTCATCGACATTGAGGGA
Organism: Eumerus sabulonum; assembly: GCA_951905685.1. NCBI lineage: Eukaryota > Metazoa > Arthropoda > Insecta > Diptera > Syrphidae > Eumerus > Eumerus sabulonum. Next base: position 160,225,247 of record OX645060.1, on the reverse strand, counting down.
ACTTTTCATAACGTAACATTCGACAGCATGTGCAACGCTGCTAGACATCATGGCGTAGATGAAGCACTGCGTTCTTTCTGCTACTGTCCGTCTCAAAGCACAGGCGGCGCTAAATGTGATCTATGATTGGTGTACCAGAAACGGGCTGTCGGTCAATCCTCCTAAGACCGATGTCGTTCTCTTCACGAGAAGGAGGGAAAATGCTGATATGACTCAGCTGGTACTAAGAGGCACTTCCATCCCGATATCCAAGGAGACTAAGTTTTTAGGAGTAATTTTAAATAGCAAGCTTCTCTTGTCAAAGCATGTTGAGTCAAGAACCACCAAAGCGCTGTCAGCTTTCCGGCAATGCACGGCAATACACGGCAATAACAAGACCTATGCATCGGTTGTCTGGTGGAACAGACCAAAACACATCGTAGTCTCTTTCACCAAACTCCAAAGAACGGTGTGTCTCAGCCGCACGGGGGCTTTCCCCAGCACGCCTGGCGCTGCATTAGATGCTATGATGAACCTTCCGCCTCTTGATATATTTATCAGAGAGTGTGCTCTGAAAGCCATGCCTCGTCTGAAGAGAAATGGCTTTTGGTACAATTCTCATAGGAATAACAGTGTCCTTGCGCAGGAATTGTCCTGCGACCCCTGTCTCATGGACATGCCTTCTGACGCACATGCACGTTATCCTACTGCGCCGTAATTTTACAGTCGAGTTTCCATGGCGTCAGGATTGGCTCTGGCTGGATACTGAACCTGGATAGGATAGTCTTCGCATTTTCACGGATGGCGCCAGGTCTGGGCGGGGGTCCGGTGCTGGAGTCTCCTTTGAGCGCGAAAACATCCGACTGCACTTCTCGTTAGGAAAATATGCGTCTATTTTCCAATCAGAGATATACGCAATCCTAATGGCCATGCACTGTGTTGTGAAACACAGGTGGAGGGGGGAAAGCATATGCGTCTGTAGTGACAGCCAAGCTGCACCCAAAGCTGTGTGTAACCGTTTAACTAGCTCCAAATTAGTGCTTGAACTCAAGTCCTTCTTGAACAGAGTCGGTAGACTAATTTCATTAAGGCTTTTAATGGGTTCCAGGCCACTCTGGGATCCCAGGAAATGAGATCTCTGATGAACTCGCCAGAATGGGTTCAGAGGAGAGCTTCTCAGGACCTGAACCCGCTCTAGGTCTACCTGTGTTCACGGTTAGTTCCCACGTTAACGACTGGATGTTTAATAAACACAACCGTAGATGGCGGAATTGTCCAGGATGCATGATGACAAAGCGCGTATGCCCTGATATCTGCAAGAAATCCGCAGCATTCCTCCTGTCTTTAAGGAGAATCGACTGCAGAAGACTTGTGGGAGTCATTACGGGCCATTACGCAAAAGTGTAAAGTATCTCTGCGTGCTTGGCATAAGTGAGACGCCTATCTGTGCTGCATGTTGCGAGGAGGATGACAATGCAGAGCATTTTCTCTGTGACTGTCCCGCCTTTGCTCGCGCATGGTGGTGCACCCTTGGGGCCGACGTGGCATTTTTCTCCCAAAAGCGGGGAAAATACAGTAATGTAAGATGCCCGTCTGGAGTACAATGGACCAGTATTTGCGTCTAAGTGCTCCAACAGATAACAGAAGCCTAAAAAAAAAAACCAAAAGTATTCTGAGAATATTATTTTTTTAGTCTGTGGGGCATAATTTTGTTCGCATACTTGTAGGCCTGGAAAAAATTTCGCGATGACATGAAACTGCATAAACCAACATGCATAAAATGTAGGCATACTTTTAGGAGTACTCAGTAATCCAGGTGATTTGTATGTCAAAGTCAAACGGTTGTTCGGTTATATCTTAACTGTTGATATACATAGGCGCCTGAAAAGCACCTACCCCGAGCGGATGCTGTTAAAATTCACCAAAATCTGTCTAGCGGTTTTCACGCCATAAGGTAACAGATGAGAAAAGTCCTAGAGTTTTATTATACAATTGCTCTCAAAATTGACCGTACACCATTTGTCGATACCACTAGCAGCTATTGAGCCCCACAAAATAATACAAGCACCTCCGTGTTTTAAAATTCGAAACAAGTTTTGCTTCGTAGGTTCGATGTTTAGTTTTCTCCAGACTATTTGCCTGCTATCGGAGCCAACCAAGTTAATATTTGTTTCGTCAGTAAACAAACAAACAAACAGAATAAACGTTTGACTTTCCTTGTTTGATTGGCCTTATTTTGATTTGGAAATGGACACATATGTACATATGTATGTACATATATACAGTGGTGTTCTCATAAGTAGCACACCCTTATTCAGATATTTATTTGCTTGCAGTACACTCTGTACTTACAAACTGCACAGGAGTAAAGCCATAATATTCTAAGGTAGTACCGTTATGAATATGAAAACATACGACAAAGAAGATCCCGTTAGGTTTTCCTGGTTTTGCAATCGTTACGAGTTGGTAATCATTGCAAATTGGGTGTTCATATATATAGCACATGTCATGGTGTGTCAGAAAAAGTGAGGTTAGTGTGAATCTTTTAAGGATAGCCATAATTACACTCATTTCTTACACAAATAGAGTATTTAAAACGGGCAGAGGAAAGCATTGCACGGCAGAAAGGAAGCAAATAGTCGGTACCATGATACAGGATGGAAAGACTATTTCAGAGGTGGCAAGGACATTAAGGTGCTCTAGGAAGCTTGTTCAAAATGCAATGAAGGTCATACGGTACAGGCAATCTACCGCGAATCCCGCAAGGAAAAACAAAAAAAGAAAAACCTCAGAAGTGACTGACAGAATTATCCGCAAAATCAGTGGCAGCGACCTTTTCATAACTTATTGGGAGATAAAGCAACAACTACCTGACCAACACAATCTCCAAATATTAGCCTTAACTGTAAGTCGCCGTTAAATGGAATTCCAGCTTCATGGAAGAATCGCCAGTAAACCTCTTATCTCAAAAAAAAAAAAAAAAACAAACAGAAGACTTATTTTCACAAACGCTCACACAAGAACAAACCCTTGTACTTTTGGAAAAATATCTTGTGGAGCTACGAGTAACTGCAAAGGCCAACGAGCCAAGAGTACAATCCCAGATACACCTTTAAAACTGTCAAGCATGGCGGTGGGAGCATAATTGTGGGCGGTGGGCGGCGATGCCATGGCATGGCGTTGGATCAAATGTGAAAATAAATGGCATTATGGATCAACATCAGTATAAGCTAATCCTGGAGAATCAAATGGAGCCATATACCGACGACTCTATGCCTGTATCATGGATTTTTATGCATGACAATTATCCAAAGCATACTTCGCGGATAGTGCAGAATTGGCTTTCGGAGCGACAAATTTCTGTGCTTGATTGGCCGGCCGAAAGTCCCGATCTAAATCCTATCGAGAATTTTTGGAATGATGTTGACTCCCTTGTTGAAGACTCCTAGACTGCCCAGAAATGTAAGCGCTTAGTAGAGAGTTTGCCAAAACGTTGTCAAGAGTGATAAGGAACAAGGCTATCCTACAAAATAAATAAAATATTTATTTATGCTTTCGTTTTTTTGGGCCCCCCGGCAGCTGACCTCCTCGTGGTGGCCGCCACCCAGGTTTGGGGTGTGCAAATTAATTTTCGTACGGACCAAACCAAATGGTGGCAGTATGCGAGCGTCTGGTGGCCGGTCTGTCCCGCTCGGCAGCCGGTCGGGCTAAGCTCGAAGAAGTCACGAGCAACCCGGCAGTGGCCTCGTGAGCCATTACGGAGGTGGGGGGTTATCACGCCATGCACTAACCAGTGCGTGCGGGGAGTAAAGGGCAACAGACAACGGCATCGACTTAGGATAGGCACGTGGAACGTCTCATCGCTCACAGGGAAGTATCACGAGCTGGTTGAGGAAGCTGCCAGGTATCGGTTAGATATCGTAGGTATCTCTTCGACAAAGCAAAGAGGATATCAAACTGTGGACCTTTCGGACGGGTGGAAACTCTTCCTGCCGGGAGTTGCACCTCAAATGTATGTACAGGCGGGAGTGGGGTAATCATAAGTCCCAGGCGGGCAGACAGGGTATTGGAGTGGATACCATTAGGAGGGAGAGTCGCGATCTTAAAATTCAACTTTGAAAGATCAACTTTGGCTCTGGCGCAGGTGTATGCACCGAATTTAGAGTCTGAGTATGCGACTTTCCTGGATGAAATTGATGTGGCCCTTGATAGGATGGTTGAGATGGATTCCTATATCCTGATGGGTGACTTCAACGCCCACGTGGGTGTGGATGTAACGACACAGGGGAGTGTGATTGGGAGGAACGGTGATCTTCATTAAAACGCGAACGGAGAGAAGTTGTTGGATTTTTGCTGTGCAAATGGCATGTCCATTATGAATACCTTCTTTCCCCACAAAGACATTCATAAATATACGTGGTATCGTCGAAGTCTTCAACAGAAATCGTTGATAGATTTCTTTGTGGTACCATCGTGTGTGAAACGGATGGTTTGTGACGTTCGTGTGTTGAGAGGTTCTGAACTGTCAACTGATCATCACCTGGTGTTGTGTAAGCTGTATCTTACTGATAGAGTACCTCGTCTGCCAAGGCGGAAACCGAGAGTGGTTACACGCATACGGTGGGAGAAACTACAGAGCAGGTTTGAGCAAATTCCAAATGTCCCATCGCATGTAGAGGAAGAATGGCGACTATTTTCAACAGCTGTCATTGCCTCTGCACGTGATGTTTGTGGAGAGAAGCGGCTTGGTGTGGCGGCTGATGGTGAGAAAAGAACTGCGTGGTTTAAAACACCCGGAGTTCAAGAAGCCATCAGAGAGAAGAAGAAGGCCTACAGAGACTGGATTCTCTTGGGGGACTCTGCTTCTCGTGACCGATACACTGTGGTGCGAAGAACTTGCAAATTTGCTGTGCGAACAGCGAAAGAGCAGTCCTGGGAGGAGTTCGTCGAGAAGTTGGAAGCCGACGATAGATCTGCGAAAAAGGTGTTCTGGCAAACCATTCGCCGGCTCAGAGGAAGGAAATTCAACATCATCGAAGGAGTTAAATCCAAAGATGGTGTGTTCCTTTCCAATGAGATGGACATCTTACGCAGATGGAGCGAGCACTTTTCAGAGCTGCTCAATCCCGAACGGGGCACTGAGGGGGACAGACCTATAGTCTTGCGTGTGGCGGAGAATAGTCCAACGGTGGAGGAAGTCATTTTAGCGATTGAATAGCTAAAAGTTGGCAAAGTTGCCGGTGTGGATGAAATTCGGCCAGAAATGCTTAAGGCAATGGGTAAAGAGTGAGTATTATAGCTCTCTCGGTCTTCTCGGTCTTCTTCACGAGTAATGGGAGGAGTAATACTGAGCTTTCCTGCAGGATTGGCCAAGCTGGGTCAATTTTGAAACAGCTTGGAAGATCTGTAATCAGGACGACCGAGCTTAGTGTCAAAGCCAAGTTAGCGGTTTTTAACTCAGTATTTGTTCCAACTCTCACCTATGGTCATGAAATTTGGGTATTGACCAAAAGAATGAGATCGCCAATACAAGCTGCCGAAATGAGATTTCTTCGTGCTGTTGTGGGAGTTACTCGCCGGGATAGGGTGAGAAACACGGCAGTGCGCGGGGATCTGAATGTTGAGCAGCTGCTTCTCCGAACGGAAAGGGCTATGCTTCGATGGTTTAGTCACGTGAGACGAATGTCGCCATCATCACAACTCCCGAAGCGTGCCTTGGATGCAATACCATCAGGCAGGCGACCGCTTGGCAGACCCAGGACGAGGTGGTTGGACCAAGTCCAAAAACTCGCATGGGTGCGCTTGGGCATTGCTCCTGATGATTTAGAGTCGATGACGGAGGATCGAGTGGCCTGGAGATCCCGCGTGCGCGCATTACCCCCGCGACTCTTTTAGTGGAACGTGCGGCCCACTGAAAATGCATGTATGTAGTTTTTTTGGATTATTTTTTAATTTTTTTAAGTATACCGCTGACTGTGCTATTTAAATGAACAACAAATTTCTTATTTTTCCCCATTTTGAATTATTGTTTTTAAGTTATATTAAAGGATTTATGTGTTTTATAATAAAGCACATAAAAACGCACATCAGTTCTAAAACAAAAAAAAAACAACCTCTTTTCAGACTTTTGGCACAACATCATGTATGAGAACTTATCTGAACACTACTGTATGTACATATGTATATCCAACATACGAACTCCAGATTTTTTCACACGTATTCTTCAGGATCGGATTTGCCATGTAAGAATAGAATTAGGTGTATACATGTATGTATGTATCACCTGCATTACTGATTACTACTAAAAGTATGCCTACATTTTATGCATGTACATAGATGGACAAAAGTTTTCACACACAGCCCTTTGTTGAATGAAACAAGTATTAAAACAAAATCTAAAGGAAATAAAGGTTGCGTTCTTTTGGGATGAATTACTCAACCTCAAGCTATTAAATATCATACTAATAAAATTAATAAAATAACACCCTACTCTGGAAAACAACAAAAAATCTAAAACTTTTTGCCCGGAAAAAAGTTTTCTCACACTAGGGTTTAAGACAGATTTTAGAGAGGTCCTACAAAATATTTAACAGGAGGTAGAACGTATTTACGTTCTTGGTTAACTTGGCTCCCAGGCAGAAGGGAACTACTCAAGAATAACGCAAAATAATTTTGAACTTATTCAAACAAAATAAATCTTACGCAGAAGTTGGAAGTATAGTGGGCAGAAGTCGTTTTACAATATGCAGCATTATAAAACGTTGTAAAAACGACAAAGAATTTGAAAGTTAACCGTGAAATGGACGCCCACGAAAAATAACTACAAGGGAGGAAGCGCAGGTTAGCTGAAAACACTTTATTTTGACTTATATATCCCATAAATAAATAACATTTACAAAAATACAGGTTGTAAGAATGATTAAGAAAAAACCCATGACAAGATTTTCAGAGGTTGCAGCTCAAGTTAAAGTCGATTCAAAAAAAGATGTTCACCCGAAAACCATACGCAGAGTCCTTCATCGCAACGGATATGATGCACGAATTCCTAGACGAAAACCTCTCCTTAGTAAAATTAATAGAAACGAGATGTTGCAATTCGCCAAAACTTTCAAAACTTTTGGTGTGAGAGCACCGTGGCGCAGTGGATAGTGTGTTGGCCTCTGACGCCGATGATACGCGATCGAATCCCGACACAGCCATGTCATCGAACCTATTTTCACCGTGTTTCTCCTCAACGGGGTTCTGACAAGACCCCCTGTAGTAAAATTGAAAAGCTTCTCGAAATTCGCCGTTCGGAACCGGCAATAAATTGTAGGTCCCTTTCACCTATGGGAAAATGAATTCACACACAACATGGGTGATTGAGAGAAGCTCGTCTCAGGTCATCCATGGACTGTAACGCCAACATACATACATACAAATAACTTCAAATACCTACATAGGTGTTACAATTGACCAAAATATGAATTGGTCTGATCATATTACAAACCTGAAACAGTATCTTCGTTCCTCTATCCACGGCCACGCCCGCGACATTACATCTTTCCCTGTTGCATAAATAAGCTTTAAGTGAATTTTAGTCTGGTTTGTGAGCTTTCTTGGCTGAGGAAATTCCGACATCCATGGTAAAGTATTCTGAGAATATAAATTTTTTTGCCTGTGGGCCAGAATTTTGTTTGCATGCTTGTGGGCCTGGGGGAATTTTTCCGATGACATGAAGCTGCATAAGCCAACATGCATAAAATGTAAACATACTTTTAGGAGTAATCAGTTATCTAGGTGATTTGTATGTTGGATGTACATATATACATACATATGTACATATGTGCCCATTTCCAAGTGGAAATAAGGCCAGTCAATCAAACAAAGTCAAACGGTTGCGCGGTTATATTTTGACTGTTGATACATATATGTACATAGGCGCCCTTGTCGTGGCGGGAGGCTTAAGAGGTCATAGACCTCGAACTAAGACTCGAAGACCCATAAATGATTGGACAATCCAAAGGAATAGTGTACTCCACGTGGTACCTGCAGCAGCGGAAATCTCTTTGATCGCGGCCGGGGCAAGGATTCTGGAGGTCCCAACATTCATTTTTAACCCTACGGCAGCCCGGAACGACACCGGCTCCTGCGGCTCACTGTCTGACCACCTGGTCGGACTGAGCATGAGCTCAGCTCCAGCGGAAGCGACACCAACGATGGCGCAGCACGGGAAACCGCAAAGGTGTAGCGCGCCCCAGAATTGGGACGTACTGCTGAATGCACTGCTGAAAATTGTGTAAAGAGGCTGACAAATCCGAAGGTACAATGGTCGAGGCTAAACCTCTGAGGGAACCAGTTAAGGGAGCTAGGTAGGTAGGTAGGTAAGACTGTAGCCTTCCCAGAGATGGGAAGAACACACATAGGCCAAGGAGGCCCGTTGTGCAGCTACGAGGGGGTTTAGCCCCCTATTCGTGGAACCATTTTGTGCTTCTTAAGAATTTAAGAAGATCAGATATCCCCACTTGCTGAACTTCGGTCAGATCGTTGAGGAGGTATGATCCTAGGTATCGTTTCCTGACTGTGCAGAATGCTGGGCAGGCGCAGAGAAGGTGATGAATGGATTCGACCTCCTCCTCGTCTAAACAGCTCCTACAAAAATCATTCGGAGTGATACCCAGTTTTTGCGCGTGACTGCCAAGCTAAGTCGACGGAGGTATCTCGTACCGAAATCGATTCGACCCTCCTTCCTGAGCTCCACCCCTCTCTTGAAGATGCGGAAAGCGTCGGCGGTTGGGAAGGGCTGCTGAAGGAGGCATAAGCATGTCTGCACTTTCGGCATGCGCCTCCAATTCTCTTCCTTTTACTGGGAAGATTCAACCACCCAGTAAGAGCGTGATTAGTTTCCGAAATGACGGAGCCGGAAGCTTTCAGGGCTCTGCTATGGTCGGCGCTGCCGCCGAAATAGGTGGTGGAGCTGACAGGCAGACTCCGAACTCCGAGAGGGTGCGATGCCTCCCTTTCCGGTGGAGCGATAGGAAATCGGAGTCCAATGGCAGATGTAGCGACCCAGAAGGATCAAAGCATGGGCCAGAAGGCGAAGATAGCCAAATACCGCTCCTCGGAGGCGAACATATCACACAACAAAACCCCTTCCTCCGAGAAGGAGATCCAAATGACCGTACAGAGTCAAGAGAAACAGCCCCCTTATAAAGAGCCGGCCATCTCCTCTGAAAAGGTCAGGATAGTTTTTATCCAGATCAATCTACAGCATTGCAGGACTGCTACTGCTCTTTTATCCATTGTATCCATTCAAGAACCGTGGGTGTGGAACAAACGCCTATATGGTCTTGGTGGTATACGTGATGCAACGATTCTTTATGATGAGCGATCCGAAAGGCCTAGGGTCGGCCTCATCATATCGAACTCATTATCGGCAACCAAACTTGGACACTTCTGTGGACAAGATCTGGTGGCTGCTAGAGTAAGCTACAAAACGCACGGAGGAATAGAACACTTTGTCGTTGCGTCTACCTACTTTCCCTACGACTCATACTACTCACCGAAGGAAGTTTCTGAGCTCGTAGAGACCTGTGAAGCGAGAAAGATTGATCTCATCTTGTGTTGCGATGCTTATGCCGAAAACACTGCTTGGGGCAGCAGCTAGTGCAATACAAGAGGGGATCGTCTTTCAAACTTCATTATATCGCCTGACCTTACCTTCACCAATGTTGGCTCTCAACCAACGTTTGTTACGACAAGACGGCAGGAGGTGATTGACCTGGCCCTATCCAACAGATATGTGAAGGACATCACTAACTGGCGAGTCTTGCCTGACGTTACGCTGTCGGACTATAAATATGTCGAATTCCGATTAAGCTGTGGGACCTCTTCCTTGCAACCTAGACGGAATCCGAGAAAGACGGACTGGGTATGGTTTAGAGAAGAGCCTGAGATATCCACTCAGGCCCTACCTAAACTTAGAATGAAACAATTGGTAGAGATCGCCGTTCATAACCAGTTGTTTTGAACTCCCATATCCTATCAGCAAACCTCCCTGCAGGAAATTGGTTCCCTGGTGGACTGCCGAGCTCCAAAGTCTTCGCAGGGAATTTTTTAGAGACACGCGCAGGTTCAAGAGTTTTTATATTCTCTTATGATGTGTTGTTACACACACGACCTGAACGGAGTGCAGTGGTCGTTGGGTCGTTGATGTTCGCTCACTACTCTAAGGGGTAGTTGTCCTAGATAGGACGAGACCCGACCAAATTCCGCTTTTGGTTATAGTCCCTAATAATTCGTTCGAGCACTTTTAATATTGCATACGCAGACGATGAATTTCAGTTGAACATACATATACTGTGAGTGTCATGCCTGCAGGCAGTACGTCTGGTCACTTTCTATCCACAACTGCGTTGCACACTTTTTGTCCGTATAGGAATTACTTTTACTTGGCTATGAAGCGAATTTGAACTATAGACCTTCCGATCGGCGGTCGATGATGTTAACCACTACACCAGGACCTTCTGCGAAGAGATCAAGTCTCTGAGTGCGACTAGCCAGTTGGTTTAAGTCCTCAAACGGGAAAAACCGACAAAGCTGGATGCACTCAGAAAATCTGATGGTACCTTTACTGAGTCTAGGGCGGAAACTCTTAGCTTACTGCTTCAGAAAAATCAGATCGCCATCAGCTCGTGGCACACTTCTTCAAGGGAAATTGCAACTGAAACGATGAAAACAACTCGGCGTAGCTGGTATATTGTGTCGCACCTGGTTACGACTGAAGCCATCGAATTAGCTGTGGCATCCTTCGATGGCTACAAATCACCAGGCACCGACGGAATATATCCTGTTAGGCTGCGAAAAGGTATAAGGCAGCTGCCTTATCACCCTTTTCACTACTAGCCTGGCACTTGCTCACGTACTCATTCCTTTGCGCACGGTGAAAGTGCATTTCATTCCCAAAATAAGAAAAGAGGACTACTCACTTGCCAAGAGTTTTAGACCATTTAGTCTAACATCCCTCCTGCTGAAAAGCATGGAGAGACTAGTAGAGTTGCACGTGCGCAAGGTTGTCCTTCGAATGCATCCTCTTTCGAAGATGCAACATGCTCACCAGCGCGAAAAATCCTGCGAGACTGCGCTTCAAAACCTAGTCGGCAGAATTGAATGCGCGCTCGAAAGGAAACTGTATGCGCTGGGCATCTTCATCGACATTGAGGGAAGTTTTCATAACGTAACATTCGACAGCATGTGCAACGCTGCTAGACATCATGGCGTAGATGAAGCACTGTCGTTCTTTCTGCTACTGTCCGTCTCAAAGCACAGGCGGCGCTAAATGTGATCTATGATTGGTGTACCAGAAACGGGCTGTCCGTCAATCCTCCTAAGACCGATGTCGTTCTCTTCACGAGAAGGAGGAAAAATACTGATATGACTCAGCTGGTACTAAAAGGCACTTCCATCCCGATATCCAAGGAGACTAAGTTTTTAGGAGTAATTTTAAATAGCTAGCTTCTCTTGTCAAAGCATGTTGAGTCAAGAACCACAAAAGCGCTGTCAGCTTTCCGGCAATGCACGGCAATACACGGCAATAACAAGACCTATGCATCGGTTGTCTGGTGGAACAGACCAAAACACATCGTAGTCTCTTTCACCAAACTCCAAAGAACGGTGTGTCTCAGCCGCACGGGGGCTTTCCCCAGCACGCCTGGCGCTGCATTAGATGCTATGATGAACCTTCCGCCTCTTGATATATTTATCAGAGAGTGTGCTCTGAAAGCCATGTCTCGTCTGAAGAGAAATGGCTTTTGGTACAATTCTCATAGGAATAACAGTGTCCTTGCGCAGGAATTGTCCTGCGACCCCTGTCTCATGGACATGCCTTCTGACGCACATGCACGTTATCCTACTGCGCCGTAATTTTACAGTCGAGTTTCCATGGCGTCAGGATTGGCTCTGGCTGGATACTGAACCTGGAAAGGATAGTCTTCGCATTTTCACGGATGGCGCCAGGTCTGGGCGGGGGTCCGGTGCTGGAGTCTCCTTTGAGCACGAAAACATCCGACTGCACTTCTCGTTAGGAAAATATGCGTCTATTTTCCAATCAGAGATATACGCAATCCTAATGGCCATGCACTGTGTTGTGAAACACAGGTGGAGGGGGGAAAGCATATGCGTCTGTAGTGACAGCCAAGCTGCACCCAAAGCTGTGTGTAACCGTTTAACTAGCTCCAAATTAGTGCTTGAACTCAAGTCCTTCTTGAACAGAGTCGGTAGACTAATTTCATTAAGGCTTTTAATGGGTTCCAGGCCACTCTGGGATCCCAGGAAATTAGATCTCTGATGAACTCGCCAGAATGGGTTCAGAGGAGAGCTTCTCAGGACCTGAACCCGCTCTAGGTCTACCTGTGTTCAAGGTTAGTTCCCACGTTAACGACTGGGTGTTTAATAAACACAACGGTAGATGGCGGAATTGTCCAGGATGCATGATGACAAAGCGCGTATGCCCTGATATCTGCAAGAAATCCGCAGCATTCCTCCTGTCTTTAAGGAGAATCGACTGCAGAAGACTTGTGGGAGTCATTACGGGCCATTACACTTTTGCTAAGCATCTCTGCGTGCTTGGCATAAGTGAGACGCCTATCTGTGCTGCATGTTGCGAGGAGGATGACACTGCAGAGCATTTTCTCTGTGATTGTCCCGCCTTTGCTCGCGCACGGTGGTGCACCCTTGGGGCCGACGTGGCATTTTTCTCCCAAAAACGGGGAAAATACAGTAATGTAAGATGCCCGTCTGGAGTACAATGGACCAGTATTTGCGTCTAAGTACTCCAACAGATAACAGAAGCCTAAAAAAAAAAACAAAAAGTATTCTGAGAATATTATTTTTTTTGTCTGTGGGGCATAATTTTGTTCGCATACTTGTAGGCCTGGAAAAAATTTCGCGATGACATGAAACTGCATAAACCAACATGCATAAAATGTAGGCATACTTTTAGGAGTACTCAGTCATCCAGGTGATTTGTATGTCAAAGTCAAACGGTTGTTCGGTTATATCTTAACTGTTGATATACATAGGCGCCTGAAAAGCACCTACCCCGAGCGGATTCTGTTAAAATTCACTAAAATCTGTCTAGCGGTTTTCACGCCATAAGGTAACAGATGAGAAAAGTCCTGGATTTTTATTATACAATTGCTCTCAAAATTGACCGTACACCATTTGTCGATACCACTAGCAGCTACTGAGCCCTACAAAATAATACAAGCACCTCCGTGTTTTATAATTTGAGACAAGTTTTGTTTCGTAAGCTCGATGTTTAGTTTTCTCCAGACTATCTGCCTGCTATCGGAGTCAACCAGTGTTAATTTTTGTTTCGTCAGTAAACAAACAAACAAACAGAACAAACGTTTGACTTTCCTTGTTTGATTGGCCTTATTTTGATTTGGAAATGGACACATATGTACATATGTATGTACATATATACAGTGGTGTTCTCATAAGTAGCACACCCTTATTCAGATATTTATTTGCTTGCAGTACACTCTGTACTTACAAACTGCACAGGAGTAAAGCCATAATATTCTAAGGTAGTACCGTTATGAATATGAAAACATACGACAAAGAAGATCCCGTTAGGTTTTCCTGGTTTTGCAATCGTTACGAGTTGGTAATCATTGCAAATTGGGTGTTCATATATATAGCACATGTCATGGTGTGTCAGAAAAAGTGAGGTTAGTGTGAATCTTTTAAGGATAGCCATAATTACACTCATTTCTTACACAAATAGAGTATTTAAAACGGGCAGAGGAAAGCATTGCACGGCAGAAAGGAAGCAAATAGTCGGTACCATGATACAGGATGGAAAGACTATTTCAGAGGTGGCAAGGACATTAAGGTGCTCTAGGAAGCTTGTTCAAAATGCAATGAAGGTCATACGGTACAGGCAATCTACCGCGAATCCCGCAAGGAAAAACAAAAAAAGAAAAACCTCAGAAGTGACTGACAGAATTATCCGCAAAATCAGTGGCAGCGACCTTTTCATAACTTATTGGGAGATAAAGCAACAACTACCTGACCAACACAATCTCCAAATGTTAGCCTTAACTGTAAGTCGCCGTTAAATGGAATTCCAGCTTCATGGAAGAATCGCCAGTAAACCTCTTATCTCAAAAAAAAAAAAAAAAACAAACAGAAGACTTATTTTCACAAACGCTCACACAAGAACAAACCCTTGTACTTTTGGAAAAATATCTTGTGGAGCTACGAGTAACTGCAAAGGCCAACGAGCCAAGAGTACAATCCCAGATACACCTTTAAAACTGTCAAGCATGGCGGTGGGAGCATAATTGTGGGCGGTGGGCGGCGATGCCATGGCATGGCGTTGGATCAAATGTGAAAATAAATGGCATTATGGATCAACATCAGTATAAGCTAATCCTGGAGAATCAAATGGAGCCATATACCGACGACTCTATGCCTGTATCATGGATTTTTATGCATGACAATTATCCAAAGCATACTTCGCGGATAGTGCAGAATTGGCTTTCGGAGCGACAAATTTCTGTGCTTGATTGGCCGGCCGAAAGTCCCGATCTAAATCCTATCGAGAATTTTTGGAATGATGTTGACTCCCTTGTTGAAGACTCCTAGACTGCCCAGAAATGTAAGCGCTTAGTAGAGAGTTTGCCAAAACGTTGTCAAGAGTGATAAGGAACAAGGCTATCCTACAAAATAAATAAAATATTTATTTATGCTTTCGTTTTTTTGGGCCCCCCGGCAGCTGACCTCCTCGTGGTGGCCGCCACCCAGGTTTGGGGTGTGCAAATTAATTTTCGTACGGACCAAACCAAATGGTGGCAGTATGCGAGCGTCTGGTGGCCGGTCTGTCCCGCTCGGCAGCCGGTCGGGCTAAGCTCGAAGAAGTCACGAGCAACCCGGCAGTGGCCTCGTGAGCCATTACGGAGGTGGGGGGTTATCACGCCGTGCACTAACCAGTGCGTGCGGGGAGTAAAGGGCAACAGACAACGGCATCGACTTAGGATAGGCACGTGGAACGTCTCATCGCTCACAGGGAAGTATCACGAGCTGGTTGAGGAAGCTGCCAGGTATCGGTTAGATATCGTAGGTATCTCTTCGACAAAGCAAAGAGGATATCAAACTGTGGACCTTTCGGACGGGTGGAAACTCTTCCTGCCGGGAGTTGCACCTCAAATGTATGTACAGGCGGGAGTGGGGTAATCATAAGTCCCAGGCGGGCAGACAGGGTATTGGAGTGGATACCATTAGGAGGGAGAGTCGCGATCTTAAAATTCAACTTTGAAAGATCAACTTTGGCTCTGGCGCAGGTGTATGCACCGAATTTAGAGTCTGAGTATGCGACTTTCCTGGATGAAATTGATGTGGCCCTTGATAGGATGGTTGAGATGGATTCCTATATCCTGATGGGTGACTTCAACGCCCACGTGGGTGTGGATGTAACGACACAGGGGAGTGTGATTGGGAGGAACGGTGATCTTCATTAAAACGCGAACGGAGAGAAGTTGTTGGATTTTTGCTGTGCAAATGGCATGTCCATTATGAATACCTTCTTTCCCCACAAAGACATTCATAAATATACGTGGTATCGTCGAAGTCTTCAACAGAAATCGTTGATAGATTTCTTTGTGGTACCATCGTGTGTGAAACGGATGGTTTGTGACGTTCGTGTGTTGAGAGGTTCTGAACTGTCAACTGATCATCACCTGGTGTTGTGTAAGCTGTATCTTACTGATAGAGTACCTCGTCTGCCAAGGCGGAAACCGAGAGTGGTTACACGCATACGGTGGGAGAAACTACAGAGCAGGTTTGAGCAAATTCCAAATGTCCCATCGCATGTAGAGGAAGAATGGCGACTATTTTCAACAGCTGTCATTGCCTCTGCACGTGATGTTTGTGGAGAGAAGCGGCTTGGTGTGGCGGCTGATGGTGAGAAAAGAACTGCGTGGTTTAAAACACCCGGAGTTCAAGAAGCCATCAGAGAGAAGAAGAAGGCCTACAGAGACTGGATTCTCTTGGGGGACTCTGCTTCTCGTGACCGATACACTGTGGTGCGAAGAACTTGCAAATTTGCTGTGCGAACAGCGAAAGAGCAGTCCTGGGAGGAGTTCGTCGAGAAGTTGGAAGCCGACGATAGATCTGCGAAAAAGGTGTTCTGGCAAACCATTCGCCGGCTCAGAGGAAGGAAATTCAACATCATCGAAGGAGTTAAATCCAAAGATGGTGTGTTCCTTTCCAATGAGATGGACATCTTACGCAGATGGAGCGAGCACTTTTCAGAGCTGCTCAATCCCGAACGGGGCACTGAGGGGGACAGACCTATAGTCTTGCGTGTGGCGGAGAATAGTCCAACGGTGGAGGAAGTCATTTTAGCGATTGAATAGCTAAAAGTTGGCAAAGTTGCCGGTGTGGATGAAATTCGGCCAGAAATGCTTAAGGCAATGGGTAAAGAGTGAGTATTATAGCTCTCTCGGTCTTCTCGGTCTTCTTCACGAGTAATGGGAGGAGTAATACTGAGCTTTCCTGCAGGATTGGCCAAGCTGGGTCAATTTTGAAACAGCTTGGAAGATCTGTAATCAGGACGACCGAGCTTAGTGTCAAAGCCAAGTTAGCGGTTTTTAACTCAGTATTTGTTCCAACTCTCACCTATGGTCATGAAATTTGGGTATTGACCAAAAGAATGAGATCGCCAATACAAGCTGCCGAAATGAGATTTCTTCGTGCTGTTGTGGGAGTTACTCGCCGGGATAGGGTGAGAAACACGGCAGTGCGCGGGGATCTGAATGTTGAGCAGCTGCTTCTCCGAACGGAAAGGGCTATGCTTCGATGGTTTAGTCACGTGAGACGAATGTCGCCATCATCACAACTCCCGAAGCGTGCCTTGGATGCAATACCATCAGGCAGGCGACCGCTTGGCAGACCCAGGACGAGGTGGTTGGACCAAGTCCAAAAACTCGCATGGGTGCGCTTGGGCATTGCTCCTGATGATTTAGAGTCGATGACGGAGGATCGAGTGGCCTGGAGATCCCGCGTGCGCGCATTACCCCCGCGACTCTTTTAGTGGAACGTGCGGCCCACTGAAAATGCATGTATGTAGTTTTTTTGGATTATTTTTTAATTTTTTTAAGTATACCGCTGACTGTGCTATTTAAATGAACAACAAATTTCTTATTTTTCCCCATTTTGAATTATTGTTTTTAAGTTATATTAAAGGATTTATGTGTTTTATAATAAAGCACATAAAAACGCACATCAGTTCTAAAACAAAAAAAAAACAACCTCTTTTCAGACTTTTGGCACAACATCATGTATGAGAACTTATCTGAACACTACTGTATGTACATATGTATATCCAACATACGAACTCCAGATTTTTTCACACGTATTCTTCAGGATCGGATTTGCCATGTAAGAATAGAATTAGGTGTATACATGTATGTATGTATCACCTGCATTACTGATTACTACTAAAAGTATGCCTACATTTTATGCATGTACATAGATGGACAAAAGTTTTCACACACAGCCCTTTGTTGAATGAAACAAGTATTAAAACAAAATCTAAAGGAAATAAAGGTTGCGTTCTTTTGGGATGAATTACTCAACCTCAAGCTATTAAATATCATACTAATAAAATTAATAAAATAACACCCTACTCTGGAAAACAACAAAAAATCTAAAACTTTTTGCCCGGAAAAAAGTTTTCTCACACTAGGGTTTAAGACAGATTTTAGAGAGGTCCTACAAAATATTTAACAGGAGGTAGAACGTATTTACGTTCTTGGTTAACTTGGCTCCCAGGCAGAAGGGAACTACTCAAGAATAACGCAAAATAATTTTGAACTTATTCAAACAAAATAAATCTTACGCAGAAGTTGGAAGTATAGTGGGCAGAAGTCGTTTTACAATATGCAGCATTATAAAACGTTGTAAAAACGACAAAGAATTTGAAAGTTAACCGTGAAATGGACGCCCACGAAAAATAACTACAAGGGAGGAAGCGCAGGTTAGCTGAAAACACTTTATTTTGACTTATATATCCCATAAATAAATAACATTTACAAAAATACAGGTTGTAAGAATGATTAAGAAAAAACCCATGACAAGATTTTCAGAGGTTGCAGCTCAAGTTAAAGTCGATTCAAAAAAAGATGTTCACCCGAAAACCATACGCAGAGTCCTTCATCGCAACGGATATGATGCACGAATTCCTAGACGAAAACCTCTCCTTAGTAAAATTAATAGAAACGAGATGTTGCAATTCGCCAAAACTTTCAAAACTTTTGGTGTGAGAGCACCGTGGCGCAGTGGATAGTGTGTTGGCCTCTGACGCCGATGATACGCGATCGAATCCCGACACAGCCATGTCATCGAACCTATTTTCACCGTGTTTCTCCTCAACGGGGTTCTGACAAGACCCCCTGTAGTAAAATTGAAAAGCTTCTCGAAATTCGCCGTTCGGAACCGGCAATAAATTGTAGGTCCCTTTCACCTATGGGAAAATGAATTCACACACAACATGGGTGATTGAGAGAAGCTCGTCTCAGGTCATCCATGGACTGTAACGCCAACATACATACATACAAATAACTTCAAATACCTACATAGGTGTTACAATTGACCAAAATATGAATTGGTCTGATCATATTACAAACCTGAAACAGTATCTTCGTTCCTCTATCCACGGCCACGCCCGCGACATTACATCTTTCCCTGTTGCATAAATAAGCTTTAAGTGAATTTTAGTCTGGTTTGTGAGCTTTCTTGGCTGAGGAAATTCCGACATCCATGGTAAAGTATTCTGAGAATATAAATTTTTTTGCCTGTGGGCCAGAATTTTGTTTGCATGCTTGTGGGCCTGGGGGAATTTTTCCGATGACATGAAGCTGCATAAGCCAACATGCATAAAATGTAAACATACTTTTAGGAGTAATCAGTTATCTAGGTGATTTGTATGTTGGATGTACATATATACATACATATGTACATATGTGCCCATTTCCAAGTGGAAATAAGGCCAGTCAATCAAACAAAGTCAAACGGTTGCGCGGTTATATTTTGACTGTTGATACATATATGTACATAGGCGCCCTTGTCGTGGCGGGAGGCTTAAGAGGTCATAGACCTCGAACTAAGACTCGAAGACCCATAAATGATTGGACAATCCAAAGGAATAGTGTACTCCACGTGGTACCTGCAGCAGCGGAAATCTCTTTGATCGCGGCCGGGGCAAGGATTCTGGAGGTCCCAACATTCATTTTTAACCCTACGGCAGCCCGGAACGACACCGGCTCCTGCGGCTCACTGTCTGACCACCTGGTCGGACTGAGCATGAGCTCAGCTCCAGCGGAAGCGACACCAACGATGGCGCAGCACGGGAAACCGCAAAGGTGTAGCGCGCCCCAGAATTGGGACGTACTGCTGAATGCACTGCTGAAAATTGTGTAAAGAGGCTGACAAATCCGAAGGTACAATGGTCGAGGCTAAACCTCTGAGGGAACCAGTTAAGGGAGCTAGGTAGGTAGGTAGGTAAGACTGTAGCCTTCCCAGAGATGGGAAGAACACACATAGGCCAAGGAGGCCCGTTGTGCAGCTACGAGGGGGTTTAGCCCCCTATTCGTGGAACCATTTTGTGCTTCTTAAGAATTTAAGAAGATCAGATATCCCCACTTGCTGAACTTCGGTCAGATCGTTGAGGAGGTATGATCCTAGGTATCGTTTCCTGACTGTGCAGAATGCTGGGCAGGCGCAGAGAAGGTGATGAATGGATTCGACCTCCTCCTCGTTTAAACAGCTCCTACAAAAATCATTCGGAGTGATACCCAGTTTTTGCGCGTGACTGCCAAGCTAAGTCGACGGAGGTATCTCGTACCGAAATCGATTCGACCCTCCTTCCTGAGCTCCACCCCTCTCTTGAAGATGCGGAAAGCGTCGGCGGTTGGGAAGGGCTGCTGAAGGAGGCATAAGCATGTCTGCACTTTCGGCATGCGCCTCCAATTCTCTTCCTTTTACTGGGAAGATTCAACCACCCAGTAAGAGCGTGATTAGTTTCCGAAATGACGGAGCCGGAAGCTTTCAGGGCTCTGCTATGGTCGGCGCTGCCGCCGAAATAGGTGGTGGAGCTGACAGGCAGACTCCGAACTCCGAGAGGGTGCGATGCCTCCCTTTCCGGTGGAGCGATAGGAAATCGGAGTCCAATGGCAGATGTAGCGACCCAGAAGGATCAAAGCATGGGCCAGAAGGCGAAGATAGCCAAATACCGCTCCTCGGAGGCGAACATATCACACAACAAAACCCCTTCCTCCGAGAAGGAGATCCAAATGACCGTACAGAGTCAAGAGAAACAGCCCCCTTATAAAGAGCCGGCCATCTCCTCTGAAAAGGTCAGGATAGTTTTTATCCAGATCAATCTACAGCATTGCAGGACTGCTACTGCTCTTTTATCCATTGTATCCATTCAAGAACCGTGGGTGTGGAACAAACGCCTATATGGTCTTGGTGGTATACGTGATGCAACGATTCTTTATGATGAGCGATCCGAAAGGCCTAGGGTCGGCCTCATCATATCGAACTCATTATCGGCAACCAAACTTGGACACTTCTGTGGACAAGATCTGGTGGCTGCTAGAGTAAGCTACAAAACGCACGGAGGAATAGAACACTTTGTCGTTGCGTCTACCTACTTTCCCTACGACTCATACTACTCACCGAAGGAAGTTTCTGAGCTCGTAGAGACCTGTGAAGCGAGAAAGATTGGTCTCATCTTGTGTTGCGATGCTTATGCCGAAAACACTGCTTGGGGCATCAGCTAGTGCAATACAAGAGGGGATCGTCTTTTAAACTTCATTATATCGCCTGACCTTACCTTCAACAATGTTGGCTCTCAACCAACGTTTGTTACGACAAGACGGCAGGAGGTGATTGACCTGGCCCTATCCAACAGATATGTGAAGGACATCACTAACTGGCGAGTCTTGCCTGACGTTACGCTGTCGGACCATAAATATGTCGAATTCCGATTAAGTTGTGGGACCTCTTCCTTGCAACCTAGACGGAATCCGAGAAAGACGGACTGGGTATGGTTTAGAGAAGAGCCTGAGATATCCACTCAGGCCCTACCTAAACTTAGAATGAAACAATTGGTAGAGATCGCCGTTCATAACCAGTTGTTTTGAACTCCCATATCCTATCAGCAAACCTCCCTGCAGGAAATTGGTTCCCTTGTGGACTGCCGAGCTCCAAAGTCTTCGCAGGGAATTTTTTTTTTAGAGACACGCGCAGGTTCAAGAGTTTTTATATTCTCTTATGATGTGTTGTTACACACACGACCTGAACGGAGTGCAGTGGTCGTTGGGTCGTTGATGTTCGCTCACTACTCTAAGGAGTAGTTGTCCTAGATAGGACGAGAGCCGACCAAATTCCGCTTTTGGTTATAGTCCCTAATAATTCGTTCGAGCACTTTTAATATTGCATACGCAGACGATGAATTTCAGTTGAACATACATATACTGTGAGTGTCATGCCTGCAGGCAGTACGTCTGGTCACTTTCTATTCACAACTGCGTTGCACACTTTTTGTCCGTATAGGAATTACTTTTACTTGACTATGAAGCGAATTTGAACTATAGACCTTCCGATCGGCGGTCGATGATGTTAACCACTACACCAGGACCTTCTGCGAAGAGATCAAGTCTCTGAGTGCGACTAGCCAGTTGGTTTAAGTCCTCAAACGGGGAAACCGACAAAGCTGGATGCACTCAGAAAATCTGATGGTACCTTTACTGAGTCTAAGGCGGAAACTCTTAGTTTACTGCTTGAGAAAAATCAGATCGCCATCAGCTCGTGGCACACTTCTTCAAGGGAAATTGCAACTGAAACGATGAAAACAACTCGGCGTAGCTGGTATATTGTGTCGCACCTGGTTACGACTGAAGCCATCGAATTAGCTGTGGCATCCTTCGATGGCTACAAATCACCAGGCACCGACGGAATATATCCTGTTAGGCTGCGAAAAGGTATAAGGCAGCTGCCTTATCACCCTTTTCACTGCTAGCCTGGCACTTGCTCACGTACTCATTCCTTGGCGCACGGTGAAAGTGCATTTCATTCCCAAAATAAGAAAAGAGGACTACTCACTTGCCAAGAGTTTTAGACCAATAAGTCTTACATCCCTCCTGCTGAAAAGCATGGAGAGACTAGTAGAGTTGCACGTGCGCAAGGTTGTCCTTCGAATGCATCCTCTTTCGGAGATGCAACATGCTCATTAGCGCGAAAAATCCTGCGAGACTGCGCTTCAAAACCTAGTCGGCAGAATTGAATGCGCGCTCGAAAGGAAAGTGTATGCACTGGGCATCTTCATCGACATTGAGGGAACTTTTCATAACGTAACATTCGACAGCATGTGCAACGCTGCTAGACATCATGGCGTAGATGAAGCACTGCGTTCTTTCTGCTACTGTCCGTCTCAAAGCACAGGCGGCGCTAAATGTGATCTATGATTGGTGTACCAGAAACGGGCTGTCGGTCAATCCTCCTAAGACCGATGTCGTTCTCTTCACGAGAAGGAGGGAAAATGCTGATATGACTCAGCTGGTACTAAGAGGCACTTCCATCCCGATATCCAAGGAGACTAAGTTTTTAGGAGTAATTTTAAATAGCAAGCTTCTCTTGTCAAAGCATGTTGAGTCAAGAACCACCAAAGCGCTGTCAGCTTTCCGGCAATGCACGGCAATACACGGCAATAACAAGACCTATGCATCGGTTGTCTGGTGGAACAGACCAAAACACATCGTAGTCTCTTTCACCAAACTCCAAAGAACGGTGTGTCTCAGCCGCACGGGGGCTTTCCCCAGCACGCCTGGCGCTGCATTAGATGCTATGATGAACCTTCCGCCTCTTGATATATTTATCAGAGAGTGTGCTCTGAAAGCCATGCCTCGTCTGAAGAGAAATGGCTTTTGGTACAATTCTCATAGGAATAACAGTGTCCTTGCGCAGGAATTGTCCTGCGACCCCTGTCTCATGGACATGCCTTCTGACGCACATGCACGTTATCCTACTGCGCCGTAATTTTACAGTCGAGTTTCCATGGCGTCAGGATTGGCTCTGGCTGGATACTGAACCTGGATAGGATAGTCTTCGCATTTTCACGGATGGCGCCAGGTCTGGGCGGGGGTCCGGTGCTGGAGTCTCCTTTGAGCGCGAAAACATCCGACTGCACTTCTCGTTAGGAAAATATGCGTCTATTTTCCAATCAGAGATATACGCAATCCTAATGGCCATGCACTGTGTTGTGAAACACAGGTGGAGGGGGGAAAGCATATGCGTCTGTAGTGACAGCCAAGCTGCACCCAAAGCTGTGTGTAACCGTTTAACTAGCTCCAAATTAGTGCTTGAACTCAAGTCCTTCTTGAACAGAGTCGGTAGACTAATTTCATTAAGGCTTTTAATGGGTTCCAGGCCACTCTGGGATCCCAGGAAATGAGATCTCTGATGAACTCGCCAGAATGGGTTCAGAGGAGAGCTTCTCAGGACCTGAACCCGCTCTAGGTCTACCTGTGTTCACGGTTAGTTCCCACGTTAACGACTGGATGTTTAATAAACACAACCGTAGATGGCGGAATTGTCCAGGATGCATGATGACAAAGCGCGTATGCCCTGATATCTGCAAGAAATCCGCAGCATTCCTCCTGTCTTTAAGGAGAATCGACTGCAGAAGACTTGTGGGAGTCATTACGGGCCATTACGCAAAAGTGTAAAGTATCTCTGCGTGCTTGGCATAAGTGAGACGCCTATCTGTGCTGCATGTTGCGAGGAGGATGACAATGCAGAGCATTTTCTCTGTGACTGTCCCGCCTTTGCTCGCGCATGGTGGTGCACCCTTGGGGCCGACGTGGCATTTTTCTCCCAAAAGCGGGGAAAATACAGTAATGTAAGATGCCCGTCTGGAGTACAATGGACCAGTATTTGCGTCTAAGTGCTCCAACAGATAACAGAAGCCTAAAAAAAAAAACCAAAAGTATTCTGAGAATATTATTTTTTTAGTCTGTGGGGCATAATTTTGTTCGCATACTTGTAGGCCTGGAAAAAATTTCGCGATTACATGAAACTGCATAAACCAACATGCATAAAATGTAGGCATACTTTTAGGAGTACTCAGTAATCCAGGTGATTTGTATGTCAAAGTCAAACGGTTGTTCGGTTATATCTTAACTGTTGATATACATAGGCGCCTGAAAAGCACCTACCCCGAGCGGATGCTGTTAAAATTCACCAAAATCTGTCTAGCGGTTTTCACGCCATAAGGTAACAGATGAGAAAAGTCCTAGAGTTTTATTATACAATTGCTCTCAAAATTGACCGTACACCATTTGTCGATACCACTAGCAGCTATTGAGCCCCACAAAATAATACAAGCACCTCCGTGTTTTAAAATTCGAAACAAGTTTTGCTTCGTAGGTTCGATGTTTAGTTTTCTCCAGACTATTTGCCTGCTATCGGAGCCAACCAAGTTAATATTTGTTTCGTCAGTAAACAAACAAACAAACAGAATAAACGTTTGACTTTCCTTGTTTGATTGGCCTTATTTTGATTTGGAAATGGACACATATGTACATATGTATGTACATATATACAGTGGTGTTCTCATAAGTAGCACACCCTTTTTGTTTTTTTTTTTTTTTTACACATGGGGCTAGCGCTACTCTTAGCAATATGGCACTGCGACCTTTGCAGATCTATTGTGCCTGCTAGCCGATTAGCCGAGTAGCCTCTCGACCTCTGTAATGAAGTTGAGAATGCTTCTCGTAGGAGCCAGGGTGATCCCCTCAGGATTCACAACTTCACTGAGAAGGATGCGCTTCCTAAGATGGCGGAGTGCAGCACACTCACACAGTATGTGTTCTGCCGTCTCATCGTCCTATAGACAGAGCCGACACTCAGTTTCAGACGAGAGACTAATTTTATTTAGATGATATCTCAGACCGCAGTGTCCCGTTAGGTAGCTGACCAGTCTTCTGATATCCCCTCTATTGAGCTTAAGTATGTCAACAGGGTGTTTGTTCAGGGGTCGTATAAGTCGTTTAAATTGACGGAGTCCCCGAACACTGTTCCAGAAGGACATGTGTTGCGACTTTTCCCACTTGTCTAAGAGGTGATTTAGAGGTGATTATCGCAGAAAGGTTCCGGACCTATGTATTTGTCGCTGGAACCTTTCTGGCAAGTTGGTCGGCAATTTCATTGCCCTTAATACCTTTATGTCCTGGCACCCACCAAAGTTTGACATTGTTTCTTTTGGCGAGCTCTTGCAGGGCGTCATGGCATTCCTTGACGGTTTTCGAGTTCGTGCTGTACGAACCCAGTGCTTTAAGCGCTGCTTGGCTATCAGAGAGTATGTTGATAGTTACTCCTGATGCGGATCTCGAGATTTAGGTTGACGCATGTTAGGATGGCGTGCAGTTCAGCTTGGAAGACGCTGGGGCTTACTCCCAGGCCCTTCGAGATCTTACGTTTTGGTCCAAAGATGCCGGCGCCAACGCCAGAAGCCATCTTGGAGCCATCCGTGTACCACCTAAGGCCTTTGACATTCAGCAGGGGATCACTGTCTTCCCATGCTGAGCGATTTGGGATCAGCACCTCAAATCTCTTGTCAAAGCTAAAGGTGTGTGGCAATGCGTCCGAGACCGTAGTAATCATATCCAGCTCGGGAAAGTGTTGCAATATGGATATGTGGCCTGCGGGTCTACATGGCATATTTGTTCCCGAGCAGAGGATTCTGATTGCACTGCGTAATGCCACCTTTTTGATAAAAAGGTGCAGTGGAACGAGTCCAATGAGTGCTTCTTGTGCCGTAGGGCAGGACGGCATAGCGCCTGTGATGCCGAGACACGCTATTCTCTGAAGGCGTAGAAGCTTAATAATAGTAGTTTTTTGTTCAACTTTTGTCCACCATACGGTGGACCCGTAGGTAACGATAGGCCTTACTATCGCGGTATATAACCAGTGGACCACCTTAGGTTTAAGCCCCCAGGTTTTACCGTAGGTGCGTCGGCAGGTCCACATAGCCTTAGCCGCTTTCATGAGTTTATTTTTCATGTTGGAGTTCCAGTTGAGTTTGCGGTCTAGGTCAATACCTACCTCCTCTGAAAATCCTATGTGTGTTCCATTTAGAAGGATTGAGCAGGGTTGTACCTTTCTCCTCCTTGTAAATGGGACTAAGATTGTCTTATTTGGGTTAATAGATAACCCCTCTCTGCCACACCAGTCAGAGATGAATTGGAGCGCAAGTTGCATGCGCTCACAGTCAGTGACCTCGCACTTGCCCGTAACAATGACTACTAGGTCATCAGCATATCCAATGACCTCGTAGCCCAGAGTGGTCAGCTTGCGTAATAGATCGTCGATGACTATCGACCAAAGCAGTGGTGAGAGGACTCCCCCTTGTGGGCATCCTCTGACCGCCGATACTGTCACTGAGACCTCTCCGCATGTGGCTGATATGATACGGCTATTTAGCATCGCCCTAATCCAGTGATTAGTGGGATGGTCCACACCCCTGCAGGATAATGCGGTGGTGATCGAGTCATAGCCAGTATTATCAAAGGCCCCCTCTATATCGAGGAAGGCGCAGATTGCGATCTCCTTTTGTGTGAAACTTTTTTCAATGCACGTCACCAAGTGGTGTAGTGCGTTTTCGGTAGATCGCTTTTTGCGATATGCATACTGATTGGGGTGCAGAGGTGTCTGGTTTTCCAGGATACCTCTAATGTGGAGCTCTATCAGTTTCTCCATTGTTTTTAGGAAGAACGAAGTCAAACTGATAGGGCGATAGGATTTAGGTTGCTCGCTTAGTTTCCCAATCTTGGGGATGAAGACAAGATTGACCTCTCTCCAAGTCCGGGGTATGTATCCCAGGTTGAAGCAAGACCTAAATAGAACTATCAGTGATGGTAGAATTGTATTCAAGCCCCTCTGTAGGATCGCAGGAAAGACACCGTCTTTGCCTGGAGCCTTGTAGAGTTTGAATGAGCCAATTGTCCATTTAACCCTGTCAGGGCTGAATAGTCTTCCAGAGAGGCTATTTGTTCTACTGTCGATGTTTTCTGTGACGTTAATCTGTTCGTCAGAGGACATCGAGTAGGAAGTAGAACAGGGAAGTGCACCTCGAGCAAGGTCTCCAGGGTCTCCCTGCGGTTGACGGTGAAGGTGCCGTCTGATTTGCGAAGCAGCCCGAGCCCATTTGTGTGCTCTCGAGAGAGTGTTTTCTGGAGTCGGGCTGCAGTTGGAAGCGAGTCTATATTCTCGCAATGCTTCCTCCAAGACGTTCTCTTGGATTTCCTCAGTTCGAGGTTGTACTTAGTTAGAGCAGATCTATAATCAGTCCAACTATTGTACCGTTTTGCTCTATTAAACAGCGATCTCACCTGCTTCCTTAGGGACTCAAGTTGACTGTTCCACCAGGGCACACAACGTTTTTTTGTAGTTGACCTGGGTGTACAGCTGTCTCTAAAGGATGAGATGAGTGCTGTATTGAGCTGGTAGGCCGCTTCGTCGATGTCGTCTATTGATTTAATAGACTTAGGGAGCATGTCCTCTTTAGCGGCGAGTTGAGCTTGGAACCGAGCCTAATTTGTTCGTTTGGGCTGATATCCGGGCTCAACCTCAGTTGCCTCACCAGAGATGTTGAATCTGATATGCTGATGATCAGATAGTGAGGCTTCATTGGAGACATGCCAGTCCCAATCGCATTTGAGGTAAACTGGCTAGAGATAGTGAGGTCTAGCACCTCTTTCCTAACCGCGTTTATAAATGTGGGTTTGTTGCCTCTATTGGCAACGGTGAGATTGTTACTTATAATAAATTCAAAAAGTGACTCACCTCGTTTGTTGGTATTGCTGCTGCCCCATTCCATATGGTGCGCGTTGGCGTCGCATCCAATTACCAGGTGGTGTTTCTTCTGGTTGCAATACCTAACCCGATCCTGGACTTCTGTAGGAGGGACTTGTTGACCGTCTCCAGGAAAGTAAGCGGAGGCGCATACAACCTCCCTTACTCCTCCATCGGTGGGGACTTCCACAATGACGGCTGCCAGGTCCCTTGTGATGAATTCTGGAATGGGGAGAAAATTTAGGTTAGTGCCGATCACACATGCGGCCCTAGGAGAAAAATCTCCTGTGGCGTAAATTAATTTACGCGACCTGTTTTGCAGGCCCATAATCTTACCTTTATGGACCCATGGTTCTTGGATTAGCCCAATGCTGATCCTGTCGCGGTACAGTCGTAGGCTAAAGATGTCCGAGGCACCTTTGGCATGGTGCAGGTTGCCCTGCAGCACACGCAGCCCACCCATTATTTGCGACGGTAGGCCGGTTCCTTCGTTCTGTAAGGCTTGTTGTTGCCTCGCCTGAAGTTTCCGACCCGATGGGAGTGATCCTCTGTTCTACTTCCCATCGAAGATTCCCCTTTTTTCGTTGGGGGATGTTTCTTTCCCTTGTTTGGGCGACCTTTAGTGGTCGTCGGCTCAGACGTGGCAGCGGGTTTTGGTTCGTCACATCTGGGCGTGTCTACTATAGCAATAGGTGCAACCACCATATTGCTGGCTGTAGGTTTTCCTTCTACAGTAGCAGGTGCAACCACCATACTGCTGGTTGTAGGTTTTCCTATTGCGGCAGTAGGTGCATCCACCATACTGCTGCTTGTAGGTTTTCCTACAGCGATTGGTGCTACATCCAAGGATGTTTTCGCCTGGCATTTGACAATCATCTTGACGATTTCAAATCTGTAGGCCACTTGGCACTTAAGTGCCATCAGTCGAGCCAAGGATTTGTCACTGACTGCTAGAACTAAGTGCAGGAGGTTTTTCTCCTTGTTTGACGTGCTTTGCATGACTCTCCAGTTCTTTGCATGTAAGTCGTCATTTTGCGAGTCCAGCGTCGCCAACACCTTCGTGATGGGTAGGCCGGCGCTTTGTGGGAAGTAGCCCCGTACGATATGCGGTTTCGGGAAAGCTTCTTCTTCCACAAGCATAATATCAAGTCCACTTTTGTCCTTGATGGCCGTAAAATTGGTTTTCATCCAATCGGCCGTAGCTGGGTTGTCACACACAAAGTATAACCACCCTGACTTGTAGGTCGATCCCCTAAAGCGAGGTTTGGGTCCTTTACCCGACAGCTCGATGGAGGTGTCGACTATAGCCTCCTGAACGGCTGCCATCTGCGCTGTAGTGAGGGGGTTCGTTCCTAAGTCCTTAGGGACGATGCCGAGTCGGATCCTCCCAGCTGCACTACTGTAGCTCTTTTTATCGACCTGATGTTTGCCGATTTTGCTGCGTTTAGCAGCCTGGTCTGGTGGAGTAGTGTCTGCGGAACGAACACGTTTCAGTTCCGGACCCTTACTCACAGGGGTTGATTTTGCAAAAACTAGAGCTTCATCTCTAGTTTTGCCCTGCATCATAGCAGCTTTAAATCGTCGCTGCTCCGACGATTTGAGCTTGACGAAGCCACCAGGTGGTACAGGCTTTTCCTCTACGTTCCTGATAGTTTCGTTCCTACTTACACTTGGGAGTTCATCCGAGAGCAAGTGTGGTATCGGAATCGGAGAGTGAAGTTATATCTTCAGCCTTCCGTTCGGCTGCAATGCCAGCACAAGTTGCCGGCATCACTTCCCAATTTTTAGCCGCTGAGGACTCACAAGCCCTAGCAGGCGATGACGTTAGAGAGTCATCAGTCTCTTCAAAAATATTTGTTTTGTTAATTGTTCCCACGAGAACACGGGAAAGAACGGTCACCTGCAGCGGAGCCCGAGACACTGCAGGAAGGCTGTATTGAAATCGGAGGTCGCCCGGTATCCGAAGTTCGCATACTAGTAGCTAAGCACCCTCTTAGCCATGCATCCGTCGGCGTATGCTGTTCCACCTTGGAGTTAGGGGAGTAGGGGAGTGATGGGTACAGAGGAAGGGGAGAGGTAGGGAGGGGTCCGTAACTGCTTCTTAGCTTCCGGTTCCTCTAGAGATTAACTCTCGAGAGTCATTACCTGTACTGAGCCTCAGTACAACGACAAGGTGAGCAGTTGTCACGGAGGTAGCACACCCTTATTCAGATATTTATAATGAAAGCCATAATATTCTAAGGTAGTACCGTTATGAATATGAAAACATACGACAAAGAAGATCCCGTTAGGTTTTCCTGGTTTTGCAATCGTTACGAGTTGGTAATCATTGCAAATTGGGTGTTCATATAAATAGCACATATCATGGTGTGTCAGAAAAAGTGAGGTTAGTGTGAATCTTTTAAGGATAGCCATAATTACACTCATTTCTTACACAAATAGGAGTATTTAAAACGGGCAGAGGAAAGCATTGCACGGAAGAAAGGAAGCAAATAGTCGGTACCATGATACAGGATGGAGAGACTATTTCAGAGGTGGCAAGGACATTAAGGTGCTCTAGGAAGCTTGTTTAAAATGCAATGAAGGTCATACGGTACAGCCAATCTACCGCGAATCCCGTAAGGAAAAACAAAAAAAGAAAAACCTCAGAAGTGACTGACAGAATTATCCACAAAATCAGTGGCAGCGACCTTTTCATAACTTCCTGGGAGATAAAGCAACAACTACCTGACCAACACAATCTCCAAATATTAGCCTTAACTGTAAGTCGCCGTTTAATGGAATTCCAGCTTCATGGAAGAATCGCCAGTAAAAAAGAGAAGACTTATTTTCGCAAACGCTCACACAAGAACAAACCCTTGTACTTTTGAAAAAATATCTTGTGAAGCTACGAGTAACTGCAAAGGCCAACGAACCAAGGGTACCATCCCAGATACACCTTTAAAACTGTCAAGCGTGGCGGTGGGAGCATAATTGTGTGGGCGGCGATGCCATGGCATGGCGTTGGATCAATTGTGAAAATAAATGGCATTATAGATCAACATCAGTATAAGCTAATCCTGGAGAATCAAATGGAGCCATATACCGACGACTCTATGCTTGTATCATGGATTTTTATGCATGACAATTATCCAAAGCATACTTCGCGGATAGTGCAGAATTGGCTTTCGGAGCGACAAATTTCTGTGCTTGTGGCCGGCCCAAAGTCCCGATCTGAATCCTATCGAGAATCTTTGGAATGATGTTGACTGCCTTGTTGAAGACTCCCAGACTGCCCAGAAATGTAAGCGCTTAGTAGAGAGTTGTCAAGAGTGATAAGGAACAAGGGCTGTCCTTCAAAATAAATAAAATATTTATTTATGCTTTCGTTTTTTTGGGCCCCCCGGCAGCTGACCTCCTCGTGGTGGGTGGCGTGCAACAGGTTTGGGGTGTGCAAATTAATTTTCGTACCGACCAAACCTGACTAACGAAGCGCAAGCCCCCATGATGACGAAGAGAAGAGCAGCTTCGGAACTTGCCTACCCTGGTGTGCCAGGGCAACATTCGGAGCCAGGCCTAAATGGTGGCAGTATGCGAGCGTCTGGTGGGTGGTAGCTCGAAGAAGTCACGAGCAACCCGGCAGTGGCCTCGTGAGCCATTACGGAGGTGGGGGGTTATCACGCCATGCACTGACCAGTGCGTGCGGGGAGTAAAGGGCAACAGACAACGGCATCTACTTAGGATGGGCACGTGGAACGTCTCATCGCTCACAGGGAAGTATCACGAGCTGGTTGAGGAAGCTGCCAGGTATCGGTTAGATATCGTAGGTATCTCTTCGACAAAGCAAAGAGGACTCTGTGGACCTTTCGGACGGGTGGAAACTCTTCCTGTCGGGAGTTGCACCTCAAATGTCTGCACAGGCGGGAGTGGGGTAATCATAAGTCCCAGGCTGGCAGACAGGGTATTGGAGTGGATACCATTAGGAGGGAGAGTCGCGATCTTAAAATTCAAGTTTGAAAGATCAACTTTGGCTCTGGTGCAGGTGTATGCACCGAATCTAGAGTCTGAGTATGCGACTTTCCTGGATGAAATTGATGCGGCCCTTGATAGGGTGGTTTAGACGGATTCCTATATCCTGATGGGTGACTTCAACGCCCACGTGGGTGTGGATGTAACGACACGGGGGAGTTTGATTGGGAGAAACGGTGATCTTCATCAAAACGCGAACGGAGAGAGGTTGTTGGATTTTTGCTGTGCAAATGGCATGTCCATTATGAATACCTTCTTTCCACACAAAGACATTCATAAATATACGTGGTATCGTCGGAGTCTTCAACAGAAATCGTTGATAGAGATTACTTTGTGGTACCATCGTGTGTGAAACGGATGGTTTGTGACGTCCGTGTGTTGAGAGGGGCTGAACTGTCAACTGATCATCACCTGGTGTTGTGTAAGCTGTATCTTACTTATAGAGTACCTCGTCTGCCAAGGCGGGAACCAAGAGTGGTTACACGCATACGGTGGGAGAAACTACAGAGCAATGCGGTGCGGCAACACTTCGCACGACACATATCCGAAAGGTTTGAGCAAATTCCAACTGTTCCATCGCATGTAGAGGAAGAATGGCGACTATTTTCAACAGCTGTCATTGCCTCTGCACGTGATGTTTGTGGAGAGAAGCGGCTTGGTGTGGCGGCTGATGGTGAGAAAAGAACTGCGTGGTTTAAAACACCCGGAGTTCAAGAAGCCATCAGAGAGAAGAAGAAGGCCTACAGAGACTGGATTCTCTTGGGGGACTCTGCTTCTCGTGACCGATACACTGTGGTGCGAAGAACTTGCAAATTTGCTGTGCGAACAGCGAAGGAGCAGTCCTGGGAGGAGTTCGTCGAGAAGTTGGAAGCCGACCATAGATCTGCGAAAAAAGTATTCTGGCAAACCATTCGCCGGCTCAGAGGAAGGAAATTCAACATCATCGAAGGAGTTAAATCAAAAGACGGTGTGTTCCCTTCCAATGAGATGGACATCTTACACAGATGGAGCGAGCACTTTTCAGAGCTGCTCAATCCCGAACGGGGCACTGAGGGGGACAGACCTATAGTCTTGCGTGTGGCGGAGAATAGTCCAACGAGGAGGAAGTCATTTCAGCGATTGAATAGCTAAAAGTTGGCAAATCTGCCGGTGTGGATGAAATTCGGCCAGAAATGCTTAAGGCAATGGGTAAAGAGTGAGTATTATAGCTCTCTTGGTCTTCTCGGTCTTCTTCACGAGTAATGGGAGGAGTAATACTGAGCTTTCCTGCAGGATTGGCCAAGCTGGGTCAATTTTGAAACAGCTTGGAAGATCTGTAATCAGGACGACCGAGCTTAGTGTCAAAGCCAAGTTAGCGGTTTTTAACTCAGTATTTGTTCCCACTCTCACCTATGGTCATGAAATTTGGGTATTGACCAAAAGAATGAGATCGCCAATACAAGCTGCCGAAATGAGATTTCTTCGTGCTGTTGTGGGAGTTACTCGCCGGGATAGGGTGAGAAACACGGCAGTGCGCGGGAAGCTTAATGTTGAGCAGCTGCTTCTCCGAACGGAAAGGGCTATGCTTCGATGGTTTAGTCACGTGAGACGAATGTCGCCATCATCACGACTTCCGAAGCGTGCCTTGGATGCAATACCATCAAGCAGGCGACCGCTTGGCAGTCCCAGGACGAGGTGGTTGGACCAAGTCCAAAAACTCGCATGGGTGCGCTTGGGCGTGCGCGCATTACCCCCGCGACTCTTTTAGTGGAACGTGCGGGCCACTGAAAATGTATATATGTAGTTTTTTGGGATTATTTTTTAATTTTTTTAAGTATACCGCTGACTGTGCTATTTAAATGAACAACAAATTTTTTATTTTTTCCATTTTGAATTACTATTTTCAAGTTAATTTAAAGGAATTATGTGTTTTATAATAAAGCACATATAAACGCACATCAGTTATAAAACAAAAAAAAAAACAACCTCTTTTCAGACTTTTGGCACAACATCATGTATGAGAACTTATCTGAACACCACTCTATGTACATATGTATATCCAACATACGAACTCCAGATTTTTTCACACGGATTCTTCAGGATCGGATTTGCCGTGTAAGAATAGAATTAGGTGTATACATGTATGTATGTATCACCTGCATTACTAATTACTACTAAAAGTATGCCTACATTTTATGCATGTACAGAGATGGACAAAAGTTTTCACACACAGCCCTTTGTTGAATGAAACAAGTATTAAAACAAAATCTAAAGGAAATAAAGGTTGCGTTCTTTTGGGATGAATTACTCAACCTCAAGCTATTAAATATCATACTAATAAAATTAATAAAATAACACCCTACTCTGGAAAACAACAAAAAATCTAAAACTTTTTGCCCGGAAAAAAGTTTTCTCACACTAGGGTTTAAGACAGATTTTAGAGAGGTCCTACAAAATATTTAACAGGAGGTAGAACGTATTTACGTTCTTGGTTAACTTGGCTCCCAGGCAGAAGGAAACTACTCAAGAAGAACGCAAAATAATTTTGAACTTATTCAAACAAAATAAATCTTACGCAGAAGTTGGAAGTATAGTGGGCAGAAGTCGTTTTACAATATGCAGCATTATAAAACGTTGTAAAAACGACAAAGAATTTGAAAGTTAACCGTGAAATGGACGCCCACGAAAAATAACTACAAGGGAGGAAGCGCAGGTTAGCTGAAAACACTTTATTTTGACTTATATATCCCATAAATAAATAACATTTACAAAAATACAGGTTGTAAGAATGATTAAGAAAAAACCCATGACAAGATTTTCAGAGGTTGCAGCTCAAGTTAAAGTCGATTCAAAAAAAGATGTTCACCCGAAAACCATACGCAGAGTCCTTCATCGCAACGGATATGATGCATGAATTTATAGACGAAAACCTCTCCTTAGTAAAATTAATAGAAACGAGATGTTGCAATTCGCCAAAACTTTCAAAACTTTTGGTGTGAGAGCACCGTGGCGCAGTGGATAGTGTGTTGGCCTCTGACGCCGATGATACGCGATCGAATCCCGACACAGCCATGTCATCGAACCTATTTTCACCGTGTTTCTCCTCAACGGGGTTCTGACAAGACCCCCTGTAGTAAAATTGAAAAGCTTCTCGAAATTCGCCGTTCGGAACCGGCAATAAATTGTAGGTCCCTTTCACCTATGGGAAAATTAATTCACACACAACATGGGTGATTGAGAGAAGCTCGTCTCAGGTCATCCATGGACTGTAACGCCAACATACATACATACAAATAACTTCAAATACCTACATAGGTGTTACAATTGACCAAAATATGAATTGGTCTGATCATATTACAAACCTGAAACAGTATCTTCGTTCCTCTATCCGTGGTCTGTTCCATCTTTGTAAATATTGCACAAAAAATTGCTTAAGAACCGTTTACTTCGGGATATTTCACTCCAAACTAAATTATGGCATAGGATGTTGGGGAGGTGCTTACCGCACGAAAATTCAGCCTCTACTTATATTGCAAAAATGTGGAGTTCGTCGTTTCAGCCATACCATGACCCTCTTTAAGAACCTGAATATCCTGCCGGTTAGGCACCTATATTACTACAAGACGTCTAAAATCTTCTTTACGAGAAGTGGTTATTTGCAGAGCCCGATTTCTGATGCTCGCAGTTTACGCAGCAACCTTGAATCCCTGGCAAACATACCTACATTTCGAACCACTCACCTTAGAGATTTCTACTCCGTAGTCAGTTGCAAACTATTTAATCGCCTTCCTCCTTCGATCCGCGTAGCTAGAACACGACCATCCTTCCTAAACAAAGTCAAAAATTGGCTTTTAAGTTTTGATCACAATCAAATCGAAGTATTGTTGTCCTACGCAAGGTAATGTTACATAATGCTCATGTCTGAGCGTTCTTTTAATTGATTGGACATCCCTCGTTCTTTTTCTTTTTTGTACCTCCACTACTGTACTGCTTTTAACAGATTTAGTTTAGACTAGATGTTTGTTATTTTGATTATGAATTCTTTGATGTGGGTTTCAACACTATTTGAATTCTAAATACGAATGCCACTACCTATTCTTTATATTGTAATACATAATTATAAGAATGAAAAATAGGGAACGAAAAACAAAACTTGTTTTATTCAACAAAGGGCTGTGTGTGAAAACCTTTGTCCATCACGGTAGGTATGTGCAGCATCATGTCATCGCAAATTTTTTTCATGCCCCCAAGTATGCAAGCAAAATGTTCTCCCACAGGCTAAAAAAATAATATTTTATGAGAAATCCATAGGAAAAAATGAGTTTTTAAACCTTAATATCTCCTAAACTAGGCGAAAACGAGGAAATTGGTACTCTTTGTGCTTATTTCATCGAGATCTACAATACGCGTTACCACGGAAATTGTTAGCGGTGTATCCTTTACACGCAGCTTAGTTTTATAAAGGTATAGAATAATCTATGGCAATTCCTACTATTAAATGCTGGCCTAGTTTCTGATGTTTAATGAGATATACTCCTAGTTCGAATATGTGATAGTTGAGGTAGGTTAGGGGTAGGTTATAAGGCTGGCTGGACCACATAATGTCTATTACGGATTTAGGAACCCATTCCGTTAACTTTGGAGCTCCAAGGAACGAATAAACTATCAAAAAAATTAGTAGTGGTGCGAGGAACTGCGTGAGTGGAAGAGATAATGTCCTGTTGCATGTTTTCCAAATTTGCAGTGACTTGTAATTTTGCCTATAGTATAGCCGACCATCTACCCAATCCTCTAGACTTGGTTACGATGTCTTTGATGAAGCCTGACATAGTTTATATTAGATACGTCACTGTATCCGTAGTCGGGTCCGTTTAGAAGCGGTTTGATTATGCAACAACCTGCTCATTGAAGATTGCTAGAGGTGAAGATGAGACTGTATATTCCCAACTGAGAAGAAAAGAAAGCACACCTGTGGGCTACCTTTATTCATTAACTAAGTTTTGAAGGACTAGCAAGTGTAGTTCTGATAGCTCTCAATTGCGAGAGATGTCCAATCAATTATCTTTTCATTCGCGCGACTCCCCCTCTTCCTCGCCACTGATTTTTCTGATGATCACCGTTTGTTCCAGTGGTTCGTCGAGAGTAGTCGTTACCAAAAATAGCGCTATTTCACCCGAATTTCCTATGTAGAACTACAGAACCTGATTCTTCTCCAACATTTTCAGGATGAGCAAATAATTTTACTTGACTTTGCTGTAAAGTAGGAGAGGCCACAGATCTGCTATATGCTGAAACTCATTGGGTATGGTTCTATCTGGTTCTTAAGTTTTATAGGATTTGAAGCTGTGGGTTGTCCTTAATATGTAAGTACATATGTATATGATTTTTAATGATTTTATAGGCGAATTTCCCTCACGTGTACTACGTGAATACTAATGGGTCTTCCAGTAGAGTCTTCCTGTTAAAGCTACATCCTTACCTGCCCTTCGCGTAGGGATTAAAATATTCCCGAAATAAGGCATGCTTGCCGTAAGAGGCGATTAAGATCCATCGTTAGTTTAATTAACACCTGGCCGGAATTAAGATGTTAAGCGAACCGTGCCGAGAATTAGCTTGGTTGGGAGCCCAGTTTAAAAATAGCCCAATCTCTAACTGAGCATTCGGATACCTGGCGACCTCTGGATCAGCTAGCCTTATCTATCTACTGCGGCTCTCTGAGCAGATGGACCATCCCTTCTCCGCTACTAGTGGGAATCTAATGGAAAATAACATGATTTACGAACTAGACCCTTTTAGAAAAAAATCAAAGACCACAAGATCCCCTCCGTCGGAATCTATGAAAGTGCTCTGAAACTACATAGTTTGAAAGAGGAAAATTTTGATCTTCGCATGAAGCTACGTAACAGAGTGAACTGAAGAGGGGGTTAAAAACTCTAAGAGCACGGTCGGTAACCGTAGCCAAATCGCAACTTCCGGATAATGTAAACTATCATACGGACGAAGAAGAAGTAAGTCGTGAAACGAACTGGCTCTTAAAGCGATTGGTCAAAAAACGCAGAGCTGTTTTGTCTCCCGAGATTATAGACGCGAAAGAAAACAAGGTGTCCGTAATATATACGTGCAGCGATAAAGTGCAAAAGGACAAGCAGCGAACACCATCGCCGAAGAACAAAGGTTCGCGAGAAGTCAAGCTGCATATTAGGTGTTCTTGTCAAAATTTAAACGAAGAAGAACGAGGTTAGTTCCTCAATGCAAGCCAGGTATTCAACCACATGCAGGCATATTGTCAAAAAGAACCGCGTTGTGTTAAGTTCGCCGGATCACATCTAACGAAGGAGTGTCTCTATTCAAAGCAGTCCCCTGCAGTTTGAGCCAACTACATCCAGCAGACTACCGAGGCTGTGAAGTAGCTAAGATGCTACAAAAGCGGCGGGACTGTTATTCTTGTTAAGCTTGAAGAACAAAATAAGACAAACCAGCTTATTTTCGTGAAAATCAAAACTCTTGAAAATAGGCCTCGTCCGCGTCCAATATGAAATTTCTGAAAACACTCGCTTGAAACGCCAATGGCTTCCACAAAAACTTAACGAATTAGAAATATTCACCAAACAAAAAATATTATCATATGCTTGGTTTCTGAAACGCATCTGACAACGCAAACGCGTGCTTAGTTAAGAAGCTATCATGCTTACCACGCTTACCTTCCATCGGAAAGGGCGCGAGGCGGACCATCGTTATTTATTAAAGATGGTTTCGAACATTCCTGTGATTAAGAGTAGAGCTTGAGACGGTACAAATCAGCACAGTGCGCGATAAGAATAAACATTGTTCCTTCAATGTATCTTCAGTGTATTGTCAACTGCGTTGTCCGTTGAAGACAGGCCAAACACTCATTTTGGGGCTCAAGACGTATTTCACAGAGAAGTAAAATCTCTACAAACAGGTAACGATTGCGGTTGCAGCTTTTACTCAACCGGCAAACCGACGTACTGGCCTACCGACACTGTGAAAACAAACTGGGAAGGTTTTAGGAATGAAATTCAAGAAGGTATTAGTCTAAGAGTGCTACTTAGGATGCCGTGCGAATTAGAATTCGAATTCGACCGATTCATTGAAGCTATTCAGCATGCTGCGCAATTTTTCCATAAATTATCCACCTGAAATTGGGAGCACCATGGCGCAGTGAGTAGTGTGTTGGCCTCTGACGCCGATGACACGGGATCGAATCCCGATACAGTCATGTCATCGAATGTGTTTTTCACGGTGTTTCTCCTTAGCGGGGTTCTGACAACCCCGAAATTCGCCGTTCGGAACCGGCAATAAACTGTAGGTCCCTTTCACCTATGGGAAAATGAAATCACACACAACATGGGTAATTGAGAAAAGCTCGGCTCAGGTTCTTCATGGACTGTAACGCCAACATACATGCATACATCCACCTGAAATTAAAAAGCTGGTAAAGGGGAAACGAAAAGCCCATAAACGATGGCAACAAAGTCGACCGTCGCACATAATATTTATTTAAAACGACTAGGTATGTAACCTGTTGCGGAAATCTTTGAGAGAATTCAAAAATCATGGGGGTCGTTCGTACTTAGAAAGCCTGTCCCAGACAAGGAATCAAACTACTCCCTTTGGGAAGCTTTTGGGAGCATGAAAAAGCCTAAGCTGCAGGTATCACTAATAAGGAAAAATCAAAATGAATGGGCGAAAGGCGATGAAGGAAAGGCCGATGTTTTTGCTAAATATCAAAATACCTAGGCATGACTCTCGACGCGAAACTCAAGTGGAAAGCGCATATAAAGAAAAAACGTGAAGAGCTTGAATTGAATTATAGGGAAATGTACTCGCTGCTAGGAAAACATTCCCAGCTTAGTACTGAAAACTAGCTGCTTTTCTATAAGCAAGTGCTTAAACCTATTTGGGCTTTCGGTATACAACACTGGGGCTGTACCAAGAAGAGTCATTCATCTTTTATACAGATCTTTCAAAATAAAGTATTGCGAGCCGCGAGATGCGACCTGCAAGGCCCACACGAATAATTTCCTAATGGGATAAATTAAAACGCCCATTTTATTTCAAAAGGGGTGAGGGAGCGAGCAAGCAGAGCAAAGAAGTTGATTGCGTTTAACATGGCAAACGCCAGCTTCGATTTCTGTCCCTTTTCAGTCCAAGTTGACACACAGCCTCCGCGTGCCTCCGAAGAACTTTACGGGTTGTACGGCGACATCGGCCTGGTACGACGTCTACGAATACAGCGTCTAAGGTGGCTAGGCCATGTAGAACGCATGGAAAATACAGCCCGGAAGGAAGGTGCGGCAGAGGACGGCTGCATCAACGGTGGCGCACGCTGGAAACAGCTGGCCCAAGACCGTGCCAGCTAAAAAAGCTTGTTGGTCGAGGCCCAGGTTCACCCCGGACTGTAGCGCCACCTAAGTAAGTAAGTAAGATCGACCGAAATACATAGCTGTTTCTCTTACTGAAAGATTGCATGCATATGAAGCTGTACGTTCGAGATTTGGATTTCTCAGAAGATGGATGCTGCAACATTTGCACGCTGCAGCAGAGGCATTGGTGAATGTGTACAAAGGTTGGTTCAGTTTGTCCAATTTGTATCTTTGATCGACTTATACAAAAAGGATTATATACCTACCGAGCTATTTTACTACCGCATTCTTGAAGATCAAAATTTCAGAGCTAGATTCCCAAACATTGAAATTGTACTAAGAATGAATTTAGTTTTGATGGTGTCTCATTGCACTGGAAAGCGCTAATTTTCAATCATGAAAATTATACAAAACAGGCTTCGAACTGTGATGGGACAAACCCGTCTATCAAACCGTTTATCTACTGAGCATTGAAAACGATTTACTCCGGGAACTGGATTTCAAGGAAATCATCAGGGATTTTTCGTCGAAAAAAGCTCGCGAAGTTCCATTAGCGCTTTAATTTAATTTCACATAATTCTTGTTTTTGTCTATATTTACATATATATGTATGTTTGTTAAGAACAAACTGAAAAAAAAACTGTTAATTTTATTTGGAAAATAATAAGCCCGTGGCCCTCCACTTATTTGTTGCCCCAGGGCCTTCAGACCTCTAAATGCGGCCCTGCATACAGCACAAATAACAATACGCAGGGCACAGAAATCAGAAAACAAAAAAAAATGTTGTCTAGGTGCGACCCGTAAGGCCCACACGACTAACTTCCCAGTGGGAAAGCTAAAAAAATTTCATATTTTTTCATTTTTAAAGAAAATTATATTTTTTCGTTTTTAACCCCCGATGCAAAAAGAGGGATGTTATAAGTCTGTCTGTGGCGTCGTAGCTCCTGAACGAATGGACCGACTATGATGTTCGTTTCCTTTTTTTTCTTTTTTTTTTTTTTTGAAAGCTAACGTGATCGAGATGGTTCTTAGTTTCAATTTGTGAAAATCTGTTAGGTGTTTCAAGGTCACTACCTCTTTTTCTTACCTACGGTAGGATTCTTGGACGAATAATGGGTAATGTATTGGTTCTCGTCCGATCACTGCAATCAACCAGAGTCGGGCGCGGTCAGTACCTAGATGAAGGACCGCTTGGGAACACCGCGTGTTCTTATTTTTTTTTGCCTATTCTTAGTTATTTAATTCCTAATAAAAAACGGCTGACCCGAAAACTTCGTCAGTTCTAAGTTGCGCAATTACGCTTGGAATGAACCCGGTCCAATGTCAATGTCATCTCTTGTTCTCGAGATAATCGAGGCGAACATTCCGCACGTACATGCGCACATACATACGTTTACACATATGTACATACATACACAAGGAGACAAAAATCTTGGATTTGGATTCTGGTGACCTTGAAACGTGGAGATACATATGTCGAAATACGGAATTTGCAAAATCGACCCCATTACAATAACTTCCCACTGGGAAGTTAATAAAATCAAGTGATGTTATGAAATAATTACGTACGCACAGTTATACATAGTTACACATATGTCTGTATGTACATATATGTCTGATGTATGTGCTACTGTTATCTATTACGGAATAAAACACCTATCAAGGTGATGAAGAGCAGTAGACGAAACGTCCCAAATAGAAGGTAGAGTAAACAATTCGTGACCTACATTCCTTATGCGAACACCTTCAAAGTGCTCGAATTATAATAGCTCATGGCACAGCTTTCTAAGATGGTGTCTACCACCCTAAGTCATACACCTCTCTAAGGATATATTGTACAATAGTAGGTATGTATGTCATGTTGATCCAAACACATCGTAAGCACATACGTCACGCTTGGGTTATAGGCCTCCTCGAATTAAGGGGTAACCCATCAAACATTGATTTCGTATTACGCGACGGTAACGGCGACGACGACGTCTTATTGACACAATATTGACAGAAAGTAAAAGTTTCCGGCTTTCACTCACTTGTCTACCAAGTCTAGAATGGTGAATGGGAAAGCGGGACGGGTTGAAGTGCCTGTGAAGCCTACCCTTTCGCCTATTGTAATTTTGTAATCAGTGGCAAGTACTCGCCGCCAACCAGATTCAGCCAGAGAGTGAATTCCGATTCAATTACAAATGTGTAAGGAGG
Organism: Eumerus sabulonum; assembly: GCA_951905685.1. Taxonomy (NCBI): domain Eukaryota; kingdom Metazoa; phylum Arthropoda; class Insecta; order Diptera; family Syrphidae; genus Eumerus; species Eumerus sabulonum. The sequence goes on along the minus strand of OX645060.1, from coordinate 160,182,798 downwards.
TATCCGGGGCAACAAGCGTCGGCCCGAAAGTTTGTTATTTTTCTTTTGTTTATTCTTTTTTTCGCCTTAATTCTTCTGCACTAACTGCGAACGCTGTCGAACGCTCGTGTACTGCAGAAGTGCAGAATGAATGTTTGTGAGAGTCCTAAAGCGAGCGTGGAGTTAGTCGTAATGTTATTACGGGGCTGGAGGCACATACATATGAGTATACACATATGCCCATATTTTGCTTCTGGTTAATCATCTGTCGTGATGCAGTTTGTGGCACAAGGATTTCCTTGGAATAGAATGACAGCTTCCATGGGTGCATTGGGCAGCTAGTGCGTTACACCATAAACCATAGGCAAACACGTGCGAATCGCGAAAACAACATCCACGCATAAGGACGCGTTGTTTGATTGTATTGTTGAACGCTTACGCGTAGTTCCGCTTTTCGAGTTTCGCGTTTTACGAACGGCAACGTGTGCGTGCAACACACATGGTCACGTGATGAAGTGTTTCATTAATTTCAATAACAATTTCTCACCTGGAACTTGGTGTTATCTTATTGTTCTTATTTTTGTTGGTATTGTTCTTGTTGTGTTACGTATAGTGTATGTAGTGTTGTTTAGTGTAAGTAAGTGTGCTAAGTTGTTTTGGAAAGTTGGCGGCACTACAGGCGTGTTGATGGATGATTTCAGCGGGGTTCCCGCGCTTAATTCGGATGGTAAGTCAACTTTCTTATTTCTTAGTGAAGGAATGTCAACGTGATGAACGACAGTGTGCGGAAAACGTGAGTTAACATTTTGCTTGCTGGAATCAAGCACTCTAATATTTATACATATATGTATGTATATGAGAGCACCGTGGCGCAGTGGGTAGTGTGTTGGCCTCTGACGCCGATGACACGGGATCGAATCCCGACACAGCCATGTCACCGAACGTGTTTTTCACGGTGTTTATCCTCAGCGGGGTTCTGACAAAACCCCCCTGTAGTATAATTGTCAAGAAAAGCTTCTCGAAATTCGCCGTTTGGAACCGGCAATAAACTGTAGGTCCCTTTCACCTATGGGAAAATGAAATCACACACAACATGGGTGGTTGAGAGAAGCTCGGCTCAGGTTCTTCATGGACTGTAACGCCAACATACATACATGTATATACATACATACAGAGTACATACGTATGTATGTAGAGGGCACCGTGGCGCAGTGGGTGTTGGCCTCTGACGCCGATGACACGGAATCGAACCCCGACAACAGCCATGTCATCGTAAGTGTTTTTCATGGTGCTTTTCCTCAGCGGGGTTCTGGCAAAGCCCCCCTGTAGTATAATTGTCAAGAAAAGCTTTTCGAAATTCGCCGTTCGGAACCGGCAAAATGCTGTAGGTTTCTTTCACCTATGGGAAAATAAAATCACAATCCGCCCTGCTAAACCTGAGGCGGTCTGGCTCGCAAAGCGCGCCATCAGCCCCATAGAGGAATCGCCATTCACGCGTAATTTCGGGCACATGGAAGATAAGCGGTAACGCCAATCCATCCTGGATCAGCCCACAATGATCTAAATAGAGGAATGCTTCCAGAGGGACAAAGCCGCTAAGTCGTACACGTTCATGGTACATACTGTTGGGGTAGTAAGCCCTGGAGATCAAGTTATTGACCGAAGGCATTATCCTCGCAACGTGACCTCGAATCAGTTTTATCAGATAATTGTCGATCCGTACAATCCTTGCCCTATCGGTATAGGACCTCATTGGGATATATCTTTGTGTACTCGGGTTCTGGAGTTCTATGCAATCCGGGACATGTCCTTAGACTTTGTCTCTGAAACACTCGAATCCTTTCCATCAAGCTGGCTCTCACATTGAACCAAACGAGACATCCACAGGCAAGGTTGGGCTTGAGTAAGGCCATGTAGCAGATTACCTTCACTCTGGAATCAAGCTGACTGCTTTGGAACAGCCATCTTGTTAGAGCGAAAGCGTCCCAAAGTGTCTGACTACACTTCTATTTGCCAGTGGACGCCCAATCGGTCCAAGGATTGAGAACCTTCGCCAATGCTTTCTATTGCCTCTAGAGGCCCTAGACAACGGGGTTCTGAATAATATAGTCCCTGATTTCATCACAGAACCGCTGAATTTTATCGAAGTTAGACTAATAAAACAACAATGACGTCGATCGTTGGACCTGATCTGTACGCAATTAAGTCGTCCGCGTACGCTATGGATTGGCGAAGAGAAACTATCAGATCGCTGATGTAAATGCTGAAAAGCATCGGTGAGTTCACTGTGCCCTGTTGCAGTTCATTTTTAATTTCGAATGTTTGAGTAGAAGTCACGTTGGCAATTTTCACAACAAACTTTCTGCCCGTCATCAAGTCACATATCATATATAGCAAAGGTTTACTTATGCCGAACTGTTTGAGCTTGTAGTAGAGTCCTTCTACCCATATGGTGTCGAAGGCTTTGTCTAATTCAACCAGGAAGGCACCCGTTCTTGCAATTATTCCATTGGATATCCGACATCAGTTTCGACGCGACATGCATGGTATCATGCCCTACCCTGAAACCGAATTGGTTATTTGGAATTATGTTTTTGTCCTCAGTCCATTTCGACAGAGCTCTGTATATCACCTTCTCGAAGATCTTGCTGATACTCGGAAGAAGACTTATTGACCGGAGATTTGCCCTGTTAGAGGTGTCTTTGCCTCTCTTAGGGATTGGTTGGACCACCGCCATTTTCCAGGTTTTTTTTTTTTTTTTTTTTTATTGTGGCGTTACAGCCCTTGAAAGACCAGAGCCAATCTTCTCTCTCTTCTCTCACCCATGTTGTGTGTGATTTATTTTTTTTACACAGTTGAAAGGGACCTACAGTTTAATGCCGATTCCGAACAGCTTGAGTCGAGAAGCTTTTTCTTTGCAAGTATACTACGGGGAGTTTTGCCAGTACCCCGCAGAGAAGGGACGCCGCGAAATAAAGATTCGATGGCGTTGGAGTTATCGGGATCCGAACCCGCTCGTCGTGCGTCCAGCACACTAACCACTGCGCCCCCATTTTCCAATGCACAGGATAGTATGCATAATTCAGTGCATTCTTAAACGGGGTGGTATACCTCTCTATAGCCACTGGCGGGAGGTGCCTGAGCACAACATTGGATATACTATCAGTACCCGCGAATTTTTTCTTTTTGTGTGACACGAAGATAAACTGGAGATCCCCCGTCGAAACGAATAGTGGGTTAGCCCCTTCATTGCTGACGGCATTGTTGGCCGTGAAATCGTCACTGAACCTAGGAAACCAAGGTTCTCGGATCGCCAATGTTCGATATCGTTTCGTAGGTAGAAGAGGTTTAACAGGGCTTTGTTCTCCAAGTCGTAGTTCGGGCGAATGCTTTCATTCACCTTGTACACTTCCTGGAGGACAGCTCCCACGGTTGCCACTTTCTCCTGAGGATTCTCAATCACAAAGAAATCGTCATCTAGGACGGCGCTGTCTGGACCAATGCTGACATTGCTGACTGTTCGTAGTAGACGTTCGTTGGCGGACATTCTCGGAAACTTGAGATCTCGAATGTCATTCTAATATTTGCTCCGAAATATTTTGATTATCTGCGGGAACATATTCACGTTGTTGGATTTCACAGCGCGAATTTTCTTTTCCCAGTGCAGAGTTGTAGATATTTTGTAATTTTCTTTAATTAGTTGTTGGAAATTCTAAATCACTGACTTCAGTGGCCTGACCTCCGGGTTTTGGCTGTCGTTAAACTGCCTGTACAAGAGTTTGAGTCTTGACAGGGGTCTACTTTTCTCTCTGTGAAGTGCGTCTATGGTCGCGTTTCGGTACACGTCTATGGTATCGTGATGCCGTTAGCGTGGTATCGTTTTGTCTATCGTTTCTTTAATCAGCTCGTCCATTTGTATAAGGTTCGTGTCAATCTCGTCGTTTGACAGATTCCTGTTGGTCGGTGGCCTACTATAATCGTAGTGTGCGTTTGAACATACTCTACCGTTACTGCAAGCTCGTCCGGTATTTGGATTACGGCACCAAGTCGGCAATGGTCACTATCGTATTCAGTGGTACGTAACCTTTTCGTAGACCATTCATTTGTGTCAGCCAGCCGCAGTCTTGAGTCAAGCAGCATAAGATCCAGATAGGAGCTGCTTCTAGGAACGACGGACTATCGGTTGCGAGCAGCTTAATTTTTTATTCAATGTTGTACAGGTTCCGTCATTGGCTTACTAGGCTCCCTCTGGTGTTGAGAACATTATTACCCAAATCACCATGATTGCCATTAAAATCTTCAGTCAAAAGATAACATTTTTCGGCCGAGTTCAAGTGCAAAGATCGACAGAGCATTTCCAGCTCTGCAATAAAGATATTGGGTCGAGGGGCTTCAGGTGCATAGGCCGATACTATGTACATCCTCCTTCCGCCCCGAAGAGGGATACACGCAATAAAGCCTCTAACACCTGAGACGGCCGTACTCCACCGTTATATATGACCTTGTGTTTTATATTCTTACGAACAAAGATAGCGACACCTCCACCTTGTGTGGCGTTGGGTCAGTCTTTTCTTATTAAATCATAAGAATTGTGCCGAATTTTGTGCTTCTGGTTTAGCTTAGCTCGGCTTAGGTTCTTCATGAGATTTTACGCCACATACAACACATACGTAGATTTGTAACCGGTACGTCTACTGGCCTTGGTTTTAAGCAGGGGACTTCCTTTTCGTGCATAAACAATTTCAAGTTTACTATTGCTATTCACAGAAACTTCAAATAGTACATACATGACTAAAAGGTATTATCTCATTATGCACGAGTATATGCCTAGGTTCATGAAAAACGTTTTACAGAGAAATCTATTTAACCCTTATGTGAGTGACAAGGTACCCGGGTACCTTATGCATTTTTAGTTTAAAAAATATGTACTTTTTACGCACTATACATAGATATGACTTCGTGAGAGCTCTTGACTTTTTTAATATATTGTTACGAAATATTCGATCCCACACCAAATAGGGTTCGCACTACTGGATTGCGATAAACTACAATTGTCCTTTTTTTCCGAATTAAAACACACACACTCTTATTTCTTGTTCCACAGATCAATTATCTCTGCAGCTTCACCACTTTTCTTTATTATCCAATACTATCCACTTTAAACTTTATTACACAAACAAACCTTTATTGAGAGCTTTTATTTTCACACTGTTTGATCACACTGACTTGTCACACGCTGTTCAATACCGCAAACTGAATGAATGTCGAGGGCGAGTGTTCGCGCTTATATAGCTCTCGGTGCATCTTCTCGAATGTTCGCCGTCGGAAGTTCCCCTTCGGAAATCTCTAGAATGCTCTGACATTCGGCATTACGCCGTTGGAAGTTTCGATCATTCCAAATTCCCCTTCATCAGAGCTTTCGAACTTCGACAGCGAAATTCGAACTTAACCGTCGATTTGTGTGTCGATTTGTGCGATTGGACCCTTCTCCGTAATATGGCGCTAACCTCTCTACGTGGACAATCTTATACTTCGCCCGTCTGTTTCCCGTCTGCTGTATTCAGTACACTACGTCGCGTCGTTAAGTTTCTTGATGACCTCATATGGCCCATCCCAGGCTGATTGCAATTTGGGGCACAGGCCTTTTTTTTCGTTGTGGGTTGTACAGCTATACCAATTGTCCTGTCTCGAATCCAGAAGAGTTCGCCCTTAAGCCGTATCTCGCCTTCATCTTATCGCTGACCAAATTCAGTCGCTCCCGGATGAACTGATGGATGGAGTTAAGCTGTTCTTTCTTTTCGGTTACGAAGTCCTCCCTGCCGCTAGTTGTCGGTAGTACCACGCCGAACTTCAAGTCCGATGTGTCCGATGTGTCGGAGATCAGTTCCAAAAATGGCTTCGGCGGGTGTTGTTGCCGTTGAATTGTGCTGTGCCGAACGGTATGCCATTAAGAAAAGGGGAAGACGTTCATCCCAGTCCTTCTGATCTCCGACGACGACTTTTCTCAGGTATTCCTCCATCGTCCGGTTGAGCCTTTCGACCATGCCATCAGATTGTGGGTGTAATGGTGTTGTCCGCGTCTTTCTGATACCTAGCATGTCACAGAGTTCTTTGAACACCGACGACTCGAAGTTCCTCCCTTGGTCTGAGTGCAGTTCCAGCGGTACTCCTTAACGCGCAACCCAGTTGTTCACGAATGCATCCGAAATGGTTTTGGCTTCTTGGTTCGGGATGCAAAACACCTCAGGCTACTTGCTGAAGTAATCGATCACCACCAGCGCGTATTTGTTTCCAGCGTTGCTCGTTGGGAATGGGCCTGCGATGTCCATGGCGATACGTTCGAACGGTGCTCCATCATTGTACTGCTGCATATTTCCTCGAGTTTTCCTAACTGGCCCCTTTGCCTTCGCACACTGTTCACACCTGCGAATGAAATTTGTGACCGACCCATGGCATCCTACCCAGTAGAAACGTCTCTTGATCTTTTCTACAGACTTGTTAACACCAAGATGACCCCCGCTTGGTCCCTCGTGATATTCTCGGATGACCTCGTCGATTTGCCCTTTTGGAATTACCAGCACATCGTTAACAATGTTCCCGTCCTCACTTTCCCAACTGCGGTAGAGACCGTTCTTCAGCTCCAAACTCTGCCATTGAGCCCAGTAAGCTTTCACGATTGGGCTTTCACTGGATATTTGCTGCCAACTTGGTCGAAAACCTCGTTCTTGGTAGTCGATGATGACTGCCAGATCGGCATCTTCTCGCTGCTTCCTTCCGACCTTCCCGACAGTCCAGGAATCTTCCGGCAGCACATGGAAACGACGGATATAGGTGACCTCTTCTTTGGTTTCCGCACGTGAACAATGCTTGCATTCAACGCCGCGAGGTCGGCTCGTTAATGCATCCGCATTTCTATAGCTGCTTCCCTTCCGGTATTCGCGTGCTCTCGCTTGATCTCCTTTTGGCGAATCCGACCTCGGACGCCTTCTTCCCAGACGGCAATTTCGCGCCATGTGCCCCTGCAGGTTGCATATGTGGCATATACCTGGGAACGGGCGGCTTCTACTCACCGTTGTTTCTCTGGAACTACGCCGCAATTTGTTGGAAGGACGCTTTCTCCGCAAACGACAGTCTTTTGCATATGCTCCTGCTGGTCGCAGATATAGCAGCTACCTGGGAACGAGCGACTCCCACTCACTGTCGTTGCTCTGGAATTACGCCGCAATTTGCTGGACGAACGCTTTCTCCGCAGACGGCAGTTTCTCGCAATGTGGCCCCGTCGCAGATGTAGCATCTACCCGGGAATGAACCACTCCTACTCGCCGTTGTTGTTCTGGAACTATCCTGGTCTTGAGATATGCGCCGTAGTTTGATGGAAGGTCGGCATATCAAGAGCGATGTTTCACATGCGAGAGCGCTGGCAACTGTCTTCTTGAAGGATGTCTTCGGCAGGAGAATCAAACTTCATTGCGTATCGGGGTCCCTTAGCCCTTGGATGAAAGAGTCCGTTTTAAGTTTCTCCACCACATCAATTGGAACATCCGCGTAGGCTAGATGAGACAGCCTCTCGATGTCGGCAGCGAACTGCTGGATGGTCTCGTTTCCACGCTGCTTGCGTCCTTTAAGTTCCAGCTTGTGCATCTCCTGCATGTGCTCACTGCCGTATCTTAGATGAAGAGCTTCCCATATGGCTGTGTAGTTCCTTCTCTGGGTCTCCGGGATGGTCTGTAGAACGTCAGCAGCTTCACCTTTAAGCGAAATTACTAGGGCGGCCACACGATCTTCCTCTCCCCATTGATTCCGTTCCGCTGTTGTCTCGAATTGGAGCTTAAAGATGTTAAATGCGCTCTTGCCGTCAAAGTTGGGGGCTGTGAATTTCGATGCTGCAGCCGGTACGACGTTTCCTTGATGCTGAATGCTCTGGAAAGTTCTCTCCAGTTCCAGAACCTTCTTGTCGAATCTCGATTCTAGCGTCTCGGCTATCTTTTCCTGATTATTTTCGAGATCTAGAACCTTCTTGTCCAGTGTCTCGATTTTCTCCTCGACATTCTGGAATCGATCGTCGACGGCCTGCTGGATGTTTCTTAAGCTTTCTCGTGTGTTCTCTAGCATCTCTTCCAGCTTCTGATTCAGGGAAGTGGAATTTTCCTTCAACTTCCTACTTACGGCAGTGGAATTTTCCTCAAGTTTCTGACTCAGAGAAGTGGAATTTTCCTCCAACTTTCTACTTACGGCAACGGAATTTTCCTCCAACTTCCGATGTACGGTCGCCTCCAGTTTCTGGCTTAGAGAAGTGGAATTTTCCTCCAGTTTTTCGTGTATGGTCGCCTCTAGTTATTGGGATATGGAAGCACTCATAGCTGCGAGAATTTGCTGCATATCGAATGCTGGCTCACTGGATGTCGACGGCTTCACCCCTCCGAATTCGTAACTCTCCCAGTCGATACCTTCTTCCTGCAACGCTGATCGCAGTCTCTCCACCAGGTTGGCTTTACTTCCCACTGTGGATAATTGCTGAGCATCCAGCCCTCTTTTCAGTTGTTCGATGGTCAACTTTTCCAATTTCACCATTTTCTCACTCTTTTAATAATTCACTTCTAATAGTCCAATTCACACTTTGAATAAACGTTTAACTCGTTTACTCCCAATCCCACTTCTGACACCAAATGTTACGAATTTATTCGATCCCACACCGAATAGAGTGTGAATAGAGATCAATTATCTGTGCAGCATCACCACTTTTCTTTATTATCCAATACTATCCACTTTAAACTTTATTACACAAACAAACCTTTATTGAGAGCCTTTATTTTCACACTGTTTGATCACACTGACTTGTCACACGCTGTTCAATACCACAAACTGAATGAATGTCGAGGGCGAGTGTTCGCGCTTATATAGCTCTCGGTGCATCTTCTCGAATGTTCGCCGTCGGAAGTTCCCCTTCGGAAATCTCTAGAATGCTCTGACATTCGGCATTACGCCGTTGGAAGTTTCGATCATCCCAATTTCCCCTTCATCAGAGCTTTCGAACTTCGACAGCGAAATTCGAACTTAACCGTTGATTTGTGTCTCCGCAACAATATATCGTTTTTATGCTTCGACTTCGTCAACCCATTCTCACTATTTTTAGGACGCTAAACCATATTTTACATCTATAATAGAGTGACAAGGTACCCGGGTACCTCTTTGTGTTTTGTATGAAATTCCAAAAAAATGTTTCTAATTTCGTACACGCAATACAAAAAATAAAAGAAATAATAAATATTTATCAAAATATTTAATTGTCTTTTTTTTTCGGTAGCGGTACAGCCCATGAAGGACCAGAGCCAAGCTTCTCTTCAATCACCCATGATGTGTGTGATTTATTTTTTACACAGGTGAAAGGGACCTACAAGTTAATGCCGAACGGCGTGAGTCGAGAAGCTTTTTCAAGACAAGTGTACTACGGGGGGTTTTGCCAGCACCCCGCCGAGGAGGGACGCCGCGAAATAAATATTCGATGGCGTTGGTGTTATCGGGATCCGAACTCGCTCATCGTGCGTCAGAGTCCAACACACTATGTTCTGCGCGAAACTGGTCTTCCGTAGATAGTGCAAGCTTTTCGCTTTTTTCTTTGTTCTCTGCATATGAAGCAGCTTCCAACAATTGCAATACGGACTCTGGACAATCCCGTCTAGTCTGACTTGTAGAAGTTGTACATCCAGAAGAAATGGAAGCCAAGCACATCTTGAATTGCAGATCTAATATGTCATTTTCATATCACGACGGTATTTTTTCTATCTTTGTTCTAGATTTTCACGACACAGTTGTATGTAAACAAAAGGATTTCAAAACTTTGTACGTATGTCACTTGAGACAATTTTTTATTATGCCCAATGTAAGAGTGCTCCAACTATAGGGGCATATCTCTTTGATGTGTCCCCGGTAAAGTTTATGCTAAGGTGTTGGAGGCGCGTTCTAGAACTATTGTCGAATCCAGGATAGGGGATAAACAGTCCGGGTTTCGTCACGGCAGAAGTACAACCGACCAGTTTTTTACTCCAAGAATGGTACTCGAGAAGGCTTGCTTGTAGATTTGGAAAAGGCGTATGACCGAGTTCCTCGAGGTAAACTCTGGAGTGTGCTGCAGGAGAATGGGATTGATGGTCCTCTGTTGGGAGCCATTCATTCTCTATACACAAACTGCAGCTGCGTTCGGGTTAACGGTAGTAAATCAACACCTTTCACCGTGGGCGTTGGACTTCGCCAAGGGTACGTCTTGTCACTTCTCCTTTTCATTATATATATGGACTGGATGTTGCAGCGCAGTCGAGGCGAGGAGTGTTTTACACTGGGAGAGTTGAGGAGAAGTCATCTTCTTTTTGCAGATGACTTAGTTGTCCTCACATCCTCCCAGATAGAACTTCAGCGCGCGCTAGATAGGTTTGTGGCCGGATGTGCTGATGCTGGAATGAGGGTTAACGTGGACAAATCCGAGGTTATGGTTATTTCCAGAACACCTGTCCAATGCACTCTACATGTCAGTGGAGTCCCATTGAAGCAGGTGGAGGAGTTTAAGTATCTCGAGGTCTTCTTCACGAGTCATGGGAGGAGTATTACTGAGCTTTCCTGCAGGATTGGCCAAGCTGGGTCAATTTTGAAACAGTTTGGAAAATCTGTAATCAGGAAGACCGAGCTTAGTGTCAAAGCCAAGTTAGCGGTTTTTAACTCAGTATTTGTTCCAACTCTCACCTATGGTCATGAAATTCGGGTATTGATCGAAAGAATAAGATCGCGAATACAAGCTGCCGAAATGAGATTTCTTCGTGCTGTTGTGGGAGTTACTCGCCGGGATAGGGTGAGAAACACGGCAGTGCGCTGGGAGCTTAATGTTGAGCAGCTGCTTCTCCGAACGGAAAGGGCTATGCCTCGATGGTTTGGTCACGTGAGACGAATATCGCCATCATCACGGCTTCCGAAGCATGCCTTGGATGCAATACCATCAGGCAGGCGACCGCTTGGCAGACCCAGGATGAGGTGGTTGCACCAAGTCCAAAAACTCGCTCCTGATGAGTTAGAGTCGATGACGGAGGATCGAGTGGCCTGGAGATCCCGCGTGCGCGCATTACCCCCGCGACTCTTTTAGTGGAACATGCGGGCCACTGAAAATGTATGTATGTATGTATGCTAATGACATATGCTGCCAAAGCTAGAGTGTTAATAATATTGTAAAAAAATGCTAAAGGTCACCTATTTGTTCTGCGTTTTATGGAATATTCTCCCAATACCTTATCCATGTTACCCACTCTAGTTTTGATTTTATTATAATATAAAATTATTTCTGGCTTAGCAGTTTCCTTAGTACTTTTCAATAACTGATCACATATGCATCGATTACAACATTTTTACTGTTTTTTCTTTTCGGGTATGTAAGAACACAAAATTGCTACTTTACTAAAGGGGAAGTTGGAAGAATAAATCGCCTTGTCCTTGTATGTTTGCATATTTGTAGGAAAAAACACTTTATTTTTTCTCACCGTTCCAACAAGTGTCATGTTCCAAGAATTCAAGCAATGGGCTGTTGAAGAGACATACGAAAATTAAATGTTGTTACTTCTGTCCAGAATTTTTATATTTAGATACGAGATCTAATCCAACGCATTCTCTGGCATTTGATTGACGAATGCCGTCACTTGGTTTGTCGATTTAGGGAGTAAGAATTATTTGCATCACAAGCTCAGAATATTTCGATGCCATATACCAATTCAGGTTTTGACGGCATGTTCTGAGTACAAACACGTGGCTTATTTTTATTCAAATTTGAAATAAACATGGTCTAACTGATATTCATTATCAGAAGCAACAAACTCACCTTCATCACTAGAAGACTCTGCTAGCAACGCCGCTAATTCGGTCGAGTTATATCTTCGAACGCCCGGTCTTTGTTTAGAAGTATTCGTTTCAATATTTATAATGAAAAAATTATAAATTCACGAAATAAGACCTGAAATCGTAAAAGAAAAAACAAACGTATACGTTTGTCAACAACAAGCAAAAATACATTACACAGCTGCATCTATAATTAGAAAAAAAAGGGTAAGAAATTGTAAATCTACATAATGGAGATTGCTTCACCCAAATCAGAAGTGTATTTTAAATTTCAGAGCAGTTCGAATTTCGGTTGGGACATAATATATGTCCCAACAGGGTCGAGAGGATTAAATAATAATAAACTAAGTAAGTGTAATGTAAAAGCAGCACTTGATTGCTTACATTTCGTATAAGGCTTTTGAAGGTACACAGGTACCTCGTCACTCTGATGAAATTGTTTTTTTTTTTGTCACTCACATAAGAGTTAAAAAAAACTTTGTATTCTGGAGTCAACAAGAGCCCTAAACTAATTAAAAAGTGATTAATTGCGTTAGCTAAATTGAGTTTTTCTCTAATATCGTATGTTTCCATTCTAAAATATTTCATCTCTCGGTTTACGTTTAGAAGGCACAAAGAGCAGTATTAATGTCCCCGTGAGAGCACATGTAAGGTTTTAAATGTTATCTGTTGGTTATTCCTCACCTTCACGTATGAGACCTGCTTTTTCACAATAGACTAAAACAGGGTGGATGTCCCCTTGATTTTACCAAGTTCAGTGATAATTTGATGGTAAACAATGCCGTGACCAATGACTATTGATTATTCGTTTCGACGGAGAATCTCCAGTAAATATTTGAGTCACTTAAAAGAAAAATTCCGCGGGTACGGACAGAGTATCTAATGTTGCACTTAAGCACCTCACACCAACCTGTTGAATAATGCACTGATTAATGCATACTATCCGGTGGATTGCAAAACGGCGTAAGTGCAACCAATGCCTAAGAGGGACAAAGTTTCTTCTAACCCGACAGATCTCCTTCCGAGTATTAGGAAGGTGTTCAATGTGAACGACAGAGCCCTGTCTAAATGGGCTGAGGACAAGAACATAATTTCGAGTAACCTATCCTCTTCCAGGGCAGACTATGATTTCAACAATTACATACATTACAGCAGAGTCTGAGTACACATTTTTGTAGCATTTTCTTGCACCAAGCGATGTGAGCCCTTTTCTGAGAGGTTGTCAGGTTCTGCGGCATTTTTTTTAGCTAAACAACTTATGCGATCAAGTAACGAAGTGCAACCACGGTTGAAATCGGAAAACAGGCGAAACGCAGAGACTGCAGATGGTGCTTCATTTCCAAAAGTCTAAGTCTTTTAAGACGGTCCGGGTATCATAGTCGAGAGATTCAGCCTATTAACAAACAATGCAGTATTGCCAGTTTCTGAGTTTTAAACTAAATTGCCGGAACTAAATTGCCACAGAAGTACTCAATATTCAAATTTCTAATTGAAATACTTTCCAAAATTCTGGAAAGTAGAAAAAATATTAACCATCCCGAAACCAGGAGAGGGCGCTACAAAACAGCAAATCATAGACCAATAATTTAACTTGCGACACTCTTTAAAATTCTCGAAAAAGAGATTGGTAAATAGATTACAATCTATTATGGTTTCGTTTTTCAAAGCCTCTTTTGGAGCAAATGGGCAGCAACAGGCAGTAATCACATGGTATCAGGTCCGGACTATAAGGTGGATATATAGGAATCTACTATCTATGTGGGGACTGGCGTTTTCCTGATGGAATACATTTTATTTTCTATTGCCCAAAACTGATTGTTTCTGGGCTATTGCTCCGTTCGGATAGTTGTTGACAGAACTCGACCAAGAAAAGGGGTCCGCCATAAGCCGACAGCTCATAGTAGATGATTCCCTGCCAGTTCCACCAAAAACACAACAAAATCTTCCATGCACATCAATCGATGCCCATGGAAGTATCAGCTAGACTGGCTATGGTAAAGGTAATATAGGTTTTATTAGCCTTTACTTCATTTATTCAGTGTTGACATGAATTACCTTACCTTCTTAGGTCGTGCGTATGCAACAAAACTCGAAAAACCGAGGGCAATTCCCTTGGCTAAAAAATTACCAATTACGTCTTGAGTGTGTGTAATAAATGCATGGTACTTTGTTTACAACCTATCGCCCACTTTATAACTTTTAAGTTGAAATATTTTCCGAATACCTCAAACACCCACGTGTGCACCGCGAACCGTGAAAGATAGCATTCTTTCGCAGCGAGACGCTATCTAAATAGCCAAACAAATTGTTGCCCATAAAAGTGATGCAGCATTAAAGCGAATAAAGCAACACTACCGGTATAAAAGGTTTGTTTTCGCTCCCAAGCAAATACTCAAACAACAAGGAAGTCGAAGCACGAAACGGCCACCGCGGTGCAACTGAACTGTCAATGGGATGAAGGCGAAAGAACGGGAGGAAGGAGGTGGTAGTGTCATAGTCATATATTTTCACCTAGTCAAAGTGCCGGTTCCCGAGCACGCCCTATTGCTAACCAGACAGATCGAGATGAAAACGGTGGAGAAAGAGGATGTGGACTCAAGGTGTGGCGACCATTGATCCCATGTAACAATTTAACCACAGCACTTAGCGCCAAAAATATCCTCCACTACTTTGCTGTATTCAACATATACCTACATAAGTGTATCTGCTGTGCGCGTATTTTGGGTAAATCGACTCAAGAAGCTGCGACAAAAGGTTAACAAAAGTCCAAGGGGTGGACGACTGGAGTGCATAACTGGATATGTGTGCTTCTGCTAGTCAATTGCAAATGGTTTACGACTTCCTCGTTAGACTCCCTCAAGGCTTCGTAATGTATCTTAACCCGAGCGGCTGAGTTCAGATGGGTTACACCACAGACTGTGTACTTACCAGTGTACCATACCAGAGCATAGTTCGTCCTATTGTAAGTTAGAGTTCGCTGCAAGGCGTTCCTTTACTCTACTGCATACACCGGTGTGTTATGTTTTTTGGGCCACTTGCGGTTTGTGTTCCAGTGGTGGTTCTGCCTCTCTAACTAAACCACAAAATGTATCGCATTGTTTGGCTGTGATGTTTTCGTTTTAGTTTTTTTTTTTTTTTTTCGTGACTATGCTGTTTGGCTTGTTGTGGACAACAATTTGAAGTTACTGTATTCGCCTTGGGAAAACTACAAATCTGCGGTTCATAATCGTTGAGCTGTTGTGTGGAAAATTTCTTTCACTTTCAACAAATCCGAGATACGAGGTGGACTCATGTAAGCTGTTCGAATATGATTTGTTAATGTGAGTTTTATTACACAATTTAGCTGGTGGACAAGATGGCGACCTGGTCTTGTTGGATCGCAGATGGTGGATGCTCTAGGGCAGTTCACGTGGTCAGTTGTGTGTTGAACTTGTTGACCTTTACAGTCGATAATTTCGTGAACTATGGTACTTACCTGGAAGCAGGGTTTTAAAAGGGTTCCTATTAGATGGTGTAGTTTCTTTTAAACTTTTCTTCGGGCAAGTAATAACTTTTTCGGATTAAATCTGGCTCGGTTAAGTCGTGATTTATGTAGTGTCGAAGGTCGGAGGTTCTTGACGAAGTTGGCTATGATACAAAATGCGATAAATATTTAAAGGATGTGCCCGTATAGTATTGGTGAGTGGGTAAGTAATGCTATGGGTATAACAAAAAGTATTGTAACGTCTGATGATTCGAGAATATTGCTACTTTAAGCCAAATTGTGGTCTAAGGAACTTGAACTTTAAAATTTAAACGACGATTTGCATTTGCATCCCTTAAATTGATACGATTTTAATAGCGGCGTATATTCACCGGTTACCATATATCTTTCCTGCTATTTCGTTGTCCTGCTTATCTTCCATTTCTTAAAGACTCAAAGCCAAGAAAGTCGGTTGGGAATATACCTGATTTTGGACGAGTAAAGTACGAGGTGTGAAAATTTAGTTCAGGAAATTTGTAAACAAAAAACGAGCAAATTAAGCATATCGCTGAATTTTATTATCGGCCTTCACAATAGTACCCCTTTAACTCTAGAAAATTATTCCAACGTCGCTCCACGATTCGAAGCACCCTTGATAATCCTCCTAAGTTAATTTCTTTACAGCCTCTTTGACATTCTCTGCACCGGCCCTTGAGGTGTGAATCCATCCTATGGAACAAAAAAAAAGTTGCGAAAAAGTCATAGGGTGGATGCGGCAACTTTATACTTACTTACTTATCAGGCCAGCGATCCATGGAGGATCTGAGCCTGAGCTATAGCTGCCTTCCATCCTTGACGGTCCCGGCCACGCTGCTTCCAGTTATTAAGACCAAGATTACTTGGTCTTTATACCGGAGGTTCGGTCTTCCTCTTCTTCTCGAACCAGGAGGCTCGGAATCGAAGTCCCTCTTAGATGGAGCGTTGATGTCCATGCGCTCGATGTGGCCGAGCCAGTGTAATCGACGGATCTTTGCCTTCCGGACTACATCCACATTTTTGTACAGCTCGTAGAGTTCGCGGTTGTGTCTTCTTCTCCATTCACCTTCCTCACAGACAGGACCAAATATCCGGCGCAGAATTTTTCTTTCGAAAGAACCCAAAATCAGCTCCGCTGTCCTGCTTATCGTCCAGCTTTCGGCTCCGTGCAGCAAGACTGGCAGTTTGAGCGTTTTGTAAAGCATGACTTTGGTCTTTCGAGTGAAGAGTTTTGACCCCAGTTGCTTGGACAAGCCGAATAGCAGCGGTTGCCAAGGGCGATTCTATGCCGGATCTCCACTGAGGTGTCATTTGTGGAATTTACGTTTGCCCCGAGATAGACAAACTCCTTAACTACCTCGAACTTGTAGCTGTCAATTGTTATATTTTGTCCCAGGTGGTGAGCGACGGATTGGTTTTTGCTTGACAGCATATACTTCGTCTTGTCCTTATTGACCTTAAGACCAATTCGTTTCGCCTGTTCTTGAATCGCCGTGAATGCTTCCACAATGCCACGGCGAGAACACGCGATGATGTCGATATCACCCGCGAATCCTAGCAGCTGGATGGACTTGTAGAAGATAGTGCCTTCCCTGTTGACACCTACCCGTCGCACTATCTGCTTCAGCACCAGGTTGAAGAAGTCACATGACAGCGCATCTCCTTGCCGAAGTCCGGTGCATGTTTCGAATGGTTCCGAGGTCCTAGAACCGAGTTGCACGGTGCATCGCGTGTTTTTTAGCGTGGCGCGGCACAACTGGATCAGTTTTCCCGGGATCTCGAATTCGGCCATCGCACCAAACAGTTCTTCACGGTAAATGCTGTCTTTTCCAGGATTTGTCGAAGTGTGAAAATTTGGTCTATAGTTGATTTGCCGGGCCGGAAGCCGCACTGGTAGCTGTCGATTAGTGCGGTGCAAAATGGTTTTAGACGTTCACACAATACGCTGGACAGGATCTTGTATGCGACATTGAGCAGGGATATACCTCTATAGTTCATGCAAGAGGTAGGATCGCCCTTTTTGTGGATGGGGCATATAGAGCTGGTATTCCAGTCGTCGGGCATGCTTTCAGCTTCCCAAATTCTGCAGATGATCTGGTGCATGCTCCCTACCAGAACATCGCCGCCAGCCTTGAAAAGCTCTGATGGCAAGCCATCTGACCCTGCGGCCTTGTTATTCTTCAGCTTCTGAATAGCTGTGCCGACTTCTTCGACGCTGGGTGGGAGGACTACTTGAGCGGCTGGAGTTGGGATTTCCTCGGTCCCTACCACTCTCTCTTAGTCATGCTGTTTAAGCAGCTGTTGGAAATGCTGCTTAAATACATCCACTATTCCCTGCGGGTCGGTGACAAGATTACCCTCGCAGTTTCGAAGAGCCTGGGTGCTCTTTTTGAAGCCTCCTGCAAGGCCTTTGGCTTTCTTGTAAAAGGCTCGTGTTTTACGTTTATCCCTAGACTCCTCGATATCCTTGAGCTGGGAGGCTGCGAAGATTCTTTTCTTTTGTCGCAGTCGTTTTTTCTTCTCCCTTCTTCTGGCTCGGTACTCTTCTTGCGCTGCCCTGGTTTTCTTCTGCAGTGCCTTTTGGTACGCCTCGTCGGTTGCTGCCTTTTCTTTTCACACTCGCCATCATACCACGGGTTCGTTGTCGGGGGTGGTAGGTACCCTAAGGTGGTTTCGGCTACTTCCTGAATGGCTGAGCGGCAATGCAGCCACATATTATTGGCATTTGTGTTCGACGTAGCAAACCGTAGAGTCTTTCGCTCAGCTGCTCCCTGTAGACTCTGGCAACCTCCGGTGTGCTCAGGCGCCCAATGTCGAACCTCCTCCTGATGGGCTGGTGCAGCTTTCTGACATTGGACAGTCGAGCTCTGAATCTTGTTGCTACGAGGAAATGGTCAGAGTCCACATTTGCCCCTCTGAATGTTCGCATAACCAGGATGTTTGACGAGTGCCTTGCGTCAATGAGCACATGGTCGATTTGGTTGGCGGTTCGACTGTTCGGCGATTGCCAGGTTGCTGTGTGGGCCGCTTACGAGGGAATCTTGTGCTACTTATCACCGCATTACGAGCTGTCGCAAAGTCCGTGAGTCGGAAGCCGTTATCTGTTGTCGTATCGTGGAGGCTGTGCTTTCCGCCAAGGGTGTTCTCCTTACCGATTTTGGCGTTGAAGTCCCCGATCACGATTTTTACATCGTACTCCGGACAAGCTCCGTAGGCGTTGTCCAGGAGGTCATAGAAGTCCTCCTTGGTCTTCAGCCTCGTCGGTAAGGGCGTGTTCACATATAAGGCTGATGTTATAAAATCTGCCTCTGATGCGGATCACAGCCAGGCGATCACTTATAGGTTTAAAGTCGATGACCTTCGACCTTAACCGCTTTCCCACGACAAATCCGTATCCCAGTAAGTGCAATCTTTTGTGACAGTTTTAATATATGTCGCAATTTTTCTTCCTCATCATACCGTTTCCTATTCAGCGTATTTCCTGGGCCGCAGTAATATCCGCCTTGTACTGCATGAGGATTCCTTCTAGTTTATGAGCAGCTCCGGGAGTGTACAGGGTTCTGATATTCCAGGAGCATACTCGCAAATCGTGTTCCTTTTTCGTGCGTTGTCGTCGTCGTCGAGTATCCGTCCGTGTATCCGAGGCATTTTGCTCATTTAAACTTTGTTTTTTTTTTTACGTGGGCGGATTGTTAGCCAGCCGCACAACCGCCACTCTGGTGGGATTTCGTCGCTGCATACGTTAGTTCACCTCCCAACGGTTGCTGAAGAGGCTATCCAGAGGGCGCCGCGAGGAGGCCGTATGTCAATTTGACCCGGGCATTTAAAAAGGGATCGTTGCTGGCATCTCGCCAGGTTGAGAGCGATAAACAACCTGTATGTCAGAGCCCATGCCCTCTATGCGGCAACTTTAGGCTGCACTTTTTTCGTCAAAAAAATTTGCACAATCAAGGAGGAATGGCTCGGCACATTGCTGGGATGCAAGATCTAGCCCTTCTTGGCGAGTACGATACTCACACGGAAAACATTTGCTCGCAGCCTCTCTGGTCGATAGGAAAATATTTACGAACAACGATGCCGCGTTACGAGAGGTGACGTCTTCTTCTAATGCACGGCCCTTTTTGAACCGTCTTGCCTATTCAAACCAGGGATAATGAATGAGATGGAAATACTCCGTCCGCCTGCCCGGCGATCACCGCAGGGGCTGGTTGCTGCTTTTGTAATACACTGTTCTCATTTAAAAACGACGCCGTGACGAGGTGGGCTTCGCTGAAAAGAAACAATTTGTTTAGACAGGCCTCTGTTTTGTTTTTGTAATTTGATAAAAACTTGCTGGCGTCCGTGTAATTTCGATGGATTTTGTTCAAATATTTTTAACAGAAAAAATAGCAGTGTTTTATTATTTAAATTTGAATTATAGCTTCTAAATGCGATACGCAGCTTCTGAAAAAGACCCTAACTCTAGTAAAATTTTGTAAAATGAAGTGGTTCGCCAAATTTTCGCGAAAAACAAAGTCTGTAGTTAAATACCGGATATGGCAGGGATAATGTTAGATATGCCAACAACGACTGGACCCATCTTGCTGGAAACTTAATCAGTTCTAAGTTACGTAATTACGAATGAAACTAGTCCTACATCAATATATTCTTTGGTTTTCGAAATAATCGAGGCCAAAATATCCGAGCACACATGCGCACATGTATGTATGTATGTATGTATGTCGGCGTTACAGTCCATGAAGGACCTGAGTCGAGCTTCTCTCAATCACCCATGTTGTGTGGGATTTATTTTTTCACACAGGTGAAAGGGACCTACAGTTTATTGTCGATTCCGAACGGCGTGAGTCGAGAAGCTTTCTTCAGGCAAGTATACTACGGGGGGTTTTGCCAGTACCCCGCCGAGGAACCATACATATTTCAAAAGGTCTACACCCTTTCATAACCCGTCGTAAAGCTATTTGAAAAATAATGTTTTTAAAACATATTGTTATTCAATGTACTTTAACTCGCAATCATTTTTCTGCCATACATATATATTTAACACGACCTTTGAATTTACTTTTATCACTGGAATGGAGAGAAGCCAGGCTACTACGCTGCTGACATCTTGGTGCAAACCCCATTTATGGATTTAAAACAATAATTCCAAAGCCCCAACTCAAAATAGACCCAGCAGGGTTAAATGATTTGTAGTAAGTGGCTCAAAGCAAGAATAACACCGTAAAATCATCTGTCTCTCATCCCTATTGACTCCTTTTTACTACAGAAGCTTCACTAAGTATTTTTTTTTTTTCAATCTTCTGCAGTTACTTGTTAAGCATCCGTATCTGAGATACACGAGACGCGACTGTTTAGTTACAATCATTCGTACCAGTCAGCAGAGATCACAACAAATGCACGTAGTTACACGACTTCCTGCGCCTGATATCTATGTATGTAATGTATAGCAATTTGGAACAATGTAAGCCCAGATGCTGTAGCCATCAACGTGATCCATCATCCACCGTCAGAAGTCAGTGCGCCGCGAACAAAACGTGTAAGAAAAACCCGCGCATTTCAAATTTAATCTTCCGAATCTTGCAAGCCTTCAAGCGGGAGGCATAGACAAGGAATCATGAACTCAATGCTGTCAATTAGGGCACATCTCATCATATGGATAGACAGTAGCTGATGTTTGTTGTACTCGTATTCTATTTCTTTCATGCCCCCTAAAAGCAACAAACAAAAAGTTTCACAGGAAAAATACAATGCACGACCGTCAATGCTTAGCACATAAAGAGAAATAGATTATGAGGGGAAAAAAGAGAAAAGCAAAGGGAAAGAATCTACAAGATGAGATTTGCAATTTGCATATCACGTTCGAGCATTTAAGCCCGACTCCGTGGTCCATAAACTCTCGTCGATGATGGAAGCGATCTAGAACGCTTCGTCTACGCTTTAGATCGACGTGCACTCGTACAAGTACAATTCACTCCTGAAGCCATTCCACGATATTGCTATCTCATGTCTGCCGGGTAGATGGAGGTCGCGACAGAGTCATGTATCTTTATGGTTTTTATGTCCATTTTAAGACACTACGCTATTTGGGTTTCGTTCGTGCCCTTACCCGGCTGAAACAACTTAAATGAACCTAAGGCTTTTCGACCGACATGCTGAGAGCGCGCTAAAGTGTGAGTACTTGTTGTACGTACATTGGTCTATAGTTTGAAATGAAGAAATAAAAACTTATGACCATCAATACCGTACGGATGCTTCTTTTTTTATTTCTTCCATCAACTCTTTCTTCATCCAGGGAGAGGGTAAGGAAAACTTGCAAATCATGCAAGCCAAGTCGTCGTTGTTGTGGCCATTATGTGCGGTGTTTTTTCTTTACTTTAGCTTAGTGGATAATTTGCCCGCAATGAAGGTCAAGTCAGAAATTAACCTAAACTAGAGCTGGAAATGTATTCAAATGACGGAAGAGATATCTGATAGATACTTATGAGTTGTACTAACGTGTGGACTGTTCGTTTGTTTGTAGTTTTATGATACCACACATCTGACTGGAGTGAAAGATACACAAATGTACGAATTTGAGTTGAGTTCTTCATTTCCCTACAAGTGATGTGTAGCTATTATGACTTAGAATGGTAAAGTATTCGTAGAGCAGCTGCTAATGAAAAAGCAAATATGATAGTGGGCGGAGAAAGCATGAACTTGTTGTAATTTAGTTCATATCTACTCATCAAAAGAAAACTTTGTTTTTGTAAGTGTCAAAACAATTAAAAAAAGTTTTAATGGACAGTTAACTCTATCGTGTCAATGGAATTAATAGGAAGAAAGTCGCAAAAAATTTCTAGGACAACAAGTTAACATTAAGCTTTCCAATTTCCGATAAAAAACGAGAATAATAATGATGGTAACTTGTTGCGGAATTGGAAATTCTCAATTATTAAGTTTTCTTTAGAAATTTAGGGATGTGGTTTTCCGCCGTAAAGACGGACTCTTCCTTGACGAGCAGAGACCAAGAATCTCAGACCCACAATATAAAGAGAGGCTGTCAACCATGTGAAGCGAGGCGTATAGTGTTAGCGTATGTTCTTAACGCTATGAAACTAAGTTAAACCAAATGTGGTCAAGGCGCCTTAAATGAGGTTTTTGGTACGACTCGTAGTGTAATGCTGATGAACTTGCGCGAGAATTATTCTAGGTGTTTCGGACCTATTGCGCCTCGAAGCGGCTCGACTGTATTGTTTATATACTCGAAGAGCGAAGACTAAGTTCTAGTTGATTGTTATTTGTTTTTAGTTTTTGTGGCGGCTGTGGACAATAAGATTTTGAACTTGGAATTGTTGTTGTAGTTTTGTATGAATGGCGTTCACAGAAACCTCCATATTTTATCACGGATCACTGGAGTTGAGAGTCCAATGTGTTAACCATTACACTACGGATCCGGCTCGAAACTTGCTTTCTAGCAAGGTTGCATATTGGTGGGACATTTCCCCTTTGTTTTGATTGGATTTTTGTTTGCGTTTTATTTGATTGATTTTATTGCTTTTGTTGTGAAGCAACATGTTTTTTTGACTGTCTTGTTTTTTTTTTTTTTTTTTTTGTGGAGAAACACTAGGACACACGTCTTATGACTGTCACAATGACACTAGTCTTCCCACTGAGCCTTAATTACAATATACAATAAACTTTTCTTATAATCGGGAGTGACTTGGCGAGATTATGA
Organism: Eumerus sabulonum; assembly: GCA_951905685.1. Taxonomy (NCBI): domain Eukaryota; kingdom Metazoa; phylum Arthropoda; class Insecta; order Diptera; family Syrphidae; genus Eumerus; species Eumerus sabulonum. The sequence goes on along the minus strand of OX645060.1, from coordinate 160,159,735 downwards.
ACCCAGAAAAGAATAGTTTTGGAATCTTCTCGGGCAATTAAAAAAAATAATTACTCAATATGAAAAAAAATTATTAAGAAACAACGGCAACACTTACAATGAAGTACTATACTAATTTTGAAAGCCAAGAACCTGTTCTATAATGCTGATTTTGAATTCAATTATTTGTGTTAACAGTTTTTGAAAAATTTGCATGCAAACTCAAAATTTTGTCAAGTTTAGACCAAAATTTTGTGGCATACGTTTACATCAATTGTGAATCGAATACAAAAAACCGGAGGGTTTTGTCTTCTAGTTTTCGAGAAAATTGAAAATTACCATTTCTGTTTCGTTTTTTTTTTTGCATTTACATACTTGGTCTTCTTTCAGGTAAGTGGGGAGAGTACGATTTCGGTGGCGCTACGATCTGACGATGGATTTAGCTACATCGACCCAAAATAAATCGAAAATGATGAATAAAATTGTTCGATATCTCACCTTTCAAGGTATCGATATTTGAAATTATTTTTGGATAAAGCTCTGAATAGTCCTCATCTCCGATTTATTTATTTATTTCTTTAGAAGTGGCATTCATAAAACTTGAGCGCTTATACTTTGTATACACCCAATAATACACATACTCCAAATCCTACAGGGAGCCCAAGCAGGCGGGGGGGGGGGGGGGGTACCCCCTAGTGATCCCAAAAAGAGGGGGATTCGAGAAGCTTTTCATGGGGGTTTTGTCAGAACCCCGCTGAGGAGAAACGCCGTGAAAAACACGTTCGATGACATGGCTGTGTCGGGATTCGATCCCATGTCATCGGCGTCAGAGGCCAACACACTACCCACTGCGCCACGGTGCTCTACATATTTCACTGAAATTTACTCATAAAAACGGTGAGATAATGACTATTCGAAATTTTATCCAAAAATAATTCCAAATATACATAGATATCTCGAAAACGAAGCGAAAAAAAAGTTATTCTTCATTTTCAATTTATTTTGGTTCGGTTTAGCTAAATCCGTCGTCAAATCGCGGCGCCACGGAAATGCCAAAAAAAATTAAACAAAAATAGTAATTTTCAATTGGGGGCGGCGTGGCGCAGTAGTTAGTGTGTTGGACTCTGACGTACGATGAGCGAGTTCGGATCCCGATAACATCAACGCCATCGAATGTTAATTTCGCGGCGTCCCTCCTCGGTGAAAACCCCCCGTAGTATAACTTGCCTGGAAAAAGCTTCTCGACTCACGCCGTTCGGAATCGGCATTAATCTGTAGGTCCCTTTCACCTGTGGGAAAAATAAATCACACACACCATGGGTGATTGAAGAGAAGCTTGGCTCTGGTCCTTCATGGGCTGTAACGCCACACAAAGAAAAAAGAAGATGTAATTTTCAATTTTCTCAAAAACTAGCCGACATAAAACCATCCGGGTTTTTGTGTTTGATTCAGATTTGAATCCACACCATACCACAGAATCGACCACAAATTAGTATGTACTTTGTTCCAAAATGTTGAGATAAATTGGTCTAAACTTTTGTTTTTTTTTTTGTCAAAATTTTGAGTTTGCAAGCGAAGTTTTCAAAAACTGTTAACATAAGTAATTTAATTTATGTATTGTATTAAAGAACAGGTTTCTGGCTTTCAATTTTTTTCTAATTTTTTTTTTCACCTTGTATTTTTTTTTCAATTGCCCCTACCTCCTAAACGGGGCGAGATAGACCCCCCCCCCACCCCCTACCATAGTCAAAAATGCTTGTTCTTGACCCCTCTATAAAAAACCGTTATCAATTTTTGGCGCCAAAGTTATCGTACACGTGCCTCGCTTTCGCTTTGCCTGCATCTACGGTCAAGTCCTGTCCAGGTTGTAGACAGTCAAAACATACACATTTCCGCACCGTTCTTCTTGTTTCTAAGGAAAAAGGATTGTAGAAAACTTACAGGCGTCATTACACACTTTTCCTGACACCTTAATGTCTTCTTCTTCTTTTGTGGCGTTACAGCCCATTAAGTATCAGAGCCAAGCTTCTGTCGTTCCCCTCAAGTCCTTTTGCATTTTTATTGAATTATTCTGTGTCCGTAACTAAGTCTGATTGGATAATAGAATCTTTCTAACTTAAGAATTAGGTTTGCAATATTTGTATCGATTTTGCAATAAAAACCAACGAGCTCTAGTTATCTTAAATCGGCAGTAAAATGTATTTTATCAGCCTAATTAACGCCTCGGAATTAGACTCCCCCACTAGTATCAGAGAATATACCATACGAATATTAGCGTCAACTATACCTACCTATATGGATATAGCGTATCAGTTGTACAACAAAGCTACTTCGAGCATTTTGTGTATTTATAAAATCGAAAGCTATTTCGTTGTGGTATGCTTGGATATTTACGGAAAAAGTTACCGGTAGAGCTGGGTCGCGGGTTATTATCACGTCAGTTTATTTATTGCGATATGTTATGGTGAAGCTGACGACTTTATTTTACCTTAACGAGACTCCTCTTGCCAAACCACCATCATGTTGTCTAGGTGGCAATAGCTGGCTGGTGGTGTCTGACGATGACGAGAACTATTGGCAGACGGTTATCGTTCAAGTCATGGTGGTTATTTTCTTCTCACTTCTGTATCGGTTTTCATGTTTTATCCATGAGTGAGCTATTGTATACTTTAGTGGCCATAGATTATGTTATCCATTTATCTGTGCCAAAAAAAGTTATGCTTGAAGGAACGTTTTTGTTTCTTCCTTTTAGCAAGGAAGATGGGGTTGTTGCCTTGCGAAACTATTACCAATGTTGTGAAAAGCAATATATTTCTGGCTAGCTACGGCGACTAAAGGTTATAAAGTGATGATATTTATATTATTTTGGATTAGGTCATAGCACCGAAGGTCATGGTGTAATCATAGTTAAATAAAACTGAAGGACGAATGTTCTAATGAATTTCGTGCAATAAGCAATTTTTCAACATTTGCTTTGTCTAAAAATGTAGGATTCGTATTGGTTGAGTGGGTTTTGAAGGACAAATATTATTTTTGACTGGTTTATTCTACGGATTAATAATGCCACTTATCAGCGGTTGGTTCCGTTATCGGACTGTATTCGAGTGTTCGCTGTTTTGTTTTTTTTTTCGGAGTGTTCCTGGATGGAGTCGTGTCACAGTCTCGTTCTCAACGGCAACTAGTATGATTTTATACGGAGCCTAATTAACATTTAACTACATATGTGAAATCCGCACGAAATCGACTTCAGATTAAGGTTTGAGGGCGCCGTGGCGCAGTGGTTAGTGTGTTGGACTCTGACGCACGATGAGCGAGTTCGAATCTGATAATAACGACGCCATCGAATGTTTTTTTCACGGCGTCCCTCCTCGGCGGGGTACTGGCAAAGCCCTCTGTAGTATACTTTCTTGAAAAGTTTCTCGGCTCACGCCGTTCGGAATCGGCATTGAACTGTAGGTCCCTTTCACCTGTGTCAAAAAAAAATTACACACAACTAGGGTGAATGAGAAAAGCTTGCTCTGGTCCTTCATGGGCTGTAACGCCACCAAAGAAGAAGAATTAACATTTAAATACCTCATACATATGGATTCCAGGAAACGTATTTTATGGAGAGCCCAAATCTTACATCAACCATATCATCCATAAAACAAATTCTTCCCTTGACATTATAAAGCGATTGTCTAAAGAATTCTTGAAGCCCTACGTTTTTTTTTTTTTTAATTAACAAATAGCATGAGGCACTGCGACCTTTATAAATCTATTGTGCCTACTAGCCGATTAGACGAGGAGCTTATACACTCCGTTAATGCAGTTGAGAAGGTCTCTCGTAGGAGCTAAAATGATCCGACCAGGAGTCATAATTTCACTGAAAAGGATACTCTTCCTAAGATGGCAAGGAACAGCACACTCACACAATATATGTCCTGGTGTTTCTTCATCGTCAAGACAGAGTCGACACTCAGTTTCAGACGAGAGATTTATTTTATTAAGATGGTATCTCAGACTACAGTGTCCCGTAAGGTAGCTGACCAGTCTTCTGACATCTACTCTACTAAGTAAGGGTTCAGGGGCCGTATACATTCTTTCGATTGGCAAAGTCCTCTCACAAAAAGTTAATCTTAGACTTGGGAGTGCCGCAGAAAAGTTTTCCTGGAAAGTTGATCGCCGATTTCATTGCCCTTAATACCTTTGTGCGCTGGCACCCACCACAGTTTGACCTTGTTTCTTTTGGCGAGGTCTTGTAGGGCATCCTGGCACTCCTTAATGGTTTTTGAGTTCGTACTGTACGAATGAAGAGCCTTAAGCGCTGCTTGGCTATTATAGAGTATATTGATGGTTACTCCTTTTATGCCAGGGGTGATTAACGAATATTAGGATGGCACGTAATTCTGCTTGGCCAGGGCCTTCGAGATCTTACGGCAAAGATGCCGGCGCCAACGCCAGAAATCATCTTGGTGCCTTTGACATTAAGCAAGGGATCACTGGTTTTCCAAGCTGAGCGGTTTGGGATCAATATCTCAAATCTCTTGTCAAAAGTGAAGGTGTGTGGTAATGCGTCCGAGACAATGCTAATCATATCCAGCTGGGGAAGAGGTTGAAGGATGGAAATGTGACTCAAAGGTCTACATGGCAGGTCTGTTCCCGAGTGAAGAATTCTGATTGCACTACGTTATGAAACCTTTTTAATAAAAAGGTCCACTGCACCAATCAGTGCAATCAGGTTGGCATAGCGCCTGTAATACCGAGACACGCTAGAGTCTGAAGGCCGTTGAAACTTAACGATTATCGTTTTTTGCTCAACTTGTCTCTGAAGGCGTTGAAGCTTAACGATTATCGTTTTTTGCTCAACTTTTCCCCACCATAGGTGATGATAGGTCTTACCTTTGCGGTATATAGCCAGTGGACTACGTCAGGTTTTATCGTTTAGGCCCACAAGGCCCTAGTCGCCTTTGTAAGTTAGTTTTTTTATGTTGGCGTTTTAGTTAAGTCTGCGGTCAAGGTCAATACCTAGATACTGAACTTCTTCTGAAAATCCTATGCTTGTACAATTTAGAAAGACGAAGTGGGGCTGCAACCTTCTCCTCTTTGCAAACAAGACTAGAGTCAGAGATAAACTGAAGCGCGAGCTGCACGCGCTCACAGGCAACAATTTCGCACCTGCCTGTAACAACAACTACTAGGTCATCGGCATATCCAATACTTTGGTGATGGGTAGGCCGATACTCTGTGGGAAGTAGCCCCGAACGATGTGTGGTTTCGGGAAGGCGTCTTCTTACACCAGTATGACATCAAGTCCACTCATATTCTTTATGACCGTGGAATTGGTCCTTATCCAATCGGCCATGGTGGCATTGGCACACGCAAATTAGAGCCAACCCAGATGGTAAGAAACTACCAGATGGTAAAAACTTGTTCTTTACAGGGTTGTTGCTTTCGTTTCCTGTCACACCTGGGAGTTCATCTGAGAGCATGCTCACAGAATCCCCCGTCGGGTGTCCGAATCGGAGAGTGAAGACACATCTTCTGCTTTCCGTCGGACTGCAATGTCGGCAAAAGATACCGATATCGGCCCTGTTTGTTGAGCCGCTGAGGATTCACAAGCCCTAGCAGGCGATGATATTTGAAAGTCATAATTATTTTCAAAAATATTTTTTGTAGAAGTTTTTGTTCCCAGGGGAACACGGGAAAGTACGGTCACCTACAGCGGAGCCCGAGACACTGCAGGAAGCCTTCAATGAAATCGGAGGTCGCCCGGCATCCGAAGTTCGCATACTAGTAGCTAAGCATCCTCTTAGCCATGCATCCATCGGCGTATGCTGTTCCATCTTGGAGTTAGGGAAGTAATGGGTACAAGGGAAGACAAGAGGTGAGGAAGGGTTAGTAATTGTGTCTTGGCTTCGGGTTTCTCTAGAGACGATTTCTCGAATGTCATTACTTGTACTAAGCCTCCGTATCATGGCAAGGTGAGCAACTTTCATGCAGGTGCATTACTAAATCCCTCTACATCATTTACATCAGACCTATCCTCGATTACCCGAAATTCTAAAGCCCACGTATTCGTCAAGTCTGGTCTCTATACTACGTTAGCTATTCTGTACGAATTGAAGTTGTGCAACTTAGGCTCTTCTATTTTTTATTTAAAGGTCTCCCATAATCTGATCGAATTGAATTACCAAGCTACGAAGATCGATTTCAGTTGGTCGGCTTACAAACTCTGAAAGGACGCCGGGAGGTAGCCGACATCCTCTTTATGTACCAATTGCTAGTTGGAACTATTGACTCTAAGGCTCTTTTGAAAATTATTTCACATATCACCAACCCTTGTCGCTTGAGGTCTATACCGCTCTTTCGACTGCCCTCCTTTAGTCTTTAGTCTTTAGTTTAGCTAGCTTTTAAGATTCGATTGTTTAAGTTTTGACTTTAAGTAGCTTGTAATAAGCTTAATAAATAAATAAATAATGGTTACCGATCCTCCTGTTGATAACCTCAGTTTGAAAGCAAAATACAAACGTAATTTTTCCTAAGAACCCTAAGCTCACTCTAGCAGGCTGTATTCCTTCAACTTTCCTCTATAGGAAGTCCTTACTAGCCGTCTAGGTGATGTCAAATCATTGCCTGTGGGGTACCAAGCAGCTGCTGTATTTTTGTGTCCGTTTTATCTTGATACTTAATAGGCTAAAGAGCTAAGATTATACTTTTTTAAGGATTTAACAGCATACATGAATGCTCATTTATCTGCATAACTATTATTTAAATTCAACAGTCACAGAGACACGGTCGAACGAGGGGATGTTATGATTGATTAGGCAATATTTCATTAGCAAATCCATATTGGAAGTCATGTTTCCGTCATAACCCGGTAGTTAAATGGGATTCCAAATTCGAATGTTAATGGTAAATGAACATTTGAACATCGAACCTTCACAAGTTTGACTCTAGAACAGCATCAGCAAAAAGCCTTATGCAATGACTATACCACTTAGGCACATCATATTGACGACCAACAACCATCAAGCCAATTGAAGAGAATTATGCAATTTACGACCACTCGGTTGCATTCCAACAATCATCATCACAATAATTAAATACCCAAGGCGCATTCAAACATTTTACCAAGTATACTAACATGGTCCGTAATGGCAGTGCTCCTCCATTTGCGATTTAGCTAATGGCATCTTAAGTAATTCAGTTGCTAGAGTTGGTCAATAAAAAAAAAACACAAAATACAACTGATCGCTCCGCTCCTATCCACCCACGAACCGAATTCAAGCGGATAGACGTCGACGTTAAGGCGAATAGACGCATGCAGACAACAATCAAGCATTTAATACCACATTTGGTGGAACGATTTACAGTGCTGGTCCACAATGTAGCCAATATCTACAGCTACATCATAAATAATTCATTTATCCCTCTGTCTGTCTGTCGGTCTGTTAGTTTCTCTATCTGACCGTCTTTCGGGATAGCTCGATAGAAATTTGATAGTTCCTCCGCTTGATTGTGCTAGTAAGTGCGTCCTTTTGTACACATATACATATATGTATATTTCATCTAAATTAGGTACTCGGCATGCGATTGGTATGATTCGAATTGGACTATGGAAAAATCTGCGGACAATGCAACTATCGTGGCTGTAGTTGCGGTCCTGTCAGTCGTGCCTGTGGAGCAATTGAGGAAAAAGAAAGAAAAATGATTGTCAAAGAAGTGAGTTATGTGGATTGGTGGAATTCAGATGGAACTCTTTTGCATACCATGTGTCCGCAGGGTGTGCCGTATTCCTGGTTGTGAAAATCTTTTACGAAACGGTCGTTAAATCTGAACGCTTTATATGTATGTACGTAGAGATTCGATTGGCATGTCATGTCGGTATTTTAGGATCTAAATCAGTTAGAGCGTAATAAAGTTAAAGAAAAAATAAAAAGATATCAATTTATTCAGTTAATTGCGTAGCATTTCAGTATTTGGCAGAAACTAAGAACCATCGCGATAGTAATACAGTTTCTAGAAATATGTTCCAAGGCGATTGCGTGTGGGCTCGTGAACGGACTATTCTTGCTTAAGAAGTGTTACCGTGGAATAGTATTGTTACGAAATATTCAATCCCACACCGAATAGGGTTCGCACCACTGGATTACGATAAACTACAATTGTCCTTTTTATCCGAATAAAAACACACACACTTTTGTTTCTTTCACCACAGATCAATTATCTGTGCAGCTTACCACTTTTATTTATTATCCAAAACCAATTGAACACTTTGAACTTTATTACACACACAAGCCTTTATTGAAAGCTTTTATTTTCCCACTGTTTTATCGATTGATCACACCGACTTGTCACACGTTGTTCAATTCCACAAAATGAATGAATTGTCGAGAGCAAGTGCTCGCGCTTATATAGCACTCGGTCCACCTTCTCGAATGTTCGCCGTCGGAAGTTCCCCTTCGGAAATCTCTAGAATGCTCTGACAATAAGCATTACGCCGTTGACAGTTGACATCATCGCAATCTCCGCTTCTGTATTCGATACACCACGTCGTCCCAGGCTGATTGCAATTTGGGGCACAAGCCTTTTTTTTTGTTGTGGGTTGTACAGCAATACCAATTGTCCTGTTTCGAATCCAGAAGTGTTCGCCCTCAAGTCGTATCGCGCCTTCATTTTATCGCTGACCAAGTTCAGTCGCTCCCGGATGAACTGATGGATGGAGTTCAGCTGTTCCTTCTTTTCGGTTACGAAGTCCTCCCTGCCGCTAGTTGTCGGTAGTACCACGCCGAACTTCAAGTCCGATGGAAGTCGGAGATCAGTTCCAAAAATGGCTTCGGCGGGTGTTGTTGCCGTTGAATTGTGCTGTGCCGAACGGTATGCCATTAAGAAAAGGGGAAGATGTTCATCCCAGTCCTTCTGATCTCCAACGACGACTTTTCTCAAGTATTCCTCCATCGTCCGGTTGAACCTTTCGACCATGCCATCAGATTGTGGGTGTAATGGTGTTGTCCGTGTCTTTCTGATAACTAGCATGTCGCAGAGTTCTTTGAACACCGACGACTCGAAGTTCCTTCCTTGGTCTGAGTGCAGTTCCATTGGTACTCCATAACGCGTAACCCAGTTATTTACGAATGCATCCGAAATGGTTTTGGCTTCTTGGTTCGGGATACAAAACACCTCAGGCCACTTGCTGAAGTAATCGATCACCACCAGCGCTTATTTGTTCCCAGCGTTGCTCGTTGGGAATGGGCCTGCGATATCCATGGCGATACGTTCGAACGGTGCTCCAACATTGTACCGCTGCATATTTCCTCGAGTTTTCCTAACTGGACGCTTTGCCTTCGCACACTGTTCACACTTGCGAATGAAATTTGTGACCGACTCATCGCATCCTACCCAGTAAAAACGTCTCTTTATCTTTTCTACAGTCTTGTTAACACCAAGATGACCCCCGCTTGGTCCCTCGTGGTATTCTCGAATGACCTCGTCGATTTGTCCCTTTGGAATTACAAGCAGATCGTTTACAATGTTCCCGTCCTCACTTTCCCAACTGCGGTAGAGGCAACCGTTCTTCAGCTCCAAACTCTGCCATTGAGCCCAGTAAGCTTTCACGATTGGGCTTTCACTGGATATTTGCTGCCAAGTTGGTCGAAAACCTCGTTCTTGGTAGTCGATGATGACTGCCAGATCGGCATCTTCTCCTTCCGACTTCGACAGTCCAGGAATCCTGTGGCAGCACATGGAAACGACGGATGACGGTGACCTCTTCGTTGGTTTCGGCATGTGAACAATGTTTGCATTCAACATCGCAAGGTCGCCTCGATAATGCATCCGCATTTCCATGACTGCTTCCCTTCCGGTGTTCGATACTGAAGTCATAACTCTGGATTCTCTCTATCCATCTAGCAAGCTGGCCTTCCGGGTTTTTGAACTGCAGCAGTCACCTCAACGCTGCGTGGTCCGTCCTAAGACGAAAAGCTTGGCCATAGAGATATTTGTGGAAATGCTTGACACAGTCAACCACGGCTAAAAGCTCCCTCCTAGTTACACAGTAGTTCCTCTCCGGCTTCGATAGGATCCTACTGTAGTAAGCGATGACCCGTTCTCGCCCGTCAATTATTTGAGAGAGTACTCCTCCGATTCAATGTCCGCTCGCATCGGTGTCCAAAATAAACTTTTCTCCCGGGACAGGATATGCAAGGATCTGCGAACTGCAGAGCAATTCCTTTAGGTGAATGAACGCTTCCTCCTGCGGCTTCTCCCACTTGAATGGCCAATTGTTTTTGGTGAGCTCCTGCAAACTGCTGGCAACGTTTGCAAATCCTGGGATGAATCGCCTGTAATATGTGCAAAGTCCCAGGAATGACCTTAACTCATGAAGATTCTTCGGCCGCGGCCATTCCTTAACCGCTGAGATTTTCTCTTCATCTGTGTGGACTCCTTCTGCAGTCACCACATGTCCCAAGTACTTCACCTCGTTTTGGGAGAACGAACATTTCTTCGGGCTCAATTTCAGTCCGGCTGCTTGAATACGCTCCAGTACCTCTTCAAGCTTCTTAAGGTGATCGTCGAAATCCTTGCCCATGACAATTATGTCATCCAGATAGACAAGGCAAGTCCTCCAGTGAACTCCTCTTAGCACCCGGTTCATAAGTCTCTTGAATGAGGCTGGCGCATTGCAAAGACCGAAGGGCATCACAGAGAATTGCCACAACTCTCCCCCGGCAGTGAACGCGGTCTTTTCCTTGTCTGGCTGGTCAAGCTCTATTTGCCAGTATCCGCTTTGCAAGTCCAGCGTCGAGAACCACTTTGCACCAGATAGTGTGTCCAAGGTATCGCCAATTCTCGGTAAAGGATATCTGTCCTTCTTCGTGACGTCGTTCAGCTTCCTATAGTCCACGCAGAATCGGGTGCTTCCATCCTTCTTCTTAACTAGCACTACTGGCGAACTCCATGGGCTTGCAGATGGTTCGATCACGCCCTCCATTTCCATCTCGTCGATTAATTTGATCACCTCTCCTTCTTTCGCCAAAGGTACCCTTCTCGGTGGTTGCCGGATCGGTCTAGAGTCCCCTGTGTCTATTCTGTGCTTCACAATTCATCTTCTTCCACAGTTTTTACCATCTGCAAAAACTGTCCAAAATTTACGAAGCAGGGAGAGTGCTTTACTTTTTTGCTTCTCCACTAGATGTTGCGTCCACTCTCTGGCCATTGATTTCAAGAACGGTTTGTTTTTCTTCTGGATTTGCCGGTGTTTCCTATTTTCGCAGTTCATAACGGCGACAGTTTCTTGGCATTGAGCGATCGTTGTTCCCTTGTGTATTGTCCTAGGTGTACTGGCAGGATCCAGGACTCGTACTGGAACCAATTGGTCTTGTCGGGGTTCCACGAGAGCCCTTCCAACAACTGTATCGCTGGGTCGATTTCTTTTGTCGGGTTCGGCCACCAATGTTCTGACACCCATGTTACGAAATATTCGATCCCACACCGAATAGGGTTCGCACCACTGGATTGCGATAACCTACAATTGTCCTTTTTATCCGAATGAGAACACACACGCTTTTCTTTTTTCACCACAGATCAATTATCTGTGCAGCTTCACCACTTTTCTTTATTATCCAATACTATCCACTTTAAACTTTATTACACAAACAAACCTTTATTGAGAGCTTTTATTTTCACACTGTTTGATCACACTGACTTGTCACACGCTATTCAATACCACAAACTGAATGTATGTCGAGGGCGAGTGTTCGCGCTTATATAGCTCTCGGTCCACCTTCTCGAACGTTCGCCGTCGGAAGTTCCCCTTCGGAAATCTCTAGAATGCTCTGACAATTAGCATTACGCCGTTGACAGTTGACATCATTCCAATCTCCGCTTCAAGAGTGCTTTCGAACTTCGACAGCGAAATTCGGACTTAACCGTCGTTTTATGTCTCCGCAACAATATAATATAAAGCAAAACAATAAAAAAAAAAAACCAGAAATGAATTCTGGCTATTAGAAGAGGTAAATGTATTATTTATCATAGTGTTAGTTGAGTTATCAGGCCAGCGATCCATGGAGGATCTGAGCCTGAGCTATAGCTGCCTTCCATCTTTGACGGTCCCGGGCACGCTGCTTCCAGTTGTCAAGACCAAGATGTCTTACATCCGCGATTACTTGGTCTTTATACCGGAGGTTTTCCCCTTCTTCTCGAACCAGGAGGCTCGGAGTCGAAGACCCTCTTAGCTGGAGCGTTGATGTCCATGCGCTCGATGTGGCCGAGCCAGTGTAGTCGACGGATCCTTGCCTTCCGGACTACATCCACATCTTGGCACAGCTCGTAGAGTTCGCGATTGTGTCTTCTTCTCCATTCACCTTCCGCACAGACAGGACCAAATATCCGGCGCAGAATTTTTCTTTCGAAAGAACCCAAAATCAGCTCCGCTGTCCTGCTTATCGTCCAGCTTTCGGCTCCGTACAGCAAGACTGGCAGAATGAGCGTTTTGTAAAGCATGACTTTGGTCCTTCGAGTGAAGAGTTTTGACCCCAGTTGTTTGGACAAGCCGAAGTAGCAGCGGTTGCCAAGGGCGATTCTATGCCGGATCTCCACTGTGGTGTCATTTGTGGAATTTACGTTTGCCCTGAGGTAGACAAACTCCTTAACTACCTCGAAATTGTAGCTGTCAATTGTTATATTTTGTCCCAGGTGGTGAGCGACGGATTGGTTGTTGCTTGACAGCATGTATTTCGTTTTATCCTCATTGATCTTAAGACCAACTCGTTTCGCCTGTTCTTCAATCGCCGTTAATGCTTCCACAATGCCACGGCGAGAACACGCGATGATGTCGATATCATCCGCGTATCCTAGCAGCTGGATGGACTTGTAGAAGGTTTCCCTGTTGACGCCTACCCGTCGCACTATCTGCTCCAGCACCAAGTTGAAGAAGTCACATGACAGCGCATCTTGCCGAAATCCGGTGCATGTTTCGAATGGTTCCGAGGTCCTAGAACCGAATTACACGGTGCATCGCGTGTTCTTTAGCGTGGCGCGACACAACTGGATCAGTTTGGCCGGGATCCCGAATTTGGCCATCGCACCAAACAGTTCTTCACGATGAATGCTGTCGTATGCGGCTTTGAAATCGATGAAAGGATGGTGTATCGATTCGAAACTCGTTGGTCTTTTCCAGGATTTGTCGAAGTGTGAAAATTTGGTTGATTACAGTTGATTTGCCGGGCCGGAAGCCGCACTGGTAGCTGCCGATTAGTGCGGTGCAAGAGGGTTTTAGACGTTCACACAATATGCTGGACAGGATCTTGTATGCGACATTGAGCAGGGATATACCTCTATAGTTCTTGCAAGAGGTAGGGTCGCCTTTTTTGTGGATGGGGCATATAGAGCTGGTATTCCAGTCGTCAGGCATGCTTTCATCTTCCCAGATTCTGCAGATGATCTGGTGCATGCTCCCTACCAGAACATTGCCGCCAGCCTTGAAGAGCTCTGATGGCAAGCCATCTGAGCCTGCGGCCTTGTTGTTCTTCAGCTTCTGAATAGCTGTGCCGACTTCTTCGATGCTGGGTGGGAGGACTACTTCAGCAGCTGGAGTTGGGATTTCCTCGGTCCCTACCACTCTCTCTTGCTCATGCTCGTTAAGCAGCTGCTGGAAATGCTGCTTAAATACATCCACTATTCCCTGCGGGTCGGTGACAAGATTACCCTCGCAGTTTCGAGGAGCCTGGGTGCCCTTTTTGAAGCCTCCTGCAAGGCCTTTGGCTTTCTTGTAAAAGGCTCGTGTTTTATGTTTATCCCTAGAATCCTCGATATCCTTGAGCTGGAAGGCTGCGAAGATTCTTTTCTTTTGTCGCAGTCGTTTTTTCCCCTCCCTTCTTCTGGCTCGGTACTCTTCTTCCGCTACCCTGGTTTTCCTCTGCAGGGCCTTTTGGTACGCCAGAAGAAGAAAATGATCATAGTGAACGCTCAATTTAGTGAGTAACAGTACCTATGTAGATAAAAATATGAAGTTTCAAAAACATTCGATTGAGTGAGTTTTCACTGCCATGTCATTCTGCCTTGTTCCGACCTGGTTCCGACGTCTTGACTTTACACATTGACGTCTTGAGACTATCATTGTGTTAGTCAAAAGCCTCGTTTTCAAACGGAGAATAACAACTTTTGCTTGTTAGATGACTTTTCGTAAGGTGTGAACAGTTGTCGTACAACTTCAGAGCATTTTTTCACTTTTGCTTGTGCGTTCAGAGAAACAACACCAACTTTGAGCGGAATGAACGATATGACTTCAAACAAAGAAAAATAATTTTGGTTTGATTTTTTCATATGAGGAATTATTTTTCTCAATAACTCATCATACGTTCGCAAATAATTACGAAAATCCTCTCGCAAATTTTGGTGAAATTCTCTTAACAGTTACCGACGAGAAATTATTACGTTTTCCGACCCATGGCTTATTCTACATTCGCTTTTTTGTTTTTAATTTTGGAATATTTCATCAATAATCATCCCTGTAACCCGATCATGCGCCGCCATGTTAATACTTCGAAATTTCTAACGCAAGTGAAGTCGGTCAAGAAGTTGTATGGTGTGAACCCTACGCATTACTTGGTCGTCAAGCAAATCGCAACGACAAATCGTTTAATGTGAACCGCGCTTAAGAAGCAGCTTGTGAGCTAATATGTATGTACATATGTCGGTGTCCTTTTGAGTGGGAGCTCTCGGTCGTTGGTGTCTGGTTCTGATCTAACGGAGAAAACTGCACACAATGTTCGTTAAGTGAATTTGTTTTCATTGTGCGCCCACCACCCCAAGGCAAAAGAACGACCATGAACAATCGATTTTATGAAAAAGAAATGAATCTAATCGTGCCAAATGTTGGTCTGAAATTCAGCTTCTAGATGAGGCAGAAACCTGATAGATGGCTTAAAATATTAAGGAAAGTGTTGGCTTTGTGACGGCTCTTCTTCTTGATCTATTGATCAAGAACTATTAGAGTTATAGCAGGTTAAAGTCAAAAACTTAATCAAAATATAAAACTTATGGTTAAAACGCTCCCAAAAATTAACCTGGCCAAAAATAACATAGCCTATGTCCTTCTCATAGTCTTAAGCAACATTTAACAAAAAAATCATTAAAATCTCTCCAGCGGTTTTCACGCTATTAGGGACGAAAGAATAAAACCCTAGAGTTTATTATAAGTATAGATACACACATAAGTATAGATAAATAAAAAAAATTCTTTCGTTGTGACGAAGAATGTACTCCAATTCAGAAGTTTAAAATTGTTGTGGTATCCTGCAACTAAGCCATAAGTTTGGTTGGTGAAACTTTTATTGGTTTCATTGCAAAAGTTTGTTGGAAGAATTTAAATTGTCACGTAAGCACTTAATTGACTGACACTACACCGGAATTGTGGAAGCTAACAAGCTTATATATGCACACGTCCAGTTACAGAATATTGGTTATGTATGCAAAATATTGCATCCGTACACAGATAACCTGACATGTTTTTTAATAGGGATTCGTATGTACATATGTTTTAATAGTGAATAAAACAGGTTGTACCTGAGATATCAGTGAATATTAGGATTGACGTAACAGACCTATCAAAGCCATTATGCGTGGAATATATGAATGTACATATGTATGTATGTATGTATGTATGTATGTATGTATGTAGGTATGTATGTATGTATGTGTGTATGTATGTATGTATGTATGTATGTATGTATGTATGTATGTATGTATGTATGTATGTAACATCGTTCAAATGGCTACAACTGTTTCGTTGCGTTGCTCACATCTGAGCAGACCAATATTCGCTAACTCAGACACAGATACAATAAGATGGCCGCCATGAGCTCTCAAAACCTACCCGTCTCCATTTGAGAACCTCTTATTTACAAGTAAGTGAGGCTCATTGGCAAGATGTTCGAAGTTTTCAACAAATATTTTGACAGTACATAATAAGTTTTTGGTCTGGGATTTCGACCACTAGCTGAAGCAAGTAGTGTTGTCCGATTGGACACTTACATAGTTTAATTTCTACGAAAAGGAAAGTAGTAATCTACCAGTAATCTGTAATCGATTGCAAATAAACTGATCCATTGTCTACTTCAAAAAGTACATATATTCGAGCCAGAAAGTAACAAACATTTCTGGTTATTTTTTCAAAAACATTAAAAATTCGTCTTTGTGGAAAAAAGTTAATCTTCTTGCTGCCAACTTCGCAACCAGCTCTAAGCTTCCTGCTTTTATTTTGTCTCTTCCGCTACTAAAACGCATACATTTGACCATATGACAAATCAAATTTCGTACTCCTACAGCTGCAAGGATTCTCGCTAATGCACCTTCTCTCCAAGGCCTTCGAATATATGATTAACAGTGAGTTATTGGAATATCTTGAATCGGCGAATCTCCTCAATGACCGACAGTATGGTTTTGTAGCAACAGATCCACTGGTGATTTTATGACATAGATATGTCACCGAAAAGAGGAATCGCTTGATTCATCAAGCTGGTGCGAGCAAAAAATTTGCATTGAATATTTCGAAAACATTTGACATGGTTTGGCACGAAACCCTTTGGAAGAAAAGGCGTGCTTTTGGGAAATATGATTCTTATTTTCAATGGAATAGAAACTACCTTTCGAATCGTTCAAGTCAAGCTGTTTTGGACGGAGTCAAGGCTGACATCAGCTTTATAAATGGGATGTTCCCCAGAGCTTTGCTTTGTTTCCGACACTCTTTCTCATTTTTAAAAATTACCCCTTGTTCGTCACTTTTAATCCAATCCACACCTTTGCTGACGACTTTGTAGCCTCAGGCTCTACACAGCAATCATAAGGCCTATCCTCCTGTATGGCGTCGTAGTCTGGTGGACTGCTCTGGACAAAGCAGTCTATCGAAACATCCTGGGAAAGGTACAAAGATCGGCCAGCTTATATATAAGCGGAACGATCAGATCAACCCCCACGGAGGCCTTAAACGTTCTACTACATCTTCCACCATTAAACCTTTTCAGCAAGCAAGTTGCTGCATGCGCGGCCCTAAGGATGAGGGGCATAAGAAAATGGCCCACATCTCAAAAAGGACACACCACTATTCTAAAACACTTCAAAGTACCCAGGACACTGACTACATAACTCCGCAGAATGTGTTCACCAAGAACTTCGAAGTTGTCTTTCCATCCAGGGAGGAACGGGTTGAAGTTAAAGTTATACCAAAGGACTCGATCTCCCTGTATACCGATGGGTCTAAGATGGAGTCGGGTGTAGGCAGTGGGGTCTTCTCCAAGGAACTTAACCTCAACCTATTATTTAGACTCCCAAATTACTGTAGTGTGTATCAGGCAGAAATAACAGCGATAACGGAGGCCCTGGCATGGCTCAGGATCAATGTAATATCCACAAAGGATATTATCATTTGCACGGATAGCCAATCTGCGATAAAATCCTTGGCAGCGGTAACCCACAAATCAAAGGCATCTCTTAACTGTCGCCTATCTCTAGATGAGATGGCTGAACAGTTCAACATCAATATACTGTGGGTTCCCGGGCATAGGGATATTCCAGGAAACTCCGCGATCGACGAACTCGCAAAGTTAAGGTCAAGCACACTCAGCCTACCCCTTGGGTACCTAGAAAAACAAATAAGTATGGTAAAGCGCATGATAAAGCTTCAAACCATAGAGGAGACCAACCTCCAATGGAATGAGAGCATTACCGGCTTTATCACCAAACAATTGTGGCCTAAGTTAAACTTTGGACGAACCAGGACTTGGTGGCAACTAAAAGGGCAACCTTAAGTACTCTAGTGGGTGTCATTACAGGTCACTGCACCATTGGAAAACACGCAGCCAGACTGGGGCTACCCTACAATGACTTCTGTAGCGGCTGCATGGACGAGGAGGAGGAGGAATCAATACACCACCTCCTCTGTTCACGTCCGTCTTTTGCGAATCGCAGGAGGATTTACCTCGGCGCGCCCTTCTTCGACAATCTAAGTGAGCTAGCAAATCAAAAAATAGCTCAACTCCACCGCTTTATTAGAAGCACCGGTTGGTTCCCAGGTAGCGGATCAGGGTAACCTGATCCAGGTGGTATCACAATGGGCCGGTTTGGCTTAAGTGTGGCTTATGCCTACCACGTCAACCTAACCTAACCTAACCTTGTAGCCTCAGCCTCACATATTCGTTCAGCAGCTTACGATCCGGCTCTTTGGCTATAAATAGTGAGCAGTAACGTACATACATATGTTAAGTTCATTAAACTCCGACATCAACAGCATCACTGTATGGCGAAAAATGAGCAGAATGGAAGTGAATGCTTCCAAAACACAATGCAGCCATTATCCATTAATGGCATTTGCATCTTAGAAACCGAAAAGTTCTCCATCCTGGTTATGTGTGTCACTAGCGGTCTTAGTTAGAAACACTACATATTTGGCGTTGCCAATAGTGCTGCGAAATTCCTAGGCTTCTTATACAAATGCAGGAAATATTTTTTACCCCAGGAGGTGGGTTTGTTCCTTATTGCACCTGCTAGGCAATAATCAAAACTGCGCGGGAAAAGTGATAGAAGAGCTCACAATCATAAAATCATTAGACTCGCTGGAACATCACAGAAATCTATCTTACCTTTCCCTGCTCTATCGATACTTCCACAGAAAATGCTCTGATAGCCAGTTGCCTCCACCCTTCTACTGAAGCCTACTTTTGAACATACCGTCAGATGTAAGGACTCTTTGTTTATCCGGACCACATGAATCTGGAATTTTTTGTTCGATTAGACGTTATCTCCTCTATTCTTCTCCCTTTTTACCTTTGGCCCGTACTGTATCAATGACATGACAAGGTGGTAAACCTTAAGTGGGCGCTGATCATATATTATAAAATAAGTACACACACAACACTGTGCATAAATGGGTTGCCACTTAAGACTTAATATTGACTTATGCTTTGAGATAAGCAAGTAAAATTTATAACCGATATTGGCTTGATTGTTTTTCAAATTATTCTCTGTGGCGATTAATATAGTACTTTTATAACCATTTGAACCAATTTTCGAAGCATTTTTTCCGCTCCTATTGCGGTGCCTCAAAAACATGCGAATTGGGGGTAATTTTCAAATATCTGTATAATCGATTGTTGTTTAGTTTCGGTTTTACATGCATACATTATAGTTGTATAGTTTGAAGCGCCGCGATTGATTTTTTTCCACCAATCGACGCAAATTGCAACCCCGATTGAATTTGGAAAGCCCACGGAACACGGTAGGCTTACTCCACGTCGAAATTCATAGAACATTATCGCGCGAGAGGGTTCACGACTTAATTTCGTCACACTTGTTTCTTTTTAATTTCCCAGCGGGAAGTTATTGTAATGGGGCAGATTTTGCAAATTCCAAATTTCGACACATTTCCACGGTCACCAGAATCCAAATCGAAGGTTTTCATAGAGATGTCTGTGTTGTTTTTTTTGTTTTGGTTGCCCCAAACGGATTTGTAATCTTCAAAAGATATCAGATATTGGGGGTGGCCGTGGTGCAGTAGTTAACATCATCGACCGCCGAGCGAAAGGTCTATAGTTCAAATTCGCTTCATAGGCAAGAAAAAAAAATTCCTATAGGGACAAAAAGTATGCAACGCAGTTGTGAATGGAAAATGACCGGACGTACTGCTGCAGGCATAACACTCACAGTATATGGTCAACTAAAATTCATCCTCTGCGTATGCAATATTAACCCATATGGACCCAAATACAAACTATTAAAAACATTTTGAAAATAACTTTATTAACGTACCATAAGAGGCTACTAATACATTTTTCTGGAAAAAAAAAACAAAAAAACAATATTCCTTACATATAAAAATAAGCCGTCCTCAATTGGGGCCAATGGGCTTATGTGTGATATTTTTCAAAACATCCTTTTTCGATGCATAATGTTTTGATGCATCTTTTACATTGCCAGTGTGCTTTCATGTGGCATTCGACGCATCGCAGCTGGTTTTGCAGTTTCTGAGGGAAGTGTCCAACACCATCTAGATTCATATTTGGCACTGACGAGGATGGTTTACGACGCCTTCCATCGGGTCTTTCAGGATGTACACGGCTCAAGTAAAATCGGGCGATACTTCGGCGAAACTGGAGCTGATCTAATTTATCCTTCGCGGCCAGAACATGAAGACGCCAAGCATTAGATACAGCCAAATCTAACATGTAGGTAAAAAGTACCCACCACCATTTTTTTCCTCGTATAGCTGATCTGTATACTGCGATTGACTGATCAGCTTGATCGACTCCACCCATGCCTTTGTTATAGTTTTGAAAAACCAAAGGGATGTCTACATCTACCTTTTTTTGTTCTGCAGAGCTCCATCTTTTAACTTTGCCCAGAGGGTGAACAAAGTCATAGTTTGTACCCATGGTGCAAACGCTGTTGTCAAGCCATCGCACAAACAAAATGTTATTGTTTGTATCGAATCGATGGTCAAATTCTGCTCTGTTTTTCTTTTTCATTTCCTTGACAGATAGTAATGGACATTTTTTTGTCCTGTTTTCCCTTACAGTGCCAGTCGCACGATAACCAGCTGTACGTAGGTCTCGCAGCAGAGTGTGACTGGTGAAAATGTTGTCAAAATACACCTTATGCTCATTGGGAACGGCATTTACTTTTTCCAATAACTTTTTCACTACTTTTGATCCCAAAGAATCATTACTGGTTCCTCCTGCTGATTTACCACAGTAGACATCGAAGGCGTAACAATAACCATCTGCACTTGCAATCATCCAGTTTTTGTATCCAAATCTCACTGGCTTACCTCTTATGAACTGCTTGGCTGGATGACGTCCAAAATACTTTATCATAGACTCATCTATCGATAGATTCTCGTGAAATACACCCCACTTAAGAAATTTCTTGATCAGCAAGTCAGAAAGTGGTCGTACTTTGAACATCTTATCGGCGGATCCGGCAGCAGCTTCATTGTCGCAGAAATGCAGGAATTTCTTTATTTCCATGAATCGATTTCTAGACATTGCTTTTGAAATAATGTTAACACTGCAGTCTTCATCAAGAGACCAGTACAATAGTTCTCGAGGAAGTGAGTGATATCCAGTCAAGAGCAGAATTCCAAAAAAAGTCTTGAGGTCATCAACAGTTATTCGAAACTCATGGTTGTTATGTTGTGCAGCATATAACTTCGTGTTCAGGACGATCATGTCAAAAAGCTCCTTATCAAAAAACTTTTCAAAAATGTTGAGTGGTGTTTGGTCTTTGAGTTCGTTTTCAACATTCGCCTTTCGTTTCTCAACATTGTTCTCAGTTGAGGGTAAGTCAACGTAGGAACCATCACATTTACGCCAACGTGGTTCCTGAATGTCAACTCTTCTGCACTTTTGTAACGGTTCATCATCACTACTATCCCATTCCTCGTCATTCCTGGACTCAAACACTTCAACTCTCCCTGGGATATCACGCGGAAGTATGTTTTGCTGCACATCATCGTCATCGCCTTCTTCTTCATCCGTTAGGATACTGGGGTCTGGGGAATCGCCACTAAATCGTAGCTGACGTCGAGATCATCCTCTTCCTTTAAAATGCTTTCTAGGGCTTCCTCGAGCCCTCGATACTCATTTGCAAAACTATATACTCGCTTCGCCATTGTTCACTTCAAAATTAAGACTGCGGAAAAACTAAAAAACACTGAACACGGCGGGACAACGGTTAGACAACTCGCGGATTGCACACCCTGGGATGGTTTATATATAGGAAAATTGGTGTCCCATCACTTGGTTTTTCAAATAAATGATAAAGATCGTATCGTGGGATCGCGTTGTCTGTCGATCCCTTTTTATCTTTATCGTACCCTTCTTATCTTTGGTCGAAGGGTAGTTTTTGTTATCTGTTTATCGCGCTGATCGTGTTTTATGACCGTCGATCCTTTTTTTATTCTAATGGTCGACGTGAGGACTTTGAGTTATTTGTTTTAAAGATACATATTCTATTTTGTTCATGTTTGCGGGTCGAGTGATGTGTTAACTTGCAATTAGCCCATTGGACCCATTTGGGGACATGCAACTAAAATGTATTCGCTTTTGGTCAATTCTTAGAAAATACACAATATAATAGTATTATTCACTAGTGCAAACTACAGGCAGGTGGAAATTACTAATAAATAATAAAAAATTCTGACGTACATAGAAAAAGAATGACTTACCTTTAATATAAAACTTTGTTAATCGATTCACTAAATAAAACTACCGTTTTCGATTGCTTTGTACCGTTTATCACAAAAAACAAATTTACAGTGCGAAGTCACTCTCTTTCACGCTTAGAATTTGCACTTGAATAAAAAAAAATGTGACGGTGAAAATATGCAGGTACTTAAAGAGATGGCCCCAAATGAGTACACCGGGCGTAAATGGGTTAAAGTGCTCGAACGAATTACTACGGACTATAACCAACGCGGAATTAGGTCGGCTCTCG
Source organism: Eumerus sabulonum (assembly GCA_951905685.1). Lineage (NCBI taxonomy): Eukaryota > Metazoa > Arthropoda > Insecta > Diptera > Syrphidae > Eumerus > Eumerus sabulonum. Next base: position 160,137,286 of record OX645060.1, on the reverse strand, counting down.
TCCTATCTAGGACAACCACCCCTGTAAGTAGTAAACGATCATCAATGACCCAAACCACTGCACTCCGTTCAGGTTGCAAATACGGCACCGTATTTCTTTGCGCCCCCTGCCCATCTCTTGCCCTGAATAGCTTCTGCCAGAACTGTGGTTACCCTCCGCATAGCATCGATTGTAGAACGGGCTTGTCTGAATCCGAACTGTTTGAAAGTCTCCCGGCTTCATTTATTGCCACCTCGAGTCTGTATTTTACCCATTGTATCTAATAGGCATATGGGTATGGCGACGGCGCCTCTAGTGGTTTTTTCTCTTAAGGCGGCAGCACCAGGCGTTGTTTCTTTCATTGGTCTAGAAAGAACTCTTCGGTTAGGCACTTATTGTACATTTCTAGGAACGTCCCGTGTTTTTTTTGCGTGTGCATGTGTGTGCACGTATGTGCGTTCGGTATGTTTGGTTTCGATTATCTCGAGAGCCAAAGATGATATTGACATGGGACTGGTTTGCTTTGACGCATAATTACGTACGCAAAATAGGTCTAGCCGTTTTTTGTTAGAAATTAAATAACTAACAAAAAGGCTAAAAGATTATGCAACACAACTGTTGTGAATAAGAAGTGACCAAGTTACTGATGAATGAATAACACTCACAGTGTATGTTTGTGTGTGTATGTATGTTGGCGTTACAGTCCATGAAAGACCAAAGCCGAGCTTCTCTCAATCACCCATGTTGTGTGTGATTTTATTTTTCCATAGCTGAAAGCGATCTACGAACGGCGTAATTCGAGAAGCTTCTCTTGACAATTATACTACACGGCTGTTGTCGATCCCGTGTCATCGGCGTCAGAGGCCAACAAACTACCCACTGCGCCAAGGCGCTCTCACAGTATATGGTCACTTTAAATGTATGCTCTGTGTGTGCAATTTTAATATAAAACGATATCTAAGTGTAGGGAACAGTTGCTGAGAACTGCAACCCCTGAAGAATAGTAAACGAACATCTACGACCCAAACCACTGAATTCCGTTCAGGTTGTGTGATAACCATAAAAAAAGACGTTTTCATCTTCTAAACCATAGAAAACCGCTTACTGTTAGGAGTTACAAAACTTTTACGTGAAAAAATTTGATTATTCAAAACGTGTTGCATAGTTCCAGGCAAAACTATGATTGAACTAAAACAAACCAATTACGTATTTTGTGTGGGAAATTCAAAAGCTTATGTCTTTGAAACTAGGCAAGTCCGACCTGAAATGTATAAAAGTATATCAAAATTGTCAGGACAAAGCCTATTTTAACATATTGGAATTTAATCAAAATCGATGACTAGGGCTTTTTCCAAATATGCAATTACGGAAATGTTATTTCAGCATTCTTAGTTGATGAATGGTATTGATGAGATATCTCCGAATTAATGGATTCTTGATAACTTGAAGAAGGAAATTGCACTATTCATAAAATATTGTAGTAATTGCAGAAGCAAGTGTTTGTATGTAGGTCTTTGATGTACGTGATTGAGCTTCAATAAGCCTTTCCGTATGTGTAAAAGGCTAACAAAGGCCTGGTAAGGGTAACATCTATCCGATGGATGCTGGACTGCTAAAAAGCGAGGAGAGCCACCGCAGTCGAACATCTTGCGGCACTGTTAGTAAGTCCCATCCCCACCTCCTCGTGGTGCCATCTGGAGATTTCCTATGGAAATTGCAGACGGGGAAGGGCGAATGGCGAGCCTCCTGCGTCGGTTGGGCTACGGCCTAGTAAGCCGTAACCGTAAAAAAAAAAAAACACAAACTCCGAAACAACCACAAGCCTCGGATATAACGGACTGGATTTATGTTGACGACCCTTGCAAAAAACGAAAAAAGGACAATGATCTTCGGCTTTATACGTGGAATGTTAGGTCCCTAAACAGGCCACGTGCAGCTGAACAACTTGCGAACGCCCTGGCGGTTATGACCGCCATCCAGGAAATGCGATGGAATGGACCGGGTATAAAGTGGATGAAAAACTGCGATATTTACTACGGCGACTGCTATAGGGAGAGAGGGCAACAATTGTCCGGATGCGGATTTGTTGTTTAAGGTGAACTAAGGCAAAAGGTCCTAAGCTTTCGGCATGTGAGCGAACGCCTCATAACAATCCGTATCAAGGCTACATTTTTTAACGTCAGCCTGATCTGGGTTCACGCCCCAAAGGAAGGCAAGGATGACTCCGCCAAAGATGAGTTCTACAATCTCCCAGACAGAACGTATGCCCAATATCTCAGCTATGACAAAAAAATTGTACTAGGAGACTTCAATGCTAAGCTGGGTAAGGAAAGCATATTTGAACGAGTCATCGGCAAACATAGCCTACACGACACCACCTCCGATAACGGACACAGGCTGATTGATCGCGATCGACGTCAGACACTCCTCCACTATTCTTGATGTTCGAACTTTCCGAGGGTCTAACATCGACTCGGACTACTATCTTGTAGTAGCCTAGATGCGCTTACGGATATCCCGAACGCAGCGGAGTAGAGTAAGAATACAATGTTATGATGTCGGAAAGCAACTATCGCTAGAAACTGCTCGTGCTTTTACCGATCGCGTCTCCCTTAAGCTCTCCAATACACCTCAATCCTCCACGCTATCAATAGAACAGCAGTGGAGCCTTTGCAAACAAGCCCTGAAAAGCTCTGCATCCGAAGTTTTGGGTTTCAAGGCTCCACCACGAAGAAACACCTGCTTCGATGATGAGTGCAGGAGGATTCACACAGCGAAGCAGGATGCATATAAGGCCTCGATGCATAAAAGAATAAGAGCAGCTCGTGAGCTCTACGAGTTAAAAAGAAGGGAGAAGCATAAGCTTCTACGAAAAAAAGAAGAAAGAGCACGAGAAGCGCTCGATTGAGGGTTTGGAGAAGTGTTACTGCAGGCGTGCCGTCAAAAGTTTTATCAAAAGATGAAGCGAACATGCCAAGGTTATAAAGCCAGAACGGAAGCCTGCAGGGATGAGAACGGACACCTAGTAGTAGAATCGTAGTCGATGCTGAGAACGTGGAAAAACCACTTCTGCAGACTGTATAACGGCGATGTTAGTCAATATACCGCTGTCAGGCCGAATGATTGCCATATGATTGCCAAAGATTGCCATATCGAAACTCAAGTCAAATAAAGCTGCTGGCGCAGACGGACTGTCTGCTGAGCTCTTCAAGGCAGCTGGGGATGACCTGGTTAAGAGCATGCACCAGCTCATCTGTAAGATATGGTCAGAGGTAAAGCATGCCCGAGGAATGGAGTCTCAGCATCGTATGCCCGATCCACAAGAAAGGAGACCCCTCTGATTGCGCCAACTATAGATGAATAAGTCTCCCTAACATAGCTTACAAAATCTTCTCTGCCGTTTTGTGTGAACGCCTGAAGCCTTTTGTAAATAAGCTGATAGGTCCTTATCAGTGCGGACTCAGGCCAAATCTTCACACTACGGCAGATACTGGAAAAAAACCAATAAATTTCAATTCGACACTCACCTATTTGTCGACTTCAAAGCCGCATACGACAGCGTAATTAGAGACGAGCTATACAACGCTATGTCTAGCTTTGACATACCTGCTAAGCTCGTCAGACTACGCAGGATGACTTTGGAGAATGCCCGCTGCTCCATCCGAATCGGTGAACACCTTACCGATAGTTTTGATGTCAAAAAAGGATTTAGGCAGGGCTGTCGTGTGATTTCTTCAACATCATATTGGAAATGATTGTGCAAAAATCACTGGCCAATACAAGAGGCACAATCTATTTCAAATCCTCGCAACTCCTTGCATACGCCGACGATATTGACATAATAGGTAGATCACAGCGCGATGTCAATGAGGCGTTCGCGAGTGTTGGGTTGGAGGCGGCGAAAACTGGTTTGGCGGTAAACGAGGGCAAAACTAAATATATGCTCTCATCAAAAAAGGCCGCTCACCACCGACGTCTTGGCCAGAACGTTTGTATTGGCAGATATAAGTTCGAGGTAGTTAAGGACTTCATCTACCTTGGCTCCGCAGTGACCTGGAACAACGACATCAGTCCCGAAATCAAACGCAGAATCACTCTTGCCAATCGCTGTTTCTTTGTGCTCAGGAGGCAACTGAGTATTAGTGCCCTCTCCCGAACGACAAAGTTGACTCTATATGAGACCAGATACATAATATTCAAGGTTGCTTCGCGTAGTTCGAACATCAAATATTGGACTTGGTAAATAACCACCTCTCATAAAGAATACTTTAGATGTCTTAAAATAGTATAAATGTCTGACAGATAAAATGTTTGATGATCTAAACAGGCCCATTGAAGGGGTTAATCGGTTAATGCCACATATCTTCCTGATAGCACATTTCTGCAGAACGACAAGCGGTTTGGTTTTCGTTTGATAGGCCCCACCCCAGCAGCATAAGCCATACTGTAGCTTGGAATGGAATATACCATAGTAAGCTGTTTTTAAAGTTGAGTTATTGCAAAATTTTCTGAGATGGTAAAGACTACGTATTGAAGATCTAAGATATTGCTTCAAAGTTGAAATACGTTTTGGTCAACTCATACTTTGATCAAACCATGCACCAAGGTATTTAAAATTACTGACTTCTTCAATTTTAAAACAGTCTAGACTGCAATTACTTTCTTGAGCCGCTGATTCATTGACGTCAACATTACACAAACAAGTAGACATTTTATATTTTACACAATTTTGAGCATGAAAAACAACATTCAAATCTGGGCCATCTCTCGTTCTTAAACTGAAGTACATTACCTTAGTCTTGTTGCTGATTGAAAGTTTGTGTTTGGCAAACCGACACGCAGTAAGTGGACATCGTGGTTCAAGTCAGCCACGAGGTCCAAAGCACTAGGTGAGTTATAGGCTAAGCCAAGATCATCTGCAAAGGCAATTACTTTTGCTGAGAATTGATGGTTGAGCCAAGAATTTATGTAAATCAGGAACAAAATGGAACCAAGGACCTACCCTTGGGGTCGTGATTTTTAAGATCGGACGGCCGCACTTAAGATGGCGCACACAGGTGGAAGGGGACCTCAGCCAACTGGGTATGCGGCAATGGAAAAGGCTAGCAAAAGATCGTGCTAGTTGGAGGGGCATGTTGGTTGAGGCCCAGGTTCACCCCGAACTGTAGCGCCCATTAAGAAGAAGAAGAGGTTGCATAGTTCTAGGCAAAACTATGATTGAACTAAAATAAGCCAAATCCGTAAATATAAATATACGGATACAATGGATGTGCCATCATTTCCGTCCAAAGTCACGACCCTTGACAATATACTAGAAAATAAATCTATAAACCTCTCTAAAACGATTTCAAATAATTATAAAAAAAACACACTATCGTGTAACGGTGTTCATATTAGCTGCCGTTCCCAACTATTAACAAATAAACTAAAAAATGCATGAGGCTTGATACAAGGTTACATATGTAAACAATTGCGGGGTAAAAAATGACCGTCGACTCATATATCATTAAACAAAAAATATAGGCCGGTGTTTTCTCTCCGTAAATATAAGTGTATTTAATCTAAAACGAAGGGGCAGTTAATATGTTTAGAAGTACGATTAAAGCAGGAAAATCAAACAAAAGAGGAAAAAGGAGCGAGTCGCTGTTAACCGTGTGTCATTACTCTTAATGAACTTCTTCAATATTGGTTTAAGAATAGTTACTTTCTGCCCCCCAGGGGAGTTTACATTCTCGAGCAGCAGACGAGAAGAGTTTTTTTTTTGTCCAAAAGGCAGAAGTTATCTGAAACAAAGTCACACTTTCATGTCTTTCGACCCATACATAAGAAAATTATTCAATTTGTTACCCGTGTAACTAGTTAACTGTCGCAAGAATGACAGTGCCGTGTATTTTTTGTTCCCTTACCGCCATCACTTTGCAGGACGTGGCGAACAGGAATGCGTGTTAAGTGTGACTTATACTCTGTTGTGGCCGTTGGTCATACTTTCGTAGTCAGGGTTACCATTAAAGGGAGAGCTAAAAAAAAGCAAAAACTTCGAGAAGCATACAAAAATGAGTTGATTGTCGACGAGTACAATTCTTGAATGAATAGCAACAGTGGAAAATGAAGGAGCAAAATCCGTCGTTTCTCCTACAGGTCTTGGATCAATAATGGCTATTTCTCGAAACAAATTCATTGAGGCGAGTCATCATCGTTGTTATATCGTCTTTTAACCTTTCTGTAAACTCACATGCGACTTGATTCGACCTAAGGATATTCTTAACTCACTCGACCAACATGAATAAGCAATTTTTACGAGTGACCACTCGACATCGAAGCACAAACTTCTGTCAGCGAGAAACAGGATACATATATCATACAACAAAGACGACAAAACCGATAAGTTGTAACTTTACTCGGACAATTACGTTATGAAAAACTAGCTGCTTTCGCGCTGCTTTACTGCACTTGTAAGCCAAGACAAGTATTGATTTTTATTTTTTCCATATCCTTCGCGACTGTTTATTCTCTTATCGCTAACTTTTACATTCGATCCTACCTATGCCTGCTACTTTCGTATATGCATGCATACAAATTGTCGAGACCTTTGCGTCCTGGAATACATTTTCTTCTATCGCGCAACCCCTGACGAGAACGGCAATTTAGGTTTGAAAAAGACTGACCAGAATATCCACTATATGGTGAATAACAGTGGTGGAGTTTGAAACTCTCCAAGAAAAGGTCCTTTCCCTCCCATGTCCCATTGCTGAAACTGACCGAACGTTTTCCAATATTAGAATATTCAAATCAAACAGTAAACAGCGGTAATTCCTTCCACTGGCCGAGCGTGAGGTTCGTGCTTGTAGTTTTAGATTTAGAAGTGGTCAAGTCGCTGTGCCTTACGGGTGCCTTTTCACCGACTCGCACATATGTACACCGAAATTAGTTCATTCCGAGCGGGTATTCGTGTACATATTTTGCTTTTTAATTTTCTACTCATGAAAAATGCAATCGGAAAATGCAACAAAGAGAAATTGGGAAATACGTGTTAAAAGAGTCGAATTGAAGGGCGTCATATAGGCTTGTGGGTCGGTTGATAGTGTATGATTAATGGGCCACTTTCAAGGACAACGCGATATTAAGTGTGATTAAAGCAAACGAATTAATGTGGTCAAATGTATCGGAATTCAGATTGATGAGACGGAAATAATTTGAAATCGCTAATGGATTGTTGAGGTCACATGGAAGTAATGGATACTTATTGTATAATTAAATAATTCGGAATGTAAGTAATCTTATGGTGATGGAGATGAAAAGGTTGATAGAGTAATGTGGAAAGGTTGTTTTGCATTGCAAATTAAATAAGATGAAATATTGTACCCGAGAAGAAGACGCATAGTTGTTAAAAGCACGCATTCCAAGTGGATTAATGTATCTCAGTTTTGTGTGTACATGGTTGTATTTTTTGGCCTCGCTTACTCTTGTGTAACTCACACCATATGTAAATATGTTGAATTAAGACCTAGGCGGTGGCATTAGCCTGAAGTCCTTGAGGAAAGAAATGGTGTGGCATAACATGCCCCTGTGCCCTATAAGATCTGATCATAACCATTTATCATCTTATTTTTTGGTCCTGATCCAAATTTCTCTCAAAAGACGCTTTGTACGTACAGTTCTGCTTCCAAGTTTGTGCCGATGTAAGATTTATAGCAAAGGTCATCTTTGAAAGGTTTTCATTAACGATCGCTAGTACTTGTTTCAAAAAGTGCGTAGTTCACTAGTGTCCTAACGTTCTTCAATTATTTGTACGCTTTGGGACAGATTCTACGGGTTAAGCTGGTGCTTCCAACTCGCGGGAAACTATATTTAGGAAACTTCGGGGGCACTTCAGATAATTGGATAGTTCTAATTCAGTGTGTTATGATCTAACAAGAAACATAAAAAAAAAAATACCTTGTGAAATTAATACCACTGTAATGGGTCCTTAGTACCATATGCACCCAATAGTTTTTGCTGAAGTCTTCATTAAAGGAAGATCGCAAGCAAATTAGGTCGTAAACGGATGCTTACGAATTTGGCATTTAGGCATTAAAACTTGTTGTTATGAGGAGGATAATGAATTAATTACAGCAGGCCGTCCCACAAAGTAAGATAATTAGAAAGGTTTTCAAATACCAGCGGGTGACCTAATTAAAGTGTTAGCATCAGGCAACCCAATAATTTTGACATCGTTTGGCAGAACGGATTGTGACAGTCCGCGTTCAAAGTATAAGTCTTTGCGAATTTTTGCTTTGGAACAGTTATTGTGCAGCTTCACATTCAAGGGAGAGAGCGTACGAGACGGTCGGATGAGAATATTGAAGCTGTACGGGCCTCTATTAAGACCCCACCACGAACGTCGAGTCGCCGCCGTTCCCCCCAATTGGGCATCAGTTGCATCTCACTGCAACGCATAATTCGGTATCATTTGAATTTACTTCCATATAAAATTCAAATTAGTCATTGATTATTGCAAAATTCGTCGTGAACTTGGCTCAAACCGGTACTGATTTTTGAGAAAAAATCATCATGAGCGATAAGGTTCATTTTTAGTTAAATGAAACGGTCGGCAAACAAAATTGTCGGTTTTACGCTGCTGTAAATCCTCAACTAATTCACGAAGAACCTCTCCACGACCACACGTGACTGTCTGTCTGTTCTTTTTTTAATACGACGATATGATGCCGACCACCGTTAATGGCGAGCGTTATCGGGCGATGATAAAGAATTTTTCGTTGCCATTTTTAGCGGAACATGGCATGGACAACTTTTGGTTCCAACAATATATCGCCACAGACCACACACCTCGGGCCAGCATCGCTTTATTGCGCCGTAAGTTAGTCGATCGTCTAATTTTCAAAAACGGTGATTTTGACTAGCCACCGGGATCGTCCGATATACGCCACCGGACTTTTTTTTGTGGGGTTTTTTAAAGTCCGTCTATACCAACAAGCCACGGTTCGTGGAATAGCCCAAGGCCAATACTGGACACGAAATAGCCGCTATAGAGCCCGCAACACTTCGCAAAGTGATGGAAAATGCTCAAAAACGAGCTCATTGCGGCATCCGCTGTAAAGGCGACCATTTACATGATGTCATCTTCAAGAAGTGATCAGAATAAATTTTTCAAGGTCCAATATGGAAGACTAGTCACTTGCCAGCAAATAAATGTGTTTTTTTTTTTTCAAGTTATTTATAAAACAAACGCTAACACTTTGATTGGACCACCCTGTATAAGTCCGTCGTAGCCTGAATAAGTAGGGAAGAAATGCAAAGTGAGACCTTTCCAGCCGATACAAATACTGCACAAATCACAGTCGAATCTTCTGCCTTGTACATTCGTTTTACATGACGCTGGCCTCATAGATCATACAGTTCCTCATCGTCACAAATATGACCAAAGTTTGCACTTACAATATTCATCTCCAGGCAGCCAATGCCGTTTTTATTGATTTTCGAAAAGATTCAAGCTACGAATTTTATTTTTCAAAGATGATTTAGTGTGAATACGGAGAATTAAATATTAAGTCACTACTTTGAGCATATTGGCTGATATCTCGATAATAATCTGTATAATGTGGTCTTCTGCTGGCTAATAGGCGTAGACGAGTGTTTGACCTGTCTAAACTAGAACCTATTTATAATTGAGTCTTAGTTCGTATATAATATGAATGTATAAAATAAATAATTGTAACTTTTTATTATTATACCTATATTTATGAGTACTTGTGTATATAGGGGTATTTTACTTTCCCAAGTATCTTAAATCGAAATAACGTTACAAGCTTAAATAATTGGATTGCTATATTTTCTTTTATTTACAAAGAATCCACAGTGCTTTTATTGTTTTTTTTTTTTTATTTATTTTTTTCTCTATTAAATAGTATGCGGTAGATAAAGGCAAAAATTTAAAGGTTCTTATTGAAAAAGGAATGATAAGTAGGAAAAACAAATAGCTATAGGTTGGTTTTGGAGGTTATATTACTTAGAACAATATATGTATTTGATGTTTTCTTTTATTGACCCTTGATGCTTTTATCTTGGTTTTATTATCTATCTGTCGCGTTTCAATCCTGTTTGGTCTCTAAAGTATGTTCTCCCTTTTTGTCGCACATCTTTAATTACATAACAAGGTAGGTGTTTGATATTATAAAACCCGACGTTTTTAACCAACTCCCTATCATTGAAGTCTGGAGGTTTTATCTGTTTTGCATTAAGTTTAATTATTTGTTTTCTTTGGTTTGTTGGCCAAATTTCTTTAGATTTTCCCATTCTGAAGCGCTAAGATTGGAATATAAGAGATCAAATGGTTTGTATTTTGTGCTTGAGTGCACAATGCCGTTATATATCTCAACTGCTTTGTTGTCGATGTCTTTATTGTCTTTTTTAAGTTTTAATAGCCTAATGTACTCGTTTAAGGTTGAATGAAAGCGCTCTATAACTGAGTTACCAGTATGGGTATTAGGAGATGTAAAATGATATAGTATCTGCCACTGGTGTAGAAAGTTTTTTTTTGTAAGCTGTATTGAATTCGTTATATGCTACAATCTTTTGCGGCCTTCTTAAAACTGAGAATCTTTGCTTTAGAATGTCTACAATTGTTAAAGAATTCCTGTCGAAGAGAGTGTGATTAGATACGTGTTTTGTGAATTTGTCGATGCAGGTAAGGAACATAATATTTTTATAAAGTAACCAGATATCGATATACAGATACACACGATTTCGTTAAGACTAAGTCGTAAATCGGAAATCATAAATTTCGATTTCATGGGGTGTCGGTCATATTTGCAAATGTTACGGACAATACAGTTATTTATGTATGTATTTATGAATCTCCAACCTAAGATATAGCCTACACGACACCACCTCCGATAACGGACACAGGCTGATTGATCTTGCTACGGGGCGAAATCTCCTTCTAGCCAGTACGCGCTTCCCGCACCTCGATATACACAAATGATCAATCGACTACCAACCAGATTGAACACATCGCGATCGACGTCAGACACTCCACCACTATTCTTGATGTTCGAACTTTCCGAGGGGCTAACATCGACTCGGACCACTATCTTGTAGTGTAGTAGCCAAGATGCGCTTACGGATATCACGATATCACACAGCGGAGTAGTGGAAGAATACAAAGTTATGACGTCGGAAAGCTACTATCGCCAAAAACCGATCGCGTCTCCCTCAAGCTCTCCAATACACCTCAATCCTCCACGCTGTCAATAGAACAGCAGTGGAGCCTTTGCAAACAAGCTCTGAAAAGCTCCGCATCCGAAGTTTTGGGTTTCAAGGTTCCACCACGAAGAAACACCTGGTTCGGTGACGAGTGCAGGAGGATTCACACATCGCTGCATAGAAGAACAAGAGCAGCTCGTGAGCTCTACGAGTTAAAAAGAAGGGAGGAGCATAAACTTCTTAGAAGAAAGAAGAAAGAGCACGAGAAGCGCACGATTGAGGATTTGGAGAGGTGTTACTGCAGGCACGACGTTCGAAAGTTTTATCAACAGATAAAGCGAACATGCCAAGGTTATAAAGTCAGAACGGAAGTCTGCAGGGATGAGAACGGACACCTAGTAGTAGAATCGCAGTCGATGCTGAGAATATGCAAAAACCACTCCTACAGACTGTATAACGGCGATGTAAATGAATATACCGCTGTCAGGCAGAATGATCCATTTCTAATCGACGGAGACCGCAGAGAATTCTGTCCTCCTGACTTCGACGAAGTTAAGATTGCCATATCTAAGCTTAAGTCGAATAAAGCTGCTTGCGCAGACGGACTGTCTGCTGAGCTCTTCAAGACAGCTGGGGATGACCTGGTTGGGAGCATGCACCAGCTCATCTGTAAGATATGTTCAGAGGAAAGCATGCCCGAGGAATGGAGTCTCAGCATCGTATGCCCGATCCACAAGAAGGGAGACCCCTCTGATTGCGCCAACTATAGAGGAATAAGTCTCCTTAACATCGCCTACAAAATCTTCTTTGCCGTTTTGCGTGAACGCCTGAAGCCTTTTGTAAATAAGCTGATAGGTCCTCATCAGTGTGGATTCAGGCCAGGGAAGTCCACCATCGACCAAATCTTCACACTACAGCAGATCCTGCAAAAAACCAATGAATTTCAAGCTGACACTCACCACCCATTTGTCGACTTCAAAGCCGCATACGACAGCGTAATTAGAGACGAGCTATACAACCCTATGTAAACCTTTGACATACCTGCTAAACTCGTCAGACTATGCAGGATGATTTTTGGAGAATGCTCGCTGCTCCATCTGAATCGGTGAACACCTTACCGATAGTTTTGATGTCAAAAAAGGATTTAGGCAGGGCGATGCGCTGTCATGTGATTTCTTCAACATCATACTGGAAATGATTGTGCAAAAATCACTGGCCAATACAAGAGGCACAATTTATTTCAAATCCTCGCAACTCCTTGCATACGCCGACGATATTGACATAATATGTAGATCCTAGCGCGATGTCAATGAGGCGTTTGCGAGTATTGAGATGGAGGCGGCGAAAATTGGTTTGGCGGTAAACGAGGGCAAATCTAAATATATGCTCTCATCAAAAAAGGATGCTCACCACCGACGTCTTGGCCAGAATGTTTGAATTGGCAGAAATAAGTTCGAGGTAGTTAAGGACTTCGTCTATCATGGCACCGCAGTGACCTGGAACAACTACATCAGTTCCGAAGTCAAACGCAGAATCACTCTTGCCAGTCGCTGTTTCTTTGGGCTCAGGAGGCAACTGAGTAATAGAGCCCTCTCCCGAACAACAAAGTTGACTCTATATAAGACTCTTATCATCCCGGTCCTGTTGTACGGCGCAGAAGCATGGACACTATGAAAAACGGATGAGAAGGCCCTTTTTCGGTTCTAGAGAAAGATTTTGCGCGTGAATGGAGGAAAAGATTCAACCACGAACTTTACGGGCTGTACGGCGACATTATTCTAGTCAGGCGTCTACGGATTCAACGCCTAAGATGGCTGGGCCATGTAGAGCGAATGGACACCACAGCTCCAGCCCGGAGAGTCTTTGAATCCAACTCCGAGGGATGAAGAAGCAGATGACTGCCGCGCTTAAAATGGCGCACACAGGTGGAAGGGGACCTCAGCCAACTGGGTATGCGGCAATGGAAAAGGCTAGCAAAAGATCGTGCTAGTTGGAGGGGTATATTGGTTGAGGCCCAGGTTCACCCCGAACTGCAGCGCCCATTAAGAAGTTCTTCTTCTTCTAAGATTTGGGAAGTAGTAGTTTCTTCGATACCTCTGTGATTTCGATCGAGGTGTGCTTTCTCAATTAGTGTCACTAAATTTTCCTTAGACGTTATATCACGTTATGCATTTTATTACTGTCATAGTTTCGGAATTTGAGAAATATCTAACCATAGTTTTTTGAAATTCGATAAACAAATCGTCATTTTTACAGTGTATTGCGACATTTCCTTTGATTGGTAGGAGGCCTTTCAAGATGTCTAACACGAACTCTTTACAATAATCAGTTAATAAAATAATTGATCGCCTTTTCTTTTGGTACAGAAGTTTACTTGTATATGAATTCGACTTACTTTTTTCTAAGACTATCTGGTGTTTGTGTATGTTTAAGGGCGTCTCGGTTCCTTTTATGTAATCTACATATATCAAAGTCAAATTCATTAAGCTTAATTTTCCAGCGCTGTAGCTTGCTATTGGGTTTCTTAAGCGAGTTTAACGAGGGTTCCTTAAGCAATTTTAAATTTGCGTCCGAATAGGTATGGTCTGAAATATTTTGTCGCCCAGACTATAAAGCGGAGTTCTTTTCGATCGCGCTGTAATTTGTCTCATGAGTGTTCAAAGTCCTAGAGGAAAAAGCTATGGGATGGTGATTTTGGGAGAGGACTGCCCCTAAAGCCGCGTTACTTGCGTCCGTTGTTAGAGTAAACGTCTTTGTAAAATCCGGGTACGCTAGGACAGGACAAGTACATATAAGATCTTTAAGTTTCCTAAAGGACTCAATATACCCTCTTTCATAAATATTCAGTCTTGTATCTTTCTTGAGATACTTTGTCATATGAAAGGCTACCTTTGAATAGCCCTTTATGAATTTCCTATAGAATCCTGTGACCCCCAGAAAGGATTTGATTTGCTTAATTGTACGGGGTAGTTCATTTTTTTTAACCACCTCGATTTTATTAGTATTGGGTTTTGTACTATCCTTTGAAATTATGTGGCCAAGATACTCTGTTTCGCGCCTCAAAAAACTGCACTTATTGATCTGAACTTTCAGATGTATTTATTCTGTGTAATATTTTTTTTAACGAGTCTATATGCTAACGAGGGAGGTGGAAAAAATGAGTACATCGTCCGTACATACCACGCATATTTTCTTTATAAATTCGGATAGGACCTTGTACATAATTTTTTGGAAAGATGCCGGTGTATTTTTGAGGCCAAATGGCATACGCTTAAATTCATAGTGGCCAGTTGACGTTGAAAATGCGGATTTATGCCTATCTTTTTCGCAGATTGGTACCTGATGGAATCCTTTCGCAAGGTCGAGAACTGAGAAATACTGAGCATTTCCTAACTTTGACAAAATATTGTCTATGAGAGGAATAAGGAACCTTTCTTCAATTGTTATGTCATTTAATTTCCTACAATCTCTAACGATGTGCCATTTTTGCTGGCTGTGTTGTCAATTTTTTTTTTGACAACCCAAATGGAGGCGTTATAGGGATTGGTGGAAGCAGTTATAATGCCTGATTTGTGCATGTCGAGATCTGTTCGTTAACCTCATTTCCAAGTGCCTCGGGATACCTATATGTTTTCGTAAATATAGGGATATCGCTTTTTGTAGGAATTGTATGAGTATATTAAATGACAGAAGAAAGAGTGTCGCCTTTGACGTAAAATACCTTCTTGTACTTCCTAATAGTACTAATCAACGCTTTCATTTCCTCGTTGTTTAAGTCTTGTAACTTCAGTCTTTCGACTATTTCACTAATATCCAGTTTTTCGAATTCGACGTCAATTGCATTTTGGTTTTCATAAATGTTGGTTTTTATTAACTGTTGTCGGATAGTGTCGAATAATAAGGGCAATGTAGCTTCTTTTGTTTGGCGTTCTGACTTTTCAAGATCAATTTTTGCTTGTAATGGTCTTAACACATTGCAACCGAGAAATCCATCGAAATCTCCGGTCAAATCTGTTTCGAGCATATCGGTTATTGTAAGTGGTATGTATATTGAATTCTTTAAACAAAGGAATTGCTACTTTTGAATTGACCGCAACACCTGTACTGATTGATTTGAGTATTATAGGTTTTGAATGAACTGTGGAATAGCCCCTTTTTGATTAAAGATGAACTTGCAATAGAGTCAATTAATAATTGTATAGGGTTGAACATGGTTTCGTCTATTATGCAGATCGTAGGTGCCAAACGGAAAATTTTGAAATCCAAAGTCATCGGGCCATCGACCTCTCGTCCGACCATTCACCCTTTTTAATAGAATATTCCACCCGGCCTAAGATGACAATAAATCCTACCAAATTGTATAATTCTAAAAGTGACTGGGACACTTACCGACAATATATAGCCTCTACCCTTGTTACTAAAATTCCCCTAAACTCCCAAGAAGACATCGAGTGGGCCATAATATACTTAAATGACACGATAAACGAAGGGGTTCAAAGAAAATCTGGAATTTAACCGTGCAAGGTAGACACAATACTCCTTATGGAAGGCTACAAAGCAAACAACGAATACTACTTGGCACCATCCTCCCCTCAAGAAATCAGATAACAGATGGGCCAGAGACAATCTAGACAAAGCCTTAACATTAGCAGAATACTTTGAGACGACTTTTATGAACATCGAAGGCGACAGTGATTCAAGTATCCTTCCCCACAACAGTCCCTTAGACAACAAACACATTAGACGGATGACGGCAAAAGAAATAGAATCCTGCATCAAGACGGAAATAAACCCGAAAACAGCACCTGGCTATGACCTTATAAAGGGGAATATCCTGAAAGAACTACCGCCACTTGCGTTTATCTTTCTGCGAAACTTATTTAATAAATAGTGTATTAAGACTCAAACATTTCCCAAAATTGTGGAAAGTTGCCTCTGCTACCAAAGCCTGCCAAGGACACTACCAAAACAACATCATATAGACCCATCAGTTTGCTTCCACTTATGTCAAAAATATTTGAAAAACTGCTGCATAAACGACTTCAACCAATATCGGTTCAAACCAACGCCATACCCGATCATCAATTCGGTTTAAGAAAGCAACACTCAACCATTGAACAAATACACAGGGTAACAAATAAAATATCCACTTCTTTGGACGAAAAAAAAATTCTGCGTAGCAGTATACTTAGACGTCGCGAAGGCATTCGACCCGGTCTGGAACAAAGGACTCGTACGCAAGCTTGCCAACATCTAACGAAAGAACTATCTTCAACTCCTAATAAGCTACTTAACAGACCGATGTTTCTATGTCAGATACAAAGACAAATGCTCAAAAATCCATCCGATCAATGCTGGAGTACCTCAAGGAAGTATCCTTGGACCCTTTCTATATATACTATTCACAGCTGGCATCCCGAATCCAGCTAGAGAAACGACTATGGTAGCAACATTTGCCGACGACACAGTATTAGACAAATGGCGTAGGAGTTATCGGGATCCGAACTCGCTCATCGTGCGTCAGAGTCCAACACACTAACCACTACGTCACGGCGCTCTAGGGACTGGTTGCCTAACTGACCTAAATTATTAAGGCCGCGATTACCTGATACGGTGGAATTTACTGTATTTTGGAAATTGGCATGTTGGTATTGTGGAGGGTTGTTATTGCGACAATTACTATTTTGCCGGTAATTATAAGAATTGTTTCGTGGATTGTTTTTGTTTTGCAATTGTACATATAGGCATTCAGTACGAAGGATTGTCTGTGACTGTTTTAATTATTGGAATATGTTCTATGAAAATTGTTTGTATCTACTACACCATTTATGATGCCACGGCCTTTCTGCGGCATACCCATTAGCACCACCAAATGCTGCATGAACAATTCGTTAAGGAACACGACGGATCACTACTGGTTACAAACGAAAGGTAGCAGACAAGCCAAGCTGTTCCTCCCAACTACATCCCTCAAAAGAATGATACAACTTCTCATGCTTTCGAGGAGTCAGATTCGTTTAATCACAGGTTTCCTTACTGGACACTGACCAGTTAATAAACACCTCAAAACAATGGGCATTATACAAGATGACACTTGCCGAATGTGTAATGAAGACGAAGAAACAGCAGAGCACATACTATGCCACTGTAACTGCCTGGTCAGTACACTCACTCAAAAACATACTAAGTTTTATCACGAACTCAGGTTTTCTGAGTGAACTGTAAGTGGGGGACACCACAATAGGCCCACTCGTGGCCGCAGTGATCAGGCGAGTCTGTCCCACCCCCTTATCCTAGTTATCTATCTTTGTATCTACTAGAATAGCCTTGACTTCTCTAAATCCTGATGGATTTCTAGCCTGAAGGATCAATTTTGGTTCGCTAAAGGTTTCGTTTTTCATTCTTCCTCATAAATCGAAAACTGTACATAATAAAAATTATTAAAAGTCTGTTTAGGGCTGAACCAATGAAGCCCTTACGATACCTCACATGACACGGTTAACTTAATTCGAAATTTGGACCGCCGTTCTTTGAATAAAGACCCTGGCTTTTTAAGATTTAATTAAAAATGTATAGTTTTCAGACTTACCCCTATAATTGTAGTATAAGACGATATTATTTGCAAAGTCTCATAGCTCTTGGTCAAACGACCATACAATTGAAAACAAATGAAATTCCATCTGGAACGGTTGGTATCTGGTGATGAAAAGTGGATCACTAGCAACCAAATCTGAAAATACTGGCAAGTGGCTTACTGTGCGCTGGCGGAAAAAGTGCCAAGGTTTTGCTGTTTATTTGATGGGATTAGCAGGGAGACATCTGCTATGTAATTCAGATCTGTACTACTCACAAATGGGATCGCCCAGAAATAGCCAGCCTTGACAAATAGAACAGAAATGGTGCTCCAGGACAACGCCAGGCACAGATCATAAATGCATCCTCATTACAGTCCGAACCTGGCACGAAGCCATTCTTACCAATTTAGGATCATTCCAACTAAGCTTAATGAAGCATAGCATTAAGATTTTTTCCTTTTAAAACACTAATATTTAGTTGCAGTATGCTAAAAAAGTCAGAATTTCTGTCATCTTTTTATTGCTCTTAGCTGAAAGTTTCTCCCAAACTACGAAACTGAAATTGATATTATTAGGTTGAGCCCCGATGCAAAATCTCAATTTCAACCATTTTCCTGCTATTCTAGAACTATCGTTATTCTTAGGGATAAAAATCCAAAATGACCATGGATCAGAGTCTGTTGAACATCCGCACCCTTATTTCTTACTTACTTACTTGGCGGGCGATACACTTCGGGGGGAACCTGGGGCTCAACCAGCATGCCTCTCCACCTAGCACGATCTTTCACTAGTTGAGGTTCCTTTCCACTTGTGTGGGCCACCTTAGGTGCGGCTGTCCTCTATTTCTTCGTCCCTCGGGGTTGGATTCAATTACTCTACGGACTGGAGCTGGACTGGAGCTGGTGTCCATTTGCTCTACATCGCCTAGCCATCTTAGGCGTTGGATCCGTAGACGCCTGACTAGTTTCATGTCGCTATACAACCCGTACAGTTCGTGATTGAATCTTCTCCTCCAGCGCCCCTGTGTGTTTAAAGGACCGAAAATCACACGCAAAATCTTTCTCCCGAAACAACCAAGGATGTCTTCATCCACTTTAGAAAAAGTCTTTGATTCTGCGCCGTGTAACAGAACCGGGATAATTAAAGTCTTATATAAGGTCAAGAGAGCTAAGCAAAGTCTGACGAGCTTAGCAGGAATGTCAAAAGCAAACATGGCGTTATATAGCTCGTCCCTAATTTCGCTGTCGTATGGTGCATTGAAGTCGACGAATAGATGGTGAGTGTCGACTTGAAATTCATTGGTTTTGTCCAGGATCAGGATGGTGGACTTCCCTGGCCTGAGGCCACACTGATAAGGACCTGTCAGCTTATTTACGAACGGCTTCAGGCATTCATACAAAACGGCAGCGAAGATCTTGTATGCCGCATTAAGGAGACTTATTCCTCTGTAGTTGGCGCAGTCAAAGGGGTCTCCTTATTTGTGAATTGGGCAAACAAAGCTGAGATTCCATTCCTCGGGCATTCTTTCCTCTGACCATATCTTACAGATGAGCCAGTGCATGCTCCTAACCAGCTCACCCCCAACTGCTTTGAAGAGCTCAGCAGGCAATTCATCTGCGCCAGTAGGTTTATTCGACTTGACTTTCGACATGGCAATCTCAACTTCGTCGAGGTCAGGGGGACGGAATTCTCTGCGATCTTCGTCATTAAGAAATGGGTCATTCCTTCTGATGGCGGTATGTAGGCTGCCATCGGCACAAGTGGTTTTTCCAAATTCTCAGCATCGACTGCGATTCTACTACGTTCGTGTCCGCTCTCATCTTTACAGCCCTCCGTACGGGCCTAATAGCCTTGAGACATTCATTTTATCTCTTGATAAAATCTTCGTACGTCGTGCCTGCAGTGCTCTTCCTTTTTTCTGTTGAGAAGCTTGTGTTCCTCCCTTCTTTTAAGCTCGTAGAGCTCAATAGCCGCTCTTGTTTTTTTTTTTTTTGTGTAGTGAGGCTTTGTATGCCTCCTGCTTTTCTGTATGAATCTTTCTACACTCGTCATCGAACCAGGTGTTTCGTCGTGGTGGAGCTTTAAGGCCCAGCACTTCCGTTACTGTGATCTTCAGGGCTTGTTTGCACTGGCTCCATTGTTGCTATACTGACTGACTGAGTGGAGGATTGAGGTGTATCGGAGAGCTTAAGGGAGAGGCGGTTGGCAATGACGCTGGCGATCTTCGGCGATCGTAGCTTTCCGACGTCATAGCTTGGTGTTCTAACTCTACTCCGCGGTGTTCGTGTTATCCGTTGAAGGCTACTACAAGATAGTGGTCAAAGTCGATGTTCGCTCCTCGAAAAGTACGTACATCAAGAAAAGTGGAGGAGTGTCTGACGTCAATCGCGATGTGATCAATCTGGTTGGTTACTGATTGATCTGGCGACGGCCAGTTGCCTTTGTGTATATCGAGGTGAAGAAAGGGTGTGCTAGCTAAAAGAAGATTTCTCTCTGTAGCAAGGTCGATCAGCCTGTGCCCGTTATCGGATGTGATGTCATGTAGGCTGTTTGTCGACGACCCGTTTAAAGATCCTTTTTTTACCCAGCTTAGCGAAGTGGTTAGTGTGTTGGACTCTGGCGCACGATGAGCGATTGCGGATCACAATAACATCAACATCATCGAATGTTTATTCCGCGGCGTCCCTCCTTGGCGGGTTACTGGCTAAACCCTTCGTAGTACATTTGCCTTGAAAAAGCTTCTCGACTCATGCCGTTCGGAATCGGCATTAAACTGTAGGTCCCTTTCATCTGTGTCAAAACTAAATCACATACAACATGGGTAATTGAGAGAAGCTTGGCTCTGGTCCTTCATGCGCTGTAACGCCACAAAAGAAGAAGCGTTAAAATCTCCTAGTATGATTTTGGTATCATAGCTGGGGCATCTGGTATATGCCCTGTCTAGGAGATCATAGAAATCATCCTTGATGGAGTCATCCTTGTCTTCCTTGGGGTCATGGCATGATGTTACAGAATTCTGCCTTGATACGGATCGTTATGAGGCGCTCACACACATACTGAAAGCTTAGGACTTGCCTTAGTCCACCTCTAACAACAGTTAGCAGTCACCGGAGTAGAAGTCGCAGTTTATCATCCGCTTGTTTTTTTTATGTTTTCTTAAAAGGTCGTCAACATAGATCCGTTCCATTTGATTATCCGAGGCTGTTTCTTGTTTCTGAGCTATATGTGGTTTTACGGTTATGGTTTGCTAGACCGTAGCCCAACCGACACTAATCCTGTTTGGTGACGCAGGATACTATTCGGCCTCTTCCGTCAGTAATTTAGCTTGTAAAGAAATTTCCAGATGGCACCACGAGGAGGTGGAAGTAGGACCTAACTAGCAGAACTACAAGGTGTTCGGCTGCAGATGCTCTTACTCGCTTTTTGCAGATGCTACCCCTACGAGGCCTTTGCTAGTCCTTTACCATCCACCACCACCACCCTTATTTCTACCGTTGTGAAAATCCACCGAGAAGTGTAATAAATACTTCAGAAAGCGTATGTATTCTATGATGACAATACCTTCTTCTTGATAAACATCAGTTTTTTGACTGCGATCTCATTAAGTAACCTGCAGAAGTGTTTTTTTTTTTTAATATTCTCAGCATCTACTGCCACACTTTGCTAAAAACTGTCGTGTTCTTGGCGTAATATGGTGCCCCCGGATATGAAAATAGGTGGCCGCCAAAAAAATCTTCTTCTATCTTCAGAATTCATCTGCCTTCCAACTACGGCGGCCGCTTGGTCTTCTCTCTTTAAACCATTCAACGATTTTTTATACCTTTTCCACGAAACTTGGCTTAGAAAACACTGAAAATGTTTCTAGTCGACCTTTACCATATTCCTTTTTATAGAATATCTACACGGGCATAGTGGGGCATGTTCCCCGGTACACTTTCACTACTTCCCTATTTTTTCCAATACCACCTCATATCCAGTGCTGACGCGAGGAATGCTATCTGACACCCTCCTCTACCTAAATCACGACAACTTTTCTTTCTTCAAGCAAAAATGATTCGTCGATGGCGTGACATCGCATTTTACCTATTGTAATTAACTTGTGTTCTGGGTCAGTGGTGTGTTCTCTAAATGTTCATCTGCCAAAAGTGTTCTTTTGTTATTCGCTTATCTTGATGTAGACTAGAAAACATTTTTAGTTCACCACTTCGGCCGGTGGAAACGGTCAAATTTGAACAGAGTGCAATACATATAAACGTCCTGAATTAACATTTCAGTTAAAGAGTGTTTTCGCCATCTCCGTTTACATAACTAGAAAAGAAATAAAACAAGTAAAAATGTCAACTGCTTATATTTAAGTCAGGTCAATTTCGACCACGTCACCTTCAAGGCGACGACGTACTATAAGTCCCAGCTAAATTCCAAAATTAAAATAATTGATTTTCCCAAACCACTTCGAATACTCTCAGTTAAATAAACAAATCACAGTCCAGGCGTCTTCGTCCGGATCAATTAAAGTTCCTTTTGACACCCTATAGGGGGGTCAGAAAAAGGGTGCACAAATATTTGGGGTTCGTTTAATTACCTCTTGCGTCCATATCGTGGCACCTTGGTCGAAAGCGAATTGAAACAAATGCCGTGGTAGCATACCGGCTTAAGAATATACATATATCCTGCCGCCTGCCTGGCGGTATCGTGAATAACTCACATAAGCGTTATTATCGCCGGCCTTCTTTAAGGCTTACATTCAAAATTCTCGGGAGCAACTCATGCGGCTCGTGGGAATATGAAGCCGGCTACTATGCATGTTCATTACTATCGTGACATGGTTAATACCTAGAATGAGTTATACCTTTTTCAGCGGATTGAGTTGGTCATCGACCCCGTTCCATGAGTCTATTGGATTCTAACAATAAGAACAACTCAATTTTGATTAAAAATACACTTGACGTGCATAGCGTTCGGCAAGTGCTGGAGCCTCCAATACTGCTCCCATCTGGTTGGGTCATCGGGTTAATCGCATCAATAGGTGGGGTTCATCGTGTGGCAAGTATCCATACTTACAACTCATACGTCCCTGAATAAATGATACACAACAAGTTCATCTACTTGAACACATAAATAAAAACAGCCCGTCCGGGCTTCATACTCCCTACGTGTTTCTTGTATTCAATTCCGTGTATAATACCCATCCGTGCTCATATGATTTCTTGTACGGGGCGACTTTTGAACCCCATCAACGGATACAAAAGTTAATAGCCCTGTTGTACGGCTTTCCATAAGTCGATGGCAGTGGCTATCCGAGCCGGTTGAGATCTGGGCATACGGCTCATTTGGCCGCTAATGACGAAGAGGCTAGAGTTTGAAGTTAAAAATGGATATCACTGTTCTATTCGTACGTAGCGCGTAGCGTCATATGGTAGGAGGAGAAGAATTCATTAATTGAGGTTCATTTTTCGATTTGTTGCTGTCAAATTGCTTTATGATCGATTTTTTATATCCGTATCTAAGTGAATGTGGACGTTTGTCTATCGGGATGACCTCAACAAATCGATGTTGGAAATGTATACAGTTACATCATTATTTACTGATTGGAGCAATGAACTTCAGATTGATTCCCGAATGGCAATGACTGACCAATTGCGTGTTTTATTGAGAGGTTAGTTACTGCGAAAATCAAATAAAGCTGCTGAAACTGTAATTTATTTTCAGAGAATAACAGATGGACTGTAATGCTTTTGAAAAACAATTGTTCTTTACACGTTGTCCGACATGTCTGTTTTACTATTGGGTCACATTATCAGCGGTTACCCGTGCGGTATCTAACATTACTACGATGTTGTTTGCTCATGCGCACCGCTGTAGGATATACCGTATTACAGTCATGGTCGAAAAAATAGCATCATAAAGCCATTAGTAACAATTGCTTACCTTTCATATTAAGTCATTTTAATGGATCGGATTTTGTGAATGAAATTGTTAGAAACATTTTCACATTGTACGATACCTGGACATGAAAGAGTGGAATGCAACCAGCTAATTCGATTGAGCGCTTACTTACTTACTTAAGTGGCGATACAGTGGCGTTGGGGGTGAACCTGGGCCTCAACCACAAGCCTTCCCAGCTGCACTATCTTTTGCCAGCTGTTTCCAGTGTCGCACGCCCAATTGGTTAAGGTCCCTTTCCACCTGTGTGCGCCACCTTAGATGCAGCTGTCCTCTACGACATCGTCCCTCGGGGTTGAAACCGAAGTCTCTTCGTGCCGGAGCTGTCGTGTCCATTTGCTCTACATGATCTAGCCATCTTAGGTGTTGGATTCGTAGATGTCGTACTAGGCCGATGTCGCTGTGCAGCCCGCACATTTCGTGGTTGAATCTTCTCCCCTCTCCGTCATCACATACGGGACCAAAGATTGTACGCAGATTTTTCCTCTCGAAACGACCAAGGGCCCCCTATATCCATTTTTGATAAGGGACGATTAAGGTTTTATAAAGAGCCACCTTAGTTTTCCGAGAGAGGCCTCTTGAGCGCAAAGTTTGATCTCAACGGTCACTAGTGAGCCAAGGTAGACGAAGTTCTTGACCACTTCGAATTTGTAGCTGCCAACTATGAGGTTCTGGCCAAGACGTCGGTATTGTGCGTCTTTCTTTGATGACCGCATATATTTGGCTTTGCCCGCATTTTCCTTCATACGCTACATTCTCCCAATCACGTCATCAGCGTATGCGAGCAATTGTGCAGACTTGAAATAGATCGTGCCTGTTTTATTTGCCAGGAAATACCGTACTATCTTTTCAAGTATGATGTTGAAAAACCTACATTAGGTTGCAACGCCCTGTGTGAATCCTTTTTATCAACCTGTCGTTCACACAGCACAGCAGAGAAGATCTTATACGCGATGTTAGAGAGATTTATTTCCCTATGGCTGGCGCAGTTATGGAGTTCTCCTTTTTTATGGACCGGCATGCTTTCTTCCGACAATATCTTAAAGATGAGCTAGTGTGTTGAGCAGTTTATCACTTTAATGACATACCTGGCTGACACAATTAGAGATTAATCCAAGCGAAAGAAGGCAATATGGTGTCATCGCCATCTTTATTCATTTGGAGCTCAACAAGAACAATCCTCGTTAAGGCAAATTACATAATGTATGTGATTTAGCTGATACATCTCGAGCTCCCATCATTGTCATCGGCGGCATTGCTTGAAATACAGCATCATCAACATCGACAGCATTCACATCGTCTAAGATCATCAACATCATCAATATCAACATCAATATTTGGTACAATTATTCGTTTTTTTTTTTTTTTTGTAAAAAACAACTGTGAATTTTACGTGTAACTCCATTTCCCAACTTTTAATTATCAGAATAGAGTCACAACAATTCCCATGGGCCATGTTCCCAACCAACTTATCTCCAGCTGCTTTAAATAGCTCAGGAGGTAGGCCGCCTGCGTCAGCAGCTTTATTATAGTTCAGTTCCGTCATCGCTACTTTAACCTCGTCTAAGTCGGGTGGATGGAATTCTCTCTCATATTCGTCCAGTGCGTTGTACATGACAGCGATGTCTTTACCATATTCGCTGTTATACAGTCCGCAGAAATAATCTTTCCACATTTCCAGCATAGACTGTGATTCAACTACGAGGTATCCATGTGGCTGGAAACTTAATATGTCAGAGGTAGTATTCCTGATGGCGCTTTGCCAACGTCTCGATTGCTGTTCTATGGTTTGTGTAGTTTGCATGGGTTCTTGAGAGAGGTTGAGGAAGACACCATCGGCGAGGATCCTAGCGTTGCACCTTTCCGACGTCAAATTTTGCTGGTCTTACTTGACTCCGCAATGTTCGCGATATTCGCGATTAGTGGTTTAGCTGGAACAAGGTAATGATCCGAGTCAACATTGGCTCCCTGGAAGGTTCGGACATCCAAGATGCTGGAGGAATGTCTGGCGTCGATCGCAATATGATCGATTTGGTTAGCAGATGACTGATCAGGAGACCGCCAAGTCTCCTTATGGATACCGTAATATGGAAATCGTGTCCTAGCTACTAGGAGATTACGCCCCGTTACAAAGTCTGTGCTTTCCTACGACTCGTTCAAAAATGAACGCTTCGCGTTGAAATCTCCTAGAATAATCTTGGTGTCGTAGCTGGGACATCGAGCGTATGTTCCATCGATGTAAGAGGTCACAGAAATTGTTTTTGATTCTGTCGTTTGTTTCTCCTGTGGGGGAGTGAGCTCATAGTAGGCTAATGTTCCCAAAGATAGCTTTGATGGGATTGTTATAAGGCGGAAGCTTATGACTTTGTGCAAACAGGCGTTGTTTGTTCCCTTTTTAGCAGTTTCCGTAGTATATGTCCATGTGTGGTTCATCTTCTTTTTACCTGTTATATACATATGTACATATACATATATAAAAACTCTAAGCCGGCTTTTTCTAACTATGCAGCCGCACCCGGTCTGGGACTTAACATTCGAGGTGCAGAACCGATACTCCTGTCCTTTTATACATTTGCGTGGGTCGGAGGCTTTGAGTAAACCAGCATTGATTTTATTAGAAGCGGACCTAAAACCGTCCAAAATAACTTAAATTGAAGGATTTGAAAGGTAGTTTCCAAATCATTGAAAAAGTGAGTCATAAAACCCAAAGGTACGTATCACCGAAAAAAGACCCTGATGCCAAACTCTGTTAAATACCTTTGAAATATCAAGTGCAACAATCTTACTTTCAGTAGAATTGTGCAGAGATTGACTCCACTTTTCTGTGAGACACGCTATCAAATCGCCATTGGACCTGTTGCTACGAAAACCCTACTGCCGATCATTAAAGAGTGTCTGTGTTTCGAGATATTCCATGAGCTGGCGGTATCAGTATTTTCAGGACCCTGTAAAGAGGAGACGTAAGTACTATGGGTCGGCAGAAGAAGCAGGAGAAAGGAACATCTTCCGCCTATTTGGGAAAAGTCTTAAAGAGTGGTATAGATAAAAAAGTTTACGCAGTAGTTTGACAGCATAAAAGAACACCTTCTCAGATGTACGGGGGGAATAATATCTGTACCAGCAGATTTGTGAATATTAAGATCTCAAAGTACAATATTGCAAGTAATATTTTTGTCTTAATTTTTTTTCGAATGGGATTTTAACTCATCGAAGGTGGGCAATGCAATAATTTTTGTAAAGATGGCATTGTAAGTCCGAAAACTTACCTCCCTCATCCTAATTACCTCTCTACAGTTCAAGTCTGTAGAGACGGCCTAGTAAGCCGTAACCGTGAAAAAAACACAAACTCCGAAACAACCACAAGGCTCGGATAATACGGACCGGATTTATGCTGACGACCCTTGCAAAAAAACGGAAAAAGGACAATGATCTTCGGCTTTATACGAATGTTAGGTCCCTAAAAAGGCCACGTGCAGCCGAACAACTTGGGGACGCCCTAGATCGCCATCCAGGAAATGCGATGGACTGGACCGGATAAAAAGCGGATGAAAAACTGCGATATTTACTACGGCGACTGCTATAGGGAGAGAGGCCAACGATTGTTCGGATGCGAATTTGTTGTTCGAGGTGGACTGAGGCAAAAAGTCCTAAACTTTCGGCATGTGAGCAAACGCCTCATAACAATCCGTATCAAGGCTACATTTTTTAACATCAGCCTGATCTGCGTCCCCGCCACCACGGAAGACAAGGATGACTCCGCCAAAGATGAGTTCTACGATCTCCTAGACAGAACGTATGCCCAATGTCCCAGCTGTGACATCAAAATTTTACTAGGAGACTTCAATGCTAAGCCGGGTAAGGAAAGCATCTTTGAACGAGTCATCGGACACCACATCCGATAATGGACACAGGCTGATTGATCTTGCTACGGGGCGAAATCTCCTTCTAGCCAGTACGCGCTTCCCGCAATCAACTACCAACCAGATTGATCACATCGCGATCGACGTCAGACACTCCTCCACTATTCTTGATGTCCGAACTTTCCGAGGGGCTAACATCGACTCGGACCACTATCTTGTAGTAGCCAAGATGCGCTTACGGATATCATGAACGCAACGGAGTAGAGTAAGAATACAAAGTTATGACGTCGAAAACTACTATCGCCAGAAACCGCTCGTGCTTTCACCGATCACGTCTCCCTTAAGCTCTCCAATACACCTCAATCCTCCATGCTATCAATAGAACAGCAGTGGAGCCTTTGCAAACAAGCCCTGAAAAGCTCTGCATCCGAAGTTTTGGGTTTCAAGGCTCCACCACGAAGAAACACCTGGTTCGATGACGAGTGAAGGAGGATTCACACAGCAAAGCAGGATGCATATACGACCTCGCAGCATAAAAGAACAAGAGCAGCTCGTGAGCTCTTACTTACTTATCAGGCCTGCGATCCATGGAGGATCTGAGCCTGAGCTATAGCTGCCTTCCATCCTTGACGGTCCCGGGCACGCTGCTTCCAGTTGTCAAGACCAAGATGTCTTACATCCGCGATTACTTGGTCTTTATACCGGAGGTTCGGTCGTCCTCTTCTTCTCGAACCAGGAGGCTCGGAGTCGAAGACCCCGTTAGCTGGAGCGTTGATGTCCATGCGCTCGATGTGGCCGAGCCAGTGTAGTCGACGGGTCCTTGCCTTCCGGACTACATCCACATCTTGGTACAGCTCGTAGAGTTCGCGGTTGTGTCTTCTTCTCCATTCACCTTCCTCACAGACAGGACCAAATATCCGGCGCAGAATTTTTCTTTCGAAAGAAAGACTGGCGGAATGAGCGTTTTGTAAAGCATGACTTTGGTCTTTCGAGTGAGGAGTTTTGACCCCAGTTGTTTGGACAAGCCGAAGTAGCAGCGGTTGCCAAGGGCGATTCTACGCCGGATCTCCACTGTGGTGTCATTTGTGGAATTTACGTTTGCCCCGAGGTAGACAAACTCCTTAACTACCTCGAAATTGTAGCTGTCAATTGTTATATTTTGTCCCAGGTGGTGAGCGACGGATTGGTTTTTGCTTGGCAGCATGTATTTCGTTTTGTCCTCATTGATCTTAAGACCAACTCGTTTCGCTTGTTCTTCAATCGCCGTGAATGCTTCCACAATGCCACGGCGAGAACACGCGATGATGTCGATGTCATCCGCGTATCCTAGCAGCTGGATGGACTTGTAAAAGATAGTACCTTCCCTGTTGACGCCTGCCCGTCGCACTATCTGCTCCAGCACCAGGTTGAAGAAGTCACATGACAGCGCATCTCCTTGCCGAAATCCGGTGCATGTTTCGAATGGTTCCGAGGTCCTAGAACCGAATTGCACGGTGCATCGCGTGTTTTTTAGCGTGGCGCGACACAACTGGATCAGTTTTACCGGGATCCCGAATTCGGCCATCGCTCCAAACAGTGCTTCACGATGAATGCTGTCGTATGCGGCTTTGAAATCGATGAAAAGATGGTGTGTATCGATTTAAAACTCGTTGGTCTTTTCCAGGATTTGTCGAAGTGTGAAAATTTGGTCTATAGTTGATTTGCCGGGCCGGAAGCCGCACTGGTAGCTGCCGATTAGTGCGGTGCAAAATGGTTTTAGACGTTCACACAATACGCTGGACAGGATCTTGTATGCGACATTGAGCAGGGATATACCTCTATAGTTCTTGCAAGGGGTAGGATCGCCTTTTTTGTGGATGGGGCATATAGAGCTGGTATTTCAGTCGTCGGGTATGCTCTCATCTTCCCAAATTCTGCAGATGATCTGGTGCATGCTCCCTACCAAAACATCGCCGCCAGCCTTGAAGAGCTCTGATGGCAAGCCATCTGAGCCTGCGGCCTTGTTGTTCTTCAGCTTCTGAATAGCTGTGCCGACTTCTTCTATGCTGGGTGGGAGGACTACTTCAGCGGCTGGAGTTGGGATTTCCTCGGTCCCTACCACTCTCTCTTGGTCATGCTCGTTAAGCAGCTGCTGGAAGTGCTGCTTAAATACATCCACTATTCCCTGCGGGTCGGTGACAAGATTACCCTCGCAGTTTCGAAGAGCCAGGGTGCCCTTTTTGAAGCCTCCTGCAAGGCCTTTGGCTTTCTTGTAAAAGGCTCGTATTTTATGTTTATCCCTAGACTCCTCGATATCCTTGAGCTGGGAGGCTGCGAAGATTCTTTTCTTTTGTCGCAGTAGTTTCTTCTCCTCCCTTCTTCTGGCTCGGTACTCTTCTCGCGCTGCCCTGGTTTTCCTCTGCAGCGCCTTTTGGTACGCCTCGTCGGTTGCTGCCTTTTTCTGCTCACACTCGCCATCATACCACGGGTTTCTTGTCGGGGGTGGTAGGTATCCTAAGGTGGTTTCGGCTACTTCCTGAATGGCTGAGCGGCAATGCAGCCACATATTATTGGCATTTGTGTTCGACGTAGGCATACCGTAGAGTTTTTCGCTCAGCTGCTCCCTGTAGACTCTGGCAACCTCCGGTGTGCTCAGGCGCCCAATGTCGAACCTTCTCCTGATGGGCTGGTGCAGCTTTCTGACATTGGACAGTCGAGCTCTGAATCTTGCTGCTACGAGGAAGTGGTCAGATTCGACATTTGCCCCTCTGTATGTTCGCACATCCAGGATGTTTGACGCGTGCCTTGCGTCAATGAGCACATGGTCGATTTGGTTGGCGGTTCGACCGTCCGGAGATCGCCAGGTTGCTGTGTGGATTCGCTTGCGAGGGAATCTTGTGCTACTTATCACCGCATTACGAGCTGTCGCAAAGTCAGCGAGTCGGAAGCCGTTATCTGTTGTTGTATCGTGGAGGCTGTGCTTTCCGATCACTCCGCCAAGGATGTTTTCCTTACCGATTTTGGCGTTGAAGTCCCCGAGCACGATTTTTACATCGTACTCCGGACAAGCTCCGTAGGCGTTGTCCAGGAGGTCATAGAAGTCCTCCTTGATAGGGTCTTCAGCCTCGTCGGTAGGGGCGTGTGCACATATAAGGCTGATGTTATAAAATCTGCCTCTGATGCGGATCACAGCCAGGCGATCACTTATAGGTTTAAAGTCGATGACCTTCGACCTTAACCGCTTTCCCACGACAAATCCGCATCCCAGTTAGTGCAACCTTTTGTGACAGCTGTAATAAATGTCGCAATTTTTCTTCCTAATCATACCGTTTCCTATCCAGCGTATTTCCTGGACCGCAGTAATATCCGCCTTGTACTGCGTGAGGATTCCTTCTAGTTTATGAGCAGCTCCGGGAGTGTACAGGGTTCTGACATTCCAGGAGCATACTCGCAAATCGTGTTCCTTTTTCGTGCGTTGTCGTCGTCGAGTATCCGTCCGTGTATCCGAGGCATCTTGCTCATTCATAACTTTAGGTTTTTTTACGTGGGCGGATTGTTAGCCCGCCGCACAACCGCCATTCTGGTCGGGGTTTTTTTCGCTGCATACGTTTGTTCACCTCCCAACGGTTGTTGAAGAGGCTATCCAGAGGGCGCCGCGAGGAGGCCGTATGTCAACTTGCCCCGGGCATTTAAACAGGGATCGCTGCTGGCATCTCGCCAGGTTGAGAGCAATCAACAACTTTACCCTGTATGTCCGAGCCCATGCCCGCTCGTGAGCTCTAGGAGTTGAAAAAAAAGGGAGGAGCATAAGCTTCTCAGAAGAAAGAAGAAAGAGCACGAGAAGCGCGCGATTGAGGATTTGGAGAGGTGTTACTGCAGGCGTGATGTTCGAAAGTTTTATCAACAGGTAAAGCGACCATGCCAAGGTTATAAAGGCAGAAGGGAAACCTGCAGGGATGAGAACGGACACCTAGTAGTAGAATCGCAGTCGATACTGAGAATCTGCAAAAACCACTTCTGCAGACTGTATAACGGCGATGTTAATGAATATACCGCTGTCAGGCAGAATGATCTATTTCTAATCGACGGAGACCGCAGAGAATTCTGTCCCCCTGACTTCGACGAAGTTAACATTGCCATATCTAAGCTTAAGTGGAATAAAGCTGCTTGCGCAGACGGACTGTATGCTGAGCTCTTGAAGGCAGCTGGGGCTGACCTGGTTGGGAGTACGCACCAGCTCATCTGTAAGATATGTTCAGTGGAAAGCATGCCCGAGGATTGGAGTCTCAGCGTCGTATGCCCGATCCACAGGAAGGGAGACCCCCCTAATTACGCCAAAAATAGAGGAATAAGTCTCCTTAACATCGCCTACAAAATCTTCTCTGCCGTTTTGTGTGAACACCTGAAGTCTTTTGTAAATACGCTGATAGGTCCTTATCAGTGCGGATTCAGGCCAGGGAAGTCCGCCATCAACCAAATTTTCAAGTCGACACTCACCACCTATTTGTCGACTCCAAAGCCACATACGACAGCGTAATTAGAGACGAGCTATACAACGCTATGTCTACCTTTGACATACCCGGCTAAACTCGTCAGACTATGTAGGATGACTTTGGAGAATGCTCGCTGCTCTATCCGAATCGGTGAACACCTTTCCGATAGTTTTGATGTCAAAAAAGGATTTAGGCTGGGCGATGCGCTGTCGTGTAATTTCTTTTAACATCAAATTAGAAATGATTATGCAAAATTCACTCGCCAAGACAAGAGGCATACGCCGACGATATTGACATAATAGGCGAGATGTCAATGAGGCGTTTGCGAGTATTGAAATGGAGGCGGCGGGAATTGGTTTGGCGGTAAACGAGGGCAAAACTAAATACATATATGCTGTCATCAAAAAAGGATGCTCGCCACGGACGTCTTGGCCAGATTGTTTGTATTGGCAGATAAAAGTTCGAGGTAGTTAAGGACTTCATCTATCTTGGCACCGCAGTGACCTGGAACAACGACATCAGTTCCAAAATCAAACGCAGAATCACTCTTGCCAATCGCTGTTTCTTTGGGCTCAGGAGGCAATTGAGTAATAGAGCCCTCTCCCGAACGACAAAGTTGGCTCTATATAAGGCCCTTATCATCCCGATCCTGCTATACGGCGCGGCGCAGAAGCATGGACACTATCAAAAGCGGATGAAGGGGCCCTTGGTCGGTTCGAGAGAAAGACTTTGAGCTTGATTTTCGGGCCTATAAACGCAGACGGGGGATTGAGGAAAAGTTTCAACCACGAACTTTATGGGCTGTACAGCAACATGAGTCTAGTCAGGCGTCTACGGATTCAATGCCTAAGATGGCTGGGCCATGTAGAGCGAATGGACACCACAGCTCCAGCCCGGAGAGTCTTTAAATCCAACCCCGAGGGACGAAGAAGCAGAGGACGGCCGCACTTAAGATGGCGCACACAGGTGGAAGGAGACCTCAGCCAACTGGGTGTGCGGCAATGGTAAAGGCTTGCAAAAGATCGTGCTAGTTGGAGGGGCATGTTGGTTGAGGCCCAGGTTCACCTCGAACTGTAGCGCCTATTAAGAAGAAGAAGAAGTTCAAGTCTGTTAGGAATTAAGTTTCTCATACCAGGAAGAATGGTATTTGTGACCATATCAGCAGTGACATCAATGTCGTCGTTATCGAGGTAATATAACGAACATTTAAAGCTCACAGAGAAGATGTTGTTAAGACCATCCCATATAGGCAAACCGTCCTTTGTGGAGTTTTTTCTTTACCTGTGTGGCTCGAACGAGAAATCTGCTGATAGGACACATCGGTCGCACGAGCCTAGATATTTTTTTTTTTTAGAGACTCGCGCAGGTTCAAGAGTTTTTTATATTCTCTTATGATGTGTTAGACACACAACCTGAACGGAGTGCAGTGGTTTAGGTCGTTGATGTTCGTTAACTCGCAGGGGTGGTTGTCCTAGATAGGACGAGAGCCGAACGAATTCCGCATTGGTTATAGTCCGTAGTAATTCGTTCGAGCACTTTAGTATTGCTTACGCAGGGGATGAATTTCAGTTGATCATATACTGTGAGTGTTATGCCTGCAGCAGTACATCTGGTCACTTTCCATTCAAAACTGCGTTGCACACTTTTTGTCTGTATCGCGTATCGCCAAGAATCGCGTTTTCTTGGCTCCGAAGCGAATTTGAACCGCTCGGCGGTCGATGATGTTAACCACTGCACCACAGCCACCCCATATGATATAATATGATAGCACATCAATGCTGTTCTTATCAGAGTGGGAAAAAAACAAGTCCAGAGTGTTAGCGGAGTGACTGTCGATGTTCTTGTCGGGTCATTTACTAGCTGGGATAAATTGTTTGTCTCCGCGAATATCTCAACATACCTTCCAGCGAGGGTGTGTGTCCAAAATGTCTAAGTCAGTTAGACTCGTGTATATTGAAATCGCCCGCAATGATAATTTAAGTATTTGGATACAAGGCTACAATTCGTAAGATGGAGTCGGACAGCACATCGAACTCAATACAAGTTGCTGTTCAAGGATGGGTTTCTGTAAATAAACAGTGACTTTTAGCCACTGAGAGTTAAATTCCGAGTTGGTAGATTGCCATCTTCTGGTGGAATTTGATAGGCTACGAAGATATATAGTGAGACTACGGTGGGAGAAAAATAGTAGTAGCTCGAACTCATTGTTGTTAAAATGTTGCTAAAATCGACTGTGAATTGCCCACACATTACGAAATCCAAAAATGTGATTTATGTGGGATCCGCCAGTCCCACACGACTAACTTTCCAGTGGGAAAATAAAAACACCCAATTCATTTCATACTTTTTCATTTTTATATTTTCATTTTTTTTTTTATGTTAATGTCGATGAACTTCGATTTCAAATAATCAAGATCCTTAAACATACGGAAAGGTTTAATGAAGCTCAATCCCGAACACCAATGGCCTACATATAAACCCTTGCTTTTACAATTACTACAATGTTTGATGAAGAGTGAAATTTTCTTCTTCAAGTTATCAAGTAGCCATCAATTTGGAGAGATCTCATCAATACGATTCATCATTGGTTGGGGGTGGCCGCGGTGCAGTGGTTATCATCATCGACCGTCGAGCCGAAGGTCCATAGTTCAAATTCGTTTCAAAACCAAGAAAAAGCAATTCCTATACGGAAAAGAGTATGCAACACAGTTGTGAATGGAAAGCGACCAAAACGCACTGCTGCAGGCATAACACTCACAGTATATGGTCAATTTAGATTCATCCTCTGTGTATGCAATATTAACAACTAAAGTGCATGAACGAGTTATATACCAACGCGAAATTTGGTCGGCTCTCGTCCTATGTAGGACAAACCACCCCTGAGAGGTTCACTACTCTACATCTACGACCTAAAAACCACTGCACTCCGTTCAGGTTGTGTGGAAAAATATCAACCCGCGCGAAACTCTCCTTCTCCCTGTTACCTTCGCTCGCACAACGTTCAAAACGTTATAAGGCCCTTAGCCATGAGTACGAGTGTAACTATAAAAAAAAAAAAAAATCAACTAAGAATGCTGAATTAACATTTCGGTGATTTATTTTGAAAAAGCGCCAAATCACCGATTTTGACGAAATTCGAATATGTTAAAATAAGCTTAGTCCTGACAATTTTGATATAGATGTGTCCTTCAGGGCAGACTTTCCCAGTTTCAAAGACATAGGTTTTTTAATTTCCCATACAAAATATGGATGTGGCTTGTTTCAGTTCATCATAGTTTTGCCTGGAACAATGCAACATGTTTTAAATAATCAACTTTTTCACGTAAAGGTTTTGTAACTCCTATCAGCATGCAGTAGTTTATTTTTTATTGAAAAGCCCGTACTGTTTTTTTTTTATAGTTTGTGCCTGTTCAAGAGTTTATACTCTTATAATGAGTACGAGTGTACTCTTATAATGAATGGAGTGCCATGGTTTGGGGCGTAGATGTTCGTTCACTATTTTCCAGGGGTTGTTGTCCTAGATAGGAGGAGAGGGACCGACCGAATTTTCCCGTTGGTTGTAGTTCTCAGCAACTGTTTCATGCACTTATGCGTTTATATTAGAATTGCACACTCAGAGTACAAATTTAAAGTAGGTGGGTAGGTAGGCTCGTAGCCTTCCCAGAATTGAGAAGAATACACATAGGCAAGGGAGGCCCGTTGTGCAGCTACGAGGGGGTTTATCCCCCTATTCATGGAACAATTCT
This sequence comes from Eumerus sabulonum, assembly GCA_951905685.1. Taxonomy (NCBI): domain Eukaryota; kingdom Metazoa; phylum Arthropoda; class Insecta; order Diptera; family Syrphidae; genus Eumerus; species Eumerus sabulonum. The sequence continues at coordinate 160,101,509 of OX645060.1, read as the reverse complement.
GTGCTTCTTAAGAAGATCAGATATCCTTACTTGCTGAACATCTGTCAGATCATTAAGAAAGTAAGATCCTAGGTATCGTTTCCCGATTGTGCAGAATGCCGAGCAGGCGCCGAGAAGGTGGTGAGTGGACTCGACCTCCTCCTCGTCTAGACAGCTTCTGCAGAAATCATTCGGAACTGTTCCTAGTTTTTGCGCGTGACTGCAAATAAGGTAGTATCCTGTGATGACACCAATGATTTCGCAGATGTAAATTCTTTTTATGGAGATTATACTCCTAGCCCGTTGACTGTCGAGCCGGGGCCAGTTTTTGGCTCATTTCCTGAAATGTCGCTGTGTCCTGGTACCCAGATAAGTTGTATGTTAAACTGTTCGGCCGTCTCGTTAAGAGATGTGCGACAGTCGAAACTAGTTTTTGATGTGTACACATAGGACTCCAGCGACTTCAAGGCTGCTTGACTATTCGTGAGAATACGGACATCCGTAGTGGATATCACGTTTCACTTCAGCCAAGACCAAGCCTCCTTTATTCCTAACAGCTCCGCCTGGAAGATGCTGTAGTGTTCTGGTAATTTTAGACCTTTATTCAGCATTAGTTGTTTGCAGAAAACTCCACTACCCACCCCGTCTTTAGTTTTTGACCCGTCAGTGTTCCGGCGTGGTTGCATTCAGTGGCTCCAGTTTCGCCTGTCCAGGGAGATCGTCGTAAAATTCTTCTCCAAGACAGTGGTGGGTTCTGTATGGTCCAAGTTTTCTGTCATAGTTATCCTGTTATTCAGGATGGAGGAGTGGCCAGTGACATAGCTCGTCCATTTTGAGTTGGCTTTTAGTGTTATAGCCGTGTGTGTGGCAATTTGCTTGCCGAAAATATCGAGTGGTGTGAGGTGGAGTATCATGTTAAGCGCAGCCGTTTGGGGTGGACCCGAGGACCCCGTCCAGCCTTTGTACCTTCTCGAGTTGTTTGTGGTATGTTGTCTTGTCCAATGCAGTCCACCAGACAATTACTCCATACATTAGTATGGGTCTAACGACCGTAATGTAGGGCCATAGGGTGATCTTGGGGTTGAATCCCCATTTTTCCCTAGGGCTTTCTTGCATGTCTAGAGAGCTATAGTTGCATTTTTTGCTCTCTCGGTTGTGTTTACAGGTTAATTTCCCATCTAGTATAATGCAAAGGTATTTGGCACTGGAGGCATAGGTTAACCTGGTACCAAGCAAAGTGACTTGGCAGTATTCCGGAACTTTGTGCTTTTTGGTGAATAGCACGAGCTCCGTTTTCTGGGGATTTATCCTGAGCCCATTACTATGCGCTCATTTGCAAAGAATTGAGAATGCCATTTGCATATGGTCATTCAGTGTAGATAGGTATGTTGGCGTTACAGTCCATGAAGACTGAGCTCGGCTCAGGGAGCTTCTCTCAATCACCCATGTTGTGTGTGATTTCATTTTCCCATAGGTGAAAGGGACCTACAGTCTATTGTCGGCTCCCAACGGCGAATTTCGAGAAGCTTTTCATGACAATTTTACTACAGGGGGTTTTGTCAGAACTCCGCTGAGGAAAAACACCGTGAAAAACACGTTCGATGACATGGCTGTGTCGGGATTCGATTCCGTGTCATCGGCGTCAGTGTAGATAGGTACTTGCCTGAAATTGAAATGTCAACGCCATCAGCGTAGGCAATAACGTCCAGGCCTTCTTGCTCTAGTTTCAACCCCTCTGGTGGTTACGTGGGTGCCCCATTTGGAATGGATTTTGCGCGTTAATAGTAGCTCGCTGTTGAGAGTTCTCTCCACCTTTAGCTTCACTAGCCCTTCTATTATTGCTTTCGGAGTGAAGTTGTTAAAGGCGCCCTCTATGTCTAGGAAGGCTGTTAGGGTATATTCTTTAATTCTGGATTGATCTTTCGATTTTCTTCAATAGTGTATGCATTGCTGTTTCGACAGATCTATCCTCACAGTAGGCGTGCTGTGTCTTAGAGATTAGGGAAGGATCAGAGCTGTGGCGTATGTATAAGTCTATCAGCCTTTCCAAAGTTTTTAGTGCAAAGGATAATAGGCAGATAGGCCTTACATCCTTGGGGGAAGTGTGAGAGTTCCTGCCGGCCTTGGGGATGAAAAGTACCTTTTGCGCACTTCCACTTTTCTGGAATGTAACTCCAAGCTAGGCATCCTTTAAAGATAATCTCCAGCCATGGTATGGTCCATTCCATAGTTTGTGTGAGTTCGATAGGGTCAATTTCATCCGGACCTGGCGATTTATAGGGCTTAAAGCTTTTTTAACGCCCACATAATTTTTTCTCTAGAGATCGTACTGTCCCTCTATCGCGGACGATTTCAGAGCAGACTGGGAAGTACGTGTTGAGGAGAAGATTTAGTGTTTCTTCTTCGGACGTTGTCCAAACTCCGTTTTTTATAAGGCAACTCGGAGATTGTGGATCTTTCGAGAGCATTTTTCTCGATCTGTAGGCGTCTGAATTTTTTTTCTCCATGTTGTTGGAAAGAGTTTCCAAGACATCCTTTGTTCTTTCCTCAGGGTTTGTTTGTACACTCTGAGTGAATCTTTGTATAAGCTCCAGTCTTTGTCGTTTCTTGTATTCTCCGCTTTATTGAAGAGTTTTCGACAGTCCTTGTGGAACTTGCTTAGAGCTGCGCTCAACCAAGAAGGATAAGGGTTGTTTCTTGATTTGTGGATTGCGCAGCTGTTGGCCCGTGCGTTGCCCAATCTATTTGTTAGGATATCGACCATATTGTCTAACGGGGACCGCGGGGTGTCAGGGGCCCTATTTACTACAAAATTGCCAATGAAGGCTCTATAGCGCTCCCAATCAATTCTTCTTGGGTTGCAAGATGAGTCAATTGGGGTTGGGACCCTGAAGGCTAGGTTGAAAACCAGATAGCGATGGTCTGAGAAACCTTCCCTTAGAAACCCTTCACTCTCGTATTCTGCTAATGAGAAGGGGAGATGCTAGAGTTAAGTCAAGTACCTCACTACGATTTTTGGTAATAAATGTGGGTATATTACCCTTGTTGCAAAGAGATTAGATAGATTGGAGGTTAGAATGAATTCTATGAGCCACTAACCTCTTTCGTTTGTATCGCTGCTGCCCGGAATGGTGTGATGCGCATTTGCATCCGCACCGATAAGGAGCCCAGCTTGATGTCCTGATGAGTCTCTGACAAGTCTTCTGATCTCGTCCGATGGAATGGACTCGTACTGCGCCGAATAAGTTGAGGCTATCGATAGCATATCGCCGGGTGATTGTACTGCAATTACTGTGGTGTCAGGGCAGCTGTAATTTGGAAGAAGGTAAGTGTTTAGAGATTTCTTTTGCAAGTGCGGGGCTTACCTTCTTTTTGTGGCGTAAATATATTGTAGGCTGGGGTTCTTAATCCACGAACCCTGTGTTCATGTACCCAAGGTTCTTGGACTATGGCTATGTCTTCCTCTCCTTTAGCCAGCCGGAGAAGAAGATTTGCGGTTGCCGCTTTCGAGTGATGGGGGTTAACCTGAATTACACTCAGCATCATAGCTGCTATCAATCCTATAAGCCTCCACCAGGGTGGTGTTGAGGTCTTCCAGATCCAGGGTTGGAAGATCGTCTGCCATTGGCGAGCTAATTGAACAGTCCTCGCTTCCGGATTCGAGCAATGACTCCTGTTATTTATTGACCAAAGATGTTGCTGGGGTTTCAGCTTCTTCCGTCACAGAGGCCTTGCTCCCCGAGGGGATTGGCGGTTCCTGCTTCATCGAGCCTTCTCTCTTGACCTCGGTGCTAGCCGTGTCATCGTTGCCGGATGGTGGCACTTCCTCATCCTTTTTATAAATGTTGAGTTTGACTTTTTTGGAGCCAAATCTGATTTGGTAGTCGCATTGGCACAAGTGACCATTTACTGTGAGGGTTATGCCTTTATCAGTATGTTTGGTTACCGTTCATTCACAACAGCTGTGTTGCATAATTTGTGTGCCTTTTTTTAGTTATTTAATTTCTAACAAAAAACAGCTAGACCGATTCTGCTGGAAAGTTAATCATTTCAAAGTTATGTGATTACGCGTCGAATGAAATCAGTTTCATGACAATATCGTCTTTGGTTCACGAGATAATCAAAAAATTCCGAACGCACATGCACACGTACGCACATTAGTACACACACACACAGAGATAAAAACATTGGACTTGGATTATGGTGACCTTGAAACATGAAGATAAATCAAAATTTGGAATTCACAATATCGGCCCCATTAAAATAACTTCCCACTGATGCTGCCTTAGCGCTCCTTGTTCCTTCATGTGCTTTTGCTTTATTTTATGCTCTGATAGCATAGACAAGTATTGTTTTTAATGAATTCCAAGGTTTTCCCCATTTTTCGGGTAGTTATTTTCTATCAATATAACTCCTTAACTTTGCAACAGTCGGTAGTTGGGATCTAATCTGGAATCCACCGGAAAACGTATAAAACAATAGCAACAACCAAGTAGCAATAACAACCTTTGGTCAACAAGCCAATATTACTAATATCGTGCCCTTAATCATCGGTCCCAGTCATTAGCAAAATGTATGCCTCGCAGCTGTTGGACAGTTATTGCCAATAATGGTTACTTTAATACCTAATATGACTTAATAAAGAAATCCATTATTATTAAAAAAAAAATAGTTTGTATTTTATTGAATAATGAAGTGGTGTTATTTTTTACTGCAAACGCTTAGAAATCTTGTTGATACATTTCAAATAATGAAAATGACCATGAATGGTTTTACTTGAAATATTAAAAAGCATATTTCTGCAAATGGTATTTAATTGTCAAGTAGGAAATATATTGCTCGTAAATACTAATTACTCGCAATAATATTTTTATACAGTAGCTGAGCGTAATTTTTGTTTTGTGTATTTCCAAACCTAGAATGGTAACATTTCTAGATAGCTATGTATATATTTAGGAAAAGTTGCAACCTAATTAAGTCTTAGTGGAATCGAGTTCAAAAACGCCACTAATTGTCCAGTCAATGCACTAACAAATTATGTTATAATTAAAAAACAAAAAAAAAAACAGATTATTCTAAAAACGCGTATGACTCAATCGTTGTATATTGTTCAAGTGGACGGGAAGCCCATTCTAACAAATGTACATAAAGATACAAAAGTTTACATAAGGAACTAGTGGCGAATGATCATGATCCTACAATTTAGTATTATAAACAATTCTCATGTGAGGTAAATACAAGGGCGAAAGCTGAAGCAATTTTGCTTGCACAATAAGAAATCAGTTTTAAAACTAAATAACAAACAATAAATAAGTCATTGTATGCTACATAATTATATTAACATAGGTTTCGACTGTAAAACTATCCATACCAAATAGAAGTATACTACTTACTTACTTAGTTGGCGCTACAGTTCGGGGTGAACCAGGGCCTCAACCAACAAGCCTCTCCAGCCCATCAACCAAACAACGCCCAGTTGGTTGAGGTCCCTTTCCACCTGTGCTCGCCACCTTAAATGCGGTCGCCCTCTGCTGCGTCGTCCCTCGGGGTAGGAGTCGAAGACTCTTCGGATCAGGACCGTTGATGTCCATTCGCTCTACATGGCAGAGCCATCTTAGACGTTGGATCCGAAGACGTCTAACTAGGCCGATGTCGCTGTACAGCCCGTACAGTTCTTGGTTGAATCTCCTCCTCCACTCTCCGTTTACACAAACGGGACCAAAGATTGCACGAAGAATTTTCCTCTCGAAACGCCCAATAGTCTCTTCATCCGCTTTTGATAACGTCCAAGCCTCAGCGCCGTAGAGGAGGACCGGGATGATTAAGGTTTTGTAGAGGAATACCTTAGTTTTTCGTGAGAGGGCTCTACTACTCAATTGCCCCTTGAGCCCGAAGAAGCAGCGGTTGGCAATAGTTATTCTGCGTTTTATCTCAGCGCTGGTGTCATTACTGCTTGTCACTATCGAGCCAAGGTAGACGAAGTACTTGACTACATCAAAAACATAGCTTCGGAAGGTGACGTTCTGACCAAGACGTCGGTGTTGCGCGTTTTTCTTTGATGACAGCATATATTTCGTCTTGTCCCCATTTACCCTTAGACCCACTTTAGCCGCTGCTGCTTCAATGCTTGCGAACGCCTCATCGACGTCTCGCTTTGCCCGTCCAATAACGTCAATGTCATCTGCTAGGCAAGCAATTGCGTGGACTTGAAGTAGATCGTACCTCTTGTATTGGCCGCAGAGTCCCGCACGATCTTTTCAAGAATAATGTTAAAGAAATCACATTACAGTGCGCCACCCTGTCCAAAATGTTTTTTAACATCAAAGGGGTCGGTTAGTTGACCTCCGACCTTAATGGAGCAGTGAGAGTTTTCCATAGTCATCCTGCACGGTCTGACGCGTTTGGCAGGAATGTTAAAACATGACATGGCTCTGTATAGCTCGTCTCTATAAACACTGTCATACGCGGCTTTAAAGATGGTGCGTGTCGACCTGGAATTCATGGGTCTTCTCCAAGATCTGCCGTAGTGTAAATATTTGGTCTGTCGTGGATTTTCCTGGGCTGAAACCACACTGGTAGGACCCTAATAGATTGTCCACGAACGGTTTCAGGCGCTTACACAGTACGGCAGAGAGGATCTTGTACGCGATATTCAGGAGGCTTATCCCTCTGTAATTGGCGCAGTCATAGGGATCTCCTTTCGTATGGACCGGGCAGACGATACTGAGATTCCATTCATTGCGCATGCGTTCTTCCGACCATACCTTGCAGATGAGTTGGTGCATGTTCCTGACCAGCTCATCGCCAGCTGCTTTAAACCCGTCTAGGTCGGGTGGACGGGACTCTCCGTCGTCGTCGTCCATTGTGAATGATTCGCTCTGCCTGACGGCGGCATTTGGACTATCATCGCTGTTATACAGTCTGCAGAAGTGGTCCTTCCATAATCTCAGCATCGACTGTTACTCCACTACTAGTTGTCCGTGCTAATCCCAGCAGGCTTCTGCTCTGGCTTTATAGCCTTGGCATGTTCGCCTTACTTTTTGGTAGAACTTTCGAACTTTCGTTCTAAATAACAATAACATCTCTCCATCTTCTCGATCTCGCGCTTATCGTTCTCCTTCTTTTCCCTTCATGGAGCTCGAGGGCAGCTCTCGTCCGTCGATGCAATGTGGCTATGTATGCATTCTGTTTCCCTACATGCGCCTATCTGCACTCATCATCAAACCAGGGGTTTCTCGACGGTGCTGGCTGGAAACCGAGTACATCTGAGGCGGCCTCTCTAATAGCGTTCTGACAACGACTCCATTGCTGTTCTTTGGTTTCTGCAGATTGCATTGGGACTTGAGAGAGCTTGAGGGAGACTTGATCGACGAAGATCCTGGCGGTCTCCTGCGATTCAGGCTTTCAATTTTGGTGTTCTGACCCGACTCCGTTGATTCCGAGAAATTCGCATCCGTACCTTGGCTGCAACAAAGTAATGATCCGAGTCGATCCGAGTCCTCGAAAGGTTCGGACATCTAGGATGCTGGAGGAGTGTCTGCCGTCGATCGCAATATGATCAATTTGATTTGATGGATGTTGAGGTGTGGGAATCGTGTACTTGCTTCTTCTTCTTCTTCTTAGTGGGTGCTACAGTTCGGGGTGAACCTGGGCCTCAACCAACATGCCCCTCCATCTGGCACGATCTTTCGCTAGCCTTTTCCCTTGCCGCATACCCAGTTGGCTGAGGTCCCCATCCACCGGTGTGCGCCATCTTAAGTGCGGCCGTCCTCTGCTTCTTCGCCCCTCGGGGTTTGATTCAAAGACTCTCCGGGCTGGTGCTGTGGTGTCCGTTCCCTCTACATGGCCCAGCCATCTTAGGCGTTGAATCCTGGAACAACGACCTGATGTCGTTGTTCCAGGTCACTGCGGAGCCAAGGAAGACGAAGTCCTTAACTACCTCGAACTTATATCTGCCTATACAAACGCTCTGGCCGAGACGTCGGTGTTGAGCGTCCTTTTTTGATGACAGCATATATTTAGTTTTGCCCTCGTTTACCGCCAAACCAATTTTCGCCGCTTCCATCTCAATACTCGCAAACGCCTCATTGACATCTCGCTGTGATCTACCTATTATGCCAATATCGTCGGCGTATGCAAGGAGTTGCGAGGATTTGAAATAGATTGTGCCTCTTGTATTGGCCAGTGATTTTTGCACAATCATTTCCAATATGATGTTGAAGAAATCACACGACAGCGCATCGCCCTGCCTAAATCCTTTTTTGAGATCAAAACTATCGGTAAGGTGTTCACCGATTCGGATGGAGCAACGAGCAATCTCCAAAGTCATCCTGCATGGTACCAAGTTTAGCAGGTATGTCAAAGGTAGACATAGCGTTGTACAGCTCGTCTCTAATTACGCTGTCGTATGCGGCTTTGAAGTCGACAAATAGGCGGTGAGTGTCGACTTGAAATTCATTGGTTTTTTCCGGGATCTGCCGTAGTGTGAAAACTTGGTCGATGGTGGATTTCCCTGGCCTGAATCCGCACTGATAAGGTCTTATCAGCTTATTTACAAAAGGCTTCAGGCGTTCACACCAAACGGCAGAGAAGATTTTGTAGGCGATGTTAAGGAGACTTATTCCTCTATAGTTGGCGCAATCAGAGGGGTCTCCTTTCTTGTGGATCGGGCATACGATGCTGAGACTCCATTCCTCGGGCATGCTTTCGTCTAACCATATCTTACGAATGTGCATGCTCCCAACCAGGTCATCCCCAGCTGCCTTGAAGAGCTCAACAGACAGTTCGTCTGCGCCAGCAGCTTTATTCGACTTGAGCTTCGATATGGTAATCTTAACTTCGTCGAGGTCAGGGGGACAGAACTCTCTGCGGTCTCCGTCGATTAGAAATGGATCATTCTGCCTGACAGCGGTATATTGACTAACATCGCCATTATACAGTCTGCAGAAGTGATTTTTCCATATTCTCAGCATCGACTGCGGTTCTACTACTAGGTGCCCGTTCTCATCCCTGCAGGCTTCAATCGGGCGCTTCTCGTGCTCTTTATTCTTTCTTCTAAGAAGCTTATGCTCCTCCCTTCTTTTTAACTCGTTGAGCTCACGAGCTGCTCTTGACCTTTTATGCAGCGAGGCCTTATATGCATCCTGCTTCGCTGTATGAATCCTCCTGCACTCGTCATCGAACCAGGTGTTTCTTCGTGGTGGAGCCTTGAAACCCAAAACTTCGGATGCAGAGCTTTTCAGGGCTTGTTTGCAAAGACTCCACTGCTGTTCTATTGATAGAGTGGAGGATTGAGGTGTATTGGAGAGCTTAAGGGAGACGCGATCGGTAAAAGCACGAGCGGTTTCTGGCGATAGTAGCTTTCCGACGTCATAACCTTGTATTCTTACTCTACTCCGTTGCGTTCGTGATATCCGTAAGCGCATCTTAGCTACTACAAGATAGTGGTCCGAGTCGATGTTAGCCCCTCGGAAAGCTCGAACATCAAGAATAGTGGAGGAGTGTCTGACGTCGATCGCGATCAATCAGCCTGTGTCCGTTATCGGAGGTGGTGTCGTGTAGGCTATATTTGCCGATGACTCGTTCAAATATGCTTTTCTTACCCAGCTTAGCATTGAAGTCTCCTAGAACAATTTTGATGTCATAGATGGCACCACGAGGAGGTGGGGATTGGATTTATTAACAGTGCCGCAAGATGTTCGACTGCGGTGGCTCTTCTCGCTTTTTAGCAGGCCAGCATCCGTCGGATAGATGCTACCCCTACGAGGCCTTTGTTAGTCCTTTGCCATGCCATCGTGTACTTGCTACTACCAGATTATGTCCCGCCATAAAGTCCACCAGCCTTAGTCCGTTTTCTTACGTGGTGTTGTGTAGGCTGTGGTTTCCAGTGCCCCGTTCAAAGATAGCTTCCTTACCCAGGTTCGCATCGAAATCTCCTAGAACGGTTTTGGTGTCATAGCTGGGATATTGCGCATACGTTCTGTCTAGGAGATCATGGAAGTCGTCTTTATGTCGGTCATCTTTCTCCTCTGTGGGGGCGTGGACACATAATAAACTTATATTGCCGAGATTGGTTTTGATGCGGATAGTTATGAGGCGTTCGCTTACATACTCGGAGCTTAAGACTTTTTTCCTGAGTCAACAACAAATCCGCATCTGAATAAGCGTTGTTTGTTTTCGCTGTAGCAGTTTCCGTAGTTTCCGTAGTGTATATGTATCATAGTTTTTCATTCGCTTTTTGCCTGCCCCATCCCATCGCACTTCTTGGAGCGCGATAATGTCTGCCTCATAGCAGTCCAAAGAGTTGACCAGTTGTTTGGCTGCACCTGGTCTGTTGAGGGACCTAAAGTTCCAGGTGCAATCTGGAATTCGTTTCCTTTTAGACGTTTTTCGGGGGTCGTCAGGTTTGTTGTCTCTGAACAAGCTTTGGTTTTATGCGATAGGGATGTTATCCCTAGGCGCAACCCCCAACCTTAAGGGCCAGGTTCCTCTTTCCCCAGGAACAAGGGGTCGGGTCGCTGCACACATTGGTTCACTACCTGGCGGGTGCCAGTATAGTTATCCAGGGGAGGCCACGCGGAGGCTATGTATCAACTTGGATTGAACGGGGACAGAGATCGAAGCTGGCGTTTGCCAAGTTATATGCTATCAACGTCTTTGCTCTGTTTGCTCGCTCCCTTCTCCCCTGGGGCTAAAAATATAGGCCAACTATGGGTTAATCGATTTTGTTTACTAATGGTTCTTACTATCTGTTCTTGACCTGTATAACAGCTACCGACAATATCTGTACATGAGCTGAAATGGAAGATAGCATCGTAATCAAGCGGATACGATGCTTTTAGGCTACATATTTTAAGCTTTATTGCTTATAAGTATTTCATATTTGTAAAACCATTCTCCTAGGATGTATAGGTACAAGTTCCTATGCAACTGGTAACAAATTGTAAGAAAAAAAAATGTATTATTATTAGCTAGAGCCATATCATCAGCAAATGCTGTAATATGACTATTAAGGTGGTGGCAGAACAGTGAATTGATATAAATCAAAAATAGCTATTGTGCCTAAGCTGAACCTTGTAGTACATCGGTTTTTATTTCCCTCTGACTACTGAAAATTCCATTTATGAAGCTTTATACGTTAGATTCTGTATGAATGCAATTTGTTCCGGAGAATATTTGATTAACCATATAACCAAAAACTTTGGTTATGTCTGTGAGGCGTTTTAGATCAGAGGTATTTATATTAAAACTATCATACATTTTACTACACACCTTAAGAATTGCGTCTTTAGTAGATAACCATTCTAAATGCAGTCGTCCTTACGAAAAACGTAGCAAAACTGTCAATATCGACAAGAACCTTGTGGCGTTAAGACTAATTGTCACGCATTTTTCCTCAATCGGAAAATCATCGATTGGTCGCATGAATAGTAAACGTGGTAGTAATCCAAGTCAACTTAACAATCCAATCGAGGGTCGTCTCCGAGCCAACATTTCTTTGATCTATATTCCGTCCGCTGCCAAAGCCTCCCCAGAAATCAGATATATCACAGAAAAAGTGCTTTTTTCACTCATTTTTATTAATTACCAAAACAAGTAAGCAAAAATAAAAAAAATCAATCTTCTTTGCAACACCCATTCATTCGCCATAAAATAAATTCCTAAGTAACGGTCAGCACACCTATCAAGATCTGGCTTATGTCACACTTTGAAAGTCAGTCCGAGTTATGAAATCGTATCCCAAATCAAACTATCGCCATCGATTCACTTTGTTCAGCTCGGAACCAATATAACCATGTGCAGGCAGCGAATACCTTGCGCTAAAGCCGATCTTGTACGATCTTAGCGTCAGCACAGCGAATCGCCAGATATTAGGAGCTCAGCATGACTATGTACTCATGAATTAAATATTTGCCCATAAATGAGTGTCATGTCGCTTGGCCAAAAGCGAGTCTTTGATTTTTCGTTTGTAACCATTCAGTTTGCCAGCACCTCAATCATATGTGTATCTATGGCTATTTCTGGCGCAAATATTTCGCGGCTTGCGTTGGCGCGCTAAAGTGTCGCGTCACGGCGTGAAAAGACAGACGCCAGCGTTTCAGTGTGGCTGCGTTTAAGTGCATTGATTATTCCATCTCATGCGAGAAATTAATTTCCCACTGAGAGTTACAGCTGTCATCCGTGTTGATTGTGGGAGCTGGTAAATGGTGTCAGATCGTCGTGATGCATGCTATTTCCCACAACACGAACTTGAGTCTGCGGATGTGGTTTGGATTATTTCTCATTTTTAGTGTGCCATTGTTGTGGTATCTTTCCCTCATCACTGGGAACATCTGTAGTAGACAGTGATTTCATTGACACTCCTTCTTTAGCCCACCGGCGAGATATATAGGCGTAGTAAGCCGATCTTAGAAATTCAATTTTATTCTTAATTATAGGCTACGAGTTTATAAGATCTCCGCCCATTTTGAAAGAACCTAACCATCGGCATGGGGAATGCGTTGACCGCTTCGAATGCTCCAATTTACCTCGCTTCGAGTCAAGGCCAAATCATGCATGTGTATAGCTTAAGGAGTTATCTGCTCTTTGTCTTGAAAAGACGCAATAGGCATTTGTTGAAACATAAATAAATCACAAGATTCAATGAACAAATTAATGAAATCCTCGTCCGACCCAATAAGCAGAATACTGCCCCAAACAACTGCAGATTTCAAGCCGAGCATCAACGTGATTCAGAATTTAAAATTAGATGCAGTTCGTTGCACATTTGCATCTGCAAGCACAGACGCGTGTGTATTCATTGCGCATAAATAATCTGAGCATCCAGATCCATATCTTTCACCATCGGGTATCAGCATGTCTAGTCAAGAAGACCTAACTCACTCGATCCATTGATGTCAATAAACATGTGTGCACTTTTACTATATGTGCAGCCATAGGCTGAATGTTTTGACGTTTCATACAACGAGCGTAGATGATCTTGAAGGGTCGACTTGAATGCAAATGCGAATCGATTTAACTCGGATTAATAAATCAGGAAAATGGCTAATCGCCAACTCGGGTAAAAATGTTCGATTTAATAGTGAAATCAGACCGACCAACCTTTAAGGTATTCTTTTCTTTCAAAGTTAACCTAATCAAACCAATTTTGAACATCTTCGTAGCAATGAAGTACTGTTCAGCTATCACGTTGCCTTTCGCTAAAAATAACGAAAATACGCGGGAGTCGGAAGAAGCCCGGCCTATGGAATAAGTGACATTGGGATCCGCGAAATACATATGTATGTATATACACTTTTCATTAACTGTGGCAATCGGATGCAAGTTCAGCTTTCTTTTTCATCTGACGAGTAAGATTTGGCATCGGTTTTCGTGTAACTGCTTGTTCAGTTCATGCGAAACCCATCTTCTGACTTTCTAGCCTTTCTCATACCAAGTGTAGGCATGGAAATGGATAGTTAAGCAACGCATAGTTTTTGCGAAGAATATTTTCCGATTGGGTATCCTTATTGTCGTCTCACCATAGGCCTCTGTTGCTGCTCAACATAATAAATAAACATTGTACAAAACATAAAAAAATAAAGAAACAGAAAAAAAAAAAAAACACTGTAACTGTTAAATTGTATATAAGGGAGAAAAAGGCAGGTCCTTATTGAATCTAAGGCATGCGATCATCAGATCTAAAACCAAAAAGGAATAAAAAAGGAATTAAAAGGACAATTATAAATATAATTTTTTCTTTCATTACTCCTTTTTTAGCCGAAGCCTCCACAACCCAAGAAGAACATTGTGTTTCTAGGACACCTAAACCTGGAATGTTGGCACTCTGGGACATATCAACCCAAGCAGACCATTGTGGTTCTAGGACATTTAAACCTGGAACGTTGGCGCTCTGGGACACCTCACCCCAGAACAGCCTCCATGAGCAAATGATGCGACTTAGTAACCGCTTGTTTTCACTTTGAAGCAGAAAAGCATATTCTTTTATTGCGGTAAAAAAGGACATACGAAAAACTGTGTACTGTCGTATGATATTGTCAGACTCATAAAATAGAAATCTGGCGTGCCCATGAAACTATTTCAGAAGCAAGGAAGGCTTCTGAAGTTCAGGGTAATGTGGTCATGAAAATATTCGGCCATCCTGTATCCTGTATCCCCATCACTTTGTATAAAGGAACAGAGTCTGTCCCCGCGTATGCTACCAGTCCAGGGTTTCACAATGTTATCTAAAACCGTGATGTAGGCGGTAGCATTAACCCAAAGACCAGTATAGGGAGTTTAAAAATGTTGATCCGGCAAATCTATTATTTGATCTGCAAAACACTAACTGGGACAGAATCCTGCTCACGTCTTCCGTAAATGATCACGTTGCTTTTCTTAATCAAGATTTGAACCACGTCTTTGAAAAACATATAAAACTAAAACCTAAAATCATAAATGATACCTCTCCTTCTTGGAGGAATGGTAAAATATTAGGACTTATGAAGAACAGAGACGCTATGTACAAACATTGGAAACTTTTTAAAATTCCACACCTCCACAACGAATACTGTCACCTTCCAAACAAAGCTGTGTTCGAAATTCGCAAAGCAAAAGCTCGATTCTATGGCAGCAAACTTGATCCATCGAATTCGGGCAAGAGTCCTTGGCATCGGTACGCAAAACATAAAACCGCCAGAAGATCTTGACTGTAACGCACTCAATAAAACTTTCACTACGTGTCACTCATTTAGTTCTCCACTTATGAGCGTTAACTTTGATGACCCCAGAACAGGTAGCGAAACTGGAAAATCTTTTTCTTTTCAAAGGCTCTCGGATGCAGATGTTGTCGAAGCATTATTGTCGATAAGGTCTAATGCAATCGGAATGAATGAAATGCACCCTAAAAGTATCAAAATTGTACTGCCAATAATACTACCTTATTATTATATTGCTGTCATATTTTTAACAACATCTACTTTTCCTTCTGAATGGAAAAAAGCCAAGGTCGTGCCTATGCCTAAGAATATAGACCTATATCAATATTACCTTTCCTATCCAAAGCTTTTGGGAAAGCTGTTCTTATGCAGATTCAAATACACCTCTCTTCGAAGCAATTGAGTCCTTGCCAATCTGGTTTCCGAAGTAACCGCAGCTGTAAAACTGCTCTATTACATATCGCGAACGAAATAAGAAACGGATTGGACAAAAAAGAACTCACCTTTTTAACCCTTCTCGACTATTTTCAAAGCGTTCGATACGGTGAACCACGCAGTTTTATGTTCGAAACTCAGAATACATTTTAACTTTTGTAGTCAATCTACAAGGTTGATGTTTTCATACTTGACTGGAAGACAGCAATCGGTAGTCGTTAGCGATCGAAGATCTGAACGGTGTGCCCCAAGGATCAATACTCGGACCGATCCTCTTCTCGATCTACGTTAACGAGCTTCCTAGCATAGTAAAATACTGTTCTATACATATGTACTCCGATGATGTGCAGCTTTTTGTTCAATGTCCTACTAACTCGATCGATCTAGCAGCCGATAAAGTCAACGAAGATCTAAAAGCAATTTTAAGCTGGGCGCAAGCAAGCTACCTTAGTTTAAATCCGACAAAATCAAAGGCTCTCGTTATTTACTCTAACAAGTTAGATCTGACTGATTTTCTCTCGTTAAAACTTGGAGATTCGGTAATTGAATATGTGGACTCCATAAGAAACCTTGGATTTATTTTCAATCGCACTATAACCTGGGACGACCATATCTATGCAACCGTTGGCAAAATCTATGGTGGTCTCCGCCTTCTTTGGACCTCGCATTCCTTTATACCAAAAAGAGTTCTCTATTAATCCAGCCTAGGTACACTTGCCTCGCGTACGTTAATTTCTGGTGCATGCCACTCGCTTGTGGAATTCCCTTCCAATACATCTAAGAAGGATCAGAAACGCAAAACACTTCAAAAAGCAACTTTTATTCCACCTGGCCAACAATAATAATTAATATTAGCTTCACTTTTTTCCTTTTTTTCCTTCTTATTCATATATTCCTACAAACCTTTTGTTTCATAAAGTAGCAGTCCTATGTCGTACGAATACTGAATATAATTATTGTAATAGCTTATAAGATTCTCACTATCTTAATCTAAATTCATCTACACTGAATAAATTACAATTACAATTACCTTGAGAAAAGAATGGGGTGGCGTAAAATATCCTTCGTTACATCATACTCTTACAACCATGATATGAAACTTGAACATAGCCATCTAACATTTTTGCGGTTCATTTTTTTGTATTGATCATAATTTTTTCGTTACATGAAAACCACAACATTGTTGGAGCTTCAGGATGCTCAAGCTTGTTAAAACAAAGTGTTTTTTCCCATTTTCAGTTCTTTTGATGCTTTGCAACATATTCTGAATCGAAAGCTGGTGCTTCCAATTCAGGGACCAACGATCAGTTGCAATCCAGAAAATTGGATACTTCTAAATGAACATGATTTGCACAAACTGCATGTTTTTTTCATTCCTTGCGTTATGTTGTAGTCTTCTAGTGATAACCTGTTAAGAAATAAAAAAATATTTGAAGAAAAAAATATTTGAGAAGTTAATATCGCTGATTCTAATACCATCAAATACTATACACATCATGTAAAAGGCGTGTCAAAGGTAATATCATAATCTTTATTGATTGTCATTTTGTGAAGAATGCAAAAATATGGACTCTGTTAACTTGTTAACTTTCAAGGTGGTATACGCAAGATTTTAAAAGGTCTTAAAACCTGGTGCCACCAGGTCGGACAATCTGACGTCTTAGTATAAATTAAAAGAGCAATGCATTATGTCTATCATCATCATCATTTTCAGTGGCCCACATGTTCCACTAAAAGAGTCGCGGGGGTAATGCGCGCACGCGGGAACTCCAGGCCACTCGATCCTCCGCCATCGACTCTAAGTCATCAGGAGCTATGCCCAAGCGCACCCAGGCGAGTTTTTGGACTTGGTCCAACCACCTCGTCCTGGGTATGCCAAGCGGTCGCCTGCCTGATGGTATTGCATCCAAGGCACGCTTCGGAAGTCGTGATGATGGCGACTTTCGTCTCACGTGACCAAACCATCGAAGCATAGCCCTTTCCGTTCGGAGAAGCAGCTGCTCAACATTAAGCTCCCCGCGCACTGCCGTGTTTCTCACCCTATCCCGGCGAGTAACTCCCACAACAGCACGAAGAAATCTCATTTCGGCAGCATGTATTCGCGATCTTATTCTTTCGGTCAATACCCAAATTTCTTAACCATAGGTGAGAGTTGGAACAAATACTGAGTTAAAAACCGCTAACTTGGCTTTGACAATAAGCTCGGTCTTCCTGATTACAGATTTTCCAAACTGTTTCAAAATTGACCCAGCTTGGCCAATCCTGCAGGAAACCTCAGTATTACTCCTCCCATGACTCGTGAAGAAGACCTCGAGATACTTAAACTTCTCCACCTGCTTCAATGGGACTCCACTAACATGTAGAGTGCATTGGACAGGTGTTCTGGAAATAACCATAACCTCGGATTTGTCCACGTTAACCCTCATTCCAGCATCAGCACATACGGCCACAAATCTATCTAGCGCGCGCTGAAGTTCCATCTGGGAGGATGTGAGGACAACTAAGTCATCTGCAAAAAGAAGATGACTTATCCACAACTCTCCCAATGTGAAACACTCCTCGCCTCGACTGCGCTGCAACATCCAGTCCATATATATAATGAAAAGGAGAGGTGACAAGACGCACCCTTGGCGAAGTCCAACGCCCACGGTGAAAGGTGTTGATTTACTACCGTTAACCCGAACGCAGCTGCTACAGTTTCTGTATAGAGACTCAATATCCCTCAACAGAGGACCATCAATCCAATACTCCTGCAGCACACTCCAGAGTTTACCTCGAGGAACTCGGTCATACGCCTTTTCCAAATCTACAAAGCAGCTGTAGATTAGTTTGAGGTACTCCCAAGCCTTCTCGAGTACCATTCTTAGAGTGAAAAGCTGGTCGGTTGTACTTCTGCAGTGACGAAACCCGTACTGTTCATCCCCTATCCTGGATTCGACCTAAGCTCTAGAACGCGTCTCCAACACCTTAGCGTAGACCTTACCGGGGACACTTAAAATAGATATGCCCCTATAGTTGGAGCACTCTTTTTTATCCCCCTTGTTGAAAAGAGGAACAACCACCCAGTTTGCTAATCCCTAGGTGTCTCACCGCATTCCCAGGCCACCTTAATGACACGAGAGAGCCATAATACTCCCTCTTTACCCATTGCCTTAAGCATTTCTGGCCGAATTTCATCCACACCGGCGGATTTGCCAACTTTTAGCGATTTAATCGCTAAAATGACTTCCTCCACCGTTGGACTATTGTCCGCCACACGCAAGACTATAGGTCTGTCCCCCTCAGTGCCCTGTTCGGGATTGAGCAGCTCTGAAAAGTGCTCGCTCCATCTGCGTAAGATGTCCATCTCATTGGAAAGAAACACACCATCTTTGGATCTAACTCCTTCGATGATGGTGAATTTCCTTCCTCTGAGGCGGCGAATGGTTTGCCAGAACACCTTTTGCGCAGATCTATGGTCGGCTTCCAACTTCTCGCCGAACTCCTTCCAGGACTGCTCTTTCGCTGCTCGCACAGCAAATTTGCAAGTTCTTCGCGCCACAGTGTATCGGTCACGAGAAGCAGAGTCCCCCAAGAGAATCCAGTCTCTGTAGGCCTTCTTCTTCTCTCTGATGGCTTCTTGAACTCCGCGTGTTTTAAACCACGCAGTTCTTTTCTCACCATCGTCCGCCACACCAAGCCGCTTCTCTCCACAAACATCACGTGCAGAGGCAATGGCAGCTGTTGAAAATAGTCGCCATTCTTCCTCTACATGCGATGGAACAGTTGCAATTTGCTCAAACCTTTCGGATGTGTGTCGTGCGAAGTGTTGCGAAGTATACGTGTAACCACTTTTGGTTTCCGCCTTGGCAGACGAGGTACTCTATAAGTAAGATACAGCTTACACAACACCAGATGATGATCAGTTGACAGTTCAGCCCCTCTCAAGACACGAACGTCACAAACCATCCGTTTCACACACGATGGTACCACAAAGAAATCTATCAACGATTTCTAACGAATTATGTCTAAGCACAGCAAAACCCTTAGTTTGCAACATATATGGAACCGTCACATTATGACATGCCATTTGCCCCAAGTTTTTAAATTCACTTACTGTGATCAATTTCGTCAACCAAATCACATTTCAATCACTATTGGAGTCCAATGTTGTCAAGCCAACATCGACTCAATATATTATCGTAAAAGAAATGGAGCTAAAGCATCGCAAAAACTAAAGAGGCAAAGGCCCGCATAATGGATAAATTTGAAAGTTTATGTTTTTGACTTACATGCTTTCGTAATTCGTCTTTTGCATACAAAGTTATATTAATTTAAATATGAGCAAAACATTTTTTTTTTTTTCTTGTAGAGACTCGCGCAGGTTCAAGAGTTTTTTTTTATATTCTCTTATGATGTGTTACACACACAACCTGCACGGAGTGCAGTGGTTTGGGTCGTTGATGTTCGTTCACTACTCTCAGGGGTGGTTTAGTATTGCATACGCAGAGGATGAATTTCAGTTGATCATATACTGTGAGTGTTATGCCTGCAGCAGTACGTCTGGTCACTTGCCATTCACAACTGCGTTGCATACTTTTTGTCCGTATAGGAATTACTTTTTCTTAGCTATGTAAGCTATGTAAAAAAAACCGGCCAAGTGCGAGTCGCGCACGAAGGGTTCCGTGCCATCTTTATATAAAAATATGAAAGAGACGTTGTATGTTACCTCATCAGTGATCACATTAAAACGGCTAATCGGTTTGAAACGATTTTTTGCATGATGCCGGATCTTGGTTGCAAGCAGGTTATAGGCATATTACTTTGATGATAAAAAATCTCCATGATGAGATAGCTGATCATCAAAGTGTCCATTGACACTCAAACGGCTAATCCGTTTGAAATGACTTTTTGCATTATGACGGATCTTGGTTGCAGGCAGGTTATAGGCATATTACTTTGATGACAAAAAATCCCCATGATGAGATAGCTGAGCTCTTACAACATAGCAATAAGACCGTTTAAATGATGGAATCAAGAAAGAGCGACCAGAACAGGTATTGTGTTCCATTATTACAATGACAGACCACACACATTTTGGGATGTCCCAGGACGAATTACGGGAATTTGGTTGGGACGTTTAGGCAGGACCTTGCACCGCCTATCTACCAGTTGTTTTAGTCTCTACGAAACTGTCTTGATAGTAAATTTTTCTCCGATAAACCGTAGAGGTTTTAAAATCGATAAAACAATGACGTTACTCAAAAAATAGCTAAAGCTCATAAATAGTAAAGCTCAATATGTTTTTGATTAAGTTGATTTTCAATAAGGAACATGTCACAAGTATAAGCCGATAATGATTAATGATTAATACTTCATGAAACCTTCGAGCCTGTTAGTACTAACATCGGATAGTGAAAGAAACTTCATCATATCGATCTGATTTACCGGATCAACAATTTCAATAAGCGCGAGGTTTGTCAACTCAGACAGCTAATTAGAAATCATTCTTTTTTGCCGGAATCTGTTGATTCCTGAGCAAGTTTCCTTTATTTGAAAAAACGGGTATATATATATAATTAAAAACACCTCTAAAGGGCAATCATATTGCTCTTCATCCCGAAGTCATTCTAACTGATAGTGCATTAAAAGTGATCGAAAACATAATCAAATCACAGTTGAAGACCTATAGTCCCAGCTAATATTTATCTAACAAACCAGAATTAAGTCCCATTACATGTTCATTAGTCATAACTTATAAACAACATGTTGAACAAATTATTTTATACCTGGCTTTCCTTGGGAGTTTTTGAAATTCTCGCAATTTTATTGCGATTAGCTTCCAAGCCTACCATAAGCGCTTAGTTGATGCTCACCATTCTACACTTCACACTCAAGCTCAATCAAAATGCACAAACACATAAAAAACAATTCCCTAAAGGGCTATCTCTTCATCAAGACCGGCAACATTCATTCAGGCACAAAAACGTCCACATGACCATAAATTCCAAGCACTCAGCACGACAACCATATCACCATTTTGCTTTACCACAAAAATGCCAGTACAATGTGCGAAAAGAACATCAAGTGTAGAGATATCTCTCATAGAAACAAGTCTGGCTTAATGTAATTTATTGCATCTGCCTGGAAGATATTGCCAGTCTATCTGGTTCTAGTTCCGTAACCTAATGTATGGCCGAACGTAACGCAATATGCGTTTCATATGGTGCGCCTGAGAAAATTGCAAGAATTGCAAAAAGCGCAATTAATTGCGCACTAATCACTTATCTACAGTGTATCTGAAGTTCCATTAGATAAATCCGACATGGAGAACGCCTTGAGTGGAATAAACGCACGACTTTGGCTACTCTTATACGAGCAATTCCATGAGATCTCATTCGATATTGGCCATCGGTATACTCACATATGTATAGAGTTGAGGAAGAGGAGTGCTAGGAAGACAGATAGATAGGATGGGTGCGCACGCTTAAGCTCATGATTGACATTTTTTGGATTTCAATTTGAGAGTGTAGAACTGTTAATGGAAGCGAACGTTTTTGTGCGGATTTATCGGCTTCTTAGGTACAGAACAACATGAGCTGTGAGTTCCGGGTCTACACGGAGCACGTAGAGCATATCAAACGTGCGAACTATGCTAAAGAAAATGTGACTGCTATGTAATTGGCTGACTAATTAGATATTTAAATAGTAAAAGTTAATGTTGATTCAGCACAACGAAAACTTGATTACAACGCCCTTGTGCTATCATATAATTCATCATCCTCATTCACACGTATGTATGTACCTTCCTCTGCATCTTGTCTGAATTGGAAGATTAACAAAGTGTATACGTACATGTAAGAAGAAATTCCAACTTGTTTTCATCATCTCCACCCACAAACTGGATTTGCTTCCTGAACGGTCGATATGCCCAAACAAGCACTTGCAATGCATATTTCCACACTCGCTTGTACGAGTATCTATATACTTATTGCTTAGAAGGAATTCTATCTGCAGCCAGTGCTGTCAAAGACCTTCTCGTGCGTATCCAATATACATATATACTTAGTTGCCTCTGTTCTGAAGTAACCTTTCATTTTGTCTTCCTGGAAATAAAACGCATCGACGGAGGTTTTGTACTGCCGTCTGCGGCATGTCCAGAATACCAATTTGACGCTGCCAGTTCGATGGCAACAGTATACTATGAGCCATGGCGTGTAGACAAGAGTTACCTTTTCTAAGCAGCCCTCAGGAATAAATGTCATCGATGTTGGGTTGAACGTGCGTTTTACTGCACTATGAGAAATGGCTTATTTGATATTTGCAAAACTAACCCATCAATAGGGTCTCTGAATGAAGCCCTGCAGCAAATGGTATAGCAAGCATCAAACAGCATCTTTCATTTCCATACGGAGGAATAGAGGAAGTTCGCGATCGGGTTGTCTTCGTTATGCGTAGGTCCGACGGGCGCATGTGCAACGCGACTATTGACTATTAATGTATTTCGAATTTATGATTTTCACAATTGCATCGGTGATCGTGTGGTCTGTCGAATAAACTCCACGACGCGCATCAAATCGTCTACGTCGCCTCCACGCCGTTCTAATGCTTGGATTGCAGAAAAAGTACGGTCATTAGTTGTGGCAATTATGTGCATTAATTTAAAGAAGGCGCTCAGTGCTCAGTGCGCTTTGAGGTTAACACATGCGCCTAAGATATTGAGGTGGAGCAGTGCTGAGTGTGCGCTACGGGGCAATTGGCTAGTGGGATTACTAGTGAAAATGCAAGTAAGCAGATGAGTGATACTAACATGAGCAGCAGCAGGAACGTGAGGCACGATTATTATGCTTTAAATCGAATAACATTGCTGGTATGTCTGTATGATGTAATGGGAGGATTATAAACAACTTGAAATTGTAAATGTTCTAGATAGGAAATGGCTTGCAAGTTGTATACCAACAATGTTGGAATGAAAATGAGTTCGACTAGGATAACAGCCTCAATTTGCTACTCATTTTAATCGCCTTTAAATCAACTCAATCCATCAACTCAATCCATGAAACTTAAGATTTAAGTTTGTGCATAACTTATTTTACGACCATCATTATATACAATACTGGACTGCAGATATATGTCATTTTTCCGAGACGCTAGTCGTGCATGTGATGACTTATCATCATTTAGATCAGTAGCGCTTCTGTCGTACGCGACCGATGCTACTGAGGCATACTTTGAGTAGAGTGACGTTACGAATAATCTCGTTAATGACCCAGTAAAGTAGTTAGATATGTAGGTATATATATGTACGTGTTTTACCACTTGAAATTTTATTAGTATCTAAAGTGGAGATGAAACAGCTTAAGAAGGTTCGCTACCTGTAAGACATAATAAGTTAGGTTGAGCAATGTGGCTAAAAAGGTAATGAGCTAGTGAACTATTTAATATGCGAGGCGGAGTAGAATAACTTGAATAGCGGTAAGTGGACTTTTTGTCTCAATTTAATAGTATTTAGAGAAGACTTGGTTTTCTCCGTTTTTATTTGTATTGAGCGGAATGAGTTGAAAGTGGGTTTCTTCTTGTCTTACAACTCGTATCATTTTGGCTAGGTGGCAAAATGTTGACCTTAGAAAACAACGCTCTCGGATGATGGTTTCTGTTTCTCGAAAAGTCAGTTTCTGAAATGCCAAACATTTTGTGGTGTTTAACAAAAACTTATAGGTCTGTAATATTGCATTGAGGGCTCCGTGGCGCAGTGGTTAGTGTGCTGGACTCTGACGCACAAGAGCGCACCAGTCCGATAACACGAATGCCATCGAATGTTTATTTCGCATTTGTTCCGTTGTATACTTGACATGACAACGCTTCTCGACTCGACGCCGTTCGGAATCCGCATTAAACTGTAGGTCCCTTTTACCTGTGTGGAAAATAAATCACACACTACATGGGTGATTGAGAGAAGCTTGGCTCTGGTCCTTCATGGGCTGTAACGCCACTAAAAGAAAAAAATATTGCATGTAGACCTTCAACAGGCAGTCCTTTGGGATGAAACCCTTCATCAAATTACGTGTGGAATTTAAGTTCCGGCAATCAAATCGTTCGTCACCATCTGCAAGAAAAGGTGATCATCTCATCCGATTTTCATCCAAGGTTGGTGTAGGCAGACGAGTGTATGTATGTCGAAAACAGGTGTGCTTAAATGTTCAAAGCGGTTGAAGAAGAGCAGTGAATCAGTAGAAGACGATGCACGTGGAGGAGATCCCGTGACTAAACAGTTTTATGTTGACGTCCTGAAGGGACGCGTGTTTTCCGTGTGCGACGTGACCTCGTCACGATAATGCACCGTCCCATTAATGAGGAATGAACAAGAGTTTTTGGCGGAAAAAAGCATACTAATATAGCCGCATCCACCTTATAACCCCGATATTGCCCCACGCGGCCGTAATCATGGTTCTATACAACGAGGAATAGTTGTATAGAGTTATTGGGGGACTATCGTGAAGCTGGATAGTAAAATTTTGAAAAAAAAAGAAAATTCAGATACGTCCATCTACAATAGACCAAATATTCACACTGCGGCAGACCTTGGAGAAGACCCAAGAATATCAAATGGACACCCATCACCTTTTCGTCGATTTCAAAGTCGCGTACAACAGTGTGCATAGGGACGAGCTATACGAAGCTATGCCTAGTTTTAATATCCCTGCCAAACTCGTCAGAGGCGCAGAGGCCTGAAATTTGACGAAAGCGGATGAAGAGACCCTTGGTCGTTTCGAAAGGAAAATTCTGCGTTCAATCTATGGTCCCGTTTGTATAAACGGAGTGTGGAGGAAAAGGTACAGCGACGACCTATACGGACTGTACAGCGATATCGGCCTGGTACGATGTCTACGCATCCAACGGTTAAGGTGACTAGGCCATGTAGAACGAATGGATAATACAGTCCCGGCTCCTAGAGTCTTCAAGGACGGACCGAACATAAGGTGTCGCACACAGGTGGAAGGCGTCCTTAACCAACTGGGAGTGCGTCGCTGGAAACAGCTGGCAAAAGGCCGTGCCAGGTGGAGAAGCTTGGTGGTTGAGGTTCAGGTTCGCACCAGATTCTAGCGCCACCTAGGTAAGTATGTAAGTACGGCTTGACTTGTGGAAGGAAAACATGATCATTTATCAGAACAGCTATGGGAAATCTGCGAGGTTTATGGTACGATTTCCTCGGTCGTTCCCCTTATTCTCATAACCGCAAACTTCCATCTCTTCTCCACTTTATGTATTTTGTTTCTAGGGAGAGCTTCGCAACCAATCAATACTGATGTTTGAAAAACGCTGGGTCAAGTGCATTAAAGTCAATACAGATCACGAAACAAATTAGAACCATTTTTTAACTGAAAACGCAATCCTCCTTTGTCGAGCCAAGAACTTTACTCTCTTACGCATTCTCAAAGTTCTCTAATGAATTGAGGGTTTATATTCGTTGTGCAGAATGTGGGACCCAAAATTGCTCAGTTACTGTCTGATAATAATAATATACCACAAGCTTTCTGAACAAATTGTTATCGGCGGATGGTAACTGCTCTCTCCTTTACGTAGCAAATGCAATGGTTGAAAAATTCCTAAAGACGAGAAAAAAGAGGGAAGTAGCCAATAGTGACCCTGCGTATGGCCAGGCTCTTCACTTTATCCTGGTAATCCCATTTATCAGTTGTCGATTATGCAAAGTAGAAGAGCGTAGTTAATTACCTTTCAACCATTTATCTGATACTCTAACTTGCAACTCGCAGCATCCGAAAGCCTTTTTGAAGTAGTTTATCTTTTGCCATGCCCTTACCAATCCAATCAATCATCAATCCTTGTTAACAACATCCTGCTGTGTTGAATTCTTCTTTCGACATATGTACGTACATATCATATGCAGCTTAAGTAGCAAACCCATATTACACAAGCCCAGAGTAAACACGCGGATGGATATCAATAACAAGCATTGCCAATAATCCATCAGACAAAATGCGTGTAACCTTGGTTTCAATTTAAACAATGCAAACGAAATTGAAAAAGATAGTTACGTATGTATGTATGTACAGTCGCAGAAGCGTGGTTGGAGCCTTACCTATCCCAATCGATGATTTATGAATAAAAGCGAAGATAGAGAATACAAAGAGCAAGAATGGAATTAATAACATAACCGAAGACCGTCCAAACAAATAGATAAACAAAAGCATACAAATTTGCATCGTAAAGATACACACATATACTCGTTCTACATAGTATGATACGGAATGGTAAAACAAACAAAATAAAAATAAAAAAACAAAAAGATCGACTTCATGGTCATTCCATCAAAATGCCACTCAATTCTGAGATCTCAAGAGTTGTATTCATCTCGTCGATGGACAACGACAACAACACGACGACGAAGGGAACGGCAACACCACCGACGGACACACGACGATTACGATGATGATGACAGCGAGTGTACTCTCCAGACAACGACTACATATAGATGACGATCCTCTTCGAGAGTGCTGCACTGGGTGGGTACTGTTTGCTCTATGCGTTGACGTTTAAAAGTCCCTATCTCCACACGTCGTAGAGGTAAATGATACCTCAACAATCACTTGAGATACTTTTAAAAGCAAAGAGCTTCGAGTTTATATCTTTTCCCCATGCGGTCCGTGGGCCTGCCCTCAGTGAGGCAATTGGAATTACCATAAGAAAACACAGTACTGTTGCCCGAAGGGGCAATGAAGGAAAAGACCTTGCAGGGGGCACCATCATTCGTACGTGTGCATACGACGATTCAAAGTCGCTGCGAGTACAGAAGAGAGTTGTGTGATGATTGATTGATGATTTGCAGATGTCCACAGTGTAGACTCGTGGGCCGTGCGAGACGACATGAAGGAGGACTTGAAATGAATCTGCATATCCGTTGGTTAGGTATTTCCTTTTGTGGGCATACAACTGTTGTATGTTATGTACAACGAACTGCTTGTTCTTGGTTTGTAGCGAGGATCATGCGGTTATGCGATCATGCTGGGTTAAGATGATTATGAAAAATAAATCAAGACGAGCAACGATGGAAACGTTGTTTCTCGTTATGAAATGTCTTCGAATGGCGTCGATACTTCCGAAAATATTTACTTCAGAAAAAAAAAACAGAAACAACTAAAATCTTTCTCCAAATCCTTAAAGCAATGCAGATAAAAACGAGACGAGGTTGGTTGGTTCCAAAGATAAGATGACATTTAGAATGTTGCCATTATAAGCCATTTTAGATATTTAGTTCGTTTTTCATTAAAATAAAAAGAGTTTCTGCTACTGAAAAAAAATTGGAGCAAAAAAACTGGATAAAGTATCTGTGGAATTATATCACTCCAACGGACTTGAAAAGTTGACAGTGGCATTTAGCTAGTCTAGTCTGAGTAAAGAAGTGATTAAAAGTTAATAAATCCAAGAAGGTGTTAATGATGACGCCGGCTCTAGAGGTCCCTGCTCTTGGAAGAAGTGAAGAAACTTCTTATGAAGAATCGTTGGATTACTATCAGAGAACCTTCTGAAGCTGCCAATAACAACACCGTAATCATGCCTAAGTCACCGTATTAACCGGAGTTGACCTTCTCCAAAAAATTAAAAGATGAGAATATAAAGGCCACATCGCTGGAAGAGCGCAAGCAAAAAACATGTATGAAATGCGCTGGTGGAAGTTTGTTATATCTGAGAGGAATTACTTTCAATGTACGGCCAGCTTTTGTCTCCTTGGCGGAAAATGAAAGCTAAGAAGCTTATTAACTTTCCAGTGGAGAAATTTCGCCTCCATTATCTCGAGAACCAAAGATGATATTGACATTGGACGCGTAATTACGACACTTAGAACTGATGAAGTTTTCAGCAATATCGGCCCAGCCGTTTTTTGTTAGAAATTAAATAACTACAAAATAGACAAAAAAATTAACAACACGCGGTGTTCCTAAGCGGTCCCTCATCTAAGTACTGACCACGCCCGACGCTGGTTGATTGTGGTGATCGGACCGCAGCTATCAAAAAGAGCTGATGACCTCGAAACACCTGAACAGATCTTAACAAATTGTAGCTAAAAAAAAACCATCATAATCGGTCCATTCGTTAAGGAGCTACTATGCCGCAGACAGACACACAGACACCTCAAACTTATAACACCCCTCTCTTTGCATCGGGGCTTAAAAATGAAAAAATATGAAACTAAATAGGCGTTTTCATTTTTCCCATTGGGAAGTTAGTCGTGTGGGCCTCGCAGGTCGCACCTAGACCACATTTTTCAATTAGAAATAAAGTAAGCTTCATAGGGCGTCGTGGCGCAGTGGTTAGTGTGTTGGACTCTGGCACACGATGAGCGAGTTCGGATCCCGATAACACCAACGCCATCAAATGTTTATTTCGCAGCGTCCCTCTTGCCAAGAAAATGCTTTTCGACTCAAACCGTTCGGAATCGGCATTAAACCGTAGGTCACTTTCACCTGTGTAAAAAAAAAGAAATAAATCACACACAAAATGTGTGATTGAGGGAAGCTTGGCTCTGGCCCTTCATGGGCTGTAACGCCACCAAAGCAAGCATAGTCGCAAGGAAGTAGATGTTGTAGCGCACTATAGTCGTTTACAGCCCCACCGAAATTAGAGATCATTGTTTGAATATCTTGCCAATGCACTATTCAAGGCCTTCTTTGATATAAATGTCGTAGACCTATGCAACCGGCTAAAAATATTACTTACTTACTTACTTATCAGGCCAGCGATCCAGGGAGGATCTGAGCCTGAGTTACAGCTGCCTTCCATCCTTGACGGTCCCGGGAACCTTCTTCCAGTTATCAAGACAAAGATGTCTTACATCCGCGATTACTTGGTCTTTATACCGGAGGTTCGGTCTTCCTCTTCTTCTCGAACCAGGAGGCTCAGAATCCAAGACCCTCTTAGCTGGAGCGTTGATGTCCATGCGCTCGATGTGGCCGAGCCAGTGTAGTCGACGGATCTTTGCCTTCCGGATTACATCCACATCTTTGTACAGCTCGTAGAGTTCGCGGTTATGTCTTCTTCTCCATTCACCTTCCTCACAGACAGGACCGAATATCCGGCGCAGAATTTTCCTTTCGAAAGAACCCAAAATCAGCTCCGCTGTTCTGCTTATCGCCCAGCTTTCGGCTCCGTACAGCAAGACTGGCAGTTGCGTTTTGTAAAGCATGGCTTTGTTCTTTCGAGCGAGGAGTTTTGACCCCAGTTGTTTGGATCAGCCGAAGTAGCCGCGGTGCCAAGGGCGATTCTATGCCGGATCTCCACTGTGGTGTCATTTGTGGAACTTACATTTGCCCCGAGGTAGAGAAACTCCTTAACTACCTCGAAATTGTAGCTGTCAATTGTTATATTTTGTCCCAGGTGGTGAGCGACGGATTGGTTTTTGCTTGACAGATGTACTTTGTTTTGTCCTCATTGACCTTAAGACCAACTCGTTTCGCCTGTTCTTCAATCGCCGTGAATGGTTCCACAATGTCACGGCGAGAACACGCGATGATGTCGATATCATCCTAGCAGCTGGACGGACTTGTAAAAGATAGTGCCTTCCTTATTGACCCCTGCCCGTCGCACTATCTGCTCCAGCACCAGGTTGAAGAAGTCATATGACAGCGCATCACCTTGCCGAAATCCGGTGCATGTTCCTAACGGTCCTAGAACCGGGTTGCACGGTGCATCGCGTATTTTTTAGCGTGACGCGACACAACTGGATCAGTTTTCCCGGGATCCCGAATTCGGCCATCGCACCAAACGGTTCTTCACGATGAATGCTGTCGAATGCATTCGACAGTTGAAATCGATGAAAAGATGATGTGTATCGATTCAAAACTCGTTGGTCTTTTCCAGGGTTTGTCGAAGTGTGAAAATTTGGTCTATAGTAGGTTTGCCGGGCCAGAAGCCGCACTGGTAGCTGCCGTTTAGTGCAGTGCAAAATGGCTTTAGACGTTCACAAAATACGCTGAACAGGATCTTGTATGCGATATTGAGCAGGGATATACCTCTATAGTTCTTGCAAGAGGTAGGATCGCCTTTTTTGTGGATGGGGCAAATAGAGCTGGTATTCCGGTCGTCGGGCATGCTTTCGTCTTCCCAAATTCTGCAGATAATCTGGTGCATGCTCCCTACCAGAACATCGCCGCCAGCATTGAGAAGCTCTGCTGGCAAGCCATCTGAGCCTACGGCCCAGTTGTTCTTTAGCTTCTGGATAGCTGTGCCGACTTCTTCGATGCTGGGTGGAAGGACTACTACAGCGGCTGGAGTTGGGATTTCCTCGGTCCCTACGACTCTCTCTTGGTCATGCTCGTCAAGCAGCTGCTGGAAATGCTGCTTAAATACATCCACTATTCCCTGCGGGATCGGTGACAAGTTTACCCTCTCAGTTTCGAAAAGCATGGGTGCCTTTTTTGAAGCCTCCTGCAAGGTCTTTGGTTTTCTTGTAAAATTCTCGTGTTTTATGCTTATCCCTAGACTCCTCGATATCCTTGAGCTGGGAGGCTGCGAAGATTCTTTTCTTTTATCGCAGTAGTTTTTTCTCCTCCCTTCTTCTGGCTCGGTACTCTTCTTACGCTGTCCTCGTTTTGCTCTGCAGCGTCTTTTGATACGCCTCGTCGGTTGCTGCCTTTTTCATCATACCACGAGTTTCTTGTCGGGGGTGGTAGGTATCCTAAGGTGGTTTCGGCTACTTTCTGAATGGCGGCCACATATTATTGGCATTTGTGTTCGACGTAGGCATACCGTAGAGTATTTCGCTCAGCTGCTCCCTGTAGACGAACCTCCTCCTGGTGGGCTGATGCAGCTTTCTGACATTGGACAGCTTCCGTAGGTTGAAATTCTTGAATAATTTCCTGTAGCATATCCTCTTCGCTTTGTCCATCCTCACTTTCTTCTTCCAGTTGACTGGGATCATCGAGCCCATTTGTGTTTTAAATTGTACTTGTCATCACCACAAAAAATCAAATCAAATCCCTGATCTATTGTTCCTGCTAGCCGATTAGCCGAGGAGATTCTCCACTTTTCTAATGAAGTTGGGAATGCTTCTCGTAGGAGCCAAAATGATCCCCTCAAGAGTCATGATATCTCTGATAAGGATACGCTTCCTGAGTCGGCAAAGAGCAGCACCCTTACATAGTATGTGTCTGTCGTCTCTTCGTCCTCAAGACAGAGTCGGCACTCAGTTTCAGACGAGAGGTTGGTCTTGTTAAGATGACATCTTTGATCGCAGTGTCCCGGCAGGTAGCTGACTAGTCTTCTGATATCCACCCTAATAAGTTGGAGTATATTATTAGAGTGTTTGTTCGGGGGCCGTATAAATCGTTCCGATTGGCGAAGTAACTGAACGCTGTTTTAAAAGGCCAGGTGTTGCGATTTTTCCCACTTGTCTAAGAAGAAATTGACCTTGGACTTGGGAGTGCCGCAGAAAGGTTCTGGACCTACGTATTTTTATCTGAAGCCTTCGCTGGCTAGTCGATCGGCAATTTCATTGCCCTTAATACCTTTGTGCTCTGGCACCCACCAGAGTTTAACAGTGTTTCTTTTGGCGAGGACTTGTAGGGCATCATGGCATTCCTGGACCGTTTTTGGGTTCGTGTGGTACGAACTCAACGCTTGAAGCACTGCTTGGCTATCAAAGAGTATGTTGATGGTTACTCCTCTTATGCCAGTCTCTAGGTTTAGATTGACGTATGTTAGGATGGCATGTAATTCTGCTTGAAAGATGCTAGAACTCATTCCCAGGGCCTTCGAGATCTTTCGATTTGTTCCGCAGATGCCGATGCCAACGCCAGAAGTCATCTTGGAGCCATCAGTATACCACCTAAGTCCTTTGACATTTAGCCAGGGATCACTGGTTTCCCATGCTGAGCTCAAATCTCAAATCTCTTGTCAAAAGTGTAGGTGTATGGTAATGCATCCGAGACCGTGGTGATCATATCCAGCTCGGTAAGATGTTGTAAGATGGACATGTGACCTTGGGCTTATATGGCAGGCTTATTCCCGAGCGAAGAATTCTGATTGCACTGCTTAATGCCACCTTTTCAGTAAAAGGGTGCAGTGGAGGGAGTCCAATGAGTACTTCTTGGTCTACCGTGGGACAGGTTAGCATAACGCATATAATGTCGATACACGCTAGTCTCTGAAGGCGTTGAAGCTTAACAATTTTCGTTTTTTGCTCAAATTTTGCCCACCATACAATGGACGCATAGGTGACGATAGGTCTTACTATCGCGGTGTACAACCAGTGGACTATCTTAGGTTTAAGTCCCCATGTTTTACCGTAAGTGCGTCGACAGGCCCACATGTCGACTGTGAATTTGGTTTTAATATTGGAGTTCCAGTTGAGTCTGTGATCTTATTTGGTTTAATCGATAAACCGTCTCTGCCACACCAGTCAGAGATAAACTGGAGCGCGAGCTGCATGCGCTCACATGCAGCACTTTCGCACTTGCTCGTAACAATGACTACTAGCTCATCAGCATTCCCTATGACCTGGTAGCCAAGAGTGGTAAGCTTGCATAGTAGGTCATCGATGACTATCGACCAGAGACGGGGTCCTCCCTGTGGACACCCTTTAGCCAACGATACTGTCCCTGAGAGCTCTTCGCATGTGGCTGATATAATACGGCTAGTATTAGTGGGATGGTCTACACTCCTGCAGGATAGTGCAGTGGTGATCGAATCATAGCCAGTATTGTCAAAGGCCCCCTCAATGTCGAGGAAGGCGCAAATTGTGATCTCATGGCGCGATCTGTGGCTTGATGTGCATACTAACTGCGATGTAGTGGTATCGGATTCTCCAGGATACCTCTAATATGGAGCTCTATCAGTTTTTCCATTGTTTTGAGATGGAACGATGTCAAACTGATAGGGCGATAGGATTTAGGTTGTTCACTTGGCTTTCCAATCTTGGGGATGAAGACAAGAATGACCTCCCTCCAGATTTGGGGTATACATATGTCCCAGGTTGATACAAGACCTAAAAAGAACTATCAGTGGTGATAAAATGTGTTCAGGCCTTTCTGTAAAATGGCCTGGGGCCTTATAGGGCTCAAATGAACCAATTGTCCATTTAACCCTACCCGTGGTAAAAAGTCTGCCAGAGAGGGTATTCGTGTCTCTGCCGATGCTATTTATCGACTGGGGAGTGGAACCATCGAAGTGCATCTCAAGCAAAGTTTCCCCGCGATTGACGGTAAAGGTGCCGACTGTTCTGCGAAGCAACCCGAGGGCATTTGTCTGCTCTTGGGATAGCGCTTTATGGAGTCGGGACGAAATTGGTAACGAGTTTATGTTCCCGCAGTGTTTTATCCAAGACATTCTCTTGGATTTCTTCAGTTCGAGGTTGTATTTCGTTAGAGCAGATCTGTAATCAGTCACCTGTTTCCTTAGAGATTCAAGTTACATAACATTACAGTTATACATTCCACGGGGTTACACACCGCTTGTGTGTACTTATCCTGGATGTACAGCTGTTTCTAAAGGAAGCCGGTAAGCAGTCGATTCCATCGACTTGAGAAGCATATCTTCATTAGCGAGCTGAACTTGGGAAAGAGCCCAATTTGTTCACTCATTTGAGCATTCATCGTACATACGTGTGGTTCTGTGCAAATTGACACTACGATTCTGCAGTTCGCAATTCTGTGGTAAACGACTTGGCCTCCACGAACTTGAGGCCTCGAACCTTTTGAGCTGTGAGAACAATTCCTCGGGGGAATTGTCAGCAGCCTCTCGGCTTTCGAAGTGAACGAGTAGTACTTTGTAGTGGAATCTTTTAAAAGGGATCGCATTTGCCTATATTTTTCCGATGGAAAACACTGCGTCCTCCCAAACAATCTAACTTATAGTTATTTTCACCAATGACGGACTTACACATATGTATCAACGGTCTGCCTCACAGCTAGGGTGTGGGCGTAAATAGGCGGCACCTTCTCCTTCTTCTTGGACCGGCGGCTTCGCTTCTTCTTCGCTTGGTATTTGTTGTTGTTTCTGCTGCTGGGGCTGCAATTGTTGTTGCTGGGGTTGTCTCTGCTGCGGCCGCTTTTGTTGTTGTTACAGCATACGCTGCTTTTCAGCTTCCTTAAGTTTCCGGTTTTTGGACAATTTGTCCCTCACGGCTCGGAGCTTCTCCTGGAGGATTTTATCTTCGACCTCCAGTTGAATCTCTCGTTGTTCTTCCTCGGTCCCCGAGGTAGAGAGGAGAGCGAAGGAATTATTGCCACCTGTGTAGCGACCCTCCCTACTCTAAGAAGAGGTAGGCAAGGTCCACCTCATCAGGGACATCTGCTGTGTGTTGTTGTTGTAGTTGCTGCAGAGCGGCTTTGGGTGATGGCGTCCCTTCCTTCGCTTCGACCCGCAGCGCCTCTGCCGAAGTAGAAAGGGAGGGACTCTTCACCAGATTAGGAGGGGTATTAAACCTCCTCCTGCGCTGGATAACAGCGCTCGGTGTTGCGAATTCGGAAGATTTCACGGAATCACCCGACTCTGATGCCGTACGATGTACGGGCTTCTACCCGTCGCCTGTCATTTTATGTGTTACTTCCAATAACCTTGGAAGCAACAGGAGGAAAAAAAGTGCAAAAGTTCCCAACCGAATCGAACTGCCGGGCTTCGTTCTTCGGACCATGATGCAGATAGGAGCTTTGCTCGAGTTCTCGACTCTGTTTTCGGTCGGACCGTAAATAATGTCAATGACTGTGCCCATCGAGCCATTACACAGTCCGCAAGAGGTCCACAGGTTCTGGCGTAACATCACTTAAGCGCCAACGCAGGGTAACAGTTCTGCGCTCAGTCCTTGAGCTTCGTCATCTAACGCTTGAGCGGCTGTTGCATTATTGTTAGAGGCATTTATTCGAGTCACTGGGCATCCAAGCGATAGTAAGGCGTTCTTGTTATAAGCTTTGGTGTTTTTGTTGGTCACCATCAATCGTGTCGCGTCCTTGAAATCTCGGGTCGATCCTGGATTATTGTCGACAAAGCGTTGTGACCAGAATTCATAGTGCGAGAGGTTGGTCTCGTCTAGGGCTAGAGCATGAAGTGCTTGTCGAAATTGTTTCTGTTCATCGCCAGTCTGTCGCATGACCTGCTTGAGAATGAACGTCTTCCGTATCTGCAAATAAGCTGCTTTGCCTCGCAGGGAAAACTCATCCGACTCTTTAGGTACGTCATAAACGAGGTTTGTGCAAAACTGGCTGTAGCTGATTGTAGTCGAAAAAGAATACAACAACAAATCCTCCACAACATTCGTGCTGCTTCTCAGGGTTAGCTTTTCTAAGCCGGCCATCTATCTTGCCCAGCAAACGCAACCCAATCATGCTGACTTCGCCTATCAATACTACTTACTTACTTATCAGGCCTGCTATCGATGGAGGATCTGAGCCTGAGCTATAGCTGCCTTCCATCCTTGACGGTCCCGGGCACGCTGCTTCCAGTTGTCAAGACCAAGATGTCCTACATCCGCGATTACTTGGTCTTTATACCTTTATCGCCTATCAATATCACATTGATATTACTGAAATGCTCCTGAAACTCTCGTTGGATCTTTCCAATAAGGGCCGTAACTCTGGCTGATGTGGCAATGTGCAGTCCGGTACGCAGTTTGGCCACCGATATTGTTTGCAGCCACGCCGGCTGGAGCCCTTAGCTGGACGTACTCCAAGCCGAAACTTTTAACAACTTCGTTGATGACTAACGACTTGCGGTGGCAATAGCTGCTTTTTATCCGTCGTTTCTCCGTTTGTCGCTCTTGTGATGAAGTCTCTCACGGCTTGTTGCTCGATGTTCAGTGTAAGGCAGCTTGCTGCCGCCTCAACTTCTGGTATTTCGTAGGAAGCCATTACCGCATCTGTGAACTTGAGCTCGTTTTCTACTCCTGGATATTTGCTGAAAGACAAATACCAGTCATGCTGCCGATCAACATGTCGGAATCCAAGTTCGATGTCTGCAGGTGTTTGATTCGCAAGCGCTGCGGCAGTAGCCATCCAATCGTGTGGCTCATATATGTGAGTTTCTGGCTCGTCATTCTCTTCGACAGCGTCCAACGAGCAATTATTAAACGCACGCGCTCACGAGAGGGCATGGGCTCGGACATACAGGGTAAAGTTGTTGATTGCTCTCAAACCTGGCGAGATGCCAGCAACGATCCCTGTTTAAATGCCCGGGTCAAGTTGACATACGGCCTCCTCGCGGCGCCCTCTGGATATCCTCTTCAACAACCGTTGGGAGGTGAACAAACATATGCAGCGAAAAAAACCCCGACCAGAATGGCGGTTGTGCGGCGGGCTAACAATCCGCCCACGTAAAAAAACTTAAAGTTACGAATGAGCAAGATGCCTCGGATACACGGGCGGATACTCGACGACGACAACGCACGAAAAAGGAACACGATTTATGAGTATGCTCCTGGAATGTCAGAACCCTGTACACTCCCGGAGCTGCTCATAATCTAGAAGGAATCCTCACGCAGTACAAGGCGGATATTACTGCGGTCCAGGAAATATGCTGGATAGGAAACGGTATGATTAGGAAGAAAAATTGCGACATTTATTACAGCTGCCACAATAGGTTGCACTTACTGGGATGCGGATTTGTCGTGGGAAAGGTCGAAGGTCATCGACTGTAAACCTATAAATGATCGCCTGGCTGTGATCCGCATCAGAGGTAGATTTTATAACATCAGCCTTATATGTGCACACGGCCCTACCGACGAGGCTGAAGACCCTATCAAGGAGGACTTCTATGACCTCCTGGACAACGCCTACGGAGCTTGTCCGGAGTACGATGTAAAAACCGTGCTCGGGGACTTCAACGCCAAGATCGGTAAGGAAAACACCCTTGGCGGAGTGATCGGAAAGCACAGCCTCCACGATACGACAACAGATAACGGCTTCCGACTCACGGACTTTGCGACAGCTCGTAATGCGGTGATAAGTAGCACAAGATTCCCTCGTAAGCGGCCCACACAGCAACCTGGCGATCTCCGGACGGTCGAACCGCCAACCAAATCGACCATGTGCTCATTGACGCAAGGCACTCGTCAAACATCCTGGATGTGCGAACATTCAGAGGGGCAAATGTCGGCACTGACCACTTTCTCGTAGCAGCAAGATTCAGAGCTCGACTGTCCAATGTCTGAAAGCTGCACCAGCCCATCAGGAGGAAGTTCGACATTGGGAGTCTGAGCACACCGGAGGTTGCCAGAGTCTACAGGGAGCAGCTGAGCGAAAGACTCTTCGGTATGCCTACGTCGAACACAAATGCCAATAATATGTCGCTGCATTGCCGCTCAGCCATTCAGGAAGTAGCTGAAACCACCTTAGGATACCTACCACCCCCGCTAAGAAACCCGTGGTATGATGGCGAGTGTGAGCAGAAAAAGGCAGCAACCGACGAAGCGTACCAAAAGGCGCTGCAGAGGAAAACCAGGGCAGCGCAAGAAGAGTACCGAGCCAGAAGAAGGGAGGAGAAAAAACTACTGCGACAAAAGAAAAGAATCTTCGCAGCCTCCCAGCTCAAGGATATCGAGGAGTCTAGGGATTAACATAAAATACGAGACTTTTACAAGAAAGCCAAAGGCCTTGCAGGAGGCTACAAAAAGGGCACCCAGGCTCTTTGAAACTGCGAGGGTAATCTTGTCACCGACCCGCAGGGAATAGTGGATGTATTTAAGCAGCACTTCGAGCAGCTGCTTAACGAGCATGACCAAGAGAGAGTGGTAGGGACCGAGGAAATCCCAACTTCAGCCGCTGAAGTAGTCCTCCCACCCAGCATCGAAGAAGTCGGCACAGCTATTCAGAAGCTGAAGAACAACAAGGCCGCAGGCTCAGATGGCTTGCCATCAGAGCTCTTCAAGGCTGGCGGTGATGTTCTGGTAGGGAGCATGCACCAGATCATCTGCAGAACTTGGGAAGACGAAAGCATGCCCGACGACTGGAATACCAGCTCTTTATGCCCCATCCACAAAAAAGGCCATCCTACCTCTTGCAAGAACTACAGAGGTATATCCCTGCTCAATGTCGCATACAAGATCCTGTCCAGCGTATTGTGTGAACGTCTAAAACCATTTTGCACCGCACTAATCGGCAGCTACCAGTGCGGCTTCCGGCCCAGCAAATCAACTATAGACCAAATTTTCACACTTCGACAAATCCTGGAACAGACCAACGAGTTTCGAATCGATACACATCATCTTTTCATCGATTTCAAAGCCGCATACGACAGCATTCATCGTGAAGAACTGTTTGGGGCGATGGCCGAATTCGGGATCCCGGTAAAACTGATCCAGTTGTGTCGCGCCATGCTAAAAAACACGCGATGCACCGAGCAACTCGGTTCTAGGACCTCGGAACCATTCGAAACATGCACCGGATTTCGGCAAGGAGATGCGCTGTCATGTGACTTCTTCAACCTGCTGCTGGAGCGGATAGTGCGACGGGCAGGCGTCAACAGGGAAGGCACTATCGTTTACAAGTCCATCCAGCTGCTAGGATACGCGGATGATATCGACATCATCGCGTGTTCTCGCTGTGGCATCGTGGAAGCATTCACGGCGATTGAAGAACAGGCGAAACGAGTTGGTCTTAAGATCAATGAGGACAAAACGAAATACATGCTGTCAAGCAAAAACCAATCCGTCGCTCACCACCCGGGACAAAATATAACAATTGACAGCTACAATTTCGAAGTAGTTAAGGAGTTCACCTACCTCGGGGCAAACGTAAATTCCACAAATGACACCACAGTGGAGATCCGGCATAGAATCGCCCTTGGCAATCGCTGCTTCATCGGCTTATCCAAACAACTGGGGTCAAAACTCCTCACTCGAAAGACCAAAGTCATGCTTTACAAAACGCTCATTCTGCCACTCTTGCTGTACGGAGCCGAAAGCTGGACGATAAGCAGGAAAGCGGAGCTGATTTTGGGTTCTTTCGAAAGAAAAAGTCTGCGCCGGATATTTGGTCCTGTCTGTGAGGAAGGTGAATGGAGAAGAAGGCACAACCGTGAACTTTACGAGCTGTACCAAGATGTGGATGTAGTCCGGAAGACAAGA
Organism: Eumerus sabulonum; assembly: GCA_951905685.1. NCBI lineage: Eukaryota > Metazoa > Arthropoda > Insecta > Diptera > Syrphidae > Eumerus > Eumerus sabulonum. The sequence goes on along the minus strand of OX645060.1, from coordinate 160,062,350 downwards.
ATCCGTCGACTACACTGGCTCGGCCACATCGAGCGCATGGACATCAACGCTCCAGCTAAGAGGGTCTTCGACTCCGAGCCTCCTGGTTCGAGAAGAAGAGGAAGACCGAACCCCCGGTATAAAGACCAAGTAATCGTGGATGTAAGACATCTTAGTCTTGACAACTGGAAGCAGCGTGCCCGGGACCGTCAAGGATGGACGGCAGCTATAGCTTAGGCTCAGATCCTCCATGGATCGCTGGCCTGATAAAGCTGATAAGCTCATGAGTAATTGGCTTAGGGTGTTGAAGTTACATTTGTTTTTAAATCACTTGAATAATTATAATTTGCTAAATTAACTTATAAGTATATATATGTTTGATACGTTAATAATAATTTTGAATTGTACGCACTTAAAACTGGAAGTTCGAAAAAATGTATGTAACCAGACCTTCCGGAACCAGACTTTGATAAGGGCGAGGGATTCTTTCTTGAACTGTGAAACAGAGCGGATCGTATTTTTTTTTATTGGGAGCAGTTTTGTTGGTCGATTATCGACAAAGTTAGAATTCTTTTTCGTTGAGTCCAAAAACGCTAGGACATATTTTTTGGTGCCGAAACCCGGGACAAATAATAGTTGAAGTCCCCATCATAAAGCTAAATAAAAACAAAAAACAAAAAAAAACAGAAAAGTGCAAACTACAATCCAGCCAACGAATTCGGTTCGTGGAAGCACTACCAGTGAAGAGCTTACAAAGCAGCGGACATTAAAAGACATCGAGAGAATTACCAGTGAAGAGCTTACGAAGCAGCGGACATTGAAGGACATCGAGGGAAATATCGCCGTTAAAGATGGTAAATCTAACAACTTGCATATATTTATATACATGTTGCATGGTTTCCTATAAATTGGTGAAATTTAAAGAGTATTCAACGCATTATTCATCCTCGAAGTTGAATAGTTAGAATCGCATAGCCGATACGATTCCAAATCAGAGCTTTCGATTAATCCGTTCTTATCGTAATAGAAAGGCTAGGCGCTTAGGAGGAGCAAAGCTCGTACTTTCCTAAAATTGCCGCGTGGTTAAAATATCACCTAACCTCGTAAAGAGCTTTTTCTCGTTAAAAGAGTTGCTGTTGTTGCTGGCGGATCGCTCCGGGTAAGTGGTAGAGAGTTTATGGTTCCATGGGTCTCCCTTCTTATACTCGACGGAAAAATCGTGGCCTAAACAAAAGCAACATGTACCGACAGATTTGGAGCCTGAGAGTTCGGTTGTACTAGTAGCCAAAAGCATTTTAATGGAATTCTCAGAAAACATTGAACGATTTCGAAGTCACCCAAAGGTAATTCGCATTTTTGGATATGTCCTTCGTTTTATTAAAAATCTCACAAAAAGCTCAGACAAAATTTCTAACCATCATGTAAGCTCGAGGTCTATCGTACTTAATGCCGATGAGGATTATCTGGAACTTACAACAAACTCATTTCCAGGAGGAAATTGAAGATTTAAGGAAATTTAAAAAGATGAGCCCAAGAAGCCGCATCAACAATCTCCATCCTTTTCTTGATGTTGACCTTCCCATAGAACTCTTGAGAGTTGGTGGGCGTCTGCAGAATGCGGACATAATACCCTATAATTCCCGTTGTCCTATCCTTTTATCTAAAAATTCACATTTTGTTCATAATCTTGTTGTCTATTTGCACATCACTAACTATCATGCAGGTCCCCAAGCTTTGGTTGCGACTATGAGGCAGCGTTTCTGGGTCATCAATGCAAGGAAGTTAGCGAAGAAGGTGGTTGATGAATGCTTTCATTGTTTCCGTTACAAACCGAAACTTCTGAAGCAAATAAATGGGTGATTCACCAGCCAGTAGAGTAAACATCTCGAATCCTTTTGCGAAATCAGGCGTCGATTTCTGTGGCCCATTTCACATATCTCAAAAACGTCGAGGATATTGGAGTCACAAAGCGTACGTGGCGTTGTTTATTTGCTTCTCGACGAAGGCTACTCATCTGGAAGTTGTATCGGATATCTCGACGCAAGGTTTTCTGGCAGCTTTAAAGCGACTTGTAGCAAGGCGGGGTCTATGTGAAGAGATCCATTGCGACAATGGGACCAATTTCGTTGGAGCCTCTAACGAATTGAAGGAGCTTCGAGCTAAATTTTTCGATCAACAGGTGCAGAATTGTATCGTGGTGTGCAGCTGCTCATATAAAATTCATTCATATTCCACCCCGATCGCCACACTTCGGCGGCCTGTGGGAGGCAGCTGTCAAGTCTGCAAAATCTCATCTGTACAAGACAGTAAAACAGACATCACTGACATGTGAGGAGTTCTCCGAAATAGAGAGTCGTTACCGAAATAGAGAGTGTAATGAATTCACGACCGATTTGCATACTAAGTTCAGATCCCAACGATGAACAGGTTTTGGCCCCCGGTCATTTTCTAATTGGCAAGGCTTTAAATTTAATTCCAGAACCTACTATCCAAGAAGAACTACCACTGCTCAACCGATGGCGAAGGCTCTCGCAAATTAAGCAACATTTTTGGTCAAGATGGTCGGAGGAGTACTTGTTGGAGATGCAAAAACGATCAAAGTGGAAGACTGCAGTTGAGAATTCGAAGGTTGGTGCTGTAGTCCTTGTTGCAGACGACAATCTACCACCTCTACAATGGTTGCTTGGACGAATAGAGCGTGTCATTCCTGCCCCAGATGGAAAGATTCGAGTTGCCGATATCAGGGCCAAGGGAAGGATATTACGACGACCGATTCATCGCTTGGCTCCTTTTCCGAATTGTTGAAGCGCCTTTTCTTCGAATAACCCTTCAAGGCGGGCAGTATGTTGAAGTTACATTTGTTTTTGAGTCACTTGAATAATTACAATTTGCTAAATTAACTTATAATTTTGAATTGTACGCACTTAAGACTGGAAGTTCGAAAATATGTAACCAAACCTTCCGGAACCAGAATTTAATAAAGGCGAGGGATTCTTTCTTGAACTGTGAAACAGAGCGGATCGTATTTTTTTTTATTGGGAGCAGTTTTGTTGGTCGATTATCAACAAAGTTAGAATTTATTTTCGTTGAGTCCAAAAACGCTTGGACATAGGGCATTTTTATTTTCGCTCACGAACACGAGTGTGTGTGCATTTATGGAAACTCACCCCAGTGCGCACTTCATATATTCGTTAAAGAGAACGCACGCTTATGTGCACTCTGAAGGGTAGGTCCTGTTTAACGCACATAAATGCACACACTCGTGTTCGTGAGCTAAAATTAGTTGATTTACTGCTCGGGAGTTGTTTGCAGAATGATAAAACATGGAAACTCTACTTGAACATTTTTATTTAATTTTCCGTTTTTATAATATTTTAGTCTAAGATGGCATCATTTTCTATAAAGTCTAAATTAGAAACTTTCAGCAATCGAAATTGCACACGCACGTGAGCAGTTTATGAGTAATAGATTGTTTAATGTGCGTACATGAGTGTGCGTTTCCTTAACCTGAGTTACATAGAGCGACAGCAAATAGGCGGCTTGATCAACAGCACACGGTGTTTTAAAGCGGTTCCCGCGGTACGGACCGCGCCCGATGCTGGTTGATTGCGGTGATCGGAGGAGAACCGATACATTACCCGTTATTCGTCTAAGAATACTGCCGCAGCTAACAAAAAGAGCTAACGACCTTAAAACACCTGAACAGATCTTCACAAATTGTAGCTAGGAAACACTTCGATCACGTCAGCTTTCAACAAAAAAAAAAAGGGTATCATAATCGGTCCATTCGTTCAGGAGTTACGATGCCACAGACAGACACACAGCCACATAGACACCTCGAACTTATAACACCCCTCTATTTGCGTCGGGGGTTAAAAATGAGAAAATAGGAAATTAAATGGGTGTTTCCACTTTTCCCACTTCGAAGTTAGTCGTGTGGGACTTGCAGGTCGCACCTAGACCACATTTTTTTGATTATACGTCACTCTTTATTGCTAAATATACATAAGTATAAAAATAATATAATGTGGACGAAACCAATCAAACCAAAATCAATATGTTTACCATTTCAGAAAGAGGGAAACACAACAACCAAATTGGATTCCATTTTAATCAATTAGACCGACAACATTAAGGTAGCGTCACTTCCACTTCCACAATTGGCCCAATGAATCAGTAAGTTCCTCACCTTTCAACCGTAATCCAATATTCACGAAGTGCAAATGGACTAAAAATGCTGTTCCGTTATTGTCCCACTGACCTTCAGCCCCAATACGAGAACGAATTCAAAATACAACCGGATATGTACGAAAGTTGGAATGATGTTGCTGTCGATAACATCGGTGTATAAATCGTGCTAAGTTTGATCCGTACTTCACCTAGATATTCGACAGGTTGTTTCAATTCAAACTTAAACCGTAGGAGGAAGGAAAAGGCTTTCACTCGAATGCCAATGTACGGGTAATATGGAGCATGTTTGTGCTTGGGTTGAGGTACATTCCAATGTGTTCATTTTGTGTTTTATGATTGATTATACTGCAGTAATATAGAAGTGAGGAAAAGTGTTTAAGTGGTAGATAAAAGATTAAAGTGGAAATTTTTCTGGGTATTCCCCAATGAATGGGCGATTCTGTTCGCAGGCAAAACTTAATCCTTGATGGTTGTGTTTGCAAATTGCGTGGAGTACAAAAAGGTAAGTGGAGGGCTTAAAAATATTTGGTTTTTATTGAAACGATGAATGATATTCTAAATGAGTATATGTATATGTGTTTTGCTTTTTCGACGCCAAATTCAGATAGAGTGTAGTGCTTATTGAAGGATACCTGAATCAATTTCCAAATAGGCATTAGAATACCCAATGTCATAAGCGTTTGCTTTTTCTACATTTTTCAAAGTCAGTAAATTGAAATTGCAAACTTATGTTGTGATCTGTTGTGAACTTGTTACATGAATGTGGGACGAGCAACACGCTATATATGTAGGTTTCGTAGCTTCATTTTGAAAATTTGTCATTATGTGCAGTTACAGCAGGTCACCTAACAAGTTGGCCCTTATCTGCTCACTGCCCTTTTGACTTTTTCAGTTTTAAAGTGAAATATTTTCGCCCAAAATTGCCTAACCAATGTTGTAGTATATCTACCTGACGCCACTGTAATTGAAAGGTACCAGATCTAACCCAGGGGTAGCAAAGAAATATAAAAAAAAGTTGAGAAGGTTCATGGGGGAACCTCTTAGTAAGGTTATGTCCTACCCAACATAGTTTTGGCGATACGATACAAAACAACATCGAGCGTGTTCCTGAACAATAGGTAAAAAACGTGATTGACAGACACAGTGTCAATAGAATTTGTACAATGAACAATTTCCACAACCTCAATATCATCATATTGACAGGACTACTGGTTAAGGACCTGTTTAATTTGAAATACAAATGCTTAGGGCTATGGACTTGAGCTAGTAATAAAACTTCTCTTTTCTCAAAGCCGGTGGTAAGGAATTTTTGTGGTTCGGATAGAACTGCAAAATCTACAAGCCGACTGCCATTAAGAGTAACGACTACTTGTTTGCGGATTTATTATCCCGAATTCCAGGTTTAACCTAAGCTCAATAAATCATCCTCGACTTAGGACACGGACCAGGACACTAAAGACAGTTTTTTAGGCAAGTCATACTATAGGCGCTACAGTCAAGAGTTAACCTGAGTTATACACAACAAGCCTTTCTAGCTGACACGATCTTCGTCAACTTCTAGTTCCGCATGCGGAATAAGTGGGAGCCCCGTTTTACCTGTGTGCACTACCTTCGATGCGGTAGTCATCTGTTGCATCGTGCCTTCGGGCTGAAAACGTGGGTCATGTGGTAAGTCGTATTTTCTATTTAGCAACCGTTTTAAACGTTTTATTCGTAAATGTTACCGTGCAGCCGTTACAGTTTTTGGTTAAATAATCTCCTCTACCTACCATCAACAAAAATAGGAACAAAATTTGAATGTTGACTTAGAGCCTGCTCACGAATATTTGATAAGATTTAAGCTTGTGCACCGTTTAGCAAAAAGTGACTGGGAGAATTCGCGAAAAGGCTCCCCTACTCAATTGTCTCTTGGGCCCCAAGAAACAGGGATTTTACTACGTTCTGTGTCGCACGTTTTGAAGTCGTTGCTATTTACGAGCCAAATTAGATGGAAATATTGGTTGGTTGAAGTTTATAGGTAGCTGAGTATGAGTATGTAAGCAATCCTCTTGACTTCAAAGAGATTATGTCTCGTGTATCGGGCAGCGGTTTTAACATGGACTTTACAAGTACATCGCCATTGTGTAGGATGGTCCGAATACGTTTACCCGATATTGTGTTACTACGCCGTATTTTCATTTCACTCTTTTCCATTACCTTCTGAAGATGGATAGCGTTCAAGGAATCGACGCCATCGTTGGCGACTAATTTTGTTTTACTTACCGCATTTTCGATCATTCCGATGAGAGTTTCGGGCAATAAGTTCCCACACTCTTGTCGTATATTATTCCATTTTCAAGCGTCCAGGGCCTGTAAACTGTTCTGATAGACCCATGCCTTCAACAAGCTTCAAAAAAACGTTGGTCTGGTGTGGCTGGTTTTTAAAATGTTTGCGCGTCACGCGTAAGTGTAGTTGCACCGTATTTTCCAAACATAAATCCAATAATTTGTGGTAACAAAAAGATCCTTGGTCGTGGTTTCATTTAGCTTACTGATCACAGTAGGTAAGTAGGTAGGTATGTAGTTCGTAGTCTCCACTAGTGGGAGTACACACTGTGCTGTGCCCCTATCCATGAAAACATTTTGCGCTTCTTACAAAATTAAGAAGATCAATTATCCCTATCCGCTGTAAGTCCACCTCATTTTCGTTTTCACAGCTCCTGCAGAAGTCATTCGAAAGTTGTCCTAGGCTTTGTGCATGACTGCCAATAAACAGTCACCAGTGATGATGCCAACGATTTTGTTGATGTCGATTCGTTCTAGGAAGATTAGTCCCATGGTTCGCTATTGGTCAAGTCGTGGCCAGATTTGTCTGGCGGTTAGGTAGCCCTTAGGTCCATTTCAGCCATGGCTTGATTCGTTAGCTTTAGCGTATGCCATGGTTGTTCGTTGCGTCGTTTCTTCTATGACAACTGATCATAGTAACGGCACTCTAATGCCATGTCGTGAATGATACGCGACTTCTTAATGCACCAGAAGCGCGATTCTTGATTGATTATGTTTTCGCGTAAAACAAAATAGACCATGTTTCTCGTTTTGTTTCGTAATTTAGGCGCGATCGGCGATGGTACCTGGTGGACTATCTTAAACACTTTCACTAAAGTCAGCTGCTGAAATGCACATTTAATTCCCTATTTCGTGGGCCGTCGTCTGTTTGGTGTTAACGACTGTTAGGCACGATCTTCAACTACAGCGCCGATATTCTCGTCGGAACAAGCACTACGAGGTTTGATTCGTTAGCTTCCGACTAAGTTACGTTCTATTCTTTTCGAAACAAAGGGCAAAACGTATAAGTGTTTAACCAGCAGGATGTTCAGGAAATATGTGATGAAATTACCTTGCACCAACATTAGTAACGAGTTGTTCCGTCAAAAAATATATATTCCGCAAAGGATAAAGCCTCATAACTGTCAAAACGATTCTGACAGTTGCCACCATTTTCAAATGCATTTTCCAATAGAATGAAATACCAGATGTCGCAATTAAATTCAAGGAATTTAGTTATAACTCGAGAACTGGCAACGAAGCTGTCTAAAAAGGGGGACCCTTTTTTCTGGAGGATCGTGCTGAAGTCAACAGCACGTTCTGTTTGTGTGTTATGAGTATTTTTTTAGTGTCGCCTCAAAAATAAGTGACTCATATAACAAGCAAGGTGTTCTTATTAAGTTTTTACTAAAATCGTGTGAAAAACCCTCGGAAACCCTCCGATGGTGTGTGGAGATGAGTATATATGGAAAACACGTGGGTTTGAATGGCCAAAGCTGTTCAAGAAGAGCCGTGAATCAGTGGAAGACGATCCACGTGAAAGAGCTCCCATCACCTCTCGTACCGCGGCATCCTTCATTGTGAGTATATTTTTACCGACCAGACAGTGACTGGACAGTTCTATGTTGGCGTCCTGAAAGGGGTGCGCGTTTTCCGTGAGCGACCCGAACTCGCTGGATCTTTCACCACGACCATACACCTTCGCGTTCTTCATTAATTGTGCAAGAGTTTTCGGCGAAAAAAGCATACCGATATTTCCCCCGAGAGTGCTTCGAATCGTGGGAGCAACGTTGGAGGGAGGACTACTGTGAAGGTCGATAATACAGGATCTTTCATGAAGCGCTTCCTATTTTTAAATTAAAAAAAACCAAAGTGCGTGTGAGCTTTCTCGCAGCCGTTGATGAGAATTTGGAAAAACCACTTCTGCAGGCTGTATAACGGCGATGACAGCCATCATACCGTCGTCAGGCAAAATGATCCATTTCTTAATGACGAAGATCGCAGGAAATTCCGTCCCCCTGACCTCGACGAAGTTGAGATTGACAACTCAAGACGAATAAAACTGCTAGCGCAATTGGACTGTCTACTGAGCTCTTCAAAACAGCTGGGGGTGGGCTGATTAGGAGCGTGCACCGCCTCATCTGTAAGATATGGCCAGAGGAAAGCATGCCCAAGGAATGGAGCCCAAGCTCGTCGGACTTTGCAGGATGACTCTGGAGAACGCTCGCTGCTCCATCCGAATCAGTGCAGAACTGATCGATACTTTTGAAGTCAAAAAAGGATTTAGACAGGGCGATGCGCTGTCGTGTGATTTTTTTAACATCGTACTAGAAATGATTATGCAAAAATCACAGGCCAATACAAGAGGCACAATCTATTTCAAATCCTCGTAACTGCTTGCATGTGCCGACATTGTCATAATAGGTAGATCACCGCGAGATGTCAATGAGGCGTTTGCGAGTATTGAGATGGAGGCGGTAAAAATTGGTTTGGTAGCTAATGAGGGCAAGACTAGATCTGCTGTCATCGAAGAAGGACATTTACCACCGACGTTTGGCAAGAACGTGCAGATTGGCAGACATAAGTTTGAGGTAGTTAAGGTCTTCATATACCTCGGCTCCGCAGTGACCTGGAACAACGACACCAGTTTCGAAATCAAGCGCAGAATTAGTCTTGCCAACCTGCTGTTACTTGGATCTCTCTCAAATTCAAAAATTTTGTTTGTTAACGCGCCCATTCATCTAGAATTGAACCTAATCGCTGAAGATGACTTTTCTGTGAAAATTAGGGTCAGTTTTCAACTGCTCCAGGGCACATTCAGGGAACATACACGTACGTCGTTGTCTATGGTCGTTTAGTTCCTGGGTCAGTTGAATTTTGTACGGGTGCAAGCCCAAGTCACGACCCGCCAAGTTATGGTCTGCGAAAGACCGCGTTCTTGTGAGCGACGCGAAATCGACTGCACCGACGGAGAGCGGCGGTGATTTGTGAAGACAGACTGAATAAACGGCAGCTAATTTGACACACCTCGTTTTTTCGGCGACCTTGTTTAATTTCCAGAAGTGGTATTCCTAAATGCGCGTCATTGCTGCGGAAGCTTCTATTCACCTCAACCTCGCGCTACTTTTACTCTCATCAAACCATTCTTTATAACTGAGACGACATCACTTATCTAACTTCGACATTGTTAACTCGATTCACAAGAAAGATAAATCTGTTGCAAATAAAATCACTATTTAGAATTTTCCTTAGTATCGCGTACATGACTTTGTCTACCGATCTGGGTGGATTTCCGATTTTTCTTATTAAAAAAATAATTGGCCCTAACCAGTAAGGCATATGTGGAAAGCTATATAGATCTGGTTTTCATACCACAACTTTCCCAGCTGCTTCCTAGAGACTCACCCTAATTTCACGAAAACTTCCCCTGCGTTTCGTACTCAGAAAAAATCATAATGGTCGATAATATAGGAGATAATGATGTCGAAGTCAGAAAGTGATTTAAGCGAAGTGTCACGGTGGCCGTCCATAGCTTTGAGACTGTTAAGGGTATTGCCTATGCTAGGAAGAAGAAACCTTCACAACATCTGTAAGAGATGCAATCGAAGAATTGTTCCTACCAAGCAATGGTTCTTTGAGATTAGAAGTTAATTACCAATGCCATATTTATGGTTGCCCTATTCTCTCAGTCTTGCCATATAAGGCAGAAGCCCTAAACACCGTTTTTAAGGCTAATGGAAAATGTAAAAAACGATGAACGAACTAAACAGGTTACACAAAGTCATCCAACATTTCGTCTCAGATTTGACCACTTCTTCTTAACAACTGATGTTTATTCAAACTGTCTTGATTCAGCTACATTGCATATAGCCGATTTTGTCTGTCGGTAAAATCAGGCAGTTGCCTCAGATCTTTCTGATCAAGATAAAGCCCAAAGTTGCTGATCTATTTGGTAATCAAATGATCTCATCACCACTTTAACTTCCTACCCGGATCGTGTTTCCAATGCACTTACCATCTGGGCTATCCTGGCTTCGATATCATAACTCTCTTCTGACTATCAATCTGATGCATTCATGTGGTAAATTGAAGAACAGATCATTTACTTGCCAACATATCCATCCGTCAGTGACAAAAAACCATCCCAAATCCATTTCATTAACCCGGCTAGTCTCGGATTATCTCAAAATCTCATCCATCCAAATGAAAACGTATCAAGTTGCATGTCCTCCTTACCCACCGACCGATAATAAATCACCACGTTGCCCCATAAATTACAATCTTGAAACATCCACAGCGGCAAATTCACAAAGCACCAAAGCCCCAAAAGTCCCATTTGCATATATTTGCTTCAAATTCAACAACTCCAAAAGTCCTCAATCTAAAATTCCAAACGAAAGGTGCAAACAATGGAATTTCAAGAGTTCCAGTAATACAACCGGAAGCTATTAAGGGGAGTCGCTTCCTTATTTTGTTCATTAGCTTTACACAAAGCCTAACCATCATCACAGTAATTTCACTCACCCTTGCAACAGTGCCGTTGCATGTCACGAGGACAATTCGATCTAAATAGGTGATTCATGTGTGTCGATAGCCTTGACTTTCAGTTGGCCTGAAAACAACGTTGAACTCACCAGGTAATTATATGTGGGTAATATAGGAGGAGCCTGCTACCCACGTCAAATGACACATGAGTATAATCGATTCGTTTCATCGAACATCGATTGAGACATAATTCTCAGTATTCGTCCGAAAATTGAAATCAAAACTGTACAACCGTCACAAGGAGGCAACTACATAATTGTAACTAGATAAACGAGTTCAGCCGCCGTCATCAAGGACGTATGTATAAAAGCTAATTGCGTTTCGAAAACTTAATGAGACTCAGGATTAACAGTCCATTCCACGGGTGAGAAGGCATTGTTTTAGTAGCGCACCTTTGAGTGCACTACGTATTTGGAGAACAAAATCGATTAGTTATGGATCTCTTAAGTCGGCAATGTTGTCGCACGATTTGGACTTTTTGCTGCAGCACTGCTAGTCGAGTGTGACTAATGCGAAAATCATGTTTCCATTAAATTTGTATTTTGGAGGCACAAAGAAAGTGTCCATGCCGCTAGGATACAGCGGGTTGCATGTAGGAAGTACACGCGAGCACCATAACACCTGTGTCCAGTTGAGTTGGATTCAAATGGCGGCAAGTGTAAAACGATTCCATGATTGAGTCTATGTAGTTATTGTCGTCGAGTATGCCAGTGGGTCTTAGTGTAAAAACTAGTCCATAGGGTTGGGCTAGAAGCGGATGCAGCTGATTGCTTTCAGGGTGTTTTCTGTTTATATTGATTTGGACATTTTTATGTATAAAGCGGAACCATGGGTGATTTGGAATCGGTCAAATACCAGACTGTACGGTGTTATTGGGAATTTCGATTAGTCATTGGAAAAACTGAACGAGGAAATGAATTGCAAGTGATTCACAAATCTTCATTCCATTCAAACAACAATACCAATGCCGTGATACAGTTCCAATTTAAATTGCCTCAGTTCACTTGAGAACCCAATTAAGGAACACGTTTGCCCGTTGTCAATTCCCACATAAATTGACACGACACGATCGGTTGGTCAACTTTTAAAACCATCTAGCTCAGCTCCAATCATCCATAAATCATAGCAGTTTCAGGCCTCTAACTCACCGGTCACTTGAACCAATCATGAGCTAACAAGCTAATCCAAAGAACTAGGAATTAATTTCTGCACTGTCATCGCCCGGAGACACTGATGATCCGATTGTCCATCTGTTGATTGATTAGGCGTTCAGTCAGTGAACTAACCAATTCTGCCAGAGGAGCCAGTGGGCAATTTCTCTTCAGTTATTTTCACCCTTCGCAGCATAAGAGACGCGAAAGGATCCCAGAACAATAGCTTCACCTAACCAGCTAACAAGCGCAAACTACGTCGAAGACAACTTCCACAATAGCATAGCTTCCAGATGCTATTTTTCTTCCTTCCATCTCGTGTCCAATTCTACAAAATAAAAATAAAACATTTTTTTCTAAGGATCCCTTCGCCAGTCGTGTGAGAAACTAAGATCGAAGAGAACCGACCTAGAGATAGTCATAGAATCTCGCCCGATTCTGTGCCTTCGTTTCTATTACGGGAACATGATTAAGTGCCGCCGCTAGCTGTGAGTTCCCAAGTCGAAGACAATTTCTATTTTGTAACGATTGCCATTGAGTTGGGACCGCGATTCATAAGCACGATAAAAGGTGAGCATAGGCGGGAGTACGTACATACATAAAGGCATGCTGTATTCGGCTCCAGAATATATCCGTGTGCCGCAGCATACCAAAAGACACAAATTGAAAAGAATAAAGGAAATAAATTGAAATTTTTACGCCACCAGGCAATGAAGGACGTAAATTATTGCCTACTGATTTCTGGTTATTAATTTATTGGAATACCCTTCCTTGCTCTTGACTTTCACTTGGCCAAATGGAATAAACGATAGATACAGGAACAGATATACGGTATACATATATGAGCGTAAAGCGATAGATTCTTGTTAATTGCCTCCGATTATATGTATCTGCCATTAATATTTACAAACATGATGAAGGATGGCGATATAGATGGAAATGGAGTTAGTGATGAATGGGCCGATGCATGTTGCTACCTTAATGATCGTCGGTGAGAATCGGGGGTTGATCCGTAATCCCATCTCTCGTGAAACATACATCATACTTCAAGCAGTTTTTTGAAATCTTGATTCGATAATTAATCGTATGAGACTACTGAATCTATTGGAATATACGTGTCAAGTGTCAAGAGATTACCGGCCCGGCTATGGGGTTGTCTAAGCCCTGGGTAAATGCGGTCGCGGTCATAAGCATTATAAGTGATCAAAGCGTGACGGATTCGGATATCTTCTTTTTTTTTATTTCTAATGGATTTTGAGAGAAATTAGACGATTTTTCATTACAGTGAAGTTACCTCAAGCGTGTTTGGGAAAAGGGATAAGTTCAAGACGAAAAGTGTCTGGGAGATTGTGACCACACCTTGCTGGGTCGGGATGCTCAACAACGAAAACCTAAGTCAAAACTCCGAACGAGGAAAAATGGCATGTTACGAATGGGGGTGCTAGAAATAAGGAAACATAACTGGGCGCCAAATCCGGTGAATACTTTGACCTTTTTGATGGAAGATGAGTTTTTTCTCTAAACGAGCACGTTTTTTATTTAATTTTTTCTCAAAACCGATGCAATAACGTCGCATAATGCTCTACAGTCATTGTAGTAATAGGTGTAGATGATGACGCCTGCATCCCGAAAACCATGGTCGGCGATTTCATTCCTTTCGTCTTTTTGGAGTCCGTTTGGTTTTCAAAAACCCAGATTTGTCTGCTTCAGCGTCTCTATAGTATAGTAATGTATCCACTTGAATGCAGTAGTACAAATCATCACGTTGTATCCATTCAAGAACCGTGGGTGTGGAATAAACTCACTATCGGCAACCAAACTTGGGCACTTTTGTGGACAAGATCTGGTGGCTGCTACAAGACGCACGGAGCAATAGAACACTTCGTCGTTGCGTCTTTCTACTTTCTCTACGATTCGTTACTACCTCCACCACCGAAGGAAGTCTCTGAACTCGTGGAGTACTGCGAAGCCAGAAAGATTGGTTTCATCTTGTGTTGCGATGCTAATGCCCAAAGCCCTGTTTGGGGCAGCAGCAAGTGTAACACAAGAGGGGTCGTCTTTTAGACTTCATTCTCTCGTCTGACCTTACCATCAACAATGTTGGCTCTCAACCAACGTTTGTTACGACAAGACGACAGGAGGTGATTGACCTGACCCTATCCAACAGATATGTGAAGGACATCACTAACTAGCGAGTCTTGTCTGATGCTACGCTGTCGGACCATAAATATATCGAATTCCGATTAAGTTGTGGGATATCTCCCTTGCAACCTAGACGGAATCCAAGAAGAATGAAACAATTGGTAGAGAACGCTGTTCATAACTTGAATAGCGTCATCACCAGTTGTTTTGAACTCGCATGTCCTGTCAGCAAACCTCCCTGCAGGAAATCGGTCCCCTGGTGCAATGCCGAGCTCCCAAGTTTTGGCAAGGAAGCCAGAAGTCTCTGAATAGATCGCCCGAATCGAGTTCGGAAGATGACTGAAACAAGTATCGGTCGAAGCAGAAATAATATAAGAAACTTATTCGTAAATCGAAGAAGGATTCTTATAGGACCTTCTGCGAAGAGTTCAAGTCTCTGAGTGCTACTAGCAAGTTGATTAAAGTCCTCAAACGGGGAAAACCGACAAAGCTGGATGCAATCTGAAAATCTGATGGTACCTTTACTAAGTCTAAAGCGGAAACTTTTAGTTTACTGTTGGAGACTCATTTTCCGCGAAATCAGATCGACATTGGCTCGTTGCACACTCTTTCAAGGGAAACTGCAACTGAAACCAAGAAAACAACTCGGCGTAGCTGCTATATTGCGTCGCGCGTGATGCAACATGCTTACCAGCGCGGAAAGTCCTGCGAGAATGCGCTTCAGAACCTAGTTGGGAGAAAGGAAAGAGTACGCGCTGGATATTTTCATCGACATTGAGGGAGCTTTTGATAACGCAACTTTTGACAGCATGTGTAACGCTGCCAGACATCATGGCGTAGATGAAGCACTGGTCCTATGGATCAAAGCAATGCTCATTACCGCTGATGCAGGCCTCGACCAATATGTCAAATCCGGCATAAACAGGCGCTGCCCGCAAGGTGGCGTCCTGTCTCCGCTATTTTGGTGCATGGTGGTCGATTCTCTGCTTGATGCTCTCAATGCCTCTGGAATCTATGCCCAGGCCTATGCGGATGATGTCGCCATTCTCTCTGTCGGCTCATGTTTAGCGACTGTCCGTCTCAAAGCACAGGCGACGCTAAATGCGATCGATGGTTGGTGTTCCAGAAATGGGCTGTCAGTCAATCCTCTTAAGAGCGATGTCGTTCTCTTTACGAGAAGGAGGAAAAATACTGACATGACTCAGCTGGTACTAAAAGCCACTTCCATCCCGATTACCAAGGAGACTAAGTATCTAGGAGTCATCTTAGATAGCAAGCTTCTCTGGTCAAAGCACGTTGAGTCAAAAACCACCAAAGCGCTGTCAGCTTTCTGGCAATTCAAAAGAGCTTTTGGCAAAACATGGGGTTTATCGCCGGCAAAAGTCCTCTGGATCTACACGGCAATGATAAGACCCATAATCTCATACGCATCGGTTGTCTGGTAGAACAGACTAAAACGCAAACACGTCGTAGCCTCTTTCACCAAACTCCAAAGAACGGCTTGTCCCAGAGCATAGCATCTATGATGCTATGATGACCTTTGCACCGCTGATATCAGAGGGTGCATGTCTTGTCTCAAGAGAAATGGCTTTTGGTACAACTCGCACAGGAATAACAGTGTGCCTGCACAAGAGATGTCCTGCGACCCCTGTCCCATGGACATGCCTTCTGACGCATTGACACGCGTTATCCTACCTCGCTGTAGTTTCACTGTCGATTTTTCATGGTTGGCTGGCTCTGGGTAGATACTGTACCTGGAGAGGATGGTCTCCGCGTTATCACGGATGGCTCCAGATCTGGGCCGGGGTCCGGAGCTGAGAACTTCTTTGAGCGCGAAAACATCCGACTGCACTTCTCGTTGGGAAAACATGCGCCTGTCTTTCAATCAGAGATATACGCAATCCTAATAGTCATGCTATATGTTGTTGTTCGTTCACTACCCTCCAGGGATAGTTGTCCTGTTAGGATTCGAGAGGAACTCGACTGAATTTGTTAGGTGTAGTTCCCAGCAAATGTTCCATGCCATTACGGTGTTATGTTAGAACTGCACAGACAGAGGATGAAGTTGAAGTGACCATAGGTATACTGTGTTATTCCTTCATCAGTATTTTTATCTGTTGTCTAATTTTTCCGTATAGGAGTTGCATTTTTTGGCACTGAGGTATTTGGGATCAGTATTTCAAATGAAGGTGTGTGGTAACGCGTCCAAAACCGTGGTAATCATATCCAGCACGGGAAGATGCTGTAAGATGGACATGTAACCCTCGGGTTTACATGGCAGGCTTGTTCCCAAGCGAAGAATTCTGATTGCACTGCGGTATGCCACCTTTTTAATAAAAATCCTTTGTTTAATGTTAAAGGCCTTAGGTGGTATACTGATGGCTCCAAGGTAGCTTCTGGCATTGGCGCCGGCATATTTGGATCAAATCGTAAGATCTCGTAGCGCCAGGAACGAGTCCTAGCAACTTTCAAGCAGAATTACATGCCATCCTAACATGCGTCAATCTAAACTTAGAGACTGGCATAAGAGGAGTAACCCTCAACATACCGTCTGATAGCCAAGCAGCGCTTAAATTGCTGAGTTTGTACAATACGAACGTAAAAGTCGTCAAGGAATGCCATGATGCCCTACAAGACCTTGCCAAAAGAAACAATGTGAGTGCCAGGGCACAAAGGTATTAAGGGCAATGAAATCGCCCATCAACTTGCCAGGAAAGGTTCCAGCGAAAAATACATATGTAGGTCCAGAACCTTTCTGCGGCACACCCAAGTCCAAGATTCATTTCTATTTAGACAAGTAGGAAAAGTCGCAACACCTGTCCTTTTGGAACAGCGTTTAGGGACTTCGCCAACCGAAGCGATTTATACGGCCCCTGAACATACAATCTTTAAATATAATCAAACCTAATAGCTACTTGACGGGACACTGCGGTCTGAGATATTTTACTTACTTCTTACTTAACTTATCAGGCCAGCGATCCATGGAGGATCTGAGCCTGAGCTATATAACTTACTATCCGCGATTACTTGGTCTTTATACCGGAGGTTCGGTCTTCCTCTTCTTCTCGAACCAGGAGGCTCGGAGTCGAAGACCCTCTTAGCTGGAGCGTTGATGTTCATGCGCTCGATGTGGCCGAGCCAGTGTAGTCGACGGATCCTTGCCTTCCGGACAACATCCACATATTGGTACAGCTCGTAGAGTTCGCGGTTGTGTCTTCGTCTCCATTCACCTTCCTCACAGACAGGACCAAATATCCGGCGCAAAATTTTTCTTTCGAAAGAACCCAAAATCAGCTCCGCTGTCCTGCTTATCGTCCAACTTTCGGCTCCGTACAGCAAGACTGGCAGAATGAGCGTTTTGTAAAGCATGACTTTGGTCTTTCGAGTGAGGAGTTTTGACCCCAGTTGTTTGGACAAGCCGAAGTAGCAGCGGTTGCCAAGGGCGATTCTATGCCGGATCTCCACTGTGGTGTCCTTTGTGGACTTTACGTTTGCCCCGAGGTAGACAAACTCCTTAACTACCTCGAAATTGTAGCTGTCAATTGTTATATTTTGTCCCAGGTGGTGAACGACGGATTGGTTTTTGCTTGACAGCATGTATTTCGTTTTGTCCTCATTGATTTTAAGACCAACTCGTTTCGCCTGTTCTTCAATCGCCGTGAATGCTTCCACAATGCCACGGCGAGAGCACGTGATGATGTCGATATCATCCGCGTATCCTAGCAGCTGGGTGGACTTGTAGAAGATTGTGCCTTCCCTGTTGGGTCTGAGATATCATCTTAACAAAATCAACCTCTCGTCTGAAACTGAGTGCCTACTCTGTCTTGAGGACGAAGAGACGGCAGAACACATACTGTGTGAGTGTGCTTCTCTATGCCAACTTAGGAAGCGTATCCTTATCAGAGAAGTCATGGCTCTTGAGGGGATTATCTCGGCTGCCACGAGAAGCATTCTCAACTTCATTAGATAAGTGGAGAAGCTTCTCGGCTAATCGGGTAGCAGGCACAATATATCGCAGTGTAAAATGCTATTTGGTAGCACCAGCCCCATACATATATAACAAAAAAAAAAAAGTCACCTAAAACCAACCATTTCCGATGGTGCGAGCGCTATATCTTCTGTGCACTTACTGAAAGGCCTTCGTATCTTTAAAATGATAAAACAATCAACTACTAGCACTTTGCGAATATATTGCAGCATTCAAATGGTGAAATCGATAGGGATGGGTTTGGCGTAACAGGGTTTGTTTCATCAGAGCATTCCTCTTTGGTTCATTCTTAGTATTGTATGAAGTCATTAAAATTCTATCAATAGAAGTCAAAAGTTTAATATTTTAATCAAAGTCGTATTGCGGTAGTTGTCTTCAATTCCCACATTCAGTTAGTTAAGATCTTCTTTTATTGGATCAGCTAAAAAGCTGGCTTTCTTCACACGGTCCAATTGTTTACCGTACAGATCTAAATTAAGAGGTTTTCTTTATTGGAGCACCTAATAGTAGACGACTTTTTGCTTATTCCACTGCTTGTGCCGTATCACCGTGATGCGACGTAATGATGGTGTTATCTGGATTCAAACTCGCTCATCGTGCGTCAGAGTCCAACACACTAACCACAGCGCCACGGCGGTCTTTTTACTTTACCGTATTAAAATCCTAAAGACTCGACCATTTGTGATATTGTTTTAGGTTTTTTGGAGGTTTCCATGCGCCGAAGCTTGTTATCTTAAATAATTTTATTAGTTTTTGCTAAATTTTGACTAAAATGTGAAAAAGTTAGAACACATTTTAGACACTTTTCGGTGAAAAGTGGAAAATATGCTGTCGTACTCTTGTCCCATAAAATGATTTAATTACATGAAAACCACTATTAAAGCAAAAGTGTGGTTCTTTGTGGCTTTGGTTAGAAATATGGCATTCCGTATTGGGAATTATTCTCTCTCTTTCTCTATCGCCATACTCCTAAACGTACCATACGTACCGTGGTCTAGGTTTTTAAATACTATCGAGTAATTCATTGGCAATACATGGCTTAGTTTTACCAAACTGACCAAACTAAACCATAGAATAAGCATGCCAAGTTGGACGAAATGCTTAATCCACGTCAAGAAATGTTCCTACTCAGAATTTTTTTCCTCTTTTTTTTGCGGAGGCTTCTGCTATCTGTTGGAGCACTCAAACGCAAATACTCCCCGTTTTCCTTAGAAAAATAAGAAGGAGCTTTAGTGATGTAGAGCTAAGAGATTCGGCACACACCAAGTCGGCCCCAAGGGTGTGCCACCGTCAGCGAGCAAAGGCGGGACAGTCGTAGAGAAAATGCTCTGTCGTGTCATCCTGCTCGCAACATGCAACATAAGTAGGCGTCTCACTGATGCCGTGCACACAAAGATGCTTAGCAAAAGTGTAATGGCCCCTAATCACTCCCACAGGTCTTCTGCAGTTAATTCTCCTTGATTACAGGAGGAATGCTGCGGATTTCTTGCAGATATCGGTGCAGACCCGCTTTGTCATCCTGCATCCTGTATAATCCCTCCATCCATCCCTCCAATCGTTAATGTAGGAATTTACCGTGGACGCGGGTATACCCCAAATAGGGTTTACATTCTCAGAAACTCTCCCCTGAACCCATTCTGTCGAGTTCATTAGAGATCTCATTTCCTGAAATCCCAGTGTGGCCTGGAACCCATACAAGCCTTGGTGAATTTAGTGTACCGATTCTGTTCAAGAAGATCTTGACAGACGCATATGTATTTCCCCTCCCCTTGGGGTGGCCTTGGTGCAGTAGTTAACATCACCGACTATCGAGCGGAAGGTCTGTAGTTCAAAGTATGTCCATAGCCAAGAAATACAACTCCTATACGGAAAAAAGTAGCGGCGGGAATCAAAGTCGCGACATAGGCGTCACCCATCCATACAATTAGAGCAGAAGCCCCTTTTTTCTGAGATTTTCCTTACTGTCCTGGTAGGAATAGATAATCCAAGCCCTCGTGACAAGTCCTAGATTCTCCGAGCGTAAACGAGTCATCACATCCAACTTATATCCAGGTTTCTCCCAAATCTGGAAGATGGCGCTTGTAACTTTCGGGAGACTAACTACTTGGTGGGTTGCAGTTCCCAGAAGAGGGATTTTCGGCACCAAGTTCCTTATCTAGGCCGATGTCTGCTGTGAGCAACAGCTCACCACGAAGGTGCCATTCGTCAGAGCAGGCTGTTTTGCCTGAATACAGAAACGCGTTTGCCAAAGCTAGCTCCAGTAGACGATCCTCTCAGTGTTTGCAATCGGCGTCGGTCAATCTACTGTCACTGCCAACTTTCCCTATCCTGACCTTTCCAGAGAAGTGGCTACCTCTCTATAAGAGAGCTGCTTTTTTCGACTCCTTACGGTCCTTAGGATCTCCTTCTCGGTGGAAGGGATTTTTCTGTGTTATGTGCCCGCCTCCGAGGAGCAGTTTCTTGGCTTTCTTCGTCTCCTGGTCTATGGTTTGATCCTTGTGTGTCACCACATCTGCCTTTGGACTCCGATTTCCAACCGCAACACCCCTCGCTCTTCCTAGCGAAGCTATCCTTGGCAGCGGCCTTCCGTTTGCGGGCCCTTCTGTTTTCGGTTTGGGCTCCTGCTTCCTTGAGACGTTGTTCTGGGACAGCCTTGCCGGTTTGGGAATCGCTAGGACCTGCCATAACTTTGCTTTCCGTTTTCAGAGTCTGCTTGTCAACACCGTCACATTTTCCGGCGGCAGCGCCGGCCATAGAAGGATCCTGAACGCTTCCGGCGTTTGGGGTCCTAATCATGCTCTTATTTTAAGGTTGAACCTTCTCAGTAAGAGGAAGAGAGCTAGAGGCGCATTCCGAAAGTGCTGGCAGGCTTGTGCCTCCTGTATCAACTTTTCCTAACTGCCGGCGCTTTCTGAGCTGCGCACCTCTGAGAGGGGAGGGAACCTCAGATAAGAAGGTCGGATCGGTCTCGGTAGGAGAGACCTAACCCTCTTAGCTGGTTCCCCCAGAGGTTTAGCCTCGACTATTGTGCATTTGGCTTTGTCAACATCTTTACGCAATTTTGGGGCATGCCTCTTTGCCCTTCTTTTTGGCTACTGCACTTCGCAGTGTAGCCTGGGACGTCCAATCTTTGCGGTTTCCCGTGCCACGCCGTCGTCGGTGTCGCTTCCCTGGATGCACCGCTCATGTTCAGTCCGACCAAGTGGTCAGACAGTGCACCGCAGGAGTCGGTGTTGTTCTGGCCTGCCGGGGAGTTCGAACTGAATGGTGGAACTTCTAGAATCCTCGTCCGGACGCGGTCAAAATTATCGCAGGTGGATTTCCGTCGTTACGGGTGCCACCTGGATGTCCATTCATTTTTTGTGTCTTCGAGTCCTAGTTCGAGGTCTTTGACCTGTTAAGCCTTCCGCCACGACAGGCACCCGATGAAGGGAGGAGCCATTTCAGTTGGTCACTTCCTCTCTTACTCATTCTTGTCGGTTGTTTAGACACGCACGTATGTGCTTTTATTCATTAAGGTTAATTTGCGATGTACCACTTCCTTTTCTTGTTCAACAACTCCAAACTGGATTTTTCAGTATGAGAGCATATTTCGTTTAAATATTAGAATATGTATGTGTATGTGTTGGCGTTACAGTCCATGAAGGACCAAGGCCGAGCTTCTCTGTATCACCCATGTTGTGTGTGATTTTATTTCCCCAGAGGCTAAAGGGGCCTTCAATCTATTGCCGGATCCGAACGGCGAATCGGAGAAGCTTTTCTTGACAATTATACTACTGGGGGTTTTGTCAGTACCCCACTGACTAGAAGCACGGTCAGTGCAATTTTAAGGGAACATTTAGTTGCGCCACTAGAGTGTACTGTTTTGACTTAATCAGTACACGGCACGCCGAGTGACTTATTCCTATTCTCAGAAATGTTAAGTAAGTTTGATGCTATTGCAGTTAATTTGTGATCCAAGAAGATCGAAGCCACTACCGCCCAAGGTACTTTTTCTGTAGAGACGTAGGAAAACCTATTACACAGGATGCAACACTATTGTGCTGAAAAAAATAAATAAGTTCACATGAAGAGAAATAGGACATGCAGCCACGTTAAGATAAGTCTTGACACCTTCGTTTGACGAGAATGTAATTGAAATTATGAACACCTTGCCTCCAACCGTAAATCAACCAACATCATTCACACAACGGTCCACTAGCACTACATGCATCATCGTCAGCCATGCATTCTCACAGGCAAAGGTTACTTTGTTCGACACAAATCAACTTGGCATGGAAAAAGATCGACTCCTTTGTCCTTTTCACACTCATCTTCCCACAATTCATTGGGCACATAGCACACTTATTCACGCCACAATTGACGTATGGACAAATGCGTTCAACTCCTCCATAAAAATCTTAATTACAATAATTTCGCCATGTTCCGGCTGCAATGCCGCCATAGTGTGTATAGAGAACATCTTACTCAGTCGATAGATCTACTAAGATCTACCAAGACGACCAATTACCCTTAGTTCAGTCTAAGTCGAAAGTATATACGATTTGAGCTAGACGATGAGGCTCGTCCTCGTTTGTTTCGCACGAATTTCCATTTAAAAGAACAAATCAAAGGGCTGTGCTCCATCATCAGCACCACTAGCACCACCATAAATAGATTGCAATCCCACGGTCAGACATCCCAGCAGCAACGATCGTAATAGAACTTAGCTACGTTCTATTGCTGCTGCTGATGGTTGCTTGTAACTGCTGCGGTCCGTTCGTACGTATATTGCCAAATAGAGGATCGTGTATCTGCACTTGAGCCTTCAATGGTCTATGATTATCTCCATCTTGAATCTGAGCAAAAAGAACATCATCCCAACTCGGGGTACAATGCTGAGCGTGAAGAATCATTTTGAAGGTCCATCATCATCAGCATCGTCGTCATCATCATCAACATCAGCGTCAGTATCTCTAGCCGGACTGGTGAAACTATTTCTGCCGCAGCCCCGGTCACAGGGAATAGTGAACGATTGAAAGATCATATACCTTCAGTGATCGTGATAGTAATTTAAACCGTCGACTTTTGTTACGTCATAATATTTCGTCTTGAAATTAGATAAATGGCCATAGAAGAAGATTGCTTCAAATGAGATTCGTCGGAGATTACATTCATTGCCGGTACGTGGTGAAATTTAAGATAATCCGTGTTCGTTGTGATTTATATGAAGATCGGACTTACGCAAGGGGGGACACCGATGGTGTATTAGAGCACGATCCAGATGGGGCCAAGGATGTGGTTTTGTTGTTTTGCAAAGTTCATCGTTGGAATTTCGCTGCGATTTGTCTTGTATCTACATAGTTGTTGCGTTTGGAGTAGCTTTCTTGGCCGTCTGTCGAAATTGATACAATCTGACAAATTTGTCAACCGATACCCGTCAGATATGATAGGTCCACACAGATGTCAAGAGTGAACGGCTTCCAGATTTCCCTAACCGGGTCGGTTATAAAAACATAATTTATAAAATTCCATACTTACCAACGTGATCAAAGCAGCTGCTGTCAGTTTGCTGCTAGTCTGCACTGCCATTATTTTCCCTGTAATTATATTCAAGACAGTTAAGTACCCAAAGAGTTCAAGTCAGACATGTAGTCTGTCTCGACCAGCGTTGAACCCAATTAGCTTGCATGTTACTTTCCAGCGCAGAGAGGTGCACACTTAAGCATAGTCCTTTACAGCCAGCAATTGCCACAGGCTATTGGCGGTATACAAAGAATATAGTTGACTCTTTGATGAGTGAGTATCTCGAGTATCTGCGGCGATGTAACTGACCACAAAATTCAAACCATAAAGTGAAAGTTGTTCCCTACACATCGTCAGTCGACCTATAACTCTTTTTATTTAGAGCTCCACATTATTATGTAACACAGTCTATAGTCGACCAGGTATCAATGCGTCCTATGGTTCTTATTATCCCCGGGGAGTTCTGTATGTGAACAATAGGAAGCTACGTGAATGTACGTACGAGTATTACAAAGACCCAATCGACTGCTCGAGTGGTCTACGTCAGAGTAAGTTCCCGCAGGAGGTCGTTTTGTTTGCGTATCAATTGTTATTACTCACAGATAAATTGAGTTGGTAGCCACTGACAAAATGCATTTAAGCGTCGCGAAATTAATTTTCGAGTGCTGGCGTGCAAACAAACTGGATAACTGGTTGTCCTTAAAAGCCGGTAGTACCGAGAAAATCACATAAATGTGAACGTTTCACGCTTTACGATATACGGCTTTGGTTAAATGGGTTTATAGGATAGGGTTGGTACCATGAAGAAACGCCGCACACGTGTTACGTGGTTCTTGCTTGCATCGTTGCCATTTCGCGGCATGAGAGACAATTTTCATTTCAATTTGACATTTCTTGGTCTCTGTTTGAACGCCGACTTGGGATAGACGGCAATTGGGACGGTGTATGGCTAATCGAAAGCGGCACTTGTAGACAATTGACGTCGTAGATATTTTGTCCACCGTCTGTTTGTTGCCATTGAGTGACCAAGTGAACATTGTGGAAAAGTGTGTGGAAATTACGCGATGTGTGCAATAAAATGGGGCAAATGGATTGTATGTATCTCGTGGCTGCTTTTGGTTTAAAGTTTCAGCAATTGGTTGTTGTTTTCCTTGAAACCGGTTCATTTAATTGTTAATCTGTTGAACTATCTTTGCTTTTACTTGCTAAAGGTAAACTGTCCCCATCACACACACTGTCTCGCGGAAGATAGGCCAAAGTATGGTCTTGTCTGCCCAATTCACACAATTTGCGACGGAGCAAGGTCTGAGTTATATCAATATGACAGTTTCATTAGTTTGAAGTTTCAATTTTGTTGTTTTTTTTTTGCACTTCTGAAAACAGAAAATATTTAGCGACTATCTAAGAACCGAAGCATAACGTGTGCATATAAAGACAATAGTCAGTTGAAATTGTTGACTACGCTGATTGTCAGAACCTACTCATTGATGGATTACCAAGGCCTCAACCAACAAGCCTCTCCAGCCGGCACGATCTTTGGCTAGTTGTTTCCAGTGCCACACGCCCAGTTGGTTGATGTCCCTTTCCACCTGTGCGCGCCACCTTAGATGCGGTCCTCCTCTGCTGCCTCGTCCCTCGGGGTTGAAGTCAAAGACTCTTCGGGCCGGAGCGGTGATGTCCATTCGCTCTACATGGCCCAGCCATCTTAGACCTTGGATCCGTAGACGTCTAACTAGGCCAATGTCGCTGTACAGCCCAAAACGGGATCAAAGATTTCACGCAGAATTTTCGTCTCGAAACGTCCAAGAGCTTCTTCATCCGCTTTTGGTAACGTCCAAGCCTCAGCGCAATAGAGGAGGACCGGGATGATTAAGGTTTTGTATAGGCATACCTTAGTTTTTCGAGAGAGGGCTCTACTACTCAGTTGCCTCTTGAGCCCAAAGAAGCAGCGGTTGGCAAGAGTTATTCTTCGTTTTATCTCAGCGCTGATGTCATTGCTGCTTGTCATTATCGAGCCAAGGTAGACGAAGTCCTTGACTACTTCAAAAATATAGCTGCCGATGACTGCATATATTTGGTCTTGTCCCCATTAACCCTCAAACCCACTTCAGCCGCTTCTGCTTCAATGCTTGCGAACGCCTCATTGACGTGTCGCTTTGTCCGTCCAATAATGTCAATATCATCTGCGTAGGCAAGCAATTGTGTAGACTTGAAGTAGATCGTACCTCTGGTATTGGCCGCACGATATTTTTAAGGATAATGTTAAAGACATCACATGACAGTGCGTCACCCTATCTAAAACCTTTTTTAACATCGAAGGAGTCGGTTAGTTCATCTCCGACCTTAATGGACCAGCGAGAGTTCTCCATAGTCATCCTGCACAGCCTGCCGAGTTTGGCAGGAATGTTAGAACATAAGAGGGCTCTGTATAGTTCGTCTCTATAAATACTGTATCAATACCAGCAGTGTGTCTCCACTATAAATTGACTAGATTTGATGGTTTTCTGTATTGCGTTTTTTATGTCTGATTTGGTATAGATATTGGTACGTTTTGGGCCGCATCGTTAGCATGTTTGGGGATTTGATATGTTTATTACGAATATTGTTAATGACGTCGGTGTTGTTATTGGGATTATTAACAGCTTTAAGCATAGAGATGCTGGCGGAACATCTGATCTATCGAGGAATATAAGAGTCCATCTATCCGATTTAAGGCCGGATGAGATGTTGGGAAACAGCGTGCAGTACGTAATGTTGGTTGTGTAATTTTCTTTGTAGTCTTGTGTTTCTTTGGTGGCGTTACGCAAATGAAGGACCAGAAGCAAACTTCTCCCAATCACCCATGTTTTGTGTGATTTTATTTTTTCATACAGTTTAATGTCGATTTCAAACAGCGTAAGTCGAGAAGCTTTTTCAAGGCAAGTATACTACGGGGGATTTTGCCAGTACACCGCCGAGGAGAGACGCTGCGAAATAAACATTCGATGGCGTTGGTGTTATCAGGATCCGAACTCGCTCATCGTGCAATAGAGTCCAACACACTAACCACTGCACCACGGCGCCATGCTGTAGTCTGCTAGCGTAATTATAATCGATTCTGATTTTGTGAACCAAGAAGGGTAGGTTGATATTACGTTGTGTGACCGTTTGGTAGGCAGCTCCATTCGTTTATTCGTTATTCGTTTATTTGATTTGCGACACTGATTGAAAAGCTCCTTTTTTGCGAGGTTTGGTGAAAATATCCAAAAAACACTATGAGCGTGCTCATAGAAGTGTGAGATTTGACTCGCTAAAAACACCACCCTTCAAGTTAATTATTTCTATTTTTCTACTACAACTAAGTTAATTGACTTATCTAGCATTTTTCCATTCTCGATGTATTCCCATTTAGCAGGCAGCTTTCCATTGAGACCTCCTGCAATCCGCAGAGTGCGTGCGGTTTAGGTTCATCGCGCTATTAATATGACCTTTCAGTCGATCTCTATGTTTTCTCGCGAAAAGTTTAGCTTTCGACTTTTCCAATGTTTAAATCACGATGAATGCCGTCGTTTCGAATGTACCACGGCGGGTTAACGACGGCCCACAATACTCTATTTTGAAACGTTTGTAATAGAAGAATTACTCTTCTTAGTACAACCCCAGAGTTGTATAACGTAAGTCCAAATAGGTTTAATCACTTGCTTGTAGAGAAGCAGCTTGTTTTCAATACTAGCCTGCGAATGTTTTCCTAATAGCCAGTACATTTCTCTAGAATTCAAGCTCTTCACCGGCGAATATGGCCAACATAGTGCCATGCGTTTGTGGTATGTCTCTGTATACAACAGGTAGAGCAGCGTACCAAATACGCTTTCCTGCAGAACGCCAGCCGTAATTGCTCTAAAATTCGCTCCCGTGTTTAATACGAAAGAGTCTATTAGACTAATAGTTTTCCAGAACATTCAACAGCTTTTCCCGGAAAACTTGTCTCAGTATATATCCCAACCTTCGTGCCACACTTTGTCAAAGGCTTGGGAAACGTGAATAAATACACTAGAACATATAAGCTTAGGTTCAAGTGCTTTTTCGACAAAATTGGTTATTCGATGCACTTGGTCTAAAGTGTAATGCCTGCTTCTGAAACCACACTAATGATCCGGCAAAATACGCTTTTCTTCAACAATCGGCTTTAAGCGATTGATTATAATTCTTTCGAATATTTTCGAAATTATCGAGAACAATGATATTGGGCTTTAGAATCATAATAACTTTGGCGACCTTCCATTGGTTCGGTACATGTTCTAGATTAAGCGCTGCGTTAACATGATATAAAAGTTTGAGCAGAGCATTCCTCGGCAAATTTTTCGGGACACCTCCTGTAATTAAATCGTAGCCTGGTGCCTTATTTGGCTTGAGGGATCTTATGATATTTTCCAGCTCGGAAAACGAAGCTCGGGTCATTCTGTATGCCACGGCCGTTTCCAGAGTATTGGTATTGCCCGGTAGCGGTTATCCTCCGAATGGCTTGAAGGTTTCAGCAAGATATTCAACAAAAACGTCAGCTTTTTCTTCATCGCCTTCCGCCCATTCATTTCGTTTTTTCCTTATTGGTGTTGACTACAGCTTACACCTTTTAATGCCCTGTTACTGTTAACAAATATGAGCAAGGGGTAGACAATACGTAAGATATGTATATTGCTAAGAACACAAGATACGGTAATTAAGGACTTTAGCCATAACTCAGGAACTGGTAACACTGCGCCGTTCATCAAAGACGATCCCTTTTTTCAGTTTTCGCTCAAGGCTGAAGTCGATAGCACATTATGTTTACTTGTTGTGCACTAGCTAACTTCGGAGGAAGTTAACTCCCACATCGTGGGAGTAATGTTTAAATCGTTGTATAGAGTTAGAGGGAGGTCGATAATAACATGTTGCGACAAACTTATTTTGCTTGTTTTTAGTTTACAAATTCCCGGAACTTAATGGCCACACCTCGTACTTAGCTCTTGAAATATCTTAAGAAGAATTTAAGAGACTGCAATGAAAACAAGTGTGTTTTATCGACGAAACACTTTGCCAAACTATTTTCAGTGGCTGTTCGACCGACAGTTTTTTTAACATCAGGAGAGTTTTTCAAAGACAGAAACAAAGGCTAGTCAGATGGAAACAAATGCTAGTTAGATGGAACTCTGGTTGTATACAGTAAAGGATTAAATTGACTGGTTTGCCAGGTTATAGCAATTTTTTTTTCTTTGTTTTTGTTGAAGGCTCCTGCTATCCGCTAGAGCACTCAGACGCAAACACTGGTCCATTGTACTCCAGACAGACTCCTTACATTACTGTATTTTCCCCGTTTTCCGGAGAAAAATTTGAAGGAGCTTCAGTGATGTAGAGCTAAGGGATTCGGCACATACCAAGTCGGCTCCAAGGGTGCGACACCGTACGCGAGCAAAGGCGGGACAATCACAGAGGAAATGTTCTGCAGTATCATCCCCCTCTTCGCCACATGCAGCACAGGTAGGCGTCTCACTGATGCCGAGCACGTAGAGATGCACCTAGCAGCTCATAATGGACACTTTTCCACCAATCCTGTTAAGCACTCAGCATCGCTTTGATTGCAGTCAATCTGTGCCTTAAAAACGTTTCGAGGGGGTCTCCGACCTTTGACAATGATCACTTGCTTTGGATATTTTGAGCAAATCACTCCGCTATCTCCTAACAGCTCGCATGGAAATATTAGGAACGGAATCGGACGGAATCCGGTAAGGAACTTCAGTTTCGTGTGGTTGGTAAGAGAAAGAAAGTAAGCATTCCTAGAGAGACGTTATTGCTAGCTTTTTAGAGTATTTCTTGTGGAAGAACCGACAAAACAAAAAACATTCCAGCCATATTGCAGCGAGTCTAATGATTTAGTGATCCTGGGGTCTCCTATTTCTTTTATGCCGCGGTTTGAAGTTTTGTCTAGCATTAAGTTCCTAGATGCACTGGACCAGACATGAGCATTAAATTCTAATTTAGAGCAAATGAGCACCTTATATGTATGGTGAGAAATATTTCTACTCCTGCGCCACGGCGCCTCCATGTGTAATTACTTTCTAATAATAATAAAATAAAAATTCATTCTTTGGCGATCAATAAGGTATAAAAAACAACTTACAATGTTTGTGTCTTAAATTAAAGTGAACTATCAAAAAGTACATTCACAGTTAAAATTAACATTCGTTCAATCCAAATTATAGACTCAGAAAATCAATACAACTATGAGCACTTTCGGTTTTCAAGATCTAAAATATTCGGGAGGAGATTTTTAGGGACCACCGGCATTTTAAGTTACAGGATTCCATAATATTGTGTCGCCATTACCGTCCGCATCATCGCCCCCTTCAGCACCTCCATCTTCATCACAATCAGGACCTTCCGATAAAACTGCATATATTCTCATATTGCTTGGAGAACAAATCCTTTTATACGGCAACCATGTTAACTGTAGGCCCTCTATATCGCCGATTACATACCTGTCATTAGGTAGAACCTTGTTGACCTCATACGGACCCCTGAATTTTGCTAACAATTTCTTATTAATGGCCTTACTAACAGTTTGTTCTTTAGCAATGTTTTCCTTTGCCTTCTCCCTAATTTTTTGTAGATCATTACACCCTTAACTCAGTTCTTTATTCAAATACTCTTGGACTCTATCGCAAAATCCTCCCTTTTGGCTTGTTCCGAATAATAAGGTACTCGGACTGAAACTTGTGCTACGATTATTAGTGAACTCTACTTTAACAAGGTGTTTATCCCAATCACTTGTTGTATTTAACCCACATTCTTTAGCTAGCATTTGTATAAGAGTCGTATTGAAACGTTCCACCTGCCTATTTGATTGTGGTGAATGCGTAGCTACCTTGACATGAACAATGTTGTTTTCTTTTAGAAAATATGTAAACTCAGATGTAGTAAATGAAGAACCGCGATCGGATACAATTCGATTTGGCCTGGAATAGTTCTGGAAATAGGAATTGAGACACAACATACTGTCTTGGCTCCGCGTACTCTTAACTGAATACAACTTGGTAAACTTAGTGAAAGCATCAATTACGAGGAAGATGTGACGTTTTTTTTTGAATTTGAAGTTGACATTGAGCCTAAACTTTCCCCTTTACAGCTATGGGCAGTTGTTCATTAATATTAATAACTACTGAAGATTTCAAATCACTAACGTCGATACTTACAATCTGGTTGACAAAATCAGAATCCTCACTAAAAGTACTCATTTTGCTATCCAAATGGGACTGATGATGGGATACGCTTGAAGGGCGACGATTTTGGACGATCAACGGTGTGATGACTTTATTTTTTTCTTTCTTGATTTTGGATTTAGTCAACTGCAACTCCATGCCGGTTTTTCCCAAGAAGTCTCTACCCAGCAAGACTGGATAACTCATTGAATGATCGTTTACTCCAAACAATTGTAAAGTAATTAGAAAATCATTAAAATATATAATTGAATTAGTACTTCCCAAAGTGTCAATCTACTGCTCATGCCACTGTATGACTGGTTATCTGTGCCCAATGGAGAAACCATGACCGCTGGCAAGAACATTTGCTGAATGAAACTTATTGGACTCCCTGAGCCGAGTAGGGACTTGAGAGTCGTTGACGATTGCACCGCGCCGTGTTTGAATTTATAGCATACATCCTTCTCAAAATCATTCCTCGTTGGCTGATGAGTCCGATACACTTGACATTGTGCCTGCTCCTTGATTTCCTGATTGATGTAGTGTCATGACTGGGTTCAGGTTTGGACATTTTTTGCAAAATGACCTGGGCCACCGCATTTGAAGCATTTAACTTGTCTTCCATCATTCCTGTGAAAACTGCTTTATTGTGGAAAAGGCGCATAAAGGCGTGTTAAATTTCGTTTGTTTCGTTGGAGGGTTACAATCACAAATGTTGTTTTTGATTTTCTCGTATCTCCGCAATGCGACTTTAAGTTCATCGATACTATTGGCGTGATACAAAATCGTTTTATTATTTTCCGAATCTGGACTATCTGGAATATCCTTGGTGATGAATTGCATTCAATTTTCTTCATCGATGGGATTATGCGAAACGATTTCCTGCATCGTTAGTAGGTACATATTGCTGCATTGTTTCCTCGCGTCGTTCCCTTCTGTCCCTTAGCCCGGAATAAATGTCAGCCTTTGTGACCACTTTCTTAACCCTTCAGTGCACACCTAAGAAAAAATCACACCATTGCACACGTGGGGTCTGAGAGGCCCATAAACACAATTCTATGAAAATGAAATTTTATTTATACACATATATATTCGAAAACAACAAACTTATAAAAACAAAGAATAAAACTTATACATCATTATTAATTGGAGCAAGTGGGGCAATAATAATGCGCATGTTGAAGGCAAATGCATTTGCTACATTTGTCGCAGAAATATCGACTCTTCCTTCTTTTTTTGCAGAATGTAGCCACTTTTCCTTGTACCTGCATTATGGAAACCGCTATATCTTCATCAACTGGCAACAATCCAGCAAATTTCCTTTCATTTACACGAGTTTCGGTTGGCAAATGATTGTTGGATGCACGATTCTTCAAATATTCCTTTAGAAGTTACATCCCTAGTTCTTTCAAAAATAACCTTCTTTTTGCTGGCTTGGGTTTTTGAGAGTTAAAAATTACCACTGCATTTATCCCAGCAACATTTAGAATTCCGTAGAAAACTGCCATAGGGCACCGTCTAGTATTCCTTGCAACACTGTATTCTCCACATAGTTGATCTACTGTGTCCACACCACCCTTTGAAGCATTATAAAATGTTATACTGTCGGGTTTTCTTTGTTCACCTGTAGCTTCATCCAATTTGTCATCATGATGCATTGTGGACGCAAGGAGGACACATTTATTCCTCTTGGGGATATAAGACAATATAGTAATGTCCTCTTGAAAACCAAATATACTAGAACAAAGTTGTCTACTTTTTGGATTTGTGAAAATCACTGGAAGTACACGTTTATTTTTTCTCATTGTACCAACTATAGGGAGTTTATAATTTGCCAACATCTTTTTCATAATTTCATATCCAGTGAACCAGTTGTCCATAACCACATTTCTTCCCGTGTTATGGATAGGAATACACATTCTCTCTCTCGACCCCATCAGGCTGAGAACCAGCATAAATCTCCATGTTGGTGGTGTAGAAGGCCCTGGCGTCAACTAAAGCAAACACTTTCAGGCCATATTTTGCCGGTTTGTTAGCAATAGCATCTCATCAAGGGTTGTATACTCACTTACGGTATACGCTCATTTGGAGTTTTCAACGAATTTTTCAAAGACATTTCTTACAGGAGCAATTTTATCGACTTCACGTCTTTCCTGTCTTGTATTGATGTTGTATTGATGTTGTCAAATCTTATGCATTTCAGTAAAAAACGGAATCTGTTTTGCCCCATTGTAGCGGGAAAAATAGGCAATCCATTGCCGTAAGTTGCCCAGATTTCAGAAATACTCAATCTATTTCCGTGCTTGACTCCTGCGATATACAGCAAACCAGTAAAAGCTTTTAGTTCCACCAAGCTAGTCTCCTTTCGCTTGTAGTTCGGTTCTCCATTTTGTGTCCGATTCCGTATGAAGATGTTCGTGTCTGTTACTATTGAGTTCAACATATTTTCATCAATTAGCTTTAGCCCACTTTCCATCGGTGATAGAACTCCTCGCGCATATTGTTTTACCCCAGGTAAATTAATGACAATGTTATGTCTTCTTGTGCGGACATTTGGTGCCCTGCAATCCTTTCTCCATCTTGTGCCATCTTTTCCATAAAAAAATGAGCACGTTCTTCGAAAACCGCTCCATCGCTTTGCATTTCGTCGCCGTCTTCAATTATTTCTTGCTCAGAATCGGAATCGTGCTCACTAACACCCAAAAAGTCTGGGTCAGCAAAAGAGTTATCATCATCAAAATCGTCGTCAGAATTCTCATCGAAATCTCCATCTTCCACCAAATTCAAGAGATCTTTTCTGAAGTCACCCATTTGCCTCCTGATTTATAAAAGATTTATTTTAAATGCAAGTAACAATGCAAAATACACAATATGATGAATTAAATGTTCACAACTTTGCAAATCAAATTTGTCGAGGTACATACATATATGTACATATGTACGAAAAGTACAAAACAAGAAACCAACCTTCTTTCACTAAAATCCGTAAAATACTAAAGAACCCACAAAAATAATCCGAAAATAAAATAAAGATATACCGTTATGTATTTGAGAATGAAAAAAAATATTGTAACGTAGATGTATACTTTGGGCCTATTAGGCCCGAAACTCTATTTAGCGAAAATTTACTGAACTTATTACAGTCATTTTTAGGTTCGTGGGTACATTTCGATGATATAGGAAGGTAGATGAATGATTATTTTATTTCCAAAGATGTTTTCAATTTTATATGTATTTTACTTTTCACTTGGGCCTGTCAGGCCCCACGTGTGCACTGCAGCGTTAAATTCACACACTAACCCACTTTTTAATTCAGGCCACGTTCGAACAACTTTAGTTCTATGCAAGTTCCAACAAACAGTTTTGCTGTGCCGTACAATAATCATTTCCCAAAAATAATTTTCGTACACTCATCAAGAGCACAAAGTTCGGCATGTTTCTCGAACTGCATCACCCAACGGTCAACGGGAAGATGGTCATCACCGCTAAATGGACTAATAACGTGTTCGAGGTCACGAAACCTACATACATATATAGAGTGATTGGCGCTCCAAATCTTACTGATGCATAATCAATTCGGCTATTTCTTCTGTCTTCTTTAGAACTCTTCGAAGCCTCTGGAATTCCTCATCGATGTCATCCTCCTGCTCAGCGTCCACATCCGAAAGTTGTTCTTCACGGGAAACTAACCTTTCTTGGATCATATCCTTATTTTTCCCGGAATGCTCTTGGATTATTCCGTGGAGATCGTCGTCTGCATAATCCGCAACTGCATTCTGTATTCTTAGCCTCAGCTCGGCCTTAGTACCACTGGTCGTTATCTTCAATGAGCGCAACACGTTTTTCAGAGAAGCCACTGTTGCTTCCTCAAGAAACTGATTCCATTCTTTGGAACACAGCCGTGCAATCAAATCAATACAATGTACGTACAACTTCTGAGAAATACTCCCTGTATATTTCTCGAATTACTAACCCCGAATTTTACATTTATCCAACTTCTGAGAATTGAAGGCGTTCTTAAAAAATTAATACTACGACGAGTTACTCTCAACTATGTATTAGTGGCTGACGTGAACTCAACTCGTTCCATTGGTGCGAGCCCTTTTATACATGTCCTTAAGTGGGATACACACTGTCGATCAAAAGTGACGATCAAAATTGACGTCAGTTTTGAGTGAAGTGTCTCATGTACACACTATAGATTTTGTTTGACACGCAAAACATCATTCAAGTACATAATTTCGCGCAGTCACCATGGACAGCGAATTTGTATTTTTTCATTAAATTCACTAATTCCTGGTAACCTTCGTCTTTTTTGTCCCGACGTATATACTCTGGACACGTTACGTCCCAGAGACAACGATGAGACTCGTAAATATTTATAAATTGCTCTAGGAATTGCCTCCTCTCATCCATGTCCAACGCTTGAATGAAACAATTCATGTATGTCGGTCGAAAACCAACATGGCCGCTGATCGTCACTCAATAGCAGAAATTTTTGCAACTCATCAGTTTTGATCGACAAACCATCATTTACATGTACACACTATCAGTTTTGAGTGACAGCCAACAAAAGTGTCACTTTTGATTGACGGTGTGTACCCTACTTTAGTGCAATAACAAAACGGAAAGGCGAAGTGATCTGGATGGGGCGAATCGATACTCGAAGTAATCACAGTGTGTTTCACACGTGTGGTACTTATTTTACTGGTTTTATTATTAAAACCACCACAGTTTTTAATCCATTGAAGAAAATACTTATTTATCCCAAAATCAAGCAAAACCCTGTCATATGTTTACAAAATACCCAGCAACTACATACCGTGGTGGTCAAAGAATTAGAAGCTATGAGAAAAATACACGATTAGCAAATGTTATACCTTTTTAAAGGTCACTGTATCGGTCAAGTACGGTTTTTTTGTTTACCGCTTATCAGATCTATATGCTCGGATGTGCACAACGAGTTGTACAGTAATCATATCATTGATTATCGTGGTAGTTGATCAACGTGAAGAACGTGATAATTGATGTAAGTTTACTTTTTAAGTATTTTCCATAATTGGTAATATAAAAAAACCGGCCAAGTGCGAGTCGGACTCGCGCACGAAGGGTTCCGTATTATTATGTATAAAAACGGCAAAAAAAGCATGTCTGTTGTATGGGAGCCCCATTTATACATATATTTATTATATTCTGTCTAAGTATTTGTTGTTAAAGCAGCAACAGAATTACATAATCAGTGACATTTTATTCTCACTTTTCGGATAGTTAAAATCTAGAATGTTGTAATTTTTAGAAAATACTCATTTTTTGAGCGATTGCCAATTCGGGTTTAGAAGTGGCAAATCGACTGAAACTGCTTTATTGAAATTAACTGGTGAAATATATAATAGTCTAAACACTTCTCAAATACCATCAACATTATTTGTTGATATCAGTAAGGTCTTTGATATGGTTAATCATACTTTGCTACTCGATAAACTTCACAAAGCGGGTTTCAGAGGCTCCATTTATAAATGGTTTTCTTCTTATTTATCCAACCGTTATCAAGTTGTGAAAATTAGGAATGTTTACAGTTCTATAGACTTCTTAAATATGGATGTTCCCCAAGGAGCAATATTGGGCCCAATCCTTTTTCTAATTTATGTTAATACGTTTTTCATACAACCTTTTAAAGGCAAAATAACTGCCTTTGCTGATGAAACATCTCTTTTCCACTCAAACACTAACTTAATTGATAGTTTTGCAGATGTTAATTATGACCTAGATATGTTAAGGAGATGGTTTAATTATCACAAACTAATAATTAGCAAAACAAAACGAAGTACATGATATTTAATATCAACGGTAGAGTTTTCAGAGACCTTCCCTTATATTATCATGCACCATTGTGTAATCGATTTGTTCTTGAAGATATAGTATTCAACAATCAAGAATGTTTGAAAATTGCTTCTTGATTGAACACGTGGACAGTTTTAAATAATTAGGTGTTATATTGGACCAACAACTTTGTTGGAAAGACCATTCAATATATTTGAAACAGTATCTAAATGGGGTTATAAGATAATTATTCCATCTCAGTATGCACTGCAATCTCTACCCATTTTAAAATACTAAATGTATACTCGCACCGATATGGAACTAGGAAAAACATGTCCATGTCCGGAACTAAATGTATTATCGCACCGATATGGAACTAGCAAACCATGTCCATGTCCGGACCTGAATGCATACATACACATGTATGACATTCGTTCACGAAATGCGGTGCGGGCATTATATTCTTTCATTTCTTTTCTTCATTTCAGTTCAAGTGTGCTGTACAGTGTACACCAACTGTTCGAGCTTTATCGCCACATCTCCATACTTTTGGGTTTCCTGAAAACTACGGGGTATAACTCATACCGTATGAGAAGCATGTTCGTTGCATTTATGTTTTTTTTTTTTTTCGTTTTGTACATATGTGATTGATGAATAAGGGTTGAATGGAACTCTTTTCGTTCAATTTGCGGAACGAGAGGACATGTGTCCGAGAGAGGACATAGTTCCGTGAACTATACATGTCCGGAACTACCCACCCAACTTTACTTCGTAATGTACATATGTATGTATGTATGTATGTATACTTATACATAGCGTACAGATGTGTGAGTGTATGCACGTATGTGATGCGTATGTACGTATCGGTTCGTATGTGTGCAAGATCGCTTGCTCCTCTTGCTCACTTGCTCCTCTCCACCTGCCGCGACGTCGTGCGAAAGGGATGCTAGGCCAGCTGCGAGGACTGGTCGTGAGCAATGGCGCCACGCGAGACTCGCGAAACATCCCACGCAAAAGAAAAAAAAAACACCGTAATCGTTTCCAATTCAATGTCACAAATTTAATTTCCTTAACCTAACTTAATCTAGGTTTACAATTATTCCTTAAAACTGCCCTACACCGTATGTCAATAAAAAAAGTCGAAATAAATAAAAAAAAATATATGTAAAAAAAAAAACAAAAAAAAGGAATTCACTGTCCAGAAAAATAAATAAACCGCAGCTAGAGTATTCGAACAGTCGTACCGAAACACCTCTGACCAACGACTTAGCCCGCATCACCAATCGCGACACGTATATTTGTGATTTCAATACCTTATACAACGAACGTGATATCCGCGACCAACGTAGGCAATAGGACACACGGTACGGCCGCGTACCGGGAACTGCGTAAAACCGTACCGGAGTTCTTCCCCGAAGATCACTTTCCGAGTACTTCGCCGAAGATTTCTCCCCGAGTTCTTCGCCCACTCTCCCTCATGTGCTACTAGGAATAAAAAAAAAAAAACAAAAATGCTAACCTTCTGCGGGTTGAACTCCACTCATTCGCGTGTCAAGTGCTGATGGTACCCTCAGGCTATCCGCTTTCTCTGAGTTTTGTTTCCCAAAATGGATGACTACAAGCCGCTCACAAGTGGGAACTGACCGAAAGATGACAACGAAAACCTTTCGAAACAATTTATTATTGGTTGTTTGTAATTATGTATATGTATAATTAATTTTGTTCTGTTTTTAGTATTTGTCGTGGTAGCGGCAACAGAAATACATCATCTGTGAAAATTTCAACTGTCTAACTATCGCGGTTCATGAGATACAGCCTGGTGACAGACGGACGGACGGACGGACGGACGGACGGACGGACGGACAGCGAAGTCTTAGTAATAGGGTTCCGTTTTACCTTTGGGTACGGAACCCTAAAAACTACCTAATATTTTCTCAAATTTCTTTTTCTTTCTTTTACAATCCTTCCGGTTAATAATGGAAAATAGTTTCATTCAAATGGCTGCCTCGGCTGGCCATGTAGTAGCCTACACGATCGGTCCAATTTTTAAGCACATTATCGATTGTGTGCAGCTGTATTTCACCTATGGCTTCACGAATATTGTCCTTTAAAGCGTCAATTGTCTCTGGCCTGTTGGCGTAACACCTATCTTTAACGGCATCCCACAAATAATAGTCGAACGGTGTCAAATTGCAGCTCCGAGGTGGCCAAACGACATCAGCTCTGCGGCTGATAATGCGATCTTCAAAAAAAGGGCGCAAAACATCGAGTGTAGCTTCGGCTGTGTGGCACGTTGGCGCCGTCCCGTTGAAACCAAATGTTGCCAATATCCTCCTCTTAAATTTTTGTGACCAAAAATTCGTTCAACATGACCCGATAACGATCGCCATTGACTGTAACGGTCACTCCTTGCTCATTTTCGAAGAAAAATGGCCCAATTATGACTCTGAACCAAAATCCGCACCAAACAGTGGCTCGTTTTGGGTGCACCGGCTTTTCAATGTATGCGTGCGGGTTTTCTGTGCCCCAAATGCGACAATTTTGCTTGTTTACCTACCCGCCAAGATCAAAATGAGCTTCATCTGAAAAGATGATTTTTTTTGACAAAATCGGCATCTTCTGTAAGTCGATAGCAGGCCCACTTAGCGAAGCGAAAACGCATTGGATGGTCAGTTGGCTTCAACTCCTGAACCAATTGGACTTTGTATGGCGTCATACCAAGGTCTTTATGCAAAATCGTCTCAATGATGTCTCCGAAATGTTCAATTGTTGAGAACGACGGTGAATTGATGTTGATGGCGCTTAACGCACACTTTCTGCGGCAGCAGCAATATTCTAGCGTGTACGCACTGTTTTTGGCTTTTCACGCTTTGGTTTGTCGATGAGGATGCCAGTTTCTTTCACTTTTTTCACAAGATAACGAACATACGGGGCTGAAGGTGCTTCTCTTCTTCCAAAATCCGTACGCAATTTTCGCACACATCCTGCAACATTACCATGATTTTCAAATATTTCCCAGCATTGTTCAAGCGTAAACACAACCATATTCGTTCAGCGGAAGGATAAAACTAATTATCTGCAAATCAGACATGAGATAAGTGTTACCATTCACGAAATAAGCACTACTTGGAAAAAAAACGTTATATGGCGGACCCTTTATAATATAATTAGTAATAGAGAAAAAAAAAACTGAGGAAAAAGAAGTCATGCACTCCAGAGTTGCGGAAACTTTTGGTAGAAGCCTGAAAAGATGGAAAACAATCAGTGGCAGCAATCGGAAGGAGATTTTTGGAGCCGTATATGCTTGGATCGCGTTTAACTTGGCAAACGCCAGCATCGATCTTTGTCCCTGCTCAATTCAAGTTGACACACAGCCTCGGCGTGGCCTCCCCTGGATAGCAATTCTGGCACCCGCCAGGTAGTGAACCAATGTGTGCAGCGACCCGACCCTTGTTCCTGGGGAAAGAGGAATCTGGCCCATTAGGTTGTTATCGCGTAAAACAAAACCTTGTTCAGAAACAACCAATAGCCTCGGATACGGACGGATAACATGTTGACGACCCCCGCAAACGTCAAAAAGGAAACGAATTTTGGATCTGCACCTGGAACGTTAGGTCCCTCAACAGACCAGGTGCAGCCGAACAACTGGTCAACTCTTTGGACTGCTATAAGGCAGACATTACCGCACTTCAAGAAATGCGATGGGATGGGCCAGGCAAAAAGCGGATGAAAAACTGTGATATATACTACGGAAACTGCTACAGAGAAAACAAACAACGTTTATTTGGATGCGGATTTGTTGTTCGAGGCAGAATCAGGAAAAAAGTCTTAAGCTTCTAGTATGTAAGCGAACGCCTCATAACTATCCACA
Organism: Eumerus sabulonum; assembly: GCA_951905685.1. NCBI lineage: Eukaryota > Metazoa > Arthropoda > Insecta > Diptera > Syrphidae > Eumerus > Eumerus sabulonum. Next base: position 160,021,643 of record OX645060.1, on the reverse strand, counting down.
TCAAGACCAGTCTCGGCAATATAAGTTTATTATGTGTCCACGCCCCCACAGAAGATGATCGACATAAAGACGACTTCTATGATCTCCAAGGTAGAACGTATGCGCAATGCCCCAATGCTGGGTAAAGAAGCTATCTTTGAACGGGTCATTGGAAAGCACGGCCTACACAACATCACATCAGAAAACGGACTAAGGCTAGTGGACTTTATGGCGGGACATAATCTGGTAGTAGCAAGTACACGATTCCCACACCTCAACATCCATAAGGTGACCTGGTGATCTTTCGATTAATCGACAACCAACCAAATTGATCATATTGCGATCGACGGCAGACACTCCTCCAGCATCCTAGATGTCCGAACCTTTCGAGGAGCCAACATCGACTCTGGTCATTACCTTGTTGCAGCCAAAGTACGGATGCGAATTTCTCGGAATCAACGGAGTCGAGTAAGAACACCAAAATTGAACGTCGGAAAGCTGCAATCGCAGGAGACCGCCAGGAACTTCGCCGTTGAAGTCTCCCTCAAGCTCTCTCAAGTCCCGATGCAGTCTGCAGAAACCATAGAACAGCAATGAAGTCGTTGTCAAAACGCCATTAGAGAGGCCGCCTCAGATGTACTCGGTTTCGAGCCACCACCATCGAGAAACCTTTGGTTTGATGATGAATGCAGATAGGCCCATGTAGAGAAACAGAATGCATACATGACCACATTGCATCGACGGACGAGGGCTACCCGCGAGCTCTATGAACAGAAAAGGAGAGAGGAGCATGCGCTTCTGAGAAGGAAAAAGAAGGAGCACGAGAAGCGCGAGATCGAGGTGATGGAGAGATCTTACGGCAGGAACGACGTTCGAAAATTTTACCAGAAAGTAAAACGAGCATGCCACGGCTATTAAGCCAGAGCAGAAGCCTGCAGGGATGAGCATGGACAACTAGTAGTGGAGTCACAGTCGAGATTGTGGAAGGACCACTTCTGCAGACTTTATATCGGCGATGATAGTAAAATGCCGCCGTCAGGCAAAGCGAACCATTCACAATGGACGAAGACGAAGGAGAATCCCGTCCACCGGACCTAGACGATGTTATGATAGCGATATCGAAACTAAAGCTGCTGGAGCAGACGGACTCCCCGCGGAACTGTTTAAGGCAGCTGGCGATGAGCTGGTCAGGAACATGCACCAACTCATCTACAAGATATGGTCGGAAGAATGCATGCCCGATGAATGGAATCTCAGCATCGTTTGCCCGTTCCAAAAAAAAGGAGACCCCTATGACGGCGCCAATTACGTTCGTGGACAATCTAATAGGTTCCTACTAGTGTGGTTCCAGAACAGGAAAATTCATGATAGACCATATATTTACACTACAGCAGATCCTGGAGAAGACCCATAAATTCCAGGTCGACACGCACCACCTTTTTTTTCGAGTTTAAAGCCGCATATGACAGTGTTTATAGAGACGAGCTATACAGAGGCATGTCATGTTCTAACATTTCTGCAAAACTTGCCAGGCTGTGCAGTATGACTATGGAGAACTCTCGCTGCTCCATTAAGGTCGGAGATGAACTAACCGAACCCTTCGATGTTAAAAAAGGTTTTAGATAGGGTGACGCACTGTCATGTGATTTCTTTAACATCGTCCTTGAAAAAATCGTGCGGGACTCTGCGGCCAATACCAGGGGTACGATCTACTTCAAGTCCACGCAATTGCTTGCCTAGCAGATGACATTGACGTTATTGGACGGACAAAGCGAGACGTCAATGAGGCGTTCGCAAGCATTGAAGCAGAAGCGGATAGAGTGGGTTTAAGGGTAAATGGGGACAAGACCAAATATATGCTGTCATCGGCATCTATATTTTTCAAGTAGTCAAGGACTTCGTCTACGTTGGCCGATAATGACAAGCAGCAATGACACCAGCGCTGAGATAAAACGCAGAATAACTCTTGCCAACCGCTTCTTCTTTGAGCTCAAGAGGCAACTGAGTAGTAGAGCCCTCTCTCGAAAAACGAAGGTATTCCTACACAAAACCTTAATCATCCCGGTCCTCCTCTATGGCGCTGAGGCTTGGACGTTATCAAAAGCGGATGAAGAAGCTCTTGGACGTTTCGTGACGAAAATTCTGCGTGCAAACTCTGATCCCGTTTGTATAAACATATGTATGTTGTACTGGCATCACCCTGATTTGTCTTCCACTTTGAGTTTCTCTGCTGTTGATGAGTTTTATCGCCGAGTTTTGAAGGTTTTGTAATTTCATTATATGTGTATTAAATGCACTGCCCCATGCAAATATACAATACCTTTGTTTGGATTCAATTAGGCATAGTAAACTTGTTTCAAAAGTGCAAGTGCAAAAAGAGCGCTTTTTATGTTGGATCGGATTTTTTCAATATGTAGGCTCCAAATAAAATGATTGTCTATTGTCACGCCAAGATATTTGTAGGATTCTACTATTTCAATATGCTGACTGTGTCTAGAGGGACATGCTTCATTTCTAAACTGTATCTGTTGTTGAGAGCACCGTGGCGCAGTGGGTAGTGTGTTGGCCTCTGACGCCGATGACACGGGATCGAATCCCGACACAACCGTGTCATCGAACGTGTTTTCACGGTGTTTCTCCTCAGCGGGGCTCTGACAAAACCCCCTCTAGTAAAATTGTCATGAAAAGCTTCTCGAAATTCGCCGTTCGGAGCCGGCAATAAACTGTAGGTCCCACACGAAAGGCAAAAGCAGCCGTTTCCAATTCTTTGACCACCACGGTATAACGCTTTTACCTGCTTGATGAAGTGAGCGATTACAGTTTTCAAATTACCAGTAGATCTGTTGCAACGGAAACTATACTGTCGGCGATTGAGGAGTTTCCGCGATTGAAGATTCAAGAAGGGATCTTAGTGCAATGGATCGGTAGTTGGAAGGAGAAGAAGTTTCGCCTTTTTTGGGGAAAGGCTTCCCGAAGCCTGTTTTCCACCTACTCGGAAAGAGCCCATAGAAGTCCATAGTGCCAAGGAAAGGAGAAAAGCTGCTTACGCGGTGGTGCTGCCAGCGTAGAAGAACACTTGGGAATTACTGGGGAAATGCTCACTGGATCAGTGGATTTGTGTATGTCGAAGTGTCTGAGAACCCTTGCGCTCATTGATCATAGAAAATCATCACACGAAAGTAGTCACAACTTAATTTCAATTTTTGGCCAGGATAAATGTTACAAACGCCTGTACACAACACGCTTCCGCTTGTGTTGTGATATCTCAAGACTTAACTAGCAACCAGTGGTTAGTGTGTTGGACTCTGACGCACGATAAGCAAGTTCGGATCCCGATCACACCAACGCCATCGAATGCTTATTTCCGCGGCGTCCCTCCTCGGCGAGGTACTCTCAAAACCCCCTTCTCGACTCACCGAATCGACATTAAACTGTAGGTCCCTTTCACCTGTGTGAAAAATAAAACATACACAATATGGGTGATTGAGAGAAGCTTGGTTCTGGCCCTTCATGAGCTGTAATGCCATTAAAGAATGTTAATATTAGGATAATCAACAAAAACATAAGCTTCAATGCCGATCAAGTGAACAACAGGTTGTGTAGAATCAATAGATTATTTTTTGATGTTTACGTCTCGATTTTATTAACAAATGCTTTCTATCTGTTCTGAATAACACAGCCAAATGCAAAGTGATAATGGAACAATTAATCTTGGGCCCATATCAATAGTATGGTTGTTTCCAATAAAAATGGCATAATTAAAACCCAGCACGTAGAATGGGCTCTTCATGCTCTTCACGAACAAATGCTTTTCTATTTGGCCATTGACACTTCAATTCGTTTCGCTCGACGGCAATATCCATTGAGGTTTGATTTTTACTATCGCTCGCGCAGCTCGAACCAGGAGGGCCACACCTGCAAACACTTTTATGTCCTAGCCGTACTGTCGATTTCCAAAGTTTAAAACCTTTTTTCACTGTCTTGCCCATCAAGCCATTACCACACAAACACATTCTACAAGGACCACCCAGTTCGGATTGAGTTAAGGACAACATTTATCATCTGCCGCTGTAATGTGAAAGGGTAAATCCTCCTCGATCCTGCCGAGTAATTTAAAATAAGGTTTTATTGCCATCAGGCTACATTCCATTCCTGAGCTTGAAATCACAATAATTCCTACAAGCAGTCACCAAATCGGGTCAACACAATTATTTCTTGACAATGCAAATGCTCTTCTACACTCCCGATGGAATCCATTCTATCTACATATCAAGATCAAACCGGATGCACATTGTCAATTCCCAATTGAAGAATCAGGCGGGATTGGTAACGAATTAAGTCCCAATCTGCATTCAAAGTGGAAAATAATTCAGACAACGAGCACAGCTGAGATGGAGGAGAACCGAATTCACTTCGAATTCAATTGCAGTCGACACTATCACAGTACCAATCGACGACTATCAACACCAACGCTGTGCTGCATCATGGTAATGGAGGCGGCCCAACACCAGACAGTCAGTCAGCTGAACTCTAACTACGTAACAACCAATCGGAGTGGGGCCCATCTCAAGTCAACACTATCGATCTCAAGTGCTGTATAATTGCCCGAACTGAAGAAACACAACATCGGCTGTTTGGTTGGCCTCCAACTATGTTGGTGTCGAGTGTGCGGGAGATGTTGCTTTTGTGGTTATTCTTTTATGTGCCAGTCAATGGTGGTGGCTGGAGGTGAGGTCACGTAACGGATTCAGGGCTTTGAACTTGACAATGCCGTTTTGATTTGAATTCCGGGATTTGTTTTTATGAATGCAACGAAGGTACGACTGTACCGTGGCGTAGGTACTGTGCATTGTGTGAGATGATTTTTGACCATGAGTGGTGACGATGAAGGTAGAGTAAAATCACCAGGAGTGGCAGTGAGAGCAATTGGATCATTGAAAGGGCGCTTATATAAAAATGTGAAGGCAAATCTTTTCTCATACGTGCTTTATATTTGTTTACTAAAGAAGAATCATAAATTGTGTTAAGTAAGTATTATTTATTTTGTTATACACATACACAACTTAAAGCCTATCCGCCCGAAAGCGCCTTTTATTTGTATTGAGTCATACAACCGTCCCTGTGTCACACTTCCATACTTCATCTCTCTAGTTGAAACTAGCAGTCTCGTTGACGACGCGATTTGATTTCATGATGGGGCACCCATGAAGTGGGTAGATTTCAACGACGTCGACTAAGGAGTACGACGCGACGGTGCTGACGATGACAACGACGACTAAGAACAAGAGCAAAAGTAGTACGAATGCGCTGACCCCCCATATGTATCAAATGAAGATCGATACCCGTCCTTTGGATCACTGAATATCGAGAACAATCTATGTTCCATTAGGATTGTTGCACTAGCTAAGAGTGGGCGAGGACATTACGTTGTTACCTCCTTCAACAGTTAGTTGTTTTTCTTTTTTGGTGTTTGGCTTTTTCTACGTTTGCATCAATTCATGGACGTGTCTTACTACTTTTTTGTTGTTACATTTCGGATCTATATGGTGGTCGTAATTACCCATGATCGCCCTCAAGTTTTCCTCTTCTCTTTTGGTTTTATTTTTTATTCTTATTTTCTTTTACTTTGCCACTATTACTACATGATGGAAGTGGACACAGATGGTCGCTTCTTGTTATTTCACCGATCGCAGTAGTTATTAACTGTTCAACTTCATTTGCATTAAACTTTACTTTGCCGTTTATTACTTCTACATTGCTGGTCGTATGTACATATGTGCATATGTCGCTGAGGCGAGTAGACTAGATTATTTCCAGTTGCAGTTGAGCCTGATAACCTTTTAGGTGATGTGATAGTTAGTTGCTTTGTAGGCCAGAACGTTCAATGACAATTTGAAGAGAGGACGCTAAACATACAGTCGGTATATGTATGTACATACGTATAGGACTAGTCTGTCTTTGGTTAACACAATTTTGTATTGACCTGGAAGAACATTATTATATTTGCTCCACTTGCAGCTTGCTCGCAAATTGGTCCAGTACCTATATGCCTAGCGACCGTCTGATCAAACGTTTGTTGCACGTTTTTGGTGAGCCTCTTCAAGTTTTTCATTTCTTCTTTTGTCCTCTAACCTTGTGTTTTCATCTGTAACTAAATTGTTGCAATCGGTAATTCGTTTGCCAATATTGTATCTGCTGCAAGAGTTTCTGCTATAACGTGATGTCACTTGGGATCTTTCAGAATGCATAGTACAATCTCAATGCGATTAGCGGAAGGAAATCTTTTGGCGTTGTGATTAACCAACGGGGCCCAATTTAGTGCCTCGTATGGTACAACTGATTGCGAGCGTTCTTAAAAGGAGTAATCTCTTTTATGGTCCATCTATATGTCCATCTTTATGTACGCTTCAATATATTATCCTCTCACACATTTTTAAAGCAATGTGTTAGGGACCTATAGGAGGGCTTCATCATTGAAATAATTGAATAATTGGTGATTTACTATCTTCCGCAGCATGTGCGAAATTGTCGAACATTTCATTGAATTCTTAGCCATACCAAAGCCCTCTCAAAGAATTTTTTTCTTGAAATTTGTAACACCACAATATAAAAACGACGAGATAAAATGAGTCTTGAAAGAAAGAGATCAAATGTCCGTATCCCTGGCCGTGCCAGTGCAGCAAGACTAATTTAGCCATAAAGCCATAATGTTTTTATCCTGCCACTAAATGCGGTATGTACTAGATCCGTATCGTTATACCTTTGTATTATTTTTATTTACCAGTCCATGCACAGAGAATGACACTATTACCAAATTTGGCAAATTTTTGATTGATCTGATCGAAATATCGAGGACCTCATCAAGGTACACGATTTTTCTGAGTAGATTTTGTTTCCTGAAGCGGCAGGGTGCAGTGCAATCCACATAGAATGACAGATGCCAACTTCAAATTTGAAGACAAGGTTCCGTTTGTGAGGAAGTTATCCAACAAAGGTAGCTAGCGAATCTGTTAATATGGTCACTTTTTAACTTCCCAGTGGGAAATTCTTGTAATGGGGCCGATTTTGCGAATTCCAAATTTTGACATATCCCCACTTTCAAGGTCACCAGAATCCGAATCCAAGGTATGTGCGTATGTGCGTATCGGAATTTTCCCCTCGATTATCTCGAGAACCAAAAATGGTATTGACATAAGATTGGGTTCATTCGACGCGTAATTACGCAACTTAGAATAGTTTTCAGTTTCAAGTTTGCGGTTAAGCTGTTTTTTTGTTAGAAATTAAATAACTAAAAAATTGGCAAAAAAAAAAAAAAAAAAAATTAACAACACGAGGTTTCCCAAGCGATCCTCCATCTAAGTACTGACCGCACCCGATGCTGGTTGATTGCGGTGATCGGACGACAACCGATACTTTACCCATTATTTGTCTAAGAAAAACAAAAAGGTATTATAATAGGTTCATTTGTTCAGGAGTTACAATGCCACAGACAGACAGAAGAACACCTCAAACTTATAACACCCCTCTTTTTGCGTCGGCGGTTAAAAATGAAATGAAATGGGTGTTTCCATTTTTCCCACTGGGAATTTAGTCGTGTGGGCCTTGCGGCTCGCACCTAGACCACATTTTTAATTTTAAAATGCCCTGGACTTGCTTTTTGTTAGTTAGAATGTTTGTTCTTTCCCATTATTAGAAAGGGCTAGGTTCTGCAGCTAAGGATTCCAAAGAAAGGCTTGGCGTCTGGATGAAATGCCTATAATACTTACTAGTGAATAATATTGTTTGTCCTGTTTGTTTTTTTTTTTTTTTTTTTTTTAAGCACGTTATCACGAATTTGGAGTTTTTGTTCTATGAGCTCAGTCCTACTTGGCAGTTACGTAAGTTGATACTTAAGTTTGAAAGTATGACAACGTTATTGCTAATATGTCATCATAAAGTTTGACATTTTTAATAGTAATCGTTTACAGAAAATTTTGACATACGAGTGCTAATTGTGTTGTTCGCAGGTTCATCATGGACAAAAAGGTCCGAAAATAAGGACTCGCTTTGACCTGGACGCACTTTGCTTTGTTTTTCTTTCTTTGGTAGCGTTGCAGCCCATAAAGTACCAGAGGCAGGCAAGCATATCTCAGTCACCCATTTTGTGTGTTCCGGATGTTCCCCCCGTTAACTAATGAAATCACAGAGAGGGTACTGTTTAAGCTAAGTGCCTGGGCCACAGGATGTGGCCTTAGTGTAACCCTGAATAAAACGGAACTGATGCTATTTACCACTAAGTATAAGATATCGACTTTCAATCTCCCTCAACTCAACAAATCTCAACTCTCTTCCGAGGCTAGATATCTAGAAGTTATCCAAGACCCAAAGCTTTAGTTGGAAGTTAAACATAGAACATCGGGTACGGAAAGCATGTATCGCTTTCTATGCTTGAAGCAGAAGTTGGTGGTGCAAAGGTGGAGACTCCGGCCCAAGATTAGGGGCATAGGAAAATGGCCCACATTACCATTCTTAATCACTTCGAAGTACCCATGGACACAGACTACATCATCTGTGTTCACTAGGAAATTCGAAGTTGTCTTTCCATCAAGGGAGGAATGGGCTGTAGGGAAAGTCATACCAAAGGACTCGGTTTCCCTCTATACCGATGGCTCCAAGATGGAGACGGGTATAGGTAGTGGAGCCTTCTTCAAGGAACTTAACCTCAACCTATCATTCAGACTCCCAAATCACTGCAGTATGTATCAAGCAGAAATAACACCGATAACGGAGGCCCTTGCATGGCTCAGGATCAATGTAATATCCGCTAAGGATATTATCATTTGCGCGGACAGCCAATCTGCTATAAAATCCCTGGCAGTTGTAACCCACAAATCAAAAATATCGCCTAACTGCCGCCTATCTCTAGACGAGATGGCTGAACAGTTCAACATTAAATTACTGTGGGTTCCCGGGCATACGCATATTCCAGGAAAGCACACTTAGTCTTCCTATCTTCGAGTACCTAGAAACACCAATAGGTACGATAAAGCACATGATAAAACTCCGAACCCTAGAGGCGACCAACCACCAATGGAATGATCGGCTTCATCACTCAACAAAGCTGGCCTAAGTTAAACCAAGGACCTAGTGGCAACCAAAAGGGCAACCTTAAACACTGTAGTGGGTGTCATTACAGGTCACTGCATCATTGGAAAACTTCTGACTTCTGCCGCGGCTGCATGGACGTTGAGGAAGAGGAATCGATATATCACCTTCTCTGCTCATGCCCTTCTTTTGCGAATCGCAGACAATCTACCTCAGCGCGCCCTTCTATGAAAATCTAAGTGAGGCAGACCTATAAATAGCTCAACTCCATTGCTTCATCAGAAGCGCCGGTTGGTTCTCAGGTAACGGATCAGGGTTATATGATCCACGTGGTATCACAATGGGCCGATCTCGGCCTACGTGTGGCTTATGCCAACCACTTTTAGCTAAGTTAGTTTTTAGTTTTTAGTTAGTTTTAAGTTAGTTTAAGTTAGTTAAAGAAAAAATAGAATACCTTGTCTCTAACTTTTCTCTAACTTTGTTTCACATTTTACTTTGCTTTAATATTTGCACGTGTTTATACGAAAGGGATGCTTATGAAGCTAATTGTATGTTTGTATACATATGAGTATATAAGATTGAGTCATCTAGTGTAAGAGGCTTGACTCAGTCTAGGTTTCCTAATTTTACCAACTCCCAAAGCCATAGGCAAACGGCAAACGTTATATGCTTGTATTTCAGAAGGAGTTAAGGGATATCGCACCTAGTTTTGTTACAACTGTTCTGGCAAATGTTCAAATGTTCAGATCTTTCAAAACGCAATAACAACTATCAGGGATATAAAAATCTCTAAAAAAAAATGTCTAGCACAATCTACCCGTGAAGCCCTAATATGGCGAATACCAATAAAGTATTCGGGCTCACATAATAGTACCGCCAATTCCCAATAAAAAAAAAAAAAAAAAAAAACAGAAAAACTAATTCGCCAGGCTGTCACATACCATAAGCCAACCTTGCCATTCAGTTCCCCAGTCTCCACCCTCAAATCGGGCAAATACGATTACGATCAAAGAATTTCCTTTTTCCATTCTCGCAACCGAACACCACTGATAGAACTTGTCAAAGCGAATCCATTACACTGTGTTAATTATTTATAACACCTTTTAGGGTGAAGTATCTGTTTCAACCGCTTAACCGCAATATCAACCGCAGACGTGAGTACCCGTATTCAACCACCTCGCCCACCAACCAATCAAGTGGTGTCTATCACTGGGGCATTCTCCTTAAGGAGCATGCTATTCGCGTTGCATAACCACGCACCGTCAGCCTTCGTACTCCTTTGGTAATCCGTCTTTGCGATAGCCACCTATAGAGTGTGTATCTTTTTCTATAATCAAGTAATAGATACTGAAAGAGTGATATGGAACAATAATTGTTACTTGTTGGGTTTTCAGATTGTAGGAGACGACGACATGTGAGTGGCGAGATCTTATGGCTAATCTTAAGTTCAATTCTTCTAAAAAAAAATGCATTATCCGCGCATTAGGTTGCCATAAATTAATACAAATTAAAATTTTTCACTTTAATTAACTATATTCCCACAAGGCGGGTAGTGCCCGGTAAGCTTGTATATCAGAGCCTCAGATACTTGCGGTTAGTTTGGTGATAGTTACATTACTGCAGATTTGAACAACTAAATTGCACGCCTATATGAGGCGGCACACAGCTTGAGGTGTTAATTAGTCAGCGGTTCGAAGAGGGCTTGAATTTTCAATTTTTTTTTTTTTTTTTTTTTATAATAGAAAATGGGCAGCGGAAATTGGAAAGCGCTTGTTGGCCGCTTGGGACAGCCAGGTATTGTGGAAGTATATGGCAGGTGTATCAAGTGGCCGGTGTTGTCGCATTTTTTGTACTCGTGGGAAGTGATTACGTCCGAGAGAATAACATGTTTCTGGCGTAACTAAATTATCTGGAATTCTATTCGATGTGCTAAAAAGGATGATAGTACGATGCGATACACAGCAGCGCATACTTTGGTTGAAGTGGAATTTACAAAATGCTTAGATAAAATGTTTGAATTGTAAACTGCGTTTCTGCAGCTATTTGTTAATATATTGGGAACGTAATCGGAAGTATAGGAAGGAATGGTTTTAAGACGACAGTGGCGATGTCCAATATTGTGGTGATATATCCAATATAGAGCTGAATTAATTAACTATTCCGGGACTGTATGTCATCAATGTATGTGGAAACTCCCTGGTATCCATGGCAGCTCACACGAGTTCACTAATTTTGAATGCATTATCAATTTGTAAATACGAATTGAACTCAGTTGCCTTGTTATATGAATGCATCAGGGTGTTAATATCAACATCATCATTTTCAGTGGCCCGCATGTTCCACTAAAAGAGTCGCGGGGGTAATGCGCGCACGCGGGATCTCCAGGCCACTTGATCCTCCGCCATCGACTCTAACTCATCAGGAGCTATGCCCAAGCGCACCCGGGCGAGTTTTTGGACTTGATCCAACCACCTCGTCCTGGGTCTGCCAAGCGGTCGCCTGCCTGATGGTATTGCATCCAAGGCACGCTTCGAAAGTCGTGATGATGACGACATCCGTCTCACGTGACCAAACCATCGAAGGATAGCCCTTTCCGTTCGGAGAAGCAGCTGCTCAACATTAAGCTTTTCACCCTATCCCGGCGAGTAACTCCCACAACAGCACGAAGAAATCTCATTTCGGCAGCTTGTATTCGCGATCTTATTCTTTTGGCCAATACCCAAATTTCATGACCATAGGTTGGAACAAATACTAAGTTAAAAACCGCCAACTTGGCTTTGACACCAAGCTCGGTCTTCCTGATTACAGATCTTCCAAGCTGTTTCAAAATTGACCCAGCTTGGCCAATCCTGCAGGAAAGCTCAGTATTACAGTTAATAATAAATAATAAAAGCGAGATCGCAGAAATCAGCTACCACTTACATCTCTTTAACATCATTGTAGACACCTCAAAGATAATTACTATTAAGCTTATTGCAAGCTACTGATATCTAAAACATGAACATCTAATCTTAAAACAAGTTAAAATGGAAAAAAATTAGAAAGCCATAGCCAGTTCCTATATGGAAAAAAATTATGCAACACATCTGTTGTGAGTGAGAAGTGATCAAACATACTGATGAAGGCATAACACTCATATTATATGGTCACGTTAAATTCAAATTGCTGAGAACTACAACCAAAGTGAAAATTCGGTCGGTTCCTCTCGTCCTATCCAGGACAACCACCCCTGCAGTCCGTTCGGGTTGTGTGATAAACATTATGAGAGTATAAATCTTTTGAACCTGTGCGAACTTTAAAAGAAAAAAAGAAAAAAGAACCAAGGCGATAAGGATTGGTGTTGAGTGAAATCTTTTCCAAAAGCGCACGTGGGCCGATAGTTCCAGCTTACAGTTGATACACAAAACAGGATGTCGGCTATCTCACGGCGTAATTTTAGGCTTTGTAAGCCGATCATAAATGAGGTCGCCGTGGCTTTCCTAGTAATGCCCCTCGTATTATTGTTGCCCTGAAAAAGCTTCTCGACTCACGCCGTTCGGAATCGGCATTAAACTGTAGGTCCCTTTCACTTATGTGAAAAAAAAATCACACACGACATGGGTGATTGAGAGAAGCTTGGCTCTAGTCCTTCATGGGCTGTAACGCCACCTAAAAAGAAGCCGATCATCTACAGTAAATTGTATTTATTTGGCTAGCATATTCGAGGAAAAGTCTGACTTAAGTGACGGATGATGCGGTTGATGTGAGAGAGAAAATTGAGCTCTCTATCATACATGAATCCTGGGTTCCTGTGAAAGAAACATGGGATACAAGTTCGTTAAGAAGATAGTATGTTCTGAGAGCTTGGAGCGTTTTCGAGATAAACAGACTGGCATTTACCGAACAAAGGAATCAGTATCGTTTTGGAGTGCGACCGGAACAAGTAGACTTGATATATTCCTGCTAATATACCTATCCCAGCGTACATTGGAGTAATTTTTGATAAAGTCGACATTTTGGGACAAAATTTAGAGGTTCGAGATATGTAACTGCCTCCCGGAACACCGAAAGACGCAACAATGGTCAATGGGTGAATATTTGAAAAATATTCTGTAACAGTGATACTCGATTCAAGCCACCGATAATTTGGGTCGCGAAACTGAAAGCATCAATTTTAAATGGACTAATAGATTGCTGAACTTATCAAATGCTTTGCTATGGTCGGTAGTAACAACATCTACCTCATTTCCTTGCTCCAATGTTTCGCTGCTCCATCCGAATCGGTGAACATCTTACCGATAGTTTTGTTGTCAAAAAAGGATCTAGGCAGGGCGATGCGATGTCGTGTGATTTCTTCAACATCATATTGGAAATGATTGTGCAAAAATCACTGGCCAATACAAGAGACACAATCTATTTCAAATCCTCGCAACTCCTTGCATACGCCGACGATATTGACATAATAGGTAGATCACAGCGAGATGTCAATGAGGCGTTTGCGAGTATTGAGATGGGGGCGGCGAAAATTGGTTTGGCGGTAAACGAGGGCAAAACTAAATATATGCTCTCATCAAAAAAGGCCGCTCACCACCGACGTCTTGGCCAGAACGTTTGTATTGGCAGATATAAGTTCGAGGTAGTTAAGGACTTCGTCTACCTTGGCTTCGCAGTGACCGGGAACAACGACATCAGATCCGAAATCAAACGCAGAATCACTCTTGCTAATCGCTGTTTCTTTGAGCTCTGGAGGCAACTGAGTAATAGAGCCCTCTCCCGAACGACAAAGTTGGCTCTATATAAGACCCTTATCATCCCGGTCCTGTTGTACGGCGCAGAAGCATGGACACTATCAAAAGCGGATGAGGAGGCCCTTGGTCGGTTCGAGAGAAAGATTTTGCGCGTGATTTTCGGGCCTATAATCGCAGACGGGGGATTGAGGAGAAGATTCAACCACGAACTTTACGGGCTGTACATCGACATGAGCCTAGTAAGGAGTCTACGGATTCCACGCCTAAGATGGCTGGGCCATGTAGAGCGAATGGGCACCACAGCTCCAGTCCGGAGTGTCTTTGAATCCAACCCCGAGGGACGAAGAAGCAGAGGACGGCCGCACTTTATATGGCGCACACAGGTGGAAGGGGACCTCGGCCAACTGGGTGTGCGGCAATGGAAAATGCTAGCAGAAGATCGTGCTAGTTGGAGGGGCCATGTTGGTTGAGGCCCAGGTTCACCCCGAGCTGAAGTGCCCATTAAGAAGAAGAAGATATAAAGCTTTATTCAATATATTGACCTCGCTAGCTTTTTCTCATCTTTTAGGCGGTGTACCTGAATTGCAAGAAGAAAGAAGTCCGCTGTAGATGCAATTCTCTATCCGAATTATTAATTTTTTTTTTTTTTTTCAAATACCTATACCTAATAAATAAGCTCCTACTGGGATAAGCCTTGAGTCGTTGGTTGGAAGAGGAGGTAGTTAGAAGAAGCCTTGTTTGAATATACAGCTACTTTGGTAGGTCTTCATATTTTATGGCCTGCCAGTATGTTTGGAAGGGCGTTGTGCGCTTGCCATTGTGATTCAAAGTCATTTCGTGCTGACTTCCACAGTATTTTGGTAATTTTTTGTTCAATACAAGTTGGCTCAAGTTCATTAACAGAAGTCGACAGCCACTTGTACTGATAGCATCGTTTGGTTGGATTAGGCTATAGCACAACACTCTGTCCTGATTCCACCAAATACAGAGCATGAGCTTGAATCATCCATATTTAGCTTTTCCATTTATTCTGACGGCTGACCGGGTTTCACTCAGAGCTTTCTGATCCTAGAATTGTTGTGATGGATTTGCTATTCATAGCCAGTGCACAAATGATTTCGTCTGTTGGTTTTAATTCATATGGAACATGGAACTCAGTGTTTCCTACCATTTCCCAGTTAACTCCTATTGATTTAGATAATTCCTAAAGTGTTTGGCATACGTCTTTTCGACACACATTATTCATAAGATCGAGAGATCACAAAAATCGACATACATTTATAAATTTTAGCTGGTACTTAACGTGTGTTGTTTTTACGGAAAACTCGATTATTTAGCATGCAGACTAGAAGTTGGTAAAGAATGTCCTTACCCATTTCTGGTAAAACGTCTAATTCAATGGAGCTGTCTAGCATTTTTTTCACATCCCTTATCCGTTTTGACAAAGTTTTTTGACGTCACGAGATTGTGAAGATTCGCCTAATGGAATGTACTACAATTTGTAATCATATTCACTCAAGATAAACAATGAATTGTTATGGCAGCTCGTTTCGTACCTTAGTTGGAGGTGACCGACGATAGGGATTTGATTTTCTTTGAACATTTTACTATTCTTCCGGGTAATACTGATGAACATGGGCCGTCAGATAAATCCAAAATCCTGATACAGTATTCTAAGGAATACTATAATATAGCGCACCATACAGTTACTTCGGTTCTAATCTCTCTATCATTTGGTATAGTTTCCATCCTTCACTTAAATGGACATAGAAGGAAAGTTGTTTTGTTGTTTTTGTTTTTTTTTTATTATATTTGCGCGCACTCAAGGTCTAATAACCTTATTATGTCGGCGACATAGTGCAGAAGGGCAGAAGGTAGAAATGCTTGCATGTTGCATTGAGGGGGGAAAACCGAATCCGCCAGGGAGTTCCAGATTCGTGTGGTTCGGTTAATGAAAGATTCTCTATATTTGACAGTACAAAAGCGGGCTTCAGGGTATATTGGTGAGCATTCCTAGAGAGACGTGTGTTGCGGGAGAAATGTTGAAGGGGCGGAGTGCAATTGGCTATTTCATCAGAGCATTTTTGGTGGTAGTAACGATAAAACAGGGAGAGGCAGGTAACATTCCTGCGGTGTTCCAGCGAGTCTAAGGTTTTGGTAATGCTGGAGTCACCTATCAGTTTTATGGGTCGTTTTTGTATTCTGTCTAGTGCAATGAGGTCCTGGAAGCACCGGACCAGACATGAGCGTTAACCTCTAATTTGGAGCGAATGAACGCCTTATAGATTGTAGCCAGATCTAAGGGTGAGAAATATATCTTGCATCTGTATAAGAAGCCTAGGCATTTCGCAGCATTCTTGGCGACACTGAATATGTGGTCGTTCCAATAAGATTGTGAGCAACACTCATACCCAGGATGGAAAGCTTATCAGTTTCTGAGATGCAAGTGCCATTCATGGATAATGGCTGCGGGTTAGTTATACGCTTTAACGACAAGAGACAGCATTGTGTTTTGGATGCATTAAATTCCACTCTATTGTTTTTACCCCATTGGGTGATGCTGTCGATATCGGAATTTAATGAGCTTAACATACGCTGCCGCTCATTATTTACAACCGAAGTGCAAGGTCGTAAACTGGTGAACGAATATGAGAAGCTGAGGGTACTGTCTGTGATAATCAAAAAAAAAAAAAAAAAAAAAAAAAGGGGGAAGGAAAACAAAAAGGAAAGAACAAAAACAGAACCACAAAAAGGAGTGTTGTTTGGTGTTTTTATTATTTATATTTTTTTTTTTGGTGTAGTATAGTACTGTGAATGCGGATTTCCTTTTTTTTTTTTTAAATGGCAGAGACGGCAAATAAATTCGCCGCCCTCGTGTCGTCACGGTGGCAAGGCTAATTCGAAGGGTCCCCTCTACCCCGCAGGGACAGTGTTTTATATATATGTATACTAGTGTACACTGTACATCACACTGGAACTGGAATGAAGAAAAGAAATGAAAGAATATAATGCCCGCACCGCATTTCGTGAACGAATGTCATACATGTATCTACATATGCATTCAGGTCCGGACATGGACATGGTTTGCTAGTTCCATATCGGTGCGATAATACATTTAGTTCCGGACATGGACATGTTTTTGATAGTTCCGATAGGTCCGAGTATACATTTAGTTCCGGACATGGACACGTTTTTGCTATTTCCATATCGGTCCGAGTATACATTTAGTTCCGGACATGGACATGTTTTTGCTAGTTCCATATCGGTGCGTGTAATGAGTATGCATTCAGGTCCGGACATGGACATGGTTTGCTAGTTCCATATCGGTGCGATATGGATGCATATGATTTATGTATGTACATATTTTATTTGTTATTTTCTCAGTTTCTGAAACAAATAAATAAAACGAATAAATGAAATAAACTAAACTAATTTTTTATGGTTGCTTTTGGTTTGAAATGATAATAAAACATGTTTTTAAAAAATCTATCGTAACTTTTCATTTTGCCATTGAATTCAGTAACAAAAAAGCTAAATACATATGTACATACATACATATGTATTGTAGTTCCGATCAGGAAAAGAACGGTTCCATGTTCGTTCCGCGGTTGGAACTATTTTGCGCATCTCTATATTGCATTGCCTATACTGGGAATTTGATTCAATACTTTCACATTTCTCATTTTCTTTTTCTCTTTTTTTGTGAGTGTTTGTGCGGTGTCTCTCAGCATAACGTAAAATCCACAAACACAAAGACACTTTGTGGTGAGCTCCCTATTGAATCGTGTAATGATTCATCGAATACGAACAGAGAGCCCAAAAGAGAAGAAACAAAAATTGACTCAAATAATTGAATCAAATAATACCTGACTTAGGAGTGGAATTTTGAAAAATCCTTTCTTAGCGGATATCTATGTCACTATAACAATACACTGTCAAAATTTCAGCCTTATAGGTTCAGCGGTTTGGCCGGTGCGTTGTCTGTCAGTCAATCAGTCACGGAACTCTTTTATATATATAGATGAATATGTTCCCCTGGCGTACCGGTAGACGCGGGAGTAGTGGATAACAACGCGGTTAACGGCGCACATAACGGCGTAGTTAACGACTTGGGTTGGTGGCACGAGAAGCGGCAGGTACGTAACAGTTACTAGCGGCAGTAACGTAACAGTTACAAGCGGCAGTAACGTAACAGTTACAAGCGGCAGTAACGTAACAGTTATCAGCGCGGTGTCCTACAAGTTACAAGTCCTTCACTTTCAGGACCTTCATCAATAATAATAAGAAAAAAAAAAAAAAAAAAAATCTTTGTGTCCCTATATATATACCAGAGACCTGCAGCGGTGCACCGCAACAACTAGTGCACCGCATACGAACAGTGTACTTTTCATACACGAGTATTAAAAATACCATATCGAAAAAGTTGCGGTGTTTTTTTACTCGTTCTTTATGCGTTACTTCTTCTGCGGTGGCAATAATACTCTTCGCATATTTGGTGTATCTACTTTTTACTCGTGTAAAAAGACACCGCGTAAAATAAGTGAACCCAAAAACAACCCTCGAGTTCCATGTAGTATTTTTGATATTCGGCGATCGCACACACACTTTAAAACAAACACACTGTGAAAGAATGAACCTTTGTGTGTTTTGCGTTGAGCAAGATGGAAAACACCGCTAGACAAAAATTTGAACAATTTTTTTTTCTGTTTGTGTATATTTATTGCAATTCAAGAAAGTCCATTATTTTTCATTATAATTAATATAACATAATACAGCTTACGCATAAACACGCGATCATAGCCAGTCGCGATACGTATACCATGCACACACACACACTCGTATAACGTGCGGTGCCAATCTACCCTGTGCAAAAACAAGAGAGTAAAAAAAAGAAACAAAACAGAATATGCAAGCCTGTGATTCAGAAAAATGACAGGGTAATTTTTTGAGCATATCTTTTCTTATCGTGTATTTTTTTGATGGGCTAAGCCGGCACCCGCATACTTTGCGGTGGTTAAACACCGCAACTGCACATTTTGCGGTGTGAGTAACACCGGCACCGCATTTAAAGCGAGTACACTAGTAATACTCAAAACAGGCACCGCTGCAGGTCTCTGATATATGCATATGCATATATGTACGCAAGTGTGAATAGAAAAATATATATATATATGTGTATATATGTATATATATAGTATATATAGAGTTTCTTTTTGTGTTGAAACAAGTGTGTGTGTGTGCGTGTGTGGTTATGTGGAAGGGGCTATCTCAGAAAAATCACGAGGAAGAGATAGCTTTGATATAGAGGTTTCGCCTCTATATCAGGGAGGGTTTGCCTCAATGTTCGACAACACCAGAACATGCTACCACCGTCTCACTACATAAAACTCCCCATCTCTAGCAGCCCCTTTTTTTTTTCCCACGTCCCATGTGTGGACAGACCCCCCCCCCCCCCCCCCCCAGACTATAACACTGTAGATTAGAATAGGGCGAACGACAAGTATAGAGAGCTATGGATGCCTTCCTTGCTCGTTCCGTTGTGTTGTCCTTCCATGTTAATTTCCTCTCTTCTATATGGTACCGAGAAGAGTGATTGAACGTTCCGTTTTTTGGGGGACTTATACTGAGTCCATTATTTTGTACCCACTTGCACAGTATGAAGAATGCCGTACATAAATATGCCGTCATTCAGTGTTGCTTTCGATGTGACGTTTTTGAAGACGCCATTTAAAGGTGGGTCATCTGATGGTTTTTTTTTTTTAAATCATAGGTTATTTTGAAACTGAAGGCCGTTTCCTGCTCGAAATCTTAAGAGGAAGACAGTGTCATACCGCGGTATGTAAATTAGACCATTTTCCTTCGTAAATGAGGCTGGGAACAACGTTTCGGTCAATGGTGGGCGTTACAGAGCCATATTAACCGACTTTTTTTTGTTTACTGAAATTGAGGACATGGACTCGGACGACCTCTGGTTCATGCATGATGGCGCGCCATGCCACACAGCCCATGCCACAATCGATCTTTTGCACACCAAATTCCCAAATCGTGTTATCAGCCGTCTTGGCGATGTCAATTGGCCGCCTCGGCGGACATTTTTTTGTGGGGAACCGTGAAGGGCCGATGTTATGCCCACAATTCGGAAATGATTCAAATACTTAAGGCCAATATCATCCAAGCAATCCGTGAGCTACAGCCCGAAACCATCGACAAGGCCTTGGAAAGTGGGGTGACAGAATGCACTGCGAAGCCAGTCGAGACAAGTCACTTGAACAACGTTGTATTTAATAATTAATGGGAATGTCTGTTCTTACTAATAAAACCATATTACATGAAAAAAAAAAAAGGAATTTGTATTTGGCCCACCTTGTATACCATATACCAAAGCTACTACGCTATATTCTTTAAAGCGGATTGATCTTTCGATTATTCTAACCAGTGTGTGCAAATCCGTTTCAGCAGACTTGAAGTAGGCGTGTTGTGCTTTTGAAATAAGAGTCGATTAAAATTGTGGCGTACATATATGTCTATCAGCCTTACTATGGTTTTTAGTACAAAGGATGATAGACAGAAAGGCCTCATATCCCTGGGTGTAGTGTGAATACTTCTGCCAGCCTTGGGGATGAAAAGTACCCTTGCAGATTTCCATTTTTCTGGAATGTGTCTCCGGACACATAGATTGTGCTAGATCGGTGGTATAAAAGAGTTTTCCATGCTACATTAATGAAGAGCAACTCGGAGGAAAAGAATTTTGCTTAGTCTAGAGGCCTCCATGATTTCCTTATATCTCATTACTTACTTAAGTAGTAGCAGTAGTATCGTGGCCAAACTATCTATCGGCATAGTTTAATCGATAGTGCTTTACATTTCTCCAAAAAACAGAAGGAAGTATTAGTTTAAAGAAAGCAAAGTCGTTCGCCTCCCTCCCTTGAGACAATGGACTGGATGACTGCAACTTGCCACACTACGCGTCTGAATATTCAAGAATTGCAAGAGTTCTTTGGAAATCGGTTAATTTTACTTTGTTGAAATACGAATTGGCCTACAAAGTCATTCGATTTTCGAGGAGCAAAACGTACGTTGATCGGACCGTCATTTGTAAATTCAGCCGTCGCGAATTTTTCGAGTGGTATGTGTCGTTAATCTAATGGCATCCAAAATCGCTGCCAATATGACCAGTATGAAGGGAGTGATGAACATGGAATTATTCCACGTTCAGTGTTCCTAGTCATCCGTAAGAATGACATTTTTTGGGGCAATTTTCATGCTCCGACATAAGCTGTTTGTTACCCTCATGTGATTATTGACATAATACGAGTACTCTAGCCGACAGTAAAATACATATAAGTTCCACAACATAGAAAGCTTAATGAGACCCTGAATCGCGCTCGTAAAAAGAACATTATTAGTTTTTCCACGAACAATAAACCTTAGCTTGGCTTCCCATCTCTTTTCTTCGAATTTCCAACAATAAATAATTCGCTTATGCAATGCCATCGTCATTGCCAGGCTTATTAACGAACCGATCTATATCTTAAATGAAGTTGCATTCAGTGCAAAAGATCCAACTCCGATGAACCTTCAAATCACCAAAAATAAAATCAAATCAGTTAACAATTACATAGATAGCAGGTGGCCCAAAATCAATAAAACCGCTACAATTATACTAAGTCCGAGTGTACTGAAATTTCATAAGAGAAATAGAAACAGCCCACGGATAGTTAGTCGCGTCATTGTGTTAAAGCAATTAAAGGAGAGGCCAAATGTGTAGACCCCGTGGCGAGGGTTTCAATAGTCGATGCATCGCTGCAGACTTGGATTCAACCAAACTGCAGACTTGGATTCAACCAAATTATTGGCCATCATTGTAAGGTAGGTAAGGTAAGGTAGGTAATCTTTTCTGGTCGTACGAGCGTTCGTATGAGATTAGGACATGAAGATTGAACATTGACCAACGGAACATATCCGTCGTCGTTGTGCGATTATAATCATTGTTATTATCACATCGCTAAGATGGCTAGCTGTTCGGGTAACCAGGGAGCAGGTACAATGGAGAGATGGAATACTAAATCGGTGGGTCTCGGAACTTTTGTAGTTATCGAACTGCACCCGTAAAAGCATTGCAAACGCGGATAGATGGTGAATCCGCTACACGGCCGCCCACATAATCTTCATAATTTTCGATCTAGAGCCGAATGGAATGGAATGATAGTTTAGCCGATTCGATGGCAGTGGCAGAGGTGAAGGCAGTGTCAGCGTTGGTGGTAGTGGTAGTAATAGTGATAGGCCGTAGTTGTGGCAGTGGCTGTTGTTGGTTTTTCGTCATATCTTCATGTCGATTACGCCATTATGGAAAATTAATTGCCCGCAGGGTAATACTTGAGTGCTGTATTATTTTACCTCTTTTCGGATTCATAATATTCAGGTAATACGCCCAAATTTGGTAGGAAGCTGGGAATATTGAGAGGCTATTAGGCAAGAGGTTAACAGCGCATTTAAGTGCAGTATGATTGAGAGAGAATGCGTTTTATGAATGAAAACTGGGAGTGGAATCGCAGTAGAATCACAGGTGTGAATGATTGGTTCAACTAACTCACCATCTCTGAGTGTAACATCTGGTACAGCAGTCATCTATTTTGGTGCTGAGTTTGAACGCTACTTGTCAACTAAAGGGGTTTCCATACGGGACGGGAATTACGTTAAAATTTAATAAAGCGATTTCTGTAAGAGGTCTACCAATATTTGAAATAAGACGTCGCCAATCTGAAATCGCATTGGTTATCCTGAATGATATGTTTGTCCTCGGCCCATCTAGACGGGGTTCTGTGGACCACCTTCTCCAAAACTTTACTCATACTCAAAAGGAGAGTTATCGACCGAAGTCTTGTCGATTTGTTATGCCTGAGTACGACATTGAAGAGTCCGTGAATTTTTTTTTTTAAGTGACTCGAAGATCAACTGAAGATCCTCCACGAAATGAATGGTGGGGGTTTTACGGGCATGCAGTGGACGAATATGCTTTACCTAAGTTATAGACAAACGTCTTGATGCTTCATCAACGCATTTTTACTCGTAATCACAAGTTGCTTAGATAGCTTCCAAAATGCTGAACTATGTACGCGTACTCCAATCTTACACAGCTGTCTAAAGACGACTACTACCATAGTTTGTATTTTAGCTTTGGACCATTTCATCTGTATCATTTCATCGAGTCTAAAATCAATTTACAACTTTAAAGAAACTGTATAGATTTTTATTCAAAAGGTTGTACATTTTAATGACAGACCTCTGCAATAGATGAAACAGATGAATGAACCAGTTTGGTGACTATATTCAGGCACTTGCTCATTTGATTTCGTTCCAGAAGCTATTTTAAAAGCTTAATTTTCTGATATCGAATTAACGTGCTTCCAGGTCTCCCTGGGGTCAAATTGGCAAAGTTGAAATTTTTAGTTGTAGAAACCAGCATGTGTCCTTCTACTTTCCTATTCAGCTCGTTTCGATACATTTGGTAATTTTTTTTTATGGTTTTCGTTGTGTATATTAGCTTTGTTAGGTCTGTAAAACCTGTCACTTTCTTCGCAATTCTTTCTCAACTTGGCCATGTAGGCCGTAAAGCGGTCGTGGGAAATACGGGAGTAATGTCACGACATATATATATATATACTTACTTATCAGGCCAGCGATCCATGGAGGATCTGAGCCTGAGCTATAGCTGCCTTCCATCCTTGACGGTCCCGGGCACGCTGCTTCCAGTTGTCAAGACCAAGATGTCTTACAACCGCGATTACTTGGTCTTTATACCGGAGGTTCGGTCTTCCTCTTCTTCTCGAACCAGGAGGCTCGGAGTCGAAGACCCTCTTAGCTGGAGCGTTGATGTCCATGCGCTCGATGTGGCCGAGCCAGTGTAGTCGACGGATCCTTGCCTTCCGGACTACATCCACATCTTGGTACAGCTCGTAGAGTTCTCGGTTGTGTCTTCTTCTCCATTCACCTTCCTCACAGACAGGACCAAATATCCGGCGCAGAATTTTTCCTTCGGAAGAACCCAAAATCAGCTCCGCTGTCCTGCTTATCGTCCAGCTTTCGGCTCCGTACAGCAAGACTGGCAGAATGAGCGTTTTGTAAAGCATGACTTTGGTCTTTCGAGTGAGGAGTTTTGATCCCAGTTGTTTGGACAAGTCGAAGTAGCAGCGGTTGCCAAGGGCGATTCTATGCCGGATCTCCACTGTGGTGTCATTTGTGGAATTTACGTTTGCCCCGAGGTAGACAAACTCCTTAACTACCTCGAAATTGTAGCTGTCAATTGTTATATTTTGTCCCAGGTGGTGAGCGACGGATTGGTTTTTGCTTCACAGCATGTATTTCGTTTTGTCCTTATTGATCTTAAGACCAACTCGTTTCGCCTGTTCTTCAATCGCCGTGAATGCTTCCACAATGCCACGGCGAGAACACGCGATGATGTCGATATCATCCGCGTATCCTAGCAGCTGGATGGACTTGTAAAAGATAGTGCCTTCCCTGTTGATGCCTGCCCGTCGCACTATCTGCTCCAGCACCAGGTTGAAGAAGTCACATGATAGCGCATCTCCTTGCCGAAATCCGGTGCATGTTTCGAATGGTTCCGAAGTCCTAGAACCGAGTTGCACGGTGCATCGCGTGTTTTTTTAGCGTGGCGCGACACAACTGGATCAGTTTTATCGGGATCCCGAATTCGGCCATCGCCCCAAACAGTTCTTCACGATGAATGCTGTCGTATGCGGCTTTGAAATCGATGAAAAGATGTTGTGTATCGATTCGAAACCCGTTGGTTGAAAATTTGGTCTATAGTTGATTTGCCGGGCTGGGAGCCGCACTGGTAGCTGCCGATTAGTGCGGTGCAAAATGGTTTTAGACGTTCACACAATACGCTGGAAAGGATCTTGTATGCGACATTGAGCAGGGATATACCTCTACAGTTCTTGCAAGAGGTAGGATCGCCTTTTTTGTGGATGGGTCATAATACATATATATATATGGATGCCCCATATATATATATATACATACATATATTTATATCCATATATGTACACTCATGTTCATGTTATGTTCTCTAGTTGTTAAGCTACCAAATATGTAGGTGCATCAAACCGTATGTTTCGTTGGTAAATAGAAACGGGACATCATCGGACGATGCAGTCTTTTGTGTTACTGATAAAGTACAGTCAGTTTTGGCTTGACCACTGAATGTATCAGACGTGTTTTTCTTTTCCGCTCCCTAACTAAACGAAACTCGGGTGTGACGATTAAGTTCCGGACATTTTTTAAACACAAAAACGAGCAGATTAAGTTTATTGCAAACTTTTATAATCGACCTTAACAATAGTCCCTCACTAACTCTTCACAATTATTTCACCGTTACTCCCACTATTCGAAGCTGCTTTGATAATATTTCGATGTTAACTCGTCCAGAACCATGGTTACAGCCTCCTTGACTTTTTCTGCACTGCTATGATGAGCTTAGGGTGTGACTTCATCTTGGGCAAAAAAAAAAAAAGTCGCAGGGTGCAATGTCGAGGCCATAAGGTGCAACGTTGGGATATTTTTTTTCGTCGACAATCCTTGAACAATTAATGAGGAATGTTTTTTTTTGCAAAACTGGCGATAGAGTTTTATTTCACAGCTCTGCTTAGACGGTGTTGTATCTTCATATGTTCTGTAAATTGTACTACTGAGGGATTTCTACGTGTACTTTTGCAACATTCGTGGGTTACGGAAGAATTTCTTTGCCACGTATGTCCACGCTTCCCTCCATAAACCGACTGTAGCCCGATCAAAACTTGAAGCGTAAAATGATTCAAGACCGAAAGGTAGCATAAGTTTCTGGTCATTTGTAAAAAACATAAAAATCTCAAATACATCCTCTATACCAACGCTTGTTCACAATGACATTCCATCTGTTACCTCCTTAGACAAAGCTAACCTACTTGCTGTCCACTTCGTAGTCAATTCACACCTCCCAGCATGTACCTTGTCTGTATTAGAGTATGTCAGTTCCACCATGAGACAAATCTACTTCCGCACAGTCGCGAGGGCTCGCAAAGTCCTTGCATACACAAATCCGCTGGTCCAGATAGTATTACCCCATTCGTTCTAAAGAGGTGTTCTTCTATGTTGGCAAAACCACTGCGTCCATTTTTTTTAACTTTTCTACCCTTCTGGGCTCTCTTTGAGTAGGTGTAAGACAGCATTTGTCTAGCCTATACCCAAGAAAGTGAGGGCGTCGTGGCGCAGTGGTTAGTGTGTTGGATTTTGGCGCACGATGAGCGAGTTCGGATCCCGATAACACTAACACCATCGAATGTTTATTTCGCGGCGTCCCTCCTCGGCGGGGTACTGGCAGTTTATGTTTTGATAATGCTAGAGTTACCTATCAGTTTTATAGAGCCAAGCTTCTCTCATTCACCTATGTTGTGCGCGATTTATTTTTCACACAGGTGAAAGGGACCTACAGTTTAATGCCGATTCTGAACGGCGTGAGTCGAGAAGCTTTTTTTGCTAAGGGGGGTTTTGCCAGTACCCCGCCGAGGAGGGACGCCACAAAATAAACAGACGTTGGCGTTGGTGTTATCGGGATGCGAATTCGCTCATCGTGCGTCAGAGTCTATAGTTCAAATTCGCTTCACAGCCAAGAAAAGTAATTCCTATACGGGCAAAAAGTATGTAACGCAGTTGTGAATGGAAAGTGACCAGACGTACTGCTACAGGCATATCACTCACAGTAAATGGTCAACTGAAATTCATCCTCTGCGTATGCAATACTAAAGTGCTCGAACGAATTACTACGGACTATAACCAACGCGGAATTTGGTCGGCTCTCGTCCTATCTAGCATCAACGACCCAAACCACAGCACTCCGTTCAGGTTGTGTGTATATAACACATCATAAGAGAATTTAAAAAAAAAAAAAAATTAAAATCTTGAATTACGGAAACTGCTCCAAAAAGTGAAATCGCTCACGTCACCAAGCAGATAAAAAGCAAAATAGTTGCACTAGATATTTCGAAAGCATTTGACAGGGTTTGGCATGAAACCATTAGATAAGTCTCTTCTTCAATGGGTTAGAAACTACCTTTCGAATCGTTCAATTAAAGTTGGATGGGTTCAAGTCCGACATTCATTTCTTAAGTGTCTCTTAAGTGTGTCACTAACCAGCAACCAATATCTATGCATTAATGGCACTTGCATCTCAGAAACTGAAAAGCTTTCCATATTGGGCATGTATGTTTCTGACAATCTTAATTGAAACGACCACATATTGTGTGTCACCAAGCATACTGCGAAATGTCTCGGCTTCTTATAAAGATGCAAGAAATATTTGTCACCGCTAAATCTGGCTATAATTTGCCTTGAAAAAACTTCTCGCACGCCGTTTGGAGTCGGTATTAAACTGTGGGCCCCTGTAGGTGATTGAAGAGAAGATTGGCTCTGGTCCTTCAAGGGCTGTAACGCCACCAAAAGAAAAAGAAAAGAAGATCTGGCTACAATCTCTATAGCGTTCATTCGCCTTAAATTAGAGTTTAACGCTCATGTCTGGTCCGGTGCATCCAAGACCTCATTTCACCTTATTCTTCTTCTTACAGTACGGGGTGAACCTCGGCCTCAATCAACATGCCTCTCCACCTAGCACGATCTTTTGTTAGCCTTTTCTATTGCCGCACACCCAGTGTGCGCCATCTTAAGTGCGGCCGTCCTCTGTTTCTTCGTCCCTCGGGGTTAGATTCAAAGACTCTCCGAGATGGAGCTGTGGTGTTCATTCGCTTTACATGGCCTAGCAATCTTAGACGTTGAGTCCGTAGACGCCTGACTGGACTCATGTCGCTGTACAGCCCGTAAAGCTCGGGGGCAGACGCTCCCCCGTCTGCGTTTATAGGACCAAAAATCACTGCTGCCTTTCCTTGTTTCATGGTTACTTCCACAAAAAAAAGCTCTGACGAAATAGGCCATTGGATTCCGCCCCTTCAACATTTCTGCCACAACACACGTCTCTCTGGGAATGCTAACCAATATACTCTGAAGCCCCCTTTCGGAGCTACCGTCAAGTATAAAGAATGTTTCTTCAACCAGACCACACGAATCTGTAATTTGTAATTTGTAATTTATTTACTAAAAAGAAATACATGCGCAAGTAAGAAAAAAACATCTTATAAATTTGCACACGCTTGACAGATTCTTAAATACAATATTTTAAAATACTTATTATGTACATATATGTATAACAATTCAGAATACAGGAAAGTGAAAATAAAACAGATGCATGGAAATAGGACTAAAATTAAGATTAGAAAAATGAGAGAAGGAGAGAGAAGAGAGAATTAAGAAGGTGTTTTCCATTAATAATTGTCGGCCAGGTATTTGAATAATTTTGGTTTGAAAGTGATTGTGTTGTAACAAATTCTACAGCTGAATCGCATGAACAAAAAATTTTCGGGACGTTGCCAAATATTTATGTTTTGGTACAATTCTTTGTAAGGACCGTTGTGTTCTTGCGAACCGAATACATTCAAATAAATACTCCGGTTCATTGGTTGTTATAATCTTATGTAGCAGTAGCAAGGAACGATGTTTTAATAGTGCGGTAAGTGAACAACCTGCAATTTGTTTGGTAAACTCAGAAATGTGCTCATGTCGTTCTACACGAAAGATGTATCTCGCTCAGCTGTTATACGCCACGTTAAGTTTTCTCTCTGATTCATAGTCCATATTGGAGAAAAGCTCGCAACCATATAAAATAATCGGGAGAATAAATGATGTTACAAGTCACATTTGTGGGGAGGTAGCTGGTAGTTGGACTTAAACCTCTAAGAGCGCCATATACATACCTTAGATACCACGTTCTTTATGTGCGTATTCCAGCAAAGACTGCGTTCGAAAAATATCCCCAGATTTTTGATGTTATCGACGTAATCAATTAAGGAATTGTTTATTAGTAGGGGAGGTAAGCTAAACGGGGTTCGACCCCGTGTTTAGAATCAGCGCTTTTGTTTTTGAGGCGTTCAGTCTTAGCATATTGATTGTCGACCAATGATATACTTGATTGAGTTCATCTGATATTGAGTTAATTGCCGAGGTACAACATGGTTTGGGAAACATCGAGTAGACTTGAACATCGTCGGCGTATAGGTGAAAGTTGCACGTCATGTAACATTTATGTATATCATTTATATAACATAGTAGGGGACCTAACACAGACCCTTGAGGTACACCAGACTTGACGAAAAGACGTGTAGAACGTTTATTATTTTGATACACGAATTGCGACCGGTCTAAATCTAAACACACTATCAATCCCACCATATCATTGTCCATACCCATGCGATTATCTTCACACACATTAAGCAATGCTGTTGTGCAGTTGTGCTTACTGCAAAAGCCAGATTAAAATTTAGTGATAAGTTTGTTCCTATCAATATGCTGTTTTAGTTGCCTACACATTAAACTTTCAAAAACTTTACTTAAGTACGGGAGTATGGCTACGTAGAAGTAGTAATGACGGTGTTCATTATGTGTGTGAGTTGGTGCAGAATGTATGGAAGGAGTGTTTTGATGAAGATGGGATGAATATTATCACAGCCCATAGCTTTTGATTTAATTTTTAGAACAGCGAATCTTACATCCATCTCATTAACACCTGAAAGTGAGAATGCGTTTTGATTATGATCTGTATAATTTCCTGCCTGATTCCGTCTTCCCCCCTCAGTACAACAAGCAAGCATTTAAGGTAAATGTCTATCCCTCTTCCTTATTATTATCAGGCTATTAAACCTTGAGAGCGCGCATTTTATATAAAAAAAAGAAAAATGAGAAATGGGCAAGCGCGGACGGAACTCTAAAGAATTACGAATTATTATCCGTTTATCCGTTTCGATCGAAATCTAAGATTTTGTAAGTGATACGATTGTCGTGCTTTCCTCCTCTACTCCTGCCCAGCATAATGTTTTTCCTACTACCAGTCAGACAGTTCTTTTGAGGCCATATCAACCCTCGTTCGACGGAAAAGCCTTGAAGTATGACACTTTACACACAATTACGTCCCACCCTGATATATGATTCCGAACACAGCATTACGCATGCGCCTTCAGAGCGATTTGCATTTTGCACACATGCCTCAGGTGCAGTCAAATTATAGGCCGTGACAAACCTTCTACACCCGGTTCCACATATGCCTTTCCACTATTAATGTCTGCCTGACGTATCACATCTACCTATCTGGGGTTGAAAAATATCCTCTGATATAGCCATTCGCTTGTTTATCTTATCTTGTTACGCTGCCCGTTCCGCTGCAATCCGAGTTCAAGGATTTACAATCACAAACGCCATAATCATTTCTAATACTTGTGGCCGGGACTAAGAAAACGCGACTACGTATAAGGCCATAATTATATGGAATTTCACGATTTTCACCTGATCACGGCGATAGTTTCCGATAAGTGATCGAGCGTAGTAACAAGATACCATAGCTTCTGAAGGAAGCATCGCGCCTCGGCCACCCAGCCATGGTTTTCGACTGGGAAAAGCACTTTCACAGCTACCACTAGAGAGTGAAGATACAACCGAGAATCACGTATGAGATCATCCACGATCAGAAAGTGAATTCGGTCGCACAGTGAATGGATGGAATGGCTAATTGGTCGTTGGTAGCATATATAGATCAGAGGATGCTTGCCGGAGGTAAATTGTTTCATCCAATCTGAATCGAATCAAGTGGATAATATCATCTGGCATCGGGACAAGTCATTTGCATCTGGTCTGTACATGAAGTGGAGAAATGATGTGATCAACATGCACAGATGCGACCACGACGATCGCTTGCTCACTTGCGGTTATCGATCGCATGTAATTCTTACGTAAATTGTCTTTCGGTTTCATGGAAAATGGATACGACCACTGATCTAATAATTTAATTGTTTTTCGTTGTTCGTTTTTCATGTTTCATTTTCCTTTCTTGCATTCGTGATTGTGCCCCAGGATGAATGGATACCCGAATGGCAGAATGTGTGAAAATGTTTTCGGCGGGAGATTGAAGGTAATGCGGTTACATTTCACCTTCAGGCTGAAGTCGTTTAACGCAAGGTCTCTTTCCCACAATTGTCGTGTCATTTGGAGACAACCTCTTCCGGAGTAACTAGTGATTTCGAATTACCGATTTCCTGAATTTTGTATTTTAGCTTAACCTCAAAGTACCCTTTTACACGCTCGGTAAATTTCTACTTTTGCACCGAATTAACTCGAAATAATTAACGCGTCCTTCAGACCTATCCGTATCGTATCCCTCTACTGTCATAGCTCAATCAATTATACAAATTCTTTTTAAAATAAATTTGTTGTATCTCTCGGATTGTAGACATTCCTCGTAAACAAACTAATTGCCGCCGGCGCTGCCAGATATTACCACGAAATGCGGCTAAAAGTATATGTATGTATATGTAAGCAAAACGAAAATATTGCCGTAACTTGATGTGCCACCGAGACAGAATGCCTTTGCTAAACTGCGGTGGCTGATTGAAATATCTGCTGCAGATTGAATGGATAGACTATCTACGAGCATAACGTAAATCGCGCACAATTAACTGACCCAAGCGCGACGATCCCAACCGAACACCGTGATGCCAATTCGAGAAACTTGACGCATTAACGAAAGTACCACGACTCGTTAAGACTTTGTGAAGATATTTAAAATATCTCAGCATATGTTGGAGTATAAGTTTCAGAGTAACCAACGCTAGCAGTCGCCAGCTGCCGTAGAGATTGATTTGAGCAATGAGGCCGCGGCTGCTGGTGCAGCGATGATGATGCTGATGCCATCGCATAATCGATGCCTAGGAAGTGACTGTATCTATGAGATTGCGTGTTGGTTCGATGTCGACGCATTGTCGCTGTCGTCGTCGAGCATTATGAAATGCACAAACATGTTGTTATTACCTTTTCTAGGATCACGGGCTACATCTGTGGCGTTATTACACTTTGTGGCGGTGAAGATCTGAGAAATGTCGAAACGGATGGGAAATCAGCGCTTCCCAGTTGTGTCATCGAAACGTCAAATGGTGTTTTGTAAATCAGATTTGACGTTTGATGTATGGAAGCGAGAATTATTTATGCCAATTGCGTGAGATATTTGTTACTCGCGCTATCTTTTCTTATTCGTTTTTGTTTGTTTTCTTTTTTCTGTTTTCAACAAGCTGTCACTTTTGACAGCAACGATGGAGCTCTTACATATTGGCTGACAGTGAGGGACTAGCGGTGAGTCTTAGTGCCACTGGTTTCGGTGGCTGTTGAGAGGCGTAAAAGTGGCGTTGGTGTTTATGAGTATTTCGAGATGGTTAAATTGCTGTTATTATCTGCAGGTGTGGAGTTGGAGTAATTGTAACCGATTGAAGCTGAAAGCTCGAAAGTGAACACTTCTGTTTAGCGGAAGTTGGATTGACTCACTCTCACTGTAATGATAGAATGAAGGTGGTACCTATTACGGGCACGTTTTGTAATCGGAAATTCAAAGAAATTCGTTGAAAGATACGATATTGGAAATTGGTTAATAAACCCTTGCTTTAAATTGGTTCTCTAATGAAATTTCAGTATTTATTAGCTCGAATTAACACTTAGGGCTTATGTAACATCCTTTAGTAGATTTTAGAAGCCTTAAAATCATTCGGCTGGTTTAATAAGTTTCAATCTAGCTTATCTTATTACGTTTTCTAACAACGCCAACGCTTGTAACATAAGGTTACAGGCTTAGTACTAAGTATGTATGTATGTACACATGCTGGCGTTACAGTCCACGAAGGACCAAAGCCGAGCTTCTCTCAATCACCCATGTTGTGTGTGATTTTATTTTCCCATAGGTGAAAGGGACCTACAGTTTATTGCCGGTTCCGAACGGCGAGATTCGAGACGAGAAGCTTTTCTTGACGATTATACTACAGGGGGTTTTGTCAGTACCTACCCCGCTTGATCTGCGCCTACATACTAAAACCACACCCAGCAGATTTCAGGTACTCACCCCACTGGACTGCCATTAGGTATTACTTCGCGAGGCTTTAGCTTATTTCTCGTTCGATTTTAAAAGCGCAAATGACTGATACAAGGCAAAGCAATTCCTATACGGAAAAAAGTATGCAACACAGTTGTGAATGGAAAGCGACCAAACGTACTGCTGCAGGCATAACACTCACAGTATATGGTCAATTTAAATTCATCCTCTGTGTATGCAATATTAACACCAAAAGTGCATGAACGAATTACTGGGAATTATAACCAACGCGAAATTTGGTCGGCTCTCGTCCTAGGACAAACCACCCCTGAGAGTAGTCAACGAACATCTACAACCCAAAACCACTGCACTCCGTTCAGGTTGTGTGTGTGAACCTACGCGAAACTCTCCCTCTCCCTATTACCTCCGCTTGACGTTAAAAAAAAAAAACAAAAAACGTTGTAAGGCCTTTGCCTTGAGTGCGAGTGTAACTATAAAAAACCAAAAAAAAAAAAAAGGATGGTTGATGAAAGAGACAATTATAGGGATCTCTGAGTATCTTTGTGTCGCTCTAATTTTTAATACTCTCCAAGTTCGAAAGGGTAGAGCAGTTGTACTGGTCTTCGTAATACTTTCCCGTCGCTACATCTGGTCGGGATCCTATCCCGCCCAGGGAATGTACTTTGAACTGTGACCAACTTCCATTGGATCTTAGTTTCGCGTGGTCGAACAGAAAAGCGAAGTCCAGGTCCACTCACATGCTTTTTTACAGGCATATTCCATATGTTTTTCAAAGCGTAATCTGCTGTCAGGCATCGTGACGACGATTATGGCAATATCGTCTCCAAAATTGATGATATTCACTCCAGGTGGTAACTCTAGACGTAGGACTCCGCGGTACATTAGGTGCCAAAGGACAGGAATCAGCAACGATACTTGAGGTACTCTCCTGGAGATATTGTAAAAGTTTACTCCCTCATCAGTGTCGGGTCTTAGTTTCCTGTTCTTGAAGTAATTGGATACCCGTCGGTAGATAATAGCCCATTCACTCTACTTGATACCAGGTTAACCTGGTCTTTCAGTGCCAAATACCTTGGTACTGTACTTGATAGGAAACTGACCTGGAAGAACAACACAATCGAGCGTGCAAAAAGAGCAACTATTGCTCTCTATACCTGCAAGAAAGCCTTAGGAAAAAAATGGATAGATTGATAGGTAGATATTTATTTTCGTATTAAAACAAAAAAAGATTTGCTACCGCACGTTATATATAATACAGGGATTTAATCCTTAGGTTATATCTTTCCACTAAAAGTTTGATATTTTTATTAAAAAATTGCGTGGAGATAAAATTATTTAAAAGGAAAATATGACGAAAACCTTCTATACAAACAAAAAAAAATTAAATAAATAAATATGCAAAATAAATAAATAAGTAAATAAATGATTAAATAAATAAATTCTTCTTTGGTGGCGGTACAGCCCATGAAGGACTCTGGTCCTGGAAGTAATAAATAGGTGTACATATCGTTCCACAAATCTTGCTCTAAGTTTTTCAATCCTTTTATATATCACTTCAACATTTACTTTTTCATGTAAATCTAAGGTAGAGTGATGCCATTGCAAGTTAAGCATCATTTTTAAGACCCTATTTTGGCCTATTTTGCAATTTCTTTTTATGGTATTTTGCACAATCACCCCAGCTTGGCAACCATATAGAAGAATCGCTTGAAAAATGACTTTGTAGATTATTATCTTGTTATCTATTGATAATGATGATTTTCTACAAATAAAAGAGTACAACATTTTAATGGCAATTCCTGACTTCTTAACTATTCTATTTATGTGGTCATTAAAAATTAATTTTGTGTCGAGAAAGATTCCTAAACATTTAACACAGGACTCCCATGGGATGCCTACTCCATTAAATTGTAATTGAATGAAAGGTAGAAAGCGATGTTTTTTTTTCTTATGAAAAAGAAGGCTTGCATTTCGTTTTCGTTTAATTTTATTTTCCACTTTGAATAGTATGCCTGAAGCAGTATCATCGGCAAAAAAAAAAAAACAGCATTACTTACTTACTTACTTACTTAGGTGGCGCTACAGTCCGTGGTGAACCTGGGCCTCAACCAACAAGCGTCTCCAGCTGGCACGGACTTTGGCCAGCAGTTTCCAGCGCCGCACGTCTAGTTGGTTAAGGTCCTCTTCCACTTGCGTGCGCCAACGTTGATGCGGCCGTCCTCTGCTGCGCCTTCCTTCCGGGGGGGATTCGAAGACTCTTCGGGTCGGAGCTGTATTTCCCATGCGCTCTACATGGCCTATCCACCTTAGACGCTGTACCCGTAGACTTCATACCAGGCCGATGTCGCTGTACAACCCGTACAGTTCTTCGTTATATCTTTTCCTCCATACACCGTTTGAACAATCGGGACCGTAGATAGTGCGCAGAATTTTCCTCTCGAAACGACCAAGGGCATCTTTATCCGCTTTTGTTAAGGTCCAAGCCTCTGCGTCGTAAAGGAGGACTGGGATGATTAAGGTCTTATATAGTGTCTCCTTGGTTTTCCGAGAGAGGGCTCTACTTCTCAATTGCCTCTTGAGCTCAAAGAAACAGCGGTTGGCAAGAGTGATTCTGCGTTTTATCTCGGCGTTGGTGTTGTTGTCGCTGGTCATCAGTGAGCCAACGCAGCCGAATTCGTTGACCACTTCAAAGTTATATTCGCCCATGGTGACGTTCTGGCCAATATGTCGGTGTTGTCCGTCTCTTTTAGATGAAAGCAGATATTTGGTTTTACCCTCCTTAACCTTAAGACCCATCTTAGCCGCTTCTACCTCAATGCTTACAAAGGCCTCATTGACGTCTCGCTGTGTCCGTCCAATCACGTCAATGTTGTCGGCGTACGCAAGCAATTGCGTAGACTTGAAATAAATCGTACCTCCTGTGTTGGCCAGTGACTCTTGCACGATCTTTTCAAGCACGATGTTGAAAAAGTTGCATGACAGCGCGTCACCTTGCCTTAATCCTTTTTTAACATTCAAGGTCTCGGTTTGCTCATTACCGACCATAATGGAGCAACGTGAATTCTCCATTGTCATCCTGTACAGTCGGACGAGTTTGGCAGTGATGTTAAAAATAGACATGGCTTTGTAAAGCTCATCTCTATACACGCTGTCATATGCAGCTTTGAAATCGACGAAGAGGTGGTGAGTGTCGATTTGGTATTCCTGGGTCTTCTCCAAGATCTGCCGTAGCGTAAATATTTGGCCTAATATTTGGCCTGAAACCACACTGATAGGAGCCGGTCAGGTTATCCACAAACGGTTTCTGGCGTTCACACAATACAGCAGAGAAGATTTTATATGCGATGTTAAGGAGACTCATTCCCCTATAGTTGGTGCAGTTATAGGGGTCTCCTTTCTTATGGACCGAGCAAACGATGCTGAGATTCCATTCGTCGGGCATGCTTTCCTCCGACCATACCTTGCAAATGAGATGGTGCATGCACCTTACCAGCTCATCTCCAGCCGCCTTAAAATGCTCAGAAGACAGGCCGTCTACGCCCGCGGCTTTATTAGACTTAAGTCTTGATATCGCTATTTTGACTTCGTCTAGGTCGGGTGGACTGTATTCTGCTACATCGTCGTCCATTACGAATGGCTCGTTCTGCCTAACAGCGGTATCTTGTCTATCATCGCCGTTATACAGTCTGCAGAAGTGGCCTTTCCAAATTCTCAGCATCGACTGCGACTCTACTACCAGTTCTCCATTTTCATCGCTACAGGCCGCCGCTCTGGCTTTGTAGCAATGACATGTTCATTTTACCTTTTTGTAGAACTTACGGGCGTCATTCCTGCGGAAGCATCTCTCCATCTTCTCAATCTCACGCTTCCCATGCTCTCTCTTCTTTCTTTTGAAAAGCGTGTGTTCCTCTCTTCTCTTCTGCTCATAGATTTCGCGAGCAGCTCTAGTCCGTCGTTGCAGCATGGCTTTATATGCCTCTTGTTTTGCTGCATGGGCTTGTTCGCATTGTTCATCGAACCAGGGGTTTCTAGGTGGTGGCGGTTTGAAACCCAGCAGCTCTGAGGCAGCGTCTCTGACGGCGCTCTGGTAATGCGCCCATTTCTGCTCCATGTTTGTGAAAATAGCAGCATTGCGCTTTGGAAGTTAAGGGAAATCCGAAGTAAACATGTTATATAAGATTTGACCAATCACAGAACCGTGGGGGACACTACTACTGTACGTTATTATGTTGGAAATACCACAATTGGATAAAAAGTTTCTAACTATTTCACAGATATGGGACGGAAAATTGAAGTTAATCATTTCGTATATCAGACCGCTGTGCTTAACAGAATCATAGACCTTCTCGACGTCCAATAGTACCATTCCAGTGGATTTTCAAACAGTACGGTTTGCTTTCACATGATTGTATATTCTTAGCACCTGATGAGGGGTTACATGGTGTTGTCTAAAGCCAAATTGTTCTTTGGGATATATGTTTTTATCACAGATATGGTTAAGCATTTGTTCCTTAAGAACTTTCTCTAATATTTTACTTAGACTACTTCGAGAACCGGGACAATTTTTGCTAACTCCCAAGGATGAGGAAAATACCCTATTTTCAAGCAAGCATTGACAATAAATGTAAAATATTTTATTCCAGACTTTGGTAAATGCTTTACATGTATGTTACGAATGCAATTAATACCGCTGGCCTTCCTAATTTTTAGATCACTAACGATGTATTGCATATCTATTGCATATCTTGCTCTGTGACGAGATTTCTTCGAGGTCTTAGCTGAGACATATTCGAGAAATATGCTTCTACTGTTGTATTGACGATATTTTATGTTTCTCTATCACCTAAGTTTTTTGAGGCACAATAGATCTGCAAAGGTCGCAGTGCCGTATTGCAAATGGTAGCACTAGCCCCATATACCAAAAAAAAAAAAAGTTTTTTGAGATATCGTGGCTCTTTGCAGAATTCAGTGCCAGTGCATTTGCCTTATCAACATCTGAAAAATGGGAAAAAAACAGCCACATATATATTAAGCCAACTCCAAATGGACGGGCTATATCACTTGCCACTCCTCTAGCCTGGACAACAGGATAAACACGGCAGAAAACTCGGTCCACACTGAGGCCACCACGGTCTTTGAGAAGCAATTCAAAATAATATACCCGGACAGACGGAGCTGATCCCGCTACACGCAACCTCGCAAGAGCTGCGTGGACTTCTACACCGACGGGTCAAAAACCAAAGACGGGGAGTGGAGTATTCTAAAACTACCAGATTATTGAAGTGTCTTTCAGGCGAAGCTGTTGTCAATAAAGGAAGCTCTGTCTTGGCTAAAGTGGAACGTAATGTCTACCACGGATATTCGAATTCTCACGGACAGTCAAGTAACCTTGAAATCGCTGGAGTCCTTTGTGTACACTTCAAAAATAAGCCTTGACTGTCGCCTATCTCTTATCGAGATGGCTTAAAAGTTTAATATACAACTCCTATGGGTACCAGGACACAGCGACACCTCAGGTAACGAAAGGGCCGATACACTCGCTAGACAAGGAACGACGCAACAGTCAAAAATGGCATGCGAGGGTATGCCTCCTGCAGCCATTCAATTCAAACTCGCATGGCTGAGACGAACCCTAGATGGGCCCAGGGGCACATCTACCTCATCACCAGGCAAATCTGGCCTCGGCTCGATAGTCAACGGACCAGGAGACTAGTCTCCCTAAACCGAACTGACATCTGCAAAATCATTGGTGTCATCAGCGGTCACTGTCTCATTGGCAATCATGCACAAAAACTAGGGCAAGTTCCGAATGATTTCTACAGAAGCTGTCTAGACGAAGAGAAGGTCGAATCCATCCGTCACCTACTCTGCGCGTGTCCGGGTTTTCGCTCGATCAGGAAACGCTACCTAGGATCCTACTTCCTCAACGGCCTGACCGATGTTCACCGAGTAGGGATAACTGACCGTCTTAACTTTTTAAGATGCACCAAGTGGTTCCTTGAATAGGGGGAGCAACCTCCTCTTAGCGGGTGTCTGGCCCATTCTGGCGAGGCTACGAATCCACCTACCTAATAGATAGTAAGGCGTTTCCCATCCTTGCAGAGCGATCTTCTAATCAGACACTAGTCGGCGAAGTTAAACATATTTTTGACGTCTAGCGTTACCACTGAACAGTATTTTTTCGAATCCCTTTCATGGCTTCAGTCACTATGTCTGCTATTGTCCTGATGGCATGGACAGTAAAGCGGGATTTTCTGAATCCATATAAATGGTTTGATAGAGCTCTATTTTCTTTTCCATCGTGTCTAGCAAGCATATCTGGCGATATGACGACGGTTCTTCGAGCCGTTTATTTCCTTTTGGTTAAAGTACGAGGTGACGCATCTCTCTTTCCTCCAAGCATTTTTGAAGAGTTGCAATGAAAATATCTGGGTTCTTTCGAGCAGCAGCTTTCGAAGCTTTGTTGGGAATTCCTTCGGCCCCCGGCGCTTTTTTGTCTCCTATTTTTCTTAGTGCTCTGTGAAATTCGTCAAGTGTGACAGCTGGAATATTACCTTGGTCTCTTTACCGGATGATTGTCGACATGATATTTAATCTTTATGGAAATAAGTGATCCACAATAGTCCCTAACATTTTTGGGCATCTTATCGGCGGGGATCTCTCGGCTTTTAGTTTTTTCATCACAATTCTTTAGGCCGTGCCCCATAAACTTGGCTTCGACGCAGATGCTTTTGAAGCATCTTGCTTTGCTTTTTTTTATTACTTTTGCTAGCTCGCGTCGTACCTGCTTGAAGACTGCGAGGTGTGGCTGGAAATCAACTCTCCCACGCGCCCGTTGGGCCTTGTATCGAGCATTCAAATAACTTTGTCCCGACCGTTTTCATTTCATAATTCCACTAGTAGCATGGGGCGCCTCTTCTATTTGCTGTTTTTCTGGGTATTGCCGCATTACAGGCAGTAACGATATTCAGGATAAGCTAGTCCGATAGATTTCTAGCGGATCTATTTGTATCTATTGTAGTACTATTCAGCATCTCCTAAATGTGTGTTTATCGAGCAGACGGTCTTTCCATATTGGCCCCCTAATCGGATAATTTTGCTCCCGCCTATTCCTGGTAATATCAATGATAATCGCTTGGTAATCCCTATGGCTGTACGTCTCTCTGACATGCCATGTGCAGATTGCGAAGAATGAAATGACTTGCACTTTCCCGAAGATATTGCTCATACTCAAGAGTTATTGACTGCATAGGGATTGGTTGCAACACTGCCATTTTCCAGAGTACCGAATGAGATACCTGTTTTTGAAATTTCTATGTGCATTAAAATAAATATGAAAACTGCAGAATTTTAAATAAAAGAAGTCCACCGTCGGTCCGAAATACTCCTTAGATCAGTTAAGTATGAAACCTCCTGTGCTCGGCATTGTCGTCGGAAACCGTACTTGTTTTCCGCCGTTACCGAAGCTCATTGTTTTCTGAATATAATACTAACACAATAGGTGGTCCAAAAACACTTTTTTTTATCTCTCTAGCGTTTCAGAGAGTTTCTTCGAAAAAATTTGAAAGAAAGAAATCTGAAGCGCTCCTTGTCAAACTATGCAAATAAATCACAAAAATCTTCATCTTCATCGGGTATGACTCTTTTTAGGAAGCTTGAGTTCATGGAGTCCGGACAACGTTCCGCAGATGTTTACCATGTTTACCATACGTTGATTTATTTTTTTCGAATGCAGCTGATGATAAATGATCAGTGATCAGTGCCTAATGTATACCGTAGAGTCTTGCTTGACTTTTCTAAAAATTGTTCAAATAACCAGAACGTGAGTCATTTTAGACAATAACATAGCTACAACAAAATAGAGCACTTAGGAAGGTAGGTTCGTAGCCTCCCCAGAATGGAAGGAATACACTTAGGCCAGAGAGACCCATTGTGTTGCTACGAAGGTGTTTGTCCCCTTATTCATAGAACCACTTAGTGCATCTTAAAAAGTTAAGAAGGTCAGTTATCCTTACTCGCTGAACACCAGTTAGGTCGTTTAGGAAGTAGGATCCTAGGTAGCGTTTCCTGATCGAGCAGAAACCCCGACAGGCGCAGAGTAGGTGATGAATGGATTCGACCTTCTCTTCGTCTAGGCAGCTTCTGCAGAAATCATTCGGAACTTACCCTAGTTTTTGTGCATGATTGCCTATGAGACAGTGACCGGTGATGACACCAATGATTTTGTAGATGTCAGTTCGGTTCAGGGAGTTTAGTCTCTTGGTCCGTTGACTATCGAGCCGAGGCCAGATTTGCCTGATGATGAGGCAGGAGTGCCTCTGGGCCCATCTCAGGTTCGTCCCAGCCATGGCGAGGTTTGTGAGTTTAAATTTAATGACTGCAGGAGGGTATAGCATGCCATTATTGATTGTTGCATCATTCCTTGTCCGGCGAGTGTATCAGCCATTTCGTTGTCTGAGATGTCGCTGTGTCCTGATACCCATAGGATTTGTATATTAAACTGTTCGGCCATCTTGTTAAGAAATAGGCGACAGTCAAAGCTTGTTTTTGAAGTGTACACATAGGACTCCAACGATTTCAAGGCTGCTTGACTGTCCGTGTGTATTCGAATATCCGTAGTAGATATTACGTTCTACTTAAGCCAAGACAGAGCTTCCTTTATTGACAACAGCTCCGCCTGAAAGGTACTTCAATAATCTGGTAGTTTTAGAATACTCCACTCCCCGTCTTTGGTTTTTGACCCGTCGGTGTAGAAGTCCACGCAGCGCTTGCGAGGTTGCGTCTGGCGGGACCAGTTTTATGTATCTGGGTATGTTATTTTGCATTGCTTCTCAAAGACTGTGGTGGGCTCTATGTGGTCCGAGTTTTCTACCATTGTTATCCTGTTGCTCAGAATGGTGGAGTGCCCAGTGATATATGTATTTAGCTCGTCCATTTGGAGTTAGCTTTTAGTCTTATTGCCGTATATGTGGCTATTGGCTTGCCAAGTATATCGAATGGTGTAAGGTGAAGTATCATGTTGAGCGCTGTCGTTGGGGTGGTTATTTTGTCCTGTGCAGGCCACCAGGCTATCACTCCATACATTAGAATAAGTCTAATGACTGTAACATAGCCATAGGGTAATCTTGGGGTTGAATCGCCATTTTTTCCCTAAGGCTTCCTTGCAGGTGTAGAGCTATAGATGCTTTTTTTGCACGCTCGATTGTGTTGTTCTTCCGGGTTAGTTCCTATCTAGCACGGAAGGAGTAGGTTAACTTGGTGCCAAGTCGAGTGATTTGGCTAATTTCCAAAATTAGAGCACTTAGAATCAAAATAAAATGATTTGCCCTATAAAGGGCTAGTATCATTCAAAAGCCTGCGCAGCGCTTTGTTTTATTTTTTTGTCATTTTAAGACGCGAAGGACTATAGAGTTACTGTTTCTATATACGCAAATTAGGGTTTAAACTATCAACAATTGAATGATTATCCACAGTGGATTTTAAGTTGTTTATCGTCATAAATGCCATGACTCCCAAACTCCCAGAATCATCTCCATTCCCAGAGATTTCCTACTCTCTGCCTAAAGAATGAAATAGATCATGGCTTTTTTTTTATCTCGGCCACCTAGCGGTCCCAGAAATTCGTTGGCCTTCACTTTGTCTTATTTTGTCGAGTGTTTCCGCTTTCTCATAACAGGCCGTTAATATTTCTCATAGTTGAATCGACGTAATACACGGCAATATGTATAGCCAATTTTTTCAACCTCAAATCGATAAATTTAATGATCTTCGTTGTACAACTCATAACCGAGTTGAACGCATATCTAGCAATAGTAAACATCAACAGTGCATCTGCATAAGTCGCAATTATCTATTAAAGTCAATTTCACTAGAATCTTACTAAATCTGTCATTTACTTCAATATTTTTTTGAATCCACAACTCATTTCAGGCGAATATAAACGCACTCTCTTGAATCGGAACATATGTATGTATCTTTTCTATTTTTTAACTCAATCTAACAGTTCTTTTATCTGCATCAGCCCAAACGTACTCCTAGGTACTATTGCATCTAACGGTATAGAAATTTAACGACCTCATAAAAGACAGTGAACTCATGTGATTGTATTTCATATGAAGAATAAAACGACCATCAAGCTAAATAAATCCAGTAATTGATTCTGTACTTCGTACTTCAACGATGAGTGTGAGAGGGGGATTGAGCATACGAGTTAGATTGCTATTAAAATGATCAGGAAATGTGTTTAAAAATGTAAAACTGAAACTTAATGCACTCCACCGACCTATTCATAATTACGTTATAAACAAATGTTCAATAATAGCGGTAATGTCGTGTATTTCTTTCCACAATGTTGACTTCTCGACGAATTTAATAACCCGATGAAACCGAATTCGAGTTCAAAGACAGCGACTCATCTATGAGTATACCATGCAGACTGCCATATTTCCGCTTTTAATTAGATGCAAGGTGTTACCAGCACATCGTAACGATCCAAAAGTTATTAAGATTCATGTGTTAACCGCCAAAATTAGCACGGTTAAGATGCATACGCGCATAAGTAATCACCGTGCGTTCGATTAGCTTAGTCATCTACACGAGTATGGGTTATGCAGCGTAATAGGTTGGACACGAATATGAATCATGAATGCTCGCTGGGCACTAGTATGTTCAGATGTCGTACAGAACTAAAAGGAGCTCGTAGAAGTTCCCACCATGCCATCAGCTCCAAATATAGGCATTCACTATAGAAAAATCAACTGGCCTTCCTGAACAAAGTCGGTAGACTAAACTCACTAAGACTTGTTTGGATTCCAGGTTATTCTGGGATCCCATGAAATGAGATCTCAGATCAATTGGCCAGAATGGGCTCAGAGGCGAGTTTCTGAGGACCTGAACTCGTTTTGGATTTACCTGCTTCCATACCCACATCAACGATTGGGTATTTGATGTTCAGGATGCAGGATGACTAAGCGCGTACGCCCTGATAGTTGCAAGAAATCCGCAGCATTCTTCTTATCCTTAACCTTGCATAACTAAACA
Source organism: Eumerus sabulonum (assembly GCA_951905685.1). Lineage (NCBI taxonomy): Eukaryota > Metazoa > Arthropoda > Insecta > Diptera > Syrphidae > Eumerus > Eumerus sabulonum. The sequence goes on along the minus strand of OX645060.1, from coordinate 159,977,789 downwards.
TTTGTCCACTGGACTACGCGTCCCGCAGCGAATCACTAGTTAGCATACTTTTCGGCAACCAGTGCCCGCGACTCTTTGTTTATCTTCCTGATTTGAGTAAATAGTACACCGCGTGACGCAGTTGCAAGCCCACGTAACCTATAACGTGATCTGTGGTCATCCCATCGTCAGCTCGACGAAAGAGTAGTTACTACATACGTGAGTTTAGCAAAGGTATGTAATTCATCATTATTATTTTTTTTTTTCAGTTTCAGGCTAAGTAACAAGTTTCTTTTTTTATAATAATCATATTTTAAACTATAATTAATAAATAATACTATATTTGTGCATTTTAAGCAAGCACCATAGAAGTGTTATTGATATTTTTCACTTTTTCTCGTATTCTATTTGTATGATGTTTACATGGACTTGAGGAGGGAAGAAGAACTGGTACGCCAATGGCTGAAGCAAAATTCTGAAGATGAAAATGAAAGGGGGACTGAGGATTCAGCTTCAGAAAGTGAAGATAATTTAGAGAAGAAATACGTCAGAATACTAGTAGCGATTCAGATGTTTCGGTAAAGTCATTTGAGTCTGACGAAGGAACGATACGCCCAAGTAAGAGACCAAGAAACCAAATTATAGATTCAGATGAATATTCGGGCGAAGAGATAGATGTACCCGTCACTTAAATCTCAAATGATGGCAATCCACAATTTCAATTAATCTCTCGATTCCTCTATGGCAAAAATAAACACAGATGGTCATCTACACCTAGACCATGAACGTCAGCAAGAGGATAGATTTGCGCACATATGTACGTGAACTGTGCCAAAAAATTATCGACAACTTTCAATAGTGGCACATATATGCCGGGATCCTATATTACTGTAGACAAGCAGCTTGTTGGATTTCGTGGAAGATGCCTCTTTAGAATGTATATCCCAAACAAACCAAACAAAAACGGAATAAAACTCATAATGGCTGCTGACGTTAACAGTAAATACGTAATAAATGCAATTCAATACTTGGGAAAAGGAACTGATCCACTGAAACAACCATTGGCTACGTTTTTCATAAAGGAAATAACATCTTGTTTACATGGCACGAATCGTAATATAACAATGGACAATTGGTTCACGTCTGTACCTTTGGCTGATGAGCTTTTGAAGGCACTTTATAATTTGACTTTAGTGGGAACTCTTAGAAGTAATAAGCGCGAGATCCCTTACAAACTGAAGAATTCGAAAACTCACGCAATTAGAACTTCGATATTTTGTTACGACGGCGAAAAGACATTGGTTTCGTACATTTTTATAATAGCACAAAAGGGGCAGTCGTCACTGTTGATCAAATGTGTTCAAATATATGTTACTTACTTACTTATCAGGCCAGCGATCCATGGAGGATCTGAGCCTGAGCTATAGCTGCCTTCCATCCTTGACGGTCCCGGGCACGCTGCTTCCAGTTGTCAAGACCAAGATGTCTTACATCCGCGATTACTTGGTCTTTATACCGGAGGTTCGGTCTTCCTCTTCTTCTTTAACCAGGAGGCTCGGAGTCGAAGACCCTCTTAGCTGGAGCGTTGATGTCCATGCGCTCGATGTGGCCGAGCCAGTGTAGTCGACGGATCCTTGTTTTCCGGACTACATCCACATCTTGGTACAGCTCGTAGAGTTCGCGGTTGTGTGTTCTTCTCCATCACCTTCCTCACAGACAGGACCAAATATCCGGCGCAGAATTTTTCTTTCGAAAGAACCCAAAATCAGCTCCGCTGTCCTGCTTATCGTCCAGCTTTCGGCTCCGTACAGCAAGACTGGCAGAATGAGCGTTTTGTAAAGCATGACTTTGGTCTTTCGAGTGAGGAGTTTTGACCTCAGTTGTTTGGACAAGCCGAAGTAGCAGCGGTTGCCAAAGGCGATTCTATGCCGGATCTCCACTGTGGTGTCATTTGTGGAATTTACGTTTGCCCCGAGGTGGACAAACTCCTTAACTACCTCGAAATTGTAGCTGTCAATTGTAATATTTTGTCCCAGGTGGTGAGCGACGGATTGGTTTTTGCTTGACAGCACGTACTTCGTTTTGTCCTTATTGACCTTAAGACCAACTCGTTTCGCCTGTTCTTCAATCGCCGTGAATGCTTCCACAATGCCACGGCGGGAACACGCGATGATGTCGATATCATCCGCGTATCCTAACAGCTGGACGGACTTGTAAAAGATAGTGCCTTCCCTGTCGACACCTGCCCGTCGCACTATCTGCTCCAGCACCAGGTTGAAGAAGTCACATAACAGCGCATCTCCTTGTCGAAATCCGGTGCATGTTTCGAATGGTTCCGAGGTCCTAGAACCGAATTGCACGGTGCATCGCGTGTTTTTTAGCGTGGCGCGACACAACTGGATCAGTTTTATCGGGATCCCGAATTCGGCCATCGCCCCAAACAGTTCTTCACGATGAATGCTGTCGTATGCGGATTTGAAATCGATGAAAAGATGGTGTGTATCGATTCGAAACTCCTTGGTCTTTTCCAGGATTTGTCGAAGTGTGAAAATTTGGTCTATAGTTGATTTGCCGGGCCGGAAGCCGCACTGGTAGCTGCCGATTAGTGCGGTGCAAAATGGTTTTAGGCGTTCACACAATACGCTGGACGGGATCTTGTATGCGACATTGATAAGCCTCTATAGTTCTTGCAAGAGGTAGGATCGCCTTTTTTGTGGATGGGGCATATAGAGCTGGTATTCCAGTCGCCGGGCATGCTTTCATCTTCCCAAATTCTGCAGAAGATCTGGCGCATGCTCCCTACCAGAAGCATCTGAGCCTGCGGCCTTGTTGTTCTTCAGCTTCTGAATAGCTGTGCCGACTTCTTTGATGCTGGGTGGGAGGACTACTTCAGCGGCTGGAGTTGGGATTTCCTCGGTCCCTACCACTCTCTCTTGGTCATGCTCGTTAAGCAGCTGCTGGAAGTGCTGCTTAAATACATCCACTATTCCCTGCGGGTCGGTGACAAGATGTATGTATGTATGTATGTTGGCGTTACAGTCCATGAAGAACCTGAGCCGAGCTTCTCTCAATCACCCATGTTGTGTGTAATTTCATTTTCACATAGGTGAAAGGGACCTACAGTTCTATTGCCGGTTCCGAACGGCGAATTTCGAGAAGCTTTTCATGACAATTTTACTACAGGGGGTTTTGTCAGAACCCCGCTGAGGAGAAACACCATGAAAAACACGTTCGAGGACATGGCTGTGTCGGGATTCGATCCCGAGTCATCGGCGTCAGAGGCCAACACACTACCCACTGCGCCACGGTGACAAGATACGAATTAATTTTTTTACGCGACTGGAGTAGTTTTTAAAAAGATATAACTAGCTTTTATTATTCCAATTCACTTTCAATACACTACTTTACTTAGCTAATTTTACTTTATTTAAACACCCAAGCCGCGGAGTCCACTCGATCTCAGTGCTGCTGTCGAACCTTGTTGCGTCCTCTGATGTTGATGAACTGCTGGGTCCTCTGATGTTGATGAACTGAAGTTGGGCTGAACTTAGATTAACTTATATACTAAGCGTTATGCTGCTCTACGGCAGCGTCCCTTTGCTGGACTTTGGACTTAGACCATAAATTATTTTTGCTTGACCTTGGACCTCTAATACAGATCACGAAGAATATGCTGACGCAGCTGCAACCACTTGACTTCGACTAAAAGCATTTTGCCATTAAGTCGCAGCTGTGTCAACAAAAAGCGATCGCACTTCCTGGTCTCCCTAATATGTGGCATGTGATTTGACCGCAGATTGTTTACATTACTTACGGATCAAATCAATGGTCTATGTTATTGACTATATGCTGCATGTGATTTGACCGCAGCTTGTTTACATCGCTTACGGATCAAATCAATGCTCTATGATATTAACTTACGTATTCAAATATATGTACTAATCGGAAAACCAGGAGATGGCCGATGTGCATTTTCTACAATATGCTAAACCTATCCATAATCAATGGTTATGCTGTTTATGTTTCTAACAACGTGAGAAAAAAGAAAAAACCATTGCGTCGGCGCGATTTTATCTTACAGTTAGGGGACCATCTCATGGAGCTAAGGCAAAGATTACAGACTGATACTTTGAGGCGAGATATCAAGGTCATGATACAGGAAGTTCTGGGTGATTCGTCCAATATAGAAGCCCCTTTTTATTTTGCGTCAAACGTCCGCAAAATCTGCCACCTATGTCCCTCCAAAGCTCGCAGGATGACCAAACACCTATACAGGAAATGCAAACAAGCAATTTGTAGCCCTCATAACGTTGTTACTATTTGGTTTTTAATTAAAACAGCTTTTGTGCTGTGAAACATGTGCTATTTTTATTAATCACATTAGATAATATTTGAGTTTTTAATTGCGTAGACCGTTCGACAAATGTTTAGTTACTATGTAACAGTGGATATAGTTTAGTTGACTAGGGTTAAGGAGAATTGACTGCAGAAGACTTACGGGTCATTGCACTTTTGCCAAACATCTCTGCATGATTGGCATCAGTGAGACGCCTACCTGTGCTGCATGTCGCGAAAAGGACGACACAGCAAAACACTTTCTCTGTGACTGTCCCACCTTTGCTCGCGTATGGTGGCGCACCCTTGGAACCGACGTTGTGTGTGTCGAATCTCTTAGCTCTACACCACTGAATCTCCTTCTCTTTTTACTCCGGAGGACGGGGAAAATACAGTAAAGGTATGTAGGTGTCTGTCTGGCAGTACAATGGACCAGTATTTGCGCCTGAGTGCTCCAACAGATAGCAGAAGCTTACAACAAACAAAAATCGAGGGATTACTTTACTAATTCAAAGTGGCGAATCAGTTATCTTGCTCCGCTCGAAGCCAGCGATAAGTCGATAAGTAGTCCAGTACTGGATGATTTCTGTATGAAAGCCATTCTATCTCTTGAGATTCGTTTTTTTTTATAATTCGCGCAAGTTCAAGATCTTGATGAACAATTATCTTTTTTTCATATGAGCCAGACCTTTGCCACAGCTGGTCGAAAAGATTACTGAGTTCTGGGTTTATTATTATTTTACAAGCTTGGAGGTAATCCTTTTGTATCCACAAAAACAAAATAAGACTTCATTGACCGCTCTTTAAGGGAAAGTCTGGGGCTTGCGCTACTTCTTTGCTCCTGGTTTTGATTAAGAATAACGATGGGAGATAGTGGAGAGAGATATTGTACTCAACCCCAGAGGGAATCTATTAAGCCAGTGGTAGAACCTGCGCAACATTGAGGGAAAAATCAAGTTGCTCGTAGCGGATGATTCGTCGTTTCCTAAAAGCAGCTCCTATCTAGATCCTATGCTTCTCGCGATTGAGGATCCTCTGAAGATAGTGGTGGCAGTGGAAGCTGTCTTCCAGGATGTGTTAATGATATCATTCGCCAGAACCACGACCTGCATTTTTATCTAATGCAGTCCACCAGACTAAAACAACGTACAAAAAGTAGGTCTAACGATTGTGTTGTACAATTCATTCATTCATTTTTTCCCTAAGGCTTTCTTGCAAGTGTTGAGCGCTAAAGTTTCCGTCCTTGCTCGCTCGGAAATTTTTTCTTTACAGATTAACTTACTGTCCAGTATGACGCCAAGGTATTTGGCATTAGAGGAATACGCTAGCCTGGTATCGAGTAGAGTGATTAGACATATGTCCGGAATCTTGTGCTTTCTAGTGAAGAGTACAAGTTCCGTTTTCTGGGGGCTTATACCGAGTCCATTGAGAGCACCGTGGCGCAGTGGGTAGTGTGTTGGCCTCTAACGCCGATGACACGGGATCGAATCTCGACACAGCCATGTCATCGAACGTGTTTATTGCGGTGTTCCTCCTCAGCGGGGTTCTGACAAAACCCCCTATAGTGAAATTGTCATGAAAAGCTTCTGAAAATTCGCCGTTCGGATCCGGCAATAAACTGTAGGTCCCTTTCACCTATGGGGAAATTAAATCACACACAACATGGGTGATTGAGAGAAGCTCGGCTTAGGTCCTTCATGCGCTGTAACGCCAACATACATAACATACATATACATTATACCGAGTCTATTATTTTGAGCGCACCTGCACAATGTGGAGAATGCCGTTCACATGCGGTCATTCAACGTAGGCAGATATTTGCCTGAGATGACAATAGCAACATCATTTGCGTAAGCAATCACATCGAGATCTTCTTGCTCTAGTTTAGTTAGTAGTTCGTTTGCGACTACGTTCCACAGGAGAGGAGAGAGTACCCCCCTTGTGGAGGTCCTCTGGTTACTGATCTAGTTGTTCCCTGGCTTACCCATTTAGTAAAGATTTTGTATGTTGAAAGAAACTCGCCAATCAACTCTACTAGAGTCCTCTCCACTTTAAGGTTTCTAGCCCTTCTGTAATTACTTTCGGTGTGACGTTGTTGAAAGCGCCCTCTATGTCCAAAAAGCTACTAAGATGTATTCTTTGAGGTGGACTGATCTTCCAATTTTCCTGATCGGTCAGCTCTAGCAGCAGAACACAGAGCAGTCGAAACGAGTGGACAGGCTCTACCCGTTTCTGCCGAACTTACCGCTTCTGTGTACAGTTCTAATGGGTACGCCGGTAGAGAGTTTCTTGAAGATCCTTGCTGTGAATGTAAATTCATTGATTAGGATCGAGCGACGCACCGTTCTTTTTAACCTGTTGCAGGAAGAAAGCCCTGATGTGTTTCTGGTTAGCGAAGATAACCACCGAACCACCGCCACTGACGAGTTTAGCAGGTAAGTCAAAGGTAGACATAGCACTATATAGCTCGTCTCTAATTACGTGTCGTATGCGGCTTTGAAGTCGACAAATAGGTGGGTAGTGTGGACTTGAAATTCATTGGTTTTTTTCCAGGATCTGCCGTAGTGTGAAGATTTGGTCGATGGTGGACTTCCCTGGCCTGAATCCGCTCTGAGAAGGACCTATGAGCTTATTTACAAAAGGCTTCAGGCGTTCACACAAAACGGCAGAGAAGATTTTGTAGGCGATGTTAAGGAGACTTATTTCTCTATAGTTGGCGCAATCAGAGGGGTCTCCTCTCTTGAGACTCCATTCCTCGGACATGCTTTCCTCTGACCATATCTTACAGATGAGCTGGTGCATGCTACTAACCAGGTCATCCCAGCTACTTTGGAGAGCTCAGCAGACAGTCCGTCTACGCCAGCAACTTTATTTGACTTGAGCTTCGATATGGCAATCTTAACTTCGTCGAGGTCAGGGGGACAGAATTCTCTGCGGTCTTCGTCGATTAGAAATGGATCAATCTGCCTGACATCGGTATATTGACTAACATCGCCGTTATACAGTCTGCAGAAGTGGTTTTTCCATATTCTCAGCATGGACTGCGATTCTACTACTAGATGTCCGTTCTCATCCCTGCAGGCTTCCGTTCTGGCTTTATAACCTGACATCCTTATATGGATGCTGCTTCGCTATGTGAATCCCCCTGCACTCGTCATCGAACCAGGTATTTTTTCGTGGTGGAGCCTTGAAACCCAAAACTTCGGATGCAGAGCTTTTCAGGACTTGTTTGCAAAGGCTCCACTGCTTTTCTATTGATAGCGTGGAGGATTGAGGTGTATTGGAGAGCCTAAGGGAGACGCGATCGGTAAAAGCACGAGCGGTTTCTAGCGATAGTTGCTCTCCGACATCATAACTTTGCATTCTTACTCTACTCCGCTGCGTTCGTGATATCCGTAAGCGCATCTAGGCTACTACAAGATAGTGAGATGCTTTACTTACCCAGCTTAGCATTGAAGTCTCCTAGTACAATTTTGATGTCATAACTGGGGTATTGGGCATACGTTCTGTCTGGAAGATGGTAGAACTCATATTTGGCGGAGTCATCCTTGTCTTCCGTGGGAGCGTGGACGCCGAGTATGCTGATGTTAAAAAATGTAGCCTTGATACGAATTGTTATGAGGCGTTCGCTCACATGCCGAAGGCTTAGGACTTTTTGCCTTAGTCCACCTCGAACAACAGGGGGTAGCCGTGGTGCAGTGGTTAACATCATCGACCGCCGAGCGGAAGGTCTATCGTCCAAATTCGCTTCATAAGTAAGAAAAAGTAATTCCTATACGGACAAAAAGTATGCAACGCAGTTGTGAATGAAAAGTGACCAGACGTACTGCTGCAGGAATAACACTCACAGTCAACTGAAATTCATCGTCTGCGTATGCAATATTAAAGTGCTTGAACGAATTACTACGGACTATAACCAACGCGGAATTTGGTCGGCTCTCGTCCTATCTAAGATAACCACCCCTGAGAGTTAACTAACATCAACAACCCGAACTACTGCACTCCGTTCAGGTGTTGGGTGTGTATATCACACCATAAGGGAATATATAAAAAAACTCTTGAACCTGCGCGAGTTTCTAAAGAAAAAAAAAAAAAAAAAAAACAAACAAACAATCCGCATCCGAACCGAACAATCGTTCTCCTCTCTCCCTATAGCAGTCGCCGTAGTAAATATCGCAGTTTTTCATCCGCTTTATACTCGGTCCATTCCATCGCACTTCCTGGATGGCGGTTATGTCCGCTTTATACCGGCCTAGGGCGTCCGCGAATTGTTGGGCTGCAAGTGGCCTGTTTGGGAACATAAAATTCCACGTACAGAACCGGAGATCAATGTCCTTTTTCCGTTTTTTGCAAGGGTCCAAGGCTTGTGGTTGTTTCGAAGTTTGTGTTTTTTTTTTTTACGGTTACGGCTTACTAGGCCTTAGCCCAACCGACTAATCCTGTATTTTGGCGCAGGAGGCTCGCCATTCGCCCTTCCCCGTCTGGAATTTCCATAGGAAATCTCCAGATGGCACCGCGAGGAGGTGGGAATAGGACTTACTAACAGTGCCGCAAGATGCAAAGCTTGTCTGAGGTCTTTCGGTTCCTTTATACCAAGGAGTTTTGGAAGGTCGCCTTCCAGTCCTCTCACGAAAGTATCAAGAGCCTTTTCTCTGTAAGTTTTGACCATAGCATTCATTGCCTCCACACCCATCTCCGTGAGGATAATTTTGTTGAGTATTACAGAGGGGTGATGATAGGTAGGTAGGGTAGGTAGGGTCGTAGCCTTCCCAGAATTGAGAAGAACGCACTTAGGCCAAGGAGGCCCGTTGTGCAGCTACGAGGGGGTTTTATCCCCCTATACGTGGAACCATCTAGTGCTTCTTAAGAAGTTAAGAAGATTAAGTATCCCTACTTTCTGAACATCTGTCAGATCGTTAAGGAAGTAAGAGCCTAGGTAACGCTTCCTTATATTGCAAAAAGCTGGACAGGCGCATAGAAGGTGGTGAATGGATTCGACCTCCTCCTCGTCCTGACAGCTTCTGCAGAAATCATTTGGAACTATACCTAGTCTTTGTGCGTGACTGCCAATGAGGCAGTGACCTGTGATGACACCGATGACTTTGTAGATGTCAGTTCTTTTTAGGGAGATTATACTCCTTGTGCGCTGACTGTCAAGCCGAGGCCAGATTTGCCTGGTGATGACGCAGGTATGTCCCTGGGTCCATCTCAGGTTCGCCCTGGCGAGATTGGTCAGATTATGTTTAATGGTTGTAAGGGGTACTCCCTCACAAGCCACGATTGATTGTAGCGTCGTTCCTTGTTTGGCGAGTATGTCGGCTTTCTCATTATCTGTAATGCCGCTGTGTCCCGGTACCCAGATAAGCTGTATATTGAACTGTTCTGCCATCTCGTTGAGAGATCTGCGACAGTCGAGACTAGATTTTGATGAGTACACATAGGACTCCAGCGACTTTAAGGCAGCTTGACTATCTGTAAGGATGCGAATATCTGTGGTGGATATTACGTTCCACTTCAGCCAAGATAAAGCCTCTTTTATTGCCGACAGTTCCGCCTGGAAAACGCTGCAGTGGTTTGGTAATTTTAGAGCTTTATATAGCTTGAGTTGTTTGCAGAAAACTCCACAGTCCACCCCGTCTTTGGTTTTAGAGGGGTGATGATAAACGGAATGATAAAATTCTTGAATCGTACTGTTGCCTTGTACAAGGCGTGTCATGTGTTACCTAAGAGTACCAAGATCGCGCTTGTCAGTGTAATGGAGTGTAAGACCACGTGAAATACGATCCCAGTTTAGGGGAGTATCTAGAACAATATCTACCTGGCCCACTATCTTGTTACAGATGACGTTAAGTATTCCGTAATATCTAGCCCTACCTCTTGTAGGCTCGTGTATTTTCAAAATGCAGTCAACGCTCTTCTTTCAAAAGCTAAACTCTCTCGCCTGTCCTGTAAATACTCGTAGGCTACGCACTACGTCAGGTATCTTATACAAAGAAGATAAATCTACTCTTCGATCTTCATTGATTTCTTGATCAAAATAGAGATTTGCGTCCGTTGTAGGACTGAGTAGCGTGCTTATAATACGAGGGCATTCCTGAGATAGGACTTCTGAAAGAATTTGTCGGATTTGATTTTGTAGGGAAACGTTAACTTATTTGGCTGGGGGAATTACAAGAGTTGGGTTATCTGGTTATCTGCGTTGTGGGGAAGTTGTGCAAGACGAATTCAATTCTCATTTCGAATTGTCAAAAAAATTACTTAACTAAATATTTATCCTTTTTGTGCTTAAGGCTTTAAGTTCAAATTTAACGATTATAAAGTCACTAATTAAAGGAACCAATTACAACTTTTCTCTCATTCTGAATATTTGTTTTCCTTGCCTTACGTAATTTTTTTTATACTATATACGAACTTTAAACAAGCAATTTTCACACTCGCGACGGTCCCTGAGCGGGCGCTAATTATGAAATTTGCAGGGTTTTCAGTTCTTTTAGTCTTTATTGTTCTAAATCCAAGGAGCTAGTGACTATTTCTTTTATAACTTAAAACTATGCGACAGTGGACAGGGAAAATGGTGAAGAAAAATAAAGGGAGTCGAATTACTACAGGTTCCAGTGACGACTTGGGAATATGAGCGATCAGCACAGTGGGTTTCCGGTGATGACAAGGTCACAACCGTGGGAGCAACTGTTGTGCGCGACCCTGTTTGGTGGTTTATTGAGAAAAGTGCAGTATATGCGAATTAAAGGGCCAATACTTGGACTTGGGTTTTTTAGGAATGGAACTGTAAAAGTATGTGGGGCGATATGTGTTCTTATACGTTTAGAGTTTTTTATGCCAAAATCCAAGTACATACGTGTTTTACCTTCTACTTGTGGCGTGATTATTTGGTAGACTGGGGCCCTTAGTCCGCGAACCTTGTGGTCATGTAGCCAGGGCTCTTGGATTAGGACCAAGTTTTCTTCTTCTTTTGCCAGCCTCAGAAGAAGATTTGCGGATGCCGCTTTTGAGTGATGGAGTTTTATCTGAATCAATTTCAGAATCGGGGCTGTTGTTAATTCGATTTACCTCTATCACGGTGGTGTTGGAGTCTTCATTGTAGCTTCGCTTTCGGAGTCGAGCAATATGTCCTGGTCTATACTTACCGGATTAAATGCCGTTGTTTGCGCATCAACCTTCGCAGGACCCTTCCTTCCCGAGGGAGTTGGAGATTCCTGTTTAGTTGTACTTTCTGTGACAGCCAGGGATTTTTCCCTGCCGCAGGGTGGCATTTCCTCATCCATTTTGTAGACATTAAATTTGACCCTTTTGAAGCCAAACCTTATATAGTAGTCGTCTGCGGCCAGAATATCCAAGATCTCCGATCGGCGAAGTTTAGAAGTTTTACCCTCCCATGTTGCCATCCGGGGTCATCGCAGATAGATAGGTGGTCCAGGTTACTTCCTTGCTGCCTTTAGAACCGCTAATGCATGCTCTTTCATCTTCCATTAGTCGATTGTCATTTTGCCGTCTGGATCGCTAGCAAAGACAGCGGCCATTAGGCACTCTCTCGCAACCTCCTGAATGGACTTTGGTAGCTTGACCGGTGCTCCTAGACTTGCCCTTGCCTCTTAGCCTCTCTTTTCGATATTGTCGAATAGATCTGTTCGGTCTTAAGCTCGGTGCGAAAGGAAATGCGTAAAAGTCACCATTGACGTGCTATCAATAATTTCTACCAAAATGATTAACCAAATTAACCGGAAGATTTTGTTTGTGTCATGTAACTAGTTTCTATAAGTCAAGTAGGCACAAAAACAGACCAATATGGAACTTAACAGTTAATGCGCGACCGACCTTAAAAATAAAACAGACTGAACTCACTTTTACTTTTTTGTGTTTATGCTTTATAAGTGACGTAATGTTCTTATTAAATCTACTTCACTACCACTTGTGGTAATCACATTCACCTCTCGAGAATAACTTTATAATCTTTTCTCATCATCTCTATATTTAAGAAAATACCTCGCACCTCTGGAACCAACACACCTTATACCCATCATCATCTAACAAGCCTTTGCATAACGCATAAACACCTTTCTCGTTCCAAAGCAAAATGATTTATTAACTCTTCAACAATCCCCCAACTCGTCAATAAGACCAACAACCGACCGAAAAAAACCAACCCAAAAGGAGAGGTTAATAGTGCCATAAATAAAATCCACAATCCCATATATCAATTGATTTTCGTTCGCTCGTTATCACTTTCAAAATCAAGATCAGCCACACCGATGCAGATCCGCCTCTAATCGCGTCAATATTATGTAATTCGACCACAAGCTCAAGCATCTTTCCCAATAGTTTAAAGTAAAAGTAAAGTAATTCGTATGATTCTCCGGAGAGTTTACTCGGCTACTGTACATACAATACATTCTTTTGGTCCATTTCGACCCTTATTTCTACAGCTGCGGGCGAAAATTGACTTTTTCATCGCGAAAAAGTTGATTAGGTCAAATGCTCATCATTGACTATTTACTCGCGGATTAAGAAATGCAGCATATCATATTGCAACAAACCATGTAGGTCCACTTTTTCACAAGATATGCGGTGTTTTGTCGAAATAAGCCACGAATAATGACTTTTCTCGCATGTTTCGCCTAAGAGTCGAGGATAAATAACCCAAGATACCCAATTAGCAGGAAGACTTAAAAAAAAAACGGACAAATTGGTTGAGTTGCCATAATTTAAAACCTCCGTCGAAACCAATTGAATTCATTCCACGTTCCGAGAAGCCCACACAGGTACTAGTATACCGTTTTCCTGAGTATATTCAAATAGACCACACATTTCAACGTTTTCAAGGACACTCGATCCTTAATCTCCGAGCAAATTAATACCTACTTCATTTGCAAAAATAAGATCACCATATGGCTCAACGAAGGACTCGACCACAGCACAAAAGGTTTCTGAATAAGAAAATATCACATTCATGTCCGGACATTAATAATAGCTACAGCCTGGACTAAAAACGACCCTACGTTATACACATCCACAAATCATTATCAATTAATCACATTTTCACCTACAGATCCTTCATGAGTATGTGTATGTATGCTTTTATCTGGTCGCGGATCTGGTTAGTAACATAGCTAGCGCGTCGCCCAGTAGCAGCCGTGTGGAAACGCAACATCAGTCGGTGAGGAATCTGCTGATTAATGGCTTTTGATTGGGAACCCCAGGCTCGAGTTTAAAATATGCTGACCATTCGCAAATACTTTAAGGCACAAATGATCGTAGCTTGTTGGATGGCAACTAGGGTAGAGCTGGCATAGCAATTGTGGATGCTGTAGTAGTAATGTGACTTCAGGGCAAAAACTTCATACAGACAAAAGAAGAGACTACAACTTGCCGCGTGTTGTGTGAGTTTTAGGGTGAGGAAAACGTGAGTCACGCTACTACAGTCTCGATAAATCTTCGTTCTCGGACATTGTGTAAGTACATTGGGATCCATCGCGATGGCACGGTGATTGTCACTTTCGTTACATTACAACAAACTAGGATGTTGATAATGACGATGATTGTTTGCGCGGGAAGAGTGAATCAGAGACAGGAGGCAGATCGCACATCACGTAGTTACCTTGCCATTGAACTTTACTGTGCGGTCGTGGTTTGGTCAGATGTAAGGAGATGTTACTTGGGTTGGTATAAATAGCACTGTTTCGTCGAATTGACTGTAAGTTGGTCCGTGACCGGCGCTTGGACAAAAGAGGTAGGAATAGCGTACAGTGGTGCCGTGGGGTTGAAAAGGGGCAAATTATTGCTTACATACATATGTATGTACGTCTGCAAACAAGTTTATTTTAACTAAAAAAGAATATGTGCCCTTAAACGCTTATGTATGTATATGAACGCATGACTGTCAATTTTTTCTTTTTGTACAAGATTTTTAGTAGCATCCGTTGCTTTGTTGCAACTCAAGTGATTTTTTTGTTGCTTTTTTGTTCAGTGTATTATTTACGACAGCTGACATGGGATTCGGGGCAGGTGTCAAAGTTAGGCATACTCAGTTAGTATTACCATTTCATTGCCAAAAGACTTACGTTCAAACAGTATTTACAAATTAATATAAGTTATTGTCAAGTTGGTGCTTTATGATAAATATTTTTTACTCACTTCTACCATATTACGATTATCAATGGGAATGGGGGTACGTCAAATCGTTAGTCTATGCCGATAGGGCGTCAATTGTAGACTTGGAAGAGCACGTTACATGTATTATTAGCGATATACCAACAATGTGCACGCAAAAGTTACTCAAAATTGGACTCTCCTTATGAATTACTTAGGTTAGGTTAGGTTAGGTACATGGGTGCCCTATTGAAGAAAAGTCAAGGCTCACGTAGACTACATTGAGTCCATTATGCCCACTTGTTTTATTTAACCCGTTGATACCTAGACCAACCAGACGAGGATAAAAATCCCAGTATTCTGTTCAGCTCAATGTTACTTACCTCTTCTAGTCCCGAAAGGAAGTATCTTCCTAGGAATATATTCCTTTTTTGGGCTAGCGCCGGACATTCGCATAGCAGGTGATGAATGGATTCAATTTCCTCTTCGTCCTTGCAGCTTCTGCAGAAGTCATTGTAGGGCAGGCCTAGTCGAGCTGCATGGTAGGATAGCATGCAGTGCCCGGTGAGGGCACCGACTGCCAGTCGAATATTCCCACGATTGAACTTCAGCAGATTTTCCGTTCTTTTCTTATCATAGACGGGCCAAGTCGATCTCGCCGTTGCGCATGTATCTTTCACTAATAGCTCCGTCTTTATCTCCCTGTAGAGTGCACTGAGTGGTGCTTTGGCCTCAGCTGATATCTGCTCGCTCGTAGCTCGTCCGCCCTCTCGTTTCCGGAGATATTCATATGACCAGGTTCCCAGCAAAGGGTCACCTCATTTACATTGGATATCTCTTCTAACTTCTCCTTGCAGAGTTTGACGAGTTTGGATCTTATCCATGCTGCCTGCAGAGCTTTAATGGCTGCCTGGCTGTCAACATAGATGCTGATCCTTTTTCCTGAGATATTCTCTTTGCTGATCAGGTCCGCCGTTTGCTTGATAGCGAAGACCTCAGCTTGGAAGACATTGCATCCATCATCGAGCCCGTAGGAGCGATGCATATCCCGAGACTCAAAGTAGACTTCGGCACCTGTACCAACATCCATTTTGGAACCGTCGGTGTAGAATCCCAGTTCACTTTCCGTGCGTACCAAATCACCGGTCCATTCCTCCCTGGAGGGAATTCTAATAGAGAATCTCCTCTCCCAGGAGTACCCAGCATTTGCCCAATCCAACTGCATACACCCGGGTTTATTTGGGCCATATGAAGGCTGGACACTATTGCCTCGGTACTAACGTTATTAAAGGCACCCTCAATGTCTAGGAAGGCACCTAGAGTGAATTCCTTGATACTGAGCGATTTTTCTATCGTATGTAATACCCTATACAGAGCAGTATGTACCGATTTTCCCCTTATATACGTGCTCTTTTATCGACTTAAATTAAAATGTTATACCCAATGCCCAAATGCTTAAAAAGCATTAATTTGAAGCATTACATACAGTGGCTCCAAGCCAAACTCGCTCACTTGGAAAAAAACACTTCAAAGGTAAAAATCTTCCAAATGAAGCGGTAACTGAAAAAAAGTATAAGGTATCTTTTTTTCACAAATTTAATTTTTTACCCAAAACAAAAAACAAAACAGCAATCCATAAATAAATAAAAAAGTTACAATATGAACATTATTTTAACTCCTTAAATTATGCGCAAGCGAAACTCGCTCTCTTTCTTTAATTTTAATGTTTCAAGGGTATTCCGATTAGTATTTTTTATGAAGTCCTTTATTTATGTATAGCATTTCAAGTCTTGACGGCATAGATTGGACCAACCGTAACGTTTAACGTTAGCCGTACATTTTTTGAGCGAATTTCCTCATTCGGTTTCCTCCACACATATGGATTACCATTTGATGAGCACAAATTAAATTTGCTTTCATCAGTAAACAAAACGTCTTTTCAGAAAGAGGAGTCCTTATGCATGTATTCCTTAGCGAATTGCAATCTCTTCTCTTTGTTTTGCCTACTGATGAAGGGTTTTTTCTTATCTTCCTTCCAAGTTCAAGAACAGTAGTGGCTTATTGGCAATAAGACGGAGAAAAAACAGGGTTTAACCGCTAAAATGAAAAATTCAAAGGTCACCGGAATCGGATGGAACCAATCGCTAAATTCATTATTATGATTAGCGACTTTTCTTCTTTATTTCCAAAAAGGATAATTTTACTATCGAAATTGTTTTCAAAAACAGCCAAAAAACTTTGAGCCAAATCTGTACTTAATACTTTTCGAAAAGTAGCTTTTTACCTATAACGGATGGTAACTTTTATCTGGATACTACCGTATAAGTACATGTACATAAGAGAATTATTCGATGTCGAATTTTCAACACAAAGTTTAGAGATGGGTTTTCGTTTGAGTTGGCAATATTGCTCTCCTAGAATGCCTTGATCAGACCACATACATATTTCCATGCTCTGGAGGAAGCCCTTAATCATCTACTTTCAATTAAAACTAGGCTTCTGCGTTGCACAGGAGAACCAAAATAGTTGAACTACGTTACTTTCTTACTTAGATGGCGCTACAGTCCGTGGTGAGTCTGGGCCTCAACCAACAAGCGTCTTCAGCTGGCACGGTCTTTGGCCAGCTGTTTCCAGCGCCACACGCCCACATGCCCACCAGCGTGCGCCACCGCAGATGCGGCCGTCCTCTGCCACGCCTTCCTTCCGGGGTGGATTCAAAGACCAGGCCGATGTCGCTGTAAAACCCGGTCAGTTCTTCGTTAAATCTTTTCCTCCATACTCCGTTTGAACAAATGGATCCGTAGACAGTGCGTAGAATTTTCCTCTCGAAACGACCAAGGGCATCTTAATCCGCTTTTGTTAAGGTTCAAGCCTCTGCGCCCTAAAGGAGGACTGGGATGATTAGGGTCTTATATAGTGTCACCTTGGCTTCCGAGAGAGGGCTTTACATCTCAATTGCCTCCTGAGTCCAAAGAAATAGCGGTTGGCAAGAACCTTCGATGCGAAAAGATCGTGCGAATTCACTGGCCAATACAAGAGGCTCGATCTACTTCAAGACTGCGCAATTGCTCACATACGCTGATGACATTGACGTGGTTGGGAGAACGCAGCGAGACGTCAATAAAGCTTTTGTGAGTATTGAAGCAGAAGCGGCAAAAGTGGATCTGAAAGTAAACGAGGGCTGAACCAAATATACGCTGGAAGGCGCACAGCACTATAACTTTGATGTAGTCAAGGATTTCGTTTATCTCACTGGCAACAAGCGACAACGACACCATCGCTGAGATTCGAGGCTGCTTCCCTCGGGCTCAAAAGACAATTGAGTAGTAGAGCCCTCTCTCGGAAAACTAAGGTGACCCTTTATAAAACCTTAATCAACGTGGTCGTCCTCTACAGCCAGGGGTTTGGACCTTATCAAAAATGGATGGGGAGGCCCTTGGTCGTCTCGAAAGGAAACTTCTGCGTACAAAAGTCGGTCCCGTTTGTGTTGACGGAGAGGGATGGAGAAGATTCAGCCACGATCTGTGCGGGCTGTACAGCGATATCGGCCTTATACGACTTTTACGGGTCCAACGTCTAAGATGGCTAAGCCATGTGGAGCGAATGGACAGCACAGCTCCCGCCCGAAAATTCTTCGGCTCCAACCCGGAAGGACGACGTTGCAGAGGACGGCCGCATCGAAGGTGGCGCACATAGGTGGAAACTGGGCCCACTGGGGGTCGCACTGGAAATGCTTGTTGGTTGAGGCCCAGGTTCACCCATCACTGTAGCGCCACTTAAGTAAGTAAGTAAGGGCGTCACGACAAAAGCTTCTGGGTTTTCTCCACTCATCGGAGAACAACATTTTGAGTTAAAAATGAGGATCAAACTGGATCATGTTTTGGACCCATGCAACTTTGGTCTTTTGAGAGGGCTCTACGTCTCAATTGCCTCTTGAGCCCATGGAAGCAGTGGTCGGCAGGAGTACTTCTGCCGAGACGTCGGTGTTGTGCGTCTTTTTTGGATGACAGCATATATTTCGTTTTCCGCTCGTTAACCGAAATACCCATTTTGGCCGCTTCTGCTTCAATGCTTTCGAACGCATCATTGACGTCCCGCTGTCTTCATCCAATTACGTCTGTTTGAAAATGCTGACTTAAAAAATACTGTCGTTTAGGAATAGGGGCAATTTAAAAAAAATGAAAAAAAAAATATTATTAGGAAACAACGGCAACACTTAAAATGAAGTACTGTACCAAATTTGAAATCCCGCCACCACAAAAGAACAATATCACAATGCACCAACTGTCAAAAATACGGACATACGAAAAACTTTTGTACTTTAGACCCAATTTGCGTCAAATGTGCAGGCAATCATGAAACAATTATATGTCAATTAAAGAAGGATGACAACAAAAATCCAAAATGTGCTCTTTGCGGAGGTGATCACACCGCAAACTACAAAGAATGTGAGGTCTACAAACAACTAAAAATTCAACGTTTTCCCTCCCTCCGACAAAAAGAAAATACAAAATCTGAAAACCATCCTGTGTGTCACCAAGAGCACACCAAGAAATAGAATGAACAAGAGTGGACCGATGTGGCTACCTTGTGGGACACCTGAAGTTACCTGAATTTGTACGGAAGTATGATTTCTAAACTTCACAAATTGGCATCTAATTACTAAGAAGGATGATAGCCATCTGAGAAAAGTGTTAGGAAAACCAATTCGTTCAAGCTTATAAAGCAAAAGCTTATGGTCAACTCGATCGGAAGCTTTACTGAAGTCAGTGTAAACTGCATCAACCTGGTTACCTTTGCTAATTTCAGAGATGACATCGTTGGTGAAGAGAAGAAGATTCGTAACTGTAGATCTGATCTTAACAAAACCGTGTTAGCTATTACAAATTAAATTTTTACAAAAAGAATGTAATTTATCTGTAACTAGGGAATCAAACAGTTTAGGTAGGGACGATTGCTTGCAGATGCCTCTGTAGTTTTCAATTTTGCTTTTGCTACCTGATTTAAATATAAGGATGATAAAAGAGTTCTTCCAAATGGAAGGAAAAATGCCACTATTCAATGATTAGTTAAAAATATGGCATAGTATATTGTGTAGTGAAACCGCACACATTTTTAAGAATCCCGAGGGGATGCCATCAGGACAAGGATTAAAATAGATTTTACACCATTTAGCTTACTAAGAACTTTTTCTGCTGACAGATAAATGTTATTAAAAACAAGGATAGGAAAACCACTTAGATAATCGAAAAAGTTCGCATCTATGGTTGAATCAGCTTTTGAGTAGACAGATTGAAAAAAAGAAGCAAATGTGTTGCAAGTATCGCGAGGGTTATCAATCGAGTGACCATCAAAGAAAAATTAAGAGGGAAACCCATCGCTTTTTTTATGAGAGTTAACAAATTTCCAAAAGTTTCTTGGTGACGACTTAATCTTGGTTTCAACATCGCTTATGTAAGGAGTGGGCATGATATAAAGAAGTTTTAAATTCGGATCTGATTAAGCCATACGCAGTATAGTCCTCATCCAGCCACTTCTTATAGGCTTTGTTTTTGAGAATCTTGCGTCTACGCGTAATTTCGTTGTCCCAGGGGGAAATGCCATAAAAAGTGCTATTCATTTGTATAATGGGAACAAAATCAAAAATTAAATTATTAATAACGCGATAAAGTACCGAACAAAGATCATTAATTTCTAATGATAGAAATGGTCTCCAATCAAAATTGTTAAGCTCATTACATATATGTATGAACGTAGGTTGCATTTTTGAAATCGAACTTGTAAGAGACAGGAACATTAATAGGGGTAAGATCAAAATGGCAAAATAAGGATGATATATATCTTCGGGAACGAGCGGAGTTAGACTTCTAGTAACATAGCTATCCTCGATGTAGTTGGAAAACATGAGGTCCAGGCACCGATTTTGGTGATTTTTTATAGGATTGATTTGAAACAAACCAAGAGATTGAAAGACATCAATGATTTCCGCACCGATAGGCGATAACGTATTAGCGGGGGTAAGATACGTACCATCCGAATCACCGGGATTCCAATCGATCTTGCTTTGGTTAAAATCGCCAAAGACAAAAGACTTTCGACATGGCGAATTGCATCCAAGTATCTAATTACAATTGACAGCGATGATTTAGGTGGTATATAAACGCAGACGATGTAAGCTTTTGAAGAGGCAGTATCAAGTTTACTGGAACAGATTTCAATATCAGAGAAGATGTCAAGGTTCACTTCTTTTGGATTTAGTTCTTTACTTATAGTTATAAGAGCACCACCGAATCTTTCAAATATGCTATTTTCATGCGATCTATCTCTGCGATTAACATAGAAGTATTCCGGAAAGAACAATAGAATCAGGAAAGCGTTCATCCAGTCCAGTCTCAGTGATGATGATGACATTTTGTTCTTAGCCCTCTTACATTCTGATAGAAAAGGTAGAGCTCGGTCCGTTTTTGCTTCCTTAATAATTCTAGTAGGACGATTTGTAAATTCTTTGACTAACATATTCTTAGGCCAAAAGTTCGGGTTCAATAGAATTTTACCGATACCTAGAGGAGCCATTTAAAAGATGCAGATATCTGCTCCGGCAGGTTGTCTGCTGTTAGGCTATGACATCTGATTGCCTCGACACCTTTATTCTTGATGTAATTAAGAATTTCAGTTGGCTTGGTTCCGTATTGTAGGCGGGAAAGAAACACTGCAAATGGTGGGGGGACGACCTTGAGAGAACAATTCTGATTGTCATCGAGGGATGCAGGGACATTTACAGGTCCGTCAGTTTTATTGGGCCGGAGAACAGCTTCATTATATGTTGCCGTCAGATTATCAGTGCTGATTGAAAAGGGTCTTTCCAATGGAGAGCTCACAAAGGGAATGTCAGCTGAAGTAGTAGAGTTGGAACGCAATATCCTTTGGGGTTGAACAGCATCAAGAGATGAGTGTTCGGCAGCTAGAGGAACCGCTTCATCAACAATTAATATCGGTTGTTGTGACTTAGGTGGCATTTTGTTAGATTTTTTACAACATTTCGTATTTAGCTGATGAGGACCGGAATCGAAATGTTTGTAGCATCAATGTTCATCAGTTGTTCACTTTAAATAGTAGGTTTAGGCGCCGGTTGTTGAAGGACTTCATTGTACGTGTTGCCGTTGTTTCTTAATATTTTTTTTTTTTTCATAGTAAGTCTTTTTCTTGTAAATTGCCCCTACCGCCCAAACAGGGCGAGATGGACCGATGTTGAAGAAATTACATGACAGTGCGTCACCTTGTCTAAATCCTTTTTTAACATCAAAAGTCTCGGTTAATTCGCTACCGACCTTAATGGAGCAGCGAACGTTCTCCATTGTCATTCTGCGCAATCTGACGAGTTTGGCAGGCATGTCAAAACTAGACATGGCGCTGTTTAGCCCGTCTCTATGCACACTGTTATACGCGGCCTTGAAATCGACGAAAATGACGGATTTGGTATTCTTGGACTTGTCCAAGATCTGCCGCAGTGTGAATATTTGGTATTCTGTTTATTTACCTGGCCTGAAACCACACAGATACGAACCTATCAGACTATCCACAAAGGATAACAGGCGTTCACACAGTACGGCCCGCGGCTTTATTACTCTTCTGCTTTGAAATTACTAGCTTACTTTCATCTAGGTCGGGTGGACGAAATTCCCTTGCATCTTCTTTCGAATGAATCATTCTGCCTGACAGCGGTATTAGATATTTCATCGCAGTTATACAGTCTACAGAAGTGTTCCTTCCATATTCTCAGCATCGACTGTGACTCTACTACTAGTTGTCCGTCTTCATCCGTACAAGCTTCCGCTCTGGCTTTATTGCCCTGGCATGTTCGTTTTACTTCTTCGTGAAACTTGCGAGCATGATTCCTGTGATAGCATCTCTCCATCTCCTCGATTTCACGTTTTCCATGCTGCCTTTTTTACTTCCTTAATACATAGCATATGTTCCTCTCTCCGTTTCTGTTTGTAATGTTCACGACTGGCTCTCGTCCGTCTATGTAGCATGGCTTTGTAGGCGTTTTGCTTCAGCTGCACAACATGAGTGTGAAATGCTCTACTAAGTTCCTAGCCGTTACAACCCACAGAAATTTAAAATCATCATCATCATCATCATTTTCAGTGGCCCGCTTGTTCCACTAAAAGAGTCGCGGGGGTAATGCGCGCACGCGGGATCTCCAGGTCACTCGATCCTCCGTCATCGACTTCAACTCATCAGGAGCTATGCCCAAGCGCACCCAGGCGAGTTTTTGGACTTGGTCCAACCACCTCGTCCTGGGTCTGCCAAGCGGTCGCCTGCCTGACGGTATTGCATCCAAGGCACGCTTCGAAAGTCGTGATGATGACGACATCCGTCTCACGTGACCAAACCATCGAAGCATAGCCCTTTCCGTTCGGAGAAGCAGCTGCTCAACATTAAGCTTCTCACCCTATCCCGGCGAGTAACTCCCACAACAGCACGAAGAAATCTCATTTCGGCAGCTGGTATTCGCGATCTTATTCTTTTGGCCAATACCCATATTTCATGACCATAGGTTGGAACAAATACTGAGTTAAAAACCGCCAACTTGGCTTTGACACCAAGCTCGGTCTTCCTGATTACAGATCTTCCAAGCTGTTTCGAAATTGACCCAGCTTGGCCAATCCTGCAGGAAAGCTCAGTATTACTCCTCCCCGAGATACTTAAACTTCTCCACCTGTTTCAATGGGACTCCACTAATATGTAGAGTGCATTGGACTGGTGTTCTGGAAATAACCATAACCTCGGATTTGTCCACGTTGACCCTCATTCCAGCATCAGCACATACGGCCACAAACCTATCTAGCGCGCGCTGAAGTTCCATCTGGGAGGATGTGAGGACAACTAAATCATCTGCAAAAAGAAAATGACTTATCCTCAACTCTCCCAATATAAAACACTCCTCGTCTCGACTGCGCTGCAACATCCAGTCCATATGTATAATGAAAAGGAGAGGTGACAAGACGCACCCTTGGCGATGTCCAACGCCCACGGTGAAAGGTGTTGATTTACTACCGTTAACCCGAACGCAGCTGCTACAGTTTGTGTATAGAGACTGAATGGCCCTCAACAGAGGACCATCAATCCCATACTCCTGCAGAACACTCCAGAGTTTACCTCGAAAAACCCGGTCATACGCCTTTTTCCAAATCTACAAAGCAGCTGTAGATTGGTTTGGAGTACGCCAAGCTTTCTCGAGTATCATTCTCAGA
Organism: Eumerus sabulonum; assembly: GCA_951905685.1. NCBI lineage: Eukaryota > Metazoa > Arthropoda > Insecta > Diptera > Syrphidae > Eumerus > Eumerus sabulonum. Next base: position 159,954,114 of record OX645060.1, on the reverse strand, counting down.
GTGAAAAGCTGGTCGGTTGTACTTCTGCCGTGACGAAACCCGCACTGTTCATCCCCTATTCTGGATTCGACTACAGCTCTAGAACGCGCCTCAAACACCTTAGCGTAGACCTTGCCGGGGACACTTAAAAGAGAGATGCCCCTATAGTTGGAGCACTCTTTTTTATCCCCCTTTTTGAAAAGAGGAACAATCACCCCAGTTTGCCAATCACTAGGTGTCTCACCGCATTCCCAGGCCACCTTAATGACACAAGAGTGCCATAATACTCTCTCTTTACCCATTGCCTTATGGACTTCTGGCCGAATTTCATCCACACCGGCGGATTTGCCAACTTTCAGCGATTCAATCGCTAAAATTACTTCCTCCACCGTTGGACTATTCTCCGCCACACGCAAGACTATAGGACTGTCCCCCTCAGTGCCCTGTTCGGGATTGAGCAGCTCCGAAAAGTGCTCGCTCCATCTGCGTAAGATATCCATCTCATTGGAAAGGAACGTACCATCTTTGGATTTAACTCCTTCGATGATGTTGAATTTCCTTCCTCTGAGCCGGCGAATGGTTTGCCAGAACACCTTTTGCGCAGACCTATGGTCGGCTTCCAACTTCTCGCCGAACTCCTTCCAGGACTGCTCTTTCGCTGCTCGCACAGCAAATTTGCAAGTTCTTCGCGCCACAGTGTATCGGTCACGAGAAGCAGAGTCCCCCAAGAGAATCCAGTCTCTGTAGGCCTTCTACTTCTCTTTGATGGCTTCTTGAACTTCGGCTGTTTTAAACCACGCAGTTCTTTTCTCACCATCAGCCGCCACACCAAGCCGCTTCTCTCCACAAACATCACGTGCAGAGGCAATGACAGCTGTTGAAAATAGTCGCCATTCTTCCTCTACATGCGATGGAACAGTAAAAATTTGCTCAATCCTTTCGGATATGTGTCGTGCGAAGTGTTTCCGCACCTCACTGCTCTGTAGTTTCTCCCACCGTATGCGTGTAACCACTCTTGGTTTCCGCCTTGGCAGACGAGGTACTCTATCAGTAAGATACAGCTTCCACAACACCAGGTGATGATCAGTTGACAGTTCAGCCCCTCTCAACACACGAACGTCACAAACCATCCGTTTCACACACGATGGTACCACAAAGAAATCTATCAACGATTTCTGTTGAAGACTCCGACGATACCACGTATATTTATGAATGGCCTTGTGCGGAAAGAAGGTGTTCATAATGGACATGCCATTTGCACAGCAAAAATCCAAGAACCTCTCTCCGTTCGCGTTTTGATGAGGATCACCGTTCCTCCCAATCACACTCCCCCGTGTGGTTACATCGACACCCACGTTTGCGTTGAAGTCACCCATCAGGATATGGGAATCCATCTCAACCACAAGGGCCGCATCAATTTCATCCAGGAAAGTCGCATGCTCAGATTCTAGATTCGGTGCATAAACCTGCACTAGAGCCAAAGTTGATCTTTCAAACTTGAGTTTTAAGATCGCGACTCTCCCTCCTAATGGTATCCATTCCAATACCCTGTCTGCCAGCCTGGGACTTATGAGTATCCCCACTCCCGCCTGTGCAGACATTTGAGGTGCAACTCCCGACAGGAAGAGTTTCCACCCGTCCGAAAGGTCCACAGTTTTATATCCTCTTTGCTTTGTCGAAGAGATACCTACGATATCTAACCGATACCTGGCAGCTTCCTCAGCCAGCTCGTGATACTTCCCTGTGAGCGATGAGACGTTCCACGTGCCCATCCTAAGTCGACGCCGTTGTCTGTTGCCCTTTAATCCCCGAACGCACTGGTTAGTGCATAGCGTGATAACCCCCCCATCGCCGTAATGGCTCACGAGGCCACTGCCGGGTTGCTCGTGACTTCTTCGGGCTAAGCCCGACCGGCTGCCGAGCGGGACAGACCGGCTCGCATACTGCCACCATTTAGGCCTGGCTCCGGCACACCAGGGTAGGCAATTTCTGAGGCTGCTCTTCTCTTCGTCATCATGGGGGCTTGCGCTTCGTTAGCCAGGTTTGGTCCGTACGAAAATTAATTCGCACACCCAAACCTGTTGCCCGCCCCCCACCACGAGGAGGTCAGCTGCCGAGGGGCAATTTAAAATCAATATCTATAAAGTTATCCCATTTTCCTTTTCTAATTCTCTTCTACCAGCACTGTGGTCAATCACATATTAGGGTTTGCGCGGGAAAATTATAAAAAAACAAAACTGTTCCAGAGTTTTTCATGTTCCCAACATGACAATCAATGGCAACTTCTAAATAGTAGTCTAAGCGTCATGGAAGACCAGAGCCAAGCTTCTCTCAATCACCCGTGTTGTGTGTGATTTATTTTTCACACAGGCGAAAGGGACCTACAGTTTAATGCCGATTCCGAACGGCGTGAGTCGAGAAGCTTTTTGATGACAAGTTTACTACGGGAGGTTTTGCCAGTACCCCGCCGAGGAGGAACGTCGCGAAATAAACATTCTATGGCGTTGGTGTTATCGGGATCCGAACTCGCTCATCGTGCGCCAAAGTCCAACACACTAACCACTGCGCCACGGCGCCCTCACTGCAGAGCTATTGGTAATATCAAAAGAAGTTCAAGATCGTGGTTACGCCTCTAACCATTTAAAATATTTGAAAAGACCAGATTTTTCAGCGTTTTTATTTAAAATCTGGTCTTGAAACTAATGGTTTCACATGTCAAAATACAATCAGAAACGGCTGGTCACCCTAAACATTATTAATTCAAGCACGCCGCCATATATTAGCTCTAGGTTGAGGTGTCAAGCATGAAAAATGCACTGTTCATCAATTTTATTTACTAATACGATTCACATTCCCTTCACTGATTCATATAACGTAACCGTAACCGTTCGACCCCACTGTATCACAATCATACCATTGACATACGAAAAGCGATGACATTGCGCACAAATCCGAAAAGACACGCTCAACACACAATCAACAAAGCGCAATGAAATTACAGGACTATGGCAAATAAATTTCACTCCGAAGGAATCCACATCAGGTAATTTGAAATCAATTAGGTCCCGTGTTGCAATTTCGATCTCTCGACGCCGTCAAAAAGAAGTAGGAGGAGGAGAAAGAGGATGATGACTAAAACTAAGGACTTCAATAACAAGTCGACAACATCAACATAACAAACTCCAACGTCTAAGGCAAGCAAATCCGTGGCACGACGACAAAGATACGAATACAAGAAATAAACCAAAAAACAAAACATTCCAAACGGACATCTATCTCCAACTCATGGCGAACGTTCGTCCATCTGTCTATCTGTCGAAAGCTCGACCTTTAACCAGTGCCAACAAAGGCTCGAGCTCGAAACATTGTGAGATCTTGGGCGATGGAATGAGTGTCTTCCACAGAATTGTGTGCGCTTTGGGGGCACACACCAACATTGCATGAGGAAATGTCATGTGCGGTAAGTTATTGCATCGGGATTGGATAGGATTGGATTGGAAGAGTTCTTATTCTTTGTCGGCAATTACCGCTTAAACGCATCTCATAAATTTTCTATAGAAGAACGGCGAGGAAAATAAAATACAAATACAAAAAAGAATGACTACAAAACGACAGATGGAGAAAGGATATTGATACACTCTGGACACTGGACAGATTGCAGATTGCTGGTGATGTAATCGAAGCCGCCGCCACAAGCACGTCGCTTCGTCACTGGCATTGCTCGCGACTAACAACATTGGCAAATGACGTCTATTCTGTTGAACTGCTTGCGCGATAGCTGTTGAATGTTAGATACGAATCTTTGGATACTTGATGTATTTTCCTGTTGATTAGATTGCTTTTTTTCTCATGTACATGTATCTTCGGTACGGTTGTGGATAAAGAAAACTTCGCAATTTGTATCCGGATAAGAACGATTAATGAATGAATTGTGTAGATTGACTGTGACATTCATTAGTCCGACACGTGTAAACAATGGCACTGGATGATCTCTACACGTTAGCAGAGATGAATGAGAGTCATCACAACATGATGAATGCTGTTCGCGCACTATCAAACCAAGTAATTCTGTTCTGCAATTTTTGTTCGATATCGACAACTGCACTACAATATTTAAACGAATGGACTCAATAGCTTCATCCTCAAATGCCGGAAATGGCACAGTACTGTACGCTCCTATATACCGGAAGTAATGCGAAAAATTCTCAGCCTGACAAAGTTTGTTTACACGAATTTACGTAGTAGATGTCTTGGATATTTTTCATAGAAAAACTTGAATTTCGTGCAATTATAAAATTCTTCATTTTGGATGGATTAACCCCCAAGAAAATGTGTACGAAGTTAATGAACTCTTCGTTGTCAACCGTTAAGAAGTGGGCAGCTGAGCTTAAATTTGGACGATGACGCACGGAAAAGTCAGCCAAAAGCCGCAACTACATCGGAAACGATATGAGAGTGAAGATAAGTGACATTTGAAGCTGTGGGGATATCGGAAAAAAGGGTGCCAAACATCTGGCACAAAGAATTAGACATGCGAAAGCTCTCCGCATGCTGATCAAAAGCAAATGCGAAAATAATTTTCGCAACAATCTTTTGACCGATTCGATAGAATCCGACCAATTTTGTACTAGCTGAATCAGCTGACCAGATTATTCTTCTTCTTATCGGGCGCTACAGTTCGGAGTAAGCCTTGGCCTCAACCAACATGCCCCTTGAACTACCACAATCTTTTGCTAGCCCGGTTGGCTGAGTTCCCCTTCCACCTGTGTGCGCCACTTTAGGCGCCGCCGCCTCCTGTTTCTTCATCCCTCGCGGTTGTATTTAAAGACCCTCTGGCAGTGTCCAATCGCTTTACACGGCCTAGCCATCTTAGCCGTTGAATCCGTAGACGCCTGACTAGGGTCATATCGCTGTACAACCTGCTGTGTAACCCGCGCCGTCCAGCAGTACCGGGATGATAAAGTTCTTGTATAAAGTCAACTCAATCGCTCAATTGCCTCCTGAGCCCAACGAAACAGCGAATAGCAAGAGTGATTCTGCATTTGATTTCGGAACTGACGTCCTTGTTCTAGGTCACTACAGATTCATGGTAGACGAAGTTCTTAACTACCTCAAACTTATATCTGCCAATAAAATCGTTCTGAGGCGTCGGTGGTGAGCGTCCTTCTTTGATGACAGTGCATATTTAGTTTTGTCGTCCTCATTTACTGCCAAACCAATTTTTGCCGCCCCCCGCCACAAAACTCGTAAGCGCCTCATTAACATGTCGCTGTGTTCTTCCATTTCAATTTTATCCAGGTATGCGAGGAGTTGTAATAATTTGTGCCTCTTGTGTTGACAGTGATTTTTACACAATCATGTCTAATACGATGTTGAAGAAATTACACGAAAGCGCATCGCCATGCCTAAGTCCTTTTTTTACATCAAAACTATCGGTCGATTCCGATGGAGCAGCGAGGTTACTCCAAAGTCATCCTGCATAGAGTTTGGCAGGGATGAGAAAGGTAGACATAGCGTTGTGCAGTTCATCTCTAATTACAGTTCATCTCGATGGTGGATTTGTTCCCTGGCCCGAAGCCAAGTTGATAAGGACCTATCAGCTGATTTCCAAAAGGCTTCAGGCGTTTACACAACAGCAAAAAAGATTTTGTAGGCAATGTTAACGAGGCTTATTCCTCTGTAGTTGGCGCAGTCAGAGGGGTCTCCTTTCTTATGGATTGCGCAAACGATGCTGAGTCTCCATTCCTCAGGGATGCTTTCCTCAATCATATTTGACAGAAGACCTGGTGCGACCTTTGTCATTAAGAAATGGATTATTTCGCCGTTATACAGTCTGCAGAAGTGATATTTCCATATTCGTCGTATCGACCTCTATTCTACTACCAGGTCTTTTTCCAGGTTCTCATCTCTACTAACTTTACAACATTGGCATTGGTGATATCCGTACCTTGGGTAGTGGTCGGAGTCGAGTTGGCTTCTCGGAAGGTTGGAACATCAAGAATAGTGGAGAACGTCGATCCCGATGTGATCGATCTGGTTAGTGATAGATTATTCTGGCGACCGCTAGGTGCCTATGTGTATATCGAGGTGCGGGAAGCCCATACTGGCTAAAAAGAGATTTCGCCCCGTAGCAAGATCAATCAGCCTGTTTCCGTTGTCGGATGTGGTGCCGTGTGTACAGTTTTTATACAGGGTGCGCCGCGAGCAGTGTGCCAAAAAGCTAGAGCGTGTAGGTCTGGTCAAGACAAGAAAAAAATCGTATGGGAGGGGGGGGGGGGTCTTTTCCCCCCGTTTAGCCGGGAGGGGCAATTTTCTAAAAAGTTGGCTTAAATTGAAAAAAAAAAATTCAAAATCAACGGTTACATCCACAATGCCGTGATATACTTTTTTTTAAAGCTAGAAACCTCTTCTTTCACCACGTTTTTAAACCAAGCTATTTTAAGGAATAGCTTTTGAGAAATTAATTTTCAAACTCAAAATTTTGAAAAAAAAAAAAAAATGGAAAAAAAAATTTCGAACTAATTTTTTTCAAAATTTTATGTAATTAAGTACTCATTTTTTTCAATAATTCAATTCTCTTATTAGTTTTTAGTTAAAAACAGAAAACCGGATGCAAAAATGTTTTGCAGTTTTTGAGAAATTAAAGAAAAACCCAAATCACTTTTTTCTAAGAAAGACCTTTTTTTTTGGTTTTAACGCGGCTGGACTTGTAGGCAAATTAATGTATGAAACGTGAAACCTCTTTTTTATTATTTTTAAATAATTCGGAGTTTTATGAGGATACAATAAAGTGACACAGTATTGGATTAGCCCTGGATTAATCCTTTTTTTTCATTGATAACGCCTGAAAACTGACCTGTCAATTTCGTCTGGGTCCGCCCGCCGCCGATGGGTTTTACCCGCTAGAACCTTAAGACAATAAAACCGCAATTTTTCTTTATTGAAAAACAAAATATTTGCAACCCAAATGTAAATAAAAGGCATCGCATTTTTAATAAGAAAACATTTCCAAATTGGATGTTAACTCATCAACACATTACGATGTCAAACTTATACTCTCGAGAAGAATTAACGGACATGCACTTCTGCTACGGTTTAGCTGACGGTCGAGATCGTGGAGCCGAAAGACTCTACGCTGAAAGATATCCCAATCGGAGGTGTCCCAGTCGTAGCATGTTCTCAAGAATCCACCGACGTCTGCGAGAGCATGGAGTGCTAGAGCATCGAAGAAGCGAAAGATCAATTACAGATGGATCAGCAATCTTAGATGAAAGAATTTTGGATTTGGTCCGACGTAATCCCTCCCTTAGTACAAGGAGGATAGCTATTATGCTTGGAGTGCCCAGAACTAGAGTTTGGAGAGTGCTTCATACCGAAAACTTACACCCGTACCATTTTACGCCAGTTCAGGATCCCACCTCAAACGACAAGTTTTTGAGAGCAGAATTTTGTCGATCATTACTGCTTCGAGATGACACTGAACGAAACTATTTTGCAAGGATATTCTGGACGGATGAAGCACAGTTTACCAGAGATGGGGTTACTAACTTCCACAATTTGCATCACTGGAGTAGCACCAATCCACATAACAAAAAACAAAATAAATCACAACACCCCTTTAGCTGTAATGGTTGGCTGGGTATTGTTCGACAAACTGTAATCGGGCCCCGGTTTTTGAATGCCGTTATTAATGGAGATTCATACCTTCAGTTCCTACGAGACCTTTTGCCCGATTTGATGAACAATGTTCCCTTGGCCATAGCAGATAATTTAATCTACCAGCAAGATGGAGCACCAGCACACTACAGCTTACAGGTTAGAAACTGGCTGGATGATAATTTTAGTGACCGTTGGATCGGAAGAAGGGGCCCCACGAAATGGCCACCTAGATCACCAGATTTAACTCCTCTAGATTTTTATGTGTGGGGATTCATGAAGAATTACGTTTACGAACTGGAAATAGTATCTTTGGAACAACTGAAAGAACGGATTGAAGACGCTGGAGTCAAATTGCAGGGAAATTTATCAAGCATAGACTTATGTGCAGCCATTAGAAGGAGATATAATCTTTGCCTTCTAAAAAATGGGGATCATATTGAAAATTTATTATAATGAAACTCCGAATTATTTAAAAATAATAAAAAAGAGGTCAATGTTTCATACATTAATTTGCCTACAAGTCCAGCCGCGTTAAAACCAAAAAAAAAAGGTTTTTCTAAGAAAAAAGTGGTTTGGTTTGTCTTTAATTTCTCAAAAACTACAGGACATTTTTGCATCCGGTTTTCTGTTTTCAACTAAAAACTAATAAGAGGATTCAACATAAGATTTTGAAAAAAATTGGTCCGACATTTTTTTTTCCAGTTTTTTTTTTTAAATTTTGAGTTTGAAAATTAATTTCTCAAAAACCATTCCTTAAAACAGCTTGGTTTAAAAACATGATGAAAGAAGAGGTTTCTAGCTTTACAAAAAAGTATATCACGGCATTGTGGATGTATCCGTTGATTTTGAATATTTTTTTTTCAATTTAAGCCAACTTTTTAGAAAATTGCCCCTCCCGGCTAAATGGGGGGAATAGACCCCCCCCCCCCTCCCATACGATTTTTTTCTTGTCTTGACCAGACCTACACGCTCTAGCTTTTTGGCACACTGCTCGCGGCGCACCCTGTATAATTGCTGGGCGCCGTGACGTAGCGGTTAGTGTGTTGGACTCTGACACGCGATGAGCGAGTTCGGATACCGATAACACCAAAGCCATCGAATGTTTATTTCTCGGCGTCCCTCCACGGTAGGGTACTAGCAAAACCCTCGTAGTATACTTGCCATGAAAAAGCTTCTCGACTCACGCCGTTCGGAATCGGCATGGGTGATTGAGAGAAGCTTGGTCTGGTCCTTCATGGGCTGTAACCCCAACAAAGAAGAAGAAGCTGGGACATTGGGCATGCGTTCTATGGAGAAGATCGGAGAACTCATCTTTGGTGGAGTCATCCGTGTCTTCTTTGGGGTCGTAGACGCAGATTAGGCGAATATTAGAAAATTAAGCCTTGAAACGGATCATTGCCAGTGGCAGTTCGCTTCTTACCAGGTCCATTCCATCGCTTTTGCTGGATGGCGGTTAAGTTCGCAATATAACGGTCTAGGACGACCTACGTACAGACCAAAAGATAATTTTCCTTTTTTTGTTTGACCAGCTGGATGCCAAAATTCGATAGTGATGGTCTAGCTTGAGGAAGAAAAAAGTATCAGTAGGATCAGTAAGGAATAACGATGGAAGTGTTATGGTGTGGTGGTGTATGTCAGTATCTGGCGTTGGGAATTTATATGGAATAATCTGGTTATTTAAACATTATAAGGAACAACCTGCAGGAGAGTGCGAAAAAGTAGGGAATTGATAGGGAATTTGTCTTCCAACAAGACAATGTGAGGGGATGGCTCTTATACAACATTCGAACTTGGCTTAAAATGTCGTCGCACTCGCCAGATTTAAACGTGTTAAGCGTTTATGGGAAGAGCTCGACCGAAAAGTATGATCGCCTAAAGTTATCCAACTAAACTAGATCCGCTCGAAATTAGAACTTTTTCGAAAATAATATTCCTTTTAACTGCTTACTTACTTTTGCGATTTCCTCACCGACTGTCGAGCGGAAGTTCTCTAGTTCAAAGTCTGTTCATAACCAGAAATACAATTCCTATACGGAAAAATTGTGCAACACAACTATTGTGAATAGTAGGTGATCAAAATACTGAAGAAGGCATAACACTCACCGTCATTTCGAATTCAAACTCTGTGTGTGCTGTTCTAATATAACACCATAATGGCATGTAAGATTTGCTGAGAACTACAACCAACGTCAAAATTCAGTCGAGTTCCTCTCGATTTCTATCGAGGACAACCACCCCACGAGAGTAGTGAACGAACATCTACGACCCAAACCATCTGCACTCCGTTCAGGTTGTGCGACAAACATCATGACTATTGACCCTGCGCGAATTGTAAAAAAAAATAAATCAACCCACCAAAACTCGTGATACTCGACAGGAATCTCCATTGGAAATTAAATGGAGGAAAAGCGCTTCAAAAAAGCAACAACTGCGTTGTACACCTACCAGAAACCCATATCACACAGTGGCTGTATACCGTGGTTGTTAGATCTAAACAACTGAGCAAATCTGCTAGCCATGTGAATAGCACTAAGCAGATCTATCTATGCCAAACTTGTAAGTAGACTACAAAGAATGGCATGCATCGCTATAACCAGGGCACTGCGAACAAGTCCCACTGCAGCCCTTGAAACGATGCTTCACTCGTTGGATCTCTTAGTTAAGGAAACGGCAAAAAAATCGGCGTTAAGACTTAAGGAATCCGCTCCAAAATAGGGCACGCTGGAAGGGTGCTGGTGTCTATGAACCAACCCTACAAATCAGCTCATCCTTTAGACTTACTTACTTACTTACCTAGGTGGCGCCACAGTCCGTGGTGAACCTGGACCTCAACCAACAAGCGTCTCCAGCTGGCACGATCTTTGGCCAGCTGTTTCCAGCGCCGCACGCCCAGTTGGTTAAGGTCCCCTTACACCTGCGTGCGCCACCGATGATGCAGCCGTCCTCTGCCGCGCCTTCCTTCCGGAGTGGGTTCGAAGACTCTTCGGGTCGGAGCTGTATTTTCCATGCGCTCTACATGGCCTAGCCACCTTAGGTGCTGTATCCGTAGACGTCGTACCAGGTCGATGTCGCTGTACAACCCGTACAGTTCTTCGTTATATCTTCTCCTCCATACACCGTTTGATCAAACGGGACCGTGGATAGTACGCAGAATTTTCCTCCCAGCCTCTGCGCCGTAAAGGAGGACTGGGATTATTAAGGTCTTATATAGTATCACCTTGGTTTTCCGAGAGAGGGCTCCACTTCTCAATTGCCTCTTGAGCCCAAAGAAACAGCGGTTGGCAAGAGTGACTCCGCGTTTTATCTCAGCGCTGGTGTTGTTGTCGCTGGTCATTAGTGAGCCAAGATAGACGAATTCCCATCTCCTCTCCAGCCGCCTTAAGAAGCTCAGCAGACAGGCCGTCTGCGCTCGCGGCTTTATTAGACTTAAGTCTTGATATCGCTATTTTGACTTCGTCTAGGTCGGGTAGACTGTACTCTGTTACATTGTCGTCCATTACGAATGGCTCGTTCTGCCTGACAGCGGTATCTTGTCTATCATCGCCGCTATACAGTCTGCAGAAGTGGTATTTCCAAATCCTCAGCATCGACTGCGACTCTACTACCAGTTCTCCATTTTCATCCCTGCAGGCCGCCGCTCTGGCTTTGTAGCCATGGCATGTTCGTTTTACCATATTGTAAAAATTACGGGCGTCATTCCTGCGGAAGCATCTCTCCATCTCCTTGATCTCACGTTTTCCGTGCTCTCTCTTCTTTATTCTGAAAAGCGTGTGTTCCTCTCTTCTCTTCTACTCATAGATTTCGCGAGCAGCTCTCATCCGTCGTTGCAGCCTGGCTTTATATGCCTCTTGTTTTGCTGCATTGGCTTGTTCGCATTGTTCATCGAACCAGGGGTTTCTAGGTGGTGGCGGTTTGAAACCCAGCACCTCTGAGGCAGCGTCTCTGACGGCAATGCGCCCATTCTTGCTCTATTGCTTGTGCTGCTGTGGGCGAATTTTGAGAGAGTTGGCAGGAGACACGATCGGCAAAGATTCTGGCAGTCTCTTGCGATTGTAGCTTTCCGATGTCAAACTTACGTTGTGCTACTCGACTCCTAAGCATTCTTGATATCCGCATTCGTACCTTGGCTACAACAAGGTAGTGGTCCGAGTCGATGTTGGCCCCTCGGAAGGTTCGTACGCCGAGAATACAGGAGGAGTGTCTGGCGTCGATCGCAATGTGATCAATCTGGTTGGTGGTCGATTGATCAAAAGACCGCCAGGTTCCCTTGTGGATGTTGAGATGGGGGAATCGTGTGCTTGCTGCAAGGAGGTCACGCCCCGCTAGGAAATCGATTAGCCTTAGTCCGTTGTCGAATGTGGCTTTCCTATGATCGATTCAAATATGTCCCCTTTGCCCAGTTTTGCATTAAAATCTCCTAGGACTATTTTTGTGTCGTAGCTGGGACATTGGGCATATGTTCTGTCTAGCAGATCGTATAATTCTTCTTTTAGTCGATCGTAATTTTCTTCCGTTGGGGCGTGAGCGCATATTAAGCTAATGTATCCAAATTTAGCTTTGATGCGGATTGTTATGAGGCGTTCGCTAATGTCTCGCAAGCCTAAGACTTTTTGTCGGAGTCTGGCGGGTGCCAGGGTAGCTATCCACGGAGGCTGTGTGTCAACTTGGATTGAGCAGGGACAGAGATCGAAGATGGCGTTTGCCATGTTAAACGCGATCAACTTCTTTGCCCTGTTTGCTCGCTCCCTCCCCCCGAGACTACCGAACTACTGCTATGTATTCCAGCAGAATTAACGGCAATTTGTGACGCCGGTCGCCGTCGACTGGCTCTCTGTGAGATCGATGAACACTAATGATGATGTCGTCATCTACATACATATACCGCATCAATAATAAGTTCACAATTGGTCAGGCACTGCTGCAAATCTTTAAATGATTTATCGAGAAGGTAAGCCCCGCACTTGCATACTTGCAAAGAAATCTTTAAATGCTTACCTTCTTCCAAATTACAGCTGCCCAGACACAACAGTGATTGCAATCCAATCACCCGGGCTCAAACTATGGATAGCGTCCACATACATGGCGCAAGAAGAGTCCATCCCATCGGACGAAATAAAAAGACTGGTCAAGGACTCGTCGAATCACCAAGCTGGGCTCCTTATCGGTGCGGATGCGAATGCGCATCACACGATTTGGGGCAGCAGCGACACAAACGAAAGAGGTGAGTGGCTTATTGAATTCATCTTAACCGCTAACCTTCTTATCTGTAACAAGGGTCATACACCCACTTTTATTACGAAAAATCGTAGGGAGGTACTAGACCTAACTCTAGCATCCCCCCCCATCATTGATAATATAAGAGAATGGAAGGTTTCTGAAGAGCACTCCTTCTCAGATCATCGTTACCTGGTTTTCAACCTAGCCCACATGGTCCCCACCCCAATTGACTCATCCTGTAACCCAAGAAGAATCGATTGGGAGTGTTATAGAGCCTTCATGGGCAACTCTATAATAAGTAGGACCCTTGACACCCTGCGGACCACGTTAGATATAGACCTTATGGTCGATACTCTAACAACCACATTGGGCAACGCAAGGGCCAACAGCTGCGCAACCCACAAATCAGGAAAAAAATCTTACCCTCCCTGGTGGAACGCAGATCTAAGCAAGCTCCGCAAAGCCTGTCGTAAGCTCTTTAATAAAGCAAGCCCTACAAATCGCCAGGTCCAGATGAAATTTACCCAATCGAACTAACACAAACTATGGAATGGACTATACCATGGCTAGAGATAATCTTTAAAGGATGCCTAGCTTGGAGTCATATTCCAGAAAAGTGGAAGTGCGCAAAGGTAATCTTCATCCCCAAGGCCGGCAGGAATTCTCACACTTCCCCTAAGGATCTAAGGCCGATTTGTCTATCATCCTTCGCTCTAAAAACCTTAGAAAGGCTGATAGACCTACACATACGGCACAGCTTGGATCCCTCCCTAATGTCTAAGGCACAACACGCCTACTGTAAAGGTAGATCGGTCGAAACAGCTCTTCACTCATTAGTGAGGAAAATCGAAAGATCAATCCATCTCAAAGAATATACGCTAACAGCCTTCCTAGACATAGAGGGCGCCTTTAACAACGTCACTCCCAAAGCAATAATAGAAGGGCTAGAAAAGCTAAAGGTGGAGAGGACTCTGATAGGGCTGATCAGCGAGTTGCTATTAACACGCAAGATTCACTCTAAGTGGGGAAGCCTTGAGACTACCAGAGTAGCTACCAAGGGTACCCCGCAAGGTGGAGTCCTCTCACCTCTTCTCTGGAATGTAGTTGTAAACGAACTACTGATCAAACTGGAGAAAGAAGGCCTGGACGTTGTTGCCTACGCCGATGACGTTGCCATCTCAATCTCAGGTAAATACCTATCCACACTGAATGACCGCATGCAAACGGCATTCTCATTCCTGTGCAAATGGGCGCATAGTAGCGGGCTCAGGATTAATCCCCAGAAAACGGAGCTCGTGCTATTCACCAAAAAGCACAAAGTCCCGGAATACTGCCCTATCACTCTGCTCGATACCAGGTTAACCTATTCCCCTAGTGCCAAATTCCTAGGCATTATACTCGATAGGAAATTAACTTGGAAGAGTAATACAACTGAAAGAGCAAAAAAAGCAACAATTGCTCTCTACACATGTAAGAAAGCTCTAGGAAAAAAATGGGGATTTAACCCCAAAATCACCCTATGGCTCTATGGTTTTCTGCAAACAACTCAAGCTATATAAAGCTCTAAAATTACCAAACCACTGCAGCGTTTTCCAGGCGGAACTGTCGACAATAAAAGAGGCTTTATCTTGGCTGAAGTGGAACGTAATATCCACCACAGATATTCGCATCCTTACAGATAGTCAAGCTGCCTTAAAGTCGCTGGAGTCCTATGTGTACTCATCAAAATCTAGTCTCGACTGTCGCAGATCTCTCAACGAGATGGCAGAACAGTTCAATATACAGCTTATCTGGGTACCAGGACACAGCGGCATTACAGGTAATGAGAAAGCCGACATACTCGCCAAACAAGGAACGACGCTACAATCAATCGTGGCTTGTGAGGGAGTACCCCTTACAACCATTAAACATAATCTGACGAATCTCGCCAGGGCCGAGACGAACCTGAGATGGACCCAGGGACACACCTGCGTCATCACCAGGCAAATCTGGCCTCGGCTTGACAGTCAGCGCACAAGGAGTATAATCTCCCTAAAGAGAACTGACATCTACAAAGTCATCGGTGTCATCACAGGTCACTGCCTCATTGGCAGTCACGCACAAAGACTAGGTATAGTTTCAAATGACTTCTGCAGAAGCTGTCAGGACGAGGAAGAGGTTGAATCCATTCACCACCTTCTATACGCCTGTCCAGCTTTTTGCAATATAAGGAAGCGTTACCTAGGCTCTTACTTCCTTAACGATCTGACAGAAAGTAGGGATACTTAATCTTCTTAACTTCTTAAGAAACACTAGATGGTTCCACGAATAGGGGGATAAAACCCCCTCGTAGTTGCACAACGGGCCTCCTTGGCCTAAGTGCGTTCTTCTCTATTATGGGAAGGCTACGACCCTACCTACCTACCTACCTACCTACCTATCGAGCAGTTGCGGTGTTACGTTGTGCCGAGTACCTGGGCATAGTGGTATACCAGGTACCGCCGATCTATCCTGTATCAGCCCATATTGATCTAAATAGAGGAATGCTTCCGGGGGAGACAAAGCCTTTCAGTCGTAGTTTTTCATAACACTCTGGTGTTCTGTGTATTCCAAAGCAAGTCCTAAGACATTGTCTCTCAAACACCCGAATCTTTTCCATTAAGCTTGCGCTTACATTAAACCAGACGGGACATCCGTAGGCAATCACTCGTTAATATACCATGAATCATATGTATATAGCAATGGTTTACTTATGTCCAACTGTTTTCTAGTAGAATTAGAATGTCATTTGGATTTTTTCTCCGAAATATTTTGTTTATATCCCACAACATATTCGCGTTGTTGGATTTTACAGCGCGGACTCGCGGATGTTATGTAAATTTTTTTGATCAACTAGTGGATATTTTTAATCAGTGACTTAAGTGTCCGGACCCCCGAGTTCAGTCTGTCGGCAAACTGCCTTTACAAGAGTTTGAGTCTTGACAAGAGTCTACTTTTCTGTCTGTGAAGTGCGCCTAGGGTCGCGCATCAGTACACATCACTGTTATCATAATGCCGTTGGCGTGGTATCGTTCTGTCCGTAGTTGGTTTGATTATATCGTGCATTTATTTAAGGACATTCCATTCTCGTCATTTGGTAGGTTCCTATTGGTCGGTGGGAGGGAGGCGATTGAGGTGAGTACTCTCGTCAGGCAGTTGGCAAAGCGTGGCCAACGTGCCCTACTGTAATCGTGCGTTGGGACATACTCTGCCATTTCTGCAAACTCTCATATTCAATGGGACGTGAACAGTTCGTAGACTATTCGTTCGTGTCAGCCAGTTTCAGATCTCAGTCACGCGTCAACATTAGATCCAGATAGGCGCCGCTTCTGGGAAACGACGGACAATCCGTTGCGAGTAGCATGAGTTTACACGCAGTACATTATTCCTTAATCACTATGTTTGGCGTTTAGGTAAGCGGCCAAAACATAAAAGTTTTCTTCCAAAACTAAGGTCAATTATCGAAAAAGTATTTCGAGCTCTGCAACTAAGATAATGGACTGAGGTGCTTCATGTGCGGACGAATTACTGCCGTCCCCAGTGCAGTGCTAGATCACACCATCATCGCGTGGTCGTCCGGCAGTCCCTCTACCTCCTTCCCTCTTTGACGGGTGTTGCACTCATTACGCCAAGTTGAGCGAATGCTACTGCATACAGTTCTGCAACATTCATGGACTTAGAACGAATTTTTTTGCCACGTATGCCCACGTCTCTCTCCACAAACCGGCTGTTTTAGCACTTTATGAAACACAGGTTGATGAAAAGTCCGATCCCTCGGATTTTAGTCTTCCTGGATATAGCTTAGTGCCATTATTCGTTTCTCCCCGCGGTTTCGCCAGCTACTTCCGCAGTATAGCGAAATATCCACTTCGGAATTTAATTTCTTATGGCTAAAATTCACCCTTCGTAAGCACACAATTCACTCCTGTTTTCTTCATAGAAGCCCTAAGCTGGACAGAGACGTCACGTTCGACACGTTTGATACGCTGTCCGACTTCATCCAAAGAATTGTTTCCCTGTTTCCTCGCACTGAAATCGTTACAGCGGGTGATTTAAATGTTCACATTTCTCAGTGGCTTCCACATTCTGGACAGACAACACCCGAAGGTATATCGAAATTGTCGCTGAGTTGAATCATTTATACCAGTCGTACCGTCAACACCCTGTGCTTGTTTCCTACCTGTTAAATACACTTTCCTCGAGGCTCGTCTGATCACGGTGTTATATCAGTTCAATTCCCATTTGCGCGCACTCAAGGTCTTATATACCCTAATATAACCTTATTATGTCGGCGACACAGTGCGGGCAGAAGGTTGTTGTTCTCGCAGGTGCTTCTGTTGTTGCTGACTTTGCTGCACCAGCCTTGTTATCTACTGCTTTTGCTGTTGCTGTTGCCGCAACTTTAGCTGCTTCACGATTTTCTCCTTTTGCCGATTTTCTATCAATTCGTCGATCACGGCTTGTATTTTTTCTTTTAGAACTCTCTCTTCGACTTCAAGTCCGAAGTGATGCAAAACTCCTTTCTAATGCCTAATTCTGGTCGCACTTTCTTGATTCCTTCACTCCAACGGGCGAGTTAGGCACAGCAGATGATCGCATTTACCATTTCGCCAGCTCCTTACAGCTCACATTTGACAATCCCCCTCCAATCCCACCTTATTTGCCGTCAATTCAGGCTTTGAAGTCGTTTATGGAGGGTCATCTGCCCTTTGACCACCAACACTTACACAATTTTTGTATTTAATCCATTCTTCATATCCTGTATGAAGAGTGGCAGTTATGTTCCTGGAATTCGTAAAAAAAAAAAACAAGTAAATTAAGTTTGTCGCAAAATTTTGCTATCGACCATCACTTTCTCTAACTCTATACATCGATTCCAACATTGCTCCCACGATTTGAAGCACCCTTGATAATCCCCTAAAGTTATCTTGGTCAGAAGCATGGTTACAGCCTTCATTACCTTCTCTACACTCCCACTTTCTAAATAGATGTTGACGAATGACACGGTGTTTTCAGTTCCCGAATTATGACTAAATTCCTGAAACTTAATTGCCACACCTCGTACTATTGCTAATTCGGTAATTTGTGTTGATTAACGATAATTCTAATCTATCATGTGGTTGATGTTTAGAGCCTCCGCTATCTCCTGACAAATAACGAGCTTCTCCTTCTCCATCAGATGCAAAATTTCGTCGGTTTTTCAGTGATTGGCCGACCAGAGTGACGTGCATCTTTGACACCGAAATTTCCGTAATGGAATGGAGCAAATCACTCCGGCGTTCACTTACAGCAGTCTCACCTATATTTTACGTATTTTGGCAGATTTTTGCATCGTTTTTAATATTTTAATAGTAAAAAGGCTTCACATAACGTGGTGAGAGATATTTTGCTCATTTTTGAATCAATATAACTCTTGGCGCACATGACAAATTACAAAACTGTGCACACGAAAACTGTAGTCTAAAATATCACCTTTCAAATCTACTTCCTTTGGTATATTGGATTTATGCTACCCAATATATGGGTATCAACATCATCCAGTGATCTAAAACCACGGAAACTTAGCTGGGATGTTGAGTGGACCTGATTAATGTAAAACTGCCCAACAAATTTGCCCAACCATATTCCATACCTCTACCTTCTTTTCAAGAAACTTATCTAGGTAGTTTCAAGTGCGGTACAATTGGTAGTTACTCGTCACTCTATATACTCGTATAGTAAGTAGGTAAGCTACAATCACAAAAAATTAGATGGACATGACATCTGCCATCAAATATTCTAAAATAACGAAAATCATTAAGCATCCTAGCCTTCGATTTAACACTTTTGTTGGCTATTAATTACTTCAGTAAACCAGTAAAGGTTTTCGTATTCGTTCGAATACCCTCGAGGTCTAATCAGCTCAAGATCTCCGAAGCTCAAAGCACCAGTTTCTCAATGAAAATATGAAAAGATATAACAAAAGCAAGAACAATAACAATACAAAAAATGTCTTTTATAAAACGAACGTTTACCCTCTGGGACTGCGCATATGAGTCTATGTGACTCTGGTCAAGACATAATCTACTCCGATGAAATTGAAAAATAGCACCACCTGGAGTGTCACTGCTGTCGCCCTCGCCACTGTCACTGACAAATACAATAATTATTCCAGCAATTTGTCAGTACGTCGACTTTCAATTAGATTCTTCACCACTGTAGGCGGACAACTTCCACTTCACAGAGCGTATTATACCTACGACACGCAAGACCACTAAGCTACTGTATAGCTTTGTCGAAAGTGTTTGAAATGGAACTGACCATCATCATCTTATGCGATCTGACTTAGCCCATCTGTTTGGTGTAAATCGTTGAGCAACATGCTGTTGCCAGGCAATTCCCCAGTCAATTGTGCGGACGCAATTATTACTTCCAGTATTGAGATTGTAGCTGTTTTGGCGCGCGCAATAATTACAAGCATGTACAAGTATCTATTGCCAATGATATAACACGAGTTATGTACGTAGATACATTCAGCCCATATCGACTCGGTTAATGAATTGGTAGTAGGCCAGTAGGCTTTGATATAAATTTAATAAGGTAGCAAGCGCAACATGAGTCATTTATCATGGTATCGCAATCGCAGATCAATTGCATTTCGCTTATCGAGCAATTTATCCTAAGTGCTCTGACGCTGACTGGTTAAGCGGCCGCCGACTTTGTAAGACACTCTTGTGGGCTATGAATGACATTTGACACTAGCAATACTGGCCATAAGGACGATTGTATCTTTTATTAATAACCCCTTACTGGGGTTCAATTTTCTCAAGGTAGAGGTGCTAGTGAAATTCGAAATATTTGTTACAATCAACGACAAAGATAATTAGAAAAGATCTCCCGAAATTCAGATTTTTTATAAAGATCCACATAGGAGTATCTATGAATCCACATTCGAATGACATATGAATAATTGGACAGAGTCGCCTATCAGATATTAGGATAATGAATTTAACCAATTTGAAAATTGATCATGCAACGATTCAGCTCTGACAAGCGCATTTGCATGATCACCACCCAAACGGAGTCTGTCTGGTAGCTATGCGTGTTTCCCCGACACATACGACGAATACGCCCCATAGTGTGGGTCACTCATTGAAAATAAATTCCAAACTTGAAGAGAACTAACCCAAAACCAAAGCAAAGTAGATAGGAACTAATCGAATAAATAAAGCGAAAGTCACGCTCTACAGCATTATGTCGATAGTCGAAGCGCGAGTAATTAATTCCTGGCGTTAAGTAAACATGATTAATAGAAGCAATA
The DNA here is from genome assembly GCA_951905685.1 of Eumerus sabulonum. Classification (NCBI taxonomy): domain Eukaryota; kingdom Metazoa; phylum Arthropoda; class Insecta; order Diptera; family Syrphidae; genus Eumerus; species Eumerus sabulonum. The sequence continues at coordinate 159,933,941 of OX645060.1, read as the reverse complement.
ATAATTCGTCGGTTGGACATTAGATGGCAGTTGCATACAACTGGGTCTGGGCTGGGCTGGGCAGAACAGGGAACCACTGTGACAGCAGGAAGATTTACGAGCCTCCGAGTTGTCGACGATCGCTCGATGTGGAGTACGGGTACATTTGGCTTCGCTAATTACTGGACCACATGGGAGATGTTGGAAAACCAAATTTGATGCTATCGTGCTCGGTGGGAGTTTAGTTTCCTAGACGTCAAGAATACTGTGGCTGAGCGTTAATGGCTCATATGCGGTGGTAGACTAGGGTGTGTTTTCATATGTTTAGTGGATTTTTCGAAAGGAACTTATCGTGAATAGAGTTCGGTTTTGAGTAATTTTGTAAGGTGGTATATACTCTGAGTATGATTAAGATTAGGTAGGGCATATGAACGAAGTACTGTATGTTTATAATGAATTGACTCAACGCTAGAAGAGACAAAATCAGAAATGTCCAGGCATGCAAGTGATCAACTTCAATTCACAAGAATGCCTTTTAATTTCAATATCTGTATGGTAATAGGTCGTGAGGTCATTCTTTTCGGTTCGAGCTTACGAACAAAGATTGACGAAGCAAAAGGGTTTCTCGTAGCTTTTAAATTGAATTTGAATTGAATTGAATAACTACGGATTAAAGTAAGTTCAATATCATTATATTTTAAATATAGTTCGATTCTATTGGACTTCGTGGCTTCGTCTACAGAACTGACTTCTACTTACTTAGCAGGCGCTACAGTTGGGGTTGAACCTGGGCCTCAACCAACAAGCCTCTCCGCCTAGCACGATCTTTCGTTAGTCTTTTGCAGTGCCGCGTGCCCAGTTGGTTGAGGTCTTTTTCCACCTGTGGGCACCATCTTAGGTGCGGCCGTCCTCTATTTCTTTCTCCTTCGAGGTTGGACTCAAAGACTCTCCGGGCTGGAGCTGTGTAGCTTATTCGCTCTACATGGCCTAGGCATCTTAGGCGTTGTATCCGTGGACGCCTGACTAGACTCATGTCGTTGTATAACCCCTTACAGTATCGTTATTGAATCTTCTCCTCCAACCCCCATCTGTGTTTATAGGACCGAAAATCGTACGCAGAATCTTTCTCTCGAAACGACCAAGGATTTCTTCATCCGCTTTAGATAAAGTCCATGTTTCTTCGCCGTATAGCAGGACCGGGATGATTAAGGTCAACATGGTCGTACGCGAGAGGACTCTATTGTACAATTGACTTCTAAGCCAAAGTAACAGCGGTTGGCAAGAATAATTCTGCGTTTGATTTCGAAACTGGTGTCGTTGTTTCAGGTCACTGCAGAGGTATATGTAGTCCTTAACTACCTCAAACTTATATCTGCCAATATGCACGTTCTGGCCAAGACGTCGGTGGTAAATGTCTTTTCCGTGACAGTGGATATTTAGTCTTGCCCTCACTACCCACCCGCCCCTGGACATGTACTGCGAGAGCGCCGCAACCAGAACTGCGCTAAGATTACAGGAATCAAGTCTCTGGAAAAGGAGTCCTCACGGACATGCATCAGTCTTGGATCGATGGGCCGTCTCGAGATTCAGAACCGTAACGGACTATGTCACCCGACTTCCTTCCTGGGAGAGGAGATTCTCTATTGGAATTCCCTCCAGGGAGGAATGGACCGGTGATTTGGTACGCACGGAAAGTGAACTGGCACTCTACACCGACGGATCCAAAATGGATGTTGGCACAGGTGCGGAGTCTACTTTGAGTCTCGGGAGTGTCTTCCAAGCTGAGGTCTTCGCTATCAAGCAGGCGGCGGACCTGATCAGCAAAGAGAATACCACAGGAAAAAGGATCAGCATCTATGTTGACAGCCAGGCAGCCATTAAGGCTCTGCAGGCAGCATGGATAAGATCCGAACTCGTCAAACTCTGCAAGGAGAAGTTAGAAAAGATATCCAGTGTAAATGAGGTGACCCTTTGCTGAGTACCTGGTCATATGAATATCTCCGGAAACGAGAGGGCGGACGAGCTGGCTAGGGTGGGATCAGGTGCTAACATTGCGCAGATCTCAGCTGAGGCCAAAGCACCACTCAGTGCGCTCCAAAGGAAGATACAGACGGGGCAATTGGTGAAAGCCAATAAGCGACATGTGCAACGGCGAGATCGACTTGGCCCGTCTATGATAAGAAAAGAACGGAAAATCTGCTGAAGTTCAATCGTGGGAACATTCGACTGGCAGTCGGTGCCCTCACCGGGCACTGCATGCTATCCCACCATGCAGCTCGACTAGGCCAGCCCTACAATGACTTCTGCAGAAGCTGCAGGGACGAAGAGGAAATTGATTCCGTTCGTCACCTGCTGTGCGAATATCCGGCGCTAGCCCAAAAAAGGAATATATTCCTGGGCAGATACTTCCATTCGGGACTAGAAGAGGTAGGTAATATTGGGCTGAACAGAATACTGGAATTTTTATCCTCGTCTGGCTGGTTCAGCTCGACGGTAAATGTATAGGTATCAACGGGTTAAACAAAACAAGTGGGCACAATGGACTCAACGTAGTCTACATGAGCCTTGACTTTATGTCAATAGGGCACCCATATACCTAACCTAACCTATGTTAACAGTTTTTGAAAAATTCGCAGGCAAACTCGAAATTTTGGTAGAAAAACTAAAAATTTGAAATAAATTGAATTTTATTTTGAATGGAATAAATTGAATTTTTGTGGTCAATGCTGAATCAATTGACCACAATCCTGAAGTGATCACAAAAAACTGGATGGTTTCATGTCATCTAGTTTTTGAGAAAATTGAAAATTACTATTTTTGTTTTGTTTTTTTGGCATTTACTTGGTTATCCTTTGAGGTAAGTGGGGGGTGTACGATTTCCGTGGCACCGTGATCTGACGACGGACTTAGCTAAATCACAGGGTAAAATGCTTGTTTTTGACCCCTCAACAAAAACAGTTATCAATTTTTGGCGCCAAAGTTATCGTACTCTCCCCCATAGATCGATACCTACGATAGGTACGATACGAACCGTCGAATTCACTTCATTACTGTCTGACGTCTTTTACCGGTTACGTAAGTGTCATACGACCCTATTTGGCTCAAACGGCATCATGGTGCCTTCTGAACAGTTGCTTGTTTGTCGACCACATCACCAAATCATGCGTCCCATTTTCAATCCGTTCATCTTAATCCATGATGTATGTATAATTGCGAAACATTAAGTCAGCTCGCATACATATGTATGTACGCATGAGAAATTGCTACACGAGGGTGGACAAAAAAAGCAGATAAACGTTATAAAAGATGCAGAGGCCAGGAAGTAAGGATAGCGAGCACTTCTAAAGTCAGTCGAAAATCCACGATGTAATCGAATGCATTGCAAACTGCTTTCGTTGCGATACCACTCGAGATCAGTTGCGATCGGTTGCTAGATACTGAAGCACACGATACTCGCGCACACAGAGCTAAGTACGTACATACATATATACATACATAAGAATAGCGTAACAAAGTGAAAGTGAGCCTGGTTGTAGGAGCAATCGGGACTGCAACGGGACCTACTACCTAATGTCTATGTGCACTGTAGTGGGAGTGCTTAAGTAGTGGCTACTTGAGATTACATAATCCAACAAGGCGACAGATTTTATAGTTCGTTTCAGCCCGATAGACGGTGATAAGTTATGAAGTGTTGACCCAGGAGGTGAGGCAGTGAGCAGCCAAGCTGATCACAATTCTGGGCGCGGTTGCTTAGCCTTAGGGTCTTTTAAAGAATTCCACTTTGCTTCTCTCATATCTCCTATCGGCTATAAAACAGATTGTCGTCCGGTTAACGCATTTAAAATCGATCATAACTGGAAATAGTTTTGGCACCAAATTGCAACCCATAACACTGGGTAGATACGTATCGAAGTCGACATTTAAGTGCTTTATGTCGCTAATGGACAGTCCCGATCTAGCAATCGCAGAGCGGGTGTGGAATATAAATCGGGGAACGATGGAAACAGAGTCCTGATTAATTATTTTATCAATGGGTCCACTATACACGGCATGCTGGTAAGTATGTATATACATACTACATATATGTAGCTGTAACCGAAAGCTTGTCGGGTTACATTGAGTTGTTGTTATTCGGCCAAACTCGGCCGCTGGAAATGAGGAAAGCGTACATTCGGCACTACAGAAGTTCGAAAGGAATGTCCTCGTCTGCGTGGATTGCGTAATTAGGCAATTGCTTTGAATCTGTTGTAGATAGTGGGTTTGGTTTTTCGTCTCACCTTGCGAAGCTAAATCAATTATGAACTGCGACATAAACTGTTGAGTTTTTCAGAAGGAGCGATATATCTTCTTGTGGTCCCCAGCTGTGTTTAACCGGTCAAACAGTATTCTGTGACCATAAATTGTCCAAATGCCATATTCAGTGCCGATTCGACCACGTCCTCACGACGCGATCAACAGATCTGCTTTAAGGTATTATGAAATTCCACCGTCAGGCGTTATGGTGAAATATTTCCAATTAGTAACCATGTCGCGCATCCTCGACGATCCTCACGAGCTCCTCCGGTCACAATGCATATACAGCAATACAGCAGGACCGTCAATTCGGCGTGCACCAAATCACGACGCGCAGCAACCCCTTGCCGCATTTAGCCATAGTCCTCATCCTCATCAACATGGTAAGATCTCGAGATTTCCATCATTTTCATCACCTCAAGCACTGCAACGTTTCACCACCGCAGATGAATTCTCGTCAACTATTTTTGGTTCCATAAAGCGATTTATTATTAATGCCGAAAGCTAGACAATTTGCACTTTAGCTCTTTCAACTAACCAGCCGAGCAGTCAGACATTCACACATGGAAACCGTACGTTGCGCTAGAGCTCAGTGACAGCCGAAGTGGCTATAATGGCACCTAGCATGCCATTGCATCCGCGCGCCAGACACTCTTCTTCTGTCTCACTGTCATCAATATTATTATGCCTGTTCAATGGTTTTCCGGCACCGTAACATGAGTCGCAATTATAATTCACTTTGGATCTAACACGACTCTGCATCTTCCCATTCCCACCCCCGCAGACTCCCGTCACTTGCATTGGTACATAGTATTTCCATTGCAGTCTCGGCTTAACATCTGTTCGATTCGTGCTCGTTGAATTCAAGGTAGTGGCGAAGGAGATCACCTATCGAATATCGGTCTAGAAGATATATCGCGAAAACAAAAACAAAAAAAACGTAAATAAAAGCAATAGCCCATCCCAGCGGATTGTTCTGGATTCCAGGTATCGCCAAACAGCACCGCCACATAGGATATGCATTCCTAATCATGGGAACTCTAGCGGTGATTATCATTCAGCTCACGATCGATTAATTCCATAAGTTTTATTACAGCACTCTTTCTATGATCATCAATCTTTCGCGTTGATTGCTATATTGCCTTTGGGGGCCCTAGTACTTCGTTTCTGATTTCGTCGTCGTAATCTTACCCGTAGCTCCTTCTTTGAGCACAACAAATTGGAAAACTCGACGCAATTCAGAAGGTGTACACACTCCATACACTACTCTGTGCTGCGTTCCGTTCCGTTGCGGCATAGCAGTGCAAAGCTACGAATCTCATCGTTGTGCAACACTTGGCCACATCGACTTGTTGACTTGTTTTTGGCGAGAGGAATCAAACTATATGGTGTTTCCTTCATCACCCATATTCCAGATTAGGGTATGGCAAGAGGTAGTCTTGGATTCATTCATTTCTTTTTTAATTAGTACTTGTGGTGCCGCGGATATGTGCGTTCCTTACAAGCTGATGCGAATCATCGTATGGTATTGAACAGTTACACAAGGCTTAAAACAAACGAGAACCATCACCATCTACTTGGAGGTAAAGAAGTATCTGCTGCTCAAAGAATTACAATCAAATCTCCGGCCACTGCACGATACTTGTTATGCAAAGCAAAGCTTTATTGTTGCCCAAGGCCCATCAGTACCTCGAATACCTAGTACATTCCTCTTTGGATAAGCACCTCGAAGGCATGAAATTTCAAGTTCGCCATCATAATTTATGTAATGGTCTGTAAAGACACTAAAAACACAATCTTAATGTCAATTAGTGCTTCAAGAAACAATTGCCTGCGAAAGGAGCAAACACCATGCGCAAGACCGAACGTTGAATTATCCTTTTTGGAAGATGTGCATTTCACGGTCACCTCACATCTCTTTCGTTACTTCCTCCTTTTCGGCGTTCGCCACGTATACCTTTGCTTCACCGTACACATATACTATAGTATGTCTATAAGCCAGCTGGAGTCGTTCATCTTTTCCTGCTCCGGCATAGCTCAAAAATGACACAAAATACCGAACGATTGGACAGTGCTTATTAGGGACGATCATTCTCGCTTCACCGTCTTCGCACGGATATCGATAAAGATACTCTTAATCCAAAGGAAGTGAGTCCGCATATTGATGGGGTGCCTTTTGCCCGGCTGATTGCCTGCCATTAGGGCAGAGTGTTTGTTTGAATTCCTTAGACGCACTCTGCTCCACACTATAATGCGTAGCCCATACGTATGTAAGTGATTATTGTGGCGATGAAGTGCAGAGTTGAGATTTATGGGAATGGATCTCGCGGATGGTGTGCAGTATTTTTCACGCGCGAACCGCGAATCAACCACGTTATTGTATATTTGTTCGTCTTGATCTTCACGTGCGCTCAATAAAGTTCACGTAATCGATTAAATGGAATTGGATGGGCACTAGTCGATTGCATAAATATGTAGCATGGCGGTGGGATAGGTTGATTGAGGTATGGTGTTTCTATATTGTAATGAGTTTAAAAAGTATTCATTGGTAATTGCAGGTCATCCTAGGCTCTCAGACTCCAATGTTGACTACTAGACTCATTAGAACATTCATCTTAGAAATAGTAGAATTCTACTGTTCTAAATGTTGTATCGAATGGTCTGGATTAAGTAAATTATGCAGATTAGTATATTACTATAGCCTCTCACGGTCATCCGAGGTGGGTTTAGAAAGAACTCGTTGGGAACCATTAATTATGGAGGGGGTATTTAGTATGATTCCTCTCTTAGAGCAGCAATCCAAATAATGCATCTTTGGACAACTTCCTGTCCAGGCTGTTTTAGAAGTGCATTTCGAGTTGTACAAAATACTACCAACTTCTTAGACTGTCATATTGGTTCCTCTTCATGGGATAAAGGCTCGTTTCACTCTATACTTTTTTTGTCGTCCTCGTTGGTAGAAAAAGCGGGAGTGAAAGCTAAACCATTTATGGTCCTTATATTGTTATTGTATGGTGGAGCAACGGCGAGCAAAAATGTTTTATTACTAAACATAAGAACCTCTAAAAATTAGCGTACTTAAATATCATTGATACCATGCAGTCATGCGCTACAGTAGTTCTTGAGTCATATAGGCACTCCTTACTTTAGATTATATCATTGTAAAAAAAAGAACGTTGCGTAGTGCAGCAAGAATCCTTTCCTCAAAAAATTGATCAGATCATATGACAAGAACTTCATGAATTGAACAGTCCGAGAAAACTTTAATAACCCTAGTCAATATGAAAGGTTTCGAAAAGCATACAGAGCAGAGATCTTACTTACTTACTTATCAGGCCAGCGATCCGTGGAGGATCTGAGCCTGAGCTATAGCTGCCTTCCATCCTTAACGGTCCCGGGCACGCTGCTTCCAGTTGTCAAGACCAAGATGTCTTACTTCCGCGATTACTTGGTCTTTATACCGGAGGTTCGGTCTTCCTCTTCTTCTCGAACCAGGAGGCTCGGAGTCGAAGACCCTCTTAGCTGGAGCGTTGATGTCCATGCGTTCGATGTGGCCGAGCCAGTGTAGTCAACGGATCCTTGCCTTCCGGACTACATCCACATCTTGGTACAGCTCGTAGAGTTCCGGTTGTGTCTTCTTCTCCATTCACCTTCCTCACAGACAGGACCAAATATCCGGCGCAGAATTTCTCTTTCGAAAGAACCCAAAATCAGCTCCGCTGTCCTGCTTATCGTCCAGCTTTCGGCTCCGTATAGCAAGACTGGCAGAATGAGCGTTTTGTAAAGCATGACTTTGGTGTTTCGAGTGAGGAGTTTTGACCCCAGTTGTTTTACCAAGCCGAAGTAGCAGCGGTTGTCAAGGGCGATTCTATACCGGATCTCCACTGTGGTGTCATTTGTGAAATGTACGTTTGCCCCGAGGTAGACAAACTCCTTAACTACCTCGAAATTGTAGCTGTCAACTGTTATATTTTGTCCCAGGTGGTGAGCGACGGATTGTTTTTTGCTTGACAGCATGTACTTCGTCTTGTCCTCATTGACCTTAAGACCAACTCGTTTCGCCTGTTCTTAAATCGCCGTGAATTCCACAATGCCACGGCGAGAACACGTTATGATATCGATATCATCCGCGTATCCTAGCAGCTGGATGGACTTGTAAAAGATAGTGCCTTCCCTGTTGACGCCTGCCCGTCGCACTATCTGCTCCAGCACCAGGTTGAAGAAGTTACATGACAGCGCATCTCCTTGCCGAAAGCAGAGATCACGTATCGTAAATTCAAAACCCATTAAGGAGTGGTATACTGTCGCCTGGCCAGCTATAGCTGCCTGGCTACATATTGTCGCGCCTGGCCAGCTATAGCTGTCTGGCTATATATTGTCGCACCTGGCCAGCTATAGCTGCTTGGCTACAAATTGTCGCTCCTGGTCAGCTATAGCCGTCTGGCTAAATGTTGTCGCGCCTGGCCAGCTATAGCTGCCTGGCTACATATTGTCGCGCCTGGCCAGCTATAGCTGCCTGGCTAAATGGTGTCGCGCCTGGCCAGCTATAGCTGCCTGGCTACATATTGTCGCGCCTGGCCAGCTATAGCTGTCTGGCTATATATTGTCGCACCTGGCCAGCTATAGCTGCTTGGCTACAAATTGTCGCTCCTGGTCAGCTATAGCCGTCTGGCTAAATGTTGTCGCGCCTGGCCAGCTATAGCTGCCTGGCTACATATTGTCGCGCCTGGCCAGCTATAGCTGCCTGGCTAAATGTTGTCGTGCCTGGCCAGCTATAGCTGCCTGGCTACATATTGTCGCGCCTGGCCAGCTATAGCTGTCTGGCAACATATTGTCGCGCCTGGCCAGCTCTAGCTGTCTGGCTACATATTGTCGCGCCTGGCCAGCTATATCTGCCTGGCTACATATTGTCGCACCTGGCCAGCTATAGCTGCCTGGCTACATATTGTCGCGCTTGGCCAGATATAGCTACCTGGCTACATATCGTCGCGCCTGGCCCGCTATAGCTGCCTGGCTACATATTGTCGCGCCTGGCAAGCTATAGCTGCTTGGCTACAAATTGTTGCGCCTGGTCGGCTATAGCTGCTTGGCTACAAATTGGCGCGCCTGGCCAGCTATAGCTGCCGGGCTACATATTGTCGCTCCTGGCCAGCTTCAGCTGCCTGGCTGCATATTGTCGCGCCTGGCCAGCTATAGCTGTCTGGCTACTTATTGTCGCGCCTGGCCAGCTATAGCAGCCTGGCTACATAATGTCGCGCCTGGCCAGTTATAGCTGCCTGGCTACATATTGTCGCGCCTGGCCAGCTATAGCTGCCTGGCTACATATTGTCGTTCTGGCCCGCTATATCTGCTTGGCTACAAATTGTCGCGCCTGGCCAGCTATGGCTGCCTGGCTACATTTTGTCGCTCCTGGCCAGCTTCAGCTGCCTGGCTACATATTGTCGCGCCTGGCCAGCTATTGCTGCCTGGCCACTTATTGTCGCGCCTGGCAACATATTGTCGCTCCTGGCCAGCTTCAGCTGCCTGGCTACGTATTGTCGCGCCTGGCCCGCTAGAGCTGCCTGGCTACATATTGTCGCGCCTGGCCAGCTGTAGCTGCCTGGCTACTTATTGACGCGCCTGGCCAGCTATAGCTGCCTGGCTACATATTGTCGCGCCTGGCCCGCTATAGCTGCCTGGCTACATATTGTCGCGCCTGGCCAGATATAGCTGCCTGGCTACATATTGTCGCGCCTGGCCAGCTATAGCTGCCTGGCTACATATAGTCGCGCCTGGCCAGCAATAGCTGCCTGGCTACATATTGTCGCGCCTGGCCTGCTATAGCTGCCTGGCTACATATTGTCGCCTGGCCAGCTATAGCTGCCTGCCTACATATTGTCGCCTGGCCAGCTATATCTGCCGGGCTACATATTGTCGCCTGGCTAGCTATAGCCGCCTGGCCACATATTGTCGCTTGGCCATATACTGCGGACTGGCCAGCTTTAGCCGCTCATCAACGTTCTGTCGGTTGGTCAGCTATAGCCGTCTGGCCATATTTTGTCGTCTGGTCAGCTGTAGCAACCTGGCCATATACTGTGGCCCTGTCAGCTAGAGCTGCCTGGGCATCTCATAAACCCCTGGAGCTGCTCATAAACTGGAAAGAATCCTTTGCAGTACAAGGGGGATATTAATGTCATCCAGGAAATACGCTGGATAGGAGACAGTATGATGAGGAGGAAAAAAGATTGCGACATCTATTACAGCTGCCTCGAAAGATTGCACATGTTGGGGAGCGGATTTGTCGTCGGAAGGCCATCGACTTTAAGCCTATAAGTGATCGCTTGGCTGGGCTCGGCATCAAAGCATATGTGCACACGCCCCTACCGAAGAGGCTGAAGACCCCATCAAAAAGGAATTCTATGATCTCTTGCACATCGCCTACGGAGCGATGTTAAAATCGTATTTGGAGACTTCAATGCCAAAATTGGTAATGAGAACACCTTTGGAGGAGTGATCGGAAGGCACAGCCTCCATGGTACAATAGCAGATAACGGTTTTCGACTCACGGGCTTTGCGACAGCTTGTATTGCGATGGTAAGAAGCACAAGATTTTCCCGCAAGCGAATCCACACAGCAATCTGACGATCTCGACCATGTGCTTATTGACGGAAGACACTCGACTCGACTTTGAGTATTTCCGCGTAGCAGCCAGATTTAAAGCTCGACTCTCCAAAGCCAGAAAGCTGCACCAGCCCACCATGAGGAGGTACGACATTCGACGCCTGAGCACACCGAAAGTTAGCAGAGTCTATAGGGGGCAATTGACCGAAAGGCTCTCCGGTATGCCTACTTCGAGCACAAATGTCGACAATATGTGGCTGTATTGCCGCTCAGCCATTCAGGAAGTAGCCGAGAACATCTTAGGCTACCTACCACCCCCGACAGGAAACCTGTGGTATGAATGCGAGGCAGCAACCAACGAGGCTTACCAAAGGAGGATGCAGCGAAAAACCAGGCGAGCGAGAGAGGAGCACCGAGCCAGAAGAAGGGAGGAGAAAAAACTGCTGCGACTAAAGAAAATAATCTTTGCGGCCTCCCAGCTCAAGGATGTCGAGGAGTCTAGGGACAAGCATAAAATAGGGGCCTTTTGTAAGAAAGCAAAAAGCCTTGCGTGAGTCCTCAAGAAAGGCACACAGGCTCTTCGAAATTTTGTGGGTAATCTTATCACTGACTCGCAGGGAATAGTGGATGTATTTAAGCAGCTGCTTAACGGGCATGACTAAGAGAGAGTGGTAGGGACTGAGGTAGTCCTCCCATTCAGTATCGAAAAAGTCGGCACAGCTATTCAAAAACTGAAGAACAACAAGACTGCATGCTTAAATGGCTTGCCATCAGAGCTCTGCGATGGCCAAATTGGGGATCCCAGGAAAACCGATTCGGCCGTGCCGCGCCACGCTAAAAAAATAGGCGATGCACCGTGCAGTTTGGTTCTAGGAGCTCTGAATCGTTAGAATCATGCACCGGATTTCGGTAAGGAGATGCGCTGCCGTGTGACTTCTTCAATGGAGCAAATAGTGCGAGGGGTAGGCGTCAACAGGGAGGGCACTATCTTCTACAAGTCTCTCCAGCTGTTAGAATACGCAAATGATATTGACATAATCGCGCGGTCTCAGCGTGTTCTTGTAGGGAGTTTCACGCTGATTGAAGAACAGGCGAAACGAGTTGGTCTTAAAATCAACGAGGATAAGACAAAGTACATACTGTTAAGCAAAAACCGTTCCGTGAATCATGAGTTCGGAGTCGATAAGCCGTCAACATCCAGTGAGCCAGCAATCGATATGCAGCAAATTCTGGCGGCTATGAATGTTATGAGTGCTTCCATAAACCAGGAACCAGAGGCGACCATACATCGAAGCTTTCCGAAAATGCCGTCGAGTAAGTAGAAAGTTGGAGGAAAATATCACTTCCCTGAGCCAGAAACTAGATCAAAAGCTTGAGGAAAATTCCATTGCCGTAAGTAGAAAGTTGGAAGAAAATTCCACTTCCCTGAGCCAGGAGATGGAGACGTTAGAAGAGATGCTAGAGAACAATGGAGAAAGCTTAAGAGACATCCAGCAGGCCGTCAACGATCGATTCTAGGACGTCGAAGAGAGAATCGAGACACTAGAATCGTGGTTCAACAAGAAGGTTCTAGATCTCGAAAATAGTCAGGAAAAGAGAATTGAGACACTGGACAAGAAGGTTCTGGATCTCGAAAAAACTATCCGAAACGTGCAGCATCAAGAAAGTGCCTTACCGGCTGTAGCATCGAAATTCACAGCTCCCAACTTCGACGGCACGACCGAGCTTGACAACTTTAAGCTTCAATTCAAGACAACATCGGAAGGGAATCAATGAGGAGAAGAAGACTATGTGGGCGCCCTAGTAATTTCCCTTAAAGGTGAAGCAGCTGATAAACTACAGACCATTCCGGAGACCCGAAAAGGAACTACACAGCCATCTGGGATACTCTTCATCGAAGATACGGCAGTGAGCACAAGCTGGAGCTTAATGGACGTAAGCAGCACGGAAACGAGACCATCCAGCAGTATGCTGCCGACATCGAGAGGCTGTCACATCTAGCCTACGCGGATGTTTCAATGAATGTGGTGGAGAAACTGAAAACCGATTCTTTCATCCAAAGGCTAAGGGACCCCGATACGCAACGAGGCTTGAAAAGTGGAATAAAAAAAAGTGTGTGTATTGAATAAACAAGTATACAGTTGTAATTTACCTATCGCAATCCAGTGGTCGAACCTTATTCTGGGCTATCAATTTCCGTTACAATATGGAAGTAATTTCGCGCAATTTTTTTTTATGAGTTCAAACTCTGCCACAAAGCAGCGGCCAGCCGTAACATTGATGGCGTCTTCGACAATGGAACGACTTACGAACGTATTCTGCAACGTTGGTTCCAAAAATTTGAAAATTGAGATGAGTCCCTCGAAGATGAGGAAGGGCGTGGGCGTAAAACACTCACCGACAATAATCAATTAAAGATCTGGCGGAGGCAAATCCACGTACAACAGTAAGAGAACTTGCAGGAGAACTAGGCGTGGCAATTGGAACGGTTTCCGTCCACTTGCGAGAAATTGGGAAATCAGAGAAACTCGACAAGTGTGTTTCGCACGAATTGGTCGAGACCTAAAAAATCGTCGTTTTGTGTTTGCCTCTTCGCTCATCTTGCGCAACACCAATGCTCCTTTTTCTATCGGATTATGATGTGCGATGAAAAATGGATTCTTTACGACAGCCGGCGTCGCTCAGCTAAATGATTGGATCAGGATGAAGAACCACAACATTTCCCAAAAGCGGCATTACACCAAAAGAGGAAAATGATGACTGTTTGGTGGTTTGCAGCTGGTTTGATCCATCACAGCTTTCTGAAGCCTGGCGAAACCATCACGGCTGAGAAATATTGTTAAGAAATCGATGAAATGCGCGAAAAACTTGAACGCACTCGGCCGGCTTTGGTCAACAGAAAAGAACCAATGTTTTTTCATGTTAACGCTCGACCACACGTTGCACAGCCGACCTTACAGAAGTTGAACGAGCTGGGCTACGAATCCTTGCCCCATCTACCATACTCGTCGGACCTTGCTCCAATCGACTACCACTTGTTAAAGCATCTCGACAAGACGAAAAACGACATTAGATAATCCCACTTCTGACACCAAATGTTACGAAAATTAAATCGAGTCCAAAAAGGGCTCGTATCACTGGATTGCGATAGACTACTACTATACTACTACTATAAAAAGTAGACAGTTGTAGTTTATCGCAATCCAGTGATTCGAACCCTACTCTGAACTCCTGAGATTAAATTTCGTAACAATATGATCATTCTCAAGACTGCTAGTCTTATATGTATGTACATATGTAGAAGGAGCTACGTGCCCCATCCGCTTCTGGGATACGAGTCCACTGATGTTTGACCGGCGCTGTGATGTCTATTTTTCCTATAAGGCCCACACGATTAAAATGCTTCTAGTCCACTTTCGTTAAGGTCCAAGTCTTAGCACCATAGATAAGATGTTATCACAAACTGTTCTGGATATCATCTAATTGTCATCAACTGTAGTGGTAACAACTTCAGAACCATAAAAGAGTAATTTTTGACGAATTCAAGAAACGTTTCCACATTTTTCTCTCCTTATGTGCTTCCTGTGTTAGCTATTGAGTTCCGCATAATTATACACTTCTCTTCATTGGTGATAAATTGATTCTACTTAACTTAGCGAATTAAGCAGAGATCTTAAAAGAACTGTAGCCAATGCTGTGTAGCCATAGTCAACAAAAGCGTGGTGCGTGCTTACTTGAAATTCCAGGGCCCATTTAATCTGCCACAAAATATCTGATTTCGGAAAGTCTCGAAAAAAATCCACCCAAAGGAATCAGGCCTTCTGACCACAATGGCATACATACATACATTGAACTAAGAAATAATATTTTTTTGGCAACTCCCTTGTCGATAGGAAAAAGAAAATTGAATCTCTTCTTAAGCTCCAGAATGCGCTATATGCCATAAAGGCATAAATAATCTCGGATTCTAGGACATCCGCCAAAGCGTGACATACGGAAAGGATGCAAATTGCTTCTTCTAGTTCGTTGCTTGCTATTTCGTTCTAATAAAGACAAAGGGATGCTTAGTCATTAGCCAAAACACTTTATCTACTCATGGCGTCAAGAAATTGATTTAAGGTTTCATTTAAGACGTCAACACATGGTATACACATGAAGACAAAAGACTTTTGCCGCCAACCGATTTAGGCAGCTTATACCAAATCTAGCACTAAATGTTCCCCTTGGAGTAACTATTAGGAGCGTTCCATCCCATTTCGGTGCGCAACCGCACATGCATCTTAAACACTCTTCGCTTCCGTCGTCGTCGTTGTTGTCGTTGCCGTTGTCGACCATAAACAATGTGTCGTTGCCATGTCTAGGTCTGGTAATAACACATAATAAGCATGTTCACTTGGACCGATATGCCTACAGATACACTCTGCAATACGTATTCAATCTGATCTCTTGCTCTCGCGGTATCCCTTATTGAGATATTTCATCCGAAGTGAGCACCATATCACCCGCACCGCCATCGGAACATCGTCTTCAGTATAGAGATTATGTCGCAAAGATTTCCTGTTCGATGTTTCGATATAGTCACTGCATCTCCACAGCGAGCGTCGCGTTGTGGGCATTTTTATTAATGAAGCTTCAAACACATTAAGCATCGTTGCAGCGACATCATTCTTTGTCTTTTCGGCTGAAGTAATTTAGTTTTTTTTTTTTTACTCTTCCTTGCCTCTCCTCTAGCCAGTCAGTGCTCGCGTGGTGGTGTTCACGCAGTCAAAAGGTCTTCCGCGTACGAGGGATCTGGTGCAAAATATGGCGAGTGAAGCTCATTTTTGCCTTTTGGGGCAACAAATGTTTATGTTATGCTTCGTGTTGATGACGGTTGCGGCGTAACGAAGCTACTCCTGTCTCCTGTCGCTGTTTGCTTTTCATGTCGCATTCATTCGGCTCGTAGTTGAAAGTAGGCATATGGTGCGCATGCCACCACTGAAGATGCATTCATGAATATCTCCAACAAACGGGAAGAGTTAAATGCTAACATGTAGCGTTGTATTTCTCTCGTCGTAAGATCGTTGGCCAATCGAAATCGTGAGAGAAAGAGAGAGAGAGAGAGGTGATGGATGTTTGCAATCCAGCCTTATGTTGTCATTGTTGTGCGGCGGTTACCTGGTGGCCTGAAGCGAAAGTAACTATGTACGTCGACGTCCCTACTACCAACATGACACATGAACATGATAGCTGGTGTGTCCTTCCCGTTACTGTTGTTCCCACGGCTAAAGGCACCTTGGATCGCATCCCAAATTTCGTTTCCCCGAAATCTATTCGAACAAAAGAACTCTAAATCAAGGAATTCTGAAATTAAAGAGATCACAGCTTTTTGTCTTAGCGAGAACCACCGTACCCATCTTACAGTTCATAAATCAAAGCCGCCTAAGCTTCACCTACGGTTAAGACCACACATTTTTCGATTTCTTCACTTTGTCTGCAAAATCACTCGCTGTCGATCTGCTGCCGAATTTCATCTCAAATTCCATGCCCACTCACTACTGATGTTGCCATCCCAATTCCCAATTTTCGGAAAAGACCGTAAAATAAGACACAGGTCCGAAGGCGTAACCCGGAATCGGAGCAACCGAAAAATACTATTCCTCACGATCTACAACCGTAGAAGTCCCGCTGCCACCCTAGCTATGTATGTATATGGTGAGACAGTTCACCGCAGTTGCACATATCACACGACACCGACTCCGCCGTCACCTTCTCCATCGGCACAACTGCAATCATCCACACAACCAACAACAATGTGATCAATATCGTCGGGCAATAAATTTCCCCCACCAGCTCCAAATCTACGGATCAGATACTTTTCGGCCAGGTGGTAGACACTAGACTCCGAATCGAGATACAGAAAGAAAAAAAACAACCAACATTCATTCGACATCCACATCTGTCCAAGAGCTACGAGTAAAAGTACCGCAGACCTGGAGGACTTGTGGTGAGCCAGTGTTGCACCAAGGAAGTACACAAGTATCTCGCGAATTTGAATCTCGAATCAAAACTAGAAATAAAAAGAAAAACGGCAGCAAATGGTAGAAATAGTTGCACAATGCACAATTATGCATTGTGTGGCTATTTAGAGAGAAAGAGAATAAAAGGTGCAGTTATTCGTAGACTGTAGCAGCAGGACTCTGTTGCCGCTTGGTCCGTCACCGGTTGCGGTAATAAATCGCGCGACGTTGGTGAAGGTGAATTTGGTGCAAATTTAATCACGGTTCGTTGCCAGTAAATCTCTGCATATGCCAACCACATGGGAACGTACATATGTACGTACATACTTATGGTATGTATGTATGCACATAGGTTCATATGGATTCACACAAGTCAATATGGCATAGAGATGGTGTTACTTCTTTGAGGAAGTTGATTCCATACGGGCCAGCACCGGTGGACTTAAATTGGGCTAACCTCCTATCCATTGGACCGATAAAAAATATAAAATTCGCAGAGCAAAAGGGAATTGGTGTGACAGTGGATTTAGAATATTAATCAGATAAACGTCGATTTGGCACCACAATAACTGTAAATGATTTTAACATGGTTCGGATAAGCGGCCCATAGTCGTCTTTTATTCGTTGCACATACAAATGACGGTTCATTTGTTTGTCGTTAGGAATAACAACTTTAGAATCTATTTAGAGAGAATGGAAGAATCCAGTTTATTAGCGTGACCCAGATACAACATGATGTCAAAACTTAAATAATTGGTTTGAGCTCAGGGCATATAAGAAGCGATGAATTTCGGTTCAGTAGACGTTGATAAGTTTTAACCATTCAATATAGCGTTTCAAGTCTTCAGTAGACACCTGAGCATAAACAAAGAGTTCTTCAATACCAACCCGCTATCACTTCACAAAACTTTTTGCCGCTGCAAACTAGCACGGATTGGATGTAATACTTAAGCGTAGTTCCTAACTCGTTGATACGGTTTTTGATACACTTACGTACATACATATGTACATGCCATGTTTAGAGTAAATAGGTGCCGCCCACAAATTATCATAATCTCTTCACTGCAATGGTGTCTGGAGATCAATTCTCTCTTTATCATTCAAAATGCACTAGAATTCCAAATTTCGGTCTATGTGGAGGGTGCAAGTTTCTATCTGTTGGTCAAAACTTAGCGACTGCTAAACTCAAAGCTCAAGCATCGCCAAAAACCCATATTTGTTTCTTTACGCAATTCTTTCCCATTATTTCCCAAACACGATCTTATTAATATGGCTGCTTAGGCTGACTTCGCAGTAAGACAATCTGTAAATCTGGTTTTATTAGAATTTTCTGACTTGTACCTATTGTATAATACCTACATATCTTTAAGGTCACTATTTTCCATTCCAGTACAACGAATTGACAATGTCAAGATGCTGATAATACGACTAACGAACTTAACTCTAGGATAGGTTAGGTTAGGTACAAGTGGTTGGCATAAGCCACACGTAGGCTGAGGTCATGACCCTGATCCGCTGCCTTAGAACCAACCGGTGCTTCTGACGAAGCGATGGAGTTGAGCCACCCATAGATTTGCTACCTCACTTAGATTTTCAGAGGTAGATCCTCCTGCGGTTCGCAAAAGAGGGACATGAGCAGAGAAGGTGATGGATTGATTCCTCTTCCTCCTCGTCCATGCAGCCGCGGCAAAAGTCATTGGAGGGCAGCCACATTCTGGCGGCGTGTTTTCCAATGATGCAATGACCTGTAATGATACCCACTAGAGTGCTCAAAGTAGCCCTTTTGGTTGTTACTAGGTCCTCCGTTCGCCCTAGGTTTAGCTTAGGCCAGATTTGCTTAGTGATTAAGCCGATATTACTTTCATTCCATTGGAGGTTGGTCGCCTCTATAGTTCGAAATTTTATCATGTGCTTTACCGTACTTATTGGTGTTTCAAGGTACCCGAGGGTAGGAAGACTGAGTGTGCTTGACCCTAACTTTGCGAGTTCGTCGGCCGCGCAGTTTCCTGGAATATCCCTATGCCCGGGAACCCACAGTATTTTAATATTGAACTGTTCAGCCATCTCATCTAGAGATAGGCGACAGTTAAGAGATGTCTTTGATTTATGGGTTACCGCTGCCAGGGACTTTATTGCAGCTTGGCTGTCCGTGCAAATGATAATAACGTATATTACATTGATCCTGAGCCATGCAAGGGCCTCTGTTATCGCTGTTATTTCTGCCTGATATACTTTGCAGTGATTTGGAAGTCTGAATGATAGGCTGAGGTTAAGTTCTTTGGAGAAGACTCCACTACCTACACCCGACACCATCTTGGAGCCATCGGTGTAGAGGGATATCGAGTCCAGTGGTATAACTTTTCCTTCAGCCCATTCCTCCCAGGATGGAAAGGCAATTTCGAAGTTCCTAGTGAACACACTCTGCGGGATGATGTAGTCTGTGTCTTAAGAATGGTAGTATGTCCTTTTTGTACTGTGGGCCATTTTCCTATGCCCCTAATTCGTAGGGCCGCGCAGGCAGGAACTTGCTTGCTAAAGAGGTCCAACGGTGGAAAATGTAATAAGATACTTAGGGCCTCCGTGGGGGTAGATCTGATCGCTACGCTTATATATAAACAGGCCGATCTGTGTACCTTCCCCAGAAGGTTTCGGTAGACTGCCTTGTCCAGAGCAGTCCACCAGACTACGATGCCATATAGGAGGACGGGCCTTATGACTGCTGTGTAGAGCCAGTGCATAATGCTTGGTTGGAAACCCCACTTTCTGCCCACCACTTTCTTACAGCTGTAGAGGGCAGTGGTTGCTTTCTTGACACGATCAAGTATGTTAGGTTTCCAATTTAGCCTCCTGTCAAGGACTAGGCCTAGGTACATATGTATCTAGCCTGATCTTTGATTATTAGTTGGGTTCCATCCAACCTCGGTGGGTTGAAGGGCGTCATTTTATATTTATTACGTACTAAGTCGGTCTTCTAACCCCAAGTCCACATTACTGCGTCTAGGTTTCTACTGTACGTAATGCACCCTGCATTAGGTCGCTTAGAGTGCTGAGAAATTTTCCTGTGGCGGTAATAGCAATGTCATCTGCATAGGCGTTCACAGCGTACCCTTCCTGTTCTAGCAACAGTAGTAGTTCGTTGACCACCACGTTCCAGAGGAGAGGGGAGAGTACTCCACCTTGTGTCGTACCTCTACTGACCATGCTAGTTGAGACGGCACCAACCAGATCAGATAGCGCTTTGACGACGGCCCATTGTTCAACATTGTTAAAGGCGCCCTCAATATCAAGAAAAGCGATTAAGTGTATTCTTTACGTTCCAGTGACCTTTCTATATCGCTGACCAGTGAGTGGGGTGCTGTTTCCATCGATTTGCCTCTGTTGTAGGCATGTTGGTTATCCGACAGCCTTCCTAAGATGCAGCCGAATGTGTGCGTCTAAAATCTTTTCTAGAGTTTTTAATAGAAAAGAAGTAAGACTAATAGGCCTCAAGTCATTTGCATACATGTGGGAGCTTTTGCCTGCCTTGGATATGAAAATGACTTTGGTTACCTTCCACTTGCTGGGGATATAGGACAGGGAGAGCCAACTCTTGTATATTACCGCAAGCCAGGGGAGGATGAGATCTGCTACCTACTGGAGCTCTGCTGGTATAATCCCATCCGGTCCCGAAGACTTGTAGGCTTCAAAGCTTTTCAGAGCCTATGTTGGGAGCACACTCAAAGGAGGATGTCGGTGGCTAGATGACTTGAGGAGGTGTCATAGCCGAGTAACTACTGCTCGGAAAGTGTGCGTTTAGAAGAAGTTCCAGGGCTTCCGTCTTGGAGGTCGTTTAGGAACCATCATTCCGCATTAGGTGGCTTGGGTTGTACAGGGCCGAAGCCAGAATCTTACTTATTCTAGAAGCTACGGAGACCGCCTTGATATTCTCGCAGTAGTTCCTCAAAGATTTCCTTTTGGCCTTCCTGGTCGCTGCTTAATCCTTAAATCCTTCAATTAAGTGCCTCTTTGTAGAGGTCCCAATCCTCTTGCAAGTGGCAAGCTTTCTGCTCTCTTTCCTAAAGGAGACTATCTCTTCATTCCACCAGGGGGGTTCGGGTTTTCCTCTGGGGGTGCTAACCGCACAAGATTTAGATAGTGCTCCTGTCAGCTCATTTACTAAGCTGTCTTATTCCGCAGGGTTGTGCGGATAGGTCGGGTGTCTTGTCCCTAGGAAAGGTTCAACATAGGTTCTATACTTTTGCCAATCAGTTCACCTGTAGTTCCTGAAGGGAGCAGGGGCACTGACGTCGCTAACTATGCAAGTCTAAGTTTCGTCAGAATGATTTTTCGATCAGATTCGACGTCCGATTCCAGTTTTTATAAGGTTCAATCTGAGAAACGATGACAAGGCAGACGACTTCTGATCCAATTGAACTTGGTAGACCAGTACTCTTTATTGGGGATCCTTGAGCAAGGTTCTCGCTAAACTGTGGCGTGACATCTGAGATATTGAGACCGATGTCGTTCTTTGCACAAGCCAATCTTGTTAACTTTTTGGACTTATGTACATACTTGCATACAGCAAACGTAATGAGTGTCCCACTTTGGCTAAAACTTCATCTTAGAACATGGCATAAGTTTGTAATATTTCCCAGCGTTGTTGAACCATAAAGCGATGCAGATACGATATTGACCGACAGTCAAGATTTCGAGCGATCATCGACTGTCAAAGTCAAAATATTATACATAATACAAGTTGGAGCAAAATGAATGTGAGAATTCTTTGTATAATATATGGTACGAAGTGTCATGACTTCTTCCTGGCGAGCAATAGTTCAAACTGCCATAAAACGGGCCCCAATGTACATATTTTCAAAATCTGGTAATTCGATCGATATCTTTTTCTAACTTAATATTACTAATTTTACACGCTGAGATACATTTTTCGTGAAAACCGGACCAAAGATTTTTTCAAATCTGACTAAATGATAGCAAATTCGAAAAATGTCACTTCTTGGTATCTAGCTTTTGACAGATTTCTGAACCCAGAGAGAAAGGCCTTTGCAGCTTCAACTTTACCGTCGGGTCACGACAATAACTTATTACCAATGCTGACTTCACAAACAGCTTTCTATTTCTTATTCGCAATTTCTAACGCTTCCAATTCTTGTACGTTGCCCATTTTTCATCATCAGTTATTGGTGTCTGGTTATCCTGTCAAAATTACAAAATTCCGAAGACGGAATCACATGTCATGCAACATTCCATCAAGAATTTGCACAAAGATCCCCATCTAAAAAGTCCAAATTGTTCATAAAGCAAAAGTTTGCTTTCTTATATGATGTATTTCTGTGTGCACGCAATGGATTGGAAAAATGCTTTTATTCTTATGTTGGAAGGACTATCTTTTATATCCATGCCAAGTTTCACATTAAGTTCCCATTTGTGCTTGAGATACGCTTCGTTTTGTGAGCTGCTAAAAGTGAATTTACAATTTCTAAATTTATTGAGTAAAGAAACTGCATAAAATTTTATTTGATGACTGAATTGTCTGCTGCTGAATCATTGAGGAAGCCGCACAAAGCATTTAGTGATGAGGCCTCATCAAAAAAAATGTTTACAAATAGCATAAAGAGTTCCAAGAAGGCTACGAACGTGTCGAAGGCGAAGAGCTTTCCGGACGACCATCAACCTCAACCGACCAAGCTCACATCCAAAATATCAAATATTTGGTGCTTGGGCCTCAAGGGCGTCAAATCTGTGTATCTGAGTATCAGGACAAAATGAAACTCATAACCACAGAAGACTAGATTTGGATTTATAATAACGACCCGGAAACAACCGATCAATCAAGTGAATATCGTACAAGAGGTGAGGCAAGTCCTTGATTATTTTCTTCGATTATCGGGGTGATGTGTATTTTGAGTTGCTTCCGCCCGATCAAACTGACAGTAGACAACTGTTGACAACAAAGAATATTATTTAAAGAGGTTGAAATTGTGACGAGACAACTCTAGGTTTCTGCACGACAATAATACACCGTCTCACACTTCATTGATTCTTCGTGACCATCTCGCCAAAAACTCGACCCATGATGTTCTACAACCACTGTATTGACCTAATTTGGCACCGTGCGACATCTGGCTAGTCAGCAAACTGAAAAGACGCTGCAAGGACACCGCTTTGAGTCGATAGATAGGAGGTACAAGCCGCATAGGAGAAAGAGATGAAGGTCATCCCGGTATTCGATTTTAACAACCGTTTCGAACATTGGTCTATATGCCATACCAAGGATGGATTACTTTGAAGGCTATGAAATTCATTTGGAAGAATAATTGTTATGTCATCTTACTTTTTATAAACAGTAGTATGTGTTTCAAAAAATATTTAGTCACTACATAAACATATGTACGTAGTATACCTAAGGAAAATTACCATAGACATCATAGACAGATTCCACAGATGAATTCTCGGAGCACCTCATGAACACCCAATTCCCTGGATGTAACGACTGCGATGCAAATATGCAAGTCCCACATCAAACGCAACTTACACCATGGGACGACATTAATTCAATCATCATATGTAGACGAAAATATCTCCTGAGCCATTCGCAGCTTCTCTCCATATAAGTCACCAGGTTTCGAAGGGAGATTACCGATAATGCTCCAAAAAATTTAGATAAGGTTATTCCCTGGCTGAAGGCGATATACCGAAGCTTGCTTAGACACAGCTACATTCCACGGAGCTGGAAAGAGTTCGGGTCGTTTTCATCCCAAAGGTTGGCAAGTGCGGGCATGAATCCGCGAAGGATTTCAGGCCCATTAGCCTAACATCCTTCGTCTTGAAAACCCTTGAACGCATCTTAGACCGGCATATCCGAGACACGCTAGGAAACACAAACGTCCTTTTTTTATAGTTCTTACAGGCTCAAGAGTTGTACCCTTATAATGTTTGTCACACAACCGAGGCGGAGTGCAGATAGTTTGGATCGTAGATGTTCGTTCACTACTCCCCAGGGACGGTTGTTCTAGATAGGAGGAGAGGAACTCGACTGAACTCTCACGTTGGTTGCACTTCCCAGCAAAGTTCCATGCAATTATATTAGAACTGGGTATGTACATAGAAGCGAATAAACAAGTCAGATTTATTTGCCCAGGCAAATTTGTACCGCAAGAAGATAATAGTGACAGTATGGCGGATGAGAGACGGAGCTGTCCATTGCACAACAAATTATATCAAGAAAAGCCCTCGCTGGTAGACAGGTATGATCCCATTGCCTGATAAAGCAAGACCATACACAGTAGAGTCAACCGTTTTACTCATCAGAACTATCCTAAACCGGTTACTACCTTTTGCGAAATATGAGCAATTTTCGTGATACATACGAGGTAACCATATGGTCTGAATGAGTTAACTTCGCATGGTTATTAAGGGTACTTCGCATTGTGGGAGCAACGTTGGAACTATTATATAGATTTATAAGGTGACTATGTATGTATGTTGGCGTTACAGTCCATGAAGAACCTGAGCCGAGCTTCTTTCAATCACCCATGTTGTGTGTGATTTCATTTTCACATAGGTAAAAGGGACCTACAGTTTATTGCCGGTTCCGAACGGCGAGTTTCGAGAAGCTTTTCATGACAATTTTACTACAGGGGGTTTTCTCAGAACCCCGCTGAGGAGAAACACCGTGAAAAACACGTTCGATGACATGGCTGTGTCGGGATTCG
The DNA here is from genome assembly GCA_951905685.1 of Eumerus sabulonum. Lineage (NCBI taxonomy): Eukaryota > Metazoa > Arthropoda > Insecta > Diptera > Syrphidae > Eumerus > Eumerus sabulonum. The sequence goes on along the minus strand of OX645060.1, from coordinate 159,909,358 downwards.
ATCCCGAGTCATCGGCGTCAGAGGCCAACACACTACCCACTGCGCCACGGTGCTCTCCCATAAGAGGACTATAACGAAATTTATTAATAAAATATTGCAAATTTCCGGAACTTAATTGCCAAACCTCGTATAAACGCACGTCTTCGAGCTAGGCACACAGGTTTTTTACTTTGATTTGTCGATTTGCCATTTGTGTACGATCTTTACGGACGACATTTGGTGGGATATGTTACTGTTTGGGTTACCAGTTATTTTTCATGACATAGGTTGCTACTTAAATATTGAGATGTGACAACACAAGAGTGAATGTGGCAAATCTGGCACTGTCAAGTTTGAATGATAATCGTTCTCAGATGTTTTGCCATGCGAGTGCTATGTGGGCTGTTTACAGGTCTTTGAAGTCTTTATTTATCTTGTTCCAAATGGAATTAAATCGTGAACGTTTTCGTATCGTTATTTTTCCATGACTTTCGACGTGGATTAAACCAATAACAGTGTGCCGATCTCGATCTCGAGCCAACGTGTTTCCTAGATTTCCCGAATTCAATCATGGACACATCTCGCTCCAGGACAAATTTCATGACATTCCGCATAAAATTGATTGTTGTGTCAGAAAAAATCGATGTTGTCAGTGAACTGATATTGATAGATCGTCATATATTTAGATCATAGATCGTCTATATTGCTTGAACATGTTGCCGCCAATAAAGATTTGCTCGATTTGGATACGGCATCATCGACAATCGCCTAATAAATGTTAAAAAATTCGATCACGGTGGCGAATCATGGATTTATGCATATGAACCCGAAGGTGAACATTATTCGGCTGTATAGATCTTTAATTCTTCTTCTTCTTCTTTATGGGCGCTACAGTTCGGGGTGAACCTGGGACTCAACCAACATGCCCCTCCAACTAGCACGATCTTTTGCTAGCCTTTTACACTGCCGCACAACCAGTTGACTGAGGTCCCCTTCCACCTATGTGCGCCATCTTATGTGCGGCCGTCCTCTGCTTCTTCGTCCCTCGGGGTTGGATTCAAAGACTCTCCGGGCTGGAGCTGTGGTGTCCATTCGCTCTACATGGCCCAGCTATATAGGCGTTTAATCCGTAGACGCCTGACTAGACTCATGTCGCTGTACAGCACATAAAGTTCGTGGTTGAATCTTTTCCTTCATCCCCCGTCTGCGTTTATAGGCCGGAAAATCACGCGCAAAATCTTTCCCTCGAAACGACTAACGATAGTGCCCATGCTTCTGCGCCCTACAACAGGACCGGGATGATAAGGGTCTTATATAGAGTCAACTTTGTCGTTCGTTCTATTACTATTACTCAATTGCCTCCTGAGCCCACAGAAACAACGATTGGCAAGAGTGATTCTGCGTTTGATTTCGGAACTGATGTCGTTGTTCCAGGTCAATGCGGAGCCAAGGTAGACGACTCGAACATATATCTGCCAATACAAACGTTCTTGCCAAGACGTCGGTAGTGAGCGTCCTTTTTTGATGACAGCATGTATTTAGTTTTTCCCTCGTTTACCGCCAAACCAATTTTCGCCGCCTCCATCTCAATACTCGCAAACGCCTCATTGACATCTCGCTGTGATCTACCTATTATGTCAATATCGTCGGCGTAAGCAAGGAGTTGCGAGGATTTGAAATAGATTGGGCCTCTTGTATTGGCCAGTGATTTTTGCACAATCATTTCCAATATGATGTTGAAGAAATCACACGACAGCGCATCGCCCGGCATAAATCCTTTTTTGACATCAAAACTATCGGTAGGTTGTTCACCGATTCGGATGGAGCAGCGAGCATTCTCCAAAGTCATCCTGCATAGTCTGACGAGTTTAGCAGGTAGACATAACGTTGTATAGCTCGTCTCTAATTACGCTGTAGTATGCGGCTTCGAAGTCGACAAATATGTGGTGAGTATGTATGTATGCATGTAGGCGTTACAGTCCATGAAGGACCTGAGCCGAGCTTCTCTCAATCACCCATGTTGTGTGTAATTTAATTTTCCCATAGGTGAAAGGGACCTACAGTTTATTGCCGGTTCCGAACGGCGAATTTCGGGAAGCTTTTCATGACAATTTTACTACAGGGGGGTTTGTCAGAACCCCGCTGAGGAGAAACACCGTGAAAACACGTTCGATGACATGGCTGTGTCGGGATTCGATCCCGTGTTATCGGCGTCAGAGGCCAACACACTGCCCACTGCGCCACGGTGCTGGATGGTGAATATCGACTTGAAATTCATTGGTTTTTTCCAGGATCTGCCGTAGTGTGAAAATTTGGTCGATAGTGGACTTCCCTGGCTTGAATACGCACTGATAAGGACCTATCAGCTTATTTACAAAAGGCTTCAGGCGTTCACACAAAACTGCAGAGAAAATTTTGTAGGCGATGTTAAGGAGACTTATTCCTCTGTAGTTGGCGCATCCAGAGGGGTCTTCTTTCTTGTGGATCAGGCACACGATGCTGAGAATCTATTCCTCGGGCATGCTTTCCTCTGACCGTATCTTACAGATGAGCTGGTGCATGCTCCTAACCAGGTCATCCCCAGCTGCCTTGAAGAGCTCAGCAGACAGTCCGTCTGCGCCAGCAGCTTTATTCGACTTGAGCTTCGATATGGCAATCTTAACTTCTTCGAGGTCAGGGGGACAGAATTCTCTGCGGTCTTCGTCGTTTAGAAATAGATCATTCTGCCTGACAGTGGTATAGTGACTAACATCGCCGTTATACGGTCTGCAGTGGTTTTCCATATTCTCAGCATAGACTGCCATTCTACTACCAGGTGTCCGTTCTCATCCCTGCAGGCTTCCGTTGTGGCTTTATAACCTTGGCATGTTCGTTTTATCTGTTGATAAAAATTTCGAACGTCACGCCTGCAGTAACGCCTCTCCAAATCTTTAATGGCGCGCTTCTCGTGCTCCTTCTTCTTTCTTCTAAGAAGCTTATGCTCCTCCCTTCTTTTTAACTCGTAGAGCTCACGAGCTGCTCTTGACCTTTCGTGCATCCTGCTTCGCTGTGTGAATCCTCTTGCACTCGTCATCGAATCAGGTGTTTCTTCGTGGTGGAGCCTTGAAACCCGAAACTTCGGATGCAGTGCTTTCCAGGGCTTGTTTGCAAAGGCTCCACTGCTGTTCTATTGACAGCGTGGAGGATTGAGGTGTATTGGAGAGCTTAAGGGAGACGCGATCGTTAAAAGCACGAGCGGTTTCTGGTGATAGTAGCTTTCCGACATCATTGCTTTGTATTCTTACTCTACTCCGCTGCGTTCGTGATATCCGTAAGCGCATTTTGGCTACTACAAGATAGTGGCCGAGTCTATGTTGGCCCCTCGGAAAGTTCGAACATCAAGAATAGTGGAGGATGTCTGACGTCGATCGCGATGTGATCAATTTGGTTGGTAGTCGATTGATCAAAAACCGCTAGGTGCCTTTGTGTATATCGAGGTGCGGAAAGTGCGTACTGGCTAAAAGGAGATTTCGCCCGTAGCAATATCAATCAGCCTGTGTCCGTTATCGGATGTCATGTCGTGTAGGCTATGTGTGCCGATGGCTCGTTCAGGATGCTTTACTTACCCAGCTTAGCATTAAAGTCTCCTAGTACAATTTTGGTATCATAGCTGGGATATTGGGCATACGTTCTGTCTAGGTGATCATAGAACTCATCTTTGGCGGAGTCATCCTTGTCTTCCGTGGGGGGCTGCACGTGGCCTGTTTAGGGACCTAACATTCCACGTACAAAGCCGAAGATCATTGTCCTTTTTTCGTTTTTTGCAAGGGCCGTCAACATAATTCCGGTCCGTTATATCCGAGGCTTGTGGTTGTTTCGGAGTTTGTGGTTTTTTACGGTTACGGCTTACTAGGCCGTAGCCCAACCGACCAATCCTGTTTTTTGGCGCAGAGGGCTCGCCTTTAGCCTTTCCGCGTCCGCAATTTCCATAGGAAATCTCCAGATGGCACCACGAGGAGGTGGGGATGAGACTTACTAACAGTGCCGCAAGATGTTCGAATGCGGTGGCTCTTCTCGCTTTTTAGCAGGCCAGCATCCGTCGGATAGATGCTACCCCTACGAGGCCTTTGCTATCCATATATAGATCGTTAATACATTTTTTTAATATTAAGAACAAAGGTTTTTCATCTAGGTTTGGGCCGTTGCCATTTATTGAGATCGCGATTTGTTAAGGGATGGCCGTCCGGACCTCAGTAAGCCGTTTTTCCAGTTTCTACCTGCTTTGTTGTCCCTTAAAAAGAGTCTAACACACGCATTCTAAAGAGGACAACGGACTAAAAACGAGGAGCCGAAGTACATGATTGAAGTAATTAGTTTATCTAAGTCGTAGTCATAGAACTCACATGATGTCAAAGTTGTTAAAACCAGGAAAAAAAGTGGAAAAAACTCTCCTTTCTAGGTGGTTTGCATATAAAATATATGCCAAATTACAGGACACCTATGCTAGACATAGCCACATACATAGATGTGTCACAGTTGTAGAAGGCGTCACTCCTTCACTATCTTGTATAATGACGCAATAAGGTCTAACAAATAGTTCTTAAATCAGTCTTCATTCAGGCAGGTGTATTCAACTGCATTACTTCCCGTCGTTACCTCCTCCACTATTATGGGAACAATCATATCTGATATTTTATTGCCATCAAAACTGTCGTCCAAGGCCTCCTCACATTCCAAAGAAAGCTAGTAACCCGAGCCTCACTTATCTCCACTTATAACGACTTAGCTTCACCACACGTCTTAAAAGAAAAACATTAATTGATAAAGGTGCCAGCCGGTGAGTGGGAAATGGGAAGTGAGAAGTTCATCTAACAAAATCCGCCTTGGCTACATGACAATGTTGCTTCAGACCCTAAGCGCTGTTATTAATCACATTTCACAGCCGGAGCTACCAAAACTCATTACGATAGCTCTATGTATTTCTAGCCGAAAGAAAAAAATTAATATCTTTATATTGTGTATTTATTCAAATCACTTCCACAGCATTTATTTGGATTGCGCTCTAGAAACACAGCGTGTCATCGGTATACAATCACATGGCGGTACCTATCATTCCCGACTTGACTGAATTCAATTTACATTCAAATTACCTCGGGCTGAGAATGAAACGAGTTGATGACACTAAGGCACTGGCGCGACGGGTCCATGCTGCACCATTGCCAGGTTATAGTTTCCTAAAAACAAAAAATCAATTTCAGGCATTGCACTGCGTTAAAAGTCGTCCAGCTGACAACCGGTGCATCAACATTAAGAGATCAAACGTCCACACACAGATTCGTGAGAAGTATTTCAATATCTCCAACGATAGATGCTCGTCTTTGATGCTATTGCTGTTGCCGCCATGGCTACCGTGTTTAGTAAATCAAAACTCTCCCCCTTTAGACCTTTACTTTTTTTTCCAGCGTATGAATACGACCTAGTTCGGGATACGAGATCTCTACGCGATCGTTTAATATATACATTTAGTTCGCTATCTCTGTTTGGCGAGTTGTAAAATGCTACCGCTGCTAATATCGAACAGATTCGTTTCGTTCACGATGTTAGCAATTTATAGCAGAACAGTCATCCTAACTTAGGATGTGGATCATGACGATGTTGTAGCGTTAGTGATCCTACAAGGAGCGGGAGCTGACTACTTCTTGTTGGTTCGCGTATCACGCGGTAGCAGTTCCATCATCGGTCACATGCGAGAACAATGTTTTCTCTTGCTGTTTGTGGCGCGCGTTTATGTATTTATGTATCTGCTACTGCCAACCAAAGCCAATTTGTTGCGTGACCAACGCTACGGTATTGGGAATAGGAATAGGTTATTACAACATACATAACTTGCTCGCATAAATGAACATCGTAGTGGGGGCATACATATGACTGCATCTCTTATTAGTTTATTAGTTATAGTTCAATATTCAGGAATACGAGTAGACAGCTTTTTGGCTCTTTGATGATGTTACACTCGAGTTGCAATGATTAATATGCCGGCGGATGGCGATTTGTTCGCGAAAGATACATTTTGTGTAATGTGTTTTCATTCGCAACGGTAATTGTAGTGGACGAATTGAAATTGTGGCTTGTAATCAAGATATCGAGAAGTTGTATATGAATTATAGCCGAACATGTTAGGGATTCGAGATTTCAGGGCTAGCAACCATACATATCAACGACCTGTTCGACTATAACGAGTTCCGGGAATTCGACGACGTTTTATTGCGAGTAGTTTCGGGAATTATAAAGGAAACCTTGTCGTTTAACAAACACCATTTATTCCTTTGTGTCCCTGTGCGGTACAGACTCTGCCACCTGGTACTAAAATCTTTTCTCCTTTGTCACAATATAATTGCTCCGCCACCACTCATTGGCATTCGTAACCATAGCTCTGCAATAAACGTCTTTAAAGTGCAGCTATGGTCGTATCTGACTAAGGCAAATTCGTTGCAAGCACGCACCCCTACTTCACACGACAACTATGTATAATACATCACTTGTATCCAGGTAAGACGGATGATTACCCATAGCAAATGAATAATAAGCCAAATATCCTGTCGTGGATTTTCGCACACACATGTCCGTCATGTAGTCTCTCACTTGGCAGTCGTAACGTGTCAACACCTTTCCGAGCCTATACGCGCTGCAATGGCATGCCCTGCAGTAGGCGTGCCTTATGTATAAAATCCTCATTCAAACCATTGCGAATCCTAAAAAATAATATTCGTCTTCACCACTTGGATTTGAAATTAACAACAAGACAAAAGCTGGCGACATGGACGACGATTGAGGATCGAGGAAAGCCGCAAAGAGTTAAAGAATATTGAGCGACAACAAATCCAACGACAACATGGAACGAAGACGGTGACATTAGTCAGCCGTCAACGGGCTTAACAACAATCTCGAGGTTGGATGCACATGGCCTCCGGCCACCGATTTCCGACAGCGACAATGCATAATGAACTGCCGGCCGGTCGGCGCGCCGCGCACCCAGTAAGTCAGAAAAATAAAATACATACATATGTACATAATACACATAATACAAATACATATGCACATACATATGTATGTATATATGCATATATAGGTGTACATTTGCCAGATACGGATTGTTGCGAGTACGCAAATTAATTCGAAAGATACCGGGGCGTGGCCGCAATTGAATTGACTGCACAAATGAATTCGAAGTCAGACTGGAAATCATATTTCCATTTTTCATTCAATTCTTGTATTGGCTCGGATGCATCATAGCCACAGACGCCCGCTGGTTTCAGTCCGACTGTCTTTTTAGTCGTTTTCCTTGTCGACTGGGATTTGATGGTACGTTTAAAGAATAATCGTTGTTGGCGTGATTTATTTATTGAAGATGTACATACATACAATTAAATATTTCGAAATATTAATATTTCGACAAGTGAATATTTCGAAAAAAATATTTGAATTTGAAATTAATTACTTTAATGAATTCATAACACTTTGAATTGTCCCAGTTGAGGCTGGGCACCAAAATAGCGCACTTTATCCAAACCGAAAAAAATATACATATTAACATCTAGTATCTAAACTCAGCCGGTAAAGAGCAAGGATGAAAGCGTCAGAGGCCGGTTGAGGAGCTTCCCTTCAACTTAAAAAGTGCGGTCTCACAGTATGACCCTCCGGCGAAGTGGCTATTACTACCTCTCACTGTATAGCTGTCGGTAACCTCTTTCAGCAAATTCTAAAGAAAGGTTTGTCTCAGTTGCACGGGGGCTTTCCCCAGTACGCCGGACGCTGCTCTAGATGCTATGATGAACCTTCCACCTCTTGATATATGTATACATATATCAGAGGATGTGCTCTGAATGCTATGTCTCGTCTGAGGAGAAATGTTCACTGGTACAACTCGCATAGGAATAACAGTGTGCTTGCGCGAGAATTGTCCTGCGACCCCTATCTCATGGACATAACTTCTGACGCATTGACGTCCGTTATCCTATTGCGTCGCAATTTCAAGTCGAGTTTCCATGTCGTCAGGAATGGCTCTGGCCGGATACTGAACCCGGAAAGGATAGTCTTCGCATTTTCACGGATGGCTCCAGGTCTGAGCGGGGGTCCGGTGCTGGGGTCTTCTTTGAGCGCGAAAACATCCGACTGCAGTTCTCGCTAGGAAAATATGCGTCTGTCTTCCAATCAGAGATATACGCAAACCTAATGGCCATGCACTATGTTGGAAAGCATAGGTGGAGGAGGAAAAGCCGTACGCAACCCCCTAATTAGCTCCAAATTAGTGCTTAAGCTCAAGTCCTTCTTATACAGAGTTGGTAGACTAAATTCACCAAAGCTTGTATGGGTTCCAGGTCACTCTGGGATCCCAGGAAATGAGATCTCTGATAAATTTGCCAGAATGGGTCAGAGAAGAGCTTCTCAGGACCTGAACCTACTATAGCTCTACATGCGTCCACGGTAAATTCCTACATTAACGATTGGCTGTTTAATACACATAACCGTAGATGGAGGGACTATCCAGGTTGTGCGTATACCCTGGTGTGTGCAAGAAATCCGCAGCAATCCTCCTATCTTTAAGGAGAATCGACTGCAGAAGGCTTGTGGGAGTCATTACGGGTCACTACACTTTGGCTAAACACCTCTGCGTTCTTGGCATCAGTGAGACGCCGACCCTTGGAGCCGACGGTGGTGTGTGCCGATTCTCTTAGCTCCACATTACTGAAGCTCCTTCTCACTTTTCTCCGGACAACGGGAAAAATATAATATAAGGTGTTCGTCTGGAGTACAATGGACCAGTGTTTGCGTCTGAATGCTCCAACAGATAGCAACAGCCTTCAATACAAAAAAAAAAAAAAAACCTCTCACTGCTCCAAGAATATCCTGAACCCTTCCCAATTACCCATCACGCGGGTTACTATAAGGGCAGGATCAAGTTGATCTCCTTTGAGGACCAAAGATCAGTCGACCTTTTCCAGCAGGCACTCAGCAGAGTCGGCGAGGTCTGGGATGGAGCTCAACTTGAGGATGTACCCTCAAACCAAATCTCCAATATACCCAGGGCTAGAGCCATTATTCCGTCCGATCCCAAGGATTCTAAAGAAATGTTGGTAATCATCCCGAACTGCAACCCACAAATTCCCACTAAGGACTAGGAAATAGCCAAGCTGGAGAATGTGATAGGATCCTCTTGATTGATCACCATCGTAATCAATCAGGATTCCCTAGCACCTCTAGCAGGATGTAATAGTTCAAAATCTCTGGGCTTTGATTCAGCAACGCTCAGAATTTATAACAAAAGATGGGGAGGACGTATCCCAGAAGGAGCTGAAAATATCAGCTGACTCCAAGGCATCGGCGAACCCAGAGCACGTCCCTCCCCTGGCGACAATGATTACTGAGGAAATTTTCTCCGATGAGCCCCTCTCTACAAAAGGCAATTTGCTGTCCGACCTGGACTTCCCCAAAGTCGGATGAGACTGAGACCGATTTCTGTCTCGAACCAGATGAAGATTAGATGAAGTCTACCAATGTCAGCGCGGTGGAAGTAAAAGACACTAATGCTTCGCCTTAACAATAGCGGAAAGATGTAGTTCTGATCCAGGAACCGTGGACTGTACGTGGACTCGGAACACCAGATTACAAGGTCACCTACGTGCATAAGGCAGCTAAACCAAGAGGTTGTATCTTAATAAATTCAATATAAAAATCCTCCTACTCTCACTTACAGTGATCAAAACATAACGGCAATAAGCATCAAGAGCAACTCCTCTAAGCTCTGGAATTGCCCGGCCTATCTGGCCCATGACCAGCCAAGTCCACCCCCTCCGGCCAGATTGGGGAGTATGATCACGAATGCAAAGCTAACACATGCTGGACGTTATTATAGGGTGTGACGCAAATGCACACTACACGATACGGGGCAGCAGCAACATCAACGATCGAGGTGCATCACTGTTTACTTATCTGTTACATACAAACCTTATCGTATGCAATATTGACTGTGAACCAACTTTCATCATCAAAAACAGACAAGAAGTCCTAGATGTAACCTTTGCATCAGAAGACATTGTCGATGAAATCAGCGTGTAACTCTGCGGAACTAGACAACTTAGTAAATGAGCTGACAGGAAGCACTCAAAGCAGTGACCAGGAGGGTGAAAAGGCAATCTTTGAGGAACTACTGCGAGAATATAAAGGCGGCCTCCGAAGCCTCAAGAATAAGGAAGATTCTGGCTTCGGCCCCTTACAATCCAAGTCACCTAATGCGGAATGATTGTTCCTGGAAGACCTGCTGTACGGAAGCCCTGGAACTCCTTGTGAACACACACACTTTTCGGGCAGTAGCGCCTGGGCTATGATACTTCCTCAAGATGCCCAGCCAAGATCATCATCCTACGAGCGAACTCGAAACCTGGTCACAAGTAATATTGTCCTCTGGGCTCTAAAATGCTTCGAACCCAAGAAGTCTCCATGATCGGATCATGCCAGCGGAGCTCCAGCAGGTAGCAGATCTCATCCTTCCCTGGCTTGTTATCCTTGTTATCGTTGAAAGCTACCTCTCCTTATCCTATATCACAAGCAAATAGCCAAACTCATTTTCATACCCAAGGCAGGCAAAAGCTCCCACAAATTTGCAAATGACTTGAGACCTATAAGCCTAGAGATCATGATTTTCTTCATGATTCATGTTGCGTTGCAACACTACAACAAAGGCAAATCGGTGGAAACAGCATTCCACTCACTAGCTAGTACCATAGAAAGGTCATCGGAACAAAAGTAACATACCTTTTTGGCCTTTCTCGATACGGGATCAGTGATAGAACTGGTACGACAACTGCTAACACAAAGAGTCGTCAAAGCCAACTTCGCTGGTGCCTTTTCAACTAGAGTGGTCAGCAGAGGTACACCACAGGTTGGAGTAACCTCTCCTTTGGAACATGGAAGTCAATGAATTACTACTTTTGCTAGAACAGGAAGGATACGCTGTGACCGCCTATGCGGGAAAGTTTCCAGTGACCTAATGCAGGAAGCATTACAAACAGTTTTGCCTCTGTTAAGGGATGAGGATAATTCTATAGCATTTGCTGACTATGCAATACTATACGCAAATTGTTTGAAAATAGAAGATATACAAAACGAACTTCAAACAATATTCGACGAGCTGCAAACATATTGCTCGAAAACTAAAGTATAATAACGCAAAGTGAAATCATATTACTTCGCCTTCCAATAAGGCAGGGGAACTCCAATCTAAGGCGCAACTGGAAAAACCTGAAGGCAACGGCCTTCACATCGAATCAGAAAAAAAGTTCAATATCTAGGTGTCCATCTAGGTATATTTTTGTACTTTAACGAGCACATAAATATAAACGCCATCGAGCCTGCTTACAGAAGCGAACATTCCGTCTCCCGGCATTACGTATCTAATAAGATTCTATTGAATGCTTCCAATGTGTTCAGAATAGGTAATGCTACGCTGGATCTTGTGAGGAATCAGAACCATCTTATTTCGGGCTTGGTTTATCCAAATCTATTATATTCCGTGAAAACGTTGGAGAGTGGATTCATTCCACCTGAATCCATGAGCACACTAGGGGACTCAAATGAAACTAACGTTTCTATCATATACCGCATTGCTAGAAGGGCGACCGATAAAAACATCCTCAACACCCCGAACAACTCAAACTAACAACTTGAGCTAAGACACCGCGTATCTGAAAGGAATAAAATAAATGTCATAAATAAATAAACATATAAAATAGCTTACATTAAGTCCAGGAAGAGGCCCCAATAGCTGATTTTTGATTGTCGTAGCTCATGAGCTTCGAGAACCCAAAAACCAAGAGTCAGGACCTAGTCTGCGTTTTAAGTTAGGCTAAGTATAGAATAAGTTGGACTAAGTGGCGTCCAACTGCCTCAGAGGTGCTGGGTTTCAAACCGCCACCCCCTAGAAACCCCTGGTTCGATGAACAATGTGAACAAGTCCATGCAGCAAAACAAGAGGCATATAAAGCCATGCTGGAACGACGGACGAGAGCTACTCGCGAAATCTATAAGCAGAAGAGAAGAGAGGAACACACGCTTTTCAGAAGAAAGAAGAGAGAGCACGGAAAGCGTGAGATCGAGGAGATGGAGAGATGCTTCCGCAGGAATGACGCCCGTAAGTTTTACAATAAGGTAAAATGAACATGCCATGGCTACAAAGCCAGAGCGGCGGCCTGCAGGGATGAAAATGGAGAACTAGTAGTAGAGTCGCAGTCGATGCTGAGGATTTGGAAAGACCACTTCCGTAGACTGTATAACGGCGATGACAGACGAGATACCGCTGTCAGGCAGAACGAGCCATTCGTAATGGACGATGATGTAGGAGAATTCCATCCACCCGACCTAGACGAAGTCAAAATAGCTATTTCAAGACTTAAGTCTAATAAAGCCGCGGCCTGTCTGCTGAGCTTCTTAAGGCGGCCGGAGATGAGCTGGTAAAGTGCATGCACCATCTCATTTGCAAAGTATGGTTGGAGCAAAGCATGCCCGACGAATGGAATCTCAGCATCGTTTGCCCGGTCCATAAGAAAGGAGACCCTTATAACTGCGCCAACTCTATAGTTGGAGGTTAAGGAGACTTATTCCCCTATGGGAAAAAGTCTCCTTAACCTCGCATATAAGATCTTCTCTGCCGTATTGTGTGAACGCCTGAAACCGTTTGTGGATAACCTGATCGGCTCTTATCAGTGTGGTTTCAGGCCAGGAAATCCACAATAGACCAAATATTTACGCTTCGGCAGATCTTGGAGAAGACCCATGAATACCAAATCGACACGTACCATCTCTTCGTCGGCTGCATATGACAGCGTGTATGGAGATGAGCTATACAAAGCCATGCCTTGTTTTAACATAGCTGCCAAACTCGTCCGACTGTGCGGGATGATAATGGAGAATTCTCGCTGTTCCATTAAGGTCGGTAAGGAGCAAGCCGAGACCTTTGACGTTTAAAAAGGATTCAGGCAAAGTGACGCGGTGTCATGCAACTTTTTCAACATCGTGCTTGAAAAGATCGTGCAAGAGTCACTGGCCGGCCCAAGAGGTACGATTTATTTCAAGTCTACGCAATTGCTTGCGTACGCCGACGACATTGACGTGATTGGACGGACACAGCGAGACGTCAATGAGGCCTTTGTAAGCATTGAGGTAGAAGCGGCTAAGATGGGTCTCAAGATCAATGAGGGTAAAACCAAGTATCTGCTTTCGTCTAAAAGAGACGGACAACACCGACGTATTGGCCAAAACGTCACCATGGGCGAATATGTATAACTTTGAAATGGTCAACGAATTCGGCTACCTTGGCTCACTGATGACCAGCGACAACAACACTAGCGCTGAGAAAAAACGCAGAATCACTCTTGCCAACCGCTGTTTCTTTGAGCTCAAGAGGCAATTGAGAAGTAGAGCCCTCTCTCGGAAAACCAAGGAGACACTTTATAAGACCTTAATCATCCCAGTCCTCCTTTACGGCGCAGAGGCTTGGACCTTAACAAAAGCGGATAAAGATGCCCTTGGTCGTTTCGAGAGGAAAATTCTGCGCACTATCTACGGTCCCGTTTGTTCAAACGGTGTATGGAGGAGAAGATATAACGAAGAACTGTACGGGTTATACAGCGACATCGGCCTGGTACGACGTCTACGGATACAACGTCTAAGGTGGCTAGGCCATCTAGAGCGCATGGCCCAGGTTCAATAACTGTAGCGCCACCTAAGTAAGTAAGTAAGTAGCGTCCAAACTTCTAATTCTTGTAAAATTCTGAGTTCAATAACGAAACCGAACAAAAGCATTCGCAAGCTTAATCTGTGCTCTACTTCGTAAATAGTAATTGTAATTTTCCGTTAGGCTTACATAATATTTCATCCTCAAACGATTTCACTGACACACTTCTCACCAGATCAAGGCCCAATGCTTTGATCGAATAATCAGTATCTTATTTCTCTGCATTTCCGCCAGTTACATCGTCCTATCCATTTCAAACTAAAACTCCACGCCTATCAAACCAAACAAATCGATCAACCTTATGAGTACTTCACGCTTTTATTTATCCACTTCTCTGAATCCGTCCTCGTTGCAAACACCGCTCCAAGATAATTAAGCCACTCAAAGCATTACCATTGCAAATGAAGAAATTCTTCGATTCAAATCCACGATAAATGCATTCACTTTTCGTTTAATCTCTTTGTATCTGATAGATTCCAATGATATAACACAGATAACTTCTTCCTCTATTCGTATGTAGTGAGTTAGATAAACACCTACATGGCACTATTGGCTTTCGAAAGGGACTTTCGATTAAGACTCGACTTGTAATCAAACATTCACTTTGCATGGATCATTTGCCACTGGAATCGGTGCGTTTTGCACCGATTAATAATCTCGAAGGTGCCTCTATGGTTTGAGATAAATAGAAAAAACTAAACTGGCACCTCGCATAGATCCGCAACTGATACCCCCGTTACTGTGGACACCGCGCGCCATAATATGAATGCGTCACTTCAGCTCGAGTGTTACGAGCAAACATGCTACTGGCCTAAGCCCAACTCAGGCAATAGAACTCTGTACGTATTCTTGGAGAACTACGACAATGTACGGATGTATGTATGTAGACTCTTACTCGAAATGAATAGGTGAGCCGCGAAAGGGGAATATAGGCTTGCCCGGCAGCCACTTCTCAATGCCGTTCAAGGTTGTTTGGCAGCAATAGCAATGGCGATAATATGCTGCAAGCATGGCTTAGAGCTGGGAGCCAAGACTCGACTTTAGCATTTTAAGTAAATTCGTACTTTGTGCCATAACATGTGTATTGTGTATATACATATATCGAGAGGCATTCTACTGTTTCGCTTGGTATTCTGGTCGACGAGTGGGTCCCGCAATTGACAGGTTCGTGGTTTGATTATTTATACGGTTCGCTTCTTTTTGTATATTTTAGTTGCTTTTTTTGGCTGGATTATCTGGAATACCCGCTCATGTCGTCCAATTGCTAAATGCCCGAGGGATAGAAATGCCAGGTGGAGGTTATTTTTGGGTGTCGCGTTTCGCGGCTACGCTTAAGTTTGGACAAGGCAAAATCCGAGGTGTCATTTGTTGACTTGTCAGCATTTTAGATTATTACTTGTAGTGATGTCAAGCCCCTGGCTAGGATTTAAGCCTTTCAAATGGCGCCTGAAAAGGAATGTAATCTCATTAATTAGAAAGTAAATTCGACAAATATTATAGAGAAAAGATGTTGGGAGATGTTGATGTTGCTGTTGATGAAAATTGATCCGAATTGATAACGACGATTGGGCGGTTTCTCCCTCTTATGATTCGGAATTTTTTTCTTTGATCGGCTTATTTAATGAGCTAAGCTCAACGTGGCATTGACAGCCTTGAAACGTGCAACTTTTCATATCCGTTCATGAAAACTCTTACAGGATTGGAGGGAATATCTAGGGAATCCTAGGCCAAATTTAATGGCCTAAACCAGTTTGAAGCGCGTTTAGCAGCGGGCGTGTAGAGGAATAATCCGATTTAAGTCAAACATGCGCCATGAATCCATTCGAATTCTCTCATAAAATCCTTTGTTTCTATTAGCATACAAACTGGGATGGTCGTTTAACACAAGCATCTCTTGATGCGAATTTTTACCAGCAAAATTGTTTAACGTGCTTAGGAATAAATGGTAATTCTTCTCCTTCTTAATGGGCGCTACAGTTCGGGCTGAACCTAGGCCTCAACCAACATTCCCCTCCAACTAGCACGATCTTTTGCTAGCCTTTTCCATTGCCGCACACCCAGTTATCTAAGGTCCCCTTCCACCTGCGTGCGCCATCTTATGCGGCCGTCCTCTGCTTCTTCGTCCCTCGGGGTTGGATTCAATGACTCTCCGGGCTGGAGCTGTGGTGTCCATTCGCTCTACATGGCCCAGCCATCTTAGGGGTTGAATCCGTAGACGCCTGACTAGGCTCATGTCGCTATACAGCCCGTAAAGTACGTGGTTGAATCTTCTCCTCCATCCCCCGTCTGCGTTTATAGGCCCGATAATCACGCGCAAAATCATTCTCTCGAACCGACCAAGGAGGCCATCCGCTTTTGATAGTGTCCATGCTTCTGCGCCGTACAACAGGACCGGGATGACAAGGGTCTTATATAGAGTCAACTTTGTCGTTCGGGAGAGGGCTCTATTACTCAGTTGCCTCCTGAGCCCAAAGAAACAGCGATTGGCAAGAGTGATTCTGCGTTTGATTTCGGAACTAATGTCGTTGTTCCAGGTCACTGCGGAGCCAAGGTAGACGAAATGCTTAACTGGCCAAGACGTCGGTGGTGGGCGTCTTTTTATGATGACAGCATATGCATATTTAGTTTGGCCCTCGTTTACTGCCAAACCAATTTTCGCCGTCTCGAACTCAATACTCGCAAACGCCTCATTGACATTTCGCTGTGATCTACCTATTATGTGCCTCTTGTATTGGCCAGTGATTTTTGCACAATCTTTTCCAGTACGATGTTGAAGAAACGACAACCCGACAGCGCATCGCCCTGCCTAAATCCTTTTTTGACATCAAAACTATTGGTAAGGTGTTCACCGATTCAGATGGAGCAGCGAGCGTTCTCCAAAGTCATCCTGCATAGTCTGACGAGTTTAGCAGGTATGTCAAAGCTAGACATAGCATTGTATAGCTCGTCTCTAATTACGCTGTCGTATGCGGCTTCGAAGTCGACAAATAGGTGTTGAGTGTCGACTTGAAATTCATTGGTTTTTTCCAGGATCTACCGTAGTGTGAAGATTTGGTCGATGGTGGTCTTCCCTGGCCTGAATCCGCACTGATAAGGGCCTATCAGCTTGTATACAAAAGGCTTCAGGCGTTCACACAAAACGGCAGAGAAGATTTTGTAGGCGATGTTAAGGAGACTTATTCCTCTGTAGTTGGCGCAACCATAGGGGTCTCCTCTCTTGTGGATCGGGATTACGATGCTGAGACTCCATTCCCGGGCATGCTTTCCTCTGACCGTATCGTACAGATGAGCTGGTGCATGCTCCTAACCAAGTCATCCCCAGCTGCCTCGAAGAGCTCAGCAGACAGTCCGTCTGCGCCAGCAGCTTTATTCGACTTGAGCTTCGATATGGCAATCTTAACTTCGTCGAGGTCAGGGGGACAGGATTCTCTGCAGGAACTAAAATACTGTTGTAATAATATTACTTTATTGCCATCACAATGACCCCTATTTACTTACTAGTTGCTGAAAAGCTCTACGCCACAGAGCGGTTGTGTTTAATCGCTCTATATAGTCCAGACATTTTAGTTTAATCCGTAGACAAAGATCGTTATTTTACTCTTCAACGATCTCTCAAATCCAAAGAAACAGCGGTTCGCAAAAGTCATTTAGCGTCTGAGACATTGATACCTGCTTGTTTTCATTGTTATCCTCGCAATCTGATAAACCTAGAACAGCTTTAAAAATATGTCATTCGATACTACATTCGATATAAGGTTTCGGTTGTCTTACCCGCATCCGTACCTTTAAAACAATAAAACAGGGGACATATGTACATTCTTACAAATTTGTGCTTTTGCCAGCAATACAAGACAATAGAGACTGCTATTGACTTGCAATATTCGAACCTGGCAATGATTTGTGCACCCTTCAACCATACCAACACCTGCATCTGAAGCACGAGAAGCAAATCAGAAGTTGCGGATTGTACTTAAGTTCCTCATCACGCCTCTCAAGATATTTGCTTTCGACTCCTTCCGAATGTTCTCCCGTTGCGTAAGTAAATTAACATTTTCGAACGTCAAAGCCGACATCCATTTAAAGTAGAGCGCACCAAGTGGAATCTACACACGTCCACAAGAAATCACTTAATGCGGACTTTGAACTAGGAACCTTGCACCATGGTAATACGAAAGACAAACACTATCTGATTGAGTCGATCTGTTCCCATGAGGGAACAATATTTAGCGTTCTCCGAAAGTGGTACTTATGATTGAAGTATGACTTTTAATTAATTCCGTATTTTATGCAAATGTGCAAAGGCATAAATATGAACATAAGTGCCTGGTCACATATCTTCCATGGCTCTTTGAGAGGTAATTGGTAGGAATTGGTAGCTGAAATGCTGTCAGAACGAGATTAGAAACGGACATTGATGAGAAGTTATTTGTTTTTTTTTTTGCAGTTGATGATTTTACATGTATTTTTTGGATAAACAAGATTTGGTATTTTGTTTGTTCTCGAGAAGATATTCGCTCTCGAGTCTTATTGTTTGTTCGTGTTTTGTGAATTTAGTGAGAACTAGTAGTCTGGGAGCGAAGCAGGTTTGGACAATAGAAACACTTTTTTATTGGATGGCTATATCAATTTCCTCAATGGAAAAAAGCACTTTCAGTGCTTGGTAATTAACACTTGGTAATTAACACTGAGCATTACATTTACATTACATTACATTGAGAGCACCGTGGCGCAGTGGGTAGTGTGTTGGCCTCTGACGCCGATGACACGGGATCGAATCCCGACACAGCCATGTCATCGAACGTGTTTTTCACGGTGTTTCTCCTCAGCGGGGTTCTGACAAAATCCCCTATAGTAAAATTGTCATGAAAAGCTTCTCGAAATTCGCCGTTTGCAACCGGCAATAAACTGTAGGTCCCTTTCACCTATGGGAAAATGAAATCACACACAACATGGGTGATTGAGAGAAGCTCGGCTCAGGTTCTTCTTGGACTGTAACGCCAACATATATACATACATTACATTTAAAACTTCGTCCTTGCACGACTTATGCGGTTAGTTTTTGAATTCCTTTAGACATAGTCTTGACCATTTGTTGTGACATTTCTTCAGAATACCTGGAGGGATTTGCGAAAGCACAGCGATATGCTGAGACATTAACAGCCAAATGGACCAACGACCGCCGAGAGCAGTCGATTACGCTTAAAAGTAAATAAAACTCAGAATTGAAAAGCTCTTTAATGTTCCCATAAGTGAAGTACATTCCCGGTTGCGAACTAAGAAATTACAGAAGCTTTTGCCTGACAATTGTACATTTGTGCATAGTTCATATAGTTAATCACAAGAGTAAGCAAAAACCATCCTTGTCACACATCCCCTGATAAATATAGATAATATTACGTTCAGAGTTTGGCAACCACTGTTCAAGGCGTAGCAGTTAAGGTCCACACTGCACCATTGGTCAACTTTTATCCAGAAAGGGGGCCCATTCTTTCAGTCCGCAAGGTCCACACGACTAACTTCCCAATGGGGAAAATGGAGACACCTGTTTTATTTATTTTTTTTTATTTTTAAGCCCAGACGCAAAAAGAGGGGTGTTATAAGTTTGTGTCAAGGCCATTAGCTCTTTTTGTTAGCTGCGGTGGGATTCTTAGACGAATAATGGGTAATGTATCGGTTCTCGTCCGACCACCGCAATCAACCAGCATCGGGTGCGGTCAGTACTTATGTAGATGGAGGACCGCTTGGGAACACCGCGTGTTGTTCATCTTTTTTGCCTATTTTTTAGTTATTTATATTCTACCAAGAAAGCAGCTGCATTGATTTACTTATTTAGTACCAAGTTGCGTAATTACGCGTGGAATAAAGCCAATCTCATGTCAACACGATCTTTGGTTCTCGAGATAATCGAGCGGGAAATTCCGAAACGCACATACGCACATAGGTTCATACACACACACACAGACATCTCAATAAAAACCTTGGATTTGGATTCAGGTGACCTTGAAACGTGGAGATACATATGTCAAAATTTGGAATTCGCAAAATCCGCCCCATTACTCTTGGTGGAGTTGAAAAAATTAGTAACTCACAAGTAATGTGTCGCCGAAAATTGCAGGTGACGAATTGAGGCTCGTGTATGTCGAAAATTAATGCGTGTAAGATTCGAACTCATCACGGCGGGGGCCTTGTTGATTGTGCAAGAGTTTTTGGCAAAAAAAAAGGAATCCAGCGTTGTTGCATTCAACCTATAACCCCGATATTGCCCCTTGCGATTCGATTTTTATTCCCCAAGATAAAGTTACACCGCAAGGTAACTTATCATTGCGGAGTAAAGAAGGTCAAAGAGGCTGTAACCATGGTTCTGAACTAGTTAACTTCACCGGATTATCAAGGGTATTTCGAATTGTGGGAGTAACATTGGATGCGCTATATAGAGTTACAGGGGGACTATAGCGGACTGTTGCGACAAACTTAATTTGCATGTTGTTTGTTTACGAATCCCCGGAAACTTAATTGCCTAATCTCGTATATTCAGAATTGTGTATACATAGTATCTGCATAGCTCCTGGTGGGCAAAAATTATGATAAATATTGATTTCTAATTGTACTCAATAAACCTTTGTATATCTACAGGTATTTTGCATGTCACAAAAGTAAGTAAGCACTATCGGCATTTATAACTTGATAAGCCGCTGATATAGTCGTATGCTGTTAATTTCGGTATTATATTGTACTTGCTTATTGTTAATTGTTTCACGTTAGCAATTTTTTAGTATTCGATAAAGTGTCTTCATTCAAAGAAAATGGTAGGAAGGTGGTAGAAAGTTACTATAAGAAATTTTTTGAAAACCAGGCCAATGACACTACACTGTACAGTCAATGACACTACAAAGTTCCTTTTTGAAAATTCATGATCTATGTTTCCGTGTTATATTGACGCATGGGGACACTTAAGGCCTTTACGTACCTTTGAACCCTAAAAGGCACAAATTGATAAGAATCGTCTAACCGACATTACGTCAGTAGGAAATCTTAATACATCTCGCTCTTTTTAATTTCACGTGACCTAGCTTCTGCACACCGACGCGACGTTGGTAAGCACTAATATAAAAGTGTCGACATTAAAGCTACACCTAATCGAGGTCTGTTAACTTCGGATTCCTAACTTAGAACAACAAATCTAATTTCTGTGCTGCACCAAAAGTATACAGAGTTCAAGCATTCCAAAAGCACACCCGTAAATCCTTGTTCTTTTCCATATCGTGTCTTCGTCGGTTTGGGGTCCATATACATCCGAGGCTAGTCGTTCTTTCACAACTTAATTTCTTTTCGTGGTTGGGTTGCTAACCGCCAGACCGGTCGGCAGTTTAGCGGTTTAGCGCTCTGTTGCCTACAAGACGTGCTGCGTACATCGGTTCACTTGCCAGCGGGCGCTGAAAAAGCCATCCAAGAGGCCCCGAGGAGGCTGTACATCAACTTTGGCTACGAATTAACACGGATCGCCTAAGGCCACTCGCCATGTTGAGGGCGGTCAAAGACTTTACACTGTATGCGTAACCCCATGCCCCGCAATCGTTGTTAGGGTGGGACAAGGATATCCCTTATAAGTGCAAGATTTTCATATCACAACATCCACTTGGTCTAGATTGTTACCAGGTCAATCAAACCGCTAATTTAATTGTTTAAGCCCATTCACGCCCCCGATTTCCGAAATGTTCGGGATTGCTATCAGCAAGCTATCAGAGGCACCGCATCACAAAATGAATACAGACAACTCACATGTATAGCCTATTTGTACGGAAAAGCTGTACTTACTTTTTAGCGAAATATTCCATTATCGGTGCAATTAAATACCTTATGTTCAAACCGAGTACGTGCAGAGCTACGAAATTATGAATTGAACTCTGAACGTACATACGTATTTCATCTTCTACGGGACGACCTGTAATTCTGATAAGGGAGAGTTCAATGAAAGTTTTCACAACAGGGGGCTTGGCTAGAAAGTTTTTCCCATTACTTATACAGGAACTGTATGAGGAAACTTTTAGTCTGAGCATTTGGTTTTACGGAAAACTGAGTAGATTATATTATATGTACTATTATAAGACAGACGTTAGTGGCGATCCAGGAAATACTAGGATGCGGATTCGTTGTAGGATCGAAGGTAATCGATTTTAAGCCGATAAATGATCGCCTGGCTGTAAACCGAGGAGTCTATCCAAAAGGATTTCTAAGACCTCTTGGCCGGAGCCTACGGAATCTGTCTTGGGTACGATATCAAAACCGTCTTTGGCAGCGGGATCGGAAAGCACAGTCTCCATGGGACGACCAGATCTTCTGTCAAATCTGGGAGGATGAAAGCATGCCCGACATTGGCATACCCGCTCTATATTGAGCCAACTAACGAGGCGAATCCTATCCAGTGTACTATGTGAAGGTTTGAAGAGTGAATGCCTTGCACCACACTAATAGGCAGCAGTGAGTCTTTCGGCCTGGGAAATCGACTATAGACCAGATCTTCACATTACACCAGATCCTAGATAAAACCAACGAGTTCCAAGTCGATACTCACCACTTTTTTATTGACTTTAAAGCTGCATACGACAGCATTCATCGTCAAGATCTCTACAGGACGATTTCGGCACCCCGGAATTAATTTGGATGTGTCGCGTCAAGGGCACCGAGGCTTTTCGAAACTGCGAGGGTAATCTTGTCACCGACCCGCAGGGGATAGTGGATGTATTTAAGCAGCATTTCTAGCAGCTGCTTAACGAGCATGACCAAGAGAGAGTGGTAGGGACCGAGGAAAACCCAACTTCAGCCGCTGAAGTAGTCCTCCCACGCAACATCGAAGAAGTCGGCACAGCTATTCAAAAGCTTAAAAATAACAAGGCCGCAGGCTCAGATGGCTTGCTATCAGAGCTCTTCAAGGCTGGCGGCGATGTTCTGGTAGGGAGCATGCACCAGATCATCTGCAGAATTTGGAAAGATGAAAACATGTCCGATGACTGGAATACCAGCTCTATTTGCCTCATCCACAAAAAAGGCGATCCTCCCTCTTGCAAGAACTATAGAGGTATATCCCTGCTAAATATCGCATACAAGATCCTGTCCAGCGTACTGTGTGAACGCCTAAAGTCATTTTGCACCGCACTAATCGGCAGCTACCAGTGCGGCTTCCGGCCCGGCAAATCGACTATAGACCATATTTTCACACTTCGACAAATCCTGAAAGACCAACGAGTTTCGAATCGATAAACACCATCTTTTAATCGATTTCAAAGCCGTATACGACAGCATTCATCGTGAAGAACTGTTTGGTGCGATGGCCGATTTCGGGATCCCGGGAAAACTGATCCAGTTGTGTCGCGCTCCGCTAAAAAATACGCGATGCACCGTACTGCAACAGTTTCTAAGACTTCGGAACCGTTTGAAGCATGCACTGAATTTCGGCAAGGAGATGCGCTGTCCTGTGACTTTTTCAACCTGGTGCTTGAGCAGATAGTGCGACGGGCAGGCGACAACAGGGAAGCCACTATCTTCTACAAGTCCATCCAGCTGCTAGGATATGCGGATGATATCGATATCATAACGTGTTCTCGCCGTGGCATTGTGGAAGTATTCACGGCGATTGAAGAACAGGCGAAACGAGTTGGTCTTAAGATCAATGAGGACAAAAACCAATCCGTCGCTCACCACCTGGGACAATTTAGTCCTTAAAAGGATAGTAAAGAAGGCAGGTGTCAACACGGAAGGCACTATCTTTCTCAAGAGCATCCAACTGCTAGGATACGTGGACGACATTGACATCATTGCAAGCTCCCAGCGCGCCGTAGTAGAGGCTAGTTCGGTTTGTCGAAACGTCATGATTAAAACTCCTAACAACGAAGTCCAAAATAATTTTTTGCAGAACACTGATCTTGCCAGTTCTGCTTTACAAAGCCGAAAGCTGGACCATAACCAAGAAAAAGGAAAGGTGGACGTAGCGCGGAAGGCCATATCGAGCGCTTGGACGACCGTGCTACAGCAAAGGGGGTCTTCGGATCCCAGCCACCTGGTTCGAGAAGGCAAGGGAGACCGAACCTCTGGTTCGGGGACCAAGTGATCGCGGACATCACGAAACTTGGACTCTCCAGTTGGGAGCAGCGTGCCCGGGATCGATATGAATGGAAGCAGGTTCTCGTTCTGGCGCAGACTCCCCAATGCTAGCGACCTTACTTGTCAGTACCCTAAGAAGGATTAATATATGTAATTCAATAATCGGAGAGAGGAGGTAAGGTTTCTCAAAAACGCAATGAATCATTGTATTAAGACCCACCAAGTATATTTTTTGTGCTTTTGGTGGGCATTGTATATCATCTATTCGGACAGTCAAGGAATTTTTCTATGTAGAGAAATGAACGCTTCGGTGATGTCAAAGCAATATGGATTTATGATTTATTCATGAATAGATTTTAAGCCTAACTCTACCATTATTACAGTCATAGTCAACTTGGAATTCAGTAGAAGTCAAAACCTCAAAAGCGAAAACCAGCTCCATTCACGGACAAGTCATTATCGACAGATAGCATCTTCCCTTAATCATTAATACTAAAACATTGCTTTCAGTTTGAACAGTATTCAACTACTATGCAACTATAAGTGTTTTCATGCTAGACGGTACGTAGATACTTAACCATACTGAATGAAATCAACAAAATTCAAAGCATTCTATACAATAATTTCAAAATGCTGCTCATACAACGATTTAATAGCACTTTCCCCCTATAATCTTCCTTTAAAAGTGCTATAGTCGTGTCTGCAAATTAACATCATGTTCCTGCACACCTTACAGACACTACCGACTCCCGTTGACTTAATTCTTCTTTCCATTCATTTTTCATCTCAATGAATCTTCCTCCCCGACGATAATCGTCCACAGTCCGCAAGTCCACCAAACAGCAAAGCCAACTGCTCCAGCATCAATCTTTCTCCAAGCACATCTACTCTCTACTCGTATTACCCCCTGCGATCCAGATCCATTACTCAACTCGTATACCGACGAACGGTGGTCAGGCTAGCTCCACACGGATCCAGTGAACCACGCCATCCTGCCTTAACACAAGTACTCCACACGAAAAAAAGATCCAAAATCCCTTAAACATTCGAAATTAATGTTGAAATATTGTTAATTATACCTGAATTAAGGAATTTAATATGTAATCCAATTCATTTGAATCTGCGTGCGTAGCCATCGTCTCTTCATTGGAACTGGATTCGTTGCGTTTCGTGGCTCGTCGTCTGCGTCAAACCGGCTAGCTACCTGTAATCAATTATCGAGATAAAGGGAAAAAATATATAAAAAGGAATGGCAACAAAAGTCAGGCGGACTTCAAAGAAGGCTGGAGTATTCGATTGGTAAGGGGATGGGGAGCACATTGGTTGCCAAGAGTGTGACGGCAATTATCGCCGTCTCAACAGCTTGCGAGTGGGTCGTAATATTTTGATAATTAAAGGATTCATCGGATTCATCTGTCCATGCTTGTCCTCGTACTTTTTTGTAACTGGCGTTGGAAAGGACAGGTATTCGAATTCGTATACTTAGGGAAGTGATTTATTTATTGTCTGAAGCGTTAATTGCGATGTGGAACGTTTGCATACGTTTAAGATGTGGTAGCCGAAGCCGTTGGGTTGGAAGTATCATACTAAAAGGTACTTTTCAACGCGACTGATAAGGTAAATGCCGACGAAGATGGTCCATTTGGGGATCGTTTGAAAGAGAAGCGCTAAATTACGAATAACTCCGAATAAAGTTTGAATGGTATGCTAAGTAATGACTCGAAGGGGACAGAAGTAACAGGATACGTAGAAGATAATGGCCAATTAGATAACTAATCTAGACAAGTTCTGCTTGTAAAGATTTTATGAACAGAGTAATTAGCAAAGGAAATTGTAATCTAAAGTCGATGTAAAATGCATAAGCAATTTCATATGGCCTTGATGAGATTAAGTTAGGTTAGGTTAATGTGGTAGGCATAAGCCACACGTAGGCCGAAGTCGGCCCATTGTGATACCACCTGGATCAAGTTACCCTGATCCGCTACCTGAGAACCAACCGGTGCTTCTAATGAAGCGACGGAGTTGAGCTATCTTTTGGCTTGCTAGCTCACTTAGAAGAAGAAGGGCGCGCCGAGTTGATCCTCCTGCGATTCGCAAAAGAGAGCATGAGCAGAGGAGGTGGTGTGTTGATTCCTCCTCCTCCTCGTCCATGCAGCCGCGACAGAAGTCATTGGAGGGTAGCCCTAATCTGGCGACGTGTTTTCCGATGATGCAGTGACCTGTAATCCACTAGAGTACTTAAAGTTGCCCTTTTGGTTGCCACTAGCTCCCTGGTTCGTCTTAGGCTTAACTTAGGCCACAATTGTTTGGTGATAAAGCCAATATTGCCCTCATTGCATTGGAGGTTGGTATCCTCCATGGTTTGAAGTTTTATCATGTGCTTTACGGTACTTATTGGTGTATCTATGTATCCGAGGGTAGGTAGGCTGAGTGTGTTTGACCCTAACTTTGCGAGTTCGTCGGCCGCGCAGTTTCCTGGAATATCCCTATGCCCGGGAACCCACAGTATTTTAATATTGAACTGTTCAGCCATCTCATCCAGGGATAGGCGACAGTTAAGAGATGTCTTTGATTTGTGGGTTACCGCTGCCAGGGACTTTATCGCAGCTTGGCTGTCCGTGCAAATGATAATATCCATTCAAGGGCCTCTGTTATCGCTGTTATTTCTGCCTGATACACACTGCAGGGATTTGGGAGTCTGAAAGATAGGTTGAGGTTAAGTTCCTTAGGCAAGACCCCACTACCTACAATCGACTGCATCTTAGAGCCATCGGTATAGAGGGAGATCGAGTCCCCATTCCTCCCTGGGTACTTTGAAGTGGTTTAGAATGGTAGTATGGCCTTTATGAGATGTGGGCCATTTTCCTAAGCTCCTCATCCTTAGGGCCGCGCAGGCAGCAACTTGCTTGCTGAAAAGGTTCAAAGGTGGAAGATGTGATATAATGTTTAGGGCCTCCGTGGGGGTTGATCTGATCGCTCCGCTTATGTATAAGCTGGCCGATCTTTGTACCTTCCCCAGAAGGCTTCGATTGATTGCCTTGTCCAGAGCAGTCCAACAGACTACAACGCCATACAGCAGGATGGGCCTTTTGACTACACAGCAGTCAGAGCCAGTGAATAATGCTTGGTTGGAGACCCAACTTCCTGCCCACCACTTTCTTACAGCTATAGAGGGCAGTAGTTGCTTTCTTGACGCGATCAAGAATATTGGGTTTCCAATTCAGCCTCCTGTCAAGGACTAGGACTAGATATTTAGCCTGCTCTTTGATTGTTAGTTGGGTTTCACCCAGCCTCGGTGGGTTGAGGGGTGGAATTTTGTATTTGTTAGTAAACAGTACTAGATTGGTCTTCTTAGGGTTCACCCCAAGTCCACAGTACTGAGTCCAGGTTTCTACTGTATGTAATGCACTCTGCATAAGATCGCATAAAGTGTTGGGAAATTTACCTGTGACGGCAATAGCAATGTCATTTGCATAGGCGGTCACAGCGTACCCTTCCTGTTCAAGCAACTGCAGTAGTTCGTTGACCACCACGTTCCAGGGGAGAGGGGAGAGTACTCCACCCTGTGGTGTACCCCTGCTGACCATTCTGGTTGAGACCGCACCAGCAAAGTTGGCTTTGACGACTCTTTGTGCTAGCAGTTGTCGTACCAGTTCTATCACTGATCCCGTAACACCCAGATCAGACAGCGCTTTGATGACGGCCCATGGTTCAACATTGTTAAAAGCGCCCTCAATATCGAGAAAGGCGACTAGAGTACATACATAAATTCCTTGCGTTCTAGTGACCTTTCTATTTTACTGACCAGTGAGTGGAGTGCTGTTTCCACCGATTTGCCTTTGTTGTAGGCATGTTGGTTATCCGACAGAAAAAGTTCCAAGTTCCAGGGCTTCCTCTCTGGAGGTCGTTCAGGAACCATCATTACGCATTAGATGGCTTGGATTACACGGGACCGAAGCCAGGATCTTCCTTATTTTGGCCTGGTTGAGAGGCCTGGACCAACAAAACGAACGTCTTTATCGCCTTGGATAGCCTTGTCTTAATATTTTAAAAGTTAACCTAAAAAGGTTTTTACTTTTTCTCCAAAAGTGAACGATTTCATTTGAATTTCAAGTTAGCCAATCAACCGTAAATCAAGGAATACTCTAATGTAATAAATATATGTATGACGTTCAAGCACAATCCCAAGCCCAACTGAGTATTTATATGTATCTACATATATACATCTGTGTACTTACAAGCACTAAGCACACTTTATCTCAAGAAGAGTAACCACGATTAATGAGTACCAAATTGAAATAGCCTTCCAGTTTCTATGGAACAATATTGAACTTAATCTCATCCCATAACCTTTCCAACATTACGGCCATTGAGGATTAAGACCACCTGGATAGAGTTAAAACTAATACCCAAGGCATCATCTTACACAATCACTGCTACTTCCAGGCCACTTAAAAGTCGCTTGAAACACCATCAGATTCCCTCTCGAAGATCAAATACATACTCGTACACCTCATGAAGTGTATCAATGTGCACTTAAATTAATTTCATTTCATTTCTCCTCGAAATCGTTCGTATACCGATCAACCTTACTTCTGGTTTTACCTATTCGAGACTATCCGAAATCCAATTAATTTCCAAATCTTCCCCATACCGATTACAATGGCTAAAGATTTCAAACTTCTGTTCACTATTTTATTGTTCGCTACAAAATGTGAGGCGAAACTAAATAGAAAAACGTATCTAATCGGTTCGGATATGTATAAACGCCTTCTTCTACGTATTCAAAATCGTTACATTTTTCTGCTACGATTACCTAGTTGGGAAATCCAATCCAAGTCTAATTCTTGGTTTAGAATTCAAGTCACTCACGATCATTTTCGTTTTTTGTAGTTTTCTGTTCTCCCCCAGGGAGTCAGTATATTGCTCCGATAGAGAAACGAAAAGTATCTCGACCTTAACGTATTAGCTCTACAGTCATAATGGTTAATCTCGGCCCGGCTTAAAAGTGGCAACGCAGCTTCCAGGTTTATTTTTTATGTTTTATTCTCACAGTCACAGCATCTCGGTATCTCGGAGTAGAGGCAGTAGGAGCAGCATTGAGTTGGAGTGCTTTCGTCCCGTAATGCTTTGTTTTGTTTTCAGTTTTTCTTACCATTTTACTGATTTTGTTTACACATCATCTTCGTCCGATCTTCGATCTTGGAGCGACACGAACAACCTTCGATCGAGTATCGAATTCTCATTACAGCTCACTATGAAAGAAATGAGTCTCGTTGCAACCAAAACCGGTTACTCTTCACACTCAACCAGACACTGCGGGCCTCCAATGTTGGGTTTCCATCAAACCTGCAATATGCGAGTACGCCCGCTCCCCGTTGATTACCAATCGTAACGTTTATCCGCTTCGTTTGCCTACACAGGAGGCGGTTTGGTTCGGTCGTTTACACGGAGCCCCGGCTCACATGCAACCGGTGCGACAGATTAACTGAGATTTTTCCACACCAACGTCCACCAACAGGCACAATCGTGGCTCGATGCGTACGATCGAGACCGGAGACTGTGACTGTGCTAGCGTTTTCTTGGTCGACCACTCGTCAGTACCACTCTGACCATCGCGCTTGATTAGTTCGCCGCGCGGACTGGACTAATCGGGTTTTTTGTTCTTATGTGTTCACTGATCCGGCTTGGAAACGTTGTTTTCGTTTTGTTCGTTTTCTTCTACATTTTTTATCGGATGTAGTATTCTTTCCTTTTTGGATACATTATTCGTTGTTTTTTTTAATTTGTGCGGTTTTCCGTGTTTTGCAGTGATTTGTGCGCAGGATATGAACGGGATGATGATTATTTTGATTGCCGACAATTAGTGGGAAATTTGATACTGAGTGCGTCTCTTGATAATATTTTTCGTATTTCGTTTTGATCATTTTATAAATGCAATATCCTAGTGTGTCATTAAAAAGCGATTTATTTATACAATTTGCAACCCTTCACCACAATATTAGGGCGTGTGGACCCATCTAAGGGACAAACCGTTTTTTTGTTTTCGTCACACAAAGGATGCCGTTTTACACCATGCACTTAGTCACTCGATGAATCAATGATTGATGGTTTCCCCACAATCGAATAATTTGCTCGATAATGATCAATTGTTGTGTAATTACCGATAAGGATATATGTATAAAGTGAAAAGGAAATTATCCTCTAGTGCATCTGAGTGCGGGTGTTTTTCGAATCTCAACCACAATCGATCAGATACAAAGCAAAAAAAAAATAATAAAAGCAAGTGAGAAAAGGATACCAGAATAATTTCAACAACACAAAAAAAAAAAAAAAAAAAAAAAACTATTAATTTCCCATGAGATCGGCAATGGTGGATACTTGAGAAGGCCGCCTGTCAGAGCGCATCTCTAACCAAAATCACCAGCACGAACAACAACAATAACATCACCAAACAATATCTAGTAAATCAGCAAACAGAAGAAGTTTGAAGTTTCCTTGATGGATTTAATTACCTGCTTCGGACGCACACAGACAATTCCATCAGGTAAGTAACTGAATTGCACCACCAGATGAGGATAGTGTTGAATTTCTTATGGGAAAATACTTGCCTCAAGGGCAATTCGTTCATCAAAAGACATCATTGAAAGAATGGGTAGACTTGGGGGAGATTCCACTTCATTGTGTTCTTTTATGTTTTAAGTATTTTCCTTTTTTCGTACTATGGTTCCTTTGGAATGTAAAGCACGTACATGTGTATGTATATATTGTCGAGAATGAAGGGGAAAGAGTTATGGATTCGGGAACAATAGACGTGTCATACTCATGCACAGTCAATGTTCTTTAAAATATGCAAAAAGGGTTTCTTATTAGAATTGGGTCAGACATTTTAGGAAAGAACAGGTTCTGGTCCTTGGGAATTTTTGGGCTATTAGGTGGAGATGCTAAATATGGAATGAAATATGTATTTATCATGTACATATCTAAAGAGATAGGTTCATCAATTGAATTGCTTTTCTCAAATTTCTAAAAGGCAAATGAAAAGAAATTTATTTTTTTCTATTTTATTGTTTATTTGCATGTGAAATATTAATGAGCCTAAGTAAGCTAAAATCAATAGAAAATGAATTAAGGAGACCAGCATGCAATTGCTGGTTGAACTTGATTTCGATTTACAAATGTGAAAGAAAAATGTTTCTTTAATTAATTTTCAATTACTTCGATTGAAGCCGATTACTGTACAATGATCCTGGCTTTCATTCCATAAATATTGTATGTCGACAGTAAACTAAAGCTTGTGAGGCTTAAGGCTATTTAGCCATATACTTAGCTGACCTCTCCATGCAAATTGAATTAGTCGATACCCTCAACATTGGTGAATATATCTCAATAGCACAGCGGTTTACGAAATGGAGCTTCACGGATTTTTGGAAACCCGGAATTTGGAAACAAAAGTGCAGTACATCTGCTGCATCCCGGTATCTGAGACCCGAGCATTAACATTTACGCCTAAGATAATCTAATCAATATAGCTGCTTGTTAATGCTGAGTCCCCGTTGAAAACCAATTTTTTTCAATCCATTTCTTAAATTCATTCTTTGGTGGCTTCACAGCCCATGACGGGCCAGCGTCAAGCTTCTCTCATCCTTAAGTCAGGTCTTGAATTAATTAAGCAAATTTTACAACAGCAAGTGAGACCAGAAAACTATGTTATGAGTTTTGTGGTTAAATTCGAATGTTAATTTATGGGATAGGTCAGGATAGATTGAAGAATATGCATAAAAAATGCTGCCAAGGTCCAACATTTTGTGCGTTGAGAATTTTCAAGCGACACTTAGAATTTTTATAAGAAAAATGGTATTGCGGTTGATTAACAACGATTTGACATACATAATGAGATTGAGTCCTGTGAACCATAGTGTTTTGACCGCTCTCGTTAACGGTATTTGAAAGTAACTCTCCTCTGTAAGAAGAATTTGGAATTTTTTTACCTGTAAGAGGAATGGAAATGGATATACTCTGGCCCTCGCTCCATAGATCATATTTTTAACGTTTTAAATTGCCTAAAAAATTCATTAAACTTTTTACAGTTAAAATAAGACATCATTTTTAGTAACCATTTAAGGTTTAATTTATTTCATAGTGGCCATAATTATCGGAAGCCATCCCTGGGTAATTGCATGACACCGTCTTCTTTATATACAGGTCTCCCTCGGGCACAGTTTTTCATGCTTTTCCTCTTTTTTCTACCGGTAGTCTTCGATTGGCACATTTTAACAATTCGACGTCGATTCATTATTAAAGGCCACTTTCTCATTTTTTCAAGCATAGTTTACGGATGGAAATACGAAATGACAAATTTGTCTCACTCTGTAAGAATGTAGTCAAAATGCCATTCCTATACCGTCTAAATAGTTATGCAAGTTGATTTCAATTACTGGCCATTATTGTCTATGAACTTTTGCTATTTTTCGGGTAAGACTTCTTTAGTGTATCGACGAAAAACTTGACCAATCGATTATCACGGCCAATTCTTTACCATCGAAAGAGTTTTGCAGAAACAAATGGTAATTAGACTGCACAAGGTACGGTCTATAGGGTGGATGCATCAACATTTTCTAACCAAGTTCTTTACAATTGTTCCGAGACATTAAAGATGTGAGTGACATGGCAACTCTTTTCTGTTCGCCAATATTGGTCGCTTTTTCTTGACTGCTTCATTCAGATGGTCGAATAATGAACAGTAGAAAATCAATAGGCTTATAATAGGCAATTCTCCTCCAATCCCACAAAATCATGTGGCATCCAACCATCGAGCATCTGGATTAGCCTGTTCTTTTTTAAATGTTTCCAAACTGTCTTGTGGTATCTTTTTAGAGCATTCACTATCGCCTCACAGTTTGTATGTTTGCAATCTCTTGCTTCTGCTCCTGCAGCTACAAGAATTCACCGACTTTTTCACTAATTGCCCGAACAGAACGAAGGTCATCTTTGACAACAAAATGTCTAAAACAGAATCGAACGAACCATTCCTGGGCCCGGTACACAGTTAAACTCATATTGATAATTGTTCCTTTATCTTAAATAACTTAAAAGATCATCAACACGTTATCCTTCTAGGGGACCTTAATTTGCCTAACTTAATTTGGTCCTTTGATAGCGATGTTTCTAGACTTCTCCCATTTATTGTTAACTTAAATTATGAGCGTGAAGTCGTTGAAACTCTTGGCCAGCTGGATCTTCGCCAGATAAATAACTGTTCTAATGAATTTAATAATATTCTTGATCTGGTGTTCGTTGATTCCGAGCTTGACATTAGTATCAACAACTCCACGGTCCCACTCTCTCCTAATTCTGTTTTTCACGTGGCCTTATCTATGCAGTTTGAATTTTATGAATTTTTTAAGCCGGGCTCCGGTGACACCTATTTTAAATATAATTATGCTAAAGCCAATTTCAGCTGCATTTCAAACTATTTAGATAGTATGAATTGGTTAGACATTTTAAATAATTGTAGTTTAGATTATGCATTTAAGTTTTTTATGAAAATTGTAAGAACGGCAATCGATTTGTTTACACCTAAAGTGAAGTCTGTCAAATGTAAAAAACCTATTTGGTTTAATGATAGAATCATCAATTTAAATAACAAGAAGAATAAGGCATATAAGCGGTTCCGTAATAGAAATAATGACCCGAAACTTCTAAAAGTTTATTGGATGCTTCAAAAACAATTTGATGTTTTAAATAAGTTTCTGTACAGACAGTATGTTCTTTC
Source organism: Eumerus sabulonum (assembly GCA_951905685.1). Classification (NCBI taxonomy): domain Eukaryota; kingdom Metazoa; phylum Arthropoda; class Insecta; order Diptera; family Syrphidae; genus Eumerus; species Eumerus sabulonum. The sequence continues at coordinate 159,875,738 of OX645060.1, read as the reverse complement.
TGTCGAAACTAATTTAAAGATCAATAGTAAACACTTTTGGAGCTTTATTAATAGCAAAAAGCAATCTAATGGTATCCCTAACTGTATGCGTCTTAATACTTTATCCTCCTCTGATCTTTCAACCATTTGTAATATGTTCGCTAACCACTTTCAGTCTGTTTATACTTGTGGTACTTCCACACCGTCAGTCTTAAGTAATAACTCAATGTCGCACCATTTCTTAAATATCGGCAACTTGGAGTGTTTAATCCCTGGGGTTCAAAAGGTTCTTTGCTTATTAAATCTTGATAAGAATCCTGGTATGGATGGCATCCCGCCAATTCAACTTCAAAAGTGCTCCTTCGCGTTTTCTCTACCTCTGTGTTTAATTTTTAATTTGTCTCTCCAGTCAGGCCATTTTTTAAAAGAATGGAAAAGTTCGTTTTTACTGCCCATATACAAATCCGAATCGAGGCATGATATCACTAACTATCGTCCAATCTGTAAAATTTCAACCATTCCTAAGCTGTTTGAAAAAATAGTTTATGACAAACTTACACCTCTCTTAAAGGGATTTATATCTCCGTTCCAGCACGGCTTTGTTGCAAGCAGGTCGACTTCTACTAATCTTTCGATTTTTTGTAATACTGGCCTGAATTACCTTGAGAATGGCTCACAATGTGATGTAATTTATACAGACTTTGCTTAAGCGTTTGATCGCGTTAACCACAGTACATTAATCTCAAAACTGATTAACTTAGGATTTCACTCAAGTTTGCTAAAATGGATTAATTCCTACTTAACGGATCGGATCCTGTATGTTAGTATTAATGATACGCTCTCGTCACCAGTTTATGTTACCTCGGGAATACCTCAAGGTAGTCATCTGGGCCCTCTGCTCTTTCTTTTATTTATAAATGGCATTCCCAAATTGTTTTTAAGTTCCCAGTGTCTCATGTTTGCCGATGATGTAAAGTTATTCCGACCTATACGCTCAATACATGACTGTATTCTTTTACAAGAGGACCTTGAACGACTTACCATATGGTGTCACAATAATGACCTTCTTCTCAATGTCTCTAAATTTCAAAGACTTTCTTTTTGTCGTAGCCTCTCTTCAATTCCCTTTACATAGGTAATCCATAATACCCCTCTGTCCATTATTTCCTCCAAAAAAGACCTGGGAGTTATTTTTGACGCTAAACTAAGCTTTAGCATGCACATTGAGTTTTTGGTTGCCAAATGTAACCAGATGTTAGGTTTTATATTGCGGAATTCGAAAGACTTCCGAGATCCTTATACTCTTAAATGTCTTTTTGTCGCATTTGTCAGATCTCATCTCGAGTACTGTAGTATAGTATGGGATCCATTTTATGAAGTTCATTCCATTAGAATTTTAAAGATCCAAAAGCGTCTAACTAAAGTAGCCATTCGTAGACTGCGATGGAATATTGAAATGCCTTCATACGTAACGAGGTACAAATTATTCGGTATCTTACCTCCTTTCAGACGGAGGCAATACTTTTCAATCATGTTTATTCATGACTTGATTAATAGTCATATCGATTGCCCTTCTCTATTATCATTAATTGGATCTTATGCTCCTGCGAGAGCTCTAAGAAATCGTTTTTATTTCATGTACCTTATCTTAGGGTAAATTATGGATAAAATAATCCAATTTCTAGATGCCTAAGGGAATCCAATAAATATTGTAGGCTTTCTTGATTTTCACCTTAGTAGGGGTTCATTTAGGAACAAAATAATTCTGTTGTTAAGCTTTGGTGGTCTTTCTTAAGTATATTTTTATATTTTTATAATCCAATTTTTGTAATCTAACAAGGACAGCTGATGTACTCATTTGATTGATGGTAATGAATGAATGAATAAAATTATGCTTACCGTACAAATGTTTCCGCATGTTTTGGCGGCGATTTTTAAAGGAAGAGTATTCTTCAAAAAGATAGTTATGATCCGAGCAATCAGTATGCCAGACTAATACCGCCTCCCACATGATTGCGATCTAGTCGCTTGGACTAGTTAATAAGCAATTCTATGTTGACGTAATCTGTGTGGTATATGTACGTCGTTTCGAGGGTCCCGCCCCGCAGCGTCTCTTGACAAATAATAAGATATATTTTGTTTTTCTACGTTAGATATATGTTCAGATGCATGTGTACATACCTGTACGTATATATGGATTTTTTAATGCAGGCGGTCCCATTCAAATAGACGTAGACCCGATTCGCGGCTTCGTGCATTTTCATCGGCAAAAGTGGGCAGGGTGCAATGTTCTAGTTCCGGAAAATCACTTGTATATAAAAGATACAGAATGGGGCCCAGTCCGCCCAGTCTTGTTGAACTCCTCCTTTAATTTTCGTCAATTGTTAATAAGAGTTTACCTGCCTTATTCTAAAACATATTCAAAGTGTTGCAGCGTATTATTTTGGTTTAACACATCTTTGTTTATGATTTGGTCCTACATGCCAAACTTTATCAAACGCCTGATCTATATTTAGAGAATACCGCAGAGCACACTTTTTTCTCTTGTGACATGATGTTTCCTAAATCCGAACTGGTAATTTGGTATGAGATTTTTCCGTCCAATAATGCTCATTTGACAAATATTTCTTCGAATAGTATAGATATAACTGGTTACTTTGAGATTCTTCTTTGGTGGCGTAACAGCCCATGGAGGACCCGAGCCAAACATCTCTCAATCACCCATGTTGTGTCTATTTTATTTTTCACTCAGGCTCTACATTTTAATGCCGATTCCGAACGGCACGAGTAGACGAGCTTTTTCATTGCAAGTATACTACGGGGGTTTTGCCAGTAGGGACGTCGTGAAATAAACATTCGATGGCATTGGTGTTATCAGGATCCGAACTCGCTCATTGTGTCCAACACACTAATATATATTGAAATTGAATTACACTTCACTTGGAGTCTTTCCCGGCTTAGAGATCATTATTACTTTAGCCACTTTCCATAAGTCAGGGACATGTTTCATTACAAGAACAGCATGGATTAAATGTGTTAGTTTAACCACAGCTTTCCTTGGTAACTTGGTAACCGTTATAAGATCATAGCCGGGGCATTTTTCGGATTGATGTTATTTTTCTTATTTCTTGGCTTTCTTCTTCGACTGATTCCATATGAGTTTATATTTCTTGCTCGCTGCTTTGTCGAAAAATGTTTTGTAGTTATTCTGCAAATAATCTGCATTTCTGTTCGTTACTTCTAGCCCAATCTACTACCATTCGCTTTTTGATGGGTGATAGCGGCATAATTTGCCTTTTTGCGATCTTCATTGCTTCCAAAGCGAATAGTTGGTTGCTTTTTCGTTGGTTAATAATCGAAGATAATCATTGATTGAGTCTTCTTTTAGTGCTCTAATTTCTCTCAACTATTGGGTGAGAGTGTTCAGTTTCGTTTTGTCTAGGGGGGATCTAGCCTATTATTTAAATAATATTTTTTCTGCCCTTCTGTTATCTGAAATAACTTCTCTGACTTCCATGGAGCACTTGTTCCCTTTAAATTTCCTTCTTATTTCTGGCGTGTTTATCCAGGCTGATTATTGAATATCATCAACAAGTTGTTCCACTCATCTATCCAGATTCATTATTGTATATTGGCATGCTTAGCTCGATCCTATTGGTCAAGGTCTTCTTGAAACTTCCCCAGTCAGTGCGATTACTTGTTATTATTCGTTTGCTACTACTTACATCGTTTACATCGTTGAACTCATATATTTGTAAGCAGTTTACGGACATTTAATTAGATAAAAGTCTATTAGATCCGATTTTTATTTCGATCAGTAGGTCAGTATGTCGGTTTTCCGGTCGACAAGACCTCGCATCCATATAGTCTAGTTGCGTTGAATAATTGTTGTCGTCAATCTTAATCCCCAGTGAACAAGTTTTGCAATAAAGTCCCTTCTAGCTATAAATCTGTTTCCCAGTTTTCTAATCAGTTTTAAGTAATGTCCGTCTTTTAGCGAGTATTTTAGTGGGCAGTAAATTCATACTATGTTGAAGCAAAAACTTTTTCCTCTTATATTTACAACAGTTTCTTGTATTTCCTTGGTTCTATATTTAAGTTCCTAGTGTTGTCGGATGTTATTTTTGGTATTAAAAAAACATTAAATATAAAGTTGTACGCAAATAATAAAATAGAAACCTGTGGTCCATTGAACAGAATCGGAGACTTAACTGCGGACCCAATAAATAAAATCATTTTTGCTATCATGATTTATATCTCATTCTCATTTTGCTTCTACTTGTTTGGTATGATATACAAAAGGAAATACAGGGTGGGCCAAATACAAGTTTCTTCTTAAAAATGCAATAAAGTGAACAAAATTAATTTTTTTCCATGGAGGGGCTGTGCGGAGGTCTATAGTTCAAATTCGCTTCGTAGCCAAGAAAAAGTAATTCCTATACGGGACAAAAAGTATGCAACGCAGTTGTGAATGGAAAGTGACCAGACGTACTGCTGCAGTACGGTCATCTGAAATTCATCCTCTGCGTATGCAATACTAAAGTGCTCGAACGAATTACTGCGGACTATAACCAACTCGGAATTTGGTCGGCTCTCGTCCTATCTAGGACAACCACCCCTGAGAGTAACTGTGAACGAACATCAACGACCCAAACCACTGCACTCCGTTCAGGTTGTGTGTCTAAAACACATCATAAGAGAATATGAAAAACTCTTGAACCTGCGTGAGTCTCTAAAAAAACAAAAATGTATTATAGCTTTTTGTAGAAACATTCCCATTAATTATGAAATACAACGTCGTCCAATGGCGGCCTCGGCTCGCTTCGCAGTAGCGCATCTGTCACCCCAATATTTCCAAGACCTTTTTGATGGTTTCGGGCTGTAGCTCACGGATTGCTTGGATGATATTGGCCTTAAGTGCTTGAATCGTTTCCGGATTGTTGGCATAACATCGGTCCTTTACGGTTTCCCATAGAAAAAGGCCAAAGGGGTCAAATCGCAGCTCCGATTGGGATTTGGTGCGCAAAAAATCGATTGTGGCTGTGTGGCACAGAGCATCATCCTGCATGAACTAGATGTCGTTCAAATCCATGTCTTCAATTCCAGAAAAAAACAAGTTGGTTAACGTGGCTCTGTAACGCCCGCCGTTGACCGAAACTTGGTTCCCAGCCTCACTTTCGAAGAAAAATGGGCCAATGAGGCCAAAACTCCACAATCCGCACCAAACTGTCACTCTCTGTGGATGCATTGGCTTCTCGACAATAACGTGCGGGTTTTCCTTTCCGCGAATTCTTTCCGAGCGGCAATTTTGTTTGTTAACGTAGTCACCGAGATGAAAATGGGCCTCGTCAGAAAAGATGATTTTTCGCCCAAAATTACGATTACGAAGCGGATGGTCGCGCGCCTTCAATCGGTGAGTCAATTGGACTCAGGAAATAATCCGAGATCTTTGTGCAGAGAATTCTTAGCAGACTAGTGCATGAAATGTTGAGCTGTTGAAATCGATTGCGATTGATGTTCGTGATCTCACACTCTCGGCCACAGCAGCCACATTCTCATCTGTGCGCACCGTACGACGATGGGGAGCATGAGTTTTGTCCACTAGCATACCAGTCTCATGAACTTTGCGCACAAGCTTGCGTAAAGCAGTCGCGGTGAGTGCTTCATTTCGGCCACAACTTCTTTTCAAAAAACGCACTGTTTGGGCTACACAGCACTCACTTTGGAAACAAATTTTCAATATTTCAGAACGTCGTTCAAGCTAAAGCGAGTCATTTCACTTCGCGGAGGCATGATACTGACTTTCTGTTAAAATTTCGAGTAGGAAACAGCCGTCAGTATCAAAATAACATATGATTATATAAAAAAAAAAAACACCAGATAGCCTTACATTTATATTTTAGACTTCGAAAGGATTTCATTTATATATATTGTCTGGTTCCTGCAATTCTCAATGGAATAAAAAATCATTTAATTGTCCTTCATAGGAGTTCCTGTCAAACTCAATTCTGATAAGGCAGGCAAAAACTCGGGCTTATTCGTTTTAAAAGCATCAAGAAATTGAGGCTATAAATCACATGAACTTTGTGACAAAATTACTCGTCCAGGATTTTATTCTTGCAATAAAGCCAATAATGGATCGTGTTATGTGCGAGATGGTACCGTCCGCTTGAAATTGCATTATTTCCGCTTCTTCTTCTTTGGTGGCGTTACAGCCCATGGAGGACCAGAGCCAAGCTTCTCTCAATCACTCGTGTTGTGTGTGATTTATTTTTCGCACAAGTGGAAGAGACCTACATACATTTTAATGCCGATTCCGAACCGGCGTGAGTCGAGAAGCTTTTTCATGACAAGTTTACTACGGGGAGTTTTGCCAGTACCCCGCCGAGGAGGAACGTCGCGTAATAAAAATTCGATGGCGGTGGTGTTATCGGGATCCAAACTCGCTCATCGTGCGCCAGAGTCCAACGCACTGCGCCACGGTGCCGCTTACTCATTTTTAATAACAAGCTAATAAAATTGTAATAGCGATCAACATTAGGGGTTACACCTTTCCCATTTTACACCAGACCAAATTGCACATCATACAGTGACCCTTTGCGGAAGCAATGTGGTTTTCGACAGTTGCATGTGGATTTTCACTTCCTCGTATACGAGGAAGTGACCATCATTGTCAAAGAAAATCTTGTAGTACTAGTATGTTTGTAAAATTTGCCAATTTCGCATACTTTATACTAAACATAGATATACAATATCGGATGGCAGTTCTTTTCACGTCTGTGGTTGAAACAGGGATGCCCAATTGCGCCGAATCGGATGACCATATATTCTATTGAAAAAAACCCGTACCATAAGCCGTAAATAATAAAAAAGAATACTTGTCGTCATAATCACCATATTCACACGGGTTCGCTTATCTAGATACGTACATGTTTTTCAATTTAATGTCAACTCTTTACCATTTAATTTCTATTAGCGCAAAATCTTGTTCTCCCTGATATGCGGAACATATTTCTTGTATTCTTGCTTCCTCATTGCCCTATGCCGTATCAAAGCAAGTCGAATTCAAGCATGGTATCATATTTTATGCATCTTACGTCTTGTTTCGATTTGATGACCGATAACTTATCTAGAACGATGTGGATCCTGTCCAACTTGAAGGGAATGTAAGGAGGGAATCATAAAAAATGCGATTGCCTTAATTAGAAAAGATACGAATACGGTAGCAGATAAAATTGACCTGTCACTAGAACAGTGATTCCAATTTGTTTCCCAATCAGATAGAATATGAATGAAAACTTAAAACATGTTCGACTAGAGAAAATTAGTAAAGGTTACATTGTTAACCAAAAATATCTATCTTTTTAGAACACTCTGATATAGAAAATTAGCTGAGAGTCAAATTTTTCATTTTGCCATTTCCGGGTCTTCCAATAAGACACAATTCTATATTTATAATTAGCTGCGTTATCACATAGAAAATAAATGTCCGTCAACCAGGGATTTTTATTTTAGATATTGACAGATCTAAAAAAGAAGGCCACATTGATCGAATTACTTAACTTCTATCATAGAAAGAACAATAGAAGCTGTTCATTCCGACTCTCGGAATATGCACCTGCATTTCGCATCTGTCAAGCGATATCGGATTAGAAGACCTATCGCGAAATAATCATAAATTAACGATTAAAAAAAAATTGAATAATTGCGAAATCGTGCTGATAAGTGCGTTTTAAGAGTCCGTGATCCAATAAGAACCGAGTAAGTCCTAGCAGTTAAGACATTTTACCACAAAGGTCAAATTTAAAGCTAATGAGCAAAAGAGGACTGCAAGAGACTTCCCCCGATCAACATAACTCATAACTCTGTTAAAAAACGACCCACTGAAAGTTCAGGCGACATGGCTACGGAGAATTTATCGGGCATCAGTATAGACCAACTGAGAGCGATTCTGGACGAAAAAAACAGCGAACTCAAGAAAGAGCTTGTGTCGAAGTCAGATTTCCAGCAGCTGTTTTGCGAACTGACAAGACTGCAAGCAAACATAAACAAGATTTCGGAAAAAGTTTTGCACTTAGAAGCTCGTAACAAACTCCTTGAAGCGCAGGTTGATAAACTAATGCAGAAAAGCACTGAAGCCAACGTTGTCGTGCACCTTCCGGCTGAACCAAACGTTGATATGGTAGAGAAAGCTAAGTCCGTTTGCGCAGGATTGCTGGGCAAAGACAATGCAGAAACCGACATAGGAACGGCATACACTAGTAGCAAGCAAGGTCAGCGTACTGCAACTTTGGTAGTCAAAATGAAGTCCAGAAAATCCGCTATTGAGGTGCTTAAGAATGCGAACAAATTAAAAAACACCAAAATCAGCATACGCAAGGACTTGCCGTACAATGTACGCCAGCGAAAGGCCAAACTACTACCCCTAATGAAATTCCTGCGCACAAAGCATCCGGAATCGAATATTAAACTCAGAGACGATAAACTATGCGTTGCCGACAAAATTTTCACCTGGGATCTATCGGAGGGACTGCAGTATGGCAACGAAGATGGAACAAAAAAATTAAAAGATATGTTTGGTGAAATTCCCGCATATTTATTAAATCCAATGAACGGGGTACAGAATGTAAACAACTTGAATGAAACGTCATCGTTGTCTGGGACTGACAGTTCAAATAAACCATCGTTCAGTAATAGAGCAAGCGCCACTAGAAACAAAGCAGCCGCTATACAAGATTTGGGTGCACGCACAAGTAGATGCTTAAATAAAACGTCCAACTGAGGGTTGCCCGTCTACCTGAACAACGACAAATTACGTGATTTAAAAATTTTAAGTTATAATGTAGCAGGATTGAGTAGTAAACTTATTTTTTTGGAGTTTTTTAATTATATAAAGCAATTTGATGTATTTTTATTATTCGAAACACATTTAGTAAGCTATGAAAAACTTAGACTTAAGAACATTTTTAACGATTACGAGCTGGAATGCGTGCCCGCGGTAAAATCAAGCATGTTTGGAAGGGCGAGCGGTGGTGAAATATTTGGTTATCGGAAGAAGTCTGCAGAAGTATCTGTAGAATTTAAGAGGTTAGAAGAAGCATGTGTACTAAAACTTAAGATGGATGCCAACTCCTTGTATATAGTCCCAGTATATTTAAATTGCAACCACTGGCTACGTGATTTTGATAAATTAAGGGACGTACTAATAAACCTAGCTTCGACAGAATTATTGCTTATCGGAGACTTTAATGCCAGAATAGGTTTGTCCCAAAATAACTTCATGAATGCACCCAGTTCGTCTTCTATGTTTAGGAAGCGTAGCTCTAAAGACGTAATTTGCGATGCAAAAGGCGTGAAACTTCTAGAACTAGCAGATGCTTGGGACTGCAAAGTTTTAAATGGAAGCAGCGAGGGGGACAGCAAAGGCGAATTTACTTTTTTGCGGGGTTCTGCATGCTCAGTCATAGATTACGGTTTTATATCGGGAGGTTGGAACAAGTACTTTGGGGAATTTCGAGTGGGAATGAAAACGTTTTCAGACCACATGCCCTTGGAAGCCACGTTTATTGTTAGCGGTAATGCGACTCCAGCAAATAATACCCCACTTGAACTATTACCCATGCTACGATGGAAAGAAGAACTGCAGGACCTATATAAAGCTAAACTTAATATAGAACTCGCAAAATTAAGAGAAGCTGCTATACCACCACGAATGGAGAACCTAGCAATGGTAGTCAGGAAAGCCGCCCCACCGAACCCACTTTCTAGACCAAGCATCAAAAGGAGCAAGCAAAAATGGTTTGACAACGAATGTATGCGGGCTAGGGACATGTCATTTGCTTTTCTCAGGCTATTAAGGAAGACCGACAACAATTCATTCAAAATTCTTTACTCAGAGGCAAATAAAAATTTCAAAATCATCTGCCGTGCTAAAAAGCAAGCTTTTGACAATCATAACATAACCCTACTAAACAGAGCAAGGACATCAACAGATTTCTGGAAAGCAGCTAAAGTAATAATTGGGAAAAGAAATGCAATCGCCCCAGGTCTTCAAGCTGAACAGCTAAAAGAACACTTCGAAACCCTTCTCAATGCAGAGCAAATAGCATCACCTTTCCATTACGCAGCCCCTATGTATGTTGATGAATTTCTTGATATGGATTTTACTGAAGCTGAAATTAAAATGGTCATTGAGAACTCCAAGAAAAATAAAGCCCCTGGAACCGACCGGATTCCTTTCGAATTTTATAAAAACTGCACGCCCGAATTTCTTTCAGTCCTTACTCAGGAGTTTAACCGAATTTACAAAACAGCCGATGTTCCACAATGTTTCCAAAACTCGATAATTTATCCCTTGCACAAAAAAGGAGACCTCAACAATCCAGCCAATTACCGAGGAATATCCTTTTTAAATACGTCAACCAAGTTGTTTGCTGGTGTTCTATTTAATAAAATTACACAGTGGGTAGAAAACAAGAAGATCTTACATAAATTCCAGGCGGGCTTCCGGAAAAACCACTCAACTATAGATCAAATATTCGTGCTTGTGAACATAGCGGAAACCTACAAGAGAAGGCATAAGAAGCTTTATGCCTTTTTCGTTGACTTTCGCGCGGCTTTTGACTCTATACCTCGTGAAGCGCTTTTTTATAAACTTTACATGTATGGAATCTCAACCAAGGTGATTAATGTATTGAGAGCCATGTACAAAAATAACGTAGCTTGTGTTTGGGATGGAAACAATCTGTCGGAGGAGTTTAGTACAACAATGGGGTTGAAGCAGGGATGCGTGCTGAGTACGCTTTTATTCATCCTGTATATAAATGATATAACTGAACACGTTAGAGGTGGGATCGAGTTAAATCAAGTCAAGATACCAGCTCTTTTGTTTGCAGATGACATTGTTTTCCTCGCGGAGTCGGTGGACTCAATGCAGTCAATGATAAACAGGCTGGATGAATACTGCAAAACTTCAAATCTCACGGTCAACTTAGCGAAATCAAAGATGATGATATTCAGAGATGGTGGAGGTAGATACTCCCGGAGTGAAAAGTGGAAGTTTCAGGGCGAGCTTATTGAAATTGTGAGGGAATATAAGTATCTTGGTGTCTTGATCACGCCTAATTTGAATATGAACAAACACCTGCAATGTAAATTAGCAGAAGCGAAAAGAGCTATATGTTCCGTTTGGGGTAGTTGTACCAACAATAAAAACATCAGCCACTACTCGAAACAGAAAATATTTCGCGCCACCGCAGTATCCATCCTCTTTTACGCTGCACAAGTATGGGGATATTCTTCATTTGAAGCAGTAGAAAAATTTCTTCGCTACTTCCTCAAACGAGCTCTAAAACTACCGAGTGCTTCGCCCAACTACATGCTTCACCTGGAAACTGGAGTAGCGCCCCTTTTTTTGGAAACCCTCAAACTCCATTTTGACTATGTGGTAAGAGTCATGGGAATGAATCAAGAAAGGTTACCAAAGCTAGTGCTTTCCGAAATGCTGCTCCATGGAGGAAAATGTGTCCAAGAATGGGAAAACCTAGCAGCGCAATGTGACTTTAACCTTACAGTTATGCTAAACGATCAGCAGACCCACCTAAGACATAAGTTCTACGCACTGTTGGAGAAAACAGGGCACAAAATCTACAAGCAATTTGTGGATGAAGCCCAGTCATCGCAATACAGGGCATACTACAGCAAATTGAACTACAGTTTAGGAGACAGAACGTATTTCATGGCAGGCTACTCAACGGATATGATAAGCAACATCTTTAAAATCAGAGGCGAGCTGATAAGTTTAAACTTTAGACCGCACCGCCCAGAACTACCTCTTTTGTGTAACCTTTGCAATCTCCAAGAACGAGAGAACATATTCCACTTCATCGCTATATGCCCCATTCTCAAGGAATTTAGATGCAAATTCTTTGGAGCGCAGGTACTTTCGCTTGAAGAAGTGATAGATATCTTAAACGGTGACCGAGGATGGGACCTGTTGCACAAATACACAACAAGCGCACTTCGTTATAGGAAATGCATTATGGAAGAAAACTTTTAAAAAAAATGTATACTTTAAATGTCAATCTGGTAGACGGCCTAAGCCAAAGAATTACCTAATGTTACAATACTTTTTCTGTCAAATAAATAGTCAACTAAACTAAACTGCACCTGCAACTATTTCCCCTTTGGCGTGGTATATCATCTAGGGGCGAAATTTCCACAACAATGTTTAACAAAATATGTGAAAGAAAGTCATTATACGGCGCTGCCAAAGTCCTAAAAAGGTCCATAGTGATCAATTCTGCATAAGAGGTCTTGAAACCAATTATTTTCACTTTCAAAAGCTCAATCTGCTAGACCACGAAGACTACGATAACGAACAATACCATGCGAAGCATGTAATATTAAAAATACGTAATTCTGCATGATATTCGCATGAATACATACATATCACATCATCAAGGTCTTTTGCTACTCCACCAATAGTGTTTCATTCCAATTAGGTAAACGTACGTCTAAAAAGCTTTCCTTCCAGTCTGTTAGGTTTTTCAGACTAATCGACATAATGTTATGATAATGACTTGCTGAATGTCTGTGAAACTGAAACCAAAAAGCAAGAATGATTAAAAAAGGTTGAAAATGTTGCAATCCATTGACGTGCAAAATTGAATGGAAGTATGGAATTTGTGGATTTTCAGTCAATTTAGACATAATCTAGGGCCCAGGAGTCATCTTTGCTTAATTTACTTTTTTCAAGAATCTTCTTTTAGCCATGGCCCTAAAAAAGGTATATAAAAAGATCTTTGCTCAAAAAACAAATGCAATCACCTCGTTTTTTCCCCGATTTTGTAATCCATACCTACGATTTGGCCACACCTCAACTTAGTTTTCAAAGCCAGTTCATAACTCATGCTTCGATTGTGTCTCCTATTATTTCTCTATTTTTTATACCGTTCCACCACTCAAGTAACATCCTACGTTGGCAATTGGAATGTGTCGTTTCGAAGAATTAAACAAAATCGCTAAACATCTCACTTACCAAAATCGGTTTAGCCTTAAGCCACGTAGGCGGCTCTAATGCACGCACAAATATAGGCTACTCAAGAGCTGCGTACACCTCGTCACGAGCTATAAAGGTAATAATTTCTTATATACACACCAGTTAACTGCGGCCACGATCATTATATATGTCAGTGTGCGGATCATCAAAATATAATCGTGTATCGTGCCTTTAAGATATTTCCTCTAACTCAGAAAAGAGCATTCTAGACGCGCCCATCTTCTTTGTCCAGTCCCATTAAATTAATGCGTGCCTTTTACAGTACTTAAGGAAAAACCTTAGCTTAACGTCAATTTAAGTGCTTAACAATTTAATATCAACTTTCTGCCGACCTTAACTCTTCAGCTTTTATCAAAAATTATTTTAGCATTTTGTTCTATGCTTATCGTAGGGTAGAATATCAGATGTTAGATGCGAATTTGATTGACAGAATTAATTTCTCATTAAATCCTTTGCACTTGGCAGTGCGATGATATTTTGGGGACGAAATTACGTTTATATGAACGCGCTGACCTCTACCGTTTTTTCTTTCTGTTATATGTCTGATAGAGCAAATATTTTCTTATAGGGGCAAGTTAAATTAAAAATAATAATGAGACTTCAGGCACAAGTTCTTGACAACGGCTAAGATGAGATTTTAATAACCAAGGAGTGTTACTTCATACCATAGAATTGCGACGCATATTCTGTACATATTCATATATGTAAGTGTCGTATCTTTTTACGCATCTAGAGGTACTGAGGAGCACTTCAAGTAGATTGGAATGAAATCACACAACCGGTTACGAGTTTTCGGGTTTAGGTTTCAAATTCTTGCGTATATAAGTATATTTATTCCTTACCGTCCGTTTTATGAACACAATTTAGCGAATTCAGCTTTCATGTGTCATAAAACGAACGAGAAAGTGTGGAATCCGCATTGCATCATGCTTTTCAAGTTTTAAATATACATATGTATGTACTTGACTGGATTGAGACAAGTTTCAACAAACGTTGTGTGTCCAGTTAGGTAATTATTTCTATCTTCAAAATTCTAAATTTTCGCTATTTCTGTACTTTTTAGGGTTCCGTACCCAAAGGTAAAACGGAACCCTATTACTAAGACTTCGTTGTCCGTCCGTCTGTCACTAGGCTGTATCTCATGAACCGTGATGGTTAGACAATTGAAATTTTCACAGATGATGTATTTCTGTTGCCGCTATAACGGCAAATACTAAAAGCAGAATAAAATGCAAAATAAAAATAATATTTAAGGGGGGCTCCCCTTAAAACAGACATGATTTGCATCGAAAAAATCCCCTTGGTCACATACTGACCTAAGGTTAGTCGACAATATCCCACAACCAGCAGCAAACTTCAAAGCTTTAATCCCTTTGTGTCTTTGATGTATTAATCCTAGCTGCAACCCTTTTTTCTATAATTACGAACAACCAATAATAAATACCCTTTAAGCTTTGATGATCCCTATTGTGTCACTGCTAAGTTAATCCTTGCTGCAAACCCTTTCGTACAATTGCGATTTCCCTCCTTTTCCATCTTGACAGGTTAAGACATAAAATGTTGCAACAAATTCAATTGTTGTGAAATTAACTTTCGATCATATCCCACAACCAATAAAACACTTCCAAGCATTGATCCCTATTGTGTCCTTGATATATTAATCCTAGCTGCAAACCTTTTTCCCGTAATTATTGTTTTCACTTTTTCACCTACTTGCTGCCAAGTAAGATAATTGATTTGAATTCAATGGACTCTTTGATGATCAACTATCTCATCATGGAGATTTTCGATCATCAAAGTAATATGCCTATAACCTGCCTGCAACCAAAATCTGTCATCATGCAAAAAATCATTTTAAACGGACCAGCCGTTTTAATGTGATCACTGATGAGGTAACATGCAACGTCTCTTTCATATTTTTATATACAGATGGTACGGAACCCTTCGTGGGCGAGTCCGACTCGCACTTGGCCGGTTTTTTCATAACGTCTCTTTGAGAAACCGTTGTATGTGCTTCAAGAAGGTAACATAATTCGGCTCCTCCAAAGTTTGTCTTTGGTTCTTATTTACAAGCACCCTAGGACTTCTGTTTTTGATTTTACAATGCAAAATTAGATGGTTAGAAACCTGATGGCTTTACTTGGAGCTTGTGGAATAAAGCTAATTCACTTAGTTGCTGCTCTAAGTTAAGCAGTTAATTAGAAACGTCCTGCTGGCCTAGCCGTAGCCCCTATGTTGATAATACTACACGAACTAAATAACATTAAAACCCCTTTACCGATATTTAATGCCATTCCATAATCAATTGATTGTACTGTGTCAAAATATCAAAGCGAAAGTTATTTTAGTGAAAGGATCCAAATTGAGAAAGTTGTCGACATTTTTCTTTTATGCAATATTCTGTCAATTATTGCGTCAGCCTGCAAAGCAAAAAGCGACTGAAGACAAAAAAGTCAAACTAAAAAATGAAGTCGCTTTTTAACAATACAATTATCATCCTTCGTCACGTTACTGGCAAAAAAGAAAAAAACAGTGAGCTCGGGCACATCGCACATGTCACCCTCTATCAAGCAATAGTGCCTTGCCTCATTCCAAGCTCGCTTTCTTGTCCTTTTATATCTTTTGTTGCCATTCCATGGTCTTTCTTTTTTTGTCAATTTACTTAACTTTTAAGCTGCAAAATAATTACCGCATTCCTCAGTCCATTCATCATGCTCGATCTGCTCTAAGATACTTTTTTTTTTTTTTGGCTTAGTATGGCTTTATTCGAACGTGTGTCGTGGCTTGGACAAACGACAACCAAAAAGCCTCAAAATGGAGAAGATAACCGAATAGAGGAAAAAAAAAACACCGAGAAGCGAATGGAATGAGAAAACAAATTAAATTATCCGCTCGACTGTGCGGCCTTGTCTGACCTACTTAACGAACTTTGAGTCGCAAAACCGACTTAAAGGCAGCAACAAATCTGTGGAGCGACCAAATCTGTGGAGCGACCAACAAACGATGCAACAACCGATACTCGTACTTCATTCGAAAATTTATTTGTTTTTTTTTGTGGTAAATGAAAAGATAAAAATATGAAGTTGAACCCCGATAGGATGACAACGACATATGGTCGTTTGCTGTTGGTTAATTCGCAAAACATGCCAGTATGCTTCGTCGCATAACAACTTAAATGGCGACAATCCCAATAGGATTTTGTGTTCATGTTGTTGAAAGCTATTAATGGGCATATGCATAAGTTTACTTTTTTTTGGCGCTAAATGTGTGAAGTAATTTGCCAGACCTTCATAAATCATAAAAAGTTGTTCGGCAGTTCGTTTCTCTCATTTTAATTTTAAACCCGGTAAACCCGATCGAGTTGCATTTGATTAAACAAGTTCTGATATTGAAGGATGTAGCTACGTAGGCGGACAGTGTAATTTACCACATTAAGGCAGGTGCAAAAGTGATTATTTTATTACGAGAAAAAATCGTGTTGATTTGCATTTTAACCATTAGATTGTAACGAAATTCATTGTCCTTAGACAAAGCCATTTTATGATCACATATGCAGTATTTCTACAAATCACCGATACAATAGGCATTTTGGGTCAATAAACCTGCCTACTTAGTTTTTAGGCCATCAAACACCTATGTATGTACCTATATGCTTGCTAAAATTAATGGTCAAATGGACTGGAACCATCAACAAAGAGTCAATGAGTGACTGTAAAATGTACTGATTTTCGAAATCTAGAGGACACGTGGTTGACTACAATTCACTTTTATGAACTATACAATATGTAAGGTGATTGGCCGTCCAACTAACGGTAAGTATGTCAATTTTACCCACTTATGCCCTAAGGCCCAAAATGAAATGTGCCTCGAAGCACACACTAAATGAACGTTGGTCAGGTTTTATAGTCCGAAAGTCCTAATGAATGAATCGACTTCAATGTCGCAATAAACAGTAATTAGTGTCTACGAGTAACACTGCAGTCGGATAGTTTTCAATTAACGATTAGCGTCAGTCTATTTAAGACTGACTTGAGTAACAGATAATATATTTCCATTCAATTAAAAGTATGTGTTAGAGGAAATCTTGTAAGTATGGAGTTGCTATCCACATGCTCTTCATCTATTATATGTAGTTAGTGTGTCTGAGTTTTTTTTTTTTTTTTTGTAACTCGAATTGTATACTTGCAACTAAAGTCGTTAACACGATATTGAACTTTTGTTACTAGGAAATGACCCGAACTGATTGTTTTCTGTTTCCACCCCGATAGGACATAGATATAGAACAATAAATACATTTTTCAACAAAATGAAACTGTATACAAATCCCATGGATGCTTTGAAAAAGGGGTTCTGGTGTCTAGTAGTTTCTCTTTTAAATTGTATGAAGACCAATGAATAGTCTTTAATTACCTGCAATTTCATCAGGCTTCAAAAAGGGTACCCAGGCTCTTCGAAACTGCGAGGGTAATCTTGCCACCGACCCGCAGGGAATAGTGGATGTATTTAAGCAGCATTTAAGCAAGCATGACCAAGAGAAAGTGGTAGGGACAGAGGAAATCCCAACTCCAGCCGCTGAAGTAGTCCTCCCACCCAGCATCGAAGAAGTCGGCACAGCTATTCAGAAGCTGAAGAACAACAAGGCCGCAGGCTCAGATGGCTTGCCATCAAAGCTCTTCAAGGCTGGCGGCGATGTTCTGGCAGGGACCATCCACCAGATCATCTGCAGAATTTGGGAAGATGAAAGCTTGCCCGACGACTGGAATACCAGCTCTATTTGCCCCACCCACAAAAAAGGCGATCCTACTTCTTGCAATAACTAAAGAGGTATATCCCTGCTCAATGTCGCATACAAGATCCTGACCAGCGTATTGTGTGAACGTCCAAAACCATTTTGCACCGCACTAATCGGCAGCTACCAGTGCGGCTTCCGGCCCGGCAAACCGAATATAGACCAGATTTTTACACTTCGCCAAATCCTGGAAAACAACAACGAGTTCCGAATCGATACACATCATCTTTTCATCGATTTAAAAGCCGCATACAACAGCATTCATCGTGAAGAACTGTTTGGTGCGACGGTCGAATTCGGGATCCCGGGAAAACTGATCCAGTTATGTCACGCTACGCTAAAAAAGACGCAATGCACCGTGCAATTCGGTTCTAGGACTTCGGAACCGCAAGTAGATGCACTGTTGTGTGACTTCTTTAATTTCATGCTGGAGCACGAAGGCACTATCTTCTACAAGTCCGTCCAGCTGCTAGGATACGCGGATGATATCGACATCATCGCGTGTTCTCGCCGGCTGTGACATTGTGGAAGCATTCACGGCGATTGAAGAACAGGCGAATCGAGTTGGACTTAAGGTCAATGAGGACAAAATGAAGTACATGCTGTCAAGCAAAAACCAATCCGTCGCCCACCACCTAGAACAAAATATAACAATTGACAGCTACATTTTCGAGGTAGTTAAGGAGTTTGTCTACTTCGGGACAAACGCAAATTCCACAAATGACACCACAGTGGAGATCCGGCATAGAATCGCCCTTGGCAACCGCTGCTACTTCGGCTTGTCCAAGCAACTTGGGTCAAAACTCCTCACTCGAAAGACCAAAGCCATGCTTTACAAAACGATCATACTGCCAGTCTTGCTGTACGGAGCCGAAAGCTGAACGATTAGCAGAACAGCGGAGCTGATTTTGGGTTCTTTCGATAGAAAAATTCTGCTCCGGATATTTGGTCCTGTCTGTGAGGAAGGTGAATGGAGAAAAAGACATAACCGCGAACTCTACGAGCTGTACAAAGATGTGGATGTAGTCCGGAAGGCAAAGATCCGTCGACTACACTGGCTCGGCCACATCGAGCGCATGGACATCAACGCTCCAGCTAAGAGGGTATTCGACTCCGAGCCTCCTTGTTCGAAGAGAAGAGGAAGACCGAACCTCCAGTATAAAGACCAAGTAATCGTGGATGTAAGACATCTTGGTCTTGATAACTGAAAGCAGTGTGCCCGGGACCGTCAAAGATGGAAGGCAGCTATAGCTCAGGCTCTGATCCTTCAGGGATCGCTGGCCTGATAAGTAAGTAAGTAATTTTATCATTCTGCCACTTGAAATAGCCCATATCTTTTGGGGTTTCTATTGAGTTTTGTGCAATTTTTTGAGAGTCGTGACATAATATAGTTCTTCCTCCTCTCTAAATTAGAGCAGCCTATTCTACGAAATTGGACTAGTTGATCAGAATAAGCAGGAATATCATTGTCAGCACAGACTAATAGCAAACAACGGCACACGTATACTATAATTTTGACTACATTTTTCTGCCCATCCTCTCTTGACTTCAACACATTTATTGCAACGTTTCTCAAACATCTGAGTCTGGAAGACCTCTCAACCTCTTCATTGAGAGCTAAGTGCATCTCAGACCAAATTTGCGTTGTCCTGGGGAAAAATGATTTATTTTTTTTTTAGGCCTGCCCTCTTTTCCTGAATTTTGACATCCACAATCACTTTGGCATCCCGCTGGCTTTTTAAGCAGATGCGTTAAATTTTATTTCCTTTGGCGCTAAACCGCCAACTTCCAGGCATTGCTTGGAATTCTGTTTTGTGTCCGACGTGTAACGATTATTGAATCGGTCCAAGGATGGCTGAGGAGATCGTTTGTGTATTTGCTTTTGATCGGCATTGAATAAATTTGGCACCCCCATCTTACGCAGAGTTTTCGCATCACTAGTTCCTTGTGCAAAATACTTCTTCTCATCGGTTGCGGTTTTTTCCGAAGGCGACATCGAGAGATGTGTTTTACTTTAGTGGCGTTAAAGCTCGATGAGAGGCAGAGTCAAGCTTCTCTCAATAACCCATGTTGTTTGTGATTTATTTTCACACAGGTGAAAGGGACATACAGTTTAATGCCGATTCCGAATGGCGTGGGCAAGTATACTGCGGCAGGTTTTGCCAGTATTCGGTCGAAAAGAAACGCCGGGAAATAAACATTCGATTGCACCGGTATTATAGGGATCCGAACTCGCTGATCTTGCCTCAGAGTCCAACACACTAACCACTGCGCCACCGCGCCCTCGTTTAAATTCAGCTGCCCACCTTTTAATGGGTGACATCGGAGAAGTAGAATCCCCGTAAATTGTTGTCAACTTCTGATGAATTACCTTAGGCGTTAATCCATTCAAGACGAAGAAATGTATGACCTCACGATATTCACGTTTATTCATTTTAGCGAACTAATAACATTTGAAAACGTGGAACGCCAACTCTAGCGAAGTTCAAAGCTCATTCTAAAAATGAGCTTTGGTCATTCGTCCAGTAGGATCACGCTGTAGCCCCGAAACCATTTCTTTTACCAATTCGGAAGTATGCTTGTACTCCTAAGTGCCATGCTTTCTCAGGGCAAGGCAATCTTTTTGCCAAATATTTGGTACATATTTCATCATTAACAATAATCGTAATACATCCTTTAAATATTCCTTTAGTAAAATTCGAAATACTTCAGTCATGGTAGTGTGTCTGTTATTTTGACTATAAGTTGCATTTTGCCAAAATATGTAGAAGACAAAAGGGAAATACTTTGTGATTCTATTTGAGACATAACACAAGGACAAGTGTAGTATAGAACAAGTAATTAAAGCGACTTACAATAAGGATTCCGCTTCAACTGAATAGACACAAAGCCTCTATTTTCCATTGTTTACAAGTTTTTTCGAAAGTATTTAAATTTAAATTTTAGTGAAATACAATTTATTAATGGAGAATTTAAAGAAATAGGTAGATCCAAGGGTTTAAATAGCGTTGAAAAAGTTAAGATCGATTAACTATGGGAACAAATACTATCCGGGTGAGCAAAAAAAAAAAGAACCGATATTTTAGCGTGGTGTATTCCTATTTAAGTAATAAGGATTCCTACGGAAAGAAATGGAAGGAGGCATAAAATGGCAACAACAGCAACTAATCGAAAAGCTGTTTTAAGATCTGCTTCTAATTCTTGTCAGTAGAGCAACAATGGAGCCTGTGCAAACAAGCCCTGAATAGCACAGCAACGGAAGTGCTGGGCATTAAAGCTCCACCACGACGAAACATATGGTTCGATGACGAGTGTAGAAGGAGTCATGCAGAAAAGCAGGAGGCATACAAAGCCTCACTACACAAAAAAACAAGAGCGGTTCCTGAGCTCTACGAGCTTAAATCAAGGGAGGAACATAAAAAAGGATTGACGAGCTGTATAACGCCATGCTTACTTTTGATATCCCTGCTAAGCTCGTCAGACTATGTAGGATGACTCTGGAAAATGCTCGCTGCTCCATCCGAATCGGTGCAGAACTGACCGATAGCTTCGGAGTCAAAAAAGGATTTAGACAGGGCGATGCGCTTTTCAGTGATTTTTTTAACATCATATTAGAAATGTTGTGCAAAAAATCACAGACCAATACAAGAGGCACAATCTATTTTAAATCCTCGCAACTCCTTGCATACGCCGACGACATTGTAATAATAGGTAGATCACAGCGAGATGTCAATGAGGCGTTTGCGAGTATTGAGATGGAGGCGACAAAAATTGGTTTGGCAGTTAATGAGGGCAAGACCAAATATCTGCTGTCATCGAAAAAGGATATTTACTACCGACGTCTTGGACAGAACGTGCATATTGTGCAAACATGGGCTTTATCTAAAGCAGATAAGGAAATCCTTGGTCGTTTCTAGTGAAAGATTCTGTGTGCGATTTTCGGTCCTATAAAGATTGGAGGAGAAGATTCAATCACGAACTGTACGGGTTGTACAGCGACATGAGTCTAGTCAGGCGTCTACGGATCCAACGCCTAAGATGGCTAGGCCATGTAGAGCGTATGGACACCACAGCGCCAGCAAGGAAAGTCTTTGAATCCAACCCCAAGGGACGAAGGAATAGAGAACGGCCGCACCTAAGGTGGCGCGCACAGGTGGAAAGGGACCTCAACCAACTGGGCGTGCGGCATTGGAAAAGACTAGCGAAAGATCGTGCTAGGTGGAGGGGCTTGTTTGTTGAGGCCCAGGTTCACCCCTAACTGTAACGCCCGTTAAGTGAGTAAGTAAGTCTAATTCTTGTGACTCTGTAGCAAAAATAAAACAGAAAGCAGGTGTAGATGCAAATGTTTCAACAGTATCAATTATTTAAAATGAAGAAATTTCAGAAAAAAACTCCACTTAACAAGCAAAGAAAAAGTGTGCGGTTAGATTTTCCTAGACTCCATGTGAGATGGAGAACTGAATGGCCGCAAGTGGTTTTTTCTGATGACAAAAAGTTTAATTTTGATGGCCGTGATGGGTTTAATTATTATTTCCACGATGTGAGACAAGAGGAACGGATTTTAACGCGTCATCATAGTCGATAAGGTGGTGTCACGGAGTGGGGAGCAATAAGCTACTATGACACTATTGACCTTATGTTTCAATTCACACGAATCACCGCAGCAAGCTACAAAACCATATTGGAAAGATATTTTCCGAAGTTTTCCGATATTTTTAGACCCATACGATGGACCTTCCAACAGGATAACACTCCCATTCACACGGCGTGCCTTGTAAAAATTGGATTGAGGACCAAAATGTTGAACTTCTTATTCTAAGAGAACCAGAGAAAAAATGGCCATACGTTTTGAACAATATTTTATAGATTCTTCTTTAAACATCATAAACAAATAGTGATCACCATTATATCCTACAGAAATGCTCATTGTTGCGAAAAAATTGACAACACACCATAAGAAATCTTTGTGCTTATTCAGTTGAAGCGGAGTGTATATGTCAAGGTGAACCTAGCCATCACGTGGTTGTCCAACTTTTCCCGGCCACATGGGCCAAGGACAACCTCGTATACCAGATATGTAAAAAAACGTAAATTGGTTTAAGCGCCTCTAGAACTCCTGCATGCCTTTTCTCTTCAGAACAACGAACTGCCGTATTATAAATTGCCAATAAATCAGTTAAGATAAACATTTGTTTAGTGCTAAAGCCATATGACCACAAACCTACCAACCAACAAACACACTCATATATGTATATGCATATACCCCATAACTAACTCTGGTTTATATCACTTCAAACTGACAGATACTCATTTGAATGTGTTTACAAAAGTCACTCGAGCTTTACGATCATGCATTTAAATGCGTTCGTCGTATTAATGGACTTCTATATTAGGCAAATTAAAATCAAACTGCTAGTAAGACAAGACATTGGATTGAAAGGAACGCGCCTTTTGGCCGCCTAGCTGGTATCAAAAGTCTCGGATCCATCGTAAAAATCTCAGATAGAAAATACAGTGTAGTATATATGTATATCTGTAGTACGGCGCAAAGGCTATGGCAATAATTAAGCGAATTTAACACGTTCACAAGCGACACATGGAGTCGAAGTATGATGAAATGTAATAAAACACGCCTGTGGCGTGGAGGCGGCTACGAAGCCAATCTTTGTTGCTCAATAACGAAATGTATCTACAATTTACCTGTATACTTGCATTTCAAATGCATGACGATATATCCGATTTAACGCAATAACTACGACTGTATGGCATCCGTCAATGTCTAGACGAGTCAATTCCACTTTATGATCGCCTTAAGGGCCCTTTTTTTCGCATTTATGGGTAATCTCCGGAAAAAACGCTCGGTTCCAAGTAAAGTTGTTAAAAATTGTGTCACAACGTCACAAAAATGTCAGATATTTATGAGCGACATCATATAATATTGCATCATCATCAGTTTCTGTTGACGCCGGTACATACTCGTATAGATCTTCTGATCTTGTGTGAAGCTGTTCTCAATCGACAGGTGGTGCTTCTACACTCGTCTAAACGTGAAGCGCACTGGTATACAGTGATCGTTGGCTGATTGAAATACTCTTCAAATTTTGATAGGCGAGATTGTGCGTGGGCCAAATGACGTCCGCTTTTGTTGTTGTAGCACTGAACTGGAACCAGCTCACGTAGGTTTCAAGGGATTTTACCATTTTCGACATTCCAATAGATATTTATTGTTATAGTACGGTTTTTTGTTTTTTATATTTCATTCCGTATTTTTTCGTTGAAAAGGAAAGAATTTAAAGATGTGCCACATAGTACTAAGCCAAACTCGAACCAAAACATCTTAATTTGGAAAGCAGCAATTTACTTCAATTGACTTATCTTCCTACATTTCATCGCTTCGCTCAATGCGATGACACGCGAGAACAGGTTTCCATCATCAAGTGCGACTCCTTAACATAGGAGCCACCCGGTCATCCGCTTGCAGTAAGGAGATGAATTTTCATGTCCACCCAAGTATCCATGGGACAGAAAAACAATGATGAAAATGAAAAATTTGAATATTTCATGTTATTCACGTTTCGTTAATGGTTTTCCCATTGCTCGGGTCATCGATGATAAGCATTGAGGAGCAGAGACCTGAAGCAATTGGACATAATGAATATCTGACGGATTATCGGTTATTAGTGATTACATATTCAATTCATAGTTTTTTCTTTCGGTTGTGCATATGTATGGTTTTCGTTAGAGTATGACAAATTGATTTTCGTATGAAATGTTGAATGGTATTGAAAAGGTTTATGAGGGGCAGATGTCTATAAAGGATGGACATGTGGTGCTACAGACAATGGCCTTTTTCGGGCGGAACGGCAGTTATAAATGGGATTTTAAAATTCTTATGGCGCTGGCGTGATAATGCTTGGGTGTGTTAACGTCATTCCTCAACTCTGAATAGACGGTGATAGGCATTGATGTTCCTAATCTCTTCTCGGAGTGGAAAAATATCAATTCAACCAAAGCCTCATGTACATAACTCGCTCGAAATGCGGAGGCGTAATGCCAAGTTATGTACTAGGTACAGTTGAAATTAATTTGCACTATTCGGAGAGCTTAGTATATCACAAAGAAACATTATATATCAATGTTGCACTGCACTGCATGAAATGCACTTTGCTATGTCAACAGCAAACTAAAATCTATCCACATACATTGGTACATACGTACGAAATTAAGTAACATTTAAGAGCTCACCTCTGATTTAAAGAGGTCGCGCTTAACCGTGTGTCTAAGCTATCGTAAACGTTGAAGTAAGCCATCACTCTGAGGTCATGGTCAAGTGACTGATGATTCAAAGTACTTTCGCTTTATGTCGCACGTTAAGATGAGATTGTAATTGTGTGTTGCTTCAGGATGGACAATTAATTATATTTGTTTGCTACTGGAGTAATGCCACAGGGCACAATCGACTAACTTTTAGCCTTGTATTGAAAATCATTACGAGGTTTATCTTGGACGAAAAATGAAAACTAACCATCAATTCTGCACGTCATATTTTGGGACCCATTTATGTGAGATGCTCGCTTGCGCAAACGTTAATTTTTTCCCACATTTGGGGGACCAAATTGAATTTGATCTGTCAAAGATGGTCACACATCACACGGTACACTGCTAATACTTAGTGGACCTTGTTTAAATCGGCATTGCCTCGAATTGGGCAAAAGGGGTCTAGTCGCTGAAGACTGTGTTTTTGTTTTTTTTGTTTTTTTTTCTTTGCTAAAAAGGAGGTAAATTCCAAGCACCCTTGAACTGAATACATATGGCATTATGTGTGGTAGTTTTTCTTCAGTTCGGACTCTTCTGGAATCGATTGCATTGTATTCTCCTGCACCTTCTCATGGACAGCGGCGATGCTCTTAGCAAGTCTGCTACGTCGTTGATTGTTCACTAAATGGGTCAACTCAAATTTGACCACCAAACGTTGCAGAGCAGACTTTGATAAATGACAATGTAAACAGTAAAATGAGCACGACATGCGCATTTTAATAGTAAAGTTTTATCGTTTGTACGTGTTGCTCGTTGATGAAACTTACCACGGTGACTTGCCCTTTTCGTCTGAAAATTAACGACAGATAAATCAACAAGACCTACTAGAAAACCTTAAAGCTGATAATGGTGCCCGCATTAGTACGAGAGATCTTCAGTAAATACTCGTGTTTGCTGTAACTTACTTACATACTTATCAGGCCGGCAATCCATAGAGGATCTGAGCCTGAGCTAAAGCTGCCTTCCATCCTTGACGGTCCCGAGCACGCTGCTTTCAGTTTAACAAGACCAAGTTGGCTTGCATCTGTGAAGACTTGGTCTTTATACCTTACGTTCGGTCTTCCTCTTCTTCTCGAACCAGGAGGCTCGGAGTCGAAGACCTTCTTAGCTGGAGCGTTGCTGTTCATGAGCTTAATGTGGCCGAGCCAAATATCCGGTTCAACTTTTCTTCCGAAAGAACCCAAAATCAGCTCCGCCGTATAGCAAGACTGGCAGTATAAGCGTCTTGTAAAGAACGACTTTGGTTCTTCGAGTGAGGAGTTTTGACCCAAGTTGTTTGGACAAACCGAAATAGCAGCGCTTGCCAAAGGCGATTCTATGCCGGATCACCACTGTGGTGTCGTTTGTGGAGTTTACGTTTGCCCCGAGGTAGACAATTTCCCTAACTACTTCAAAATTACAGCTGTCAATCGTTATATTTTGTCCAAGGTAGTGAGCGACGGATCGGTTTTTGCTTGACATCATGTATTTTGCCTTATCCTCGTTGACTTTAAAACCAACTCGTTTCTCCTGTTCCTCAATGATGCCAATATCACGCGTATCCTAGCAGCTGGACAACCTTGTAGAAGATAGTGCCTTCCCTGTTGACGCCTGCCGGTCGCACCATCTGCTCTAGCACTAAATTGAAAAAGTCGCACGGCAGCGCATCTCCTTGCCGAAATCCGGCGCATTTTTTACACGGTTCAGATGTCCGAGAACCGAACTCCACGATGCATCGCGTGGCGCGATACAGCCGGATCAGTTTTCCTAAGATTCCGAATTCGGCTATCGCATCAAACAATTTTTTGCGATGAATACTGTCGTATGCGGCTTTAAAATCGACAAAGAGATGGTGTGTATCGATTTGAAACTCGCTGGCCTTTTCCAGGATTTGTCGTAGTGTGAATATTTGGTCTACAGTCGATTTGCCGGGCCGAAAGCCGCACTGGTAGCTGCCGATGAGTGGGGTGCAAAAGGGCTTTGGACATTCACACTGTACGCTGGACAGGATCTTGTATGCGACATTGAGCAGGGAAATACCTCTGTAGTTCTTGCAGAAGGTAGGATCGCCTTTTTTGTGAAAGGGACAAATAGAGCTGATATTCCAGTCGTCGGGCATGCTTTTACCTTCCTTTACCCCAAAGTCTGCAGATGATCTGGTACATGCTCCCTACCAGAACATCGCCGCCAGCCTTGAAGAGCTCTGATGGCAAGCCATCTGAGCCTGTGGCCTTGTTATTCTTCAGCCTTTGAATAGCTGTGCCGACTTCTTCGATGCTGGGTGGGAGGACTACTTCAGGAGTTGGGATTTCCTCAGTCCCTACCTCTCTCTCTTCGTCATGGACGTTAAGCAGCTGCTGGAAATGCTGCTTAAATACATCCACTATTCAGGTCGGTGACAAGATTGCCTTTGCAATCCGCAGGTTTGCAAGCATGGGAATGAATCCGCAAAGGATTTTAGACCTATCAACACAAACACACATTTCTCGAAGTCTCAGCACGCCCACCTCAAAGGCAAATCAACTGATACCACTCTGCATGAAGTTGTTCAGACGACCGATAAATCCATCCACTTCAAGCATTTCACCCTAGCTACTTTCTTAGATATATGTATGTAGAAGGAGCTTTTAACAATGTCCAAACTAAATCGATTTAGGAGCCCAGCATCACGGTAGGTGTAGATGTTTTTTTTTTTTAGCAGATCGGTCATATCCATGCTCAAAACCAGGATCATTGAAACCTGGATAGGAAACACCATTATAGCCAAGGCTGTAGGCAGAGGCACACACCAAGAGGGGGTCATATGACTAAGTTAAGCGCCTGGGCTACATAGAACATCGGGTAAGTAAAGCGCGTGTCGCTTTCAATCCCTGTAGCAGAACTTTTGGCAAAAGGTGAGGACTCCGGCCCAAAATGGTGCTGTGGATGTACACAGCCGTCGTACGCCTCATCCCCATCCTTTGCATGGCCTGCCTTAAGTAAAGCATACACCATTACCAAACTAAACCGAGTCCAGAGGGCGGTCGGTATTGGTGTGACCGTTGCCCCTCGCTTCAGCCCGTTCGAAGCACTCAACGTACACCTGAACCCTCTACCTTTTGACCACCACATTAGATATACCGCATCCTGCTGGCTCAGAGAGTTTGAATCTGGTCATGAAGACTCTACGACCATAATAAGGTACTTGACCTGCTACCTGGAGACCTGGCTGCGACTTCAACCGACTTCACGACACCCATACACAACCTAAACAAAACCAAACAAGTCCATTTCCCATCCAAAACGGTATGGAAAAATGGACTGCATTTCACGAACCAAAAGGTAGCGTTTTTTACTGACGACTCGAAGAAGGAGTACGGAATCGGCTCGAGTATCTACTCAGCGGGACAGAATATATCCAAATCATTTCGACCTCCGGACTCCGTTAGGGTGTTCCAAGCGGAAGTATTAGCATTTAAGGAGGTTTGCAAGATACTCACCAATTACCCCATTAGTAAGAAAGACGTTGTCATTTGTATTGACAGTCAATTAGCCATCAAAGTTCCCGTTTCACATACCATAGCATCCAAACTATTCGCACAGTGTTAGGACGAAATCATTAAGATTTGTCAACTCATTCGTTGGTGAAGTAGCACTGCGTTTTTATACGATGGGAATATCGAATATTGCTTGGTAATATGTAGGATTCTTATCTATGGAACGAGCAACAAAACAAATTCGTTAACTATAGTTAAGAGACTAAAATAACCTTCTTCTTTGACTAGAAATGCATCTAAATGTGGTCGTAACAGTCTTTAGAACAATCCACGTAACAGTCGTGAAAAAAGTACATTTGCTTCGAAGCAAATTAGTATCTAGAAATCGGCTAGGAAGGTTTGAGCATCAGTTGTTTGGAAGACGAACCATTTTTTTTTCTCGTGGATTATCTTCGAACAGATAATCCTGAAGATTATCGTTTAGTCGAAAATTTCCTAATTGAAAATCAATTTATTCAAGGGCAGACGGCGCAAGGCCCGGGCTATACGAAGGATGCATTAAAACTTCCAAGCGGAGTTCCGTCAATTTGGTCCGAACCACCAAAGATAAGTGTGGCTTGATATTGCTATGATGGAACACAACTCCTTTTGTAGTGGTCCATTCTGGTCGCTTTCCTTGGTTCCTCTTCTTTTTCTTCTTTTGGCGCTACAGTCCATGACGAACCTGGGCCTCCTTTAAGAAACCTTTCCAACTGGCACGGTCT
Organism: Eumerus sabulonum; assembly: GCA_951905685.1. Lineage (NCBI taxonomy): Eukaryota > Metazoa > Arthropoda > Insecta > Diptera > Syrphidae > Eumerus > Eumerus sabulonum. The sequence goes on along the minus strand of OX645060.1, from coordinate 159,846,374 downwards.
TTCCCCAGCAGTCTCCAGTGCCGCACTCCTAATTGGTTAAGGTCCTCTTCCACTTGGTTGCGTCACCTTAAATTTGGCTGTCCTCGACCGCGCCGCCCCTCGGGGTCGGATTCAAAAACCTTCCGGGCCAGAGCTGTGTTTTCCATGCGCTCAACATGACCTAGCCATCTTAGGCGTTGGATCCGAAGACGCCGTGCTATATTCATGTCGCTGTACAGGCCGTAGAGTTCACTATTAAGTCTTCTCCTCCACTCCCCATTTATGCAAGTCGGGCCAAATATCGTACGCAGAATTTATTTCTCTGCGCCATAAAGCAGGACCTGGATAATAAGGGTCTTGTATATGGTAACCTTGGTTTTTCGAGAGAGGGCTCTGCTTCTCAATTGCCTCCACGAGCCCAAAGAAACCGCGGTAGGCAAGAGTTATTCTGCGTTTGATTTCGGCACTGATGTCATTTCTGCATGTCACTGCGGAGCCTGGGTAGACGAAGTCCTTGACTACCTCGAAATTATACCTGCCAATATGTGCACCCTGACCGAGACGCCGGTGGTTCGTGCCCATTTTCGAGGACAGCATATATTTCGTTTTGCCCTCATTAACCGCCAGTCCAATTTTGGCCGCTTCCGTCTCAATGCTCGTAAAGGCCTCAATGACATCTCGATGACTTCGTCCAATTATGTCAATGTCATCGGCATATGCGAGCAATTGCACGGACTTGAAAAATATTGTGCCCCTCGTATTGACCAGTGAGTTTTGCACAATCCTTTCAAGGACGATGTTGAAAAAGTCACACGATAGTGTGTCGCCCTGTCTAAAACCTTTAATGACATAAAATGTATCGGTTAGGTCGCTTCCGACCCTGATGGAACAGCGAGAGTTATCCAATGTCATCCTGCACAATCTGACGAGTTTGTCAAAACTAGACATGGCGTTGTATAGCTCGTCTCTATTTATACTATCGTATGCCTTAAAGTCGATAAACAGGTGGTTGGTGTCGATCTGGAACTCGTTTGTTTTTTCCAGGATCTGCCGTAGTGTGAATGATTGATCTATAGCGGACTTCCCGGGCCTGAAATCACACTGATATGGACCAATCAGTTTATTGAAGAACGGTTTCAAGCGTTCACACAGAACAGCAGAGAAGAATTTATAAACGAAGTTCAGAAGACTTATTCCTCTGTAGTTGGCGCAGACAAAGGGGTCTCCTTTCATGTGGATCGGGCAAACGATACTAAAATGCATTCCTCTGACCATATCTTACAGATGAGCTGGTGCATACTCTCAACCAGGTCATCTCCAGCTACCTTAAAGAGCTCGGCAAGTAGTCCGTCTACTCCAGCAGCTTTGTTGGACTTTGTTGTATTGGCATCACTCCAAATTAGCCATTTAACACCATGTAACATTATACCCTTTTTGACATTCGAACGACAATAAAAAAAGTGACATTACTTGGAAATCGTCGATCTTAGCACATGGTGGCAGCGGTAACCAAAAAGAACGAAGAGAAATATAATTCAATGGAAAATAGTAAAAAAAAATAGAAGCAAAGTACTGGGAACATAAATCAATCGGCAAATTAAAACGTAATAATAGGAACTCCAATAGGTAATTAAATGAATTTATGAAACAAAACAAAAAAAAAGATTATCGAACACGTGTGATTACATGCAATGACCGAGGAATCGAAGGAATTACAAGCGGCGACCACATCCAAATTAAAAGCAGGAGCATCATCACCAGTCCCACCACTTACTCCTCCCAGAAACCCCAAAATGCAGGCTCAATTGGCACTTTCGGCACCGGAAGAATTTTCATTTGTACCATCAGAATGGGAAAAATGGATCAGGCGATTTGAGAGGTACCGCATTGGAAATGGTCTACAGGAAGCAGCGGAGAAGACACAGGTAAACATTCTTATATACTGCATGGGCGAAAAAGCCGAGGAAATTTACGCTTCTTTTAAACCACAACCTGAAACTTACACAGCATGCATAAATAAATTTGGGGAATTTTTTGTACCGAAAAAAAATGTAATATACGAAAGGGCTAAATTTCTAAAGAGAAAACAAGGCGATGAATCAGGCGAAGAATTTATTACTGCTTTATATGCATTAGCAAAACATTGTGAATGGGGAAGTCTCTTAGATGAAATGATTTTATTGACGTTAATTGTAGGCATGAGAGACGAAGGTCTGAGTGATAGGTTACAACTCGATCCATGTCTGACTTTGGAGAAAGCAATCTGCTCATTACGACAGGTAGAAGAACTGTATCGACAAAAGAAAGATCTTCAATTACCGGCACATCAGGTGTGCAAGGTCGTACAGTCCAGTGATCAAAAACGCCGAGTAGCTAGTCAAAAAAATTGGAGACACAAATCAAAACAGAGACACTCATCTGGTACTCATCCGACACGGGAAATAAAGGGGGCAGTGGAAAATTGCATGCGGTGTGGGTACGAACGACATAGCTATGATAGGTGCCCGGCAAAAAATGCAATTTGTAAAAACTGTAACAAGTGCGGACATTATGCAAGAGCCTGTAGGACAAAAGGGGTACGTGAGGTTGTAGAGGGAGAAGAGGAATACTTCGTAGGGTTAGTCACAGATCAGTGGTCTGTTGATTTGTGACTAAATAATAAAAAAATTAAATTTAAAGTTGACACAGGTGCAGACGTAACATTAGTGCCCTGGTCAGCAGTGGGAGATTTGAGGAACATGTGCATTGAGAAAACGGGAGCAAAATTATATGGAGTTGGGCAAAAAATAAATGTACTGGGGAAAGCCAAAGTTTGTTTAAAATACGGGAAAACATATATTGACGAGACGGTTTATATTACGAAGGATACAATTGCGCCTTTACTGGGAAAAACGGGAATAGAAAAACTTGGGTTGATCAAAAAATTATTTGAAGTTTGTTCAAGGAACTGGGTACAGGAATTTAAGGAAGTATTTGGTGGCTTAGGAACATTCAAAGAAAATTATGTCATCGAACTTAAGCCAAAAGCTGAGCCATACGCGATTACTACCCCTAGAATAATCCCGGTACATTTAAGAGAAAAGGTTCAGGCGGAGTTAAATAAAATGGAAAGAGAGGGGGTAATAGCGCCTGTAGAGAAAGCTTCAGATTGGTGTGCGCCTATGGTCATCGTACCAAAGAAAGGTGGCATTAGAATCTGTGTAGATTTAGGAAGACTCAACAAATGGGTAAGGAGGCAGATACACCCGATCCCGGGTATAGATTATTCACTGTCACAACTGACAGGGGCAACGTATTTTACAAAACTTGACGCTAATAGTGGATTTTGGCAGATCCCGTTGTCTAGCGAGTCTCAGGACCTGACAACCTTCTTAACTCCGTTTGGTAGATATAAATTTTTGAGGCTTCCGTTTGGAATAACATCGGCTCCGGAATTCTTCCAAAGGAAAATGACACAGATTCTGGCGGGAATGAAGAATTGCACAGTACACATGGATGACATCCTCATATGGGGTAACACAATTACGGAGCATGATCAATGTGTAGAAGCTGTACTTAGAAGAATACAAGATTCAGGATTGACACTTAACAAGGAAAAATCGGTTTTTGGAAAAACAAAAATTTCGTACTTAGGACACACGATAACTAAAGGGGAAATAAGACTTGACGAGGAGAAGATTAATGCGATTGTGAGAATGCAAGCCCCAACCAACCGCACAGAAGTTCAGAGGTTCCTGGGTATGGTAAATTTTGTCGGTAAATATATCCCAAGGAAATCTTCGATACTGGAGCCGATTACAAGTTTGCTTTGTAAAAAAAATACGTTTATTTGGGGAGAAGCACAGGATAAAGCGTTCAATGAAATCAAAAATCTTCTCACATCACCGCCAACATTGAAGATGTATGATCCAGGGAGAGAAACAATCGTATCTTGTGATGCTTCTACTTTAGGCTTAGGGGCCGTACTTTTACAGAGACATGGCGGTAATATACATCCAGTGTCGTATGCTTCAAGGAGGTTAACACAAGCTGAAAATAATTATGCTAATATTGAAAGGGAGGCTTTAGCGATTGCATGGGCTTGTGAGAAATTTAAAAATTATATAATAGGAAGGCATTTCGTAGTCGAAACTGACCACAAGCCACTTTTACAACTTTTAAAAACAAAATGCTTGGATGATCTCTCACCACGATTGCAACGTATCCGCATGAGGATGATGAGATACGATTTCTCAATAAATTATATACCAGGAAAGAATTTAGTTGTTGCTGATCACTTGTCCAGGACGCCCGTTAAAAATTGTTCGATTTCAGACGAAATGGAGGAGGAAATAGATGCGTATATTCATCTTATATCGCTAAGGAATATACATACAAAAGATGAGAACATTACACGTATCATTAAAACACAATTAACGGACACAGAGTGTGAGGAACTTAGGAAGTATATCAACGAGGGATGGCCAAGAAGGGAAAAACTCGGTTCTGACATGAAACCTTATTACTCTGTTAGGGGTGAAATGTCCATAATAGATGATCTGATTTTACGGGGGAATAGGATGATTATTCCAAAGTGCCTTAGGGGTATCATGCTAGCGAAACTACACGAGGGGCACTTGGGCATAACAAAGACCAGGATACGAGCGCAAAGGACTATGTGGTGGCCAGGAATTTCTAGAGAAATAGGGGAAAAAATTAAAAATTGTCCAATGTGTATTCAACATGCAAAAAATAGACACGAACCATTAGTAGCTTCTAAATTTCCGGATTACCCCTGGCAAAAGGTCGCAATGGATTTATTCAAATTTGAAAACAAATGGTACGTCGTACTAATCGACTGTTTTTCTCGATATTTGGAAGTCCAGGAGTTTTAAACGGATGCGAATGGAAGACATCATACAAGTGTGTAAAACCGTTTTTAGTCGTCATGGCATACCTCAATATATATACACCGACAGTGGCACACAATTTCAAAATTTAGACTCATCAAAATTTCGAAAATTCGCAGAAGAATGGTCATTCAAAATAACTACAAGTAGCCCCCAGTATCATCAAGCAAATGGCGCTGCGGAAGCAGGTGTAAAAATAGTAAAAAACCTTCTCAAAAAGAATACTGGACAGTTCGAGCTAGCATTGTTAACATATAGGAATACACCACTTTGGAATGGTTTCAGCCCGGCAGAACTTAGCTTTGGAAGAAGGCTACGGGACAACTTACCAGATGTGAGCTTGAAGGATAAGCCAAATTTGCAAAACCTGAACAGTAGGGAAGCTTTATACAGACGCCGATATAAAAAAAGCTACGATGACAGGCATGGAGTAAGGGAGTTGAGTGAGTTGCAAACAGGAGATTTTGTTTGGATTACTGACCTCAGACGACATGGGAGAGTAATAAAAAAAACGCAGCATCGATCATACCTAATTGACACTAATAAGCGCATTATTCGTAGAAATAGATTTCATCTTATTAAAGCATCCTATTTAGATTCGTTACAGCCAAGTCCTCATTCCAATTCATATCCAGAAGGCGTTCAGAGTCACCAGACGGGTCAAGATGCAGAGGGGGAAGAAAGGATACTTAAGGATGCGCAGTTACCATCGGAATCGGGCGCAGCAACCAGTGAACAGAATCAGGTACACAGACGGGAATCACATGACGCTTTAGTAACCAGATCAGGGAAACGAATATATCGCGCTTAGAGGGAAGAAGAAAGAACAAAACAAAAAAAAAAAAAAAAAAAAAAAAAACAACATAAATAAGTAAATAAAAAAATAAACAAAATTTTGTAAGAAATGAGTTTGTAATAATCATCGAATTGATTTGTCAAAATTATAATAATTTATAATTGAATTATAGTTTAAGTTTATTGTAGCACACCTGTAATAATTTTATACGGACTGAAATATTTAGTTAAAATCAAAATGATTTAGTATAATGTTTAAAGGGGGATGTTGTATTGGCATCACTCCAAATTAGCCATTTAACACCATGTAACATTATACCCTTTTTGACATTCGAACGACAATAAAAAAAGTGACATTACTTGGAAATCGTCGATCTTAGCACAGACTTAAGCTTAGAAAAAGCATTCCTAACTTCGTCCAGGTCAGGGGGACGGAATTCTCAGCTACCATTGTCCGCTGTGAAAGGGTTATTCTGCCTGACAGCGGGATCTGTTTCGTCATCGCCGTTATACAGTCTGCAGAAATTGTCTTTCCGGATTGTTAGTACCGACTGTGAATTCACTACCAGGTTTCCATTTTCATCCCTGCAGGCTTCCGTTCTGGTCTTACATCGCTGGCATGTTTGTTTTATTCGTTGATAAAACTTCCGAACGTCATTCCTGTGAAAGCATCTCTCCATCTCTACGATCACGAGCTTCTCATGTTCTCTTTTTTTTTTGTTTTGAGAAGCTGATGCTCCTCCCTCCTCCTCTGCTCATAATGCTCACGAGCAGCTCTCGTCTTTCTATGCAGCGCCTCTTGATAGGTTTGCTGCTTGCTGCGTGTGCCCTCCTACACTCGTCGTCAAACCATGGGTTTCCTGTTGGTGTTGGTTTGAAACCCAGTATCTCAGGAGCAGCACTTTCTAAGGCTTGTTGACAACGGGTCCATTGGTGTTGTACGATCTGAGCAGGTGTTGGAGGGTTTTCTGAGAGCTTGAGGGAGACGCGATTGCCATACGCTCTGGCGGTCTCTTGTGATTGTAGCATTGCGACGTTGTATGCCGCTGGCCTTACTCGATTTTTCTGGGCCAGGCATATTCGTAGTCGCAACCTGGCTGCCACAAGATAGTGGTCCAAGTCGATGTTGGCTCCTCTAATAGTTCGCACAAATAGAATGTCGGATGCGTGCCTGCCATCAATCGCAATGTGGTCAATCTGGTTGATTGATCCGAAGATCGCCAAGTCTCTTTGCGGATGTTGAGATAAGGGAAACGCGTGCTAGCAACTAGAAGATTTCGCCCGTTACGAAGTCTAAATCCATTTTCGGATGAGTGGTGTGGATGTGAAGCTCAAGACTTTTTGCCTAAGTCTTCCTCTAATAACAAATTCGCATCTGAATAAGCGTTGTCTTCTCTCCTTGTAGCCGTCGCCGTAGTAGATATCACAGTTTTTCATCCTCCTTTTTGCCCGGTCCATCCCGTCGCACTTCCTGGATTGCGGTAGGGCCTCCGCAAGTTGTTCGGCTGCACGTGGTTTTTTGAGAGACGTTCCACGTACAAATCCGAATATCATTCTTCCTTTTCCTTTGGTTGTTTCCTGGGTCGCCATCGGTTAATCCGTCGGTTTTTTTGTTTCCGAGGCTTTTGTCGGGTTTTTTGACTTGCTGGTTTTTTTGACAATTTTCCGCGCCATAGCCTAACCGACACTTATCCTGTTTTGTGGCACAGGAAACTCACCTTTCGCCGTTTTCCGTTCGCGATTTCAAAAAGAAATCCCCAGGTGGCACCACGAGGAGGTGGAAACAGGGCTTACTAACAGAGTTGCTAGATGTTCGGCTGCAGTGGCTTCTGCTTGCTATTTTACGGGCCAGCGCATGTCGGATACGCTACCCCTACGAGGCCTTTGTTAGTCGTTTACCACCCTTTCTTGGTTACTTCGTCCAAATGGGCGAGTAGAGAACCGAATTGACCGCTTCTACTCGATCACTTTGTTCGACTTTGAAGTCGTTTGTGGAGGCATAGTTGCCTTTAACCATAATAATGTGCTCAGAAATTGTTGGATTTCCATTTCATTTCACTGATTGTGGTTCGGTCAATCGATTCTCCTTATATTGAATAATGTGGCACCTAATCATCGAATTTCTTTGAATAGTCTTCTTATAGCTGGGCCTTTTTTCTGAATAGGAGCGGTTCTACATATCTGGGGAAATTCTGCAAGGGACAGGGATAAGCTGAATAATTTTCGATCCAAACCACCCGTACTTTCATGGAATGAGGGATAATGCGACCTTTAGAATTTTCAGTGCATTTTTCCTATTTTTCCCTTTACAAACATTTTTTTTTAAATTAACTTAATCACATGCTCCGGTCAAACGCTTTACCTCTTCTAAAAGTGGATGCGTCAAGTATCTCAATTTATGTGACACCAAGCGGAAGTCGTCATAGAAATATTCACCATCGGCATAAGAAAAATAATGATAACCATCATCAATCGACGATTTCCACCTTGAATTCGAAATCAAAAACAAAATCACGCACGCATAACCAACACAAACCATCCATGTGCCCTAAGCGTATAATCGCGTGTCTAAATCAAATTGAGCCAATGTTCAATTATAAGAATTGTATTTTCATCTATAGATAACAATAAAATGCAATATCACACTAGAACCAAATACATCTGCTGTAAAAAGAGAATAGAATACGAACGCAAGCTGTGAGATTAATTGTTCGAGTTGAACTTGTGGGAATGGAGAGGGAGATATACAAAATCCCCCCATACATGACATACTTACTATACAAGAACAAGACCGAGAACACGCTTACAACTTTGTTAGGACAATTCTCAATTACCGTTTACACATGTTTTCCGTTTGGCTCTTCCTCCGCGGTTTTATTCTTGTTTTGGGTATCAGATTTGTTAGCGAGCTAATCGAATAGATTTTGAGCCCGGACTCGGATACAAATCAAAAACACTCATGAGTGCTCAACGATAGCTGAGGCTATTCAGAAGATACCTTATTTAGGTATCTACCATAATAGCTGGAAAATATCAATTAGTAATGATATGGAAAATACCTTCATAAACTTATTTTAGCAATAGTATACATTTGGAAAGCTCTTCAGACCTATGTAAGTATATCTTTCATTCCATGTTTTTTTTTTCCTACTTTACTAGTTGCGACCCATAAAACCTTTACTACCTTACGCGAAAGAGTACAAGAATCTCTCAAAATAGCACCACAGTTCCACAATTTGCCCGAACCATCAATCAAAGTTCTGAATTTAATTTCATTTGACACGATTCACTCAACCGAACAAAAGATTATATTCACAGATACAACAAAAAAAAAAAAAAAATGATGCCCAGATCGGACAATGGTCTTTAGCTCATGCTCTCAAACAGATACGGGTTAAATGTCGGACATGCTTGTTATTACAAAATCCGTACGCTCATATCTTCACATATTGTTTCTTACTATCCCACGCCATAGCTCTGCTGTCACTTAATTGCAGACGAGAAATGGGAATGCGAAAAAAGTACGACAAGTGGTCAGTCAACATCATTTCTAGGCCAAATGAACTTAACAGATACAATTTGTTATGAGGGATTCCGTACGTTTTCCCGGTCTTTGTTTAGATGTCCCTCGGGGCTTTGGCCCCATATCGGGACATTATGAAATCTCTTGTGTCCCATGAGCGGTATATGTTATTTGCTTGTTATTAGATAGAAATGCGGATCAGAATACAAGTACAAAACGTGGTTTGAACGTATAAACCCTTTCAAAGATATAAAGCTACAATATAAACATTCAATATTCATTATTATTACTTGCGATCCAAAAACCTATGACGGTTTAAACCGTGGTCTCAAGACCACGCCGGATGAGAAGAATGGGCGGTGAGATGAAAATTAGGAACTCAACGTTTGGATAACGATAAACTTACAACAAATTGTTGTTGTCCGGTATAGAGTTCCGTGTTGACAGATGGATGTGAACCGGTCTGTCTATTTGTTTATAGTTACTTAAAGATGCAAATTGAATTTAGCGATTTATTTCGAACACAATGCGTTGTATTCAACAGATCAAACGAGATGGATGGATAGATAGAGGGTGAGTAATGAACTTGTTTGCCGAACTTTATGGCAATCTCATAAAATACCTTTGGTGACACGGAGGGGATGTGATTGGCACTATTGTGCCAATTTGCATACGTTTATGCTCATGTTTATATTAGTCGAAAAGTTAATATGTTTAATCAAACAATACATAAAACGTTTTTATGGCCGATTCGTGGCGGCAGGAATGTATTTAGGACGACAGTGTATAGAGTCGTCTGAGGCGGATATAAGATGAATCTACAAAGACACATTCTAATGGTGATTGAACTACAGTATTTCGAAGAAGTAGCTATCTGATTACCGTTTGACGGGTCAAATGCGGGTAAAACAAAGGATGTAGTGCGTGTACCCAAGAAGTAGTTTTATTTAAAAACAGGTTTTTGAGAGATAATTTTTTTTAAACTTTCCAGTCAACATTTTTACGTATCTGTACGTTTCAAGGTCAGCAAGGTCGAAATCCAAGGATGCCAAGGATGTGTGTGTGTGTATGTGCGTATGTGCGCATGTGCGTGCGGAATTTTCGATTATCCCAAGAACCAAAGACAATATTGACATGGAACTGGGTTCACGCAGCTTAGAATTGATAAAAAATCGGTCCAGCCGTTTTTTGTTAGAAATTGAATAACTCAAAAATGGGCAAAAAAATTAACAACACGCGGTGTACCCAAGCGGTCCCTCATCTAAGTACTGACCGCGCCTGCCACTGGCTGATTGCGGTGATGGGACGAGATCCGATACATTTGAGATTGCTCTGACAGTGTTGCGGTTGCATGGAGCGACAGCACAAAAGCAGCTTGATGCCAACAATACGCGGTGTTCCCAAGCGGTCCCCCATCTAAATACTGACCGCGCCCGACGTCGGTTGATTGTGGTGATCGGACGAGAACCGATACATTTGAGATTGCTCGGACAGTATTGCGGTTGCATGGAGCGACAGCAAAAGGCACGCGGTGTTCCCAAGCGGTCCCCCATCTAAGAACTGGCCGCGCCCGTCGCTGGTTGGCTGCGGGGATCGGTCGGTTCCTCTGAACTAACATCTACAACCCAAACCATCTGCACTCCGTCTAGGTTGTGTATAAGAGTATGACTCCTGAAACTGCGCAAATTTTATAAAAAAAAAAAAAAAAAAATACGTACTGTTAGGAATTACAAAATCTTTACGTGAATTTGATTATTTAAGACTTGTTGCATAGTTCCAGTCAAAATTACCATTGGACTTAATCAAGCCAAAAGGAAATTCCGACCTCAAATATTTATATCAAAATTGTCAGGACAAAGCCTATTTTAACATATTCGAAACCCATCCAATCGGGGATTAGGGCCTTTCACCAAATTATTACCGAAATGTTATTTCAGCGTTTTTAGTTGATGAATGGTATTGATGCGATGTCTCCAAATTTATGGTCTCTTGATAACTTGAAGAAGAAAATGTCACTATTCATCAAATATTGTAGTAATTGTAGAAGGAAGTGTTTATATGTAGGCCATTGGTGCTCGGGATTGAGCTTCATTAAACCTTTCCGTGTGTGTAAAAATCTTGATTAAACATAAGACTTACATATAAAAAAACCGGTCAAGTGCGAGTCGGACTCGCGCACGAAGAGTTCCGTACCATCTGTATATAAAAATATGAAAGAGACGTTGTATGTTAGCTCATCAGTGATCACATTTAAACGGCTATTCCGTTTGAAATGATTTTTTCATGATGACAGATCTTGGTTGCAGGCAGGTTATAGGCATATTACTTTGATGATGAAAAATCTCGATCATGAGATAAGTGATCATCAAAGTGTCCATTGAATTCAAATCAAATTCAAATCAATTAACTTAATTGACAGCAAGTTGGTGAAAAAGCGAATAACAGTAATTATGGGAAAAAGGTTTGCAGCTAGGATTAATATATCAAGGACAAAGTTTGCTACTGATTGTGCGGCAACAGAAATATGTGCGGCAACAGAAATATGTGCGGCAACAGAAATATGTCATCTGTGAAAATGTCAACTGTCTAACTATCACGGTTCATGAAATACAGCCTGATGACAGACGGACGGACGGACAGCGAAGTCTCAGTAACAGGGTCCCATTTTACCCTTTGGGTACGGAACCCTAAAAATTAAAAAATATGAATTTAAATGGGTGTTTTAATTTCTCCCACTGGGAAGTGAGTCGTGTTGGCCTTGCGAGTCACACCTAAACCAAATTTTTTATTATTATTTTTGAAACTACAAGGTAAGCACGGACAGACAAAACAAACCAGCGAATGATTCCAACAGACTTGTCGGCATATGTATATGCAGCACTTTCACGACATGAAGACGGCTGATTTCTGTGACCCAGGTTGTTGCTGCTTTGCAGGACTAGTTAGTTTGCCTTATATTGATTACTAAAAGGGGAAATTACGTGACCATTAAAGCACTAGTAGGTGATATAAAATGTCTCCGCGATTTTTCGCAAATTTGTGAAAATTAATTTATACTGGTAGCTACATAATTTTATCGGTATAGAACTTCCGCAAATGATCGGGTAAAAACTTAGCTAAATGATTCACGACGCCTATCGTCTATTAGTCCCCTCCAATCCCTCTAAGCACTCAGCATCACCTTGTATGCCCTTAATCCAGCCTTTGAAGTCATTCGTGGAGGGTCGTCGACCTTTGACCATGGTCACTTAAACATTTTCGCGATATAGTTTGATGGGTGTGGAACTTCCTTAACTTTTTAACTTTGTTTTTTATTTTTATTTTATTTTTTTTTTTTTTGTTTGGTGGCGTTAAAGCCCATCATGAATGACCAGAGCCAGGCTTCTCTTCAATCACCCATGTTGTGTGTGATTTATTTTATTTTCCACACAGGTGAAATGGACCTACAGTTTAATGCCGATTCCGAACAGCGTGAGTTGAGAAGGCAAGTTATGCTACAGGGAGTTTTGCCAGTACCCCGCCGAGGAGGGACGCCGCGAAATAAACATTCGATGGCGTTGGTGTCATCGGGATCCGAACTCGCTCATCGTGAGTCAGAGTCTAACACGCTAACTACTGCGCCACCGGCGCTCTCATTTCTTAAGATATTTCACTAATTTTCCAACCTTTTAATATTTGTGAGCAAATGCCAAATTAAATATTTTGTAATGTAGTCTGCAATGTTGACTTTTAAATGTGAGGTAATTTGAGAGTATCGGATTGGTGCTAACCAATATATGGGCATCAATACCATCTAGTGACAACCGCGAACCCAATACATAGCTCATCTTAAAAAGTCTGATATTTTGGAAATGCAAACATTTTAGCGATCTATATGGATATATATGGAAATGGTATACAGAATGAATACTATTTGTGTTGTTTATTGGTACTTAAATCAATCATAAACGGAATTTCATATGGATTCAACTAACAACAGTGTGCCGATCATCTTGTAATGAAGCATCATCTCGAGCCATCGTTTTTCGGTGGTTTTTCGAATCCAGTCGTGGTGAAATTTCGTTACAGGACGAATTTCATGAAGGTCGTCCAAAATTGATTGATTGATATTGCATGAACATATGGCCTTCGAAACGATTTGGATATCGTTCATAAATAGACTCATATCGATTGAAGTAATGAAATGGTTGGAAAATTGGTTCAAATGCACGCAAAAGTGTACAATTGATCTTCATGGAAAATATTTTGAAAAGCAATAAAGTAGCTTTTGAATGTTAACTTGTCTATCTTAAAATCTAATTATGGCATGCGGCACCATCATGCAGTTAGTTAAACCATTTTAAAAACATGTTATAAGGCGTGTCACTATTCTTTTAATATTATTTTTTGCTTGGAAATGAATTTTGGAATTTATATGTTATAGTTAACATCTATTTTTGAATACTTTCACTACGAGTAAGCCATCGACTACTTACGCACCATATGGGACTCCTTAAAATTTCGAAATGTAAGATAGCTCTGGTATAACTAATTTATGTTCGTAGTTATGGCCGAAGATTAATATTATCGCCTTCATAAACAGAGCTCCATTCTTGCGCATATCAAAGCTTCATTCTTTCCGTACCCACGTGTTTAGAAGTATGACGAATGCACGACGTGAATGGGTCATGAAAACCTTTTTACATGATTTTCTATACACAGTATCCCATAGGAAGGCGATTGCTTAATGCGTTTGTAGTCAAGTCTTAGGACGATGCTAATGGTCTTGAGCTATCGAAATAATTACATGGGCTATTAGAAGTTTTATGTATTTTTTCATGCCTTCCTGTACATCTGCTTTCCTAAAACAATGAGGTCACCCCATTGCATCTGAAATTAAAAATCCACATAAAACGGAAGCACCTATTTATCACATACATATATATATCCCAGTACATTCGAATTTGCAATAAAATAGAAAATGCAATTATAGCTGCAACTCGAGTAAAACTCGTGCAGCTGCGATACCACTTTTCCCGCCAAATGTTTCCTTTCGTTTCCGAAAAATTTTCCTTTCCCCAGTGGAATGGGAAACTACACAATGCCACTACCATCGGCTTAAACATGAATTGGGCGTTGTTCGTTATTCACTACCGATCGATTACAACGATCGGGAGCAACAACTTTCCTTCTCTCTTTTGGCCTGTTCAGCAGGCTACTCGCTTCCTCCTCAGTTCAATCCAGATTACATAAGGATCAAATGAAGCGGAGGGGAAAATATGATTTTTTTAGGAGTGTAAAATAGAGATGATGATGATGCAATAGACCTCTGCCATACTTACCACCTCTTGTTGGCCCCTTGCCTTATATGGTATTGGGCGCGTGGGTGTGTGTAGATGCAGCGGCCGGTTTCTGACTTGAAAAACTAGCGAAAGTTGCACGTACCATACTCTACACTTGTGGAAATTGCATGCTTTCAGACATGTACGTCCTCAGTCTTTAGTTGCATGTGTATAAAATATATCATTAATTCATTAAATGGCATTTATTGGCACACGTGGATATATAGTGACTTTAAATACTTTCTGCAGTACATACATATGACTCCATTATTATTTATTGTTTTCCGCATTGTATGGCCATCCTTTTCCAAGCGTTCGCTATACTACTTAATTTGCTTTCCTCTTCAGATAATTAGATATCGTTAATTTTGTGAAAACAAGGCGTGCAGCATGGTCGCTAGAAAAGTCTCATGAAGCCCAGTTACCCCATTTCGACGGACAGCGAATATTGTCAATTAATTTTAACAGCAGTACATATCTACATGTCCTTATATGTAGTAATTAAGCTGCTTAGACAACTATCTGTCGGCAATCGGTGGAAACCTATCAATTATTATGAAAAGACTATTTAATGACTTACCATAGTGACAATTTAAGAATCGTAGGAGAAATCGAAATGATGTACTATTCTGTGGTCACGGTCAAGTGGAGAGCAAATTGCTTATTCCCTTCCATTCATGCCTGAGGCTACGGTAGAAAGTTGAAAGTATTTTTTATAGAGAATTTTTAAGCACTTTGTTGCGTATCGAGAAGGTAAAAGCATTAAATGACGTCGAATTGAATGGACACGGTGGATTTTTATCTAATTATGAATTATACTCTTGCCGTAGGAAACAATAGAGCAAAAGTAATTATGTTCCACTCTAAGAAAAACAAAAAATGAAACCACAGTTGGTCAAGTTGGTAGATATATATGTATATGTATTTATGCTGCCGTTTGATGTAAACAGGTAGATTATGGTGGACAAGGCTATGGCTACGTATAAAGTCCTTCAATTTAACCCATTTTGCCAGGTCACACATTTATCCTTTACTATTTATACAAGCATGTTAGTGCTGCCAAAAAAGAATATGGTACATATGTATGTAGCTTAGAGATTATCTATCCCTAGACCCTATATCTCTTATAGATCGCTAAAATGTTTGCAGTTCGACAGTTATATAATGTATTGTACAAGTCGCTGACGTTTACATGATTTATAATTTATTTCTTATATATGTAATGTATAACGCCCCACAGCAGGCCAACGATATGTTTCAGATGAAAACAATACACTCCTAGTGAACCCCACTGTGCGCACACTAAGCCCATGTCGAGCCCAACCCAACAATAAGCTACATATAATAGCAAGCTGCTATCTAAATTGTCCAACCGAATTTGTAATATTTTTGATCTAGCTTACCAGCCGGCCGCTGTCCACTTCGGCAACAATACAATGAAAGTTCAAAGGCTCGTTAAAATATAAAAATCCCATAAAGCAACAAAAAACACAGCAGTTGTTCAGCGTCATGTATCACCGACTTAGATATTGCCAACATCTCATTTCTATACACTCCTACAGCTACCCAAATAGCCTCAATAACCCGCTCTACAAATTAACGTTGTGCAATTGCCTTTGCCCCTTCTGCCACCATCGTCGCTATATTAGTTGATAACTAGAAATGGAAAAAACCAAAAATCGAAATGACTGCAACAAGGAACACACAGACGTTAGATGATCGCACAAAAAAGGCGAAAAATCTCCAAACTTCACTCTCTGACATAACTGGTCAACCGCCTTTGTACGCCACAGTACCATTTCTACGAGTACCTACTGTGCAATAAAAAAAGATAAAAATGCAGGTAACAGCAACAACAACACCACCTCTAGTTACTACTAACCATCTACATACATCTAGGCTTCGTCTCGCGCCATAATTATTCTGCCCGGCTGCAAAGCGGCAAAGCTGTGCTCAACTGTGAAAAACTTAGCTTCGCTCCGTGGCAAGCCAAACGGCCACCAACCATCCAGACCATATTGCTTGCGTTCACTGGTATCAGCTGCATTCACGCGCGCACTAGACCCGCTCACACGTTTAATTCCACTTGGAGTGCGGCAAAATTAGATGACTTCAGTACATATCTAGGAATAAAAAGATGAAAAGCAACGTATCGAACACAGTAAATGGAACCTCGTTGGGACCAAAAAGACTTTGGAAACGTCTCGGCAAAAACCGGATTGGCAATTATGCTGGTCGAGCGAACAGTCGACGACAGTTTTATTGGTTCACGGAGAAAATATGTTGTGTATATATTTTCGGATTTTTGGGTATGTAGTTTAAAATAGCAGGGGGGAGGGAGCAAAGAAGATGATCGCGTTTAACATGGCAAACGCCAGCTTCGATCTCTGTCCCTGCTCAATCCAAGTTGACACACGGCCTCCGCGTGGCCACCTGGCACCCGACAGGTAGTGAACCAATGTGTGCAGCGACGCAACCCCTTGTTCCTGGGGAAAAAGGAACCTGGCCCTCCAGGTTGGGGGTTGTGCTTAGGAGTAACATCCCTATCACGTAAAAACCCACTTGTTCAGAAGCAACCACAAGCCTCGGATACGGACGGATACAAAGCTAAACCCCTGCAAATGACTAAAGGACTTGAGAGTCTGCACCTGGAATGTGAGGTTCCTTAACAGACCGGGTGCAGACGATCAATTGGAGCAAACCCTTAACTGCTATAAAGCAGATATAACCGCGCTGCAAGAAGTGCGATGAGATGGACCGCGCAAAAGACGGATGAAAAACTGTGACATCTACTACGAGAACAGCGGAGTACAAACAGCGCATATTCGGTTGCGGATTCGTTATTCGAGGAAGACTCCGATAGAAAGTCTTAAGCTTCCGGGATGTAAGCGAACGCCTCATAACAATCCGCATCAAAGCTAAATTTGGAAACATTAGCTTAATATGCGCTCACGCCCCAAGAAGAAGAATTCTACGATCCCCTAGATAGAACCTATGCCCAATGTCCCAGCTACGACACAAAAATAGTTCTAGGAGATTTTAATGCAAAACTGGGCAAGGAGGACATATTTGAGTCGATCATAGGAAAGCATAGCCTCCATAACATCACTTCCGACAACGGACTTAGGCTAATCGATTTCCTAACGGGGCGTAACCTCCTTGCAGCAAGCACACGATTCCCCCATCTCAACATCCACAAGGGTACCTGGCGGTCTTTCGATCAATCGACGACCAACCAGATTGATCACATTGCGATCGGCGCCAGACACTCCTCCAGTATTCTCGACGTACAAACCTTCCGAGGGGCCAACATCGACTCGGACCACTTCCTTGGTGTGGCCAAGGTACGAATGAGAATATCAAGAATGCTAGGAGTCGAGTAGGATAACGTTTGACGTTTGACGTCGGAAAGCTACAATAGCAAAAGACTACCAGAATCTTTCCCGATCGTGTCTCCTAGAATCTCTCTCAAAATCTACAGCAGCACAAACAACAGAGCAGGAATGGGCGCATTGCCCGAGCGCCGTCAGAGGCGCTACCTCAGAGGTGCTGGGTTTCAAACTGCCACCACCTAGAAACCACGGGTTCGATAAACAATGCGAACAAGCCCATGCAGCAAAACAAGAGGCATATAAAGCCATGCTGCAACGATGGAGGAGAGCTGCTCGCGAAATCTATGAGCAGAAGAGAAGAGAGGAACACACGCTTCTCAGAAGAAAGAAGAGAAAACACGGAAAGCGTGAGATCGAGGAGATGGAGAGACGCTTCCGCAGGAATAACGCCCGAAAGTTTTACAATAAGGTAAAACGAACATGCCATGGCTACAAAGCCAGAGCGGCGGCCTGCATGGATGGAAATGGAGAACTGGTAGTAGAATCACAGTCGATGTTGAGGATATGGAAAGACCACTTCTGGCCGTTATACGCCGATGACAGACAAAATGCCGCTGTCAGGCAGAACGATCCGTTCGTAATGGACGACGATCTAAGAGAACTCCGTCCACCCGACTTAGACGAAGTCAAAATAGCGATATATTTGCAAGCTATGGTCGGAGGAAAGCATGCCCGACGAATGGAATCTCAGCATCGTTTGCCCGGTCCATATAGAGGAATGAGTCTCCTTAACGTCGCATATAAGATCTTCCCTTCCGTATTGTGTGAACGCCTGAAACCGTTTGTGGATAACCTGCTCGGCTCTTATCAGTGTGGTTTCAGGCCAGGTAAATCCACAATAGACCAAATATTTACGCTACGGCAAATCTTGGAGAGGACCCAGGAATACCAAATCGACACGCATCATCTCTTCGATTTCAAGGCTGCATATGACAACGTGTATAGAGCTATACAAAGCCATGTCTAGTTTAACATCCCTCGTCCGACTGTGCAGGATGACAATGGAGATTTCTCGCTGCTCCATTAAGGTCGGTAATGACCAAACCGAGACCTTTGATGTTAAAAAAGGATTTAGGCAAGGTGACGCGCTGTCATGTAACTTTTTCAACATCGTGCTTGAAAAGATCGTGCAAGAGTCACTGGCCAATACAAGAGGTGCGATTTATTTCAAGTCTACGTAATTGCTTGCGCGAGTTTCTAAAAAAAAAAAAAAAAAATTGCTTGCGTACGTCGACGACATTGACGTGATTGGACGGACACATGGAGACGTCAATGAGGCCTTTATAAGCATTGAGGTAGAAGCGGCTAGGATGGGTCTCAAGGTTAATGAGGGTAAAACCAAATATCTGCTTTCATCTAAAAGAGACGGACAACACCGACGTATTGGCCAGAACGTCACCATGGGGGGATATAACTTTAAAGTGGTCAAGGAATTCGTCTACCTTGGCTCACTGATGACCAGCGACAACAACACCAGCGCTGAGATAAAACGCAGAATCTCTCTTGCCAACCGCTGTTTCTTTGGGCTCAAGAGGCAATTGCGAAGTAGAGCCCTCTCTCGGAAAACCAAGGTGACACTATATAAAACCTTAATCATCCCAGTCCTCTTTTACGGCACAGAGGCTTGGACCTTAACAAAAGTGGATGAAGATGCCCTTGGTCGTTTCGAGAGGAAAATTCTGCGTACTATCTACGGTCCCGTTTGCTCAATCGGTGTATGGAAGAGAAGATATAACGAAGAACTGTACGGGTTGTACAGCGACATCGGCCTGGTACGACGTCTACGGAGCGACGTCTATAGGGCGCATGGAAAATACAGCTCCGACCCGAAGAGTCTTCGAATCCACCCCGGAAGGAAGGAGCGGCAGAGGACGGCCGCATCGACGATGGCGCACGCAGATGGAAGGGCTGGAGATGCTTGTTGGTTGAGGCCCAGGTTCACAACGGACTGTAGCGCCACCTAAGTAAGTAAGTAAGTTTAAAATACCAACGGCTTTAACAGAGGGTTGCAGGCTAGAAACTGATCTCAATATAAGTGGAGTATGTTTATGACTATAACCAAAGCCTTTCTGATTATCCTTTATGTCCCAAAATGTATACCACATATAAGCACTTTCAGTTTCTTTAGAGCTTCTTCTAGATGTTAAAAGATGTTGTTGCAGCAGCAAAGTTGTGAACAATCGTCTTGAAAAATCTATGGTAGTCATCTGTGTACAAGAAGATGTGTACCTACTTACTATCTACTCACAATACAAGCAATGTGTTGCGATCCAATTTATAGCGAAATCTGGTATGAAAACCTCTGAAAATTGTAGGTGGCGTTTGGAGACGAGTGCATATAAAGAACACATGTGTTTGAAGGGTCAAAGTAGTTCAAGAAGGGCCATGAATCAGTAGAAGACGATCCACGTGAAGGAGTTCCCGTCACCTCTTGTACCGCGGCACCGTTCATAGTGAATATGTTCTTACCAACCAGACAGTGACTGTACAGTTCTATGTTGCCATCCTGAACAGGCCGCGAGCACATGTTTTCCGTTTTTCCGTGTGCGACCCGGACTCATCAAAATTTTTTGCGCAAAAACATTCTAATGTTGCCCCATCCATCCCATAGTCCCGATATTG
Source organism: Eumerus sabulonum (assembly GCA_951905685.1). NCBI lineage: Eukaryota > Metazoa > Arthropoda > Insecta > Diptera > Syrphidae > Eumerus > Eumerus sabulonum. The sequence goes on along the minus strand of OX645060.1, from coordinate 159,825,853 downwards.
CCCCCTGCGACTTTCTTTTATTCCCCAGGATGAGATCACACCTCAAGGGAACTATTTTTTTTCTGTCAGGTTTAAAAGTTTATTATACTCTTATAATGTTAACACACAACCTGGACAGAGTGCAGTGGTTTTGGGTCGTTCATGTTCGTCACTACTCTCTGGGGTAGTTTGTCCTAGATAGGACGAGAGCCGACCAAATTTCGCGTTGGTTATAATTCTCAGTAATTCATTCATGTATTTTTATCGTTAATATTGCATACGGAGAGGATGAATTTCAATTGACCATATACTGTGAGTGTTATGTCTGCAGCAGTACGTTTGGTCACTTCCTATTCACAATTGTGTTGCATACTTTTTTCCGCATAGGTATTGCCTTTTCTTGGATAAGAAACGAATTTGAACTGTAGACCTTCCGCTCGACGGTCGATGATGTTAACCACTGCACCACGGCCACCCTACTTGGTGATATAGAGAGCGTCAAAGACGCTGTAGACAGGGTTTAGAACGAGTTAACTTCGAAATATTATCAAAAGTGCTTCGAATTGTGGGAGCAACATTGGAATCGTTGTGTAGAGTTAGGAGGGACTATTGTGAAGGTCAATAATACAATTTTGCGACAAACTTAATTTGCTGGATTAACTGCCACACCTCTTATTTCAGTGACTGTCGAATGGCTTAAGCACGTCAATATGAAGATGGGGTCGGACTTGTTACCGAAGATAGTTTTAGAGGAAAAGGTCTTGCTTTTCTTCATTGCGATGAATAGAAACCGTCTAATTTGTGTGTTTTTAACAACGTTTTACGCAACTTTCGGTCAAGATGCCACTCTGCTGGAAAATATTGAGTAAATGGACAGTGAATTCTTGAGCAATGCCGTGATTACGCATAGGAGCTTTGCAGTCGTGTTTCTTTTTTTATCCTTTACGAAAAAGACACCTCAAATCCATTTCAAGTAGGTAAGACGTAAAGAAATAAATAATCCCAATCCCCAAAATATCTCATTCATAAAGTTATAGCGACTTGAATAAGCTACAAAGCCGGAAATTGAACCTCACATTTGTAAATATTGGTGAACTCCATAACACACTTCACTTTCGCATTTTTTTATACAACTTAACCATGTTGTTTTTTATAAGCAAATCTCCCAAAAACACAACCTCAAGAGTATTAGAATGTTATTGCTTAGTTTGCATCCATCGTAGTGTCCCCTGCACCGATATAAATTTTCCCGACTGTACGGTCCAAAAATAATCAGCATTTTGTATGGCAGTTGTTTTGTATACACCGACGTAGGAACGGCTCTCAGAGGCTTGGCCATGCCGCGACACATTTTTTTTTGCGCTTTTCTGCTTGATTGCGCGCTATGCGCACTTTGGATCGAAGGTCTTTATTCCTTTTTTTTAACTGCTTCTCTTTCCAATTATTTATTAATACCGCATATTCGCCACATTAATTCCAATACAGATAATTAGGCAATAGATAGTTTAGTCAGTCAAACTTCGCAGCCGACACAGCACTGCGCTGCACTTATGGTTTGCCACTAGATTTCCTATCAGAGTCAGCTAGAAGGAGAGAAAAAAAAAAAAAAAAAAAAAACAATATGAAAAGACATAGAGAAAACACTTTAACAGATAGATAGATACCAATGGATATAAATAGTAGATATCTGCTTTTACTTCTTTGTGTGTGTCGTTTGTTTATTTTTCAATTTAAGTTTTCTAATAAACACTCCATAGATGAATTGCAAAAATCCAACAAAAATCATTTCGTATCTCAAACGCGATTTAGAATATATCTCAAGGTATATCTCAAGGACGAATGTTCAAAATTAAAATAATTGATTTTTTTTAAGTATTTCTCTTACTAAAAGCTGTATAATGTATCTTAGCGGTTCAATTTTATCGATCTTCAGCTGTTGGTCTCTATTATTAAGACAAATTGAATCTGAAATTGTGGCGCCGCTGTGGAACTGGTCAAGGACGTAGTCATAGTCACAGACAACGTTGTGCGTCGTTGGTCGCGTTGTTAAGTCGTCTACGTGTATCTACAAGCTGTTAGATACAGATTTAATGAATCTTATTCCCTTAATTGCCTCCCATGAGTTGTTGCTTATCTCGCTGGTCGTCGCAGCCGGCATTCTATTGCATATGGAATGCATTTGTAATGCAGTCTCGCATGGCATTCGAAATCGATCAATGCAATGCAATGATCAATCTTAGATCAATTGCTGTACGCCAGCTAAGTGAAATACTTGCGCAGATAAAAATAGACAGTGTCGCGCCAGAGCCTGTCATAATTGCCTACTAAGCCGGAATGCAAGTGATTTTAAAATCAAACAAAAGAATAAGAAGGCCTTTACGTATTGCATGTAGAGCGTTGTGGCTGCGAATAATTACAATGTCGTAGGCAGTGGAAGTGGCTTTCAGGTTAAATGGCGCTATGGCGGCAACATGGCCGATTAAGAGGAAAAAGATTTATAATTGCAAGTTTAAAAATAATTCAAGATTGATGTGAGAGATACTGTCAGTTACAGCGTGATGCAATTTGTTACATAACTAGGTTGAAAACGAAATCAATTAATCTACTGCCGATTCGTTTGGTCGACTCTTTTGTGAAGTTTGATTATTCGGGAACAAACGGCGGTATTTGAGTTAATTTAGGAAATAGTTAGAGTCACGATTTGTTTATAGATTGCTTTTGCTTTAGAGCGGATCGTTTAATTAATTGGCTTGAATTTGGGCCAAGCTTAACAGAAGCTAACTGGTAAGTTATTTTGTGCACAATGCTATTGTTTGTCAGACGCACGTAAAGTGCCATCATTGACTCCTTATACTCATGATTTGATGCACGATTAATATCACGATTACTTCAAAACTTCAGTATTTTCATCTGTTTCAAGTGTCGCGGGTAGTGTTCAGGTATCCTACCCGCCTAATATCACAAATGGTGATCGAAAAACGGAAAGTGCGGAAGCGATGGCAACAAACTCGCGCCCCGCTGAATAAAACCCGATTAAACCACTTATGTAATTCGCTCAAAAGGGCAATTAAAGACTACAAGAATGAGCATATCGGCATTGCCGAAGAAAGCACTTCTTAAACTTCTTTTTCTCGATTTCCCTTCTACCGATCATCTCCAAAGTATTCCAGAATTCTACTTAATCGACCTAAGCCAATTACTGATGGTCTCTTACCGGATCATCAGTTTGGTTTCAGAAGCAAGCATTCTACCATAGATCAAGTACATCGAATAACTGATGTTATTGAAAAAGCGCTAGAACGAAAGTCAATTTGTTCAACAGTTTTTCTTGACATCTCACAAGCCTTTGATAAAGTATGGCACAAAGGCTTGGAGTACAAACTACGACTTGTTCTACCAGAACAGCTATATAATATTCTAAGATCCTACCTATCACACAGACTCTTCCGTGTTAAGCCCGGAAATGAATATTCCAAGCTGAAGGCGATAACGGTCGGTGTACCGCAGGGTAGAGTTTTAGGCCCGCTATTATACTTACTTTATACTCGTGATATACTCCAGACAGAAGGCACTGTGTTAGCAACGTTTGCCGATGACACTGCCATCCTGGCAACAGGTAAAGCGGTTGAAGAAGCAAATGTCAACCTACGGTATGCTGTAGATCGTGTAATTAATTGCACAAAGGTTTGGCGGATCGCGCTCAATGAAACCAAATCTGTCCACGTTGACTTTAACTACAGAAAAATAAATAACTTACCAGTTTTCATAAACGCTACGCAAATTCCGATCGCAAACGAGGCCAAGTATCTCAGAATGACACTTGATGCCAAATTAAAATGGAAAACTCACGTTTAGAAAAAACGTGGAGATGTCGGGAGTTGTACTGGCTATTAGGAAAGAATTCCAAGCTCAGTATTTATAAAAAACTGCTTATATAAGTTAACGACAAAAACATTCGAAGCTGACACGCGCATTCTAAACAACGACAAATCCCACGGCAATCCAAATATCATAGTCAAGGTTGCTGACGGTGCGCCCGCATTCCAACAGGTACCAGTGAACGGAAGAAACACGAGATACCACTTCCACCAGCCAGAGCATAGTTCCCGACAGCGTGCTATTTGATCCTTTCCATCCACCTTCCGCACGATTAGTATTTAAGGTAGTTTAAGAAAATATCGTTATCTATCTTAAGTTCGAAGTGTAAGGGTAAACGCTGCCCGATCGTAAAAAAATAAAAATAAATTTTTTTTAAAAGAAATTAATAAATAATTTCTTAATTGGCGCCCAACGTGGGGCCCAGGTGAAATTCTAAAAAGTGCTAACAATCCGTACAACGACCTCAAGTAGCTCGAACGCGGAAGTAACGAAATATCAAATGTGTTAACAATCCGTATAACGGCCTCAAGTAGCTCGAACGCGGACCATAAAAGTGTTAACAATCCGTAAAGCGACCTCAAGTAGCTCGGACGCGGAAAAACAAAGTAGTGAAAGTGTTAGCAAGCCGAAAACGACCTAAAGCAGCTCAAAATCGGAAAGTGAATAGACCCTGGGTCCCGAGAATCCACGTGAACATTTTTGTGTAACTCAATCACGGAGCCACAGCCAACGAGGGAGTGCAGAGAAAGGATCCCCAGTAGCCGCAGCAAACAGGAACGAGCCCCTCTGCCAGCGTTGGGATGTTCACCACAATTTTAATGTAAGATAGAATTAAGAATTTAATAGTTAAGAAGTGAAGAAAAATCTTTAGTCATTATTTAAGAGGTGAAAACAAACCTTTATATAAAATCATACCAGCCATTATTTAGAAAGTGAAAAGGAATCTTTATAAAAAATTATAGTACAAGCCTAAAATTAATTAAAAAGTGGACAAGAAATTTTTACAAAATCATAACATATAGTCTTAAGAATTAATTTAAATAAAGTGCAAGAGTAGAACTAAAATGACCAATCCAATCATTCGCCCACCTATACTAAACCCAACCGATCCCACTCCACACCCTTCGACCGCGAGTCAGAATCCTCTGAACCAAACCCCCAATGCGTCTCCGGCATTAGAAGCCTTAATAACGGAAATAGTCAGTAAAGTCTGTGTCTCTCAATGCAAGAATTTAGTTCAGGCCATTGTTAATCCCAGCTCAACAATTTCTAAAGATGTAGAGCAAGGTATTGACGAGCAATACCGAGCGAACCTAGGTGATTTAGACAAAATTCCGGACGTAGTCCGAAGTTTAAGAGAGTTTTCCGGTTCCCCGGGAGAGTTTAGTTCATGGCGCAAAAGCGTCGAACGAATTCTCAACATCTACAGTAACCTCATAGGAACTCCAAAATACTTTGGTATTTTAAATATCATAAGAAATAAAATCGTGGGACATGCAGACGCTATCCTAGAAAGTTACAACACACCATTAAATTGGAATTCCATATCCAAATGCCTGACGCTACACTTTGCCGACAAGCGAGATCTGGGAACTTTGGAGTACCAGATGTCAACGTTGGTACAAGGCAACAATACTGTAGAGCAATTCTATCAGTCTGTCTACAGTTACTTGTCTCTGATATTGAACAAGATATCAAGTATGGACGTCTCACCGGATGCGATGAACTTACTAACATCCTCCTATAGAGACAAAGCACTGGATACCTTTGTGAGAGGGTTGAGAGGCGATTTGCCCAGATTGTTGGGTATAAAAGAACCGATTGACCTTCCCCAGGCCCTTCACCTCTGCCAGAAGCTTGAAAACCAACAATTTCGAGCGCTATATGCCAATAATACTAGTGGCATGGCAAAGAGGACTGTTTCTCAACCTACACCACCACCTCTTCCTCCTCGTGGGAATCATCCTTCACAACCTTTCTACCCACAACTTGCATATCTACCACAACCAAGGGTACATCACCCTCCGAGACACGATGTCCCCCCATACCAACAACATTATCGTCAACCGAACTTCCAACAAAATTTCAGGCCAAATCTCAGACCCAATTTCCAACAGAATTTCCAACAGAACAACCAACCTTCTTATCCGTATCTACCCAAACCAATGCCTAGGGTACAACCAATGGAGGTAGACACCATAAAAACCAATAACATAAATTATATGAACCGGCCGCAAGCTAAGAACTGGCCACCTGCAATAAAGCGACCAATGATTCCCTCACAACAGCATCACGCTCCTCCCAACAAATTACAGAGAAACTTCCACGTAAATACTGAAACTAAAAAGCAATATGCACCTGATAATTCTATCGAAATCGAAAACTATGACTCTATGATTCAGTCGCTGAACAACCAGACCGAGAGCGAAAGTCTTGACGAATACCTTGCTGACCAATATAGCACTAATGATGATGAACAAACAATTGATTTCGCGGATATACATTTTTTAGATTAACCCACTCGTCTCTGCCTTACTTCGAGTGTAGGACGAGTGAGAACAAAATTTTGAAATTTCTTGTGGATACAGGTTCCAACAAGAACTATATTCAGCCCCAACTCGTAAAGAACATCATCCCTAATAAACAGAACTTCTATGCCAACTCTATTGGAGGCAAAGTTGAAGTCACCCATCATACATTTATTAATCTATTTGGAATTGAGTCAGTTAATATACAATTTTTCCTTCTGCCTACCTTAAAATCGTTCCATGGAATCCTCGGCAATGACTCTCTGAAAGAGCTTTCAGCAGTAATCTACGCAAAAGAGAGCTACATGCTCATTGAAAACCACCTAAAAATCCGGCTAAAGCAACAAATCTCTGAATCAATAAACTCTGTAGATATAAGAACAGATCACATGACTCAAAGTCAAAAAGACCGATTAATCCAATTAACCAAATCGTTTTCCAACCTATTTATCGATCCTAACGAAAGGCTCACGTTCACTACAACCGTTAAGGGAAGAATCCGTACAACTACAAACGATCCAGTCTACTCCAGGTACTACCCGTACCCCGTATCTCTTAAGGACGAAGTAGACAAACAGCTTAACCAGCTTCTGAATGATGGTATTATTAGACCTTCACGGTCTCCCTATAACTCGCCCATATGGATCGTTCCCAAGAAAGCCGATGCGTCAGGAGAGAAAAAATATAGAATGGTTATCGATTATAGGAAACTGAATTCAGTTACAATTCCCGATCGATACCCCATTCCCGAGATAAACGAAGTTTTGTCTCAACTGGGAAAGAGTAAATGGTTTTCGGTGTTAGACCTAAAGAGCGGATTTCACCAAATTCCTCTGCACGAGGAAGATATTGAAAAGACCGCTTTCTCAGTGAACAACGGCAAGTATGAGTTTGTTCGTCTCCCATTCGGGTTAAAAAACGCCCCGTCCATATTCCAAAGGGCATTAGACGATATATTAAGGGAACATATAGGAAAGATTTGCTTCGTTTACATCGATGACATCGTCGTCTTCAGCAAAGATGTAGACTCCCATTTCCAAAATCTTTCAACAATTTTTAAAACCCTTCAGGATGCGAACCTTAAAGTTCAAATAGACAAATGCGAGTTCTTGAAGTCGAACGTTGAATTTTTGGGATTTATAGTATCGAATGAAGGGATAAAGGCGAATCCAAGCAAAGTGGAAGCGATAACTAAGTTCCCCTGTCCTAAGACACTCAAGGACTTAAGATCTTTTCTAGGTCTGTCAGGGTTTTACCGCAGATTTATTAAAGATTATGCTAAGATCGCAAAACCCCTGACATCCCTTCTAAGAGGGGAGGATGGACGCACGTCAAGACAAGCGTCAGGAAAAAAACTCATACATTTGGATAACGAAGCTCTGAACGCATTTGAAAAAATTAAAAATTCCCTTATTTCGGAAGATGTAGTCCTAACATTTCCAGATTTCAACAAAGAATTCCACTTAACCACAGACGCTTCCGATTATGCAATTGGTGCTGTGCTTTCCCAGGAAAACAGACCGATTACGTTCATTTCCCGTACACTCACAAAAGCCGAAGAACACTATGCCACGAACGAGAAAGAAATGTTGGCCATAGTATGGGCTTTAAATACTCTACGAAATTACCTTTACGGTCCAACAGCCTTGAAAATTTTCACCGACCACCAACCCCTGACATACGCTCTAAGCAACAAAAATTCCAACAACAAACTGAAACGTTGGAAGGCCATACTCGAAGAATATAACTACGAGTTAAAATATAAACCTGGCAAATCCAACGTTGTTGCAGACGCGTTGTCAAGACCACCGCAAATTGGCGAAGTCAATTCACTTACACCAACCCAACACAGTGACGAAAGCTCCGGACAACACCTAATTCCGATAGCCAACGAACCGATCAACGTCTTCAAGAATCAAATTATTCTTTCCGTCGGGAGTACACCATCCCATGATTTCAAAATTGTTTTCCCCACCTATCACCGCCATGTAATAGTTGAACCCGAATACACAGAGCAAATCTTAATAGACATCTTGAAACAATACCTTAATCCATCCGTCACAAACGGTATCAAAACTGAAGAAAGGATCCTAGGAAAACTTCAAGAAATTTACCCATCCCATTTTAGACAATACAGAGTACGTTTTGCGAGGAACCAAGTGTTAGATTTAATCGATGAAACACAACAGGAAGCCGAAATCATAAGAGAGCATAATCGCGCACACCGCAACTCTCGTGAAAATAAAATGCAACTATTGCAAAAGTTTTATTTTCCACAGATGAGGGCGAAAGTCGAAAAAATTACCAAGATGTGCAGAATTTGCAAAGAACATAAATATGATCGGCATCCAAACAAACCATTGTTACAAGAAACCCCGATTCCCCAGTACCCCGGACATATTGTCCACATAGATATCTATTTCAGTAATAAACGCATAGTTCTCACTGCAATAGATAAGTTCTCAAAGTATGCTCTGGCTAAAATACTCAAATCGAGATCGGCAGAAGACATCAAACAGCCTCTTAGGCAGCTCATTCTAGCATTCGGCATACCAGAAACAATAGTTGTAGATAATGAGAAATCATTGAACTCAAACTCAGTACTTTTCATGGTAGAAAATTTCTTTAACATTAAAGTCTATAAAGCCCCTCCTTATACTAGCTCTGTAAACGGTCAAGTGGAGAGATTCCACTCGACGCTCTCAGAAATTATGAGATGTATAAAGACGCAAAAACACCATAGCACCTTCGAAGAATTGTTAGACCAATCAGTATACGAATACAATAGCTCAATACATTCCACGACAGGGAAAAAACCATTTGACCTATTTTTTGGAAAGCAATTGTTAAATAACCCCGTAGAACTTCAACGCGCTAGACAGGAAAACATCGGAAAAATTAAAGAAAAACAGGAGACCGATTTAGAGTATCACAATAGAAAAAAATCCCCTATAAAAACTTACGCAGTTGGTGAAACAATATATGTAAGAATAAATAAAAGAACAGGGAATAAACTCACGCCTAGATTCAGGAAAGAGATTGTTGCAGAAGATAGAAATACCATCGTTATAACCAGTTCAGGCAAAACCATACACAAAAGTCTTATCAAAAACCACATTTCTCAATAGGATACTGCTGCCGTCGTGCATGGCAAACGTACAAATCTTGGACTACTCGAACTCCCAATTGATCAAAATTGACGCAGGACGAGTAAAATTACAAAATGGCTCATTCAAGATAGTACACGTAATCGATATTGAAGCCTACGACACAACCCTACAAAGTTTGGAGGTGACATTGAGGTCAACTACCAAAACCAGCCATCCTTTATACCACATCCTATCCTATGAAATCCATAGAATTAAATCCTATCTAGATAGACTTAGAATAAGTAATAAAAATAAACGTTCAATAGATATGATTGGCACCGCGTGGAAATGGATCGCGGGTAATCCGGATCACCACGATTTTGAGATTATAAGTCAAAAAATTAACAATGTATTAGAGAACAATAATAATCAAGTAATAATAAATAGAATGACAATTAGTAGAATTAATGAATTATCAAATGTTACGAACCAAATAATTAAAATTCTTAAAGGAAACGAAACCAATAATAACGATTCTATATTAAAAATTAAATATAAGCTAGAGTTACTTAAAGAAGAAGTTGTAAACATTGCCTACGCCATTCATTGGGCGAAAGCCAATATTATTAATTCGTTTATACTATCAAATACTGAAATTAATATCACAGAAAGCTTGTTAAGTTTAAGTAATATTCCATTTGTCAATATTGATGAAGCTCTTGAATTTTCCGAAGTACGAATTGCAACCAATAATAAAAATCTGATATACATTTTGAATATTCCTACAGTAAGTTCAGATAATTGTAATTCCTTTATTATCAGAGCCGTTAAACTAAATCATGTTATCAATAAAATCAATTATAATTCTATCGTAGAATGTAATAAAAAAACCTTCGGTATAATTAATGAATGTAAAAAATACAATAGCATTTCAATTTGTAGTAATAAAGATATTCTAAATATAAGTAATTCCACGTGCATCCCAAGCCTCCTAAATAGCAAAAAATCCAACTGTTCCCTGATCAACAACGACCACATCCCAGAAATTGAAGAAATAACCCCAGGAATCCTACTATTAAATCAGTTTGATGGACCCATCAACATAAACCAGGAAACCATCATGCTCAAAGGCACCTACATAGTACGTCATTTCAACACCACGGTAGAAGTCAACGGCAAACTAATCATTGCAAAAGAGGTAACTCAACACAAGCCCTTACCTGCTATACTTCAACCAACATCTGAAAAAGAAAAAATAGAAGAAGTGCTATCTCTCAAGCGTATGAAACAACTATATGTTAACAGCACTAAGCAGATCGATCTTCTAGAAACTAAAAGTCAAATCAGTTTGTCCATCAACGTCATCCTGACACTGGCAGTAGTCATCATTCTTGTAATCACATCCATCAAAATATTCGGATGCATGATGCGCAAAGCACCGAGTAGCGAAAAGAAGCAAAACGAAGTGTTAACTCTAGGAATAGAAGATCTTCCTCGCCATCTTACAACAAGAACTTCAAACGTGGACGTTTGAACCTAAGCGGGGAGGAGTTAACGACAAAAACATTCGAAGCTGACACGCGCATTCTAAACAACGACAAATCCCACGGCAATCCAAATATCATAGTCAAGGTTGCTGACGGTGCGCCCGCATTCCAACAGGTACCAGTGAACGGAAGAAACACGAGATACGACTTCCACCAGCCAGAGCATAGTTCCCGACAGCGTGCTATTTGATCCTTTCCATCCACCTTCCGCACGATTAGTATTTAAGGTAGTTTAAGAAAATATCGTTATCTATCTTAAGTTCGAAGTGTAAGGGTAAACGCTGCCCGATCGTAAAAAAATGAAAATAAATTTTTTTTTTAAAAGAAATTAATAAATAATTTCTTAATTTATATAAGCAAGTGTTAAAACCTATATGGACTTATGGTATACAACTATGGAGTTGTACTAAAAAGAGTAATGCTGAGATCCGGCAGACTTTTCAAAACAAAGTATTACGGGCAATTGTCAATGCGCCGTGGTATCTGCGAAATGAGGATATCCACAGAGACCTAGGAATCGTAAAAATCGCCAATGCAGCTAGAGATTTTGCTCGTAGACACAAACGAAGACTAGAGGAAAACGCTAATAACGCTGTACTTCCAATTTTTATGTATAGTCCTCATAGCGTCTTTTGAAGATTTTCACCAACCTTCGCAAAAAAAAGAAAACTTCGGAAATTCCGAAAGAGGAATCAAAAACGGAATGGTTGCTTGAAACGCCTAATTAACTCGATGGATAATGATCCCTTTCTGCTGATGGCTTACATACAAGGTGTGACAATTAAGTTTCGGGAAGTTTTAAATGAAAACAAGAAAACAAATTTTTTCGTACACTTATTATGAACCTTCGCAATAGTCCTCCTCTAACTCTACACAACGATCCAAAGCACCCGTAATAATCCTCCGAACTTAACTCGTTCAGAACAATTCATGCTACAATTTTTCTCGTATGAATATCACTTTATTATTCTCCGACTGCCTGAACCTGAATTGATCACCAATCAATAACTGCAGCAATGTTGACGCGCAAGTAAATTGCTTTAATATTAACATTCATATCCTTTTCAAAAAACATGTACCAATCAAAGTTATTAGAAAAAAACGACGACACCTTGGCTCCTTATCCTTATTAAACGACGCGATCTGCTTTATTCTAGATGGGGAAAGTACAAATGCTCAGTTCTACTAAATAGTTACAAGGTAGCACGCAATAAGGTAACATTTCTATTCGGAGACGTCTTCTAATAGCAATTCAAGTTCTGCTTTTTTAAAAAATGTGCGTCGAATGGGCATCTGCTACAAAAAATGTACAGCTCCTAATAATTTAGGCCTGGAAGCTCTCAATAGCTAATTTGCTCAATGGTCGTCGAACGGCGGTAGTCATATAACCCATCCTATCCCAAAAAGTTGGAAAGTTAGAAAAAATATTCCTTACCACAAACATCGTCTCCTAATAGTACCGAGTTTCGTCCCATAGCCATTCTTCCATATCTAAGCAAGGATTTTGAAAGTCTGGTGGGTGGGCAACAAAAACAGCATTTCGTCAAAAGTCACTAAGTTCCAATCTGGCTTTCGAGCTAAACATAATTGCACAACGAGCTTGCTAAAAGTCTGTGAAGATATCCACTTAGGTATGGATAGCGATATGGTCGGACTATAGTTTTGTCTCTATAGCCTTTGACAGCGTGAATCATGAAATTCTCATAAAAAAAAGCTTAAGAACCAATTTACCTGTGGGGAATCTTTATGTCACCTCATGTCGTCATATCTTTCAAACCGTTCGCAATTCGGGTACCATAATAATAAACGTTCTTCATGTCTTTTTGTTAACTTTGGTGTGGCACAAGGTTCTGTGTTAGGCCTACTTTTATTTTCGTGTTTAATGAATGATATATATAAATGTTTCACAACATGTAACACATGTGCGCTGATAATGTTCAGGTCTACTCTATGTCCCCGAAAATGTGTTGTGCCTCGGCCATGAATTCACCTTCGCATGAACTAATCTTGTCCACCATTGATCGATAAACAATAAGCTGAACACATCACACATCAAAACCAATAGCACTAATTCCCAATATTAGTAGGGTCGTGTTAAATTTACCGCCTCTTTTTATGAACAGCTCTCCTATTGACTATGTTGAGTGGACAAAATCAAATATCTAGGGATACTTTTCGAACCTAACCTCTGCTCTGGGCTTAAGCCCAACTACCAAATACCTGCCGACCAAAATTAAGCATGAACTTGTAACGTGATTTATTCCACCCATTTTTCTTTACGGTCGCGAGCTATTTTCGAACTTGGACCATGAATGTCTCAGAAAACACAACGTCGCGTATAATTACGAAAGGCTCGAGCACATCTCCGAATTCACCCAAAAAATGTTGGGCTTTTCACTTACAGCACTGATGAAAGATCGTACCTTGCTACTGTTGCATAAAATATTAACGACCAAGGAACCTGAATACTTTTTCGCATGCATTCAGTTCGCAAGGGCGCAACGTTCCCTAAAACTTATCGTTCCAAAACACAAATATACCAATTTTTTTAAGAATGCTGTCCAACTGTGGAATATGCTACGCCTAAATATCAAGCAAGTGAAGAGCACAAACGCCTTCAAACTGAAATCTTTTGAGTACCTTAAAGAACGTTAAGAACTAACCCTTACCATTGTTTATCTTTTTCTTTATTTCTTTATACCTTTTACTATTATCTAGTTTTAGTCATCTTAACTTGTAAGATGTTGTATCTTAATTACTTACTTACTTAGGTGGCGCTACAGTCCGTGGTGAATCTGGGCCTCAACCAACAAGCGTCTCCAGCTAGCACGGTCTTTGGCAGGTGTTTCCAGTGCCGCACGCCTAGTTGGTTAAGGTCCCCTCCCACCTGCGTGCGCCACCGTTGATGCGGCCGTCCTCTGCCGCGCCTTCCTTCCGTGGTGGACTCGAAGACTCTTCGGGACGGAGCTGTATTTTCCATGCGCTCTACATGGCCTAGCCACATTAGACGCTGTATCCGTAGACGTCGTACCAGGCCGATGTCGTTATACAACCCGTACAGTTTTTCGTTAAATCTTCTTCTCTATACACCGTTTGAACAAACGGAGCGGTATATATTGCGCAGAATTTTCCTCTCGAAACGACCAAGGGCATCTTCATGCGCTTTTGTTAAGGTCAAAGCCTCTGCGCCGTAAAGGAGGACTGGGATGATCAAGGTCTTATATAGTGTCACCTTCGTTTTCCGAGAGAGGGATCTACTTCTCAATTGCCTCTTGAGCCCAAAGAAACAGCGGTTGACAAGAGTAATACTGCGTTTTATCTCAGCGCTGGTGTTGTTGTCGCCGGTCATCAGTGAGCCAAAGTAGACGAATTCCTTGACCACTTCAAAGCTATATCCACCCATGGTGACGTTGTGGCTAATACGTCGGTGTTGCCCATCTCTTTTAGATGAAATCAGATAATTCGTTTTACCCTCATTAACCTTGAGACCCATCTTAGCTGCTTCTACCTCAATGCTTAGAAAGGCCTCATTGACGTCTCGCTGTGTCCGTCCAATCACGTCAATGTCGCCGGCATACGCAGGCAATTGCGTAGACTTGAAATAAATCGTACCTCTTGTGTTGGCCAGTGACTCTTGCACGATCTTTTCAAGCACGATGTTGAAAAAGTTAGCGTCTCCTTGTCTAAATCCTTTTTTAACATCAAAGGTCTCGGCTTGTTCATTACCGACCTTAATGGAGCAGCGAGAATTCTTCATTGTCATCCTGCACAGTCGGACGAGTTTGGCAGGGATGTTAAAACTAGACATGGCTTTGTATAGCTCATCTCTATACACGCTGTCATATGCAGCTTTGAAATCGACGAATCGTCTTCTCCAAGATCTACCGATGCGTAAATATTTGGTTTATTGTGGATTTATCTGGCCTGAAACTTCACTGATATGAGCCGATCAGGTTATCCACAAACGGTTTCAGGCGTTCACACAATACGGCAGAGAAGATCTTATTTGGGATGTTAAGGAGACTCATTCCCCTATAGTTGGCGCAGTTATATGGGTCTCCTTTCTTATGGACCGGGCAACGATGCTGAGATTCCATTCGTCGGGCATGCTTTCCTCCGACCATTCCTTGCAAATGAGATGATGCATGCATCTTACCAGCTCAACTCCAGCCGCCTTAAGAAGCTCAGCAGACAGGTCGTCTGCGCCCGCGGCTTTATTAGACTTAAGTCTTGATATCACTGATTTGATTTCGTCTAGGTCGGGTGGATGGAATTCTCCTACATCGTCATCCATTACGAACGGATCGTTCTGCCTGACAGCGGTATCTTGTCTTTCCAAATCCTCAGCATCGACTGCGACTCTACCACCAGTTCTTCATTTTCATCCCTGCGGGCCGCCGCTCTGGCTTTGTAGCCACGGCATGTTCCTTTTAGCTTATTGTAAAACGTACGGGCGTCATTCCTGCGGAAGCATTTCTCCATCTCCTCGATCTCACGCTTTCCGTGCTCTCTCTTCTTTTTTTCTGAAAAACGTGTGTTCCTCTCTTCTCTTCTGCTCATAGATTTCGTGAGCAGCTCTCGTCCGTCGTTGCAGCATGGCTTTATATGCCTCTTGTTTTGCCTCATGGGCTTGTTCGCATTGTTCATCGAACCAGGCATTTCTAGGTGGAGCCGGCTTGAAACCCAGCACCTCTGAGGCAGCGTCTCCTGCTCTATTGTTTGTGCTGCTGTGGGCAAATTTTGAGAGAGCTTGGAGGAGACACGGTCGGCAAAGATTCTGGCAGTCTCTTGGGATTGTAGCTTTCTTACGTCAAACTTGCCTAGTTCTACTTGACTCCTAAGCATTCTTGATATCCTCATGCGTACCTTGGCTACAACAAGGTAGTGGTCCGAGTCGATGTTGGCCCCTCGGAAGGTTCATACGTCGAGAATACTGGAGGAGTGTCTGGTGTCGATCGCAATATGATCAATCTGGTTGGTGGTCGATTGATCAAAAGACCGCCAGGTACCCTTGTGGATGTTGAGATGGAGGAATCGCGTGCTTGCTACAAGGAGGTTACGCCCCATTAGGAAATCGATTAGCCTAAGTCCGTTGTCGGAAATGGTGCTATGGGGGCTAAGCTTTCCTATGATCGACTCATAGGTTCATGGGTTCTGTCTAGGAGATCGTAGAATTCTTCTTTGAGTCTATCGTTCTTTTCTTCCGTTAGGGCGTGAGCGCATATTAAGCTAATGTTTTCAAATTTAGCTTTGATGCGGATTGTTATCTTACGTATCTTACGTGTACATGTAATTAATTCAATAAATGAAATGAAATCAACCATGGTTACGGCCACTTTGTCCTTTTCTATGCCACCATGAATAGTTCCCTTAAGGTGTGATCTCATCCACTCTTACACAATCATCGAAGAATGGGCCGCCTATTGTCGTGGTGCAAGATCCAGCTTTCCTTGTCGAGTTCGAGTCGCATACGGAAAACACGTACTCGCAGCCCCTTCAGGACGTCAATATAGAACTGTCCAATCAGGTCAGTGAAATCGCCTTGCCCACTCAAGCACACGGGTTTTCGACAAACACTCGCCTACATACACTACCTGTAAATTTTGGAGGATTTCCGATGGCTTTTCAACAGATTTCACTAAACATTGAATGACAACACGTTGCTTGTATTCGAAAAATGCGCACCACACAAAACCAAAATGTCGACTTCAGCCTTGGATGAAAACTGAAAGAATGGCCCCCCCCTTTGTAAACAGATATTGACGAACGACGCAGTGTTACCAGTTCCTAAGCTATGACTAAATTCCATGAACTTAATTGCCACATCCCGTATGTTCGTCTTGTTGAAATGTCATTTCAGGTTAATATATCCCAACTTCACAATTTGATCAGTTAAATGAAACAATTAAAATATGTGGATACTCTACATTCACTTTAAACGTACATATGTATGTATACATTTATGTATATACGACTACCTCCGTCCACGTTTATGGAAGACGATGACGTGAAATCATTAAGATAAAAGTTAATCTCTTAATCCAGATACGCGTTGTCCAATGTGTGGGTCGGAGATTTTAATTAAAAGTCTATTTCTTTGAGTATCATAATAACTCGGTATGATGATTATGATTGGAAGATGTCGACATGGGTTCGATGATTACTTGGCGTATTTTCGAGATTTATTTAGCTGGGCTGGCCAGGACCAGATTGGGTAATTTTTTTTTAATTTGTTAGCACAAGGAAGAGATAAAACAACTCCAAATTTTTTATGTTTGAATTACAAAATTGGCTAAACAATTCATTTCGTAATCTATATATATTCGCCAACAAAATGTAGGTTACAGGTGTCACTGCCATCCTCAAAGTGATAGTAAATCTCGTTATATGTCGCAACCGATCCTCGAATATGCAAAATGCAACAAATTTCAACAAAGTACCGATCAGCTACGAAAAAATGATAAACATTCTTTCAGGATTACTTTGTATTTTTTCTGCCGGTTTTTTCATCGTCACACGGTCGTGCTTTGTATTTCTAACGAGGCGCAATCAGTTAGTACTTACATATTTCATTCAAGGCTTGAAACCAAGCACGGAGGAAACTGCATTGCAGTAGTTATCACAATCCATCCATGACCATTTCAGATCAATTCTCAGGAATCGTACAAATCGAACGAATACGTAGAAGTAGAAGAGAATGAAAAAAGAGTAAAATAAATAATCAAACAACAAAGACGATAAAGGATGAAGATGCACGTGATTGGCTGCTTGAACTGCAACGCCACGATATTGCATTGTATTGCTTGCGTCAGCTCATGCTAAGCAAATTGCCTGAACGATTTCGGGAAATCGTGTATACAGCACATCGGAATGTGGTGCGCGTTGAAGTGCAAAGTGAAGGCTGTCGTTCGAACAATTTTCGAATTTCAATTAACACCCATTTTTCGCGAGATGATTTTTCGCGTAGTTATGCTAGGGCGTATGCGCAACGATGGATAGACAGAAAACCAATTCAATTTGATTCTATGTAATGAGTTCTAATGGCAGGGCGTGGTGCTGATAGAATGCCTCAGCCGCAACAGATACACACTCAAGAATGCCAATCATCCTGACAGATGGTACGAGTATGCATACACTTATCTATTCCCGTATCTTTAGCGACGTTGTGCATGGCGAAAGTGTTTCATTAGAAAACCAACAACCATCCGACCGTCAACGTTTACGAAGACTATGTATATCATTCGTTTTTGATTCACCTTTCATTTGCGGTACAACTGCGGATTCGTTGGCATTTATCTGCTACAA
Source organism: Eumerus sabulonum (assembly GCA_951905685.1). Classification (NCBI taxonomy): domain Eukaryota; kingdom Metazoa; phylum Arthropoda; class Insecta; order Diptera; family Syrphidae; genus Eumerus; species Eumerus sabulonum. The sequence goes on along the minus strand of OX645060.1, from coordinate 159,807,526 downwards.
GTAAATGCATAGCGTGTACTGATTTATTGGTTTCTGAGCGGCCAATTAAGATGGAGCAGAAGAAACAAAGATACGATTTCTCGATTAGGACAAATGAACAATTTTGCTGTGGATCTTATTGAGATGATCAATTAAAGATAGATTCCAATTAGATTTGTTGCCAGATGCTGTAGTTACAATGTAAACCAGGAAATGTCTTTTATATCTTATTACCTAAGGGAAAGGCAATTAAATTCTAAAAGTTCGCTGTTTAATTTGGATTGAATGCAATGAACATGTCCAGCTAAAAAAATTGTCCTTTGGGGTATGTAGGTCTTTTGCAATGAGTCAATGAACTCTTACTAAACAACGTCTTACTGAAAACAAAATAGTAAAGTGAGATAATGAGTTCACGACTACATTTTATTCTCCTCAAGAAAATACATATTTTTTTTTGTATCTGCAATCAAATGCAAAGTAGTCATCAGATAGTGATCCACCAAACTCTGAAAGAGCTGATTAGCGAGTTGTTATTAACTCGCAAGATTCACTCTAAGTGGGGAAGCCTAGTAACTATCATAGTAGTTACCAAGGGAACCCCGCAAGGTGGGGTGATCTCACCTCTTCTCTGAAATGTAGTTGTAAACGAACTACTAATCAAACTGGAAAAAGAAGGCCTGGATGTTGTTGCCTACGCCGATGACGTTGCCATTTCAATCTCAGGTAAATACCTATCCACACTGAATGACCGCATGCAATCGGCATTCCGATTTCTGTGGAAATGGGCGCATAGCAACGGGCTCAGGATTAATCCCCAGAAAACGGAGCTCGTGCTATTTACCAAAAAGCATAAAATCCCGAAAAACTGCCCTATCACTTTGCTCGATACCAGGTTAGCTTATTCCTCTAGTGCCAAATTCCGTGGCATTATACTCGATAGGAAATTAACTTGGAAGAGCAGTACAATTGAAAGAGCAAAAACAGCAACAACAGCTCTCTACACATGCAAGAAAGCCCTAGGAAAAAAATGGGGATTCAACCGCAAGATCACCCTATGGATCTACATCATGGTGGTTAGACCCATACTAATGTATGGAGTGATAATCTGGTGGACTGCACTGGACAAGACATCATACCACAAACAAAGGCTGCGCTTAACGTGATACTAGACCTTACACCACTCGATATGGTCGAGCTATGTCACTGGCCACTCCTCCATCCTGCAGGATAACTATAGCAGAAAACTTGGACCACATAGAACCCACCATAGTCTTGGACAAAAACTTTACGACTATATATCCGGACAGACAAAACTGGACTCGCCAAACTCAACCTCGAAGAAAATGCGTGGATTTTTACACTGAAGGGTTTAAAACCAAAGACGGGGTGGGCAGTGGAGTATTCTGCAAACAACTTAAGCTGTATAAAGCTCTAAAATTACCAGATGACTGCAGCGTTTTCCAGGCGGAACTGTTGGCAATAAAAGAGGCCTTGTCTTGGCTGAAGTGGAATGTAATATCCACCACGGATATTCGTATTCTCACAGACAGTCAAGCAGCCTTAAAGTCGTTGGAGTCCTATGTGTACACACCAAAATCTAGTCTCGATTGTCGCCTATCTCTTAACGAGATGGCAGAACAGTTCAACATACAGCTTATCTGGGTACCGGGACACAGCGACATTACAGGAAATGAAAAAGCCGACACACTCGCCGAACAAGGAACGACGCTACAATCAATCGTGGCTTGTGAGGGAATACCCCTTGCAACCATTAAATTTAATCTTACAAATCTCGCCAGGGTCGAGACGAACCAGAGATGGACTCAGGGACAAACCTGCCTCATCACTAGGCAAATCTGGCCTCGGCTTGACAGTCAACGAACAACTAGTATAATCTCCCTAAAAAGTACTGACATCTACAAGGTCATTGGTGTCATCACAGGACAGTGCCTCATTGGCAGTCACGCACAAAAACTAGGAATAGTTCCGAATGATTTCTGCAGAAGCTGTCAGTACGAGGAGGAGGTCGAATCCATTCACCACCTTCTCTGTGCCTGTCCAGCATTTTGCAATATCAGGAAAAGTTACCTAGGCTCTTACTTCCCTAACGGTCTGACAGATGTTCAGCAAGAACTCTCTCTTCTTAACTTCTTAAGAAGCACAAAATGGTTCCACGAATAGGGGGGCAAAACCCCCTCGTAGCTGCACAACGGGCCTCCCTGGCCTATGTGCAATCTTCTAAATCCTGGGAAGGCTACGATCCTACCTACCTACGATCTGTTCACAGATCGCATTCTAATGAGATTTTGGCTCATGGTATTTTGAATCTTCAGAAAAACAGACTTAACCACACTGGACAATTAAATACCAAGAGCTTTTAATAAATCCCCAGTAATTTTGCTACGATTTCTGGTGTTGATTCACTCTACCGATGTCGTTCATATGAAGACTTGTTTAAATTCAGCATCCCATCTTTCTACTGGTCTATTCGCAGGTAAAAAGTTCTTATATACTTTTAACAAACGTTCATGAATTAGTTTTTTAAAAGGACAGATCAACTTTGAACAGCAATAAATATGAAAATGAGTTGACTGACATACCGAAACTTCACACCTGTTTTCAAAGGAGTACTGCGAATAAAAAAAGATAAAACGACGAACCTAATGGCGTCATCTTTTATCGTTATATCGAAAAGAAAAGCTAAGTGTAGTCAAGAGTGTATATAATACAGGCTCTTTTATTAAGCGCTTCCTATATTTACATTTTTTAATCGTTTAAAAGGTCTATCGATGCCAGTATGAATAATGTTTAAATACCCGCCATGGCTTCTCTGGGTGGCACGGAGTCGAAATGTCCAATTTTCTATAACTCAGGCACATAAACCAGACTGAATATGACCGATGGAATCGATCATGTTTGCCTTGAGGCTTTAAACGCCACTGTGGCTTGTGGCTTATTCGCATAGAGCTGCGACCTTAGAAAATCCTACAAGAAAGAGTCTAACAGAGTCAAACCGCACGATCTCGGTGGCACATGCCATGCACGCAGAAATGTTTAGCATAAGTGTTATGCCCCGTAATGACTCCCACAAATCTTCTGCAGTCGATCCTCCTTACAGACAGGAGGAATGCTTCGGATTTCTTGCAAACATCGGAGCATACGTGCTTAGTCATGCTGCACCCTGAATAATCCCCCCATCTAGGTTGTGTGTATTAAACACCCAATCGTTAATGTAGGAATTTACATTGGACGCAGGTATACCTAGAGCGGATTCAGGTCCTGAGAAGCTCTCCTCTGAAGCCACTTCCTGGGATCCCAGAGTGACCTGGAACCATACAAGCCTTAGTGAATTTTGTCTACCGACTCTGTTCAAAGAATTCATGCACTAATTTGGAGCTAGTTAGAGGGTTGCACACAGCTTTGAGTACAGCTTGGCATCATTGCAGACGCATATGCTTTTTCCGCTCCACTTGTACTTCGCAATTTAGTGCATGGCCCTTAGGAATGTGTATACCTCTGATTGGAAGACAGACTCATATTTACCTAACGAGAAATGCAATCGGATGTTTTCGCTCTCAAAGAAGACCCCAGCACCGGACACCCGCCCAGACCTGGAGCCATCCGTGAAAATGCGAAGACTATCCTCTCCAGGTTCAGTATCCAGTCAGAGCCATTCCTGACAGCATGGAAACTCGACTGTGATATTACGTCGCAATAGGATAACGGATGTCAATGAGTCAGGAGGCATGTCCATGAGACAGGGGTCACAGGACAATTCTTGCGCAAACATACCGTTATTCCTATGCGAGTTGCACCAAAAGCCTTTTCTCTTCAAACGAGACATGGCTTTCAGAGCACACCCTCTGATAAATATATCAAGAAATAGAAGGTACATCATAGCATCTAGAGCAGCGGAGAGATATCGGTGACATTATCAGCAGCTAAAGGGTGTCCATAAGTGGAGTCCTTCAACCCCTTCTCTGGTCCGTAGTCATCGACGACCTTTTCTACAAGCTAATCAAACTCGGCTACGAAGTCATTGGTTACGCCGAAGACGTAGTAGTTATTGTTACAGGCAGATGCGTGATTTCTGCCTGTGAACGCATGAAACTTTCAGTCGTTTCAGTCGATGTCTAACTTGTGTAACCGAGAGGGTTTATCGATAAACCCAAATATGACAATCTTAGTCCCGTTTACAAAGAGAATAAAGATACAGCCTCGATCCGTCTCGCTAAAGGGTACAAATGTATGATTTTCAGAAAAAGTTAATTTTCTAGGTATTAACCTTGATCGCAAACTTAACTGGAACTCCAACATCAAATACAAACTCACAAAGACGACTACGGCACTGTGAGCCTGTGACGCTATTACGGTAAAAACTGGCGGTTAAAACCTAAGGTTATCCACTGGCTATATACCGCGATAGTAAGACCTATCATCACTTATGGTGGAAAAAAGTTGAGCAAAAAACAATAATCGTTAAACTTCAGCACCTTCAGAGAATATGCCAACCTCCCCTTCGACCGCCCAAGAGACACTGATTGGACCTACTCCAATCCATCTATTTATTAAAAAGGTTGCAACACGCAGTGCAATCAGACTTCTTTGCTCAGAAACGGGCCTACCATGTAAACCATTGGGTCACATGTCCATTTCTGAGCTAGATATGATTACCACATACGCTCATTTTTGACATGAAATTTGAGATACTGATCCGAAACCGCACAGCTAGGGAAGGCGGCAATACCAATGTCAATACCAATACCAATGCTCAATGTCAAAGGCCTTAGGTGATACACAGATGGCTCCAAGCGGGACCAAATCGAAAAACCTCGAATGTTGTAGGTTGAGTCGTAACCTTAACTTAGAGACTGGCATAAGAGGTGTAACCATCAATAAGCTCTCAGACAGTCAAGAAACGCTCAAACGCTCAAGGTGTTGAGTTCATGTAGCACGGACCTAAAATCCGCTATTGAGTGTCACGATGCCCTACAGGACCTAGCCAAAAGAAATAAGGTTAAATTCTGGTGGGTGCCAGGCCATAAGGGCATTATGTACATACATATGTATGTGTATGTATGTTGACGTTACAGTCAACGGAGGGCCAAAGCCGAGCTTCTCTCAATCACCCATTTTTTTTTCCCCAAACGGCGAGATTCGAGAAGCTTTTCTTGACAACTATACTCATGCAGTTACCTAAGCAGAATAGAGCGTTTTGTCTAAGATGGCATACTGTTAGTATCTTATACAAGAATTTATATTGAAATACATCCTTCCGACTGTACTTACCTACTTACTTACTTATCAGGCCAGCGATTCATGGAGGATCTGGACCTGAGCTATAGCTGAATTCCATCCTTGACGGAAGGTCTTCCAGTTATCAAGACCAAGATATCTTACATCCGCGATTACTTGGTCTTTATACCGGAGGTCGAAGACCCTCTTAGATGGAGCGTTGATGTCCATACGCTCGATGTGGTCGAGCCAGTGTAGTCGACGGATCTTTGCCTTCCGGACTACATCCACATCTTTGTACAGCTCGTAGAGTTCGCGGTTATCTCTTCTTCCCCATTCACCTTCCTCACAGACAGGACCAAATATCCGGTGCAGAATTTTCCTTTCGAACGATTCCAAAATCAGCTCCGCTGTCCTGCTTATCTTCCAGCTTTCGGCTCCATACAGCAAGACTGGCAGTACGAGCGTTTTATAAAGCATGACTTTTGTCTTTCGGGTGAGGAGTCTTGACCCCAGTTGTTTGGACAAGCCGAAGTAGCAGCGGTTGCCAAGGGCGATTCTATACCGGATCTCCACTGTGGTGTCATTTGTGGAATTTACGTTTGTCCCGAGGTAGACAAACTCCTTAGCTACATCGAAATTGTAGCTGTTAATTGTTACATTTTGTCCCAGGTGGTGAGCGACGGATTGGTTTTTGCTTGACAGCATGTACTTCGCTTTGTCCTCATTGATCTTAAGACCAACTCGTTTCGCCTTTTCTTCAATCGCCGTGAATGCTTCCACAATGCTACGGCGGGAACACGCGATGATGTCGATATCAACCGCGTATCATAGCAGCTGGACGGACTTGTAGAAGAGAGTGCCTTCCCTGTTGACGCCTGCCCGTCGCACTATCTGCTCCAGCACCAGGTTGAAGAAGTCACATGACAGCGCATCCCCTTGCCGAAATCCGGTGAATGTTTCGAAAGGTTTCGAAGTTCTAGAACCGAGTTGCACGGTGCATCGCGTATTTTGTAGCGTGGCGCGACACAACTGGATCAGTTTTCCCGGGATCCCGTATTCGGCCATCGCACCAAACAGTCCTTCACGATAAATGCTGTCGTATGCGGCTTTGAAATCGATGAAAAGATGGTGTGTATCGATTCGAAACTCGTTTGTCTTTTCCAGGGTTTGTCGACGTGTGAAAATTTGGTCTATAGTCGATTTGCCGGGCCAGAAGTCGCACTGGTAGCTGCCGATTAGTGCGGTGCAAAATGGCTTTAGACGTTCACTAAGCCATCTGAGCCTGCGGCCTTGTTATTCTTCAGCTTCTTGCCCAGCTTCGATGCTGGGTGGGAGGACCACTTCAGCGGCTGGAGTTGGGATTTCCTGGGTCTCTACCAATCTCTCTTGGTCATGCTTAAATACATCCACTATTCCCTGCGGGTCGGTGACAAGATTACCCTCGCGGTTTCGAAGAGCCCTTTCTGAAGCCTCCTGCAAGGTCTTTCTTGTAAAAGGGTTTTATGTTTCATGCTTATCCCTAGATTCCTCGATATCCTTGAGCTGGGAGGCTGCGAAGATTATTTTCTTTTGTCGCAGTAGTTTTTCTTTTCTTTTCTCCCTTCTTCTGGCTCGGCACTCTTCTTGCGCTGTCCTGGTTTTCCTCTGCAGCGCCTTTTGATACGCCTCGTCGGTTGCTGCCTTTTGTGCTCCCACTCGCCATCATACCACGGGTTTCTTGTCGGCGGTGGTAGGTTCCCTAAGGTGGTTTCGGCTACTTCCTGGATGGCTGAGCGGCAATGCAGCCACATATTATTGACATTTGCGTTCGACGTAAGCATACCGTAGAGTCTTTCGCTCAGCTGTTCCCTGCAGACTCTGGTAACCTCCGGTGTGATCAGGCGCCCAACGTCGAATCTCCTCCTGGTGGGCTGGTGCAGCTTTCTGACATTGGACAGTCGAGCTCTGAGTCTTGCTGCTACGAGGAAGTGGTCAGAGTCGACATTTGCTCCTCTGAATGTACGCACATCCAAGATGTTTGACGAGCGCCTTGCGTCAATGGACATATGGTCGATTTGGTTGGCGGTTCGACCGTCCGAAGATCGCTAGGTTGTGCTACTTATCATGGCATTATGAGCTGTCGCAGAGTCCGTTATTTGTTGTTGTATCGTGGAGGCTGTGCTTTCCGATCACTCCGCCAAGGGTGTTCTCCTTAACGATTTTGGCGTTGAAATCCCCGAGCACGATTTTAACATCGTACTCCGGACAAGCTCCGTAGGCGTTGTCCAGGAGGTCATAGAAGTCGTACTTGATAGGGTCTTCAGCCTCGTCGGTAGGGGCGTGTGGACATACATATAAGGCTGATGTTATAAAATCTGCCTCTGATCCGGATCACTGCCAGGCCTTCACTTATAGGTTTAAAGTCGATGACCTTCGACCCTAACCGCTTTCCCACGACAAATCCGCATCCCAGTAAGTGCAATCTTTTGTGACAGCTGTAATAAATGCCGCAATTTTTCTTCCTCATCATACCGTTGCATATCCAACGTATTTCCTGAACCGCAGTAATATCCGCCTTGTACTGCGTGAGGATTCTTTCTAGTTTATGAGCAGCTCCGGGAGTGTACAGGTTCTGACATTCCAGGAGCATACTCGCAAATCGTGTTCCTTTTTCGTGCGTTGTCGTCGTCGAGTATCCGTCCGTGTATCCGAGGCATCTTGCTCATTCAAAACTTTTACGTTTTTTACGTGGGCGGATTGTTAGCCCGCCGCACAACCACCATTCTGGTCGGGGTTTTGTAGCTGCATACGTTTGCTCACCTCTCAACGGTTGTTGAAGAGGCTGTCCAGAGGTCGCCGCGAGGAGGCCGTATGTCAACTTGAACCGAGCATTTAAACAGGGAACGTCGCTGGCATCTCGCCAGGTTGAGAACGATTAACAACTTTACCCTGTATGTCCGAGCCCATGCACTCTATCCTTCTGACTGTAGGGTTTCTAAATGACGAATCTTTTTGCGACAGCAAGACTTCGCTTAATAGCCTAATTAGTTAATACTTTTCCACTTGCCCTGGTTGTCATGTAAAATAGTGAACGATTTTTTCCACATATTTATGAATTTAACTGACTTACTAAATTTGGGATTAAGCTATTCTGCTTATTACGAGGATGTACTTACCTTCTCCTATTTTTCTTTATTTACAGGTAAGACTACTGACGAGGTCAGTTTTACCATTTCGGTAGCGTCAGCGATTACAATCTAAATATCAAGGTATTTTATTAGGTAATGTCTAAATTTAGGAAATTACGTTAGTCCTTTGTGGAATAGTGATATTGCACATAACGCACATAACGCAAAGCCTCTCGCTGCTCTAGTATCCAGTATCTGTCGGCTGCACGGAATCGTTTTCCGCACCGTATCTTTGCCATGCTGAATCATGGCTTCATATCACATGTGTAATAGAAACAGTTAATTAAACAGTTAACTGCATATAGCATCAGCACTGTATTTGATCTGATCATAAACCAGGGACAGAATGGTTAAATATTCTTGGGTTCCTAAACTTGGAGCACGAATCACGAAAACATTCCACAAAATTTCTCATTTTTTTTTATTTCTAGTTCTACATATGTCAACAATTGGCAGGCACACAATCGAAGCTTTTGAAAATACTCTGACACGAACCACGACAGAACTCTTGCCTTAACCGCAAGAGGTGTCAAACACCTTAGTCTGCTAGGGAGGAGTAAATCTGTACAATATGAGGTAAAGAGGACAACATCGTGGAGCATTTCCTCTGATTCCGGCCTTGATATGATCCCATTAGGTAAGACGACCTTGTGGCGGATTATTAACCTGGGTTTCCCCAAGAATTTTATAAACATGTGGTATAAACAAACCACATAAACTAGCGACCATTCCACAGATATTGAAAAAATTATCCACAGACCTCTAATCCTCTTTTTCAAACGTGTCGAATGCCGAATTCGATCAAATTACACGTTTTTATTTCGCAACCTGTCAGAAGAACTCAAGCTTCTATTACTATTGCGAATTGTTTACATTTCCAAATTCCTATCTCCAGATGTTTATACATAATTTCATGCAACAACATTCCATGAAACAATTACTCAACCGGCATTAAATGCATAGTCGCCGAGCAATCAAACATCACCAAATTGAAGCAGCCAACAAGCGTTTCATTCCTTCACGGTGGCGCCAAAGTTGTTGAGAAACTTTCACTATATGCCATCCGAACTATGCGCTGCACGCCGTTCCGCATCTTGAGTGCATAAATGTATGTATCTATCCTCAACTAATGTCGTGCCATCCGTGTCGTACGAGCAGCAACACGTCCCAACTGTCACGTATCTAAATGTGACATGGCAGCTACTCGTATTATATTTTAGATGCACATAAATTTATTATTTATGGTAAGTCTGCATCCCTCCGAAGAATTTTGTGCGAATGTTCAGAGTTCTGTGGTCTGGTTACCTGCCACTGTCAAACGACGCCTAGAGATTTTAAATGCACAAAACTCATGTCGAAAACTATTTATAATAGATACATATATCGTCGTATGATTTTCTATTGTGTTTCACAAATCAAAAAAACTGCATCAGAATTAATACGGATGCAGGTGTAAAACAGATTGAAGGCTAATTGAAAGCGATTTATCTAATAATATATCTACTGTATCTCAAAACTTGTTGAACAATTAAAACAGATGTTTTATTTTTTATGGGCAATTCACGCTACGGGTGTGGCGCTCTGAACAGTAGTGACGCTATATGCTACAAAAGGGTCGACTGCTTGATTCAAGCTATAAATTTCATCCAAATCCTTTTTATTTGTTTTTTTTTTTTTTTTTGTTGTTTCGTATACTATAAAAGTTATAAAAGTTTATAACAAGACTGTTGCAAATCATTCCAAATGGAAAAAATAACTGCACGTTACACGATCCATTCCCATAGGGAGCCAGCGCTTCCTGATAATTCATCAGATACGAAATTTATGGCAAACAATTATTGCCACACAGTATGAAGTCCTTAAGTCGCCATACTTAAATGAAATTCTACTCGTTTACCCCATCCGAACAGGCTCTCAAGCAACGCGGATATGTGCATCATATAAATCCCATTCTACATGGCAAACCAATGTAAGAACTGACATTTGACACCTCCTTATCGGTGACATACACACGCTCATGTTGCTCCCGGACAAAGTTCCCGTCTGCGTAGCCGCCCAGTTCGGGAATGAACTGCACCTCTCGGCTGCATGTTAAACAGGAACAGATATCATATCCAAACACGAACGTACGAATGAGAATGGTGCACAAGAAATCTTATCACAGATTGCGAAAGGCTACCGGGAGTTCGTCGTGGCGAGTTACCGAGTAAATCACAATCGTTCTCACCTCGTCCTCGTCGTGCAGGATTTGTCGTGTATGGTGTCTGTTTGTCCCTGCGGATTAGGTAGTTCCCGGCGAATCGCTTAATTAAAACCAAATGTTGTCGCACGAGAGCTGCATTTAAATTTGATCTGCAATCGGTCGAGATTCTTGGTGGTAGAAGAGTACCGGGGTACATGCATTGAGTGCGCGGTGGATTGTAAGTCTATCAGTCGTGTGTGGAATGTATCTCAAACAACACAACAAATTTGTTGGGCTCGACAACAGACTGAAATACAACAACCTATCCAATTTGAATATGGTCCTATTTCTTCAATCCCCTATACATAGATTCAAATAGTATCTACTTACTATATACCCCAACGTCTCGATGTATTTTTGTTGTCCTGTCGGGAACGTAGGCGAACCGGAATTCCCATTCGAGTTCGCTCCATCTTCGAGAGATCGCAAAAAGTGATTCCGAAGGTTGTCGTTTTCTAACTTCATGAATCCATCGGCGAACAAGGCCCTGATCAGTGGCAGTTTGAGCGTGCTAACTTGCGCGGTGTACAATCAACCATCAAATTGAAGAGAAGAAAGACTTGAGACTTCTATCTAATGGTCATGGCTAAGAATGTACTTCCTCCTCTGTCTTCAATAGTCATACTACACCCGAGTAGATGCTGTACCTTCACATGTCAGTTCAGACGAAAGGGGGAAGAATGAACTATCAACGGAGACTGAAAGAATGCTTCTGCAGCCATCGGATGGCAGGAATGATAGCTACAACGAGATGTTAGCTGTAAGACGTCTTGACTTTTAGACTTCTTGGTCGATATGCGCTTATTACCGTAATTCGCTGGAAATAATTGAGACACGACGCGCACTGTTGACGGCAGACCAAGACGTTAAGGAACAACGACTGAAGTCGAATCAACTACTGCTGCACCACCCTAGAATTAGTTAGCTACGGCACAGCGTGGCTATGATTGCGACTATTGCTGCTGAAACTGCTGCAACTACGGCATCGGTCCCACACAATGAATACAAAATAGACGTGCAGACGTTTTGAAGGATATGTATGGGCTACACTGCTGGATGGAAGGTGACATCTGGCAGGGATCGCAAAAGTGGGAAACAATGAGTGGGCCGTTCCTTCAGTGCTCGTCGTGCAATAGGGAACAAATAAAAAATCAAAAAAAAACGAGCTTGTCGTTGATTCGATCAAACGTGTTATTAACTAACCTCCGTCCGAGAAGAAGTTCGAAATAGAGTGACGATGCCACGAAAGAAGGCGGTATTGTGGGGTTGCTAAATAGGTGGCTAAGATACAAGTCAACATGTGTCAATGGGATTAATGATTGGTATGTTGTATGTGTTCGGCTATGTGATTTGTACCGTTTTACTACAGGAGTAGAGGTTTTTATAATTATTATCTAACGGTACGGCTAGGTGAGTTTATTGTTTTCGTTTTTCCGTAATACCAAGATTGATTCCGTGGAAGTAGTCTTGCACCAACAAAAGTCTTCCGTTTGAGAAGCACGTTTCAGCGTTAATTGTATCTTCCATTTTGATAATTAAAGAATCTGAGCAAGTATTTGTTACAACTACGAAAATTGTCCTAATTTATTCGGGATCTTAACCAAGTTAAGGAAGGAGATTAACTATTGCATTTCGGGAACAGGTGATACATAGTAGGACACAAGTTAATATAGGGTTTTCCAATAGGGAATTGACTACTTTGAATTTAATTTGTGAACGCACCCTTTCACTAATCAATTTATTCAGTAAGCTCGATATTTCCACCATGGTAAAGTACACGAACGAGCAACGGCTCCAAATCATCAAAATTTAATCAAGAAAAAAGTTGTCAAGTCCTTATAGGAAATGGTGTACTATGAAATAATTTAATCACACTGTTACCTCATTAAATAATGGCATTACCACTGGGCTTTTTTGTGAAGAGTCCAACATATGTACGTTGAGCAAATTCTTTCCATCAAGGGCATGAGGCTCACTGCTTCCGGCTTCCACTCCAAGAATCAAGTGCTAAGGCACAGTGGAGATTTCTGCCTATTGGCTCGTTAAAATCAAGTCAAGAGTGCGTTTTGAGGGATATACCATGTTTACGTACAGCATTTCAATTGCTTTTTGTTTCTGTAGTCGAATGGTTGCCCATTTTCCTTACGAAATTTAAGCTACACGTTAGCTACCTGAGTATCCCTTACGAAATACTGAGCAAAATTAATTTTCTAGCTCCCTAAGGTAAATTACATTTATTAACATTCCCTCAGATTAGCTTTTTATAAAGCCGAACAAGTAGCAAGCAAAATAGTGATGTAGTCCTTAAAGGGAAGGGGCTTTAAAACTTTTCAGATTATCATGATATATTATAAATAAAATCATAAATATTCCTTCCTTACGTAGGAGCATTTTTTCTCACATAGAGATGTTCTTTTCCCACCCACGTTTTTCCTGGCATAGAATTGGTTTTCTCCCACGAGAGAAACTTTGCTAGCAAGGAAAAAACGGCTCTACCTATATGTACGTATGCTGTAATTATGCTGAATAAAAATAGACACACTCCTCTCGAAACGTCTTAAGAAAGAGTTATTCTTTCTGCAATTAGCTGCCATTGGACTCCGTCTCACAAAAAGTTTATTTGTAGGTACAGCATGTATAGCATTATATAAAAGAAATCATATCACTCAATAGACCACCTTTCGAGGATGGACTTGTTACTCTGTCCCGCTGAAACCAACAATACTCCAGACCTTATCCACCAATTTATACACTCCATCCAATTTATGTGACTTTTCCGAGCCCCACAAATGATATCACTACTTACATATATGGGTCTCGCTGCTCATTATGATTTTGGATAGGATTTAAGCCTTCTACATTGATGAATAGGCTACGTCTCATAAGAACGTGTTTATTTTATTTAAATGTCAAAATTGATTGAACACGCCGTAGTGCAGTTGTTAATAACGTCATCGAATGTTTATTTGGTGGCGCCCCTCCTCGGCAAGATACTGGCAAAACCCCCCATAGTATACTTGCCATTAAAAAGCTTCTTGACTCACACCATTAGGAATCGGCATTAAACTGTAGGTCTCTTTCGCCTATGGGAAAAATAAATCACACACAACATAAGTGATTGAGAGGTGATTGGCCCTTCATGGGTTGTAACGCCACGGACTATCTCGGACATCATCAGTCGTAGTAGTAATATTCCCAACCGATCGAGTAATACATGGCTCAATATGCCAGTGTCTCTTCTCTATCGCTATACAACCCATATACATGTCAAGATCCATTGACATTGAACTCCACTTACAAAAGTTATGAAGCATTCATATTACGACATTTCTTTTGCACGGTCTTGTATAACGACAAAATGTTAATTTTATCAGAAAATTAAAAAAATGTTGTTATTTATCTGTTATGCGTAAGCTTACATTGTCTAAAAAATGAGAGTACGAGGTGTGGCAATTAAGTTCCGGGAATTTAGTCGTAACTTGCGACCTGGCAACACTGGGTCGTCCGACAATTTTTTCCTAGAAAGGGGGACGCCTTTTTTCAATTTTTATCCAAGGCCGTAGTGGACAGCACGTTTTCTTTGTGTGTTGTACATAAAAATGAGTGTCTCACTTTGCAAGCAACGTCTTGTGATTAATTTTTTTAGCGGAATCTGGTGGAAAACCCACGAAAATCCTCCGAAAATTGTAGATGATGTAAGGAGACGAGTATACATATGTTGCAAACACGTGTGTTTCAATGTGCAAATGGTTCCAGAAGGGCCGTGAGTCAGCAGAAGACGATACACGTGATGGAGCTCCCGTCACCTCTCGTACCGAAGCAAATGTAGAACTTCTATGCGTGCTGATCACATCTGACCGGCAACTAAGCATTCGTGTATTATCTGCCGAGTTAAATAACAACAAAGAAACCATCGCGTGCGACCTGAAATCGTCAAGAAGGGCTAAACCGTGCACCACCAAAATGGGGCGGCCTCGTTGATGATACAAGAGCTTATGACCAAAAAAAGCATTCTAACGTTGCTACATCTACCCTATAGCCCAGATATTGCCCACTGCGTCCTTTTTTTATTCCCCAAGATAAAGTCAAGCCTGAAGGGAACTCATCATAGCGGTGTAGAGAAAACCAAAAAGGCTATAACCGCGGTTCTGAACGAGTTAGCTTTAGAGGATTATCTAGGGTGTTTCGAATTGTGGGAGCAACATTGGTATCGTGTGTAAAGATAGAGGGCGACTGTTCTCAGTCTTTATTTGCTTGTTTTTTTCTTACAAATTCACGGATTATCTATATGTCGCTATAACAGTATCTCACATCCGTATTCGTATAAACATAGGACAAAGCAGTTGTGGATTTAGGGATAAGTGAATTTAGTGACGGGTTGGCCTACGCGTGTTCGAGGGTCAAGAAAATCAATAGAATCCTCTTCGATGCAAGTTTTCCATCCGAAAGGTTGTGAAACTCCAAACCGGCGTTCTTACTATAGCGGGCTAAACTCGAAAGACTGAATAGTATGCAATAGATGTATGTGAAAAAAAAACACAATTCGAAAAAAATGATTTTCTACAAATATAACAGTAATGCATTTTATTTCATCAAAATTGCAGCAATAATCTATGAAAAAACAATTGCACAATTTTCATACTTTAGCGCCAAAAGATGTCACACCATTTTAGTTCGTGAAGTTAGAGGTTCGCTTTGTTTTGGGGAATTTATTCCCCGACGAGGCTGAAGACCCTATCAAGGAGGACTTCTATGACCTCCTGGACAACGCCTGAGGTTGTCCGGAGTACGATGTAAAAATCGTGCTCGGGGAGTTCAACGCCAAAATCGGTAAGGAGAACACCCTTGGCGGAGTAATCGGAAAGCACAGCCTCCACGATACAACAACAGATAACGGCTTCCGACTCGCTGACTTTACGACAGCTCGTAATGCGGTGATAAGTAGCACAAGATTCCCTCGCAAGCGAATCCACACAGCAACCTGGCGATCTCCGGACGGTCGAACAGCCAACCAAATCGACCATGTGCTCATTGACGCAAGGCACTCGTCAAACATCCTGGATGTGCGAACATTCAGAGGGGCAAATGTCGACTCTTACCACTTCCTCGTAGCAGCAAGATTCAGAGCTCGACTGTCCAATGTCAGAAAGCTGCACCAGCCCATCAGGAGGAGGTTCGACATTGGGCGCCTGAGCACACCGGAGGTTGCCAGCCAGAGTCTACAGGGAGCAGCTGAGCGAAAGACTCTACGGTATGTCTACGTCGAACACAAATGCCAATAATATGTGGTTGCATTGCCGCTCAGCCATTCAGCAAGTAGCCGAAACCACCTTAGACCCCCGACAAGAATCCCGTGGTATGATGGCCAGTGTGAGCAGCGTACCAAAAGGCACTCCAAAGGAAAACCAGAGCAGCGCAAGAAGAGTACCGAGCCGGAAGAAGGGAGGAGAAAAAACTACTGCGACAAAAGAAAAGAATCTTCGCAGCCTCCCAGCTCAGGGATATCGAGGAGTCTAGGGCTAAACATAAAACACGAGCCTTTTATAAGAAAGCTAAAGGCCTTGCAGGCTCTTCGAAACTGCGAGGGTAATCTTGTCACCGACCCGCAGGGAATAGTGGATGTATTTAAGCAGCATTTCCAGCAGCTGCCTAACGAGCATGACCAAGAGAGAGTGGTAGGGACCGAGGAAATCCCAACTCCAGCCGCTGAAGTAGTCCTCCCACCCAGCATCGAAGAAGTCGGCTCAGCAATTCAGAAGCTGAAGAACAACAAGGCCGCAGGCTCAGATGGCTTGTCATCAGAGCTCTTCAAGGCTGGCGGCGATGTTCAGGTAGGGAGCATGCACCAGATCACCTGCAGAATTTGGGAAGATGAAAGCATGCCCGACGGCTGAAATAACAGCTCTATATGCCCCATCCACAAAAAAGGCGATCCTACCTCTTGCAAGAACACACCATCGATACACACCATCTTTTCATTGATTTCAAAGCCGCATACGACAGCATTCATCGTGAAGAACTGTTTGGTGCGATGGCCGAATTTGGGATCCCGGTAAAACTGATACAGTTGTGTCGCGCCACGCTAAAAAACACGCGATGCACCGTGCAATTCGGTTCTAGGACCTCAGAACCATTCGAAAGATGCACCGGATTTCGGCAAGGAGGTGCGCTGTTATGTGACTTCTTCAACCTGGTGCTGGAGCAAATAGTGCGGCGGGCAGGCGTCAACAGGGAAGGCACTATCTTTTACAAGTCCATCCAGCTGCTAGGATACGCGGATGATATCGACATCATCGCGTGTTCTCGCCGTGGCATTGTGGAAGCATAAACGGCGGTTGAAGAACAGGCGAAACGAGTTGGTCTTAAGATCAATGAGGACAAAACGAAATACATGCTGTCAAGCAAAAACCAATCCGTCGCTCACCACCTGGGACAAAACATAACAATTGACAGCTAAATTTTCGAGGTAGTTAAGGAGTTTGTCTACCTCGGGGCAAACGTAAATTCCACAAATGACACCACAGTGGAGATCCGGCATAGAATCGCCCTTGGCAACCGCTGCTACTTCGGCTTGTCCAAACAACTGGGGTCAAAACTCCTCACTCGGAAGACCAAAGTCATGCTTTACAAAACGCTCATTCTGACAGTCTTGCTGTACGGAGCCGAAAGCTGGACAGCGGAGCTGATTTTGGGTTCTTTCGAAAGAAAAATTCTGCGCCGGATATTGGGTCCTGTCTGTGAGGAAGGTGAATGGAGAAGAAGACACAACCGCGAACTCTACGAGCTGTACCAAGATGTGGATGTAGTCCGGAAGGCAAGGATCCGTCGACTACACTGGCTCGGCCACATCGAGCGCATGGACATCATCGCTCCAGCTAAGAGGGTTCGACTCCGAGCCTCCTGGTTCGAGAGGAAGAGGAAGACCAAGTAATCGCGGATGTAAGACATCTTGGTCTTGACAACTGGGAGCAGCGTGCCCGGTACCGTCAAGGATGGAAGGCAGCTATAGCTCAGGCTGAGATCCTCCATGGATCGCCGGCCTGATAAGTAAGTAAGTAAGTATTATGAAGAACAATACTTTTAAATATTACCAGGACAACGACCCCAAACACAAAGCGCTAAACAACGTACTGTGGTGGATTTACAATTGTCCTCGGGTAGTGGAAACGCGCCTGCAATCACCTGACATAAACTCTATAGAAAACCTATGGGTCCATTTGAATAAAAAATTACAACAATGTGAAAGTAAGAACGCAAAGCCGCTGAGGGATGTTCTAAAAAAGGAATGGAACCAAATTGGATCTGACTACGAAAAAATTGGTGGATTCCATGCGTAATCGTCTAAGAAACGTTATCCAACGAAATATTAATCATTTTAAAGTGAATTTATTTTAGTTACTTGCACTTAGTTTGTACGAATACGAAAATGGCGTAATACAGGAGGTATGTTTTAATTTTTTTAATGTTTTAATACCATTATTTTGAATAAAAAAGCTTTTGTTTTTTATTACAGTAATGTTGATAAGAATTCTGGTTAAAAAAAATAATAAAAATGAGTAAACAATGTCGAACTTTTCATTGATAATAACGCATTAGATGTTTGGACGAATACGGATGTGAGATACTCTAGCTATTTTTCTTTGAGACAATATCACATACTTCCAAACACGGGTGTTTATTGATCTGTAGATTTTATCAATTCTGGTACCACAGATTCCGTCTATACAAATAATTAAAATTCAAGAATGTAAGAATGTCATCTAGCTCACACAACCCCTTTAATTAATTGTAAAAGAACTACGACAAAGTGATTATGACCTCGAATAAAAACCTATTGCTTTTATAGTCTGAGAATGTCAACTATCCAATAGAGTATCATGTTCAGCATCGTAAAAGACACTCAAAACTATCATCATAGCTCTCGCCTCCGTAGACGCCAATCATTTATGCAACCCGCCTATTTATTTATTTATAGCTTTTAACCAATATTTAAATTCCACCATTCCACTAGTGCTGACTCAACCCATTTTTTATACTAAACTCGTCACCCCAACCAGTTCCATCAACTGAATGTGATCACTAAAAAAAAAAGGAAAAGAAAAAAATCAAACGAAAGAACAATCTCGTCCGGCACTTGCATGCGATAATACCTTTTCAGATGAATGGAAATTTAATCGTAAATTAATTAACCAAATGTAACGCACTCATCTCGAGTCCGGCACTATCCAAAACGTGACATTATGCAGATAACTGGTACAATATTTACATCCGCGCGTAACACGGTCGTGAGTAGGCGTTGTGATTTATTGTCCAACTTCTTGTTATAGTTTTTCCCGAACAACAAGTAAATCCCGATCGTAAATCACTAATCACACAAGGTTACAGCCGCCCAATCGTCATAAATAACTTTCCTAGTCTTTCGTCTACCGCCGCGGTAGGGTAACGAAACAATGGTAATCGCCGACGAACATATTTAACAGAACAAAAAAAAAAAACCACAACCTTCGGACCCTTTTTCGTTGGAAGCCACCCAAAGCTTTGAAGTTGCTTCTAAAGCTTTCCGGTGATTTATTGTGACAGCGGGTAGAGATCGGAAATCATTTTTTTCTTTTTCAATTTTTCATTTTGGATTAATCTCCTTAAGATCTCTTTGTTTTGTCTGAGGCATAGTCACATCTTTTTTTCACAACAAACAAAAAAAAAAAAAAAAAAAACAAAACATTTTGTTGACGTTTATGTTTGCATCTAAAATGAAGATCGTAGCGGCACAATGGGGATCCTTTGTTGAAATGCGAATAAAATTCGAAAAATCTATAAAACATTCTTGTTTTTGTTTTTACACAACTTGACCATTTTTGCGTGGATGAAACGTAAAAACCGATTAATTGTGACAATATTAATTCGTTGGAATTTCGGAATGTTTTCCTCTTATTTTTTTTTTTTTTTTCATTCATTTTATCGTTATATTCCATCTCTCTGTAAGTTGGCGTGGTGCAACACAGTATTGGCAGAACTGGGGGAATTATCAGTGGTATTCAGGTTCTTAACGGCTTCTTGCTGTTCGTTATGTCACCAGATTTGGTACCGCGGATTCCCGCGTCTGGTCTGGTAGCCATTTAAAGACCCTAGGCACGTTCGCACTCCTGAAGAAGAGAAACAATTTTGTTCGTATTGCTGTTTTTTTTTTTTTGAACCGTACAGATACTCGAAGCTGTCGATACCTATTGGGAGTGCATAAATAATAACAAAAAGTAAATATGTGCACAGTGGATGCGAGCACTGATGCAGAACATGAAAATCCCATTTGATACCGATTATGGAAAAATATTCGAAAAATAAATAAAAACATACAAAGTTTGTTTGTGGTGGAATAGGTATTAGATACGAGTTTTTTCTTATATCTATGTATGTATTTGCTTATTTTGGGAATTCGATGGCATTGCATTGCTTTAGTTTGGTTTCTGTATTGATTTTTTCGCTCAATCAATAAACTTCACTACTTGATTACAGTTTTTGTAGTTTTAATACTTTTGGGATCGTCTTGGGATTTTTAAAATGAGGACATTTTTATACTTGAAATACATATGTATCTATGTATGTATATCTAGTTTGAGCAAGTAGCACTGACTCTGATAAACGAATTTAATTCTGATCAAAAAATATATACAATGTGTATAAATAACCCTTTCCCAAAATGCTTTCCCATATGCTTTGTGTACATATTTGTTGACTAAAGAACTGAAGCAAGAGTATTCGCTGAGTTGTAGGATTAAACAGCAACAACAGCAGGATATTATGAGTTATGAGTCATTTTCAAGTAGGCGACTTTATAAATTTTTGGGGGGGTACAGAGATCCATAAGCGATTGTTGGGAAACAAATTTATCTACAATGTGTGCTTAATGCCTCTTTACCCGCCAAAAAACTCTTTGAATATATGTACTTAAACAAATTGGTGTCTCTAAACTTAATAACCAACAAAGTGTTCTCGACCCAGATATGCTTAATAACTTTTTCCTAGGCGATCAACTCTATCATAATGATTTTGATCCTAACCGCATATCGGCGCAGTTGGAAAGTTCCGCGCAAAGACTAGAAGATTCGAAGTGGTAAGTGAAGACGAAGTTTTAAATTCACCATGGCCGTTAAATCTGATGCTATCGGAGAGGATAGTCTATCAATACGATTTATTAAAATTATTTTGCCGCAGATTGTTAGCCATCTCACATTGGCTCTGTAGCATTATTGGTTTTAGCTGGACGAAACGATCGCTCATACAGCTCAGGGTGCCGATGGTGATTTTAACACATTCATTTCTGGGAGATGGACCCTCCCGGATGCTTGTGCGGCCAGATTAAGGATTATGATAAAGCCAGTCTTCCTCCCTTAAGGGTTTTTTTAAACAACGAACTTCAGAAAGAAATCATTAATATAGAGCCAGATGTTTCGTAACCAACTAATCAAAATCCCGTCAAATTAGCTCAATACATTCTCTCATCTCAGTAGTATCAAATCTACCTCTGCACGTAAGGTTTCTATAAAAACAGAACCCACAGTTTTTAATTTTTAACAAAATGTCAGCCAAATCATAATATAGTATTACTTTCGCAACACTTTGTGTTACATTTGGGATCTCTGTCCCCTGAGGGAAAACCTCTCTTTCAACTGCAGTTACGAGATGCTCTAGGTTAGGTTAAGTTAGGTCACGTGATGGTGGTGGTTTCACTGTGACGCCAGGTGGATTTAGTTCCCAGACCTGTTACCTTAGAAACCAATGAAACGTTTAAGATCGTCTAAGTCAGACAAAATATCTTTGCCTCGCGGTTTTCTGGAATATTCTTGCGCTCCGGGTATTGAATTGTTCAACCAATGCGTTGAGAGATAGGCGACAATGTAAGGCTATTTTTGAGTGGTACGTAACCGGTGCAAGAAGCCTGTGCCTTCGCATATATCCTATAATCCTTGCATATATTTCGCCTAAGCTTCATGCAGGGAAGGTTCCAGCGAGGGGTACATACATAGGTCCTGAACCTTTCGGCGGCACTCTCAAGTCTAAGATTTACTTCTTCTTAGACAAGTGGAAAAAATCGCAACACTAGTCCTTTTGGAACAATATTGAAGGACTTTGCCAATCGAAACGATTTATACGGCCCCTGAACAAACACTCAATTAATATTCTTCTTCTCCTTCTTAGCGGGCGCTACAGTTTGGGGCGAACCTGGGCCTCAACCAACATGCCCCTTCATCTAGCACGATCTTTTGCTAGCCTTTTCAATTTCCGCACACCCAGTTGGCTGAGGTCCCTTTCCACCTGTGTGCGCCATCTTAAGTGCGACCGTGCTCTGCTTCTTCGTCCCTCGGGGTTGGATTCAAAGACTCTCCGGGCTGGAGCTGTGGTGTCCACTCGCTCTACATTGCCCATCCATCTCAGGCGTTGAATCCGTAGACACCTGACTAGGCTCATGTCGCTGTACAGCTCGTAAAGTTCGTGGTTGAATCTTTTCCTCCATCCTCCGTGCCCGAAAATCACGCGCAAAATCTATCTCTCGAACCGACCAAGGGCCTCCTCATCCGCTTTTGATAGTGTCCATGCTTGTGCGCCGCACAACAGGACCGGGTTGATAAGGGTCTTATATAGAGTCAACTTTGTCGTTCGGGAGAGGGATCCATTACTCAATTGCCTCCTGAGCCCAAAGAAACAGCGATTAGAAACAGTGATTCTGCGTTTAATTTCGGAACTGATGTCTTTGTTCCAGGTCACTGTGGAGCCAAGGTAGACGAAGTCCTTAACTATCTCGAACTTATATCTGTCAATACAAACGTTCTGGCCAAGACTTCGGTGATGAGCGTCCTTTTTTGATGACAGCATATACATATTTAGTTTTGCGCTCGTTTACCGCCAGAACAACTTTCGCCGCCTCGAACTCAATACTCGCAAACGCCTCATTGACATCTGGCTGTGATCTACCTATTATGTCAATATCGTCGGCGTATGCAAGGAGTTGCGAAGATTTGAAATAGATTGTGCCTCTTGTATTGGCCAGTGATTTTCGCACAATCACTTCCATTATGATGTTGAAAAAATCACACGACAGCGCATCGCCCTGCCTAAACCCTTTTTTGACATCAAAACTATCGGTAAGGTGTTCACCGATTCGGATGGAGCAGCAAGCATTCTCCAAAGTCATCCTGCATAGTCTGATGAGTTTACCAGGTATGGCAAAGGTAGACGTAGCGTTATATAGCTCGTTTCTAATTACGCTGTCGTATGCGGTTTTGAAGTCGACAAATAGGTGGTGAGTGTCGACTTGAAATTCATTGGTTTTCTGCAGGATGAAGATTTGGTCGATGGTGGACTTTCCTGGCCTGAATCCGCACTGATAAGGACCCATCAGTTTATTTACAAAATGCTTCAGGCGTTCACACAAAAACGGCAGAGAAGATTTTGTAGGCGATGTTAAGGAGACTTCTTCCTCTATAGTTGGCGCAATCAGAGGGGTCTCCTTTCTTGTGGATCGGACATACGATGCTGAGACTCCATTCCTCGGGTATGCTCGCCTGGTTAGGTGCATGCTCCTAACCAGGTCATCCCCAGCTGCCTTGAAGAGCTCAGCAGGCAGTCCGTCTACGCCAGCAGCTTTATTCGATTTGAGCTTCGATATGGCAATCTTAACTTGGGGGTGGCCGTGGTGCAGTGGTTAACATCATCGGCCGTCGATCGAAAGGTCTATAGTTCAAATTCGTTTCGTAGCCAAGAAAAAGCAATTCCTATACTGAAAAAAGTATGCAACACAGCTGTGAATGGAAGGTGACCAAACGTACTGCTGCAGGCATAACGCTCACAGTATGTGACCTATTGAAATTCATTCTCTGCCTATGCAATACTAACACCAAAAGTGCATGAACGAATTACTGAGAATTATAACCAACGCGAAATTTGGTCGGCTCTCGTCCTATGTAGAACAAACCACCCCTGAGAGTAGTCAACGAACATCTACGACCCAAAAACCATTGTACTCCGTTCAGGTTGTGTGTCAAAAACATCAACCTGCGCGAAACTTTCCCTCACCCTGTTACCTTCGCTCCGTCGATTAAAAATGGATCTTTCTGCCTAACAGCGGTATATTGACTAACATCGCCGTTATACATTCTGCAGAAGTGGATTTTCTCAGCATCGACTGCGATTCTACTACTAGGTGTCCGTTCTCATCTCTGCAGGCATCCGTTCTGGCTTTATAACCTTGGCATGTTCGCTTTATCTGTTGATAAAACTTTCGAACGTCACGCCTGCAGTGACACCTCTCCAAATCCTCAATCGCGCGCTTCTCTTGCTCTTTCTTCTTTCTCCTGAGAAGCTTATGCTCTTCCCATCTTTTTAACTCGTAGAGCTCACGAGCTGCTCTTGTTCTTTTCTGCAGCGAGGCCTTATATGCATCCTGCTTCGCTGTGTGAATCCCCCTGCACTCGTCATCAAACAAGGTGTTTCTTCGTGGTGGAGCCTTGAAACCCAAAACTTCGGATACAGTGCTTTTCAGGGCTTGTTTGCAAAGGCTCCACTGCTGTTGTATTGATAGCGTGGAGGATTGAGGTGTATTGAAGAGCTTGAGGAAGACGCGATCGGTAAAAGCACGAGCGGTTCCTGCCGATAGTAACTTTCCGACGTCATAACTTTGTATTCTTACTCTACTCCGCTGCGTTCGTGATATCCGTAAGCGCATCTTGGCTACGACAAGATAGTGGTCTGAGTCGATGTTAGCCCCTCGGAAAGCTCGAACATCAAGAATAGTGGGGGAGTGTATGACGTCGATCGCGATGTGATGGTAGTCCAAGGATCAAAATACCGCCAGGTGCCTTTGTGTATATCGAGGTGCGGGAAGCGCGTACTAGCTAGAAGGAGATTTCGCCCCAATCAATCAGCCTGTGTCCGTTATCGGAGGTGGTGTGGTGTAGGCTATATTTGCCGATGATTCGTTCAAAGATGCTTTCCTTACCCAGCTTAGCATTGAAGTCTCCTAGTACAATTTTGATATCATAGCTTGGACATTGGGCTTACGTTCTGTCTAGGAGATCGTAGAACTCATCGTTGACGAAGTCATCATTGTCTTCCGTGGGAACGTGGACGCAGATCATGCTGATGTTAAAAAATTTAGCCTTAATACGGATTATTATGAGGCGTTCGCTCCCATGCCGAAAGCTTAGGACTTTTTGCCTTAGTCCACCTCGAACAACAACTCCGCATCCAAACAATCGTTGTCCTCGCAGTCTTTTCATCCGTTTTATACCCGGTCCATTCCATCGCATTTCCTGGATGGCGGTTATGTCCGCTTTATAGCGGTCTAGCGCGTGCGCAAGTTGTTCGGCTGCACGTGGCTTTTATTAATATACTCAAACTTAATAGAGTAAATGTCAGAAGTCTAACTTAGGGGACACTGTGGTTTGAGATATCCTCTCAATAAAATGAATATCTCGTCTGAAGCTGAGTGTCGGCTCTCTCTTGAGGACGAAGAAACTACAGGGCACATACTATCTGAGTGTGTTGTTATTTGCCATCTTTGAAAGCGTATCCTTCTCAGTGAAATCATGACTCCTAAGCGGATCGTCTCAGCTCCCACGAGAGACATTCTCAACTTCATTAAGGAAGTGGAGAAGCTCATCGTCTAATCGGCTAGTAGGCACAATAGATCTACTGATTAAATGATAAAATGTCCTTTAATTGAAAAGAACAAATTCCTTCTTCCTGGGATCAATGCCAAGGCCAGGGCATGTACTTGCCCACTTGAAAAGGGTGCGTAATGAACTATCATGAGGTCATTTCGCATTTATTCACAACAAAAAATTCTCAATTGTAATGAGGATAAAGGGTATCTTCCCTCACAAAATGCACGAATTTAATTTAACATTCTCAAGTAAATTTGAGCAATCTAGGAATTAACCTTTAAGAGGAGTTCTAAAAGTTTTTAAACAGGCGAACCTTTGATGGGAAACACCTTCATACCTACATATGTAGGTCTAAACCATGCGACCCCTCTCCAATAGATCTCTATTCATCACAACTGCTTTTCATAAATCATAAGCTTTTCCTAAATCATGTGCCCAATTTCTACATCTTAAGACCTCACCCGGGGTCAAGCAGCCCATATAAATAATGTAACACAATCTAACCGGACCATCAGAAACTCGTTCCATAAATCTAATTATACAATCCAGCCCGAAATACAAGCTGTCGCCTCGGTTCTGTCCATGCCGCCATCGTTGTTATCGATACCGTTTCCTTCTCTCTCTGTGAAATAAATCGCTACGAGGGCGCTACTAATTCTGCTGCTTGTTTTGTTTTTAGATAAACTTTTTAAACGATATGTGCAAATGAGTCATTTCACCGATAATCCTACGCGACATACAATTAACAATTTAGGCGCCAGGCTTGAGAAATCAACCGGTACCGCTTTGAGAGTGCGTCGCTACGTTTTGGTATGCATATTCCTTTAACCTTATTATCGTTACTCTTGTAGCCCCAATCCATTGTGTCAGTGTATTCATAACTTAGCTTGACTAGTTAGTCGATTGTCAAGTCAGCGGTTGCCTGTCGAGTCGCCAAGTACGAGTAAGTTTGATGGTAATAATTCTTGTTGTAGAGCGACAAGCGTCGCAACCTTTTTTTTTCTCCACGTGAATGTGGACCCATTATTTTCCGCCCACCTGGTATATGTATGTTAAACTACTATCTTGTTTACAAGTCTGCATATAGGCAGATATGTAGATGCATTTTCACACCCAATTTTTCTGTTGTTGTTTGTTGTATTCTATGTATTCTCTATTCTCGCATTCAAAAGTAGTCCGAATCAATCCCATCAGACTGAACCTAGTACATATGTACATCAATCAATGGACTTGGAAACGTGAACTTGTTTATACCCGCGTAATCGCACAAAACGTGCTTCTCGACGCCGCAAAATTGATTAAATCAAGATTTTCTTTAATTAAATCGGAATTAATTTTCTCATGACATTAGGTCTCGACAGCAAGGTACCCTCCATCTTCCTACCAACACAACAGTTGTACACAATAACGAGGGGCTGGCCAGTAATTTAATAAGTACCGAAGAGAATGCCTGAATTGTGTTCGAAACTGGTCGAGATTAGTTGGAATTCCACAAGACCACGATCGAGACTTGTTAGTCGTTCTGTCGAAACCAATGTGAGTATTACTTATGAGGCTCAGGAGGACGTATCTGTGATTTGGTATTTGTCGAGAAAATTTGCATTGACAGCCTGATTAGAATCGTGTGAAACGACGAGAGGACGATGACGACGATGACACGAACTGAGTCTATGACATGCGATGACTGTGATGGAAGAGATTATGCTCGTGGTATAGAAACTATATGAAGGTGTCAGGTGTCAAGTAAGCTTCTGATGAAGGCTTACGTTACTCATTTCAGAAGGAGCCTTCGATTTAAGAGTGAGAGTGTCAAGGAATTGATAATACCATTGTTTATTCCAATCACGTTTTAGTTTCTCTGGTGGGTCTTCTTCCGCTCTGGAGACAATATGAAGCCGATGTTGATGGTTGTGATGATTATGGATTAGAGAAATTTGAATATACACTGTTTGGTGATTTATTTGTGCATCCGTTTGTTTGTTGCAGTGTGGGCGAGAAGGGTGCGGTACCTACTTACTGAGATTATTCAAGTCACGCGAAAAGCCAGTTGACGACGATTACTTATGAATCTCAGAGAAATGAATGAATGCTTAAAGGTGTGCCAGTGGTTATATAGGCATGCATTTCCTTTCACCCCCAACAGCGTACCGATGCAATGCATTCTGTTGAGTGTACGTTTTATACATAAGTATGTACATAATTTCACGTTGACTGTTTAGTTGCGCATCGTTAAGTTCATAAGTAAAAAGCCCTGGATAGGTCAAAAAATAGCCATAACGAATACTGCTCTTCGTCGACGGTTGATGCAATAAAGAGGTCGCCTACCGTAGAAAGTCACGATTTAAACCCAATTTAGTCCATAACCTACAGATGATGCTCTAGATCTCATTTAGTAAATCTATCTCATGCATTTGCCATATATTCTCACCCGACTCCGACTATGCATCACTTTAATGCTGAGATTCAGAGTGGATATGGAATTCCTAAAAAAGCACCCTCACTCCATATGACCGATAGTCACGCAAACAGGCAAGTATTTCACCTTTTGGTCAACCACTTCGCCATCACCACCATCATCGACATTGTCGTCGTCGTCATCGTCATCGGCTGCAACATCGGCAGCGCGGCCAACATTTACGATTGGCCGTTTAGACCAGCGCCAATGCAGTACCTTATAACGTCGTTGGTAATATTCTGTTTTATTGTAGTTTTACGGTCAAGCGTGCAGGTTACATAAACCGTTTTAGATGTCGAAGTCCACCTCTAGTTCTCATGCGCGTGCATAGTGCACATTCTTAGAAGTAAAGCCATTGAAAAAAGGTTTGCTCTCCATATCTGGACAACTAGTGGTGGACCTTCTAAATCACTACGCGTACCCAATGCGCGCTCGCTTATGTGGTTACACCGAAACAAATCAGACCAAAACGAAGCGAATTGAATACCCAATAAAGATAGACTCCCGCATGTAGAGGTGCAAAAGGTACGGCCTCACTGGTCAGGATGAAGCAAAAGATCGCCTTTGACTGTGCGGATGCCTTTTTCCTTCTTATTATGCCATCAGTATAGTAGGGCTCCGCTGAAAAGAGCAAGGAAGAGAAGGGAAGTACTGCATGTCCAGTATTCTGCACTCCGAAGCTGATGGCATCGATGAGTTTCGTGATTTTCAGCTTTCCACTTGCGAATGTTGCATCGACAGACGCTCACCATCTGCACACAAGCGTTGATGCAGATGCTGATGATCTTATGACTACACTACGACCTTACCATCATTGGTACCGACAGTGCGGTACAGCATAATGTAGTTGATTGCCCACTGAGGCAGCGAAGCACCTATAATTAGGAAGTTGCATGAAATTTTGCGTGGTATAATGGCTGAAACGATAGATCATCGTGCTGCATGGAGACTATTCGAGGCATCCACACCATGATCATCGTCATGGGTATAAAGGTGGTGCAATCATTAAGATACCGATTTGAGGATCTATTCAACTATCGTTCCTTGTCTTTGGGTGGTTCACTAACGATGATTAGACCGACATTGTTGTACGTACCTTGAGCAGAGGTAGAGGTCAGTTCTGTGCAGTCACATCCACCTCGAGCCATTCGAATTTAAAACGGAAGGCTCAATGAACTCAATTATTGAGTGTTTCGGCAGATGATATCTGTTTACAATGCAATTGTGAATTGCCTCTTCCACTACTATCGGTCGCAATCTACGGTTTTATTGAACCGAATCAGGCACTTCGACTCACACTACGCTTAATTTGAATTTTGCCAATTAAGCATCCATTCAATGAAGATCTTAAAGGGCAATTAGCCTAGATTTGTTTATTTGTTTGCGTACCTATTACTGATTTATCTGCGAAGTAATATTTTTTGTGTGCTCGGATGAAATAATTATATTTAACAAGAGTAACACGTACAGGCGCACAATATTGAAGGTTACCGAACCGGAGAACCGCAACTAGATCCGTGGCTTGTGAATCGATTGCTGCCTCTATACCCTCGAGGCGTACGTCTAATTGGATGACCCCGAGGGCTCGACGAACGATGGAATCAACGAACGTAATATTCATACAATATATCTGTGGAAAATGGAAGAAAATGATAATGAAAAACAACTTAGTGAATTTGATTGCTTTGGCAAAAGATACAGATTGTAATTAGAGATACATCAATGGACGATTAATTTATTGGGACGTGGTTGAGCGGAACGTATGAACTTGGATTGGTAATGGTTTCTAAATTTGACACGATCTAGCCGATAGCGATATTACGTCGAATGCATTTGTGTAACTGCACTTAGGGGAACCTATATGGTAACATTGACCTCTAATTATGGTACATACGTTGATAGTATGTGCATAGAAATAGAGGAGTTCAATCCTGAGTCTGAGCCTAAGCTCAGTACTCATCCAATCATCTTACCGGCAATTTCTCTCACTGTAATCCGAGATACAAGACCATAGGTCTTGGAGATACATATGTATATAGATTAACGAAACTAAGTAGTTTGTTACGCAAAGTGCTATCGACGACATAATCCCCTTAAAGTTGCACTAGATGAAGCGATCGCAGGGTAAATTCATTTTTCAAACTTTCGCGATAAACAGCGACCGTTTTCTCTCAATTTGCTTTACATATCTACGGATTTTAAACAATTAAGATACCGCGCTTGCGGTATATTAATCATTCCACCACTTAGTTTTCCCACTGTTCCCCTTTATTTGCCTTCATTCAAACTCTACCTAAACCGCACCTCGAATTCCAGTGCTGTCGAAGGTATCAGTATCCTCTTATTCAATCACTCCTGCGAACAAAAGCTCTCGTATTAAAGGCCATAAATAGAACCCCCACCGGATTGATTTATGTTGATTTTTGTCACCGGATGTCTCCAATTAATCCCCAACCTTCATCCAAGATGCATACTCATATCCTCGTGAACTCCAGTGACAGAATGATTAATAAGTTCTTCCTTTTGTTTCTTTACAGAAATGGCTTCCAAAAGCAGCAGCAATAGCAGCATATACTCATCAACACCACCACAAGCAGCAATAGCGACAGCAGTAGCATCGCCAGCACCACCGACACCACCACCGCCCCAACATGAATCGCAACGGCGAAGACGACGACGAGCACAAGTTTCATTCCTGCCTCCAACCACAACCAACCGAATACTTACAATCAGCATTTTAATTGGCGTTCTCTGTTGGCCAACGCAAATTCATTGCGTGGATCCAAAGTTCGATCCGTCGACACGAATGCGCCTGGTATTAGTGCCGGCCGATGCCCAGGTGGGTTCTGTGATATATCGATTGCGTGCCACTGATGAGGAGTTCGACTATCCGTTAACATTCGAAATGGTTGGCGATGCATCCGCATCGACAGTTAAAATCGAATCGCTTCCATGTACTAAGTACAATTCTGTTTGCCAAGCGAATGTGATCTTACAGCGACGCTTGGAGCCAGGACGATACTATGACTTCCAGGTGTCGGTGAAGGACACAAAAGGCGGTATGACGACGCAACGTTGTTCGATAACGGCCACGAACTTTACAACGCCGCACGACCTCATATTTCCCCATAAGCCGGGCATCATTATGATACCAGAGGTAAGTTCTTGTTATGGGCATGTACTGATATTTAGTAAAGATATAGGCTCATATTATCCTTGTTGGAGACACATTCCTTGGCAATTTTTCGATCAATAGAAAAATCTGAATTACTTATTCTTCTAATTAGATCAATTATCGTTCAAGCAAAGCAATGGTTCGGCGAGTGTTAATCGGTTGTCAAATGATCGAAAGTTAATTTGTTGATTTTAAACACGGTAGTATAGACACTGATGTACGCTTTGGATGTCCAAAACTTCTGGAACTTCTGTAGTTCCAGTAAAATCTATAACCAGCCGTCCGGCATGCAACCGAGCGTTATCGAGTTTGAACTGATTCTGTTGACCAAAACCGGTCGCTGGATTTTTGGAAGTTTTTCGCTTACTTCGCCAATTTGTGAATAATACATTTGTTAATTTCGCTAGGAAGCTTTGCTGGATAGAAACAGCTCTAGGCCATACAACTTATTTACTTATACATATGTACATATATAAAACTTACGTGGTACGTTAAAAATTAAGGTAAGCTGTTTACCTTTTATACCCTTCCAGGCTCTTTCCGAGTAGACGGAAAACAGCATTTGTCCAGCCCATTAAAAAAAAAAGGCAATTGTTCTTATCCCTCCAATTACCGAACCATTGCACTAACGTCCCTTTTCTCCGAGGTTACGAAAATGCTGTTTAACCGTCAGTTATTAAAATGTCGCAGAATCTTCTCGATAATATGGTTTCCGAAGTAACAGACCCACTGATGACTTGCTGGCATATTTTACCGAAAAGTAAAACCGCTCGCTACACTAAGCAGGTGAAGGCAAAGGGGTCGAACTGGGTATTTCGAAAGCATTTGACAGGGTTTGACCCGAAGCCTTTTTGTCGAAAACGCGTGCCTTTTTGAATCGATGAACCTTTTCTTCATTGGATTGGAAACTTCCTTTTGAATCTTTTAATTCAAGTTGTTTTGTGAGGTTTCATATCTGACATCAAATTTTTAAATACTGGTAGTCCCTAGGGCTCAGTTTTGTATTCGACACTCTTTCCCGTTTTTATGAATGACCTCTTTCTTGTCACCTCTAATCCAATCCACTTTTTAGCTAAAGACAGTAACCTCAGCCTCTCATATTTGTTTCCTACCTTACGATCGTGCTCTTCGACTGTAAGTAGTGATTGGCAACATACATATGCTAGGCTAATTAAGTGTCAATATCAGCAGCATAATTTAATGGGGGGAAAGAATAGAGTAGAATTGAATGCCATCAAAACAGATTGTCGTCTTCTGTCATCCAACCGTACCAGCGACTCGCAGCCACTGTCCATGAATGGCACTTGTATGTTAGAAAACGAGAAGCTTTTCATCCTGGGTATGTGTGCCAATAGTAATCATAGTTGGGACGTCCACATACTCGTTGTCGCATGCTGCATGCTAAAAATTAGAGTTTAACGTTCATGCCTGGTTTGCACGATAAAACTAATAGGAAACTCCAGCATAACCAAATCATTAGATTTGCTAAAACATCGCAGGAATGTCTCTTGCCTTTCCCTGTTTTATCGACACATCCACAGAAAATGGTCTGAAGAAATAGCCACATGTCTCTTTACGAATACTCCCCAATATACCCTGAAGCTCGCTTTCGGAGTTACCGTCAAATATAAGGAATTCTTTTTTAACCGAACCGAACTGGTTCTTCTCCTTTCATTATAACATGTAAGCATTTGAGCACATGAGGTCCATCGTTATCTGGTCTACTCTTCTTCCTCTCTATTCATACTGTGTCGTCGACAGAATAAGGTGACAAAACTTTCGTGTACGCTCAGTATATAAAAAACGTATCCATCAATATCTACATATTTTGTCCCCCTCAAAGTATTGCCCCTTAGTCAAGTTTGGCTGACAATCACGACATATATTAGGACAATGTGTACCAACATAATAAGAGAAATTGGGAATCGAAAAGTTTCTTTCTTTTTTGAACAGTCCACGTACTCGTTGAACTATTGAGCTTAAAATCATTTCAATTGTGACCAGGAAGTTCTCAACAATTGCACTTGCATTCGTCTTCACTAAAACTCTCAATTTTCGGATGACCGTTCCGAGATGTATCATCTCTCTTCCGAAATCGTTAGAAACAGTGTTGCATGAATGTTTCTTAGTCGCCACTTCACCGTACGCACCAATTAACCATTTGTACTCGATGATACAGCAGATACAATCATTTGACGGCAATCCGAGACTTTTTATTGGCCACATGTCTTATCTATACGTCTTTTCAGCGTATAGTTTAATTTTCCATTTCCTGGAGTTATCCTGCAATCGAGACCAATTTCATACGATGCAAATATTGCTGTATCTTCAGGCTCCAAGAACAGAACTTGGAGGAATATCTGCGGCAAAACTGATCCAGTCAGACACACCACTATCGACATGGGTATACCCTAATACATCTTACAAATTGTTAGACATTGATATGGATTTCACTAATTTCGCCCGGAACCGAATTACTTCTTAGCATATAATTGCCGTTCCTCGACTATTTTCATATTTTTCCCCTTCATTACTATTCCAAGTATTTTACGTATTTAGATACCACTTAATGTACAAATCAGCCAATGACACCCAAAACACAAACTAAACAAAGCCGCCCAAATCCATTTCGCATACAGAATGGTAAGGAAAAATGGATTGCACCTAACTCACTATCAGGTAGCGTTTTTTACCGACGCGATGGCTAGAATGTGGATTGCGGAGACGGCTCGGGTATCGTTTCAGCAGAACTGAATATATCCAAATCATTTCGACTTTCGGACCGCCAGTGAGTTCCAAGCGGAAGTACTACCGATTAAAGAGGTCAGCAAGATACTCACCCCTTACCTAGGAGGGACATTGCCATTTATATTGATGCGCTGGCAAGGCACGGCTCTTCACTCGATGGTTTCCTGGCGGAGGCAGTATCCCCTCCCATAAGACAAATTTTTCAACACCTCCCTTCAATGGCGGACTCCAGATAGACCCTGAGTAACTGTATCATTTCAAGAAAGATATGGCCTTCCTACAACACAAAAAGAACTCATGACCTAACTAACATAATTCGGCAGGAGATTGCCAGAACTGTAACCATTAACCTGTCGGCACTCACGCTACCAGGTTAGGCATTTCATTTAACACACACTGCCGAAGTTGCAAGAACCCGTTGGAAAAGGAACGCCTTAAATATTTCCCATTCGAATGCCCGGCTCTAGCTAGAGCCAGACAGCGCACACTCGGCAAATCTTTATTTGACGACCTATCAAATATCAGTAACATAGAATTATGCAACATAATTCAATTTCTCAACTCCTGAGAATGGATTTGAAACACAAACACTTGAGTGCTTGCATCAAAACGGCGCACACGCGCTATGTGGACCTTGGTCCCTCTGAAACCAGATGGTCACTCCTACCTGTATGTATGTTGGCGTTACAGCCCATGAAGAACCTAAGCCGAGCTTCTCTCAATCACCCATGTTGGGTGTGATTTAATTTTCCCATGGGTGAAAGGGACCTACAGTTTATTGCCGGATCCGAACGGCGAATTTCGAGAAGTTTTCATGACAATTTTACTACAGGGGGTTTTGTCAGAACTCCGCTGAGGAGAAACACCGTGAAAACACGTCCGATGACATGGCTGTGTCGGGATTCGATCCCGTGTCATCGGCGTCAGAGGCCAACACACTACCCACTGCGCCACGGTGCTCTCCTACCTACCTATCTACTAATTAGCCTTTATACCGCCATTCTATTTAGAGACTTGATGGTTTTCCATGTACATATGTATCTAGGAACTATTAAAATTTTAGATATGCATTAATGATGCGCTTATGGATATCACGAACGCAGCGGAGTAAAGTAAAAAATACAAAGTTATGACATCGGAAAGTTACTATCGCCCGAAACCGCTTGTGCTTTTACCGAACAGCAGTGGAGCCTTTGCAAACAAGCCCTGCAAAGCTCTGCATCCGAGGTTTTGGGTTTCAAGGCTCCACCACAAAGAAACACCTGGTTCGATGACGAGTGCAGGAGGATTCACACAGCGAAGCAGGATGCATATAAGGCCTCGCTGCATAAAAGATAAAGAGCAGCTCGTGAGCTCTACCAGTTAGAAAGAAGAGAGGAGCACAAGCTTCTTAGAAGAAAGAAGAAAGAGCACGAGATGCGCGCGATTGAGGATTTGGAGAAGTGTTACTGCAGGCGTGACGTTCGAAAGTTTTGTCAACAGATAAAGCGAACATGCCAAGGTTATAAAGCCAGAACGGAAACCTGCAAGGATGAGAACGGACACTTGGTAGTAGAATCGCAGTCGATGCTGAGAATATGGAAAAACCACTTCTGCAGATTGTATAACGACGATGTTAGTCATTACACCGCTGTCAGGCAGAATGATCCATTTCTAATCAACGAAGACCTCAGAGGATTCTGTCCCCCTGACCTCGACGAAGTTAAGATTGCCATATCGAAGCTCAAGTCGAATAAAGCTGCTGACGCAGACGGACTTCTGCTGAGCCCTTCAAGGCAGCTGGGGATGACCTAGTTAGGAGCATGCACCAGCTCATCTGTAAGATATAGTCAGAGGAAAGAATGCCCGAGGAACGGAGTTTCAGCATCGTATGCTCGATCCACAAGAAAGGAGACCCCTCTGATTGCCCCAACTATAGAGGAATAAGTCTCCTTAACATCGCCTACAAAATCTTCTCTGCCGTTTTGTGTGAACGCCTGAAGCCTTTGTAAATAAGCTGATCGGTCCTTATCAGTGCAGATTCAGGACAGGGAATTCCACCATCGACCAAATCTTTACACTGCGGCAGATCCTGGAAAAAACCAATGAATTTCAAGTCGACTCTCACCACCTATTTGTCGACTTCAAAGCCGCATACGACAGCGTAATTAGAGACGAGCTATATAGCGCTATGTCTATCTTTGACATACCAACTAAACTCGTCAGACTATGCAGGATGACTTTGGAGAATGCTCGCTGCTCCATCCGAATCGGTGAACACCTTACCGATAGTTTTGATGTCAAAAAAAGGATATAGGCAGGGCGATTCGCTGTCGTGTGATTTCTTCAACATCATATATAAGAGGCACAATCTATTTCAAATCCTACCAACTCCTTGCATACGCCGACGATATTGACATAATAGGTAGATCACAGCGAGATGTCAATGAGGCGTTTGTGCGTATAGAGATGGAGTTGGCGGAAATCGGTTTGGCGGTAAACGAGGGCAAAACTAAATACATACATGCTGTCATCAAAAAAGGACGCTCACCACTGACGTCTTGGCCATATATAAGTTCGAGGTAGTTAAGGACTTCGTCTACCTTGGCTCCGCAGTGACCTGGAACAACGACATCAGTTCCGAAATCAAATGCAGAATCACTCTTGCCAACCGCTGTTTCTTTGGGCTTAGGAGACAACTGATAAATAGAGCCCTCTCCCGAACGACAAAGTTGGCTCTATATAAGACCCTTATCATCCCGGTCCTGTTGTACGGCGCAGATGCATGGACTCTATCAAAAACGGATGAGGAGGCCCTTGGTCGGTTCGAGAGAAAGAATTTGCGCGTGATTTTCGGGCCTATAAACGCAGACGGGTAGTGGGGGAAAAGATTCAACCACGAACTTTACGGGCTGTACAGCGACATGAGTCTAGTCAGGCGTCTACGGATTCAACGCCTAAGATGGCTGGACACCGCAGCTCCACAGCCCGGAAAGTCTTTGAACCCAACCTCGAGGGACGAAGAAGCAGAGGAGGGCCGCACTTAAGATGACGCACACAGGTGGAAGGGGACCTCAGCCAACTGGGTGTGTGGCAATGGAAAAGGCTAGCAAAAGATCGTGCTAGTTGGAGGGGCATGTTGGTTGAGGCCTAGGTTCACCCCGAACGGTAGCGCCCATTTGTTCTTATATCACTTATACGAAGTGTAGCAATTAAGGTCCGGGAATTCAGTCATAAGTCGGGAGCTATCAACAATGCGTCATTCGTCGACATTTGTCTTGAAACGGGGCCCTTTATCCAAGGCTAAATTCGTAAAAAGTGAGTGACTCCAATGATCACTTTTTTGAAACCCTGGATATGATCCTGACCAGACAGTGGCTGGACAGTTGGCGTCCTGAAGAGGCTGTGAGCAAGTGTTTTCCGTAAGCGAACCGAGTTACCAAGAAGGGTTGGATCTTGCACCATGACAATTGCGCAAGGGTTTTTGAAGAAAGGAAGTGTTCCAGCCGGATATTGCCCTGCGATTTTTTTCTAATCTACAAGATGAAGTTAAGGCGGATGTAGAGAAGGTAAAAGAGATTGTAACCATGGTTCTGAACGAGTTAACTTCGGAGGATTATCGACGTTGAATCGTGTCTACAGTTAGAGGGGGACTTTTGTGAAGGTCGGTAATAAAATATTGCGACCAACTTAATTTGTTTTTTAATTACGAATTCCCGGAACATTGGAAGTGCTGTTATCTCCCTTTCTAATAACACTGTCAGAGAACTACTGAACAATTGATATCTTGCTAATTAGGTATCTGCTTCAGGGTGGACCAAATACAAGTTTCTTTTCAAAAAAGCAATAAAATTAACAAATATAATTTTTTTCCTGGTATTATGGCTATGTTAGTAAGAACAAACATTTCCATTATGAAATACAACATCGTTCAAGTGACTGTCGCCCCAATTTTCCAAGACCTTGTTGATGGTTTCGGGCTGTAGCTCACGGATTACTTGGACTATATTGGCCTTAAATACTTTGATCGTTACCGGATTGCTGGCATAACACCGGTCCTTCACAGTTTCCCACAAAAAATAGGGGTCAAATCGCAGCTCCGAGAAGGCCAAATAACATCGCCAAGATGGCTGATGACACGATTTGGGAATTTGGTGCGCAAAAGATCGATTGTGGCATGGGCTGTGTGGCATGGCGTGCCATCCTGCATGAACCAGAGGTCGTTCAAATCCATTTTTCCAATTTCAGTAAAAAATAAATCCGTTAACATGGCTCTGTAATGCCCACCGTTGGCCGAGACGTTGTTCCTCATTGTTTGATTTTCGAAGAAAAATGTTCCAATGATGCCACCACTCCACAATCCACACCAAACTGTCAGAAGCCCCAGATGCGGCAATTGTTTCTGTTTACGTAACCGCCGAGTGTGAAATGCGCCTCGTCAGAAAATATGATTTTTCGCCCAAAACCGTTGTCTAATTCAAGCTGCGAAGCCATAACGAAGCGGATGTTCGCGCACCTTCAATTGCTGAGTCAATTGGACTTTATATGCGAATAATCCGAGAATTCTCCTCAGGCTAGTGCGTGAAATGTTGAGCTGTTGAGATCGATGGCGAGTTAATGTTAGTGAATTGAGTCTCACACTCACGACCACAGAAGCCACATTCTCATTTGTGCGCACCGTACGACGACGGGGACCATGAGTGTTGTCCACTAGCATAATAGTCTCACGAATTTGCGTAAAGCAATCGTAAAGCAGTCGCGTGGTTGCTTTTTTGGGCCAACATTTATTTTCAAAACGCAATGTTTGGGCTACACGGTACTCACTTTGGAGATAAGTTTTCAATATTTCCCAACGTTGCTCAAGCGTAAAGCGACTCATTTCGTTCCGCGGAGGTATGAAACTGACTTTCTGTCAAGGTTTCGAGCGAGAAACAGGTGTCAGTGTCAAAATAACCTATGATTTAAAAAATTACCACTAGATAGCCCACCCCTTATATACATATTCGCCTTCAATTACTCTCGAACTAGAAATCACTAGTTTTTCAATAATTAATGCTTGACAAAGCTTGACACAGTCATGGATTGAAAATTGAAAATATATGTAAAGCAAACCGTCGCTTTAGTTTTGGGGCCTATATAGTGTTGCAAGAATCAATTCAAGAGACGGCAAAACGAGCTGCCAACCAATAATCACCGTCATAACAAAAGAATCTGCACCCAAATCAGCTTCAGCTTCAACTGATCCACAGCAAAGTGAAGAGACAAATAGGATTGTTGTCCATATAAAACAATTATTGTTTAGGTACTGGCGATTTGAATTAGTGCCGATTGTGAATAATTGTCTGGAATAAGATACAAAATTCCATTCCAAGTTGTTCATCCCAACAAATGTGCTTGTTATAAATTACTCAGGCCACCATATCGTTGACCAGTCATTCTTTTCCTTGTATGAACCCTATCGATCTATGCCTCCTCTAAGTATTTTATGAGGTATCTAAAAGATTCATTATTCTCAATGATCATCAACCCGAGATAAATAGATGTCATTAATTAATGCTCAATCAATGTGAGAGACGCCAACAAAAAACGCACTCATAAGAGGCAACACATTGTGGAGGAATGAATGAAACCGGAATTCCTTGAATCCTCATTGTATCACAATTACAATCATCATTACCATCAGTAAGAGTAACAAGAACCAAGGAATAATGACAAACCGCATTGAAGAAAAAGGCAAAGTCAAGTAGCTAGTTCAAGTTTGGGTGTTCTACTATTAGCACTACTCAACCGGTGAGATAATCCCATCGATGGAGTGCGATGACCATCCATCAAGAGCTGACGTACGGTCGAGGCATTTTTGATTGGAGTCTGGAGGGATGTGATGGCTTCGAGTTATCTGTGATTGATAGGCAAGTGTCATTTAGATGTGAAGTATACGCTGGAATGTGTTTTCCAGCACACAACCTAATGGTAACCGTGGAACTTGAAATCGTAATGCAGGTCTCTTTCTGGTCGTTAAAAGGTACTTATATACTACTTGTGTGCGTTCCTGCGTTGGTTGTTGTGTTATTAAAGTTTTAATTATCCTACGTCAAATGAAAGATTAGAGGTTTTATGCCGCGAAATGCTAGCATAAAGCCAAATGTTAAGTACATGGAACGTTTTATGACAGTGGCTATGATGATAGTTCCATTTGGTATTTTACTACAGCTACAGAAAGTCAGTGGGCTTGAATCTTTTCGGAAACTAATTGACATGAAAACAACTACTGAAGATGGCACCTGGAACTTACTTTACGCTACTGTAGATTGGCTTGAAATTCAGCACATTACGCGATTGCGTAATCGAACCGAGTACAAAAGTCGACCTCGAGCACTTAATGTCTTATTTCAACTCGTCCAAATTAACTTATCACTACTCGATTGCCACACGATACACAGATATATACTTGCATAAATGGAAGAAAAAAGACCTGCTGACCTTCTGAGGCAGTATTTTAATTTTTTTCCAATCTCTCTGCAAATCACAAATCGCTGTGATTCTCTATGCTCACTACTAGCCGTGGCGCGTTACGCACGACTCCAGTAATAGGTATACCTACATACATAAGAGTACATACATACATACTATGTATATTGAACTACAATCAATGTATCTGGATCGACTGCAGCCCACATTCACGCATGTCATTAGATTTATGGTACCACACACACGAAACGTGCTAGGAGCACTAGCCACTGGCAACAACACCACCACCAGGAGTCGTATCTGCGGGCAGCATTCCATTGCTACCAAAGTGTCGGACAAGCGACATTTAGACGCCAAAAAGGGGAATCAATCAATTGCCGACTGAGAATGTGACACAACGAGCACAGAAAAATTGTAGCCACCACTCTCGAATTTTGTTGGGTCTCCACTATGCGTCAAAAAACCAATGGTAATGTGTCAAAACAATTTTATTTCGAACATAGCACCTAGCACGGCAGCTGTACCATATAATTATCCTTAATTGCTGGAAATCGCATCGGTACGCACTGATCGTCAATGTCATCATCGCCTGGTTCGTCTCAGATAAGACTTCTTGTCAGTCAGCATTCGTTGATGAAGAACCGGTTAATGATTTTGGAAAATTGAACGAGTGAAATAAAGAGGGAAAAAAGTGAAAGGCTACAAAGTGGTAATCAGTTAACCGCAGATACCCTCTGGGGGTTGTTTGCCTGGTCAATTTGAAAAGTGAAGTGAAGATCAATTTGATGGATCTGCGAATGTTTCCTCCGTATTTACCGAGCGCCATGCGGCAGAACGTAACTGGAAATTTGCTGACCACACAACTGGCTCAATGGAATGTAAATGTGCAACATGCTTGGAACCTGAAACCATGTGCTTCGCGCACGAACTCAAACGACTATGTTCTTAAGGTGGAGAAGGTGAAATTTGAGGTTACATGTCTTATCCTTCACCTCAATCAGTTATTACAGATATATCGTGCATTTCTCCATTGTTAAATGAGAATAATCTGCTTGGATTAATTAGATAGAGATACCTGCATATACACACTTGTCACCCTGCCACATTTCACATTCAGATACGACTAATAGCTTTCTTCTTCTGTCTCGAGCCGGTTTTGTTCCCACGATTCCAATTAGATTCAACCCGCTCAGAGTGGAAGTGAGTTGACATTGAGTCAATAAAAAGTCAAGACGCATCATCCACTATTTGATGACGCTTCATCACCAAAAGAAAACAACACTGCGTAGAAAAACAATGGGCTCTTTAGAATGCCGCCCATATCTATTGAATATCACAGGGGCGACCAAATGAAGATTGACGTTCAAGATAGTTGCAAACTGAATCCCCACTCTGTCCGGTTATTTCTCTTTCCATTCATGCCAGAGCTGCCTTTCTAGCTCCACAACTTTCATCCATAAATTAAAATTGGATTCTGCGAAGTGCGGATTCATTCTGACAGTCGAAAATAAATCAAATCGCATAATTTTAAATTTAGATCCGTCTCTAGGTCGAATATTAATTTAGGATGATAATCACCCGTTGCTTCTGTAATTCTTTTCCCTCAATGCCTGAAGTGATAAACGAATCTAAAATTATGAGAACGCGCACGTATTTGGATGATATCGAGTTTCGTGAATGAATTCGGAATCAAACACCTTCAATTCGTATGCTTTTACATGTCTCTTAATCATATTTCAATTTCCTTTCTTTCAGGATGCTAAAAGGGGAACTGAATTAGATTATGTTATAGCGAGAAAAAATCCACATTTTCCAAAACCAGTCTACCTCGAATTATGGGTTAGTATTTAACGCATATTGCTACATATGTATTAAGTTATTCGTTTAATATTTTATTTGTCATTTATTTATTTATTTATTTATTTTTTTGCTTATTTAATTCTTATTTAGGGTTCACCCCTGTTTGCCATAAGACAAAAAATTGTCTCAACCGATACAACGGAGGGAACAATATTTCTATTGGGACCACTCGATTTTGAGAAACAAGCAATGTACCACTTAACCATTTTGGCCAACGTAAGTTTTTTTTTTAACAAAAATTATATCAATATTTTATACAACCAAAAACTATGCGCCGTGGCGCAGTGGTTAGTGTGTTGGACTCTGGCGCACGATGAGCGAGTTCGGATCCCGATAACACCAACGCCATCGAATGTTTGTTTCGCGACGTTCCTCCTCGGCGGGGTACTGGCTAAACCACCCGTAGTAAACTTGCCATGAAAAAGTTTCTCGACTCACGCCGTTCGGAATCGGCATTTAACTGTAGGTCCTTTTCACCTGTGTGAAAAACAAATCACAACATGGGTGATTGAGAGAAGTTTGGCTCTGGTCCTTCATGGGCTGTAACACCACCAAAGAAGAAAAACTATGCACACGTTAGTAATGTCTAAATATTAACATACATACCTCGTTGAATTACTAAATTTTTTGTCAATTCTCGCCAGTTGATAACCTAGCCCAAGACAACTGATGGCAATTAGTGCTTAAACCGGTAAACCTTTAAAGTTTTTCCTAGTTTATGTATCCTTCTGATCAACCAATTGAAAACCAACTAAGAGAGTAGCTACCCTTATTAGGATGGAACTGGATTGCCAGATAACCATTATCTGAATAAACTCTTTCAACTATAAAATCACACCTAAACCAAGATAATACGGCAATAGGGCTGAGGAAAAATATCTAATTTTCTAAACTGCACATGCTCCATTAATATTGGCAATATTTCACCATTTTTCGACTAAAATCATGATGCCACCGGTAAAGAGTTGCTATCGTTTTCGTTGACGAATTTGAAGCTCATTAAATTTTTCTTTTAATTGTTTGGCGAAATATCTCGTTCGGGGTAAACCTGGGCCTCAACCAACATGCCCCTCCAACTAGCACGATCTTTTGCTAGCCTTTTCCATTTCCCCACACCTAGGCCCAGCCATCTCTACATGGCCCAGCCATCTTAGGCGTTGAATCCGTAGACGCCTGACTAGACTCATGTCGCTGTACAGCCCGTAAAGTTCGTGGTTGAATTTTTTCCTCAATCCCCCGCGCGCGAAAATCACGCGCAAAATCTTTCTCTCGAACTGACCAAGGGCCTCCTCATCCGTTTTTGATAGTGTCCATGCTTCTGCGCCGTACAACAGGGCCGGGATGATAAGGGTCTTATATAGAGCCAACTTTGTCGTTCGGGAGAGGGCTCTATTACTCAGTTGCCTCCTAAGCCCAAAGAAACAGCGATTGCCAAGAGTGATTCTGCATTTGATTTCGGAACTGATGTCGTTGTTCCAGGTCACTGCGGAGCCAAGGTAGACGAAGTCCTTAACTACCTCGAACTTATATCTGCCAATACAAACGTTCTGGCCAAGACGTCGGTGGTGAGCGTCCTTTTTTGATGACAGCATATATGTATGTATTTAGTTTTGCCCTCGTTTACCGCCAAACCAATTTACGCCGCCTCCATCTCAATACTCGCAAACGCCTCATTAACATCTCGCAACTCAACTCAGTTGCGAAGATTTAAAATGGAATGTGCCTCTTGTATTGGCCAGTGATTTTTGCACAATCATTTCCAATATGATGTTGAAGAAATCACATGACAGCGCATCGCCCTGCCTAAATCCTTTTTTGACATCAAAACTATCGGTAATATGTTCACCGATTTGGATGTTCCAAAGTCATCCTGCATAGTCTGACGAGTTTTGCAGGTATGTCAAAGGTAGACATAGCGTTGTATAGCT
Source organism: Eumerus sabulonum (assembly GCA_951905685.1). Taxonomy (NCBI): domain Eukaryota; kingdom Metazoa; phylum Arthropoda; class Insecta; order Diptera; family Syrphidae; genus Eumerus; species Eumerus sabulonum. Next base: position 159,763,630 of record OX645060.1, on the reverse strand, counting down.
CGTCTCTAATTACGCTGTCGTATGCGGCTTTGAAGTCGACAAATAGGTGGTGAGTGTCGACTTGAAATTCATTGGTTTTCTCCAAGATCTGCCGTAGTGTGAAGATTTGGTCGATGGTGGACTTCCCTGGCCTGAATCCGCTCTGAGAAGGACCTATGAGCTTATTTACAAAAGGCTTCAGGCGTTCACACAAAACGGCAGAGAAGATTTTGTAGGCGATGATAAGGAGACTTATTCCTCTATAGTAAGCGTAATCAGAGGGGTCTCCTTTCTTGTGGATCGGGCATACGATGCTGGGACTCCATTGCCCGGGCATGCTTTCCTCTGACCATATCTTACTGGTGCATGCTCCTAACCAGGTCATCCCCAGCTGCCTTGAAGAGCTCAGCAGACACTCCGTCTGCGCCAGCAGCTTTATTCGACTTGAGCTTCGATATGGCAATCTTAACTTCGTCGAGGTCAGGGGGACAGGATTATCTGCGGTCTCCGTTGATTAGAAATGGATCATTCTGCCAGACAGCGGTATATTGACTAACACCGCCGTTATACAGGCTGCAGAAGTGGTTTTTCAATATTCTCAGCATCGACTGCGATTCTGCTACTAGGTGTCCGTTCTCGTCCCTGCAGGCTTCCGTTCTGGCTTTATAACCTTGGAATGCTCGCTTTATCTGTTGATAAAATTTTCGAACGTCACGCCTGCAGTAACACCTCTCCAAATCCTCAATCGCGCGCTTCTCGTGCTCTTTCTTCTTTCTTCTAAAAAGCTTATGCTCCTCCCTTCTTCTTAACTCGTAGAGCTCACGAGCTGCTCTTGTTCTTTTATGCAGCGGGGCTTTATATGCATCCTGCTTCGCTGTGTGAATCCTCCTGCACTCGTCATCGAACCATGTGTTTGTTCGTGGTGGAACCTTGAAACTCAAAACTTCGGATGCAGACCTTTTCAAGTCCGAATCGATGTTAGCCCCTCCGAAAGGTCGAACATCAAGAATAGTGGAGGAGTCTGACGTCGATCGCGATGGTATTCGTGTAGGCTATGTTTACTGATGTCTCTTTCAAAGATGCTGTCCTTACCCAGCATAGCATTGAAGTCTCCTAGTACAATTTTGATGTCATAGCTGTCAAGTTTGATGTCATAGATGTCAAGTTAGTCGTGTGGGCCGTGCGGGTCGCATGTAGACCACATTTTTTTGCTGCTTGTTTTTGGGCTTGTTCGCATTGTTCATCGAACCAGGGGTTTCTAGGTGGTGGCTTGAAACCCAGCACATCAGAGGAAACGTCTCTAATGGCGCTCTGGCAATGCGCCCATTCCTCCTCTATTGTTTGCGCCGCTCTGGGCGGATTTTAAGAGAGCTTGAAGGAGACATGATCGGCAAAGATTCTGCCAGTCTCTTGCGGTTGTAGCTTTCCGACGTCAAACTTACGTTGTCCTACTCACTCGACTTCTAAGCATTCTTGAAATCCTCGTACGTATCTTGGCTACAATCAGGTAGTGATCCGAGTCGATGTTGGCTCCTCGGAAGGTTCGTAAGTCGAGAATGCTGGGGGAGTGTCTGGTGTCGATCGCAATGTGTGCTTGCTACAATTTTGCTTGCTACAAGGAGGTTACGCCCCGTTAGGAAGTCGATTAGCCTAAATCCGTTGTCGGATGTGATGTTATGGAGGCTGTGCTCTCCTACAATCGATCTAAATATGTCTTCTTTGCCCAGCTTTGCGTTGAAAAATATCCTAGTACGATTTTGGTGTCATAACTGTCGCATTGGGCTTACGTTCGGTCAAGGAGATCATAAAAGTCATCCTTGAGTCGATCATCTTTTTCTTCTGTGGGGGCGTGCATGCATATTAGGGTGATATTCCCCAGTGACAATTGATGCGGATTGTTATGAGGCGTTCGCTTACATGCCGAAAGCTTAAGACTTTTTGCCTAAATCTACCTCGAATAATGGGCCCTCGCATGCCAGGTGCAGACTCGTAAATCCTTATTGCGTTTGCAGGGGTCGTCAACATTAAAATCGTCCGTATCCGAGGCTTGTTATCGGTTCGTAACAAAATGATTTTTCCGTGATAGGGGTGGAGGGTCAGGTTCCTTTTACCCCAGGAACAACGGGCTGGTCGCTGCACACATTAGTTCACTGTCTGGCGGATGCCTGAGCAGCTATCCAGGAGGGGCCACGTGGATGCTGTGTGTCAACTTCGATTGAGCAGGGACAGAGGTCGAAGCTGGTGTTGTTTCAAACGGTTCCGAAGTCCGCGCGACACAACTGGATCAGTTTTCCCGGGATCCCGAATTCGGCCATCGCACCAAACAGTCCTTCACGATGAATGCTGTCATATGCGGCTTTGAAATCGATGAAAAGATGGTGTGTATCGATTCGAAACTCGTTGGTCTTTTGCAGGATTTGTCGAAGTGTGAAAATTTGGTCTATAGTCGATTTGCCGGGCCGGAGGCCGCACTTGTAGCTGCCGATTGCCGAGCTGGTATTCCAGTCGTCGGGCATGCTTTCGTCTTCCCAAATTCTGCAGATGATCCTGTGCATGCTCCCTACCAGAACATTGCCGCCAGCCTTGAAGAGCTCTGAGGGCAAGTCATCTGAGCCTGCGGCCTTGTTATTCTTCAGCTTCTCAGCCACACTCTCTTGGTCAGCAGCTGCTGGAAATGCTGCTTAAATACATCCACTATTCCCTGCGGGTCGGTGACATGATTCCCCTCACAGTTTCGAAGAGCCTGGGTGGGGCCTTTGGCTTTCTGGTAAAAGGCTCGTGTTTTATGTTTATCCCTAGACTCCTCGATATCCTTGAGCTGGGAAGTTGCGAAGGTTCTTTTCCTTTGTCGCAGTAGTTTTTTCTCCTCTCTTCTTCTGGCTCGGTACTCTTCTTGCACTGCCCTGGTTTTCCTCTGCAGCGCCTTTTGGTACGCCTCGTCGGTTGCTGCCTTTTTCTGCTCACTCTCGCCATCATACCACGGGTTTCTTGTCGGGGGTGGTAGGTAACCTAAGGTGGTTTCGGCTACTTCCTGAACGGCTGAGCAGCAATGCAGCCACATATTATTGGCATTTGTGTTCGACGTAGGCATACCGTAGAGTCTTTCGCTCAGCTGCTCCCCGTAGACTCTGGTAACCTCCGGTGTGCTCAGGCGCCCAATGTCGAACCTCCTCCTGATGGGCTGGTGCAGATTTCTGACATTGGACAGTCGAGCTCTGAATCTTGCTGCTACGAGGAAATGGTCCGAGTCGACATTTGCCCCTCTGAATGTTCGCACATTCAGGATGTTTGACGAGTACCTTGCGTCAATGAGCACATGGTCGATTTGGTTGGCGGTTCGACCGTCCGGAGATCGCCAGATGGCTGTGTGGATTCGCTTACGAGGGAATCTTGTGCTACTTATCACCGCATTACGAGCTGTCGCAAAGTCCGTGAGTCGGAAGCCGTTATCTGTGGTTGTATTGTGGAGGCTGTACTTTCCGATCACTCCGCCAAGGGTGTTCTCCTTACCGATTTTGACGTTGAAGTCCCCGAGCAGCTTGTACTCCGGTCAAGCTCCGTAGGCGTTGTCCAGGAGGTCATAGAAGTCCTCCTTGATGGGGTCTTCAGCCTCGTCGGTAGGGGCGTGTGCACATATAAGGCCGCTTTCCGACGACAAATCCGCATCCCAGTAAGTGCAACCTTTCGTGACAGCTGTACTATGTGTCACAATTTTTCTTCCTCATCATACCTGGACCGCAGTAATATCCGCCTTGTACTGCGTGAGGATTCGTTCAGTTTATGAGCAGCTCCGGGAGTGTACAGGGTTCTGACATTCCAGGAGCATACTCGCAAATCGTGTTCCTTTTTCGTGCGTTATCGTCGTCGTAAAGTATCCGTCCATGTATCCGAGGCATCTTGCTCATTCATAACTTTGTTTTTTTTTTTTTTACGTAGGCGGATTGTTAGCCCGCCCCACAACCGCCATTCTGGTGGGGTTTTGTCGCTGCATACGTTAGTTCACCTCTCAACGGTTGTTGAAGAGGCTATCCAGAGGGCGCCGCAAGGAGGCCGTATGTCAACTAAACCCGGGCATTTAAACAGGGATCGTTGCTGGCATCTCGCCAGGTTGAGTGCGTTCAACTTTACCCTGTATGTCCGAGCCCATGCCCTCTTATGGCTAAATTGTCGGACCTTAATTACCATACCTCGCATAAAGCGAAAAGGCTTTCAACATATTTCGGTCTTCACTCTTTCGAAAAGAGATTAATAGTTGATCAGTAACATCGCCCACCCTAGCAAAATATTAAAAAAAAAAAAAAAAAACAAAAAGGAAACGTTGCACATTTTAAACTTTTTATTCTCCCACCCCTTCGAATTTCCATGGTGGCATAGGGCCGGGGTCCTCAAACATAGCTCTTTCCTAATAGGTTTCCGTTTTTTATGTCCATACCCACCTGATTCCCGTAGGCTTTGTGCGAATAAATTATTTTCTTGTTTTGGTCACTACTATGAGTATATGAACCAGCTTTCAAAACACATGAAAGATACCAGTATTTTCCATCACTAATTGGGGGTTCAATGAAATAAATTTGTATGGTCGTCAGTTTGACCATCCAGTCCGCGAACGTCCTTGAATTTTATTCCCTAATACGCCCTAATTTCTGTCATAAATTTGTCGTCTCTCAAGCCCTCAAGGAATCCCATAAAACTTCCTAGCAGGCTATTGATCATCCAACAACTGAAAACAACCAAAACATCATATGTTTTCTTTCAAGACATTTTTATTAATTTTATGATTCATGACATAGATAACATCTTCATGCACATGTACATCCACACATATCGGCCTTAAGCTAGGCCAAACAGATCCTCCATCCTTAGTCGTACTACTCACTCCTTATGCACAAATTACAACGCGGAATTTCGACTTTTATGGGAATATATCGTTATTAATTAAGCATCCACACTTAAGATCACCAGTTAAGACAACAGCAAACGCTGCAGTGTGCGAGAACAAAGAATACTCCCTGCAGCAAGCATCAGCTAAACGCGCGATAATAATCAATTCTATGATTTATGTTTACGGCTCTCAGTGGCCAGCGGCCGTTAAACGCGGCGAACGATGGGGATAGCTGAAGGTAGCTGAAGCTCGTTCTAGTGTCACTCGATCGCCCATCTAGATGGTATTTAATTTGCTTCATTATCATCCCTTAAACTGATATGCGTGATGCGCCTCGAAAGATGCGTAGATATGCGTACATACATATGCAGTGGGTAATTTATATGCAAAATATATTCCCTCGAGCCCATCTGATTGTAGTTACGGACCGCGAGATAGATGAGTTATAAAGTGACTCACGATGCAGCTACGTCAAGATGTCGATGTAAATCCCACGCACAAACACGTTCAATCGCCGAAAAGATACTCATTACAACTCTCAAGTCTCATGTTGCAAATGAATAAAATGCTTTGATCCAACATAAAAATAGTCTAGGAACAGTGCACGGTGCTGTGAAATATTGCCGCTGGCAAATGTGAAAGAGCATCGAACGTACATACGTAGTACGTACGACTGGCCGAGTATGGGGGACTGGGGAAGGTGCAGTCGCATAGACAAAATTATCGAACAGAGGCAATAACTGAGATCCAGAGTGGACGTGGACTGCGGAGCAGTTTTATCATTTTACATGCTACAAGGTCTATGCAATGGGTGTGCCGTAGTCTATTGCCCGCCAACCGTAGCGTTAGGTTGGCTGAGTCAGCTACGAGTTGGTTCCATATAGGTAGAGAGTAAAACGGATATTCGTACCTGAATAGCAATGCAACCTATGCGGATGTTTATAACGAGCAATAATAAGAAGTTTCGTTTCCAGATAGACATGGTGTATGTCTACCTACCACCTATTATGGGCATGTCTCTGAAGGCACCTAATGGTACATACGTGCCGTATTCAAATTTCTTTAACTGCGGCAATTACAACTTAAGCTTTTACGGCAACTGTATCCTTTTTTTCCAGTAAATTTCAGTAAACATTTTTTTACCAAAGTCAATACGATAGGGAATTAAAGCGACAGTAAAGCGCAACTGACCAAGACTCGATTGAATAGTGCAAATGTACAGAAACAGAATAAACTAGCGAATGCATTTACGAGAGACTTTATAGTCACAACCACTGCATACGAATATGCATGCATTGAGGGTGTATGCACTCCATTGATTGCATTCTCGAATACAACTTACATATGTACTCCCAAATCGCAATACGCGTACACAGATAGCGATACGAAGACTACGGCGACGCCGCCGACGAGTGGGTCGACGACGGGCACACTCATAATGGTTGGCAGGGTAGATTGGCGGTAACAACGCAACGCAGTGGCAGTGTATGTGAATATAAGATGGCTGTAATAAAATTGCAAATGCATTTTACTGCGAAAAACGTTGGGCGAATGAAGAATAAGTGAATGTATCTCGAATGAGCTGTGCAGAGAATTCTGTTCGCCTGTTAGCGATGTTCGACGATGTTGTAACTTGTTAACATGGGAATCGGCGAGAAGTCTCGAACACTGCGCGTCGTCAGTGCCATTTCAGTCAGCTGCAACAGCAGCAGCAATACAACAAGCAGTAAGCAGTGGCTATAATAGCCACGACTGCCACAACAACTCGCGACATTCTAGTCATCGACTGACCGATCGACCGACCGGTGAACCGCCGACTTTAGGTAGCCCCGCGCTCGAGGCCGAAATGGGCTGCCGCTCTGTAATAGCGGTTAGTCGTTGTAATACGATTTCTGGCGAACAAACGCAATTTAACGTTTTTTCGTTTCCAGTCTCTTGCCTTTTTTTGCGCCATTCCGGTGGTTTGCAATCTGGTCGACAGCCACTGACGGCTGCCTATCCTCCTCCCGGTCAATGTGGGTAATTTTGGCTGTTAACGTTACGCGAATGTCTCGTCTCGGTCGCAATACGAATGCTTGCGGTTCTCTGTTTTTTTTTTAAGAAACCTCCATGTTCTGGGCCAGTGCTCGTTTGCGGGATTTTATTACCGGCTGATAAAGTTGTGCTCAACGGGTAGACCAAAGCTAGAAATAAAAATATAAAAAAAAAAACAAAAGATACAAATGCTAAACAATCTGGTTTTGGCGAACGTGTGAGTCAAAGAGCAACAAGATAATGCAATTGTTCGCGAGGTTATCGCCCGAAAGCCAATGAACATGGATTTGAATTTTTGAGTTAGCACAATTTGGGGTGAGGGAATTTATATTGTTACGCTTTCGTCTAAGTATTTAAGGTTGAAGCACAATGCAATGCAATTAAGCACAAATAGACTCGTTTGTCGCCTTAAGATCATGGAGCAAGGTCGTTTTCATAAGTGAGTCTTTACAAAATATACGCCAGCTCTCGTTTTGAAAGTTGATAAAGCACCTAGTGTACCGCACTTTCAAATAACATGTAGTGATTTTACTCTATCACTTTTTGGCCCTAAGACTGTACTGAGAAGTAATTTCTCACCAATCCTTTATTTCATTATGTTTTTTTGTCTTCTGCTATCTGTTGGAGCAATTTCACACAAAAGGAGATCCAAATCTGCGCCTTCCTCGATATAGAGGGAGCCTGGATAATACTGGCTATGATTCGATCACCACTGCACTATCCTGCAGGGGTGTGGACCATCCCACTAATCACAGGATGCTAAATAGCCGTATTATATCAGCCACACGCGGAGAGGTCTCAGTGACAGTATCGGTGGTTAGAGGATGCCCACAAGGGGGAGTCCTCTCACCACTCCTTTGATCGATAGTCATCGATGATCTACTACGCAAGCTAACCACTTGGGGCTACGAGGTCATCGGATATGCTGATGACCTATGTTATGCACTTGTTACGGGCAAGTGCATAACACTAGGTATTGACCTAGACCGCAGACTCAACTGGAACTCTAATATGAAAAATAAACTCATGAAAGCGACTAAGGCCATGTGGGCCTGTCGACACACCTACGGTAAATCCTGGGGACTTAAACCTAAGATAGTCCACTGGTTATACACCGCTATAGTAAGACCTATCGTCACCTATGGGTCCAACGTATGGTGGACAAAAGTTGAGCAAAAAACTACAATTGTTAAGCTTCAACGCCTTCAGAGACTAGTGTGTCTCGGCATCAGATGCGCTATGCCAACCTGCCCCACGGCAGCCCAAGAAGCACTCATTGGACTCACTCCACTGCACCTTTCTATCAAAAAGGTGGCATTACGCAGTGCAATCAGAATTCTCTGCTCGGAAACAAATATTCCATGTAGACCCGTAGGCCACATGTCCATATTACAACACCTTCCCGAGTTGGATGTGATTACTACGGTCTCGGACGCATTGTCGCACACCTTCACCTTTGACAAGAGATTTGAGATACTGATCCCAAATCGCTCAGCATGAGAAAACAGTGATCCCCTGCTAAATGTCAAAGGCCTTAGGTGTTACACGGATGGCCCCAAGATGGCTTCCGGCGTTGGCGCCGGCATTTTTGGACCAAAACGCAAGAAATCGAAGGCCCTGGGAATAAATCCCAGCATCTTCCAAGCAGAGCTGCATGCCATCCTAACATGCGTCAATCTAAATCTCGAGACTGGCATTAGAGAAGTAACCATCAACATACTCTCTGATACCCAAGCAGCGCTCAAAGCGCTGGGTTCGTACAGTACGAACTCAAAAACCGTCAAGGAATGCCACGACGCCTTACAAGACCTCGCCAAAAGAAACAATGTTAAACTTTGGTGGGTGCCAGGACATAAAGGTAGCAAGGGCAATGAAATTACCGACCAACTTGCCAAGAAAGGTTCCAGCGATAAATATATAGGTCCGGAACCATTCTGCGGCATTCCCGGGTCTAAGATAAGCTTTTTCTTAGACAAGTGGGAAAAATTTCAACACCTGTCCTTTTGGAACAGCGTTCGGGGACTCCGTCATTCTAAACGTCATTCTAGTGACCTACTCAAACTCAATAAGGTGGATATCAGAAGACTAGTCAGCTACCTAACAGGACACTGCGGTCTGAGATATCATCCAAACAAAATTAGCCTCTCGTCCGAAACTGAGTGTCGGCTCTGTCTCGAGGACGAAGAGACGGCGGAACACATACTATGTGAGTGTGCTGAGGGGATCACCGTGGCTCCTACGAGAAGCATTCTCAACTTCATTATAGAAGTGGAGAGGCTCCTCGGTCAATCGGCTAGCAGGCACAATAGATCTGCAAGGGTCGCAGTGCCGTATTGCTAATGGTAGCACTAGCCCCATATACATATATAAAAAAAAAAAAAATCTGTTGGAGCACTCAGACGCAAATACTGGTCCATTGTACTCCAAACAGCCACCTTACATTACTGTATTTTCCCCGTTTTCCGGTGAAAATTAAGAAGGAACTTCAGTGATATAGAGCTAAGAGATTCGGCACACACCACGTCCACCCCTAGGGTGCGCCACTGTGCGCGAGCAAAGGCAGAACAGTCACAGGGAAAATGCTTTGCAGTGTCATCCTCCTCGCAACATGCAGTACAGGTAGGCATCTCACATTTTCATATTTTCCTAGACGAGAAGTGCAGTCGGATGTTTTCGCGCTCAAAGAAGACCCCAGCACCGGACCCCCGCCCAGACCTGGAGCCATCCGTGAAAATGCGAAAACCATCCTTTCCAGGTTGGAAACTTGACTGTGAAATCACAGCGCAGTAGGATAACGGGCGTTAATGCATCGGAAGGCATGTCAATGAGACAGGGGTCACAGGACAATTCTTGCCCAAGCACACCGTTATTCCTATGCGAGTCGTACCAAAAGCCATTTCTCTTCAGATGACACATGGCTTTCAGAGCATACGCTCTGATAAATATATCAAGAGATGGAAGGTTCATCATAGCATCTAGAGCAGCACCCGGTGTGCTGGGGAAAGCCCCCGTGCAGATGAGAAAACCCATTCCTTGAAGTTTGGTGTTTGCGTGGTAGTCTGTTCCACCAGGCAACCAATGCATATGAGATGATAGGCCTAGTCGTTACCGTGTAGATTCAAAGGACCTTTGCCGGCGATAGACCCTATGTTTTGCCAAGAGCTCCCTTGCATTGGCAGAAAGCTGACTGCGCTTTGGTGATTTTTGACTCAATATGCCTTGACCAGAGAAGCTTGCTTCTTAAGATGACTCCTCGCTATCTTGGATACCGGGTTGGAGTTGCCTTTTAGTACCAGCTGAGTCATGTCAGTATTTTTCCTCCTTCTCGTGAAGAGAACGACATCGGTCTTAAGAAGATTGACCGACAGCCCATTTCTGGTCGCCCAGTAAGCGCCGAATGTGCGTTGAGACGGACAGTCGCTAAGCTTGAGCTGGCAGAGAGAATGGCGATATCATCCACATAGGCCTAGGCATAGACTCCAGAGGCATTGAGAGCATTATGCAGAGAGTTGATCACCATGCACCATAACAGCGGGGACAGGACGCCACCTTCCGAGCAGCTGTGTACAAGCATTGCTTTGATTCACAAGACCAGTGCTTTATCTACGCCATGACGTCTGGCAACGTTGCACATGCTGTCGAAAGTTGCGTTATCTAAAGCTCCCCCAATGTCGATGAAAACGACCAGCGCGTACTCTTTCCTCTCGAGCGCGCATTCAGTTCTCTCAACTAGATTTTGAAGCGCAGTCTCGCAGGATTTTCCGCGCTGATAAGCATGTTGCATCTCCGAAGTTAGACTAATTGGTCTAATTTCATTATGTTACACAAAGGACTTTGTGATGTTGATATTCGCAAGAGTGCATGGAGCTAGCTCATCTTCAATGGCTTCCCGAGTTTCTTTGAAACCTTGTAACCTTCCATGATGCCATCGATAATTAACTTCGCGATTTTTGCTCGCTTTAATCCTGGATGATGAGGCGGATACATCAATATTTCTCAAGCAAATTCTCACAATTTCTGAGAGGATGGCCTGGTTTGCAGACACCAACCTTTTTATTAGTCAGTTCAGGCGAGGTGTTTACTGTAGTATTCAGACCCTATTGTCAGACTATTTGGTGGCAACCAATGCAAAATAATTCCCTTCTAGGTTCATCATTGGTTATGATTTATGATTCATTCCAGAAACGGACCGGGTTAACTGTGTATCAAAAAAGTATCGCGAGGTAAAGGACTTAATTTCCTGGAAAACTCATACAACAATTTCTTTTCCTTTATCAGATTTTCTGTAAATATGTAGCCCAAAGCAGTTTAGTGGTCAATACCATTGTGGCATTGCTATTTTATCCATCGAATTTTTTTTTTTTTTTGCTCAAGGATATTTGTTGACAGTTCGACCGTCGGAAGGAACTCAAAATCAACGCCACCACCATAATTGAAGAAAACGGTCGACATAACCTTAATTTTTGAGCGACCTCAGCGCGATATTTTGGCCTTGCCTCAACTTTAGCACTATACTCATTTGATTGATCGGTTGTTTCCGTAAGAATAAATTCAATTCTCATTTCCCGTGATAATGCGTTTCATCTTGTCCTGATACTCAGAAAGCATTGTCTAAAGCCCAAAACATCAAATAAATTGGTTTGGGCTTATACCTTTGAAACGCTAACAAAATTAAATGAAAATTCTTTGCTCAACATTAGAAAAATCGAAGCGTACCTCAAACACTAATATTTTGTTGGGAAACTCGGCATGGATGTCAAACACAGTCCTACCAAACTAAAAATGAAAACATTTCCTCAAATCCATTTGTGTGCGCAATTTAAATTCAAATTCAAATTCTTACTGCCACCTACTAGTAGTAGATCAACATTAAAATGTTTTATTTTTTTTACAAAATTGCATTAGCTTTCGTAGTAAATAGACGATCAGAGCAAGGCTTGTCTTCGTAATCAGGACTAACAAAGGCCTCGTAGGGGTAGCATCTATCCGACTGATGCTGGCCTGCAAAAAAGCGAGATTTCTTATGGAAATTGCAGACGGGGCGAGCCTGCTGCCTCAAAAAACAGGATTAATCGGTTGGGCTATGGCCTAGTAAGCCGTAACCGTAAAAAAACCACAAACTCCGAATCAACCACAAGCCTCGGATATAACGGACCGGATTTATGTTGACGACGCTTTGTACGTGGAATGTTAGGTCCCTAAACAGGACACGTGCAGTCGAACAACTTGCGGACCCCTAGACCGCTATAAAACGGACATAACCGCCATCCAGGAAATGCGATGGAATGGACCGGGTATAAAGCGAATGAAAAACTGCGATATTTACTACGGCGACTGCTATAAGGAGAGAGGAAAACGATTGTTCGGAGGGGGATTTGCTATTCGAGGTGGACTAAGGCAAAAAGTCAAAGGCTACGGTTTTAACATCAGCCTGATCTGCATCCACGCCCCCACGGAAGACAAGGATGACTCCGCCAAAAATGAGTTCTACGTTCTCCTAGACAGAACGTATGCCCAATGTCCCAGCTATGACATCAAAATTGTACTAGGAGACTTCAATGCTAAGCTGGGTAAGGAAAGCATCTTTGAACGAGTTACCGGCAAACATAGCCTACACGACATCACCTCCGATAACGGACACAGGCTGATTGATCTTGCTACTAGGCGAAATCTCCTTCTAACCAGTATCTAGCTAGTATATCCTTCCCGCACCTCGATATACACAAAGGCACCTGGCGGTCTTTCGATCAATCGACTACCAACCAGATTGATCACATCGCCATCGACACTCCTCCACTATTCTTGATGTTCTAACTTTTCGAGGGGCTAACATCGACTCGGACCACTATCTTGTAGTAGCCAAGATGCGCCTACGGATATCACGAACGCAGCGGAGTAGAGTAAGAATACAAAGTTATGTTGCCGGAAAGCTATTATCGCCAGAAACCGCTCGTGCTTTCACCGATCGCGTCTCCCTTAAGCTCTCCAATACACCTCATTCCTCCACGCTATCAATGTTTGCCTTTGCAAACAAGCCCTGAAAAGCTCTGCATCCGAAGTTTTGGATTTCAAGGCTCCACCACGAAGAAACACCTGGTTCGATGACGAGTGCAGGAGGATTCATACAGCGAAGCAGAATGCATATAAGACCTCGCTGAACAAAATAACAAGAGCAGCTCGTGAGCTCTACGAGTTAAAAAGAAGGGAGGAGCATAAGCTTCTTAGAAGAAAAAAGAAAGAGCACGAGAAGCGCGCGATTGAGGATTTGGAGAGGTGTTACTGCAGGCGTGACATTCGAAAGTTTTATCAACGGATAAAGCGAACATGCCAAGGTTATAAAGCCAGAACGGAAGCCTGCAGGGATGAGAACGGGCACCTAGTAGTAGAATCGCAGTCGATGCTGAGAATATGGAAAAACCACTTCTGCAGAATGTATAACGGCTATGGTAGTCAATATACCGCGGTCAGGCAGAATGATCCATTTCTAATCGACGAACACCGCAGAGAATTCTGTCCTCCTGACCTAGACGAAGTTATGATTGCCATATCGAAGCTCAAGTCGAATAAAGCTGCTGGCGCAGACGGACTGTCTGCTGAGCTCTGCAAGGCATCTGGGGATGACCTGGTTAGGAGCATGCACCAGCTCATCTGCTCAGAAGGCAGGATTTAGGCAGGGCGATGCGCTGCGGTGTGATTTCTTCAACATCAAATTAGAAATGATTGTGCAAAAATCACTGGCCAATACAAGAGGCACAATCTATTTCAAATCCCCGCAACTACTTGCATACGCCGACGATATTGACATAACAGGTAGATCACAGCGAGATGTCAATGAGGCGTTTGCGAGTACTGAGATGGAGGCGGCGAAAATTGGTTTGGCGGTAAACGAGGGCAAAACTAAATATGTGCTGTCTTCAAAAAAGGACGCTCACCACCGACGTCTTGGCCAGAACGTTTGTATTGGCAGATATAAGTTCGAGGCAGTTAAGGACTTCGTCTACCTTGGCTCCGCAGAGACCTAGAACAACGACATCAGTTCCGGAATCAAACGCAGAATCACTCTTGCCAATCGCTGTTTCTTTGGGCTCAGGAGGCAATTGAGTAATAGATCACTCTCCCGAACGACAAAGTTGACTCTATATAAACCCTTATCATCCCGGTCCTGTTGTACGGCGCAGAAGCATGGACACTATCAAAAGCGGATGAGGAGGCCTTTGGTCGGTTCGAGAGTAAGATTTTTCCGGCGGACGGGGGATGAGGGAAAAGATTCAACCACGAACTTTGCGAGCTGTACAGCGACATGAGCCTAGTCAGGCGTCTACGGATTTAACGCCTAAGATGGCTGGACCATGTAGAGCGAATGGACACCACCTCTCCAGCCCGGAGAGTCTTTGAATCCAACCCCGAGGGACGAAGAAGCAGAGGACGGCGGCACTTAAGATGGCGCACACAGGTGGAAGGGGACCTCAGCCAACTGGGTGTGTGGCAATGGAAAAGGCTTGCAAAAGATCGTGCTAGTTGGAGGGGCGTGTTGGTTAAGGCCCAGGTTCACCCCGAACTGTAGCGCCCTTTAAGAAGAAGAAGGAGTGACCAAAAAACCGAAGCACTCATCCGTTTTACTAAAAAAAATTCCAATTGGAGCCGTTAGACTTGCACAATCCAATCCAAGTTTACTGATTCAGAGAGTAATCAACCAACTCCCATGCTTCAATAGAACGCAAGATCCCTCACCTGTTTTTTTTTGCACTAGGGGGCATGTACGGGTATACAAGGTGCAACCCCATCTACATGATTACTTGCTTCAATTGCTACTTAATTATACTCAGAAGGTTCACAAATCTGTCCTGATGTCGTATACTAATTTTCACTTCCTGATCAGAAATGAGAAGAAGATAAACTCCAACTTATCATTCATTAAAGCGAAACACGAACCCTAAACACCTATTCGTCCTTAACAAGATATACTCGGAAAAATGCGATCGCAACAACCGGTTCTTCCGCTTGATGACGCAACAAAATAAATCTGTGATCCCGTTTTAATTTGCACTTTTTTAATTATTTGAACCTACCCAGTTTACGGAAGATACCACCATCGTCGACAGGTCCATCTCGCTTCCATTGCCCGTATCAATTTTCATTTAATGTATACCAGACACTTCCAGACAAGTTCAAGTCACTGATTGCCATCCCGTCTGCGAAAGAGAGAGAACTGAGTTAATGGTATTTGCTTTAATTACGCGCACGTATTTAATTAGAGGATACGCTTTATTTATATGTATCTGTATGATTGTATTTTGCGTGTTTATTATTTATTTTTGTTTTGTTTCACCAGGATGCATACGCCGAGTCGGGACAGGATAGCAGAAATATAGCTGGCCTAGAAGTTGTTGTGATTGTACAAGACGTTCAAGATCAGCCACCTGTGTTCACAATGGCTCCACCTGTTACAAAATTACCACCTGGCATACTTCCTGGTGACAAGGTACGTACTTGAAGGTATTATGCTACACAAGTAACAAAAAGTAGATATAAAGATACAATGAGTGTAAGGATATTTGTGGGAAAAAAAGTAAATAAAGAGATACAGTAGGATGACAGCAAATGAATGTATATAGGTTCATGTGCATGTGATGAACATTATTATAATTATTGCAATCCAAACGTTGATTGCGTTAATTTACACATCATCCATTAATCTGTTGCCAAGTACTCGTAAGAAACAAGAGAGAAAAGTCAATGTGAAGTGTGAAACTTCCGCGTTCATGTCGATCACCTTGAGGTACTTATTGCCTCATATGTATGAGTTGCGTTGCTCTTCATTCGTTTTCAGTAAAAAGTCAAAGCCGCTGTTCCCCTCTTTATACTGCTATCTGATGTTGTTCGGCATTTATTGAGCTCTAACCGCGAACTCAAGTCAAGAAGAAAAGCAGCGACATAACCTAACATCCTATGATAAGCTCAAACCCATGGCATGCATATACACGAAACTGCATAAGAGTATACGACCATTCTACTGACAGTGCATCCGAAGTCCGAAGATAACCTTTTGGCACAAAATTTATGTGCCCATAGTGGCGAAAGAGAAGTGCCTCTAAGAATGGCCAAGTAAAACATTGATATCTATGAAATACTATCAAGTATCCTCCATTTGTGGATGCATTTTAGTGCTATTAGCACACTGGCTGGCAGTTCTTCTAAGATAGCCTCATATCCATAGGAACAATATGTACCTGTGTGTGTTTGTATTTGCGGTGGGACCATGTAGGGACGCTAGAATAACATTTTAGTCATTTTTGTTTTTCGCTTCGATTTCATAAAAATATCTCTCAGACACATCAGTTGTATCGTGTGTGAGATGAGTATGCGTTCTCCGCGGAGCACTAGTATGTGCTAATTAATCAGTGCAACATGGATGGAAATAGGCAAACGTAAAGGGCATTAGCTAAGCCCTTAAGGAATGAAGTTTCGCATTTTTTTTTTTTCCTCATTTTCTTTAATTTTCTCCGTTTTTTCTTGTTTCATTTTCTCCGTTGATTTCATCAAAACTCGACTCCAAACGGAACGCATGTATACATACATACATATATCCAATGTGGACATGAATTGAACGACGGACAAACGTGCAGATACTTCAAGTTCATGCTGAAGATGGCGATAAAGGTAATCCTCGTGAGGTCAGATACGGTCTAGTCTCCGAAGGGAATCCATTTACTTCGTTCTTTGATATCAACGATACGAGTGGTAAGTTTTTGTGTTTACGTATGTACGTTTGTACTTTGTTTAATTAAGTGCATTTAACCTCGAGAAAACTCTTGAGTTAATGATACCGAACAACTAGCATCATCTACAATGTCTTTGCATATTACTATACCATGTGTTGTACCTTCGGTTCCATGCCGGAATGCATTTGTAAAGTCAATCTGAGTCTAAGTGTACGTTGGGCAGTTTAAGATACATACATATGTGTGACTGCAGATGCTGCAAGTTGTGGAATTTTATTGATAGTACCTTAATGGGCCCCGTTCTAATGTATGCTCAGTTGATGGATTCTTTTTGTTTTTCTGCCGTTTTCTGTTTTTAAAGAGAATTTCAACAAATTGTAAATGAATGAGGCATTAATTTATAGTATACGAAATTCACAATTAAGCACACTTAAGCCTTAAATGTTAACAGAGTTAATTCTTTAAAAAACATTTTAACGAGCAACTAACCAACAGTTTCAGAGCAAAACAACGTTTCGTCATTTTAATTGAATTTCATTAGTAACTGATAGCTTATTGCCTGAGGTTTGCTACCAGTGCGGGGATTATTCGTACCCTATTTAAGAATGAGCCTGCGGTTGTGAAATCAAACTTGGAATGGTGCTATAGTGAATGCTAAGCATTTTCATGAGTCAGATTGACCTCAAATCAACGATTAGTTAGACTGAATGCAAATACTAAAGAAATACCTTTACAATGACTTGTACCCATAACATTGCAAATTGTGGATACGTTACCTGGGAACCGAACCAAGTGACCAGACCGAGACAATAAGAGCCATGATTAGACAGCAAACAAAAAATCAAAAGTAAATCTGAAGCATCGTTAGGCAACGTTTATGTGCTGCATACAATTCTGTACGATATAGCAAAAATGTTTCGAGGAGGTGGAAATATAGGAGAAGAAGTTAAAAAACGTATATTTCGCTCGCCACTGGAGGTGGACGAGAACACTTTTTAAATACACATTGACCTTATTCCTTGCTTATATACGACTCTTACTTAAATGCAATCACCATAAGTGCTGACTAGTCTAATGAGTATACTACACGACTGAAAAAAAAGATAATATCTTCTTATCACTGGAAGATTAGGAAACACTTGTGCATTTATGCTAGATCTCGCTGTGGTGAAGGTGGATGGCAGTCCAGTATTCTCCTAAGGAGGGACTCAATCTACGATGACGCTGCTTTAGTTTTGATATAGACATATTGTTACGGACACGAGGCGATGGTTATGCTCGAATTTCGCTGTCTAAATTTGGAATGTTCTGATGAAGGTAAAACGGAAATGATGATAACTTTCAGTGGCAACAATGTTTTTGGGCAATAAAAAGCTTTGATCCATACAAGTCCCCAGGACCGGATGGTATCATACCAGCTGAGCTCCAGCAGTTAGCAGATATCATCCTCCCCTGGCTTGTGGTCATATGCAATAGCTGCCTCTCCCTATCCTACATCCCCAGCAAGTAGAAGGTAACCAAAGTCACTTTCATACCCAAGTCAGGCAAAAGTTCCCACACGTATGCAAATGACTTGAGGCCTATCAGTCTTACTTCTTTTCTATTATTAAAAACTCTAGAGAAGATTTTAGACGCACACATTCGGTACAGCTGCATCTCAGGAAGGCTGTCGGATAACCAATATGCCTATAACAAAGGCAAATCGGTGGAAACAGCACTCCACTCACTGTCACTAGAACGCAAGGAATATACTCTAGTCGCCTTTCTCGACATTGAGGGCGCCTTTAACAACGTTGAACCATGGGCCGTCATCAAAGCGCTGTCTGATATGGGTGTTACGGGATCAGTGATAGAACTGGTGCGACAACTGCTAACACAAAGAGTCGTCAAAGCCAACTTCGCTGGTGCCGTCTCAACCAGAATGGTCAACAGAGGTACACCACAGGGTGGAGTACTTTCCCACTTACTGTTGCCGTCACAGGTAAACTTCCCAACACTCTATGTGACCTTATGCAGAGTGCATTACATACAGAAGAAACCTAGACGCAGTACTGTGGACTTGGGGTGAACCCTAAGAAAACCGATCTAGTACTGTTTACTAACAAATACAAATTCTGCCCCTCAACCCACCGAGGCTGGTGGAACCCAACTAACAATCAAAGGGCAGGCTAAATATCTAGTCCTAGTCCATGACAGGAGGCTGAATTGGAAACCCAATATTCTTGATCACGTCAAGAAAGCAACTACTGCCCTATACAGCTGTAAAAAAGTGGTGGGCAGGAATTGGGGTCTCCAACCAAGCATTATGCACTGGCTCTACACAGCAGTCATAAGGCCCATCCTCCTGTGGACTGCTCTGGACAAAGCAGTCAATCGAAGCCCTCTAGGGAAGGTACAAAGATCGGCCAGCTTATGCATAAGCGGAGCGATCAGATCAACCCCCACGGAGACCCTAAACATTCTATTACATCTTCGACCTTTGAACCTTTTCAGCAAGTTGCTGCCTGCGCGGCCCTAATAATGAGGAGCTTAGGAAAATGGCCCACATCTCAAAAAGGCCATACTACCATTCTAAACCACTTCACGGACACGGACTACATCATCCCGCAGAATGTGTTCCCTAGGAACTTCGAAGTTGTCTTTCCATCCAGTGCGGAATGGGCTGAAGGGAAAGTAATACCAAAGAACTCGATCTCCCTCTATACCGATGGCTCTAAGATGGAGTCGGGTGTAGGTAGTGGGGTCTTCTCCAAGGAACTTAACCTCAACCTATCTTTCAGACTCCCAAATCACTACAGTGTGTATCAGGCAGAAATAACAGCGATAACAGAGGCCCTTGCATGGCTCAGGATCAATGTAATATCCGCTAAGGATATTATCATTTGGACAGACTGCCAAGCTGCGATTAAGTCCCTGGCAGCGGTAACCCACAAATCAAAGACATCTCTTAACTGTCGCCTATCTCTAGATGAGATGGCTGAACAGTTCAATATTAAAATACTGTGGGTTCCCGGGCATAGGGATATTCCAGGAAACTGCGCGGCCGACGAACTCGCAAAGTTAGGGTCAAGCACACTCAGCCTACCTACATAGATACACCAATAAGTACGGTAAAGCACAAGATAAAACTTCAAACCATAGGGGAGACCAACCCCCAATTGAATGAGAGCAATATTGGCTTTATCACCAAACAATTGTGGCCTAAGTTAAGCCTAGGACGAATCAGGGACTTAGTGGCAACCAAAAGGGCAACTTTAAGTACTCTAGTGGGTGTCATTACAGGTCGCTACATCATCGGAAAACACGCCGCCAGATTAGGGTTACCCTCCAATGACTTCTGTCGCGGCTGCATGGACGAGGAGGAGGAGGAATCAATACACGACCTTCTCTGCTCATGTCCCTCTTTTGCGCCCTTCTTTGACAATCTAAGTGAGCTAGCAAGCCAAAAGATAGCTCAACTCCGTCGCTTCATTAGAAGCACCGGTTGGTACTCAGGCAGCGGATCAGGGTAACTTGATCCACTTCGTCTGGCTTATGCATACCACATTAACCTAACCTTACCTAACCTTTAGTGGCATACTTTTGAATATCAGAGCATTCTAGATACTTCGGAAGGGGACGTCTGACGGCGAACATTCGAGAAAGTGGACCGAGGGCTATATGAACGCGAACGTTCGCCCTCGCGAGCATTTAGTTTTCGAAGTTCAAGTGTGAAAGTAATCAAGCCATCTAGTGAGATGTAGAGACTAATAAAGGTGAAGCTCCAGATAATTGATCTGAGGTTGTAATAATAAATGAAGTGTGTGTATTGAATAAAAAGTGAACAGCTATCTACAGTGATCGAACCCGATTCGGGAACGATTTAATTTACGTAACAATATGTTTTTTCTCCATGAATGCCAAAACAAGTTTCCCCTTTAATTTATCTCCAAATGGCGTGATTTGAACGTATCAACTGTCTCTTCAAGCTCGTCTGTAAGCACCCATATAGCCGATTACTGTTTAGTTCCAGATCCATATGAATAAATCCATTATTCATCGCCTGGCAGGTCTTATCAACGTCTTTTTCAATATTGAACTCAATCGAATTATTCTCGAGCATGTTTGAACCTCGAGGGCGCCGTGTTACAGCAGTTAGTGTGGTGGATTCTAAGGCAGGATGAGCGAGTTCGGAAACCGATAACACCATAACACCGATTCCGAACGGCGTGAGGCGAGAAGCTTTTTCATGGCAAGTATGATACGAATGGTTTTGCCAGCACCCCACCGAGGAGGGACATCGCGATATAAACATTCGATGGCGTTGGAATTATCGGGATCCGAACTCGCGGATCGTGCGTCAGAGTCCAACACTAACCACTGCACCACGGCGGCGCCCTCCCTTTGACTTCAAATTTCGACTTCCGGACTCCGCCAAAATGCTACCAGCGGAAGTACAAGCGATTAAGGAGAGACGTTGCCATTTGTATCGACAGCCAATTAGCCATCAAAGCTCCCGATTCACATACAATAACATCCAAACTAGCCTTTTAGTGTAAAGAAATGAGTTCTATAGGCGATAATTTCAACATCACTCTCTTCTGGGGTCCTGGCTATAGCAACATATAGGGTAACGAAAAAGCTGATGCGCTGGCAAGGCACGGTTCTACCCCCGATAGTTCCCTGGTGGAGGCAATATTCTCTTCCATA
Source organism: Eumerus sabulonum (assembly GCA_951905685.1). Taxonomy (NCBI): domain Eukaryota; kingdom Metazoa; phylum Arthropoda; class Insecta; order Diptera; family Syrphidae; genus Eumerus; species Eumerus sabulonum. The sequence goes on along the minus strand of OX645060.1, from coordinate 159,742,324 downwards.
GGACTGGTCAAGGGACAAATTTTTCAACACTTCCTTTCAAGCGCGAACTCCAGTTGGAGCACCCTAACTAATCGTGTCATATCAAGAAAGATATGGCCTTCTTACATTACAAAGAGAACTTATCACCTAATAAAAAGAACCCGACATGAGACTGCCAGAATTTTACCTACCAGTACAGGCCATTGGCTTGTCGGCACTCAAGCTGCCAAGTTAGGCATCCCCATTAACACACACTGCCGAAGTTGCAAGAACCCACCGAAAAAGGAGCCAATTAGCCATTTCCTATGCGAATGCACGGCTGCAGCTAGAACCAGGCAACACGCACCCGGTAACGCCCTCTTCGACGATCTATCAGTGGCATAGATTTCTGCAGCATCATTCAATTTCTCAACTCCACAGTATGGATTTAAAACACACATCGACACACTAGGTCACTTGAGTGGAGACATCAAAACGGTGCATACGCGCTAATTGAGCCTTCATCTCTCTGCAACTAGGCAGCCACACCTACCTACCATTCCCTAAGTTAAATTAACTAACTCAACTTGCGAATACACCGTCGCGTGTTCTTGATATTGTTAGTCATACCGCCAATACCCTGGACTTTTTCCCTACCTCCAGCTTAATAAATACACCAATGATGTACTATCTAATGTCTAATGTCTAGTTCCAATCCGACTTAAGATCCTTTAATGTCCCAATGGCAGCAAAAGTTTCTGGTTATTTGTTAAAAAACATTAAAATCTGGTCCTTGTTATCTATATTGACACTCATCCACAACGACATTCGACATTCAATCTCAGCGTAAAACCCTCCTGCTGAACTTGAGGCACTCAAGCCCACAGGGCAAGGCGTCAGGCTCATAGAGGAGTCGCCGCTCCACAGAATTACGGGTTACATGGAAGATTAGTGGTACTGCCAATCTTTCCCGAATCAGCCCACATTGATTCAATCTGTAAAATCCTTGCCCTATTTTATAGAATCTAATGGGCGCTACAGTTCGGGGTGAACCTGGGCCTCAACCAACATGCCCCTCCAACTAGCACAATCTTTTGCTAGCCTTTTTCACTGGCGCAGACCCAGTTGGCGGAGGTCCCCTTCCACTGGTGTGCGCCTTCTTAAGTACGGCCGTCCTCTGCTTATTCGTCCATGGGGGTTGGATTCAAAGACTCTCCGGACCGGAGCTGTGGTGCCTATTCGCTCTACATGGCCCAGTCATTCGCAGTCATTTAAGGCGTTGAATCCGTAGACGCCTGACTAGACTCATGTTGCTGTACAGCCCGTAAAGTTCGTGGTCGAAACTTTTCTCAATCCCCCGTCTGCGTTTATAGGCCCGAAAATCAAGCGCAAAGTCATTCTCTCGAACCGACCAAGGGCCCCTTCATCCGCTTATGATAGTGTCCATGCTTCTGCGCCGCGCCGTATAGTAGGACCGGGATGATAAGGGTCTTATATCTTTGTAGTTCGGGAGAGGGCTCTATTACTCAATTGCCGCCTGAGCCCAAAGAAACAGCGATTCGCAAGAGTGATTCTGCGTTTGATTTCGGAACTGATGTCGTTGTTCCAGGTCACTGCGGAGCCAAGGTAGACGAAGTCCTTAACTACCTCGAACTTATATCTGCCAATACAAACGTTCTGGTCAAGACGTCGGTGGTGAGCGTCCCTTTCTGATGACACCATACATACAATTTTCGCCGCCTCCATCTCTATACTCGCAAACGCCTCCTACCTATTATGTCAATATCGCCGGCGTATGCAAGGAGTTGCAAGGATTTGAAATAGATTGTGCCTCTTGGCCAGTGATTTTTGCACAATCATTTGTAATATGATGTTGAAGAACTCACACGACAGCGCATCGCCCTGCCTAAATCCTTTTTTGACATCAAAACTATCGGTAAGGTGTTCACCGATTCGGATGGAGCAGCGAGCATTCTCCAAGGACATCCTGCATAGTCTGACGAGCTTAGCAGGTATGTCAAAGGTAGACAAGCGTTGTATAGCTCGTCTCTAATTACGCTGTCGTATGCGGCTTTGAAGTCGACAAATAGGTGGTGAGTGTCGACTTGAAATTCATTGTTTTTTTGAAGGATCTGCTGTGGTGTGAAGATTTAATCGATGGTGGACTTCCCTGGCCTGAATCCGCACTGGTAAGGACCTTATTTACGAAAGGCTTCATGCGTTCACGCAAAACGGCAGAGAAGATTTGTAGGCGATGTTAAGGAGACTTATTCCTCTGTAGTTGGCGCAATTAGAGGGGCCTCCTTTCTTGTGGATCGGGCATACGATGCTGAAACTCCATTCCTCACGCATGCTTTCCTCTGACCATATCTTACAGATGAGCTGGTGCATGCTCCTAACCAGGTCATCCCCAGCTGCCCTTGAAGAGCTCAGCAGACAGTCCGTCTGAACCGGCAGCTTTATTCGACTTGAGTTTCGATATGGCAATCTTAACTTCGTCGAAGTCAGGGGGACGGAATTCTCGGTCTTCGTCGATTAGAAATGGATCATTCTGCCTAATAGCGGTATGTTGACTAATATCGCCGTTATACAGTCTGTAAAAGTGGTTTTTCCATATTCTCAGCATCGACTGCGATTCTACTAATAGGTGTCCGTTCCCATCCCAGCAGGCTTCCGTTCTGGTTTTGATAAAACTTTCGAGCGTCACGCCTGCAGTAACACCTCTCCAAATCCTCAATCGCGCGATTTTCGTGCTCTTTCTTCTTTCTTCTGAGAAGCTTATGCTCCTCCCTTCTTTTTAACTCGTGGAGCTCACGAGCTGCTCTTGTTATTTTATGCATCCTGCTTCACTGTGTGAATCCTCCTGCACCCCTACGTCGAGCCAGGTGTTTCTTCATGGTGGAGCCTTGAAACCTAAAACTTCGGGTGCAGAGCTTTTCAGGGCTTGTTTGCAAGGGCTCCACTGCTGTTCTTTTGATAGCGTAAAGGATTGAGGTGTATTGGAGAGCTTAAGGGAGACGCGATCGGTAAAAGCACGAGCGGTTTCTGGGGATAGTAGCTTTCCGACGTTATAACTTTGTATTCTTACTCTACTCCGCTGCATCTTGGCTACTACAAAATAGTCGTCCGAGTCGATGTTAGCCCCTCTGAAAGTTCGGACATCAAGAATAGTGGAGGAGTGTCTGACGTCGATCGCGATGTGATCAATCTGGTTGGTAGTCGATTGATCAAAAAACCGCCAGGTGCCTTTTTGTACATCGAGGTGCGGGAAGCGCGTACTGGTTAGAAGGATATTTCGCCTCGTAGCAAGATCAATCAGTCTGTGTCCGTTATCGGATGTGGTGTCGTTTAGGCTATATTTGCCGATCTCTCGTTCAAAGATGCTTTCCTTACCCAGCTTAGCTTTAAGGTCTCCTAGTACAATTTTGATGTCATAGCTGGGACATTGGGCATACGTTCTGTCTAGGAGATCGTAGAACTCATCCGGAGTCATCCTTGTCTTCCGTGGGGGCGTGGCCGCAGATCAGGCGGATGTTAAAAAATTTAGCCTTGATACGGATTGTTATGAGGCATTCGCTCACATGTCGAAAGCTTAGGACTTTTTGCCTTAGTCCACCTCGAACAACAAATCCGCATCCGAACAATCGTTGTCCTCGCTCCCTATAGCAGGACAGGAGGACTGCCGTATATCGCAGTTTTTCATCCGCTTTATACCCGGTCCATTCCATCGCATTTCCTGGATGGCGGTTATGTACGCTTTATAGTGGTCTAGGGCGTCCGCAATTTGTTGCCTGTTTAGGGACCTAAAATTCCATATACAAAGCCGAAGATCATTGTCCTTTTTTAATTTTTTGCAAGGGTCGTCAACATTAATCCGGTCCGTTATATCCGAGCTTGTGGTTGTTTCGGAGTTTTTTTTTTTACGGTTACGGCTTACCAGGCCGTAGCCCAACCGAATAATCCTGCTTTTTGGCGCAGGAGGCTCGCCATTCGCCCTTCCCCGTCTGCAATTTCCATAGGAAATCTCCAAATGGCACGGCATCGCGAGGAGGTGGGGATAGGTCTTACTAACAGTGCGGCCCGTCGGATAGATGCTACCCCTACGAGGCCTTTGTTATTCCTTTGCCATATGGCATACACATAGAATCATAAATTATCATTACATATGTATATGACAAGTTGTTTTTAAAGCAACAACGCTCCTCAGACTACACTACGACACCATCTGATCTGTATGAGTTGTTACAGTTAGAAAAAGGTCGGCAGCCCGGAACGCTATAGTTCGATAGGCTCTTTAATACATGCTCAGATTTCGCCGCAGGCTACAGGTATTCGTACATGTGGAGACAAAACCAAAATACTATCCAACGCACCCGGAAATCGAAGTATCTATCCATTAATTCAAATATCTCTTACATCATGTATGTAGCCTTATAACTACGCTTAACAAGGTCAGACTGATATCTCTATTATAAACACTTGAAGTACACACCTTTGCGAGATTATAATTACTAAATGGCCACCAAACGAGATGAGTTTTTTGTACCGGAAGTTCAAGTGCGTAATACACAAGGCTTAGACATTATATCGAAGTGGTGAAGTATTGTTTCGTATAACTTTATCTTGTGGCATTATGTGGATGACTGAATTTTCACGATGACATCACTACGTGTTCGCTGTTTGTTTAGGTTCAAGTTATGTGGGAGGAAGTTCAATGTTATTTCATTATCGTCAATTACCGCGTTTGTTATTATACTTGAGCATTAAATGGAGTTAATTGTCATTTACATAAGAGCAAGCTTCTAGAAAGAAATAGTTTCGGTTGATGTGATGTGCCTGACTGAGGGCTTGTTGGCTTTAACTTTATGTTATATATTCATGCGTCAAATCGTAATAAAATTTACCGCAAAAATTGTCATTGCAAGACACTCCCTGTTTTTTATCACTAGCCGTTTAGAGATCACTCAGCACTATACTAAGATTGTTTTCTTTACAGGAGTGATTTGACTCACTTGGTACCTAAAAGCGTCTTTATAATAATCTCTATAGGACCTTGTAAAATGGCAATTCTTTTCGTCACTGAGCACTTTTGGTCAAAATTCGTACTACAAGCCTACAAATAGCACGGTGCTAGGCAACTAGTGATTTAGAAAAAACCATTCAATTTATCACCCAAAGGATCTTCTGAATATGTGATCTCGCACAATGGGACAAGCAATTTTATGGTTTTAACTTTCGGTAACATCAGATTTGGTCTAATACTAAACCCGTAAATAAAAATATTTTCGACCGATGAGTGCGAATCTGAACAGGGAACTAACGTTGTGTTCCTTCTGGAGCCTGGAGGATTCAGTCTTGTCATTCATAACAGATGCGTCTGTCTTCGAAGTACATTTCAAATAACAGCCTAGCTTTAAAGCCGAGCTGCACTAGGTTTCCAACTTCTTATCTGTTTATATATGTACCTCGTCTGAAATAACGATACTCACGACTAGTTGCAAATTCATTTTTCTGATACGTATTTGAATTGGATGACACCCTGTCATCCCGAGAAACTAGATGTTCGATGAATTTAAATAGGCTCGAAGACTTCCCAAAATCTATAGTTGCTCTTAGTCTGCCTGAGGACCCCAAATGCTAGTGTGTTAGACAACACGCAGAAGTTTGTTAGATACACATATACGTGTGGGATTTGACATACGTTAACACAATTACCAATCAAGTAGCTTGAGGTGTTTGGCAAAAGAGTAATAGTCCGTAGTAACAACTGTAAACTTTCTGTAATCAGCTTAAGGTATAGGATGAAAGTCGGTTATTCCTTCCAAAGATCAGGGCATATATGCTTTATCAACCCGCATTCTGAACAGTCTCTCCAACTGTGGGCCCTTAGGGACCCCCTAGTTGACAAGTGACTTGACCATATATGTATGCGGGCAAACCTAATGCAAATTTATTTCCTGAGAGGTGTTTGGCAAAAGAGTAATAGTCCGTAGTAACAACTGTAAACTTTCTGTAATCAGCTTAAGGTATAGGATGAAAGTCGGTTATTCCTTCCAAATATCAGAGCATATATGCTTTATCAATCCCCATTCTGAACAGTCTCTCCAACTGTGGGCCCTTAGGGACCCACTAGTTGACAAACGACTTGACCATATATGTATGCGGGCAAACCTGATGCAAATTTATTTCCTGAGAGGTGTTTGGCAAAAGAGTAATAGTCCATAGTAACAACTGTAAAGTTTCTGTAATCAGCTTAAGGTATAGGATGAAAGTCGGTAATTCCTTCCAAAGATCAGGGCTTATATGCTTTGAACAGTCTCTCCAATTGTGGGCCCTTAGGGATTCACTAGTTGACAAATGACTAGACCATATATGTATGCGGGCAAACCTAATACAAATTTATTTTCTGAGAGGTGTTTGGCAAACGAGTAATAGTCCGTAGTAACAACTGTAAACTTTCTGTAATCAGCTTAAGGTGTAGGATGAAAGTCGATGATTCCTTCCAAAGATCAGGGCTTATATGCTTTATCAACCCCAATCTGAACAGCCTCTCCAACTGTGGGCCCTTAGGGACGCACTAGTTGACAAATTACTTGACCATATATGTATGCGGGCAAACCTAATGCAAATTTATTTCATGAGAGGCTTTTCGCTGATTTCGGCAACATACAGAGCTCACGTACATAATTCAGTTTAACGATTTTGACAAATGAGTTCGGGACCTCCAGTGACAGTGACTCATCCCGGACTGAATGACAAAGTCCGCGATGTACTAGTTTCGTTAGTTGAGTTCAACACATACTGCTAGATACACTGTTTTTTATTTTGCAAGAAATTTCGGAAGTTGGTTGTCGCGTTTGTTCTCAGGGGAGGATAAACGCCATCGTGTCGTCGACTATGAGGCTAATGTGACGCTTTGTCGTCACAAACCTGACGAAGTACGGAATCGGTACATAATTGTATACAAAACAATGGGTCTTTAAAGACAAAGCAGACGAAATTGAGCGGCAAGGTGATGCCACGGTTTATCGGTATGCGGTATCATCTACATCTACATATTTATTACTTGAAAAAATAATAACAATAATAACTACAGAGTATTACACGTCGTTATTACACCGGTAGAGTTATTTTCCACTAAAGATAAAAAGTCTTCATCTGGAAAAGATCATCTTCCATCAATACCATGAACGAATGCCCACCTGTAGAGTTTTAAAAGCCAAAATAATGTAATTCAAACTCAGACTATTACAACATTCACTGTATTTACTGGATTTGACCTTCAGTGCATTTTTCTTATTTTTAAACTTAAAAAAACTACTTGGCGGACAACGCTTCAACTATGTCGAAATATGACATCGTCGCTTAAACAGATGCCTATTGGGAGGGCCTTTTGAATTTTACTTTTACTCTTAACCCTTAGATGCATGATTTTTCCAAATTTGGATTAAAAATTATCCTGACTAGGTACAATTGTAACACATATATCAGTTTTTTAAAGAGATAATAAATAAATGTGAATATACTGCGTTCATGGGTATGGACGTTATGATATGGCACATTATGCATTTGTGCCGATATTATGTCTACAAGCTAAAATATTGATCGAAAATCGGTTTGTGCCATATATGGCACACTATGCATCTAAGGGTTAAAAGATTTCTTGAACGATCCGGCAATAAAAATTAAGTCTGACAGCCTCCTCAGCACTTAGCCTCACGTTCAACACAACTAGAGCCAATATGATGGTGGCTTGGCTATCTATTTTTAACGCACCTACCTTAAAGAAACCTTCAACAGATACCCTTCAAAGAGGTGAGACATGAGATTTGATTTCAATATACTTTTGAAACACTGTTTTGGTTTCAACCGGTATACCGAAGGTATAATAATACAATCAACACAGTTGTGACATCCCAAGAAAGCCTTAGTTAAATTCACGACGAGAGGAGCTAATCAAACGTAGGCGACAAGAGTGGTTGCGAAACGACCCAACGGTGTCGCCGGTATCTTTTACAACATAATAGAAACCCATAATTCAAGCATTTTATGTACAATCATGTTTGCCTCCAAATTCCGATCGCCAAGAGAAGACACAATAAGGCTCATCGTCCCATTCATACTAAACAAAAAGCGATACATTTGCGAAAATTGACGAAAATATTTCGAAAAAAAAAAACCACAGAGTTGTCTCCATAATGAGCTTCGCCCATAAATCGCGTTTTTATTTTAACGATCACCTTGACTAGTGACAACGACACTCGCCGAAAACCTCCAAACCCTTATCGCGCTCATTAATCGAATCGCCTCAACAGCTCAAAAGCTCTATACAAGTCTAAGACTTGAACTAAACGGAAGACAGAAAAAAAAATTCCCAACATTTGTTCATCATTCCCACACGCAATCGGAAGCCCATCAAAGCACATAATCAACGTTTGAGGTTTTCCAAAACCCAAAAACCAAAGAAACAAAGTTAAAGAGGCGATAAACGTGTCAAGCGGTATATCTACCATGTCTCGAGATTGCAATTTACTACGGGATAGAGGTTGTTATGCCTCACCGCCAACCCTAAGGGGACTTGTAAATAAATACATACGTAAAAATTACAACTCAATATGATTGTCGTAACGGTTACGAAGCACTTGATTTCACCTTTACTTCATTTTATGGGTCCTTTCAACCACAATGAAAAAGAGCAAAAAAGCTAGCAAAGAGTGGGCGGATAATTGGAATGCCGCACCGCTTGCGTATCTCATTCAATTTATTTTTTATTTTTTGTTGCGATGTCTATTACCAAATGTCTAGGCTTCAAATTTGGATACATACATTACATAGACACTAACTGGTACGTTATATCTTCTCGCTACATCTCAGCCGCTTAGCACACCTTGGTGCAATTCGAACGATTCGAATCTTGAGTGTGGCACATGGCGACAATTGATTGTTTCGCTGAGCAGCGGTTGTTAACTCTACGCGAGATGACGATGTAATCTTGTACACAAAATTAACATAAAATTTAATTTTCAAAATTGCTTAGGCTGGTGAGTGGGTGTTGTGAAGGCTTCTTTTATGCTCACAAAATACACACACAAAGAGAAACGGTCACACATTATCGCATTCAATGGCCACTTTACAGTGCTTAGATAAGGGATCTTTTCAACACACTCGTTACATTCCTCGTGACATAATCTGCAGTGGAATAAAGTACCAGGAAGGAAGCCGCACTTTGACACCTGCTCTGTGGCAATAAGATGTCATCGTGACAAATGATCAGACGCCGTATGTGGTGCGACGAGTAGTAGACATTCTTCCGTTTTCCCTCCGATTTGGACGTAAGACAGACAGATGATGAAGTGAATATATTAATCGGTTTATAACGAACGTGCAGAAGTGGGAGTATGAACAATAAAGGGATTGTGCTTGCTCAACTTGGGCGAGGAAACAAGTGCCGCTTTCTAAATTGGACGACTGATATACATACATAGATTGTCTGAAGATTGAATTAGAGGCCTATTGTGGGGCTTAGTGTGGGTACTAAGTAAGTTAAGCTTGGGTTTGATCCGCTTAGGGCTTTTTTTTTTTCTTGGAGAAGTCTTTTCAAATTATGGGCAGACCCTTCATACGGGGATATGAAGGGGGGTTTGCTCCCTGCTGTTTGTTAGTAAATTAATTAATTGCGTAACTGGTATTGACGCGGATTTTTCCAGCAATCTCAATCTTGTGTTTATCTTGTCACTAGTGATTGATGAGAATTTGTATGAGTAAATCCAGTGAAAGTAAGGGTGCGAATACCCTACTTTTTGGATAATGTTTCTAGTGAGTGGCGTCATTCGGTTTACTGGTACCATATGAATTTCAACACTGAAAAGACGTGCTTCTTCCCAAGAACATTTATTGCAGCTACGTCTTCCAATATTCGTTTCTTTTCCTTTATGTAAGTCTGTTTAACTGGCAAAGGACTAACAAAGGCCTTACCGATAGTTTTGATGTCAAAAAAGGATTTAGGCAGGGCGATGCACTGTCCTGTGATTTCTTCAACATCATATTAGAAACGATTGTGTAAAAATCACTGGCCAACACAAGAGGCATAATCTCCCAGGCACCCACCTCCTTGCATACGCCGACGATATTGACATAATAGGTAGATCACAGCGAGCGGTGGTACGCTCACCACCGACGTCTTGGCCATAACGTTTGTAGTGGCAGATATAAGTTCGAGGTTGTTTAGGACTTCGCCTACCTTGGCTCCGCAGTGACCTGGAATAACGACATCAGTTCCGAAATCAAACGCAGAATCACTCTTGCAAATCGCTGTTTCTTTGGGCTCAGGAGGCAATTGAGTAATAGAGCCCTCTCCCGAACGACAAAGTAAGACCCTTATCATCCCGGTCCTGTTGTACGGCGCAGAAACATGGACAGCAGGATGAGGAGGCCCTTGGTCGGTTCGAAAGAAAGATTTTGCGCGTGATTTTCGCGCGCGGGGGATGGAGAAAAAAATTCAACCACGAACTTTACGGGCTGTACATGAGTCTAGTCAGGCGTCTACGGATTCAACGCCTAGGATGACTGGGCCATGTAGAGCGAATGGACACCACAGCTCCAGCCCGGAGAGTCCTTGAATCCAACCCCGAGGGACGAAGAAGCAGAGGACGGCCACACTTAAGAGGGCACACACAGGTGAAAGGGGATCTCAGCCAACTGGGTGTGCGGCAATGGAAATGGCTAGCAAAAGAACGTGCTAGTTGGATGAGGGGCATGTTGGTTGAGGCCCAGGCTCAACCCGAACTGTAGCGTCCATTAAGAAGAAGAAGTCTATCCAACCTTGAGAGATAAAATAGAACAATAAGCACATCGCAATCCTTTATTGAATTAAACAACTGACTGTCGTATTTTCGAATTCTGGGGCAAACATTCAAAAAGCCTTCTTCTATTCCATGATACATTGATCAGTTTGAGACAAAAATTGTTCTAGTAATCTACATACATGTATACCCCTTATTATAAACTGGAAAACGTAGCTACCTGGTAAGGGATTTCGGCCAATGTTTAGCTCTGGATTATGTAAGCCTACCGCTATTTTAAAATAATTTCCGAAATTTATTGATTCCAAAAACTAATCGACTTATCTACTGCTGCTAACGACCCGGGATTCAGAGCAAAAAAAAAAAAGTGTTAAACATCTTTCCCGCATTACCTACTGCATACCCATGGAGCTTTCAACAAAGCTATGTATTCCAATCAATTAACCCACCGCCCATAAACCATACTACTCACACATCCCTACGTGAAGAGAGATAAAACCGCCTCAAGCAAGTATATAGCAGCACTTGGCATATGCTCTTCAATTTGATAAATGTTCCCGACTAACCGACCAAAGACCACCCTTAATATGTGCCTCTCCAGTGCCCATCAGCAACTTCATCTTCATCATCATCATACCGTAGAAGTTATGGTGGATGAGTCTCCTCCTTCTTTCACATCATTCTTTCGAGCGACTGCGAAAATTGATTATGCATCGTCAACTACTTGATGCAGCTTCATCTTCATATCTCTAGGCCTATTGATTCATTGACTTGCCTCCATTCGAACTGATTGAAAACTATCGTCCCGCCGCACAAAACCAAACTTCGTTCTCATGTCCGACTATGTATCTATCATTAGTAAGTATCACACACCTCTCTCTCTTCGCTATTCGCATTTAAAATCGGTTTCATGGCCATATAAGCACAAAACGACACTACCACCAAACGAGGCATAGTGTTTCAGGATAATTCCAACTAAACAGACAAACAAAAAAATAGAAACACTAATCCAGCGAGATACAAACGAGCCAAAAACGTACAAATCACTACAACAACAAATTTATGCATGTTCAAGCCATGTTGTAACATAGCTTAAGTTCTTTGCGGTTTGCTTCCAACTTTTTGCATACATATGCATGTACCGATACATCCTGTTAGTACCTTCTAGCGCAAGTAAGGTAGTAGCTATGCGCATCGTCAACCTCATCACGCTGCAGACCAACAGCATCACAAAGAAATAAGAAAAAAAACACTCAAGCCTTGGAGGTAAGGAAATGAGTTTCGGTTACCGCGAAATACAACAGACAACAACAAGTAAAAAGGAATTCTTGTTAGTTTGACACTACTTCCCGGTAAGCAATCTCTTCAAGTTCAGTATACCATGCTACAGAGTACCATTAAGTTAACGTGAGCATGGTGGTAACAAGGAAGTATACTTTCAGATAGTACCGAGAATTTATGGAAGCGAATGCATTCAAACGAAGAACTTGGTCAGAGGTAAGAGTATCTAAAGAAGGAGTTGGTTTATGCGCCTAGAAGTGGTAGCTAGCCAGCTAGCTAACAACGGCAGGAAAAAATAACAGAGTCAAGTGGGAAAAAGAACGAATTTAGGAGCTCCTTAGTCGCGTCGTTAGCATATAGTCCCTATTAGCATATATGTAGTATGCTTGATGGTACACGTATTTGATGACGATCCATATGAACGAGAGCACAGTGCGGCCGTTGTACCGATTTGGTGACAGTACATTTTTACACGAACTACTCACGAACTACTTACATATGTACAAGTGTTTGAAAGTTAGTAAATACTCTTAAGAATAAGAAAAGGAAACAAGTTTGCATATACCCTAAAGGTATGAAATACTCTAGCTACAAAATTTGGGGTGGGAAAAAACCCTTTTTAAAATCAACATATTTTCGTTTTACACAGGTTTATTTTATTGAAACGTAGCCTATATCAGTACAGATAGCAGGAGACTACAACAGTAAGCTAAGCTTATAAATATGTGTTTACGTTTTTACATAATAATGTAACTGGCAGGGGTATGTTACACCTTTATTACGTACGTAATGTCGCAAATGTCGACTCTGACCACTTCCTCGTAGCAGCAAGATTCCGAACTCGGCTATCCAATGTCAGAAAGCTGCACCAGCCCACCAGGAGGAGGTTCGATATTGGGCGCCTGAGCACACCGGAGAATACCAGAGTATACAGGGAGCAGCAGAGCGAAAGACTCTATGGTATGCCTACGTCGAACATAAATGCCAATAATATTGCATTTGCCGCTCGGCCATTCAAGAAATAGCCGAAACCACCTTAGGATACTTACAACTCCCGACAAGAAACACGTGGTATGATGACGAGTGTGAGCAGAAAAATGCAGCAACCGACGAAGCGTATCAAAAGGCCCTGCAGAGGAAAACCAGAGCAGCGCAAGAAGAGTACCGAGCTAGAAGAAGGGAGGAGAAAAAACCACTGCGACAAAAGAAAATAATCTTCGCAGCCTCCCAGCTCAAGGATATCGAGGAGTCTAGGGATAAGCATAAAACACGAGCCTTTTACAAGAAAGCCAAAGGCCTTGCAGGAGGCTTCAAAAAGGGCACCCTAGCTCTTCGAAACTGCGAGGGTAATCTTGTCACCGATCCGCAGGGAATAGCGGACGTATTTAAGCAGCATTTCCAGCAGCTGCTTAACGAGCATGACCAAGAGAGAGTGGTAGGGACCGAGGAAATCCCAACTCCAGCCGCTGAAGTAGTCCTCCCACCCAGCATCGAAGAAGTCGGCACAGCTATTCAGGTGCTGAAGAGTAAACAAGGCCGCAGGTTTAGATGGTTTGCCATCAGAGCTCTTCAAGGCTGGCGGCGATGTTCTGGTAGGGAGCATGCACCAGATCATCTGCAGAATTTGGGAAGATGAAAACATGCCCGACGACTAGTACTAGCTCTATTTGCCCCATCCACAAAAAAGGCGATCCTACCTCTTGCAAGAACTATAGAGGTATATCCCTACTCAATGTCGCATACAAGATCCTGTCTAGCGTATTGTGTGAACGTCTAAAGCCATTTTGCACCGCACTAATCGGCAGCTACCAGCCCGGCAAATCGACTATAGACCAAATTTTCACACTTCGACAAATCCTGGAAAAGACCAACGAGTTCCGAATCGATACACATCATCTTTTCATCGATTTCAAAGCCGCATACGACAGCATTCATCGTGAAGAACTGTTTGGTGCGACAACCGAATTCGGGATTCCGGGAAAACTGATCCAGTTATTCGGCAAGGAGATGATTTTGGGTTCTGTCGAAAGAAAAATTCTGTGCCGGATATTTGGTCCTGTCTGTGAGGAAGGTGAATGGAGAAGAAAACACATACGCGAACTCTACGAGCTGTATGTGGATGTAGTCCGGAAGGCAAAGATCAGTCGACTACACTCGCTCGGCCCCATCGAGCGCATGGACATCAACGTTCCAGCTAAGAGGGTCTTCGACTTCGAGCCTCCTGGTTCGAGAAGAAGAGGAAAACCGAACCTCTGGTATAAAGACCAAGTAATCGCGGATGTAAGACATCTTAGTCTTGATAACTGCAAGCAGCGTGCCCGGGACCGTCAAGGATGAAAGGCAGCTATAGCTCAAGCTCAGATCGTCCATGGATCGCTGGCCTGATAAGTAGGTAATGTTTTGATACGATCCGTAGATTTCACCATGGTAATTTTTTTTTTACAAAACTTCCTGTCGTACAGGTATACGGTTGGCAAATGTTGGGACTACTCCCGCAATTTACTGTGCAAATTCGGCTGACAATAAAGAATATCTCGAAATACCGCGAAATATATATTCGATGGTAAATATCCAACATCAAAGGTCACTACGCCATGGTCCTCAAATGAATCTAGAAACTAGGGTTTTCAAACGCTTACGTATTATTATATTATTTCCGAAACGTTGACATTGACGGCAGATATTCTGTTCTGATCGTTATTCTAATTTGCTGAAGCACTGTTAGAGGTTTTTAATTTTTTGCATAAAAAAAAAAGAGAGATATTTGACCATTCAAAATGAGCCCACAGATAGTAGGTTAGTGAGCAAATTTGAAGGAGGATTGAAAAAATTGTGGCAGGCCAAAATGAAAAGAAGTGAAAAGCTGCCAACATTGTGGTCTATAATGACTTTATTTGAAAGCAAATATTTTATTTAATCTGTTTACAGAAAACTGCATCTAAGTTCACAAAGACCAATAAGTCACTCAAAATGCATGGCATATCCTAAGCCCCTTCGTCGAACATCTAAGTATTTGATACAATCTTTCAATAAGGATAATCCTATAGCATTTATCATGGCGGTGATGTTGTTTTTGTAAGTTAAATATGATGACTGACATCAGAGCATACACTTTAATTTTTAAAAATCCCTAGATAAAGCAGCCAAGTGATATTAAATCCTTCGATATTTACATGCTTAGTATGATTGGGGAAAAAATGATCCAATACCATTGCACGGTACTGCGCAAAATTGACGATTTAATTTTCCAAAAACAAAGTCTGGTAATGCCACTTGATTGCAAAGCACATCAAAGTCACTTTTTGGGTCTGAAGTCGTAGGTCTATGCGAAAAAGCCACAAACCACAGCGGTCCTCAAAGCCCACATAGCCTGTGCCATCGGTCAAATTGAGCCTGATTTATGCGCTCGAGTCATGAAAAACTTGACATTTCCTATGTGTGCCACGCAGAGAATCGACGTCGGAAATTTGTATGTATGTAAAAAACCGAGTTCAAATAAATGTTTTCAATTTACTCTACCTCCATCTCAATACTCGCAAACGCCTCATTGACATCTCGCTGCGATCTACGTATTATGTCAATGTCGTCGGCGTATGCAAGGAGTTGCGAGGATTTGAAATAGATTGTGCATCTTGTATTGGCCTGTGAATTTGCACAAACATTTCTAATATGATGTTAAAAAAATCACACAACAGCGCATCGCCCTGTCTAAATCCTTTTTTGACTTCGAAGCTATAAGTCAGTTCTGCACCGATTCGGATGGAGCAACGATTATTTTCCAGGGTCATCCTGCATAGTCTGACGAGCTTAGCAGGGATGTCAAAAGTAAACATGGCGTTATATAGCTCGTCTCTAATTACGCTGACGTATGCGGCCTTGAAGTCGACGAATAGATGGTAAGTGTCGACTTGAAATTCATTGGTTTTCTCTAGGATCTGCCGTAGTGTGAAGATTTGATCGATGGTGGACTTCCCTGGCCTGAAGCCACACTGATATGGGCTTATCAGCTTATTTACGAATGGCTTCAGGCATTCACACAAAACGGCAGCGAAGATCTGCCGTATGCATCTAATGTATGCGACATTAAGGAGACATATTCCTCTATAGTTGGCGCAGTCCAAGGGGTCTCATTTTTTGTGGATCGGGCAAACAATGTTGAGACCCCATTCCTCGTGCATGCTTTCCTCTGACCATATCTTACAGATGAGCCAGTGCAAGAGCTCAGCAGACAGTTCATCTGCGCCAGCAGCTTTATTCGACTTGAATTAAGAAATGGATCATTCTGCCTGACGGCGGTATGTTGGCTGTCATCGCCGTTATACAGTCTGCTGAAGTGGTTCTTCCAAATTCTCAGCATCGACTGCGATTCTACTACTAGGTGTTATGCGTTGACGTTTCTGGGCTGCTTCTAGATAGTGGTCTGAGTCGAGCTTCGCTGCTCGGAAAGTGCGCGACGTCAATCGCGATGGGATCAATCTGTATGGTGACTGATTGATCTGGCGACCGCCAGGTGCCTTTGTGTATATCGACGTGGGGAAATCGTGTGCTGGCTAAAAGATGATTTCGCCCCGTGGCAAGCCCGATCAGCCTGTGTCCGTTATCGGATTTGGTGTCATGTAGGCTGTGTTTGCCGATGGTCCCGATGACCCGTTCAAAGATCCATTCTTTACCCAGCTTACCCATTAAAATCTCCTAATATGATTTTGGTATCATAGCTAGGGCATTTGGTATATGTTCTCTCTAGGAGATCAAAGAAATCATCTTTGATGGAGTCGTCCTTGTCTTCCGTGGAGGCATGGACGCATATGAGGCTGATGTTACAGAAATTTGCCTTGATGCGAATCATTATGAGGCGTTCACTCACATACTGGAAACTTAGGACTTTATGTCTTAGTCCACTCCTAACAACAAATCCGCATCCAAATAGTCTTTGTCCTCTCTCCCTATAGCAGTCACCGTAGGAAATGTCGCAGTTTTTCATCCGCTATTAACCCGGTCCATTCCATCGCATTTCCTGGATGGCGGTTATGTCCGCCTTATAGCGGTCTAGGGCGTCCGCAAGTTGTTCGGCCGCACGTGGTCTGTTTAGGGATCTAACATTCCACGTACAGAACCGAAGGTCCTTGTTTGTTTTTTGTTTTCTTAAAGGATTGTCAAGGGTCAAGGATCGTTCCGCTTGGTTATCCTGCTGCTTGTTTTTTGTTTCTGAGCAATCAGTGGTTTTACGGTTATGGTTTGCTAGACTATAGCCCAACCGATACTAGTACTGTTTTGTGGTGCAGGATACTCGCCATTAGGCCTCTTCCGTCAGTAATTCCCCTTGTAAGGAAATTTCCAGATGGCACCACGAGGAGGTGGAAGTAGGACCTGCCTAGCAGAGCTGCAAGATGTTCGGCTGCAGAGGCTCTTACTCGCTTTTTGTCGGGCCAGCATCCGTCGGCAGAAGCTACCCCTACGAGGCCTTTGGTAATCCTTTACCATCAGCAGAATGCACCCGCATTTTTTTAAATATGTGTTTGCATTGACTTCTGTTATAGTAGTCGAAATAACACTCCAATGTTAACTTGAACCCAGAAGCTTGACCATTCTTCCAATCCAATATCCAATATCCAAACGTTATTAATCTTCATATTTTGTCTGTGTATGCCTTTTCAAAATTATTTTTATTTGCCCCTTAAGAAGCGATTCGGCCTCACTGTGCGAAACCCATAAACCATGTAAAAACCAAAGTCACCCTAGTCGCTATTGTGTATGACTGTGTTACACTGCAAAAAGCCAGAGCCACTATGGCAATGTAGCTCCGTACGTACATACAAAAGCCAAGGTCTAGGTTTGTTTATCTTCCCTGCTTCCTCCTTAACTCATTCTTTTGTTGTTTTTCCCTTTGCGATCATTCTATTTGCATGAGGAGCGGGACTCTTCAATCTCCGTGTTTCCTATGGGAAAGGAGTCGCTTAACATACTCCTCACATTTTTTTCCCCACGTTGTCTTGCTTAGCTTGTTATACAAGTGCATGTGTGCTGTATCGTATTGCAATTCCTTCCAGGAAATCAGCACAAAACATTATGTTTGCTATGCACTCACAGGTCAACGTGTTATAGGCTCATCAGATGCATTGGGTGGAGGAGGAACACGACACAATGACAACCCAGCCCAGCTCGATCCTTTGCCACTTGTTCGACACGGTGTGAGATGATTTCGTTTCCCATGGAGTTTGAGACTGTATAGATACCCTAATTTGCACCTCATGGTTTAGAACGGCAATATCGTGTGTTAACAATGGTCAAAGAATCACTATGTGCTGGCTAGTTGCTGATGTGCTCTTGCTCATTAGTCAAACGATTTGCGTTGTTCCCTTTGTCAAACACTTCCAAGTAATCTCATGTATTTGTGCCCCACTTCACACGAATGTGGTAACGGTCGGTCGCATTGTTCAGGCGTTGGAATCAAAATCGATGTGGAACGATGCAACCTCCACGGTCACGATGATGGAGCTATTGATAGTGAGGATGTTGAAACAAAGGGTCTCTTCGACGACGTGCAGGAATCCAATCTGCCATTGTTCATTATTTTGAATACCATCGAAGACGATCAAGGTTGATTGACGTATGTACGTACGATTTGATGGAGCTACAAATGCATTTGATTAGCATCTTCGATCAGCTTTCGAGGTCAGCTTAATGGGCAGAATAATGAAAATGGTGAATTGACAAAAAAAAAAAAAAAAAATTCTCAGTTGGGGTGCCTAGAATAGGCCAAAGGCAATAAAGCGGCCATATTTGAAGAGTGATGAGGAAATACACGTCGTGATTATTTATGTATTCTAAAGCACATTGCTTCTAGAGTTAAGGCTCTGAAATGGTGATTGAGAATGCAAATATCCAGGATAAGTCACCCTCGCCAATGGAACTAATCACCGGAAGTGGTGCTACAATTTAGCGAGCGTTAAACTCTCTCTGTTTCCCTCCGCGGTCTTTACTTAAATTAAATCCCAAGCAATACTCGTCTACGGTATGGTAATTACAGAGTCGCCATTACGCGATAAGTGGCAAGTCACTTGCCAAGACCACCATGCCGTGACCGTCGATTTATTTTTCCGTTTCTAGTTCAAGAACTAACTTGGTCATAGAAATATTCAATTTCCGTTGCGTCAAATGAACAAATCTCCATCTGGCCTCGAGGAAATGTAACAAAAGGTAACTGAACTCATTAAAGGTTTATCAACCTACATATGTATATTGCAAAATTCATTTCGAAAGCGAAATAAAAAAAAGTCAAAAAGAAGGAGACGTTGTCGTTTCATCCTTCGATTCGACATTTCGCTACTAAGAAACAGATGGTAAACGTCATTTTGTCATTGACTGCTTCTGTCACTTACTAATTGGTTATTTGTCAGATGTCAACTGTCGATTAAGACAAACAACTCAAGTGACACGTGACATAAGTGATCGGCGTAAAGTTAATGGCATCACTTGCACCGCGTGTCAGTAGAGGGATGCCGTTAGTGCGAAAGGCGCGAACGCTTTATTGACCTCGTACGCTTTCAACGCACTAAACTATTGTTATGTAGACGGGACATTCGCGTTACATGGGAAAATGGATTCAGGTGACATATGGAGTTGACATTTTTTGTTTTGTCTTTAGTTTGTAGTTTTATGGTTGTTTGCTTGTCGCAAGGACTTTGTTCAGGCCGCACTGAAGGCACCGCAATGTCCATATGATGCAGGGAAAACAGTTAGCAAAGGAACATGGAAACTATGCAAACCCATTCAAGTCGCAGAAGGTCAGGTGAGGTAACGTCTAAACCAAGTTGTCGTTTACCGGGAGACCATTGGAAACAAAAGCCTTCCATAAATATGTGAATTTGTTGTTCGACAAGGAGTCGCTCGTTAATATGTTGCGCATACATTATTCCTTTTCCAACAGTGGTGGTGTATGTACCTTCTCTATTCGACAGCGACAACCGACTACGACAATATGGATGCAAGACGAAGACGGTTCGTCGATGACGACCTCGGCTCGAATAGGCCACTGTACCTACCTAGAAAAACAACTGTCCTTTCCATTTGCGAGGTCCTCTTTGCATTCGTGACCGTGGCGATTTAGTAAGGGACGCCTCCTACGGCTGCCGTTTCCGCCATTTGTCTGACTACCTAACATATGTACGTACATATATAACATGCCTCTATGGTATGGCAAACAAAGGAAATCAAAATCGCCAACATGGCGATTTTGTCTTTGGTGTGTGTTCATTATGGGACTCTTAGTTTGTGGAATTCCTTCCTTGTGGCTAACACCCACTCCGTGCCGTCCCCTGCGCGTCCTTGGCCAATTCAGTTGGCGCGTCCCACTGTTAAATTGCAGTCGAATGGTAAGATTTATTCAAATTGTAAGACAAGTCACGGTTGTTGTTTGGGCGACTGCAACTGCGACGACAGACACGTAGAATAAGAGACGAGAGGACAACGCCAACGACGTTTGTACGTTGCGCTCTTGGGCTCATATGTATATACTTACATACATACTCCTATGTATGTCACGTGGTTTGTTGGACGGCATGATGTACATGGCGCATCATGTTGACTATTGCCAATGGGTATGGGTGCTATGTTCGGCTATAAAACCTAATATTGTGTAGTTTCCAAGTATAAGAGACGAACAACATATACTGCATGCCAATGTACATATAAGTGAGGACAACGACTGTAAGAGCATCATCATCGTCATCATCATCATCATGGTCATCATATTGGTCGTGGTCGTAGTCACTCGTATATCTCGTTCCAGTCGTCTAAGTCTAGTCATTGCTACTCGGCCATCATTGTTGTTTTAATGAACATATTCATTGATCGATGTAGTCAAATGTCCGACCACGACATCGTGGGCAGGACAATGAACCGCATCTACTGAATTGTCTTTGATTGCGATGACCTTTCATTGGTTCTATTTGTTGTCTTATTGGAAAATCAGTCATCATCATCAGATCTCATGTGACCCGAACTCTAGCAAACGTTTCTATTGACTGACAATAATAACTGGTCGTTATTCAAAAATCTACTTCTTTCTAGTCTAGTGTATTTCATACCCACAAGTTGGGCTCCGATGGCGTTGAGGTTTCTCGCTCTCTAGTTTTCTTTACACATTCCAATCTGAATTAGCGCTAAGTGATAGGTGGAACCAGATTGACTTAGTGGATTCGATTATTCTTGCTTCAGGACTGCTAATCAAACTGAATCGAGTGTGATCTGCTCCAATTTTTGGTTTGCCACCGACAACATATTGATAACGAAGTCGCAGTTCCATAAGTTGAAAAAAACCAATTGAACCAATCACTTGATCACAAATCATTTAATTCGGAAGCCTTTTAGAGAGATTTTTCTATTGGTAGTATTTTGATCATTACCTAGACTTTGATCATTATTCTTCTTCAGACTATTCTAAGAGACAGGAAAGGTGTTAGCTTAGACCTCGGCCGTTTATCACAGAGCTTGGGTTATTAATGACGAGTGGTATCGTTTATATCTAACTCCCTTTTTTGACATATAAATAGACGATATGGAAAGGGGTCAGAAGCCCAAAGCTTTATAGTCGGTGTCCTAAGCATTTTAGTAGGGTATAGGTGGTGAAACAACAGCTTAACAGATTGTGAGAATAATTAAACCACAATTTTTACCATAAAATTTTTCAAATGAGATGTTTTTGAAAACAAGCCTCCACTCTGGAATGTATCCTTACAACCTAGACAGTTTTCTACGTCCGCCACACTTACTCGTACAATGACCCTTGATGATGTCTATTCCATTTTTAGACCTTAGGTCTGTGTCGTCCTAAGTTAACTTCACGCGATTTTCTTATGGTTTGGTAGGAGAGAGTTTCTGTTTAGTCCTTGTTCATGATGTCTATAGCACCACGATTATGGGATAAAGTGAAAGAGTTTAATAAGGGTGTGGCCGTGGTGCAGTGGTTAACATCATCGACCGCCGAGCGGAAGGTTTATGGTTCAAATTCGCTTCATAGCCAAGAAAAAGTAGTTTCTATACCGCCAAAAAGTATGCAACGCTGTTGAGAATGGAAAGTGACCAGACGTACTGCTGCAGGCATAACACTCACAGTATATGGTCAAACGAAATTCATCCTCTGCGTATGCAATACTAAAAGTGCTTGAACGAATTACTACGGACTATAACCAACGCGGAATTTGGTCGGCTCTCGTCCTATCTAGGTCTAGGACAACCACCCCTGAGAGTAGTGAACGAACATCAACGACCCCAACCACTGTACTCCGTTCAGGTTGTGTGTGTCAACACATCATAAGAGAATATAAAAACTCTTGAACCTGCGCGAGTCTGTAAAAAAAAAAAAAAAAAAAAAAAAAAGAGACTGACGGTGATTGGACTGAATCTAGCTTTTTCTTTTTTTTTTTTTTTATAGTTACACCCGCACTCAAGGCTAATGCCTTGTAACGTTTTGAACGTTGTGCGGGCGAAGGTAACAGGGAGATGGAGAGTTTCGTGCAGGTTGATATTTTTGACACAAAACCTGAAAGGAGTGCAGAGGTTTTTTAAGTTGTAGATGTTCGTTCACTACTCTCAGGGGTGGTGTGTCATAGATAGAACGAGAGCCGACCAAATTTCGCGTTGGTTATAATTCACAGTAATTCGTTCATGCACTTTTGGTGTTATTATTGCATACGCCGAGGACGAATTTCAATTGACCATATACTTTGAGTGTTATGCCTGCAGCAGTACGTTTGGTCGCTTTTCATTCACATCTGTGTTGCATACTTTTTTCCGAATAGGAATTGCTTTTTCTTGGCTATGAAAAGAATTTGAACTATAGACCTTCCGCTCGACGGTCGATGATGTTAACCACTGCGCCACGGCCACCCTTAATTGTTAATTTGTTTTCCGTTGGAAATATATCGACAATTTCTGTATCCCGATACCCATGTGGCGATCTGGTGCTGTTTTAGAATTGTAGCCATCCGTCGCAGTGGATTTTATCACAAATTGACTCACTTCCTCTACATGAATCGGTTCTGGGCTCATATGCGAGGAGTAGCAATAAGTTCCGGAAATTTAGTCATAACTCGGGAACTGGCAACACTCCATCGCGTCGTCTAGAGAAAGGGGGCCTCTTCTTTTAGTTTTCATCCTAGGTTGAGGTCAACAGCACGTTATTTTTGTGTTGTGAGTATTTTTCGTATGTTTAGTGGCATCGTAAAAGTGAGTGGCTCACATTACAAGCAACGTGCTGTGATATAATTTTTAGTGGAATCTGGGGAAAAACTCTCGCAAATCTTCCGAATATTGTCCCAATGTGCCAAAAGGGTGAAACGGGACCCTATTACTAAGACTCCGCTGTCCGTCTGTCTGTCACCAGTTAGACAGTTGAAAATTTCACAGATTATATATTTCTGTTGCCGCTATAACAACAAATATTAAAAACAGAATAAAATAAATATTTAAGTGGGGCTCCCATGCAACGGATATGAAAAACACAGCGAAAAGACTTCAGTTCGCCAACGAATATAGCTTAAAAGACTTCTTCCTTCTGGATGGATACAATGATAATCCTTACGTAAGAACGAGACTGAGCTTCAAGTATGGACAACGATTTGGAGCTAGCTTCTTCGTGAAGAACGAAAATGTTTGACTCACTTTTCCTTAAACGAGGATGTGGTTGTAATTAAAACAGAAATATTCACAGTCACAGTCAGTGACAGGCAAGTTGTGCTCAAAACTCGATAATTTTAGCACTTTCAAAATAGTGTAAGAACTTTTGACTGAATTAGGTTGCAAAACTGAAGTGACAGAGGCTCGTCTGAGTCCTGTATCACACCAGGATCCCACCAAATAAGATCTCGTTTGATTCCGTTAATAGGTTAGGTTAGGCCCGAGTTGAGGAGTTTGTCTACCTCGGGGCAACCGTAAATTCCACAAATGACACCACAGTGGAGATCCGGCATAGAATCGTCCTTGGCAACCGCTGCTACTTCGGTTTGTCCAAACAACTGAGGTCAAAACTCCCCACTCGAAAGACCAAAGTCATGCTTTACAAAACGCTGATACTGCCAGTCTTGCTGTACGGAGCCGAAAGCTGGACGATAAGCAGGACAGCGGAGCTGATTTTGGGTACTGTCGAAAGAAAAATTCAGCGCCAGATATTTGGTCCTGTCTGTGAGGAAGGTGAATGGAAAAGAAGACACAACCTCGAACTCTACGAGTTCTACAAAGATGTAGATGTAGTCCGGAAGGCAAAGATCCGTCGACTACACTGGCTCGGCCACATCGAGCACATGGACATCAACGCTCCAGCTAAGAGGGTCTTCGACTCCGAGCCTCCTGGTTCGAGAAGAAGGGGAAGACCGGAACCTCCGGTGTAAAGACTAAGTAATCGCGGATGTAAGACAACTTGGTCTTGACAACTGGAAGCAGCGTGCCTGTCGGTGTACCGTCAAGGATGGAAGGCAGTTATAGCATAGTATAGAATCTAAACCCGCCTTGGAACTAATTACAGAAGAATTACATGCATCATTACAGTACACTACGCTGATAAAGCACGTCAATGTGCTTAGCATTAGTGTGACGTCTGCCAGCATTTCTTACGATGACAAGGGTTGTATAATGGAACACTTTCTCTGCACTTGTCCTGCTTATGCTCGCATTAGGAACCGCGCTCTTGGAACTGTTTTGGTGCGTGTCGGACCGCTTTTTGTTTTTTTTTTTTTTTTTTTTAGAGACTCGCGCAGGTTCAAGAGTCTTTATATTCTCTTATGATGTGTTTAACACACACAACCTGAACGGAGTGCAGTGGTTGGGGTCGTTGATGTTCGTTCACTACTTTCAGGGGTGGTTGTGCTAGACCTAGATAGGACGAGAGCCGACCAAATTCCGCGTTGGTTATAGTCCGTAGTAATTCGTTCGAGCACGTTGGTATTGCATACGCAGAGGATGAATTTCAGTTGACCATATACTGTGAGTGTTATGACTGCAGCAGTAGGTCTGGTCACTTTCCATTCACAACTGCGTTGCATACTTTTTGTCCGAATAGGAATTACTTTTTCTTGGCTATGAAACGAATTTGAACCATAGACCTTCCGCTCGGCAGTCGATGATGCTAACCACTGCACCACGTCGGGTGCTCTATATCACAGAAATGTCTCCTCATATTGCTTCCAAAGACGGGGAAAACACAATAAATGAATGGTAGGACATTGGACTTGTATTTAAATCATTAGGAATTTTTGTTTAAATTATTTCCAGCGATTACCTTTCATCCATTTCTCTCTTACGAAAGCTGATTTGTAAAAATGATATTGGTATATAACTCCATGTAATAACTTCATAGCAACCGTATTCGTGCCAACAATACAACGCGCCAACAACTGCTTAGTAACAAATATATTTTTCCATTTTAACCTGCTAAGCTTTCCCAGTATATTATACGGCATTTAATAGATAACCAAAGACTTCGTAGAAACCATAATTTTTCTAGACTTCTTCCACCTAGTCCTAAGCCACTTTAGCATAAACTCATTTTAAAACAATCATTAACATTCCAGGCGAGATATTCCTGATGCGACCGCTCGAAGACATCGCCGCAATCACACATGTCGGCGACCCTGTTCTCCTGACCGTGGTAGCCGAAGAAGTTAAGGTTGGTCGTGATGAGCCACCGGCAGCAGCGACAACCGTGCAATTGGCGTTCTTCCTACCCGAGCGTAGTAATTCACCGCCATACTTTGAAAACGACCAGTAAGTATATACCGCACCATAATCAATGATCCTTCATCATATAGCCGCATTTATATTTCGCCCAAAACAGCTACGTGTCGCGCGTGGATGAGAATGCCCCACAAGGTACGGCACTGACATTTGTCGATCCATACGTTCCGCGAGTCTACGACGACGATACTGGCAAAAACGGTGTCTTCTCCCTGACCCTGCTCAATAACAACGGCACGTTTGAGGTATCGCCAAATGTAGCAGAACGCAGTGCATCATTTCTAATACGCGTGCGTGACAACATGCTATTAGACTACGAGGAACGCCAATCAGTCGAATTCCAAATCCTTGCACAAGAATTAGGTCCAGCAACTAATCTATCGGCCATTGTCAACGTAACGGTGTACATTAATGATGTTAACGACAATCCGCCAGTGTTCACTCAACCCGTGTACACCGTCGAGCTGCCGGAGAACATGACAGTTGGCACGAAGGTGGTTCAAGTGCATGCAGATGATGTGGACACCGGAATGGGCGGACGTGTTCGATACACGGCAATTTTAGGCTATCTAAATACTTCGCTCAATTTAGATGCCGAAACCGGCGTAATCACCGTCTCGACCAATAATCACGGCTTCGATAGGGAAGTCATGCCTGAATACCATCTGTACGTGGAAGCGCGCGATAGTGACGGCACCGGCAATCGTGCTCAAGTGCCGTTGGTCATTAAATTGATCGATGTGAACGATGAAGCACCGATATTTGAAAAGGCCGTCTACGAATTCATTCTGGCCGCTGACCTACAGAGCTTTACATCGCCGGCATACATAAAGGCTGTGGACAAAGATGCGACAGCACCTAACAATGAGGTACGCTACGAAATCATCAATGGCAACTACGACAATAAATTCTCGCTGAACAAGGTCACTGGCGAGTTAACGGTGCAAGAGAAGATTCTTATGCGGTCGAAGAAGGAAACGATGAGAAGAAATCGAAGACAGATCACCCCATCACCTCTTGAGAATGATATGTTTGTACTGACCGCTCGAGCGTATGATCTTGGAGTCCCGGTTCGATTTGCAACGACCACTATTAGGATCTATCCACCGGAGAGTCGCACACGGACCGTCACCTTTGTGGTGCCGGGATATAATCCGGACAAACAAAAAACCGCGGACACCCTCTCAACGATCACCGGAGGCCGAGTGATCATTCACGACATACGACCCATGCGACCTGACGAGCCGGGAGCACAGAACCTCAAAGGTGACATTAAAGAACGAAGCGTAGTCACTGCAACGGTGCTATATGATGGAGCATCAGTGGTGGACATATCACAGATTCAACAGAGATTGTCGCAACATAATGGATCGTATGCGATCATGACAAAAGAGGAAGTGGGCAGTGATGTAAGCTTGACATAGACTATGTATCTTCCGACATTTCATTATTCATTTTTTTCAATTTTGTTTCAGGCATTGTACAAGGCTGAGAACAAGTTGCTGTTTTGGCTTCTGATCCTACTCGCTACGCTTGTGGCTTTAACTATTCTAATTCTGCTGCTATGCTGCATATGCTCGTGGTGTCCCCTCTATG
Source organism: Eumerus sabulonum (assembly GCA_951905685.1). Classification (NCBI taxonomy): domain Eukaryota; kingdom Metazoa; phylum Arthropoda; class Insecta; order Diptera; family Syrphidae; genus Eumerus; species Eumerus sabulonum. The sequence goes on along the minus strand of OX645060.1, from coordinate 159,714,959 downwards.
GAGCAGCGAGGTAAGTTACTAAGAACACACTGAACGATTGAACTATTCCTGGATACTACCCCGCAGAAGCTACTATGTCCTTCTTTCTTTTTCTAAATCTAATTCGGAAACAGTCCTTTTTTATTCTTGTTACTTTAAAGTGTATACTGGACTACATAGGGGCTTATCACCAATTGCATGTTTAAGTAATAGGAAAATGTCCTTATTTCTCTAACGTATACCTGTTATGTAACTACTGAATAACTATGTGTCTAATTTTATATATTTGTAGCGAAATAGTTTACAAGATGATAAAGGCTTTCAAATAACTGAAAGGCGTTAAGCTAAAGAATACAGTTGTGTCTAATCGTTCTTCACTTGTGCTTAAGGCGGAGAGAATAGACCTCTTAACCAGCATGAAGTTTAATCGCGCTCATCTGTAAACATACTTCGAATTTTTTTTTTTGTTTAGATTACAGTAGACCTTTCTTTCCATAGGTCAACATTGCTCAGGTGAACACTGGATTGGTTCGACTAGACATGGGCCTTCCAGTTTACAATATTTATACAACTTTTTCCATATGTACATCAATTGCGGGGAAGTAATTGTTAGGTTAGGTTTGGTGGCTTTCCTCCATAAAAACGGTGGGGACCACATAGACCAAGATCGGTCCATTGTGCTACCACTCGGATCGCCTTCATCACCGTTACTCTTGGAACCATTTTGAGTTTCGAATAAAATTCGATAGTTTGCTGATCTTCTGTTCAGATAGATCAGTTAGTTTATTAAAGAAGTATTCTATAGTCTTCGTAAAGAGGCTAGGACAGGTCAGTTGCATAGAAGATGGGATGGAGATTTTTCTTCTTCCTAATCATGACACCTATTGCAATAGTCGTTGTATTGCAGTCCTAATCATGCGGCATGTTTTCCTAAAGCAAAATGTCCTGTTAGGACTCCTTTCCAGTGTAGAGCCTTTGCTTGGAAATTCATTCCGCTCCCATTGCGGTCGGTTGGGAATTGTTTGGCGTAGAATACCAGTGTACCCTATTTCGTCGCAACGCCGATTTATTTGCTTTCCCTTGCCAAAAAGATCCAAGGGGAGTAGGTGAAGCATCGTTTCGAGGGCTGCAGTGGGGGTTGTTCTTTGTACTCTACATAAAAGTTCGGCATAGTTAGATCTGCACAGTGCTGTCCACCAGACGAAGCAGCCGTACGTTAGTATAGATCTAACAACCGCGGTATACAGCCAGTGTGTGATATGGGGCTTGCTACCCCAAGCAAGCAGTTGTTGCTTTTTTGATGCGTTCTTCCGCGTTCAATTTCCAGTTGAACTTCCTGTCGAGTATCACGCCAAAGTATTTGGCGTTATCTGCAAATCTAAGGTTTGGTGGAGGGATTTGAGGTATCTGTCGTTTTCTTGTGAATAAAACTAGCTCCGTTTTGCTTTGGTTGCGTCACAGTCCGTGCAGGGCCAGAGCCATCTAATCTCGGATTGTTGGCAGATGTTTCCTACTAGTTGCTAGTGCAATATCCTCTGCATATGCGGTGACTTCGCACCCGCTGGCCTCCAGGGATGGGAGTACTTCGTTTGCAACTAGTCATACTTGCGGCGATAGTACTCCCCCTGTGGTGTGCTACGTTTTACTGCCCTTTTTGTGTGGTAGAAACCGAATTTCGAATGAATCAACCTGCTTGAGAGCATTTGTTTGATCCAAAGTATTGCTATTAACCTCTAACTTGACTAATGCATTGGTGATGGCTAGCGGTTGTTGAAAGCTCTTTCAATGTCGTGGCAGGCAATCATGGAAAGTGATTTCCCAACGGTTGCAACTATAGTGTGTAGAGCTGTGTCTACTGATTTCCTTACAATTAGCGTCTTGCGATGTTAAAAGCAAAAGTATGCTTTTTTATGGTAAGTTTTCGCGAATATATAGGTCCACTAGTATCTCTAGCATCTGAAGAATAAAGGAAGAGAGACTGATTGGTATCTAGTCCAGGGCAGTTGTTTTTCCTGCTTTTGGTATACATTTTACTATTACTTCCCTCCAGGACAGTGGTATATACCCCAGTAGGCCGGAAGATAATGAACAAAAAGCCACGGTTCGAGAATGCTGTGAACACATTGCATCTCCACCGGGTAGAGTCCATCCGAAACTGCAGATTTGTATGGGAAGAAGCCTTTTACTGCCCATTGGAGTTTCATTTTGCCTCCTACTTCCTTAGAGGTGAACGCAGGACTCGGTATGAGTTGTTCAAAATTATAGTTGCTAGCCTTTGCGTTATCAGGAAAATGTGCATTGAGCAGGAGGTTACATCTGGTTTGTCAATTAGGGCGGGTCATTCTACTGACCGCATTATTATTACGCTTTACGCTTTGACAAGCCGTCTACTTTCATTCCTGAGGGTACCAAGAACTGCAAACTACCCTTGAGACTTGGTTCTCTTTGCCGGTCTGCTTCATTGCTCCTATAACTTTAGTCGCCAGACGTTCTCTTTGCCGGTCTGCTTCATTGCTCCTATAACTTTAGTCGCCAGACGTTCAATGTCCAAGAATTGTCAACGGAACGTGAGGCTCGCCTCAGTCAGCTTCGGGATAGATATAGAGCTGAGAGAGAAAGTGAGTGGTGTTATTCACCCCTGTGCTGAGGATGCAACGTTTTATTTGGGTGTAGTCGGTGTTGTCGAAAGCACCCTCAATATCGAGAAAGCAACCTATCGCAATTTCTTTGTCGCTCAGGAATTTGTTGATCCGGGCTGTTAGCTGAAGAGCATGCGTGGTCAATTTCCCAGACTGGTAGGCATATTGGTTTTTGTGAAGTGGTGATCTTTTCAGGGCACCGTCCCTGATATGCCTATCCAGGATTTTTTCCATTGTTTTTAGGAAAAAAGAGGTAAGGCTTATCGGTCTGTAGGACTTAGGCAGGTCTGTGGGTCTACGGCCTACTTTGGGAATGAATCTTACCGTTACCTCTATCCAGCTCGTTGGTATGCATCTCCATGCTGATTCTAAAGATGTTGATAAGCATGGGGCTAATTAGCGCACTTCCTTTCTGAAGGAGGGCTGGGAAGATGCCATCCTTCCCCGGGGATTTGTACGGGGCAAAAGAATGAATGGCCCATTTTATGCTTCCCTCGTGGAAAATTTTTCGTGCTCTCTTCCAGACCTCCCTGTTGGGTCTAGTTGCCCTGATCTGCGGAGGTATGTTAGAGAGTTTAGGGGGAATGATGTTGGAGTCTGGGAAGTGCGTACTGGTTAGAATTTTGAGTACATCAGGGTAACTTGATCCAAGTGGTATCACAAACTTCGGCCTACGTGTGGCTTATGCCTACCACATTAACCTAACCTTCATAAATGAGTGCACAATACTCACCGGATGTGGTACCGGAGAAGATGTATTGATTTCCCGAATTCCTCTGATACCATCGCATTTATAGTTCCAATTTAAACGCCTCCAATTTCCGGTAAAAATATCTTTTGCAATGACCATTAATAAATCGCAGTCAAACTTTCAACGTTGCAGGCTTAGATTTTGGTGTTGAGTGTTTTTCACATGGCCAATTATATGTCGCTCTTTCAAGAGTAACCTCTAAAGAACGTTGTATATAAGGACATTCTGTAGTATATTTAGTATCAGCATTGCACCCGTGCGAAGCAGTGGGCGGGTCGCTAGTAAATTATGAAAAAAAAAAAAAAATTAAATATTCATTTGGTTCTTAGGGCTTCAGTTTTAATCGTTAATTGATTTGGAAAACCAATACTGCTCGATGACGGTTACAATACCTTGAACGAAATATATTAAAAAAAAAAGTTGGTTGTCTGTAAAGTCGGTTTACGGACGATTATTTTGCGTAATAATGTCATTAGAAAACTTACTTACTTTGATGGCGCTACAGTTCGGGGTGAACCAGGGCCTCAACCAACAAGCCTCTCCAGCCGGCCCGATCTTTGGCCACCCGCTTCCAGTGCCGCACCACCAGTTGGTGGAAGCAGTTCCACCTGTGCGCGCCACCTTAAATGCGGTCGTCCTCTGCTGCGTCGTCCCTCGGGGTTGGAGTCGCAGACTCTTCGGGTCGGAACGTTGATGTCCATTCGCTCTACATGGCCTAGCCATCTTAGCGATGTTGGATCCGAAGACGTCTAACCAGGCCCGATGTCGCTGTACAACCCGTACAGTTCTTCGTTAAATCTTCTGCTCCATACACCGTTTGAAGAAACGGGACCGTAGATAGTAGGCAGAATTTTCCTCTCGAAACGACCAAGGGCATCTTCATCCGCTTTTGTTAAGGTCCAAGCCTCTGCGCAAGGAGGACTGGGATGATTAAGGTCTTATATAGTGTCACCTTGGTTTTCCGAGAGAGGGCTCTACTTCTCAATTGCCTCTTGAGCCCAAGGAAACAGCGGTTGGCAAGAGTGATTCTGCGTTTTATCTCAGCGCTTGTGTTGTTGTCGCTGGTCATCAGTGGGCCAAGGTAGACGAATTCCTTGACCACTTCAAAGTTATATCCGCCCATGGTGACGTTCTGGCCAATACGCCGGTGTTGTCCGTCTCTTTTAGATGAAAGCATATATTTGGTTTTACTCTCATTAACCTTGAGACCCATCTTAGCCGCCTCTACCTCAATGCTTACAAATGCCTCATTGCTCTCTCGCTGTGTCCGTCCAATCACGTCAATGTCGTCGGCGTACGAAAGCTATTGCGTAGACTTGAAATAAATCGTACCTCTTGTGTTGGCCAGTGACTCTTGCACGATCTTTTCAAGCACGATGTTGAAAAAGTTGCACGACAGCGCGTCGCCCTGCCTAAATCCTTTTTTAACATCAAAGGTCTTGGTTTGCTCTTTACCGACCTTAATGGAGCAACGAGAATTCTCCATTGTCATCCTGCACAGTCGGACGAGTTTGGCAGGGATGTTAAAACTAGACATGGCTTTGTATAGCCCGTCTCTATACACGCTGTCATATGCAGCCTTGAAATCGACGAAGAGGTGGTGAGTGTCGATTTGGTATTCCTCCTCCAAGATCTTACGTAGCGTAAATATTTGATCTATTGTGGATTTACCTGGCCTGAAACCACACTGATAAGAGCCGATCAGGTTATCCACAAACGGTTTCAGGCGTTCACACAATACAGCAGAGAAGACCTTATATGCGATGTTAAGGAGACTTATTCCCCTATAGTTGGCGCAGTTATAAGGGTCTCCTTTCTTATGGACCGGGCAAACGATGCTGAGATTCCATTCGTCGGGCATGCTTTCCTTCGACCATACTTTTTAAATGAGATGGTGCATGAACTTTACCAGCTCATCTCCAGCCGCCTTAAGAAGCTCAGCAGACAGGCCGTCTGCGCCCGCGGCTTTATTAGACTTAAGTCTTGATATCTCTTTTTTGACTTGGTCTAGGTCGGGTGGACTGAATTCTGTTTCATTGTCGTCCATTACGAATGGCTCGTTCTGCCTGACAGCGGTATCTTGCCTATCATCGCCGTTACACAGTCTGCAGAAGTGGTCTTTCCAAATCCTCAGCATCAACTGCGACTCTACTCCAAGTTCTCCATTTTCATCCCTGCACACCGCTCTGGCATTGTAGCCATGGCATGTTCGTTTTACCTTATTGTAAAACTTACGGGCGTCATTCCTGCGGAAGCATCTCTTCAACTTCTCGATCTCACGCTTTCCGTGCTCTCTCTTCTTTCTTCTGAAAAGCGTGTGTTCCTCTCTTCTTTCTGTTCATAGATTTCGCGAGCAGCTCTCGTCCGTCGCTGCAGCATGGCTTTATATGCCTCTTGTTTTGCTGCATGGGCTTGTTCGCATTGTTCATCGACCCAGGGGTTTCTAGGTGGTGGTTTGAAACGCAGCACCTCTGAGGCAGCGTCTCTGACGGCGCTCTGGCAATGCGCCCATTCCTGCTCTATTGCTTGTGCTGCTGTGGGCGGGTTTTGAGAGAGCTTGGAGGAGACACGATCGGCAAAGATTCTGGCAGTCTCTTGCCATTGTAGCTTTCCGATGTCAAACTAACGTTGTGCTACTGGACTCCTAAGCATTCCTGATATCCTCATTCGTACCTTGGCTAGAACAAGGTAGTGGTCCGAGTCGATGTTGGCCCCTCGGAAGGTTCGTGCGTCGAGAATACAGGAGAAGCGTCTGGCGTCGATCGCAATGTGATCAATCTGGTTGGTGGTCTATTGATCAAAAGACCGCCAGGTACCCTTGTGGATGTTGAGATGGGGGAATCGCGTGCTTGCTACAAGGAGGTTACGCCCCGCTAGGAAATCGATTAGCCTAAGTCCGTTGTCGGATGTGGTGTTATGGAGGCTATGCTTGCCTATGATCGACTCAAATATGTCCCTTTGCCCAGTTTTGCATTAAAACCTCCTAGGACTATTTTTGTGTCGTAGCTGGGGCATTGGGCATATGTTCTGTCTAGGAGATCGTAGAATTCTTCTTTGAGTCGATCGTCCTTTTCCTCCGTTGGGACGTGAGCGCATATTAAGCTAATGCTTTCAAATTTAGCTTTGATGCGGATTGTTATGAGGCGTTCGCTTATGTCTCGGAAGCTTAAGTCTTTTTGTCGGAGTCTTCCTCGAATAACGAATCCGCACCCGAATAGGCGCTGTTTGTTCTCCTTGTAGCAGTTCCCGTAGTAGATATCGCAGCTTTTCATCAGTTTTTTGCCTATTCCATCCTATCGCACTTCTTGGAGTGCGGTTATATGTATCTGCTTTATAGCAGTTGAGGGTTTGCTCCAATTGATCGCCTGCACTCGGTCTGTTAAGGGACCTAACATTCCAGGTGCAGACTCTCAAGTCCGTTAGTCGTTTGCAGGGGTCGTCAGCTTTGTATCCGTCCGTATCCGAGGCTTGCAGTTGTTTCGGAACAAGTTGGTTTTTACGTGATAGGGATGTTGACCCTAAGCACAACCCCCAATCTGGAGGGCCAGGTTCCTCTTTTCCCAGGAACAAGGGGTTGGGTCGCTGCACACATTGGTTCATTTCCTGGCGGGTGCCAGGGTAGCTATCCCGGGGGAGGATAGCGGTGGCTGTGTGACAACTTGGATTGAGCAGGGACAGATATCGAAGTTGGCGTTTGCCATGTTAAACGCGGTCAACTTCTTTGCTCTGTTTGCTCGCTCCCTGCCCCCTAAAAATAGAATTAGGTGTATATATATCCAACATACAAGCTCCAGACTTTTTCACACGATTTCTTCAGAATCGTATTTGTCGTCTAAAAACAGAATTAGGGTGTATGCATGTATGTATGTATCACCTGTATGCAAACAAAATTCTATCCCATTGGCCAAATGGATACCTCTCTATCGCTTGTTTCGCGCTCTCGCTTGCATGCTCAGCTCAGGCGGAACGTGACAATAAGTCATACCTTTTCATACGTGCAGCCGGTGTTCATCGTTTTATAAGACGTTATCACGTCAAAATATTTCTTTCCTTTCACTACAAAAGTTAACATACGGCGAACATACTTATTTGTAATATCTTCAAATTCAAAAACAAAAAAAACTGCATTCCTGTGATAAATTACAAAAGTTAACTAAAAAAACATATTTTATTCACTTTAAGTATGTTACAAAAGTCAACATACGATACGTTTGTATCTATGTTAGGTGTACATTATCCATAACTAATACGATGTTGGTCCTCCATTGGCCTTTACCACTTCTCTCAGTAGTCGAGCAGGCATTGAATTTGCCAACTTCCTTGTGATTTCAGGTGAGATTTTCTGCCACTCCTCAATTAATGCTGCTTTAAGATCAGAGACTGATGACACATTTCTTTTTCCGATTTCTGTCTTCAGGTGAGCCCACAAATGTTCGATAACATTGTGGTCGGGAGATTGCGGAGGGTGATCAAGTCTTGTTTAAGTTTTTGGATGCTAGGAACGTAACTGTCCTTCAATATGTTAATATATATGTGCCGATCCATAATGCCTTGTATAATTCTTAACATACCGACTCCATTTACTGCCATACAACCCCATATCATGACAGACCCACCCCCGTGTTTGACTGTGGTGACCACATTTTTGGGATGAAGTGCTCTATTTGATTTTCTCCAAACTTTTACTTTTCCGTCGTTTCCAAATACATTAAATTTACATTCGTCCGTAAATATAACTCTCTCCCAAAAAGTTGGATCCGTCTTCTGAATGTTTTTGAACTTCCTAGCATACTCCAACCGTTTGATTTTGTTAGCTGCACTAATGAAGGGCTTTTTTCTAGCAACTCTTGAAGAAAGTCCAGCTCTTTTAAAACAGCGACGAATTGCTTGGGCATGAATTTCAACTCCTTCAGTATTCCTAATCTCACAAGCTACCTTTACCGCGCTCTGTCTAGGATTTTGAGAAACAAATCGAACAATTCTCTTCGACATTCTCTCATCAATCTTTCTTGGCCTTCCGGTTCTTTGTTTAGTTTCGAGTGATCTTCTGCTATTGTAGTTCCTAATAATTGTTTGAACGGTTGCCTTTGACAAATTTTTTATTCGACCGATTTCTGCCATTGATATTCTTTCGCTTTTAGGGTTCCGTACCCAAAGGTAAAACGGAACCCTATTACTAAGACTTCGCTGTCCGTACGTCCGTCCGTCTGTCACCAGGCTGTATCTCATGAACCGTGACAGTTAGACAGTTGATATTTGCACAGATGATGTATTTCTGTTGCCGCTACCACGACAAATACTAAAAACAGAACAAAATAAATATTTAAGGGGGGCTCCCATACAACAGACATGATTTTCATCCAAAAAATTCCCTTGGTCACATACTGAACTAAGGTTAGTCGACAAATGTGATTTAATGTGATGACTGATGAGGTAACATACATACATAGTCTCTTTCATATTTATATATACAGATGGTACGGAACCCTTTGTGGGCGAGTCCGACTCGCACTTGGCCGGTTTTTTAGCTTCAAAACGATTTTTCTCACTTGAACGGTCGTTTCCCTTCGATGAGCCATTTTGAAAAATAAACAAAAACAAGAGGATTTCGCTAATCGCTCACTAGGAATTCTGTATGATCAGTAGAACGTAAAGAAACAAACTTCAACCAGCTGTCATTGCGATACATAGCGGTACATTTGGTTTCTACTGATCGTATGTTGACTTTTGTTACTTTCCCTGCTTGGAAACACTTGGAATGCTTGGAAACTTTAAATTTTCTTCGTTTGACAATGGGATTATTAGTGCTGCCAATAATATAAGGGAATATATTAAGAGCATTACTTTTTTAATCATCGCTTCCTTAACCATTTTGGCAGGCATGGATCAAGTCGTATGTTGACTTTTGTAACTAAGTGTATGTATGTAGAAGCGCTAGGCCCCCTCGCCTAATACAATAACTTTTAAGCCACCTACATACTAACCCACATCTGCTTCATAAAAATTACAATTGAAAAAAAAAAACAGCAAAAGCCACAAATTAAAACAAAAATAACTAAACAAAAGCAACAACAACAACTAAAACCAAAACGATTAATCAAAGCAACATCATTTTCTCGTTCTCTCTTTTTTTTTTTTTTTCTTGTAGCAAGAGAATAGTTAATATCAGTAGAACTGAAGACGATGTTCATCTAGTTCATAGGGAAATGGCAAATGGAAAACAAACAAAATCTGTTCAGGTAGATTTTGCCGAACCAAAAATCTAAATCCAAAAAAAAAGACAAATTTTCTGCACTTAAGTAGTTGGTTTTCTGTGTAGTACAATTTCCACGTAACTATTTTGATGCAAAGTAAAACCATAATTTGAAAAAAAAACCAGCAGTAGTAGTTGCCGTTTTTCTTTTTGTTTTAATTTTTAATCCCATTTTCTAAAGTATCCTTAGTTTTGGGACTTTTTCTGTTTAACATTTTTTCCAACTCAAACTTACTCACAAATAAGCGGTAGTGGATGTATTTTTCTTTTTTAGTTAACTGCAACCAATATCATTTCAATAACATCACCTTTTAGTTGCATTGTCATTTTCCTTATTTTATTTCCTTTACATGTATTTTGAAAGTTGATTTTCTGCTTTAAAACCTTTTTTTTTTTGTAATGCATTTAACGGTGTAATTTGTTAATTTGGATTTAAAACACTACGTGTGTTTTTATTGACTTTTAGGTCGCCGAGTGGATGGGTAGACGAGAGGCGTGGTCGGCAGAGAAGTCATCCGATAAGCGAACGAAACCTACCCGTTGGGAGTTCCACAATGGACACGGTGAGCAGCCTGGCGAAAGCCTAGGTCATGCCGGTCCAGCAGCTGATGAGGATATTGACGATGATGGTGTTGCGAATTTAGGCCGTGAAGACCGTCATAGTCGTCGAATAAAATCAGCCGACGAACAACAACGTAGGGTTAGAATAAAGTAAGTTTGTTCGACAATTAATTTTTTATGAATTTGTCTAATGTAATTCTACTTGTAGGAACACACGAACAGCCAAAGACGATACTCACATAAGTAGCTTACATAACTCTAGAACTAATTTAATCAACAACGAACGTGATGTTTATATCGAAGATATCATCGATGAAGAGGATGATATGGGAACACATTCATATCGTAATCGAAATCGCCATAGACAACGTCGTGCCTCCCAGCACCAAATTGATGATGATTCAATGCGTCGACACGAGATCGATCGTGGGAGCGACTTGGAATACAATGGAGGAGCTCGAAGTAGCCTAAAAACCAAACGAGAATACTTTATTAAAGACGGCAATGTTGAAATCCTACAATTGATGACACGTGATAAGCAAAGGGAAGACGATGACAATATCTATGTTAACGTACCTGTTAAAGCGACAACAAACCTGTCCCATCCACAACTATTAATGGTCGACCAAAGCGGGAAAGAGATTCTAATGAGACGATTTATCGAAGAACAGCCAGATGGAAAACAAATTATTCGAGAACATTACCAGATCGTTCCCGGAGCCAATTACATTCAAACGATGCCGAACGAGGTGCAACAATTAACCTACAAGGACACATTTCCCCTAGGCAAAAGTGGTCCCAATAGCATTGTCTATTCTCAAGCTGAGCCTGAAGTGAAAATCATCCACACGCAACCTCTTCAAGAGGGCGCTAATATCACAGGCATCGGAGGTGGTGGTGTAGATGCTGGCATTAGTACTCAAATGCAACCGGCGATCTCTAATCAATCATTAACCCAAGAACTCGAGAACTCTCTGAAGCAGCAGAATGCTCTTCTCCGTCAGATATTGATGGAAAAGGAGAAAACTGAACTGCGATTTACTCACCACGAAGCAGCCCTGGAAACCCAAAGTCTGCCAGGACAATCAATGGCAATTGCAACTCAGACAGATTGTGATGCGGGTACTCAAACCGAAGGTGACTTTTACGTGACACCCTCATCGGTGAAGAAACAGCGAAGAGCTAAGAGCGAAAATGACGACTCAATGTCAGAAGATGAATATGAATACATTCGGTTTAGCCCACCCAATAGCCCGGATGGAGTGTATTGGATCAAACGAAAACGACCGAAGAAACGAGCTCGACAAAGAGGTAGCATTCAACCACGAAAGCGAATTGTTATGGTAGAGGAGGTTAAACGAAAAATTCGAACTCCAATCAAAGAAGAAGACGACGATACATACTTTGAGAATCTCAAAAGGTCACCGCCTAAAAAACCGATCAGGTATCATGGAGAGACAAAAGCTAGTCTTCTACGTCGGATGAAAAACGAGGAAACCCGAAGAGCCGCAGCTAAAAAATCCGCAGCCTCTCTGAATCGAGAAGTTCTTATGGAAATTTCCGACTCATTAGACGAGAAGGCCAGCCCCGATGAGAGATTACGCCGCAAGGTAAGCGTTGAGCAAATGGAGTATTACGACGACACCGAGGACGATTCCGATGCCGATGAGATTGTAATCAAGAGTAATGCTCTTCCATCTACAAGCCGTAAGCCGGAAAGCTCAATCTTTGAAGTTCACGTCACCGATGGCAGTAACAATAAAGTATACTCCCGATCATCTTCTGAGCAGAGAAATCAGAAAGAAGAGCGTGAGCGTCATGTAAGAAGTCCGGATCCTAAGCCACGACTGTCAAGGAAAGACATCTCCACTTCACGCGGGTCTTTGAGACAAACCGCTTCCGAACCCCCACAAAGTCGAGTAACCATTTCTAAGCAACCCGGTATAAAAGTAACCACAACAATGACGGAACATCGTAGCTCAAAAAGGATTAAAGATCGAGATTTTCAAAGTGACACCAATCTTCTCGATCACGATGACACGCAGGAAGATCAAGTATCCACCAAAGGCGTTCCAAAATACATGGATTGGTACTACAGTAAAAAGAGACCTGCCGGTGCAACTGAATCCAAACCCATTAAGGCTAAAACAAGTACAAAGAAACTCATAAGCGGATCTGAGAAGCGAATCACCAAAACTCGTTTACCCAAATCTGACGACAGTCACCAACCAACCACAACATCAACTACCCCTGTTCCCGGCGTCGATGAAAAATACAAACCAGAACCTGCACTTCGCAAATCACCACCTAAAGGCGCCCGTATGCTTAAGGAAGAATTTATCATGAACAAAACTCACAAACCTAAGATCGAAACCGACACCAGTCATCCACTGTTACAGCATTCTGAGCACCATTACGAGCACGAGTACGAAAACGCCGCCCAGATTCCCGTGGCACCCACCAAGCTTCCGCACTACATGTATCCCGAGACACCACCCCAACCAAAGGGTATAACAAAAGCAACCAAACCGAAACCCTCGCCGATTAAGGAGAACGATATCAAAGTCACGAATTCCAAGATCTACATTCAAGATACATCGTCTCAAGCCAAGCAACTAAATGTGTCCACTCTGGAGGATGATCACGATTCGGGCATAGCCATGAATTCGCTCCTCAATAGTATGGGCCGCCGAAATCCGATTGCCGAAAAGAAAAGCGTGTTCTCCATCGCCTACGATGACGTTAGTCGAGTACAAAAAATCCAATCTGAAAGCGATTCACCACAATACTCATAGCAGATACCGGAATAAACCATTAGCAATAACACCCCTCCGGATCGTATCTAGCTTTTTAATCCAAGCGTAAGTTCCTGCACCACCTGCATCATCATTGGACATCTCATTCTCAACAGCTCCCCGTCTCCAGACCGTTGAACCTTTGCTATCCTAGTCGAAAGATCATTCATGGAGATGCAGAAAAAAGCTTACAAAGGTGCAAACTTGTGTCCCATTCGTCCTTATTACATATTTCTCTGGACTAAAATCGTTGTGATAGTTAATGTGTGCTTTAAAAGCATAAACACTTTTATTTTTGTATAATTTTATTTTATTTTTATTTTTATTCTATTCTACGTGTTTTGTAAATACATTTATTTTAAATTTAGGTTTCGACGAATTAACATTTTAGCACTGTATAAACATACGAATCACTATCAACTGTAATCTAGATCCCTAGTTATGAAGTATCTAAAGTGAAATGTATCATTTACACTCGTTTATGTATTGCATATTCAAAATTAAATTTATACACATACCCACATAAAATCAATGAACAAATCAACAACAAACTGCCATATAACTTTTTGTGTTGTAGATTTGAAAAGTAGTCAAGATAAATCGAAGTTATCTATCAATAGTTTCGAAATAGATACTTGTACAAGAATTAAGTATTTTATTTACTTTCTTAAAGGTGCAAAGAAAAGATGTGTATGTTAATTTAACGAATCATAAATACATAGCTATTGTCGTAGATTGTTTTTTCTATATATAAAGCGATAGTTTTGAGGTTAACATTTATATTTAACTGTAAATACTCAAGAGAACAATGTTAGTCTTAATTTGTAATTATTATCTTTTTCTATACATAAGGGTACTTTTTCCACAGACGAAACAAACTGTATTAATAAAGAAATACCTAAAGAAAACAATAATTGTGTTTCTATCAGCAGTATTCCTAGAACTCACTTTAGGCAACAATTATCCGCTCCTCTCTGTAATGGCATTTCTGTATGTAGAATTACTCCTCTCTTCTTTGGGCGCGTTATATTGGCGGGAGACTTAAAAGGTCGTAGACTTAGAACTTCTTCTTCTTCTTCATCTTCTTCTTCTTTGGCGCTACAGTTCATGGCGAACCTGAGGCTCCTTCAAAAAACCTCTCCAACTGGCACGGTCTTTCGCCAGCAGTCTCCAGTGCCGCACGCCTAGATGGTTAAGGTCCTCTTCCAATTGGTTACTTACTAACTTTGATGGCGCTACAAATCGGGGTGAACCAGGGGCTCAACCAACAAGCCTCTCCAGTCGGCCCGATCTTTGACCAGCTGCTTCCAGTGCCGCACACCCAGTTGGTTGAGGAACCTTTCCACCTAAAATGCGGTCGTCCTCTGCTGCGTCGTCATTCGGGGTCGGAGTCAAAGACTCTTCGGGCCGGAACGTTGATGTCCATTCGCTCTACATGGCCTAGCCATCTTAGACATTGGATCCGAAGACAGCCCGTACAATACTTGGTTGAATCTCCTCCTCCACTCTCCGTTTACACAAACGGGATCAAAGATTGCACGCAGAATTTTCCCCTCGAAACGCCCAAGAGCCTCTTCCTCCGCTTTTGATAACGTCCAAGCCTCAGCGCCGTAGAGGAGGACCGGGATGATTAAGGTTTTGTAGGGGGATACCTCAGTTTTTCGAGAGAGAGCTCTACTACTCAATTCATTCATTCATTCATTCATTCATCTTTATTCATATTCTCGACTAATTAAATTGCCTCTTGAGCACGAAGAAGCAGCGGTTGGCAGGAGTTATTCTGCGTTTTATCTCAGCGCTGGTGTCGTTGCTGCTTGTTACTAACGAGCCACGGTAGAAGAAGTCCTTCTTCTTCTTAATGGGCGCTACAGTTCGGGGTGAACCTGGGCCTCGACCAACATTCCCCTCCAACTAGCACGATCTTTTGCTAGCCTTTTCCATTGCCACACACCCAGTTGGCTGAGGTCCCCTTCCACCTGTGTGCGCCATCAAAGACTCTCCGGGCTGGAGCTGTGGTGTCCATTCGCTCTACATGGCCCAGCCATCTTAGGCGTTGAATCCGTAGACGCCTGACTAGGCTCATGTCGCTGTACAGCCCGTAAAGTTCGTGGTTGAATCTTCTCCTCCATTCCCCGTCTGCGTTTATGGGCCCAAAAATCACACGCAAAATCTTTCTCTCGAACCGACCAAGGGCCTCCTCATCCGCTTTTGATAGTGTCCATGCTTCTGCGCCGTACAACATGACCGGGATGATAAGGGTCTTATATAGAGTCAACTTTGTCGTTCGGGAGAGGGCTCTATTACTCAGTTGCCTCCTGAGCCTAAAGAAACAGCGATTGGCAAGAGTGATTCTGCGTTTGATTTCGGAACTGATGTCGTTGTGCCAGGTCACTGCCGAGCCAAGGTAGACGAAGTCCTTAACTACCTCAAACTTATATGTATCTGTTAATACAAACGTTCTGGCCAAGACGACGGTGGTGAGCGTCCTTTTTTGATGACAGCATTACATATTTAGTTTTGCCCTCGTTTACCGCCAAACCAATTTTCGCCGCCTCCATCTCTATACTCGCAAACGCCTCATTGACATCTCGCTGTGATCTACTTATTATGTCAATATCGTCGGCGTATGCAAAGAGTTACGAGGATTTGAAATAATTTGTGCCTCTTGTATTGGACAGTGATTTTTGCACAATCATTTCTAATAAATGTTTAAGAAATCACACAACAGCGCATCGCCCTGCCTAAAACCTTTTTTAACATCAAAGGGGTCGGTTAGTTCACCTGCGACCTTAATGGAGCAGTTCTCCATGTTAAATGTTGTCATGTTAAAACATGACATGGCTCTGTATAGCTCGTCTCTGTAAACACTGTCATACGCGGCTTTAAAGTCGACGAAAAGATGGTGCGTGTCGACCTGGAAATCATGGGTCTTCTCCTAGATCCTGAAACCACACTGGTGGGAACCTATTAGATTGTCCAAGAACGGTTTCATGTACTTACACAGTACGGCAGAGAGGATCTTGTACGCGATGTTCAGGAGGCTTATTCCTCTGTAATTGGCGCAGTCATAGGGGTCTCCTTTCCGGGCAAACGATACTGAGATTCCATTCATCGGGCATGCGTCCTTCCGACCATATCTTGCAGATGACTTGGTTCATGTTCCTGACTAGCTCATCGCCAGTTACTTTAAACAGTTCCGCGGGGAGTCCGTCTGCTCCAGCAGCTTTATAAGACTTAAGTTTCGATATCACTATCTTAACATCGTCTAGGTCGGGTGGACGGGATTCTTCTTCGTCCATTGTGAATGGTTCGCTCTGCCTGACGGCGGCAATTTGACTATCATCGCCGTTATACAGTCTGCAGAAGTGGTCCTTCCACAATCTCAGCAACGACTGTGACTCCACTACTAGTTGTCCGTGCTCATCCCTGCAGGCTTCTGCTCTGGCTTTTTAGCCGTGGCATGTTCGTTTTACTTTTTGGTAACGTCGTTCCTGCCTTAACATCTCTCCATCTCCTCGATCTCGCGTTTCTCGTGCTCCTTCTTTTTCCTTCTCAGAAGCGCATTCTCCTCCCTCCTTTTCTGTTCATAGAGCTCGCCGGCAGCCCTTGTCCGTCATTGCAATGTGGCCATGTATGCATTCTGTTTCTCTACTCATCATCAAACCAGGGGTTTCTCGACGGTGGTGGCTCGAAACCGAGTACATCTGAGGCGGCCTCTCTAATGGCGTTTTGACAACTTGATCGGCGAAGCTCCTGGTGGTCTCTTGCGATTGCAGCTTTCCGACGTTAAATATTAGTGTTCTTACTCGACTCCGTTGATTCCGAGAAATTCGCATCCGTACCTTGGCTGCTACAAGGTAATAATCCGAGTCGATGTTGGCTCCTCGAAAGGTTCGGATATCTAGGATGCTGTCCGAATATGATCAATTTGGTTGGTTGTCGATTGATCGAAAGACCGCCAGGTCCCCTTATGGATGTTGAGGTGTGGGAATCGTGTACTTGCTACTACCAGGTTATGTCCCGCCATAAAGTCCACTAGCCTTAGTCCGTTTGTGTGATGTGGTGTTGTGAAGGCTGTGCTTTCCCTTCCAATTGGTTGCGCCACCTTAAATTTGGCCATCCTCGACCGCGTCGCCCCACGGGTTGGATTCATAGACCTTCTGGGCCGAAGCTGTGTTTTCCATGCGCTCAACATGACCTAGCTATCTTAGGCGATGGATCCGAAGACGCCGTGCTATGTTCATGTCGCTCTACAGCCCGTACAGTTCAATGTTAAGTCTTCTCCTCCACTTCCCATTTATGCAGTTCGGGCCGAAAAAAACGACCAAGGACCTCCTCATCCGCTTTCAATAAGGTCCATGTCTCTGCGCCATAGAGTAGGACCGGGATGATAAGGGTCTTGGATATGCTCACCTTGGTTTTTCAAGAAACAGCGGTTGGCAAGAGTTATTCTGCGTTTGATTTCGGCACTTCTGCATGTCACTGCGGATCCTAGGTAGACGAAGTCGTTGACTACCTCGAAATTATACCTGCCAATATGTGCATCTTGCCAAGTGGTTCGTGCCCATTTTCGACGACAGCATATATTTCGTTTTGCCCTCATTTACCGCCAGTCCCATTTTGGCCGCTTCCGTCTCAATTCTCGTAAAGGCCTCAAAGACATCTCGCTGACTTCGTCCAATTATGTCAATGTCATCGGCATATGCGAGCAATTGTACGGACTTGAAAAATATTGTGCCCCTCGTATTGACCAGTGAGTTTTGCACTATCCTTTCAAGGACGATGTTGAAAAAGTCACACGATAGCATGTCGCCCTGTCTAAAACCTTTTTTGACATAAAAGGTATCGGTTAGGTCGCTCCCGACCCTGATGGAGCAGCGAGAGTTCTCCAAAGTCATCCTGCACAATCTGACGAGTTTGGCAGGGATGTCAAAACTAGACATGGTGTTGTATAGCTCGTTTCTATTGATACTGTGGTATGCAGCCTTAAAGTTGTCAAACAGATGGTGGGTGTCGATCTGGAACTCGTTAGTTTTTTCCAGGATCGGTCGCAGTGTGAATAATTGATCTATAGTGGTCTTCCCGGCCCTGAAACCACACTGATATGGACCAATCAGTTTATTAACGAACGGTTTCAAGCGTTCACACAGAACAGCGAAGAAGATTTTATAAGCGATGTTCAGAAGACTTATTCCCTGTTCTTGTGGATCGGGCAAACGATACTGAGATTCCATTCATCGGGCATGCATTCCTCTGGCCATATCTTACGGATGAGCTGGTGCATACTCCCAACCAGGTCATCTGCAGATGCCTTAAAGAGCTCGGCAGGTAGTCCGTCTACTCCAGCAGCTTTGTTGGACTTAAGCTTAGAAAAAGCATTCCTAACTTCGCCCAGGTCAGGGGGATGGAATTCTCTGCTACAATCGTCCGGTGTGAAAGGATTATTCTGCCTGACAGCGGGATCTGTTTCGTCATCGCCGTAGTCTTTCCAGATTCTTAGTACCGACTGTGAATCTACTACTAGGTTTCCATTTTCGTCCTAGCAGGCTTCCGTTCTGGTCTTATATCCCTGGCATGTTTGTTTTATTCGTTGATAAAACCTCCGAACGTTATTCCTGCGATCTCTGCGTCATCTCTACGATCGCGAGCTTCTCATGCTCCCTTTTTTTTGTTTGGAGTAGCTTATGTTCCTCCCTCATCTTCTGCTCATAATGCTCACGAGCAGCTCTCGTCCTTCTATGCAGCGCCTCTTGATAAACTTGCTGCTTTGCTGCGTGTGCCCTCCTACACTCGTCATCAAACCATGGGTTTCTTGTTGGTGGCGGTTTGAAACCCAGTACCTCAGAAGCAGCACTTTCTAAGGCGTGTTGACAACGGGTCCATTGGTGTTGTACGGCTTGAGCAGGTGTTGGAGGGCTTTCCGAGAGCTTAAAGGATACGCGATTGGCATAGGCTCTGGCGGTCTCTTGCGAATGTAGCATGTCGACGTTGTATGCCGATGGCCTTAGTCGATTTTTCTGGGCCAGGCATATTCGAAGTCGCAACCTGGCTGCCACAAGATAGTGGTCCGAGTCGATGATGGCTTCGCCAGGTCCATTTGTGGATGTTGAGATGTGGGAAACGCGTGCGAGCAACTAGAAGATTTCGCCCCGTTGCGAAGTCTATCAGCCTAAATCCATTTTCGGATGTGGTGTTGTGTAGGCTGTGCTTGCCAATAACCCTACCAAAAGCGACTTCCTTGCCCAGTTTTGCGTTAAAGTCTCCCAGTACGATTTTAACATCGTAACTGGGACATTGGGCATATGTCCTATCTATTAGGTCGTAGAAGTCCTCTTTTGTAGCGTTATCCTTGTCCTCGGTAGGGGCATGAGCGCAAATTAGGCTCATGTTTGCGAATTTGGCCTTGATGCTGATTGTCATGAGGCGTTCGCTTACATGCCTGAAGCTCAAGACATTTTGCCTAAGTCTACCTGTAATCCGCATCCGAATAAGCGTTGTCTTCTTTCCTTGTAGCAGCCGCCGTAGTAGATATCATAGTTTCTCATCCTCCTTTTGCCCGGTCCATCCCTGGATTGCGGTATTACATATGTGCCTTATAACAGTCTAGGGCCTCCGCAAGTTGTTCGGCTAAACGTGGTCTGTTGAGGGTCCTTACATTACACGTACAAAGCCGAATATCATTCTTCCTTTTCCTTTGGTTGTTTCCTGGGTCGTCATCGGTTAATCCGTCCGTTTTTTTTTGTATCTGAGGCTTTTTTTTTTGGGGGTTTTTTGGCTTGTTGGTTTTTTTCCAGGTATGGTTTGCCGGGCCATAGCCTAACCGACATTATCCTGTTTTGTGGCGCAGGAAACTCGCCATTCGCCCTTTTCCGTTCGCGATTTCAAAATAGAAATCCCCAGGTGGCACCACGAGGAGGTTGAAATAGGGCTTACTAACAAAGCTGCTAGATGTTCGGCTGCAGTGGCTTCTACTCGCTATTTTACGGGCCAGCGCATGTCGGATACGCTCCCCTACGAGGCCTTTGTTAATCGTTTACCACCCTCACAGTAGACTTCGAACTAAGACTCGAATATCCAAAAATAAATGGACAACCAAGAGGATCTGAATACTCCAGGGGCAAGGATTCTGAAGGCCCCGACTTTCATTTATAATTCTACGGCAGCCCGGAACGAAACCGTCTCATGCGGTTCACTGTCTGACCAATTGTTTGAACTGAGAAAGAGCTGTGCACAGCGGAGGCGACACCGACGATCGCATGGGACGGGAACCGCAAAGCTGGAACACGCCCGAGAACTGGGAGGTACTGCTGAATGCACTGCTAAGTGCCAAAAACGTAGGGGAAAGAGGCATGTTCGAAAGTTGCGCAAAGAGGCTGACAAAGCCGAAGGCACAGTAGTCTAGGCTACACCTCTGGGGGAACCAGCTAAAAGGTTTAGGTCGACGGAGGTATCCCCTACCAAAATCGATCCGACGTTCTTTCCTGAGGTCCCCTCATGTCTTGAAGGGGACCGCACCTAAGCTTAGGCGGTTAGGAAATGCGGCTGCTGGAGGCACAGGCACGCCAGCACTCTCGGCATGCGCCTTTAACTCTCTTCCTCGTATTCGGTACGTCCAACCACCGGAAGCTTTTAGGCTTCTGCCATGGTCGGCGCTGCCACCGAAAAAGTTGGCAAGCCTGACAGGCAGACTCTGAACGCAGGAGTCAAAGTCGTTACGGGTCCTAGCAGTCCTGGAACTGACAAGGCTGTCCCAGAACGCCGTCCAAAGGGAGCAGGAGCTCAAACGGAAAAAGGTAAAAGCTCCTGCAAACGGAAGACCGCTGCCAAGGATAGGCTCGCTAGGGAGAGAGTGTGTGATGCCTCCCTCTCCGGCAGGGCGATGGGAAATCGGAGTCCAATGGCAGATGTGGCGACCCAGAGGAAGCAAAGCATAGGCTAGAAGGCGAAGATAGCCAAAAACTGCTCCTCGGAGGCGGGCACATCACATAACAAAACCCCTTCCTCCAAGAAGGAGATCAAAATGAATGGCATTTTCGTGATGAGCTGTTCATCACAGCAGAGATCGGCCTGGACGCTGATCCAAGTGCCGAAAATCCCTCCTCTGGGAGCTGCTATCTACCAGGAAGTTAGTCTCCCGAAATCAACGCGCGCCATCTGACGGATTCCGAGGAAACCTGGAAATAAGATGGATGTGCTGAGGCGTGCTTACGCACACAGAATCCAGGGCTTGACACGAGAGCTTGGGTTATCTTCTCCTACAGGGAGAGTGAGGGCTCTCTGAAAAAAGAGGGTTCTACTCTTATTGTAAGGATGGATGAAGCCTCGTCGCGAGTCTGAAATCTGCGTACGATTCACGCCCATACTTCGGCCTTGGTAGGCTCTTATTCCATTTTAATGTCCCTTACGTGCCTTGCAGTATGAATCTATAACTTCTACTCAGATTAATCTACAGCACTGCAAGGCTTCTACCACTCTTTTAAGTAGTAGAATTGCATGCAGTAGTACAAATCATCACGTTGTATCCATTCAAGAACCATTGTGGCATAAACGCCTATGTGGCCTTGGTGGTATATGGGATGCTACGATTCCTTATGATGAGCTGAACATGCAGCAGGAGACCCCTATAAGTGCGCCAATTATAGGGGAATAAGTCTCATTAACATCGCGTATAATATCTTTTCCGCCGTAGTGTGTGAACGTGAAAAGCCATTCGTGGACAATTTGATAGGTTCCTATCAATGTGGAAAATCCACGAGAGACAAATTATTCACACCGCGGCAGATCTTGGAAATTTTAAGGTCGCATATGACAGTGTCTTGAGGGATGAGCTACACAGAGCCATTTTATGTTTTGATATCCCTGCCAAACCCGTCAGGTTGTGCAGGATGACAATGGAGCATTCTCGCTGCTCCATTAAGGTCAGTAAGGAGTTGTTAACCGAGACCTTCAATGTCAAAAAAGAACTCACACAGCGCGACGCACTATCATGTGATTTTTTCAACATCATCCTTGAAAAGATCATGCGGGATTCATTGGCCAATACAAGAGGCCCGATCTACTTCAAGTCTGCACAATTGCTCGCATACGCTGATGACATTGACGTGATTGGCTGTACAGTGACATCGGCTAATACGACGTCTACGGATTCAATTTCTAAGATAACTAGGCCGTGTAGAGCGAATGGACAGCACAGCTCCGACCCGAAGAGTCTTCGACTCCAACCCAGAAAGACGGCATTGCAGGGGACGCCCGCATCTAAGGTGGCGCACACAGATCTAAAGGGACCTTAACCAACTGTGCGACCCAGGAAACAGCTGGCAAAAGATCGTGCTAGCTGTAAAGGCTTGTTGGTTGAGGCCCAGGTTCACCCTGTACTGTAGCGCCACCTGAGTACGTAAGTGAGCTCACTTAAGTTATCGTAAAAGGGTGCTTAGAGGTAGATCCTCATGCAATTCGCAAAAGGGGACATGAGCCCTCTTGTTTTCCAATGGTGCAGTGACCTGTAATGACACCCATTAATGTGCTTAAGGTTCCCCTTTTGGCTGCTTCAAGGTCCCTGGTCCGTCCTAGTTCTAGCTTATGCCACATTTGTTTAGTGATAAAGCCGATATTACTTCAGTTCAACTGAAGTTTGGTAGCCTCTATGGTTCGAAGTTTTATCAAGTGCTTTACCGGCTTATTGATGTTTTTAAATTCCTGAGGGTTTGAAGAATGAGTGTGTTGACGCTAACCTCGCGAGTTCATCGGCCGCATAGTTTCCTGAGATAAAATGTTCAGCCATCTCGTCGAGAGATAGGCCGCAGTTGAGAAATGCCTTTGATTTGTGGTTTGCCGCTGCCAGGGATTTTAACGCAGATTGGCTATCTTTTACGTATACATATTACATTGAAACAAAGCCATGCAAACCATGCCGACGAGTGCACTGATGCAAATGCTGGGCAATCTTTGCACTTTCCCCAGAAGGCTTCGATAGACTGCCTTGTCCAGAGCAGCCCACCAAACTACGATGCCGTAAAGAAGGATCGCTATTATGAGCAGTCGTAAGAGCTATCCTTCGATACAGCACTGTATCGAGCCAGTCAATAAAGCTGGGCTGGAGACCCCGCTTTTTACCCACCAGATTCTTGCAACTGTAGAGGGCAGTGGTTGCTTTCCTGACTCAGTCAACAATGTAGGGTTTCCAATTTAGTTTCCTGTCTTGGATTAGGCCGAGGTATTTGGCCTGATCTTTCATTGCTTTGGTCAAGGATTAGGCCGAGGTATTTGGCCTGATCTTTCATAGCTAATTATTTGGTAAAGGGCGGAATTTTATTTATCAGCCAGTAGGAACTTACTTACTTATCAGGCCTGCGATCCATGGAGGATCTGAGCCTGAGCTATAGCTGCCTTCCATCCTTGACGGTCCCGGGCACGCGGCTTCCAGTTATCAAGGCCAAGATGTCTTACATCCGCGATTACTTGGTCTTTATACGGAGGTTCGGTCTTCCTCTTCTTCTCGAACCAGGAGGCTCGGAGTCGAAGACCCTCTTAGCTGGAGCGTCGATGTCCATGCGCTCGATGTGGCCAAGCCAGTGTAGTCGACGGATCCTTTCCTTCCGGACTACATCCACATCTTGGTACAGCTCGTAGAGTTCGCGGTTGTGTCTTCTTCTCCATTCACTTTCCTCACAGACAGGACCAAATATCCGGCGCAGAATTTTTCTTTCGAAAGAACCCAAAATCAGCTCCGCTGTCCTGCTTATCGTCCAGCTTTCGGCTCCGTACAGCAAGACTGGCAGAATAAGCGTTTTGTAAAGCACGACTTTGGTCTTTCGAGTGAGGAGTTTTGACCCCAGTTGTTTGGACAAGCCGAAGTAGCAGCGGTTGCCAAGGGCGATTCTATGCCGGATCTCCACTGTGGTGTCATTTGTGGAATTTACGTTTGCCCCGAGGTAGACAAACTCCTTAACTACCTCGAAATTGTAGCTGTCAATTGTTATATTTTGTCCCAGGTGGTGAGCGACGGATTGGTTTTTGCTTGACAGCATGTATTTCGTTTTATCCTCATGGATCTTAAGACCAACTCGTTTCGCCTGTTCTTCAATCGCCGTGAATGCTTCCACAATGCCACGGCGAGAACACGCGATGATGTCGATATCATCCGCGTATCCTAGCAGCTGGATGGACTTGTAAAAGATAGTGCCTTCCCTGTTGACGTCTGCCCGTCGCACTATCTGCTCCAGCACCAGGTTGAAGAAGTCACATGACAGCGCATCTCCTTGCCGAAATCCGGTGCATGTTTCGAATGGTTCCGAGGTCCTAGAACCGAGTTGCATGGCGCATCGCGTGTTTTTTAGCGTGGCACGACACAACTGGATCAGTTTTACCGGGATCCCGAATTCGGCCATCGCCCCAAACAGTTCTTCACGATGAATGCTGTCGTATGCGGCTTTGAAATCGATGAAAAGACGGTGTGTATCGATTCGAAACTCGTTGGTCTTTTCCAGGATTTGTCGAAGTGTGAAAATTTGGTCTATAGTTGATTTGCCGGGCCGGAAGCCGCACTGGTAGCTGCCGATTAGTGCGGTGCAAAATGGTTTTAGACGTTCACACAATACGCTGGACAGGATCTTGTATGCGACATTGAGCAGGGATATACCTCTATAGTTCTTGCAAGAGGTAGGATCGCCTTTTTTGTGGATGGGTCCCTACCACTCTCTCTTGGTCATGCTCGTTAAGCAGCTGCTGGAAGTGCTGCTTAAGTACATCCACTATTCCCTGCGGGTCGGTGACAAGATTACCCTCGCAGTTTCGAAGAGCCAGGGTGCCCTTTTTGAAGCCCCCTGCAAGGCCTTTGGCTTTCTTGTAAAAGGCTCGTATTTTATGTTTATCCCTAGACTCCTCGATATCCTTGAGCTGGGAGGCTGCACACCTCCGGTGTGCTCAGGCGCCCAATGTCGAACCTCCTCCTGATGGGTTGGTGCAGCTTTCTGACATTGGACAGTCGAGCTCTGATTCTTGCTGCTACGAGGAAGTGGTCAGAGTCGACATTTGCCCCTCTGAATGTTCGCACATCCAGGATGTTTGACGAGTGCCTTGCGTCAATGAGCACATGGTCGATTTGGTTGGCGGTTCGACCGTCCGGAGATCGCCAGGTTGCTGTGCTTTCCGATCACTCCGCCAAGGGTGTTTCCTTACCAATTTTGGAGTTAAAGTCCCCGAGCACGATTTTTACATCGTACTCCGGACAAGCTCCGTAGGCGTTGTCCAAGAGGTCATAGAAGTCCTCCTTGATAGGGTCTTCAGCCTCGTCGGTAGGGGCGTGTGCACATATAAGGCTGATGTTATAAAATCTGCCTCTGATGCGGATCACAGCCAAGCGATCACTCACTTTAAAGTCGATGACCTTCGACCTTAACCGCTTTCCCACGACAAATCCGCATCCCAGTAAGTGCAACCTTTTGTGACAGCCGTAATAAATGTCGCAATTTTTCTTCCTAATCATACCGTTTCCTATCCAGCGTATTTCCTGGACCGCAGTAATATCCGCCTTGTACTGCGTGAGGATTCCTTCTAGTTTATGAGCAGCTCCGGGACAGGGTTCTGACATTCCAGGAGCATACTCGCAAATCGTGTTCCTTTTTCGTGCGTTGTCGTCGTCGAGTATCCGTCCGTGTATCCGAGGCATCTTGCTCATTCATAACTTTAGGTTTTTTTTACATGGGCGGATTGGGCACAACCGCCATTCTGGTCGGGGTTTTTTTTCGCTGCAGACGTTTGTTCACCTCCCAACGGTTGTTGAAGAGGCTATCCAGAGGGCGCCGCGAGGAGGCCGTATGTCAACTTGACCCGGGCATTTAAACAGGGATCGTTGCTGGCATCTCGCCAGGTTGAGAGCAATCAACAACTTTACCCTGTATGTCCGAGCCCATGCCCTCCACTTTAAACAAATAGACGAATTAATAAAACAAACTGTGAACGAAATACATATTTGGTAACTCAGTGAATTTAATATTATTACCCTCGTAATGGAGCCGATTTTACGAATTCCAAATTTTGACATATCTCCACGTTTCAAGGTCACCAGAATCCAAATCCAAGGTTTTTATAGAGATGTATGTATGTGTGTGTGTGTGTATGTACCTATGTGCGCATGTTCGTTTCGGAATTTCCTGCTCGATTATCTCGAGAACCAAAAACGTTATTGACATAAGACTGGGTTCATACCACGCGTAATTACGCAACTTAGTACTGAATAAGCAAGCTGCAGCTGTTTTTTGTTAGAAATTGAATAACTAAAAAATAGGCAAAAAATGAACAATACGCAGTGTTCCAAAGCGGTCCCCCATCTAAGTACTGACCGCACCCGATGCTGGCTTTTTTTTTTCTAAAAATTGACATAAACCGTGGCGCAGTGGGTATTGTTTTGCCATCGGACGCAGATGACAAGGAGTCGAAACCGGACAATAGCCATGTTATCGAACGTGTTTTTCACGGTGTTTCTCCTCAGCGGGGTGCTGACAAAAACCTCCTTTAGAATAATTGACATGAAAAGCTTCTCGAAATTCGCCGTTCGGAACCGGTAATAAACTGTATGTCCCTTTCACCTCTGGAAAACTAAAATCACGCACAACATGGAAGATTTAGAGAAGCTGAGATGTTGTTCTGTGGAGCTATAACGCCACATATGTACATACAAAAAAACTATTCAGTCTTTCAGTCAGCCATCTGTTGTCAAAAAGATAACATCGTTTTAGTTAACAGGTTATGGGCCCAGACAAAACCCCTTCTCTCCTCGACTTACGCCGTTAGGAATCGACATTAAACTGTAGGTCCCTTTCACTTGTGTAGAAAATAAATCGCACACAACATGGGTGATTGAGAGAAGCTTGACTACGGCCCTTCAAGGACTGTAACGCCACCAAGGCAAGCAAGCAGGCATGAGCCCAGAAAAATGAATAAGTAATGTCCAATGGACAATTTGAAAATTGCAAGTGAAAAGTTTTGTTAAAGTTTTGAGAACTCTGGGACGTTGTATCTAAAGTGAAAGTTAAGCATGAACCTGAAGATGCTGAGTTAGATAAGTGGGTCAAATTCGACAATAAGGCACAAAGGATGATCTCGGTTGAAATGTTGTCAAGTCTGGAAAATGAGACGGGTATACAGCAGCAGTTTTTCAATTAGGTGAAGGATCCAGCAGATATCATTGCGGTTCACATATCCAAGTTACAAAAGTTGGCGCAGCAGCTAAAGGCCATGTGGAAAGGGACATCCGAAAGAATTGTTACGAAATTTAGTTCAGAATAGGGTTCGTATCACTGGATTGCGATAAACTGTTTTATTATTTCGCCTCAGATCAATTATCTGAGCATCCCACCCCTACTCATTGTTACAACACACAGGTTACACCTTATTACACCCATTTTACTATTGCACCACAGATCAATTATCTGTGCGTTTCACATCTCGCCAGATGGGTTGATTACCGATCGATGACTCCTTACTGAATCCCGGGATCTGAATGCTCCCGAGATTCAGTATAGCTCTCGGTCCACTTTCTCGAATGTTCGCCGTCAGACGTTCCCCTTCGGAAATCTCTAGAATGCTCAGGCATTCAGCAGTATGCCGCCTAAAAGTTATCATAATTTAAATTTCAGCTTCCCCAAAGCAATCGAACTTCGACTGCGAAATTCGAACATAACCGCCGGTTCGTATCTCCGTAACAATATTTTGATCACCAAGGTATTTATGACCCTTCCAGACAACTTTTCTCATTTTTTACTTCGTGGGACAAAATTTTACAGTCCGGCATTGAACGAGTGTGGTGACTGGAGCTTTTTGTGTTTTTGGGGCTAGTGCTATTAGCATATGGCACTGCGACATTTGCAGATCTATTGTGCCTGCTAGCCGATTAGCCGAGGAGCTTCTCCACTTCAATAGTGAAGTTGAGAATGTTTCTCGTAGGAGCAAAGGTGATCCCCTCCGGAGTCATAACTTCGCCGGGGAGGATACGCTTCCTAAGATGGCAGAAAGCAGCCATCCTTTCCAAAAGGACAGGTGATGCAATTTTTCCCACTTGTCTAAGAAGAAGTTTATATTAGACTTGGGGATGCCACAGAATGGTTCTGGACCTATATATTTACCCCTGGAACCTTTCCTGGCGAGTTGGTCAACAATTTCATTGCCCTTGATCATTTTGTGCCCTGGCACCCACCAAAGTTTGACATTGTTTCTTTTGGCGAGGTCTTGTAGGGCATCATGGCATTCCTTGACGGTTTTTGAGTTCGTGCTGTACGAACCCAGCACTGCTTGGTTGTCAGAGAGTATGTTGATGGTTACTCCTCTATTGCCAGTCTCAAGATTTCGATTGGCGCATGTTAGGATGGCATACAACTCTGCTTGAAAGACGCTAGGACTCATTCCCAGGGCCTTTGAGATCTTGCAATTTGGTCCAGAGATGTCGGCGCCAACGCCAGAAGCCATCTTGGAGCCATCCGCATACCACCTTAGGCCTTTGACATTTAGCATGCTGAGAAATCTGGGATCAATATCTCAAATCTCTTGTCAAAGGTCAAGGTGTGTGGTAATGCGTCCGAGACCGTGGTAATCATACCCAGCTCTTGCCGGGTGTTGTAATATGGACATGTGACCCACGGGTCTACATGGCATATTTGTTCCCGAAAGGAGAATTCTGATTGCACTGCGTACTGCCAGCTTTTTGATAAAAAGCTGCAGTGGAGTGGGTCCAATGAGTACTTCTTGGCTTAATCGATAAACCCTCTCTATGACACCAGTCAGAGACAAATTGGAGCGCAAGCTGCATGAGCTCACAGGCAGTGGTTTCGCATTTGCCCGTAACAATGTTTACTAGGTCATCAGCATATCCGATGACTTCGTAGCCCCGAGTGGTTAGCTTGCGTAGTAGGTCATCGATGACTATCGACCATAGCAGTGGTGAAAGGACTCCACCTTGTGGGCATCCTCTAGCCGCCGATACTATCACTGAGACCTCTCCGCATGTGGCTGATATGATACGGCTATTTAGCATCGCCCTATTCCAGGGACTAGTGGGATGGTCCACACACCTGTAGGATAGTGCAGTGGTGATCGAATTGATCGAATCATAGGCAGTATTACCGAAAGCTCCCTCTATATTGAGGAAGGCGCAAATTGCGATCTCCTTGTGTGTGAAGCTGTTTTCAATACACGTCACCAGATGGTGTAACGCATTCTCAGTAGATCGCTCTTTGCGGTATGCATACTGATGGGGATGCAGAGGTATCTGATCCTCCAAAATACCTGTAATGTGGACCTCTATGAGTTTCTCCATTGTCAAACTGACAGGGCGATAGGACTTAGGTTGCTCACTTGGCTTCCTAATCTTGGGGATGAAGCCAATATTGACCTCTCTCCAGAATTGGGGTATGTATCCCAGGTTGAAGCAAGACCTAAAAAGAACTATCAGTGGTGATAAAATTGTGTTCAAACCTTTCTGTAAGGTCGCAGGAAAGACACCGTCTTTGCCTGGGTCCTTATATGGTTTAAATTAAACAATTGCCCATTTAACCTTATCAGGGCTGAAAAGTCTGCCAGAAAGGCTATTTGTTCTACTGTGGATGCTATTTATGGTTTTCGTTTGACCGTCAGATGACATCGAGTGGGGAGTAGAACCAGAGAAGTGTACCTCGAGCAAAGTCTCTAGGGTTTCCCTGCGATTGAAGGTAAAGCTACCGTCTGATTTTCGAAGCAGCCCGAGTCCATTTGTGTGCTCTTGAGATAGTGCCTTGTGGAGTTGGGCCGCAGTTGGAGGCGAGTCAATGTTCTCGCAGTGTTTCCTCCAAGACATTCTCTTGGATTTCCTAAGTTCGGGGTTGTATTAAGTAAGAGCAGCTCTATAGTCAGTCCAACTATTATTCCGTTTAGCTCGGTTAAACAGCGATCTCACCTGTTTCCTTAGGTATTCAAGCTGAGTATTACACCAGGGCACACACCGCCTGTGCGTATTTGACCTGGGTGTACAGCTGTCCCTAAAGGATAAGATAAGTGCTGCATTGAGCTGGTAAGCCGCTTCATCGATATCATCTGTCGATTCGATCGAGTTGAGAAGCATATCCTCTTTAGCGGCGAGTTGAACTTGAAACAGAGCCCAATTAGTTCGTTTAGGCTTGTATCTAGGCTCAGCCTCTTTAACCTCACCGGCGATGTTGAATCTGATATACTGGTGATCAGACAGTGAGGCTTCATTGGAGGCGTGCCAGTCACCAATTGCGTTTAAAATAAATGGGCTGGAGATAGTGAGGTCAAGCACCTCTTCTCTAACCGCATTTATAAATGTAGGTTTGTTGCCTCTACTGGCACTCACCTCGTTTATTTGTATTGCTGTTGCCCCATTCCGTATGATGCGCGCTTGCATCACAACCGATTATCAGGTGATGTTTCTTCTGATCGCAATACCTAACCAGGTCCTAAACTTCGGTGGGAGGGATTTGTTTGCCGTTTCCAGGAAAGTAAGTGGAGGCGCATACAATCTCCCATACTCCTCCATCGATGGGGAATTTCACAGTGACAGCTGCCAGGTTCCTTGTGATGAATCGTAGAATGGAGAGAAAATTTATATTAGTGCCGATCACACATGCGGCTCTAGGAGGAGATCCTCCTGTAGCGTAAACTAGTTTACGCGACCTGTTTTGCAGGCCCATAATCTTACCTTTATGGACCCATGGTTCCTGCATTAGTCCAATGCTGATCCTGTCGCGATAGAGTCGCAGGCTAAAGGTGTCCAAGGCACCTTTGGCGAGGTGCAAGTGGCCTTGCAGCACACGCAGCCTATGGTAGACGGTAGGCCGGGTCTTTTATTCGATATGGCCGCCTAAAGTTACCGGCCCGATGGAAGTGATCCCCTGATCTACTTCCCATCGAGGATTCCCCTTGTTTGGTTGGGGAACGTTTTATTTTTTTGTTTGGGCGACCCTTAGTGGTTGTCGACTCAGATGTGACAACGGGTTCCCGTTCGTCACATCTTGGCATCTCTACTACCACCATGCTGCTGGCTGAAGGTTTTTCTACTACGGCAGTAGGTGCAACCACCATACTGCTGGCTGAAGGTTTTCCTACTATGGCAGTAGGTGCAACCACCACCACCTGCTGGCTGTAGATTTTTCTACAGCGATTGGTTCTACATCGACTGATGTTTTCCCTTGGCTCTTGACGATCATCTTAAAGATGACAAATCGATAAACCACTTTGCACTTGAGTTCTATAAGTCGAGCCAGAGACTGCCAGAACCAAGTGCAGGAGGTCTTTCTCTTTGTTTGACGTGCTCTGCATGGCTCTCCTGTTCTGTGCATATAGGCCGTCATTTTGTGAATCGAGCGGCGCCAACACCTCTGTGATGAGTAAGATGATGCTTTGTGGCAGGTACCCCCGAACGATGAGTGGTTTCGGGAAGGCGTCTTCTTACACCAGTATGACATCAAGTCCACCCTTATCCTTTGTGGCCGTGAAACTGGTTTTCATCCAATCGGCCATGGTGGCGTTGGCACACGCAAATTAGAACCAATCCGACTTATATGTCGATCCCTTAAAGTGGGATTTGGGCGCCTCCTGAACGGATGACGCTGGTCATCAGTGAGCCAAGGTAGACGAATTCATTGACCACTTCAATATTATATCCGCCCATGGTGACGTTCTGGCCAATACGGCGGTGTTGTCCGTCTCTTTTAGATGAAAGCAGATATTTGGTTTTACCCTCATTAACCTTGAGACCCATATTAGCCGCTTCTACCTCAATGCTAACAAAGGCCTCATTGATGTCTCGCTGTGTCCGTCCAATCACGTCAATGTCGTTGGCGAGCAGCGAGAATTCTCCATTGTCATCCTGCACAGTCGGACGAGTTTGGCAGGGATGTTAAAACTAGACATGGCTTTGTATAGCTCATTTGGTCGGCTCTCGTCCTATCTAGGACAACCACCCCTGAGAGTAGCGAGCGAACATCAACGACCCAAACCACTGCACTCCGTTCAGGTTGTGTGTCTATCACATCATAAGAGAATATAAAAAAAAAAAAAACTCTTGAACCTGCGCGAGTCTCTTAAAATAAAATAAAAAATAAAAAATTTCTTATAGCAATTGTTTGTTCCAAATTCTAATGGATGGACAGGTTGCCGCTGTTGCTTTTCGAGAACCTAGCAAGCTTTTCAAAATTCCACCGACAAGGTATGGAGAAGCATATTGTGATGGAACAAATAAAAGATTATTATCCTATGGGCAGATTAATTACCCAATAAATGAGGCACGTCCGACTTCTTCGATGGTTGAGCAGAAAGTGAAAAGTTTATTATTATAAAATGACATTTCTAATTACATAATTCTATGTAATTGTAGTGTTGGTGATGTACATTCAATAAGTGTTCATTATAAATGCATGGAACACTATGATTTATCACAATAGCCTCACTAGTGTTTCATCATGAAATATATCAAGTAAAAACTCAATATACACATTTAAAAAAAGAAGGAATTATGGAATGAAACATTTTTCAAAATGGTTATTTCTAATCTACTTATTGCAATGGGCCTTTATTTCGTTTATTTTAAACACTCACTTTAATTTTTAATTTTATTCTTCCCAGTTCGACTCTCACAAAAAGAATGTCCTAACCTACCACCGGTAGCGCCTTTACAATCGTTTTCTTTGTTTCAGTTTACTCACCACCTTCTGTTTTATTCTCCGTACCTCTCCGCCCGTTACATTATCTCTTTTGCCTGCTACAACTCGGCCATCCATTCTTTTTATCAGTAACCCACGACTTCATGTTTGCCATTTCCCATATCCCCTCGTAAGGCACTCGGCCTAACCGGAAACCCTCGATTTCTTTCAACAAATACCTATCATTATGCAAAACCTTTGCTACTCTGTACGGGCCTTTGAACTTAGGAATAACCATCTTGCAAACACCTGCTCTACTTTCGTAATTCTTCACCATAACATAATCCCCTACTCTGAACTCTACACTGGTCCTATTACAATCTTTTGACGTTTTGTTACGGTTCTGACTTTTGACGATTTTACTCGCCGCTCTAGTCCTCTTCTGGTCTAAATCTCTTTCTATCACTTGTTCCCTACATTCATCTAAGCCTTCTCTTAAGTAGTCTATCACCACCCCTCTTTGTTCGACTCCAAACAATAATTCACTAGGAGTCTTACCTGTACTGCTGTGTACGGTATTGTTTGGCGCAAATTCCAACTTCGGCAAGACTCCATCAAGAGAAAACTTCATACCCGCGTTGGTCATTTTCGCTATCATTGGACCTAGACTCCCATTCACCCTCTCAGCTTGCCCATTGGCTTGTGGAGACCCTGTTGCAATCTTTATATGTCAAACATTATTCTCTTCCATAAACGCCTCAAAGTCCACTGATGTGAATGCACTTCCTCGATCGGATATCAACGTTCTTGGCCGACTATAGAATATGAAATAGGACTCCAAGCATTTTAAGACTTCTCTGGTGTTAGTAGATATTGTGGCGAATAACTTGACGTACTTGGTAAACGCATCTATTACCAAGAAGACATAACCCTTCTTCGTGTTTCCTATCGAGATCGGTCCTAAGTGATCTATGTGTAACGTATCAAACGGTGTGTCACCTTTAGGGATATTGTGTAAATATCGCTCGTGTCTTCCCGATTTAGGTGAAAATGCAATGCATTTTAACCAATACGTTCTCGTTAATACTCCTAGGACTTTGTCCCGCCCCATATGCCCCATCTCATCATGATGCGTCCTGATGACGTTTTCTTCCATAGCCCTGGGCACATAGAATAGGATTCTCTGCCCCACCTTTCTATAGACCAACCCATTCCTTATTTCATATAGGCTACTCTCTCTTTCCTCAAGTTTCTCTCTGATCTTGTTTATGGTCTCGTCCCCATGTTGTTTAATCGACAAGTTCTGTTCGAGCGTATTTTCTTCTAGTACCAAGATGTTTGACGCACGACTCAGAGCATTTTCGTTCCTGCACGGTGCTCTAGCACATAATCATAGTTTTGAAGTTCTAGTGCTCAACGCGCTATTCGAGGATTGATTTCCCTTTTATTTAGGGTAAGGGTTAACGAATTACAATCAGTCATTATTTTAAACCGAAGGCCGTGCAAATATATCCTAAACCTTTTAAGTGCATAAATAATAGCCAGAGTCTACAGCTCAAAGCTGTGATACTTAGACTCATGATCTGTCGTCCTCTTCGAGAAATAAAACATAGGGTGGTATCTCCCATCGGTCTTCTTCTGCATAAGTATTGCACCAAAACCTAAAGAACTGGCATCGCAGTGAAGCTCTGTATCATCTTTAGGATCATACAAAGCCAATATTGGTGTTTCTAATAATTTTTGTTTAAGTTTCTCGAAACAGGCGAATTCTTCCTCACCGAATTTAAAAACTGCATCTTTTCTAATGAGTTTATATAGTGGTTGTGCTATTAGTGAAAAACCTTCGACGAACCTCCTAAAGTAAGAACATAATCCCAAGAAACCGTGAACTTCCTTCGCGTTACGTGGCACTGGGTAACTACTAACCGATTCTAAATTCTTTGCATCCGGCCTTATTCCCTCTCTTGACATCGTATAACCTAGGTAACGGACCTGTTGCCTCATAAACTGGCTTTTTATGAGGCACTAGCCTCAGTTCCAACTTGTTCTTAACTAATTTATTTAAGACCTCCTTTAGTATGTCTAAATGCTCCTCTACTGTTTCTGTAGCTATCAATAAATCATCTATATAAATCCTAATTTTCCCGTCCCTCAATAGATCTTCGAAGACTCGGTTAACATACCGCTGAAACTCTGACGGAGCGTTTTTTAGTCCGAACGACATTTTGAGGTACTCAAATTGACCTAAGGGGGTCACGAATGAGGTGTACTTAATGGAATCTGCGTGCATTTGAACGTGGTGGAAAGCACTTTTTAAGTCTAGTAACGTGAAAATCGTTTTGTTGACCAATCCTTCTAACAGATCTTCTATTAGTGGAATTGGGTAATTGCCTTTCAGTGTCACTTTGTTCAATACCCGATAGTCTACACATAACCTTATATCACCTGTCTTTTTTCTAACCAAAACGATAGGGGAAGCGTATTCGGATCTACTCGGTCTAATAGTTCCTTCTTCCAATAGTCTATCCAATATTTCCTGAACTTGTCCTTTTTCATAATACGATAGCCTACGGGGGGGCTTTTTACACTCTTCATTTTCTAACTCCATATTCTCTTTACAATCGCTTTTCAATCTTAAGTTAGCTATTTTTATAAAATCTTTTCCTAGGACTACTGCAACTCCATCGTGCTATCTGGTACAACTAGTAAATCTACTCTATAATCGTTTCGGCTAAACATTACAATACTTTCAATTTTACCAAGAACAAAAAGTGGGCTTTTATTAATTCCGAATAGCTTACATTTCGTTTCATTTTTCTTTTTGATTAAAATAGGTGGCATGAAACTCTGGCGGATGAAACTCACAGGGCTACCGGTATCTATCAAGTTTACTATTAATATTTTATAATTAAAATCTATATCTACAAAAACATGATACAAATTCCTTACATAATCATCCTCGCTATTAGTGTCTTGACTGATGTGACATATCGGGTTTATCTTCTTTTTCTGAAAGGTAGCTGCGAAGTGGCCCATTTCGCCACATACATGACATGTTCCCTTTTCCCGCTTTGGTTTTAGACACTCGTTGGCCTGTCCCAACACGTTGCAATTGTAGCATCTAATAACTCTGGATACTTCTGTGGTCACAAGTCAAAATCGCCTAACTCGACTTAGGTCAAAATTGAGTTATTCATACCACAAGATTCAGGGTATCAAAATCTATATGCGGTAAATTTTTTATGTCGCTATTAATAAAATTGTAGAAGTTATAAAAACTTAAGCAAGGCTTAAGTCGATATTCCTAAACTTTTATTTTGGTAAAACAACGTAACTTCAATTTTTCAAGTTTGACTGCCTAACTCAACTTAAGCCAATTATTGTCCATGCTTTCACATCGGTAAAATAACCTAAGTTGAATTAGTTACCTTCCCATTTGTTATTTTTGATTTTGGAATAACAACCTAAGTTAAGATAAGCGGGTATTCCCCTAAATACAGAAAACTAAAAAATGTTTTAACTTCAGTTGGGTCGTTATTCCAAAACGTGCTTTGATAGAAACATTTTCTTAATTTAACTTATGCTGCTCTTCCAAATGACATGGACCATTTTTTAAAATACATTCTCAAGGTTAGCTGTTCCAAACCATAATACTGTAAGGGTGTGGAATAAGTCGAATTAGGTTGTTCTTCCAACTAAATTGAAATACGAAGAAATTTAAAACGGCGTCATAACTGAAGTTCAGCTGTTGGGTTCAGTAGTGTTGTGCATTATTATTACGGTGTAGGGCATATTATTACCTATTTCTAAACTAAAAATTCGTGTAAAAATGTCTTTTCGTGCGAACAAAATGATAGAAATGGCTAGGTCAAAAAACAAAGGTACATTTAACTATTTTTTTAGCGTTAGGACTGTATGTAAATAACTTGTAATAAACTTATGTGTTCAATTCAGCGAATGAAACGGAAACACAAAAGGAATTATCAATAAGTGATTGTCCTCAAAAACTGACCTCCAATAAATTAAACCAGCTTTTGAATCAACAGCAGCCGATAGCGCATAAAAATAACTCATCTTTGCATGGATGTGACTTTGGTGTTGATTTAATTAGGAGTAAGTGTATGTGCATGTGCTTAATTATTTAGTGTATGGAATGTGCATACACATATCCTTATTTTTATTATAATACTTGCATAATATAAAATATCACTTAAAAATTTACTTTAGATACACTATTTTCAACTGTTCTTAAAAGTTCATGTGATATATCGTCAGGAATACCTACCTACCTACCTACTTCATCGGGCATCAATATGGAGAAAATCCCTGAGTGGGAAAACTCAGATGATTCACTTAAAGATCCGAGTGACGAGGATTGTGAAGAATTCTTCCGGCTTGAAAACTCAGATGATTCACTTAAAGATCCGAGTGACGAGGATTGTGAAGAATTCTTCCGGCTTGGGACATAAATTGAGAATGCATTACGAACTCCGCCAAATAAATAAAAATATCAGACATCAGAAAAAGACTTTCCGAAATAGTAGACTATGTTACGAGACACATTCTGGAATCGTACGAAAAGCAAGGGAATGCATGGAATTTGATCAATGTCGAAAAAAGTGTCGAAGTAAGGTATTATTGCACGATATTGAGACTTTGTTCAACTACTACTGGTTGGTCTTTGGGATCTTGCGATCAACGAATATTATACATTAGCTCGTTGATATTAGTCGAAGAGAAAAAATGTGACACAATAGTCAATTCAAATAAGTGCAAGCGAAATCGTGAAATCACCGTTAAGTACACTTTTGGATTAAATGGCAGCGTAGTAGATGTGTGCCGTAAACCTTTTACTCATTGCTTCGGTGAAACTGATAGCTTCATAAGAAGTGTGATCAAAAAGAAAATGTCCTGCCCCTTAATTCCGTTTACAGACCTTCGAGGAAAAAAAAAAACCCCTCCAAATAAAATAAGTTCGGCCAAAGAGCTAGAAGTAAAGGAACACATTAACAAATTCCCAGCTGTTGAAAGCCATTATACGAGGCGTGATACTGCTAAGAAGTATTTGAATGCCGATCTCAACCTTTCAATAATGTATTAATTATACACAGAAAGCACTGAAGTACCAGTTAGTCTTTCAAAATATTCAGAAATATTTAAAACAATGAACTTAAAATCTAAATTACCGAAGCTAGATACTTGCGCAACATGCGAAACACTAATAGCAAAAATTAAAGTAGCTCCGAATGAAGACGAAAGGACGACTCTAGAAGAAGAACAAAAACGACATTTGGATAAGGCAGAAATGGGATATGCTGATAAGAGAAAGGACAAGGAAAGTGCAAAACAGAATAAAAACATAAAAGCCTTTGCATTTGATTTGCAACAGTGCCTACCCACACCACTTCCATTTTTGAGAAATTCTCTGAGTCTCTACAAACGTCAGCTCTGGACATTTAACTTAACAGTACATGACCTGGAGACTAACACCGCTAAATGTTTTATGTGGCACGAGGGAATTGCTCGGAGAGGTGGCAACGAAATATCGTCCTGCATTTACAAGCACCTAAAAATGACTGCAACTCATACTGATCAAATCTTTTTTTACAGCGATTCTTGTTCAGGACAAAATAAAAATCCGTTTATTGCCATTGTGTTCCTAGCATTTATAAATAGCAATCCCTCAATCGACTTTATCGACCACAAGTTCTTAGAACCCGGGCATACCCATATGGAGTGCGACAGCGATCACGCATTAATTGAAAAAAAGAAGAAAACAAAAACGGGTGTTCAAATCCATGTGCCAAGAGACTGGTATCAGTTTATCAACTCAATTGGACCTAAGATGGATGTAGTCGAAATGAAGAGCTCGGATTTTTTCAACTTTAATGAGCTCGCAAAAACAAAATTTCGCTTCAAAAGAGTTAATGAAAACGGCGAAACATTTATTTGGAATGCAGTAAGATGGCTTCGCTACAATAAGGGTTTAGGCAAGATATTGTACAAAACTTCACTATGTGACGATGAACCCTTTAAAATACTGAGCGTGGGAAAGCGAGGGGTAATTTCTCTTGACGAAAGGGAACTTCCAAAAATTAATGCAATTCCGTACATATCTGTGGAGAAAAAAAGAGTTCTTGAGTTGCAAACGTTCATAGATCCAGAATTTCAATCATTTTATGACAATCTCCAATCCAAAGCCGATGAATTTAGCACTCATCCAGACCTTATTGAGGTGGATGAAGACGATTTTTCACTTTAAATTTCAACGTTACCCCTTAATTATTTTTATTTTCTGAAAATTACTTTTGTGTTTATTTCTTTACACCATTTTTTGTTTTCGCATGGAGAAAAATTGAATTTGTTTGGTTTCGAAAATTAATAAAAACTCCTTTTGACTATGATAATAGGAACGTTATTATTATTCTATGCAAACAATAAATACCCTTTTAATTTCCAGATAATATTTAAGACAAACTAGAAATATAAAAGCAAAGTGAAGATAGGATTTGCAATTACTTTGACCATAGTAGAGAAAAACAAGCTAACTTGACCTTGGTTTGCGTAATTTCTATTTCTTTGTATGGAATAACAGCTTAACTCAACTTAGGTTTTTTCTTAGTAAAAACCAAAGAAAATCAAAACAGCTTAAGTTTCTTATTTCTAATTTGTAATTAACTACTTTAAAAAAAAAACGTCAGACCATAGGAGGAGTGGAAGAGATAGGAAATGCCCTCACCTCTGTGAAAAATTTAAGCCGATATAGTAATCTTCTAATTTCCCAGATCAATTTAAAACTTTAAACACGTCTCCTGAAATGTACGGAAAAACGAACTAGGCGATTTTGCCTTGTGACCACAGACTTGTTGACTGGTTACTGCGCTTTCTCGTGAGGTTGAAGGTATCATCGGCCTTAGTTTGTTCAGCGAAATGTTGCTGAACGCTTCAAGTAGTTGATATTTACTACGGAAGCACTGCATCCTCGCCTGAGATCATAGATATGCATCAGGAATTCCTTCGATAAGGCATTCCAGTAATTCGTCTTCCATCAGTACTCTGTTGGCGAGAATCCTTTTCTCGTGGAAGTATTGTGGGAAGCTCTCTCCGATTAACCACTTCCTGGCCTCAACTGCCCGTTTCAAGGTGAGCCGACTGGTGCGATCACCGAACATCTCTTTCATTTCAGAGAGCAATTCTGAAACCGTAATAGTGGTGACATCCGATCTAGAATGAACCACCTCATTGCTCTTCCTTTGAGACGGCAAGAGATGAGCATTTTTATATTACTTTCATCGAGGGAATACGCTGCCCTTAAATTTGAAAGTTGAGTGAGCCAATGTGCGAAACAGTCGCCTTTCCCAGAGAATTCTGCGAGCAGGTCCTTCACACTGGAGAAATTTTGTTTTGTCGTACTAGTGTGATCATGTGTGTTCTCTTTCAATTTTCTGTCCTTCTTCAGCCACTCGTTTTCCTTTCTCAGTATGTCGTCTTCTCGTTTTTGTATTTTTATTTCCTTCTTCATTATCTCGATTTCTCTTTTTATCTCCTTCCAATCGTTTTCACTCATCTTGAAGCTCCCAACCTTGTTACAAGTTCTCTTCATTTGCCTTTTTCCTTTGCCCATCATGTCACTTCTTTGTTGCTCTCTTTATTATTGCTCTCATCATTGTTGCTATCGTCGTTGTTGCATTCATCACTGTTACTATCGTCGTTGTTGCTCTCATCATTGTTGATATCGTCGTTGTTACTCTCATCATTTCCACTCATCATGTCTTTAAATCTCTTCGTCTGTTTCTTTTCTTCGTTAGGATTTTCGTTAATTTTGTTGCCCTCTTCATCTGGGTTGTTCTTCATCGTTTCGGTTTCATCCCAATGCGTACTGCTGTATGCGGTGCTGTCTTCGTATTCTTCGTCGCTGTCGTCGTCTTCACCAGAGCCGTTATTTTCGGGCGTGTGTTTCTTTATCTGGGAAGCGAAATTCCCACGCTGACTAGCGGGAATTTCATTTAAGCGTAACATCAGCTCGCATTTATTACCAGTAGTCTTTTTTCCCAATGGGTTTAACCACTGCTTTAACTTTTAATTGCGGTGCCGTGAATGTTTTTAATGTCTCTAACTCGGACTGCATTATCACTTCACTCTTTTCACTCCTTTTTCTTTAACTTTACTATTTTATGTATATATTTTCTGTTTTTTTTTTTTTACTCTTCTTTCTTTCACTCCTTTTCTTTAGCTTTATTATTTTAAATGTTTTTTTTTTTTTTTTTTGTTCTTATCCCACTTCTGAGGTTGTAATGGGCCTTTATTTTGTTTATTTTAAATGAAACACTCACTTCAATTTTTAATTTTATTCTTACTCGACTTCCCCGTTCGACTCACACAAAAAGAATGTACTAACCTACCACCGGTAGCGCCTTTACAATCGTTTTCTTTGTTTCAGTTTACTCACCACCTTCTGTTTTATTCTCCGTACCTCTCCGCCCGTTACATTGTCTCTTTTGCCTGCTACATTATCAAGTCCAAAGGCGAGAATAAATTTGGTAAGCTTTACACTATGCTTGGTCAATATATCCACAACAATTTCATTAGTCGACTTGTACTGAGATTCAATTTGATTTCATCTTCGATGCCTTGGTATAAGTGTTCTTGTATGAAATATTTGCGCACATCAATATGTTTGGTACGCGCATGATAATTTTTATTCTTGGCTAAGCTTATCGCCCCTTGGTTGTCGCAATACAAAAGAATCGCGTTTTCCGTTTCGAAACGCTTTAGCCAAAGCGCCCCTTGAATAGCTGCTACCATGGACATAAACTCTGCCTCGGTAGAAGATAAAGCTATTGTTGGTTGACGACGACAATTCCATGAAATATCAGTGCCTTGTGATAGAAATACATAGCCAGTTATTGATCGAGTTTTGTCCAAATTACTAGCCCAATCGCAGTAACCAATAATTTCGTCATTTTGTTTTGAGTCAAACAACAACTTAAAGTCAATTGTACCCTTCAAATATCGTAGTACCCTCTTCACCACTGCCCAGTGTGCACGACCGTAATTATTATTGTACCGACTGAGTACACTAACAGCGAAGGCATCCTATCGCCTCTTGATAAGGAACGTGCGCCATTTCTCGTTTCTCAAAATCTGATTTCGGGCACAACTTCTCAGACAGTTTCTGGTTGGGGTCCAATGATGTGTTGACTGGATTACATTCCCCCATGTTAAAGCGCTTAAGGAAAGTTGATATGTAATGACGTTGGTCAATCGAAATAGAGCCATCCGGGTATCGAGTGATATTCACCCCAAGCAACGACTTCGCCTCTCCCAGGTCTTTCATTTTAAAATGGGTTGACAATTCCTTTTTTTTAGCTTGGTACACATGGTTAAAATATCATGATGACATCTACTCACACAGCCAGTATGATGGTGTTTTGCCTTGAATGTTTATAATAGATACACTGGTCTATTGACGATCGCTTGCATTTGAGTACTCGAACAAGCACGTCATTTAATTTGTCGTTCCACACATGACTCGACTGCTTCAAACCATACAGTGCTCGCTTCAGACGACAAACCTTCGCCGTTTTATCGGTAAACCTCTCCGGGTGACGCATATAAATCTCCTCAGTCAAGTCGCCTTGAAGAAAAGCAGTCACCGCATCCATCTGGTGAATTATCATTTTGTATTTGGCTGCCATGGCCAGCAAAAATCGAATTGAGCAGTAACGAGCAACAGGCGAATACGTCTCATCGTAATCTATGCCCTTAACTTGACTGTACCCTTTGATTACAAGCCGAGCTTTGTAGCGTTCGATACAACCAGTTGCATCGCGCTTGACTTTAAATATCCACTTACTATCAATTGCTTTTCGCCCAGCATGCAGCTCACACAGCTCCCAAGTGTTGTTCGCCATTAACGACTCATATTCAGACTTCATCGCAATCTTCCATTCCCCTTTCTCGTTGCATTGTCTAGCCTCCTCATAAGACTTTGGTTCACATATGTCTTCTGTAGCTGCTACAAGCATCGCATATAAACTTAGAGTATTACGAGCTCTGGCAGTTTGTCTTGTGATGTTACAGGGCATGGAACCACATATACTTCACTGGCAGCAACGTCGAAATCAGTCTCGGTGATGGAAGTGTATGAAGAATTCTCACTCTCAATCGCCTCACTGAATTCGTTATTTGCAAACTTAGTTTCCTCTACGGAGTCGCTGATTTCTATAATTGTGGCGTTTTGCTGATCCATGATTGCGACTAAATTATCAGCTTCTGCATGGTTTATACAAGCATTTGACGAGTTTTCACTATTTAGCCCAGTTGATGTGTCGTCACTACTAGCCTCACTCGACTCGTCATCCGATTCACTTTCTCCACTTGAATCGCTTTCATAAACATCGCCTGCACGGGCTTCATCGTCGGTAGGTGCCCTTGAGAGAGAAACAGTACCATTAGAATTGAGCTTTGAATTTATTACCTGGCTTGCACTCGATTCGATGAAGGTAACATCTCTGCTCACAATAACTCTTCTCGTCTTTTTGTCATACAGTCGATAAGCTTTGCTTTGCTTGCTATATCCAACAAAAACACACTCAATTGCCTTGGGTGGCAATTTGGTGCGCTGAACTTTTGGTATATGAGCCAGAGCCTTACATCCAAATACCCTTAGGGTCGATAAGTCGGGGCTTTCGCTTGCTCCACCTCTCCTCTGGTGTTTCGTTGATCATACCTCGACATGGAATACGGTTGATCAGATAAACTGCTGTTGTCGCCGCTTCACCCCAAAAACTGTCACTCAAGTTGCTATTAAAAAGCATGCAGCGAGTTTTCTCCAGTATCGTTCGGTTCATTCGCTCAGCCACACCGTTTTGCTCCTGTTCGCTGTTCGCTGATGTAGGATGCGATGTTTGGCTGTGAACTCATCGAATTGCTTACTACAGTACTCGGTGCCATTATCAGTACGAAGGGTCTTTATTTTACACCCTTGCTGATTTTGATCGATAGAGAGGAAGTAGCAGTAGCTGATTGATCTGTTGAACAATTTAATTTATAAAGATCATTAACGAGAGGTGCAGTTGCAATCAATGTTTTTGTTGAATCATATATTCGACAACTTTCATTTTTCCAAAGTGTTGCCACGTTTAGCCATCTGACTTA
This sequence comes from Eumerus sabulonum, assembly GCA_951905685.1. Lineage (NCBI taxonomy): Eukaryota > Metazoa > Arthropoda > Insecta > Diptera > Syrphidae > Eumerus > Eumerus sabulonum. The sequence goes on along the minus strand of OX645060.1, from coordinate 159,671,193 downwards.
CAGACAAAAGATTGTGGTGGACTGTGGTTTTTTTAATGAACTCGTTCCATTTGACATTTTTATGTCCCCAGCTCCTTCCACGGCAAGATGGGAATTATTACCCACTACGATCTTGCCTTTTACTGGTTCACGCACATCTACGAAATTGACGTCACTCATTGTCATGTGTGGGGATGCCCCAGAATCAGTATACCAATCTTGTGACGTGTTTGATTGTGCCATAAACGAACAAAGAAGTAACTGCTCGTTTTTGTGCTTTTTATTTGGGCACTTGTTCGCGAAATGACCTACCTTGTCGCACACGTAGCATGTCACGGACTTGTGAGACAGACTTTTATAATTTTTCTTGGCGTCTCTGCATTTTCCGTACTGTTGTACGTAACTTCTTGACGAAGGCGTTTTTGAACGAAGTCAGTTTACAGCTTTGTTGTTGAATTTCCGATTGCCATTACCATGGGACGAAAAATGTCCGGCAAACCTGCCAACATAAGAGGAGCCACCACTTCATCACCTATCTCTAGTCCAGCCTTTTTGACTTTAGCGGACATTAGCACCATTTTGTGGACATAATCTTCCATAGAAGAGCAGTCCAATTGTTGCAGTCCGACCAACTGCTTTAGTAAGTCTACCCGACGACCAATTCCTGTATCCTCAAATGCAGAACAAATGGAGACCCATACTTGCTTTGCTGTTGTACACTTTTCCGTGTACGTGTACAGATTTGACGACAGCAGCAAGTTCAGCATCTGAATCGCCATTTCAAAGCCGCATACGACAGCATTCATCGTGAAGAACTGTCTGGTGCGATGGCCGAATTCAGGATCCCGGTAAAACTGATCCAGTTGTGTCGCGCCACGCCAAAAAACACGCGATGCACCGTGCAACTCGGTTCTAGGACCTCAGAACCATTCGAAACATGCACCGGATTTCGGCAAGGAGATGCGCTGTCATGTGACTTCCTCAACCTGGTGCTGGAGCAGATAGTGCGACGGGCAGGCGTCAACAGGGAAGGCACTATCTTTTACAAGTCCATCCAGCAGCTAGGATACGCGGATGATATCGACATCATCGCGTGTTCTCGCCGTGGCATTGTGGAAGCATTCACGGCGATTGAAGAACAGGCGAAACGAGTTGGTCTTAAGATCAATGAGAACAAAACGAAATACATGCTGTCAAGCAAAAACCAATCCATCGCTCATCACCTGGGATAAAATATAACAATTGACAGCTACAATTTGGAGGTAGTTAAGGAGTTTGTCTACCTCGAAGCAAACGTAAATTCCACAAATGACACCACAGTGGAGATCCGGCATAGAATCGCCCTTGGCAACCGCTGCTATGCTGTTGTCTGTGAGGAAGGTGAATGGAGAAGAAGACACAACCGCGAACTCTACGAGCTGTACCAAGATGTGGATGTAGTCCGGAAGGCATGGATCCGTCGACCACACTGGCTCGGCCACATCGAGCGCATGGACATCAACGCTCCAGCTAAGAGGGTCTTCGACTCCGAGCCTCCTGCTTCGAGAAGAAGAGGAAGACCGAACCTCCGGTATAAAGACCACGTAATCGCGGATGTGAGACATCTTGGTCTTGACAACTGGAAGCGGCGTGCCCGGGACCGTCAAGGATGGAAGGCAGCTATAGCTCAGGCTCAGATCCTCCATGGATCGCTGGCCTGATAAGTAAGTAAGTAAGTGGTGTACACTTATAGACAAGGAATAACAAAATAGCAATACATTTCGATCAATTCATGTTCATCAAGCGAATTTCAGCAAATAAAATAATACGTGTTTTTTAAAAGTATATGTATCTAGAACGAAATTCAAAAAAATCCAAATCATTACAAGCTAAGTTGGCCTCATGGACACAACGTGATAACGGTTTGTTTCTTCCATAGTTAGTACGATGAAAAATCGTTTTAAATAGAACCCGATGGCGTGGATTTGTGGAAGAGGTATACAAATTAAGCTTATGCAAAAGAAAAGAACAGTCAACACGATAAGTGTTGGTGCAACAGTAGTCTAAAGAGGACCGAATTATTGCAAAGAATAAACATTTAATGTAATTGTAAAAGTGTTAGAGAATTCAGTGGTATTCCGGTTGATGAAACCGAACATTTGATTAGCCGTCGTTGTAATGAGATCAACATGAGGAAGGAAACTTATATTGTGGTCTAGACTGACACCAAGGTCTTTAATTTGCTTGACTTTAGTCAAATGGGTGTCGTCAAGTTTATAGCAAAATTCAGTACAGGTTTTAGATATGTGACAAGAGAACAGGTAACATTTTGATATGTTGGGATTGAGCGAATTTAATTCGCACCCTTTGCGGGGTTCACACCATACGATTTGTCTGTACGATTTGCTTGATGGCCCAAATCGTGAGTGTGAACGGTCGTACGACATGTCGTCAAATTTGTCATTTGGAAGTTCAAATATTTTAACTTTTTGACTTGCTTGATCGACTTGTTGTAAGGTGTGAACAGTTGTCGTACAACTTCAGAGCACTTTTTCACTTTTGCATGTGCGTTCAGAGAATCAACACCAGCTTTGAGCGGAATGGACGATATGAATGATATGATTTCAAACAAAGAAAAATAATTGTTCCTTTTTTTTATCTGTTTCTTCGTTTCCGAGTATTTCATCGATAAGCACCACCGCAACAAGAGCACGCTCCGTCATGTTAATACCTCGAAATTTCTATCGCAAGTGAAGTCGGTCAAGCAAGTTGTATGGTGTGAACGCTAGGCATTATTTGGTCGTCAAGCAAATCGTACAGACAAATCGTATAGTGTGAACCCCCCACTATTGGTATAGGCGTGTGAGATCACGCTGTAAAAGTACACAGTCTTCGGAGCATGAGCATGAATGCATAAAGTAGACATTTAGAGAATTTAAATATAGAAGGTATATCATTAATGGACAATGGAAATAGCAATGGACCCAGATGACTACCTTGTGCGACACCTGACATTACGGAGATAGTTTGCGATAAGCAATTATTAATCTTTACCATCTGCGTCCTATCAGTAAAGTAAGATTCAATCCACTTAAGAGGTCGGAATGTAAGCCAAGATATTGTTACGAAATTTAATCCCACACCGAATAGGGTTCGCACCACTAGATTGCGATAGACTACAATTGTCTTTTTATCCGAATCAAAACACACTTCTTGTTTCACCACAAATCAATTATCTGTGCAGTTTCACCACTTTTCTTTATTGTTACACTTTAAACTTTATTACACACACAAACCTTTATTGAAAGCTTTTATTTTCCCACTGTTTTATCGATTGATCACGCCGACTTGTTACGCGCTGTTCAATTCCACAAATTGATTGAATGCCGAGGGCGAGTGTTCGCGCTTATATAGCTCTCGGTCCACCTTCTCGAAGGTTCGCCGTCGGAAGTTCCCCTACGGAAATCTCTAGAATGGTCTGTCAATTAGCATTACGCCGTTTACAGTTGATATCATTTCAACTTCCCCTTCACCAGAGTTTTCGAACTTCGACAGCGAAATTCGAACTTAACCGTCGGTTTGTGTCTCCGCAACACTGCCCTCCTCCTAAACTTGTTCGTCCTCGAACAAGCGATTGGATCCTTCTCCGTAATGTGGCGCTAACCTCTCTACGTGGACAATCTTATACAATCTGTGGTGAAACAAGAAAAGTGTGTGTGTTTTAATTCGGATAAAAAGGACAATTGTAGTTTATCGCAATCCAGTGGTGCGAACCCTATTCGGTGTGAGATTAAATTTCGTAACAATATGATAACTTTAAAATAAGAATTCGATGATTAACTCTGTCAAATGCTTTAGCAAATTCTGTGTATTCATATAACATCGGTTTGATTATTATTCTCCAAGTTGGTGACTAAATAATTTATAATTATAGAGAGATTTGTAGAGGTTGATCTCCCCGAGACAAACCCGTGCTGAAAAGGTGATATATGGGCACTGACGAGAAATTGTAGTTTCTCATACACAATTTTTTCAAACATCCTTGGAATAATGGACAGTTTACAGATAGGTTTGTAATTTACAATTTCCTGTTTGTTACCAGATTTGAAGATTGCGGATAAGAACGAAATTTTCCATTCATTTAGAAAATCTCCACTGCTAAGGGATAAATTAGAAATAGAACTTAGTGGCGTTGCTAATACAGCAGCGCAATTTTTTAGTAGGAATGGTGAAAATCCATGAGGACCAATTGATTTTTCAGCGTCAATCAGGGATAAGGCATTGAAAACAACTGAGGTAGATACACGAACCGGTCCGAGGTGAAATAGTTCTGAAGTTCGCGGTATTTCTTTGGAGGTGCTGCTTTGTGATTACTTACTTACTTTGATGGCGCTACAGTTCGGGGTGAACCAGGGCCTCAACCAACAGGTCTTAGTTTTTCGAGAGAGGGATCTACTACTCAATTGCCTCTTGAGCCCGAAGAAGCAGCGATTGGCAAGAGTTATTCTGCGTTTTATCTCAGCGCTGGTGTCGTTGCTGCTTGTCACTATCGAGCCAAGGTAGACGAAGTCCTTGACTACTTCAAAAATATAGCTGCCAAAGGTGACGTTCTGACCAAGACGTCGGTGTTGCGCGTCTTTCTTGGATGACAGGATATGTTTGGTCTTGTCCCCATTTACCCTTAGACCCACTTTAGGCGCTTCTGCTTCAATGCTTGCGAACGCCTCATTGACGTCTCGCTTTGTTCGTCCAATAACGTCGATGTCATCTGCGTAGGCAAGCAATCGTGTGGACTCGAAGTAGATCGTACCTCTTGTATTGGCCGCAGAGTCCCGCACGATCTTTTCAAGAATAATGTTGAAGAAATCACATGACAGTGCGTCACCCTGTCTAAAACCTTTTTTAACATCAAAGGGGTCGGTTAGTTCATCTCCGACCTTAATGGAGCAGCGAGAGTTCTCCATAGTCATCCTGCAAAGTCTGACGAGCTTGGCAGGAATGCTAAAACATGACATGGCTCTGTATAGCTCGTCTCTATAAACACTGTCATACGCGGCTTTAAAGTCGACGAAAGATGGTGCGTGTCGACCTGTGTCATGGGTCTTCTCCAAGATCTGCCGTAGTGTAAATATTTGGTCTATCGTGGATTTTCCTGGCCTGAAACCACACTGATAGGAACCTATCAGATTGTCCACGAACAGTTTCAGACACAGTACGGCAGAGAGGATCTTGTACGCGATGTTCAGGAGGCTTATCCCTCTGTAATTGCCGCAGTCATAGGGGTCTCCTTTCTTTGTGAATATACAGTTTTAAAATAATCGGCAAACATTTTATAGATAGTAGATAGATCACTAGAAGTTTTGTCTAGATATTTCATACACGTTGGAATGTCCTTGGATTTACATATTTCCAGAAATACTTAGTATTCTGTCTTATACTGGTTTGTAACGACTAAATGTAGCGACAATGCAGAAAGCGGTTTTACCTATCGAAATCTTTTTATATATATATATATACATTTATTTTCTCATAGATTAATAGTAATAGTACATATATTTTATTGGCACAGCTTGCTCAGAGATACGATAGGTTACTTAATTTTCTATCTTACTTCTGTGATTATGTTTAAATGAAAAAAAATGTGACATCGAAGGAAAAACTATGAAAAAAAAAACCTTCATTTAAGCTATTACAAACAAGTTTGATTAAGTCATTTGGTATAAAAAAAGAAAACAAAAAAAAAAATAATAATACTAATAATCATACACACATTTATATATATATATACATATATACGTTATATATTATAAGTTATTATTTAAGCAGATATGTGTACAATATAGTATATATAGTATAAATAAATGAATGTGCAAATAGAGAAAAGAAAGGAAACAAATTAATAATTAAGTAAACAAAGAAAACGGAAATAATAAATTGAATAAGCAAGTTAATATATAATAAATAAGTACATAAATGTTAAATAAATTAGTAAGTAAGTATATGGATAAATAAATAGCTAACAGATTAGACAGATGAGTAAATAAATAATACTACGGAATGATTGGAAACATTAGATAAATAAATAGATAAATAAATAATTAAATAGATAAATAAATAAATAAATAAATAGATAAATAAATAAATAAATAGATAAATAAATAATTAAATAGATAAATAAATAAATAAATAGGTAAATAAATAAATAAATAATTAAATATATAAATAAATAAATAGGAAAAATAAATAAATAAATAGGTAAATAAATAATTAAATAGATAAATAAATAGTTGAATAAATAAATAAATAAATAATTAAATAGATAAATAAATAAATAAATAAATAGATAAATAAATAAATATGAACGTATATAAAAAAAAAAAAAATCAGACAGCTAACTCAGACAACTCATTAATGAGAGCGTTATTAGCATATCTACATTTATAGCTAAATTTTTCATTGAGTATTACAATTTTCCTAGCAATCTGATGGACTCCTGCACGTTCGTGTAATACCATTGTTGAATAGTCCCTTGGCAGACCTCACATCATTTTCAAAACTTTGTTCTGGGCTATTTGTAGTCTTTTAATATGGGTTTTAGCACAATTTCCCCAAACTGATGATGCGTACGTCATTATTGCTTGGAAAACAACTTTATAGATTGTGATTTTGTTGTGCTTACTCAGTAGTGATTTTCGATTTATTAGCGGATATAGCATATTTACGGCAAGGTTTGTTTTATTCAGATTATGCAGGATATGGTCCCCAAAGGTTAACCTTTTATCCATGTGCACACCTAAGTACTTTACTGAGCTAACCCAAGGAATCTCCATGTTAATCATTTTTAGTTTGCTGATAGGCAATAGGCAACTCTTTCTTTTTCTAGTGAAAAAGATAGCTTGACATTTTTCAGCGTTTATTTTCACTTTCCAATACTTGAAGTATTCGAATATTACATTCAAGCCGTTCTGGAGATTGTCCTCAACTATGGAACCTATTTCGTGAGATGAATATATCGCAGTATCATCTGCATACATTGCAATCTTACAGTTCGGAATAGTTGGGAAATCTGCTATAAATATGTTGAACAGGATTGGAGCCAAGACTGATCCTTGGAGCACACCGGCTGGGATGTTTTTCGCAGAGGAGCGTGATTTAGCTATTGAGACAAAAAAGGAACGATTGCAGAGGAGTCTTTGTATGATTTTTACTAAATACATTGGACACTGAAATTTTAAAATCTTGTATATTAGACCTTTATGCCAAATAGAATCAAAAGCCTTTTCAATATCTAAGAGTACTAGACCGGTTGACTTTTGGTCATTGAAGTTCTTTTCAATATCTTTAGTGACCCTTAGAACTAGATGGGAGGTACTATGATTTTGCCGAAATCCAGATTAGTACTGTGGCAAGATATTATTTGCTTCTAAAAACGTATCTAATTTTAATTTAATGGATTTTTCTAATAATTTGCTACATCCGTTTAAAAGAATTATTGGTCGGTAGCTGTTAAGTAAATTAGGTTGTTTACCTGGTTTAAGAATTGGAATTACTTTAGTTATTTTCCAACTTTATGGAAAGTATTGCAGCTTCATGCAGGAGTTAATAAGGAAAGTTAAGTATTGAATGCCAATTGAAGGGAGATTTTTGATGACTTGATTATTTATATTGTCAGTTCCTGGAGCTTTTTTTATTTTTAATTCGGAGATAAAGAATTCAATATCTTCTTGAGAGATCCATTGCAAATTTTAGTTTAGCAGAAAATTGTGTATATGTATGGATGTATGTATGTTGGCTTTACATCCCATGAAAGACCTAAACCGAGCTTCTCTCAATCACCCATGTTGTGTGTGATTTAATTTTCCCATAGATGAAAGGGACCTACAGTACAGGATCCGAACGGCGAATTCGAGAAGCTTTCCATGACAATTTTACTCTAGGGGGTTTCGTCAGAACCCCGCTGAGGAGAAACACCGGGAAAAACACGTTCGATGACATGGCTGTGTCGGGATTCGATCCCGTGTCATCGACGTCAGAGGCCAACACACTACCCACTGCGCCACGGTGCTCTGTATAAGCCTCTTTCAAATCAATGTCGTTAAGTATGCCCGACCAGTCTAATCCACTCAAATGGCTATTAATGGGATTGAGGTTAGCTTTTTTGTAATTATATTCATATGAAAGCTCTAAGCTTAGTTCATAAGACTGGGAATATTGGTAAAAAATTAAGCGGACCTCTAGACCACTGTGGTGAATTGAATTCCGAAATATTGGTAACTCACATTTGTCGAGTGTTAAATCAAATTCAGTGTCTACAAAAACGGGATCAAGCGTTCGGTTAAGATCATTTAAAACATGATTGCACTGCTTAAGGCTATGCTGATTAAAGAAATCTGTTTCCAATGATTCGGTATCCTTTTTGACATTGGTTGGAAAGATTTCATATTGAAATCCCCAGGTGAAACGAGGAGGTGAAAATAGGTCTTACTAATATAGCTACTATAGATGTTCGACTGCAGTGGCTTCTACGTACTCGTTATTTTACGGGCCAGCGCATGTCTCGATACGCTGCCCCTATGAGGCCTTTGTTAGTCGTTTACCACCCTTAGAATCCAATTGCCGCGAAAAATTAAATAAATAACTATAACTTTAACCTAAAGTTGTTGTAATAAGATTATCTCACTCAGCAAAGTTTTCCATTAAAGGCACCAAATGCATTTCAAGTAGCCCCAAAACTCACTCACATCACTATGTATGTAGATGTACATATGTATATCCCCCAACCCCACCACACTATAGAAACCTGCAGATATACAATATATGTATATACATAAGTACACATACATATACACAGAAAATTCAGTTCACAATTAATTAATTAATGATGTGGTTCGGTTCACACGTCGTCGTCACCCAGTTCATTTTCTTTAGTCATCATAGACGAACTAGTTACTAGGCCAGCAGCACTGTTAGCCTGACTAAACCGTAAACGAGGCATGAACAGTCGATACCGGCACCGATACTTTTCGTTCTCCATTTCATCAATGCCATAGGATACACATACTCACAACTATTTTGATTCTGCGTCCGATTCACTATAATGGCGTCAAAATCAAAAGTCAGCGATGCTGGGCCATCAGCATCAAAAAACTGTTTTCACTATTCATACAAAAAAGAGTGCTTTCTGCAAAAAGTGAACAACGACGAATGGCGTTGGAGGTTCCGCATCTGAAAGATAGCCGAGTGAACCCACAAGCGCCATTTGCACATTACCTGGATCTGGGCAAAAACTTCAAAGACGCCACCTTCTCTCATAGCTGTACAATCATAGGCTACCATAAGCCAGTGTAAGCGGCTTGGATTAAGCCATTTAGTGATTTTTAGTAATTCAGATTTGAACCGGTAGATTTGGCGTTAAGGGGGACTTTTGACAGCCTACGCTATCAGCTGTTCGCCCGTCGTTTAGCGCAGTGCTCCCAAATGCGCTCAGGAAAAAAGCAACAACGACGTATATGGCGCGGCATGTCAAAGTCGCAAATTTTTGCCACAATCGACCAACTCACTTGTCCTGCTCGCCTAATCGAATATTGAGAAACTGACATTACCGGCCATGAAACTTATTTATTTCACCAGTGCCACCAGGTTTTGTCTTCTTTCAATATTGTTTCACAAGTCTGCTGTCATTCAACACCACCACCCCCGTTGGCGGTCAGGTCTGCGAATCCATTCCGCTTAACAGTGACAGTTAAAACGAGTAATAATAATAGCAGCCAACCACATCAAACAAATAACATGTTACGGCAATATTTTCAGTCAAACCGTAGTTTACACCAGGCGCTCAGAACCTTCAGTAGTCGTATGAAGCATATATGTAGCAGTCGTCAGTGAAACGGTAGAATCATGTGTGGGGATCCGGTGGATACCTTCAACTTGACACTGGTCCGAGGGCGGCCACTGGCCGCATAAAATTTCCTAGACAGTGTGAATGTCACTCATACTCTCTCACCTCTGACAATGATTGAGATAAAGAGCAATTTCGATTCGCATTAAATTGATGGTGGCGGGATTCACTGATGATAGTAAGTTAGTTAATAGTCGGCTCTCTAAACGTGGAATTAAAGTGGCCTCATCAAATGGAGCACTGTCTTTCGTTCGACTGGGCGACCAGAACTGTGAGTACGCGACTGTTGAGTGTGAAACGGCAATGAATGGATCTGATGGAGACTACATATATGCTCATGTGAATGGTGCTCCCCAGTTTGTTGGGTATGCGACGGTTGATTGTTTTCGCACATGTGAGACTGGTTTATCGTTGACTGTTTGCGTCACACTTTTTGGAACACACAGTTTAGTCAGTAGTCAGCCTGCTTTGTTCGCTGAGTGGATGGGTTTTTAATCAGCTATTTAATCACAGCTGTTTGTGTTGATCAATTTTTTTTTCGTCGACATTCTTTTTATAAATAAATAGACATTCGCCATGAATCTATCTGAATAGCCATATCATCTATATATGTGCACATCACATTTAAAATACAGTGGAGGCGATAAATAAGGTACTGCCTTATTCACTTGCCAAACTGCACTTGCCCAGAAAATCACTTGCGCTTGACGATTTTTTGCTATTGAAAAAAATAATGGATCAGAGAATCTGTGTTAACTAAGTGCATCTGGCGAGTTTACTCTTCATACATACATACATTTTCAGTGGCCCGCATGTTCCACTAAAAGAGTCGCGGGGGTAATGCGCGCACGCGGGATCTCCAGGCCACTCGATCCTCAGTCATCGACTCTAACTCATCAGGAGCTATGCCCAAGCGCACCCAGGCGAGTTTTTGGACTTGGTCCAACCACCTCGTCCTGGGTCTGCCAAGCGGTCGCCTGCCTGATGGTATTGCATCCAAGGCACGCTTCGGAGGTCGTGATGATGGCGACATTCGTCTCACGTGACCAAACCATCGAAGCATAGCCTTTTCCGTTCGGAGAAGCAGCTGCTCAACATTAAGCTCCCCGCGCTGTGGCGAGTAACTCCCACAACAGCACGAAGAAATCTCATTTCGGCAGCTTGTATTCGCGATCTTATTCTTTCGGTCAATACCCAAATTTCATGACCATAGGTGAGAGTTGGAACAAATACTGAGTTAAAAACCGCTAACTTGGCTTTGACATCAAGGTCGGTCTTTATGATTACAGATCTTCGAAGCTGTTTCAAAATTGAACCAGCTTAGCCAATCCTGCAGAAAATTTACTCTTCACAGATATCAATATCATCCACCAACCCATCTCACCCTTGCGAATGCGAGAAACGATTTGTACACATACGGAAAGCTCAATCCCGAACACCAATGGCCTACATATAAATATTTGCTTCGACAATTATTACAATATTTGATGAATAGTGAAATTTTCTTCTTCAAGTTATCAAGAAACCATCAATTTAGAGATATTTCGTCAATACCATTCATCAACTAAGAATGCTGAATTAATATTTCGGTAATTATTTGGAACAAGGCCCAAATCACCGATGTTGATAAAATTCGAATATGTTAAAATAGGCTTTATCCTGACAATTTTGATATATGTGTATATTGTTACAAAGTTGAATCCCACTTGGAATAGGGTTCGTATCACTGGATTGCGACAAACTACAATTGTCTACGTTTTATTCAAATACAAACACACACTTTTCTTATTTCTCCTCAGATCAACTATCTGAGTACTTCAGCACTTTTATTTATTGTTCCACTTTTATTTTCACACTGGCTTATCGACCGAACACACTGTATACCGACTTGTCATGCTCTATTCACTTCCGTAAACTGAATGAAACTGAATCAATGCGAGGGCGAACGTTCGCGCTTATATAGCTTCGGTCCACCTTCTCGAATGTTCGCCGTCGGTAGTTCCTCTACGGAAATCTCTAGGATGCTCTGACAATTAGCATTACGCCGTTGACAGTTGACATCATTTCAACCTCCGCTTCAATAGAGCATTCGAACTTCGACAGTGAAATTCGAACTTAGACGTCGGTTCGTGTCTCCGTAACACTCGCTCGAACAAGCGATTTGACCCTTCTCCGTAGTATGGCGCTAATCTCTCTACGTGGATAATCCTATATTACCCCCGTCTGTTTCCCGTCTGCTGTATTCGATATACCACGTCATTAAGTAAATTCGAACTTGGACTTCGGTTCGTGTCTCCGTAATATTGCCCTCCTCCTAAACTTGTTCGTCCTCGAACAAGCGATTTGATCCTTCTCCGTAGTATGACGCTAATCTCTCTACGTGGACAATCTTATATTTCCCCCGTCTGTTTCCCGTCTGCTGTATTCGATGTACCACGTCATTAATCTTTTTGATGACCTCATATGGCCCGTCCCAGGCTTTTTTTTTTTTTTTAGAAACTCGCGCAGGTTCAAGAGTTTTTATATTTTCTTATAATGTGTCATATACACACAACCTGAACGGAGTGCAGTGGTTTGGGTCGTTGATGTTCGTTAACTCTCAGGGGTGGTTGTCCTAGATAGGACGAGAGCCGACCGAATTCAGCGTTTTTGGTTGTAGTCCGTACTAATTCGTTCAAGCACTTTTTAATATTGCATACGCACAGGATGAATTTCAGTTGACCATATACTGTGAGTGTTATGCCTGCAGCAGTACATCTGAAAACTTTCCATTCACAACTGCGTTGCATACTTTTGTCCGTATAGGAATTACTTTTTCTTGGCTATGAAGTGAATTGAACTATAGACCTTCCGCTCGGCGGTCGATGATGTTAACCACTGCACCACGGCCACCCCCCGGCTGATTGCAATTTGGGGCACAAGTCTTTTTTTCGTTGTGGATTGTACAGCAATACCAATCATCCTGTCTCGAATCCAGAAGTGTTTGCCCTCAAGTCGTATCTCGCCTTCATTTTATCGCTGACCAAGATCAGTCGCTCTCGGATGAACTGATGGATGGAGTTCATCTGTTCCTTCTTTCGGTTACGAAGTCCTCCCTGTCGTTAGTTGTTGGTAGTACCACGCCGAACTTCAAGTCCGATGGAAGTCGAAGATCAGTTCCAAAAATGACTTCAGCTGGTGTTATTGCCGTTGAATTGTGCTGTGCCGAACGGTATGCCATTAAGAAAACTGTGTGTTTTAATTTGAATAATACGTAGACAATTGTAGTTTATCGCAATCCAGTGATACGGACCCTATTCCAAGTGGGATTAAATTTCTTAACAATATTTTAGGTCGGACTTTTCTAGTTTCAAGGACATAAGCTTTTGAATACGGATTTGGCTTGTTTTAGCTCAATCATAGGTTTGCCTGTAACTATGCAACAAGTTTTAAATAATACAATTTTTCCACGTTTTGTAACTCCTAACAGTATGCGGTTTTTAACGGTTTAGAAGATGCATATGTATATGTATGTATCTTTTTTTTCTAATGTTTATCACACAACCTGAACGCCGTGCGTTCGTTTGGGTCGTAGATGTTTGCTCACTACTCTCCCAGGGTAGTTGTTCTAGATGGAAAGAGAGAAACCGACCGAATTTCCACGTTGGTTGTAGTTCCCAGCAACTTTTCCATGCACTTACTGTGCTATATTAGAACGTCACACACAGAGTATATACTGTGCGAGTTATGCCTTCGTCAGTATGTCTGAGTACTTCTCATTCACAACAGTTGTGTTGCATAATTTGTTTGTCTTTTTTTAGTAATTTAACTTCTAGGAAAAAAACGGCATGACCGATTTTGCCGGAAATTTACTTATTTCTAAACTACGTAATCACGCGTCGAATGAAATCAGTCCCATGTCAATACAATCTATGCTTTTGCGAGATAATCGAGACCAACCATTTCGGTCGCACATACGCACATACATACATAAACACACACATACATCTCTATAAAAAACCTTGGATTTGGATTCTGGGAAGTTAAAAATCCATCAACTATCGTGGAAGATGTTGAGAATATTAGCATACAGAGAACTTGTTTGGCTCATGGAATGATAACTTTTTCAGACATTTTGGGCGTAAGTGTGGGTTAACCAATATATTGTTCCAAAATTGCTAAATTTCTGTCGCATGAGCCTAGCTCAGAAGCTCTTGAATGGTTTGATTGTTGATTCAGACTTGCTAAAAAGGGTCATCACTGGCTTCCCAATGGAAGCAATCACAACCGAAAAAAGTACGCCAAGTTCGAATACATGTGAAAGTTTTGCCCACTTTCTTGTTCGATTCCAACGGTGTGGCTCACGTGTTCTTGCCGAAAGGGTGCCGTTTGCGTCAAGCAATACGAAGAAAACGTACGGATGCGTAGGTCGGAAAAATGCATGACCGGTGTATAGCAATAGTGCATCTGCTCACTCATTGTTGTTTATAAGCTAATGCTTGGCTATAAATAATAGAGCAATCATGTTTCAGTCCTCGTATTCGCCGGACTTCTCTCCCTTTGACTTTCTCTCATTAAAAATAGACAAAAGCTATAAACTTAGAAAGAAAAATCCCACGTATACTGGTCGCAACTGCTAAATTATTCCGACTTTCCAGGTCGCTTCGTAAACCTTATACCCTCCTTTACTCATAAGAAAAAACCTCCAATGAGCTTACGTCCCATTATTAAAAAACAAAATTAGAACACAGAGAACGCAATTGAATCCCCCACTGTAATGCTTAAGAGGCATATTAGATAAGAGAACCTCATTTACGCTTTGGTTTCATGGCATTTGCTGCGTTAGACGTTGTACACAGACAAAACTCCCATGACTCAACCAGCCGAAAGCAAAGCACGAGCATCTAACGCCACACCGAAACGAATTCACCTTCTATTGCACATGTTCGCCTGTGGCCAAGTATCAGATGTTTTGAGTTCAACTCGTTCAAGACTCGCTTCAGCAAAGTTCAGCAACACGGGTTTTCCCTTGGATGTTTTTGTGTTTCTATTATATTCTCATTCAACTGGCATAGAAGAGGAGATAAACAAACATTGAAATATGTAAATACTCAAAGCGTGCATCCACCCGGAGAAGATAGATTTCTCTCGTGTCGCCTGATATCTAACGTGGCGCGAAAGATATAGTATCTCCAGATTCTCATATTGCTGTTCGCCTATTCGAGTTGATCAAAAAAGTTAACCAAACTGCAAAACTCAAATGAAAATGCTTTCAAGACCTGAAAACAGTTTTTATCCAAAGGGCAGCAGCAAATTAGGGAGAAAGGATACAAAATTTCAACAACCATCTTGAATGAATCAAATGCCAGACCATCCATCGCCATAGTGGGAGTGAAGAATTCGGCTCGCCAGCCCCAAAGTACGTCAAAGCACGTCCATTCAAACTTGCATGAGAGAGCACTGGCCTCCTGGCTGCCCCGAAAGCCGTTTGTATGTGCCTGTTTTCGCGCCACAAAGTAAAATGGTTTCTAATCACAGGCAGCTAAGCATTAGAAAAAGACGTTTGATTGCTATACTTCCTGCAAGCCTGGTCGAAAATTCACATGTTCACCATTTTCTAATGCTACTTCTTTCTAAGTCTGCATGCGCCTGCCACGTTTCCTGATATCAATTGTTTTTTTTTTTTTTTTTTATGTTTTTTTTTTTTTTTTATTGAATGGAAAAATAAATTATCCGGCAGATAATGGCTATTTCTGACCACATCTCTTACGTTAGGAATAATATGTTTTTGTTGCTTTAGGTCACAAAAGTCGTCACACAAAAAAAAAGCAATAAGCAAACAAAAAACTTTATTAAAAGTTGTGTATAAGTTTTATTTTTTAATTGCACTTTTGACACAAGGTTTTGTTTCTAATAGGATGCGCCCCTGATTTTCAGAGCTTAACAACATTTGTTTGCTTTTTGGATTGACACAGGCAATGTGCTTCTACTTATTTTTTTTCCGCATTTAGTTTTTTAGTTGTCATATGTATTAAGCAGCTTTACGAGCTTAAAGTAAGTAAAATTGTGCCAAACTTACTCGTACATTTCAACGTGATGTGCTTTTCCCTGTCCATGATATGGGTTGCTTGATATTCGAAGGAAACTTTGTGAATATGAGAAAAAACAGTAGTCGCGCATAACTTTTTTCCATAAAGCTGATTGAGAATGAAACTTTTTATTATTGTTCTCCTGCATTGCCTAGGTAAAGTTTTGGAACACACTGAGGAAAGCTAATTTACTTTGAATGCTAATAAAATGTTGACGTTTTATTACGGTTTCAGCTTAAAGCGCAGTTCTTAAGTTTTGCATTATTCAGTTTGAGTAAAGACATTTATTAATCATCCAAAAAACGTCATGGATGCTCCGTCGCTGATGTTGACATAGCCATCTCCTCTCAACACTCAAGCCTTCTGAAGATGTTGCTGTTGCTGATATCATTGTTGCCGACGCTGTTTTTGCTATTGCTGTTGATAGTGCCGCTGAAACGGCTACTGCCGATGTTGCTGAAGTTTGTTCTCCGACGTCATCTTTCCGCTAATCAAAACAAAATCTGAAATTGTATTATCAGAATGTAGGTGGTATAAGGACTAAGTTAGAAAAACTGTTTATGTATTTTTCTTCTAGTTTTTTTGATATAATTATTCTAGTAGACACATGATTAACTGAAAACCATCTAACACCTGAGATGTTCGATAATAATGTTTATAATGTGTATAGAAAAGATCGGAGTTCATTACAAAGTGGTGAACGCGCCCATTGTAAACTGGATTAAAATTCCGCGGCTCACTTCACGCCGTATGTTTTTGACAATCAATAAAATAAAACTCACTTCCGTTTTACCTTAAGACACGTACACAACCCTTTGTTTTATTTTCGATTTTCATCCGAACGAATCCGATCCTCCCAGCGACATTTTCTTACTTGTCCGCGCGACCACAGGAAGGCGAAATCATTGGTCCTTCGAACCGGAGGGTTAGTTTATTGGTTTGGTTCTCATCTGCGAAGGAAAGTGAGAGTAGGACGATGGAACGCAGCAGCGATATTCAAGCCAGTAGGAAATCAGCGGTGGAACACAACGTTGGAAACGCAGTGGTTGCAAAGACCGGCAATTGCAAGGTCAGTGGTTGAAGTCGAAGGTGGTACTCACGTGCCTTTCGAGCGGGGTCAGCGAAATAGGCGAATACGGTAGCGACATATGTAGATAAAAAAACGCTGTGAGTAAAACGTTTCTTTATTTTGCATGCGGAATGAACATTGCTACGTAAAATAATATCAATGTACATACATACCTACATACTTATATCATAAAACATGGACGGATTGCGAAAAAACGGGGTGTTGTCAAGGGAAGTATTACGCGGTTGGAAAGGCTTGTAATGGAGTCCAGTGAGGAAGAGAACGTTTAAATGAGCTTATGGAATCATTTGATCAAGTGCAGATGGACAATGAGCTGATGTTATCAGAGGAGGAAATTCCAAATGTGGCAAGGGCAAGGGAGGAGATAGAGGGAAAATATTATAACATAAAGGGGTGGTGTTTAAAAAAATTAGTAGTAGTCACCATGTAGGAGAATCCACTAGACTTCCGAACACAACAGAAGCACCAAGGGCCACAGGTGACATCGATGAGGCTGTCAGGCAATTAGAAGATAATCAGGCGTCCATTACGGCCGTACTCTCGACCCTTTCCAGTAGCAATAGTTTAGATAGGACTACGACGCCCCAAGACCATCCGAAGTAACCTGCAATATCGCTCCAATCGTTTGATGGAAATTATAGAGAATGGCCCACCTTCAAGGATTTAAAAAGGCCCAAAAATTGCAATATCTGAAATTATCCCTTAAGGGTGATGCTGCGTCACTGCTGAAGCACATAAATATATCGGAAATTAATTACAATCAGGCCTGGGAGGATTTATGTGCCATGTTTGATAAAGAGAAGGTTATTGTAGAAGCTCATATAAAGGCGATTATGGAGCAACCTGAAATAATTTCCCAACTAACCGCTGTTAGTATTCGTAGGCTTTATAATACTTCTCACGAGTCTGTAACTGCATTAAGGTCACTTGGTGTTCCCGTAGAGCATTGGGATGCTTGGTTAATTTACGTCATCTCAGCGAAACTGGACCCAGAGTCAAGGAAATTATGGGCACGTTCTTCAGCGTCGACTGAAAAACCAACCTTTAAGGCATTGCTCGGGTTTATATCAACCCGGCAGTTCGAATTGGAGAGCGTTGTAAGTGGATGGATGCCACAGGGTTCAGGCAGTAGATCAAATCGTCATTCGGTCTGTACAGCTATCTCGGATGCATGTTCCATGCGTAAAGGCTCACATTTTGTAGCAACGTGTCCTCAGTTCATAAATTTAGATCTAATTGGGAAGCGTAGTTTCATATCGCAAAGGGGTTTATGCTACAATTATCTCAACTCAGGCCATTCTGTTAAGTCGTGCAAATCAGGAAATTGTAGGAAACGTAAGGCCCGCCACCACACACTGATTCATACCGATATTAAGAAGGTAGGGGGATACCAAAGTAGATCGGTGGAGCCAGCGATAAATACCAATGAAGGAAGGGGGCAGGTGCCACCGGAAATTGGGTCACTGGCGGTATTATCCACGAGAATCGAAGAAAGGAAGGGAAGTAAAGGAGGGTATAAACTTTTACTCACTGCAGTGGTATTGGTGCAAAACCAGTGGGGAGAATTCAAGCTATGCAGAGTTTTATTGGATTCAGGATCTCAGGTGACATTGATCACCGAATCACGCGCGAAATGTCTGGGCCTTCCACGTAAGAAATGCAACTTAACGATAGCGGCTGTTGGCGACTCTGAGTCGAAGGCACGGGGCCTAGTAGACCTGAGGATTAAATCTCGAAAAACAGACTTTTCTATCACTTCTCAAGCGATAATTTTGGGGAACATAACTAAACAACTACCACCACAAACGGTGTACTATAACGGGCCGTTCCAGTTGGCCAGGGAAGACTTAGCCGATCCTTATTTCGAGAAATCAGGCCCCATAGACATTTTGTTGAAGGCAAGCATTCTCTTCAGAGCTATAACAGGGGGTAATATTTACGACGAAGGCAATAAGGTTATCGCACAGAATACAGAATTCGGATAGGTTTTAGCCAGTGAAGACGAGGAGGCAAGCGGCCACAAAATATGTGCGTTCCAGTCGGTAGATGGGTTGGAGGCAATGGTGGAGAGGTTCTGGGAACTAGAGGAACCTCAGCCCATAGCGCGATATTTAAACGATGAACATCCGTGCGAGATTCACTTTAAAGAACACGTAAAACGAGACGAGCTAGGGAGGTTTGTGGTTAGGCTGCCCTTTAAAGGAGTTCCAGATCCTCAGGGAAATTCAAGGCTGATGTCTGAGCAGAGACCTAGGTCAATGGAACGGCAATTTCTGAGGGATACAGATCTGCAACTGATGTACACAGAGTTCATGAGAGAATATCGTAAGTCTAGGCCACATGGTTGAAATAACCGGGAACGTGCTCAGGATTCGAAAGGAGGATACTTCTTGCCTCACCATGCGGTAATGAAACCTGACAGTTCGACAACCCGTTTTCGAGTGGTATTTGATGCCACCTGCAGCCCTCCTGGTGGAAAGTCCCTTAATTCTCAATTGCTTACAGGACCGGTACTACAAAACGATTTGGTCACTATCTTATTGCAATTTAGGCTCAATCCTGTTGCGCTTAGTGCCGACATAGCAAAAATGTACAGACAGGTTTTAATTGACAAGCTGGATAGGCGATTTCAGCGGATCCTGTGGAGAGAAACAACCAGTAAGCCTATCAGGACCTTTGAATTGACAACTGTCACCTACGGTACAGCTCCAGCTTCATTTTTGGCAGCGAGGTGTTTAAAACAGTTGGCGGTGGACTATCGCAAGGATTTTCCGCTTGCGTCATCAATAGTAACCACTTTTATATGGACGACTTCATAGCGAGCTGCGATTGTGAGGAATCAGCAAGGTGCCTAATTGAGCAATTGTGTATGCTATTGCAAAGGGCGGGCTTTAATTTGCGTAAGTGGGCGTCGAACTCAAAGGACCTACTTGACGACATTTCCTTGGAAAAAAAAAAGAACCAAATTGGACATGGTCTATCGATTCGAATCAACCAGTTAAATAGTTAGGTTTACGTTGGCACCCTGTTACGGATTCTTTCAGTTTTGAGGTAGAGCGGATTTCTCTCTAATCCAAGTGAAATCTAATCAGTCAACAAAGGGAAGATGAACCCATCGACTTATACCGGACATACAAAGTTGGATAAACCGGCATCACGGAGAAGTAGATTTTTATCTCACCGAGTTCATAACCGGACATGGCTGCTTCCGAGCCTATCTTTACAGGTTTGGCCTTGATGAATCTCCAGAAAATAAATATCTCGATGATAAAATTGGAGAAACACCGACTCCCGAAAACATCATAAAGCATATGCTGACATCGCGCGAAATATGGGACGCTGTGAAAGAAACCGCAGCGAGAATCATGAAGGAACTCCGGCGTCTGGAGAGCAACCAAAACCAAATGGCAGCTCCCTTGGAACAAGAAACAAAAATTAGAGAAAGAAGGGCATAAAGTGCAAACCAGCCCCGCGAAGTAATACCTAACAGCAGTCCCGGGGAGAGAGTGGTTGAAGGGTGCAGGGTGTGGTTTAGAATGTAGGCGTATTCCTAGCATCGATTACTCAGGCTTGCGAATCAAGCGAATCAAGGCTACATGCCAGTAGCCTGCCCAAAGAAACAGCATTTGGCAAGAGTGATTCTGCATTTTATCTCAGCGCTGGTGTTGTTGTCGCCGGTCATCAGTGAGCCAAGGTAGACGAATTTCTTGACCACTTTAAAGCTATATCCGCCCATCGTGACGTTGTGCCTAATACGTCGGTGTTGCCCAAAGCAGATATTTGGTTTTACCCTCATTAACCTTGAGACCCATCTTAGCTGCTTCTACCTCAATGCTTACAAAGGCCTCATTGACGTCTCGCTGTGTCCGTCTTATCACGTCAATGTCGTCGGCGTACGCAGTCAATTGCGTAGACTTGAAATAAATCGTACCTCTTGTGTTGGCCAGTGACTCTTGCACGATCTTTTCAAGCACGATGTTGAAAAAGTTGCGCGTCTCCTTGTCTAAATCCTTTTTTAACATCAAAGGTCTCGGTTTGTTCATTACCGACCTTAATGGAGCAGCTTTGTATAGCTCATCTCTATACACGCTGTCATATGCAGCTTTGAAATCGACGAACAGATGGTGAGTGTCGATTTGATATTCCTGGGTCCTCTTCAAGATCTGCCGAAGCGTAAATATTTGGTTTATTGTGGATTTACCTGGCCTGAAACCACACTGATATGAGCCGATCAGGTTATCCACAAACGGTTTCAGGCGTTCACACAATACGGCAGAGAAAATCTTATTTGGGATGTTAAGGAGACTCATTCCCCTATAGTTGGCGCAGTTATATGGGTCTCCTTTCTTATGGACCGGGCAAACGATGCTGAGATTCCATTCGTCGGGCATGCTTTCCTCCGACCATACCTTGCAAATGAGATGGTGCATGCACCTTACCAGCTCATCTCCAGCCGCCTTAAGAAGCTCAGCAGACAGACCGTCTGCGCCCGCGACTTTATTAGACTTAAGTCTTGATATCGCTATTTGGACTTCGTCTAGGTCGGGTGGACTGAATTCTGTTTAATTGTCGTCCATTACGAATGGCTCGTTCTGCCTGACAGCGGTATCTTGTCTATCATCGCCGTTATACAGTCTGCAGAAGTGGTCTTTCCAAATCGTCAGCATCGACGGCGACTCTACTACCAGTTCTCCATTTTCATCCCCGCAGGCCGCCGCTCTGGCTTTGTAGCCATGGCATGCTCGTTTTACCTTATTGTAAAACTTACGGGCGGCACTCCTGCGGAAGCATCTCTTCATCTCCTCGATCTCACGCTTTCCGTGCTCTCTCTTCTTTCTTCTGAAAAGCGTGTGTTCCTCTCTTCTCTTCTGCTCATAGATTTCGCGAGCAGCTCTCGTCCGTCGTTGCAGCATGGCTTTATATGCCTCTTGTTTTGCTGCATGGGGTTGTTCGCATTGTTCATCGAACCAGTGGTTTCTAGGTGGTGGCGGTTTGAAACCCAGCACCTCTGAGGCAGCGTCTCTGACGGCGCTCTGGCAATGCGCCCATTCCTGCTCTATTATTTATGCTGCTGTGGGCGGGTTTTGAGAGAGCTTGGAGGAGACACGATCGGCAAAGATTGTAGCTTTCCGACGTCAAACTTACGTTGAGCTACTCGACTCCTAAACATTCTCGATATCCTCATTCGTACCTTGGCTACAACAAGGTAGTGGTCCGAGAATACAGGAGGAGTGTCTGGCGTCGATCGCAATGTGATCAATCTGGTTGGTGGTTGATTGGTCAAAAGACCCTTGTGGATGTTGAGATGGAGGAATCGTGTGCTTGCTAGAAGGAGGTTACGCCCTGCTAGGAAATCGATAAGCCTTAGTCCGTTGTCGGATGTGGTGCTATGGAGGCAATGCTTTCCTATGATCGACTCAAATTTGTCCTCTTTGCCCAGTTTTGCATGGGCATATGTTCTGTCTAGGAGATCGTAGAATTCTTCTTTGAGTCGATCGTCCTTTTCTTCCGTTGGGGCGTGAGCGCATATTAAGCTAATGTTTCCAAATTTAGCTTTGATGCACATCCGTCTGGCGTAACCAAAAAAAAAAAAATAAATGCACATATACATATATATACATAC
Source organism: Eumerus sabulonum (assembly GCA_951905685.1). Lineage (NCBI taxonomy): Eukaryota > Metazoa > Arthropoda > Insecta > Diptera > Syrphidae > Eumerus > Eumerus sabulonum. The sequence goes on along the minus strand of OX645060.1, from coordinate 159,648,556 downwards.
TTACATACATACATACATATGTGTATAGATATGTATGTGTATGCATTTTATTCTTTTTTTATTGTCCATACTTATTCTACCTTAGTCTACCCTTTCCTACATTATGTATGCCATTGGTGTTGGCGATTGTTGCCTGGAAGAGGCTTGCTTATTCTAAGACGCCCGTGGATTCCACTCCAGCAACCAAAAGCATTGGTGCTGCCGAACAACGTCTCTCCGATCGCGATTTGAAACCGATCTGCTGAACCTGAGGAACTCGGGCTCGGGCTCGTAGAGGAGTCGCCGCTCCACATAATTACGGACCACATGGAAGATTAGGGGAACGGCCAATCTATCCTGGACCAGCCCACAATGTTCCAAATAGAGAAATGCTTCTGGGGGACAAAGCCATTAAGACGTACTCTCTCATGGTACATACTGTTGGGGTTGTAGTTTAGACATTGTCTCTCAAACACCCGAATTCTTTTCATCAAGCTGTCACTTACATTAAATCAGACGGGACATCCGTAGGCAATCATAGACCTGATTAGGGCCATGTAGCAGATTACCTTCACCCAAGTCAAGCTGACTGCTGTGAAACAGCCATCTTGTCAGAACGAATGCGCCCTGGACCCTCGCCAGAGCAGCATCCACACTTTTATCTAAATATGGGCACTGATCCAGCCAGTCTCCAAGGTATCTGACTACGCTTCTATTTGCCAGTGGACTCCCGTCCGGTCCAAGGATTGAGAATCTTCGCCAGTCTTTTCTAGTGTCCCTAGACGATCTTGATAAAGGCGATAAAATGGTCTCTGAATTCTGACAGTTGACTTTCAACTTTCAGTCATCATAGTACTGCTGGATCTTGTCGAAGTCACGCTGGAGCAAGGTAACAATAACGTCGATCGTTGGACCGGATCTGTACGCTATTAAGTCGTCTGCGTACGCTATCCATAGGCGAAGGGAAGCTATCAGACCGCTAATGTAAATGCTGAAAATTTCGAATAGTGGAGTAGAAGTGACGTTGGCAATTTTCACAACGAACTTTCTACTGGTCATCATGTCGCAGACCATATATAGCAATGCTTTACTTATGCCCAACTGTTTGAGCTTGTAGTAGAGTCCTTCTAACTATACGGTGTCGAAGGCTTTTTACAAGTCAACCAGCCATGTATGGTATCATGCCCTGCCGTGAAACCGAATTGGTTATCCGGAATACCAATTGTCCTGGTTCGAATCCAGAAGTGTCATATCTCGCCTTCATTTTATCACTGACCAAATTCAGTCGCTCTCGGCTGAACTGATGGATACAGTTCAGCTGCTCTTTCTTTTATTATTGCCGTTGAAGTGGGCTGTCCCGATCGATACTTAATGGCGAAAAGGGGAAGATGTTCTTTCCAGTCCTTTTGATCTCCGACGACGAGTTTTCGTAAGTATTCCTCTGTCGTCCGGTTGAACCTTTCGACCATGCCATCAGATTGCAGGTGTAATGGGGTTGTCCATGTTTTTCTGATACCTAGCAAGTCGCAGATTTTTTGAATACTGACGACTCGAGGTTCCTTCTCTGGTCTAAGTGCAGTTCCAGCGGTACCCCATAACGCGCAGCCCAGTTATGGACGAATGCATCCGAAATGGTTTTGGTTTCTTGGATCGTATGCAAAACACTTCAGGCTATTTGCTGAAGTAGTCGATCACCACCAGCGCGTATTTGTTTTCAGCGTTGTTCGTTGCGAATGGACCAGCAATGTCCATGGCGATACGTTCGAACGATGCTCCAACATTGTACTGCTGCATATTTCCTCGAGTTTTCCTAAGTGATCCCTTTGCCTTCACACAATGTTCACACCTGCGAATGACATTTGTGACCGATCCATGGCATCCTACCCTGTAGAAACGTCTCTTAATCTTTTCTACAGTCTTCTTAACACCAAGATGCCCCCGGTTTGGTCCCTCGTGGTATCGTGTCCCTTTGTAATTACCAGCAGATCGTTTACAATTTTCCGGTTCTCACTTTCCTAACTACGGTAGAGGCAACCGTTCTTCAGCTTCAAACTCTGCCATTGAGCCTAGTAAACTTTTACGACTGCGCTTCCACTGGATATTTGCGGTCACGTTGGACGAAAACCACGTTCTTGGTGACCGATGATGATTGCCAGATCGGCATCTTCTCGCTCCTTTCTACCGACCTTCTCGACAGTCCAGGCATCTACTGGTATCACATGGAAACGACGAATGTCGGTGAACTGTTCCTTGGTCTCCGAAAGTGAACAACGTTTACATTAAACGTCATACAGTCGCCTCGACAAGGCATCCGCGTTTTCATGACTACTTCCCTTCCGCTCTTCGGGTGCTCTCGCTTGGTCCCTTTTCGGCGAATTAGACCTCGAAAGCTTTCTTCGCAGACGGCAGTTTCCCGCAATGTACCCTTGCTGGTCGCAGATATAGAAACTACCCGAGAATGAGCCGTTTCTATCCGCCGTTGTTGTTCTGGAGCTATCCTGGTCTTCAGAAATACGCCGCAATTTGATGGAGAGTCAGCATATCAAGAGCGATGATTCACATGCGAGAGGGATGGCAACTGCCTCCTTGAAAAATGTCTTTGGCAAGAGAATCAAGCTTTGTTGGGTATCGGGGCCCCTATGAATGAGAGTCTGAGTTTTCAGTTTCTACACCACATCAATTGGAACATCCGCGTAGGCAAGATGGGTCAGCCCCTCGATGTCGGCAGCATACTGCTGGATAGTCTCTCTTTCACGCTGCTTGCGCCCTTTAAACTCCAGCTCGGTCTACTTCTCCCCATTGATTCCGTCCGCTATTGCTTCGAACTGCAGTTTAAAGATGTTAAAAGCGCTCATGCCGTCGACGTTGGGAGCTGTGAGTTTCGATGCTGCGCCAGTACAACAATTCCTTGATGCTAAATGTTCTGGATAGTGTTCTCGAGTTCCAGAACATTTTTGTCGAACCTCGATTCCAGAGGCTCGATTCTTTTTTCCTGATTATTTTCGAGATTATTTCTAGCACCTTCTTGTCGAACCTCGATTCTCTCTTCGACGTCCTGGAATCGATCGTCGACGGCCGGCTTGATGTATCTTAGGCTTTCTCGAGTGTTCTCAAGCATCTGTTCTAGCTTTTGGTTTAGGAAAGTGGAATTTTCTTCCCACTTTTAATGTACGGTCGCCTCCAGTTTCTGGCTTATGGAAGTGGAATTTTCCTCCAACTTTTTGAAGCGAAATTTCCCTCCAGCTTTTTAGGTTTCGATCACTGGAATGCGATCAATTACAACTGTTTACTTTTTTATTCAATACACAGAATTTATTATTCCATCTCGGATAAGTTATCTAGGCGTTTCGCCTTTATTACAAGCTTCTATTACACTTAACGCTTTACTGCTTACACACAGGTGTGTAAGGTTTTTTACACAGTTTGTCTCTACAACAAGCTAGGTGGCTTGATTACTTTCACACTGGATTACTGACTGATCACTGAGCCACTGATGCTGAATACATTGAATGATTACTGAATACTGAATGCTCCCGAGGGCGAGTGTTCCCGCTTATATAGCCTTCGGTCCATTTTCTTGAATGTTCGCCGTCAGACGTTCCCCTTGAGAAGTCCCTAGAATGCTCTGGCATTGAGATTCAGCAGTATGTCGCTGAAAGTTACCATCATTTTCTTTTCAGCTGCAGCAGAGCATTCCAAACTTTGACAGCGAAATTCGATTAAATTACAACTACGATACCCCCACCTAATTATCTACCTTGACGTGGTGTGGGGGCTTCCAACCAAAGGATAATCGACCCCGTCATTCCCCCTCACCAACCCAATTCCCATTCTTTTCCATCACTCCCACCACACTCCCACCCCACCTATCCACTCCACATCCCCTGGGCTGGACATAAGGTGTCAACCGAACTGGGCCGCGATGTCGACCAGACTGAGAGCCCCGTTCAAAAATAGCTCAGTTGTAAACGGTGTATCCGGATACCTGGCGCCCCCCGGATCAGCTAGCCTTACCTGGGTATTGCGGACCTCTGCTCAGGTGGACATTTCTCCGCATTTCGTGGGAACCCTATGAACAATTCAAACAAAACAAATAATGAGTCCGGATCTCAGAAAAAAACCGAAAGGGGATGAAATCCCCTCTACTTCCAAAACAGATAAGACTCTAACAGGAGAATCAACAAACCGCTCAAAAAAGTCGTCAGAAGACAGAAAGGACAACAAGAAGATCAACCCATCGACCAAGGCCTACAGAGACCATAAGGCGGCCTTAAGAGTACTAAATCGATGGGGCCATAAGACCGACTTAACAGAAAAAGCTAGAGAGTCGGTCGCCTGGGCGACAGGAATCCTCGCCCAGGATAAAGAAAAGGCCAAGAGGCCCAGGTCGTCCCCCGAGAAACCAAAGCGGGAGGCTAAGAAGGCTAGGCTGGGATCACCGGCCAAGCTATTAAAGCCTTTCGGTGAGGTTGCGAGGGAGTGCCTGACGGTCGCAATCATAGATGATAGCGACCCAGACGGCAAACTGACGACCGAATGGTGGAAACATGTCGATCAAGCGTTATCGGCAAACTTCCCAAAAATTGCTAGAAAGAACCCCGGACCACCGCCCCTCTGCGACGACGCTGAATGGTACCAAGGCAGGGTCAAATTACTAAGCTGTGCCGACGAAAGATCCGTTGATCTTCTAAAGGCTACAGTTGCTGAAATAGGGGAAATTTTGGAGGGAGCTAGGCTCAAGGTCATAACTAAGGACCAGATCCCTAAACGACCACGAGCTAGATGTTGGCTCCCGCTGGCACCAGATAACAGATAACCCCCCTCGAAATAGTTGAGACAATCAACTACAGTAATCCCAATCTCCCAACAAGAGAGTCGCGAAGCTGGAGGAACCAACGGGCCAATCAATTACACCACTCGATATTTTCGGCAAGCAAATTGCCACACAAACGGCCATTAGACTTAAAGCCAACTCGAACTGGTCGAGCTATGTCACTGGCCACTCCTCCATCCTGAATAACATGTCAACTATGGCAGAAAACCTGGACCTAACAGAACCCACCACAGTCTTGGAAAAAAACTTTACATCGTCCTACCCGGACAGGCAAAACTGGACTCGCCAGACTCAACCTCGCAGAAACTGCGTAGACTTCTACACTGACGGGTCTAAAACCAAAGACGGGGTGGGTAGTGGAGTATTCTGCAAACAACTTAAGCTGAACAAAGCTCTAAAATTACCAAATCACTGCAGCGTTTTTCAGGCGGAACTGTTGGCAATAAAAGGGGCCTTGTCTTGGCTGAAGCGGAACGTGATATCCACCACGGATATCCGCATTCTCGCGAATAGTCAAGCAGCCTTAAAGTCGTTGGAGTCCTATGTGTACACTTCAAAAACTAGTCTCGACTGTCTCTCTCTTAACGAGATGGCCAACATGTTCAACATACAACTTATATGGGTACCGGGACACAGCGACATTCCAGGAAATGAAAGAGCCGACACACTCGCCGAACAAGGAACGACGCTACAAACAACCGTTGCTTGTGAGGGTATACCCTTTGCAACCATTAAACACAATCTTACAAATCTCGCCTGGGCCGAAACGAACCGGCCTGGGCCGGAACCTAGTCAACGGACTAGGAATATTATCTCCCTAAAAAGAACTGACATCCACAAAGTCATCGGTGTCATCACTGGACACTGCCTTATTGGCAGTCACGCGCAAAAACTAGGCATAACTCCGAATGATTTTTGCAAGAGCTGTCTAGACGAGGAGGAGGTCGAATCCATTCATCACCTTCTCTGCGCCTGCCCGGCATTCTGCACAATCAGGAAACGATACCTAGTATCTTACTTCCTTAACGATCTTACCGAAGTTCAGCAAGTAGGGATATCTGAACTTCTTAATTTCTTAAGAAGCACAAAATGGTTCCACGAATAAGGGGCTGAACCCCCTCGTAGCTGCACAACGGCACTCCCTGGCCTATGTGTGTTCTTCTCATTTTCTTTTTTGGGTAGGCTACGGTCCTACCTACCTACCTACAACTAAGATGAACTCACAACTATTTGGTTGTTTATTCAGTACACGCACACTTTTTCTTTTTCACCTCAGATCAATTATTTAGCAATTCAGATTTATTTATTATTACACCGTTTACACACTTTAGACTTAGTTGCTTACACTTTGTCTCTACAACTCACTAGGTGGCTTGATTACTTTCACACTGGTTTACCGACTGATCTCAAGTTATTGAGTTCCGAAAGCTGAGGCCCCCGAGGACGAGCGTTCGCGCTTATATAGCCCCGGTCCACTTTCTCGAATGTACGCCGTCAGACGTTCCCCTTAAAAAGTCTCTAGAATGCTCTGACATTCAGCATTATGAAGCTGAAAGCTACCATCATTTCCATTTCAGCTTCATCAGAGCATTCCAAACTTTGGCAGCGAAATTCGAACATAACCGTCGGTTCGTGTCCGCAACAATATCATCGGAATTGAGGAATATGTCGAAAGTGTTGCCGGAAACAGCAGCTTGCGAAGCAAGAATGACTGAACTGTACAAATATCGGATCCCGAAAACTATCGGTTAGTTTCTCAAAAGCTTACCAGTGAATTCGGTGGTATTCTTATGAAAATAAGGCAGAGTGATAGCTAAGGGCTTGCCCGCCTTCTGCCCGAAGGAGGGGATTATAAGGAGAGGATAGTGATGTCGTCAACGTCCTTGCGACATGAAATTAAAACCAAAACGTAGTCTCCCCGTTTTTACTCTGACATTCGATAATACGAGAACAAAAAAAGAATCCATGGTATTGCTACTACTCAGATAGTTGATCTGAGGCGAAATAAGAAAAGTGTGTGTTTTAATTCGAATAAAAAGTAGACAGTTGTAGTTTATCACAATCCACTGATAAGAACCTTATCCGAAGTGGGGATTCAATTTCGTAACATTCGGGGTCAGAAGTGGGATGCGAGTAAACGAGTGAAACGTTTATTCGAATTGTGAAGTGAATTATTGAAAGAGTGAGAAAATGGAAAAATTAGAAAAACTGACTATCGAACAGTTGAAAAGGGAGCTGGATGCTCGGGAATTACCCAGTGAGTGGGAAGTAAAGCCAACCTGGTGGAGAGACTGCGATTAGCTTTGGAGCGAGAAGGTGTTGACTGGGAGAATCACGAGTTCGGGGTGGAGACATCCAATGAGCCAGCATTCGATATGCAGCCAATTCTCGTGGCTATGAATGCCGCTTCCATATCCCAGAGACTAGATCAGAAGCTGGGGAAAAAATCGACTTCCATAAGCCAGAGACTGGATCAAAAGCTGGAGGAAAATTCCGTTTCCGTAAGTAGAAAGTTGGAGGAAAATTCCACTTCCCTGGGCCAGAAGCTGGGGACGTCAGAAGGGATGCTAAAGAACAATCGAGAAAGCTTAAGAAACATCCAGCAAACAGTCAACGATCGATTCCAGGACGTCGAAGAGAGAATCGAGTCACTAGAATCGAGGTTCGACAAGAAGGTTCTAGATCTCGAGAATAATCAAGAAAAGAGGATCGAGACACTGGAGTCAAGGTTCGTCCAGAAGGTTCTGGATCTCGAAAATAATCAAGAAAAGATAATCGAGACACTAGAATCGAGGTTTGACAAGAAGGTTCTGGAACTCGAGAAAACTGTCCAGAACGTTCAGCATCAAGGAAGTGTCGTACCGGCTGCAGCCTGGAAGCCGTCGACATCCAATGAGCCAGCATTCGATATGCAGCAAATTCTCGTGGCTATGAATGCCGCTTCCATATCCCAGAGACTAGATCAGAAGCTGGGGAAAAATCCGACTTCCATAAGCCAGAAACTGGATCAAAAGCTGGAGGAAAATTCCGTTTCCGTAAGCAGAAAGTTGGAGGAAAAATCCACTTCCCTGGGCCAGAAGCTGGGGACGTCAGAAGGGATGCTAGAGAACAATCGAGAAATCTTAAGAAACATCCAGCAGACAGTCAACGATCGATTCCAGGACGTCGAAGAGAGAATCGAAACACTAGAATCGAGGTTCGACAAGAAGGTTCTAGATCTCGAGAATAATCAAGAAAAGAGGATCGAGACACTGGAGTCAAGGTTCGACCAGAAGGTTCTGGATCTCGAAAATAATCAAGAAAAGATAATCGAGACACTAGAATCGAGGTTTGACAAGAAGGTTCTGGAACTCGAGAAAACTGTCCAGAACGTTCAGCATCAAGGAAGTGTCGTACCGGCTGCAGCCTGGAAGCCGTCGACATCCAATGAGCCAGCATTCGATATGCAGCAAATTCTCGTGGCTATGAATGCCGCTTCCATATCCCAGAGACTAGATCAGAAGCTGGGGAAAAATCCGACTTCCATAAGCCAGAAACTGGATCAAAAGCTGGAGGAAAATTCCGTTTCCGTAAGCAGAAAGTTGGAGGAAAATCCACTTCCCTGGGCCAGAAGCTGGGGACGTCAGAAGGGATGCTAGAGAACAATCGAGAAAGCTTAAGAAACATCCAGCAGACAGTCAACGATCGATTCCAGGACGTCGAAGAGAGAATCGAAACACTAGAATCGAGGTTCGACAAGAAGGTTCTAGATCTCGAGAATAATCAAGAAAAGAGGATCGAGACACTGGAGTCGAGGTTCGACAAGAAGGTTCTGGATGTCGAAAATAATGGAGAAAAGATAATCGAGACACTAGAATCGAGGTTTGACAAGAAGGTTCTGGAACTCGGGAAAACTGTCCAGAACGTTCAGCATCAAGGAAGTGTCGTACCGGCTGCAGCATCGAAATTCACAGCTCCCAACTTCGACGGCACGAAACAACAGCGGAACGGAATCATTAGGGAGAAGAAGACCGTATGGCCCCCCTAGTAATTTCTCTTAAAGGTGAAGCAGCAGACGTTCTACAGACCATCCCGGAGACCCAGAGAAGGAACTACACAGCAAAGAAGATGCCTAAACAGCGAGTAGATGCCGACTGACAGTCATCATCGACTACCAAGAACGAGGTATTCGACCAACGTGGCAGCAAATATCCAGCGAAAGCCCAATCGTAAAGTCTTACTGGCCTCAATAGCAAAGTTTGAAGCTGAAGAACTGTTGCCTCTACCGCAGTTGGGAAAGCGTGAACGGGGACATTGTAAACGATCTGCTCGTAATTCCAAAGGGACAAGTCGACGAGGTGATCCGAGAATACTACGAGGGACCAAGTGAGGGTCATCTTGGTGTTAACAAGACTGTAGAACAGAACAAGAGACGTTTCTACTGGGTAGGTTGCCATAAATCGGTCACATGTTTCATTCGCAGGTGTGAAAAATGTGCGAAGGCAAAGGGGCCGCTTAGGAAAACTCGACGAAACATGCAGCAGTACAATGTTGGAGCACCGTTTGAACGTATCCCCATGGACATCGCAGGCCCATTCCCAACGAGCAACGCTGGAAACAAGTACGCACTGGTGGTGATCGATTACTTCTTACACAACTGGGTTACGCGTTATGGAGTACCAATGAAACTGCGCCCAGACCAAGGAAGGAACTTCGGTGTTCAAAGAACTCTGCGATATGCTAGGTATCAGAAAAACACGGGCAACACCCTTACACCCACAATCTGATATCATGGTCGAAAGTTTGAACCGGACTATGGAGGAATACTTGAGAAAAGTCATCGTTGGAGATCAGAAGAACTGGGAAGAACATCTTCCCCTTTTTTTAATGGCGTACCGTTCGGCACAGCACTATTCAACGACAATTACACCAGTTCGGCGTTATACTACCGACAACTAGCGGCAGGGAGGACTTCGTAACCGAAAAGAAGGAACAGCTGAACTCCATCCATCAGTTCATCCGGGAGCGACTGAACTTGGCCGGCGAATAAATGAAGGCGAGATACGACTTGAGCGCGAAAACTTCTGAATTCGAGACAGGACAATTGGTATTGCTGTACAACCCACAACGAAAAAAAGGCTTGTGCCCCAAATTGCAATCAGTCTGGGACGGGCCAAATGAGGTCATCAAGAAACTCAATGACGTAGTATACAAAATACAGCAGACGAAAAACAGGCGGGCGAAGTATAAGATTGTCTACTTGAAAAGGTTAGCGCCATACTGCGGAGAAGGATCAAATCACTTGTTCGAGGACGAACAAATTTAGGAGGAGAGCAGTGTTGCGGACACGAACCGACACGGCTGAAAAGGAAATGATGGTAACTTTCATCAACTGCTGAATATCAATGCCAGAGGATGGAGCGTTCCAGAGACTTCTGAAGGGGAACGTCTGACGGCGAACATTCGAGAGATTAGAGCAGAAACACTCGCCCTCGGGGGCATTCAGTATTCATTTAGTATCAGTAACTCAGTGATCAGTCGAAAATCCAGTGGGAAAGTAATCAAGCCATCTAGTGGACAATTATCTAACAGTTGTAGAGACGAAGTGTGTGAAACAAAGGTATGTAAGTAATAACCTATTAAGTACTATAAAGGCTTGTAATAAAGGTGAAGCGCCCAGATTAATGATGTGAGGTGGAATAATAAATTGTGCGTACTGAATAAATAAGCAAATAGTTGTAGTTTATCGCAATCCAGTGATTGAACTCTATTCCGGACAATTCATTTTTGTAACAATGTAATGCAGATAAAAACAGACGGGAGGTTTTGCCAGAACCCCACTTGGAAGAGACGTCGCGAGGGAAACGTGCAATTGTGCATCAGAGGTCGGCACATTACCCATTGCGCCATGGCACCCTTCGATACTCTGGTGGTGCAAACATAATTTTTTTCACAGTGTGATTTAGTGCTTATATTGCTCCTTTGTGAGCCGTCGTACATTCATCATAAACCAGCAAACCACTGCTGCAAGATTCGTCCATGCTCCCTGTGTTTGTTAATTTTACAAACTAACATTTCCTCATGAGGCCGCCGTGGCGCAGTGGTTTGTGTGTTGGACCCTGACGCACGATGAGCGAGTTCGGATCCCGATAACATCAACGCAATCGAATGTTTATTTCGCGGCGTTCCTCCTTGGCGGGGTACTGGCAAAACTCCCCGTAGTACACTTGCCTTGAAAAAGCTTGTCGACTCACGCGCCGTTCGGAATGGGTATTAAACTGTAGGTCCCTTTCACCTGTGTGGAAAATAAATCACACACAAGATGGGTGATTGAGAGAAGCTTAGCTCTCGTCCTTCATGGTCTGTAACGCCACCAAAGAAAGAACATTTCCTCATGATGCTACTACAAAAGCAACTCCTTTGTCTTTCCACCATTAACATCGACAAATAGATGGTGGAGTCGATCTGGAACTCGTTGGTTTTTTCCATGATCTGTGAATATTTGACCGATGGTGGATTTTCGGGTCCGGGAAAACTTTCTGATATCGAGCGATTAACTTATTGATAAATGGTTTCACATGCTCATACAAGACAGGGGAGAAGTTGTTATATGCAACGTTCTGGAGACTAGTCCCTCTGCAGCTGGTGCATTTAAAAGGGTCTTCGTTTTTGTGGATCGAACAAACGATACTGAGTTCCCACTCATCGGATATGCTTTCCTCTGACCATATCCTACAGACGAGCTGGTGCATGCTCACCATCAGGTCGTCTTCGGTTAGCTGGAAAAGCTCAGCAAATACAGTGCTGTCTGGATAGCGTTAACAAATTATTGCACAAGCCGTTCACGCAAACAAAATTGCTCACGTTATCCAATCGTGTTTTCTCACCCATAAAATACACTTAGGCAATAATTTTGTAAAATTTACTTGTTAAATTAAACGCTCCTCGGCACAACTGACAGTTTCGGCAGTCTTTATTCTACTGAATTATTAATAAGTTAATACATAGTAAGAATGTCATGTGTTAAAAGAGATGGTAAGAAAGAGATGATAAGTGTGTATTGTATACATATGCATGTTATTCGTTCAATTTTCTACATCCTCGGGCCCGGCAATCGAAGCTGTTATTTCCAGCGGATAAAGAAGTTGGATCGGTCTTCGAAGAATTTTCTTGTCCTGGAGACGAATGTCGCACGCTCTAATGCGACCATCTCGACCTGGATATATCGCTTGAACCACGGCCAACCTCCATAGCAGACGTGGTTTGTTGTCCTCGTGAACCAGCACCACATCCCCCACGTTGATGCTGCGAGATTTCTTGTTCCCGTTATGATGAATCGACCGAAGTTGACTGAGATATTCTGTACGCCAGCGTTTCATGTATTTGGTAATCAGCTGCTGTCGAAGTTGCCAAGACTTGGCAAATGATGAACCGTTATTATGGAAATCTGCTGGAACGAGAATCGAATTATTATTATTCAAGAAATGAGCAGGCGAAAGAGGCTCCAAATCAGTATGGTCGTTCGTTATGTATGTCAAGGCTCTCGAATTTGTAACGCTTTCGACTTCTGTAAGTAATGTACTCAAATCATTCGAAGACAACCATGACTTTCCAATCGTTATTTTTAATGCGTTCTTTACGCTCCGAACTAGTCGTTCCCAAAATCCGCCCCACCAGGCGGCTCGCTCCGGGATGTATTTCCAAGTGATGCCTTGGTGCGCTGCTAACTGTTTCACCTCGCTGTGCTTTAAAAGTTCTTCCAACTTCCTTAGCTCTAAGTCCGCTCGCTTAAAAGTTTTGGCGTTATCCGATATTATAATGTTTGGTATACCTCGTCTTGATATAAATCGTCTTATTGCGTCAATGCAACTTTTAACTGTCATATCTGCTACGAGCTCAAGGTGTACAGCTCACATCGCAGCACAGGTAAATAACATCACATAAACCTTTTTGTTTTTGTTGTCAATTATTTCATCTGATTTTACGTATAGTGGGCCAAGAAAGTCGACACCAGTTGCTTCGAAAGGTCTGCTAGTTGTTACTCTTTCAATCGGAAGTACTGTCCAAGGTTCAGATGCCGCTTTCCCATTAAATCGCTTGCAAACAACACAACGCTGCAATACAGTTTTGATTAGCTGTCGACCTTTTACTATCCAGTATTTTTTTCGAATGTAGGACAAAACTGCGCTAACCCCTCCGTGCAGCGTCGCTTGATGAGCTTCTTGTACAACCAGCTGACTAAAATGTGAATGTTTTGGCAATATAATGGGATTACAAAGATTACCAAAAGCTGATTTCGGCAAGCGTCCACTGAGCCTTAAGACGCCATCTACTAGAGTAGGATTAAGTGAAATAATTTTTGAATCTGATGGAATTGTCTGCTGTTTTGCCAGCGCTTCGATCTCTCTGCGATAACACTGCTGAGCTTGTTTGACCCAATAAAGCTCCGCTTCCTGTAATTGACTCGCTTAAGATTAAGTCGTCGACGTAGAAAGATTTTTCCAGGCTTTCTTACAGATTTCTCTTGCCGAAGATGATCGAGATTCACATAGATTTTTGTGGTATAGCTCCGTGCCGATGTCCAGCGAAGAACAGCAACGGGTAGTGGCGTACCGAATGACCAGAGTAACTTTTGGGGTTGTGTCAAGCCCATTCTTGTTGGCCGCCACAATTCGGAAGCATTTACAACTATGCCGACCACAATATGGATCTGTATGCGAAAGACTGGAAAAATCTTTCTACGTCGACGACTTAATCTTAAGCGAAAAGAATTTGGAAGATGCTGTCAAAATGTATCGAATCTCAAGCAAAATAATGGGGGCAGCGAATTTTCGTTTACGAAAATGGAACACCAATAATGCTACCTTACGTAATTGCTTCACAAATGACCAATCTGTCGAAGAGGGAAAACAGAAAGTTCTTGGTGTTAACTGGTGGACAAACAGCGATGATATTGGCATCGATTTTTCCGATAGTATGGGGTATTTACAATCATTGAGGGGAACAAAGCGGAACGTAGTTAAAGCGATGGCAAAGATATATGATCCTTTGGGAATACTGGGACCCTTTACTGTAAGAATTAAGTTACTTTTGCAGACAATATGGAAAGCGAATCTCGATTGGGATCAAACATTAAGAGATGAAATGTTGAGCGACTTCCAATGCTGGCAAGAAGAACTACAAACTGTGAGCGAATTTACATTAAACCGTTGTTTGTCATTAAGTAGCGGGTGCAATACTGAATTGCATATCTTCGCCGATGCGAGTCCTAAAGCTTTTGGAGCGGTGGCGTATGTGCGACAAATATTACCAGGTAGGAAAACGAATGTTAATTTAGTTTGTTCAAAAAATCGAGTTAGCCCAATAAGTAAAGGCACTTCAGATAAAGAGCTTACTTTGCCTAAATTGGAACTAACAGCGGCCTTGATAGCGGCGAGATTAAAGGATTTTTTTATTCAATCCTTAGATTTCCCAGTAGACTCGGTGTATTTATGGACCGACTCTACCATCGCACTCAATTGGATTAGTGGTAAAGGTAAACAAATAAAGCCATACGTTAAGGCAAGGGTTACCGAAATTAATAAACTAACGAACGTGTATGATTGGGGCCATTGCGATGGAAAAGCCAATCCGGCAGATCTGCTTACAAGAGGTGTCAAAGCTAGTATGCTTTTAGAGTCGACCTTGTGGAAATATGGCCCTCCTTGGCTATCAGAAGCGCAATACTTCAAAGAGAAACGAGATGTTATATATGTAGAGAGCTTAACGACATGCTCATCAAACCAAGTCAGCGAGACATCGAACATATTGCCTCCAATTTTCGCTATTGACAAATTTAGTCGCATGAAAAAACTCTTACGAATAACAGCGTTCATTTTCAAATTTGTAGCTTCATTAAAGACCGTCCCAACTAACAAGCGTCAGCGAAGTCTGAAACCGGTAACGGAGGTAGAAGAGCTTACATCGAGTCAATTACAGGAAGCGGAGCTTTATTGGGTCAAACAAGCTCAGCAATGTTATCGCAGAGAGATCGAAGCGCTGGCAAAACAGCAGACAATTCCATCAGATTCAAAAATTATTTCACTTAATCCTACTCTAGTAGATGGCGTCTTAAGGCTCAGTGGACGCTTGCCGAAATCAGCTTTTGGTAATCTTTGTAATCCCATTATATTGCCAAAACATTCACATTTTAGTCAGCTGGTTGTACAAGAAGCTCATCAAGCGACGCTGCACGGAGGGGTTAGCGCAGTTTTGTCCTACATTCGAAAAAAATACTGGATAGTAAAAGGTCGACTGCTAATCAAAACTGTATTGCAGCGTTGTGTTGTTTGCAAACGATTTAATGGGAAAGCGGCATCTGAACCTTGGACAGTACTTCCGATTGAAAGAGTAACAACTAGCAGACCTTTCGAAGCAACTGGTGTCGACTTTCTTGGCCCACTATACTTCCCGGGTTTCGGCACTGTTACGAAAAGAAGGCGTTGAACACAACCATTTCTTTTGACAGCTGTTTTTTCTTAGTCGATCCATTTGTCATTCTGTAAATACTTCACCCCATTCTTTTGTCATACGTCAAGGAATAAAGAGCACGTGAAAACAGTTGTGCTGCATTTTAAATTTCAATCATTGTCGCTGGTCCTTCGAGCCGGATTTAATCCAATTAAATCTGGGACATCATGGACGATTTAATAGCATTACAGGAAAATGCAAAAGGTTTAATGCAGCAAGCATTCGCAAACCTGAAAGGGAAGGCGGAACAAATATCAGTCGGACAAATTCAGGCTCGGTTGGAACTACTGGACAAAAGGATGGCGGAAATTGAAGATCGACACAAGGAAATCCTATCACTAAGTGCTAATACAAGGGGTAATACAAAAATTCCATATTTTAGGGACAACTTCTTGCAGGAAGTTGAAGAAATTCATGTTGACGAAAAGGCAAAATTCCTAGATGCTTTGCATGCACTCCAGTCATCAAGCAAGCAACAAGAACGCCCAACCGCATCAAGTAGAAAATTGCCGAACATAGAAATTCCCAAGTTCTCGGGAAAATACTCGGATTGGGCATCGTTTAAGGATCTATTCACTTCATTGACAATCAACGATGCGAATCTAACGGATGTGGAGCGACTACAATACCTAAAGTCAAGTCTTAGTGGGGAAGCTGCTTATCTTGTGAAAGGTATCTGCGTTACCGCAGAAAATTATCAAAGAGCGTGGGAAAAGCTGACATCTTTCTATGACAATAAGAGGGTACTTATTCATGAATGTCTAAATGATTTGTTCAATCTTAAGTCAATGACATTCGAATCCCACACCACCTTAAAACAACTAAGGGATGGAACAGCGGAGGCCGTAGAAACATTGGAAATGTTGAAGAGACCAGTCAACGGAATGGAGGACTTTCTAGTGTTTATTACTACGCAAAAGTTCGACTCAGCTACAAGACGTGACTGGGAGTTATCCCTGGACAGCGGTTCTAGCCCCGTCACTTGGATACAACTGGATAAATTCATGACATCCAGAATTCAAGCATTGGAGCGCTCTGAGATGAAACAACCACCAAACGAAATTCAAAAAAATAAACTTCAGGCAATAAAAAAACTGAAAATTTCAAGCCATGTAGTTGCAAAAGTCAAAGTTGGTTGTTCGTGTTGCCAAGGAGACCACTATATTGCAGGTTGCGATCAATTTCGTAGCTTCTCGGCTGAAAAACGTCTTAACCTCGTTATCGATAAACAATTGTGTTTCAACTGCCTAGGATCGCATTTAAAACGTGAGTGCCGATCGAAAAAGTGATGCATCACCTGTCAAGGACGGCATCACACGCTACTACACAGAGCCCAGGAAGATATGAAGAACTCTTCGTCCAGTACACCGCAAGATGCCTCCAACATTTCGGTGCACACAGTAAACAAAGTCTCTCATCAACCATTTCAAGTTCGTCTTGCCACTGCTGTCGTTATTGGATTTTCTGAAAAGCGACAGCCTGTGGCCATCCGTGCGCTTGTTGATCCCTGCTCCGAAGTTTCATTCGTTGCCGAATCGCTAGCACAGCGTTTAATGTTGCCTCGGAAATCAGCGTTTGTGCCAATATCAGGAGTAGGAGGCGTTTCAAGTCAGACGGTAAGGAGCAAAGTAACCGTTGTCATTTCGCCATACTTTTCCAGTTCATCAACTTGGAGACTCACCGCACTTGTGTTGCCCAAGCTTACGCAGTACCTTCCATCGCGCTTTTTGGTCAATTCAGACTTATCCTTTATGGAGGGACTCAGACTAGCCGACCCACATCCAGACACTGGTGAGCCTATAGAGATGATATTGGGCGCTGACATTTTTGCTCAAGTCATTGAAGATGGTCTACGTAAATCCAGGGACGAACAGTTAGTTGCTCAAGCCACAGGAATCGGATGGATACTAACTGGATCTCTTTCATCAAATGATCAACATCAGTCACCTCACGCAGAAGCGACTCCGGTAACCAGCTTGCAGTGTATAGTGGATAAGGATCTCTCAACACAGATCGAGCGTTTTTGGATCCAAGAAGAGGTTATACCACACGTGTCTACTATGCTTACCATGGAAGAGGTCGAATGTGAAGAACATTTTTTGTTGACTCATAAACGCAGTGAAGACGGCCGATATATCCTGAGATTGCCCTTTAAGAAAAGTACTCAGGCTCTGGGAAATTCAAAACAATCCGCCCTTGCTATGCTCTATCGAATGGAGAGCCGCTTCAAGTCTAAACCAGAATTCCAGAAATCGTATACAGAATTCCTATCGGAGTACGAAGAACTAGGTCACATGAAAAGAGTGCCATCAGAAAATTTCGCCCAACCGGGTAAGTCCTTTTATCTGCCTCACCATGGGGTTGTTAAGCTTACTGATGGAAAGCATAAGATACGTGTTGTCTTTAATGGATCGGTACAGTTGAATAACGGCCATAATATAAACGATCTATTGCATGTCGGACCAAAGTTGCAAACCGATATTTTTGATGTCATCCTTCGCTGGCGTATGTACCGCTTCACCTTTTCTGCCGATATCCAGAAAATGTTTCGGCAGATACAGATCGATCCAGCAGATCAAGTTTATCAAAGCATTTTGTGGCGAGCCTCAGTTGACCAAGATGTTTGTTCGTATCATCTCACGACTGTTACATACGGCCTAGCGAGTTCTCCGTATCAAGCTGTAAGAACTTTACACCAACTGGCAAGTGATGAAAATATTCGCTTTCCTCGCGCATCAAGACTACTGAAAGAAAACACCTATGTTGACGATATACTCGCAGGAGCTGATACTTAAGTTGAGGCTTGTGACTTGAAGTCGGAGTTAATCGAACTACTCATGGCGGGCGGGTTCCCTTTGGGTAAGTGGTCGGCTAATCATCCTCTTTTATTGTCAGATATCCAAAGGGGAGAAGTGTCCGACGCTTATCAGCATACATGGCAGCAGTTTGAAGAGGTCCAGGCACTTGGGATATCGTGGCAACCAACAGCTGATGTGTTCTTCTTCCGATTCGACGGTCTTAACAGTACAAAACAATTCACAAAGAGGAGATGTCTCTCATTCATTGCTCAACTCTATGATCCTATGGGTTGGATCACTCCAGTGACAATCGGCTTTAAGATCTTTATGCAGTCGTTATGGCATAGTGGTTTACAGTGGGATGACGCACTCCCACCTCAAATGCTGCATACCTGGTCTCTACTGATGGCAAGACTCGAGCATTTAGATAGATGCTCAATACCCCGGTGGATGGGATTCCTAAAGTCCACTCAACTTCTGGAGTTCCATTGCTTCTCAGACGCCTCTGAGTTAGCATATGCAGCGTGCGTATATCTCCGAAGTGTGAGTGAAGAGGGTATTGCTCAAGCCATATTGATATCCTCGAAATCGAAGGTGGCCCCCTTGAAGGTTGTTTCACTCCCCAGACTAGAATTATGTGGAGCAGTATTACTTGCAAGACTTGTTAAGAGGATTCAATCAATTCTGTGTCTCCAGGATATTGCTTGTCATTGTTGGATGGACTCGACAATAGCTCTCTCTTGGATCCAAAAACATCCTTCAACATGGAAAACATTTGTCGCCAATAGGGTCTCCGAGATCCAGGTGAGTCTAAATCATGCTTCTTGGCATCATATTCCAGGTGACCGTAACCCAGCGGATCTCGCCACTCGGGGAAAATCATCGCAGGAAGTGGCCGAGTCAATATTATGGCGCTTTGGACCAGCCTGTTTAACAAATTCATCGTCTGCATGGGATACCTCTAGCAACTTTCAAAATCTTGACCACTGTCCAGAAACTCGAACTACAGCATGCCTAACATCTATCACTACATACGAGGGGTTCGACCTTCTAAATCGATACAGTTCACTTCAAAAGCTTTTAAGAATCACCGCGCGTTGTTTTCAATTCATTCGACGCATACGCTATCCACAATCTATTGTTGGTGAATTGACGCCATCTCGGTTGAATGAAGCCTTGCTCTTTTGGGTGAAACACGTGCAAAATCTGCACTTTTCCAAGGAATTGAAATACTTAGTCTTACAAAATCCAGTACCACCAAGAGGTATACTCAGACGTTTAAAACCCTTTGTAGATGATCAAGGTATACTGCGCGTTGGAGGGCGCCTAAAACATTCTATCCTACACCCCGATGAAATGAATCCAATCGTTATCCCTAGCCGATCTTACCTAACGAAGTTGCTCATCTGGGATGCCCACGCAAGGAATCTACATGGAGGAACGCAGTTAACTCTTAGCCATTTGCGACAAAGGTTTTGGATTTTGAGGGGCCGACAAGTTGTGAAATCGGTTATCTACCAATGTATGCGATGCTGGCGACAAAGGGCTTCACCATCTACACAACTCATGGCGGACCTACCAGCAAGACGAGTTCGTCCGAGTCGACCATTTCTTCATTCAGGGGTTGATTTCGCTGGGCCCATCAATCTTCGTCTTTCCAAAGGCCGCGGCACCAAGCGCTACAAGGGATATATAGTAGTCTTCGTTTGCTTGTCTACCCGGGCCGTACATCTGGAGGTTGCATCTGGGTATTCTACCGAAGACTTCCTTCAAGCATATCGGCGATTTGTAGCCCGACGCGGCATATGTTCAAGTATCTCAAGTGACTGCGGTACAAATTTTATAGGCGCCGATAAAGAGCTGCGGAATCTTTTCAAACAAGCAAGTAAGCAAGGTGAAGAGATTGCTCATATATTATCTAATGATGGGACAGAATGGCGTTTTAATCCCCCATCTGCTCCTCACTTTGGTGGTATTTGGGAGGCGGCGGTTAAGTCCGTAAAGATGCATTTAAAGAGAGTTATTGGAGAAACACTGCTAACATTTGAGGAAATGTATACTCTGCTTACCCAGATCGAGGCATGCCTCAACTCGAGGCCTCTACAGCCAATTTCGGATGATCCATCAGACCTCACAGCTCTTACTCCGGCGCACTTCTTGATAGGAACGTCAACACTTACGGTGCCAGAACCATCTACTCTGGACACAAGTTCAAACCGACTTTCCCGTTGGCGCCTACTCCGACAAATGTATGAGCACTTCTGGAGCAGATGGTCCTCGGAGTATCTTCCCGAGTTGCAGCAGCGCCGCAAGTGGTGTAGCCGTCAGCGTTTGGTGAAGGTTGGAGATCTGTGCTTGGTCCGATCAAATCAATATCCACCGTGCAAGTGGCCATTGGCTCGTGTCGTCGACGTCAAACCCGGGTCAGATGGCTTGGTTCGTGTGGTGCATCTTAAGACATCGAATTCTACTATTGTCCGACCTATCACGAAGATCAGTGTACTTCCCTTGGCGCAAGAAGACTATTCGCCCGGTGCTGGCGAAGGCGGGCGGGATGTTACGAAAAGAAGGCGTTGAACACAACCATTTCTTTTGACAGCTGTTTTTTCTTAGTCGATCCATTTGTCATTCTGTAAATACTTCACCCCATTCTTTTGTCATACGTCAAGGAATAAAGAGCACGTGAAAAAAGTTGTGCTGCATTTTAAATTTCAATCAGGCACCATGTAAAATTTACTTGTTAAATTAAACGCTCCTCGGCACAACTGACAGTTTCGGCAGTCTTTATTCTACTGAATTATAAATAAGTTAATACATAGTAAGAATGTCATGTGTTAAGAGAGATGGTAAGAAAGAGATGATAAGTGTGTATTGTATACATATGCATGTTATTCGTTCAATTTTCTACAAATTTCATTGATATTTATTGAGATTTAATGTCCATTCTCTTATTTAGTTTAAAAAAAAAAATCCTTAATACTGGTTTTCGTTTTTTTTTTGTTTTGCAGTACTTTGTGCACAGCTTTTTCACGAATTTTCTTTAAAACTAGTATCTCGGAAGCATCCCCGTGGTAATAGCTTCAGCCCAATATATTGCTTTATTAAAAATTTGAAAAAGCTTCAGCCGCCCTCCCTTCTTCGGGCGCCTTATCGTGGTGGGAGGCTTAAGAGGTCGCAGACCTTGAAGTAAGACTCGAAGACCCAAAAATTAATGGATAAACCAAAGGAATTGTGTACTCCAGGTGGTACTCGCAGCAGCGGAAATCCACCCGCGACCTCTTTGATCACGGCCGGGGCAAGGATTCTGAGGCCCCAACATTCATTTTTAACCGTACGGCAGTCCGGAACGACACCGGCCCCTGCGGCTCACTTTCTGACCACCTGGTCCGACTGAGCATGAGCGGTGCATCCAGCGGAGGCGACACCAACGATAGCGCGGCACGGGAAACCGCAAAGGTGGAACGCTCCCCAGAATTGGAACGTACTGCTGAATGCACTGCTAAGTGCCCAAAAAGTAGAGGTAAGAGGCGTGCCCGAAAATTGTGCAAAGGGGCTGACAAAGCCGAAGGCACAATGGTCGAGGCTAAACCTCTGGGGAACCATTTAAGAGAGTTAGGTCGACGGAGGTATCTCGTACCGAAGTCGATCCGACCCTCCTTCCTGAGCTCCACCCCTCTCTCGAAGGTGCGCAGCGCGGAAAGCGTCGGCGATTGGGAAAGGCTGCTGAAGGAGGCATAATCATGTCTGCACTCTCGGCATGCACCTCCAACTCTCTTCCTCTTACTGGGAAGGTTCAACTACCTAGTAAGAGCGTGATCAGTTCCCGTAATGACGGAGTCGGAAGCTGTCAGGTTTTTGCTATGGCTGGCACTGCCGCCGAAAAAGGTGACGGGGCTGACAGGCAGACTCCGAACGCAGAGGGCGAAGTCGTTACGGGTTCTAGCAATCCTCGAACTGGTACGGCTGTCCCGAACCGTCGTCCGAAGGGAGCAGGTGCTTTAACCGAAAAAGGTAGAGGCTCCCGCAAACGGAAGACCGCCGCTAGGGATAGCCTCGCTAGGGATAGAGTGTGCGATGCCTCCCTCTCCGGTGGGGCGGTGGGAAATCGGAGTCCAATGGCAGATGTGGCGACCCAGAAGGATGAAAGCATAGGCCAGAAGGCGAAGATAGCCAAAAACCACTCCTCAGAGGCGGGCACATCACACAACAAAACCCGTTCCTCCCAGAAGGAGATCCAAATGACCGTAAGGAGTCGAGAGAAGCAGCTCTCTTACAAAGAGGCTGCCATCTCCTCTGAAAAGATCAGGATAGCTTTTATCCAGATCAATCTACAGCAATGCAAGGCCGCTACTGCTCTTTAAAGTAGTAGAATTGCATGCAGTAGAACAAATCATCACGTTGTATCCATTCAAGAACCGTAGGTGTGGAATAAACGCCTATGTGGCCTTGGTAGTATACGTGATGCTACGATTCTTTATGATGAGCGATCCGAAAGGCCTAGGGTCGACCCCATCATATCGAATTCGCTATCGGCAACCAAACTTGGGCACTTTTGTGGACAAGGCCTGGTGGCTGTTAGAGTAAGCTACAAAACGCACGGAGCAATAGAACACTTCGTCGTTGCGTCTGCCTACTTTCCCTACGATTCGTTACTACCTCCACCACCGAAGGAAGTCTCTGAACTCGTAGAGTACTGTGAGGTCAAAAAGATTGGTCTCACCTTGTGTTGCGATGCCAATGCCCAAAACACTGCTTGGGGCAGCAGCAAGTGTAACGCAAGAGAGGACCGTCTTTTAGACTTCATTCTCTCGTCTGACCTTACCACAAATAATGTTGGCTCTCAACCAGCGTTTGTTGATTGACCTGACCCTATCCAACAGATATGTGAAGGACGTCACTAACTGGCGAGTCTTGCCTGATGCTACGCTGTCGGACCATAAATACATCGAATTTCGATTGGCTTGTATTGGGTTGTGCGATCTCCTCCTTGCAAGCTAGACGGAATCCGAGAAGGACGGACTGGGAACGGTTTAGAGAAGAGCTTGAGAAATCCACTCAGGCCCTCCCTAAACTTAGAACGAAACAATTGGAAGAGAACGCTGTTCATAACCTGAACAGCATCATCACCAGTTATTTGAACTCGCATGTCCTGTCAGCAAACCTCCCTGCAGGAAATTGGTCCCCTGGTGGAATGCCGAGCTCCGAAGTCTTCGCAGGGAAGCCCGAATTCTTCTGAATAGATCGCTCAAATCAAATTCGGAAGATGACTGGAAAAGGTATCGGTCGAAGCAGAAAGAATATAAGACCTTCTGCGAAGAGATCAAGTCTCAGAGTGCGACTAGCAAGTTGGTTAAAGTCCTCAAACGGGGATAACCGACAAAGCTAGATGCACTCAGAAAATCTGATGGTACCTATACTGAGTCTAAAGCGGAAACTCTTAGGTTACTGTTTGGGACTCATTTCCCGGAAAATCAGATCGACATCGGCTCGTTGCACCCTCCTTCAAGGAAAAATGCAACTGAAACGATGAAAACAACTCGGCGTAGCTGGTATATTGCGTCGCGCATGGTTACGACTGAAGCTATTGAATTTGCTGTGGCATCCTTCGATGGCTTCAAATCGCCGGACACCGACGGGATATATCCTGTTATGCTGCAAAAAAGTATAAGGCAGCTGCTCCCTACTCTGAAAAGAATTTTCACTGCTAGTCTAGCACTTGCTCACATACCCATTGCTTGGCGCACAGTGAAAGTGGTCTTCATTCCCAAAATAGGAAAAGAGGACTACTCACTTGCCAAGACCTTCAGACCAATTAGCCAGCATCCTTCCTGCTGAAAAGCATGGAGAGACTGGTAGAGTTGCACGGGCGAATTGAATGCGCGCTCGAAAGGAGAGAGTACGCGGTGGGCATTTTCATCGACATTGAGGGAGCTTTTGATAACGCAACTTTTGACAGCATGTGCAACGCTGCCAGACATCATGGCGTAGATGAAGCACTGGTCCTTTGGATCAAAGCAATGCTCATGCACAGGACATTGACCGCTGATACAGGCCTCGACCAGTGTGCCAAATCCGGCGTAAACAAGGGCTGCCCTCAAGATGGCGTCCTGTCTCCACTGTTATGATGCATGGTGGTCGATTCTCTGCTTGATGCTCTCAATGCCTCTGGAATTTATACCCAGGCCTATGCGGATGACGTCGCCATTCTTTCTGTCGGCTCATGTTTAGCGTCTGTCCGTATCAAAGCACAGGCGGCGCTAAATGTGATCGATGATTGGTGTACCAGAAATGGGCTGTCAGTCAATCCTCTTAAGACCGATGTCGTTCTCTTTACGAGAAGGAGGAAAAATACTGACATGACTCAGCTGGTACTAAAAGGCACTTCCATCCCGATATCCAAGGAGGCTAAGTATCTAGGAGTCATTTTAGATAGTAAGCTTCTCTGGTCAAAACATGTTGAGTCAAAAACCACTAAAGCGCTGTCAGCTTTGTGGCAATGCAAAGGAGCTTTTGGCAAAACATTTGGTTTATCGCCGGCAAAGGTCCTCTGGATCTACACGGCAATGATAAGACCTATAATCTCATACGCATCGGTTGTCTGGTGGAACAGTCTAAAACGCAAACACGTCGTAGCCTCTTTCACCAAACTCCAATGAACAGTTTGTCTCAGCTGCACGGGGGCTTTCCCCAGCACGCCGGGCGCTGCTCTAGATGTATATTTATCAGAGGGTGTACTCTGAAAGCCATGTATCTTCTGAAGAGAAATGGCTTTTGGTACAACTCGCATAGGAATACGCAATGCTAATGGCCATGCCCTATGTTGTGAAGCGCAGGTGGAAGGAGGAAAGCACATGCATCTGTAGTGACAGCCAAGCTGCACTAAAAGCTGTGTGTAACCCCTTAACTAGCTCCAAATTAGTGCTTGAACTCAAGTCCTTCTTGAACAGAGTCGGCAGACTAAATTAATTAAGGCTTGTATGGGTTCCAGGCCACTCTGGGATCCCAGGAAATGAGATCTCTGATGAGCTCGCCAGAATGGGTTCAGAGGAGAGCTTCTCAGCACCTGAACCCGCTCTAGGTCTACCTGCGTCCACGGTAAATTCCTACATTAACGATGGTGTGTTTAACACACACTACCGAAGATGGAGGGATTGTCCGGGTTGCAGGATGACTAAGCGCGTATGCCCTGATGACTGCAAAAAATCTGCAGCATTCCTCCTGTCTTTAAGAAGCATCGACTGCAGAAGGCTTGTGGGAGTTATCACGGGCCATTACACTTTTTCCAAGCATCTCTACGCGCTCGGCATCAGTGAGACGCGTACTTGTGCTGCATGTGGCGAAGAGGAGGATGATACTGCAGAGCATTTCCTCTGTGATTGTCCAATATAATCAGTGAAGGCCAGTAGCGTTTGTTGCCGCCTGGCAACATATTCCAAAAAAAGCCCGACTTATCGGCATTATAGATTTGGTTTTTAGACAAGTGAAGCGCAAGAATTATTTTCTCTAAATTATTTTTGAATGGCGCAACTGCGTCACGAGCGGATGAAACTTTTTCCCCACAGATTTTTAAAAGCCCAACACCATCACGTGACTTGAACCCACTTAGCCATACAGAACTGGCACTAGAGGGTCCCTTCTTTCTCCTTTAATTGAGTATGCAATAGCTTCGCTTTTTCTTTCAGCATTTCTCCAGCAACTCATATAACGCTCATTCCATACGAGGATACTCGCTTTGCTTTAAGGTATTTCTTTTCAACGAACTGATTTGGCTAGTGGTCACTACCTACTTCAAGAATTTTGTTATTTTTTTTTTATTATCGCTGAAATTGTGAATTTGGCTACACCTTACTGCCGTGACAAACTCAACGCGCCTTCACCTCTTTCCGATTTCTCAATAACTTCACTTTCCTCTTTCAATGATAAGAATTTCGGCTTTTTAAACGGCATTTTTGCAAAGAAACACTTATCTACACTGCACTGTTCTAATTGTATGCAAAAACTAACAAATCAGCGAACGAATGAATGAACATGTTCACTCTTGTCCATACATTTTTGGTTCATGTTATCGAGGTTTCTTTCTACTCTTCATAGAAAAATGGGTGTTCACGCCAGCGAAGTGTTCACGCAATCAGGGGTTCACGCTACCCAGACACTACTATAGTCGTTTGCCAGTTATGGATAATTAGACATTATAGTGGGGGAGCCCAAGTGGGGATTTTGCGTGTTACTCGAGCGCGTCAGAAAATCATATGGGGAGAAAGCTTGCACTCTGTAATGTACCCCTACCAAATATGAACCCTTAATATAGGGGGGGCGTTGAGGGCAGCCCGTCAGATTAGTAAAAAAAAATCGATCCTCGGAAAAACCCGAGCGCGTCAGATTAAGAACAGGTAAGTTAAGTACATCCTGAAAAGTGTATATTTCAATAATCTGACAATTCGAGCGTGGCATAAGGAAATGGGGGAGTCGCATAGTTGTAAAAAAAACACGTCACCTCGAAATACTCGAGCGCGATTAATTTTTTTTTTTTTTTTTTTTTTGAAGGGAATTCTATCAAGATTACGAAAAACATATAATCTGACGGTTTTCATGGGGCGATATAGCTAAAACCATCGATAAAACATGAGCACACAGATGCTGATATCTATGTATTCCCCACTCCACGCTTCCCGTTCCTTCTCACTCTTTCCCAGTGTCTAACATTCAAAGTTTTTTAAATTGTCAGAATAACAATACTCCTTTACATAATTGTCAGATTATCTGACTCTGACATCGAGTTGAACCCACAGTAGAAAAATCTGACGCGCGTATTTCAAGTTAACGATTTTTTTTAACATTTTCAAAAATCAGTCATAAGTGTAGGCCACGTCCAAATCATCAGTTATTTAAATCGAACACTGTTTTGAGTTCACTAAACGTCCCCTTTCAATATCTGACAAGCTCGAATAACTTTTTTTCTGTTTTGCTTTTTTACCGCTCTTTTCAGCCACCCACCACTATCTAATCGTCAGATTAATATCTATCGGCTATCAGAAAGACGAAGCGAGTATACTCTATTAATATCTGACGCGCTCGAGTACTTCCATGTGACTGTTTTTTTTTTTACATTTTCAAACATTTTTACACGCTCTTTTCCCCACAAAAATGGAAAACTTAACATAAAATTTTTCGTTTGAGAACCTAATCTTCACAATCCAATAGGTCCCCATGACGCTCTAGTAACTGCAAATTTAGCATCCCGGGCTCCCCTACTATTATGCATAGACGATGAACTATGTCATCGTTCAAATGGCAGGTTTGCTGCATGGCGAGCACTCGCAATGTCCAATTTTCCATGAGCCTACTCAAAAATTAAGTAGTATGAACCCATGTCATAAGATTATGTTGACTTTTATGGCGCCAATCATTTACGAATTATTGACATATACCTGCAGCTTTAATAAACCATCCAAAAAAATCGAATGGGACCTTTCTTTGTTTTGTTCCTGTTTTTTCATTTCATTTTATTTGCAACTATTTGAATTTAACAAAATGCAGCTGGTCCAGTTGGATTTTATGCGAATGTTGTACATTCGCCATGCTACATAGACGGACGAGAGCCACTCGTGAACATTACGAGCAGAAACGGAGAGAGGAACACACGCTCTTAAGGAAGAAGAAAAGGCAGCATGAAAAGCGTGAGATCGAAGAATTGGAGAGATACTACCACAAGAATAATGCTCCTAAATTTTACGAAAAAGTTAAAACTGTTAAAATTCTTGGAAACAAAAAAAAAAAGAACCTTATACATATACTGAACTCTTGATCCCTTTATATTGTTACGAAATTGAATCCACACCCAATAGGGTTCGTACCACTGGATTGCGATAAACTACAATTGTCTACGTTTTATTCAAATTAAAACACAAACTTTCCTTATTTCTCCTCAGAACAACTATCTGAGTGTCTACTCCACTACTTTTATTTATTGTTACACTTTATTACACATGCAAACCTTTACTAAGAGCTTTTATTTTCACACTCGTTTATCGACCGAACACACTGTATATCGAGTTGTCGCACGCTATCCACTTCCGTAAACTGAATGAATGCCGAGGGCGAGTGCTCGCGCTCATATAGCTCTTGGTCCACCTTCTCGAATGATCGCCGTCGGAAGTTCCCCTACGGAAATCTCTAGAATGCTCTGACAATTAGCATTACACCGTTGACAATTGACATAATTTCAATTTCCGCCTCACCAGAGCTTTCGAACTTCGACAGCGAAATTCGAACTTAACCGTCGGTTTGTGTCTCCGCAACAATATTTACTCACGGAGCTTACAATGCGCGACCTTACTCGACGACGTCTTACAGTTGAGTGAGCGATTCTCCCTCCTAACATATATTCATGTGCGTGACCAAATGTACACACACAAGCTCAACGTCAATACATCAATACCAAATGTATACACGTAAACTCAATAAAAACGAACATGCCAGTGCTATAAAGCCAGAGCGGAAGCCTGTAGGGAACACTTCTGTGGATTGTATAACGGCGATGAAAAATCTAATACGGCTGTCAGGCAGAATGATCTATTCGCAACGACGAAGATGCAAGAGAATTTGCGTCCAACCGACCTAGATGGAATTAAACTAGTAATTTCAAAGCTGAAGAATAATAAAGCCGCGGGCGCAGACGATACCCGTCGAGCTATTTAAAACGGCTGGAGAAGATCTGGTAGGGCGCATGCTCATCTGTAAAATATGGTCGGAGGAAAGCATGCCCGACGAATGGAATCTCAGCATCGTTTGCCCAGTCCACAAGAACGGGACCCCTATAACTGCGCCAACTATAGGGGAATAAATCTCTTTTAATATCGCATACAAGACCTCCTCTGCCGTACTGTGTGAACACCTGAAACCCTTTGTAGATAATCTGATAGGTTCTTATCAGTGTGGTTTCAGGCCAGGTAAATCCACAATGGACCTAATATTCACACTGCAACAGATCTTGGTGAAGACCCAAGAATACCAAGTCGACACCCATCACCTTTTCGTCGATTTCAAGTCCGCGTATGACAGTGTGCATAGAGACGAGCTATACAGCGCCATGTCTAGTTTTGACAAACTCGTCAAATTGTGCAGAATGAGAATAGAGAACTCTCGCTGCTCCATTAAGGTCGGTAGCGAATTAGCCGAGAATTTAGATGTTAAAAAAGGACTTAGACAAGGTGACGCACTGTCATGTAATTTCTTCAACATCGTGCTTGAATAGATCATACGAGACTCATTGGCCAACACAAGAGGTACGATCTATTACAAATCTGCACAACTGCTTGCTTAGGCGGATGACATTGACGTAATTGGACGAACACAGCGGGACGTCAATGATGCGTTCGATAGCGGCTAAAATGCGTCTTTTAGTTAACGAGGATAAAACGAAATATACATATGTATATATGCTGTCAACCAAAAAAGACGCACAACACCGACGTCTCGGCCAGAACGTCACAACTGGCAGCTACAAATTTTAAGTGGTCAAGAACTTCGTCCACCTTGGCTCACTAGTGACCAGCGAACACCAGCACTGAGATCAAACACAGAATTACACTTGCCAACCGCTGCTTCTTTAGGAGGAAATTCAGAAGTAGAGTCCTCTCTCGAAAGACCAAAGGGTCCCGTTTGTATAAACGGGGAGTGGAGGAGAAGATACAAGGACGAACTATACGGGCAGTACAGCGACATCGGCCTAGTACGACGTCTACAAATCCACCGTCTAAGATGGCTAGGCCATGTAGAGTGAATGGACAACACAGCTCCGCCGCAAGGAGTCTTCGAGTCCAACCCCGAGGTAAAACATAGCAGAGGACGACCGAATCTAAGGTGGCGCACACAGGTGGAAGGCGACCCTAACTAACTTGGGGTTCGTTGCTGGAAACAGCAGGTAAAAGACCGTGTCAGCTGGAGAAGTTTGTTGGTTGAGACCCAGGTTCACACAGGACTGTAGGACTGTAGCACCACCTAAGTATGATAGAGGTCTTAAGTTAAAATCTCCCCACAGCATCGTTCCACCGACCGACATCGTTCCAATGTGTTTCCACCGACCAGACAGTGACTGAATAGTTCTATGTTGGCATCCTGAAGATCGCTGCCTCTTCAGGCGCGTGTTTTTTGTGTGTAATCCGGACTCGCCAAGAAGGACTGGATTATTCACCACTACGAAGCGCCGGCCCATACCTCGTTGAAGGCATCAGAGTTTATTTTTTTTTTTGCGAAAAAACGATAAAACGTTGCATCCACATTTAACTTCGGAAGATTATCAAGTCTGTTTCGAATCGTGGTAGCGACGTTGAAATCGTTGTGTAGAGTTAGAGGGGGACGAGAGGAAGGTCGATAATAAAATTGTACAACAAACTTAATTTGCTGGCTTTTTGTTTACAAATTCCCGGTACCTAATTGCCACACTTTGTATATCCCTCAAGATCGGTGACGAACCGACCGTTTTGCAAATATGCAATGGGCCACCATGGACAATGCACTAACCGAGGTAACGTTCTCTTCTCCCTCAAGATCGGTGACGAACCGACCGTTTTGCAAATATGCAATGGGCCACCATGGACAATGCACTAACCGAGGTAACGTTCTCTTCTTCCTTGGTGCAGTTTCGGTGGGTAAAGTCCGTTGACTCATATCTGATGTATAGTGATGGATCCATGTCTCATAAATAGTCACGAAGTACGATTGGGCTTATGTATGTTGGCGTATGTTGGCGTTACAGTCCATGAAGAACCTGAGCCGAGCTTCTCTCAATCACCCATGTTGTGTGTGATTTCATTTTCCCATAGGTGAAAGGGACCTACAGTTTATTGCCGGTTCCGAACGGCGAATTTCGAGAAGCTTTTCATGACATTTTTACTACAGGGGGTTTTGTCAGAACCCCGCTGAGGAGAAACACCGTGAAAACACGTTCGATGAAATGGCTGTGTCGGGATTCGATCCCGTGTCATCGGCGTCAGAGGCCAACACACTACCCACTGCGCCACGGTGCTCTCGCACCGTACACATACACACACATACATACATCTCTATAAAAACCTCGTACATGTTTGGATTCTGGTGACCTTGAAACGTGGAATTCGCAAAATCGGCCCCATTGATATAACTTCCTACTGGGAAGTTCAAAAACAGCCCCATTTGGCTCTTTCATCATGACGACACGCCAGCTCACTGATCCGCAATCATCACAGCAAAACTGATCGAATTACGCTACGATTTGCTGACTCAACCACACTATTCTCCGGATTAGTCTCCATCCGATTTCGAGAAATCGCTGGTTTAAATGTATCAAATCTACATACGTACATATGTATGAAACGCATTTTCCTGCTTAACACAGGCGCTTATCATATACATACATATGTAGCCCTCGTATCTTGCTGAATTTCTCAGTTGTAAATATGACTAAACTAATAGCTAAATACCACAATCGTTGTTTGGTGTATCTTCGCCAAGAGTCAAGAGCAAAGTGCATCCACAACAACCCTCTGCTTCAAAGAGAAGCTCTGTAGGAAGAAATTCGTGCGACATACGCGCGTATATGCATGTATGGATGTAGTAAAATTACTTTTCAACCCTCTCTCACTTCTTCACCACTACATCAGAATACCTCCTGTTCCCTTGCTTCTTCTTTTTTCATTTACCATTTTTCTTATTTGTTTTTTCCTTTTTAGGAAGGCAACCAAGGGTGGTAGTGTGTGGATGTCGATTTTCACAGCCTTATTCCTATTGCGTGTGGTAACATTTCTTCCACATCCTCAACAACAAGATTCAAAGTGATGGTGATATCGTGTGCAGTTAGGGTGATATGGTGTCGTTCAGGGGAACACAACACACAAAATCAACTACATAAGAGCTCCATATTATCGAGAATCATCATCAAGCCAGCAGCGAACATCTTTGTATTCAGACGGCGACAGGGGAAGAGCCCAAGTGTTCGGTGTACATTGTACGCGTGCTAGTGCGATGCGACGATGGTGGTTTGCTTTTTCCCTACATTACCAACGAAATGTATATGGCTGTGGGATAAAATTCAGGAATACTAAATACAAATGAAACTGTGAGTTGGGTTAGCACAACTGCTTTACACCCATAAGGCTGTACGGCAACAATATATACAAGAAAGACCATACTAGCCAGGAAAAATGAAAATAGATTTAAAAAAAGGAGGAAATTGTGGAAGTGTTATTACCCAGCCCATGTCAAGTCAGAGTAGCCCAGGAGGCCGGCTTGTATTGTATAGCATTGTTTTCGGCTATACACGACGCAGGGTGATGTGGTGTTCGACTACTGTGCAATGTGTTGAATTGCCTTAACGCTATGCGGGTGGAGAATAGACAGACACCATGTTGTGTCGTCGACGTGTATATGGATATGGAACACATTCAATCAAAAATTGGTAATGTAGAATTCGGAATAGGCCAACATGAATCTCGAGTAGGAATCCTCAGTGCCACTCTAATCCGGATTTGGATTTTGGACTCGGAATCCGCTATTTACGCTCACATGAATGACGAGTTGTACGCATTTACATACATTAGGTATGTGCCTATTCGTACAAGTGCAATGCATTGGTAATGAAAAAGTATAAAACAAAAAATTACCTAAAATTATCTATTAGATGGAGTCCGGGTAATGCTATGAAATAGAGCAGACAATTCCTGAGTTAATCAATGTCAATTTTCATGGTTCACGAGTGTGATATAGTGTGATAGACTTAGAAAGCTATCACCTTAAGGATGACGGTAGCTCTTTGGAAAATTTATTAACCGCTGTATGAAATATTGGTAGTTTAGCATTATATTGCGTTCAAGCATTTTTCAGTTTTGGTCACGTAAGAATCGAAGACACTCTTGCCAAGCCCTGACTTAGGAAATAACATACTGAATGTGCTAAAAAATGTAAGGTAATATACATATACATATGTATATGGTAATATACATACATATATACATACATATATACATATGTAAATCAAATTAATCGGCTAGTTTGTACTCGATTGGTAATTGGTTTAAACACGCTGATTTAAAAATGATCTTCGCCCATCCTGCGGCTCTACCACTACCCCCTCAGAAGTTGATCGAATAAATACTCGGTTTTCAGCTTTCTCTCCTGCGTTTCTACCTATTGTTTAAGATCGTAGGTAATAGCACCGGCATCCTCCTTTTTTCATAGATCGATGGTTCAAATGTAATTTTTATTCATTTTCAGTTTTAAATTCATAACTCTCATTCCACATGATCATCTCACCTGATCAACTTTACATTGTCCACGTTAAACTCCGAAAGACTCTTGTGGCGCCATACAATGTCATGCCCATCCTTCTCCCGCCCATTTGGCGATGGGTCGTCATAAAAGCAACGTTAATAGTGATTTCTAGGATCAGGTCAACTCATGGGCTTGTTACTTCAGATACATTTCGGCATGCTGAGGCTTAAGCTACAGCCCTCGTGTGACCAATATTTTCCACTTCATGCAGTGTGGGATTGCACTGCGTTCCAAGTTGCAACCTGACCGTGTATAACTTCCTGATTGTGTTTGAATTTCAAAAGAGCGCATTCAAAGATACCAATACATAATTTGACATACAGTGTGTACAGTAAAAAGTCATTCACCACATGGAAAATCCATCTAAACACAAAGAAAATTTTCTTTATTCTACCACAACTCGCTTTTCAGTTTCACCCATTTGAGTACAGTATACATATATGTATTTATTTTTTCATTTTTGTTCTCCAAAGAATTGGGCTAGATGCTGAGCCTACGACCGATTCTGGTGGCCTAGTCAAAAGTTCGAATACAAAAATCTTTAGTTAACACACTAGTATGTCATCATGATGGTATCACACAATTGGCATATTATCATACACGAAACCAAGCCTCTGTGTGTACACAGGAAGTGTGTACTAACAGGCAACTCTCCCTGTAACACAGTACGTCACTAGTACACTTAACGAGAGCGCACCAAGAGGGGTGTCGTGCAAATACTACAGTCATACTATATACATATGTAAGGTCTTGTACACGGTCTTGTCCAGCATTTCGTTTGTGTTCCTTATGCTGTATCAAAAAAAAAAAAAACAAAATAATAGAATACACAGCAACTACATACTAACAAAATGTTTTTTTTTTTTGTCAAGTTGGTATATATTCGGTGGCAAGGTGTATGCGCCTCTTCAATTACGATTTTGGGCGTGTGCCACTGCCATCGATGAAAAGTGAGTGGCTGACCGCCAAAAGATTTGCAATTGACCGTGTGATAACATAAATCCCAGGCGGTTTACTTGCTATACTACTTATCAGTTACTACACCGCCATCCATAAAGCACACGCATAAAATCCCACTGCCAGTTTTATACATACCATCAAAACGTACAATTTCCTGATACGCTGCTGCTTTGCTCCGTTGGTAGCAGTATCAGTGCCGGATAATAAAACTTATAATGATTGTGGGTGCGATGGTGGTCGGTTGGTCGATGGTTTGCGTTATGAAGTCAAACACAAGGAATCTCGCGTCACATTGACATTGGCCATGTGATACATATGATATCTGTTTGTATGCCATTACATTTGTGATACATGCCGATACTCTTGCACGTGTATCTTACAAATCGTATGCACGAGTGTGTGACGTGTGGACTTGTTGGGCTTGTTTCATTTTTTTTCTCTCTCCTTTTGTTATTATCGCCAGCATTCTAGTGTTGATGTTGCACAACACCATCGCCTACAACAAACACACCATAGAACATCATCATTGTACCGAGTACAACATACAAGGTCGTCGACGCGAATTCATTTCATTCATTTATAGTGTAGCTACACGGCTATTCTTATAGGGTACAATGTACACACTAGCGTACATCAAATTTAGTATGTGAATTTTGGAATAGGGTCGCATAGTTGATAGACGGTTGCTTAGTCGCCTTTTGAAGATTCACAGAATCACTGATACATATCCATATATGTATGTACCCATGCAGATGACAAGTGTATATGTACGTGTCGAATAAAATAAGGAAATAATATAATATATATTTTTTGTAATCATAGAACGAACGCATATCGGTGTGCGAACCAGTCGGAGGGGAAGCCACACAACCTAACAAATTTTTTGACGCAAAGTATTCTTGTAACACACTCTTGCATAGACTCCATTAGCCAAGAAGAAACATACAGTCAAATATGAATGTGACACAAAAGCAATAATAATATTTTTCCGACCTGTAGGTAAGATACATAACATTCTTGACTACTGTGTTCTTAATTTCACTATTCAACTTCAAGTTGGCGGCTGACTAGAACACTACTGTATGAGGTCACACTTTACATTTATCACAATTTTCTATTACTTAATGGCAATCATAAAAAAGTACTATCAAGAGGTATTAACTGCAGCAAATTATGCATATGTATGCAATTAGAAGAGAAAAAAAAAAAAAAAAGAAACATTCACATTTGAACATTTTTTATCTATTCTTCCAAATCAATTGATAAAGTAAATTTTCGGGATGGCTCTCAGCTTTCTTTTTGATACGGCTTGTATTTCTTCTATAAAAACGGTACTCCCGGACCATTATTTCGAGTTTGTCGATTAACCAGAGGTCGTACGATGTCAAATCCGGTGAATACGGTGGTAGTGGAACGATATGGATCGAGTTTTTGGCGAAATTGTCACGAAGAATCAATGCAGTGTGAATCTCGTAATGCGTTTTATCTTATCTTGATAAGACCGTAAGCGTTGTTTCACACACTTCAACGCAACGATGTTTTTCCAAAAAATTCAGTCCAAAAAGTCTCTACTCTACTGTACTACTTTTCGTCTTTATACAATTTGTACATACTGTTAGTTACAAAAGTAAGTAGACACCATCCGATGTAATATATTATTAAGTAACTGTTTTTACACGTATGGGAGGTATGTGAGTAGGGACCAGTGTCCTTAACAATACAAGTCACAATTCTTACATTATTGTATATTACTGTATGTATATTTATAATAACACTGTCATGCGATTTCTTTAACATCATACTTGAAAAGATCGTGCGGGACTCTGCGGCCAATACAAGAGGTACGATCTACTTCAAGTGCACACAATTGCTTGCCTACGCAGTCGACATTGACGTTATTGGACGGACCAAGCGAGACGTCAATGAGGCGTTCGCAAGCATTGAAGCAGAAGCGGCTAAAGTGGGTCTAAGGGTAAATGGGGACAAGACCAAATATATGCTGTCATCCAAGAAAGACGCCCAACACCGACGTCTTGGTCAGAACGTCACCTTCGGCGGCTATGTTTTTGAAGCAGTCAAGGACTTCGTCTCCCTTGGCTCGATAGTGACAAGCAGCAACGACACCAGCGCTGAGATAAAACGCAGAGTAACTCTTGCCAACCGCGGCCTCTTCGGGCTCAAGAGGCAATTGAGTAGTAGAGCCCTCTCTCGAAAAACTAAGGTATCCCTCTACAAAACCTTAATCATCCCGGTCCTCCTCTACGGCGCTGAGGCTTGGACGTTATCAAAAGCGTATGAAGAGACTCTTGGGCGTTTCGAGAGGAAAGTTCTGGGTGCAATCTTTGGTCCCGTTTGTGTAAACGGAGAGTGGAGGAGGAGATTCAACCAAGAACTGTACGGGTTGTACAGCGACATCGGCCTGGTTAGACGTCTTCGGATCCAACGTCTAAGATGGCTAGGCCATGTAGAGCGAATGGACATCAACGCTCCGGCCCGAAGAGTCTTCGACTCCAACCCCGAGGGACGATGCAACAGAGGACGACCGCATTTAAGGTGGCGCGCACAGGTGGAAGGGGTGCTCAACCAACTGGGCGTGCGGCACAGGAAGCGGCTGGCCAAAGATCGGGCCGGCTGGAGAGGCTTTGTTGGTTGAGGCCCTGATTCACCCCGAACTGTAGCGCCATCAAAGTAAGTAAGTATTTACGGTTGCATTTCGCCGCCGGGGTTCTGACAAAACCCCCTGTAGTAAAATTGTCATGAAAAGCTTCTCGAAATTCGCCGTTCGGAACCGGCAATAAACTGTAGGTCCCTTTCACCTATGGGAAAATTAAATCACACACAACATGGGTGATTGAGAGAAGCTCGGCTCAGGTTCTTCATGGACTGTAACGCCAATATACATACATACATTTTGCTGCTTTTACTTATTTAGTTTTTATACATTAATTAATAATTTAAAAGACTTAATGTCTGGCTAGAAGATCTATCGTCCTGAATCGTTTTAATCTGCGTCTTCTATTTTGTTCGTCACCGGTAATTACCGTTATTTCAGGATTGTTGTGATTAATGAGTCGGGATATGTGTTTGTTGCTCGTATTTCGTATTTCCTCCATAACTGTAGGTATTTGTAGGTCCTTGTGTATGTCGGTATTGGACACGTACCATGCTGCGTTTATTATTGTTCGAAGAATTTTAGATTGTAGTCTCTGAATGATTTTAATGTTGGTTTTGCTGGCTACACCCCAGAGCTGTAGGCCATGTGTCCAGATGGGTTTGATTATCGTCTTGTATAGAAGCACTATCGGATAGTGCAGAATTGCGGCCTAACATCCAGTATAGCTGTCTGAACTTGTCCTTGATTAGATTACGTTTTTGAGTAATATGATGCTTCCATGTTAGTTTGTTGTCGATGTATATTCCTAGGTATTTTGCATTGTTGTCAATTTGTATACTTTTTAAGTTGCGTGGATTTTCAGTTCTGTGGAATATACATATTACTTGTACGGTTTTGTCTTCATTAATCTGTAATCCCCAACTTTGAAACCATTGTAGTAGCTCATTTAGAAATTGTTGAAGAGTGCTAACAGCGTTTACAAGGTTTCTGTGTGAGCAGAGTATAATTGTGTTGTCTGAAAAGTTGCTAGTTGTGAATTTTGGGGTGTTGGTATGTCTGCAGTGTAAATCAAGTATAATGTAGGTCCAAGTACACTTCCTTGTGGTACACCAGCGGCTATTGGTCTTATTGTTGAGATCTCGTCTGCTTTTTTGACAGAAGTACCGATCAGTCACGTAACTCCTGATGATTTGGTACATGTCCTTAGGTAGCACGCATCTTCGTTTGTGGAGAAGGTCTTTGTGCCACACTTTGTCGAATGCTTTGGATACGTCTAGGAAGACTGCTGCGCAGTATCGTCCATGT
The DNA here is from genome assembly GCA_951905685.1 of Eumerus sabulonum. Taxonomy (NCBI): domain Eukaryota; kingdom Metazoa; phylum Arthropoda; class Insecta; order Diptera; family Syrphidae; genus Eumerus; species Eumerus sabulonum. The sequence continues at coordinate 159,610,272 of OX645060.1, read as the reverse complement.
TCGATATCAGAAGAGATTTTATTAATTACTCTATGAGTTTGTTTTGTTGTCGAATGATGTCGCCGGAAGCCGAATTGATGTTTTGGTAAAATTTCACGCTGGGATAGGTTTGAGTCGAGTCGTTTGGATATTACTTTTTCTAAGACTTTGGATAATGTTGGTAACAAGCTGATTCGTCTATAGTTTTCTGGCTTAGTTGCGTCCTTACCGGGTTTTGGGATAGCTATTATTTCAGCGACTTTCCACATTTTTGGGAAGTATTTTTGTATGATGATTGCGTTAAATAAATACTTAATGTAAGTGGTTGCTTTGTCTGGAAGTTCTTTTAAGATTTTTCCGTTAATCATGCGAATTTTTTGCTGTCTATTTCAAGAATGATTTTTTAATTTCACTTTCGTTTGTTTTTCTGGTCTTTCTGTTGTAATTACTTGGATTGAATTCCATGGGAGTGTGGATAGTCTGCTTGTCGTTTTTTTAAGGTTCGTTCGAAGTGGTCTGCTAGGGTTTCAGCTTTTTCTGAGTTTGATCTAGACCAAGTTCCTTTTTTGTTAAGAATGGGTGATTGATGTGTAATCGTTTTTTTTATGTGTTTTAATGTAATACAATTTAGACTCAAAAACTATCAAAAAGTAATTGGAAGCTAAACTTTTATTCAGTATTATTTTGATTGTATTCATCTTATTCTTAGAATATAACAGAAACAGGAAAATAGTGTAAAAAACAACGACATTTCATTTAAAGTAAATTAAGAGACAAATTCATCTCACAGAAGTAAGTAGACGCTGAGGAAAATATAACCTTTTCAATCTTTTTTTTAAATATGTACATAGTTGTTTTAGTATTTGGTAGGATATCCTTTAGCTCTTATTACAGATTTCATTCGTGATGGCATCAAGTTAACCAACTTTGAAGTAACCTTTTTATCTATTTTGGCGGCCCACTCTTCCTGCAATGCTCTTTTCGGTCCCTCCTTATTCTTGATCACCCGTTTTCTTATTTGCCGTTCGAGATGCTCCCATAAATGCTCGATGGTATTCATGTTAGGTGACTGTGGTGGAGTTTAGAGCTGGTTTCGGTTATTATATAGCTGCCATTCCTTAACTATTCGTGAGGTATATTTCGGGTCATTATCTTGTTGAAAGATGAATGACCCATCCAACCCTAATTTTTTGGCACTGTCGTGTAAGTTGGCTTTCAGTATTTCCAAATATTTGTATTGATCCATTATTCCGTCGATTACAACTAAATATCCAACGCCAGCACCCGCCATACAGCCCCAAACCATTATAGACCCACCACCATGCTTAACAGTTCCAGTCATATTTTTGGGATTTAGCTCATTATTCGGCTTCACAAAAGGTTTTTATCGCATCGATCTACCATGAAATCCGGCATTATACAGCACTCGGCGAATTGTTTGGGGATTACACACTTTTCCTATTTCATTGGCTACCTCTGCTTGTATTTGAGGAGCACTTTTCATAGGATTCTGTTTCATTTTTCTGACGATTATTCGATGTTCTTGTTCAGTCAGCTCCCGAGGACGTCCAGATCGTTTCTTATTACTGGTATTACCTTGGGTTTTGAATTTTTTTATATGTAAGCACCTGGACTGTTGAACGGCTTTTGTCAACAATTGCAGCAATTTCCCGAACTGATTTTCCCTCCCCAGCGTATTTCCAACACTAATGAATATCTTGATGTGAAGCTTGGCACGGATGTCAAAAGACAGGCCTATCAATCTACAGAAAAAAAACGCTTCCCAATGTCAGCTTGGTTTTTGGACACATTAGTAACGCCTTACAGAAACAAGACTTTAATCGTGACACAAGACTACCGAACACTTAACAAGAGAAATCCTAATATTTAATGACGCACGAATAAGGATTGATTTCCATGTTAGGTAAGGTTACTAAGGATGTGACTCAGAGCTCGCGTTACACAGTCTCGTTTGTGACTGGATAATTTCAACTGTTTTAGACCCGTTGTATAAGAAACGCTATAACAGACATCCAGCGGGACGTTTAATATGATCCGCGTTTTAAGACGTTGTCAAAAAAGTGAGAAAAATTATGAAGGTGTTACAAGCAACCGTTAAGTTGGGAATACATTTCGTCGTCGTATGCGAACAGTACAAAAACGGCGGCGAATAGTCATCCGGTTCTATAAAGATAATGCCACAGAACGGAAGCACATTTTTAGCAGAAACGACGTAGTCACCGTAGTTCACATGACGTTTATAACTAGCTCCTTAGCTAGAGCTGATAGTGGGAAAGTCCGTAACCCCCTGATCATCATATTCGAGGCATGGAGAGTAGTAGAACAACCTAGAAACGCCTCCTAAAAAACGCACTCAGTGGTGAATAAATGCTTCGACAAAAGGTGATATACGAGCAGCAGAATTGTGGACGAATAACGACAACAATTCACCCGAATCAGATAGCTTTCAAAATAGAGACTAAAGCCAACTACAGCTGCCTGGTAGATGAGCTTTTTTCAGGTTAATTGGAGAAGCAACACATTGTTTTGTTTCATTAGTATGTCCCTCGTGTACTAAAATGCCAAAATACTAGAATGCCGTATGGAATCGACGAGAGGTTGTTATCAAGCAGGTGGATGCCGGTAATCATGTTCAAAAGTCAATGCCTTCCAAAATTGACCAAAACTTTGGCAAAGGCCATCTAAGGCATCATATGGAGTGGAGGTTCAAAGAAATGCGAAATTGTTGCAATTCATAGTAGACTCTCTTAGATTGATGACGGTCTTATCGTTTCTTATCAAAATATTTCCATGCCACAGAAGTGAATACTGCTACATATACTATATCATGTACGGTGGAATTCTAGGAGTGAAAGTCCCAAACGAAGCAAAAATCATAAGCATTACCGATGATACTTCTATATACGTTGTAAACGAGCATCTGGTAGAAATAATAAACATTAATTTCACCCGGAGAATAAAGCTACGGATCTAGCAATGGCTCAGCTAGCCTACAAGTTACAGAGAACAAAGCAGAAACTGTAGATGGTCATGTAATTTCTTCAAAACCGACCGATATTCAATAAATATCTGGTTCTAGTGATCGACTCAAGACCTAACAGCAAGGAGCACCTTAAAGCAACGTGGAACAAAGCATGTCGGAAAACTGTAGCTCAGTTGAAAATAACGGCAAACATTAAAGGAATCAGACAGCAAAGAACGTATTCTTATCAAGAGTGATGCGTACGAGGTGCAACAATTAACTTTCAGGAATGGCAGCACTGCTTCGTTCGTCAACATCTGTCTAGAGAGGTTTCTTTCAGTTTCACCCAAGGCTTAAGTCGATAGTACGTTTTGATTGTGTGTTATGCGTGTATTTTTCAAAATAGTAACTTTTTAGGGGCGTCATGAAAATGAGTGACTCACATTACAAGCAACGTGTCGTGATTCAATTTTCAGTGAAATCTGATGAAAAGCCATGACGAGTATGTATATGTGTGTCGAAAACACGTACATACATATGTACATATGTATGTTTGGTTCAAGAAGAGCCGTGAACCAATAGAAGACAATGCACGTGAAGGAGCTCCCGTCACCTTTCGTACCACTTCCGTCACATATCGTCCTGAAGAGGCTGCGAGAATGTATTTTCCGCGTGCGACTCGAACTCGTCAACTTGCACCACGATAATGCGCCGGCACATTCCTCGTTGATTGTGCAAGAGTTTTTGGGAAAAAAAGGCATATCAACTTTGCCACATCCACCCTATAGCCCCGATATTGCCCACTACGATTTTTCTTATTTCCCAAGATGAAGTCACAACTCAGGGTAATGCATCATGCCGTGTAGAGAAGGCCATAGAGGATGTAACCATGGTCTCAATGAGTTGACTTCAGATGATTATCAAGGGTTCTTCGAATCGTTGGAGCAATATGAGGACCATTGTGAAGGTCGTTATTAAGATTTTGTGACAAACTTGATTTGCCTGTTTTTTGTTTATACATATACATATGTATGTTTTCCCGGAACTTAATTGCCATACCTCGTAATCTACAACGTTCTGGCAGGTACGCCTTGTGATAAGTTTCGTGAATAAATAAATACATATGTACATGTACATACATATGTATGTTGCAAGAGAGAATCTGAGAATCCAAAATGAAAGTGTTGGACCAAACATTTTTCCTGGTGTATCGAAACACGAGATGTCAATGAGGCGTTCGCAAGCACTGAATCAGAAGCGGCTAAAGTGGGTCCAAGGGTAAATGGGGACAAGACCAAATATATGCTGTCATCCAAGAAAGACGCGCAACACCGACGTCTTGGTCAGAACGTCACCTTCGGCAGCTATATTTTTGAAGTAGTCAAGCACTTCGTCTACCTTGGCTCGAAGCAACCACACCATCGCTGAGATAAAATGCAGAATAACTCTGGCCAACCGCTGCTTCTTTGGGCTCAAGAGGCAATTGAGCAGTAGAGCCCTCTATCGAAAAACGAAAGTGTCCCTCTACAAAACCTTAATCATCCCGACTCTGCTCTACGGCGCTGAGGCTTGGACGTTATCAAAAGTGGATGAAGACGCTCTTGGGCGTTTCGAGAGGAAAATTCTGGGTGCAATCTTTGGTCCCGTTTGTGTAAACGGAGAGTGGAGGAGGAGATTCAACCAAGAACTGTACGGGCTGTACAGCGACATCGGCCTAGTTAGACGTCTTCGGATCCAACGTCTAAGATGGCTAGGCCATATAGAGCGAATGGACATCAACGCTCCGGCCCCAAGAGTCTTCGACTCCAACCCCGAGGGACGACGCAGCAGAGGACGACCGCATTTAAGGTGGCGCACACAGGTGGAAAGGGACCTCAACCAACTGGGCGTGCGGCACTGAAAGAGGCTGGCCAAAAATCGGGCTCACCCCGAACTGTAGCATCATCAAAGTAAGTATGTAAGTAAGTATCGAAACACCATGAAACCAAGTAATGCTCCACGGGAAAACAACCCAGCAGCTATAGTGTTCACACTTAAAGAAACAAATACCAACAGAAAGACTCATGAATTTTAAATACGAATCCAAGCGTGGCTCGTCTTTCGTTCATATTGTATGCTCATACATACATACAGACATATATTGCTGGTTTTTATGGATTTTCCAAGTAATCAATGTAGGTCATGTGCGCTGTGCCGGTTATGCGATACAACGATGTGGCGATATGGTTTCGAGACGAGCTTCCTCATATGGCCATACATATTTAAAGAAGATACATACGTATTGTGCTCTCGTTGTGATTATGACGATTTTTATGGGGAATGCTGTTTCATTGCACACCCTCAATTCTACAAGCACGAGTATTGGATAAATTGGATGTGTAGTCTTCGCATATGGATAATGACGATGAGGTAGAAGCACGTATTTACATATGTAGGTAAAAGGTAAAAACGCCTATACGACGATGCGTCATGGTTGTGTTCAGTGCTTGTACCACCTTCTCTTGTCCGCTAATGTGTGCTGTGTGTGACGTATACAGAGGGCTGAATCGAGATATGCTGTATCTGTGAGTGCAAAGTGTATCCCCTAGTTTTTCCTTCTACACTTATAGTAAATCTGCCATCGTTCATATGCGCTTGTTCACATGCTACATATGTATGTATTTAAATATTCATCCCAATACCATAGCAATGAGAAAATATAGTATTGAAATTCAGACTAGGTGAGCATAAACTAACAGTAGGCCATTAAGTAGAACATAATGGATTCAAGGTGAAATTATATCTAATTACATGGTTTATGGCTTGAGTCCGGAACACAATACCATCATTATGTACGTATCTAAACTCCGTATTGTTTGTTTTGTAAATAGTATAAGCGTTTCATAGAAATTTCCAATTTAGATAAATAACATGAGTTATCATTACATATTGATTTCTTAAATCATTAATCGGTGATTCCCCTCCATTGTTCAGTGTGTGAAGAAGAAACAAGGCAGATGGCGGCCCGTAGACCATCGAGGAGATGGCTTTCACAGTGTTATGTGAAATATTTTTATTTTACTTCCCGTATACACACGACTACGAGAGTACGAGATGATAATAACAGCCGGTGAGGAAAATATAAATAACAAATAGATACAGTGATACTATGTGTCGTGCCGTGTACATTTTTATTTATTTACATTTTACGGGTGGGTTTAACGAAAAAAAGTACTTTTGTATGTGCATTAAGGAATAGGGCGCCATGAGAAGCAGAAAGCAGTCATCTTACTTTATTACATATGCTTCGTCATGAATACACCGATTAGGAATGAAATTATATAATAAAAAGCAAATGCATGTGGTGATTATAAAAATGTTTAAGGCACGTTCTACATGAGTATCTTACATTATATTATATTCGTTTGTTCATGATTTTCGTTTGATTCGTATGGACGTACATATGTATGTACGTACATATGTACTTTAGCAGATACACGTTGTCTTGAATAAATACTGTGAAAATGGTTCAGGTATTATACAATAAGATCGCTGTAGACTGGTCTGGTTGGTTGGTTGGAATGGCTGTATTTGCCTGTTGTCAGATTCCTATCTGTGAGGAAAATAATTTTTACAGGTAAATACATATGTACGTCATGTTCTGTTGTGTTGATAACGATAGATAGTATGAGTAATGGTTGACACCACTTCAATAATATCGATATCTGAAAGACTAATTGTCGAAATTTGCGATAAAATCATGGATATCGTCGAATTTGATTGCCAAGTAACTCTTTTTGAAATGTCCAGAGACTGGATATAGTATGTAGCACAAGCGAAGCAAATACCTAGGTAGTTTCGAAAAAACCTTATGAACTGAATTTCTGTTCTTTTTTTTTTTTTTTTTTTAATACATACTAGCGTGTACCCGTGACTTCCTTCGTGTCAAAATTGCTTGAATAATTTCGTTAAGTTTTTAATATTAATTAAATGCTTCAAATGGATCAAGGCTACCTACGATTTGCTTTACCATAAAATTCAAAATAAAAACAATAAATTTGTATGTAATATGCATATACATACATACTTACTTACTTAAGTGGCGCTACAGTCCGTGGTGGACCTGGGCCTCAACCAACAAGCGCCTCCAGCTGTTTCCAGCGCCGCACGCCCAGTTGGTTAAGGTCCCCTTCCACCTGCGTGCGCCACTGATGATACGGCCGTCCTCTGCCACGCCTTCCTTCCGGAGTGGATTCGAAGACTCTTCGGGTTGGAGTTGTATTTTCCATGCGCTCTGAATGGTCTACCCACCTTAGACGCTATATCCGTAGACGTCGTACCAGGCCGATGTCGCTGTACAACTCGTACAGTTCTTCGTTATATCTTCTCCTCCATACACCGTTTGAACAAACGGGACCGTAGATAGTGCGCAGAATTTTCCTCTCGAAACGACCAAGGGTATCTTCATCCGCTTTTGTTAAGGTCCAAGCCTCTGCGCCGTAAAGGAGGACTGGGATGATTAAGGTCTTATATAGTGTCACCTGGTTTTCCGAGAGAGGGCTCTACTTCTTAATTGCCTCTTGAGCCCAAAGAAACAGCGGTTGGCAAGAGTGATTCTGCGTTTTATGTCAGCGCTGGTGTTGTTGTCGCTGGTCATCAGTGAGCCAAGGTAGACGAATTCCTTGACCACCTCAAAGTTATATCCGCCCTTAGAATTACCGGTACGAAATTTTTATATCTGTCGTTAGCTACATTGTATAGTATTCGATATGAACATTACGAGCAGAAACGGAGAGTTTTACTGAAAAAAAAGAGGACGGCATGCCCACGAAAAGGGCTCAAAGGTACATATCTGTAACTATGCGAATTGTCTTCTCTCCATAAATTTTTCGAGTCTATTATGCATAACAATGTTCTTCCACTGCGAATCCATCTCTTCCCCCGGCAGCATGGTTTCCTAAAAGGTAGGTACACCACAACCAACCAACTACCACTTCAGCAAAGCTTTCGGTAAGGTAAGCCATCTATTAATCTTACTTAAGTTCGAAGATTTAGGCGTCCTGCTCCGAATTTTGCATAGCTTAAATAGTACCTTGAGAATCGATATTACAGAATACTTTTCAGAAATTCAGTCTCTGACCCCATTACAGCCTTTTTCGGTGTCCCGCAAGGCAGTCATCTCGGTCCTCTAGTTTTAGTCCAAACTGTTCATGATATCAAATTTATCATAAGAGATTCCAATTTGCCAATCTACGCAGACGATATGAAAATCAGCTGACAATGTCAACTCCGGCTGACTTGATAGCACTCCAAAATTACCTTGATTCCTTTGGTATTTGGTATGATAATAACTTCCTGGAGCTTAACTACGGAGGGCGCCGTCGGGCAGTGGATAGTGTGTTTGACTCTGTGACGCAAGATGAGCAAGTTCGGATCCCGATAACACCAACGCCGTCAAATGCTTATTTCGTGATTTCCCTCCTCGGCGGGGTACTGGCAAACGTCCCGTATTATACTCGTCATCAAAAAGTTTCTCGACTCTCGTCGTTCGGAATCGACATTAACCTGTACTTCAGCTGTATAAAAAATAAATCACACAACACATCGGTGATTGAGAGAAGCTTGGCTTCTTTCCCTTTATAGGTTGTAACGCCACCAAAGAAAAAAGCTTAAGATCGATAAATGCCCAGCTTCTAGAATTTACTACTCTCTTAAGGAACCCGTACTCCATGTCTCTTTCATACGCAACCTAGAAATTATATGTGATAGAAGGTTCAGTAAATTCGTCTTTACTCCCCTATCTTTCAACGCGATATTATGGACTTTTTCGATGGGTTCCGGTGTGGTCGCGGCTTGTGGCCACCCTCCGCGTAAGTCATCTCAGAGGTATATGCGACGGCGCCTACTTTCTAACGGTTGACATTGAAGGTGCAGAGAGCCAAACATTTATTGTTAGCTTTTGATTAATTTCCTAAGGGGTTATTCCATACAAAACAAGCAGTAATACGCTCAGTATTCAAGTTTGTCCACTTTAACAAAAGCACGCTCTACGTCTATGGTCAAAATGCATATAAGCAAACTTCTTGAGAGAAGAAGTTGAAACTTTTCATTGGAAATACCGACACATGTACCCAGGCAGAAATAATGACTTTTTGCTGATTGGAACGCAATCCAGGCCGATGACTTTTCTCCTTATTCGTATAGCCCTTTCCTCAAAATTTCGCGTACCGTGAACATTTGGTTATCGAATATGTATTTCCTGGCAATTAATTTCAGTTTCAGCCAGTTAAGACTAAAGTGCAGATAATACCCTCTATTTGGCGTAGTTGTAGAATTCCTCGCTCTTGTGGATCGAACAAAGGATGCTGAATTTCCATTCGTTGGTGCATGCTTCACTTTCTTCGACCAAGTAAATGGTTCGTTCTAAGCTCTCCATGTTCAGTACTTAAGGTTAGGTTTGGTTAGGTTCTAGTAGTTTGCATACGCCGCACGTAGGCCGAAGTCGGCCCATTGTGATACCACATGGATCATATCACCTTGATCCGCTACCTGAAGACCAATCAGTTCTTCTGATGAAGCTATTGCTGGGAAAATTTCCCAGCACTCTAAGCGCTCTAATGCAGGGCGTGTTACGTACAGTAGTAACCTGAACGCAGTACTGAGGACTTGGGGTCAACTTCAAGAAGACTGATCTAGTACTGTTTAAAAAAACAAATATAAAATCGCGCCCTTCCACCTGCCGAGGCTGGGTGGAACCCAAGTGAAATTCATCCTCTGCGTATGCAATATTAAAAGTGCTCGAACGAATTATTACGGACTATAACCAAAGCGGAATTTGGTCGGTTCTCGTCCTATCTAGGACAACCACCCCTGAGAGTAGTGAACTCCGTTCAGATTGTGTGTGTAACAACACATCATAAGAGAATATAAAAAACAAAAACTCTTGAACCTGCGCGAGTCTCTAACAAAAAAAAAAAAAAAAAATGAGGCCCATCCTCCTGTACGGCATCGTAGTCTGGTGAACTGGTCTGTATAAGGCAGTCTATCGAAACCTTCAGGGGAAAGTATATCGGCCAGCATATACATAAGCGGCGCGATCAGATCGAGCCCCACGGAGGCCCTAAATATTCTACTACACTTCCACCATTGGATCTCTTCAGCAAACAAATTGCTGCCGGCGCCGCCCTACGGATTAGGGGCATAGGAAAATGGCCAACATCACATAAAGGCCATACTAGCATTCTCAATCACTTTGAAGTACTTATGGACACAGACTACATCATTCTGCAGAATGTGTTCACTAAGAACTGCGAAGTTATCTTTCCGTCCAGGAAGGAATGGGCTAAAGGGTAATTCATACCGACGGACTCGATTTTCCTCTATTCCGATGGCTGTAAGATGGAGACGGTTATAGGTAGTGGAATCTTCCCTAAGGAGCTTAACCTCAATCTATCATTTAGACTCACAAATCACTGCAGTGTGTGACAAGCAGAAATAAAAGCGATAACGGAAGCACACTCAGTTTTCAAACCCTCGGGAAATCTTCGAACCATAGATTCTACCAACCTCCAATGGAATGAAAGTGATATCTTCTTTATCACTAAAGAAATCTGGCCTAAGCTAAACTTAGGATGAACCAGGGACCTTGTGGCAACCAAAAGGGCAACCTTAAGCACTTTAGTGGGTGTCATTACAGGCCACTGTACTATTGGAAAACACGCTGCCATGGCTACCTTGATTATTGTAAGGTTGTGCTCTAAATTGTTGACGGTTTTAAAGGTAACATTTGGGAGTACCTACAGTTGGCCAAAAAGTTTTTCTTATCATATCGTGATAGACCCTCAAAAATACTTCAAAAATTGCCAGTCAGAAGTGTGGGAAACGGCCAACGAAAGTCAGGATGTCAAAGTCGCTACTGGGGAAGGTTTTATCGATTTCTTTCGTTGTCTTCGACATCGCTCATCATGAATATGTTCCTATTGACCAGACAGTGACTTGACAATTCCATCTTGTGGTCCTGAAGAGACTGCTAGCACGTATTTTTTCTATGGGACCTGAATTCGCCAAGAAGGATTAGATCTTTTACCACTACAATACGTCGACACACTGCCCATTGTTTGTACAAGAGTGTTTGGCGAAAAAGGCATTTCAACCCTACCGCATGCAAGCTGTAGCCCCGATATTGCCTTTGCGACTTTTTTTCTTCACCTTAATGAAATTTTCAAGGGAATAATTTAATTTGCTTGTTTGTTGTTTACGAACTCACGAAACTAAATTGCCACACCTCGTATATCAAGCTTTAAAGAGAAACGACGACTTGAGTTTGCAAAAAAGTATGACGAAAAAGGTATTTTGTTTTGGAAATATGTGTTGCTCAGTGACGAAAGTAGATTATTCAATAATGTAGTTTGAGGATAAATGTAAACCCAATCGGGAATCGTTCCAAGGTACATACACCGCCAAGTTTTTGTATAAGATGGCTAAGTAGTTGAACTATCTTCCACAAATTCCTGACTTTAACCCGATTGAACAAGTTGGACCAACGGCCACAGCTATAGACTACATCAGTGGCGTAGCGTAGTGGGGCGGCAGGGGCGGCCCGCCCCGGGCGGCACTTTTTAGGGGGCGGCAACATTTCACAATAAATAATAAAAATATTTGAACCATTTCATATTTTTATCGCATCTACAAATTCGGACCGATTGAAATGAGCACGGAATTTTTCATTACTTATTCTGTGACGAATTCGGGGAACCCCCGTAATATGTTTTTGTTTTAGCATCAAAAATGGAAAGATTAAAAGAAAGTGGGCATCTTCCCGTAATAAGAGAAGAGCTAAGTTAGAAAATATTAGAGCAACTGCAGGGGCCTTACTTAATTAAATATGTGAAAAGTATTGTTCCTGAGACGTCAGATTCCACGTTAGGCTTAAGTTCATCACAGACAACTGGGCCTTCAAACTCAGAACAAGCTGAAAAAGTACAAGAACTTGACACTGTTAATCTAGTACCTGTTAGAGGTGTTGACATTTGTTAAAAAATAATGGCAGCACGATTTCTGGTCGCTGGAAACCATTGGGATAAAGAATGATGCCGATGAAAATATTGCACTGACAAATACATTGATCGAAAGGTGCATTACCAAGAAAGGTTCACGCTATGTCGCCAAGTTACCATGGAAAGATAGTAATTCCGTCCTTTGTAGCAACAAGGCGCAAGCAAGTCGGCGTTTTGAAGCACTTTACCGTCGCCTAGCACGGGACCCCAACAAACTGATGGATTATGATGCTGCCATACAGAAGCTAATTAAAGAGGGTGTTGCAGAGCTAGTGCATGAGCCGGAAGAACCGTCTAATCAGCGGATCTTCTATCTGCCGCATCGACCCGTGTATAAAGAGGCTAACATATCAACAAAGCTGCGTGTGGTTTTCGACGCTTCCGCTCATGAAGAGGGCATGCATTCACTCAACGATTTGCTTTGGACTGGAGCCAACCTGCTGCCAGACGTCTTGATGGTTCTACTAAATTTTCGTTTAGGCCCATATGGCATAGTTGCGGACATCGAAAAAGCATTCCTCCAAATCGTACTACATGAAGAAGACCGTGATACTCATCGCTTCTTTTGGTTTGTTAACGAGCTGCGATCACCTTCTGATACCTTAGAGCGGGCTGAATTCAGGATGACCAGATTAACTTTTGGTGTAAACAGCAGCCCCTTCCTATTATGTGCTACCATTCGACATCATCTTGCGAACGAAAAACATCAGTTTGCGGACACATGTGCGGCTCTGCAAAATATTTATATGGACGACTTAGCTATTAGCGTTAATACCGAAGCCAAAGCACTGCGGACCTGCGTTGAAGCCACAAGCATTTTCAAAAGAGCATCCATGAATTTACACAAGTGGAACTCCAACAGTAGTGTTGTCCGAAGAAGGATGAATTCCTGTGAAACACCACCCGTACAAAAGGTTCTTGGCCTTTCGTGGTTTCTGCATACCGATGAATTGTCCGTACCGATGAATACTATAGAAACCATGTTGAGTTCAAGTATGACAAGAGGAACCAAACGCAATGTTTTGCAAGCCATTGCCAGGATTTATGATCCCCTAGGTATTCTTGGCCCTACTATAGTAAAATTGAAAATTCTTTTCCAGATCTTGTGGAAGAAAAACTATCTTTGGGATCAAATGCTTGTGGGAGACTTATTAATCCAGTGGGAAGACTGTATGAAAAGCATTATCGAACTAAAATCTGTGACATTTCCAAGAGCAGTCTTGACTTGTCACCCTGATCAGACTGCTATCCAAATTCATATCTTCGCAGACGCCAGTATAAAGGCATATGGTACAGTTGCATTCTTCAAAAGCGTTTCATTAAGTGGCCAGGTGCAAGTTGAATTTTTATGCGCTAAAAATCGCATTGCGCCTATTAAGGAAGATGGGGATAGTGAACTGACGTTACCCAAGCTTGAATTGACAGCTGCTCTTATAGCTTCACGCCTTCATTCGTATCTCAAGAGGTCATTAAAACTTGCACATGTAGAGTACTATTTGTGGACGGATTCCAAGATAACACTGAGCTGGATTCAAGGTGATTGGCAGAAGTGTAAACCCTATGTACAAAACAGAGTAGAGGAAATACGTAAGCTTACGAGGGTGTCACAGTGGCACCACTGCAAGGGTAAAGAAAATCCAGCGGATCTCCTTACCAGAGGGGTTTCCGGTACTGTTCTTCGAAAATCCACCTTATGGGCCCATGGACCACAATGGCTTCAAAATTGCGATGACGTTTGGAAGGAAGATGGCCAAGATGAATCAACGATCACCTCTACTTTGCTTTTAGCAGATTTAGCGTTGTCAGCTGCAACTGAAAAGCATCCGCCAATAATAGCTTACAGGGACTACAGCAGCTGGGGTCGCTTGCTTAGAGTAACAGCATTCGTTCAACGCTTCGTTCAAAATTTGAGAGAAAAGAAGAGATCTTGTTCTGACAGAGAATGCTCTGTGGTACCTCTTTCCTCATCAGAGACTCAGGCTGCCGAGAATTATTGGCTAAGGTACGTACAAAAGGATAATTTTGCTCATGAAGTATCTCTTTTGCAGAGGGGAAAAGTTATAAAGTCATCGAAGATAGAAAAACTGGCCCCTTTCCTAGACCATGACGGAATTCTGAGGTTGGGTGGTCGCCTTCAGGCCCTCGAAGAATCCCTTGATGCCAAACATCCAGTGATACTTCCTGCGAATTCGCATCTCGTCAATTTAATTATTGATGATTACCATCGACGTTTTCTTCATGCCGGTGTCAATGTTGTTCTGACTGAACTTCGGAGGCGTATGTGGATTATCAAGGGTCGTCAAACTATAAAAAAACGTATCAAGGGGTGTGTTATATGTAAGAAGCTTTGGAGTCAGGCCGCCTCACAGCCCTTTGCGCCGCTGCCCAAGGAAAGGATAGCCTTATCTCGTCCATTTGACAACGTGGGGGTGGATTTTGCGGGCCCCCTGTATTGTTACAGTGATAAGCGAGAGGCAGCCAAGGTTTATATTGCAATTTTCACTTGTGCTGCCATACGAGCCGTTCATTTGGAGCTGGTAACAAGCCTTTCGACGGAAAATTTTCTAATGGCCTTGAGGCGCTTCATCAGTAGAAGAGGTGTACTATCCTCAATCATGTCTGATAATGCTAAAACGTTTCGGAGGGCCGCGATCGAATTAAGGAGTTCCGAATGCTCGTGGGACGAAGAAGTACTTCAAGGGTTCATGTCGCAACGAAAAATCCAGTGGCGTTTTATAGTAGAGCGTGCCCCATGGTGGGGTGGCTTCTGGGAAAGAATGATTCGTACTATGAAAAACATTTTGAAGGTGACAATTGGTAAGGCGAAGTTAAATTTTGATCAATTAAGGACTCTTCTCACTGAAGCGGAAGATATCGTAAACAGACGCCCTCTAACATATGTTAGCGCTGATCCATTGGACTTGTCGCCGTTGACGCCACCAAGTTTTTTGATCGGGCCTCAAACAATGAATTTGACTGCCTGTACAGAACATTTGGAAGCCGGCTTACTTCGTGATGTCTGGAAACAGCGTATGAAATTTTCGAACTAACTTAAAAGACGATGGTGTTTGGAGTACTTACAACTCTTGCGCTCATTCCATCTACATCCGAATGGGCCATCGGTTCAACTGAATGCGGGTGATGTGGTATTGGTTTCCGATCCTTCAATTTCACGAATCAATTGGAAAATGGCCATTGTGGAACAGGCGTTTATTGGGCGGGACCAGAAAGTCAGGTCTTGTCAGATCAGGCTAGCTGATGGAAAACAGTTGAGAAGACCGATCCAGTTGCTTTACCCACTCGAAATTTCTTCTCGCCCGGCGGAGGATGTTAAAAAATAATGGCAGCACTCTATCTATTAGCCATTCTCCAACTTACTCTCCAACAAAGTCTTCACGAGTTTACACCAGCAACTCGACTTCCTCCAAAAATGGAAGGAGTCAGTCGCCATATTAACTTCCGCCCTTGTGCTTTATTGTTCGCTTGAGACATCCTAAAGTATTAATTGAAATAAAGGTTTTTTTGTATTATTACTTGTACATTTTTCGCGGGTTTTCTTTCTCCCATTTTTTCACAACATTGTTCATGAAGATCGAATTCCAAAAACATCCACTGAACTAGAGTCTCCATCTGTATGTCAAGACATGGACATGCATAGCTCCGAAACAGAGATTGATACAACATCGGCATTGTCTGCTTTTTAATACCAAAATTTCGACGATATTGGAAAATGGTCTGAACACGACGATAATATGCGATTGCATCTCATTCAGCAGGAAATTGTTCAGCATATTAATACCAACTTCGCGGAAACGTCAACAGTAGCACGTTCAGATTCGTGCTCTTTAACATCAAAAGTTGAGACAAGACGGCTTACTCAGGAATGGTTCTACCGTACATTGACTAACGGCGAAAAAGTTATACCAATAGAGGAAAGTTTTTAGAATTGGTTCATCTTCGTGAACATCTTGTAAGATCTAAAATGTGTGGCGAAATTTCAATCACTTATGTATATGTCACCACAAATACAAAACTAATTTATTGCCGTTTTGGAAAATAATGTTCGCCAAGATACATATCATCGGCAAATAAAAAAGGCTAAGTATTATTCGATTATATTCGACAGCACTCCACACCTTCCTCATAAAGATCAAACAAGTCAGGTATTAAGAAGCGTAGTAATTGAAAAGCAGGAAGTGAAAGTAGTGGAATCTTTTGTGGATTTCACTAAAACTAGAGACAAAATTGCTGAAGGAATTTCAAAGATGATTTTGAACAAGCTTCAAGCTGATGGCCTAGATATAAGCAACTGTAGAGGCCAAGCATTCGATAATGCTGCTGTTATGGCTGAGAGCACCGTGGCGCAGTGGGTAGTGTGTTGGCCTTTGACGCCGACGACACGGGATCGAACCCCGACACAGTCATTGTCATCGAACGTGTTTTTTACGGTGTTTCTCCTCAGCGAGGCTCTGAAAAAACCCCCTGTAGTAAAATTGTAATGAAAAGCTTCTCGAAATCGGCCGTTCGGCCTTCACATGGGTGATTGAGAGAAGCTCGGCTTAAGTCCTTCATGGATTGTAACGCCAACATACATACATACACATATGGCTGAAAAGCATTCAGGAGGATAATGACCCGATACAATCGGCGAAATATACCAAGCTAAGGTTTGAGCGCAACCGTCTTCATGTTTTACAGTGGCCTTTGGCCATAGCTATATATACATACATATGTACATATGTGTGTGCCCATTTCCAAATCGAGAAAATTCTCACAGCCAATTACTCATGAACGCGTGCGTTTAATAATTGCTCGTTGAGTAGCGCACACTCACGAGCATCTCATGAGTGTTGCGTTTCCTTACCAAACCACAACACTGTCCGAGCAATCTCAGATGTATCGGCTGTCGTCCGAATACCGTAATCAACCAGCGTCGGGTGCGGTTAGTATGTACTTAGATGGTGGACCGCTCGGGAACACCGCGTGTTGTTAATTTTTCATCAATGTTTTCTAATGACGTTCTTCTTCTTTGGTGGCGTTACAGCCCATGAAGGGCCAGAGCTAAACTTCTCTCAATCACCCATGTTGTGTGTGATTTATTTTTTACACAGGTGAAAGGGACCTGCAGTTTAATGCCGATTCCGAACGGCGTGAGTCGAGAAGCTTTTTTCATGGCAAGTTTACTACGGGGGTTTTTTCCAGTACCCCGCCGAGGAGGAACGTCGCGAAATAAACATTCGATGGCGTTGGTGTTATCGGGATCCGAACTCGCTCATCGTGCGCCAGAGCCCAACACACTAACCACTGCGCCACGGCGCCCTCTAATGACGTTATCACATAAAATTATCGTCCGTAAACCGACTTTACAGACAACCAACATTTTTTTTTCTAGAATCTAACCTGTATAATGTAAAACAATGATGGCTGTTCTTGCAGAAAAGTTCTCTAGAATTAATACATGAAATGTGTAGTGTACATTGAAATATCTAAATAAGAGGGCGGCAAAACTGTCTTCCGCCCCGGGTGGCCGACACCCACGCTACGCCGCTGGACTAGATTTACTTATTAAGTCAATATTGTTAGAAGAATGGCGAAAAATTCGCTTCAACTACACGAAAAAAGTTAGTAGAATTCATTTATTCTACTATCTACATTGTACGCTTTTGTGGGCGCGTAAAATATGAGGTAGGTACATATGTACGTACATACATACATATGTATGTATGTATCTATGGACATATTTCTCTTTTTCTTAAACTTTTGTTTTTGAATTTGAAATATGAAGCACAGAGCTGTAATCTTTTTATGTTCATATATTTAGCATTTAGTATTATGAAAAATAGAAAATTGAAATTGAGTGAAAATCGAAATTCATAGAGATTCTTTCACCGCATCACACTCAATACTAAGGCTATCATTTGACTAAACGGCGCCTAAACTATAGTCGATGTTGATACATACATACATATGTACATACCCACATGTCTAAAAAAGATACAAACACGTGTATGTAAATGTGGCCACCGCACACAGCCTCTTCAGTTTTATGTAGTTAAAAATGCTTCAAAAGTCCTCCCCGGTCGATCATCATCTGTTGGAAAGAATTTCAAAGCAGGACTCTGCCTAGACGTGTTTTAACTTATGCTAGCCTATTCTAAAAACTCACATATTTAAAACATTTTACGAAACACAATCATACTTTTTCCCTACAAATGTACGATTGCACATAAGTCCGTACGTACGCTCTACAATTGTACCAAAAACTCTCCCCTCAACTTTCAATACAGATAGATACTTTTTATCCATACGAAAAAGAACTTAACCACGCATACCAGACACCAAATAGCTAGTCACATACCTAGAGGTTTGTGATTATAATATCCATACTTTCCATACAGGGTTTTACAAGACTGTATGCGCCGAAGAGGGGAATCGTTTATTATCAAACTAGGACGACATGCACACTCATCGCACACGACACAGTGAACTAAGTGAAGAAACACCAAACATTGCTAAACAATGTGCTTGACATTGAATTGATTTTTTTTTTTTTTTTTTTTGTTTTTTTCTTGTCTTCTCTATTAAAATACCATCACTGTACTGTGTACGTTAACGCCGGGTAATTCTGTGACACACTGTGTGTAAGTAATATGCTGTTGTGTCGCGTGTTGACTACATTTTATTTATGTGTGACGTAACACACAACTGTATCCATACGTACTCGTAGTACGAGTACGTCACGTCACATACGTGCTGCTGATACAGCGCGTCATCTAGTAGTAGTAAAAACATCAGTAGTGGATGGCGATGGCGATGGTGGAGCATGGAATAGTAGAAACCTAGGTGTTGGGGAACACCACCAGCACCATGTTAGTCATCTCATTCATATTATCATCACTCTCGCCGTTCTTTGTGGCCGACCGAAACACACATGTACGGTGCATACGAATGATAATTTCAATTGCTTAGTATTTCATATATACATACATATGTACATATATACATGCATACATACATATGTTGTTGTTATTAGGTTTCATTAACTTAGCCGTGGATATGGCGTGTTTGTGGCTATCATTAGATTAGGTTGATAGTTGTATTTTGACTGTCAGGCGGCGTAGGTTGGTGCTGCGCATCTTGCTTTGACGAGCACGTGCTAGAACATCTTCGAATTTTAACCTTCACCTCATCTTCAAATAAAATTACGCTGCCTACCCTTTGCTACACATACATATGGGATTTTAGTGTGTTTTCCATGATTTTTTTCAATTAAAATAAACCAAAAATTTGCATTTATAATTTTATTCCAAAGAAACAAGAGAAAATAAGTTAAAACAAGTATTTCTTTCCTTTTGTGCAAAAACAACAAATCGTCTCCTACACACTTTTATAAAGTGCAGAATCCAAGAACCAGTGTAAAATTTAATATTGGTTTCTTTATTAAATAAGACATTACTTCATAAAAAAAAACAATATCAATAAAAATACCAATGGAAAAAACAACAAAATAAAGAAAAAGTAAAATAAATGTAAAAATTAACATCACAAAAGCCTGCATACAGTAGAAGAAAACATGAAAATACTATTTTGGAATTTTTCAAATGATATTCAATATTTGTAGGGCCTCCATTCGAGTCTATGACTGCTTGGAGTCTCCTAGGCATCGAATGAACAACATTGTCGGTAACATCCGGTGTTAATAACGACCACGCCTTCGTTAAAGCCCTTTTTAGTGACTATGTTGCTAATGGTAAATATACGGACTCTGCGTTCAAGTCCATCCACAATGTGCTCAATAGCTCAATATCTAGTGATTCAGGGGGTGGGTGCAACTGTTTCGGCAAACGGTATTGGAGCCATTCCTTATAGTGCGGTACACACCTTCGATCAAAAATTTTGAGTGAAGTGCCTCATGTACACACTGTAGATTTTGTTTAACACGCAAAACATCATTCAAGTACATAATTTCGCGCAGTCACCATGGACAGCGACTTTGTATTTTTTCATGAAATTCACTAATTCCTGGCAACCTTCGTGTCCCAGAGACAACAGTGAGACTCGTAAATATTTATAAATTCGTCGAGAAATTGTCTGCTCTCATCCATGTCCAACGCTTGAATTACACAATTCATGTACACACTGTCGATCAAAATCAACATGGCCGCTGATCGTCATGCAACTACGAAAATGTTTGCAACTCGTCACTTTTGATCGTCAAACCATCATTCACATGTACTTAGGTATACACTATCAGTTTTGATTGACACTCAACTAAAACGTCACTTTTGATCGAAGGTGTGTACCTCGCTTAACTCTTCTAGCCGTATGCTTTGGAGCACCCAACTGTTCTCTAAACCTAGGCATTCGGCAGATGCATGCAAATTATCTCGTAAATATATCCAAATATTTGTATATTCCATTATGCCCCGTCGCCGCCAACGACCCCCAAACCATAACATTGCCTCCCAAATGCTTTACTGTTGGGACTAAATCTTGCACAGCCATTTCCTGATTTGGTCTATGCTATATTTTGCCTCGGCCATTGGATCTAAAAATATTGTACTTCCTCTCGTCGGTAAATAGTACAGTTCTCCAAAACTCGTGATCTTTTGCAAACTCAAGGCGTTTTTTGGTTGATCTTGCTGATCAGTGGCTTTTTCCTAGGAGCTCTTTCATGAAATCCTCCAGACCTTAACACTCTTCGAACCGTTTCCGGATGGACTTCTTTGCCAATGGTGTTTGCGATGTCTTCAGCCATTCTTGGAGCGCTGGTCCTAGGGTTGGAAGTCACTTTGCAAAGGATGGTCCTAAAATCTCGGGCATTTAGTAACTTCGGACGAACAGTACCAGATTTATTTGAGACAATACCCCTATCATATTACCTTTTTGTTAAAGACTGGACTGTTGCGCGAATTCTATCAAAAATGTTTGCAATTTCCCTATAACTTTTATCTTCTTGTCTTAATTGAACAATAATTCAATTTCCAATTTCCAATTGAACTTTTTATTGAAAAAGCAGCCCAGTCTGTTCTAAATTACACACGAGACTAAAATAATAATGAAAAGTCCCAGTTCATTAAAAAATTACTCCAGTAGGTTCCATTGCAGTTTCTATGAAAATACAGGTGTGAGCCGACTTTTTTTTTTCTGTAATTTTCATGGTTATGGTTGACTCTGTTTTTCTGGAAGGGTTATCTGGGAATAAAAGGATGTATAATGACTGCCTAACAAGCCAATTTTCTGCTGGTTTTTAGATTTAATGCATTTAAGGGGTGTATGTAGACTTTTGGGACTATCTGTATTATTTTTGGTGCCAGACTTTTCTTCATAGCGAACGTGATATCCTACTCTGCCTTTTATTTGGGGTGGAAGGCTTCTTGATTGCTTTGGTAGATTTGATGAAGGTGATGTAGATCTTTGGATGACTTCCGTCCTTGTTTTTGCAGCCGTATAAGGGTAGACTAGACTACCTGCAAAGCTTCCAACTATTCAAAAGAACAGTTCCTTTCTGTTATGTTGAATGATATCAATTTCATTAGTGGGAGCATTCCTCATAAGTCGGGAAGGATAACTTTTGAGAAGGTAGATTTGATAATGATGACAGCTGATCAACAAGCTACGATAAAGGAAAAATATGCCTCTTAACTCCTACTGCAATACATCCTACAATAGTCCACCAGAGGCCAAACACCTATTGATCTCTGAAATAATCGAGAAATCTCATAGAAATTTGTAAAACGGAGCCTTGTGCTGTTGCTTTTGCTAATGGAAAAGTGAGCTAACGTTACGAATAGGCAATTTTTTACAATCCTACAATAATCATGACATGTGCTTTTGGAAACACAAGGGAGACATCTCACTTACTTACTTACTTAGGTGGCGCTACAGTCACTGGTGAACCTGGGCCTCAACCAACAAGCGTCTCCAGCTGGCACGGTCTCTGCCCAGCTGTTTCCAGCGCCGCACGCCCAGTTGGTTAAGGTCCCCTTCCATTTGCGTGCGTCACCGTTGATGCGGCCGTCCTTTGCCGCGCCTTCATTCCGGGGTGGATTCGAAGCCTCTTCGGGTTGGAGCTGTATTTTCCATTCGCTCTATATGGCCTAGCCACCTTAGACGCTGTACAACCCGTACAGTTGTTCGTTATATCTTCTCCTCCATACACTATTGTACAAACAGGACCGTAAATATTGCGCAGAATTTTTCTCTCGAAACGACCAAGGGCATCTTCATCTGCTTTTGTTAAGGTCCAAGCCTCTGCGCCGTAAAGGAGGACTGGGATGATTAAGGTCTTATATAGTGTCACCTTAGTTTTTCGAGAGTGGGCTCTACTTCTCAATTATCTCTTGAGCCCAAAGAAACAGCGTTTGGAAAGAGTGATTCTGCGTTTTATCTCAGCGCTGGTGTTATTGTCGCTGGTCATCAGTAAGCCAAGGTAGACGAATTCCTTGACCACTTCAAAGTTATATCCGCCAATGCGTTCGGTGTTGTCCGTCTCTTTTAGATGAAAGCAGATATTTGGTTTTACCCTCATTAACCTTGAGACCCATCTTAGCCGCTTCTACCTCAATGCTCTGTGTCCGTCCAATCACGTCAATGTTGTCGGCGTACGCAAGCAATTGCGTAGACTTCAAATAAATCGTACCTCTTGTATTGGCCAGTGACTCTTGGATGTTGAAAAAGTTGCATGACAGCGCGCCACCTTGCCTAAATCCTTTTTTAACATCAAAGGTCTCGGTTTGCTCATTACCGACCTGTAGGTATGTATGTATGTATGTATGTATGTATGTATGTATGTATGTATGTATGTTGGCGTTACAGTCCATGAAGAACCTGAGCCGAGCTTCTCTCAATTACCCATGTTGTGTGTGAAAGGGACCTACAGTTTTATTGCCGGTTCCGAACGGCGAATTTCGAGAAACTTTTCATGACAATTTTACTACAGGGGGTTTTGTCAGAACCCCGCTGAGGAGAAACACCGTGAAAAACACGCTCGATGACATGGCTGTGTCGGGATTCGATCCCGAGTCATCGGCGTCAGAGGCCAACACACTACCCACTGCGCCACGGTGCTCTCTCAGGCTGTCGTATGCAGCCTTGAAATCGACGAAGAGGTGGTGATGGTCGATTTGGTATTCCTGGGTCTTCTCCAAGATCTGCCGTAGCGTAAATATTTAGTCTATTGTGGATTTACCTGGCCTGAAACACTAATAAGAGCCGATCAGGTTATCCACAAACGGTTTCAGCAGTTCACACAATACGGCAGAGAAGATCTTATATGCTATGTTAAGGAGACTTATTCCCCTATAGTTGGCGCAGTTATAGGGGTCTACCGGGCAAACGATGCTGAGGTTCCATTCGTCGGGCATGCCCTCCTCCGACCATACCCTGCAAATGAGATGGTGCATGCACCGTACCAGCTCAAATCCAGCCGCCTTAAGAAGCTCAGCAGACAGACCGTCTGCGCTCGCGGCTTTATTAGACTAAAGCCTTGATATCGCTATTTTGACTTCGTCTAGGTCGGGTGGACTGATTTCTGTTACATCGTCGTCCATTACGAATGGCTCGTTCTGCCTGACAGCAGTATCTGGTCTATCATCGCCGTTATACAGTCTGCAGTAATAGTCTTTCCAAATCCTCAGCATCAACTGCGACTCTACTACCAGTTCTCCATTTTCATCCCTGCAGGCCGCTGCTCTGGCTTTGTAGCTATGGCACGTTCGTTTTACCTTATTGTAAAACTTACGGTCGTCATTCCTGCGGAAGCATCCCTCCAAGTCCTCGATCTCACGCTTCCCGTGCTCTCTCTTCTTTCTTCTGAAAAGCGTGTGTTCCCTTCTTCTCTTCTGCTCATAGATTTCGCGAGCAGCTTTCATTCGTCGTTGCAGCATGGCTTTATATGCCTCTTGTTTTGCTGCATGGGCTTGTTCGCATTGTACATCGAACCAGGGGTTTCTAGGTGGTGGCGGTTTGAAACCCAGCACCTCTGAGGCAGCGTCTGTGCTGCTGTGGGCGGATTTCGAAAGGGCTTTGAGGAGACACGATCGGCAAAGATTCTGGCAGTCTCTTGCGATTGTAGCTTTCCGAAGTCAAACTTACGTAGTCCTACTCAACTCCTAAACATTCTTGATATCCTCATTCGTACCTTGGCTACAACAAGGTAGTGGTCCGAGTCGAGAATACAGGAGGAGTGTCTGGCATCGTTCGCAAAGTGATCAATCTGGTTGGTGGTCGATTGATCAAACGACGGCCAGGTACCCTTGTGGATGTTGAGATGGGGGAATCGCGTGCTTGCTACAAGGAGGTTACGCCCCGCTAGGAAATCGATTAGCCTAAGTCCGTTGTCGGATGTGGTGTTATGGAGGCTATGCTTTCCTATGATCGACTCAAATATGTCCTCTTTGCCCAGTTTTGCATTAAAATCTCGTAGGACTATTTTTGTGTCGTAGCTGGGGCATTGGGCATATGTTCTGTCTAGGATATCGTAGAATTCTTCTTTGAGTCGATCGTGGTTTTCTTCCGTTGGGGCATGAGGGCATATTAAGCTAATGTTTCCAAATTTAGCTTTGATGCGGATTGTTATGAGGCGTTTGCTTATATCTCGGAAGCTTAAGACTTTTTTCGGAGTTTTCGTCGAATAACGAATCCGCACCCGAATAGGCTCTGTTTGTTTGCCTTTGCACTTTGCACTTCTTGGAGTGCGGTTACATCTGCTTTATAGCAGTTGAGGGTTTGCTCCAATTGATCGCCTGCACCCGGTCTGTTAAGGGACCTCACATTCCAAAAATGAAAATAAAGGCTAATAATGTGCTAGTTGGATGAAGTCTAGTTTCTCCTTGTGCCTTTAAGTAAATAAGTGATTGATTGTTTCGTCCTTAGAGATATTATTGTTGAACCCTGATCGCCTGATATTAGTACTTGCTTTCGTATATGTACATACATATGTACGATAATGGAAAAACAAATGAAGACAAGAAAATAGAACCAGGACGAGGACCATGAAGGAACTTTTCCAACTATATAATTATAGGAATATACAGCCAACGTTTCGCAGTGTGAAGTAACAACAGCTATGAAGAGATTCAATTTGCTTTTCTTCAATTTTAGTCGCAGAATCTTAGTGCGGTTTGAATCCTCTTATTTATGCTCTTTAGGCACCGATATTTTCTTAAATATTATAAGTTTGTAAAATGCTTAAAAGAGGGCATGGGCTCGGACATACGGGGTAAAGTTGTTGATCGCTCTCAACCTGGCGAGATGCCAGCAACGATCCTTGTTTAAATGCCTCGCGGCGCCCTCTGGAAAGCCTCTTCAACAATCGTTGGGAGGTGAACAAACGTATGCAGCGACAAAACCCCGACCAGAATGGGGTTGTGCGGCGGGCTAACAATCCGCCCACGTAAAAAAAAGAAAAGTTATGAATGAGCAAGATGCCTCGAATACACGGACGGATACTCGACGACGAAAACGCACGAAAAAGGAACACGATTTGCGAGTATGCTCCTGGAATGTCAGAACCCTGTACACTCCCGGAGCTACTCATAAACTAGAAGGAATCCTCACACAGTACAAGGCGGATATTACTGCGGTCCAGGAAATACGCTGGATAGGAAACGGTATGATTGTATGTATGTATGTTGGCGTTACAGCCCATGAAGGACCAGAGCCAAGGTTCTCTCAATCACCCATGTTGTGTGTGATTTATTTTTCACACAGGTGAAGGGGACCTACAGTTTAATGCCGATTCCGAACGGCGTGAGTCGAGTAGCTTTTCCACGGCAAGTATACTACGGGGGGTTTTGCCAGTACCCCGCCGAGGAGGAACGCCGCGAAATAAACACTCGATGGCGTTGGTGTTATCGGGTTCCGAACTCGCTCATCGTGCGTCAGAGTCCAACACACTAACCACTGCGCCACGGCGCCCCTCGGAAACGGTATGATTAGGAAGAAAAATTGCGACATTTATTACAGCTGTCACAAAAGGTTGCATTTACTGGGATGCGGATTTGTCGTGGGAAAGCGGTTAAGGTCGAAGGTCATCGACTTTAAACCTATAAGTGATCGCCTGGCTGTGATCCGCATCAGAGGCAGATTTTATAACATCAGCCTTATATGTGCACACGCCCCTACCGACGAGGCTGAAGACCCTATCAAGGAGGGCTTCTATGACCTCCTGGATAACGCCTACGGAGCTTGTCCGGAGTACGATGTAAAAATCGTGCTCGGGGACTTCAACGCCAAAATCGGTAAGGAGAACACCACTGGCGGAGTGATTGCAAAGCACAACCTCCACGATACAACAACAGATAACGGCTTCCGACGCGCTGACTTTGCAACAGCTCGTAATGCGGTGATAAGTAGCGCAAGATTCCCTCGCAAGCGAATCCACACACTTTTCACACTTCGACAAATCCTGGAAAAGACCAACGAGTTTCGAATCGATACACACCATCTTTTCATCGATTTCAAAGCCGCATATGACAGCATTCATCGTAAAGGGCTGTTTGGTGCGATGGCCGAATTCGGGATCCCGGTAAAACTGATCCAGTTATGTCGCGCCACTACTTCGGCTACTTCGTCTTGTCCAAACAACTGGGGTCAAAACTCCTCACTCGAAAGACCAAAGTCATGCTTTACAAAACGCTCATTCTGCCAGTCTTGCTGTACGGAGCCGAAAGCTGGATGATAAGCAGGACAGCGGAGCTGATTTTGGGTTATTTCGATAGAAAAATTCTGCGCCAGATATTTGGTCCTGTCTGTGAGGAAGCTGAATGGAGAAGAAGACACAACCGCGAACACTACGAGCTGTACCAAGATGTGGATGTAGTCCGGAAGGCAAGGATCCGTCGACTACACTGGCTTGGCCACATCGAGCGCATGGACATCAACGCTCCAGCTAAGAGGGTCTTCGACTCCGAGCCTCCTGGTTCGAGAAGAAGAGGAAGACCGAACCTCCGGTATAAAGACCAAGTAATCGCGGATGTAAGACATCTTGGTCTTGACAACTGGAAGCAGCGTGCCCGGGACCGTCAAGGATGGAAGGCAGCTATAGCTCAGGCTCAGATCCTCCATGGATCGCTGGCCTGATAAGTAAGTAAGTAAGTAACATGCTTAAAAGATAATAATAATATGTAGCAATAATTGATAATAAGACTTCAGCGCCTTTTCGAACTGAATGCATTCGAAAAGATATTTTGGTTCTTTGGTCGTTAAACTTCTATGCAACAGAAGCAAGGTGCAGTATTTCATCAGTGCTGTAAGTGAAGAGCCTGCAATTTTTTGGGTGAATTCGGAGATGTGCTCGAGCCATTCGACTCCGTAGATATGTATATCTGACGCAGCAATTATACGCGACGTTGAGTTTTCTGAGGGATTCAGGGTCCAAGTTCGAAAAGAGCTCACAACCGTAAAGACTAATGGGTAGAATGAACGACGTTACAAGTTTATGCTTAACTTTGTTCGGCAAGCATTTGGTAGTTGAGCTTAAGCCTCTAAGAGCATCGGACACCACATAATTTACATGGGAATTCCAGCAGAGGCCAGGCTCGAAAAGTATCCCTGGATTTTTAATTTTGTTAACATAATCAAGCTACTGAGCGATTGAGCGACGAGCGACTGAGCGACAAAAAAAATTAAAGCTGATCGAATTGTATGGGGGTGGCAACGTAGGCCCTCAGCGACGAGCGATTTCGCCAAGCGACCGAGCGACGTCGCACAGTGGGGCAGAATGGCCTAATTGGTGGCAAAAAAGCGAAAAATGAAATTGCCCATATGGGGCCATTGTTATTTGCTTTTAATTGTCAAATAACCCACTGTTAATACTGTAAGGGTTTTAAGCCGTTATCACAAATACATTTTGCATGACATGCATCGGCGCAAGCTATGATTGATCACAGATAGCTGGAGCTTATTGTGAAGAAGTTTGTAGTGTGTTTTTGGTTGTCTAAAAAAAGGGGAGATTCTAATATATTAAAATTGTTGGTATGGAGCCTTCATGTTCTGGTATGTGTTAAGCTACTAAAGGGTTTTTTTCTGTGAGAAAGTGCTTTAATTTATGTAGAACGGTAATTATCATTTAGAACTTCACAATTACTATGTTTTTTTGCTTTTTTGTGCAAACATTGATCCGTTTAGTTGTGTTCCGAAGCAGTCCGAAGCTTAATTTTTGTTGTTTTTGATAGCATATCATGCCTATTCCAAGGAACTGTAAAAAAATTGCGGATCTTTGCGGTTTTGATTGAAAATTTTCTTTGGAAAATGTGCTTTCTGATAAAAAAGAAAATAAAAAAAAATGTGAGAATATCTAAGATTTGTTTTTGTTGATTTATTTGTTTGAACTCGTATAGCTCAAATACGATTTTTATAACCCGGAGGGAGCTTATTAATATAATGCGGTCAACTGGAAATATTAATTTACAAGCGCAATTCGTTTTTCTAGGAGACGAGTTAAAAAAACGGACGAAACTTCGATAAAATAGGTTTAACTAAAATACTTTCTCACTTTAAATCTGAATACAAATCGTTGGGAAAAAGCTTTTCGGAAATTCGAGGCCTTCTGAAAAGTAAACGATTTATGGCTTGAGACATCTATTTCTTTTCTTTGTTGCCCTGATGAAAGGCTTAAGCGTAGTCGACCGAGTTTTTCATTCGATGAAATTACCGAACATACAAAAAGAATGTAAACAGCAAAATTAAGAAAGTCTACATCAATTTCTATGTTGAGTTTTGCTACTCAAATGAGCTTGAGAGCAGTGGGACAGGTTAATGCATATGAAGTATTAAAGGAGGTAACAGCAACTACCCCTGACCAAGCAAAAAAAATATAAGAAGTCACATAAGGAGTCACTCGAAACAAATAGTTTTAAAATGTCAGGCCAAGAAGCATTAGGGGTTGCAGTTGAAGCACAACTAACTAGGCATCAGTATAATATTATCAGAATGAGTGTACCAGAAAAATTTCCTGTATCTAAGGTCCTACAAGTTAAAAAAAAAATTTTTATCCACCCCCCGAATGCATCAAAGTTTGCGAAACTTTAGTAAAGGTTACCCTTCAGGCACTGCTATGTAGATTTAACCACAAAGCGTTTGTTAGAATCGCAGAAGGAAATTATTAATCTACTAAAAGTTGAAATGGAAAATCTGAGCTTATTTTGTAAGCGGGGATTCGATGAAAGATCGGGACACAGCTGCTACAAACTTTCCTTGGTCTTGGAGCAACTGATTCTTCGGTTTTTATTACTTGTGTCGTTCAACTTAGACTTTCTTCCAGTTCCAAGGTTGTATGGAAAAACCTACGCCCAGGTTCTACAAGATACTACATGCTATTAAAAATAGAGTTTGTGAAAGAATCTACAGAAATGTCTATTGCAGAAAAAATAGAGTTGAGGTGAAGAATTTACAAAAGACAACAATGTTGTTTGATGAAAAACAAGTATAGTCATACCTTACTTTTTACAATGATTGCTATAACGGATACGTTATCAACACAAAAGTGTTTCGTATGTGGTGCGTCTAGAAGCTTTAATAATATAGATGGTAAGTTGACCAGGGAAGTTGAAATAGAAAATTTAGAGTTTGGCCTATCCAGAAATGGCAAGCTCGTGGTGATGACAAGATAGTTGTTGCAGAAAACAAAAAGAGGATACAGAAGGAGTTTAAAGATCGTTGTGGTTTGATAATAGACAAACCAAAACCCGGATTCGGGAATTCTAATGATGGTAATACGGCCAGACGTTTCTTTCACAATCCTGACATTTCCACAGAAATTACAAAAATTGATGTTCAACTTATAAAAAAGATGAATAATATGATTGTTGTGGCTGGTGGCATGGAATTGATGAAAAGAAGTTCAGAAATTTCGCAATTGTTACTGCCAGATATTATGTGGAGAAGTATCCCTGGTATTACATGTCACCAACCCTTCATAAATATTTCATTCATGGAAATAATAGCCCATGCTCTGTTACCGATTGGTCAACTGACTGAGTAAGCTCAAGAGGCAAGAAACAAGGGCGTCTTTCTCGAAAATCGAGCAGAGAAAATACTAACCGAGATATTTTTAACTCTTTTTTGTTAAGTTCTGATCCCATAATTACAAGCATGAGGAAACTACCCAAAAGAAAGGAGCAACACCTGCCAATTTAAGCATTGGGCTTGCTTAACGCTCCCCCGACTGATAAAAATAATTTTAATACTTGTTTACATATATGCATATATATGTATACATTTTTCAACTTTTTTTCGAAGTACAAAAAAGTGGGTGTTTTGGTGGGCGTGATCATTGTTGGGCTTAGAAATATCAATGGGTTGGTTCTATAAACATTTCCGGAAATGTTCAGGTTCCTAGCTCTATAAACTGATTTAATGCCACCAATTAGGCCATTCTACCCCACAGTGCGTCGCTCTGAAATCAAGTCTGTTTTTAATTTTTGCGATTGTTGCTGAGCGACGAATTCAAAAATGGAAAAAATCTGCACGGACATTTTGATTTCTGCCGTTCAAAGTCGTCCAGTCTTATGGCAGGATAGTTGAAAAGACTATAAAAACAAACAAATTACCGAGAAGCAGTGGGAGGAAGTGAGGACGCCGTGGCGCAGTGGTTAGTGTGTTGGACTCTGACGCACGATGAGCGAGTTCGGATCCCGATAACACCGACGCCATCGAATGTTTATTTCGCGGCGTTCCTCCTCGGCGGGGTACTGGCAAAACCCCCCGTAGTATACTTGCCGTGAAAAAGCTTCTCGACTTATGCCGTTCGGAATCGGCATTAAACTGTAGGTCCCTTTCACCTATGTGAAAAATAAATCACACACAACATGGGTGAACACAGAGAAGCTTGGCTCTGGTTCTTCATGGGCTGTAACGCCATCAAAGAAGAAGAAGTGGGAGGAAGTGGGAGAAGTTTGCAATTCTCCAGGTGGGTTTTTATTTAATGAATATTAAAATACATATGTATATGTACATGTGCAACTTTTATTATTCAACACCCAAAATCCCAAAAATATTGTGTTAATTCATCTAAGCACCGTGGCGCAGTGGGTAGTGTGTTGGCCTCTGACGCCGATGACTGGGGATCGAATCCCGACACAGCCATGTCATCGAACGTGTTTTCCACGGTGTTTCTCCTCAGCGGGGCTCTGACAAAAACCCCCTGTAGTAAAATTGTCATGAAAAAGCTTCTCGAAATTCGCCGTTCGGAACCGGCATTAAACTGTAGGTCCCTTTCACCTATGTGAAAAATAAATCACACACAACATGGGTGATTGAGAGAAGCTTGGCTCTGGTTCTTCATGGGCTGTAACGCCATCAAAGAAGAAGAAGTGGGAGGAAGTGGGAGAAGTTTGCAATTCTCCAGGTGGGTTTTTATTTAATGAATATCAAAATACATATGTATATGTACATGTGCAACTTTTATTATTCAACACCCAAAATCCCAAAAATATTGTGTTAATTCATCTAAGCACCGTGGCGCAGTGGGTAGTGTGTTGGCCTCTGACGCCGATGACTGGGGATCGAATCCCGACACAGCCATGTCATCGAACGTGTTTTTCACGGTGTTTCACCTCAGCGGGGTTCTGACAAAACCCCCTGTAGTAAAATTGTCATGAAAAGCTTCTCGAAATTCGCCGTTCGGAACCGGCAATAAAAAACTGTAGGCCCCTTTCACCTAAGTGAAAATGAAATCACACACAACATGGGTGATTGAGAGAAGCTCGGCTCAGGTTCTTCATGGACTGTAACGCCAACATACATACATACGATTCATCTAACGTTATAACAGGACTGTTCTTCTTGACTGTCTGTATTTATTTGAGCTACGTTATTGCTCATTTCTGTTGTTACTTCTACGTAATCGAGGTCACTGTCGCCATCGCACTCTCTAATAAAGTTGTGAAGTATGCAAGCACATTTTATTAAATGCAATTCATTTAATTGCAGTGCTCGGTTTTGTTTCAATATTTTTTTAAAGAAATCGCTATTTCTTGCTTAATATACCGAATGCACATTCAATGCATTTTCTCGCGATTGAAAGTTTTTTGTTGAAGTTTTCTGTTTGCGCGTTCAAATTTTTGCGTGGATACGGCCTTATTAAATAAATTTTAAGGGGGTAAGCTTCGTCGCCAATTAAAAAGTTTGGAATAACAATATTTGTTGTTGGTAATGCTTGTGGAGGGGGAACATTAAATCTATCCGCTTCAAGTAATCTAAACAATGTAGAGTCAGAAAAAGTACCACCATCGCTTTGTTTTCCCCTCCCACCCACCTCATTTGCCAAAAACTTATTATCAGTGTCAGCTACAGCTTGTAGTACAATAGAAAAATAATGTAAGTAATTAAAATAATGGGACCCAGAATTTGATGGATTTGGCAGTGCCTGCCATCAATACTGCCAAAACAGTTGGGAAACTTCCATCGCCTGTAGTAATCATTCATAACATTTTTAAGGTGTTCGGCTGTTGTTATAGGCATGTATTCATTCACAAGTTGTTCCCAAATGACAACACTTGTTTCCAATATAATGTTCTTACAGTGCTTCTGCCCATTCGGAAAGCAAAAGCTAAATCTCGAAACAAATAGCCCGTGGCAATAAACTTAAAACCAAAAAAAAAAAAAAAAAAGAATTGTAGAAGTAGTTAATATAAATAATAATTTTAAAATTTCAGGAGCAACGGCAAAGGCAAAATGGAAAAATTTGAAAGATACTTTCAGGAGGAGCCTCCAAAAAGTTCCGCCTGCAACTTCAGGATCCGAAGCTCAACCAAATCAATACAAATGGCAGTTTTTTGAAATGATGAGCTTCCTAAAACAGACAGTTGTTCCAGATCCAACTGAAGGGAATCTGCGTGAGCCTGAGGAATATTCGTTTGCCTAAAACATTTCTTACTCCAGTATTTTGACTGACTTACTGGACGAGGAAGAAAGGGTTTTAACGAATGTTAATGCACCAAGAACTATCACTCCTTCGAGCAGTTGCTCCAAAATTGTGCCAAAATATAATAGCAAATCAAAAGAAGATACTGACATACGAAGATATTGTCAAAATGGGTCTGGATACTTACGAAGATTTGTGTATAAGTGATAGAATTCACCATAAGTTGCCGTTTCTTGATTTAAAGGGTGTATACCAAATCTTCGTCTTCTCGATCGAACAAATTTGTGAATCCGAACAAAACTTTCAAGCAAATAACTACGACGAAGAACATTTGACAACGGCATTTTCGCAAACTAATCGCTCAGCGATGTCGCTCAGTAAATTGCCACTCGTCGCTCAGTGGCTCGTCGCTCAGGCGTTCAGTCCATGGATAATGTCCATGTGAAAGTAATTTCATGGCTGAGGCACAACACATTTTCGGGAACATAGAGTAGACCTGAACTTCATCAGCGTAAACGTGGTAATTGTATGTACATATGTGTATGTATGTTGGCGTTACAGTCCATGAAGAACCTGAGCCGAGCTTCTCTCAATCACCCATGTTGTGTGTGATTTCATTTTCACATAGGTGAAAGGGACCTTCAGTTTATTGCCGGTTCCGAACGGCGAATTTCGTGAAGCTTTTCATGACAATTTTACTACATGGGGTTTTGTCAGAACCCCGCTGAGGAGAAACACTGTGAAAAACACGTTCGATGACATGGCTGTGTCGGGATTCGATCCTGAGTCATCGGCGTCAGAGGCCAACACACTACCCACTGCGCCACGGTGCTCTCGAAATGTAGTAATTACACGTTGAAAAACATTTATACATGTATATCATTTATGAAACACGAAAATAAAAGTGGGCCGAACACACAACCTTGAGGCATACCAGAGTTAACAAAATGACACGAAGAACGTTTATTATTATGGCACACAAATTGCGAACGGTTTGAAAGATATGTCGACATAAGGTGACATAAAGATTCCCCCAAGGAAAATTGGTTCTTAATTTTGTTATGAGGATTTGATGGTTCACACTGTCAAAAACTTTAGAGAAGTCCAAACAAACCAAAAGCCCAACTCTATCGCTATCCATACCCCAGCGAATATCTTCACAAACTTTAAGCAAGGTCGTTGAGCAATTATATTTAGCACGAAAGCCAGATTGGAACTTAGTGATTAGATTATTTTTGACGAAATGCTGTTTCAGTTGCCCACTCAGCAGACTTTCAAAAACCTTGTTTAGATATGTAAGAATGGCTATTGGACGAAACTCGGTAGCATTAGGAGATGATGTTTTCGATCGGGGAACAATTTTCGCAACTTTTCAGCTTTCTGGGAAGGTCGATTTTGTAATAATGGTGTTCATTATATGCGTGAGTTGGTGCAGGATGCAGAGATGAAGTGTTTTGATGAAAATAGGGTGTATTTCATCCGACCCCATAGCTTACGATTTTATTTTCATTAAAGTAAGTCCAACAGACAGTTCGTCAATGCCTGAGAATGAGGAGGTGTTTTGATTATTACCTGAGATAGGATGGATTATATGTATGACTATCGCCGTTCGACAACCATTGAGCAAAATTGCTACTGAGAGCTTCGAGGTCTAAATTATTAGAGGCTGTAGGATTTTTGGAGCAGAAGCCCATTCTACGCACATTTTTCCAAAAACCAGAACTCGAATTGCTATTAGAAAAGGTCTCTGAATAGATACCTATGTGGCTTATTCCTTTGAATAAGGGAAGTTACCTTATTACGTGCTACCTTGTAACTATTCAGTAGAACTGAGCATTTGTACTTTCTCCATTTAGAATAAAGCTGATCACGTAATTTAATAAGTGTAAGGACTTCGCCAGTGAGCCAAGGTGTCGTAGTTTTTTTTTTTTTAATAACTTTGATTGGTACATGTTTTTTGAAAAGGATATGAATGTTATTATTAAAACAATTTACTTGCGTGTCAACATTGCTTTGGTGAGCAATTGAGGTTCAGACAGTCGGAGAATAATGAAGTAATATTCATATGAGAAAAATTGTAGTATGACATGGTAGTATGTACATATCTGCAATAACGGGTGACGTGATATTGATTGAGGTAAAAAGCAGATCGTGATATGAGAAGGCTTGGGCGAAGATTTGATTGTAGTGCGAAAGGAGGTTTTAATGGGAAGGCATATGATTGGGCATAAAATGTGTCGGCTAATTTAGATTAGCAAAGGTGTAGAGACTTTACCACTTCAATGAAGGAGTTATTTTTATCATCAAGCAAATCAAGATTTAAGTCACCTAGGGCAACAATATCCGTCTAAAGTTATGTAGAAAAATTTGGCTACACTCAACGTCTAAGATAGCTGGCACATGTTGAAAGGGTAAATACATCTTCAAACAGAAGCTCAGATATTCAGTTCTTACTGGAACGCTGTTCCCATTAATTAGTTATAAATAATCTTGATGAAATTAGCCCACCTACATATGTATGTACATATACATACAGTGGTGGAACACTAATTAGAAACACATAATTTCGTGTGAAAAAGTAGTTTATTTTTCCTTAAAGGTATACGTTTTTTTTATTTTTTTTTATAAACGACAATTGCTATTGCATTCACTTACATAAACAAAAAGGAAAAATGGTTTATATCACATACACAATCACAAAAACAAAAAAAAAGGTCAGTTAGGTATATCTTTATTTATTTATTCGTGTATAATACAGTCCAGTGTACATAACAATCATTCATTC
Organism: Eumerus sabulonum; assembly: GCA_951905685.1. NCBI lineage: Eukaryota > Metazoa > Arthropoda > Insecta > Diptera > Syrphidae > Eumerus > Eumerus sabulonum. Next base: position 159,574,621 of record OX645060.1, on the reverse strand, counting down.
GTTATTCTCATGTTCCACAGATTCGCCATCGTGTGGCGGTTGTTCGCCTTCGCGACGTACCAAACCAAGCATGTCGAGCATATTTCGTTTGACGGTGTTGTCCAGAGCCGTTTCGACACTCAAATAGGCGGATTTATGGCCACAAATGGCTAGATGGCGAGCCATTTTATTGCCAATCGCAGTGGAGAAACCACAAACGCAATGCATCTCTTCTGCGGTGGGTAATTCCATGGCACCGGGTAGGTTGTTGCTGCTTGAATTTTGACAAACGGTCGAGTGAAGGAACATTGCGCGCTCGCAGCAGGTTTTATAAGCGCATTTCGAGCATTTTAACTGGCCGATGTAGTGATCCTCGGTGAGGACTTCGGTGTCACATTCCGCGCAAATACTGCCAGCCTTTAGGTAGATGTAGAGCTCTTTGAATTTCGACAGAGCGACGTAGGGAAGCGGTTCCTTTGTGTGAGCGCGGGCCTTGGGGATCTCTACCAGGATCGAGTTACTTAGCAACGGGCGAATGCTTTGTGCGTTTTTCGAGAAACTCTGGTGCTGATAGGTCTGGTGCATCTTCAACAAACCCTTTTCATGGAAGCTTAATGCGCATTTGGAGCATTTTTTCGATTCATTCTTCGGCAAATGAGCGCGCAAATGCATGTAGTACGCCTCGACATTCTTCGGCTTCATCTCACCCGCAACCGACACTCTGAAAATAGCCAAACACAGTGGGCATTGCAAGAAGTTCTGCTGCTTATGGTCGTCGTAGAAGTGTCTCACCAGATCACGATGCGACGATGATCGATACTCGCATGCCTCGCACGCGTATGGCAACTCCAACAGATTGTGATTCTTCTGCAAGTGCATCGTCAGGAGGTGCAAGCTATTATGCCTCTGCTGGCAGATCAAACAATAATTCGAAGCCGACGAGGCGGTCTTCGTCTCCATTGGATGCATAATTAGATTATGTTTCGACAACACACTCTCGCTGGGATACTTTTCCAAGCAGAACAAACACTGAAACTGATGTGCCTTACCATCGATCGATATGTGAACGACCAGATGCGTTTGTAGTTTCACGTTCGAGTCAAATGTATCACCGCACAGCGGACAATGCTTTTTAATTGGAAATATAATTAGAAACACAGCTCTGAGAGACTAACAATTGAACACAAAACAACCAAAAACTAAATATAATTATTCAAATATGTTTACTTATGTCAAACAATACTAATACTTTGTGGGATTTCCCTTATTGGCGATAACCGACAAGCAGCGTTTTGGTAAACTTGGTACCAAATCTTGGCATCGTTTTAATGGCATTATGTTCCAAACCTGCTCAATGTTCTTGAAAAGCTCATCAGAATTCCTTGAAGATTTTGGTGCTAGGCTTCTCTCCACATCAGCCCACAAGTTCTCAATGGGATTGAGATCGGGACTCTGCGCTGGCCAACTCAAAACCCTTACATTTTCGTTCTCAAACCAATTCTTAACCAGCCGTGAAGTGTGTTTGGGATCGTTCTCCTGCTGGAAAGTGTACGTTATTGGCAAATGATTGAAAGCGTAGGGCTCCATAACATTAACCAATATGTTTTTATAAACATGCTGATCCATTCGTCCGTTGATGCGTACAATTGGACCAACACCGTACCAGGAAAATCCTGCCCACACCATGACATTTTCACCCCCATGTTTGATGGGCTTAGTGGTATACTTTGGGTCGAGTTCTTTTTTGGCAGATTATCTCACATACTTCTTACCATCAGATCCAAACATATTAACTTTTGATTCATCACTCCAAAATACTTTTTTCCAGAAAGATAAGGGTTTATTTATGTGCACTTTTGCAAATTCTAGCCGACGTTTCATATTTTTTTTTCGAAACGTGCGGCTTTTTGCGTGTAATGCTACCCCGCAATCCTCTTTCAAGTAATCTGTTCCTTACAGTTCTAGCTGTAATTTGATCACTTATTTCAGTCGCTACAGCTGAGTGAATGTCCTTACTAGTCAGAAAAGGATTGGTCTTACTTAACCGGCAGATGAGTCTATTCTCCGTGACTGTGGTTTTCCTCGTCCGGGGTTTTCTTTTGGGGTTTTCCATGCTGCCTTTCTCCGTATAGACGTTAATTGCACCGTAAGCCATATTTTTGGAGCACATTAAGTCTTTAGCGTCAGAATCCATGGAAGCCTTTCCTTGGCAATACTTTTGTATTATGAGCTTCCTCAATTCCGGTGTGCAGCTCTTATTTTGCCCATTTTGTTAGATAATTCTAAATAATATTAATTCTAAAGACTAAACTAAGATGATTGAACAGAACAGACACACAGCGTTAAATATTTACCGGAAAGTAACACGGCAATCCCAATGTTTCTAATTATATTTCCAATTAAAAAGCATACCTAACTGACCTTTTTTTTTGTTTTTGTGATTGTGTATGTGATATAAACCATTTTTCCTTTTTGTTTATGTAAGTGAATGCAATAGCAATTGTCGTTTATAAAAAAATAAAAAAAAAAACCTATTCTTTTAAGGAAAAATAAACTACTTTTTCACACGAAATTATGTGCTTCTAATTAGTGTTCCACCACTGTATGTATGTTTGTACCTAATTGTTCAATCACGCAACAGTCCTAATACACAAAAAAAAAAAAAAAAAAAAAAAAACTATTATCCTCAATTAAGTACTTTATTTATGTAATTGCCATTTGTCCATACAATTAAGATTGTAATCAACAGCAGGAAAGTCCCCCATTTCTATCGTGTAACATTAATCGACCTTGTAAACATACCCATTAATTCTAATTAAGCCTTATACCATACGTCGTTCGTAACCGAATGTATGTGCATATCCCCCTTCTGCCCAACATTCCGCCGCGGATCGACTGATAATAGGGAACACTCTGAACGCCTACCACAAGTCATCAAACTGGAACGAAAAAACCGTCCTCTCACTTTGTGTTCCTATTATATTCCCCTAGCGAATGAGATACCTGCTGCATTTAAATCAATGCCCAGCATAAGTCTGTTTGCCTGTTTGTCTATCTATACATACAGCTCAAGACTTCGGGCGGTACAGGTCCGTCACTTGATTCAAGTTGGTAATTCCCCGCGAATAGGAAATCCAGAAAAGAAAAAATAAACAAAAGCCCCTACTGGGTGCACTTGGCCGGAATACTTTTCTTTCCTTGTTGTTGACTACTACTTTAAGCAGATGAAAGACACTGCGCGGCAATCGTCTTGAATAATATGTCGACCATACTACCAATCATGGTTGCCTATTAGTCAGACTTTGTTAACTTCCCCACATTTCTGGAGGAAATTCGAGAAAAAAATCTCTTACCACCAGAAAATACTTCCATTCACGTACTCTTTTGTTGTGATTCCGCGAATAGTCTCTCCTTCTTGGTACCTCAATAGTGTATACACACCTTTCCCCATGCAACAAGAGGATCTTAAGCCTTTCTGGCTTAATGTATGTACATACATACATTTGTATGTGCTCGTATTTTATGCGATTTGAAAAGTTGCTATAACAATTCTTCCACAGTGGCAGGTTTTGGATACACAAACTCGTCGGCGGAGATGGTCGTGGCGGTATCGAGGTTTACCTACTGCTTGTTTATGCTCTACTCATAGAAAAGTTCACAAAAGTTGCGCAATTCCTCTACCTAAATGGTAGAGGACTTCTGGACTAGCGAGACCCAGTTGCGGGCTCTTTTTCCGCTGGCTTTGTGGTTTGTTGCCACCAGTTTTGGATATGAGAGAAGAGAAAAATTATGTTTATCTTTTTTTATGTAGTTTTTTTATCGGGGAGGCACGTCGTATATTTAAAGCGGACGTATGCTACTTGTTGCTCGGTTTGCTCTTTATTGGTTTCACTAGTGATGTGTGGATACCACGTTGTTGGCCTCGTGCTCATCGTGTGGATTGGTTTTGTTTACTGCGATGACACTCGCTGGTGTATGAAAGGCGGATTCAAGCGCCAGCAACAAGTCGGTCGAACAGGCAAACAGCTTACGAAGGACAGTACACTATCTGGCGCGACGTAGACATTTTTGTTGTTCTTATGTGTTTTGATACTTCTTGTTGTTTTTAAATTTTTTTTTTTTGGAAATTATGTACACTGTAATGTTGGTTTTGCACCTGCTCTCTATTAATTAGCAACTAGCGGTTGGCGGTGAGAAAGTGGAAATTGACTTGAAAGAGCATACATTGGTTGATGGCTATAATGTGGTCATGTTAAAGCAGTGTTGTGGCATAAGCGAATTTGCATGTTTTGAACATGGAATCCCATGAACTATGTTTCAGCTCTCAGTTGTTTAGTGTATATGCTCGTTTGTTTGTTTTTAAAACACATGTATCTTCTTTTTTGCAGATATGTAGTTGGATATATGTATGTATGTACATACATACAGTGATGTGAAAAATAATAAGGAAAGTTTGAACTTAATGTTTCAAAAGCTCCTCAGTTATGCACACAACACAACAACTACGACACATTTTTTTTTGTTTTTTTACATAATTTGCGCGCACTCAAGGTCTAATAACTTTATTATGTCGGCGACACAGTGCGGGCAGAAGGTAGAAAGGAAGAGGGATAGAGGAGATGCCGATGGACATTGATCTTAAATGTTGCATTGAGGGGGAAAAGCGAATCCGGCAGGGAGTTCCAGATTCGTGTGGTTCGGTTAATGAAAGATTCTCTATATTTGACGGTACGTCCGAAAGCGGGCTTCAGGGTGTATTGATGATCACTCCTAGAGAGACGTGTATTGCGGGAGGAATGTTGAAAGGGCGGAATGCAACTGACTATTTCATCAGAGCATTTTTGGTGGTAGTAACGATAAAACAGGGGGAGGCAGGTAACATTCCTGCGGTGTTCCAGCGAGTCTAATGTTTTGGTAATGCTGGAGTCGCCTATCAGTTTTATGGCTCGTTTATGTATTCTGTCTAGTGGGTGCAATGAGGTCTTGGAAGCACCGTACCAGACATGAGCGTTAAACACTAATTTGGGGCGAATGAACGCCTTATAGGTTGTAGCCAGATCTAAGGGTGAAAAATATTTCTTGCATCTGTATAAGAAGCCTAGACATTTCGCAGCATTCTTGGCGACACTGAATATATGGTCGCCCCAATTAAGATTGTGAGCAACACTCATATCCAGAATGAAAAGCTTTTCAGTTTCTGAGATGCAAGTGCCATTCATGGATAATGGCTGCGGGTTAGTTACACGCTTTAACGACAAGAGACAGCATTGTGTTTTGGATGCATTCAATTCCACTATATTGTTTTTACCCCATTGGATGATGCTGTCGATATCGGAATTTAATGAGCTTAACATACGCTGCCGCTCATTATCTACAACCGAAGTGCAGGGTCGTAATCTAGTGAACGAATGTGAGAAGCTGAGGGTACTATCGTCAGCGAAGGAGTGAACTGGATTAGAAGTAACAGACAAGAGATAATTTACGAAAATGAGAAAGAGTGTCGGAGACAAAACGGAGCCCTGGGGAACACCAGCATCTACAAAGTGAGTGTCAGACTTGAATCCGTCCAAAACAACTTGAATTTAACTATTCGAAAGGTAGCTTCTAATCTATTAAAAAAAGACTCATCGATCCCAAAAGCACGCATTTTCGACAAAAGGGCTTCATGCCAAATCCTGTCAATTGCTTTCGAAATATCCAGTGCAACAATTTTGCTTTCACCGGTGAAGCGAGTGATTCCACTTTTCAGCGAGATATGCCATAAAATCACCAGTGGATCTGTTGGTGCGGAAACCGTATTGACGGTCATTGAGGAGTTTCTGTGATTCAAGATATTTCATAAGCTGACGGTTGATCAGCGTTTCCATGACCTTGGAAAAAAGGGACGTTAGTGCAATGGGTCGGTAGTTGGAGGGAGAAGATGATTCGCCTTTTTTGGGCATAGGCTGGACAAATGCTGTTTTCCACCTACGCGGAAAGAGCCCAGAGGAGTAGGAAAGGTGAAAAAGCTTACGCAGTGATTTTGCCAGCGTAGAAGAACACCTCTTCAGAACTATTGGGGCAATACCATCTGGACCAGCGGATTTTGTATGTCGAGGTCTCTAAGAACCCTTGCGACTGTACGGGTGCGGAAGTGGATTAGTCCCATGGTGGAATTGACGCACTCTAGTACAGGCGGAGACAAAGTACAATCTGGCAGCTGGGAACTGGTTGCGAAATGGGCAGCAAGTAGGTTAGCTTTGTCTAAGGGTGTGACAGCTGGAATGTCATTGTGGATGAGCGTCGGTATAGACGACGTAGTTGAGTTTTTTACGTTTTTTACAAACGACCAGAAACTTTTGCTACCTTTGGGACATTGAAGGATTTTACGCCTTTGGTCAGATTGGAATTTAACCCGTCGAATGTGGATGTTGCAGTCATTTCTGGCTCGTAAGTACTTTTTTCGGTTTTCCTCAGAACTGTTTGCCTTGTAGGACCGAAAACTTAGCTCCCTGAGCTTAATAGCCTCTTTGCAGCTTAACTCAAATCACGTATTATCCTTAGGCCTGGTGCTTTCAATCTTGCTGGGAATAAAATTTGCCATTCCGATTCGGATAATATTTGCGATAATATCAGTTGCGGCGTCCACGTCGTTGTCGAGGAAGCACAACGACCAGTTAAAGTTCCGAAAGAAGTTGTTAAGGCCGCACCAGTTGGTTTTCTCGTATAGCAATAGTGTTCTCTTAGGAGCTTTTTCTTTAACTGGATGGTGGGAGTTCGAGAATTTTGCTGATATCACGCAGTGGTCATAGGGGCACCAATACATCGATCGTGTATTTGTCAGGCTGAGAGGTAAGAAACAAGTCCAGTGTGTTGGCGGTATGACCAGAAACATAGGCGATACGTGATTGCTCATTCACAAGTTGAGTTAATTGATTTAACTCGGGTGTTGTCTGTCCAGAATGTTGAAGCCACTGAGAATTGTGTACATTGAAATCGCCCGCTAAAACGATTTCAGTGGGAGGGAACAGGGAAACAATTCTTTGGATGGAATCAGACAGTGCGTCGAATGCATCAAATCTTGCATTCCTCTCTAGATTGGGGCTTCTATAAAGAAAACAGTAGTGAACGGAGTGCTTACTGAATAAAATAAAAATAACGGGATCAAAAGCAATCATAAGTTCGTCAAAAGCGGTTGGTACCATGTGTGAAAAAAAAAGGGAAGCAGTCATGGGACTGCTGACAGAAGTGAAAACTTCAGACTAAAAATAACAGTTTTCTCTTTTTAATTAATTGTAGCATCAAGAATTTAAATTTTTTAAATTGTAAATTAAAATTATTAACATTAGCCTGGTTTTCGCATATGTATGTATGTATATCGGCACTCCGAACACCATTTATATACATTATTATACACATATTTTGGGCTGCGCAAGATCTGGACAAAATATAAATATGTACAACTTATTTGAAATTATAATTAATACGCACTTATATATTTATACATAGTGTTTATATTTATATTTAGGGGGAGGGAGCGAGCAAACAGAGCAAAGAAGTTGATCGCGTTTAACATGGCAATCGCCAGCTTCGATCTCTGTCCCTGCTCAATCCAAGTTGTCATACAGCCTCCGCGTGGCCCCCCCTGGATAGCTACCCTGGCACCCGCCAGGTAGTGAACCAATGTGTGCAGCGACCCAACCCCTTGTTCCTGGGGAAAGAGGAACCTGGCCCTCCAGGTTGGGGGTTTTGCTTAGGGGTAACATCCCTATCACGTAAAATCCTACTTGTTCCCAAACGACAACAAGCCTCGGATACGGACGGATACAAAGCTGACGACCCCTGCAAACGACTAACGGACTTGAGAGTCTGCACCTGGAATGTGAGGTCCCCCAACTGCTATAAAGGAGGTATAACCGCACTCCAAGAAGTGCGATGGGATGGACCAGGCAAAAAACGGATGAAAAACTTCGACATCTACTACGGGAACTGCTACAAGGAGAACAAAGAGCGCCTATTCGGGTGCGGATTCGTTATTCGAGGAAGACTCCTACAAAAAGTCTTACGCTTCCGAGATATAAGCAAACGCCTCATAACAATCCGCATCAAAGCGCATAAGCTTGATATGCGCTCGTGCCCCAACGGAAGAAAAGGACGATCGACTCAAAGAAGAATTCTACGATCTCCTAGACAGAACATATGCCCAATGTCCCAGCTACGACACAAAAATACTCCTAGGAGATTTTAGTGCAAAACTGGGCAAAGAGGACATATTTGAGTCGATCATAGGAAAGCATAGCCTCCATAACACCACATCCGATAACGGACTTAGGCTTACCGATTCCCTAGCGGGGCGTAACCTCCTTGTAGCAAGAACGCGATTCCCCCATCTCAACATCCACAAGGGTACCTGGCGGTCCTTTGATCAATCGACCAACAACCAGATTGATCACATCGCGATCGACGCCAGACACTCCTCCTGTATTCTCGACGTACGAACCTTCCGAGGGGCCAACATCGACTCGGACCACTACCTTGTTGTAGCCAAGGTACGAATGAGGATATCAAGAATGCATAGGAGTCGAGTAGGACTACGTAAGTTTGACGTCGGAAGGCTACAATCGCAAGAGACTGCCAGAATCTTTGCCGATCGTGTCTCCTCCAAACTCCGTCGACAGCAGCACAAACAATAGAGCAGGAATAGGCGCATTTCCAGATCGCCGTCAGAGACGCTGCCTCAGAGGTGCTGGGTTTCAAACCGCCACCACTTAGAAACCCCTGGTTCGATGAACAATGCAAACAAGCCCATGCAGCAAAACAAGAGGCATATAAAGCCATGCCGCAACGACGGATGAGAGCTGCTCGCGAAATCTATGAGCCGAAGAGAAGAGAGGAACACACGCTTTTCAGAAGAAATAAGAAAGAGCACGGAAAGCGTGAGATAGAGGAGATGGAGAGATTCTTCCGCAGGAATGACGCCCGTAAGTTTTACAATAAACTAAAACAAACATGCCATGGCTACAAAGCCAGAGCGCCGGCCTGCAGGGATGAAAATGGAGAACTGGTAGTGGAGTCGCAGTCGATGCTGAGGATTTGGAAAGACCACTTCTGCAGACTATATAACGGCGATGATAGACAAGACACCGCTGTCAGGCAGAATGAGCCATTCGTAATGGACGACGAAGTAACAGAATTCAGTCCACCCGACCTAGACGAAGTCAAAATAGCGATGTCAAGACTTAAGTTTAATAAAGCCGCGGGCGCAGACGGCCTGTCTGCTGAGCTTTTTAATGCGGCTGGAGATGAGCTGGTAAGGTGCATGCACCATCTCAATTGCAAGGTATGGTCTTATCAGTGTGGTTTCAGGCCAGGTAAGTCCACTATAGACCAAATATTTACGCTACGGCAAACCTTGGAGAAGACCCAGGAATACCAAATCGACACTCACCACCTTCTCGTCGATTTCAAGGCTGCATATGATAGCAGGGATCGAATCCCGACACAGCCATGTCATCGAACGTGTTTTCACGGTGTTTCTCCTCATCGGGGTTCTGACAAAACCCCCTGTAGTAAAATTGTCATGAAAAGCTTCTCGAAATTCGCCGTTCGGAACCGGCAATAGACTGTAGGTCCCTTTCACCCATCCGAAAATTAAATCACACACAACATGGGTGATTGAGAGAAGCTCGGCCCTGATCCTTCATGGGCTGTAACGCCTACATACATACATACATATGACAGCGTGTATAGAGATGAGCTATACAAAGCCATGTCAAGTTTTGACATCCCTGCCAAACTCGTCCGACTGTGCAGGATGACAATGGAGAATTCTCGCTGCTCCATTAAGGTCGGTAATGAGCAACCCGAGACCTTTGATGTTAAAAAAGGATTTAGGCAAGGTGACGCGCTGTCATGCAACTTTTTCAAAATCGTGCTTGAAAATATCGTGCTAGACTGGCCAACACAAGAGGTACGATGTATTTCAAGTCTACGCAATTGCTTGCGTACGGCGACGACATTGACGTGATTGGACGGACACAGCGAGACGTCAAGGAGGCCTTTGTAAGCATTGAGGTAGAAGCGGCTAAGATGGGTCTCAAGGTTAATGAGGGTAAAACCAAATATCTGCTTTCATCTAAAAGAGACGGACAACACCGACGTATTGGCCAGAACGTCACCATGCGACAGTTTACATGTGTAAATTATCAAAAAACAGAATGAATGATTGTTATACTGAAGGTGTACTTTTTAGAGTTCCGTACCCAAAGGGTAGAACGGGACCCTATTACTTAGACTTCGCTGTCCGTTCGTCCGTCCATCCGTCTGTCATCAGGCTATATCTCATGAGCCGTGATAGTTAGACAGTTGAAATTTTTACAGATGATGTATTTCTGTTGCCGCTATAGCAACAAATACAGAATAAAATGAATATTGAAGGGGGGCTCCCATACAACAGAAATGATTTTCACCCAAAAAATCCCCTTGGTCACGTACTGACCTAAGGTTACTCTTTGGTGTATTAATCATAGCTGCAACCCTTTTTTCTATAATTACGAACAACCAATAATAAAAACCCTTTTCACCTTTGATGATCCCTATTGTGTGTCACTGCTAAGTTAATCTTTGCTGCAAACCCTTTCGTACAATTGCTATTCCTTTTCCATCCTGATAGGTTAAGATAGTCACACGACGTTGTGCCGGCACAATGTAACAGGGAGAGGGAGAGGAGGTGCCTATTGACATTGGTCTTAAATATCTGCATATTTTATTGTGGGGGGGGAAGACCGAGCGAGGTAGCGCGTTCCACATTCGTGTGGTTCGGTTGAAGAAAGGATTTCTATATTTGATAGTACGACCGAAATTTATGAGGATTCCGGGAGAGACGTGTATCGCGGGAGAAGTTTTGAAGGGCGGAATGCTACTGGCTATTCCATAAGAACATTTATGATGAAAGTAACGATAAAACAATGAAAGGCAAGAGACATTTCTACCATGACCCAGCGAGTGTAATGAGTGTGTGATGCTGCAATTTCCTATGAGTTTTGTCGCTCGATTTTTTATTCTGTCCATTAAGTGCAGAGAGGTCTAAGATGCGCTAGACCAGAATGAACCAACGAATGAACGTCTTATAAATTGTAGCCAGATCGGTGGGTGTGAAGAATTTTTTACTTAGGTATTTCGCGGCATTCTAAGCGACACTAAATATGTGATCGTTCCAACAAAGGTTGTCCTTATGCACATGCTGAGGAAAGAAAGCTTGTCGGTTTTAGAGATACAAGTATCATTCATGGATAATGGCATTGGGTCAGTGTTACGCTTTAACGACAGAACACAGTATTGTGTTTGGGAAGCATTAAATTCCACTCTATGGTTTTCACCCCATTGGATGATGCTGTCGATATCGGAATTTAATGAGCTTAACATATACTTATATGCTGCCGCTCACTATTTAAAGCCGAAATGAAGGGTCGTAAAGAAGTGAAGTGGATTAGAAGTAACAAACAAGAGATCATTTATAAAAAGATAAATTCATTCGCGACAATCTTTAGTTTTTATTGGGTTTTAGTAAATGTTTTTGAACCGATTTCTGAGAGACATTCTGGGGATGGTTGGAGCATATAAAACGAACATTTTTTTTTAACTTGACCATTAGTAGAATATTTCCCCTCAACCATGATTTAAATCGATAGATTTATTTAATCTTATAGTGTTACTTGATTCTTGACAAATCTGAGTATGCTTGATGTAAAACACTCTACTACTGTGTCCAAAACGTTAAATGACCGCGCTTCTATTTTTATCAAATCAAAATATTCATTAGACTTTGCGATACGCTTCGTTTTATGAGCTGCTAAGGGTGAATTTTTCGATTTGTACTCGTATGTCTAAATTTGCTGAGTAAATAATTTGCATTCAATTTTGTTTCCGGAGTAAGTTTTCTGCTGCGGACGCATTAAAGGTGGCGTAGAAAGCCTTTCGTGGTAAGACTTTGTCAAAAAAAATGTTTACAAGAGGTATAAAGGATTTCAAGAAGGCCGATGAAAAGCCTCGCGGAGGACCATCAATTTCAATAGAGGAAAATCACGTACTAAAAATCGAAGACTGATGTTGACATTTCAAAGGATGTGTTGGGTTTCAGACGAGTCAAATTTGGAGTGGTACGGAAAACAGGAAAACACTGAATTTTTTGGAAAAACATCGTTACATTGAAGTGTGTGAAACAATGATTCCTGAGTATGCTTACGACCCCAAAACAACTGATCAATCGTGTGAATATTGTGTGAATCGTGTGAATATACAATAGCTCAAAAATCAAGGTCATGTTGACTGTTTTCTCTGGTTACCGTGGTGTTGTGCTTTTTATGTTCCTTTCGCTGGATCGAACTGTCAACTAAGGATATTACTTAAGTGTTAGACGTCGTATGCGTAAAGCTTTTCCAATAAAGAGGCTGGAATTGACGACATATACAACTCTTGATGTTCGCATCACGATAACGCACCCACTCACACTGCATTGATCCTTTGGGACCATTTCATCAAAAACTCGTCCATATCTAAAAGTACCATATTCGCCTGATTTGGCCCATGCGACTCTTGGCTATTCAACATACTCAAAAGACCTCTGCGGGAACATCGTTTTGAGTCGATAGAGCCGTATCAAAAAGGAAACTGAAGGTCATCCCGAAAAATGGCTTAATCAACTCATTCGAAGAGTTGAAAATGCGTTGGCAGTGCACTGTGTCAGAGGGGGATTAGTTCTAAGGTCATGATTTTTTAAAATATATATATGCTATGTCACAGTACTTTTCGACACAGTAGTATACTGCCTTGCAACGGGAATTCTTTGAATAAGGTTATTATAATAGTGTTACAAAAATGATCCTACTTCAAATAGGGTTCATGTCACTGGATACACGTTACACTTTATTACACACAGTTATCTGTGCGCTTCACATCTCGCTAGATGGCTTGATTACCGACCGGTCACTCATTACTGAATCCCGGAAACTGAGTACTTCCGAGGGCTAGCGTTCGCGCTTATATAACCCTCGCTCCACTTTCTCGAAAGTTCGCCGCCAGATGTTCCCCTTCGGACATTTCTAGAATGCTCTGGCATTCAGCACTATGCTGCTGAAAGTTACCATCTCTTCCGTTTCAGCTTCACCAGAGTATTCGAACTTCGACAGCGAAATTCGAACATAACCGGTGGTTCGTGTCCGCAACAACAGATTTGACTGACAGGATATATAAAACTGTTGCGGACACGAACCAACGGTTATGTTCGAATTTCGCTGTCGAAATACCTGTCATACAACGATCTGTGATATTTGAAACAGGGTTTATTCGAAAATAAATGCTTTGCTTTGATGGCGTTCTAGCCCATGAAGGATCAGAGCCAAGTTTCTTTCAATCACCCAAGTTGTGTGTGATTTCATATTCCCTTAGGTGAAAGGGACCTATAGTTTAATGCTGATTTCGAATGGCGAGTGAAGAAGCTTCCCCATGACAAGTATGTAATACTACGGAATTCTATGGAATTGGTGTTATCGGGATCCGAACTTGCTTATCTTGCACCAGAGTCTAACACAGTAACCAATGCGCCACGGCGCCCTTATTCGAAAACGAAAATTAAGTGAAATATTAGAGGCAGCGTGCAAACACATGGTCTAAATGGGATCCAGAACAAGGCAGCTTAATACCATTCATAAGAGATATCAATCCAGGCTCGGCTATGACCGTATTACACGGTCACTGTGAGGTGACATACTCGTACATAACTAAAGACTGGAAGCTTACAAAATTATAAACCAAGTAAATAAATAGCCCACACTCAGTGATAGAATGATAAGTAATTGAACTTTTCGATTTGGAGAGCATCAAGCAGCATGACTTTCAGGGTAAAAGTTGCAAAATGAACTTCGGGCTTTCAAAAGAACGTTCTTGCTGACAAGCACAAATATTTCGTTGTGCATGATTTTGTAACGCTTTTTTTAAAAGGGGCGCTTTGGTTGATTTCTCGCAATTTATTTTGTGTTCACAAACGAACATTTAACTGGCACCTGTTATCAGGCGTTCATATACCCCTAATATTCACTTTTCGTTTAGACCGTTAGCGTTTCTACATTTCCCCACAAAAAACGCAGCACCTAGAGTATTTTATGCCACAGGTTAAAGTATCGCGCAAATATTCACGTATCTACGTACTTCGAACACAATAATCTGTGCTATCATAAACACGTTCTGTATACACAGAAGTATCTCATAACAATAGTGGAATACAGAATGGAACGAGTGTGTATCGTATATGGAAAAAACAAGTCGCGGGATAAGAGATGTTTTGAGATGCCTATTGAGAAGTATGAGCTGTTGGTATTTATGAGGTTTACATCGCACAATTTCAACAGTCGGTCGATGATAATTATTATAATTATACAAATCTGTGATGACATGCGTTGTTTGTAAAGATGTTTATAAGTGACTCGGTGTCGGGTCAATTTCTGTTTTAGAAATAGAAATTGATTTGCTTTCAATTTCGGTTTATGTACACTTGCTCTACATTTTTTTATCCAGTGCACAGTGGTTTCTCCCATACGACAAAAATTTCTTCTTTAATATCATCTGTTATTACTTCTGTTTTCCCATCTGAAGTGAGCGTATCACGTGTCTCTCTATAAATATAGGTGAATTTTTAATGTTATACTTTTACAACCCAGTCGAGTTTTAAGTTGCTTCTTTTTTATTTTCTTGAAACTTCACTTAAAGTTTTAATATTTCCTGCTCCTTACCTAATGATAAAATCTTGTCTAAAATGTCAACGCGCCGTCCAGTTTTTGGACAAAAACCAAACTTATCACCCACAATCAGCCACTAACAGTACAATTTCGGTTGTAGTGTTGCGTGGGCGTATGTGAATTGTTTTTTTATTTTTACCAATTTTACATTTGCTTTAGGCATATCCTTCACGATGAATGCTGTCGTATGCGGCTTTGAAATCGATGAAAAGATGGTGTGTATCGATTCGAAACTCGTTGGCCTTTTCCAGGAATTGTCGAAGTGTGAAAATTTGGTCAATAGTCGATTTGCCGGGCCGGAAGCCGCACTGGTAGCTGCTGATTAGTGCGGTGCAAAATGGCTTTAGACGTTCACACAATACGCTGGACAGGATCTTGTATGCGACATTGAGCAGGGATATACCTCTATAGTTTCTGCAAGAGGTAGGATCGCCTTTTTTGTGGATGGGGCAAATAGAGCTGGTATTCCAGTCGCCGGGCATGCTTTCATCTTCCCAAATTCTGCGGATGATCTGGTGAAGAGCTCTGATGACAAGCCATCTGAGCCTGCGGCCTTGTTATTCTTCAGAGTTGGGATTTCCTCGGTCCCTACCACTCTCTCTTGGTCATGCTCTTTAAGCAGCTGCTTGAAATAATGCTTGAATATATCCACTATTCCCTGCGGGTCGGTGACAAGATTACCCTCGCGGTTTCGATGAGCCTGGGTGGCCTTTTCGAAGCCTCCTGCAGGGCCTTTGGCTTTCTTGTAAAAGGCCTGTGTTTTAGGCTTATCTCTAGACTCCTCGATATCCTTGAGCTGGGAGGCTGCGATGATTCTTTTCTTTTGTCGCAGTAGTTTTTTCTCCTCCCTTCTTCTGGCTCGGTGCTCTTCTTGCGCTGCCCTGATTTTCCTCTGCAGCGCCTTTTGGTACGCCTCATCGGTTGCTGCCATTTTCTGCTCACACTCGCCATCGTACCACGGGTTTCTTGTCGGGGCTGGTAGATATCCTAAGGTGGTTTCGGCTGCTTCCTGAATGGCGGAGCAGCAATGCAGCCACATATTATTGGCATTTGTGTTCGACGTAGGCATACCGTAGAGTCTTTCGCTCAGCTGCTCCCTGTAGACTCTGGTAACCACCGGTGTGCTCAGGCGCCCAATGTCGAACCTCCTCCTGGTGGGCTGGTGCAGCTTTCTGACATTGGACAGTCGAGCTCTGAATCTTGCTGCTACGAGGAAGTGATCAGAGTCGACATTTGCCCCTCTGAATGTTTGCACATCCAGGATGTTTGACGAGTGCCTTGCGTCAATGAGCACATGGTGGATTTGGTTGGCAGTTCGACCGTCGGAGATCGCCAGGTTGCTGTGTGGATTCGCTTGCGAGGGAACCTTGTGCTACTTATCACCGCATTACGAGCTGTTGCAAAGTCAGCGAGTCGGAAGCCGTTATCTGTTGTTGTATGGTGGAGGTTGTGCTTTGCGATCACTCCGCCAAGGGTGTTATCCTTACCGATTTTGGCGTTGAAGTCCCCGAGCACGATTTTAACATCCAGTCATTGAAGTCCTCCTTGATAGGGTCTTCAGCCTCGTCGGTAGGGGCGTGTGCACATATAAGGCTGATGTTATAAAATCTGCCTCTGATGCAGATCACAGCCAGGTGATCACTTATATGCTTAAAGTCGATGACCTTCGACCTTAACCGCTTTACCACGACAAATCCGCATCCCAGTAAGTGCAATCTTTTGTGACAGCTTTAATAAATGCCGCAATTTTTCTTCCTCATCATACCGTTTCCTATCCTGGACCGCAGTAATATCCGCCTTGTACTGCGTGAGGATTTTTTTTTTTTACATTTAAAAAGCATTTTTTTTTTATTAATTTTGGAAACAACTTATTCTAGGTAAAAATACTTAAACCCATCTTAAATATCTTATATGTCTTATATATTTAAAGTAGCCTACTGGACCTAGACGGGCACTCTAAGCTATTGTAAACATATTTTGTTTTTGTCTTTCGACGACTTATCTGTTTGTGATTTTTTATTTATTTGTTAAAAACTGAGGCTAAGAAAAATTAGTATTACTGCGTGAGGATTCTTTGTAGTTTATGAGCAGCTCCGGGAGTGTACAGGGATCTGACATTCCAGGAGCATACTCGCAAATCGTGTTCTTTTTTCGTGCGTTGTCTTCGTCTAGTATCCGTCCGTGTATCCGAGGCATCTTGCTCATTCATAACTTTGTGAATGTTTTTTTTTACTTGGGCGCACAACCGCCATTCTGGTCGGGGTTTTGTCACTGCATACGTTTGTTCACCTCCCAACGGTTATTGGTGAGGCTATCCATTATTGGTGAGGCTATCCAGAGGGCGCCGCGTGGAGGCCATACGTCACTTGGCCCGGGCATTTAAACAGGGATGTCTCGCCAGGTTGAAAGCGATCAACAACTTTACCCTGTATTTCCGAGCCCTCTGTGCCCTCTATGCCCTCTAAGAAAAAAGCAAGACTGATAACTAATCCAAGGGCTATTGGATGTGGGCAGGCTGAAATAATATACTTAATATAATGAAATGAATAACTTAATTCATTCTTCTCTGCCTCGATCGAAATCTACGTAGAGTGTAGAAGAACACATTCACATAAGCTGGGAGCTCATAAGTCTACTCTGTTTTATGACCAGCAGCGTAAACATACTGTTAGCTGTTTGGGATGAATTTTAAGTCAAACGGAAAAAATTGCTTCGCTGCCTGCCTACAAAGCCCACGGCGCATTTATGAAGAGTACAATCAATTTTATTCGCAACCCAACCTTATATCAACGACTGAAGTTATTTGTTCATAAGTTGACTAACTCTTGCTAGAATGTCCACATTTGTATCAGAGGCGATCTAAATGAAAATCAATTGAAGCAGTGCAATAAGGCCAGCAACTTTAGAGGAATTGTTTCGAAATGTGAACACACCTAACCCCAGAAGGCAAAAATGGACCGAGGCTGGCAGCTCTACTTATTCTTAGAGAAATTTGGAAATAAACGGCACTCTCATCGGTCGCTTAAAAGAAAAAAAAAGTGTTTTCCCTTTTTTATCAGACCACTTTTTGGTCCTTCGAACCGGATTTCAATCCCTCAAAGTCGATTAAATGCAAAATTTAATCGACTTGCACGAAGAAACAAAGGAGTGCGCCTTTATTAGCTGCTAGAGTTGCTGAGCTTTTGTCGATAGTGGTGGAGCGCCATCTATATTAATATTATAAAAGTGAAGGTGCGTGTGTCTGTTTGTCCGTCTTTCACGGCAAAACAGAGCGACAAATTGACGTGATTTTTTTTTTTGTTCCCCTTTATTCAACACCTGTTTTGGATAACATTTAGTTGAAGTTTTTACAATTTAATTTTGGGTATACGTACAATGTAGGACCAATGTCCTTTACAATTGTGTTTTTACTCGTGTGTAGGAGAAGATGGCACAAGTGGGATTTAGTCCACTCGAAGCGTTGGGGGTTTTGTTCACACCGAGCGCCCCTTATCGCTCGTTGTTGTCGCCAGATGCTTTTTTTTTTTTTTTTTACTTCGGTGATGTACCCAGCATTTACCCAAACCGTTCGATTAGGTCTGTTGGTCTGTATCGTTTAAGTCTTCGTATATGTGTTTGTTCGTCATTTGGGATATTGCGTATCTCGTCGTTTGTATGTTGTAAAATCTTACTTTGGTATTTGACGCAGTGTTTTTTTATTTCGTCTGCAACAGTTGTTATGTGAAGGTCTTTATGTATTTCCGTGTTTGGCACGTACCATTCTGCGTTGGTAATTGTTCTTAAGATTCTGTTTTGTGTACGTTGTATTATTTGAATGTTTGAGGTTTTGGAAGTGCCCCATAGTTGTAGCCCATATGACCATATAGGTTTAATCATAGCTTTGTATATCAGAAGTTTATTGTCTATAGTCAATCTAGAATTTTTACCAAGCATCCAGTAGCATTTTCGGAGTTTGTCTTTTATTTGTTTTTTCTTTTCTAGAATGTGCTGTTTCCATGTTAGTTTACTGTCAATAACCATGCCTAGATATTTGGCATGATCGTTGGTTTTAATATTCTTATTGTTAATTGTTATAGGAGGTGGATTGTCAATTTTTCTGGTTGTGTAGATAACCTGGATAGTCTTTTCTTCATTTACTTGTATACCCCACTTTGTGAACCACTCTATGGTATTATTTAAATGGCTTTGTAGTTTGAGGTTTGCGTCGTTTACGTCTTTGTCAGATTGGAGTATGATAGTGTCGTCTGCAAATGTTGCTAGCATGGAGTGTTGCGATGTTGGGGTGGGTATGTCTGCAGTGTATATTAAGTAAAGTAGTGGTCCCAGAACGCTGCCCTGGGGAACGCCAGCGTGAACTATGTGCAAATTAGAATATTCTTCCTTGTGTTTTACGTAGAAGTGTCGTTGGTCAAGATAGCTTTTAAGTAGCAAGTAAAAGTCTAATGGTAAGGCTTTATTAAGCTTGTAAAGTAGTCCCTTGTGCCAGACTTTGTCGAATGCTTTAGATACGTCAAGAAATACAGCTGAGCAGTACCTTTTATTGTCTAAGTCGTTTGATATTTTGTTTATTACCCTATGTGTCTGTTGTATTGTCGAGTGATGTTGTCTGAATCCGAATTGGTGATTCGGTACAACGTTGTTCTTGTCAAGTATTGGTTGTAGTCTTTTCTGTATAATTTTTTCCAGGAGTTTCGATAACACTGGTAAAAGGCAAATGGGTCGATAGCTACTAGCTTTTGTTACGTCTTTTCCTGGTTTGGGGATGGCGTGCACTTCAGCGACTTTCCATGGTTTTGGGAAGTATTTAGATCGAATTACAGCGTTAAATATATTTCTGATATAGATAATTGCGTGTTCGGGTAGTTCTTTTAAGATTTTCCCATTTATCATGTCGTAACCAGGGCACTTATTGGGCTTGAGACTATTCTTAATATGAAAACCAATTTCATTTTTAGTAGTCAATTTGATTGGAATTGGTTCATTCGTATTTTGGAGGTTTAAATATTGTGAATTGTTGTCCTTTTCATTTGTGAAGCAGTTGGCAAAGAAGTTCGCTAAAGTTGCGGCTTTTTCTACATTTGTCTTAGACCAGGATTTGTTTTCGTTTAATATTGGCGGTTGGTGTGAAGTTGTCTGTTTCAAGTTTCTTGTGGCTTTCCAGAGAGAGTAGTTCGTTTGGAAAGTCGGCGTCAAGTTTTTTAAGTAATTGTTGAGTTGTTTGTTTTTATGCTCTTGTAATATGTCCTTAAGTTCTTTTATGGTCTTATTTAGTTTGGTCTTTAGTTCAGGAGAGCGGTTTGTTTGCCATAGTTTTCGAATATTGCGTTTGTGTCTAATTTTGTTTAGGATATATTGGGGAGTATATGAGTCACGTTCAGATGGGACTATCTGTGGCGTACAGATGCTCAAGGCATTTATTATGGTGTCGTTAAAGTAGATTATTGCGCTATCTATGTTGTCAGGGCAGTTTAGGGGGATTCTGAGTGGCAGATCTCTTGTTAGGATGTCCTTAAATGTTTGCCAGTCAGTTCTTTTGTTGTAAATCCTTGTATTTTGAATAAGCGTGGTAGCTTTGGTCTCGTAGGTGATTATGATTGGAGAATGGTCGGAAGAGAGGTCAAGGGAAGTTTTTGCGGTTAATCTTGTCCTGGGTATACTTCTGTATATACAGAAGTCAATCAGATCGGGTTTCTTATTCATATCTGAGGGCCAGTATGTTGGTTCCCCTGGGCTGAGAAAATGCACGTTAAGCGATTTTAGAACATTTAGAAGGATGCTTCCCTTTCTGTTTGTTAGTCTGGAGCCCCAGTCTGTGTTTTTTGCGTTGAAGTCGCCTCCTGCGATGAATCTTTTACCTAGTGTGTTAATGTAATTTTTGTATTGGTCTGTCGATATGATAAACTTAGGTGGACAGTAGAGTGCTGAAATTGTGAGTGGTCCATATGCATCTTCAATTTGTATGGTCGTTGCTTGGATATGCTCAGCTTTGTAACCTGCAAGGTCTATTGATTTGATTGTCTGTCTTATTATGATTGCTGTGCCACCATGAGCTTTGTTGTCAGGGTGATTTGCTTGATACATATTGTATTCGGGTATTTTGAAAAAGTTTTTGTCTGTGAAATGTGTTTCTGAGATCAATAGGATGTCTATGGAGTTGGTTCTGATAAATTGCTTTAATTCGTTGACATGCTGCTGCAGTCCGTTAGCATTCCAAATAACGATGTTTAGTCGGTCTAACTTCATATTTAATTACTCAGTTTGGTTATTAGTACTGTTAGTATGTTAATCATGTTAGCGATTTGTGTCACTAGTTGTTGTATCATTGTTTTTAATTCAGTAAGGTCATTTGAAGATTGTGCTTGCTGAGGTGCTGTTAATGTTATGGGAGTAGGTGGGTTAGTTGGGGGAGCGGGCTGTTTTGGTTTTGTGTGTGTTAGTGTTTGGGACTCAGACTTTGCAGCTTCTGCGTAAGTGGCAGTTGTATTGACGGCAGTAGTATTGTTTGTAGTAATAGTAGATGTAGGGGGAGTAGGAGTGATTTTTTAAGTAGAGATAGCTGAAGGGATGGAGAGTGACATAGGCAACTTTTGTCTCTTTCTAACAAAGTCTTGGCCATTTTTTTAAGTGCACGAACAGTATCTACCCAGGTAGATACAATATTTTTCATACATTTTGTATTGAGATTTTCGTAGCTTGGCACTGAAATCTCATGAAACGGCGAATTAGATAAAGAAAGTGTTTCTTCATATACTGTTGTGAATATTGTATCAGTATCAGATAAAAACGACCGACTTGGAAGGAGAGTATAACGCAACAGAACAGCTTTATTACAGGAAAGGAATATAATGCGAAACTTAAGAACTAACTGAACAGTATTTCCAGTGAGGGCATTGCCAAATTCAAATATTCAAATTACATACTTCATTAATATCAACACTCCCACTTTTGAATAGTTTAATTTGAAGTTTAGTTAACTTTAAAATGGATTGTTTACAACTCCAATCAAAAATCTAAATTTCTCAAATTTTTCTTTGCTTAAGGCCTTGGTAAAAATGTCTGCAATTTGATGTTCAGAAGGAACGTAATTAATACAAAACTCTTTTCTATCATACCTTTCACGTATGAAGTGGTAGCGCACATCAATGTGCTTTGTGCGCTTGTGAAATTCCGGGTTTTTAATCAATCGGATTGCACCTTGGTTGTCCATATTCAACTCAGCTGCCCCTGACCTTTTAGCTGGCATCAGTTCCGCAACAAGTCGTTGAAGCCACACCATATCTTTCACAGCTTGCGATGCTGCCACATATTCTGATTCGGTAGTTGATAATGCCACACACGTTTGTCTCTGCGATGCCCAGGAAACGGGACCACCTCCAAACATAAAAATAAAGCCAGAGGTAGATTTTCTTGTAGCAACGTCGCCAGCATAATCGGCATCACTGTAACATATTAAAGATAAATTATTGGGTTTTTTAAAAATTATACCCATATGCTTCGTGCCGCTGATGTACTTGAGAATCCTCTTAACTGCTTTCACATGCATTTGAGTGGGTGCGTCTAGATACCGGGACACAACTCCCACTGCAAACGCAATGTCTGGCCGGGTGGCCACAGCCAAATACATTAGGCATCCCACCGCTTCTCTAAACGGAAAACTTATATCCCTTTGAGGTGGGTCGTCTTCGCTCGAGAGGTTTTCAGCTGGTGTTGAAACTGGTTTGCTGTCATTCATGTTAAACCTTTTTAACACTTGTTCCGCATAACTTGCTTGGTTGACATGAATTTCTCCGTTTGTTCCCAGTGATAATTGCATTCCCAAGAACCATTCCGCATCCAAAAGCGTAATCTCAAATTGTGTTCTTAAAAATTCCACAAGCTTCATACCATCTTCTTTTTTCTTTGTGGCTATCAGTCCATCGTCAATATAAATTGTCAATATAAGACGACTACCAGTACCGTTTCCAACAAAGACACAAGGATCCATTTCAGAAATTTGCAAGTTGAACTCTTTTAGCACACGACTGATTTTCTCATTCCAACACCTGGAAGCTTGCTTTAACCCGTAGAGGCTTTTTCGGAGTTTACACACCTTGCCAGAACCATCATCGAATCCAAGAGGTTGACGCATGTAGATGTCTTCATTCAAATGGCCATTTAAAAATGCTGTTTTAATGTCGAATTGAATAAGAAATAATTCTTCGAAGGCGGCAATTGCCAAAATTGTTCGAATCGAAGCAAATTTTGCCACAGGACTAAAGGTTTCAAAATAGTCGACACCATATTCCTGTGTAAAACCGCGAATCACTAACCGTGCCTTATACCTCCTTTTCCCATGCGCGTCCAAATTCTTGATCTTATACACCCATTTGTTATCGATCACCTTCCTATTGGCTGGTTGTTCCACCAAGTCCCAAGTGTGGTTTTTTAGAAGACTTTTCACCTCGTCTGTCATTGCCGCTTCCCAGTGTAGTGCTTCATCACAGGTAACTGCCTCTCTATAGCTCACTGGTTCACCCTGCACAAGAAAAGCATGTTTTTCTGCAAAATTAAGCATACCTGAGCTCTTCCAGTTCTTTGCACTTCGAAGTTTTCTTTTAAATGAAACTTCAGCATTTTCATCTAAAGCAGCCCTCTCATCTACCGGGGTAAAACCGTCATCATCTAGATTGGCTTCTTGAGAAATGGGTTCAGAGGAACTATTAAAACTACTTCGACTACCATTATCATTGCCCTCATCATGGGAACCATTATTATTAGCATGGTCAGTAGATTTATTATGCACATATTCATGCTTATTACCATGCATATCATCGAGCATATCTACCTGCAAACCATGATCTGAGTACTCATTAGATCTTTCGTTATCGAGTTGAGTTTCTACGGGTGGCGAAAACTCCTTAAATGTTATATCTCTAACAATCTGAATTGATCTTGACGACATATTCCAAACGCGATATCCTTTCGAGTACTCCGCATACCCCATGAAAAGACCTTTCTCGGCCTTTCTATCGAACTTATTTCGTCTCTGCTTTGGTACATGTATAAAAATCTCGGTTCCAAATGTTTTCAAGTCATCAGCCTTAAAGCCACTGCCCCACCAAAGTTCACATGGATTTTTTTCTCTTTGCGAACTAGCACCTGTTCGATTAAGTACGAAGACTGCTGTGTTAACTGCTTCTGCCCAAAACTTTTTTGATAGGCCGCTTCCACATAGCATAGTTCTTGCCGCTTCTACAATGGTGCGATTTTCGCGTTCGGCACTTCCATTCTGCTCTGGGGTATAGGGCACTGTAGTTTGGTGACGAACAGAGTGCTTGGTCAAGATTAATTTAACCTTTTCATTTATGAACTCTGTTCCATTGTCTGTACGAAGCGTTCTTACCATGTTACCACATTCGTTCTTTGCTTTGTTTAGGAACTGTTCTAAATAGGTACAAGCTTCGGACTTATTCTTTAAAAAATACACCACCTTGTACCTTGAAAAATGGTCTTTAAACAAAAGAAAGTACCTGGAGCCGCCAATTGACCTTTCCTCCATTGGTCCGCAAACGTCCGCATGGATAAGTTCGCCTGGATAGAAAGCTTGGAAATTACTTTTAGGAAAAGGCAATCGATGCTGCTTTCCGTAGACGCAGCTATCACAAGAAAAGTTCTCAGTGTCCTCAAACTGAATACCTTCTTTCCTCAACTGATTGCGAACCTGCGCAATGTTCTGGTGCGCCATTCGTTCGTGCCAAACTTTAATCGATAATATCTGACTTGCCACATTCGCTTCTTTCATAATCAAGGACGGTGGTAGTACCTTAAAACACATCTTAAAGAGTTGCCCCTCTCTATGTCCTACCGCCATGACTGTACCATCCTTCTTGACAAACCTGCAATGAAGACTGTCAGATATAATACTCAGTTTTTTATCCAAGGCACGAGTCTGTGAAAATAGATTCATAGAAATTTTTGGCACATAGAGAACTTCGGACAAATGTCTTTCAAACCAGTTTTTTCCAGTTGAAGCGAGAATGTTTATGTCACCGATTCCCTCTGCTAAGATCTTTTCTCCACTTCCTATCTGGATGCCAACAGGATCAGTAAATTGTCTATAACATACGAACCACTCTTTCCTGCACGTCATGTGGTCGCTTGCTCCAGAATCCAAGTACCAGCTCTGATTTGCTGATGAGCCATCCTTTGCCATTAGCGCGTTGCAAGCAAATGGAGGTCCCCCTTGAACTTGACTTCTAGTTCCAGTCCATTTCCTAATGTTCAGCTCACCAAAACAGCTGGTTCGTTTATGCACCTCACCCGTGCTTCCAGTCCTTCCTGCGCTTCCAGCCGTCACTTTGTTTTCAACTTTACATATTAGTGCATCACCTCTTCGTACCTCGCCCTTAGTTCCAGTCTTCCGTTTGCAATCAATTACAGCATTTTTCTTGGGACACTCTCTCTTCCAGTGGCCATGTTCATTGCAATGAAAACACTTTCCAGTTTTAGAAGAATTTGTCCTTCCTTTCTTTGCCTTTTGCCTCCCGAACAAAGCAACGGACGAACTTGGTGCATGCGATGACATGCGTGTCTCTTCCATTACCAGTCGTGACGTAAGATTTTCCAAGGTTTGCTGCTCTTTTGCGGTCGACTCCCACGCACAAATGAAGTGTTGAAAATTACTTGGAAGGGTCATTAGAACTTTTGTAATGATCATGCTTTCTGATATTGTTTCTCCAATATCTCTTAACTGTCGAACAATGTTTTCTAACCTGGATATATGCGCTGAGACATCGTCTTCTGGATTTTTCTCAAATCCGTAGAACTTCTGCAGCAACATGTGGATATTTGCCTTCGAGCTCTGTTCGTAAACTGACTTTAATTTAGCCCACATTTCCATTGCTGTTTTACAATTTACGATGTGTCGAAGGGGGACAGAACCGACACTGGTTGCAATTATCTGCTGAGCTCTGCTGTCAGATCTCTTCCAAATCAAGAGTCGCTTATCAAAATCCTCTTGTGTTTCATTTTGCATCTTGATAGGGAACTGTGATTCGCCATCCACAAATGCAAAAAGCCCAGATGCATTGAGCAAAATGGAGGCTTGAAATTTCCATACGGAATACTGATCTGCAGTTTGGAGTTGCTCGATTTTAAAAAAGTTATTTTCCATTCTTCCCGATTGTTTTTAGAATTTTACACTACCCAATTTACAATTTAAAAAACAAATTAACACGGAATATTGCGTTTCAAAAAAAAATTTGAGTTAAACTTTACTTGTCATTTAAAATTAATCTTTAATTTTCCGTTTCCCTTTTTTTCTTTTCCACGTGGTCTGGGCCCATAACCTGTTGTGAATATTGTATCAGTATCAGATAAAAACGACCGACTTGGAAGGAGAGTATAACGCAACAGAACAGCTTTATTACAGGAAAGGAATATAATGCGAAACTTAAGAACTAACTGAACAGTATTTCCAGTGAGGGCATTGCCAAATTCAAATATTCAAATTACATACTTCATTAATATCAACATATACATATACATACATATGTATGTACACATCCATTCATGACAACAATGCCAAAATTTCTCCACATTGCGAGATTTAAACTTTGCGAGAATTTCAAATGCCTACTCAGATTCGATTTGCACAACTTCGCTTCAAGCGAAATATCGTATTTTTTGGGTGGATAACTATGGAATGAGTTATTCAAAGTAAACAAATTTGCAAGCTTCAAATTAAAACGACGAATTTTAACGACGAATATAGTGCATACCGTGACTATTGACCATAGATAAATGAACAAGATGTAAAACCTTCGTACGTCTGCCCTGTGATCACCGCAGGGGATGGTTGTTGCTTTTGTAATATAAAGCGGCCCCTAGACGCTTAATAATATTGTGCGATATTTGATATTGCACAATATTATTGTTCACCTGTAGACAATATTGCAAGATTGTGCGATATTTTGCGGACAATCAAAACGCTTTTGACTTTTATTACAAATATGAGCGGCCAACTAAATTATTGGGGAAAATATTGAACCATCTGGGGCAGAAAGCCAATAAAATTGTGCAATATTTTGCACAATAATATTGAGCATTTAGGGGCCGCTTTAAAAACGACGCTTTCGACTTAGAGTCAAGACGTCGGAATAAGGCAGAATGACATAGTCAAGACGCCGTCAAACCGCAACGCGTTTGTGGGGGCTAGTTGTCAAAATGCCTGTCAAAAACCATCAGGTTGTCATCTTGTTCATTTATCTATGCTATTGACTATTGATTCACATTGATTTAACTGCATTAGATTTTTTACGATTTGGTATTGTTGTCTTGGTTTGGTTTTCCGATTTCCGAAAACAAACTCGGTTTCGGAATTCGGTTGTTTTTCGGATTGTATTAATTCATTTAGTTTAGATTTATGATATTCCTGGACTTTTAAGGAATAACAATCGCTTTGGTTTTGGATTTAGTTTTGCTTCGTGACCTGGTTTGGTATATTTTTTTGGTTTAAAGTAAATATATATAAAAATTGAAAGTAACATTTATTTTCCACTTATCCCTCAATAATTCCATGAGTCTTTAAAAGGTCGATTACATAATTTGTTGTATTTGTTTAATTAGAGTTAGCAATATTTGTTGGCGTTTATTTTTTTAAAATGCCTCGCAAACGCAAGTCGAACCTTTCAAGAGTGTCTTCTCAAGCACAAGCGAAGAGTTTAGCTCGGTCCCAAGAATCTCTTGAAGATGCTGAACTGAGAAGGCAAGGACAGGCTGAACGTCAAGTTGCTTTGAGAGCCTCGGAAACTCCTGCTCAAAATCAGCAGAGGCTGCTCGACGATGCAGAACGTCATGCTGCTCTAAGAGCTTCTGAAACACCCGCTCGAACTCAGCAAAGGCTACTCGAAAACGCAGAACGTCAAGCTGCTTTAGGAGCCGCTGAAACACCTGAACATGCGGTGCGGTAGTGAATAGACGTGTTTGCTCTCAGTGCACCGATTTTTGCATCTTTTTGACTCGAGTACTTCGTTACCAGTCACAATCATAAGCTCAATAAATTAAAGAATTAACGACAAAAACATCGCATTTAAATTTCGTGTAGTTTTCGCGATATTGTTATAATACCTTCTTTAGTTTTTAATTTATTAATCACACCAAAATGAGTACACGGTCGAAAGCTTCTGCTTCCAAACCCCTGCCCTCTACTCCGTCACAGGCGAACTCTCCAGCAATCACCAACCACGTTATCTCCGCTCTCTCTCTCTGCAAAAACTCGAAGAGCGAATGGACAAACAAAGTGAACTTCTGATAGCCACCATCAAAACAGAAATTGAGAACCTTCGTCGCGAGTTTCGCAAGCAGATCGAAGAAATTAAAGAATGTTGGTCATATAAGCTGGATGAGTTAAATGCTAATTTGTCAAATGTTGTTACGCGCGATGAGAAGTTGGAAGCCGAAAGGGTTTTAGCAACAGATCTCAGAGGGGACATACTTAAGCTGCAGATACAAGTCGATGCCTTTGAGCGCAAGGAGGTTTCTACGGATGCTGTTCTCTTTGGGATCCCTGTGTGCAGTGATGAAAATGTAACACACATCTTTACTCAGCTGTGTTTCTCCATCGGGTGCAGACCTCCACCGCTCAGAGGTATTTCTCGTACCAAACCAATATCCCGGCTACATTATACCGCACCCGCACCCTCGCCCATCATCATCCAATTTCTCAACGGTTACGGCACAGGCACGGTACTGCGATCAGTGGGAGCGTACCGCAAAGAGAAAAAAAAAGGGCTTTGTTTGTTTGACGTCGGTATTGACTCAAGTAACAGCTGTTATCTAAATGAGAGTCTGACAAAAAAAAATCCTTCTCATCTGCACAGGGCTAACAAGTACAAGCGGAGGAAGCTTCTTCATTCTGAATTCACAAAGCGCGGCTCCATTTACATCAAACTTGTCGCTGACGAAAGAAGTACCCTGATTGAGAGCGCCGAACAGCTAGATGCAATATTCGCCACTCAAACAAACGATGACATAAATGATGCTGACCCAGTGTTACCATCATCCTTTACTGCCGATTAGAAGTGCCCAGAGATATCTTTTTTATCTTATTAATATGTTTTTAACACTTTCTGTATTACATTTTTGTAATTTAAATTTAATAAATTTTTCTTTTAATTCCAATTTAAATCTAGTATCTCTCATAGTCTTGGTAAGCTTTAAATGCTATAGCTTGTTTTCGTTCGTACTGGTACACTCTCTTTAAAACTTTGTGCTTCCTTTACTACCTATCACACTGAATAACATAATTGCTGGTAGAGGGTCCACTGCCGGAGCAACACAAAGGAGTCTTCACCATATGATCAGATTGTTTAGATCGCAGAGTAAAGGCATTCATATTTGTCACATCAACGCGCAAAGCTTAGAACCTAAACTTGAAGAATTTCGGTACACCTTTGTAAATTCTCAAATTGATGTTATTTGTGTTTCAGAAACATGGTTCCGGCCTGAAAAAAGTGATCAATACTATGATCTTCAAGGTTATAGGCTATATCGAACTGACAGGGAAGCTCGCCCAGGGGGTGGTGCAGCAATTTTTGTTCGCCAATTCCTGGAATGCAAGGTTGTTTATCAATGAAACCTAGGATCTCCCATTGAATTAGTTTTTGTCGAAATTACATCTAAAGGCGAAAAGCTTATTATTGGTGCAGTCTACAGACCTTATAAAGGCATAAGCCTCTTGCCTCTAATTGACTACTTAGAGGAGCTTACTTGCACTTCTTCCAACATCGTGCTCTGTGATGACCTCAATTGTAATTTGTTAGACAAGTCTGAATCAGGTCCTATATTAGAAACCATGAGATTTTAATTTTGTTCGCGGCTAACGTTACTACTCCTACCCATTTCTCTGGTGATTCTTCTACACTTCTGGATATCATTTTTATAGGGGAACCTCAAAAATGTTATTCTATGACCAGTTGTCTGCAGTTGGCTTTTCTAAGCATGACTTAGTCTACCTAACATTTAAATTTAACAATGTTTGTGGCAACGACAGCTACCAATACAGAGACTTTAGAAACTTGTGCTTCGAAGATTTAGTATCTGATCTTAACCAAATCTTTTGGGATCAAATCTATTTTATGCAGTCTGTCGACGAGCAAGTAGCTTTCTTTCAACAGCAAACACATTTTCCATACGATAAGCATATTCCTTTAAGAACTAAAAGATACAAACCTCTCTCACCCTCTTGGTTAAAAGGTGATATTCTTCAACTAATACATGAAAGAGACTATATATATTTTAATAAATAATTTTATATCTCGAAGGGAAAATAAAAAACACGAGAAAAATCTTTGTGGCTTTATTGAATAATGTCAACTGTTTGCTATCACTGCCGAACAAAGAGTGCATGGCGTCCTATTCTATTAAATAGATCTAGCTCTCCACTTTCGTCTTCTCAGAAGACGAGAGTAGGAGAGTGCTATTTGGAAAAGACAGCTACGCTCGGGGTTCTCCAAACCACAAGCGTGGCTGTGTACAGTATGTGTACTAATATTAATATTAGTACTAACTTTGTAGATAATATGCATAGGGTGTGCATGAGTTTATATAACAATATCGAAAATGGAAAAGTATCGAATAGAAGAATATCTTAATGCTTATCGTTCTCTACGCAACAAAGTCGTCTCTAAAATTAGGACTGCTAAAACTGAATTTTATAGCAGTAAGTTGGACATGTCCGCATCAGACAAAAGTATCTGGAAACAGATTCGAAACATTGGCTTATGCAAGAAAAACTCCCTAGTCACAGATGGGCTCGACTGCAATAAGCTGGGTGCTGAATTCATTACTGCATCCGGTGCTCCTTCAAGAAAGCATTCTATCGACCTAAGTCCAGCATCAGATCAAGAAGATGCCTTTTATTTCCAAAGAATATACCCTTCAGATGTTGTCCTTGCGGTGAAATCTACTAAATCGAACTCTACAGGCCTTAATAACCTTTGTCCAAAATTTATTAAATTGTTGCTGCCATATATTCTAAAGCATTTAACACTCATACTGAGCTTCTGCATTACTACCTCAACCTTCCCATCCGAATGGAAAAAAGTTAAAATAGTCCCCATACCAAAAAATAGATCAAGAAACGCTGTTGAATACAGACCTATAGCTATCCCACCCTTTGTATCCATAGTCTTAGAAAAGTTGGTCTTGCATCAAATTTGAAATTATTTAACAAGGAAAAACTTGCTCAGCAACAGTCAGTCTGGCTTTCGACCTAAGAGAAGCTGTAATACCACGGTTTTACTAGTAGTTGAAGAAATCCGTCAGGACTTAGACAATAAGAAGGCAACTCTTCTAACTCTACTCGATTTTTCAAAAACTTTTGATACAGTCAACCATTCAATCCTGTGCAATAAGTTGCGGAGCAACTTTGGGTTCTCCTCTTCTTCTACTAAACTAATGTTGTCATATCTAAGTGGAAGACAACAATGCGTCATTGCCGATGATAGCCCATTTAGCTTTTTGAACGTACTAAATGGTGTTCCTCAAGGGTCAATCCTCGGACCTACGTTATTTTCCTTATATGTAAATGACTTGCCTGGAATCATAAAGCACTGTAAAATCCATATGTACGCGGATGATGTTCAGCTCCTTCTGAGTCGACCTCTCAAAGAACTTAATAATGCAATCAACGCATTAAACGAAGATCTATCTGAAATCCCCGAATGGTCAGTGAGGCATGATCTGCGCCTTAATCCAGATAAATCAAAAGTTTTTGTTATTCACCGCAGGGCGTTTGATCTCTCATCTCTTCCGAGTGTTCTCCTCAAACAAAATCCTGCTAGGAATCTTGGGATAGTCCTTAATCGTACTCTCACCTGGGACACTCACATTAATACAGCTATCGCTAAGGTGTACGGCGGACTCCGCACTCTCTGGACTACTCATTATATCTTACCCACGAAAATCAAATTGATGCTTGCTAAATCCCTACTTCTACCAGTGCTGCTCTATGGGTTTGAAATGTTCTGCAAGCCTGAAGAAAAGAGCATGAGAAGTTTGAATATTGCTTATAATAATAACATTGCCAAATACCAAATAACCTAAGTAAAAGGGACCATATTTCAAGATTATCAAAACTCGTCGCCGGGTGCACCCTTACATATCTTCTAAAAATAAAAACACTCTGCTTTCTAAACAATCTGATCATAACTCGACAACTTGAATATCTTTTTGAAAAAATTAAATTTTTCCGATCTCCCAGACCGGCAAGAATTATTCAACCAAGATACTCTTGTCTTCAGTCAGAACGACAATTTTTCGTACAATCTGCCAGGCTCTGGAACTCCGCCAGCGCATATGAGAGAGATCACTATTACGAGCAGATTTAAGGCTTCTATTTTTGCTTACATGACCAGAGAACACAATTAATACAATAATTTTTCTTGATTTTTTTTCTTCTTTTTCCATTGCATTTTCAATCCAATTAACTAATTGCTTTTATTTACAGTTCATAATGTATGCCAATTCGCAGCTTATCCGCACTCCACTTTAATAATTTCTTTCCTCAAGCTTACATTTAATTTATAAGATGTCTTCCTAATGCAAGAATTGACTTGAATAAACTTGAGACTTGAAACAAGCACAGGCACGCAGAAATTTAAATGCGCAGCTCCAAGCAGAACGTCGGCGTAATTTTGAAAGAAATAATTGGTCGATGTTTAATGAAGCTGCATTTAATTATGATCCACTAATTGATTATAAAAATCACAGGCTGATTGTTGTAGGACTGATGGACAAGGCGTGTCGTTTTTGTAGCGCATTAAAATGGAAAGATGAGACCCCAGGCATGAGCTGTAGCAGCGGCAAAGTTTCACTTCCTCTACTCGGGGCGCCAGAGGAACCTTTAAAAACTCTATTTTTATATGATGCTGATGAGTCATGGCGCTTTTTAGGGTTTCGTACCCAAAGGAAAAACGGAACCCTATTACTAAGACTTCGCTGTCCGTCCGTCCGTCTGTCACCAGGCTGTATCTCATGAACCGTAATAGTTAGACAGTTGAAATTTTCACAGATGATGTATTTCTGTTGCCACTACCACGACAAAAACAGAACAAAATTAATATTTAAGGGGGGCTCCCATACAACAAACATGATTTTCATCCAACACCTTTTCCCCATATTTATTGTTATTCACCTTTTCACATCGTTGCTGTCAAGTAAGATAATTGATTTAAATTCAATGGACACATATGATCAACTATATCTCATCATGAAGATTTTTGATTATCAAAGTAATATGCCGATAACCTGCCTGCAACCGAGATCTGTTATCATACAAAAAATGTGATTTAATGTGATGACTGATGAGGTAACATACATAGTCTCTTTCATATTTATATATACAGATGGTACGGAACCCTTCGTGCGCGAGTCCGAATCGCACTTGGCGATCCGGAAATATAACTCATGCTTTCAGATGACGTCTTTTGGAGTAGACCGGGAAGTAATAATGCCAGGATTTTCGCCAACATTTACGGTGCAAGGGCAAATTTGTCACAGGATCGGTGCACTTTTTCCAGCTGACAACGAACAACACAATATTTTGCAGGTTTGCCTTATGGGAGACGAAGGAGTTGAGGTAGACCGTCGATGCCAATCTATCCCGGGAGTAGAAAGAGACACGGTACTGAAAATTCAAAGATACTTGCATGATAATAATACTTTAGTAAACACGTTTAAAACTGCTTTAGAGAACCTACCTGAACAGCATTATAAGGTAGTTGTACAACATGCGGACAGGACTCCTCGGGGAGAGCATGAAAGGCGCTATAATGCGCCATTGATTAATGAAATTGCAGCCGTAGTAAGTGGTGAACAATTTTCTTCACGGGACATTGTCTTGCGAGCACATGATGGCACGTTGCAACGAGTAGCCGATACACACAAATTGTATGATGCTCTGCAATACCCATTGATTTATTCCAAAGGACAAGAAGGGTATCACTTTGTAATTCCCCTTATTAATCCAGTGACAAAACAACCCATCGTAAACAAAAAAGTATCGTGTATGGATTTTTATGCCTATCATATGATGTTACGACAAAATGTTTTTAACCTTTTAGCTCGGTGCAGAAGGTGGAAAGCGAACGTCTTCGTTTTATTACTTTAAATCAAAAAAAACTACGTGTTGATAATTACATACATTTGTAAGATGCAGTTGCTAGCGACGCCAATGTTAATCCTTCAGATCTAGGAAAAATGGTAATTCTTGCGTCAACATTCGTTAACAGCCTCCGCTACCTACACCAATACACAAGACGCATTTACTTATGTACGAACTTACGGCAGACCTGACCTTTTTGCCACTTTCACTTGCAACCCTTCATGGAAGGAAATAACTGATGAACTAATACCGGGCCAAAAAAGTACTGACAGACACGATTTAGTTGCCAGAGTGTTTAGATTAAAAGTGCAAAAATTAACGAATGTAATTACCAAGCGTAAAATATTCGGCGAGGTACAACGTTTCATGTATTCTATTGAATGGCAAAAAAGGGGACTACCACATGTGCATATTCTAATATGGCTTAAAGAGAAGATGCGGCCCACCCAAATAGATGAGTTAATTAGCGCCGAGATTCCTGATCCTGAGAAAGATAACGAATTGTATGGCACTATTGTCCGAAACATGGTACACGGTCCCTGTGGTGCACAAAATCCAGCATCGCCATGCATGAAAGATGGAAAATGCACAAAGAATTTCCCTAAAAAGCTGTGAAAGGAAAAGAAACTGTGCACAATGACAATGGCTACCCGTTATACAGGCGCACAGCACCCGAAGATGGTGACAATTAAGACTCGATCTAGAGCGATTGAAACCTTAGACAACAGTTGGATCGTCCCGTATTCGCCCATCCTATGTAAAATGTTCAATGCTCATATTAATGTAGAAGCCTGTAGCAAATATATAAACAAAGGAAATGACCAGGCTATATTTAATCTCAGGAATGAGATGGAGCATATCTTCTAAATGAAGTGCAAACCTTTCAAGCAGGACGTTACGTCAGCAGTAATGAGACAGCGTGGCGGCTCCTTGGCTTCCCCTTGCATGAAAGACATCCAGCAGTAACCCACCTTGCTGTACACTTAGAAAATGGAGAGCGCATATATTTTACCGACAACAATTTCCAAGAAAGAGTATCATCACCGCCCAAAACAACATTAACAGCCTTTTTCCATCTTTGTCAGGCCGATCCCTTTGCAAAAACGTGTTTATATGCCGAAGTCCCCCGTTACTATACCTGGAACACGTCTACAAAGGAGTGGAAACGCCGTATTCAAGGCGTGCCTGTTGAGAATTGGCCCGGAGTGAAATCATCTGATGCCCTTGGTCGTGTGTACACCGTCCACGTTGCTAATTTTTAATATTTCTGTTTACGTTTGCTGCTACACCATGTTCGGGGTCCTTCAAGCTATAGAGATCTTAAAATTGTCAACGGCCAGGAATGCGCAACATATAGAGAAGCATGTGAAGCTCTGCGTCTGTTAGAGAATGATAATCACTGGGACGAAACTATGGAGGAAGCCGTCCAGTGCCAATCGCCTGCCAAATTCAGGGACCTTTATGCAACCCTCATGTCATCTTGCGGGCTATCTAATCCTAATGAATTATGGAACAAATATTAAGAGTACATGGCGGAAGACATTTTGCGAAGGCTACAGCCGACACACACGGACATGGCATACAATGAACACATTTATAACAAGGCCCTTGGAAAAATTGAAAGTAATGGCAATGGTGGGTAAACGGTTGAGTGAATTTGGAATGATTAGCCCTCGGCGAACGAACGAAAATGAACTATCTGATGAGATTGTACGAGAAGCAAACTATGACATACCAGCTTTGCAGCAGCAAGTAGCTGAATTGGTACCCCAATTACTACCAGAACAAAAACGAGTATTTGACCAAGTGTTGCAGCAAATAGAATCTGGGAATGGCGCACTACTCTTTGTTGATGCCTCAGGAGGAACAGGAAAAACATTTTCGCTAAATTGTTGCTGGCGCAAGTAAGAAAAGATAGCAACATTGCTGTGGCCGTAGTTTCCTCGGGTACTGCGCATTCTGTTTTAAAATTACCACTAAATCTCGCCCAGGACAGGAAGATTAACCTATCTGTAATTTTAGTAAAAATAGCGCACGGGGTGCTACGCTACGTCAGTGCAAGCTCTTAGTGTGGTATGAAAGTACTATGGCGCACAAAAAAGCGGTACAAGCACTAAATCGAACACTCCAGGATTTGCGCAACAATACCGATGTTATGGGAGGGATGGTGGTTTTATTGGCTGGTGATTTCCGTCAAACGTTACCAGTCATTCAGAAGGGGACACCTGCAGACGAAATTAAAGCATGACTCAACTCAAGTCGTCCACTCTATGGGCCACCGTAAGAAAGTTCAGTTTGACTACAAATATGAGAGTGCATCTATATGATGACACAAATGCTGGCAACTATGCCGAAACACTATTGAAAATAGGAGACGATCGGTTAGAAACTGATGCCGAGGGCTGTGTGACAGTGATTGGAGATTTTTGTCACTTAGTACACGGTGATTCAGAATTAGCTGCAAGTGTTTACCCAGATTTACAAAACAATGTACACGAAAATCAATATTTATGTGAAAGAGCAATTTTAGCACCTAAAAATGATGTTGTCAACGAAATAAATTCAGACATATTGAGTACCAGGAGATACAACAGAGTATTTATCAATAGACACAGTTATGAATACAGAACAGAGCACATCATATCCCGTAGAGTTTCTAAATTCGCTTGAGCTGTCAGGTGTACCCTCACACAAGCTTCAATTAAAGCTAGGCGTCTC
The DNA here is from genome assembly GCA_951905685.1 of Eumerus sabulonum. Lineage (NCBI taxonomy): Eukaryota > Metazoa > Arthropoda > Insecta > Diptera > Syrphidae > Eumerus > Eumerus sabulonum. Next base: position 159,538,009 of record OX645060.1, on the reverse strand, counting down.
CGTCATGCTTATGCGAAATTTGGATGCCCCGAGATTATGTAATAGGACGAGACTTCGTGTCACACAACTTGGCCGCAATATCTTTATCCCCACTATCTTAACCGGCGTAGGAAAGGGTGAAAATGTAATGATCACACGAATCCCAATAATTCCCACAGATCTCCCGTTCCAATTTAAAATGCTACAATTTCCTCCAAAGCTTAGTTTCGCTATGACCATTAACAAAGCGCAAGGTCAAACATTAAAGGTGGCTGGGGTGAACTTAGAAAAGCCGTGCTTTTCCCATGGACAATTGTATGTAGCATGTTCGCCTGTGTCCAATGCCCAGAATCTTTACATTCTATCCCCAAATGGAAAGACATATAATATCGTCTACAGTAGCGTATTAAAATAACATTCTGTTCCGAGTTCTCTTCTGTGTTCTAAATCAGGAAAGGGGAACCGTGTTACTTACTTACTTAACGGGCGCTACAGTTCGGGGTGAACCTGGGCCTCAACCAACATGCCTCTCCACCTAGCACGATCTTTCGCTAGTCTTTTCCAATGCCGCACGCCCAGTTGGTTGAGGTCCCCTTCCACCTGTGCGCGCCACCTTAGGTGCGGCCGTCCTCTATTTCTTCGTCCCTCGGGGTTGGATTCAAAGGCTCTACGGGCTGGAGCTGTGGTGTCCATTCGCTCTACATGGCCTAGCCATCTTAGGCGTTGGATCCGTAGACGCCTGACCAGACTCATGTCTGACAACCCGTACAGTTCATGATTGAATCTTCTCCTCCAACCCTCCTCTGTGTTTATGGGACCGAAAATCGAACGCAGAATCTTTCTCTCGAAACGACCAAGGATTTCCTCATCCGCTTTAGATAAAGTCCATGTTTCTGCGCCGTATAACAGGACCGGGATAATTAAGGTCTTATATAAGGTCAACTTGGTCGTACGAGAGAGGGCTCTACTTCTCAGTTGCCTCTTGAGCCCAAAGAAGCAGCGGTTGGCAAGAGTAATTCTGCGCTTGATTTCGAAACTGGTGTCGTCGTTCCAAGTCACCGCGGAGCCGAGGTATATGAAGGCCTTAACTACCTCGAACTTATATCTGCCAATATGCACGTTCTGTCCAAGACGTCGGTGGTAAATGTCCTTTTTCGATGACAGCAGATATTTAGTCTTGCCCTCATTAACTGCCAAACCAATTTTTGCCGCCTCCATCTCAATACTCGCAAACGCCTCACTGACATCTCGCTGCGATCTACCTATTATGTCAATGTCGTCGGCGTATGCAAGGAGTTGCGAGGATTTGAAGTAGATTGTGCCTCTTGTATTGGCCTGTGATTTTTGCACAATCATTTCCAATACGATGTTGAAGAAATCACACGACAGCGCATCGCTGATTGAGTCATCCTTGTCTTCCGTGGGGGCATGGACGCATATGAGGCTGATGTTACAGAAATTTGCCTTGATGCGGATCGTTATGAGGCGTTCACTCACATACTGGAAACTTAGGACTTTATGTCTTAGTCCACCTCTAACAACAAATCCGCATCCAAATAGTCTCTGTCCTCTCTCCCTATAGCAGTCACCGTAGTAAATATCGCAGTTTTTCATCCGCTTTTTACCCGGTCCATTCCATCGCATTTCCTGGATGGCGGTTATGTCCGCTTTATAGCGGTCTAGGGCGTCCGCAAGTTGTTCGGCCGCACGTGGTCTGTTTAGGGACCTAACATAGTACGTACAGAACCAAAGGTCCTTGTTTGTTTTTTGTTTTCTCATAGGGTCGTCAACATAGATCCGTTCCGTTTTATTATCCGAGGCTGTTTTGTGTTTCTGAGCAATTAATGGCTTTACCGTTATGGTTCGCTAGACCATAGCCCAACCGACACTAATCCTGTTTGGTGGCGCAGGATATTCGCCATTCGGCCTCTTCCGTCAGTAATTTCCCTTTTAAGGAAATTTCCAGATGGCACCACGAGGAGGTGGAAGTAGGACCTGACTAGCAGAGCTGCAAGATGTTCGGCTGCAGAGGCTCTTACTCGCTTTTTGTCGGGCCAGCATCCGTCGGCAGATGCTACCCCTACGAGGCTTTTGCTAGTCCTTCACCATCCGTGTTACCCCGAATTTAACGCGGGCGAAGCCGCGGGCAAAAGCTAGTAAAATATATTTCTGAATGTGCATATTTAAATGAAGTTTTTTGCAGTACGAAGAAGAAGTATACGTCGACGAAAAAGCTAAGTTTCTTGACGTTATGCACTCCCTTCAAGAAACCCAACAGCACCTCAGTAGTCTCAGCAGAGTTCTATGACACATACCACGCCAAAGAGAGGTTCTTACCGCAAATCGCCCACTATTGATGTATGTACTGAAATTCTCGGGCAAGTACTCTGAGTGGTCGATGTATAAGGACCTCTTCATCTCTCTGATTATCAACGACATGGATTTGTCACATATGGAACGCCATCAATATCTCAAAATTAGTCTCAGTGGTGAGGCTGCGAACCTTGTCAATAGTATTCCTGTTACGGCCGAAAACTACAATCGTTCATGGGACAGGTTGAAGCGAGTGCTCATGGGCAGTGGATACTCTTTAATCATTACAGAGAATAGAAGATTTCCTCGTATTTATTATAGTGCAGGTTTGACGCATCAACACGACGCGATTGGGAGTTATCACTCGACGCCAGTTCTTAACTCAAAACCTGGCAGCCATTGAATGCCTTTATGAATGCAAGGATTCAAGCGTTGGAGCGTTCCGAAATGGGCTGTCTGTCATCAGAGGCGACACAAAAATCAGTCCATCAAAAAACATTCGCTGAAAATCACCTCACAACAAACCAAAATGTCGGTTGCTCATGTTGTCAACGAGACCGCTGCATAGCAGTTCTTGACAAGTATCGTAATCTTCCTCTCGATAAATGTTCTGATATCGATACAGATAAACAGCTACATGTGTCCAATGCACGAATGTCGATCAAAAAAGAAATGCATGTTCGAAACCATACGCTCCTGCACAGCATCCAATAAGAGCTAGTGCTCTTTCTACCTCGACACCTAATGTTTCTTGCTGGCTCAGCCTAGTCTGGGAAGGCCGTAGTGCATACGCTAACCACCTTTCCTCATCAATCCTGCCAAACGTTGCTAGCCATCGCGAACATCGTTGCCTCATCAGATAATCAACGCTCTGCTTCCATCCGTGCTCTCTTCTTCCCTTGCTCCAAAGGTCTTCTTCCCTTGCATTAGGTCAATGTCTTAAGCTACCTAGAATATCAGCATTTTATGATATAGGTATCAGGAGTGGGAGGTGCCTTCTGTTAAACTGTGAGAACTCAAGCATCCGTCCTTATCACCCCACAATTCTCGAATGGAATGAATTGGAAACTCTATGTACTTGTTTGACCTTGATCTATCTTTCGTCAAAGGGATGAACTCGCAGAACCAACTCCAAATTCTATTCAGCCTATAGAGATGATACTCGGCACCGATGTGTTTACTCGAATCATCGAAGAGGTATACATTATTTCCTCTGGTCACCAGTTTGCAATGTACAAATACTGGATCAGAAACTTTAATCACAGTTGGAGCGGCTTTGGAGGCAGGAAGAGATAATTCCACCGGGTTCATCTGTATTGGCTGCTGAGAAGGCTGAGGCTGAGGAGCACTTTACTTCCTCGCATAAACGAGATGTGAAAGGACGGTATATTTTAAAATTGCCATTCAAAAAAGAGAGATTAAGGCAGTCTGCTCTTGCCATGTTCGTATGAAAAATCGCTTTAAGTCTCAACTGGAGTTACTAAAGGCATACGTTGCGTTCATGTCCAAGTACGAAGAACTCAGCCACATGACGAAGATGCAACTTCAGGATACCGTTCTACTTACCTCATCAGGGAAGTCAAAGGTGCAGGATGTCTTTAACGGTTCGATAAAACTAAAGGGAGGCCATCCTATCAATGAACTCCTTCACACCGGCGTGAAGCTGCAAACTGATATATTTGATATTATCCTTCGTTGGCGCATGCATGTTTTTACTGCGGATGTTCAAAAAATGTTCCGTCAGATACAAATCGATCCAGCTGATTTTGTTGCGGGTGTCAGAGAAGCAAGATATACTTGAGTACGACCTTACCTGCGGCCTCGTCAGTTCCGTACATCAACTCTCCATGAATGAAGACAACCGTTTTCCACATGCCGCAAAACTCCTAAAGTACAGCACGTACGCCGATGATTCGATATATCCGGTGGAACTGATACACCTTTAGAAGCCTGTGACCGAACTGATCGAAATATTCGAGGCGGGTTTCTTTCCACTAAGTAAATGACCATTTCAAGTCGACACTCACCACCTATTTGTCGACTTCAAAGCCGCATACGACAGCGTAATTAGAGACGAGCTATGCAACGCTATGTCTACCTTTGACATACCTTCTAAACTCGTCAGACTACGCAGGGACTCGCTGTTCCATCCGAATCGGTGAACACCTTACCGATAGAGTTGATGTCAAAAAAGGATTTAGGCAGGGCGATGCGCTGTCGTGTGAGTTCTTCAACATCATATTAGAAATGATTGTGCAAAAATCACTGGCCAATACAAGAAGCACAATCTATTTCAAATCCTCGCAACTCCTTGCATACGCCGACGATATTGACATAATAGGTAGACCACAGCGAGATGTCAATGAGGCGTTTGCGAGTATTGAGAAGGAGGCGGCGAGTAAACGAGGGCAAATCTAAATATATGCTGTCATCAAAAAAGGACGCTCACCACCGACGTCTTGGCCAGATAGTTTGTATTGGCAGATATAAGTTCGAGGTAGTTAAGGACTTCGTCTACCTTGGCTCCGCAGTGACCTGCAACAACGACATCAGTTCCGAAGTCAAACGTAGAATTACTCTTGCCAATCGCTGTTACTTTGGGCTCAGGAGGCAATTGAGTAATAGAGCCCTTTCCCGAAGAACAAAGTTGACTCAATATAAGACCCTTATCATCCCGGTCCTGCTGTACGGCGCAGAAGCATGGCTTCTATCAAAAGTGGATGAGGAGGCCCTTGGTCGGTTCGAGAGAAAAACTTTGCGCGTGATTCAACCACGAACTTTACGGGTTGTACAGCGACATGAGTCTAGTCAGGCGTCTACGGATTCAACGCCTAAGATGGCTGGGCCATGTAGAGCGAATGGACACCACAGCTCCAGCTCGGAGAGTCTTTGAATCCAACCCCGAGGGACGAAGAAGCAGAGGACGGCCGCACTTAAGATGGCGCACATAGGTAGAAGGGCACCTCAGCCGACTGGGTGTGCGGGTGTGCGTCGTAGCACATGTATATCTCACATGTGAAACGCCATCAATTACGCAGCTGTTGGCCCGTGCGTTGCCCATTGTGTTTGTCAAGATATCGACCAGTTTGTCTATATCTGACGAGGATCGGGGGTGTCGGTGATTGGACAGTTCTATGTTAGCGTGCTGAAATGGCTGCGAGCAGGTTTTTTCCGTCTGCGACCCGAACTCGCCAAGAAGGGCTGGATCTTTCATCGCGACAATGCCCCGGCCCATTCCTCGTTGATTGTGCAAGAGGTTTTGGCCCCATGCGACTTTTTATTATTCTCCAAGATGAAGTCGGATCACAAGGGAACTCATCATGGCGGTGTAAAGAAGTTCAAAGAGGTTGTAACCATGGTTCTGAACGAGTTATCTGTGGATGATTGTTTTTTGTTTACAAATTCTCGGAACTTAATTGCCACAGCTCGTACATACATATGTATGTCAACTTAGGCAACTTGATCGCTTGATGGGTGGTGTTGCAATCAAAGAAATTGAAATGAATTAAATATCTGTCTGCAATCATCAGTCTTTTGTGTAGTTCCATTTTCGTCCAGTATCTACTGATAGTATCGACAACAACACCACATTCTATAAATTGTTAGAATGTTAAGATGCAAAGATGCAAGTGCCTAAACTTGCTGACGATTGATGCATGTGAATGGATGCACTACCTTTTTCAACTTTGGTCTTGGAGTCGCTTTCTGCGTAATACTACATTTTATGACGGCTACTGGCGGCATGTAAACGATACATTTTGTCAAATAGATAACATTTTTGTGCTGATGGGTAAGTTGTTAACTTACATACCATACATATTGTTGCGGAGATGCAGGCGGACCGTTAAGTTCGAAAACTCTCTGGAAGTGGGGATTGGAATGATGTCAACTTCCAATGGAATTGTCAGAGCGTTCTAGAGATTTCCGATGGGGAACTTTCAACGGCGAACGTTCGAGATGGTGGACCGAGAGCTATATAAGCGCGAACACTCGCCCTCGACATTCATTCAGTTTGTGGTATAAAACAGCGTGTGACAAGTCGGTGTGATCAACCAAGGTGAAAAGAAAAGCTTTCAATAAAGGTTTGTGTATTGTGTAATAAAGTTTAAAGTGGATTGTATTGGAGAATAAATAAAAGTGGTGAAGCTACACAGATAATTGATCTGTGGTGAAAGAATTAAAAGTGTGTGTGTTCAATTTAAATAAAAAGGACAATTGTAGTTTATCGCAATCCAGTGGTGCGAACCCTATTTGGTGTGGGGATTGAATAAATTCGTAACATTTGGTGTCAGAAGTGGGATTGCGAGTAAACGAGTGAAACTTTATTTGAGTTGTGAAGTGAATCATTGCAAAAGTGAGAAAACGGTAAAATTGGAAAAGTTGACAATTGAACAACTGAAAAAAGAGCTGGATGCTCGGGAATTATCCACAGTGGGAAGTAAAGCCAACCTGGTGGAGAGACTGCGATCAGCGTTGCAGGAAGAAGGTGTCGACTGGGAGAGTTATGAATTCGGGGTGGAGAAGCCGTCGACATCCACTGAGCCAGCGTTCGATATGCAGCAAATTCTCGCGGCTATGAATGCTATGAGTGCTTCTCTGAGTCAGAAACTGATGGAAAATTCCACTTCTCTGAGTCAGAAACTGATGGAAAATTCTACTTCCCTGAGCCAGAAGTTGGAGACGGTAGAAGAGATGCTAGAGAACAATCGAGAAAGCTTGAGAGACATCCAGCAAGCCGTTAACGATCGATTCCAGAATGTCGAAGAGAAAATCGAGACACTGGACAAGAAGGTTCTAGATCTCGAGAATAGTCAAGAAAAGAGAATCGAGTCACTGGAATCGAGGTTCGACAAGAAGGTTCTGGAACTCGAGAAAACTATCCAGAACGTACAGCATCAAGGAATCGTCGTACCGACTGCAGCATCAAAATTCACAGCTCCCAACTTCGACGGCAAGAGCGCTTTTAACATCTTTAAGCTCCAGTTCGAGACAACAGCGGAACGGAATCAATGGGGAGAGGAAGATCGTGTGGCTGCCCTAGTAATTTCCCTTAAAGGTGAAGCAGCTGACGTTCTACAGACCATCCCGGAGACCCAGAGAAGGAACTACACAGCCATATGGGATGCTCTTCATCGAAGATACGGCAGTGAGCACATGCAGGAGATGCACAAGCTGGAACTTAAAGGACGCAAGCAGCGTGGAAACGAGACCATCCAGCAGTACGCTGCCGACATCGAGAGGCTGTCTCATCTAGCCTACGCGGATGTTCCAGTTGATGTGGTGGAAAAACTGAAAATGGATTCTTTCATCCAAGGGCTAAGGGACCCTGATACGCAACGAAGTCTGATTCTCCTGCCGAAGACATCTTTCAAGGAGACAGTTGCCAGCGCTCTCGCATGTGAAACATCGCTCTTGATATGCCGACCTTCCATCAAATTACGGCGCATATCTCAAGATCAGGATAGTTCCAGAACAACACCGGCGAGTAGGAGTGGTTCATTCCCAGGTAGATGCTACATCTGCAACGAGCAGGGGCACATGGCGAGAAATTGTCATCTGAGAAGAAGGCGTTCGAGGTTTGATTCGCGAAAAAGAGAACAAGTGAGAGCACGTGAATACCGGAAGGGAAGCAGCCATAGAAATGCGGATGCATTAACGAGCCGAACTCGCGGCGTTGAATGCAAGCATTGTTCACGTGCGGAAACCAAAGAAGAGGTCACCGATATCCGTCGTTTCCATGTGCTGCCAGAAGATGCTTGGAGTGCCGAGAAGGTTGGAAGAAAACAGCGAGAGGATGCCGATCTGACAGTCATCATTGACTACCGAGAACGAGGTTTTCGACCAAGTTGGCAGCAAATATCCAGTGAAAGCCCAATCGTGAAAGCTTACTGGGCTCAATGGCAGAGTTTGAAGCTGAAGAACGGTTGCCTCTACCGCAGTTGGGAAAGTGAGGACGGGAACATTGTAAACGATCTGCTGGTAATTCCGAAAGGACAAATCGACGAGGTCATCCGAGAATACCACGAGGGACCAAGCGGGGGTCATCTTGGTGTTAACAAGACTGTAGAAAAGATCAAGAGACGTTTCTACTGGGTAGGATGCCATGAGTCGGTTACGCGTTTCATTCGCAGGTGTGAACAGTGTGCGAAGGCAAAGGGTCCAGTTAGGAAAACTCGAGGAAATATGCAGCAGTACAATGTTGGAGCACCGTTCGAACGTATCGCAATGGACATTGCAGGCCCATTCCCAACGAGCAACGCTGGAAACAAGTACGCGCTAGTGGTGATCGATTACTTCAGCAAGTGGCCTGAGGTGTTTTGCATCCCGAACCAGGAAGCCAAAACCATTTCGGATGCATTCGTGAATAACTGGGTTTCGCGTTATGGAGTACCAATGGGACTGCACTCAGACCAAGGGAGAAACTTCGAGTCGTCGGTGTTCAAAGAACTCTGTGACATGCTAGGTATCAGAAAGACGCGGACAACACCATTACATCCACAATCTGATGGCATGGTCGAAAGGTTCAACCGGACGATGGAGGAATACCTGAGAAAAGTCGTCGTCGGAGATCAGAAGGACTGGGAGGAACATCTTCCCCTTTTCTTAATGGCATACCGTTCGGCACAGCACAATTCAACGGCAACAACACCCGCCGAAGCCATTTTTGGAACTGATCTCCGACTTCCATCGGACTTGAAGTTCGGCGTGGTACTACCGACAACTAGCGGCAGGGAAGACTTCGTAACCGAAAAGAAAGAACAGCTGAACTCTATCCATCAGTTCATCAGTTCATCAGTTTAAATTGTATGAATTTCTTAAACCGGGTTTCAGTAACTCTTATTTTAAATACAATTACGCTAAAGCCAACTTTAGCAACATTTCAATTTATCTAGATAGTATGAATTGGTTAGATATTACTAATAATTGCAACTTAGATAACTCCTTCAACTTATTTACAGAAATTTTTAAAATGGCAATTGATTTGTTAACTCCTAAAATGAAGTCTGCCAAGGGCAATAAACCTATTTGGTTTAATAATAGAATTATAAACCTAAACAATAAGAAAAATAAGGCCTATAAGCGGTTCCGTAATAGTAATAATGACCGGGAACTTCTAAAAGTTTATCGAACGTTTCAAAAACAATTTGATGTTTTAAACAAGTTTCTGTACACACAGTACGTTCTTTCAGTTGAATCTAGTTTAAAGACTAATAGTAAGCACTTCTGGAGTTTTATTAATAGTAAAAAGCAATCCAGTGGCATTCCTAACTGTATGCGCCATAATAATATAACCTCATCTGATCTTCCAACCATCTGTAATATGTTCGCTAACCACTTTCAGTCCGTATATTCATGTGGTACTACCATACCTATAGTCCCAAGTAATAACTCAGTATACTGTGACTCCTTAAATGTCGGCAACCTAGAGTGCTCAATCCCTGAGGTTCAAATAGCCCTCTCTTTACTAAAATCTGATACAAAACCTGGATTGGATGGTATCCCGCCAATTTTACTTCAAAAGTGCTCCTCCGCGTTTTCTGTACCACTGTGCCTAGTTTTCAACTTATCTCTCCAATCTGGAAATTTTCTAAAAGTTTGGAAGAGCACTTTTTTAACGCCTATCTATAAATCTGGATCGAGACAGGATGTTACTAACTACCGTCCCATTTGTAAAATTTCTTGTATTCCGAAGTTATTTGAAAAACTAGTTAGCGACAAACTCACACCCCTCTTAAAGAGATTTATCTCTCCGTTTCAGCATGGCTTCGTTAAAGGCAGATCTACTTCCACAAATCTTTCAACTTTCTGTTATACTGCAGTGAATTGCCTATGAATTGCCTAGAGAAGGGCTTACAATTTGATGTGATTTACACTGATTTCGCGAAAGCGTTTGATCGCGTTAATCACAGTAAATTGATTTCCAAACTGAATAATTTAGGATTTCACTCTAATTTCCTAAAGTGGATTCATTCCTACTTAAAGGATCGTATTCAGTATGTTCGCATAAACGAAACGCTCTCTTCACCTGTTTATGTTACCTCGGGAGTTCCTCAAGGTAGTCATCTAGGCCCTCTGCTCTTCCTTTTATTCATTAATGACATTCCTGACCTGTTTTCGAGTTCGCAGTGTCTTATGTTTGCCGACGATCTGAAGGTTTTTCGAGCTATACGCTCATTGGACGACTGTATTCTGTTGCAAGAAGATCTTGAACGACTTTCCGTATGGTGTCTTAATAATGACCTCCATCTTAATGTCTCCAAATGCCAAAGCCTTTCCTTTTATCGAAACCTCTCTCCAATTCCCTTTATATACAAAATTGACAACATCCCCTTGACCATTATCTCTTCCAATAAAGACCTAGGAGTTATTTTTGACGGAAAACTTAACTTTGGAAAGCACATTGAGTCCTTGGTTGCCAAAGGTAACCAGATGTTAGGTTTCATACTTCGGAACTCGAAAGACTTTCAAGATCCGCATACTCTCAAGTATCTATTTTTCGCATTTGTCCGATCTCACCTCGAGTACTGCAGTGTAGTTTGGAACCCATGTTATGAAGTACATTCTACTAGAATTGAGAAGATCCAGAAGCGACTTACTAGAGTAGCTGTTCGTAGACTGCGCTGGAATGTTGAAATGCCGCCTTACGAAACGAGATGCAAATTATTTGGTATCTTACCACTTTTCAAACGTAGGCAATATTTTTCTATTATGTTCATTTACGATTTAATAAACGATCATATCGATTGCCCTTTTCTTTTATCGCTAATTGGACTTTATGCTCCTGCGAGAGCTCTTAGAAATCGTTTCTTATTTTATGTACCGTACCATAGATTTAATTATGGATATAATGAACCTATTTCTAGATGCCTTATAGAAACGAACAAATATTGTAATTTATTGGATTTTCATCTTAGTAGGGAGTTATTTAAACATAAATTAGGCCTGTTGTTAGCCCTTGGTGGTTATTCCTAAGTATATTCTTTGTACTAGTAATCTAACGAGAACAGTGGATGTACTCATTTGATGAAATAAAATTTGAAAAATTTGAAAATTATTTCGAATAGTGCGTATTTCCAATTCATATAAGAGCTGAACGATTAGTCCCTAGATAGTTTTAGAAATGGTGTTAATTCTAACGTCCCACTTTCCTTCTTATCACATGCAGCTGTTAGTCATAAGTAACTGTTACTAATTGATTTCATCAGTGCGGTCATTCATCCGTAGCGGAGTCGACATCTAGAGGATTCTGCTCCGAATGATGTGAGTTTTCCAAATCTTCTTTGCCCGTCAATTCGATTCGCTTCGTGTTGGTTTCGGGGGTTAGCGGAATTTAAATTTTCGGTATTTCGAACCCGAAGTTTCCAATTCGGAACAGAGTTCCATTTCGCGCAATAGGTATACTTTCTACAAAATTTCATTTCGAAAATCAATATCCCGTTCATAGGGAAGAGTTGTAGTCAAAGCAAAACAAACCGTCGTTGTCCTATCGTATCCTCTACTGCGCACTATCGGATGTTGATAACAGCGCCTGTTGAGGGATTTCAGTACAACAACGAATAGTAGGTATCTGCTGACTGGCTGCCTTCACACTCCCTCTTTATCGATGAGGTATTTATGTGATTCGGTTCAAGTGCCTATTGCATACACGACCAGACACAGAGGCGGCAGAAGTACATTGGACCGATATCAAATTGAGGGGACGATAGTAGTGTCGGTGGACAGCGGCGGTGGCGACGGTGGCAACTGTGAGCAACGTTTTCAGCAAGCGTAATCGTTTATGTGTACTCGTGGAAAGGTAGAATCGAAAAAGAGGCACGTCGGCCGTTTCGTCCGATAACAGACAACGACAAAGACGATACCAAGTGGTGGAATCGAGTGCTTGGCTGGTTAGCTGGTTTATTAATGTATTTCGTTCGATGCGTTTGGTATGCTATGTTTTATCGAGTGATTGGAAACGCTGTCGCTTATTTATGGAGACCTGGTAGAAGTCGAACGAGTCGATGCCTTCAAAACGATTTCAGAAAATCGATTTTATTGGGAATCGGTTGCCTTAGTTGTCTAGTCAGTCACCCTCGAATGCAATACGTTCGATTAGACTATAGTGTGGGGCAGATGAATTTAGGTTCATCACTTCACTTTCAGACTGACAGTGCTGTGGTATGATTCCATTTGCTTCTTGTTTACTCTGTGTAGTTCCTGTTATCTATCCATCCCTTAGGTGTACATACGATAACTGTAGGGACGAGCAGCGCGGTGGAATAGATGATAAATACCAGATTTTCATTAAAATATTTTGGCAAGTATACCCGAATTCGAAGGGCCACCTGTGCTAGGTCATGCGCTCCTATTACAAACTTGAAATAAATGTTTATTAACGTTGTCTCATTGGTCAGCTTCGATTTTGCACATAAAATATTATTGGTCGAATTCAATACAAGAAGAGCAAGCAAGGGTTCTCTATTATTCTGTATGTACTTGTGTACTTTGTACTGTGTATACTTAAATAAAATTATTGATAATGTGTCAATGCTGTGCTGATTAAAATAATATTTGAATATCAACGTATGCATGTTATCCACTGGGATGTCATGCAGACAAAGTTTCATTCGATACCTCTCAAATAGTTGTTAAACTGTGAAAGGCCCTGATGAATAGGAGATGATTATTAAAATAGAATAGAATAGAATAGAGTTGAGGAAATCAAATCTTAACTACTCGACATCCAATTCATGACTTCTTTATTTATGACCAAGCGATGGAGTAAAGCAAAACGCTCTGTCATTAGATGAACATTCAGTTTTACTTAATTCGGTTAAGATTGATGCCATCGGGGCGGGGCCACAAACATTTTTTTTCCCTGAGGTCCTCGTTGTTCAATCAGAAAAAAAACAGTTGTCTTCAAAAGAACTTGTATGTATGTATGTTGGCGTTACAGTCCATGGAGAACCTGAGCCGAGCTTCTCTCAATCACCCATGTTGAGTGTGATTTCATTTTTCCATAGGTGAAAGGGACCTACAGTTTATTGCCGGTTCCGAACGGCGAATTTCGAGAAGCTTTTCATGACAATTTTACTTCAGGGGGTTTTGTTAGAACCCCGCTGAAGGGAAACACCGTGGAAAACACGTTCGATAACATGGCTGTGCCGGGATTCGATCCCGTGTCATCGGCGTCAGAGGCCAACACACTACCCACTGCGCCAAGGTGCTCTCAATAGAACTTAGTACCTTATAATATCAATGGTATGCTGAAAGAGTCCGACTGCCCGCTAACGATAAATAGTAAGAAAAAAAAAAATAGTTCACCACATCGACCTACTGATGTAAGGCAGGTGAGCAACTTACCTGATCTAATAGTCCAAGATCCCAGGGCCCCCGGACATTGCTTATTTTCTCACGAATAATATATGTACATATATGGAATAAAGTGATGTCAGTTTGTACCTTGAGTGTGTGCATACCTGCTAGGTTGCGTTGACGGCCAATTCATAGATACCAGGTGCTAAAGGCAGGTGAGAATAGTACTAACTGCAGGTGAAATAAATAAAACTAAAAAACCGGCCAAGTGCGAGTCGGACTCGCGCACGAAGGGTTCCGTACCATCTGTATATACATATAAATATGAAAGAGACTATGTATGTAAGTTAACACGCCAAACATTCATTCTCCTCCGAGATCTTCCAGTGCATCGTCAAGTTACACCTTGCACAAGTTCACACACAAATCATTCAGCCTCCACCGAGATCCTCAAGTGCATCGTCAAGTTACACCGTTGCACAAGTTCACACACAAATCATTCAGCCTCCACCGAGATCCTCAAGTGCATCGTCAAGTTACACCGTTGCACGCGCACATCTAGTGACATCGTTTCTAACTTGCTTCAAAGCGAATTGCCAAGTTAGCATCCAGACATCCGGATCACCCAACACCACGCCGCATTCCATCACGTATTGTTCGCCAGTGTCATCCGACCCTTTATCATCGCCGCTGCATTACGACACGCCGTTCATCTGCGACCAGGCAAATAGTATTTAAGGTAGAGTAAGATAAATTTAAGTTTGAGTTTGTAATCAGTTGTAAGGGGGCACGCTGCCGAATAAAAAATATTTTTTTAAGAAAATTAATTTTATAATTAATTAATTTGTATGTTACCTCATCAGTCATCACATTAAATCACATTTTTTGTATGATGACAGATCTTGGTTGCAGGCAGGTTATCGGCATATTACTTTGATAACCACCATTGAATTCAAATCAATTATCTTACTTGACAGTAACGATGTGAAAAGGTGAATAACAATAAAAATGGGGAAAAGGTTTGCAGCTAGGATTAATTCATCAAAGACACAAATGTATTGTCGACTAACCTTAGTTCAGTATGTGACCAAGGGGATTTTTTGGATGAAAATCATGTCTGTTGTATGGGGGCCCCTCTTAAATATTAATTTGGTTCTGTTTTTAGTATTTGTCGTGGTAGCGGCAACAGAAATACATCATCTGTGAAAATTTCAACTGTCTAACTATCACGGTTCATGAGATACAGCCTGGTGACAGAGGGACGGACGGACGGACAGCGAAGTCTTAGTAATAGGGTTGCGTTTTACCTTTGGGTACGGAACCCTAAAAAAGATTTTTGCACGCTTCTGTATTATAGTGCACACTAGGTACATTATAATTATTAATTACACTATCGTACCATTGGATCGGTTAATTATTCCGAAAGGATTCCACTTTGGCATATCCAGTAATACATATGTACATATATGTATGTAGTTTGTGCAACGAAGTAAAAATAACAATATGGCTTTATTTTAAATCAATTTAGTATAATTTAATTAATTCCTTTTCGATAAAAAAACAGTTATTTTATTTGACATAAAAAGCAAAACAAACTTATCGGTGACTTGCCAGCTTCGCGATTTTTCCTCTACTGCTTTGATTGCCTCTGACTTTGTTTTTTCTCTTTTCATACGACTTTTCCTCTGCTACTTTGATTGCGTTTTACTTTGGCGTTTTACTTTGTATTTTCTTTCCACTCCTCGGCCCTACATGTATAACGTCATTGTTCACAGTACAAAAATAACGTGCAGCCTTTAATTTCCACTCTTGCCTCCTACACATCTCAGAAGTGGGAAAAGTGTCCTTTTAATTTGCCAAGTCAGTTAAAGTAAAATTGAATCGCGTTTCTTAAAATCGGAAAAGTGTGCCTTGTGTTATAGTTGGTATATACACGTACAATGGAAGATTGGAGTGTGTTCTTGGAATCAGCGACTGTGCTGAAGCTGAAAGAAATCCTTCGATTGCTCAAGTTGCAGACCACTGGTACAAAGGCTGAATTAAAGTTCCGAGCGCAAGAAGCGGCACAGGCTTTCACGGAAGATGAACTTCGTAAGCTAATTCAAGATGCTTCAAATGACAGAGAACATGGAGTAGGAGATGGTAGCGCATATGCAAACGATGGCGAGATCAGTAGTTCTAAAGAGGAGCAGCTCGGCGAGGAACTGGCGAAGCTACGAAGAATCTACAAGAAAAAAGAAGAAATAACCAAGCTGAGGAGACAACTTCGAGAACTGCAAGTGGAAGATTCACCCTCTACTTCAAGAACTACTGCACCATGCAATTTTAAGGATGTGGAAGATTCATTGACAGCATTTAGTGGCGATGACAATTTTTCAGTCGAACGGTGGCTAGAACAATTTGAAGAATGTTCTGAAATTATTAATTTAGACGAAAGGGCTAAGTTCATATATTGTAAACGACTTCTTGCGGGCACAGCAACACTTTTCGTCAGAACAATCAATCCCAGAGGATGGACACATCTTAGAGCTGCACTACTAAACGAATTCCGGTAGGTGGTAACAAAATCGGATGTCATCATTGAACTTGGTGAGCGGAAGAAACGACGTGATGAGAACACACAACAATATTTATTGCACATGCAGGAAATCGCATCCCACACTGAAGTTGATGAAGAAGATCTGGTCCAATTCATCATAAAATGGATTCAAGACTCTGAGATAAACAAGACCATTTTATACAACGCGAACAACATTGTGGAATTAAAAGTGGCTTTGCGCAAATATGAAAAGCAAAAAAAAACAACTCCCGACACGTCAACCAAGTTAAGACATTTAAGGCTAAGACACCTGACTTTGCAACGCGGTCGAATCCTTCACATAAAGTCAAAACATCTGAAGAGGCACCACAACTCAACGAAATATTCCACCACAAATGTGGAAAAACTGGACATATAACAACCAACTGCTGTTATCAAAGTCCAGTTATGGTATTAGACAACATCAGCTGCGATCAACTTCAATCAGCTGGGAAAAGCTATCAAGAATTGTCAAATGCAGAAATCGTGCCAAAACGATATCAACCGAAGGTAAATGAGTTTGATAGCAGTGTACGGTTGCAGTGGAAGAATAATCAACTCGAGAGTTCGACAGTGCTTCTGGCGCTTTTGGATTCCGGCAGCCCGATCAGTTTCGTGCAGGAGCAGTTTCTTCCATCGATGGGTAACAGAGGGCACCGTGGCGCAGTGGTTAGTGTGTTGGACTCTGGCGCACGATGAGCGAGTTCGGATCCCAATAACACCAACGCCATTGAATGTTTATTTCGCGACGTTCCTCCTCGGCGGGTTACTGGCAAAACCCCCGTAGTAAACTTTCCATGAAAAAGCTTCTCGACTCACGCCGTTCGGAATCGACATTAAACTGTAGGTCCCTTGCACCTGTGCGAAAAATAAATCACACACAACATGGGTGATTAAGAGAAGCTTGGCTCAGGTCCTTCATGGGCTGTAACGCCACCAAAGAAGAAGAAGATGGAGATGGGATGGGAAGAAGATAACATACAATCAACATATTACGGAGACAATGGCAGCTTACTTGATACATTGGGAAGTATATATACATACGTGTGTTATGTACGAACAAATATCAATTATTTTGGAATTAATCGTTATTAAAAACTTTTCAATGAACTATCCACTTGTTTTAGGTCGAGATTTCTTCCGAAAAACGGGATTGACACTTCAACTAACGACGAGATCAATAATCGATGAAAATCAAGATCTTCTCAGAATGTGTAATGCCCATATCACAATACTGCGTTGGTGCGTGCTTCATTACGTGTTACGAGGAAATGCTTCGACGCATGCTTTGAAAATGACACTTCAATTTTATCGGCTGCTCCATGTCAAAATAAACGTACACACACAAACCACAAAATACACAGATACAGCATACACATCAATACACAGCAACAGTTGTTCGACGGCACAGAAATTTCCGACGTGTTTGACTTTTGTCTGCTTTGGTTACGTGAGTTTACGTTTTCTCTCGCTCTCTTTTTTTCTTATTTCCTCTCATTTTTTCTTATTTCCTCTCATTTTTCAATATTGACCATTTCGAACGGAGCAAAGAGCGTATTATACAGACATGAACCTAAACATACAAGATACTAACAGGGCAGCGGTGAACAGGTACCTCGACACAATCTCCTCGAAAGGCCTTATAAACACAATAAAAGCAAATACCCGTGTGGAAATAGCAAGAGGCAGACAGACACTTATCGACCATTGCCTAATTCGATCAAATAACACCTCCATAATGTCTGCTGTAATAGAATCATGTATGTATATCTGACCATTATGCCATATTTTGCGGACTAGAAAAGGTTAACAGAATATGTGAAAGGAAACAATACCTACATAGATATCATTTCAAGTCACAAAGTTACGCAGAAAATAACAGAATTCAACTGGCAAGAATGAAACAAAATAACAGATGCAAATGAATACTACGAGTATTTTAAAAAAGCTTTTGATAAAATATACGAGTTCTCTTGAGGAGGAAAAAAACCGGCCAAGTGCGAGTCGGACTCGCGCACGAAGGGTTCCGTACTATTATGTATAAAAACGGCAAAAAAAGCTTGCCTGTTGTATGGGAGCCCCACTTATACATATATTTATTATATTCTGTCTAAGTATTTGTTGTTAAAGCAGCAATAGAATGTTGTAATTTTTAGAAAATACTAATTTTTTGAGTGATTGCCAATTTGGGTTTAGACGTCGCAAATCGACTGAAACTGCTTTATTGAAATCAACTGGTGAAATATATTATAGTCTAAACACTTCTCAAATACCATCAACATTATTTGTTGATATCAGTAAGGTCTTTGATATGGTTAATCATACTTTGCTACTCGATAAACTTCACAAAGCGGGTTTCAGAGGCTCCATTTATAAATGGTTTTCTTCTTATTTATCCAACCGTTATCAAGTTGTGAAAATTAGGAATGTTTACAGTTCTATAGACTTCTTAAATATGGGTGTTCCCCAAGGAGCAGTATTGGGCGCAATCCTTTTTCTAATTTATGTTAATTCGTTTTTCTTACAACCTTTTAAAGGCAAAATAACTGCCTTTGCTGATGAAACATCTCTTTTCCACTCAAACACTAACTTAATTGATAGTTTTGCAGATGTTAATAATGACCTAGATATGTTAAGGAGATGGTTTAATTATCACAAACTAATAGTAAGCAACAAAACGAAGTACATGATATTTAATATCAATGGTACAGTTTTCAGAGACTTTCCCTTATATTATCATGCACCATTGTGTAATCGATTTGTTCTTGAAGATATAGTATTCAACAATCAAGAATGTTTGAAAATTGCTTCTTGATTGAACACGTGGACAGTTTTAAATATTTAGGTGTTATATTGGACCAACAACTTTGTTGGAAAGACCATTCAATATATTTGAAACAGTATCTAAATGGGGTTATAAGATAATTATTCCATCTCAGTATGCACTGCAATCTCTACCCGTTTTAAAATACTAAATGTATACTCGCACCGATATGGAACCAGCAAAAACATGTCCATGTCCGGAACTAAATGTATTATCGCACCGATATGGAACTAGCAAACCATGTCCATGTCCGGACCTGAATGCATACATACACATGTATGACATTCGTTCACGAAATGCGGTGCGGGCATTATATTCTTTAATTTCTTTTCTTCATTTCAGTTCAAGTGTGCTGTACAGTATACACCAACTGTTCGAGCTTTATCGCCACATCTCCATACTTTTGGGTTTCTTGAAAACTACGGGGTATAACTCATACCGTATGAGAAGCATGTTCGTTGCATTTATGTTTTTTTTTTTTTCGTTTTGTACATATGTGATTGATGAATGGGCCTGTATACACGAGAATATCGCTAGCAGCAGGAAGACCGGTTTTATGCTCTACATTGAAGCGTACACGGGATTCATTTTTCTAGAGGAAAAAATTGTATATGTGAACCTTGTTCAATTGTGTTAGTGTTTCTGTCTTTTTGACATTTCATTTGAAAGAGACATTTCCTTTGACAGAGATATTAAGTGCAACCACGCACTAAAATGTCCCTTTGTTTTTTCCCGATGTTCACTGCTTGAAAGACCAATGACGATTGAAGCACAACACCAGGCAAAAAAAGTGCGGACTCGAAAACTGAAGAGTTGTATATGTATTAGTTTTCCACTTCTGTTCACCCACTAAATTTGCGGAGGAAAATGGTACTCCGTTTCGTACCGCAACCTTCAGCTCCCTCTCCCACAAAACCGGTTTTTTTTTGGGTGATATATTCTCGTGTATACAGCCTCAATAAGGGTTGAATGGAACTCTTTTCGTTCAATTTGCGGAACGAGAGGACATAGTTCCGTGAACTATACATGTCCGGAACTACCCAACTCTACTTCGTAATGTATACTTATACATAGCGTACAGATGTGTGAGTGTATGCACGTATGTGATGCGTATGTACGTATCGGTTCGTATGTGTGCAAGATCGCTTGCTCCTCTTGCTCACTTGCTCCTCTCCACCTGCCGCGACATCGTGCGAAAGGGATGCTAGGCCAGCTGCGAGGACTGGTCGGGAGCAATGGCGCCACGCGATTGCCCTCACGCCGACTTACCCGCAGCAAGTATCGCACGCAAAAGAAAAAAAAAACACCGTAATCGTTTCCAATTCAATATGTCACAAATTTAATTTCCTTAACCTAACTTAATCTAGGTTTACAATTATTCCTTAAAACTACCCTACACCGTACGTCAATAAAAAAAGTCGAAATAAAAAAAAAAAAAGGAATTCACAGTCCAAAAAAGTAAATAAACCGCAGCTTGAGTATTCGAACAGTCGTACCGAAACTCCTCTGACCAACCAATTAGCCCGCATCACCAATCGCGGCACGCAAATTTCTGATTTCAATACCTTATACAAAGAACGTGATATCCGCGACCAACGTAGGCAATAGGACACACGGTACGGCCGCGTACCGGGAACTGCTTTTTTTTTGTTTTTTTTTTTTTTTAAATAAAACCGTACCGGAGTTCTTCCCCGAAGATCACTCTCCGAGTACTTCGCCGAAGATTTCTCTCCGAGCTCTTCGCCCACTCTCCCTCATGTGCTACTAGGAACAAAAAAAAATAACAAAATTGCTAACCTTCTGGGGGCTGAACTCCACTCGTTCGCGTGTCAAGCGCTGATCGTACCCTCGGGCCAACCGCTTTCTCTGAGTTGAGTTTCCCAAAATGGATGACTACGAGCCGCTCACAAATGGGAACTGACCGAAAGATGACAACGAAAAACTTTCGAAACAATTTATTATTGGTTGTTTGTAATTATGTATATGTATAGCTAATTTTGTTCTGTTTTTAGTATTTGTCGTGGTAGCGGCAACAGAAATACATCATCTGCGAAAATTTCAACTGTCTAACTATCACGGTTCATGAGATACAGCCTGGTGACAGACGGACGGACGGACGGACGGACAGCGAAGTCTTAGTAATAGGGTTCCGTTTTACCTTTGGGTACGGAACCCTAAAAAGACTATTAGGAGAAAACCAGAAAACCAATGGATCATGAATGAAATTTCAAACGCTTGCAAGTATAGAGATCTATTATACAGACGGTACAAAAACAACAGGAGAAACCGAGAATATGAAAAACAATACAAAGAATACCGAAACAATCTCAACAAAACAATACATAAAGCAAAAGCTAACTTCTATAAGCAACAATTTGAAAAGACCAGGAACAGTCCAAGAGACACCTGGAAGATAGTAAGCTCTATACTTGGAAGAAAAAAGAGTGATTTGGATGAAGTTATAGTGAAAAATTTCTCTATGGAAACGAATCACAACACCCTAGCCGACAAATTTGTAAAAAAGATCACCTCGGAAATTCTGCAACTTACACACAACTGCGACAGGCAAGTGTTCTCAGGAAACACAAATACCATGGAACGGTCGATGTTTGTAGGAGAAGCAACTAATGTAGAAAGCTACAATATATTAAGAAATCTCAAAGAGAATAAATCAGCGGGATTAGATGGCATAAGACCTAAAGATTTAAAGAAAAATGCGTCAGCACTAACGCCAATTATCACCACACTGATAAATATGTCCATAGATCAATCTACGGTGCCTGAGCAGCTTAAAATAGCGATTGTACGGCTAATCTATAAAAGTGGCAAAAAGAATGATGTAGCAAATTATAGGCCCATCTCCATACTCTCAGTGGTGGACAAAGTCTTAGAAGAAATTGTATATAACCGGGTACACGAGTATGTGGAAAAAAAAAAACAACATTTTAGTTCGGATTCAGGGAAAATAAATTCGTAAATCGTTTGTTGGGAGATTTTACGGACAGAATAAATAAAAATCACCACGTACTAGTTCTGTTCCTGGACTTTAGAAAAGCTTTTGACACACTGTCCCACAATAAAATTCTTTTAATGCTCGAAAAAATTGAAGTACGAGGACACTTGCTTCGATGGTTTAAAAGCTACTTGGAACATCACAGAATGGCAGTCAAAATACAGGGAAAGCACAGCGAAAAGGAGAATGATGAATTCGGAATTCCGCAGGGATTGAAATTGGGCCCACTGATTTTCATTCTATACACAAACAATCTGCTGAGCATTCTCAAAAGGAGTACATGTTTCGCATACGCTGATGATACATCAATGATAGTTAGCCACAGGGACCTGCCAGAAGCAGAATCGATCATGCAACTAGAATTCGATATAGTGAGTGCATGGTGTCACGACAACGGGCTAATTCTTAATGCCAAAAAGAACAAAAATTATGCATATAAGACCGCCACATATCTTAAAGACAAAAATCGTAGTAAAGATGCACGACACCGACTGTTTACATAATGCAGGGCACCATCTAAGCCTACAAAAAAACGATAAATGCAGGAGAGTAATCGATATCGTATCTTCATATAAATATCTAGGAGTAATTTTGGACTACAATTTTAAATGGAATCATTATATTGGTTATCTAATAAAGAAGATGTGGACAGCGGGTTATGCATTATTCCATCTAACTCAATATTGTCCACCCCAAGAGTTGATGCAGTGCTACTTCAGTTTAGTGGAATGGCATTTAAGATATGGTATACTAGCATGGGGCGACGCTCCAAGAATATCAACGCTACATCAGTTCAAACAAGGATGCTCAAGTTACTTATGAAAGAAAAAATGCGGAAGGAACTCAACGGCACCAAATCCACCACATACACTCAACATCTTAAAAGTAGAACAACTGTACAAAATATCTATAATATCAGAATTAGCAAATGTAACACATACAAGACACCGACACAAAAGTCGATCAATACCAGGTTCAGCACTCAAGGCAGATTCAAAGTACCACGATTCTGGAATGAATATGGACGAAGACAGTATGCCGTAACATTGCCACGAATTTTCAATCAACCACCAACAAGGTTTCAAAACATTACCCGTCCTAAAGCTCTTGTTAAAGAAGTTGCAACACACTACTTAAACTATAATTAAATATCTACTTATGTACTCTATTTCTTGCTCCCTTTTTTTTTTTCTTTTTTCTCTTTTTTTTTAATTATCTGAGATTGTATACTATTGAATTCCTATGTGTAAAATCTTGTAATCAATCATCTGCAGACAAGCCTTAAGGTTTCGCAGATAAAAACGTAAAGTACTATAATTGTAATTTTGAATAATAGAAATAAAGTCAAGAGGCAATTGACAAGTAGAGCCCTCTCTCGGAAAACCAAGGTGACACTATATAAGACCTTAATCATCCCAGTCCTCCTTTACGGCGCAGAGGCTTGGATCTTAACAAAAGCGGATGAAGATGCCCTTGGTCGTTTCGAGAGGAAAATTCTGCGCACTATCTACGGTCCCGTTTGTTCAAACGGTGTATGGAGGAGAAGATATAACGAAGAACTGTACGAGTTGTACGGATACAGCGTCTAAGGTGGCTAGGCCATGTAGAGCGCATGGGAAATACAGTTCCGACCGAAGAGTCTTCGAATCCACCCCGGAAGGAAGGCGCGGCAGAGGACGGCCGCATCAACGGTGGCGCACGCAGGTGGAAGTGGGCCTTAACCAACTGGGCGTGCGGCGCTGGAAACAGCTGGCCAAAGACCGTGCCGGCTGGAGACGCTTGGGGGTTGAGGCCCAAGTTCACCACGGACTGTAGCGCCACCTAAGTAAGTAAGTATCGTTCCAAATAGTTACAGATTGCCAGGCCCTAACTCTGACATTGAAAAAAAACTGTCTAAGTCCACGCATATCGCGTTGGGCTTTGGAGATGCAAGGTTACGACTTTGTCATTGAGCATAGAAAAGGTGGTCAAATGACGCATGTCGACGCCTTGAGTCGTTCGTTTAATATTTTAAATGTGGAAGACGAATCTTTTGAGTTTGTGCTCGCAGCTGCACAAAGGCAAGATCCGAAAATAATATCAATTGCTTCGGGCTTGAAAAAGGCCGAAAGTCCACACTTCGATATGATTGATGGGTTGATATATCGAAAGCGCAAGGATTAAGTTCGGTTTTATGTTCCGTCTCATATGGAGGAACAGGTAATTCGGTAAAAAAAAAACAGGTAATTCGTACCCACTACGAAGCTATGTGCCATTTGGGTGTAGGCAAATGCTTTGAACATTTATCGAGAGCTTATTGGTTTCCAAGTATGAAAGCCTATGTAGGAAAATGTCTTAAATGCATTTACTTTTCACCTCAGTCAGGTAAAGTGGAAGGAGTATTACACCCTATTCCAAAAGGTAATGTTCCGTTTGATGTTTTGCATGTTGATCATCTGGGTCCATTGTCGAATTCTCAGTTTAGAAAGAAACACATTTTTCTAATAATCGACGGATTCACTAAATTCGTGAAGTTGTGTCCTGTAAAGTCGACACAAACTTAAGAAGCAGTAGAATGTTTAGTATCAGATCGCGGAACTTGTTTTACTTCTAAAGAGTTCTCTAGCTTTTTGCAAGATAATGATATCATCCATGAAAAAGTTGCGTCTCATTCACCCCAATCAATCAAATGGACAGGTTGAACGTGTTAATCGTATCCTTATTCCCATGGTGGCTAAGGAGTGCGAACCAGACACTTCGAGTGGTTGGGATAAGCGATGGACTCAAATTTTATCTGCGATAAACAATACCGTGAATAGAAGCACAGGTCTCACTTTTGTATTCTTTTGTTCAGGAAAATTCAGGAAGGTCAGCTATGTGATCGAGTCAGGGAATATTTGAAGATAGTTTAAACAAGAAAAGGCTTAATATTGATGAAATTAGAAGAGAAGCTTGTAAAAACATCCAAAAGGGACAAGCAAGTAACAAGATTTATTATGACAGTCGTCACAAGAAGCCTAGGAAGTCACAAGAAGCCTAGGAAATATAAGTAGGGAGAGTATGTAAGGAAAAAAATGTCAAAACTACTCCAGGGGTTACTAAAAAGTTAGCGGCCAAATATCGTGGCCCATATGAAATTAAGAATATGTTGCCTAACGACATTTATGTTATAGGAGACATAGAAGGTCTTCAGTTATTTCGCCTACCCTACAAAGGAATATCGTCACCTAGTAATATAATCCCTATCATGTAGAACCAGCAGTTGTCGTCGAGGTGGCCGGACTACAATCAGAGGATCTTGATTCGTCAGATTAAGTTAAAAAATATTACATTGTTTTCTCTTACCACACCTTTAAAAGTTGCACCTTTTATATTATTCTGTTTATATTATCCTTTTATATTACTTCTTACTGTGTTGCATACTTACTAGATATATTTTGGATACATTTTGATTATTGAATTAACCTTACTTACTTACTTTGATGGCGCTACAGTTCGGGGTGAACCAGGGCCTCAACCAACAAGCCTCTCCAGCCGGCACGATCTTTGGCTAGCCGCTTCAGTGCCGCACGCCCAGTTGGTTGAGGTCCCTTTCCACCTGTGCGCGCCACCTTAAATGCGGTCGTCCTCTGCTGCGTCGTCCCTCGGGGTGGGAGTCGAAGACATGGCCTAGCCATCTTAGACGTTGGATCCGAAGACGTCTACCTAGACCGATGCCGCTGTACAGCCCGTACAGTTCTTGGTTGAATCTCCTCCTCCACTCTCCGTTTACACAAACGGGACCAAAGTTTCTTCTTCTTCTTTGGTGGCGTTACAGCCCATGAAGGACTAGAGCCAAGCTTCTCTCAATCACCCATGTTGTGTGTGATTTATTTTTCACACAGGTGAAAGGGACCTACAGTTTAATGCCGATTCAGAACGGCGTGAATCGAGAAGCTTTTTTATGGCAGGTATACTACGGGGGGTTTGGCCAGTAGCCCGCCGAGGAGGGACGCTGCGAAATAAAAATTCGATGGCGTTGGTGTTATCGGGATCCGAACTCGCTCATCGTGCGTCAGAGTCCCACACACTAACCACTGCGCCCTCAAAAAGATTTCACGCAGAATTTTCCTCTCGAAACGCTCAAGAGCCTTCTAATCCGCTTTTGATAACGTCCAAGCCTCAGCGCCGTAGAGGAGGACCGGGATGATTAAGGTTTTGTAGAGGGATACCTTAGTTTTTCGAGAGAGGACTCTACTACTCAATTGCCTCTTGAGCCCAAAGAAGCAGCGGTTGGCAAGAGTTGTTCTGCGTTTTATCTCAGCGCTGGTGTCGTTGCTGCTTGTCACTATCGAGCCAAGGTAGACGAAGTCCTTGACTACTTCAAAAATATAGCTGCCGAAGGTGACGTTCTGACCAAGACTTCGGTGTTGTGCGTCTTTCTTGGATGACAGCATATATTTGGTCTTGTCCCCATTAACCCTTATACCCACCTTAGCCGCATCTGCTTCAATGCTTGCGAAAGCCTCATTGACGTCTCGCTTTGTCCGTCCAATAACGTCAACGTCATCTGCGTAGGCAAGCAATTGTGTGGACTGGAAGTATATCGCACCTCTTGTATTGGCCGCAGAGTCCCGCACGATCTTTTCAAGAATAATGTTAAAGAAATCACATGACAGTGCGTCACCCTGTCCAAAACCTTTTTTAACATCAAAGGGGTCGGTTAGTTCACCTCCGACCTTAATATAGCAGCGGGAGTTCACCATGGTCATCCTGCACAGTCTGACGAGTCTCTATAAACACTGTCATACGCGGCTTTAAAGTCGACAAAAGATGGCGCGTGTCGACCTGGAATTCATGGGTCTTCTCCAAGATTTGCCGTAGTATAAATATTTGGTATATCGTGGATTTTCCTGGCCTGAAACCACACTGGTGGGAACCTATCAGATTGTCCACGAACGGTTTCAGGCGCTTACATAGTACGGCAGAGAGGATCTTGTACGCGGTGTTCAGGAGGCTTATCCCTCTGTAATTGGCGCAGTCATAGGGATCTTCTTTCTTATGGACCGGGCAAACGATACTGAGATTTCACTCATCGGGCATGCGTTCTTCCGACCATATCTTGCAGATGAGTTGGTGCATGTTCCTGACCAACTCATCGCCAGCTGGTTTAAATGGTTCCGCGGGGAGTCCGCCTGCTCCAGCAGCTTTATAAGACTTAAGTTTCGATATCGCTATCTTAACATTGTCTAGGTCGGGTTCACGGGATTCTCCTTCGCCTTCGTCCATTGTGACGGCGGCATTTTAACTATCATCGCCATTATTCAGTCATCAGAAGTGGTCCTTCCACATTCTCAGCATCGACTGTAACTCCACTACTAGTTGTCCGTGCTCATCCCTGCAGCCTTCTGCTCTGGCTTTAAAGCCTTGGCATGTTCGTTTTACTTTCTGGTAAAATTTTCGAATGTCGTTCCTGCAGTAACATCTCTCCATCTCCTCGATCTCGCGCTTCTCGTGCTCCTTCTTTTTCCTTCTCAAAAGCGCATGCTCCTCCCTCCTTTTCTGTTCATAGCGCTCGCGAGCAGCTCTCGTCTGTCGATGCAATGTGGCCATGTATGCATTCTGTTTCTTTACATGGGCCTGTCTGCACTCATCATCAAACCAGGGGTTTCTCGATGATGGTGGCTCGAAACCGGATCCGAGAAATTCGATCATAGAAGTCGTCTTTATGTCGGTCATCTTTCTCCTCTGTGGGGGCGTGGACATATAATAAACTTATGTTGCCGAGATTGGTCTTGATGCGGATAGTTATGAGGCGTTCGCTTACATACTGGAAGTTTAAGACTTTTTTGCTGAGTCTGCCTAGAACGACAAATCCGCATCCGAATAAGCGTTGTTTATTTTCTCTGTAGCAGTGTCCGTAGTAGATATCACAGTTTTTCATCCGCTTTTTGCCTGGCCCATCCCATCGCACTTCTTGGAGCGCGGTAATGTCTGCCTTATAGCAGTCCAAAGAGTTGACCAGTTGTCCGGCTGCACCTGGTCTGTTGAATGACCTAACGTTCCAGGTGCAGATTTGGAATTCGTTTCCTTTTAGACGTTTGCGGGGGTCGTCAGCATGTAATCCGTCCGTATCCGAGGCTGTTAGTTGTTTCTGAACAAGCTTTGGTTTTATGCGATAGAGATGTGAACCCAAAGCGCAACCCCCAACCTGGAGGGCCAGGTTCCTCTATCCCCAGGAACAAGGGGTCGGGTCGCTGCACACATTGGTTCACTACTTGGCGGGTGCCAGTATAGCTATCCAGGGGAGGCCACGCGGAGGTTGTGTGTCAACCTAGATTGAGCAGGGACAGAGATCGAGGCTGGCGTTTGCCAAGTTAAATGCAATCAACTTCTTTGCTCTGTTTGCTCGATCCCTTCTCCCCCTGTTGACGACCCTTGCAAAAAACGGAGAGAGGACAATGATCTTCGGCTCTGTACGTGGAACGTTAGGTTAGCAGACCACGTGCAGCTGAGCAACTAGCGATGCCTAGACCTGGACCGCCTAGATGGAATAGCGGATGAAAAACTGCGACATCTACTTCGGCGACCACTATAGGTAGCGAGGACAGCGATTGTTCGGATGCGGATTTGTTGTTCGAAGTGGACTGAAAAAGTCCTAAGCTTTCGGCATGTGAGTGAACGGGTCATAACGATCCGTATCAACACTAAATTTTTTAACGTTAGCCTGATCTGCGTCCACGCCACCACGGAAGACAAGGATGACTCCACCAAAGATGAGTTTTACGATCCAATGATATCAAAATTGTACTAATCGACTTCAATGCTAAGCTGGGTAAGGAAAGCATCTTTGAACGAGTCACCGGCAAACATAGCCTACGCGACACCACATCCGATAACGGACACAGGCTGATTGATCATGCTACGGGGCAAAATCTCCCTCCAGCCAGTACGCGCTTCCCGCACCGCGATATACACAAAGGCACCTAGCGGTCACCAGTATGATCACATCGCGATCGACGTTAGACACTCCTCCACTATTCTTGATGTTCGAACTTTCCGAGGAGCTAACATCGACTCTTGTATTAACCAAGATTCGCTTACGGATATCACGAACGCAGTGGAGTAGAGTAAAAATACAAAGTTATGACTTCGGAAAGCTACTATCGCCAGAAACGGCTCGTGCTTTTACCGATCGCGTCCTCCTTAAGCTCTCCAATACACCTCAACCCTCCCCGCTGTCAATAGAACCACAGTGGAATATTTGCAAACAAGCCCTGAAAAGCACTGCATCTGAAGTTTTGGGCTTCAAGGCTCCACCACGAAAAAACACCTGGTTCGATGACGAGTGCAAGAGGATTCACACAGCGAAGCAGGAGAGACATAAGGAGGAGCATAAGCTTCGCAGAAGTAAGAAGAAAGAGCACGAGAAGCGCGAGTTACGATCCCACACATAAATACAGCATCATCACCCTGCAGACGACGGACACCATCAAGCAATAAAACATTATTGCACAAGACGACACAAGGGATTAGGAACGTCTAGCTCAAATCCGTCCCTTGTGTCTGCTAGGCAAAACAAAAGACAGAACATATGTATGTATATAAGGATGAAAAAAAAATAATAAAACATAGTTGTAATCAATCACGAGAAAGGAAAGGTTGTTTTATTTTATCCTTCTCATTTGAAAAACGATAATTCGCGCGATTGAGGATCTGAGGAGGTGTTACTGACATTCGAACGTTTTATCAACAGGTGAAGAACAGATGATGGGATGGGAACGCAGACCTGGTAGTAAAATCGCAGTCGATGCTGAGGATATGGAAAAATCACTTCTGCAGACTGTATAACGGCGATGTTATATATGCCGTTGTCAGGCAAAATGATCCATTTATTAACGACGAAGATCGTAAAGAATTTCGTTCCCCTGACCTCGACGAAGTTAAGATCGTCATATCGTCGAATAATGTTGCTGGCTCAGAAGGCCTAACTGCTGAGATCTTCAAAGCAGTGGGAGATGACCTGGTTAGGAGCATGCACCAGCTCATATGTGAGATATGGTCAGAGGAAAGTACGCCCGAGGAATGGAGTCTCAGCATCGTATGCTCGACCCACAAGAAAGGAGATCCCTCTGACTGCGCGAACTACAGAGGAATAAGTCTTCCTAACATCGCCTACAGCCTACATCGCCTACATCGCACCGTGGCACAGTGGGTAGTGTGTTGGGTAGTGGATAGTGTGTTGGCCTCTGACGCCGATGACACGGGATCGAATCCCGACACAGCCATGTCATCGAACGTGTTTTTCACGGTGTTTCTCCTCAGCGGGGCTCTGACAAATCCCCCTGTAGTAAAATTGTCATGAAAAGCTTTTCGAAATTCGCCGTTCGGAACCGGCAATAAACTGTAGGTCCCTTTCACCTATGGGAAAATGAAACCACACACAACATGGGTGATTGGAAGAGAAGCTCGGCTCAGGTCCTTCATGGACTGTACATTGTTCCGCACGGAGAAGAATGGGAAGTAGTAATTTTAGATATTGTAATATTCTTCTTTATTATTAATAGTTAGCAAGTTGGTACAATTGAGTTGAATTGTTGTTCTTGAAATGGCAAGTTGGTACAATTGAGTTGAATTGTTGTTCTTGAGGTGGCAAGTTGGTACAATTGAGTTGAATTGTTGTTCTTGAGATGGCAAGTTGGTACAATTGAGTTGAATTGTTGTTCTTGAGATGGCAAGTTGGTACAATTGAGTTGAATTGTTGTTCTTGAGATGGCAAGTTGGTACAATTGAGTTGAATTGTTTTTCTTGAGATGGCAAGTTGGTCCAATTGAGTTGAATTGTTGTTCTTGAGATGGCAAGTTGGTACAATTGAGTTGAATTGTTGTTCTTGAGATGGCAAGTTCGTCCAATTGAGTTGAATTGTTGTTCTTGAGATGGCAAGTTGGTCCAATTGAGTTGAATTGTTGTTCTTGAGATGGCAAGTTGGTACAATTGAGTTAAATTGTTTTTCTTGAGATGGCAAATTGGTCCAATTGAGTTGAATTGTTGTTCTTGAGATGGCAAGTTGGTACTATTGAGGTATTAATTGCCAGGTAATACTTATATTTCAATCGGATCAAAGTGACTGTGAATTATATTATTGATCAAAAAAATAAATACGTAAACTACTGCGATCCCCCTTTTTTTTTTCTTTTTTATTTATATTGATTGTTGCCACGCAACATACATACAACATCGCCTACAAAATCTTCTCAGCCGTTTAGCGTGAACACCAGAAACCTTTTGTAAATAAGCTGATAGGTCCTTATCAGTGCGAATTCAGGCCAGGGAAATCCACCCTCGACCAAATCTTCACTCTACGGCAGATCCTGGAACAAACCAACGACACTCCCCACCTCTTTGTCGACTTCAAAGCCGCATACGACAGCGTAATTAGATACGAGCTATACAACGCTATGTCTACCTTTGACATCCTTGCTAAACTCGCCAGAGTGTGCAGGATGACTTTGGAGAATGCTCGCTGCTCAATCCGAATCGGTGAGCACCTTACTGATAGTTTTGAAGTCAAAAAAGGATTTAGATAGGGCGCTGCGATGTCGCCCATGTGAGAAAGAATTATGCAAAAATCACTGAGCAATACAAGAGGCACCATTTATTTCAAATCCTCGGAACTCCTTGCATGCGCCGACGAAATTGATATAACACATAGATAGATCACAGCGAGATGTCAATGAGGCGAGTATTGAGATGAAGGCGGCGAAAATTGGTTTCGCACTAAACGAGGGCAAAAGTAAATATGTGCTATCATCGAAAAAGGACGCACACCACCGACGTCTTGGCCAGAACGTTTGTATTGGCCGATAGCGGTAGTTAAGGACTTCATCTACCTTGGCTCCGCAGTGAACTGGAACAACGACATCAGTACCGAATTCAAACGCAGAATCACTCTTGCCAATGGCTGCAAATTCAACCACCAACTTTACGGGCTGTAGGGGCTTCAGGCGTCTAGGAATTCACCGCCTTAGATGGCTAGGCCATGTAGAGCGAATGGACACCACAGCTCCAGCCCGGAGAGTCTTTGAATCCGACCCCGAGGGACGAAGAAGTAGAGGACGGCCGCACTTAAGATGGCGCACACAGGTGGAAGGGGACCTCAGCCAACTGGGTGTGCGGCAATGGAAAAGGCTAGCAAAAGATCGTGCTAGTTGGGCGGGCACGTTGGTTGAGGCCCACGTTCACCCCGAACTGTAGCGCCTGTTAAGAAGAAGAAGAATAAATAATCCACTTCCACTATCGCTAATTTACTACAACACTTTTACATACATACATACATTTTCAGTGGCCCGCATGTTGCACTAAAAGAGTCGCGGGGGTAATACGCGCACGTGGGTTCTCCAGGTTACTTGATCCTCCGACATCGACTCTAACTCATCAGGAGCTATGCCCAAGCGCACCCAGGCGAGTTTTTGGACTTGGTCTAATCACGTCGTCCTGGGTCTGCCAAGCGGTCACCTGCCTGATAGTATTGCATCCAAGGCACGCTTCGGATGTCGTGATGATGGCGATATTCGTCTCACGTGACCAAACCATCGAAGCATAGCCCTTTCCGTTCGGAGAAGCAGCTGCTCAACATTGAGCTCCCCGCGCACTGCCATATTTCTCACCCTATCCCGGCGAGTAACTCCCACAACAGCACGAAGAAATCTCATTTCGGCGGCTTGCATTCGCGATCTTATTCTTTCGGTCAATACCCTAATTTCAAGACCATAGGTGAGAGTTGGAACAAATACTGAGTTAAAAACCGCTAACTTGACTTTGACACCAAGCTCGGTCTTCCTTATTACAGATTTTCCAAGCTGTTTCAAAATTGGATTTGTCCACGTTAACCGTCATTCCAGCAACAGCACATACGGCCACAAACCTATCTAGCGCGCGCTCAAGTTCCATCTGGGAGGATGTGAGGACAACTAAGTCATCTGCAAAAAGAAGATGACTTATCGTCAACTTTCCCAATGTAAGACACTCCTTGCCTCGACTGCGCTGCAACATCCAGTCCATATATGTATGTAATGAAAAGGAGAGGTGACAAGACGCACCCTGGGCGAAGTCCAATGCCCACGGTGAAAGGTGTTGATTTACTACCGTTAACCCGAACGCAGCTGCTACAGTTTGTGTATAGAGACTGAATGGCCCTCAACAGAGGACCATCAATCCCATATTCCTGCAGCACACTCCTGAGTTTACCTCGGGGAACTCAATCATACGCCTTTTCCAAATCTACAAAGCAGCTGTAGATTGGTTTGGCGTACTCCCAAGCCTTCTCGAGTACCAATCTTAGAGTGAAAAGCTGGTCGGTTGTACTTCTGCCGTGACGAAACCCGCACTGTTCATCTCCTATCCTGGATTCGACCATAGCTCTAGAACGCGCCTCCAACACCTTAGTGTAAACTTTACCGGGGACACTTAAAAGAGATATGCCCCTATAGTTGGAGCAGTATTTTTTATCCCCTTTTTTGAAAAGAGGAGCAATCACCCCAACAATCGCATTCCCAGGCCACCTTAATGACACGAGAGAGCCATAATACTCCCTCTTTACCCATTGCCTTAAGCATTTCTGGCCGAACTTCATCCACACCGCCGGATTTTCCAACTTTTAGCGATTCAATCGCTAAAATGAGTTCCTCCACCATTGGACTGTTCTCCGCCACACGCAAGACTATAGGTCTGTCCCCCTCAGTGCCATGTTCGGGATTGAGCAGCTGCGAAAAGTGCTCGCTCCATCTGCGTAAGATGTCCATCTCATTGGAAAGCAACACACCTTCTTTGGACTTAACTCCTTTGATGATGTTGAATTTCCTTCCTCTGAGCCGGCGAATGGCTTGCCAGAACACCTTTTTCGCAGATCTATGGTCGCCTTCCAACTTCTCGCCGAACTCCTTCCAGGACTGCTCTTTCGCTGCTCGCACAGCAAATTTGCAAGTTCTTCGTGCCACAGTGTATCGGTCACGAGAAGCAGAGTCCCCCAAGAGAATCCAGTCTCTGTAGGCCTTCTTCTTCTCTCTGATGGCTTCTTGAACTTTAAACCACGCTTTAAACCACGTAGTTCTTTTCTCACCATCAGCCGCCACACTAAGCCGCTTCTCTCCACAAACATCACGTGCAGAGGCAATGAAAGCTGTTGAAAATAGTCGCCATTCTTCCTCTACATGCGATGGAACAGTTGAAATTTGCTCAAACCTATCGGATATGTATCGTGCGAAGTGTTGCCGCACCTCACTGCTCTGTAGGTTCTCCCAGCGTATGCGTGTAACCACTCTTGGTTTCCGCCTTGGCAGACGTACTCTATCAGTAAGATACAGCTTACACAACATCAGGTGATGATCAGTTGACATTTCAGCCCCTCTCAACACACGAACGTCACAAACCATCCGTTTCACACACGATGGTAATCGTGAAATCTATCAACGATTTCTGTTGAAGACTCCGACGATACCACGTACATATATATAACTTACATATGTTCATAATAGACATGCCATGTGCACAGCAAAAATCCAACAACCTCTCTCCGTTCGCGGTTTGATGAGGATCACCGTTCCTCCCAATCACACTTCCCCGTGTCGTCACATCCACACCCACGTGGGCGTTGAAGTCACCCATCAGGATATGGGAATCCATCTCAACCACCCTATCAACGGCCGCATCAATTTCATCCAGGAAAGTCGCATAATCAGACTCTAGATTCGGTGCATACACCTGCACCAGAGCCAAAGTTGATCTTTCAAACTTGAGTTTTAAGATCGCGACTCTCCCTCCTAATGGTATCCACTCCAATACCCTGTCTGCCAGCCTGGAACTTATGAGTATCCCCACTCCCGCCTGTGCAGACATTTGAGGTGCAACTCCCGACAGGAAGAGTTTCCACCCGTCCGAAAGGTCCACAGTTTTATATCCTCTTTGCCTTTGGCAGCTTCCTCAACCAGCTCGTGATACTTCCCTGTGAGCGATGAGACGTGCCACGTGCCCATCCTAAGTCGATGCCGTTGTCTGTTGCCCTTTACTCCCCGCACGCACTGGTTAGTGCATGGCATGATAACCCTCCCACCTCCATAATGGCTCACGAGGCCACTGCCGGGTTGCTCGTGACTTCTTCGGGCTAAGCCCGACCGGGTGCCGAGCGGGACAGACCGGCCCGGCCACCAGACGCTCGCATGCTGCCACCATTTAGGCCTGGCTCCGAATGGGGCCCTGGCACACCAGGGTAGTAGTTTCTTTGAACTGTTTCGCTTCAACTACAATATCACAACATGTTGCTTTATTGATGCCGCAAAATAAATTCGTGTTGGCAGGCACGCAACGCATCGCAAGCTCACATGCCTTTTCCATTATCATCTGCGTTGACCCAGATGATAACCCATATGTATATATGTATATGTATGTAGATACATTATATCCACAAAATAAAAATAAAAACAACATCTTCACAGCAATAACGGTTTTAATTGTTAAAAACAACCCGGATTGCAGAACCGCACAGAGTCCCATCTCCCTTCTATTGGTAATGGTTTAAAAAGTTTTTTTTTTTGGTTACACTAGACACATTTTGTTAAGAAACGAAATCGAAATTTGTTTATAAACAAATTCCATCTCAAAACTTTCAATTAATATTAACAATAAAATATATAAGTTACTAGGTGAGCAGAAAAATTTGCAGCTGCCTGGTCATTGGCGAGTAAAGCTCGTCAATACAAAAAAAAACAAAAAAAAAGAACAGCGCCAAGTTAAAAAAAAAAAAAAAAACAAGAACTTCTCATCAAAAGTGAGAGTGAAAAGGAAACGACGACGAGCGCAGGCAGAAAAAAAAAACAGAAACAAAAAGCACCGCACTACATAGTATCATACAAGCGTCAGCGCCGCACCACCATCAAGTCAGCTGCTGGTCAGTCTGATTCACCCAGTCAACCAGTCGCCCAACCAACCCAACAACAGCCAACAATCAGCTCTCGAGCTTCGCTGTGCTGGTACTGCTGCTGCTATTTTGGCCCACTCATCCGCCGACGACTACCATACGAGTATCTGGCTATAGCGTTTTCAGCGCGCCCGCTGCTTATTATTTGCCACCATCAAACTCATAGCTGCGCTACCAGCTGCCAGTCGCCCAGCTGCCTTACCTTCATCATTAACTTGATGAAAATCCGCATTGTCACGACTGTGGCGCTGGCCTGTTTTTTATTTTCCCTATCTCATCCAAACCTTCGTCACGCAGCCACCCATCGATACTCGACCGTCGACAAACCGACTGCCTTATCTCCGCGTCACACATTGTTACCAAAACAAGTCATATGTATGTATATCACAACAGCAGCACGATTACAGACGCCAAATGTCAGTTGCCGCTAGTGGTTGCGTGGAAAAATCCGCGGATAGTACGGTTAGTGCGACAAAAAAAAAAAAACATTCCGTATCACCCGATTGACTAGCCAGAATGGGCTAGGGGCGGGCGTTATGCGTTTTTTCGTGCGCTTTCGTGTACAACTTTTTTTGAAAAAAAAAAAAAAAAAAAAAAAAAATAGTGGCACCTGCCAGCTGGGTTTGGCTGTGAGGGCACCTACAATATTCAACTCAAAACCATAGAACGCGAGGCAAACAGACCGAACCTGCATGCATGTGGCAAAATGGGTATTCTACACATATGTACATACATATGCATTTACATACATATGTAAAATATTTGTGTATTTGCACACGTGAATAAAAACATTTGGATACGAAAATAATTTTGTAGTCAGAGAACACGCATAACTAGGGCATCCCATTGGAATCCATCGCATACGTAGTACGTACTACGTACTCAAGCACGATATGTACATATGTACATACATATGTATGTAAGTATATTCGTGCTCACATGAATGTTTATTCGGAACTTTTATGACTACTGAGCAACGAACGAAAGAAAGCAATAAAAAGTAAATGAGCTGTTATTAACTACTTTGACAATTACATATTACTATGAGCTTATTAGTGCCCACCAAGAAAAACGTTCTATGACTTAGGGATTGTTCAATAGCTACTGAAGCAGACATGCTTTCATAGGGTGTGCTGAAATCCGCGCAAGGAATGATTTTATCAGAGAACAGAGAACCTTTATCTAAAAAATTGTAAATATTTTACTAACTTCGCATTAGAAGTAAAGTATCTTTCATTAAGCGCTTCCTATCTTCAAATTTAAATAAAACAATGTGTGTGGGAGATAGAGTAGCGTGCACGTAATTAGAAACGGTTGTCACATGACGTTATTGCCTTACGAGTCTTTTGCGTCTGCACCTTAAACTAATCCGATTTTTTTTTTTTAATAGTTGCGTTGTCAACTTAACGAAGAACAAAATGTAAAGGGTTGACCATAATAGACTTACGCGAACTTAAGGGTTGACCATAATGCCTGATTCACAACACTGCCTGCAATTCAATGGGGTAGTCATAAATACTGCCTTTGCGTTGGCGAGCTTACGTTCATTAAAAAAAGAGAGAAAATAAGAAAAAATGAGAGCGAGAGAAAACGTAAGCTCCCGTAACCAAAGGAGACAAAAGTCAAACACGTCGGAAATTTCTGTGCGTTTGAACGACTGTTGCTGTGTATTGATGTGTATGCTGTATCTGTGTATTTTATGGTTTGTGTTGTGTACGTTTAAGTCAGTGTTTTGACATGGAACGGCTGATAAAATTGAAGTAAGCATGGGTCGAAGCATTTCTCGTAACACGTAAAGTGCGTCGCACCAACGCAGTGTTGCGAATCAGGCATAATAGACTTAAGCGCGGTTCACATTGAACGATTTATCA
The DNA here is from genome assembly GCA_951905685.1 of Eumerus sabulonum. NCBI lineage: Eukaryota > Metazoa > Arthropoda > Insecta > Diptera > Syrphidae > Eumerus > Eumerus sabulonum. The sequence goes on along the minus strand of OX645060.1, from coordinate 159,500,206 downwards.
AGCGATTTGCTTGACGACCAAATAATGCGTAGCGTTCACACCATACAACTTGTTGACCGACTTCACTTGCGATAGAAATTTCGAAGTGTTAATATGGCGGCGCATGCTCCGGTTACAGGGATGGTTATTGATGAAATACGCGAAAATGAAGAAAAAAAAAGCTAATGTGGATTAAACCATGGGTCGGAAAACGTAATAATTTCTTATCGGTAACTGTTAAGAGAATTTCACCAAAATTCGCCAGAGGATTTTCGTAATTATTTGCGAATTGATAGGAACGTATGATGAGAGAAATAATTCCTCATATGAAAAAATCAAACCAAAATTATTTTTCATTGCTTGAAGCCATATCGCTCATTCCGCTCAAAGTTGGTGTTGATTACCTGAAGGCACAAGCAAAAGTGAAAAAATGATCTGAAGTTGTACGACAACTGTTCACACTTAACGATAAATAGTTCAACCACGGCTGTCAAGCAAAAAGTTGGAAATTTTCAACTTCCTGACTACAAATCGTACCGACTTGTAGCTGGAGCGTTCACATTGGTTTTGCATACACAATTTGTCGTCCAACCACGGTTGTCAAGTAAATCGCTTGATAAATCGTTCAACCGCGCTTTACGCGAACTTAAGCTTGTGTCAGAACCGAACGAAAATCTCACTTAAGTTTCAACGAAAAGTTACCCATAATGAACTTAAGCGAACTTATGCGAAGGAACTGTCAAATTGTTTTCATTCGGCGTGGTTCAATCGTTTTGTTTAAAGTGAGAAAAATAAAAACAAATTAATAAAATCTTATTCCGCCATATTTAAATTTGTTATTATTTTTCCTTATTTTACTTTTGGTTTCTCTCACTGTCAGCTGTCAAAATTCCGCGCGGAATATCTTCTTTCATTAAGACGTTCCGTAAGCTCGCTTAAGTTAACGAACACTTAACGAAACCGCGCATATTCCCATTATCGGTATGTCATAGGCTTTGCATGTAGAAAGACATTTCCGTAAGCTGGCGTACGCTCGTTTAAGTCTACTATGGTCAACCCTTAAGTGACGGGGTACCGTAATTATGTTATAAAAAATTAAATTGTAGTAAGGGACCAAAATTTATCGTGCACATAGTTAGAGACACACTTTGTTTCTGTTGAAATATAGATTTCATTCACTTAAATTATTAATATTTTGTTGAACAAACATGGTTTTCAATAACTGCTTGCAACCTCCTGGGCAAAGACTCTATGAGAGTTTCGCAAACATATTTTAGAATTGAAATTCTACTTCTTCATAAAGCGCGTGAACATTTTCAATTTTTTTTAAAGCTCAACTTTCTCTTACAACTTACTTACTTATCAGGCCAGCGATCCATGGAGGATCTGAGCCTGAGCTATAGCTGCCTTCCATCCTTGATGGTCCCGGGCACGCTGCTTCCAGTTATCAAGACCAAGATGTCTTACATCCGCGATTACTTGGCCTTTATACCGGAGGTTCGGTCTTTCTCTTCTTCTCGAACCAGGAGGCTCGGAGTCGAAGACCCTCTTAGCTGGAGCATTGGTGTCCATGCCCTCGATGTGTAGTCGACGGATCCTTACCTTCCGGACAAAGATGTGGATGTATCTTTGTACAGCTCGTAGAGTTCTCGGTTGTGTCTTCTTCTCCATTCACCTTCCTCATAGACAGGACCAAATATCCAGCGCAGAATTTTTCTTTCGAAAGAACCCAAAATCAGCTCCGCCGTCCTGCTTATCGTCCAGCTTTCGGCTCCGTACAGCAAGACTGGCCGTATGAGCGTTTTGTAAAGCATGACTTTGGTCTTTCTAGTGAGGAATTTGACCCCAGTTGTTTGGACAAGCCGAAGTAGCAGCGGCTGCCAAGAGCGATTCTATGCCGGATCTCCATTGTGGTGTCATTTGTGGAATTTACGTTTGCCCCGAGGTAGACAAACTCCTTAACTACCTTGAAATTGTAGCTGTCAATTGTCTTATTTTGTCCAAGGTGGTGAGCGACGGATTGGTTTTTGCTTGACAGCATGTTCTTCGTCTTGTCCTCATTGACCTTGAGACCAACTCGTTTCGCCTGTTCTTAAATCGCCGTGAATGCTTCCACAATGCCACGGCGAGAACACGCGAGGATGTCGATATCATCCGCGTATCCTAGCAGCTGGACGGACTTGTAGAAGATAGTGCCTTCCCTCTTGACGCCTGCCCGTCGCACTATCTGCTCCAGCACCAGGTTGAAGAAGTCACACGACAGCGCATCTCCTTGCCGAAATCCGGTGCATGTTTCTAATGGTTCCGAGGTCCTAGAACCGAGTTGCATCGTGTATTTTTTAGCGTGGCGCGACACAACTGGATCAGTTTTCCCGATCCGATCGATGAAAAGATGGTGTATATCGATTCAAAACTCGTTGGTCTTTTCCAGGATTTGTCGAAGTGTGGAAATTTGGTCTATAGTAGATTTGCCGGGCCGGAAGCCGCACTGGTAGCTGCCGATTAGTGTGGTGCAAAATGGCTTTAGACGTTCACACCAGCTGCACCAGCCCACCAGGAGGAGGTTCGACGTTGGGCGCCTGAGCACACCGGAGGTTGCCAGAGTCTACAGGAAGCAGCTGAGCGAAAGACTCTACGGTATGCCTACGTCGAACACAAATGCCAATAATATGTGGCTGCATTGCCGCTCAGCCATTCAGGAAGTAGCCGAAACCACGTTAGGGTACCTACCACCTCCGACAAGAAACCCATGGTATGATGCAGAAGAAAACCAGGGCAGCGCAAGAAGAAGGGAGGAGAAAAAACTACTGCGACAAAAGAAAAGAATCTTCGCAGCCTTCAAGAAAGCCAAAGGCCTTGCAGGAGGCTTCAAAAAGGGCACCCAAGCTCTTCGAAACTGCGAGGGTAATCTAGTCACCGTCCCGCAGGGAATAGGGGATGTATTTAAGCAGCATTTCCAGCAGCTGCTTAACGAGCATGGCCAAGAGAGAGTGGTAGGGACCCAGGAAATCCCAACTCCAGCTGCTGAAGTAGTCCTCCCACCCAGCATCGAAGAAGTCGGCACAATCCACATCTTTGTCCGGAAGGTATAGATCCGTCGACTACACTGGCTCGGCCACATCGAGGGCATAGACACCAATGCTCCAGCTAAGAGGGTCTTCGACTCCGAGCCTCCTGGTTCGAGAAGAAGAGGAAGACCGAACCTCCGGTATAAAGACCAAGTAATCGCGGATGTAAGACATCTTGGTCTTGATAACTGGAAGCAGCGTGCCCGGGACCGTCAAGGATGGAAGGCAGCTATAGCTCAGGCTCAGATCCTCCATGGATGGCTGGCCTGATTAGTAAGTCTATTTTTTCGAAAATATTGAACTGCATTAAAAACCAATTTTTTGGAGCATTTCAATATTTTGGATATTTTTCCATACGATTTTCCATCTTCGTAATGGTGGATAATTAGGCGTCGGATTTTAACATCGCACGATTTATTTTTTCCCAGTGCGAAAAACTGAAGGGACCCACCATTTTCAATATTTTGAATGAGAAAATTGAAAATGTATTTACTTACAATTTTCTTATGTGCTTTTAAAGCTTAAACATTAATATTTTTCAATCGTTTCTAATTATGTGCACGATCGATTTGGATCACTGTCACAATTTCATTTTTTATAACATAGTAACGGCATAAAAAACGGAAAATTTTACCAGAAAGTAAAACGAACATGCCAAGACTATAAAGCCAGAGCAGAAGCCTGCAGGGATGAGCACGGACAACTAGTAGTGGAGTCACAGTCTATGCTGAGATTGTGGAAGGACCACTTCAGCAGAGTGTATAACGGCGATGATAGTCAAAATGCCGCCGTCAGGCAGAGCGAACCATTCACAATGGACGAAGACGAAGGAGAATCCCGTCCACCCGACCTAGACGATGTTTAGATAGCGATATCGAAACATAAGTCTTATAAAGCTGCTGGAGCAGACGGACTCCCCGCGGAGCTGTTTAAAGCAGCTGGCGATGAGCTGGTTAGGAACATGCACCAACTCATCTGCAAGATATGGTCGGAAGAACGCATGCCCGATGAATGGAATCTCAGTATCGTTTGCCCGGTCCATAAGAAAGGGGACCCCTATGACTGCGCCAATTACAGAGGGATAAGCCTCCTGAACATCGCGTACAAGATCCTCTCTGCCGTACTGTGTAAGTACCTGAAACCGTTCGTGGACAATCTGATAGGTTCCTACCAGTGTGGTTTCAGGCCAGGAAAATCCACGATAGACCAAATATTTACACTGCGGCAGATCTTGGAGAAGACCCATGAATTCCAGGTCGACACGCACCATCTTTTCGTCGACTTTAAAGCCGCGTATGACAGTGTTTATAGAGACGAGCTATACAGAGCCATGTCATGTTTTAACATTCCTGCCAAACTCTTCAGACTATGCAGGATGACTATGGAGAACTCTCTCTGCTCCATGAAGGTCGGAGGTGAACTAACCGACCCCTTTGATGTTAAAAAATGTTTTAGACAGGGTGACGCACTGTCATGTGATTTCTTCAACATTATTCTTGAAAAGATCGTGCGGGACTCTGCGGCCAATACAAGAGGTACGATCTACTTCAAGTCCACACAATTGCTTGCCTACGCAGATGACATTGACGTTATTGGACGAACAAAGCGAGACGTCAATGAGGCGTTCGCAAGCATTGAAGCAGAAGCGGCTAAAGTGGGTCTAAGAGTAAATGGGGACAAGACCAAATATATGCTGTCATCCAAGAAAGACGCGCAACACCGACGTCTTGGTCAGAACGTCACCTTCGGCAGCTATATTTTTGAAGTAGTCAGGACTTCGTCTACCTTGGCTCGCAGCAACCACACCAGCGCTGAGATAAAACGCAGAAAAACTCTGGCAAACCGCTGCTTCTTTGGGCTCAAGAGGCAATTGAGTAGTAGAGCCCTCTCTCGAAAAACTAAGGTTTCCCTCTACAAAACCTTAATCATCCCGGTCCTCCTCTACGGCGCTGAGGCTTGGACGTTATCAAAAGCGGATGAAGAGGCTCTTGGACGTTTCGAGAGGAAAATTCTGCGTGCAATCTTTGGTCCCGTTTGTGTAAACGGAGAATGGAGAAGGAGATTCAACCAAGAACTGTACGGGCTGTACAGCGACATCGGCCTGGTTAGACGTCTTCGGATCCAACGTCTAAGATGGCTAGGCCATGTAGAACGAATGGACATCAACGCTCCGACCCGAAGAGTCTTCGACTCCAACCCCGAGGGACGACGCAGCAGAGGACGACCGCATTTAAGGTGGCGCGCACAGGTGGAAGGACACCTCAACCAACTGGGCGTGCGGCACTGGAAGCGGCTGGCCGAAGATCGGGCCGGCTGGAGAGGCTTGTTGGTCGAGGCCCTGGTTCACCCCGAACTGTAGCGCCATATGAAGTTAAGGCTCACTTAGACTACGAGGAGTCCATTGTGCCCATTTTGAAAAACTAACCCGTGGGGAACCTGTTAGTTGCCCGCTGAGCTAAACCACCCAGATTCAATTAAGAATCTTAGCAGTTTGTTCAGCTTAATGTCTCTTACCTCCTCTAAACCCCAGCCGTCGTGCGCGGTCGTACATTCACTCTAGCCGTAAAAAAAGAGAAAATAAAACCAAAAAAAAAAAAAACCAACGCGAAAAAAACGCGAAAACGGGAAAACAAACAAATAGAAAAAAACAAAACAAAAAAAGCAAACAAATACAAATTAACTAAGTACAGTGTAGTGTCACGTGTTTATCGACCAGTCCATCCACCCCTTCCCTCTTCGGCGGGTGTTGGCACTCATCACCCAAATGCGTGAGTGCTAACACCACTAACACACAGCAGGTCGTGAATGTTGATTCTTGTTGGTGAAGCGGAACCTACTACTGTAAGGGCATAACACCTACGACAGTCTGTTTTTGCATTGCCAACGTCGGATCTTCACATCACGGCTTCGCTTGGTTGGTGTTGCGTACGTCAATGTTTTGCGTGTTGTACTGATGGGGGAATTCAGTATTCAGTTCTGCAACATTCGTGGGTTAAGGAAGAATTCCTTTGCCACGTATGCCCATCTTTCTCGCTACAAACTGGCTGTTTTGGCACTTGGTGAAACACAGGTTGATGAAAAGTGCGATCCCTCGGATTTTAGTCTTCCTGGATAGAGCTTAGTGCCATTATTCGTTTCTCACCGCGGTCTCGCCATCTATGTACGTAGTGATATCGCTTACCAGCTGCTTCCGCAGTATAGCCAAACATCCACCTCAGAATTTAATCTCTTATGGCTCAAGTTCACTCTTCGTAAGCACACAATTATCTACTGTTTTCTTTACAGAAGCCCCCCAAACCTGAACAGAGACGTCACGTTCGACTCGTTTGATGCACTGTCCGACTCCGTCCAAAGAATTGTTTCCATGTTTCCTCGCACTGAAATCGTTAGAGCGGGCGATTTCAATGTTTACAATTCTCAGTGACTTCAACATTCTGGACAGACAACACCCGAAGCAAGGTATGAGTTGAATCAATTAACCCAGCTTGTGAATGAGCCATCTCGTATTCCGGATGTTGCCAGTCATACCGCCAACACCTTGGACTTGTTTCTTACCTCTCAACCTGATAAATACACTTTGAATGTATTATCTGCTCTAGGCTCGTCTGACCACTGTGCCATATCAGCTAAATTCCCATACTCACTCCACTCAGTAAAAGAAAAAGCTCCTAAAAGAATAATATGGGAATATAAGAAAGCTAATTGGTGCGGTCTTAACATCTTCTTTCGGAGCTTTAACTGGTCGTTGTGCTTCCTCGACAACGATGTGGACGCCGCGGCTGATATGATTATTAACATTATCAACACCGGCATAAGCAATTTTATCTCGTATAGGATAAAAAGTCTGAAGCCGGTGGATAATGCGTGGTTTGACTGAAGCTGCAAAGAGGTAATCAGGTTGAGAGAGATAAATTCTTATTATCTATATATAAACTATAAGGCAAACACCACTGAGGAAAACCGAAAAAGATATATACAAGCCAGAAATGACTGTAACTCCCACATTCGACGAGCCAAATTTTTACATGACCAAGAACTGAGGCGTAAAATCCTACAATGTCCCAAGGGTAGTAGAAGTTTTTGGACTTGGTCTTCTACCCATGCTCATTCAAAATGACATTCCAGCTGTCAAACCCTTAGACAAGGCTAATCTGCTTGCTGCCCACTTCGCAGCGAACTCGCAGCTCCCCAAATCATCCTAGTCACCGCCTGTTCTGGAGTACGTTAATTCCACCATGGGACAAATTCACTTCCGTACTCGTGCAGTTGCAAGGGTTCTTATAGAACTTGACATACACGAACCCGCTGGTCCAGATGGTATTTCCCCAATAATTCTGAAGAGGTGTTCTCCTACGCTGGCAAAACTACTGCGTAAGCTTTTTCAACTTTCCTACTCTTCTGGGCTCTACCGGAGTAGGTGGAAAACAGCATTTTTCCAGCCCATTCCCAAAAAAGGCGAACCTTCTTCTCTCTCCAATTACCGACCCATTGCACTAACGTCTCTTCTTTCCAAGATAATGGAAACGCTGATAAATCGTCAGCTAATGAAATATCTCGAGTCGCAGAAACTCCTCAATGACCGGCAGTATGGTTTTTGCAGCAACAGATCCACTGGTGATTTGATGATATATCTCACCGAGAAGTGGAATCGTTCGCTCCACCAGGCGGGTGAGAGCACAATAGTTGCACTTGATATTTCGAAAGCATTTGACAGAGTTTGGCACAAAGCTCTTTTGTCGAAAATGCGTGCATTCGGGATCGACTACTCTCTTCTTCTATGGATTAGAAACTACCTTTCGAATCGTTCAATTCAAGTTGTCTTGGACGGATTCAAGTCTGACACTCACTTTGTAAATGCTGGCGTTCCCCAGGGCTCCGTTTTGTGTCCGACACACTTTTTTATTTTTATAAATGATCTCTTGTCTGTTACTTCTAATCCAATCCACTCCTTCGCTGACGACAGTACCCTCAGCTTTTCATATTCGTTCACTTCTTTACGACCCTGCACTTCCGCTGTAAACAGTGAGCGGGAGCGTATGTTGCTTACTTACTTACTTATCAGGCCTGCGATCCATGGAGGATCTGAGCCTGAGCTATAGCTGCCTTCCATCCTTGACGGTCCCGGGCACGCTGCTTCCAGTTGTCAAGACCAAGATGTCTTACATCCGCGATTACTTGGTCTTTATACCGGAGGTTCGGTCGGAGCGTATGTTGAGCTCATTAAATTCCGATATCGACAGCATCATCATCCAATCGGGTATAATCAATAGAGTGCAATTTAATGCTTCCAAAAGGCAATGCTGAGGGCATTGCGCAGTGGTTAGTGTGTTGGAATCTGGCGCACGATGAGCGAGTTCGGATCCCGATAACAGCAATGCCATCGAATGTTTATTTCGCGACGTTTCTCCTCGGCGGGGTACTGGCAAAACCCCCCGTAGTAAATTTGCCATGAAAAATCTTCTCGGCTCACGCCGTTCGGCATTAAACTGTAGGTCTCTTTCATCTGTGCGTAAAATAAATCACACACAACATAGGTGATTGAGAGAAGCTTGGTTCTGGTCTTTCATAGGCTGTAACGCCACCAAAGAAGAAAACGCAATGCTGTCTTCTGTCGCTAAAGCGTAACACTGACCCAGTGCCATTATCCATGAATGGCACTTGTATCTCGAAAACCGAAAAGCTTTCTATCCTAGGTATGTGCATCAGTGATAACCTTTGTTGGAATGATCACATATTTAGTGTCGCCAAGAATGCCGCGAAATGCCTAGGTTTCCTATACAGATGCAAGAAATTCTTCACACCCACCGATCTGGCTACAATTTATAAGGCGTTCATTCGTCCTAAGTTGGAGTTCAACGCTCATGTTTGGCTCAGGTCTGGCGCATCTAAGACCACATTGCACCTACTAGACAGAATACAAAAACGCGCGATAAAACTGATAGGTGACCCCAGCATTACTAGACTCGCTGGAACATCGTAGGAATGTATCCTGCCTTTCCTTGTTTTATCGTTACTTTCATCGTAAAAGCCCTGATGAAATAGCCAGTTGCATTCCCGGAATGCTCACGAATTCACTCTGAAGCCCGTTTTCGGTTGTACTGTCAAATATAGAAATTCTTTCCTCAACCGAACCAATCGAATGTGGAACGCGCTACCTCGTTCGGTCTTCCCCCCTCAATACAATATGCAGACATTTAAGACCAATGTCAATAGACAGCTCCTCTCCCTCTCCCTGATACCTTCTGCTCGCACAACGTCTATCGTTATAAGGCCTTAGCCTTGAGTGCGCGTGTGACTCTAAAAAAAAACAAAAACAGTAGGTGATGAATGGATTCTATTTCCTCTTCGTCCCTACAGCGTCCCTACAGCAGAAATCGTTGTAGTCTAGCTGCATGATATGATATCATGCAGTGCCCAGTTAGGGCGCCGACTACCAATCGTTTATTACCTCTACCAAGATTTAGCAAAATTTCCGTCCTTTTTTTGTTATAGGTAGGCCATGTCAGCCTTGCCGTAGCGCATGTGTCTAATTGACACCATCGCTTGTTGGCCTTTCCTAGTAGTTCCACCCCTATTTCTCTGAATAGTGTGCTGAGTGGCGTTCTAGCCTCAGTTGTGATCTGCGAAGTATCTGCACCTGATCCCAGTCTGGCTAGTTCGTCTGCCTTCTCATTTCCGGAAATTTCACATGCCCTGGTACCCAGCAGATGGTTACCTCATTGACATCCGATATTTCTTCAAGTATTTCTTTACAGAGTTTTACGAGTTTGGATCTTATCCATGTTGCTTGCAGAGCCTTAATGGCTGCCTGACCGTCAACATAGATTTTGATTCTCTTACCTGAGAATCACCTTTCCTGATTGCGAAGATCTCAGCCTGGGAGACGCTACAGCCATCATCAAGTCTATAGGAGTGACATGCTTCCTGAGGTTCGAAGTAGACTCCGGCTCCTGTACCGGTATCTGTTTTGGATCCGTCGGTATAGATTGCCAGTTCCTCTTCCGTGTTTACCATACCACTGGCCCATTCCTCCCTGGAAGGAATCCTAATAGAGAAACTCTTCTCACAGCAAGAAAGTGGGGTGGTATAGTCCGTTTCGGTTGCAGACATCAGGGTAGTCCATCGATCAAGGATTGATGCGTGGCCATGAGGACATCTTTTCCAAAAACTGGATTTTTGCATCTTTAGCGCAACCCTGGCTGCAGTGCTTTCACAATACATGTCTAGTGGTGGAAGGTTCAGCATCGCTTCAAGGGCCGTCGTTGGTGTGGATTTCATAGACCCGGTCACCGCCAAACAGCCAGCCCTCTGAATCCTTGTAAGACTTTGAAGGTTGCATTTCTTCTCAAGTGCTTTCCACCAGACAATTGATCCATAGACTAAAATAGGTCTTACCACCGCGGTGTACAGCCAGTAGACCACCTTTGGTTTAAAGCCCCATGTCTTTCCGAAAGTTACTCTGCAGAAATATAGTGTCACGCAAGCTTTCTTGGTTCTTTCATTTAAACTCGGATATGTATACCTTGGTATTGATCTTTTTCTGGTGAAGAGAATTATCTCCGTTTTAGTTGGATTTACCCCTAGGCCCCGTTCCTTGACCCAGTTATTCACCATTAGCCGCGCATAACTTAGTCTTTCACTGAGGTCCTGAGGAAATTTCCCAGGTACCAGGATGGTAATGTCATCGGCATAGGCCTTGACATTGAAACCCCGTGTCTCCAGGAGCTTTAGCAATTGATCGACTACGAGGAGAGGCGATAGAACACCCCCCTGTGGCGTGCCTCTGTTGACTCTCACCCTTCCCTTTGCTCCTCCTATCGACGAGTTTACTATACGAGTACTTAGCATTTGTTCAACCCATCTACAGATTCTCGAGTTTATGTGGGCCATCCGTAAGCTGGACATTATTGCCTCGGTACTGACGTTATTGAAGGCACCCTCAACATCTAGGAAGGCCCCCAGGACATATTCTTTGTCATTGAGTGCCTTTTCCGTTGTTAAGACTACCCTGTGAAGACCGGTATCTACCGATCTACCCTTAATGTAAGCGTTATGTGATTGTGATAAGTAGCTATCACCAATCTCATCTCTTATGTATTTGTCGATTAGTCGTTTCAGTGTTTTCACAGAAAGTGGTTAGGTTTTCTACAATAGTTCCTATATAGTGATGATTCAGCTTTTTCAACATGTTGGTCAAAATAAAAAAACATATTGGCTCCAAAATTGGGTCGAATTTTTGTCATAAAAGATGAGGTTGTTTGTTCGCTTGAACAGTCAGATTTATTCCAACTTCTGCTTCTGCTCTCTGCCATCCTTCACAAATATTTCAGTTTGTTCTAATTACACTTTTTAATACTATGTTTGGTATTGCGAATTCATTCATCTCTAGTACTTTTAAGACATAGTTGAAGTGTATTTGATACGCTAGACAAATAATTAGTAATAAAAAAAAAAAAAAAAAACAAAATATTTTTATCTCTGTATCTCTAGATAAACAAATAAAAAAATCACGTGGCAAACGAGAAAAGCAAACGACCTCCATTGCAAGGTTCCGAGTATCTGGCTACCAGGCTGCCATCCAATCAACCAAACTTAGGCTAGTTTTTCTAGTTCGCGCGCAAATCACAATCGCCGGCACTAACCGCAATCAAGCAGCGGCTTTTCAACTTGCACACACCAATGTCGCCGCAACTGTGTTCGTCGACAGTCGAAAAAGCGAAAACGAAAGAGAAACGAGTCGTCGCGTTTCATCACAAATATTACCAGTCACTCAGAATCAATAGCAACCAGAACCAAGACTCAATCGCGTGTACCAGGGTTCCGTGTTGATACTGCTTGTTGACGGCTAATCGCATATATGTATGTAGAGGGCAGTAGAGTCGGAAAACACACTTGTTCCTGGCGGAGGAGGTGTATGCATTTGCTGGGACGACAATAGCATCGACATACATACGTATGTCGGTCGGTCTACTGCGCATTAAAACATTTTCAAATATTGACGGCTGTGTTGTAGGCGTTTGGCTACCGCCGCTGCTGTCTGATGTCCATCATCGCCTGTTAATAAAAATGGCGGTGACGTGTTTCGTGAGATTCCGCGTGAGATTTGTCGCGTTTGGAATGCCGCCGCCTATCTATCCGGTTGCGCTTTCTACCAAACACATGTGGTCTGAACATTTTTGAGAAAGTTTTTCCTACAGATTCCTGGTCGTGAAACGTACATATAAATAATCTCCCCATCCGGCTCCGGCTTGTCTGTCAACCGTTTCCGACGGCCGGAAATTTGCGGAATTTGAGGGATTTTTAAAGCTATTCGAACACCGCCGAGTAACAGGAGAAAATAATTTTTCAGTCGCTTGTCGCTCACCGAGAATTTCGATCGGAATGCGGAGGGTAATTGAGCTGAGAATGTTTTGAAAATTCCACATTAAGCGAAGCCTGACGACGATTCGTCAGTGTGCAGTGGTTGCGTCGGTTTGTCGGTCGGTCTATTCTTGGGTTGGGTGAGTAGATGAACGGCTATTAGGATGCCCTGTAGATAAGTGAATATGTATTTAGATGAAGACACTTACGCTTTTCCTTTCTGAAAACAGACCATTTTACATAAATTGTTAGCAAGAGGCATTTTTGTTTATTTTGGTGGAGTCAGTCGCCTGCCATGTGGTTGAGTTCGGTATGTTTACGTCCATTTTGACACAAGCTATTGGGTCGTGTATTTGCTAAAGCGGAAGTGTATCTTGTGAAATGTGCGTGTTTCAGTTCGGTTCACAATAGATGATTGGCAAATGTTTATTTTAAAAGTGGCAAATAAGATGACCGCTTAAAATAAGACAATTGGCTACCTGGGACTAATCCTTATCTCGCCTTAGATTTCTTTGAGTTTCTCTGGTTGTAGGTCACAAATGTCTACAACTGCTGTCTACACTCACATTTGTTTAGTGTTCAACAGCATACATACACCTGCAGAGATTCAACTCACATCAGACTAGGACACAACGCACACGTGTCTATATGAATACGACTGAACATGCAAGGATACGTAATTCACACATATGTACATATGTAGTAGATTTGCGCCATAATATAAAAACAAGTAGCGAGCCGAATACAATGTCGGGAATGTTTACTTAGTGTGGATGTGCGTGTTCGACACCCTTGATTCGACTCGTATTTAAGCCTTGCGTCGAAATAGTTGTGACCATATAATTGCACGACAGGGCCATAGGAGAGTTTAGTAGTGAAAATCGGAATAGGTTGTCATGAGTGGTAGCAGGGATAAACAATGAGATGCCAAGGCTTCGTACGTCTGCCCTGTGAACCCCGGAAGGGGTCTGTGTTTTTTTTGTAACACCGACACATTGCGTGTTTTATCCATGTGTTCCCATTTAAAAACGACGCGGTGGAATTTCACAGCTGTTCAATCGATTTTTGGCGAGTTTCGCTCGCAAGAAACAGATTTGACATTTGGTCTGTTTATTTTGTTTTGTTGTTTTGCGCTGTGCATATGACAGGAAAATAGATGTAATTCAATTTGTACTTGATTTATAAATAAATTCCTAGATAAATAAATAATAAATAAATAACACAGCTTTTATGTTCTATGAACTTTGCAGGTGAAGTTCCTCGTACTTTTAATGAGGTGTGGAGGATCGAAAAAAAAGAATATTTTTTCATCGTCTGCTCTAAAAACGGTTGGTCGGATCTAATTTCCAGAATGCGATGCAGACCTCGGAAATTCGATCCTTGGTCGGAAACAAATTGGACCGGGAACAGTCCACTCTAAGAAAGCGGACAGCTTCAAATAAAAGGCTTTTGAGCTTTGATGGGGGGCAACTAGTACGAACGAAATAATAGGCGAGAGGATGTTTCCATGCTCGCTTAATTCCCTGAACATGAAGCACTAAAACATTTCGGGCTGGCCATTTCGAATATAATAAAATAATATCATATCTCCTACAGTAGTCTATATGGGACTTAAGTGACGTTTCGTCAGCTGAAATTGAGCAGTATTTGTGGATACTGGGTAGCTGACTTACTTTTAATTCTAAGCTCTTTATGTTAAACTGAATGTTGCCAGGAGATTTCGGCCAGGAAGATATAAAGTAACGTAAGCTCTCAACAGACGGCAGATTTAAAGTAGGCCTAAGTAACCTGTATGCAACGGGGGATGTAAAATGAATTGAAAGTGCCAATGTTTTCAATTCATTTGAATACCTATTTCCATAGAGGCTAAGGGCTCCTACATTGCGTATATCATTTGCAATAAAAGTTTGGAAGTCGCTTGGAAAACTATTTATACTACATTGAGAAATCGTTTCCGAAGAGCCGGATTTCAGAATTTGGAGTTCGATGCATAACTTATTTAATTGATTTTCGAGAAAGACGATTAAGACGTCTTTCTCTTTATTTTTTTGATCTAAAGCGCGACCCCATTCATGCACACCACCCAACTCCCACGTCCCCATTCATGCACACCACCCAACTCCCTAATTAAGCAAGTACTCACATTTCCGAAGTATACGCGCAAAAGGTTGTTTTTATATTCCTACAACCAAACATACATTTTTTCGTATCCATTCTTTTTTGAGATCAATATTTTCTTTTAGCTTGATCGACAATATTCTTTTACTGGTAATTTTATAATCAAACATAGCGGGCTTTTTCCACCATTTCCACCATTCGTGTTCAAAAGATAACCCAATATTAATAGGTGAATAAAAAGTGGAATCCGAAAACAAGGTGAAACGGAACCTTAATTGCGACAACAAAATTGCTCGTATTTCACTTTTTTTTTCAGGAAATTAACGTAGTCCCAAGGAGAAAACGTTAAGTAATGACTCACAAAAATAGAGTGTTAGTAAAATCAGCAAAACCAAAATAAAAAATAAATTTTCCACTCGAAATAATGAGTAAATATGCGAATAAATCCTTATCTGGCTGTATTTACTTTTATTGATCATGTTTCCCTTATAAATTACTCATAATTATTTAAATATTTCCTTTTTTTCTGAGTTGGATATCTATGTAACGTATGTTATAACCGTCGTTAAATTCAAATTCAAAAAAAAACAAGCGAACACGTCTCTCCCCACAGTGGTTTCACGTGCTTTGGACTATAGTAGTGTGCGTCAAATCGTTCCAAGATCGGCCTTCCACACACGAATTCCACACACGAATTTCCAGTTTTTCCAGATAGAGAGCTTGTAGGCAAATTAGTCAAAAATGAATGCAAACCATCAGAGCCTTGGTATCTCTATCATTATCCCTGAGTGGTAGCAAGTGCCTGGAACACATCCGCCGCTTACGGCATATCTTTTGTGGCGGGTTTTGAAAAAAAAAAGGAAAAAAAAGAATAGCAATCCGAGTGAGTAGTGTATGATGCGGTGTTTCACGATATTGCCATTGTGCATATGCTGTATGAGGGAAAGATACAAAAGTGGAGGTGTAAAGTGACCTGTGTGTGAATTAGTCCACCAGCCATGTGATAGTACAAGCGCTCGTCACATAATTTGTGTGATGTTGCTGCCATAAATAAATGAACAAGATGGAAAACCTTCGTACGTCTGCCCTGTGATCCCCGCAGGGGTTGGTTGTGGCTTTTGTAATACCCACCGATACTATACGTGCTATTCTCCGTTTAAAAACGACGCTTTTGAGTAACACAATGATAGTCTCGAGCATCGATGTGTCGAGTCAATGAATGACAGAATGACATAGTCAAGACGCCGTCAAACCGCAACTCGTTTGTAGGGGCTATCTGTCAAAGCCATCAGATTGCCATCTTTATGTATTTATGTATCTATGGTTGCTGCTTACTCAAGTATTACATGTCGCATCTTTTTGACGTGCAACTCTTGGTGATTTCCTTTTGAACTGACATTCCGTGTTGCAAGGGTTACTACATGGAGCATCTTTTTATTTCGCAGTGTTGTGCATCTATTTGACATTTCTTTTTCACTTGATTTGCATTATTCAGTGAGTGTCGAGGGTTGAAAGCGGATGAAACCGGAGATAAATAAATGACTGGACTATACAGGGTGCCCCACGAACAGTGTGCCAAAAAGCTAGAGCGTCTAGGTCTGGTCAATACAAGAAAAAAATCGTATGGGAGGGGGGGTATATTCTCCCCCGTTTAGGCGGGAGGGGCAATTTTCTAAAAATGGACTTAATTTGGAAAAAAAAAATATTAAAAATCAACGATTACGTCCAAAACGCCGTGATATACTTTTTTGTAAAGCCACAAACCTCTTCCGGATGCAAAAATGTCTTGTAGTTTTTGAGAAATTGAAAAAAAAACCCAAACGACTTTTTTCTAAGAAAAACCTTTTTTTTTTTTGTTTTAACGCGGCTGGACTTGTAGGCTAGTTCATGTCTGAAACATTGACCTCTTTTTTATTATTTTTAAAAAAATTCGGAGTTTTATGAGGTTACAACAAAGTGACAGTATAAGAGTAGCCCTGGATTAATCCCTTTTTTTCGTTGATAACGCCTGAAAACTGACTTGCCAATTTCGTCTGAGTCCGCTCGCTGAGGATGGGTTCTACCCGCTAGGACCTTAAGACAATAAAGCCGCAATTTTTCTTTATTGAAAAACAAAATATTTGAAATCCAGATGTAAATAAAAGGCATCGCATTTTTAATAAAAAAACGTTTCCAAATTGGATGTTAACTCATCAACACATTACGATGTCAAACTCATACTCTCGAGAAGAATTGACGGACATGCACTTCTGCTACGGCTTAGCTAATGGTCGAGATCGTGAAGCCGAAAGACTGTACGCTGAAAGATATCCCAATCGGAGGTGTCCCAGTCGTAGCATGTTTTCAAGAATCCACCTACGTCTGCGAGAGCACGGAGTGCTAGAGCATCGAAGAAGCGAAATATCAATTTCAGATGGATCAGCAATCTTAGATGAAAGAAGTTTGGATTTGGTCCGACGTTATCCCTCCCTTAGTACAAGGAGGATAGCTATTTTGCTTGGAGTGCCCAAATCCAGAGTATGGAGAGTGCTTCATACCGAGAAGTTACACACGTATCATTTTACACCAGTTCAATGTTTCATACATTAATTTGCCTGCAAGTCCAGCCGCGTTAAAACAAAAAAAAAAAGGTTTTTCTTAGAAAAAAGTCGTTTGGGTTTTTTTTTAATTTCTCAAAAACTACAAGACATTTTTGCATCCGGTTTCCTGTTTTTAACTAAAAACTAATAAGAGAATTGAATTCTTGAAAAAAATTAGTACTTAATTACATACAATTTTGAAAAAAATTAGTTTGAAATTTGTTTTTAAATTTTTTTTTTTCAAAATTTTGAGTTTGAAAATTCATTTCTCAAAAACTATTCCTTAAAACAGCTTCGTTTGGAAACAAGATGAAAGAAGAGGCTTGTGGCTTTACAAAAAAGTATATCACGGCGTTTTGGACGTAATCGTTGATTTTTAATATTTTTTTTTTTCCAAATTAAGTCCATTTTTAGAAAATTGCCCCTCCCGCCTAAACGGGGGAGAATATACCCCCCCCACCCAAACGATTTTTTTTCTTGTCTTGACCAGACCTACACGCTCTAACTTTTTGGCACGCTGCTCGTGGGGCACCCTGTATAGTCCAGTCATTTATTTATCTCCGGTTTCATCCGCTTTCAACCGTCAACACTCACTGAATAATGCAAATCAAGTGAAAAAGATATGTCAAATGGATGCACAACACTGCGAAACAAAAAGATGCTCCATGTAGTAACCCTTGCAACACGGAATGTCAGTTCAAAAGGAAATCACCAAGAGTTGCACGTCAAAAAGATGCGACATGTAATACTTGAGTAAGCAGCAACCATAGATACATAAATACATAAAGATGACAATCTGATAGCTTTGACAGACACTTTGACAGATAGCCCCTACAAACGAGTTGCGGTTTGACGGCGTCTTGACTATGTCATTCTGTCTTGTTCCGACCTGGTTCTGACGTCTTGCCTCGACACATCGATGCTCGAGACTATCATTGTGTTACTCAAAAGCGTCGTTTTTAAACGGAGAATAACACGTATAGTATCGGTGGGTATTACAAAAGCAACAACCAATCCCTGCGGGGTTCACAGGGCAGACGTACGAAGGTTTTCTATCTTGTTTATTTATCTATGGCATCTATGGCAGCAACATCACACAAATTATGTGACGAGCGCTTGTACTATCACATGGCTGGTGGACTAATTCACACACAGGTCACTTTACACCTCGACTTTTGTATCTTTCCCTCATACAGCATATGCACAAAGGCAATATCGTGAAACACCGCATCATACACTACTCACTCGGATTGCTATTCTTGTTTTTCCTTTTTTAGGGTTTCGTACCGAAAGGTAAAACGGAACCCTATTACTAAGGCTTCGCTGTCCGTCCGTCCGTCCGTCCGTCTGTCACCAGGCTGTATCTCATAAACAGTGATAGTAAGTCAGTTGCAGATTTCACAGATGATGTATTTCTGTTGCCGCTACTACGATAAATACTAAAAACAAAACAAAATGAATATTTAAGGGGGCTCCCATACAACAGACATGATTTTCATCAAAAAAATCCTGCCTGCAACCAAGATCTGTCATTTGATGAGGTAACATACATAGTCTCTTTCATATTTATGTATACAGATGGTACGGAACCCTTCGTGCGCGAGTCCGACTCGCACTTGGCCGGTTTTTTTTTTTCAAAACCCGCCACAAAAGGTATGCCGTAAGCGGCGGATGTGTTCCAGGCACTTGCTACCACTCATGACAACCTATTCCGATTTTTATTACTAAACTCTCCTATGGCCCTGTGTGACAGTCGTGCAATTATAACGTCTACACACGTCAAAACTATTTTGACGCAAGGCTTAAATATGAGTCGAATCAAGGGTGTGCGAACACGCACACTTGCATCTCTACCAATCTCTTCAAGCTTTTCCGCAGGAAGGATGTTAGGCTAATTGGTCTAAAACTCTTGGCAACTGAGTAGTCCTCTTTTCCTATTTTAGAAATAGAGACTACTTTCACTGTGTGAAATCCTCGATCGCTCACTTTTCATGCTCTTTCTTTTTTCTTCTGAAAAGTGCATACTCCTCCCTTCATTTCCGCTCATAGAGCTCACGAGCAGCTCTCGTTCGTTGATGCAATGTGGCCATGTATGCATTCTGTTTTTCTGCATGTACCTGTCTGTACTCATCATCAAACCAACCTAATGCTTCGAGGTAGCATCCCTGATGGCGTTGTTTTTCTGCATGTACCTGTCTGTACTCATCATCAAACCAACCTAATGCTTCGAGGTAGCATCCCTGATGGCGCTTTGGCAACATCTCCACTGCTGTTTAAAGGTTTGTGCAGTTTGCATCGACTCTTGGGAGAACTTGAGGGAGACACGATCGGCGAAGGTCATGGCGATCTCTTGCAACTGCAGCTTCCCGACGTCAAATTTTGCTGGTCTTACACGACTCGACAGTGTTCGCGGTATGCGCATACGTACCTTGACTACAATAAGCTAATGACCCGACATCCAAGATGATGGAGGCGTCGGTCGCAATATGATTGATTTGAATAACAGATAATTGATCAGGACACCGCCAGTTCAGGTTGTTAAATTTCGTTTCGATCGAAATGTTTTTTAGTGCCCTACAAATACATATATAGACGAGTTTCAAAGGCAAGACTGTGCTGGAGCCGGGAGTTGGTCTCTACCATATTCTAGCAATAGTACGAGGAAAATTCTTAAATGGAATAAGTTCCGTTTTGTCTTTTTTTATTGACCCTGCCGCAGGAACGTTTCAACCGAAAAGCTTTCACTTTCACTCATTACTCATAAAATTGTCTTTGTAGTTATTTCTGTCCTTAATTGACTGCATATAACGAGATGAATATCAACCATCGAACCGAATTGAAGGACGACTATGACCACCCAAACACCCAAACAGAGTACGTAATTGAAAATGTCCTTCTTGAGGCTTCACCGACGACTACTCGGCTATCTACCGAGTATGAACATCTCTTCAATGACTTCAATTCAATTCTCTTGAATTTCTGCCCTTGTCAGGGTGCATGCAACAGTAGTACAACATGCTCTCATGGTGGTAATTACATTCTGTCTTCTGGTGAACTCGTCCTGAATCCGAACCGAAACAGCAATGATCTCATATACGAGTGTTCGGATAAGTGTAACTGCGACCCGAGCATTTGCATTAATCGACTTGTTCAATACGGCCCACGAGCTGACTTGGAAATTATTTCCTTCAAAGTGATCCACGGACAATATGCTCTGCGAACAATCTCGCCCATTCCACGTGGTGGTTTCATATGTGAATACGCTGGTGAAATAATTACCCGAAGCGAAGCTCAACGACGGATCCGAAGTCAACTGAACGAAAACAAGATGAACTATGTCCTCTGCCTGAACGAGAGTTTATTGGGCGATGGAAACATGTCCAGTACCTCGACCACCCAAATGCAGACGTTTGTAGATCCACGGTATCGGGGTAACATTGGTCGCTACTTGAATCATAGTTGTCAACCGAATTGTGAAATATTCAGTGTTCGGGTGGACTGTCCGGTGCCAAAGGTCGGTAAGTAAGGGAGTACAGAGAATGGGTTAGAAGATAGTTTAAATGAAACGAATTTCTCTTTTACAGGTATTTTCGCCAAACAAGATATCGCTGCGGGCGAAGAGTTGTGCTTTCATTACGGGGAAAACGCGAAACCGACCCAGCCGGATCTAGTTGTAGATGCAAATGCAATACAACCGGAAAAGTTGACTCCGTGTCTATGTGGAGCCAGCAACTGCGTGAAGGTACTGCCGAATTTGGAATTCTGATGGCTTGTAACGTTGTTTTAGTTTTACTAAATAAAATAAACAATTTTCTACATGAGATTTGAAATCTATTCTTGCGTTTGACAATTAGTCTCTAGTTGACCTCAATGATTTCGGGCGGCACAACTTTTATTATTACAAGTCCCGCAATGCATTATAAATCAAAGTTTGAGTTGCTAAGTTCAGCAATCCAAAAAATACATTACTCAACGTTTTATTGAATATCAACCATTGCTCTCTGACTTGGGTTCGTCTGACTTGAGTTCGTCTGACCCAAGGTTCGCCTGACTTGGGTTCGTTTAACTTGGGCTCGTCTGATTTGGGTTCATCCGACTTGTATTCCTCTGACATGAGTTCGTCTGACTTGTGTTCGTCTCACCTGGGTTCGTCCGACTTGGTTTCATCTGACTTGGGTTCGTTCGACTTGGACTCCTCTAACTTGGGTTCTTCCGACTTAGGTTTGTCTAACTTGGGTTCGCCTGACTTGGGTTCATCTCAGTTGGCTTCGTCTGACTTGTGTTCATCTGACTTGGGTTCGTTTGACTTGGGTTCGTTTGACTTGAGTTCGTCTGACTTGGGTTCGTTCGACTTGAACTCGTCTAACTTGGGTTCGTCTGAATTGGGTTACATCGACTTGGGTTCGTCTGAATTGGGTTACCTCGACTTGGGTTCGGCTGACTTTGGTTAGCTCGGCCAGCTATATGGCCGCCTGGCCAGCTATAATTGCCTGACAAAGTCGCCTGGACAGCTAAAGCTGCCATCTATACAGTTGACTGTTCAGCCATAGTTGCCTGGCCACCTATGCGTGTATGAAGTCAGTTCGCTACCAATATTGTATTCTGTAACTGTAATAGCTTAAATAGCCTTAATAGCCCACTGGCCAGCTATAGCTACTTAACCTCCCATATAGTCACCTGGCCACGTTCATAGTCTCTCGGCCAGTTACGGATCCCGCCCCCTTCATAGCCGCAGGCCTCCTATAACTGCTTTACCACAGATACAGTCACCTGGCCAGCTATGGAAGCCTTACCACCTACAGTGGCGCGTGCAAATCCGGTCGAATAAATGAAAAAATCCTGGAAATCTTTCATAACACATTTATTTGTAAACCTAATAGAATTTCTATTGATTTGTTTTATTTGTTAATGTTTCAGAAGAGTAATAAAAAACATAAAATATTTCATTCAAATAATGAAAACAGTATTTTGTTCAGAGCCCTTTGTTCTTAATAACACTATTCACTCTTTTTGGCATGCTTTCTACTAAATTTTCGATAGTAGAGTGAGCAATACGTTGCCATTCAGCCTGCACTCTACATCACAGTTGGTTGAGATAGCTCGGTGCATCCTCGTACTGTGACAATCTTTTTCTTCACGAACGCCCACCTTGCTGAAAAATCATTTCATCAATTGGATATGTGCCTTCATCCATACATTCCGGCAGATTTGTCCATAAGATATCGAGATAATCTTCTTTTTAGGGTTCCGTACCCAAAGGTAAAACGGAACCCTATTACTAAGACTTCGCTGTCCGTCCGTCCGTCCGTCCGTCCGTCTGTCACCAGGCTGTATCTCATGAACCGTGATAGTTAGACAGTTGAAATTTTCACAGATGATGTATTTCTGTTGCCGCTACCACGACAAATACTAAAAACAGAACAAAATTAATTATACATATACATAATTACAAACAACCAATAATAAATTGTTTCGAAAGGTTTTCGTTGTCATCTTTCGGTCAGTTCCCATTTGTGAACGGCTCGTAGTCATCCATTTTGGGAAATCAAACTCAGAGAAGGGTGGTAGCCCGAGGGTACGATCAGCACTTGACACGCGAACGAGTGGAGTTCAGCCCGCAGAAGGGTCAGAATTTTTTTTTTTTTTTTGTGTTCCTAGTAGCACATGAGGGAGAGTGGGCAAAGTTCTCGGAGAGAAATCTTCGGCGAAGTACTCGGAGAGTGATCTTCGGGGAAGAACTCCGGTACGGTTTTAAGCAGTTCCCGGTACGCGGCCGTACCGTGTGTCCTATTGCCTACGTTGGTCGCGGATATCACGTTCGTTGTATAAGGTATTGAAATCACAAATTTGCGTGTCGTGATTGGTGATGCGGGCTGAGTAGTTGGTCAGAGGAGTTTCGGTACCACTGTTCGAATACTCATGCTGCGGTTTATTTACTTTTTTGGACAGTGAATTCCTTTTTTTTTTATTTTACATATATTTTTTTTTTTATTTATTTCGACTTTTTTTTATTGACATACGGTGTAGGGTAGTTTTAAGGAATAATTGTAAACCTAGATTAAGATAGGTTAAGGAAATTAAATTTGTGACATATTGAATTGGAAACGATTACAGGGTTTTTTTTTTTTCTTTTGCGTGGGATATTTCGCGAGTCTCGTAGCAAATTCGCGATTCTTGCTGCGGGTAAGTCGGCGTGAGGGCAATCGCGTGGCGCCATTGCTCACGACCAGTCCTCGCAGCTGGCCAGCATCCCTTTCGCACGACGTCGCTGCAGGTGGAGAGGAGCAAGTGAGCAAGAGGAGCAAGCGATCTTGCACACATGCGAACCGATACGTACATGCGTGCATACGCATCACATACGTGCATACACTCACACATCTGTACGCTATGTATAAGTATACATACATACATACATATGTACATTACGAAGTAGAGTTGGGTAGTTCCGGACATGTATAGTTCACGGAACTATGTCCTCTCTCGGACACATGTCCTCTCGTTCCGCAAATTGAACGAAATGAGTTCCATAGTTCCATTCAACCCTTATTCATCAATCACATATGTACAAAACGAAAAAAAAAAAAACATAAATGCAACAAACATGCTTCTCATACGGTATGAGTTATACCCCGTAGTTTTCAAGAAACCCAAAAGTATGGAGATGTGGCGATATAGCTCGAACAGTTGGTGTACACTGTATAGCACACTTGAACTGAAATGGAGAAAAGAAATGAAAGAATATAATGCCTGCACCGCATTTCGTGAGCGAATGTCATACATGTGTATGTATGCATTCAGGTCCGGACATGGACATGGTTTGCTAGTTCCATATCGGTGCGAGTATACATTTAGTATTTTAAAACGGGTAGAGATTAAAGTGCATACTGAGATGGAATAATTATCTTATAACCCCATTTTGATAATGTTTCAAATATATTGAATGGTCTTTCCAACAAAGTTGTTGGTCCAATATAACACCTAAATATTTAAAACTGTCCACGTGTTCAATCAAGAAGCAATTTTCAAACATTCTTGATTGTTGAATACTATATCTTCAAGAACAAATCGATTACACAATGGTGCATGATAATATAAGGGAAGGTCTCTGAAAACTGTACCATTGATATTAAATATCATGTACTTCGTTTTGTTGCTAATTATTAGTTTATGATAATTAAACCATTTCCTTAACATAGCTAGGTCATTATTAACATCTGCAAAACTATCAATTAAGTTAGTGTTTGAGTGGAAAAGAGATGTTTCATCAGCAAAGGCAGTTATTTTGCCTTTAAAAGGTTGTAAGAAAAACGAATTAACATAAATTAGAAAAAGGATTGGGCCCAATACAGCTCCTTGGGGAACACCCATATTTAAGGATGTGAGAATAAAATGTCACTGATTATGTATTTCTGTTGCTGCTTCAACAACAAATACTTTGACAGAATATAATAAATATATGTATAAATGGGGCTCCCATACAACAGACATGCTTTTTTTGCCGTTTTTATACATAATAGTACGGAACCCTTCGTGCGCGAGTCCGACTCGCACTTGGCCGGTTTTTTCATAATGCCTATGATTCTTGCCATAGGTCCTATATGCCATCAAGTGAAACATCCCCACACCATTAAACTACCACCTCCGTGTTTCATGGTTTGTTTAAGCTGATGTTTTTGAATACTGTTTTGTGGCGATGCCAAAAGTATTCCTTCGAGACAACCGCGAAGGCTGTCTGTGTACAGAAATTTCCATCCATTAACCTTGAGTTGCGATGCGGTTTCGAAGAAAATCTGTTTGTAAATAACTGGGTTGGTGTTTTGCTTTTTTAGGTCGCATAAGTTGAATACTAGGGGGGAGGGAGCGAGCAAACAGAGCAAAGAAGTTGATCGCGTTTAACACGCCAGCTTCGATTTCTCAATCGACTCGATCGACTCAAAGAAGAATTCTATGATCTCCTAGACAGAACCTATGCTACGACATAAAAATAGTTCTAGGAGATTTTAATGCAAAACTGGGCAAAGAGGACATAACCTCCTTGTGGCAAGCACGCGATTCCCCCATCTCAACACCCACAAAGGTACCTGGTGGTCTTTTGATCAATCGACCACCAGCCAGATTTATTACATTGCGATCGACGCCAGACACTCCTCCAGTATTCTGGACGTACGAAACTTCCGAGGGGCCAACATCGACTTGGATCACTACCTTGTTGTAGCCAAGGTACGAATGAGGATATCAAGAATGCTTAGGAGTCGAGTAGGACAACGTAAGTTTGACGTCGGAAAGCTACAATCGCAAGAGACTGCCAGAATTTTTGCCGATCGTGTCCCCTCCAAGCTCTCTCAAAATCCGCCCACAGCAGCACAAACAATAGAAAAGGAATGGGCGCACTGCCAGAGCGCCGTCGGAGACGCTGCCTCAGAGGTGCTGGGTTTCAAATCGCCACCACCTAGAAACCCCTGGTTCGACGAACAATGCGAACAAGCCTGTGCAGCAAAACAAGATGCGTATAAAGCCATGCTGCAACGACGGACGAGAGCTGCTCGCGAAATATATGAGCAGATGAGAAGAAAGGAACACACGCTTTTCAGCAGACTGTATAATGGCGATGATAGACAAGATACCGCTGTCAGGCAGAATGAGCCATTCGTAATGGGCGACGATGTAGGAGAATTCCATCCACCCGACCTAGACGAAATCAAAACAGCGATAGCAAGACTTAAGTCTACTAAAGCCACGGGCGCAGACGGCCTGTCTGCTGAGCTTCTTAAGGCGGCTGGAGATGACCTGGTAAGGTGCATGCACCATCTCATTTGCAAGGTATGGTCGGAGGAAGGCATGCAAGCGAATGGAATCTCAGCATTCTTTGCCGATCCATAAGAAAGGAGACCCCTATAACTGTGCCAACTATAGGGGAATAAGTCCCCTTAACATCGCATATAAGATCTTCTCTGCCGTATTGTGTGAACGCCTGAAACCATTTGTGGATAACCTGGTCGGCTCTTATCAGTGTCGTTTCAGGCCAGGTAAATCCACAATAGACCAAATATGTACGCTACGGCAGATCTTGAAGAAGACCCAGGATTACTAAATCGACACTCACCACCTCTTCGTCGATTTCAAGGCTGCATATGACAGCGTGTATAGAGATGAGCTATACAAAGGCATGTCTAGTTTTAACATCTCTGCCAAACTCGTCCGACTGTGCAGGATGACAATGGAGAATTCCCGCTGCTCCATTAAGGTCGGTAATAAGCAAACCGAGACCTTTGCTGTTAAATAAGGATTTAGGCAAGGTGACGCGCTGTCATGCAACTTTTCCAACTTCGTGCTTGAAAAGATCGTGCAAGAGTCACTGGCCAACACAAGAGGTACGATTTATTTCAAGTCTACTCAATTGCTTGCGTACGCCGACGACATTGACGTGATTGGACGGACACAGCGAAACGTCAATGAGGCCTTTGTAAGCATTGAGGTAGAAGCGGCTAAGATGGGTCTCAAGGTTAATGAGGGTAAAACCAAATATCTGCTTTCATCTAAAAGAGACGGACAACACCGACGTATTGGCCAGAACGTCACCATGGGCGGATATAACTTTGAAGTGGTCAAGGAATTCGTCTACCTTGGCTCACTGATGACCACGAAGATTTAACGAAGAACTGTACGGGTTGTACAGCGACATCGGCCTGGTACGGCGTCTACGGAAACAGCGTCTAAGGTGGGTAGATCATATAGAGCGCATGGAAAATACAGCTCCGACCTGAAGAGTCTTCGAATCCACCCCGGAAGTAAGGCGCGGCAGAGGACGGCCGCATCTACAGTGGCGCACGCAGGTGGAAGGGGCGCTGGAAACGGCTGGCCAAAGACCGTACCAGCTGGAGACGCTTGTTTGTTGAGGCCCATGCTCATCACGGACTGTAGCGCCACCTAAGTAAGTAAGTATAATTAACTTATGTGTGTTTCTTTTAAAACCTATAACTCCCGTATAGTTCGTCGTTTTATCTTCTCCTTCACTCTCCGTTTATACAAACGGGATTTAACACAGAATTTTCCTCTCGAAACGACCAAGGGCCTCCTCATCCGCTGTTGTTAAAGTCCAGGTCTCCGCGTAATAGAGGAGAACCGGTATGATTAAGGTTTTGTAAAGCGCAAGCTTGGTCTTTCGACAGAGGGCTTTACTTTTCAATTGTCTCTCGAGCCCAAATAAGCAGCGGTTAGCAAGAGTAATTCTGCGTTTGATCTGAGCGCTGGTCTTGTTGTCGTTGGTCACTAGTGAGCCAAGGTAGACGAGGTCCTACACCCCTTCGAATTTGTAACTGCCAATTGTGACGTTCTGGTCGAGACGTCGCGTCGGTTCTGCTTCAATGCTTTCGAACGCTTCATTGACGTCCCACTGTGTTTCTCCGATTACGTCAATGATATCCACGTACGCAAACAGTTGCGCAGACTTGAAATAGATCGTGCCTCTTGTGTTGGCCAGTGAGTCTCGTATGATCTTTTGAATCACGACCACAATGGTTGTTGTCGATAGAAGCCATGTTGATGGGAACATTCTTCCGGCGAAGTCGCTCTTAGTAAGCAATGAGCTGCTAAAGAAGTACCTTTCACTGCTCAGAGAAAATCCTGGTCCCTGGGAGGGAGCTCAACCAAATTCCTAACAGAGCGAGAGCTAGACCCATTATTCTAGTCTATTCCGAGAACCCAGGGAGATTCTGGCAAACATCCGAAATTGTAAAAATTGGGAAAAGAGCAAAACTGGAGGATGTGAAAGAACCCTCTAGATTAAATACCATCATAATCAATTCGGATTCCCTGGCACCCTGGCAGAAGCTAACCCCACAATCTCTCTGGTCTTTGATTCAGCAAGGCTCAGAATCTGTAAGTAAGACGAGGACGACTTATCCAAGAAAACTTAAGAAACAGTATCAGCTGACTCCAAGGTATCGACCAGCTCAGAGCAAATTCCTTCCCTGGAGCTAATGATTACTTAGGAAACTCTCTCGGATGAGCTCCACTCTACAAAAGGCAATGAGATTACGGGGAACGATGGCAATCTGCTGTCCGATCGGAGGTTAACCCTGGTGACAGTGAGTCAGATTTAACAGTGTCATCAAATAAAGATAGAATTGCCACTTCTTCCTTTAGATACCAGAAGTGGTTCATAAATTTCTTTAAAACTGCCTTTGAGATGATTAGATCTTTTCGTTCAAAATCTTTAACTGGCTTAAGAAAATTTAAATCTTGGTTTGGAGCTTTTACTGCTGTATCTGGACAGCCAGAGCCTTATGTAAACTTTCACGAAAAGCATCAATTACAATCTTCTGCCATTAAATCGAATTCCGCTCTTAAAAGATATATTTTAAGAGCATATTATGCTCGAGCCTTCCATTGGGCTTGATGCATTGCACCTGGTGGTCGAATTTAAATATTTTTCTCTAAATGTTCACCCAGGAAAAGTATCGCTAATTCTAATACTGCACCGTGGCGCAGTGGGTAGTGTGTTGGCCTCTGACGCCGATGACACGGGATCGAATCCCGACACAGCCATGTCATCGAACGTGTTTTCACGGTGTTTCTCCTCAGCGGGGTTCTGACAAAACCCCCTGTAGTAAAATTGTCATGAAAAGCTTCTCGAAATTCGCCGTTCGGAACCGGCAATAAAACTGTAGGTCCCTTTCACCTATGGGGAAATTAAATCACACACAACATGTGTGATTGAGAGAAGCTCGGCTCTGGTCCTTCATGGGCTGTAACGCCAAATACATACATACAATTCTATTAATTGCATCACCTTGTTTTGTTCTAATTTGCCAGTAGGACTTTAGTGCTAATAATAGTGAATCTAGTTCTTCTCTAGTGAACCAAGAATACACTATTGATACTATTCCAGGATTACCTACATAAGTTTTTTGAATTATGGACTCTCGGGACTAGTTTTTGGATGAGGAATTTTAACCTCAAAATTTTAACTAATTTGTATATGATGACGACAAGGAAAAAACATTAGGTCCCTTACTAACTTTAGCTCTATCAACACTGCTGCTCCGTTAATCCGGCGAGTGTTTGATGCAGTCGTGTCACAGCATATAACTTGTACTTTGTCCTCCAATTGCCAATCTTTAATAGACTCCCAAATTGTCACTGCCTGTTCTTTTCCAGATAAGTTTATTAGTTTTCGAATCCCGATGAGTCGGTCGTTTTCTTCGCAGGTATCGGTAGGCTGTCGGTAATCGCTCCTCCTTTCGATCTCGAACATTCTTAGCCGACATTAACTTACCATCCCAATGCAGTGTTACAAAATTTGTTTTAATCGCAGATTTGATTGCGTCAGCGCGTTTTTTTCTAAACTTCTCTCGTTGCTCGAGTTGGAATTCTGGCCTTTTCCCAAAATATCATGGTTTCCCGAATAACTAAGTTCGCACTTTCATTTAGAGTTTTTCTGAATAAAAAAAAAAAAAAAAAAAAAATTTAAAGTTAGCTTTACATCGCGTAAATTGCAACTTTGAATCAGTTATTTGATGGCTAGTTCTGCACACAAAAAAATGTTATTATCTCCTCTGCGTAATTCGTAAGACATTACAAAACAGAATGCCACAATACAACAATCACTGACAATAATTCGGTGGTGACTGAGTGAGAAGTGAAGTCAGGGCGGGAGCCTGAGCCAAGCCGGTAGGGGCTAACAATGTCTGATCGAGCTAGTTTATATAACTTTTAGAGTACTTACTTACTTACTTAACGGGCGCTACAGTTCGGGGTGAACCTGGGCCTCAACCAACATGCCTCTCCACCTAGCACGATCTTTCGCTAGTCTTTTCCAATGCCGCACGCCCAGTTGGTTGAGGTCCCCTTCCACCTGTGCGCGTCACCTTAGGTGCGGCCGTCCTCTATTTCTTCGTCCCTCGGGGTTGGATTCAAAGACTCTACGGGCTGGGGCTGTGGTGTCCATTCGCTCTACATGGCCTAGCCATCTTAGGCGTTGGATCCGTAGACGCCTGACCAGACTCAAGTCGCTGTACAACCCGTACAGTTCGTGATTGAATCTTCTCCTCCAACCCTCCTCTGTGTTTATGGGACCGAAAATCGAACGCAGAATCTTTCTCTCGAAACGACCAAGGATTTCCTCATCCGCTTTAGATAAAGTCCATGTTTCTGCGCCGTATAACAGGACCGGGATAATTAAGGTCTTATATAAGGTCAACTTGGTCGTACGAGAGAGGGCTCTACTTCTCAGTTGCCTCTTGAGCCCAAAGAAGCAGCGGTTGGCAAGAGTAATTCTGCGCTTGATTTCGAAACTGGTGTCGTTGTTCCAAGTCACCGCGGAGCCGAGGTATATGAAGTCCTTAACTACCTCGAACTTATATCTGCCAATATGCACGTTCTGTCCAAGACGTCGGTGGTAAATGTCCTTTTTCGATGACAGCAGATATTTAGTCTTGCCCTCATTAACTGCCAAACCAATTTTTGCCGCCTCCATCTCAATACTCGCAAACACCTCATTGACATCTCGCTGCGATCTACCTATTATGTCAATGTCGTCGGCGTATGCAAGGAGTTGCGAGGATTTGAAGTAGATTGTGCCTCTTGTATTGGCCTGTGATTTTTGCACTATCATTTCCAATACGATGTTGAAGAAATCACACGACGGCGCATCGCCCTGCCTAAATCCTTTTTTGACATCAAAACTATCGGTAAGGTGCTCACCGATTCGGATGGAGCAGCGAGCATTTTCCAAGGTCATCCTGCATAGTCTGACGAGCTTCGCAGGGATGTCAAAAGTAAACATGGCGTTATATAGCTCGTCTCTAATTACGCTGTCGTATGCGGCCTTGAAGTCGACGAATAGATGGTGCATATCGACTTGAAACTCATTGGTTTTCTCCAGGATCTGCCGTAGTGTGAAGATTTGATCGATGGTGGACTTCCCTGGCCTGAAGCCACACTGATAAGGACCTATCAGCTTGTTTACGAATGGCTTCAGGCGTTCACACAAAACGGCAGCGAAGATCTTGTATGCGACATTAAGGAGACTTATTCCTCTATAGTTGGCGCAGTCCAAGGGATCTCCTTTTTTGTGGATCGGGCAAACAATGCTGAGACTCCATTCCTCGGGCATGCTTTCCTCTGACCATATCTTACAGATGAGCCGGTGCATGCTCCTAACCAGCTCACCCCCAGCCGCTTTGAAGAGCTCAGCAGACAGTCCATCTGCGCCAGCAGCTTTATTCGACTTGAGTTTCGACATGGCAATCTCAACTTCGTCGAGGTCAGGGAGACGGAATTCTCTGCGATCTTCGTCGTTAAAAAATGGATCATTCTGCCTGACGGCGGTATGTTGGTTGTCATCGCCGTTATACAGTCTGCAGAAGTGGTTTTTTCAAATTCTTAGCATCAACTGCGATTCTACTACTAGATGTCCGTTCTCATCCTTACAGGCCTCCGTTCGGGCTTTATAGCCTTGAGACATTCGTTTTATCCGCTGATAAAATCTTCGAACATCGTGCCTGCAATAGCACCTCTCCAAGTTTTCAATCGCCCGCTTCTCGTGCTCTTTCTTTTTTCTCTTGAGAAGCTTGTGTTCCTCCCTTCTCTTAAGCTCGTAGAGCTCCCGAGCCGCTCTTGTTTTTTTGTGTAGTGAGGCTTTGTATGCCTCCTGCTTTTCCGCATGAATCCTTCTACACTCGTCATCGAACCAGGTGTTTCGTCGTGGTGGAGCTTTAAGGCCCAGCACTTCCGTTGCTGTGCTCTTCAGGGCTTGTTTGCACAGGCTCCATTGTTGCTCTACTGACTGAGTGGAGGATTGAGGTGTATCGGAGAGCTTAAGGGAGACGCGGTTGGCAAAAGCACTGGCGATCTCCGGCAATAGTAGCTTTCCGACGTCATAGCTTGGTGTTCTAACTCTACTAGGCGGTGTTCGTGTTATGCGCTGACGTATCTTGGCTACTAAAAGATAGTGGTCTGAATCGTTGTTCGCTCCTCGGAAAGTGCGAACATCAAGAATAGTGGAGGAGTGTCTGACGTCAATCGCGATGTGGTCAATCTGGTTGGTGACTGATTGATCTGGCGACCGCCAGGTGCCTTTGTGTATATCGAGGTGGGAAAATCGTGTGCTGGCTACAAGAAGATTTCGCCCCGTGGCAAGGTCGATCAGCCCATGTCCGTTATCGGATGTGGTGTCATGTAGGCTGTGTTTGCCGATGACCCGCTCAAAGATGCTTTCTTTACCCAGCTTAGCGTTAAAATCCCCTAGAATGATTTTGGTATCATAGCTGGGGCATTTGGTATATGTTCGGTCTAGGAGATCAAAGAAATCATCTTTGATTGAGTCATCCTTGTCTTCCGTGGGGGCATGGACGCATATGAGGCTGAGTACTAGGTACAATTTTAGGGGATAAGACCTGTAGATTTTCAAAGTCGACTTTTTGGACACCCTAATGGACATGCGTAGTGGTATACTCGAGTGTCCTGAGTATTTTTGACTACCGAAGCAAACGAAAATGCGGTAACGATCATTATGTGCTGATACTGCACAAAATACCCGAAACCAAGAATGCATGTATGAGTATGACTGAAAAATGTTTCAACCAACATGTATGTATATTTTAAACTCACGCACACACGATAATTCCTTGCTGCCGAACTCAAGTAATTGGCCCTTATTCTCGTTGTCGAAGTGAAGCGACAAATGGCGTTACGACTTACGACTCAAAAGACATACATATTCTTGTTGTCGATCTCAGTGACACCCGGCGGTCACTACCGACAAAGGAACTATTACCCCGTTTACATGCGTAATTGAAAGATCGAGTCGAAACTGAGTTGAAATTTCGACCCAGGTTTTTCCGCAACGTACATAGTCGAAAGATCGAAGAGTTCAAACGTAGTTGAAGTGACAGATTTTTATTATTATTTTTTTATTTATTAGGCCAGCGATCCATGGAGGATCTGAGCCTGAGCTATAGCTGCCTTCCATCCTTAACGGTCCCGGGTACGCTGCTTCCAGTTGTCAAGACCAAGATGTCTTACATCCGCGATTACTTGGTCTTTATACCGGAGGTTCGGTCTTCCTCTTCTTCTCGAACCAGGAGGCTCGGAGTCGAAGACCCTCTAAGCTGGAGCGTTGATGTCCATGCGCTCGATGTGGCCGAGCCAGTGTAGTCGACGGATCCTTGCCTTCCGGACTACATCCACATCTTGGTACAGCTCGTAGAGTTCGCGATTGTGTCTTCTTCTCCATTCACCTTCCTCACAGACAGGACCAAATATCCGGCGCAGAATTTTTCTTCCGAAAGAACCCAAAATCAGCTCCGCTGTCCTGCTTATCGTCCAGCTTTCGGCTCCGTACAGCAAGACTGGCAGAATGAGCGTTTTGTAAAGCATGACTTTGGTCTTTCGAGTGAGGAGTTTTGACCCCAGTTGTTTGGACAAGCCGAAGTAGCAGCGGTTGCCAAGGGCGATTCTATGCCGGATCTCCACTATGGTGTCATTTGTGGAATTTACGTTTGCCCCGAGGTAGACAAACTCCTTAACTACCTCGAAATTGTAGCTGTCAATTGTTATATTTTGTCCCAGGTTGTGAGCGACGGATTGGTTTTTGCTTGACAGCATGTATTTCGTTTTGTCCTCATTGATCTTAAGACCAACTCGTTTAGCCTGTTCTTCAATCGCCGTGAATGCTTTCACAATGCCACGGCGAGAACACGCGATGATGTCGATATCATCCGCGTATCCTAGCAGCTAGATGGACTTGTAAAAGATAGTGCCTTTCCTATTGACGCCTGCCCGTCGCACTATTGGCTCCAGCATCAGGTTGAAGAAGTCACATGACAGCGCATCTCCTTGCCGAAATTCGGTACATGTTTCGAATGGTGCCGAAGTCCTAGAACCGAGTTGCACGATGCATCGCATGTTTTTTAGGGTGGCGCGACACAACTGGATCAGTTTTACCGGGATCCCGAATTCGGCCATCGCCCCAAATAGTTCCTTACGATGAATGCTGTCGTATGCGGCTTTGAAATCGATGAAAAGATGGTGTGTATCGATTCGAAACTCGTTGGTCTTTTCCAGGACTTGTCGAAGTGTGAAAATTTGGTCTATAGTTGATTTGCCGGGCCGGAAGCCGCACTGGTAGCTGCCGATTAGTACGGTGCAAAATGGTTTTAGACGTTCACACAATACGCTGGACAGGATCTTGTATGCGACATTGAGCAGGGATATACCTCTATAGTTCTTGCAAGAGGTAGGATCGCCTTTTTTGTGGATGGGGCATATAGAGCTGGTATTCCAGTCGTCGGGCATGCTTTCATCTTCCCGAATTCTGCAGATGATCTGGTGCATGCGGTCCCTACCACTCTCTCTTGGTCATGCTCGTTAAGCAGCTGCTGGAAGTGCTTCTTAAATACATCCAGTGACAGATAGTATGTATATACGGACCTTTTACCTTGATTGTGTTATTCCTGCGTTGTGCCAACCAGCAAGCGAAAAGAAAGAAAAGCAAAAAGATATCTCGCACATACAGAGACAAAATGTCAGTTCGACTCCTCGACCCAGGTTTACATGCATTTTTTCAACTCGATCCAGCTCTGCTAGCTGGATCGAGTCGAGTCAACTCAATTTTTCTGTTTTAGACTCGCGCAGGTTCAAGTTTTTTTTTTATATTCCCTTACGATGTGTTGTTACACACACAACCTGAAAGGAGTGTAGTGGTTTGGGTCGTTGATGTTCGTTCACTACTCTCAGGGGTGGTTGTCCTAGATAGAGACTAGAGCCGACCAAATTCCGCTTTGGTTATAGTCCGTAATAATTCGTTCGAGCACTTTTAATATTGCATACGCAGAAGATGAATTTCAGTTGACCATATACTGTGTGTTATGCATGCAGCAGTACGTCTGGTCACTTTCCATTCACAAACTGCGTTGCATACTTTTTGTCCGTATAGGAATTACTTTTTCTTTGCTATGAAGCTAATTTGAACTATAGACCTTCTGCTCGGCGGTCGATGATGTTAACGGCCACTCCCCGTCGCGTTTATATGATTTTCAACCCATGTCGTAGTGAAGTGACATTTTCAGTCGATACGTTGAGGGGTAGTGACGATTAGAAAAATGCAAGCGGAAAGAAGGTACCGCCTGGACACTAGCGTAATTTACTCTTCCTTTTAAAAGAGATACACAACAAAAACCGCCGCGACAGAACCCTTAGCACAAACACGACACAATGAGAATACAGCTTTTGTTTTATTATGTTTTTATTCAGAGCTGATATTTAATTTCGAGCTTCGCACAGGTTGAGTGATTTTTCAAATACGACTGATTTTTATTTCATCGGTCGGTATGAGGAAAATTTTACCCGCATACCAGATTATAAAATTAGTTTTTCCGTCAGGACTTTTGCCTCCAGTGGATTTGTTTGTTGCTTTGTCGGAGTCTACACGAGGGCTAAAATAAGTGTAAAAGAGAGGGTAAGTGAAACAGAAATACATTGGCACAGACACGCGCGGGTAGCTACATCGTGGGTTTTTTTGACATTTCCTTATCTCCTTTTCTTTGTTTTGCGATGTCGCTTCACTCCTGTTTCTGACTTGGAAGTGAACCTTTGGATACCATTCCTACTTTTCAAACATCACCACAGGCTAACGAAATTGAAATGTGAAGCGAAATGTCAAAAAACAGGCACGCGCAGAAAAGCTCCGTGTGGACGCGTCCTCAAATTGGAACGTAGGTTCAAAAGAAAAAGGCGCAAAAAGAAAGCCCTCGTGTAGACTCCGACTTTGCAACACTATTTTCACTTTCAGAATCCGAAAACCAAAATTCAAAAGAATTAATATTTTGCTTCAAATAATTTAATAATAAATGTAGGTTCACCACCTTCAAAACAAATGCTTTAATGTGTCAAAATCAGAAGGCTGTGAACAAATGTTTCATTTCCCAGATGTTCGTCGCACTCACGTCACTCAACAAGAATATTAGAATTTGAGTGACGTGACACCGACAAATCTCACATAGGTGCCGCGACAACCAGAATAATAGGACTCATACACGACACAGACACGTCGTTGCAAACCAATATATTCTGTTGTTGTGCACATGTCTGCGCAGACCGTCTGTGTCGTGTGTGTCCATGTCGACTGTTTGCAATGACCGTCTGCGTGAATTGAATTTTTTTTGAATTTTTCTTGGCCTGCAACGACATGTCTGTGTGAATGGTGAATTGTACACAGACGAGTGATAAAATTCACAGCGTAAACATGAACAAAAATAATGAAAGACGATTTTGGGTAGAATTTTTAGAAATTTATAAAAGTTTGCCGGTTTTGTGACATTTTAAAAGTGCTGACCAGGTCACATATTTTTTTAAACCATTCCTTGCTCCAAATTCTTTTTTTCGTTTCTTTGATTCCTATTTTTTTTTTTTCATTGTCAAAGCAATCATAAGCAGTATCCGCTATTTTTCCGATCCAACGACCACGGCGAAACAATACAAACTAATGTCTGCGCAGACTGTCTGCGCCGTGTATGGCGAAGGGATGTTTGCACAGACTTAAGGTTTGCAACAACGTGTCTGTGTCGTGTATGGGCCCTATAAGGGTGATTGCTTCAATCAAAATACAGAAATACAAAGTACCCGTTGCAGCTCTCTGATGTCGACTATAAAATGCAAGATAAATCAAGTTGTGACATTACCCAACTCAATCGGTGTCATAGTCAAGAGCTTACCTTTTTAAGAATAAATTCCTGAAATTTATCAAGAAAAAAACACACTTGAGTTTTGGTCATTAAATATATATGCATCTGTATATTTCTCATGTTTATTTTCAACACTTTAAAAATACCGATTAATACAGTGATCGTGAATCATTCAATCAAATAAAATGTCTCTTATTTGGCAAATGTAAAAAAAAAAAAAAAAAACACAAAAAATATTCGAAAAAAAATTACATAAAATATTTATTTGTATATATATATATGTTTATGTATAAAGAGTCAATAAATAAAGATCTAATTTTCAGTGAGAAGGATATCGATATTTTCTGTTTTAATTTTCGCGTTCACTTGCGAACTGTCTGACATTCCCGAAGTAGAAATCAAAGAAATATACAATCAGTTTTCAGATTTACGTACATACGAATGTTTTGTTTTCTTTGCTAATTTCATATCCAATGATACATATGTATATCAAGCTGTACTACGGGGTCGTTCGGTCAATCCTACATGCTTAGTCATTATCCAGGCGATTCATTTTGTAAATTCAAAACTTATAGTTATGTGTATTTGATTTACTTAGATTGTTTGTTGTGCTTCTTTCCGTTCATTTGTCTTATCAGTAATACATTGAATGTCTTTTTTTTTGTTAAGTAAATTTTTGAAATTCTTTCCTTTTGTCTCCCGTTATATGCGTGTGTGTGTGTGTGTGCACACAACAATTATAATTGTCCAGAAAAATAAAGCAAAAGAAAATGTTTAATGAGAATGATTTTTCTTTCATTTAATAATAATTTATTTTTATTTCTCAGTTTAATTTTTCCTTAAGCAGTTAACTTTTGAGTGAACTGCTAATTGCTGGGTTATGTTTTCTTTTTGCATTAAACCGCGTCAACTGGACTTTGGAATTCGGACAGTGCGTGTATGGGATTTTGAACCTTCTTCTGTGATCCCTTACGAACCTTGGCTCGCACTTCTTCGGGCTTTTCGGGTCGCACGAGCGGTTTCTTCTCTGGCGCCTTCATTTTCCAAACAACGATTGGTGACTGAAAATCGAAATGAAAATAAATTAGTTTTGCAATTGAACATTACATAGAGATTTTTTTTTGTGATCAGTTAGTTTAGAGTCAGAGAGTGACAACAAAATTTAACTCTGTACAATAGAAAGTAACAACTCTCTGACTCTGTATATAGAAAAAACACACAGACTCGTCGACATATGGAAGAGGTATGTTTGTTTATAAAAAAAAACGAAATTGTAAAGGGCGTTTTTTTTATGGGTTTGGTTTTTAAACTGATAACATTAGGTGTGTTCCCGTACTTATCGAAAATAGCCAAAATCTACGGAAAAACTGCAAAAAACTACGAAAGTCTGTTCCCGTACTCAAAAAATTCACACTTTTGAGCAAAAAAAAGAGCGCTCTCGAGAGATCAAAAAAATTCCCCATGCTACGAATTTCTGCACAAGAAATTCACAACTTTGATAAATCATCGATTTCTGTTAAGTCAGTTAAAAATTATTCGAAATTTAAATTTGCTTAATGTCAAATGCAACATACAGTGAGCGACAAAAGTCTACGTACGGCCCCCATTCTTGCTATCTGACATGTTTAAGAGCATTATGAAAAAATCTGATGATGCAGTTTTGTTTCAAATCTCTTTTTATTAATAATACACCATAAAACAACAACTTATTCACAAAAAAACGAAAAATAAATAATGACAAGTCTAAATACGGCCGGCATCCCATGTTTCTTTTGTTATACGCAAATGGAGACTGAGAAGTACCGTTATTTGATTTTTTTCCATTTGTTGTTACATTACTACGCCCCAAGACAACTACACACCCCACCCCAAAGCCCGGACTGAAATGTCATCGAACATGTATGGGAGATCATGGAATGCAAGATAAGAAGATATGCCATAAGTAGTGCCCCAATGCTAAAAGAGAAACTACAAGAAGAATGGCAAGCCATAACAATAATTTAATTGCTTCAATGCCCGGACGCTTGCAGGCATCATCCGATTTTTTCATAATGATTTTGAATGAGAATAGGGGTCGTACGTAGTTTTTTGTCGCTCACTGTATGTTTTTGACGTTTAAATAATGTGTAGCATTTGTGGTTAGAATAAAGCTGCTAGCGCAGACGGACTGTTTACTCAGCTCTTCAAAGCAGCTAGGGATGACCTGGTTAGGAGCTTGCACCAGCTCATCTGTAAGATATGGTCAGAGGAAATTATGCCCGAGGAATGGAGTCTCAGCATCGTATGCCCGATCCACAAGAAAGGAGACCCCTCTGATTGCGCCAACTATAGAGGAATAAGTCTCCTTAACATCGCCTATAAAATCTTCTCTGCCGTTTTGTGTGAACGCCTGAAGCCTTTTGTAAATAAGCTGATAGGTCCTTATCAGTGTGGATTCAGGCCAGGGAAGTCCACCATCGACCAAATCTTCGCACTACGGCAGATCCTGGAAAAAACCAATGAACTCCAAGTCGACATTCACCACCTAATTGTCGACTTCAAAGCCGCATACGGCAGCGTAATTAGAGACGAGCTATACAACGCTATGTCTACTTTTGCCATACCTGCTAAACTCATCAGACTATGCAGGATGACTTTGGAGAATGCTCGCTGCTCCATCCGAATCGGTGAACACCTTACCGATAGTTTTGATGTCAAGAAAGGATTTAGGCAGGGCGATGCGATGTTGTGTGATTTCTCCAACATCATATTAGAAATTATTGTGCAAAAATCACTGGCCAATACAAGAGGCACAATCTATTTCAAATCCTAGCAACTTGTTGCATACGCCGACGATATTGACATAATAGGTAGATCACAGCGAGATGTCAATGAGGCGTTTGCGAGTATTGAGTTCGAGGCGGCAAAAATTGGTTTGGCGGTATACGAGGGCAAAATTAAATATATGCTGTCATCAAAATAGGACGCTCACCACCGACGTCTTGGCCGGAACGTTTGTATTGGCAGATATAAGTTTGAGGTTGTTAAGGACTTCGTCTACCTCGGCTCCGCAGTGACTTGAAACAACGACATCAGTTCCGAAATCAAACGCAGAATCACCCTTGCCAATCGCTGTTTCTTTGGGCTCAGGAGTCAATTGAGTAATAGAGCCCTCTCCCGAACAACAAACTTGACTCTTTATAAGACCCTTATCATCCCGGTCCTGTTGTACGGCACAGAAGCATGGACACTATCAAAAGCGGATGAGGAGGTCCTTGGCCGGTTCGAGAGAAAGATTATGCGCGGCCTATAAACGTAGACGGGGGATGGAGGAAAAGATTCAACCACGAACTTTACGGGCTGTACAGCGACATGAGCCTAGTCAGGCGTCTACGGATTCAACGCCTAAGATGGCTGGGTCATGTAGAGCGAATGGACACCACAGCTCCAGCTCGAAGAGTCTTTGAATCCAACCCCGAGGGACGAAGAAGCAGAGGACGGCCGCACTTAGGATGGCGCACACAGGTGGAAGGGGACCTCAGCCAACTGGGTGTGCGGCAATGGAAAAGGCTAGCAAAAGATCGTGCTAGGTGGAGGGGCACGTTGGTTTAGGCCCAGGTTCACCCCGAACCGTAACGCCCGCTAAGAAGAAGAAGATTTGTGGTTTAATGCGTTCCCGTACTTTTTGGTGATTTTGCCTCTCTTTGAGAGAATTTCATCCCCACTCCATGAAAATTGACAAAGTGTGAATTTTGGTGCACAGAGTAGGGGAACACACCTATTGTTTCTACAGATTGTCAATTTGACAGTTGGAAGTTGATTTGTGGTTAGTACATTTTGCCGTTTTATGATGAAGCTCCAGATAGTGCAAGAGTTGAAACCGCATGACCATTATACGCGTCGTAGGTTCGGTGAGTGAGCGGACCGATCCTCATTTTCATCACAAAATGTTGTTCTCCAGTTTTGCTTAAATGGATATGTAACCAAGCAAAGTTGCCGAATTTGGAGTGGAGAAAACCCAGAAGCCTGTATTGGTGTGCTTTATGTGCTGGTGGAATCATCGGTCCATATTTCTTTAAGGACGATGACGGCCAGAATGTTATCGTCAATGGTGAGCGCTATAGAAGCATGATTTCTGACTTCTTCGTTCTTGAGTTGAATTTAATTGACGTGACAGAGATTTGGTTTCAACAAGATAGCGCAACATGCCACACGGCGCGCAAGTCCATACATTTACTGGGGACTACTTTTGCTGAGCGCATAATTTCGCGTTATGAACCAGTGAACCGGCCTCCACGATCTTGTGATCTCACACTCTGTAATTTTTTTTTATTTTTTTTATAGATCGCACGCACTCAAGTCGGTAGAAAATAAAAGAATCTCTATATCTGAAAGTACGACCGAAAAAGGGGTTAAAGGTGAATTCGTGAGCATTCCGGGATAGACGTTTTATCGCGGAAGAAGTTTTGAAGGGTCGGAATGCAACTGGCTATTTCATCAGAGCACTTATGATGCAAGTAACGATGAAACAATGAAAGGCAGGGAACATTATTGCGATGA
Source organism: Eumerus sabulonum (assembly GCA_951905685.1). Taxonomy (NCBI): domain Eukaryota; kingdom Metazoa; phylum Arthropoda; class Insecta; order Diptera; family Syrphidae; genus Eumerus; species Eumerus sabulonum. The sequence continues at coordinate 159,458,878 of OX645060.1, read as the reverse complement.
TCCAGCGAGTGTAATAAAGATGTGATGCTTGAATCCCCTATGAATTTTATCGCGCGATTTCGTATTCGGTCCAGTAAGTGCATAGAGGCCTTTGATGCGCCAGAGCGTTGAACTCAAACTTAGGACGAATGAACGCCCTATAAATTGTAGCCAGATCGGTAGGTGCGATCTGTATAGGAAACCTAGGCATTTCGCGGCAATCTTGTATGTATGTATGTATGTTGGTGTTACAGTCCGTGAAGAACCTGAGCCGAGCTTCTCTCAATCACCCATGTTGTGTGTGATTTCATTTTCCCATAGGTGAAAGGGACCTACAATTTATTGCCGGTTCCGAACGGCGAATTTCGAGAAGCTTTTCATGACAATTTTACTACAGGGGGTTTTGTCAGAGCCCCGCTGAGGAGAAACACCGTGAAAAACACGTTCGATGACATGGCGGTGTCGGGATTCGATCCCGTGTCATCGGCGTCAGAGGCCAACACACTACCCACTGCGCCACGGTGCTCTCCGCGGCAATCTTGGCGACATTAAATATGTGATCATTTGCAACAAAGGTTATCGATGATGCACATACCTAGGATGGAAAGCTTATCGGTTTCAGAGATACAAGTGCCATTCATGGATAATGGCGTTGGGTCAGTGTTACGCTTTAACGACAGATGACAGCATTGTGTTTTGGATGCATTCAATTCCCCTCTATTGTTTTACCTCTTTGAATGATGCTGTCGATATCGGTATTTAATGAGCTCAATATACGCTACCGCTCACTATCTACAGCCGAAGTGCAGGGTCGTAAACGAGTGAACGAATATAAGAAACCAAGGGTGCTGTCGTCAGCGAAGGTGTGAATTGGATTAGAAGTGGCAGACAAGATATCATTTATAAAAATGAGAAAAGAATGTTGGAGACAAGACGGAGCCCTGGGGAACACTAGCATTTAAGAAATGGATGTCAGACTTGAATCTGTCCAAAAACAACTTGTATTGAATGATTCGAAAGGTAGCTTCTAATCCATTGAAGAAGATCCATCGATCCCGAAAGCACGCATTTTCGACAAAAGGGCTTCATTCCAAAGCGATTCCACTTTTCGGCAAGATATGCCATAAAACCACCAGTGGATCTGTTGCTGCGGAAACCGTACTCACGGTCATTGAGGAGTTTCTGTGATTCAAGATATTTCATAAACTGACTTTTAATCAGCATTTCCCTGACCTTGGAAAGAAGGGACGTTAGTGCAATGGGTCGGTAGTTGGAGGGAGAAGATGATTTTCCACCTACTCGGAAAGAGCCCAGAAGAGTAGGAAAGGTGAAAAAGCTTGCGTAGTGGTTTTGCCAGCGTAGAAGAACACCTCTTCAGAACTATTGGGGCAATAACATCTGGACCAGCGAATTTGTGTATGTCAAGATCCTTAAGAACCCTTGCGACTGTGCGAGTGCGGAAGTGGATTAGTCCCATGGTGGAATTGACGCATTGTAGTATAGACGGAGATAGTGTACAAGCTGAGAGCTGGTTGCGCAGTGGACAGCAAGTAGGTTAGCTTTGTCTAAGAGGGTGACAGCTGGAATGTCATTATGGATGTGCGTCGGTAGAGACGACGTAGTTGAGTTTTTTTTTTTTTAAGTTTTTTTTTTTACAAACGACCAGAAACTTTTGCTACCTTGGGGACATTGAAGGATTTTACACCTTAGTTTCTGGCCGGATTGGATTTTAACCGGTCGAATGTAGGTGTTGCAGTCATTTCCGGCGTGCATGTATCTTTTTCGGTTTTCTTCAGAACTGTTTGCCTAATAGGCCCGAAAGCTTAGCTCGTGACCTAGTGAGCTTAATAGCCTCTTTGCAGCCCAAGTCAAACCACGTATGTATTATCCTTTGGCCTGGTCGGATAATATTTGCGATAACATCAGTTGCGGCGTCCACGTCGTTGTCGAGGAAGCACAACAACCAGTTAAAGATCCGAAAGAAATTGGCCGCACCAGTTGACTTTCTCGTATAGCCATAATCTCTTAAGAGCTTTTTCTTTAACTGGATGGTGGGAGCTCGAGAATGTAGCTGAAATCACGCAGTGGTCAGACGAGCCTAGGGGACACAAAACATCGATCGAGTAATTGTTGGGCTGAGAGGTAAGAAACAAGTTCAGCGTGTTGGCGGTATGACCAGCAACATCGGGGATAGGCTACGGCTCATTCACAAGTTAAGTTAATAACTCAGCAAAAATTTCAACATATCTTCCTTCGGGTGTTGTCTGCCCAGAATGTCGATGCCACTGCGAATTGTGTACATTAACATTGCCCGCTAAAACGATTTCAGTGCGAGGGAACAGGGGATGTAATCAGACAGTGCGCCGAATGCACCGAATGATGCATTCCTGTTTAAACTGGGGCTTTTTAAATTCCGAGGTGGATGTCTAGCTATACTGTCGAAGTAGCTGGTAAACAATATCACTACGAACATAGATGGCGGGACCGCGGTGAGAAACGAACCTACATCCAGAAAGACTAAAACCGAGGGATCAGACTTTTAATCGACCTGTGTTTCACAAAGTGTCAAAACAGCCGATTAGTGGAGAGAGACATGGGCATACGTGGCAGAGAAATTCTTCCGTAACCCACGAATGTTGCAGAACTGCACACAGAAATCCCTCATCAATACAAACTACAAAACATATAAAGATACAATACCGTCTAAGCAGAGCCGTGAATTGAAGCTCTATCGCCGGATTTGCGAAAACAAACTTTCGTAGGCGTTATGCCCTTACGAGAATAGGACGTGCTCCACCAACAAAGAACAATACACACGACTCTCTATGCGCCGGTAGACCCAGTCAGTGTGTGTGCTGAGTGTGAACACTGCTTACGAGGGGGGAAAGGAGACAGGCGGGAGTAACGGGCCAGCGCTGCTGCCGACCAGGTGTTCGGTTGCGGCACTTTTTCGTTTTTCCTTTCAATTTTTTCCCCCCACTACACCGCACTTCGGTTCTATTCTTATGACCCGAATTTCCATCTGCAACTGACCCGAATTTCCATCGCTGCAACTGACCCGAATTTCCATCGCTGCAACTAAACCATCCTATTTCTGAAGCGGATGGTGGCTGGTGGATCACTTACGGCTACCTCAAGCGGAAGTAATTGTGGTCAGTGGCCAGAAAGGTTTAGCTGTGTGTTTGCTTGGTTTGGTCACTTCTAGAAGCTACAAGCTTCTCCCGTACGGCTAAGGTCTTAATTCGGAACTGTACTCTCAATAATTGAACCGTCTGAAGGCCCAAATGCAAATGGCTTGTGAAAAAAGACTGGGCCAGTTTTTTGTCAATGAGGACGAGGGCTCTTATTAAAGAGGTATAATTGAATGTTTGAACAAAATTGCGTATAATTGACCTAAATTGGATCATTCTAACAATAGTAAATAAAGTCCGTAATTTCATGCAAAAATAATTAATAATTAAAAAAAAAAAAAATCATCCTCTGCGTATGCAATACTAAAGTGCTCAAACGAATTACTACGGACTATAACCAACGTGAAATTTGGTCGGCTGTCGTCCTATCTGGACAACAACCCCTGAGAGTAGTGAACGAACTTCAACGACCCCAACTACTCCGTTCAGGTTGTGTGTGTATCACATCATAAGAGAATGTAAAAAAAAACCGACCAAGTGCGAGTCGGACTCGCGCACGAAGGGTTCCACACCATCTGTATATGTATATAAATATGAAAGAGACTATGTATGTTACCTCATCAGTCATCACATTAAATCACATTTTTTGTATGATGACAGATCTTGGTTGCAGGCAGGTTATCGGCATATTACTTTGATAATCAAAAATCTTTATGATGAGATATAGTTGATCGTCAAAGTGTCCATTGAATTCAAATCAATTATCTTACTTGAAAGCAACGATGTGGAAAGGTGAATAGCAATAATGGGAAATATGGGGAAAAGGTTTGCAGCTAGGATTAATTAATCAAAGACACAAAAGAGATCAAAACTGGGAAGTTTGCTACTGGTTGTGGAATATTGTCGACTAACCTTAGTTCAGTATGTGACCAAGGGGATTTTTTGGATGAAAATCATGTCTGTTGTATGGGAGCCCTCGTTAAATATTCATTTTGTTCTGTTTTTAGTATTTGTCGTGGGAGTGGCAACAGAAATACATCATCTGTGAAAATTTCAACTGTCTATCACGGTTTATGAGATACAGCCTGGTGACAGACGGACGGACGGACAGCGAAGTCTTAGTAATAGGGTTCCGTTTACCGTTTGAACCTGCGCGAGTCTCTACACGCACACTGACGCACGATGAGCGAGTTCGGATCCCGATAACACCAGCGTCATCGAATGTTTATTTGGCGGCGTCCCTACTCGGCGGGGTAGTGGCAAAACCCCCTGTAGTATACTTGCCATCAAAAAGCTTCTCGACTCACGCCGTTCGGAATCGGCATTAAACTGTAGGTCCCTTTCACCTGTGTGAAAAATAGAATCACACACAATATGGGTGATTGGGGGAAGCTTGGTTCTGGTCCTTCATGGGCTGTAACGCCACCAAAGAAGAAGAAGAACTACACCTAGTATATAATAATATACATATGTATGTAGAGTTTGTTACACAAACTGGACTGCGTAACGATCTCAAACTCCTGTACCTTTGAATCTGTTAGCTCTACAATAAGTTTTTCAAATAACTAAAACCCATTAAAAAAAAAATCCGAACTCATAGGATGCCTTTCGCCTATTTTGTGTTCAAGACAGCATTCGCTGAAACGAGCTCTTATAAGCCCATTTGCAGAATTGCAATGGCCAATATTCGATGTTCTATTCACGACCGAAGCGACCTCAATGATACCTGCAATATTAACATAGGATTTTAACAAGGTGACGTGTTATCATGCAACATCTTAAAGTCATAATGGAAAAGATTATGCGAGATTTCGGCGCAAACATTAAAGTAGCAAGCTACCTACAAGTTGTAATTGAATTGAGGATGCGTATCCTGTTGACATCAACCCCAACTCCAGCCGCTGAAGTAGTCCTCCCACCCAGCATAGAAGAAGTCGGCACAGCTATTCAGAAGCTGAAGAACAACAAGGCCGCAGGCTCAGATGGCTTGCCATCAGAGCTCTTCAAGGCTGGCGGCGATGTTCTGGTAGGGAGCATGCACCAGATCATCTGCAGAATTTGGGAAGATAAGAGCATGCCCGACGACTGGAATACCAGCTCTATATGCCCCATCCACAAAAAAGGCGATCCTACCTCTTGCAAGAACTATAGAGGTATATCCCTGCTCAATGTCGCATACAAGATCCTGTCCAGCGTATTGTGTGAACGTCTAAAACCATTTTGCACCGCACTAATCGGCAGCTACCAGTGCGGCTTCCGGCCCGGCAAATCGACTATAGACCAAATTTTCACACTTCGACAATTCCTGGAAAAGACCAACGAGTTTCGAATCGATACACACCATCTTTTCATCGATTTCAAAGCCGCATACGACAGCATTCATCGTGGAGAACTGTTTGGGGCGATGGCCGAATTCGGGATCCCGGTAAAACTGATCCAGTTGTGTCGCGCCACGCTAAAAAACACGCGATGCACCGTGCAACTCGGTTCTAGGACCTCGGAGCCATTCGAAACATGCACCGGATTTCGGCAAGGAGATGCGCTGTCATGTGACTTCTTCAACCTGGTGCTGGAGCAGATAGTGCGACGGGCAGGCGTCAACAGGGAAGGCACTATCTTTTACAAGTCCATCCAGCTGCTAGGATACGCGGATGATATCGACATCATCGCGTGTTCTCGCCGTGGCATTGTGGAAGCATTCACGGCGATTGAAGAACAAGCGAAACGAGTTGGTCTTAAGATCAATGAGGACAAAACGAAATACATGCTGACAAGCAAAAACCAATCCATCGCTCACCACCTGGGACAAAATATAACAATTGACAGCCACAATTTGTCTATCTCGGGGCAAACGTAAATTCCACAAATGACACCACAGTGGAGATCCGGCGTAGAATCGCCCTTGGCAACCGCTGCTACTTCGGCTTGTCCAAACAACTGGGGTCAAAACTCCTCACTCGAAAGACCAAAGTCATGCTTTACAAAACGCTCATTCTGCCAGTCTTGCTGTACGGAGCCGAAAGCTGGACGATAAGCAGGACAGCGGAGCTGATTTTGGGTTCTTTCGAAAGAAAAATTCTGCGCCGGATATTTGGTCCTGTCTGTGAGGAAGGTGAATGGAGAAGAAGATACAACCGCGAACTCTACGAGCTGTACCAAGATGTGGATGTAGTCCGGAAGGCAAGGATCCGTCGACTACACTGGCTCGGCCACATCGAGCGCATGGACATCAACGCTCCAGCTAAGAGGGTTTTCGACTCCGAGCCTCCTGGTTCGAGAAGAAGAGGAAGACCGAACCTCCGGTATAAAGACCAAGTAATCGCGGATGTAGGACATCTTGGTCTTGACAACTGGAAGCAGCGTGCCCGGGACCGTCAAGGATGGAAGGCAGCTATAGCTCAGGCTCAGATCCTCCATGGATCGCAGGCCTGATAAGTAAGTAAATCCTGTTGACATCAAGTTTATTGGATGAAGTCAATTAGCTAACGAAATCTATTCCATCGATAAATTGGTAATGCCAATCTGACCGACCAGATTGAAGAGCGCCGTGGCGCAGTGGGCAGTGCGTTGGCCTCTTACGCCGATGACACGTAATCGAATCCCTACAATAGCCAAGTCATCGAACGTGTTTTCACGGTGCTTTTCCTCAGTGGTATTCTAACAAAATACCCTGTAGTATAATTGTCATGAAAAGCTTCTCGAAATTCGCTGTTCGGAACCGGCAGTAAACTGTAAGTTCCTTTCACCTATGGGAAAATAAGATCACACACAACATGGGTGATTGAGAGAAGCTCGGCTTTGGTACTTCATGGACTGTAACGTCAACATACATACAATCTGGCCAGGATCTAAGCATTTTATCAAAGCAGATAATACACTGAGTCGGATGGTAAAACCTAAGAAACATAGTCGGACAGCAGTGAGGGTGACTTCCGTAATACCAACTCAATACAGTTTTTCGTTAAAACTATAAACTAAACTAAACTCAAATAATTTTCTAATAACACAAAAAGGTATATTTCTCTGTAGCAAGTGTGCAACCACCAAGTGCAGAGCGTTCCCTTTAGGCAGTCTCAGATTCGACTATTGATGGTGCTGTTTTGATATGTGCATATGCAAGTCCGAAATATAAATATTAAAATGAAAATAAAAATGTACGCAGTGTATTAAGGCCTCGTGATGATGTGTTTGTGTAATGGCAACACATAGCTATGTTATTAGATTAATCAAAACATGCACATTACGTATGTAAATTATTTTATCCTGAGATACTTCATTACGATTTGATTGTATCAATGATTCGACTGTTTCCAATGATACGAAATATCTTCAAGCAAAAGTGCACAGTAAGAAAAAACAATTTGTAAAACAACGTCACACCACATTTTTTGTCTACCTTGCCTTCTGTAATACTCACGTAGTTCTGCTAATAGGTTTATATGATTTATACATTTATTATCCGACTTACCGCCACGGTTCCTTGACGAGTGTATTTTGTTGATGCCACATATGAGTATTTGACCGTCAGGACAACAGCGTTCATAAGATTTTTGGCCGCTTGGATGAGAGAAGTTGCACTATCCAACTGGGGAGAGAGTATACATACGAGAAATGATCGTTTAGTAATAAAAGTCAGTGACCATAAGAATTTTACAGGCATTTACCCCAGAGACAATGAGTTCGCCACTGATGTTTTGAACATCTGCTTTAACCTTTGACGTGATCTGGATTTGATGACAATAGAGAGCAATTCGTTGCAAGTAGGCGAGCAGATCCTTTTTGGTAGAGCTTTCGGGGCATTGTTCGGCTATTTCTCGCGTTAGTTTATCTAATTTGGTACCAGCTTCGGAGATTTTCTTGGCAGCGTTTATTACATCCATTGTAGTTTTCAATGGACCGCGACCACTAAAAGAGATAAGAAATAATGAGTAATGATTAACTAATAGGTCCTTATCAGTGTGGCTTCAGGCCAGGGACGTCCACCATCGATCAAATCTTCACACTACGGCAGAACCTGGAGAAAACCAATGAATTTCAAGTCGACAAGCACCATCTATTCGTCGACTTCCAAGCCGCATACGACAGCGTAATTAGAGACGAGCTATATAACGCCATGTTTACTTTTGTCATCCCTGCTAAGCTCGTTAGACTATGCAGGATGATCCTGGAAAATGCTCGCTGCTCCATCCGAATCGGTGCAGAACTGACCGATAGCTTCGAATTCAAAAAAGGATTTAGACAGGGCGATGCGCTGTCGTGGGATTTTTTAACATCATATTAGCAATGATTGTGCAAAAATCACAGGCCAATACAAGAGGCATAACCTGTCTCAAATCCTCGCAGCTCCTTGCATACGCCGACGACATTGACATAATAGGTAGATCGCAGCGAGATGTCAATGAGGCGCGAGTATTGAGATTGGGGCGGCAAAAATTGGTTTGGCAGTTAATGAGGGCAAGACAAGGACATTTACCACCGACGTCTTGGACAGAACGTGCATATTGGGACTTCATATACCTCGGCTCCGCAGTGACTTGGAACAACGACACCAGTTTCGAAATCAAGCGCAGAATTACTCTTGCCAACCGCTGCTTCTTTAGGCTCAAGAGGCAACTAAGAAGTAGAGCCCTCTCTCGTACGACCTAGTTGACCTTATATAAGACCTTAATTATCCCGGTCCTGTTATACGGCGCAGAAACATGGACTTTATCTAAAGCGGATGAGGAAATCCTTGGTCGTTTCGAGAGAAAGATTTTGCGTCCGATTTTCGGTCCCATAAACCCAGAGGGGGGTTGGAGGAGAAGATTCAATCACGAACTGTACGGGTTGTATAGCGACATGAGTCTAGTCAGGCGTCTACGGATCCAACGCCTAAGATGGCTGGGCCATGTAGAGCAAGGAAAGGGACCTTAACCAACCGGGCGTGCGGCATTGGAAAAGACTAGCGAAAGATCGTGCTAGGTGGAGTGGCATGTGGGTTGAGGCCCAGGTTCACCCCGAACTGATGCGCCCGTTAAGTAAGTAAGATTAACTAATAGATTCTGAATTTACTTTAAACTTACCGGGTGAAATCTGTCATTTCCATCATGATCATACACATGTGTTTGGCTAGGAAAATGATATCGTTACCGGTATCATCCCATTTGGCGACTTCTGAATCGAAGGTAAGCTTCTCTCGGCGGAAAAGTTCCACTTGCTGGGCAATCTTTTGTTTATCTTCTTCATTCATTTTTCTCATTGCTTCCTAAAGGGCACAGCAGCAAATGAAATGATATTAATAAACTTTATAGGTTTTCTAAAGCATATTTGTCATACTTACCCTAGCAGTGCATATTCCGCTAATATCTGGATATTCATCAACTGTCTGATCTCCTGTGTGGGCGCTTGCTAAAGATTTAAAATAGTTTAATATTAGTTTGTTTGCTGTTTTTCAGAATATTTCATTTACACAAAACCATGTGCCACTCTCGAAAGCAAAACAATTTAATTTAACCATGAAAACTGATGAAAACTGTTATAAAAAGTAGGAAAAGCTTCTGAAGGACTTGTTTAAGGCAAAGCAAACAAGTATTTTTTACTAAATATGGTATAGTTAATAATTTTGAACATTTAAAATACCATTTTTAAAAGTGGCACCATAGTTTGTGCAACATTTTACATTGTTTTTTGTCTTTCAACTACTCGCAACTACTGTTAATTACTCTTAAGCGTGCACGAAACAAAAAAAACAAAAAAGGAAGATACTAGCTTGAGTGTTATGTGCAGGAATGCTGGTTACATATTGTATTTTCTTGTAAGAAAGAAATGATATACAGTGGTGGTCACATAATTAGTACACTCTACCATACTCATATAAAGTGTGTTATTTGCTTGTATGTATTTGCAAAAAATAACGGGACCTGTGTTACCGGAAAATGGATGGCAAAGGACTAACAAAGGCCTCATAGGGGTAGCATCTATCCGACGGATGCTGGCCTGCTAAAAAGCAAGAAGAGCCACCGCAGTCGAATATCTTACGGCACTGTTAGTAAGTCCCATCCCCACCTCCTCGTGGTACCATCTGGAGATTTCCTATGGAAATTGCAGACGGGGAAGGGCGAATGGCGAGCCTCCTGCGCCAAAAAAACAGGATTAGTCGGTTGGGCTACGGCCAAGTAAGCCGTAACCGTAAAAAAAAACACAAACTCCGAAACAACCAAAAGCCTCGGATAAAACGGACCGGATTTATGTTGACGACCCTTGCAAAAAAAAAACGGCTTTGTACGTGGAATGTTAGGTCCCTAAACAGGCCACGTGCAGCCGAACAACTTGCGGACGCCCTAGACCGCTATAAAGCGGACATAACCGCCATCCAGGAAATGCGATGGAATGGACCGGGTATTAAGCCGATGACTGCTATAGGGAGAGAGGGCAACGATTGTTTGGATGCGGATTTGTTGTTCGAGGTGGACTAAGGCAAAAAGTCCTAAGGTTTCGGCATGTGAGCGAACGCCTCATAACAATCCGTTATCAAGGCTACATTTTTTAACATCAGCCTGCTCTGCGTCCACGCCCTTACGGAAGACAAGGATGACTCCGCCAAAGTTGAGTTCTACGATCTCCTAGACAGAACGTATGCTCAATGTTCCAGCTATGGCATCAAAATTGTATTAGGAGACTTCAATGCTAAGCTGGGTAAGGAAAGCTTCTTTGAACGAATCATCGGCAAACAAAGCCTACACGACACCACATCCGATAACGGACACAGGCTGATTGATCTTGTTACGGGGCGAAATCTCCTTCTAGCCAGTACGCGCTTCCCGCACCTCGATATACACAAAGGCACCTGGCGGTCTTTTGATCAATCAACTAGATTGATCGCATCGCGAGGAACTTTCCGAGGGGCTAACATCGACTCGGACCACTATCTTGTAGTAGCCAAAATGCGCCTACGGATATCACGAACGCAGCGGAGTAGAGTAAGAGTACAAAGTTATGACATCGGAAAGCTACTATCGTCAGAAACCCCTCGTGCCTTTACCGATCGCGTCTCCCTCAAGCTCTCCAATACACCTCAATCCTCCGTTCGAAAGTTTTATCAACAGATAAAGAACGGAAGCCTGCAAGAATGAGAACGGACACCTAGTAGTAGAATCGCAGTCGATGCTGAGAATATGGAAAAACCACTTCTGCAGACTGTATAACGGCGATGTTAGTCAATATACCGCTTTCAGGCAGAATGATCCATTTCTAATCGACGAAGACCGCAGAGAACTCCGTCCCCCTGACCTCGACGAAGTTAAGACTGCCATATCGCAACTCAAGTCGAATAAAGCTGCTGGCGAAGACGGACTGTCTGCTGAGCCTGATTAGGAGCATGTACCAGCTCATCTGTAAGATGAGATGGGGGTGGCTGTGGTGCAGTGGTTAACATCCTCGACCGCCGAGTGGAAGGTCTATAGTTCAAATTAGCTTCATAGCCAAGAAGAAGTAATTCCTTTACGGCCAAAAAGTATGCAACGCAGTTGTGAATGGAAAGTGACCAGACATACTGCTGCAGGCATAACAGTAGGTTAGCCTTGTCTAAGGGGGTGACAGCTGGAATGTCATGGATGTGCGTCGGTATAGACGACGTGAGTTTTTTTTATGTTTTTTTACAAACGACCAGAAACTTTTGCTACCTTGGGGACATTGAAGGATTTTACGCCTTAGTTTCTGGTCGGATTGGAATTTAACCCGTCGAATGTAGGTGTTGCAGTCATTTCTGGCGGGCATGTACTTTTTTCGGTTTTCCTCAGAACTGTTTGCCTTATAAGCCCGAAACCTTAGCTCGTGAGCCTAATAGCCTCTTTGCAGCCCAAGTCAAACCACGTATTATTCTTTGGCCTGGTCGCATAATATTTGCGATAACATCAGTTGCGGCGTCTACGTCGTTGTCGAGGAAGCACGACAACCAGTTTAAGATCCGAAATAAATTGTTAAGGCCGCACCAGTTGGCTTTCTCGTATAGCCATAATGTTCTCTTAGGAGCTTTTTCTTTAACTGGATAGTGGGAGATCGAGAATTTAGCTGATATCACGCAGTGGTCAGACGAGCCTAGGGGAGACAATACATCGATCGAGTATTTGTTAGGCTGAGAGGTAAGAAACAAGTCCAGCATGTTGGCGATATGACCAGCGACGGCTCATTCACAAGTTGAGTTAATTGATTTAACTCAGCAAAAATGTCAACATACCTTCCATCGGGTGTTGTCTGTCCAGAATGTCGAAGCCACTGAGAATTGTCTCAGTGCGAGGCAACAGGGAAGCAATTCTTTGGATGGAATCAGACAGCGCGTCGAATGCATTAAATGTTGCATTCCTGTCTAGATTGGGGCTTCTATAAAGAAAACAGTAGTGAACGGAGTGCTTACGGAATGTGAATTTAAGCCATATGAAATTAAATTCCGAGGTGGATGTTTGGCTATACTGTGGAAGTAGCTGGTAAGCAATGTCACTACGGATATAGATGGGGAGACCGAGGTGAAAAACGAATAATGGCACTAAGCTGTATCCAGGAAGACTGAAATCCGAAGGATCAGACTTTTCATCGACCTGTGTTTCACAAAGTGCCAAAACAGCCGGTTTGCGGAAAGAGAGATGGACATACGTGGCCAAGAAGTTCTTCCGTAACCCACGAATATTGACGAACTGCACACAGAAATCCCTCATCAATACAAACTACAAAACATATAAAGATACAAAACCGTCAAAGCAGAGACGTGTATGGGCGGATAACATCATGGAATCGCTGCTGATTCAGCAATAAAAACGGATGGCGACTGGTAATGAAGAGTGCATCTCTAACGACAACCTCAACCTCAGAGTGGTATTGGAGGACAAAAATGGTGATCAAACCAAGTTTGACGGCTAGAAAGTTTTGCTGTGTGTTTAGTGGGATCAGCAGGAAATTGTCTACTATAAGCTGGTTCCCTACGCCAAAATTGTAATTTAGAACTGTCAGCAATTGGTTCGCCTAAAGAAAGCAATTGCCCAGATGCAGCAAGCTTTGGTGAGATGTGTTCCAACAGGACAACGCTGGGCATCTGTCTGTCTAAAGATCTTCAAAAACGATTGTTCCAGCTTTTTGCCAATAGGGACAAGGGCTTCGATGAGAGAGACATAATGGAATTACCTTCAAAATGGTAACGAGTTGTGGAACAAAACGGCGCATTTATGACATAAGTCGGATCATTCTAATTATGTTAGAATGTCACACGGATGGTTCCAAGATGACTTCTGGCGTTGGGCGGCATCTTTGGACCAAATCGCAAGATCTCGAAGGCCCTGGGAATGAGTCCCAGCATCTTTCAAGCAGAGCTGCATGCCATCCTAACATACGCCAATCTAAATCTTGAGACCGGCATTAGAGGAGTTACCATCAATATACTCTCTGATAGCCAAGTAGCGCTTAAAGCGCTGGGTTCGTACAGCACGAACTCAAAAACCGTCAAGGAATGCCATGACGCCCTACGATACCTCGCCAAAAGAAACAATGTTCAACTTTGGTGCCAGGACAATGAAATCGCCGACCAACTTGCCAGGAAAGGCTCCAGCGATAAATATACAGGTCCGGAACCATTCTGTGGCATCCCCAGGTCTAAGATAAATTTCTTCTTAGACAAGTGGGAAAAATTGCAATACCTGTCCTTTTGGAATAGCGTTCGAGGACTTAGTCAATCTAAACGTCTTATACGACCCCTGAACACTAGCTATATACTCAAACACAAAGGGTGAATATCAGAAGACTAGTCAGCTATCTAACAGGACACTGCAGTCTGAGATATCATCTAAACAAAATTAGCCTCTCGTCTGAAACTGAGTGTCGGCTCTGTCTTGAAGACGAAGAGACGGCGGAACACATACTTTGTGAGTGTGCTGCTCTCTGCCATCTTAGGAAGCGTATCCTTCTCAGCGAAGTTATGACTCCTGAGGGGATCACCTTGGCTCCTACGAGAAGCATTCTTAACTTCATTATAGAAGTAGAGAGGCTCCTCGGCTTATTGGCTATAGGACCTTCTGCGAAGGGATCAAGTCTCTGAGTGCGACTAGCAAGTTGGTTAAAGTCCTCAAACGGGGAAAACCGACAAAGCTAGATGTATGTATGTTGGCGTTACAGTCCATGAAGAACCCGAGCCTAGCTTCTCTCAATCACCCATGTTGTGTGTAATTTCATTTTTCCCATAGGTGAAAAGGACCTACAGTTTATTGCCGGTTCCGAACGGCGAATTTCGAGAAGCTTTTCATGACAATTTTACTACAGGGGGTTTTGTCAGAACCCCGCTGAGGAGAAAGACCGTGAAAAACACGTTCGATGACATGGCTGTGTCGGAATTCGATCACGTGTCATCGGCGTCAGAGGCCAACACACTGCCCACTGCGCCACGGTGCCCTCAAAGCTAGATGCACTCAGAAAATCTGATGGTACCTTCACTGAGTCTAAAGCGGAAACTCTTAGTTTACTGTTTGGGACTCATTTCCCAGGAAATCAGATCGACATCGGCTCGTTGCACACTCCTTCAAGTGAAACTGCAACTGAAACGATGAAAACAACTCGGCGTAGCTGGTATATTGCGTCGCGCGTGATTACGACTGAAGCTATCGAATTTGCTGTGGCATCCTTCGATGGCTTCAAATCGCCGGGCACCGATGGGATATATCCTGTTATGCTGCTGAAAAGAATTTTCACTGCTAGTCTAGCACTTGCTCACATACCCATTCCTTGGCGCACCGTGAAATTGGTCTTCATTCCCGAAATAGGAAAAGAGGACTACTCACTTGCCAAGAGCTTGAGACCAATTAGTCTAACATCCTTCCTGCTGAAAAGCAGGAAGAGACTGGTAGAGTTGCACGTGAGCAAAGTTGCCCTTCGAATACACCCTCTTTCGGAGATGCAACGTGCTTACCAGCGCGGAAAATCCTGCGAGACTGCGCTTTAGTACCTGGTTGGGAGAATTGAATGCGCGCTTGAAAGGAAAGAGTACGCGCTGGACATTTTCACCGATATTGAGGGAACTTTTGATAAAGCAACTTTTGACAGCATGTGCAACGCTGCCAGACATCCTGGCGTAGATGAAGCAATGGTCCTATGGATCAAGGCAATGCTCATGCACAGGACATTGACCGCTGATGCAGGCCTCGACCAGTATGTCAAATCCGACAGGGGCTGCCCGCAAGGTGGCGTCCTGTCTCCGCTGTTATGGTGCATGGTGATCGATTCTCTGCTTGATGCTCTCAATGCCTCTGGAATTTATGCCCAGGCCTATGCGGATGACGTCGCCTTCTCTCTGTTGGCTCATGTTTAGCGACTGTCCGTCTCAAAGCACAGGCGGCGCTAAATGTGATCGATGATTGGTGTACTAGAAATAGGCTGTCAGTCAATCCTCTTAAGACCGATGTCGTTCTCTTTACGAGAAGGAGGAAAAATACTGACATGACTCAGCTGGTACTAAAAGGCTAAGTATCTAGGAATCATCTTAGATAGCAAGCTTCTTTGGTCAAAGCATGTTGAGTCAAAAACCACCAAAGCGTTGTTAGCTTTCTGGCAATGCAAAGGAACTTTTGGCAAAACATGGGGTTTATCACCGGCAAAGGTCCTCTGGATCTACACGGCAATGATAATACCTATAATCTCGTTAGCATCGGTTGTCTGGTGGAACAGACTAAAACGCAAACACGTCGTGGCCTCTTTCACCAAACTCCAAAGAACGGTTTGTCTCAGCTGCACGGGGGCCTTCCCAAGCACGCCGGGCGGTGCTCTAGATGCTATGATGAGCCTTCCACATCTTGATGTATTTATCGGAGGGTGTGCTCTGAAAGCCGTGTCTCGTCTGAAGAGAAATGGTTTTTGGCATAGCTCGCATAGGAATAGCGGCGTGCTTGCGCAAGAATTGTCCTGCGACCCCTGTCTCATGGACATGCCTTCTGACGCCCGTTATTCTACTGCGCCGTAATCTCACAGTCGAGTTTCCATGGCGTCAGGATTGGCTATGGCTGGATACTGAACCTGGAAAGGATAGTCTTCGCATTTTCACGGATGGCTCCAGATCTGGGCGGGGGTCCGGTGCTGGGGTCTTCTTTGAGCGCGAAAACATCTGACTAATGGCCATGCACTACGTTGTGAAGCACAGGTGGAAGGGGGAAAGGATATGCATCTGTAGTGACAGCCAAGCTGCACTAAAAGCTGTGTGAAACCCCTTAACTAGCTCCAAATTAGTGCTTGAACTCAAGTCCTTCCTGAACAAAGTCGGCAGACTAAATTCATTAAAGCTTGTATTTGTTCCAGGCCACTCTGGGATCCCAGGGAATGAGATCTCTGATTAACTCGCCAGAATGGGTTCAGAAGAGAGCTTCTCAGGACTTGAAACCGCACTAGGTCTACCTGCGTCCATGGTAAATTCCTACATTAACGATTGTGTATTTAATACACACAACCGTAGATGGAGGGACTGTCCAGGATGCGGGATGACTAAACGCGTATGCCCTGATGTCTGTAAAAAATCTGCAGCATTCGTCCTGCCTTTAAGGAGAGTCGACTGCAGAAGGCTTGTGGGAGTTATCACGGGCCATTACACTTTTGCCAAGCATCTCTACGTGCTCGGCATCAGTGAGACGCCTACCTGTGCTGCATGTGGCGAAGAGGAGGATGATACTGCAGAGCATTTCCTCTGTGATTGTCCCGATTTGCTCGCGCACGGTGGCGCACCCTTGGAGCCGACGTTGTGTGTGCCGAATACCTTAGCTGTACATCACTGAAGCTCCTTCAAATTTTTCTCCGGAAAACGGGGAAAATACAGTAATGTAAGGTGTCTGTCTGGAGTACAGTGGACCAGTGTTTGCGTCTGAGTGCTCCAGCTGATAGCAGAAGCCTTCAACAAAAAAAAAAAAAATCTGCAAAGGTCGCAGTGCCATATGCTACTGAAAGCACTAGCCCCATACAAAAAAATCTGTCTTTTATGATCAAATGGTCTTCTTGACAACTACAAATACATATGTCCGGCAAATAATCTTAAAAAACTGGTACTTCCAGCCAAGGGTTTCAAGACCCCCGAAACTAAATATTTCAAATCAACAGGCTGAGAACTCTAAACTTAATTTCCACCACTTTCCGCGACACAAACATTTATTCGTCGCTTGAATGTCTATAATAGGTGTTTTTTATTATGCATCCGTATCAGTATCCGGATCACGATTTACATGCATTACAATAACAACACGTGATCCAAATTTTATCTGGATCAACTTTTGTGATCCGAAAATTAGTTCACACTATTTCCCATTGGGTTCGCATTCAAATTAGGAAGGTCATTGCCTGATGAACATATAAAATTGTGACCCTGATTTGATTAAAAAGTTTTCCCTTCAGTATGAACTAATTGCACTCATAACACTATAAAATGTGTGTATTAATTTAAATTTGTAAAACCCTTCAGTGAATTGGAGATATATTACCCCCAATTAGT
This sequence comes from Eumerus sabulonum, assembly GCA_951905685.1. NCBI lineage: Eukaryota > Metazoa > Arthropoda > Insecta > Diptera > Syrphidae > Eumerus > Eumerus sabulonum. The sequence goes on along the minus strand of OX645060.1, from coordinate 159,441,289 downwards.
GTATATCGATAAAAATTATCATCATCAGCATTTAAATCAATCGTATCAAATTTGAATGAAAAGAAAAATTTTCTTTGGCATGGCAATTCCACGCTTAAATGTCAAAAATTATTTGTGGAAATGGAGCAGCCGGGCAAAACAATGTATGTAAACAAATGAATTTTAACACAATTCAAATTGACTGCCACATGACCCACCGGTGGTCATGTTTCAAAAACACTGAAACACTAACATATAAACACGTGGGCAATCAACGTGTTCATTTCCAATTTGTTTATTTTCTGTTTATTTTGTTTTCAAATGTCAGATCTTTGACAGAACTGACTGATATGAAATGTCAAGAATGCTACTCGTTGATCTGCTACTCGATGATCCGGACTGTTTTATTTTGCCCATGATCCGGATACTGATACGGATGCATAATAAAAAACACCTAATGTGAAATTCTCCAAAATGTTCCCTATTCACTGCTATTTACGAGCAGGCAATAGAAAAGTGCAGATGTCTTCTATTTATCATTCAAATAAAGTTTACATTTTTGAAGTAAACAGAATTTTGTTTTTCGCATTCAATATCCTGTCCTGAAACGATTCTTAGAAACACTGCAAGTCAAAGATATCTACAGTATTCATATGCAAATAAATATCTATCTACTCACAAAAATATAAAAATAAACAAAGCATGCAACAAGAAATAAACTAAGCGCAAGACATGAAAAAACGAGAGAAATAGGAAAAAACAAAAGAACATGAAGACAAAACTCATACATCGACTACGTGTTTCCAACGTCATATCTTCGACTGGTTCGAATTCTGTATCTGTATCTAAATCTTCAGAGCTCTGTAAAGTAAAAACACAAAAAACAGCAAGCAAAATGGATGCAAACAAAAAGAAGAAACACAAGTTAGAATGGTGAAAAAGCATATTAACAAAACAAATAGTTTATAAAAACAAAATAAAAAGAAACAAATTATAGTAATGTGTGGTAGGAGGCTATTAACAAAATGTCGTGAACGAGCAAGCATTTTACACATAATGCGAGTTGTAAGTACGAGTATGATGCAGTAGTTTATGGCTTTGGCCTGCGAGAGGCGTAAACCATGTCTTACATTTGCTTCTAGTTTCCGTCGTGTAGTGCTCGTCGAATTCCACATCTTCTGGATCAAGTTCCTCCTCATCCTTATATCGTGTTTTATGTATGTATGTATAATTATAATGAATAAGAATAATAAGGATTTTTGACCTCATAACAAAAGAAAAATAAAAGGGAAAGAGGTAAAGATAAGAATGCACTTACCCTATTCATGAGAACCGCACGTCGAATTTCTCGCACGCCATCGTATACGAGACGAGAAGCGTCAATGAAATCATTTTCATCGACATCCTTATTCGAGTTCGTAGCAAGTGCTTCGACGGCTACGTCAACTCTCTGATCAAATTTGGACATGACTGTTGGATAACACATAAATGTGCAAATCATTTTTGTTTTTTTTGTTTCACATTCATTGTACGAACCTTGTTCTCTTAAAACCTTAACTGCTTCCAAAACCCGTTTGGTGTAGATGCACGGCTCATAGTTATCCATTTCGGCTTCGACTACATTGCATACTCGTGCCGAGCGTCCTTGAATTGCTCCGGCAGTGTTCCTCAAATCCTGTGCGTCGCCAACTTGTAATGCCATCACACACTTGTTCACGTCTTCCAAAATGTGATTCTCCGAAACAGCCAAGAAGTCATCAATCGTAGTGATATCATCGACGGCTTCGGTTAGAATTCGAACTTGCACCTCCCATGCTTGACGGTAGGCGGCCATATTCTCTTGAGCTACCTTTGAATTAGGTCGCACTGTTAGAATAGAGGCTGCGTTGATGACCTGCGGGCATAGACTCTCGATCTGTGCGGCAGCAAACCGAACCATTTTAACGCCATCTTCATTGTTCGACATACTACAGACAAGATTGGCAACTTCGACCAGTTTCTCTGCGTGTTTAGTAAATATTTCCGCTTTTTCGCGAACCTTTTTCTCATTGCCCGTTTTAGCAGCTTCGATTAGATCGATTAATGGTGTTGTTGTTTCCAAAAATGAATCGGAGACATGATCGACAACTGCCTTACGTAGCTGGCGGCGTAAATCACGGGTTTTGCGACACATTTGGTCAATAGCTCTGTCGAGACCTGGACTGTTGTCCTTTTGGCCCATCTGTTAAGATTGATAATGCGTGATGAATACAAAATAATGGATTATTGTAACATAAGGGAGGGATTGGACAGGAAAACAAATGGAAAAATGTAAAACTTGGTTAATTAGCAAACTTTTATGTGTACATATTTGTATGCTCCTTTCTGTTTAGCACTACCTTTTACAAACCATTGCGTGAAGCTGCCTTTAGCCTACAGTCTTTGTTCATATAATTTAAGCAGTACTGACTAACAGGTAAAAGAGGTATGGGCAGTCATTTCTCACTGCAAAAGCTTTTGAATCCTATTCAACCAATTTTTTCTAAGAATAACGAATTTTTTATTACAAACACTTGAAAAAATAGCTAAATTGATGAAAAAGCTACGCTGGATGATTTCTGTTTTAGAACAAGAGCAGGCTAGTAAGTACACGTATTTGTGTGCGGAAAAAATTCATGCAATAGGGCCGTGCTTCTCTTTTCAATCGGCTATTACTAGAGTTGGCCAGTGGTTAACTTTCTCGTTTTAGGAATGAATCGAATATGAGATTCGCCCTTTGCATACGAGAAAATAGTGGCCGATTTCTTTGCAGCCGATGAGACAAGTTTTATGTCAATTCAAAGTAAAACTTTCTACTTGGTGACTATGGTTACAGGGTTATCAAAAATGAAAGTATGACCACGTTTTAACTCGTTCTATCGATGCTTTGATTCCAATTTTGTTTCACCTGTTCGCATTGTTTTTTTTTTTTTTTGCTCTTGCTCAGAAATTACGAGAACTGCGTCGTTCGTCAACATCTGCCATCTGGGGTGCAGTGGTTAACATCATCGACCGCCGAGCGGAAGGTCTACAGTTCAAATTCGCTTCATAACCAAGAAAAAGCAATTCCTATACGGACAAAAAGTATGCAACGCGGTTGTGAATAGAAAGTGACCAGAAGTACTGCTGCAGGCATAACACTCACAGTATATGCATGCATGCATGTTGGCGTTACAGTCCATGAAGAACCTGAGCCGAGCTTCTCTCAATCACCCATGTTGTGTGTGATTTCATTTTCCCATAGGAGAAAGGGACCTACAGTTTATTGCCGGTTCCGAACGGCGAATTTCGAGAAGCTTTTCATGACAATTTTACTACAGGGGGTTTTGTCAGAACCCCGCTGAGGAGAAACACCGTGAAAAACATGTTCGATGACATGGCTGTGTCGGGATTCGATCCCGTGTCATCGGCGTCAGAGGCCAACACACTACCCACTGCGCCACGGTGCTCTCATATGGTGCTCGTATATGGTCAACTGAAATTCATCCTCTGCGTATGCAATACTATCTAGGACAACCACCCCTGGGAGTAGTGAACGAACATCCAAGACTGAAGCGACAGCACGTTTTATGTGTGAGTTGTGATCCGAGTTCAAATCACCCAAATGGTGGGAGAACACTCAAGTCGCATTGTAACGTGGAGTATTGCAATTCAGTAAAGTCCCTCAAGTACATCTGCAAATATGTCAAGAAAGGCTGTGGCATGGCGGCTTTTGGGCTTCAAGCTCCTGATCCCAATGATGAAGTCACGCACTATCAAGTTGGTAGATACGTAAGTTGCAATGAGGCGATTTGGCGTATATTCTCATTTCCCATTCACGAACGCTATCCGCATCTGGCGAAGGGTCAACGAGTTTATTTCACTGCAGCAAATGTCGCTCAACGTGCTCAAAACCCACCAGCAAACACTACTAGTAATACCACGATCAACCACTGCCGATGAGATCACTGCTTGCCTTAAATCATCGACATAGTGGAGTTATGTGAGGAAACTTCAGCTGACGACACACATGCGAGTTGCATTGTTAAACGATCCATCTGCCGAAGTGTTCTCCAATCAACTGCTAACTATCGGTAATGGTCGTGTTCCTGTCTACGCATCGAATGGATTGATTTCGTTCTCGCACAATTTTTGCAATTTCGTCTCAACGAAAAAGGAGCTCATCAACAAAGTGTTTCCGAACATCATTGCTAACCACAAAAATTACGATTGGTTGAGTGAAAGAGCAATTTTAGCGGCAAAGAACAAGGATGTGGTTCACTTAGACTGCACAATTCAAAATCAAACCCGTAGGTTCCCTGCATTCCTTCAAATCTATCGACTGGGTAACAGACGAAGATGAAGCAACCAACTATCCAATTGAGTTTTTGAATTCATTGGATGCGCCTGGCTCGCTACCGCACAATTACAATATACGGTTGGTTCAGTCGTCATCATGCTTCGCAATCTCAATCAACCAGAATTAAGCAACGGAACGCATTTAACGGTCACAAAACTCATGAGCAATGTGATTCACGCGAGAGAGCTAAAAGGAAAGTTCAAAGGTGAGGAAGTTCTCATTCCGAGAATTCCAATGATCCCAACCGATACGCCTTTCGAGTTTAAGCGAATCCAATTTCCAATTCTTCTCGCATTCGCCATGACAATCAATAAATCACAAGGTCAATCATTGAGTGTTTGTGGCTTGAATCTGGAAAATGAATGTTTTTCACACAGTCAACTGAACTGTATGTCGCGTGCCCATCCGCTTTGATCGTTTTCGCACCTGACAACAAAACGAAAAATAACGTTTATCACGGAGTGCTTCCAATGAGGCGAAATACAATTCAAAATCGACCCGACCGCAACCCATCCAGCAAATATTTCAACACAAAGAATCAATTGCAATGGACAATTATTGACCACAGATTTTCTGCAATTTGAAATGACGCAGGGCAACGCCTGCGGGGTCAAAGTAAAGTTAAAGTAATTTGCAATAAAAATGGGACGACAACACCATGGCCCGAGAGACGAAGAAGATAGGAGTGCCACCAAACATAGACCAGCTATTTAAATTCGACCGCTTACATATACATTTCAAGAATACTGAATTAATTGAATTGAATAAATCGGTGTGTGTGACACTAGTACTGTGACCATAAAGGTCAATTGTGCCTCCTTCTTTGGTCTAGGAATTAAGTGCTACCATAAAAAATTGACAACTTCTCTAGATGAGATTTCTTGAAAGCCTATTCCTGTTACTTGTCATTACGTGTTTTATGGTTTCTTTAGCCTGGCTATATCGCTTACAGATATCTGTGCTGTTGAGACCCAATTTGTAAAGGTGGTTATTGATTAACTCGTGTCCTGTTAGTACTTCACATAGAACTCTTAGGTCGGCTTTATTAGGTCCTTGTTTTTTTAGATTGTAGTTTGGTTCCATACATTTTTTTAGTGTTTAATACTCTCCTGACTGTTCAAGAACTGATTCCTTCCGTTTTTTAATGATCCATTTGTGTATGTGTAGGTTTGTGTCCTAGTTACTGAAATCATTAAAGGGAGAAGGCCCTGAGAAAGGTACCTGAGCACCTTACTTAGCTTGTATGTCTACCTTTTCATTGCCTTCATGGTTTTCATGGCCTGGAACCCAAATCAGCTTTACTCTTTTGTATTCTACCACTTTGTTTAGTGTTTTGGGACATTCCCAGACAGCCTTAGACTTGAATGTGTAACTCTTTAGCGCCTTAAAAACCGCTTGGCTATCTGATAATGTAGATGTGTATCTTAATGTTATTGGATGTCATGTCGCTGATGCGATCTGCTTCATTAGTTGTGAATAACAGTTCAGTTTGAAATATTGTTATGCATCTATTGTGCATATTAGCCGAGGAGCTTCTCCACTTCCTTAATAAAGTTGAGATTGTCTCTCGTAGGAGCTGATATGATCCCCTCAGGAGTCATAATTTTACTGAGAAACATGCGCTTCCTAATATGACAAAGGGCAGCACACTCACATAGTATGTGCCCTGCAGTTTCTTTATCCTCAATACAGAATCGACACTCAGTTTCAGACAAGAGTCTACCATTTCTAGGCTCCATCGTTCATCCATGAGGGATTGCTGTTCCATTCTTCTCTGTTTGGTATGATTACTAGGTAGTGTACTTTAGAAATAAACTCAGACATCAGATCACTCCTTCGGGTCAGTTCCCAAATTTTGTCCACCCCTTTATGAATCTCTAGATGTTCTATTTGTAGGTGGTCTGTAACGTCAAGGCTTGTATTGAAGCTTAAGCCGGTATAGCAGTGTGTACATTTTTGAATGTTTAGTATTGCTTGGAATGTTCTCATTGCTCCAGTTGTGCAGATACATACAGTCTAACCCAGTGGTTCCCAATCTTTTTCAGCCCGCGGCGCACTTACAAGTTTAGTATTTCGTCACGGCGCCCTACCTTAGCTTTTTGATTATTAGCTTACTTATGTACTTAACGGGCGCCACAATTCGGGGTGAACCTGGGCTTTAACCGACATCCCTCTGCGGTTTATACCTCTTTGTTTAAAAAACGCTTTCTTAAGCACAGAAATTGAGATTTGAAAAATACGCATTGCGCATGTCACAGGTTGGACATTTTTTTATTTACCTCGTTCTCGCTGGACTGATGTGTCAAAAGAGAGGCAAAGTGAGGTATGTGTAAGAATTCAGTTTACAAGCAGCGCGAAGCTTATTTTATCCTTAATATAATTATTATCTTTTAATCTACCTAACTCACGGCGCGGCGCCCTTCTTTACTTTCTACGGCGCACCAGGGAGCCGCGGCGCACACTTTTGGAATCCCTGGGCTAACCTTTGTATTTTATTGAGTTCATGACACCTCTTTGTTCACTTCTTTTGCATCATACCGCGGCGTGATAAAGTATGGTTAGTTTAATCATTTGATTGTAGATCCACAGACTCATTTTTAGGTTTAGTCCCCATATTTTACCTATGACTTGTTGATCAGATTGCTTTGTCGGCCTTCCGAGTATATATTATTTATGTGTGCATTCCAAGAGAGTTTTTGGTCCAATGTTATTCACAGAAACTTTATCTCTTTCTTTAATGGAATGCAGATTTCTCTGATTCTGAGAATTTCAAGTTTATTTGTTCTTCTCTTTGTGAATCAAATTATATTTGTTTTGTTGAGGTTGATAGAGAGTCCTTCTCATCGCACCAGTTCCAGGTTATTTAGAAGGCACTTTGCATGAGATTACCGATCATTTCTTCATGTTTGCATTTAATGATTATGGTTATATCGTCAGCATATCCGATGGCTGTGAAGCCATTAAATAATGTCTTATTCTTTTCACGAATAAAATATGTGTTTATGTAGATTGTATGTATGTATGTATGTATGTGGCCTAACAGCTCATGGGGAACCTAGGCCTACATAGCTTCAATATCACCCATGTTGTGTGTGATTTTATTTTCCCATATGTGCAAGGGACCTACAATTTATTGCCGATTCCGAACAGCAAATTTCGAGAAGCTTTTCATAGATTAATTGTAAAAAAAAAAAAAAAAAACACAAATTGTTTTCTAAATTTGCTAAAAATCTAGATCTAACTTGAACTGGGCGACAAAATCCTTAAAATCGATACAGTGGAACCTCTTTAACTGGAAATCCTCTCTAAGACAAAAAAATTAATTATTCACTCCCGTTGAAGTACAAACAACCCTTTAACTCGAATTTTTCTAACGCTATAACTCGAACTGAATATGATTTCCCTGTGAGGTACTATTGAAACATATCACACTGTGTAATTCCAACTTCAAATCTAGCGGACTCTATATCTCGAAGAAGCAATATGTAAACTTTGCGAAGTAATGAATGAATTAATGAATCAAACGTTTCATCGTCGTCAATAACCGATTAAAAGAAACCATTTAGCTCCTGTACTCACTTCAGTTTACGCTGACTGAGTGACGGTCCGAACACGCAACTTATCTAGCCGTGGGTGCAAAGGTTTAGACAAGAACGGACAATGGTGAAAAGAACTCCTCTGGGACCATCAACGTCAGCAGCGAGCCCGGAACAAATTCGACACGAAATTACGGAAAATCCGCGTGAATCCATAAGAAAGATTGCGACCTCTACGGGAATAAAAAAAAAACAACTGCGCACGTTGACGAAATGTGGCATTGTTTGACAAGGGGTGGGAGGGGTCCTAGGTTTCGTGATGTCACATGTAAAAATCCTATACATCTAATAGGGGCGATTCCTCTCAGCTAAGCGTCGCTAAACCAAGAATTTAAATTAATAATCTTTATGCAAATCCACGATACGAGCGAGTTATAGTTTCAAAAATACCAAAAATGGTACGGAAGTGTTCCGTACCATCCGATATATAAATATGAAAGAGACTATGTATGTACTATCTTCATGATGAGATATAGTTCATCATCAAAGTGTCCATTGAATTCAAATCAATTTTCGTACTTGACAGCAACGATGTGAAAAGGTGAATAACAATAATGGGAAATATGGGAAAAAGGTTTGCAGCTAGGATTAATTCATCAAAGACACAAACGAGATAAAAACTGGGAAGTTTGCTACTGGTTGTGGGATATTGTCGACTAACCTTAGTTCAGTATGTGACCAAGGGGATTTTTTGGATGAAAATCATGTCTGTTGTATGGGAGCCCCCTTAAATATTCATTTTGTTCTGTTTTTAGTATTTGGCGTGGTATTGGCAACAGAAATACATCGTCTGTGAAAATTTCAACTGTCTATCACGGTTTATGAGATACAGCCTGGTGACAGACGGACGGACGGACAGCGAAGTCTTAGTAATAGGGTTCCGTTTTACCTGGGTACGGAACCCTAAAAACGAAACTTTGAGAGTGCAGGCAGGCATTGTGCTAGATAATATTTTGAGCCAATTGGTAATTGATGAAGGCGCCGTGGCGCAGTGGTTAGTGTGTTGGACCCTGACGTACGATGAGCGAGTTCGGATTCCGATAACACCAAGGCCATCGAATGTTTATTTCGCGACGTTCCTCCTCGGCGGGGTACTGGCAAAACCCCCTGTAGTATACTTGCCAAAGGCTTCTCGACTGACGTCGTTCGGACTCGGCATTAAACTGTAGGTCCCTTTAGTGCGGTACACACATTCGATCAAAAGTGACGTCAGTTTTCAGTGAAGTGCCTCATGTACACAATGTAGATTTTGTTTGACACGCAAAACGTCATTCAAGCACATAATTTCGCGCAGTCACCATGGACAGCGAATTTGTATTTTTTCATTAAATTAATTAATTCTTGTAAACCTTCGTCTTTTTTGTCCCGACGTATATATTCTGGACACATTACGTCCCAGAGACAGCGGTGAGACTCGTAAATATTTATAAATTCCTCGAGAAATTGTCTGCTCTCATCCACTCTCATCCATGTCCAACGCTTGAATGACATAATTCATGTACACACTGTCGATCAAAACTAACATGACCGCTGATCGTCATGCAACCACGAACATTTTTGCAACTCGTCACTTTTGATCGTCAAACCATCATTCACATGTACACACTATCAGTTTTGAGTGACACTCAACTAAATGTAAAAATGTCACTTTTGATCAAAGGTGTGTACCTCGCTTTTCACCTGTGTAAAAAATAAATCACACACAACATGGGTGACTGAGGGAAGCTTGGTTCTGGCCCTTCATGAGCTGTAACGCCGCCAGAGAATAAGAATTGGTAATTGAAGATTTTTCAGTGGTTGCCGAATATATTGTGCCTACAGATACTAGACTGGATATTGAACAAGCTAAGGTATTAAAAAATGACGTGACTTGGTACGCAAATCATGTGCTTGAATCACAATATTTATTACAAATAACAAAATGCGAAGTTGTTCCGTGTTGTGGTGTGTGACGATCTAGCCTTTCGCGACTATTACTAGAGGGGTTTTTCCTGTTTTAGTGAAACAGAGGGCGCCGTGGCGCAGTGGTTAGTGTGTTGGACTCTGGCGCACGATGAGCGAGTTCGGATCCCGATAACACCAACGCCATCGAATGTTTATTTCGCGACATTCCTCCTCGGCGGGGTACTGGCAAAACCCCCCGTAGTATACTTGCCGTGAAAAAGCTTCTCGACTCACGCCGTTCGGAATCGGCATTAAACTGTAGGTCCTTTTACCTATGTGAAAAATAAATCACACACAACATGGGTGATTGAGAGAAACTTGGCTCTGGTCCTTCATGGGCTGTAACGTCACCAAAGAAGAAGTGAAACAGACTTCTAACGGGTATGTGATCACCGAAAAAGGTGGCTCCGAAGATAAATTTTTTCCACTGTTACTTCAGCTTTCTTTGAATCTTCGAGCGTCATCACATTTGAAGCAAGTTCTGTATGATAGGTATTGCCCCAGTGTCGAGGCATACTTATTTCAGCGATCGTGTGGTCTATATTTTGCATCATACAAGGCCACTAACCAACACAAGGTATCAAACAAGCGGCAACAAGAAATTTTGCGCATCGCAAATATTCGTCCTCACTAGACGTGACAGACAAATTCTTTGTTTGGATTATGACGATGTTGCTACATGGTTGGATGAAAACGATGTTGACACATCGAATGTTCCTGACATTAACAACCCAAACAAGAACGAAGTAACTGCTTTGCCGGTTATAAATAATTTGAAGGAGTGGGATCAAAGTCCATGGACCCAAGATGATTAAGTTTGTAACTTTCATGAATATAATAATCATTTATAGTTTATTGTTTTGCTGATTTTTTCAATTGTTTGATTTGATGTTGATAATATTTAAAAATAATTTAAATGGAAAAAGTACTAATTTCGGAATTGCTATGTATTTTATTTTAATAATTTCCAGATGTAAAATTGCAAAATATGTGACGTCACACTAGGGAGCGGGTCTCATAAATGTGACCAACTCTGAAAAATCGACGGTAAAAGAAGGTAAGATAACGTCGCAGTCGAGTGGCACTGAAATTCCGACTGGTACTGTGACAAGGACGGGGGAGGGGTAAAAAAATCACGAAATTTGTGTGACGTACTTTATGGATGACCCTTAACATCATCGAAGGTCTATAGTTTAAATTCGTTTCATAGCCAAGAAAAAGTAATTCCTATACGGACAAAAAGTATGCAACACAGAGGTGAATGAAAAATGACCAGATGTATTGTTGCAGGCATAACCCTGACAGTATATGGTCAACTGAAAATTCATCCTCTGCGTATGCAATACTAAAGTGCTCGAACGAATTACTACGGACTATAACCAACTCGGAATTTGGTCGGCTCTCGTCCTATCTAGGACAATCACCCCTGAACGAACATTAACGACACAAACCACTGCACTTCGTTCAGAATATAAAAAGCTCTGGAGCCTGCGCGAGCGAGTCTCTCTATATGTACATAAAAAAAAAACAAAAAAAAAACACAGTCACTGCTGAAGTGTATTGCCGAATGATCGATGAGGTTTTGTTGTCGCAAGTATGGGGACATACTCTGGCCACCTCGCTCTCCGGACCATGCGACTTTTTCTTATGGGGTACCTCAAGCCAAGGGTTTACAATAACAATCCTCGAACAATCCAGACTCTGAAGGAAAATGGCCGCTTATGTTCACGCGCTATTGCAAATAAAAGGGTCCGTCATTTAGAAGATATTGTTATTAAAAAAGTTGTCGACAAATATAATTCTAAATAATACGGTGATCTAGCTAACGAAACCTCCTCCTCTCCTGCCTATTCCTTATCTCCTTTTAGCCTACTTCTTAGTCTAAGGGTAGCACCATATCTATAAGGCTCTAGCTATACACTTGTGAGTATGTATAAAATGAAAACAATTCACACAATTTACACAGAAATTGATCCGTGTACATACCAACTTTTTCGTTTTCGCTGCAAGTAACTGTTTCAAATAATAAACAAAAAGAAAATCTGTTCAAGAAGTAAAGAAAAAATCGAATGGAAAAAACAAACAAAAACCCAAATAAACACTTACGTTAGCCATGTACTCGGATAGTAGATCTTGAAGTGCTTGGCGTACAGCATTACATTCGGCAACAATTCGTTCTCGACGTTCATCACGCGTACAATCAGCATCGGCCATTAAAGCTGCAGCACTAATGATACTCTCCAAACGTTCCTCCAA